>OY979708.1:64476511-67106511 GCA_963855925.1 Inga laurina | reverse complement strand
AGTAAGCCCCCCTCCTGGGGCGCCTCCTCACGCAGGCGCCACAGGAGGTGTTTTTTTTAATTCTTCGTATTGGTTTTTTTTTAGCATATTTTTTCCTCATATTTTTTGGGTTCTTCGTACTGGTTTTTTTTTAGCATATTTTTTCCTCACATATATCTCCCGTGCATATATAATTATAGTCTGCAAGGTTTAATAAGAACAATAATAGATAACTTTAAAATGATACTAACAATTGATTAATTAGCTAAAGTAATACTGAAAATTGTTATACAATATATTGTAAACCTAGCTGAATGAAATACAACAAATTCAACTTCAACAAACATGCATGACACAACAATTGGCAATTAGAAACAACACAAAAAAGACCAGCTAGTGAATTTAATAGTATATATAGGTACCCAGAGATTTTCCTAAACACATATTCACACCATTCCTCGATCACTTCATTAACCTGATGGTCTGTCAAAGCGTCACAACGTTGACCTTCATAATACTACAGATATATACAATCAAACACAAGTTAGAACGAATTAAAATCAGTAAAACATAATTGTTAGGCACTAATTTAATTTCATTACAACACAATATGAAGTGCAACTAAATGACTTACTTTTTGAGGAATAAATGGTTGATCATGCATAATAACATCCTTCATAAATTTCATGATATAGTACCCACAATCATTGTCATTAGGTTGGAAAGGGCACTGCAAAAATATAATGCAATATTTAACTCTGTTCATAAATAAAAAGTGTTTACTAACAAAGTCTAAGTAAAGTCAAATATCAATACCTGTATCTTCTTCCAAGGATAGCTAAGGCGGGGGTCAGTAGGTTTAGAATAGTTTAACGAGACAGACGACGATACGCAGTCAATGCGCTAACAAAAGAAATAGAAACTGATTACTTTTGGTTATTCAATCACGTTCGCAAATATTTATACATAGGCACGTATACTTACCTACTGATCAATAGGAACATATCAAAACGGTCTTGTGGAAGACCATTTTCTAGAGGATCCACATAGTAAATGCGAGGGCCTGAAGGTTCCGCTGGATTGATAACGACCAATATCCAATAGCGCCTAAAATATATTTTAAATTTTTTTTGAACAATCATGTTATCATAGAATTTAAACAATAAAAACAAAAATTGTACCAATAATAACTTACCCCGCATTATACGGCACTAAAAATAATGTATTTGGTGTCGCTTTCTTGCTAAAGTAATCTTTCAGCTCATTAGACTGCGTAGTTATATCTACCTTACTCTCATGATGACCAACGAGAGAAAAGGGTTGACAAATGCGAATTGGACCCTGTATGTATCCATTAAAACGTCATGGTCCAAATGCCTGGTATAAAACATACAGTGTCATGAGAAACAAAAGAAATGGAACGAGATATATTAATAATAGTGATAAACGATGATAGTGAAGTACCTTATCTAGATGTTGATAGCCGAAGCACTAACCCAATCACGAGCACATATGTCCTGCACGACCTCGGCAGTAACATAATCAACTAGACCACCAACACTGTAGATATGTCTTGGAATACGTAATTGCACTCCTCCCTCACCGATCAATTGTGGTGCAATCGATATTAATTGATCGAGAAATGAGGTATGTCTTCTTCTGCTCTGTTGGCTAGCCGATGCTTTTGACTTGGGTTGTGTTGTTGAAGACTTTGAAATCTTACCCTGCGCAAATCAGAAAATTAAATCACAGTTTGAGATGAAAGTTCGAAGGAAAAGTGCAGGGAATTTTGAATGAACGACCTTTTCACATGGCTCGATAAGACCTATTGGCCAAGCAACATAGCCACCTACAACATCTGCCACCTTATTTTGCTCATCCCGAGACGGGATCGGTAAGAGGGCGTCTTCGTTCGTGCAGACGTCAACCCTCACCCAGAGTGTGTTATCGGGCAACGGTGAATTGTGCAGTATGTCCTCACCAGTGTTATAGGCAACACCCACTGCAACCGCGTGCTTGGATGCTTACTCGACATATAGCTTGCATTGGAATTCGCCCTACATAAAATAGAGTTAAGATGTTAAAGTTTGTTTAATTATAATTTAACATAAAGTTAAGTAGAAAAGAAATTAATTACCGAAGGAAAAGGGACTTTAGGCATGGAATTGCAGATATCTCTTAAACTTGGGCTATCACAGAACTGAACATTTGGTGTTGGCCTACCCTGGACCAACTGTTGTATTTGCATTGTTAACAACGCATTCTGTTCTTGCATCAAACGCATTTGTTCGGTGAATTGTTCTTCTCGTTATTCCTTATAGCGCATTTGTTGTTGAAGTTCTTGCATTTGATGCTTAAAGCTAGCCATCTCGTCACTCAGGTGGGAAACATCACTTCTATTCGGGCGCTTCTGACGTCCGAAGTATGCTGATGGGGTGACTGCAAAACCAGTACCCCAAACACGACCATCATACTCGGGTACTAGTAACGCTCTGCTCAATAAATCGTCCCGACCAACATAGGTCGACAACGCAGGATCCTCCTGTGTCATTTGTAGCTTTCCCAAAAAGAATTACAATGAACATTAATTATTATAAATGGAGTTCATTTAAATAAAGCCAATTATTTATTGAACGCATAATATAATTGAATACTTACACAATATTCGGCTACTCTTCTTGCTTCCTCACTACGAATTTCACCTTTCTTATTTGTGACACCGGCTACCCACAGATCATGTCGTGGAACCTGCGTAATATTTGAGCCTGATTCTTGTATCTGCACATCAAAGTTAGTCAAAGTTAAATGATATTCATACAATTTTTATTATGAATGAAATAATCATCAGTTCGTACCATTTTTCTTTCTAACCGTGCGTATGAAACAGGTCCTTGTGTGTACCGGTATGGCATGTTGATCGCGTTAGCTCAATTTTTCTCGCTCAACTCCTAGTTAGATCAAAATGATTCATATAAATATATAAATGTTACTTACAAATACGTACATTACATGTAATAGGGAAAGACAAACAAATCCCCTTACTAGGAAATCAGGAGTTGTATGTGTTCTGATAAACTCATCCCACATTTCTTGAGTGATGATTCCTTCGTATAATGGATAAGGCGGTGTAGTAATGATATCATCATTATCATCCCTCAAGAAATATTTGACAAGATCAGAACAAAACTTTCGCATAAGTTTTTCGGCTTTTCTTTTTACAAAGTTCTTCCGATCATCATCAATAATAAAAATACTCTGTAAACAAGTCAAAAAACACATATAATATGTAAGATTGAAATGAAGTGAAATAAAGCAAACCGAACAATTACATAATTAAGGTGTTACCTATACTTCAGCCCAGATCTAATCCTCATAACTTTTCTTTACCATTTTCCAATTTTGAACTATAATAGGGACTCTGTCTCGAACCGTAGTCCCGATGAAGTTATTTAAGGAGGTACTATTCTCGCCAAACGGGTTTCCATTTTCATTCCACTCCAGTTGTAACTTGATTCCGTTACTTCTCAGTATGATTAACCTCGCCATAATTGTCCTACCATGTCTGACGTTCTCCTCAAATCTTTGTCTACCAATGTGCCTGGGAATATTATCAATGTCATCATGTGGTGAGTCCATACTCCTGCAAGTGAAATAAACCAAATCAAAACATCAGTGCACAATGTCAACCATGTCAATGAAAGCAAATTATTTTTAAATTTATAAAAACATATGTACAAGTAAACAAGTCAAGGCAATCATTATCTTTTCCTTTTTCTCGTCTGATTTAAAATTTTATTCTTCAGAATTCTTGTTGGATTGAGAATTGTGTTCCTCTTGACCCAAGTTCCCTCTTCATGATCATGTCTCACATATACGGGTCCATCTCCATCTTCATCTTCATCTGCATCTCCATCTATATCAATCTCTACTGACCACAAATTCTCAAACGAAGGATCATCATTATTGATGTTCAAATATTCATTACTTTCAAAATCAACTTCTACTTGACGATTCTTATTGGATGGAAGTACAATAGACCAATTCTTCTTAGCAGGATCAGGAATGTAAAATGCTTGTTCTGCCTGTGCTGCTAAAATAAAAGGATCATCTTCATACCAAACCTTAGAAAGGTCCACTTGCACAAAGCCTAAGTCATCTATCCGCAATCCACTGTTGTTGTTAACCCACTTACATTTGAAGACTGGGACCCTGAACATAGAGTAATCTAACTCCCATATGCGTTCAATGACACCAAAGTATGACATTGATGCATAGACAGGGTGTGTGTCTTTAGCACTGGATCTATGCCAAGAATCAGCAACAAGTGTTACCCCACTATTTTGCATCGTGCTCTGTGTATCATGGTCTTCGACGGGCTACCTTCTTCTACATCACCATTGAAAGGCTTTTTCCACTTCCTCTAATGATATTGTGATGGTAAGAATCTTCGATGCCCCATGTAAACATTTTTCTTACAATAATGAAGTCGCACTGAATAAGTGTCATCTTCACATATAGGGCATGCACCATATCCTTTCACGCTGTATCCTGACAAATTTCCATAAGTAGGGAAATCATTAATTGTGCCAAACAATATGGCTTTCAAAGTGAAACTTTCTTCCATGTACCCGTCATACACACTAACGCCTTCATCCCAAAGCAGCTTCAAGTCATCAATTAAAGGAGCCAAGTATACATCTATATCATTCCCAGGTTGCCTTGGCCCAGAAATTAACATAGACAACATCATAAACTTGTGTTTCATGATTAAGTGTGGAGGAAGGTTATAAATCATCAATATCACCGGCCACGTGCTATGTGTGCTACTTTGAACTCCGTGCGGATTAATTCCATCAACTGATAGTGCAAGGCGAAGGTTCCTGACTTCATCAGCAAAGTCAGGGTACTCATGATAAATTTTTTTTCCATTGAGGAGCATCTGCAGGGTGCCTAAGCTTCGTGTCTTTAATCCTTTCATCTGCATGCCATGTCAACGCTTAGCAATCTCTGCATTACTATACAGTCGCCTGAATCTCGGAACAATGGGAAAATACCATAGCACCTTCAAAGGACCTTTTCCTTTCTCCTTCCTATATCGAGATGCGTTGCATTTAGGGCACTTCTCTAACGTTGCATACTGATTTCGAAATAATACGCAATCGTTAGGACATGCATGTATCTTCTCATATCTCATACCGGTTGTAGAGCAAAGAATTCACTTTGCCTCATATGTCTTGGTAGGAAGTACATTTTCTTCTAGAAGCATATCTTGCAACAGTTCAAGCAATGCGGTGAAACCCGAATCACTCAATCCGTAGCGAGCTTTAAAGTTGTACAACTTCAACACTTCTAGCAATCTTGTGTATTTAGTACTTCCGACATATAATGGTTTCTCTGCATCACCTTTCAACTTCTTATATTCGTTAGGGCAGTTATGAAGCACCCCTTCAACCATATTTACCATTTGTTCAAGACCATCATCTTCATAAAACATGCTTTGATCAAATTCATCCGAGGCACTACCCGTGGTATACACCCGATCACTATATGCATCGTTGGTCTCACCATGCCTTGTCCATCGTATATATGTTTGATCAATACCATAACACACTAAATGATCTAGCAAATCAAGTTGACTAATCCGCTTTCCAAAACAACAGGATAAGCAAGGACATAAGATTTTGCCAGGATCTTTTGTGTGCTCAGTTGCAAATGTAATAAAATCCTTCACCCCATCTATATATTCCCTTGAACATCGATTAGATGACATCCATTTACGATCCATCTATGGGCTTTAATCTATTTTTTTAAAAAAGTACGTGGTTAGTTGTATGACTATTGCATTTACTAATTACTTTTATATTCTCTTACCAATTTTAATTTAAAATAACATACACCACATGAATCTTCATAATTGAAGCTTTCTAAGTCTTAAACTGAATGTTTAAATTGCCAAATAATTCATTAATTATTCCCAGGCATTATAATAATTTTTTACAACTCATAACAAAAGAAACCATATTTGCCACAATATATCATAGTTAATTAGAAAACATTACAAGTCAATAAATAAAATACAAGAGTTAAGAATATATAAATAATTATTTTGCTTATGCAATTAATCAATAACAATCATTAGAACACCTACAAATTATAACTATTAAATTCAACTAAAATCACATTTGTAAGCTCAAAATTTAAAAAACATACCGTAAATAGAAGCTTCAATAGACTGATGAACTGAAACTACAAACACAAATTAAACATAAAAAACTCAATAAAATATTTGAGGTTCTAAGTTATTTTTTTAATAATAATATGTGTAATAAACATCAATATATAATAAAATCAAATATGATTATCTTAAATCAAAAAATATGATTCAGAAAAAAAATAAAGAAAATAAAATAAAATGAAAAAGAAAGCATAATCCCAACATTAATTATCTCCTTATTGTATGTTTTTCCCCTTACGGTTTTAGTTAATATATTTAAAGTTAAACAATATAGACAAATTATATTTTATTTTATTAAATATTAACATTGATATATATTGATATATTAAATTCATTTTATCCATATTTTAAAATCCTTAAATAAGTTAATGACTCAATTAACAAATTATTCAATTTATTATCCTGATTTCAATTTTTCCTATTTTCATTGGGTTTATATGGGATTTTCTCTATTATAGTTTAATAAGATAATACAAAAAATTATTTTCTTACCTCTACAAAATAGAATTAACACAAATATATATTAAATACATGAAATAATATTAAATAAATGATTTTTATTTTTGGAAAACAAATAATTTGAAGAAGTTTTAAAAGAAATAGCAGTATTATTAAAAGTTAATTTGATTATCTAAGTTTAAAAGTTAATTTCGGCAAGCTAAGTCCTATCATAATTTAATTGGCACTAGACATAAAAAGGTGAAAAATGAACCAACTTAATTAAATTCGAATTATCGAGAGGGTCAATCAATAATTGGCATCAATGTATGGCATATAAGGACCACATTGGTCTCATCACTACGGCCAACACAAATAGTAATGGGAATATATATATAGTATACACACACAAACAACACACACATTTGTATATTATATATATATATAGGTGTTGAGTAAAAAGCAAAGAAACAAAACTAGAGATGGTCCACAGAAAAAGGAAAATCTGACACAGAGAGAGAGAGAGAGAGAGAGAAACCGTGTACCACACATACACTTTTTTTTAATTGAACGGACAAGATTTACTCTTGGTAAAGGGTCCTTATTATAGTGTGTATACTGCCCATACAGACCAAAACAGAAAAACAAACAATCACCGAGTTAACCAGTGTCACGTAATAGCTGTTGTGCGTAATAATCAGGTGCCTCACCCATATAGCGCCAATTTGTATCCATGTTCAGTGCTCTTTTTGCTAGCATATCACCACACATACACTTTGTATATTTACTTGTCTTCTCCTCAATAATTTTATTTATATTCTTTATTTTGTTCCTATGTTGATGAAGTTACATACTATGTACATGCCTATTTCTAGTTTGGTTTATGTACTAGTATAATAACACCATGCATGAAGAAGATGACTATATATGACATATAAATATACATGCATGCGTGTCATAACAGGGAAAAAAAAGCATCGCAAGTATGCCATAAAAAAAAGTAAAAAACAGAACAACCTGAAAAAAATATTAATAAAAAGAAAACGCAAGTTGAACTTACAGGTTGATCAGTGCAGTGGAGTGGGGGACCACGTAATTGCCGTTGGTGACGCAATCTTGAGTGAGGTAAGGAAGAAATTTGAGCTATCAAATGGAGTGGGGACCAAAAGTTGAGGACAATAAAAAGAAAATGGAATAATAGGGAAAGGAGTGGGGATGGCAGTTGGAAAAAAACAAAGACATGTGCTCGTGTGGGTGTAGTTTTAAGATGTGAAGATGAAAATGGGGGAATGGGGTGCACGCAGATGAAAGGGAAAGTTAGAGAGGGAATAATTAAAGGTAGTGAAAGAGATGGGGGGTGGAGGGGGGAAAAGGAAAGAGATGGGGGGCGGAGGGCGGGAAAAGAAAAGGATAAGGGGGTGGGGGTTCTGATTGGTGGGGAAGGGATAGGGAATCCAATTTTTTTAAAAAAAAAAGGGTCAGGTGTGGCGCCTGACCAGGCAGGCGCCACACCTGACCAAATTTTTTTTTTATTTAAAAAAAGAGTCAGGTGTGGACCTGGCCAGGCAGGCGCCACACCTGACCAATATTTTTTAAAAAATTAAAAAATTAGTCATGTGTGGCGCCTGTCCAGCCAGGCGCCACACCTGACCATAAATTTTTTTTTTTTTTAAAAAAAAATGGGTCAGGTGTGGCGCCTAGCCAAAGGATGAACGAGCTGTATTTTGCAGCCTGATGCCCGACCCTGCTCGCTAAAAGCCCTAACCATTTTAGGCTAGGCAAGGGTGGGCTGGGCAGGGTGGGCTTCCCTGCCCAAGTGATAACGCCTTATTTTATCCACTCATGAAAAAAATAATTCCTTATGAATTTCATAAACATTCCTATAGTTACTAATACCATATATGTCTTAACTTTGCCCTATGTAATATAAACTTCAAATACATTCGATGATTTCACATCTTGAGATATTTCAAAATAAGTTTACAACTTGAGTCTTGAAATTTAAAAAATACCATATGTCTTAACAAATATCCATACTTTAAAAATTAAACAACATCCATAATCCATTATAAATAAGAAAACAAAATAATTGTAATTAAAACCGTGAAGTCAAAGTAGTTTGCATCAATTCAATGTCCCAAAAGTTGATCAAATGATGAAGCATCTGGAAAGAAAATAAAAAGCAACTATAATTTAATACAACACAAAGTAAAGAAGAAAGGAAGAAATCTATTTGTAAATAGTGTTTAGTGGTTAGGGCAAAAAAGAGAGGATCAGAAGAGCATTATACAATAGACAATATATATTTTAAATAAAAATATATATATGAAATAATATTTAATTGATATAAAATTTTATATTTTAAATAAATGAAAATAATTTTCAGGGCAGGGCCAAATGGGCAGGGCAGCACCCCTTGCCCAATGCCCGGCCCTGCCCGGTTATTATCCCGCCCAAAGCTGCCCAAAATTTTTTCGGGCCACTTTTTTAGGGCTGGGCTAGGCACTTTTTTGCAGGGCCAGGGTGGGCGCACCGGGCTACTGGGCACCATGCTCACCCCTACCTGACCATAAGTTAGTGTGGCGCCTGGCACAAGTGGTCCCAGTTGGTCATGTGTGGCGCCTGTCTTGGCAAGCGCCACACTTAGCCTCACCAGCTGTGGCACCTACCCTCCCAGGCGCTACAGCTGGTAAAAAAAATATAAAAAAAAATAAGCAGCTGTGGCACTTCATTAAGGAAGGGCCACAATATGTGCGCCACCTTTCAACCTTTTTGTAGTAGTGTGAGAATAGCAGTCATAGAATTCAGAATAAAAGCTACAGGAATCAGAATTAAAGAGTCAGAAAGGACGAAAGAAACTCAGAGAGAATAAAACTCACAATACTCTTCACACCTCCTTCCCTTGCCTTCAGGCCCTTTTGTTGGCTTCATTTTCATGCACTTTCCATGTCACCCTATGCATATGCTCACCCCTCCTAACTGTTTCACATGGTTGCTGCTCAGTCATCCCTATTTTAGATGAGCCCTCTTTACTTGGGCCTTGATTATGTAGGCCTTCAACAATATCTGTGACAAGATACTAGGTGAAAAAAAAATAATGCTTTAGATAGAATATGTTATATTATGAAATATGTAGGAGTCCTTATAATAGGCAGGAAGGAAGTATTTGAACTTACGATCTTTAAGCGATGAATGGTTGCAAAACCAGGCTTTGTTGTCCCACAAATTTCTAATACTTCTTGTTTTGCCTTGTCTTGCCAATGTGGGTGCATAGATAAGCAGATCATAGTCCATATGAGGAGGTTGGCGGTGGTCTCTTGGCCAGCGATGTAGAACAATTTGCATTCTTCCATCACATCCTCAATTGTCAGATCATTGTTGCTTTGTTCTTTGTAATGCAATAGTAAGCCCAACAAATCAAGCTCTCCTTCTAGTTCTCCTCTTTTCATTGCTTCTTCTCTCTGTCGTATCATATACTTCAATACGTCTTTGATTTGGTTGTTTATTTGGTATCTTCTCTGGTTTTTCCTTGTGGGTACGAACCTTGAGATAGAATTAATCCAGCCATGAAACGTGTTAGCTAGACGATGCAATTCAGATGACAAGCTCCTAAATATTAGAGATGGTCTTCCACTTATTTGTAAGAAATTAGTCTAACAAACAGATTCATTATTGGATAAAAACACTAGAGTTCCTCCCAAATTTATATGCAAAAATATAAATTTAGGATCCTAAAATGGCTCAATTAGGATTAACATTTGTAAAAAAAATTAACAAAATCCCCTTAAGTCTAAAAAAAATGAAATCACAGAGATGGTTCAAAATATGACAACTTTAACCAATCAAATGACAATAACAGATGAGAAAGTGACAACTAATTTTAATAAAAAACTTTTTTCTGAATATCAATGATAACAACAGTTTGAAAAATAACGACTTTGACTTATCAAATGATACAACAACACTTAAGGCACCATAGCAACTAATTTTACTGGGGATAATTAAGTCATTTATTAAATAAAAAAGGAACAGTATTTTATTGATACATGAAGTTGGTCACCTGAAGCCTGGGATATAGATGGAGCTATAGGCTTCGCTAATCAACAAGGATTGCTTCTTTTGGAGTTCAAATATGTGCTTTCCTTCTTGGTAGCTACATCCAAAGGCTGTTCGAGATATCACATCACAGGCTAAAGTAGTGAGTTGTGGTTCTACATCAATTTCACGCCACCCTTGCGATTCCACTAGTTTCTCCCACTGCTCAATCAGGTTCCAACAACTTGCTGAAAACGCTGGAACCATTCCCTACATCTTTTTCCCCTATAGTTTTTTCATATATACTACTGCCTTATGTCATAAATGTTGGGGCTAGATAACTAATTTATAAATATTAAGATTAGTTAATTATTTGTAAAAAACAATATGTCAGTTTTCGTAAAATATCATTTAATCATTTACATTGAAACTATTGTCATTGATGGAAGGCCCTCTTTAAAATTAATAGTTTTGGAAAATGTGGGAAAATTAATTATCTGGCCCTCTCTAGTTTTGCCTAATTATAACTCAATCATTAAACTTTAACTTATTATAATTCAGTCCCTATAGTTTTGATTTGATTGAAATTCAGTTCTAAACTTTGATTAACTGAAATTTAGTCTTTATAGTTTAGCCATTAAAAGCATTAGTCCCTAAATTTAAGAAAATAAATTGACATTAGTTTTTAAAATATTATTTTCTAAAATATAGGAACCAACATTTTAAATAGTTAAAACTATAAAGACTAAATCGTATTAAGTTTAAGGACTAGGCTTCAACTATGTCAAAACTATAAGACTGAGTTATACTAAGTCAATATTTAGGAACTGAGTTGTTATTAAGACCAAATGATTAGATTTTCAAAAAAAAAATTATAAGTTTTGGAAATAAAATAGATAGAGAATTATGTTAAACAAAACTCTCAACTAGCTTCTACATGTAGTACAGAAGGAGTACTTTGCAATACGTGTTCATAAACGCATGTACCTTCAGCTTGTCAAGGTGGAAAGCAGGAGTTATTAACCTTCTGCGTTTATTCCATTCTTGCCATTCCAAGATTGCCACACCCATATGTTGAAGATTCACCAGTGGATTAACAGGTGGATGCACCAACTCACCCTTCTTATCTTCAAATATCAGCTTTATCAGTTCTCCCTCCTATGATCACCTTTGGACAACTTCCAAACCAACATACCAAAACTTTTCCTACACAAACAAATATATATATATATATATATATCAGTTCTTTCTTCATTATATATAACTGAGATTTTTTTTTTCTTTTTGGTAAGCAGAGGTATCCTCTTATTGGGGCTAATCTTATTTAAGGCACTGTCGAGCATTAAATGTGGGCACCTCTACTAATGGGGATTCAAACATTTGTTCGTCACGTTATGAGGGACTAACCCCTTCCGCTAGATCCAACTTTATTGCTATATAACTGGGTTTTGTAATTGTCAGGAAACAAAAGGTTATAACTTATAAGAAACTGGGTTTTGTTATTAATTATTTACTTTATGATCAGTGTAAGGTTGGTTTTCTTACCATATTGCTTTTCCATGTTGTCAAAGAAAGGGATGACTCGTGGGACGATTTGGGCGTTGAGGGAGATGGGTTTAGATGATGAGTCATTGACGAGCTTCTTCATTTCTGGCATGTCCCCTTTGAAGAGCTTATAAGAAGTGCCTCTGATCCCTTGCATTCTTAATATTCTCTCACCACTTTTTGGTCTCCACTACAAATTATGGATTAGTTTCATCATAACAAAGACAACTAGGAAATCAAAAGAGGTCGCCATGGGTTTCAATATGTGATCTTCCATATTCAGATCTTGTGGAGTGTCTGAGGAATTTAGCCTGTTTATGGGTTTAATAACAAGTAGGCCAGATTCCTTTTTTGTTTGAACAATTTAGGCGATCGTGATTGCTTCCACCACTTTCTTTCGCTCAATTTTTAATTAATTTTCATTAACTAAAGGTCATAATTATTATCAAGCTGTTGCCTTTTTTTTCATGTTGGAGAAGTCATGTTGCGCTGTATTTAATATATATAATACGTTAGCTTAAATAGACACATAATGCAAATAGAATGTTATAATTTATTAGCTTGACAGTCTAGCTAGCTACTAGATACATATAATAATCAACACAAATAGACAGTTATTATTATTAATTATCAAGATAGACCCCCTGCATGAATAATTGAGGTGGACTACAGAGTCTCTTCTTGATATCAAGCTGTGATGAACCGAACTTCATGAATATTATTAGTACATGCATTTAAATGTTGATAAATACTTTTCAAATGGTTTTAGTTTTGGTGAAATTAACAATTCGATTTTGATTGAGAGATGATAGGTAAGAATTTATAAGAACTTATGGGAACATAATTCAACTTTGATAAAAGCACAATAAGGTTGTGTAATTCATATATAGCCTCTTTCATATATAATGGGATAAAACTTGTATTATTATTCGATTTCAATTTAATAGGACATTTACATATGATCCATCAACAAGGGTCTTCACATGGGCAGTTAGATTTGAACTCATGACTTTATATGTTTAAAGATAATCAAGTCGTTACCAACTGAATCAACCTTTATTGGCCATACTTGAATAAAATATGTAATTTTGCTGTTGGAAGAGATAGAGATGTTGACTTTAACCCTACATGATTTTCTTTAAAAAGATTGGGCCAATGGCTTTAAATCGACAGTGATGGTTGATCGAAATGTGTTAGTGAACTAGCTTGCATTTCTTAATTTAATTAAGAAAGATACAATTCAATTAGTGCATATTATTGTAATCGTCCTTTCGTGAGCTATTATGGTAATATTTATATTACCATCAACCTATAATGTGTTCAATCCTTTGCAACTATTGCCATGCTACCTTAAATAATATGTCGTTGTTGTTTTCTGTTACATCATGACGATATGTTCTCAAATATAAATATTTTTTAATTATTGTTCATTTTGAATAGTGATGTAACAACAAAAGAAAAATTACAAACAGAAAGATCCGAAGACTGATGATATCAGCGAGACTAATTAAAATAAAGTTTTTTATTCTGTGGGGAGAGGCCTTGAAATGAAAACTAGCTACTTAAAAGATTTATTTTTTTTCAACAAAAAAAAAAAGGTTATAGAAAGTTTAACTCTTGGCCACATTGTGTTGTGGCATGCGATATGATAGATAATATTTCGTTATCATTTGTCAAAAAAAAAAAAAATTGTTATCGTATCTAGTTTGTTATTGGTGATTATTCGTAACTCTAACTTAACCATGTTTAATTTTAATAAAACTAAAAATATATGATAGCTATTATCCCATACAGAAGACAACTACTTCCACACCCCCAAAATATATATATATATATATATATATTAACAAAGCGATGCAGCCATGGGTATTCACAGTTCATGCATTTTTTTTTTTTGGCAAGTATCTTTTTATTGAAAATAATCCTTTTAAGGTACTAATGTGAGTACATCTTCCAATAGAAATTTGAATATTTTTTTCATCAAGTCAGCTAAACTCGACCCCGTTGGTAGTTCATGCGTACTATTAAGAAAATTAAAATTACACCATTAATTGAAAACTAAGCACCCATTTGGCATGTTAGAATTGATTTTGATGGAAATAGATATAAACATGTGGAGATGGATATGAAGATAATTAATGCTTGGTATGTTATAGAAATGAAATATAATTTTTAATTAAGATGTGTATTTTTGTATTAAAATACCATAACGCTGTTCACTTTTTTTTTTTCCAATCTAAATTAACGACCGCCGCCGGTACAAACGCACCCCATCTTCACCCCAGTCACCATAGCCCACCCGACTTTAAGCTACCACAACCCACTTTCGGCCACCACAATCAATTGAAAATTGCAGCCATTGGTGTCGAAGGCCTTCGTTCTTTCCGTACATTGGTTTATGGTGAAGGTGTTCATTTAAATCGAGCGTCATTCGTCATCGCTTTTCTTCACGTTGGTTGTTCCTCAAAGCTTCCCCATTTCCCAGTTATCATCTCCTCAAGTTTCCCTGGTCCTCATTGACGCCAGATCTCTCACGTAAAGAGATCACCATCGCTGTTCTTCAAGGTGGTCCGTCGAGTATCATGGAGTATAGGCTAAGTCAGTAGTTTAAACTACTCACGTCCCCGACTTCTCACACCCTGGCCTGAAACACTTCCTGAGGCAATGCCATGCAATAGATATTTCTTTCAATAAAAAGAAATTAAAATGACGGGAAGCAATAAAGTGTAAGAGGAAAATATGAAGAGAGTTTGCTAAATTTTACTCCTCCAGTCTTAAATATAGCCCCTTGCAGTACAAACTATGTCCTGTATTTAGGAGCAGAGTTAGTATTTTATTTTAAGGAAGCAATTCCAACTAATAACAATTATGATCTATCAGCATGCCATCTGGAACTATGACTCCAATCTTACAAACACCTTGTAATACACCATTTTTGTAACCATATGGTATAGTGGCGTTTGAAGATCTCCCTAGTTTTATGTTACCCCTTGAGGGTTCACTCCTCATAAGATTCATGATACATATTCTCTTAATGTCATATTTGTATACTGTAAAATTCTATCTTTCATGCCTGACAAATTCCATAGCCTTCCTAACCAGCCCTGCAAGGAATTTCCCAGATAAAACACATGTTCTGCACCTTCAAATTATCTTTCAAAAGTTCTTACTGTCGTCAATGAACCTCTCAAAAGGCTGTTGGAATTATAACATAAATATAAATGTATCAAATAAAACAATTCCCACATTGTTTAGTGTTTAGGAGTGAGAGCGTCCAAGAGTATATATTATAATTTGTCAGTTAATGTACATTAATGAGCTAAGAGGAAGAGTGGGCATGCACACATTGATTATTTTATATCAGAAAACTATTAGCCCATGTTCCAAACATGCCTTCAGTCTTGGATAGGGGTCACTTCATATGCTTTTTTCTTTTAAACTTTATAACGCATTTTTACCCCCAACAACTTCATAACCCTTTTGCTTACGCATCTTTTAGTTGCAATTTGATTACCAAGAAAGTGATTATAATTTGTGAAAATGCTAATATTTTCTCTTTAACTTTCACCTAATTTTCTCTTTAAAATTTATTTATTTATTTATTTCAATTAAATCGTTAGTTTCTAGGGGGAAAACATGTCTGTAATGATGTCATTTGCAGAATCATTTTGGAATTTTTGAAGGCTTTCCTATTAAAGATTGAAAGTGATAGATTATGTTTATTTGAATTGAAGTGAGGATGTGTTTAGTCCCATTTCCTATGAAGGGGGATTTGTTTTTCTTCTTTGTTTTAAAAAAAGATTTAACACTACAAAAAAACTGTGATTTAGTAGCGGTTAAAAGTGTGTATTTATAGCGGTTTTAACCGCTACAAACATAATTCGTAGCTGTTCCTTGAACTACTTCTAAATCCATTGTTGCAAGTGTATTTGTAGTGGTTATTCTTAACCACTACTCAAGCCAAAAAACCGCTACTATATTTGTAGCAGTTAACTAGCACCACTACAACAATCTCAATCGAATCACCCTTTTCTTGATAATTTGTAGTGGTTATATAACGGCTACAAATGGCAAACCATGAATATTGGATAGCAGGAAATGAAAATGAAAAGTTGTCATGATATTTGTCGCAGTTATAAAACCGCTACTAAATCGAATTTAAAAATAGCGGGAAATATTAGTAGCGATTACATAACCGCTACTAATTTCAATAGAAATTCAAATTTTGCGCCAAAAATTTAGTTTGTATTTTAAAAAGTATATTGTCAGAAAAATTTTGAAAAAATATATACAATTATCTGCTTCTGTTTTTTAATATTTTATTGTTTTAATAGTTTAGCTAATTTAATTAGCTTATTATTCATTAGTTTAGGTCATTTATAATTTTAAAGGAATGATTTAATTAAATTAGACAAGTTTGAAAATTGTATTGATAATATTATTGGGGATACGTAGGTAATAAGGAACTATTATGTTGTCTGCTATAATGTGATTATGAGTATGTAAATAAATATCTGAAAAAAAATAGTGAGAATAAATATTATGCAAAAGAAAAAAGTATTGAAATAAATAATTTAAAAATGTGTTACCATATTTGATCACCTTGTTAAGCTCCTCGGCTCATAGAAAAAAAAAGTGAAAATGAGTGAAGATGAAAGAGAGGTAAGGTGGAAAAAATGGGAAAGTGTTTGAAATGAGATGTGGTTGGGGTATTTATAGGGATCTGTGTGGAACTTGTAGCGGTTAGTTTCATGGTTTTGTAGCTGTTTCAATTTGTAGTGGTTATTTATGTATTAAACCGCTACAAATATTTGTTTAACTTTTTTTAAAAAAATTATTTTCTTAAAAAAAACAAAAACATAATTTGTTTGATCAGTCATCCATGCCATCCCTACAGAAAGTGTATAGAAAAATTGTTAGCGATGTGTTTTTGTGTTAAAAAAATTTAATTAAAATGATATGAATTTAAACAACGCACCGAACTATAGGTAAATTGTGATCACCTTCAGGGAAGAAGTTTTCAAAATTGGCACACTGAAATGGCTCACTATTGTAAGTGATATTATCACTATCACCTATGTCGTAAAGGTCTCAAGACTTTAAATGAACAACCATATGTCAATCCCTATGTCTCTCGTCCTTAACATAATAAACCTAGTGTGCCTCTGAGGTAAGAATATACGGCTCATCATCTTGAGAAAGCCTAACTGCTACAAATGTGATGACCTTTGAAGTTCTGTAGCGGTTCTGGAAACATAACCGCTACAAATAGGCGACCTTTGGCATTTTGTGACGGTTCAATTCATAGTAACCGCTACAAAAAAACCAATATACTATTGGCACAGCTTGGCGGCGCCAAGTGGTGCGAACTTTATAGCAGTTTATATGTTGTAACCTCTACAAACTAACCACAAAAAATTTTGGCAGGAAACTCATGTCATATTTGTAGTGGTTTTATTCTATTAACTGCTACAAATAACGTTGCTAATCAGTCCCGTCACTTGGCGTATAGGTTGCTGCTATAATGTTATAGTGGTTTATGTTAAAACCGCTACAAATGTCAATATTTGTAGCAGTTAAACTTAACCGCTATAAATGCACCGCTATGAAATACCCTTTTTTTTGTAGTATAAGAACCTTATGTTGCTTTAAATAGTCCAAACATAACAAATAAAAATAGAGATTTAGGACTTGGATAGGGAGCCAAAATTAGATCAAGTAATTATTAGGACCAACAATAGTATTAGCCCATGTTCCTAACACGTTGTAAGTCTTCGATAAGGGTCACTTCACATGCTTTTGCTTACGCGTCTTTTAAGGTGTGTTTGGTTTGAGGGGAGTAGGGGGAGGGAATTACCTTTTTAGGTGGGAGGAACCCAAAATTTACCCTCTCATTCCCTTATTCCTCCCTTGTAAGTTTTCGGTTCCTCCCGCCTGATAGAGCTCAATATTTATATATTTTTATTAATTAATCTTAAGTTTTTGTGGGACTTAATTGAGTATTTTAGGAATAATCAAATGTTAATGTAAGACTTTAGTGAAAGAATAATTTTGGAATTAAAGTGGTTAAATTGTTATATTTTTAATTAATATTTGTTATTCTCATTATCCTTTAATTGTGAACAAAAGATATTACCTTTGTGAATATAATTTTATAGGTGATGATGTGGCACAACTTAAGTGGTTAATGTCAAAGATGTTATTTTGGAGCTTAAGAAAGGACAAAAGTGTAACATTACAAGTGTAGAATTTATTTTCACATTTTTTCTAAGAGGAGGTTAAATGAGTAAGGGCCTTGTTTGGTAGCTGCAATTTTATGCCTAATACCAAACTAGATTTTTACCTCTTATTCAAACAAGGCACAACTCACTTTTAAACTAAAAACACTTGAATTGTAAAGAGAAAGAAAGAAAGTGGTGGCTATGAAGAATCAAAAGAGCTGAACCGAAATGGTTGAAGGAGAAAAGAGCATAGCTGGACTGATTAATTGAAGGAATAGATGAGTAGCTGACTGAGTTTAATGGTTCAATGAAGAATAAAGGGGGTTTGAACCATATGCATAAAAGAAATTGATGTTGCTGGACTGAATTAGAGAAAGGATGAAGAAACCAAGCCGACATTGTTGACCGATAGGGTGAGAATGTAGGCGGCTATGAGAGAGTGAACTGAGTGTGAAAGAAAGAAAAGGAAGGGGACCACGTGAAGAGAGGGCAGTAGCGAATGAACGATGGAATAAATGAGAATAAGGGATTAAAGAGGCGGCTAAAGTGTAGAGGGGGAGCAGAGTGGAAATAAAGTGTGAAAAGGATGAGGAGTATTGCGGCTGTGGGAGTGATCAGAGTTGTTGGCTGAAAATGAATTAAAGGAAAAGGAGGAGCTATTGTACCTAATGGAATTAGAAGCAAGAGGCGTTATTGCTTAAAATTAAAGAGTTGTTCGGTGCTGCATCTTAATTCTATATGGCTGATTCTTTGTCCTTCTATCAATCTTCATCTTCCTCGTCCTCCATGAGTAGCTAAAGTATTGGTGATTTCCTTGAGTTGGGTAATGGTTTGAGCTTCAAAACTTCAATGGAATTCCTTAAGCTCTCTTTCTATTTCATAATTGTATGGCTTGGTAAAGTATGTGATTATGATCTAGATTGTTCTATGCCAAGTGAATAAACTTGGTGGTTGAGCTAGGAGTTGATTAATTAAGCTTTGTATGATTCAAATTAGGAGTAGGTTGAGTTGTTTATTCCAACTTGGTTAAGTGGATTGTAAATGACTAAACTGAATGCTTTGAACTTTTGTAATAGTAATTACAAGCTAGAATTGGAAGTTGATTATTCATCTCCTTGAGTCTGAATTATTTGGTGATATTCATTTAATTGCTTCAGTAGAATGAATTAAATGATTATTGCAAGTATGGAGCTACTGGTATCTTAGTTCCATCCTCTTGGCTCATTATGGAATTCATATCATTAGCAAGTAAGGAAGACTAAAATCTCAACTCAAGGGAATCTCATTTTATCATTATATTAGTTAATTGAATTTATCCTGTTGTTAGTGTTAATTTCAATTTCGTTCACTCCTTTGTTTTAAACACCAAAAAATACAAAAATATTGCTTTAGCTTAGATTACTTCATAGTTTTAAAATCAAATTCTCAAAATGATTTCTCACAACTTTAAGGTATTTTATCACTTTACTACTTAGAAATTTGGAAATTAATCTCCTTACAAGAACGACCTAGGTTGAGCTACTACGCTACATTTTCTAACATAGTTTTATTTTGTGAACTCACACGACATGGGTCTATCAAATTGGCACCGTTGCCGGGGAGGATGATTGTCAAGGTTTTAAGTAGTTGAGTGTTCTTTTTAGTTGTCATAGTGTGTCTTAGTTTAGTAGGAAGTGTGTAGCACTCATTCGAATTTTGGTGAAATTCTAATTTTCGATTAGTACTGTCTTGCTGAAACTGAAATATTTTTTCCATAAAATTCTGAAATTTGACAAGTTAAAGTTTTTAAGCATTCTAAGCAAGACTAATAGCAAAAGCTATTAGGTCTGCTGGAGTTTAGCTAAATTCGAAGGTTTGCTATACTTTTCTGAATTTTCTTTTTTTTTTTGGTATTTTTCTAGGTTTTTTATTAGGTTTGTTTTTTGGGTTTTCTTTGATTTTTCTTGGTTGCTAGTGTGTTTTTGAGTTTTTCTTAGTTAGTTGTTAGTTGTTGAAGTGTTTGGTAGTGGTTTAGGTTAATTTTCATTTTCATAGTTGTTTTGCATTCCATTTGCAATTAGAAAAAGAAAACAAAAAGAAATTTGCATTTTGTTGCTTTGTTATCATGTTCTTAGTGGCCATTATGTGGTTCATTATTGTTTTGTAGTGAGCAACTTTGCATTCTTCATCCTTGGAAATTTGTTAGTTGCAACTTGAGATTTCATGTAGCTATCACATTTTGTAAGTTGTGCTTCCAGTGACTCTACTTACATACTTGCGGTTTGAGGTACTACTTCACTGATATACCAACTTATTCTCCTAAAAGGTGAATTCTTACCTTGCAACTCCTATTTGCCTCTTGTCATATTGTGTTGCACTTGTCTTGTTATTGCTGAAACTAGTTTTACTCTTTAGATACTTGAATTTTGTTGGTTGTGGTTAACTCTTTTGGTTGTCAAAGATTAGTTAACTTGGTTTCTTGTAAGTTGCTAATTTTTGCCGTATACAACCCTTCTTCAATCGACCATTTGACCAATTACTTTGTTGTAATTTGTGTGTCTATATGAGTCTTCTTACTGTGTATGACTAGATCTCAGAAAAATGAACTTGTGCCTTTAGATAAAGATATTAACAAGACAATTAGGTTCCTTAAGAAAGGTAAGAAAGCTGAATCATCTAGTGTAGGGCTTGGACAAGTCATTCATGTAACGCCCCAAATTTCGATTAAGGGCTAATTACAATTCTTATGAATGATTATGTGGATTAATGTGGATTTGAGATCCGAATTATTATTGGAAATGCCCAACACCTTGTATTTTAGCATAATTATGTGATGAAATAATTATTAGGCTAAAATAAGGGTAAATGGTTCATAAAGAGGAGGAAAAGAATTAAATATGTGTTGTATGGCAATTTTAATTAATATGCCATAATTGTTGGGAAAATAAAAAGAATGGCTCTAAATTAGTTATTAATGGAAGAGATTAATTACTAATTAAGAAAAATGAGATATGTAACTAAATGGCTAATGGAGGGATTAGAGTAACTAATTAGTTACTTGATTTATGAGAGCCAATGTGGTGGAGACATGTGGTGTAACCCCCTGCCTTTAACCATGTAATTATATTTCGATATCACATAATTAAATTGGTTTAGAGACCGTCGGATAGCTTAAACTCATTTCGAATTCCTACACTATAATAGGGTTTTCATCAAAAACTTTCAAAAACTCTTCTCTATCCTGGACTCAATTTCAAAATTCGAATATAATTACCTGCGCAGTTAGTTTACATTCACACACATCAGAGTGTATAACCAAATCCCCGGCAACTCCCGGGTTCTATACATATATAATCTGAGGGTTTAAAATTCTCCACTAGGGGATTACATAACCAAAATCAACAGTAATATTTACATCTCCAAAATATACAGTAATCCTAAGTTCAAAAGAAGATAACCAACACCCTACTATCAAACATACCCCGAAGGGGTTCTAATTGCTCCGGGTTGCCCGCTTCTCTTTAGCGCCACTAGCCCTGTCTGAAATGTTAGTCATTGGAAAGAATGAGATTCAAGAGAATCCCAGTAGTAACAAATCACTCATACAGTGCATAAACACAAAGCATATAAGGTCATGTTAGCAGCATCACAATGTAATGTGGTTCATACCACAAACGACAGCACTCATGGCTGTAAACTCTAAGAGTTAGCTTTCGCTGCGATCTTAATGTATTCACAAAGTATTCACTAGGCGTCAGCTTTTGCTGCGATCACAAAGCATCACAATGTCATACATACAATGTTTCACACAAAGTATAAGAGAGGAGTCACTACCTGGTTCTTTCCGAACGTGCTCTGGCACGGGTCGTTCACGAACAAGAGAAATATTGAATCCTAAAATTACAAATGCACCATTTAGACACTTCCATAGTGTTTCTTGGGGTTATATGAGTCTATATTGAAAATTTACAAAAATGCCCCCGGGGACCCGGCCCGGGCCCGTGTACCCGGTGCGGTTGCACTTTTCCTAAAATTCTAATCTGGGCTATCCTAACATATTTCCACCCAAGGAATCCATTTCCGGACTCAGAATTATCAAATTCAATGTTAAATTACAAATTGACCCTTGGCAGCCCCACTTTAAGGGTTTTAGGGGCGTTTTCATAATTATGCTTTTTCAGCCTTTTCCGAAAAAGTGACCAACTGTAACCCCACCTAATTTTCGCCCCTGAACTCAATGGAACCATAAAATCATTGAAAATCCAACTCTAAGACCCATTTCTAGAGCTGGCCAAAATTTATGAGTTCTCCGAGGAAAATCGGGGTTTTACGATTTCGGCTCCGTAAACGCGTTCCTTTCTACTCCTAACGACTTTATTAACCATTACATTAGGTTACAAATAACAATAAGACCCAATTTGGGCAGCATAACCCCTAGGCCATATCATTTCCAAACTTTAAAACCAATGGCAATCCGGTGAAATTTCACCGATTAAATTGCCCACAGCAGCTAGAATAAGCAATATACGAAAGTTTGGAAGTTACCTCAAGCTCCCACTAGCTTTTCCCAAATTTGGCTGAACCCTAGCCTCTTTGAACCATGAAATGCTTTGCTTCAAAACCTTAAAGAATAAAGAGGAGTAGCTTAGAGTCGGAGTTATACGCGTTAGGAGCTAAATCGTCGGAGAAATCGGGTTACCTTATGAGATTTCTTCCCTTTCTCTCTCTAAACTCTCTCACCTTCTCTCTCTTGTTTCAGGTCTGGAACAGCACGAAAATGGCTGGAGAAGGAAGGCTGATGGTATTTAATATCATATATTATATGATATTTAATTATTGATTAATTTCCAACAATTTCGGATTTTTCAGAAATTCTGGCAGATTTCTACCCAAACTTTGAAAAATCATAACTAATTCTAAAAATATTGAATTGGAGTGATTCCAAAGCCTATGGAACCCTTATTGAGTCTAGTTTTAAGGAAAAATATATAATATTTCTGCATGGAATCACAAAATTCCCAGAATTTCAATCTTTGCATGTTGTTCCAGAAAATAATTAATTTCGCTGGGTAAATTTCAAAAATCCATAACTCTTAGCTCAAAACTCAAAATAATACAAATTATATGTCCATTTTGAAGCTTGACATGTGAAATTTAAGACTGGAAAATTTCATAATTTATAGACACCATTTGCCTATTTAAAACGTCCATACAAATCGGCTGCCCTTTACAGAGTTTAAATGGACAGAGTTTTCAACTTTTGCACAATTGTTCCCAATGGTTCCAATTTCACAATAAACACTTTCCCCACACGAATTTTCACAAGGAAGCCATTGGAATCATTAAAATATCCAAATTCCCATCACACATTCTCCAAAAGTGTTTATTCAACAATAATTACATCCACTTTTGAAGTTATTAGCCCTTAATCACTTTTTGGGATATTACATGTGGCAAGCTTATGTGTAGAGAGAGTGTGTGTGAAAAGTCAAAACTCAATAAAAAATGGTTTCCCTCTCTCTTCCCTCCAATTCAGCTGCACAAGCATGGGAGGGGGAAACATCATCATCTCACCTTCTTCAATCTCTCATCCCTCCCTTCTCTCTCCAAATTCGTCCTCCATTATTGCCCTAGAGAGAGAAAGTGAAAGCTTGCATTTAAGGTGAGTAAATGGCTTCTAGTGGAAAAATGATCTTCTATAAAGTTGTTCCTCTTGTTAAGAGTTTTCATCCTATGGTTTTAGATTTTCCATTGGTGGTGTTTTAAGCACACAAGGAAATCTACAAGTTGGAGAATCATGAAGTGCCTTTGGGAAAGTTGTTGAGGTAAGTGAAAGCTTCAATTTCATATAAATTTTGTGTCCATTGGTTGGGCCTTGAATTTATGGAATTTTTGCCCTAATTTTCGTGATTTAGGGTATTGGGGAGTATAATATGTTATTTTTATGGAAATGGTGGCTTGTTTAGTGTTTTGAATTGATAGAATTGCATTGACACTTAAATGTGAAGTTTGGCACCTTTTGTGTTGGTTTTGTGCTTTGGTCAAAATAGGGCATGTTGATAGGTTGTGATTTTGGTCATTTTGAGGTTACCATTGTGTTCCTTGTGAAAATTTATGTGGGAATAGGCTTGATTGTTAATTTTGGAGCCATGTGACACTTTGGTAGAAAATTGGAAAATCTGTCCCTTGGAACTCTGTTCTGGGCAGTTTATTTGTGTGGACGTTTTGAATGACCAAATGATGTTGGAAAATTTTAAAACTTTCCATCTTAAATTTCACATCCCAAGCTTCAAAATGGACATATATTTTGTGTCATTTCGTTTAGTATTTTGTGAGATATGGTTGTCCAAAGTTTGGGATTGAAACAGAACTTTGTTTTAGAGCAGTGATGAGTTTTGTGTAATTCTATGATTTTATGGTGATTTCCAGTAATAGTCCATATTTTTCCTATAAAGAGGACTTAAATAGATTTCATTTGGCTTTGGACTCACCTCTTTTCGATTTTTCTAGAATTAGTTATGAATTTTGAAAGTTCAGCTAAGAATCAGGGAATTTCTTGGCTGCAGCCCAAACCTTTCTGACCGCGGCCAGTGACCTCTTGACCATATTTTGGCCACGGCCCAAGGAAGGGCTGGCCGCAGCCAACTCTTGTGTTCCACCACTTTGAGTTTTCAAAAGGAGATCCCTAACCTATTGTTTCCTAACCTTTTAGGGCTTTTATTAGAGGCATTTGTGGCCTCTTAAGGGTCAATTATGATAACCAAATTTAAGTGTTATGAAAATGAGAATTTGGAAAAGAGAATGATCATATGTCCTTGATTTGGTTATAGGGTTTGATATTCACCCTGATCATGGTTTGATATCTGCTTGGATCGTGAGTAGCCGATGCTGGAGCATACGTGGAAAGAAAAGTGTAGGGAACTTACCTCTCCTGCATGTATTGATATTTGTGTTTGTGTATTGATGCATGTTATTGCTTTGCTTGATTATGTAAAACATATATGAATGATTGAAGCTCTGTTTCTATTTATGTTATGGCCATGAGTATGATGTTGAAACATTGAGTATGCGGATATATCATTATGTGAGCACGAGTTATTGTAATGCAAGCATGTCATGCATTAAACACTTATCTTGCATGCATATTGGTATCTATTTTCTACTGGGATTCTCTAAAATCTCACCCTCGCCTACTAACATTTTAGACAGGACAAGTGGCTCGAGGAAGGAGTAAGCGACTAAAGGTAGCGAGAATCCCTTATGGGCATTTGGATTTGGTAGTTGGTTATCGTTATATGCTAGGAGAGTTGTATATGTTCGGATGATAGATTATAATGTATAATTGGATATTGGATGTATATATGCTTGGATGTCTATTGGGTTATTTGGTTATGTATTGGAGATGGATTTGTATAATCCCCGTTGAGTAATTGTAAAGGGCGTATGTGCCCTATGTACCTTTAGTGAAGATATGAACCCGGAATTTTCGGGATTGTTGTTGTGCACTCTGATATATTATGAATGTTAATTATCTTCGCAATGTACTTGTATTCAAAATGTGAATGTGAGGCCAGGTTAAAGTGTTTGTGAAATGTATTTGTGAAACCCTATCTTAAGGATGGGGAATGTAAATGAATTTTGATTATTATTGGTCTCTAATTCACTCTAATGTTGTATTTCGGATATAATTACGAAGGGGGTTACAATTCACACTGAAGTTGTTGCACATACTTGTGATAATTCTTCTCATACTGGCTCTTTGTTCATTGTAGATCGCCATCTTGCCATGGATCCAGTCCCTCCTCTAGAAGACGTACCTTTACCCATTGGGGAGCGTAGAACTATCAAAGATCTTACCTCTTCTACTGATATTATTGATCCTTTCCTCTCTTGTCCTGAATTTAATATTAATTTTGAGTTGAAAGGTCCTTTGTTGAGTCACTTACCAAAATTTCATGGTTTACCTGCCGAAGACCCTAACAGGCACTTGAGGAATATGTACATTGTGTGCAACTCCATGAAACCAATGGGTGTTGATCTAGATGAGATGTGCCGGAAAGTCTTTCATTTTACACTGGAAAACAAAGCTAAGGAGTGGTTCTTGATGCTACCTCACCATAATCCTAATGCTTTAGCCTCTTGGGACACCTTAAAGAGTGCCTTTTTGGAAAAATATTTCCCTTCTTCAAGAATAACATCTCTCACTAAGGAAATCTTCGGTGCTAAACAAGGCCTCCATGAATCTTTTTATGAGTATTGGTGTCGATTTCAAGAACTCCTAGCCAAGTGCCCACACTATCAAATTCCAGAAGTTCGATTGGTGTAATATTTTCATAGTGGGTTGCTTCCTCAAGATAGGAAGAGTTTGGATTCATCTTCTGGAGGCACTATTCAATTGCTTACACTTGAAGAAGCTTGGGCTTTAATTGAGAAGATAGCTAGTAATGATCAACAATTTGAAGGGTTGGATGCTAGACAAGTCCATGAGGTCTCATATGCTTTAAGATCTTCAAGGGAGTATGATAATTTGTCATCCCAAATGACAGATATGAGAACTGACCTCAATAAGCTCATGGCCCATCTAAACAATGTGAACATTCATAGGTCACATTCTCAAGCTCTAGTGGCTCCTAGCTGTGACATATGTAGCTCTCACATGCATATTGCTTCTAATTGCCCACACCAACTTGGGGAGGTCTCGGCTATTTTTCAAGGGAGACAAGGACAGAATCAAAGACCTTGGAATCCCTACTCTAATACATACAATGAGGGTTTGAGGTCCCATCCCAATTGTAACCCCCTTCGATAATCAGGCTGGGATAAGTGTTTAATCACATTTAATAATCGAATGAAAAATCCAGAACAATTAAAAACTTTTTGCAGAAACTGGACAACTGGATCTCCATTCATTTCATTCATTAAAACAAATGGCATGTTTGGTCTGTTACATATACAATATCAGAGTATTAGCACAATTCCCGACGTTCACTCGGGATAATAACATTTAATCCAAAATATTGTTCAGGGCATCATCGCCCATCTCAATATCCATACCGAGGATTACACAAAACTATAGTACTATGATCTATACAATATATTTACATTGATCCAAAATGATAACCAATTCGATATACAACCAAAATATCTAACTAAGACTACCGCTGGCAGCCCTAATTGCCCTTATCCACTTGCTTGCTTTTTGATCCACTTACTCTGTCTAAAAATGTTATTTGAAAAGAATGAGATTCTAGAGAATCCCAGTAGTAACAGTTTATTTATATGATGCATATATACAAAGCAAGTCACATATATCACAATGTAGCAATCAATATTCGAGACCGGACTTTCTGTAATACCCCGAATTCTGCGACTTGAGGCTAGAGAATAAGCCTGAGATTAGTGGACTGCTAAGCCCTGGTTTAGCAAGATTCCAAATTGTGATTAAGAGATAATGACTCCAAAAGTGGATGTGGTTAGTGATAAATAAACCCTTTTAGAGATTATGGTGTGATTTGGCACCCGATGTAATTTGTATGTGTTCTGAGCAGCGCCGAAACCCTGTATTTGAGTTTAATTATGGATTAACATCTAAATTGACTTAAAATATAGGGGAGGGCGCATTGTGAAAGAAAATGAATGAGAAAATGTATTTGATGATGATCAAGAGGAATTGCCATAATCAGGGGCAAAACGGTAAAGTTACCGACCAATTGGTCAGTTACCGAAGAGGAAGCTCATTGGTAACTTCAAGATCAATTGTTGAGATTGAATTGTGTAATAGATCAAAAGGTGGAATCCCATGTGGTGTGCCTTTGTGAGCTCATGTGAGGTTTGTCAAAATGGTGACACTTGGCACAATGTGAGCCCTTAGATTGGTCAAAGTGTCAAAACACCTCTTCCCTCTCTCCTATCCCTTTTAGGTCGGTTTTTGGATCCAAAAAACTGACTTGCTTCATCATTTTCACCATCTCATCTTCTCTCTCTCTCTCACTCCATGGACGTCCCAAAGCTTGGGAGGAAAGAGAAAGTTTGAGGTGAGTTTTTAGCTTGCTTGGTGACCTCTTTAGCTTAAACACATTTCTATAATATTGTTCATAGTGATGAGAGCTTCATCTCTATAGTTTTATATTTTTGATTGGTGGTGTTTGATAGCTTGTGGAAAATTGGAAATATGAAGAATCAAGGAATTGATTTGGGAAAGAGGAAGAGGTGAGTATTTGAAGTATTTTGATCTAAGTTTTGTGATTTGTGGATGAGTATTGTGAATTTCGGTTTTTGCCCTGATTTTGGTGGAATTGTGAAATGCATGAATTGTCATGTGTTTTGTGTTGAAAATGGTGTTTTGTTGTGTAATTTGGTCATTGGAATTGATTTGGGAACTTGAGATGGAAAATTGTGCAATGTTGAGTTGAAATGTGATATTGTGTGACATGTTGCAATTCATTGTGAAACATGTCAATATAATGTGAATTTGGTTGAGTTGTCCTTTCCAATGGATTTCTTGTGCAAATTTGTGTAGAAATGGTATTTGGTGTGAATTTGGGAACCATTGGAATCATTGGTGCAAAACTGAGAAATCTGTCCCTTGAAGTTTTGCTCTGGGCAGTTTGGTGTTGTGGACGTTTTGACTGGGCAAATGATGTTTAAAAATTATAAAACTTTCCAGTCTTAAATTTCACATCCCAAGCTTCAAAATGGACACATAAATTGTACCATTTCGTTTTGTCTTATGTGAGTTATAGCTGTCCAAATTTTGAGGTAAAAAATGAACACTGTTTTGGGACAGTCTTGGGTTTTAGGGAATTCTGTATTTGTGTGGTGATTTCCAATAAATGCTAATATTTGTCCTGTGTAGAGGACTTGAATAGCTTTCATTTGGCTTTGGGATCACCTCATTTCTATTTTTGTGGAATTAGTTATGATTTTTGGAAGTTCAACCAAGAAACTTGATTTTTTGGCCTCGGCCAGCGGATTCTGGGCCGCGGCCCAAATGTTTCTGGATAGTTTTTGGCAGTGGTCAGTGGATTTGTGGGCCACAGCAAACCCCCAAAAATAACATTTTGGACTTCCGAAGATGGTTTTTGATCAAGTGTTTTCCCAAGCTTTTAGGCATATGTTTGGGCTTTAATTAGCCTTCTAAAGGTCATGAATGGTAACCAACTTTAAGTGATATGAAAGTAAGGTTTTGGAATAAAGAATAACCCTATGTCATTGCTTTGATTATAGGGATGATGTTCGCCCTGAATGTGGTTCGATATTCGCCTGGTCGTGATTAAGCAGTGTTGGAGCTTACGTGGAAAGAGTGTAGGGAACATATCTCTTCTACTTGTATTTGATATTTGTGTTAGTGTGTTTGTGCATGTCTTCGCTTTGCATGATTATGTGTTATTTGAAGCTATGTTTCAATTAATGCTATGGCCATTATTATGTTGTTCGAAGCATTGAGCTTACAAATTGTCATTGTGATAGCATGAGCTATGTGATGCAAGCATATCATGCATTAAACATTTATCGTACATGCATATTGATATTTTTTTCCTACTGAGATTCTCTCGAATTTCACCCTCCCCTACTAACCATGTAGACTGGGCAAGAGGCTCGAGGGGGAGGCAAGCAACCAAGGGCGACGAGGCTTCCTTCGGGATATTTGAGTTGGTAGTTGGTTATCATAATTGGGATGATTTGTATTTGTATGTGGATTTGGATGTGTATATATGTATGTGGATGAGGATTTGTTATGTATTTGAGATGGATTTGTGTAATCCCCATATGAGGGCTTGTAATGGGCAAATGTGCCCTATAAAGCTTGAGTTAATAAATGGAATTCGGAAATGCCGAAATTATTTCATTGCGTACTCTGATATATTAAATGTGATTTATCTTTGTGTAGTAATTGTATTCAGAATGTGAATGTGAGACCAGGTTATAAATGATTTTGAAAGGTATTTGTGAAAACCCTGTCTAGTAGATGGGATTATAAATGTTATTTGATTGTTATTGGTCTCTATTTCACTTTAATTGCATAATCCGGATATAATTACGGAAGGGGGTTACACTTTCGCCACGTTCCCTTCACTATATATGAGGTCGGGCTTACGCCACGCCCCCTTTACTTTATCTATATTCGAGTTCGGGCTTTCGCCACGTCCCCTTCACTTTCACTGTAATCGATGACTCATGCAAACAAGCAATGTAATACACATGATATAGGATAAAGTGTTACTACCTTTATCTTTCCTTCCTTGAGCAGGCACAGGCCTTCTATGCTCCGGGCAGATATCAAATCCTAAAGTCATAATTAAGGAGAAAGCATTATTCTCTATTCCAATACTCAATTGACTCTTTAACACCTAGATTTGGTTATCAATAATGACCCTTAAGAAGCTACAATTGGCTCTAATAAAGGCCCTAAAGGATTGGGAAACATCGGGTTGGAAACCACTTTTCAAAATCCCAAGGTGCTGAAAATAGGGGGTTGGCTGCAGCCAAGAAACCTCTGGCTATAGCCAAAACATGCACAAAAGGTTTCTGGTTGCAGCCAAGAATTTCTGGTTGCGGCCAAAACACGCAAAGAAACTTTTGTGCTGCAGCCAAGACTTTTCTGCTGCAGCCAAGGCAAATTCGGAAATTCATAACTAATTGTAGAAAAATTGAAATGAGGTGATCCCAAAGCCCATTGAAATCTATTTAAGTTCTCTTTACTAGAAAAATATGGACCAATACTGGAAATCACCACAAAAATACATAATTTAAGAAAAGTCCACACTATTCCAGAATTGTTCCCAGATTTAACATCAAACTTTGGACAGTAATAACTCCTAGCCCAAAAATCTAAATGACACAAAAAATATGTCCATTTTGAAGCTTGAGATGTGAAATTTAAGACTGGAAATTTTCATAATTTTTAGACACCATTTGGTCATTCAAAACGCCAATACAATCAGACTGCCCAGAATAGACTTTCAATGGCAGCATTTCCAATTTTCTACCAAAGTGTCCAATGGCTCCAAAATCAACAATCAAGCCTATTCCTTACACCAAAACACTCAAGGAATCCAATAGAACCATTTAAACAACCTAATTTCCACTACATTAGCATGCTTTGGTCCATGGCCACACTAAACACTTACTTTCCAAACTTTCCAATCTCACTCATTTCTTTCCCAATCAATCCTATCTATCCATACACATTCCAAATATACCATTTCTATACCTTTAACATGCCAAATGACCAATGACACTCATTTTCAAAAATGGCCAATAAATCCCAGAAATTCAAAGCTACCTCAAATGGCACAAAACTTAGATGGGTAGATAGGTTTCACTTACCTCTTTAACTTTCTCAAAGTGACTTTTCAATTCTCCAACTTTCACAATCTCTTGAGGTCACAAACTAACACCAATGAACACATTACAACCATCAAAATGAAGCTCTTCATTCAAGGATCAATATTTGAGAAGGAAGTTTGAGCATTTGGAGACATTTCCCCTCACCTTTTGAAGCTTTTCTTCCCCCTTATTTCTGCAACAATGGCGCCAAGAGAGAGGAAAATGAGAGAGATGAGAGATGGACTGTAGAGATGAAGAATGATGATAATAATACCCCCCTCCATGCCTCTTCATCGAAAATGGGAAAGGGAAGAGAGAGAAGAAACAATAAAATACACCCATTGACTTTTTCCCTTAACCTCTCTCTCACCCATGCTTGCCACATGTCCACTTATCATTGGCTCTCACACATTTAGTCACCAATTAGCTTCTCCAATGCATCCATTAGCCATTTAATCACACTTCTCACTTTTCTTTTAGTTAGTAATTAATTTCCCCATTAATCACCAACTTAGAGCCAATAATTCCATTCTTTAAATTTTTCATCAATTATGACATATAAATTAATATTGCCACCAAAACACATAATTATTCCACTTTAATTCGATAATTATCCTCAATAATTATCCTTAACCTTTAATCACAAATTGGGGTGTTACACCAACTTTGGTTGGAGGAACCAGAATCAATTTCAAAGGAGTTCTTCAAATCAAGCTCCAACTCAAGGACCTTTAAGCCAATCCAATCCCCAACAAATAGTGGTTGCTACACCTAAATCCCATGCTATTAAAGATGACATCTCTCAACTTCTCAAGTGTATGAACAATGTGTCATCTTCCATGGGTAACTTAACCTCGAGATTTGATGAAGAGAGAGCTCAAACCAATTCTAAATTTTCTGACATTGGGACTAAGTTTGACACAATCTTCAACAAGTTGGAGTTGTTGGATTCTAAGAATGCTAACCTTACTTCATTTGTCACTCAAATATCTTATAGCCTCAATGAGTAACAAGCTAAAAGTGGACAAGGGTTACCTTTCAATACTGTGATCAATCCTAAGGATGTACATGCTATCTCATTAAGAAGTGGTAAACAAGTCCGATTTGAAGAAAATGTTGAGAGTTTCAAATCTAGAATGCATTCTAGTGATAGGCACAATAAAGAGGTTGAGGGTCCATTGCAACCACAAGTGGAAGATATTGATGGTAGTGATGATTCTGATCAAAGCACTCACTTTGCTATTGGAAAATATGAAAGTATGGTTGAACAAAAGGTTCTACAAAGGCATTCTTCTCCAAATTCAAATATGGATAGCAAGCAAGGAGTGTCAACTTCAATAAATACTAAGGTACTTAACCCTTCAACTTCTTCTTCTTCAACCAAAGGGGAAGGTCAAAAGGTAAATCTCTCTGAAATTCCATTTCCTAATTCATATGTGCTTTGCAAGAAGGTTTCAAATGAAAAGAAATTTCTTGATATGATGGATATTTTCAGTAAGATTGAAGTTAATTTGCCTTTGCTTGATGTGTTGAAAGGAATGCCTGCTTGTGCTAAATTCTTGAAAGATTTGTGCACCCAAAAGCGTAGGTGTAAACTCAATGAGTGTGTTCAATTGAGTCCTAGTGTGTCTGCTATGTTTAAACCCCATCTCCCAATTAACTGTAAAGACCCTGGCTCATTCACTGTTCCATGCACTATAGGTACCATGCCTTTTAGTAATGCTCTTCTTGATCTAGGAGCCGCTATAGATGTCATGCCCTACTCTGTTTACACCTCTCTTGGCCTCACAAACATCAAATTCACTAGTGTCATCCTACAACTAGCTAATCGCACCACTAGGAAACCTCATGGCTTATTGAAAGACATCTTAGTCAAGGTCAAAGCTTAGTGTTTCCTGCTGATTTTTATGTCCTAGACATGTTTATTGAGGTCTCAGTTGAGGAACCATTAATTTTGGGTAGGCCTTTCATGCGCACAGCTAATACTATCATTAGCATGAAGGATGGGTACATAACTATAGAAGTAGGCGATCATGTCATTCGGTTCAATGTTTATGAAGCTATGAATCACCCATTTGAGGACTACTCCCTTCTTGGCTTGAATGTGATTGATTTGGCCTTGGAAGAGGCAATTGATGAGTTTGCTTTCTTATTGTGTGTGGAAAATGATTGTCATGATTATGTATGTGCTACCATTGGTTCAAATTCTTCTCCCTGTAACCCCCTTCCGTAATTATATCCGAAATACACGATTAAAAATGAAATAGAGACCAATAATAATCAAAATTCATTTACATTCCCATCCTTAAGATAGGATTTTCACAAATTTCTTTAACAAATACTTTAACCTGGTCTCACATTCATATTTCAAATACAATTACTTCATGAAGATAAAATACATTCATATAAATATCAGAGTGCACAACAATAATACCGGCAATTCCGGTTTCATACCTTCACTAAAGATACATAGGGCACAATTGCCCATTACAATTCCTCAACGGGGATTACACAAATCCATCTCCAATACATAACCCAATAGACATCCAAGCACATATACATCCAATATCCAATTATACATAATCCCAACTACCATGATAACCAACTATCAAAATGAAAACCCGAAGGAGTCCTCATCTGTAATATCCTGGATTGTAATCAAGGATTAATAACTTCAAAGTGATGTAATTAATATTAATTAAGCACTTTTGAAGTATATGTTGTGTAATATGATATAAAGATCATTAGTGATGGTTTAATGAGTATTGTGATAATCAGGGGCAAAATGGTAAATTTACCGTTCGATCGGTTAGTTACTGGAGAGGAAACTCTTTGGTAATCAAGATCAATGGCTAGGATTGGAAGAGAAAAGGATGGAATCTTGTGCATGCAAATCCATATGAATTCATGGAAGGAAGGATGGGATCTTGACAAGTGGCAAAAGGAGAACCATTGGATTGAAGTCAAAAATTCAACTCATTTCTCTTCCCTCTCACTCTCCAAAGTCGGCTGTGGGCATGGAACCAATAGAAGGTGATCATCATCATTCTCTCTCCATTTTCTCTATTTCCGGCGAGCTAAGCTAAGGAAAGAGAAAGAGAAAAGCTTGAGATTTCGTAAGTTGATGCCTTCAAATGCTCAAGTGTCTTTCATTAATGTTGAACAAGAAGTCAAGAGCTTTATTTCCATGTTTTCAGACTTTTGATTTGTGGTGTGTGGCAAATTGAGGGAATTCGAAAGTTGAGGAATCAAAGTTCTGAATTCAACAAGTGAAAGAGGTGAGTTTTTGATGAAGCTTGATGTAATTGTTTTGGCCATTGGTTTAGTTTTGTGAATTCTGGATTTATGCCCTGATTCCTTAAGATTTTAGAAGATATGAATTGGGTAGTATTTGGTAGTGTAATAGATGTCGAATGGTGCAGAGATGTCAATGGTTTTGATTTGGATTTGTGGAGAGGAAGTTGGTCATATGTGTCTTGGAGTGGTTTTGGTGAAGGAGAGATGAGATTTTGTTGTTTGAGTGGAAATTTGATTGTTTTGTGATTGCCAATGGGTTCTTTGTGTTAAAACAAGTGAGAATGAGTTATGGTATGAGTTTTAGGACCATTGGTAGTCAATTGGTAAATTCTGGAAAATCTTATCAGTTGCTACGTTTCTGGGCATCTGATGGGCATGCTCGAGTGAGGGAGGAGTTCACTCGAGCATGATGCGAGTTTCTGGGTATTTTGTGAAGGTCTTCGGGCAGAAAGCGCGAGCATGCTTCCTGAATTGCGAGTGAAACATGAACATGCTCGAGTGAGCATGGGCATGCTCGAGTGAGGGTGCATTTTGGTGCTACGGGTGAGCATCTCAGGAAATCACTCGTGGGTGGATTGCCAAGAGCGAGCGTGGCACTCGCGAGTATTGAGAGGTCACTCGAGCACTAGGGTTGTGCTCGAGTGCATTTGAGGTTTGAAGGGAAGGGTCACTCTCGGGTTGTCACTCGTTGAGTCTCACTTCCTGGTGCTCGAGTGCACCTAAGGGCTCTGCTCGAGCACAGCCTCTTGTGCTCGAGTGGGAGTGTGTGATTGTGTCCAAGTTTGCTCTCGGGCAAACACTTTCTGGGGTTCACTCGCTAGTGCTCGAGTGAATCGAGGGTCATGCTCGAGTGAGACCCTCCGTGCTCGAGTGAAGCGACCAAAATTCAGTGTTTAGTTTTCTAAAGAGGGATCTTTGGGGGTGGCTATCCCAACCCTTTAGGCATATGTTTAGGCATTTAATGGCCATCTAAAGAGTCTAAAGGAGTACCAACTTAGAGTGTTATGGGATTAAGAACTTGGAAAAGGAAATTAACCTATTGTCCCTATTTTGATTATAGGATTTGACATCTGCTATCCTTGTGAGCCTACTGTGCCAGCGACCGTCAGGAAAGGATCAGGTAGTGACTTTTCTTTCGTACCATATGTGACGCATTGTATGTGTGTATTTTCATTGATTTGCGATAAGTTCGTATGTTGCGACTTATGTGGATATGTGTAAGCACCGTTAGTCCAATAGTCCCTGAGTAGCTAACAACAGATCGGGTCAAGGTTGTAAGCCTTCCCGACGGAGAAAGAGGATGAGGATGAGGTGTGATCATGTGATTATGTGGGCCGAAAGGCTAGTTGTGAGCCGAAAGGCTGTTTATGAGGGCCGGCGGGCCAATTGTGGAAGCTGGATAGCTATATGAGCTATAAGGCTATGTTTATGCACTGCCACGCCAACAGTCCCTGAGTAGCTAACAACGGTTCGGGTGTAGGCGATGTGCCTTCCCGGCGGAGAAAGGGGATGAGGGTGGAGTGTGATTTGTGCTGCTGCTGCTGTATGATGATCTGCTTACATGCTCTGTGTTTATATGTGGTATAAATGTTTAGTTACTACTAGGATTCTCTTGAATCTCATTCTTTCTTTTGACTAACCTTTCAGACAGGGCGAGTGGCTCTAAGGAGAAGCGAACGACCTGGAGCGGTTAGAGCTTTATAGGGACATTTAGCGCGGGTTGTTGGCTATTCATTTTGGATAGGGGTTTACTGTATAACGTTGAGTTGTAAATAGTTTGAATACTTGGTTTTGTAATCCCCTAATCAGGATTTGGAACTCTATATATTTATATAGATAACCCAGGGGTTGCTGGGGTTAAGTTATAAACTCTGATATATGTGAATGTAAGTTAACTACGCAGGTGATTATATTCGATAATTAAAAATTGAGGCCGGGATAGGAAAGAAGTTTTGAAAATTTTGTAAGTTCCTACTCGTTGTAGGTGATTTAGCAAGTTTTTAGCTATCCTACGGTCTCTAACCCCTTTTTACCATGTGTTATCGAATCTTAATTACGTTAATTAAGGCAGGGGGTTACATCATCACCCTTGGATGCTTGCTCCATCCTCGTTCTACCTTCCCTGTCTAAAATGTTGGTAGGGGAGGGTGAGATTCGAGAGAATCTCAGTAGGAAACAGATACCATAATGCATGCATGATAGATGCTATGTGTATGACATGTTAGCTTTATCTAGATGCATGCCCCATAATGACATTTCTGCATGCTCAATGTTTCATGTAACAAAACTATGGCCACAGTAAAATAGAAATAGAGCTTCATTTATACAAATATGCCCTATACAATCAAGTAAAGCAATCACATACATCACTACACAAGCAAAGATATCAAATACATGTAAGTAAGGTAAGTCCCCTACAACCCATTTTCCATTTTTACACACAAAGACAATCCGGCAAAATTTCACTGATTAAATTGTCTATAACAGCCATAATAGTTAATATGCAAGAGTTTGGAAGTTACCTCAAGCTCCCACTAGCTTTTCCTTCTTGTGGTTAAAAACCCTAACTTCAAAATACCAAGATTTGTGCTTCAAACACCTTACATAACATAGAAGAGAAGCTTAGGAACAAGGTTATACGCATTAGGTACGAATTCATCGAAGAAATCAACCTACCTTGTAAGTTCTCCTCTTTCTCTCTCTAAAAGCACTCAAAATTTCTCTCTCTCTTGGATGCTGGTTCAGCACAAAAATGAGAGCTGAAGATGATGAGAAAATGTTTTAATTTCCATGCTGATGTCATCTTTTATTTTGATGACGTCATAATTCCCATTTTCAGATTTTCTGGCAGATTTTCTGCCCAAACTTTGAAAAATCATAACTAATTCTAGAAAACTCATAATGTGGTGATACCAAAGCCAAATGAAAGCTATTTAAGTCTTAGCTATAGGAAAAATATGGACCATTACTCAAAATCACCAAAAAATTCTAGAATTACATAAAACGGATCACTGCCCCAAAACAGAGTTCAGTTTCCATCCCAAACTTTGGACAGTCATATCTCCTAGATCACAAAATGAAATAGCACAAATTATATGTCCATTTTGAAGCTTGGGATGTGAAATTTAAGAATAGAAAGTTTCAGAATTTGTAGACATAATTTGATCATTCAAAACGTTCACACAAACTAACTGCCCGGAATAGAGTTTCACTGGACAGAATTTCAGATTTTGCATCTTTGCTTCCAATGGTCCCATTTTCATACCAAATATAATTCCCATATAAATTTTCACAAGGAATCCATTGGAAACACCAAACTAATCAAATTCATATCTCATTGACATGTTTTCACAACAATCTCAACATGTCAACACAATTCATATTTCAAAACCTAACATTGCAACTTTTCCATTCCAAAGTTCCAAACCAATTTCAATGACATCAAAACACACTATGACACCATTTCCAACACAATACCCCATTCAATTATTCCCTCTATTCTAAGTCAATTTGGATGTTAATCCATAATTGAACTCAAATACAGGGTTTCAGCGCTGCTCACAACACACGAATCACATTCGAGTACCAAGTCACATCATATTCTCCAAAAGGGTTATTCATCACTAACCACATCCACTTTTGAAGTCATTAAACCTTAATCACAATTTGGGATCTTGCTAAACCCGGGATTTGCAATCTACTAATCTCAGGCTTATTCTCTAGCCTCGAGTCTCAAAATTCGGGGTATTACACTCCCTCTATTGATTGTGATGATGATGTATGTAGTATTGATTGCATATCAATTGATAGCTCACTTTCCACTTCTAATCCTTTTATTTTTGATTTTTCTAACATTGGCAGTACTATATCCTCATTTGATAGTTATCATGGTGTTGGGAAAGAATTATTGTGTAGCTTTGTAGAATTTGAGAATGTTAGTGAAGTGGATTCTACTTTTGGAAGTGAAGCGACATCCATTAGCACTGAATATGCTCCTATAGACACAAATGGAGTTATTATTGAACATGAGGAAAGAAATCAATGTGCTACTGATGGCACAACTACAATTCATGGGTTTAAGCTTCACATTCCTCCATCTTACAAGTTTTAAACTTCTCCTAACCTCAAGGATGATGGTATGGATTACCTCACTTCTTTCCAATTATTGAAATACTTACATTCTCCCTTTGGTGATGAACTTAGCAGGTCAAAAGCCATAAATTTCTTTGCTAAAAATTTAGGACAAAATGGTCAACCACATGTCAAGATTGTAACAGGGGAGAAACTCAATTTTAATCAATTCCTACATTGTTGCATACCATTTCATGATGCTACCTTTCATATATTTCACTCTTTGAATGATGTAGGTGGTAGTCAAGGTTGCTTTATGAATGAGCCAAAATCTCAATCCAAATTTGAACAAGGGAGACATACCTTCAATCCAACAATTATCGGGGATTCTCATAAGAAAGGGAAGTTTCTTGGTGCACTTGAGTTGAAAAAACTTTTACCTTTAATTGTGCAACCCCCTGAACTTGATTTAAAACCCCTTCCCCCTAACTTGAAGTATACTTTTCTTCCTGAACATGATCAATTACCTGTCACTATCTCTAGTTCCTTAAGTACATCTGAGGAGTTGAGTTTGCTCCATGTGTTGAAGAAACATAAGAGGGCAATAGGGTGGACTCTAGGTGACATTCCAGGTATTAACCCAACTGTATGCACCCACAAAATACTTTTAAATGAGGGTTCTAAACCTGTGAGACAGCCCCAACGTAGACTCAACCCTCTCATCTTAGATGTAGTTAAGAAGGAGGTCACCAAACTCTTGAGTGTAGGGATCATATATCCTATTTCAGATAGCGAGTGGTTCAGTCTGGTCCAAGTTGTTCCAAAAAAGAGTGGAATAACAGTTGTGCGAAATGAGAAGAACGAACTCATTCAAACAAGAGTCCAAAACTCTTGGAGAGTTTGTATAGACTTTAGAAAGTTGAATGAAGCAACTAGAAAGGACCACTTTCCCCTCCCCTTTATAGATCAGATGCTAGAAAGATTGGCATGTAAATCTCATTATTATTTCCTTGATGGTTTTTCTTGTTATTTTCAGGTTCCTATTGCATAGGAGGATCAGGAAAAGACCATATTTACTTGTCCATTTGGGACGTTTGCATACTGAAGGATGCCTTTTGGGTTATGCAATGCTCATAGGACATTTCAAAGATGCATGCTCTCCATCTTTATTGACTTACTTGAACAAGGTATTGAGGTATTCATGGATGATTTTTCTATATATGGGAATTCTTTTGAACAATGTTTGCTGAATTTGGAGAGAGCATTAGAAAAGTGTGTGCAAAAGAACCTTGTGCTAAATTTTGAGAAATGCCACTTCATGGTAGATCAAGGAATAATCTTAGGCCACTTGATAAGTAAGAGGGGTATAGAAGTTGACAAATCTAAAATTGAAGTAATTTCATCTCTTCCTTATCCCTCTAACTTAAGAGAACTTAGATCTTTCTTGGGGCATGCTGGGTTTTATAGATGATTCATTAAGGATTTTAGTAAAATAACTTGTCCCCTATCTAAGCTTCTCCAAAAGGATGTGGATTTCATCTTTGATGATGCATGCAAATTGGCTTTTGATGAAATTAAAGCTAGACTCAATTCTCCACCTATACTCATTGCTCCTAATTAGGATCTTGATTTTGAGCTTTGTTGTGATGCTTCCAATAGTGCTGTTGGTGCAGTTCTAGGTCAGAAAATTGGTAAGATCTCTTGCGCTGTTGCTTATGCTTCTAAAATATTGGATAAGGCTCAAATCAATTATACTACCACTGAGAAAGAGCTCTTTTCCATTGTTTTTGCACTTGAGAAGTTTGGGTCTTATCTAGTGAATTCTAAAGTGATTATCTATTCTGATCATTCTGCCATCAAGTTCTTCTCTAAGAAGACTCATACTAAGCCTCGGTTACTAAGGTGGATGCTACTACTTCAAGAATTTAACATAGAGTTTAGGGACAAGGTAGGTGCAAAAAATCTTGTTACTGATCATCTAAGCCACTTGCCCCTTACTACACAGGGAGTAGTTGATGTTGAAGTTACTTGTGATAGTTTTCCTGATGCCCATATCCTTGCTATTACACTTCATGACCCATGGTTGGCTCATATTATGAATTATCTTGCTGTTGGAGTCTTACCTGATTCTTTGTCTCATTTTCAGAAACAGAAGTTGAAACATGAATCTCAATACTATTTGTGGGATCCTCCTTACTTGTGGCGGCATTGCAGTGATCAAGTCATTAGGAGATGTGTGCCGGATAATGAAATTTCTTCTATTATAAAATCTTGTCATTCTTTATTGTGTGGTGGTCACTTTGGGGCAAAGAGAATTGCTAGGAAAATCTTAGGTTGTGGTTTATATTGGCCTAGCCTCTTTAAGGATTGTTATGCTTTTTGTAAAACTTGTGATGCATGCCATCGTTTTGGGGGTTTATCTAGAAAGCATGAAATGCCACAATAACCCATGTTGTTTTGTCATGTTTTTTATGTTTGGGGCATTGATTTTATGGGTCCATTTCCTGCATCTCAGTGATCGTGGCTCACATTTTTGCAACAAATTGATGGACAACTTGCTATCCAAATATGGTGTTCTCCACAAGACTTTTACCCCATACCATCCACAGAAAAATGGGCAAGCTGAGGTGTCTAATAGGGAAATCAAGTATATCTTGGAGTGAATTGTCAAGCCAAGTAGGAAAGATTGGAGTCTTCAATTAGATGATGCTCTTTGGGCATATCGTACAACTTTTAAAACTCCCATTGGCATGTCTCCTTTCCGGTTAGTCTTTGGTAAGGGTTACCATTTACCTGTTGAGCTAGAGCATAGAGCTTACTGGGCTGTGAAGGCTTGTAATATGGATCTTCAAGGTTCTGCTGAGGAAAGGATGCTTGAAATACGAGAGCTTGAAGAGTTGCGGTTGGATGCATATGAAAGTTTCCGTATCTACAAGGAAAAATCCAAATTGATTCATGATCAAGGCATCCTACAGAAGCAGTTTCATGAAGGAGATCAAGTACTTATGTTCAAGGCAAGATTCAAGCTAAAAAATGGGAAGCTTAAAACCAAATGGCAAGGTCCCTACAAAGTGGTCAAGGTTCATAGCTTTGGGTTAATAGAGCTCGAAGATCTTGCAAGTGGTGAAAGGTTTCAAGTGAATGGTCACTTGTTGAAGCACTACCATGGTAGTCATCAACCACCATAATGCACACGGTAGTCTCTTTCCTTACCTTGTTCCTTATTTTATTTGATGATATATGCAATTGAACAAGTATGGGGGAAGGAGTTATCAGTAGTTAAAAGTAGTTTGTTTGTTTGTTTTTTTAATTGAATAAACTCCATTTTGAATCATACTCTTGTGCTTAGCCTTATCCTACACTATCCTTTTCTCTTATCCTTATGCCTAATTTCTGAGAACTATTTCCACTTATGTCTTGTCTTTTCTCTCTCCTTGTGACGATGATATGTTGTGCTTCAATCTTGGACTGGACTTCACAACATTTACTTTACCCAAGAGATAAGTGTGTCTAGGTTCTTTGTTTTGTGCATTACATTGAGGGTAATGTAAGGATTGAGTGTGGGGGAGTGTGTGTTATTCTCATGAGAATTCACTGTGATATCATATGCCTCTGTCTCCTGTTTGTGTCCTTTGTTGTTTTTGGTCCAATTCACTGAGATTTGTGAAGCCTTTAGTCATGATCAAGTATTTTGATTACTCTTATTTAGATTCATGGTTGAAACTTGCTTTGAATTAATGAATTGCCACAAAATTCAAGTGTTTAAATGATGCACGGTTTAATTTTGATGAGTTTGTTAGGAAACAAAAAGCCTAGCTAGAAGGTGTTTTGGGCCTAATTGTTCATTTCATTGTGTGATTTATCCACCTAGATTATTGCTCGCTAGAACTTATTTTGTTTCTTGATTGAGGCTACATTTTGCAATGGTATGGATAGAGATGACATTGGCATTCATTTCTAAACCTTCTAACCGAAACACAAACCATTCATCATTCCCCTTTGTTTACCCCTTTGAGCCTTTCACTTTTGTTTCTATTTCATTATATAAATGCTATGATTGTATCCTTTATCAAGTTCTTCATAGCACTATTACAAAGAAAAAAAAGAGAGAAAGAAAAGAAAAAAATTGCCATGTGAAAGTCAAAAGAAAGAAAAGCAAAAAGAAAATAGAAAAAAAAAGAAAAAGAAGAGAAAAAGAAAAAGAAATCAAAGAAAGAAATAAAGTCACAATGGCAAAATATATGAATTGAGTTTAGTTTTATAGTGTTAAGAGATCTAGCAAATTATTTGGTGCAAGTATAGTGTTTGTTATAGTTTCCATCATTTGGCCTATTCAACATTACAACCCTACAAAGTCCTTTTGATTTATTTATGCCATTGTTGCAAGTAGTGGAGAGTCTAGAAATACTACAAGCCTATAGTAGAGTTGATAAATCACAATTTTAATATATTTTATCCCACCTTATTCATTTATTTTGGGGATTATTTTAGGCTAATTTGGATTTATTAGATAATATTTGGATAATTAGCCGATTTTGGGAAATAATATAAATCTGAATTGATTATGATATTATTGAGCTTAATTTATGATTATTTTGATTGATATCTTGTGATTGGATAATATTTCCAATTATATGATAAATCACGATTTTATTATATCTTGCAGGATAAGGAAAAGCAGATTAAAAGATCCTACGGTGCAGAAATTTTCTGAAAAGCTAAAAGAATATCCAACGGCTGAATATTATTGGGCTTCTTAGATTTTAATGGGCTCAAGTTGATACCTAAAAAGCTCTCTTCTCTTCCTTTTTAATTACCCTAGCCGTCACAGCAAGAGGGGGGGATTGAAGACGCGGACTGACGCACGTAGACGCTGGGATTGCCGGAGGTTCTCCCCTATTCACCATAAATTCCAATCCTTTTTTCCATCCGCACAGACACCGCACAAAGAGAGATTGATTCAATCAATTCCCAACGTTTTCTACACACGCGGGTCCCACTGCCATTAGAAATAACCAACCAATATTGCACAATTCTGTTGATGGCTGTCACGGTTTGCTCGGAGTGTGAAGGAGAAAGGATTTCCATGGAGGCTTAAGTCTCTTGGGAGGCAATTTGGGAGGAGCATGGAGGAAGCTAGAGCTGAGGAGCTTACACTTGAAGACTATAAGGGAGTGTCTTTCTTTTATCTTTTTGATTCAAGACTTGAGATTGTTTAGTTTTAAATAATTTTGGGTTGTGTTAATTGAGAACAATCTAGTTTTAGATTGTAGACTTATTTTTATTTGGATTGAATTGATATTTTGGATTTGATTTGTTTTAATTGATTATTGGGATTTTTGTTTGCAAACCTTTGATTGTCAATTAGATTATTAATCGAGTTTTCATTATTAATTTAATTGTCAATTTGGGTTTAATCTCTTGATTGTTTAATTAGGTGATTAATTGTTGGATTGTTTAATTAAGCAATTGTGAACATAATTTCAAAAATATCTTAAGCAATTGTGATTGGTTTTTAATGGATTTAATTAACCACCGCTTTTTTCCATTATGAGTTTTCTAGTGGATTAAGTGTTATTGAGCATGAGGGTTTCCCATGTCTTGATTAGGTGATTAAATTTATTAATTCCAATTTTTCTTGAATTTCCCTTTGGTCTAATAAATTAAATGGCTAAGAAAGCTAAATCCATGTGAATCATAAGTTGTCCCCTTCACCATCATAATTGAATTAAACGTTTGTTATTTGTCTTGCTTTTTCTTGATCTTTTTGATTAGCATCTTAATTCCTTTTTCACTTAAAAACCCCAAAGATTGCATTCCAATTCATTTAGGTTAGTTTCATTGCATTTAGGTAGTAGAGTCTTGCATTTTAGTTTAGGTTCATTCCATTGCATTTTTTATCGCCTAAATTCCATTCTAGAGAAAACCCACATATTGCTCCTTGGGAGAATGACATAGGTTGCCATTATATTGCATTAGTAGGTTGTCCTAGTTATTAATTGATTGCTTTAGCGACAGAAGCACGCATCAGTAGAGTGTGGTTAAAGTGGATGCGAGTGAAAAACTACCTTATATGAGAGAAGAGTGCAAACACTTGTCCTAGTTAAGGTTTCCAATTAAGCTCATTGTAATTAAACATTGCATTGCTTTAACTACTTCAATTTTTGGTATGTTCATTGAATTTGGATAAGAGGATACCTTGTTATTTGACTAAGTGTGATTCTTGAAACTTGATCTTGCCTATCCTTTCAAATCTCATCCCTCTTTGCCTATGTTGAGTTTAATGTTTTGCTCAGGAGTGCAAAAGCTTAAGTATGGGGGAATTGATAGAGCTCAATATTTATATATTTTTATTAATTAATCTTAGGCTTTTGTGGGACTTAATTGAGTATTTTGGCATAATCAAATGTTAATGTAAGACTTTAGTGAAAGAATAATTTTGGAATTAAAGTGGTTAAATTGTTATATTTTTAATTAATATTTGTTATTCCCATTATCCTTTAATTGTGAGCAAAAGATATTACCTTTGTGAATATAAATTTATAGGTGATGATGTGGCACAACTTGAGTGGTTAATGTCAAAGATGTTATTTTGGAGCTTAAGGAAGGACAAAAGTGGAACATTACAGGTTCAGAATTTATTTTCACATTTTTACTAAGAGGAGGTTAAATGGGTAAGGGCCTTATTTGGTAGTTGCAATTTTATGCCTAATACCAAAATAGATTTTTACCTCTTATCCAAACAAGGCACAACTCACTTTTAAACTAAAAACACTTGAATTGTAAAGAGAAAGAAAGCACGTGGCTGCTGTGAAGAATCAAAAGAGCTTAACCGAAATGGTTGAAGTAGAAAAGAGCACAGCTGGATCGATTAATTGAAGGAATAGAAGAGTAGCTAACCGAGTTTAATGGTTCAATGAAGAATAAAGGGGTTTGGACCATATGCATAAAAGAAATTGATGCTGCTAGACTGAATTGGAGAAAGGATGAAGAAACCAAGCCGACATTGTTGACCGATGGGGTGAGAATGCAGGCGGCTGTGAGAGAGTGAACTGAGTGTAAAAGAAAGAAAAGGAAGGGGACCATGTGAAGAGAGGGCAGTAGTGAATGAACGATGGAATGAATGAGAATAAGCGATTAGAGAGGCGGCTGGAGTATAGAGGTGGAGCAGAGAGGAAATAAAGTGTGAAAAGGATGTGGTTGTGCTGTATTATTCACAATTAGCCATTTCTCAGTGTGCGCTTCCTAATTTTGAAAAATGTGACATAAAATGTAGCAATTTCGGACCTGCAACTTTTTGCTTTAGGAATTGTTATTAGAACATCAACGGAGTCCAATGGGTGATTGTTTCGAATACTTTTACAACCCTCAGTAAATATTGTGTATTTCTTGAAACTAAAGGTTCATGAAAGTAGGATTTGTTAGGAATAGAAACTCACCTAGAAGAGTTGTGAGTTGTTTTCTTAGTTAAAAAGGAAAACAATCAGTAAAGAGGGAACTTGGCCTTGGTCTTCTCAAATACTTGTTTAGCAATAACGGCACTGCTACCATCAGCCTTCTTGATCTCCAGGTGAGCTTTCTGATAAATGCTTGTCCCCCTCAGTGCATCTGCAATGAAGTCATCGAATCTGATTGCTATAGCAGCTTCTGCTTTGGCTCCATACACCAACCTCTATTTCAGCACAAGAAACAAAGACAAGTTTTAAGCTCTTTTGTTTTGTTGCCAACGTGTTCTTTGTCTTACATAAAGGAAAGTTAACTGTAACAAATTTTGGAGTTTATATAATACAAACTGCGTAACAAATCTACCTCCGAGTTTCAGATGATTAATGCATAAAAGGATATCAAGTTTGGCTGAATTACGCATCTTAATAGGTCTAACGTGAACCACCGGCATGCTGCATAAAGATTTAGTTAGAGAGGATGTATGAGAGGGATGTGAGTGGTAAATAATGGATTTTTAAATAGAACAGGGTAAATGGGAGAGGCAGGACTTTTTGAATTTTGAATATGGATTTTGAAACGTGTGACCAGATTGAAGGAGGTAAAGGAAAGATGTATCGCACCCACGTGGGTTGACCAGACCCAAGGAGGAATGAAAGATGCAATTATTGAAAATGATTCGGGAATGAAGTTGGTTTGAGATATGAATCAGTTATTGGAAATGCCTAACACCCTGTATTTTAGCATAATTATGTGACAAATAATTATTTGGGCTAAAATAAGGGTAAATGGCGCATAAAGAAAAGGAAAAGAATTAATTATGTGTTATGTGGTAATTTAAGTAAATGACCCATAATCAATAGAGAAATTGAAAGAATGGCCATAAGTTATTGATTAATGGAGAGATTAATTACTAACTAAAGAGAAAGGAAATATATAACTAAATGGCTAATGGAATGGGTAGAGTAACCAAGTGGTTGCTTACTTTATGAGAATGCCTAAGATGTGGACAAGTTCACTTGATGGATGAAGAGAGATGAGAGGAAAAGTCAAAGCATCATTTTTCATTCATTTCCTCTCTTTTCTCTCTCTCTCTCTCTCTCTCTTTTCGAATAGGCATGGGGATGAGGCAAAATTATTTGCCATTCTTCATCATCACCATCTCATTTCTCTCTCACTTGCTCCTCATTTTTGTGCAGCTATGGCAGCTAAAGAAGGGAGGAAAAGCTTGTGAAAAAGGTGAGATTTTGACACTCCAAATAACCTTCTATCTGTTAGATATGATTAGTTTTGATAATGTCAAATATAGATATGAAATAATAAAAGCAAAAAGTTTATATAATGTATTTCTTTGACTAACTACTATATTTAATGTTACATATTTTGTAGATTAGTCAAGCAAAGAATGAAGAAGATTGAATTAATGAAAATGAACAAGAGCAAGAAGAAGAAAGAAATTGAAGATAGTCAAGGAGATGCTTACTTGGGTTATGGAGAATTATTATCAAGAGGAAAATCAAGAAGAAAGATATGGAAGAAAGAAGAACTTGTTAGATCTATCAAGAATATTAAGATTCAAGTTGTTAGAAGTGATACTGGAGGTTTCTATGATGATACCGGAGGTTTCTATGATCAAATGATGGTTGGAATATGTTAATACGAAGCTAAGATGACTTATATGTGAGTTATGACACTTCTAAGGGAGTTATGCTCGAGCACAGAGCTCAATAATCGAGCACGGGATGAACTCACTTGAGCACGGATGAACACACTCGAGCACGGGATGAGCACTCTGTTCTACTCTGTTTACATTCAGCCTGATAGAGGTCCGGTATTTTGGTCATATCTCTCAAACCACACATCGGATTGACTCGAAACCAGTGGCATATGAACGAAGACTCACAACACGTAAAATGTACACCAAGATCACATTGAAAGAAGCTCAAATGAAGTAGATATGATCTGTGGAAGAAGACAGTGAAATCATCGTCACTTTTCAACATAGGTTTGGTATTTTGAGCATAACTCACAAAACACACATCGGAGTGAGAGTAGACGAGTGCCAAATGAAACTAGACTCAAAGAGCTTTCCAAGGATAGGTAATTTGCCTAAGTTGAACGTATATTCTAGGAGCTACGCCTTCTGGAAGTTGACGCTTGTGCAGACTAGCGGAATAGACACTCTTTCGATCATAACTTGCAGAATACAACGAGTTTGGAGCTGATTCTGTTTGCATTGGAATGCATATGGCAAGAGCTTTCTTATCATATATCATTAGAATCAAATAAACAATTTTTTTCTAAAGTAGTCCCACATCACCCGCGAGTGCAAAAACGCACTCTTTGAAAAAGTTGTGCGAGTGATGTCTAGAAGCAGCTAAAACGTGAAGAAATCTGCAACACTCAAGCACTAGGATCCATGCTCGAGCATTAGACTATTTCTTACTCGAGCAGATGCGAGTGAAGAGCAGCGAGTGTTAACCCGAGAAGAAGTATGTACGTGAAAACAAGAGGAGCACTCGAGCATGACTGGTTGTGCTCGAGTGATGTCTAGAGTTCACTCGAGCAGATGCGAATGAAGAGCAGAAAGTGCTTGCCCGAGAGGAAGTTAGAACATGAATATCAAATGCACTCGAGTGAGGTCCTGACAGAAGCAACATAGAAGTTCAGACTCTCACGGCCATCAATCCAAACGTGGTTAAATGTTATACAATCATTATATTTTCACTTGTTATTGTTCCTAAACGTTAACTAACTTATTTTTCAAGTGAGAAATAGGAGATTAAACTTTTGGATTGCATCTTCAAGAATAGAGGTCACGTACGGTAAATATCTTCAACGTGATGAGTCCCAGAAGCCAGAAATTCAGCTTTTGACCAATGATCCAACATAACCATGACTAATACTTCATCATATTAGTGATTAAGCATTTTACAGTGTGAAACAGGAAATTTAACGGTGAGCTTACATATTCAAATGAAAGAGTCAAGTGTTGCGGGCGACATCATTACACACCAAATGGCGGCTACCTACCACGACAAGCAACTGACCCACCATGAGAGATTGTCTGGAAACTCAAACGTATTCATCCCACTCCACAACGTGATGTACAGCTTAAAATGAATCTTCTTGCTGTTCAACGAGATGCTCTGCTTTGCAACTGAAATCTCATGGTAGCTCATTTTTCAAATATGCTCAACGGTCAAAATGACTCCAACGGATGAATGCTCACAACGGTCATCATCTTCATCAACTATAAATGAGAGAGCATTCAACTTCGATGAAAAACAAAGACAGCGAGCAACTACGTGAAAAATGATAGAAATATGAATCCTCTTCTTCTACCCATACACTCTCTGTTTTCCAGTTTCTATATTACTTATCGTTGAGAGAGAGATTATTTGTATTGTACTTCAGTGAGTATTATATCTACTTTGTGAGAGAGTCTGTAAACACTTTCATCTATATTCCTGAGTTGATCTCAAGGTAAAGGGACCTTGAGAGGGTTGATTTCCTTACGGGGAAGCTGTAGAGAGAATCGCCAGTAAGACATTTTGCTCGTAAGACTTATAAGGTGCAAGCAGTAGAGAACGTTGCTGCTCATAAGACTTACAGGGGTGTAAGCAGGAGAGAACGTTGCTGCTCATAAGACTTGCATGAGTAAGCAGGAGAGGAAGATCTTCGTGATTGCTTTGCTCGTAAGACTTGCTGTAAGGGGGAGTATTTCAGTGAGAGATTTGTAATAGGTTTCACAAGTACCTGGTTAAACTTGTGGAATTGTAAAGGATTTTCTTGTGCCTGGATTAAATAAGAAGATAGTGGATTTGAAAATCTCAGGAGGAGCCTGGGGACTGGACGTAGGCCATCACAGATTAGACCAAACCAGGATAAATCTCAGTTTGCATATTCTCTTCCCTAAGCTCTTATATTTCCAGCATATATTATTTAATCTAACTGTTGATTTATAAACCTTCATACTTACCGCTTTCGTTAAGATACAAAAAGATTTTCAAAGTTTTTAAGTTTTTATTATACACCCAGTTCACCCCCTTCTTGGGTGATAACCGGTTCTAACATTTGGTATCAGAGCCTGGGCGTTTGTTTAAAGGACTTAACCGTCTCAAGAGTTACAATGGCTGATTTTGGGTGTTTAATACTTTCAGAAGGTTTTGATTATACAATCCCACCTCTTTTGAAAGATATTGATTTTTGGTTTTGGAAAGCTAGAATGACTAGTTTTATAAAAGCTTTTGATTTTGATGTGGAATGTTTTTACAAATGTTTTTGATTTCAGACCAAGAAAGGATTGGACAGAAAGTGAAAAGAAAATGTTTTTGTTGAACATTAGAGCAATGAAAATTCTGTATAGTGCTTTAACCAAAAATGATTTTGAGAAAATTAGATTTTGTTCTAATACTAAACATATCTGGGACACTCTTGATTCTATTTATGCTTCTAACAATTGTGTTGAAGTTGAAAGTGTTGCAGTTCATGTGAAACTACACGCTACGCATCTACTGTGCATGAACAATTGGAAGTTAATGATGAAGATAAAGAAATCATAGAACACTTCCATACAGTCAACATGGATAGACAAGAAGAAGAGGATTCCCGAAAAGAACTCATTATGGACGAACATGAAAAATCACTCTTTGGAGCTCAAGATGAACTTAAGGTAAAAAGTTCCAATTCTTTGTGTGATTTTCATAAAACTGATTTTCAGAGTCTACAAAAGTTTGTTTCTCAACCAATTGTTGATTCTATTGAGAAAAGCAAAAATGTTTTCAAATATGCTGGAAAGTTTGTTTGGAAGAAAGAATGTTCAAATAAAATCCATTCGAATTTCTACTCTCATGATCGACATAATACTTGCATGATATCCCATAAAGCATATCTTGATACAATTTGCAATTATTGTGGTAAATCTGGTCATATTTCTCATACATGCTATATTAGAAGAAATTCCCATGTGAGAAATAAGTATATTTGGTTACCAAAGAAACATGTAAGGGTTAATATTAACAATCAAGGACCCAAGTATATGTGGGTACCAAAATGTCCATCTAGTACTTTATGTGTGCAGATTGATTATAAGAAGAATGGACATAAGGGTAAGGAGAAGATGAAAAAGAAGCCAAGAGTTTCTCATCCGCCAATAAAGAGGTTCATACCATTTATATCAAAAAGGAGAACTCTCAAGGCACCCATTGCTGGAGCTACAGAGTATAACCAGAGAAAGAAGCAATAGATAAAAGGAGTATGTTCTACATCAACGAAGGACTATCATAATGTACCATTCAACTATTTTGAGAAGAATAAGAAGAGGAGGATCTCTCATTTACAAAGAAAAAGATTCTCGAAGTCTACATCACATGAGAAAGCTTTGCATAATCCCAAAGCCAAATATGCAAAAACAGAACTTCAAAGAAAGATGCAGTGGGTATGCAGAAGCAATCCTTCAAGCACCTAATGTAAAAGTAATCAACGGTAAAACCTCCTCCAGTATCATCTTTAATATTTATTGAAGTTTATACCTTGTTACTTGTTACCTTAGGTATGAGCATTGCACATATGTTTTCACAATCTTTAGAAAAATCATACATAAAGAGTTGCAATGTTACTTAGTCTAACTTGTTATGCATATACATACTTCATGAGAAAACAATGTTTATGCATAAAGTCATACTTAATTCATTATGTTCAATTTCTTTGAAGTGATTATATTCTTAGAACATTTGAATTATGATTCTTTCAAGCTAACCATGAGTGGATCCAAGTAGAATTGGATACCCAAGGAAGAAAAATGGTTATATGATTTTTGCAGGAATAATTTGAAAAAGAAGCATGACACTAGAAAGCAGAAGTGAACATTCGAGTGCAAGGCATGTTAACACTCAAGTACTGGTATAAACACATAAATTAGCTTCAAAATACGGTTTATTCAAGTGATCTTGGAGGACTTGAGTACAAAGATACGAGATGGAAATTAACTTGGGTGTCTACAAGTTACACTCAAGCCAGGTACACTGTATCAGTAATTTCAAAACTCAACCATCGTACTCATTCTTTCCAACGCAATTTGAGTGGTAAATTCTTGCTCATTACTACATATCATTAGCAATCAATGATTTATGGTTTTCAAAATATTTTCATATTGCTAAATGTATTGAAATAGATTTGTGCATAATTTTTCTATGTATTGGAAATTTGAAATGCACATTTCATAAATTTATTTGGATTTCATTTCATCCTGTTTATAAAAATGCATATACATTATTTGAAAATTTTTCATATTTTATTTGCATTTAAATTGGTTTCAAAATTGGAAGTTAATATTTATGTATACTGAAAGTCATAAATGCTTCAAATCTATCCACTAGAGTTTTCCTCATCATTCACATACTTGTTTCTTAATCTTAAATTTGTTACTACTTGAACTCCTCAATCTTTATTTTTCTAACAAGTTAGATCTTATGTCTAACAAGTTAACTATCTATATGATTTTCAAGTGTATTCCCTAGAAAAGAATTCTGTATGTGAAAGCCTTGTGCCTAATACATAAATCATTAGTTGGCCATGTTATTCCAAGCATTATAAATGTTCATTAGTGCATTGAATCTTAATGCATTAACCATTATTGTGGAATAACTTACCGAGATATTCTAGAACTCTAGTCATTTGGATCAATGAGTATGTGCTTCATCATCCATAAATTCTTATACTCATATTGTTGCTCAAATGCATTACCATTTGTCTTCATCCATTTTTTGAGTAACTAGAGTTTTGCACTTTAAGTCTTGCTGCCTTAAATATTTATCCATTTTAAGACGCAACTCTAAGAGGCAAGGTTATCTCTTGATCAATACTAAAGTCATCATGCTTATATATGTCAAGATAAGCCATTTTGGCTAATTCATTCTTCATATGACTTTTGTTCTTGAGAAAATTCACCAACATATTAACTCTTATAATTAACATGTTATCTTAGTTGAATTCCTTAGTGAAGCTTTCTGATATATATTTTATAACTGTTGACTTCTATTGTTTTTGGCATAAGCATTGGTATTTAACAAGCTTTATAAATGAGTTTTCATGCATTCAAAATCTTAATGTCATAATGCATATTTATGATTCGAAAGAAAATTTGAGATTTTGAAACAATTTGCATATCTCATTATCATTCTTGAAAATTTGGTTTCATTCATGATTTATCATTTTATAAAAATTGATCATTATAGATAAGCTTTCTACTCTCTTTGATCTGACTTACATCTATTGCATAAAAATCATATCAATGACATATTTTCTATAGAAAACGTATTTACAAATTGTCATTGATCTTTGAAAATCACCATTCATTGATGTCATTTATTCATTACCCTTCATGATATAATGGTTTAAATTTATTTAAGTGGGTAAAATTATATCTTGGTCTTTGTTGGTTTATGATACTCTTTGCTTAAATATCATATGATTAATTGCATAAGAGCATAAGAGTTGTTATATCTAATATTGTATGGACCCAGGAGAAGTTGGGAACCAAAGAGCATATCATTATACGTTTGCAGGAGTAGACCAAAATGCTCTACTTATGGATACAAAGGTCAGAGGCTAACAGAAAAGGCATGACTGATAGTGTTGCAGCATGAGTTAAAGCAGAATATGTGATATTACTCAAATGACACCACATCACTAGCAAATAACTAGCTAGTGATACAATCAGAGAAAGAGAAAAAGAAGGAAGATCTCTTAGTTGATCCAGCGGAGATTATTTCAAGCAGCATAGAGCCAAGAATTAAGTTTATCCAATATGAATCTTTGTTGCCTACCCACCTTCCTTATCGTTTCAAGTTGATTAGACATTTTCACTATGATATGGAGCCAACAGAGATGTTCAAAGGAAGATGCTGAGATGCATAGAATCATCAAGTTTGATGAGCCTATGAGGATTCTTAACTACTATCCTAGCTCTTTGTCTAATCTTCACTGGATTATCTGCTATACTTACACTAGAGCTATAGTGAACAAGGCCAATAAGTGAGAGACAACACTTTGCTAGAGTTGGTCTCCATGATCCTTCATTCTTTGATCTATTTTTCTAAGGCTTTCTGAGAGAGGAGGTTCAACTCTTTCACACAAAGCTTACTACAAACAATGCTGAGATCATCAGTCAATGATAAGATAAAGTAGCTGTGTGACTTAGTGAACCAGAACTTCAAAGTTCTATTTGAGATAATGGAAGACAAAATAAGGGTGTTATGTGCTATGATGAAATTAAAAGTTCTCAATGATGTTTACTAAGCAAGGGGCACATACTAAGCCAATATGCGCATAAAGCCTTACTCTGAGCTCATCTTGGTATCCTAAAGTGCTCACAGAAGACTACACTTCAGAATCCCTCAGTACCAGTCACATCATCCAATATTGACTACAAAGGATTATGACTCGAGTGATTACGATATTACTTGAGTGAGGTATTGTATTCTTGCTTAATTCAAAATCCTTAAGTTGTATTACTTGAGTTTACAATCGAGTAATGATTGAGTAGAATCACTCAAGTAACCACTCAGGTGATATTAGGGTTGTATCTCTTAAAACCTCTTATTAGCATTGCCATTTAATCTCTCTCTAAATATTCATACTTTCAAAATCATTTTCTCTATAAAGTTTCCAATGGTTTATCAAATCTAGGAGAGTTATTAACTATTTTCCTAATGAAAATTCTTAAAACCTTGCATCAATTAAGGGGGAGCGTCACATTCATATGTGTTTTATATCTTGAAAGCTTATCTTCTATTGGAAAGAAAATCCTTTTAACATACTCATCTGTATTCACCATGTCTTGATTAGTTTTGATGATGAGTTATTCTTATATTGTTCTTTTCATGATCTTAATTTTAATATATCATATGGAAAGGAATAGTTTGTTACTTGATTGAACTAATAATTCTCTTTGCAAAGAAAGATTTAAATTTATGACAGGAGAATTTGTTTTGTGCAATAGCATTCCTCAATATACTACAAGAAGACTCTATCAACCTTGAGGATGTTTTTAACGCTCAGTCAAGGAATATATATTGGCTACAACATTCAAAGCAATATAACTGAGCATTGAACATGCTAAACAGAAGCTCAACTCAATTGGAGAATCCTGGCAACAACATGAATATATATTGAGTTGCATAACAGAAGTGTGGTGTACATCATCATGAACTAGCATTGCCAAAGGATAAAGCAATGGACTTCATGGAGCGTTTCATCAATTTTCAAAATCTACATAAGCATTTCTAAACCTTCTCTTTACATTTCAAGAATACGTTTCATATATTTCATTTATCTTGATTATAGAAGTTTTCTTGAAAACCTCTCCAAATCTTTTTTAGTTCCCTCTCATTAAAAATGAAAGTACTTTCGCATAGGGGGAGTGTAAATTGTTTTCTTGGTACATTCATTTTGATTAAAGTAATTTCTACTCTATTTACTTCTTCACAAGCCTTACTTCTTTATATATTTCAAACTTTTTGCTGATGTCAAATAGGGGGAGAAAAATGTTAGAAAAATATGTATGTTGCACTTCATTCAGACATATTTTTCTTAAAGGATTTGTTATCATAAAAAAGAGGGAGAATGTTAGATATGATTAGTTTTGATGATGTCAAATATAGATATGAAATAATAAAAGCAAAAAGTTTATATAATGTATTTCTTTGACTAATCTACAATAGAAAAATGTAAGAAAAATATGTATGTTGCATTATATATGTATGTTACACTTCATTCAGACATATTATTCTTAAAGGATTTGTCATCATCAAAAAGGGGGAGAATGTTAGATATGATTAGTTTTGATGATGTCAAATATAGATATGAAATAATAAAAGCAAAAAGTTTATATAATGTATTTCTTTGACTAACTACTATATTTAATGTTACATATTTTGTAGATTAGTCAAGCAAAGAATGAAGAAGATTGAATTAATGAAAATGAACAAGAGGAAGAAGAAGAAAGAAATTGAAGATAGTCAAGGAGATGCTTACTTGGGTTATGGAGAATTATTATCAAGAGGAAAATCAAGAAGAAAGATATGGAAGAAAGAAGAACTTGTTAGATCTATCAAGAATATCAAGATTCAAGTTGTTAGAAGTGATACTGGAGGTTTCTATAATCAAATGATGGTTGGAATAAGTTAATATGAAGCTAAGATGACTTATATGTGAGTTATGACACTTCTAGGGGAGTTATGCTCGAGCACAGAGCTCAATACTGGAGCACGGAATGAACTCACTCGAGCATGGATGAACACACTCGAGCACGGGATGAGCACTCTGTTCTACTCTGTTTTACGTTCAGCCTGATAGAGGTCCGGTATTTTGGTCATATCTCTCACACCACACATCGGATTGACCCGAAACCAGTGGCATATGAACGAAGACTCCCAACACGGAAAATGTACACCAAGATCACATTGAAAGAAGCTCAAATGAAGGAGATATGATCTGTGGAAGAAGAAAGTGAAATCACCGTCACTTTTCAACAAAGGTTCGATATTTTGAGCATAACTCACAAAACACACATCGGATTGAGATGAGACGAGTGCCAACGGATGAATGCTCACAACGGTCATTGTAATATCCCAATTTTTGACTAAGGGATAATCATGATTATTGTGGATAATTATGAATTTAATTGGAATTATTATGTGTTTTATGGCAATATTAATTAATATGTCATAATTATTGAAAAATTGGAAGAATGGAATTATTGGCCATGAGTTGGTAATTAAGGGAGAAATTAATTACTAACTAAGAGAAAATGGGATGTGTGATTAATATGGCTAATGGATGGATTAGAGAAGCTAATTGAGGATTTAGTGAGTGAGAGCCAATGAAATTCTGACATATGGCAAATTGGTTGGGTGAGAGAGGATGTAAGAAAGTCAAATATGGCATTAAGAAATCATTTCTTCTCTCTCCTTCCCTCTCATTTTTGCTGACATAGAAGGCATGGGGATAAGGAGTCATCATTTCATCTTCAACCTCGTTCTCTCTCTTTTTTTCCCTCTCTCATGCGTCCTCCATTTCTGCAGAAGAAGAAGAAGAAGCTTGTGCAAAAGGTGAGTCATTTGACCCTCTTAATGACCTCTATTGCTCAAACTCCCTTCATTAAAGTTGATCCTTGAGTTAAGAGCTACGTTTCTATGGTTGTAGCTTGTCCATTGGTTGTGATTTGTGGCCACACGAAATTTTGGGAGGTGGTGAATCAAGAACTCCCTTTGAGAAAGTTGATAAGGTGAGTAAGACCTATCTATCTATCTAAGTTTCATACCATTTGAAATAGTTTGAATTTTCTGGAATTTTGGGGAATTTTTGAAAATGAGGGCCATTGAGATTTTGGTATATGTTTGGCATGGAAATTGTATGTTGTAATGCATTTTGGATAGATAGATTTGATTGGGTTTGAAATTGTTAAGTTTGGAGATTTTGGAAGTTTAGTGTTTAATGTTACCCAAAACCAAAGCATGATAATGGAATAGGATTTTGGTGATTTTGACAATTCCATTGGATTCCTTGAGTGATTTTGTGTGGGAATAAGCTTAGTTGTTGATTTTGGGATTCATTTGGATCACTTGGGAAAAGTTGGAAAATCTGTTTTGGTTAAGCTCTGTTTTTCGCTGTCAGCTTACACGAGCATTTTGAGTGACCAAATGGTATTGTAAAATTGTGAAACTTTCCAGTCTTAAAGTGCACATCCCAAGCTTCAAAATGGACACATATTTTGTGTCATTTCGTTTAGTATTCTGTGAGATATGGTTGTCCAAAGTTTGGGATGAAAACAGAACTCTGTTTTGGAGTAGTGTGTAGTTTTTGGTGATTCTGTATTTGTGTAGTGATTTCCAGTGAGGGGCTATATTTTTCCTTGAAATAGGACTCATATACCTTTCATTTGGCTTTGGAATCACCTCGTTTCGATTTTTCTAGAATTAGTTATGGTTTTTTGAAGTTCAACCTAGAGTCAGGAAATTTCTGGGCCGCGGCCCAAGCCTTTCTGGCCTGATTTGGGCCGCGGCCCATGAGTGGTGGGCCGCAGCCCAAGACCTTCTGACTATATTTGGGCCGCAGCCCAAGGAAGGGCGGGCCGCGGCCCACCCCTGTGTTCCAACACTTTAAGTTTTCGAAAGGAGATCTCTAACCTATTGTTTCCCAACCTTTTAGAGCTTTTATTAGAGGCATTTGTGGCCTCTTAAGGGTCAATTATGATAACCAAAATTAAGTGTTTCAAGTTAATTAAGTCTTGAAATAAAATATAACTCTTCGTCCCTAATCATGATTCAAGGATATGATATTTGCCCTCCTCGGGAGAGTCTGGCGCTAGGATACGCACGGAAGGATCAAGGTAGTGACTCTTCTCTCATATTATGTATGATGTTTTGGCATGCATACCTTATCGTTGAATTTGTGAAATGTGTGCCATGGTCCATTACGGCGTGAGCAGGTCAGTGTGAGCCGTGTAGGGATTGACGGTGGTCATCTCTAGGTCGGCCGTTGAACTGCCGTCGTAATCGACATGGATATTGTGAATCCGACCTGTGGGGCGGCGTTTGTGAATCCAGCTATGGGCTGTGTGTATCTTGCCTGTATGGCTTGTGTATGAAATGCATTATATGAATCCCAGCTGTGGTGAAATGTATTGTGTGGATTGCTGTGATGCAATGCAACGTGAGCAATCGTAAGGGATGACATGTGTCATACTAACCATTGCCGTTGTAGTTGCTTGTTGTGGTTAATGATTTGCTTACATGCACTATTATTGTACATTATATGATTGATTTGTTACTACGGGGATTCCTTAGAATCTCACTCTCCCAAAAACCATGTTTTAGACAGGGCAGAAGAATCAAAAGGCAAGTGGGCGATGAAGAGTAGTTAGAACTCCAGTTAGATGTATATTTTGAGTTATTGGTTATCATGTATATCTTTTGGATATTATTGGGAAACAATTGTGTATATTGGGATTGGTAGTATAGTTTTGTGTAATCCCCAAGTAAGGGTAATGAATTGTGGGCTTTGTGCCTTTGTAAATCCCTTATTTAATGAATAGAACCCGAGTGTGTCGGGAATTTGTTTATACTCTGATATTTGTGAATGAAATCAACTTGTACAGGCCATTTAGTATTGAAATGTGAATATGAGACCGTCATGAACATATTTTGTAAAAGTTTTTGTAAGCCAAATTCTGGGAAGTTTGATTTTGTTTAAGTCCCAAAATCATCTACGGTCTCTAATTCCACATTAATTATGTTTTTATGAACTAATCTCGGCCTTAATCGTGAAGGGGGTTACAGTCATCATCTTCATCAACTATAAATGAGAGAGCATTCAACGTCGATGAAAAACAGAGACAGCGAGCAACTACGTGAAAAATGATAGAAATATGAATCCTCTGCTTCTACCCATACACTCTCTGTTTTCCAGTTTCTATATTACTTATCGTTGAGAGAGTGATTATTTGTATTGTACTTCAGTGAGTATTATATCTACTCTGTGAGAGATTCTGTAAACACTTTCATCTATATTTCTGAGTTGATCTCAAGGTAGAGGGACCTTGAGAGGGTTGATTTCCTTACGGGGAAGCTGTAGAGAGAATCGCCAGTAAGACATTTTGCTCGTAAGACTTACAAGGTGCAAGCAGTAGAGAACGTTGCTGCTCATAAGACTTACAGGGGTGTAAGCAGGAGAGAACGTTGCTGCTCATAAGACTTGCATGAGTAAGCAGGAGAGGAAGATCTTCGGGATTGCTTTGCTCGTAAGACTTGCCTTAAGGGGGAGTATTTCAGTGAGAGATTTGTAATAGGTTTCACAAGTACCCAGTTAAACTTGTGGAATTGTAAAGGCTTTTCTTGTGCCCGGATTAAACAAGAAGATAGTGGATTTGAAAATCTCAGGAGGAGCCTGGGGACTGGATGTAGGCCATCACAGATTGGACCGAACCAGGATTAATCACAGTTTGCATATTCTCTTCCCTAAGCTCTTATATTTCCAGCATATATTATTTAATCTAACTGTTGATTTATAAACCTTCATACTTACCGCTTTCGTTAAGATACAAAAAGATTTTCAAAGTTCTTAAGTTTTTATTATACACCCAATTCACCCCCTTGGATGATAGCCGGTTCTAACACTATCAACAAAACTCTCTTCTTTAAAGTTGTTCCTTGAGTTGAGAGCTTCACTTTCATGGTTTTAGATTTTCCATTCGTGGTGTTTTGTGGCCACAAGGAAGTCTAGGAGTTGGAGAACCAAGGAACTTCTGTAGGAAAGTTGTTGAGGTAAGTGAAAGCTTTATTTTCATGTAAGTTTTATGGCCATTGGTTGGGCCTTAAATTTCTGGAAATTTTGCCCTACTTTTCATGATTTAGGGACATGGGGAGTATGGTTTGTTGCTGTCATGGAAATGATGCCTTGTTTGGTGTTTTGAATTAATAGAATGGAATTGAAGCTTAAATGTAAAGTTTGACAACTTTGTGTTGGTTTTGTGTATTGTGCAAAAATAAGGCATGTCAATGGGTTGTGATTTTGGTTATTTTGAGCTTGCCATTTTGTTTCTTGTGAGACATTGTATAGGATAGGTTTGGTTATTAATTTTAGAGTCATTGGACACTTTGGTAGAAAATTGGAAAACTGTCAAGTGTGAACTCTGTTCTGGGCAATCAGTTTGCACAAAGGTTTTGAATGACCAAATGTAGTTGAAAAATTCTGAAACTATCTAGTCTTAAATTTGACATCCCAAGCTTCAAAATGGACATATAATTCATGTCATTTCATTTTGTGAACTAAGAGTTATGCCTTGCCAAAGTTTGAGACTAAAACTGGACTCTGTTTTGGAGCAGTGTTGAGTTTTGTGTGATTCTGGAATTGTGTGGTGATTTCTAGTAATGGTCCATATTTTTCTAGTAAAGAGGACTTAAATATCTTTCATTTGGCTTTAGAATCACCTCATTTTGATTTTCTTAGAATTAGTTATGATTTTTTGAAATTTAACCAAGAAACATAGCCAAGACACAGGACTTTTCTTGGCCGTGGCCAGCGGATTCTAGGCCGCGGCCCAAATGTTTCATACCTTTTTTTGGCCTCAGCCAGTGGATTTTTGGGCCATGTCTAAGCCCCAAAAATCAGCATTTTGCACTTTTGAATAGTGGTTTTCATCCCATTATTTCCCAACCCTTTAGAGCTTTTATTAGAGGCATTTGTAGCTTCTTAAGGGTCATTATTGATAACCAAATCTAAGTGTTGAGAAGTCAATTGAGTATTGGAATAGAAAATAATGTTTTGTCCCTAATTATGAATTATAGGATTTGACATTTGCCTTATTCGGGAGAGATCGGTGCCAGAGCACGACCGGAAGGACCAAGGCAGTGACTCTTCTCTCATGTTGTGTAAGATGTTTTGGTATACATGACTGATCATGGTTTTGTGAAATATGATTTGAAAATGTGCCATGGTCCATTACAACGTGAGCACTTCAGCACGAGCCATTTAGGGATTGACGCTAGTCATCTGTACCTCGGCCGTTGAACTGCCATTGTAATCGACATGGATTGTTGTAAACTACTTTATGAGTCCGACCCGTGGGGTAGCGTGTTGTGAATCCAACCATGGGCTATGTGTTATATATCTTGCCGATATGGCTTGCGTTGTTAATCTTACCAGTGTGGCTTGTGTATGAAATGCTTTATATGAATCCCAGCTGTGGTGAAATATATTGTGTGAACTGTTGTGGTGCAATACAGCGTGAGCAAATGTAAGGGTGACACGAGTCATACCTGCCCTTGCCGCTCTAACTGCCGTTGTAGTTGCTATGTGTGTGTGATGATTTGCTTTCATGCCTTATTGTTGTGCATACTATGAGTGATTTGACACTACAGGGATTCCTTAGAATCTCACTCTCCCAAAAACAAATTTTAGACAGGGCTAAAGGATATAAAGGGGAGCGGGTGACAAAGAGTAGATAGAGCTCCAGATTATGAGTTTTATTTTGGTTATTTGGTTATCATGTATAAATCATTTGGAAAATTTGTTGGGAATCACGTGTACATATATATTGGTGATATTGGATAGTTTTGTGTAATCCCCGAGTAAAGGGAAAGAGATTATGGGGATTATGCTTTGTAGAACCCTTTATTGATTAATGGAACCCGAGTGTGTCGGGAATTTACTTTGTACTTTGATATTTATGAATAGAATCGACCTGTACAGGCCATTATATATTTGTAATGTGAATATGAGACCATTGTTGAATAAGTTTATGAAAGTTTTTGAAAATCTTGTTTTGGGCAAAAGATTGCTTTGTTAAGTCCCAAATCGTTTTATGGTCTCTGATTCAACATAATCACGTTATTATGAACTTAATCTCGGCCTTGGTTGGAAGGGGGTTACAACATGCCCATTGAATTGGAGTACGGAGCTTATTGGGCCACAAAAAAGCTAAATTTTGATCCTCAAGTTGTAAAAGAAAAGAGGTTGCTTCAATTGAATGAATTAAAAGAATTTCGCCTCCATGCTTATGAAAATGCAAGGATATACAAGGAGAGGACTAAAAGAAATCATGATAGTAATAGATTTGGGAAATCAGGCTGAGCCCATCAAGCCGGCCTATTTAGGCTTTAGTATAACCCTCATTGTCATCAAGGCTGTAATTAGTGTATAAACACGGTTTATAATTGAATAAGATATCACGGATAATTAAAACTTTTTACAAAACCTGTACTATGAGATCTCCATTCATTTTTAAATAAAAACAATTAGCCTGTTTGATTTGTCACATATACAATATCAGAGTGCTAGCAAAATTCTCGTCATTCACTTGAGATAATATCATTAATCTAAGAGGCATCATTGCCCATCTTAGTTTCCCACACTGGGGATTACACAATAACTACAAATCTATGGTCAAACCAACATATACAGTTGTCCAAAATGATAACCAAAAATCAAAAACTAAGACTACCGCTGGCAATCCTAATCACCCTTTTTCACTTGCTTGTCCCTTTGATACGTGTGCAGATGATCAATTAAATAGTGCAAGTGTACACTGTCGTAATCAAGTAATATAGAAATGAGTAGAGTATCGTTCCCACGAGGATTGATCACTAAGTACCAAAATGAGTAATTTTAACTCTATTCAGTCGATCGATTAGTTGGTGATTGAAAGTACAAAATAAAAGAAAGACAATTAAATATGAATGCAGATGTTATGAAAGCAAATATGAGAAAAAGCCCTAGGGGTCAGATTTCACTTCACAAATTCCGAATTGAATCACTTATCTATTCTAGCCTAATTTATTTCACATGATTGATAGTCGAGTTTCCCTAATTTAATTACCAGCCTCTTCCAAGGTCAAGCAATTCTATAATCAATTGCTAATTCAATATATTCCTATATGAATTTAAGCAATTAATTATGCATTAAGATTTATGGAACTCAGTAAGACTACACAACTCATGAATATATTCCTATTTCATATGCAAGTCATGGTTTTAATTATAGGGTCTACACACATGTATCTCCTTCCGGTCTCAACATGCATATTGAAATCATTCAAAAGATGGCCAATCAATCAAAAGCATTAAGAATAATAATTAAAACTCAATCATGAAGGAGAAATTCAAACTAGATTTAATAAGTTAAGATTCAATCCGTCATTAGTAAGCTACGTCATCACCCTAGGAAAATGAAAGTTTAGCATATGATGAAATTAAAAACAAAACCAAAATAAATTGACATTATATAAAGCTAGAATGAAATCCTCACAAATACTGCATAAACTTGAATATTAAATTCTCAAACATAAATATACAACCAAAAGATGCATGAAAAATGAAGAAATCAAGCCGTCCATTTAGGAGGTAAAACCTTCCATGTAGGCGGCATGCAAAATGTAATACAATCCTAAGCCTTCCAAGATGGAGGCATGCAAAAAGTAATAAAATCCTAAGCCTTCCAAGATAGAGGCATGCAAAAAGGAATAAAATCCTAAGCCTTCCAAGATGGAGGCATGCAAAAAGGAATAAAATCCTAAGCCTTCCAAGAACTGTCAAAGAAGGCATGCAAAAAGGAATAAAATCCTAATCCATGCAAAAAGGCATGCAAGAATTGATACAATGTATGAAATTAAATCTAGAAAGTAACACACTTTTTTCAGAACTGTCAGAGAAAGGATCTCTCCTTGTCAAAGAAGGGCCTCTAATTGTTAGAAAAGGACCTCTGATTCTCTTCCTCTCTTCCCCATTTGAGCTTGGCATTGATCTCTATTTATAGGGGAAAAACGTGTGCTACAGTACTGCTACAGTGATCTGGCGGGTGCTACAGTGCCCTGGCGGCTTCTACAGTGCCGTTGACTGCTACAGTGCCCCCCTAGCGCTGCTATAGTGCCGTTAAGTGCTATAGTGCCTGTTGACTGCTACAGTGCTCGGTGGCTGCTACAGTACTTTCATTTTTTTAAAATGCTATTTATTCCAAAAACAATATTTATTTATCAATCACACCCAAATTTATTATATTAAATGCAAATTCCGTCCATAAAATCATCATATAAGGGAAAATAAATATGCAAATATTTTACTTATCACCCTTGACCCGCTTGCCCTGGCTAAAAGTGTTAACTAGAAAGAGTGAGATTCAAAAGAATTCTAGTAGCAACAGTTTACGTATATGATGCATAATTAAACAAAGCATGTAAGCATATATCATAATATGGCAATAACAATATTCAAGGCCGGGCTAACCGCCATGTCCACTCAATCATTTAAGGTCGAGCTCACGCCATGTCCCCTATTCAAGGCTGGGCTCACCCCACATCCCCTATTTAAGGCTGGGCTTACCACCATGTCCCCTTATACATTTAATGATAAATACCAAACAAGCAATGCATTTCACATGATATAGGATAAAGTATCACTTCCTTGGTCTTTCTATTCTTGATCAGGCACATGCCTTTTACGCTCTGGGCAAATATCAAATCCTAAAGTCATAATTAAGGACGATAAGTTATCATTTATCCCAATACTCAAATGACTTCAAAAACACTTAGATTTGGTTATCATTAAAGTTCCTTAGGTGGCTACTAGAAGCCCAAACAACTGCCAAAAGGGTTAGGAAGTGTTATCTCAAAGACTACCCTTTTTAGTGTACCTCATAAAACGTGTCGCTTCCAGCTTCCGACTTGGTCCTAAAATATTAAATGTACAAGAAATAGGTTATAATCTATACAAACATCATTTTAGACTCTTCCATAGTTAGTATTTATTATGGCTATATCAGTCTATGGTTAAAATTTATCAAAATGCCCCTGAGACCCCGGCCCAGCCCTGCCTTACCTGGCCAGATGGCATGTTTTACCAAAATTTTGACTAGGGCTATCCTAAGGTATTTTCGTTGAAGGAATCCATTTCCAGGCTCAAAATTACTAAATTCAAAGTCAAATTAGGAAATTGCCTTTGACAACCTTGATTTAGGCCTTTAAGGGGCATTTTCGTAATTATGCTTTTTCAGTCTTTTTCGAAAAAGTGACCAATTGTAACCCCACCTATTTTTGCCCATTGAATCCAATGGAACCATCTATTTCATGAAAATCTAGCTCCTACCCTTGAAAATAGTGCTGGCCAAAAGTTTGGGCAAAAATTGGAAAAATTAGACTTTTGTGTTTTAGCTTCCAAAAATCATAATTAATTCTAGAAAAATCAAAATGAGGTGATCCTAAGTCCTATTTAAAGCATTTTAAGTCCTATTTATAAGAAACATATGAATCATTGACTTCTATAACTACAAAAATTCAGAATTCCATAAATGTCCATATTGTTCCAGAATTAAGTCCAGTTTCGATACCAAACTTTGGAAATTCATATCTCCCAGCATTCACATCGAAATTACCTCCATAATGCATCAAATTAAAGCTTGTCATGCTTACTATTAAACTGGAAAGTTTCAGAATTTTTAACCACCATTTACCAAAACATCCATGCAAAACAAATGCCAGCACAGGATTTTCACTAACCAATTCTTGTAACTTTTAAACTTAAGTTTCCAATGGTCCAAAATTCACATCCAACACTACTCCCACAAAATTTTTCATAAGAAACCAATGAAAACATCAAAACAAACAAATTCCCACTCCATCTATATGTTCTATTTTTGGCATATATTCAAAACAAAATCCAAAATTGCCAAACTTGACATTTAAGCTTCAATTCAATTCTATCTATCCAAAATACATCTCAAAGCATCATATCCATGACCACAACAACTCAAACACACCAAGACCCTGATTTTCAAAAATAGGGCAATATTCAAGAATTCCAAAACTTAACCAAATGGCCACAAAACCTATATAAAAAGGTTCAACTCACTCACCTCTTTAACTTTCTCAAATGAGCTCCTTGTTTCTCCAAACTCTAGATTTCCTTGAGTGCTCAAAATACCTACAATGGAAAATCTAAACCATGAAAATGAAGCCCTCAACCTAAGGAACAAGATTAAAGAAGAGAGTTTTGGCATAGAGGTTATCTTGAAGGTCAAAAAATCACCTTTTTCATAAGCTTTTATTCCCTTCTTTGGCTTCCATTGCTGCACGCACGAGAGAGAGAGAGAGAGAGAGAGAGAGAGAGAGAAGAGATAAAGAGTGATGGAGAAGGTGAAATCATCACACCCCCATTCCCATACTTGCTGCAGTCAAAAATGGGGGAGGGAAGAAAGAGGAAAATGCCTAAACAATGCCCATATGACTTTTTTCCCAACTACTCTTATCCTCTTAACTTGCCACTTGTCCCATTTCTATTGGCTCTCATAAAGTAAGTAACTAATTAGTTACTATAACTACTCCATTAGCCATTTAGTCACACATCTCATTTCTTCTTAGTAGTAATTAATTTCTTCATTAATCACTAACTAATTAACTGAAAATTTCAATTCTTTCCAATTTTTCCTACTGATTTTGGCATATTAACTTAAATTGCCACAAAACACCAATTTTAATTTCTTTCCTCTCCACCATACGCCCTTCCCTCTCATTTTAGCCCTTAAATTACTTTGTCACATAATTATTCTAAAATATAGGGCGTTGGGCATTTCTAATAACTAATTCATGTCTCAGATTATCTTTAATTCACAAATCATTCTTAATAATTATCATTAGCCCTTAATCAAAATTTGGGGAGCTACACTGAGCCCATCCCTATGATTTAGAGGCTCCAAATGGAAGCGGGCTTAAAAGAGCTAGCCCTAGAGGGCCCTAAGCCCTGTAGGGCTGGCCTTTTTAGGCCCATTTAACTTTTTTTTAAATGGGCATAAGGCAATGGACAGTAGGCAATGGTCAAAGGATAGAGTTAATCTAACCTAACCCTTAGATCAAAGATGCTCTCACACTATAAATTAAGGCAATGGGCAGCAAGCATTGGTTAGAGATGCTCTCACAATTTATTTATCGAAAGACAATTGACCAACAGGAAGAGTCAGGCTAAAGACTATAAATTAAGCGCTTCTTGAGAGGCAATCCAAGTTCTCAACTCAATCCTTTTATTTTGTTTGATTTTGGTGTGTTTTTATGGATTTATGTTTGGTCTTGTGTTTTGTGTAGGAGAAAGATAAAACCCCGAATGACAGGAAGGAAGCATGATTGGTCTGAAAGAAAAGTTGAACAACACTGATGTCGAAAAAGTACTTTCAAGGAAGTCCTTCATTTCTTTAACCTGTGATCATAAGTTTCCATCGATATATCATGGTTTGAAGAACATCTCTATCAATGATAATGTGTTTTCATGATTCTGTGTGATTCAAGATGAAATGATTTGAAGATTGGATGGGCTTGTGGTGCATTTAATGTGTTTGTTATCTTGAAAGCTTGAAAATAAAAGTATGTACATGTGTATTTCAATTATTGAATTTGATATCTTAAACAGAGCAGTTAGTTATGGGGCTAAATCAACAAGGCCACAAAAAGACATTGGTAGCAACTAAGCTCTTCCAGAAAGATATGGGTCGTGGCCAAAGAATTTTTGGGCACAACCAAATGAGGTATAGAAAGTTTTGTACTGCGGCCAAGTATGTCTTAGTCGACAAACTTTTAAATAAATGTATATATATATTTAAGTAGCCTTTTGTCCATGGCCAAGCCATTTTTTGCCACGCCCAAGATTTGCCCAGAAGGTTTTAGGCTGTGGCCAATCCATCTTTTGCCAAAGCCAAGATTTGCCAGAAGGTTTTACCCAGAATGTTTTGCACTGCGTCGCCTTCCAACTTGTAAACGGCCAGGCGTGCTTTCACTTCAGACGAGCATTCAAGAATCTCAAATATCTTCTCTAGTCTGTTCAACCAGTCTTCAGCAGCTTGAGGATCAAATCTACCTTTGAAACTGGTGGCAAGTGCTTGCAGAATTTTGATACCCAGTACTGCATATCTCGTTCCTCTCTAATAGGTACCCCATAAGACTCTTGGTTTAGAACAGTGTGAGATGGCGACTCCAGGGGTCGTGCTGACCCTTCAGCAGTTTCCTCATAACGGGTTCCTTTTTGAGTTTCCTCTGGAGTGGATTGAACCTGGCCCTCTTTATTCTTTGCTTTCTTTACCTTGAGCTCTTCTCTTAGCTTAGTGATCATATCTCTTTGATCCCGGATCAAACCCATCAATTCTTGTATTGGATCTGGTGGATTGTCATTGACTATCTCCACCTCTGGGTCAACCTGCTGAACATTAGGTCGTCCTCTGGTTTTCTTCATTCTACAAACAACTTACCCCATTAATTTAGTAGATATAGTATGCACATATATTCACAAACCTCATATATATCCATATCAATATAACATACATGTGCATACACAACAATGATTCGCAGATAATCCTCTATCCCAAAAACCAGCTAAGGGAACTATCTTAGCAAACTCTATCCTTGCCAGGAACAATAGCTCTGATACCAAAATGTAACCTCCTACCTTGATTAGCGTAATTATATTGCGACATTACATAATTAAGTTGAATTAGAGACCATCAGATAATTTAAACTCATTTCATCTTCCAACTTTGTAGTAGGATTTTCACAAAATCTTTCAAAAAATTTTTCCCATCCTGGTCTCGATTTTGACTTTCGAATATAATTACCTGTGCATTTAATTTACATTCACATATATCAGAGTGGATAACTAAATCCCCGGCAACTCCCGGGTTCTATGCATATATAATCTAAGGGTTTATAAGTCTCCACTAGGGGATTACATAACCAAAATCATATATAATATGTACATCTCAGAATATACAGTAATCCCGAGTTCAAAAGTAGATAACCAACTTCCAAAATCAAATATACCCCGTAGGGTCCTAATCGCTCCGAGTTGCCCGCCTTTCTTTAGCGCCACTAGCCCTGTCTGAAATGTTAGTCATTGGAAAGAATGAGATTCAAGAGAATCCCAGTAGTAACAAATCACTCATACAGTGTATAAACACAAAGCATATAAGGTTATGTTAGCAGCATCACAATGTAATATGGTTCACACCACAAACGACAGCACTCATGGCTGTAAACTCTAAGCACAGCTTTCAGTGCGATCTCAATGTATTCACAAGGTATTTACAAAGTATCCACGAAGTATTCACAAAGTATTCACTAGGCGTCAGCTTTCGCTGTGATCACAAAGCAACACAATGTCACAATGTATTCTCAATGCACGACAAACATACATACAATGTTTCACACAAAGTATAAGAGAAGAGTCACTACCTTGTTCCTTCCTGACGTTTTTTTGCATCGTGGGCTCTCGAGGGCAGCAAATATCAAATCCTATAAACCAAATCAGGGACAACCCGTCAATCTCTTTTCCAAGTTCTTAATTCTATAATACTTTAAGTTGGTTATAATCTAAACTCTTTAGGTGACTGTTATAGGTCCAAACATATGCCTAAAGGGCTGGGAGAAACTACCCTGAAGATACCTTTCTCGGGTAAAACACACAAATTTTGGGATGCCTCACTCGAGTGTTGCCCTCACCCATGCCCGAGTCCTAGCGAGTGTGACACAGAAAGTGTTTTCTCTAGAGCAAACCTCAAAATATCTCTCACACTCACTCGAGCACAGGAAGCTACACTTGAGCAATAACTACAAGTGTACTCGAGCACCCAAAAAGTGAGGATCAGCGAGTAACTACCCGAGAGCAACCTAACTCCCAGGTGGCAAGTGCACTCAAGCACCAGCCCTAGTGCTCGAGTGACTTCCCAATGCTCGCGAGTGATGACGTACGTCACTCGAAGATGAAGAAGTGCACCCATAATTTCTGCCTGAAGACTCAACCAAAATACCCAGAATTTCATACTACACTCGAGTGAGACCCCTCCTCACTTGAGTGAAGCCTATCAGAAGCCAGATTCACAGCAACTAATAAGGTTTTCCAGATTTACCCAAACTGATCTCAATAGGTCCTAAACTTGTACCAAATTTCATTCTCACCTAAAATTCCATAAGGAACCTATTGGTAAAATCAAAATATCCAAAATCACATCCCAAATACAATTTGTCCTTAACTCTCCACATTATACTCAACAACTCAATCTTAACACTTTCATTCCTTACTCCTAAATCAATTCCAACCAACTCAAAATACCGCCAACTACCAATTGAACAGTGACACTCCCTCCCATTCCCACTTTCATTTAATACCAATATTCAAGGCAAAATTCCAGAATTTACAAAACTTAACCAACATTCAAAACACAACCATCAAAATGCATCAAATCATTACCTCTTTCACTTGGTAAGATCAAATATTTGTTTCTCCAACTTTCAGATTTGAGCAAACACCAAATCACCACTTTTTAAAAATTCTGAAAACATAGAAGTCAAGTTCTCAACTTCTTGAACAATATTAATGAAGAGTGTTCAAGCATATGAAGTCATTTACCTACCTAGATTTCAAACCCTTCCTTTCTTTTTCTTGCCTAGCTCGCCAGAAATGGAGGGAGAATGAGGAGAGAGATGAGAGATAATGATAAAACAGTTTTTTCCTTGCCTCATACACACCCACAACTGACTTTGAGAGAAGGAGGAGAGAGGGAAATAACTTTTGACTTTTTGACTTAATCCCATGGTCCATAGTTTGACACTTGGCTTCATTCCATTCTTCCTTCCATAATTCCATACAACCCATGCACACTTGATTCCACCTCTTGCTAAACAAATCCTAGCTATTAATCTCAATTACCAACGAGTTTCCTCTTCAGTAACTAACCAGTCGGTTAGTAAATTTACCATTTTGCCCCTGATCGTCACAATACTTTAGTAAACCATCACTAAGCGCCTTTATATCATATTGCACAACATATACTTCAAAAGTGCTTAATTATCATTAATTAGATCACTTTGAAGTTATTAATCCTTGATTACAATTCAGGATATTACAAGAACTATTATGGGTAAGTTTCTTTGAGCATTGAAATTGCAAATATTAAGCATAATAGTCATTTTCGCAAGCCGTTTGTTGTTGCTTTCTTAGAAATTTTGCAAATGCTTGATGAGTGGTTGCTTTGACATTTACTGGATCAATCCTTTTTGGCTATCATAACCCCATTTTTCTTACTTTAGTACGTGTGAAAACCCCATCTTTGCAAATGGCCACAAGCATTCACAGTATTTTGCTAGTTGCATGAAAACTAAAGTTTTGTAGTATTTCATACTATAACTTGGTTTGTTTTTTTCCTTTAAATCATTTGCTTTTGAATGAGCCAAGTTTCAATTGCAGTCTTTGGTTCACCTTAAAAATCAAAGTTTCAATTCACTGGTCCTTACCAGTCTAGCAGTTTTATTTAGCACATGAATACATTTTAAGCTGGAATTTTGGTTGGTGGATTATTATTAGTTATAACTTCAGTTTGGGGGGAATTTCTCTTACTTTAACCTGAATTTTCTTTAGTTTTAAAGATTTTTCTTTTTAGTTTTATCTTAGGAAACCTTTTGTGTTTCAGGTCAATTTTAACTCTGGTTTTATGTATTAGTCACAATGTCAGTGAAGCGAACTACTGATAGAATAAGGCCTAAAGCCATTGCTAAGGCTAAAGAAAAGATGGTTAAGCGCCCTTTGTTGTAATAGCACGAATTCCCTTTCATAGTCTCCCATGACTTCTACGATATTGCCACCAAGACATATCATTTGAATAAGCTCATGGATACCAATACTAATGGTAATCTGCAAATAGTCCAAGAATTCTACACTAATACCTGTGTTCATAGTGTTTGACGGTTTCCCTTTAGGGGACTCAAAGTAGACTTCACCTTGGGTGCTTTTAGGCAGTACATATCCTTACCCACTATCGACGAATATAAGTACCAGCACTATTTGGACAATGTAGAGGATCCTGAAGATGAGATCTCTTAATTGCTGGATTATGATGGAGTGGTGTCTTAGAAGAGCCTAGATGGGCTTCAAAAATATTTACTATGAACTCACTATTTGTGGAGGCATGCATTTGGTTGCATTTCAGAAAAGACTACTTCTGGCCCTCCTCCAACCGAAATTGCCTCACCAAGGACCAAGCTCTCCTTATTTACTTTCTCATGAGCAAGGCACCAGTAGATATTAGTGGTCTAATTTACAAGTCAATGAAAGATCACATTTATGATCATACCTGTAGTCTCATGATCCCTCATCTTATTTCAGCCTTCTATGTTTCTTAGGTGTTGCAGCCATCTCTACCGATGTTACCTTCAAACCAATCTAAAATTTCCAATACAAAAGCATTAAACCCAAGATGGCTCAACAAGAGCCAGGCACCCAACGTCCCTCTGTTGACCCAGCCTTTGATATTCTCGGTGAACCCTCTCAGACCCAACCTGACCTTGGTTGACCCTATGGTACATCTTCCTTAAAACTTACTTCTTAATAATTTTTGGAATAAGCATTATGCATAAGGGTTGGAAATGATTTGAATGCTTTTGTTAGGAGACTTTAGAGCAAATTGATGTGTATGATATTTTCTCATTGGAGGACTTCTGAATTTGCATTAGAATTTCTTGAAATGGATAGCAATATCACATATTTTTTAAAAATGATTCAGGCATTCTTTTAAATACGTTTGTGCATTTCAAGCCAACCAATGACATCAGAACCATTTGCACCCCATTTGAGCTATATATATAAATGTGCCTAATGCAATATCAAAGACCCATATCAGGCCTTAACCTTTATAGCCTAAAAAACCATGAATTACCCTTATCTTGAGATAAATGAAGATTTGGTGATTATTAGTGTAGTAAGGATTGGTTTGTTAGCTAGAAGATATATTTTATTGTTAAGATGGGTATAACAAATGTGATGCATGTCCTCGAGTAGTCTGTACTCCCAAGTTATATTCAAGAAAAAGAAGTAGCAAATCCAATAAAACTTGGAGTATAAAGACACCAATTTGAGATAAGTTTGGGAGAGTGTTTAAGCTTCTTGAAAGAGAAGTTCATGTAGTACAAAGAGAGGAATTACTGTGTCATTTATCTTAAGAGATTTGAATCTTCCATTTTCCTATTCTTCTAATGAGCTTAACCATTGGCCACATTACAAGCCCGTGAAGTCCCATTGATTTTAAAATTGTGTGGAATGATCTATAAGTGAATAGAGAGGATAATGCCAAAGGATAAAGCTTGGATATTGAGGTTGTTTTATCCATATTGAAGTGTTGCATTTGATCTTAATAACTGTAGGAAAATGATTATCCAACTCTCCTCACACACGCAAATTCTGGAAAATGTTTGGAAGTTCGTCTTTAAATTGTGAACCATACATTCCTTTATATTTGGTTGTTTTTCCTATTGAACATTACATCTTGAGCAACCAATAAGGAAATTATCATACATAAGTACTAAGTCTGGGATTAATTACTCTAACTCCTTATTCACTTAACTGATTTTACTTAAGGATGAGCAAAAGTTTAAGTTTAGGGGTGTGTTAATCTCATGAAATTCTTGTCAAACTTGCATATTTCCCTTAATTTCTCACACATTTTGGTGAAAAGAATGGATATATGGGAGCCCAAAAGTGAAGGAAATATGCCTGATGCATATTTGGCATAAAAAGAGCATAAATGTTGTGAGCATGCATGAAAGTCTTGTTATGTTTATCAACTATTGGCTTTTACGGAGATCTTTGTGTTTATATGACCACATTTCAGTCTCAGTTGGAGATAAGGAAAGCACAATTCAATGAAAGGAAGGTGAAATGGAGTTTAAGTAATCAATCATGCCATGGAAAAGCAAGACGTGATGAAAACAGACTTTAGCAGGAGCGAAGCTAAAATTCAGAAGTTTGGCCGCGACCAAGACCTCATCAAGAAGCTTAGTTGTGGCCAAGGCAACTCAAGCAGCTTGGCCACAACCAAGCACCTTACAAAACCTTTTTTGGCCGTGGCCAAGGCCCATAACAGCAGCTACGCATTTTGATTTTCAACCAAGAGCATAGAGACATATGAAAGATCATCCAGTTGACCAAGTGATTAGAGATGTTCATGAAGATTTCAAAACCAGAAATAGAATTCGTAATAAAGTTATATTTTCTATATTTATTTCTGAAATTGAACCTTCTAGTATTGAAGAAGTACTATCTGACAATGATTGGGTAATTGCTATGTAAGAAGAGTTAAACCAATTTCAAAGATATCAATCTTAGGATTTGGTACCTCAACCTAAAGATCACTCGGTCATAGGAACCAAATAGGTTTTCAAAAACAAACTTGATAAATCGACAATCTTTGTGAGAAACAAGGAAAGATTAGTTGCCAAAGCTATAATAAAGAAAAATGTATTGATTATAAGGAAAAATATGCTATATGAGTACTCTCAGCCTTTGCATGCATTAAAGGTTTTAAACTTTATCAAATGGATATGAAGAGAGCTTTTCTAAATGGTTATATTATGGAGGAAGTTTATGTAGAAAAACCTTCTGGTTTTGAATATGACATAAAATCTAGTCATATTTTCAAACTTAAGAAAGCTGTATATGGTTTGAAAAGAGTACTAAGAGCTTAGTGCAAAAGACTGAGCAAATTCCTTATTGATCAAAACTTTGTCAGAGGAAAAGTGGATACAGCACTTCAAAGATTATGGGGGGGAGAACTTGAAATGTCCATGATAGGTGAACTAAACTTCTTTCTTGGACTTCAAATCAAGCAATGGAAGAATGAGATCTTCATATCCTAGACCAAATATTTGAAGGAGTTGTTAAAGAAGTACAGAATGGAAAATGCCAAAGAAGTTGACACTCCAATGAGTACTACCACACTACTGGATGCCGACATGAATAACGCTGATTTCAACATTATCAAATATAGAGGAATGATCGGTTCATTAATATATCTAACAGCAAGAAGGCCAGATATACAATTCAGCATTGGTATGTGTGCAAGGTATCAATATGGTCCTAAGGTATCACATGCAGAAATCGTGAAGAGAATCTTCAGGTATTGGGAGATACTGCAGAACTTGGCCTATAGTACCCAAAAGGAGGAAACAAATCTTGATGGCCCATTCAAATTTAGATCATGGAGGATATAAAACTAACAAAAAGAGCATAAGAGGACAATGTAAATTTCTTGGAGGCTCTCTGGTATTATAGTTCAACAAGAAGCATACCATAGTTTGTTATCCTCTACTGAAGCTAAACATATAGCTGCAACAAGTTACTATTCTCAAGTATTATGGCTAAAACAACAACTCAGGACTTGGGAATCTACCTAAAGGAGATACCCATTTACTGCGACAATACCAGCACTATAAGCTTGGCCAAGAACCCTATACAACATTCAAGAACCAAGCACATAGACATTAAACATCACTTCATTCATGATCATGTCTAAAAGAATGATGTCAAAGTATAATTCATTCATACACATCTTTAACTTGTTGATATATTCACAAAGTTGATAGCTAAAGATCAATTTTTATATATATGGAGAGAATTGGGAATGGTTAATCCCAATGAGTTGTAAGATTTTCTTTTTATTAATTATGTTTAGTATATGTTTACGTACATGTTATGATTACTATACTAACTTAGGCATCAAAGTATATAGAAGTTTGTTTTGTAAGAATGTTATGTTTACGATCACTAAAACAATGTTAAACATAGGTTACATAAACACTTGGTATCACACTCGAGTGCTAGGTGAACACTCGAATGCAAGGCATGAAACTAGAGTGCACATCGAACATTCGAGTTCAAACTTGAGAATCATATACTCTGCTTTTAGTTTGTAAAAAAAGGATTAACAGAGAGTACATAAACTCTGAATGAACACTCGAGTCCAACAAAAGTTTTGTTACACACTCGAGTGTAAAGGTAACACTCAAGTACACACTTGAAACTGCAATAAGAACACCCGAGTTCAGAAAGCACACTGCAAACAACTTGAGACAAAAGCATGGTTTACTCAAGTGATCTTAGAGGACTTAAGTATAAAGATACATGAGGATGGAAAATAAACTTGGGTGTCTACAAGCTACACTCAAACCAGGTACGTAATTATTTTTTTTTTTTAAATTTTTTCGCTGCACTCGAGTGCAAATGCACTCAAGTTCTTGGGCAAAACTCGAGTATCAAGGGTTTATATTAGTAAGTCCAAAAGCTCAAATGGCATACTCATTCACTTTCACCCAAGAGTTTCTTCACTCGAAAATGCACGTCCGCTCAAACTCAACCGTTACTCACTTAATCGATACCTCCATTACTATCAATCACCTGTTACAACCTTCCAGTCCATTCCAAATGTCATATTTTTTCCTTTAAATTCTTCTTTAAGCCCTAAATCGCTACAACTCATAAATTTTCAAAAATCCTCTATTTCTTCGTCTCATACTAATTATTCATAATGGTTTGTACCAAAGTGCCTCGGTCACTCAGGACTCTTCATCATCATCATCCTCCCATTTATCTTCTTCTCACTCCAATGAGATTCTGACTCCGATGGCGACACCAACGGCAACTCCAACTTTGACTCCATCTTAAACACCCACTCTTCCTCCTCCTTCTAAGCCTACCGTCACTAAGAAAAGGTGACTGTTGTAAAAAAGAAGCATCCTAGACTGAAAGTGAAAGATGTTCAACCTCCTCTGAAGAAAACTAAGAGAGTGACTATTAAGGAATTGATTATAACTTGGTCTAAAACAAAAGAGTTGCAAGGAAGAGGGAAGAAGAAGGCTGCATAAGTCCCACAACAATAATCCTTATATAGTAACTATGACAAACAACCCTAGGAAGTAATAGAACAGTCTAAGTTGGATGCCTTGGTTGGCAAGATTGCCTCCCAAGCTAGTGCCTCTACATCACATCATGTTCCTGGATAGTCTAGCTACATTGGTTCAACGTCAGGAGCGCCATCATGCTCTCAAGCACCAGAGGAAGAATAACTTAATCTTGTCCCTCCAGAAAATTTCAATACCCAGGAATTGAAACCATTCAACCAAAAGGTATATGATACTGAATTCTCTAGCTGTAGTTTTTGTCTAGTGGTATATGTAGACCTGGACTATCTGAATGATCATTGTGGCCTAAACCTTATACCATACCTAGACTTTTATCAACCATGGCTAATTGAACACCTACCATATTCACCCTCAGTTGTTAGAAACTTCTATTACAACATGAAAGTGAAGATTATAACATCTGAAACTAGTGAACTAATAGAGGAAGATATTGTTACTACTATTATAGGCCAACCTGTGATGATTACCCCCTCCATTTTCAATACAATTCTTAACTACATCATACCACCATCTGATCCAGATCAAGAATTCACACCTGTCAAAGCCTAAGAATTGCTAAGACCGGGAGAACCAGTAGGACCCTTGAATTTTAAGCCTGCTACTATGCCAGATTCTTACCAAGTCCTTTTCTATATCTATACTCGAAGCATTATCTATCAATCCAAAAACTTCACACATTTTACCTATAGGAATTACTATTTGATTGCTTCGTTTCTAGCCAGGTAACAGAGGAATGTGGGTGAATTGATTTTCAGTGAAATGAGGAGATTTTGATTCTCTTCCACCAGAACCACCACCATTCTTGTGAAATTTCATATATTTCACCTTGTATATTCCTATACACTCATTATTACTAATCAAAATTCTCATAATTTTCCTCCCCCAAAGTTCAAATCAACAGTGTCCTCATTGTCAACTTAAATTGAAGGACAAGTCAACATTCATAAACTTGTACGCAAATAATACTCAAACCTGCACACATTTACCAGTAATATTCACAGCATTATCAATGGTGTATCTAACAGTAACATGCACAAATGCAACAATCATTAAGTTACAGAAAAGGCATCAGTACCAGCATTGAAAGCTATCATATGGTCAACTATTGACAATGATAGAGTTAGCACACAAAACAATTGTTAGCCATCAGTAGCTAATATCACAAGATAGTAGTACATTCACACAAACCTAGGTTGAACTATACAAAAATGCTAACTCTAATTCCTACACTTAAAAGATGCCATGGAAAACACAGTCCAACAAAAAGAATAAGCAGCTTTGTGCTTGGTTATTATCTGCACAAAAACAAAAGCAAAGAAAAACACACACAAAAATAATAAACAATGCATAATTAAAACAAGACAAGAAAAAGATATACATTGGCTCTAAAAAGAAAAAGTTCCCCCAAACTTGAAGCTTTCTAAGAACCTCAACAAGGCAATTCATAATTCCAATGCTATACCTATCCTTGCTGCCAATTTTTCAGCTCTCAACATTCCCTCAAACCTAAAATTCACCTTTAACAGAAGTGTCATCTATTGAGAGTAAAAAGAGTCACTTTCTAGCCAGCAAATTTAATATCAAACAATATACTCTTGAAGTCATCTAAGGTGAAACCATGAATTTTGAAACCATTAAGAAAAAGGTAAAATTTAGTTCTTACAAACAAATTTTAGTGCAAAACATAGACCTCATGTTATGGTCTTTTTTGATTGCAAATCAGTAAGCAATGAAAACAATTCAATGCTTTACAACTATTTTAAACACTATAAAAATAAGCAGTTATTTTGCAACATCACAACAAGAACTAAATTTAGCAAAATATGATCAAAGAGTAGTAATATGGTAAAAAGGAAACCTCACAAGACTGATTAACAAGTGTGTTTAAGAGGCTCTCAAACCACTTTTCAGTATACACAAAAGATATTAGTACTAATGTCTCAAAATCCAGACTGATATAAAAACAAAATTTAGTGCAAATACTTAATACAACAAAACATGATCAAAGAGTAATTTGTCAAAAGGAATTCACAAAGGGTTAGCCATCAAAGACATTGAAGTTCTAATTCTCATCAACTTTTGCCATCCATCTGTGCAAACCCAAACACCACTAATCACACTTCCTATAAGTAATCCAACTCAAACTAACTACCTCAATTCAAGCTTAAGTGCATCAAATTGCCTTAGGCTTCTACAAAAATTGAAAAGGCAGAAAACATTAGTCAGGTTACAAATTAGCTAATTCTAGTGCTCCCTCCAACTATTTAGTCCTAAAACACAGACATTCCTTAAAATAGAGCCTAATTTCCACATAGCTAATCTTGAACAGACTTTCCAAAAGAAATATGTAACTAAGTTTGAGCAATTACCTTAAAGATAAAGTTAGAAGAACTCTAAGGCTACATAGAACATGATACACCAACAAGAACAACTTAAACTTACCCAAATGCAGAAAATCAAGCTTATAGTAGAGATAAACAAGTGTCAAAATTAGGAGATGAAGGTGAAGTTGTTAATTAGAAAGAAGAAACTGAGACCAAAATAGAGGAATCAGAGGGCAGCGGTAATGGAGAAAGTGTGAAGGGGGAAGACAAGGAAAACTAGGTTTTCAATGGTAAGGGCTGGAGGTGAATGACAGTGAAGGTCGGTGGATGACTGTGGAGGGCTGTGGGTCAGATGGGTTACAATGAGCTGAAGAAGGAGCAGCTGTGGGTGTTAATGACTAAAGAGGAGTTGATAGTGGGCCGACAATGGTCTATAAGGTCGATGGTAGTAATGGAGGGGTTGGGTCGATAGTGAGCTAATACATAGACAGTGATGAAGCTCAGTGATGGGAGAAAGATGCTAGTTTGATTAAGGTTAGGTAATCAGCCTATGTTGATAGATTGATGGTGAAGGACGGTAGAGCTGGGAGGAATAGTGGACAGTGGTGAGCTAAAGGGAACGGTGAACGGAGGATGAAAGCTGGAGATTTTGAGAGAGAAGAAATTTAAAAGGGGAAAGGAATATAAGGATAAGAGTGAGGTAGGGTGAGAAATGGTGGAAGGACAATTAGTAATGAGAGAATGAGAAAGGAAGGGAAGGAATTAAGGTTTAGGATAAGAGGGAATTTACAAAAGAGCAGGAAGTTTTGAATTTAAAAACTATATTGGGACCATATATAGGGTATGTTCATAAGGGTAAAGATGGAAAAGAAAAGAAAAATAAGGGTGAGATGGTAATTTGGATTTTTTTTATTTTAAATCCTTTTATTTCATATTTAATTTTTTTAAGAAAACATATTATTTTATTATAGATATATTTTTGTTGTTTGGTGTCGATGCCCTACTGAACAAAAAGGGTTAAAAATAGAAGGAATTCGCCTTTGCTTTGCTACGTCGAAGCAAAGGCGAACACAAGAAAAATTGGTCCAAAGGGGTGAAAAAATGGAGGTCTTCGCTTTTGCTACGCTATAGAGAAGTAAAGGCAAAAATTGGAAAACTAGACAGAAACATGGAAAAATGGGCTACTTTTGCCTTTAGTATGCCATAGCAAAGCAGCAGCAACAACATACACAACACAACTCACCAAAAAACACAGCATTTGCAGCAAAAGCAAAGCATGACAGCATAACAGGAAAAAAATCAAACAACAAAATAAGAGTCCCAAATCATCCTAACTCACCCAAATTCCACAAGCAGCACCTAAATCTCATCACACACCATTTAATCCTATAAAAAAGCATAGGAAACTCCATTATGTACTACTTAAACATAGTCAAGCAAAGATTATCAATTTCAAAGATCAAGTCACAACATGCAAATTCCATCCCAATTCACATTTATCCAGCATATAATCAATAAAGTACCAACAATACTACTTAAGTAATTAGTGTCAAATGCAAAGTTCTACTCCCCTTTGTAGTTCAAACTCCTTGCATCAAAATGCCCATTATAGAACAATCCAATGCAATTAAAATGGTTCAGCCATGGGGAAAACCTTTCTTACCTACAAAAAGGTAAAACCAAACATAAATCCGCTAAAACACATAAAAATCAAAGGACAATGAAAAGATAAAGTGTTGAGAACTTGGGTTGCCTCCCAAGAAGCGCTTGATTTATAGTCTTTAGCCTGACTCTTTACTTTGTCAAGTAGAATCAGTGAGGGGTAGAGTGATGGTTTGTTTCTCTACTGTACCACTCCAATAGTGTTTTAACCGTTGTCCATTAACCTTAAATCTCTCACTATCTTGTCCTTCTAGCTCCACAATACCTTTGTCAAAGATTTAAACCACAATGAAAGGTCTAGACCATATAGACTTTAACTTTCCCCAAAAAATCTTCAACTTAGAGTTATATAGAAGCACTTGTTGACCCAGCTCAAAAGACTTATGCCCCGTTGAGTACATTGGAATTGGGCTATAAGAAGTGGAAGTGGAAGTAGAATCCTAAAATTGGTTTGTTTGGTACGCTGGAATTCACTTCCATTATGGAACTCATTTCCATCAAAATGATGGAAGTCACTTCCTTGGCTAGACCTATGGAAGTGGGGCGGATTCCATTGAAGTGAAAATTGTTGACTACTATACCCTCATGCATTTTGCCAATTAACCTTTTTGCCCATATGACCCTATTTCATCTTTCTTCACTTCTAAACTCAATAACCACCTCCCTCTCTTTTACAGTGATGGGAGCCCCAATGACGATGAGTATAGCAACCACGACAATGGATATTCCCCCCACTACCCTTCAACCCTTTCTTCTTCCCTCCATCGGCAACTATGATCTTATACCACTATAGCGACAGTAGCTACTCTCTATCTTCTTCTGCAAGCTCCATCTCTCCTTCCCTCTTCAACCTGTTATCTTCGGCTTCTTTCGTCGACCATTCTCTGTGATTTTTTATCTGGGTTTTTGGTTCATCCTCTTCCCTCTTCAGCCTGTCATCTTCAGCTACCTATATTGACTATTCTTCGCAACTTTTTTCTGCCAAGCAGAATTTTTTGATATCTTAGGCAACGATTACGTCAATGGAGGAAGTAGGACGGCGCTGCTCTTACGTTCTCATAAGTTCTACTTCTAGATCCCTCATGCACAGTATCTTCTCGACATCAATTTGGAAGCTTAAATGTTATATGTGATAATGGTGGATGACGATTCTTCCTCAAGCTTTGAATTCATATCCCTCTCTTCAGAGAAGATGCTGTCAAATTTAGATCTCTATAAGCTTTAAGCTTATATCCTTACTTCTCAATCTCCATTTTTGTTTGATTTTATTTCTGATATTTGTTTGGATTTGATTTATACTCTGTATTGTTTAGATTGATTTATGGTTAAGTTTGTGTATGATTTCTCTGGCAATAGTGGTGGTAAATTTCCATTGAGCTACCGTCGTGGATGCCTTTTTGGCTGATGGCATTCATTCGTGTTAGTTAATGTTAGGGGAGATTTTTTTTTCTTGATTAAGGGTATTTAGGTTTTTCCAATTATCAATATAAATTAAAATTAAAATTTATACCCCACTTCCATGCCCATACCAAACACACTTTAAAACCCACTTCCACCTCCATTTCAACTTATATTTCCACTTTTAATTCCATAAAAAACTCTTCCAACTTACCAAACAGGAAATTAGAGACAATCTTCTTGTCATGCCACCGCTTTATTTTCTCCTTGTAAAGCCTTGAACTTCATCAGCATGAAAACAAAATTCTTCAAGCTCATTAAGTTGCAAGGGCCTCTTGTCACCCACTTCTTTCTCATCAAAATTCAACTTTTTAATAGCCCAATAGGCACTGTGTTCCAACTCTAAAGGAAAATAACAAGCTTTACCAAAAACCAACCAGTAGGAAGACATACCAATAAGTGTCTTGTAAGCGGTGCGATAGGCCTATAGTGCATCATCTAACTTCATAGATCAATCCTTTCACGTGATACCCAACATTTTCTCAAGTATTTTCTTGATTTCTCTATTGGAAATTTCAGCTTGACCATTTGTTTGAGGATGGTAGGCTAAAGACACTTTGTGTTTCACTCCATACTTCTTCAAAAGAGATTTAAATTTATGGTTACAAAAGTGGATGCCGCTATCACTAACAACAGCCCTTGGAGCATCGAAGCAAGTGAAAATATGCTTTTTCATGAATTTGACCACTATTTTAGCATCATTTGTCAGAGACGCAATGGCCTTGACTGATTTAGACACATAATCCACAGCTACAAGAATGTATTGATTGTTGAAGGACTTGTGAAAAGTCCCATGAAGTCAATTCCCCTATATCAAATAATTCTACTTCCAACATACTGTTAATTAGCATTTCATTTCTCCTAGAGATATTACCAACCCTTTGACACTAGTTACAAGATAGAGCAAATTCATAAGAGTCTTTAAACAAGGATGGCCAGAAAAATCCAGATTGTAAGAATTTTGTAGCAGTCTTGTTACCACCAAAGTGGCCTCCATATACAAAGGAATGACACCACTTCAAGACATCTTTTGCTCACTTTCTGGAACACATCTTCTACTTAACTGATCAGTATAATAATGAAATAAAAATGGTTCTTTCCAATGATAGAACTTGACATCATGTATTTGCTTCTTCCTTTGGTGATAGCTTAAGTCCTCAAAATGATTCCACTAAATTTACTATGTCAGCATACCAAGGAGTTTCATAATGACTCACTAAAAAGAGTTGCTCGTCTGGAAAAGTTTCATGAATAGGAAGATCTCCATCATGTTGAGCTTCAATACTCAACCTAGATAGGTAGTCAGCAACTTGATTTTCGGAGTCTTTTCTATTAATAATCTCAAGATCAAATTCTTGTAAAAGTGAAACCCATCAAATCAACCTTGCTTTAAAGTCCTTCATATTATAGAGGTACCTTAATGCGGAATGATCAGTGTGGATAACCACCTTGGCACCAATCAAGTAAGGCCGAAACTTGGCAAATGCATACACTATAGCCAAAAGCTCTTTCTAAGTGGTAGTGGAGTTTTCTTGAGCATCATCGAGTGTCTGGCTAGCATAGTAAATAGGATGAAAGATTTTATCCTTTTTCTGCCCAAGTACAGCTCCTATGGCATAATCACTAGCATTACACATTACTATAAAAGGTAAACACTAATCTGGAGCCGTGATGATAGGAGTGGTTACAAGTCTTCTTTTCAACTATTCAAACACTTTCAAACATGCATTATCAAACTTGAAATCGGTATCCTTCTCAAGTAAAGCACATACTGACTTAGTGATTCTGGAAAAATCCTTTATGAACCGTCTATTGAATCCAGCATGGCCCAAAAAAAATTTGCACACATTTAACATTGGCAGGTGGAAGAAGTTGTTCAATCACCTCTGTAACCCCTACTTTAAAAGAAGTGATTAGTGTAATGACCCAATTTAGGATTAAGGGCTAATGACTCTGATAATGATTGTAATTAGTGTAATTAAACACTTTTAGATAAATGTGATGTAAATTTGGTATAAATGTGTGTGGTATTTAAGATTAAGGGTTGAGATTCATTGTTTATGGGTTGGAATCCTATGCTTTACGGTTGTGTGAGCTTATGGTAGGAGTGAATAAGATGGTGACATGTGGCATAGTGTGAACCATTGGATATGGCACAAGAGGACAAAATTCTACTTTTCTCTCTCTTCTCTCTCCTACTCGGTTGTGTGTTAGGGAAGGGAAAGGAAATACTTCATCATCATCTTCCTCATCACCTCACCATCTCTCATATTCTCTCTCTCTTCTTCCTCCATTTCTGGCGCACAAGGAAGGAAAGAGAAAGTGAAAGCTTTGATTTTGGGTGAGTAATGGTCCATCTTTGTTAAAATCCTCTTCTCTATTGTTGTGCACCTCATTGAGAGCTTCATTGTGGTGATTTCAGAATCTTGAATAGTGTTGATTTGGGTGTTTGACAAAATTGAAAGTTGGAGAATCAAGATTCTGGATTTGGCAAAGTGAAGAGGTAGGCATTTGATGTATTTTGATATATATGTTATAAGTTTTGGATAAGTTTTAGAAATTCTGGAAAATTTGCCCTAATTTATGGTTAATTTGGAATGAATGAAATTCATAGTAATTGATGTTAGAATTAGTCTATTGTGGAGTTATTTGATTTTTGGAGTTGATTTGGAAAGTTTGAATTGAGTTGAATGAAATTTGGACATTAGGTGTGTCTGTAATATCCCAAAAAGTGACTAAGGGCTAATGACTTCAAAAGTGGATGTAATTATTATTGAATAAACACTTTTGGAGAATGTGTGATGGGAATTTGGATATTTTAATGATTCCAATGGCTTCCTTGTGAAAAATCATGTGGGGAGAGTGTTTATTGTGAAGTTGGAACCATTGGGAACAATTGTGCAAAAGTTGAAAACTTTGTCCATTGAAACTATGTACAGGGCAGCCGATTTGTATGGACGTTTTAAATAGGTAAATGGTGTCTAAAAATTCTGAAATTTTCCAGTCTTAAAGTTCACATGTCAAGCTTCAAAATGGACATATAATTTGTATCATTTTGATTTGTGAGTTAAGAGTTATGGATTTTTGAAGTTTACCCAGCGAAATTAATTATTTTCTGGAACAGTATGCAAAGATTGAAATTCTGGGAATTTTGTGATTCCATACAGAAAAATTCTATATTTTTCTTTAAAAATAGACTCAATAAGGGTTCTATAGGCTTTGGAATCACTCCATTTTGATTTTTCTAGAATTAGTTATGATTTTTCAAAGTTCGGGCAGAAAATCTGCCAGAAATCTCATTAAGTCCGAAAATAAAGAAATAATGTGATGGCAAGTTTTGAAATTATGAGGTACATGGAAAACTCATTTGGGCTGATGGAAGGACCTTCTTGGACGTCTTTATCATGGGCCAAGAAGAGAAAATATTATGCACATGTTATTTGGGCTTACAACATTATGTTTATGTACATAAAGTGTGATTTTTGGAATTTTACTTTAATGAATAATTAAAGTAAGACATAAAATATTATAAAATCATTTCTCCATCTTCCTCCTTAGCTCATTTTGTGCTGAACCAGCAGCCAAGAGAGAGAGAAAGTTTGAGAGCTTTTAGAGAGAGAAAGAGAAGAGAACTTACAAGGTAGGTCGGTTTCTTCGGTGAATTCGTACCTAATGCGTATAACCTTGTTCCTAAACTTCTCTTCCATGTTATTTAAGGTGTTTGAGAAGCAAATTTGGTGTTCAAGGGGCTAGGGTTTTCAGCCACCCTTGAGAAAAGCTAGAAGGAGCTTGAGGTAACTTCCAAACTTTGGTATATTGCTTATTCTGGCTGCTGTGGGCAATTTAATCGGTGAAATTTTGCCAGATTGCCATTGGTTTTAAAGTTTAGAAATGATATGGCCTAGGGGTTATGCTGCCCAAATTGGGTCTTAATGTTAGTTTTAACCTAATGTAATGGTTAATAAAGTGGTTAGGAGTAGAAAGGAACGCGTTTACGGAGCCGAAATCGTAAAACCCCGATTTTCCCCGGAGAACTCATAAATTTCGTCCAGCTCTAGAAATGGGTCTTAGAGTTGGATTTTCAATGATTTGATGGTTCCATTGAGTTCAGGGGCGAAAATTAGGTGGGGTTACAGTTGGTCACTTTTTCAGAAAAGGCCGAAAAAGCATAATTACGAAAACGCCCCTAAAACCCTTAAAGTGGGGCTGCCAAGGGTAAATTTGTAATTTAACATTGGATTTGATAATTCCAAGTACGGAAATGGATTCCTTGGGTGGAAATATGTTAGGATAGCCCATATTAGAATTTCGGGAAAAGTGCAACCGGACCGGGTACGGCGGGCCCGGGCCGGGTCCCCGGGGGCATTTTTATAAATTTTCATTATAGACTCATATAGCCCCAAGAAACACTATGGAAGTGTCTAAATGGTGCATTTGGAATTGTAGGATTTGATATTTGCCCTGTTCGTGATCCACCTGCGCTAGAGCACAATCGGAAAGAACAAGGTAGTGACTCCTCTCTTATACTTTGTGTGAAACATTGTATGTATGTTTGTCGTGCATTGAGAATACATTGTGACATTGTGACATTGTGATGCTTTGTGATCGCAGTGAAAGCTGACGCCTAGTGAATACTTTGTGAATACATTGAGATCGCATCGAAAGTTGATGCTTAGAGTTTACAGCCATGAGTGCTGTCGTTTGTGGTGTGAACCACATTTCATTGTGATGCTGCTAACATGACCTTATATGCTTTGTGTTTATGCACTGTATGAGTGATGTGTTACTACTGGGATTCTCTTGAATCTCATTCTTTCCAATGACTAACATTTCAGACAGGGCTAGTAGTGCTAAAGAGAAGCAGGCAACCCGGAGTGATTAGAACCCCTTCGGGGTATATTTGATTGTAGGGTGTTGATTATCTTCTTTTGAACTTGGGATTACTGTATATTTTGGAGATGTAAATATTACTGTTGATTTTGGTTATGAAATCCCCTAGTGGAGACTTTTAAACCCTCAGATTATATATGTATAGAACCCGAGAGTTACTGGGGATTTGGTCATACACTCTGATGTGTGTGAATGTAAACTAACTGTGCAGGTAATTATATTCAAATTTTGAAATTGAGGCTAGGATAGAGAAGACCCTACTATAGTGTAGGAACTTGAAATGAGTTTAAGCTATCCGACAGTCTCTAAACCAATTTAATTATGTGATATCGAATTATAATTACGTGGTTAAAGGCAGGGGTTACAGTGTCATAGAGACCTAAGTGTTTGATTGTGGTTAGAATGGTATTTAGGTATTTTAGAAGTTGTCTATGTGTTCTTTAGGTATGGTTAAGTATGTATGTGCTTTGTGAGAAGTTTGGAAACCATTGGGATTGGTTTTGACCATCTAGGAAATTTCTGTTATGTGTTGCAATTTGGGCATTCTGATAGCAACACTCGAGTGAGGGAAGATCATGCTCGAGCGCTGCGTATATTTTCCTTTTTTTTGTGTTGTGTTTTGCCTGGGTTTCTATGATTGAGGCTCAAGTACACTTCTTTGTTCGCGAGTGAAGTTGATGATTATGCTCGAGTGAGCTTGGGTTTGCTCAAGTGATGGTATGAGTCCAGTATTGGGTTGCTCTCGTGTCCTCACTCGCTGGATGATGTCTAAGAGTGTGCTCTGACACTCCCGAGCATAGTCTCTCACCCGAGTGCTGGGGGTCGAGCTCGAGTGAGCTTGTTCCTCTGGTATTCATTGTGCTCTCAGGTTGTCACTCATGGTATTCAACTTTTGGGGACTCGAGCATATTTGGAGTCATCACACGAGTGCAAAGCTATGTGCTCGAGTACGGTGAGCCCTTTCTAGCCATGATGGTTGCTCACTATCAAACACTCGTGAGTGAGAGCCGTTCTCACTCGTGCACGAGTGTCTCATCACTCGAGTGAGGTCATCTTCACTCGAGTGAGCTAGCCTAAAATCATTGTTTTACCTTTCGAAAAAGGAATTTTTAGGGTACTTCTTCCAACCCTTTAAGCATATGTTTAGGCCTCTATTAGCCACCTAAAGAGTCCTAAATGATAACTAACTTAGAGTATTATGAAAATATACATTTGGAAAAGAGATTGAAAGATTGTCCCTAATTTGGTATAGGATTTGATATCTGTCACCCTCGTGAGACCACCATACTGGAGCTAGTTCGGAAAGATACAGGAAGTAACTCTTTCTTTATACCTTATGTGATACATTGTATGTGTGCTATATCATTGGTTTATGATGGATTTGAATGCTGCAAGATTTGTAAAATTGTGAAAGCGCCGCTATACCAATAGTCCCTGAGTCGCTAACAACGGTTCGGGTAAGGGCTGTGTGCCTTCCCGGCGGTAAAAGGGGATGAGGTTAGGGTGTGATATATGTGATTATGTGGGCCGAAAGGCTAATTGTGGGCCGAAAGGCTATATGTGAGCTGTAAGGCTATTCATATGCACTGCCATACCAACAGTCCCTGAGTCACTAACAACTGTTCAGGTTAGGCCGGTGTGCCTTTCTGGCAGTAAAAGGGGATGAGGGTGGAGTGTGATTTGACTTCCGGTTATGTGGTGATTTGTTTACATGCTCTGTGATTACGTGTGGTATGAATGATTTGTTACTACTGAGATTCTTTAGAATCTCACTCTTTCCAAATGACTAACATTTTCAGACAGGGCAAGTTGTTCCAAGGATAAGCAGCCAACTAGGAGTGGTTAGGGCTAGTAGGGACATACTGGAGTTTGGATCGTTGGTTATATGTTTTGGATTTTGGATTTTGGGATTACTTTTGTATATGAGACGTAAATATGAATTTTTGGTCAAGTAATCCCCATTTTAGGAAACCTTTAAACCCAATATATATGTAACCCGGGGTTGCCGGGATGTTGGTTACGCACTCTGATATTTATTATGTGATATAACTGCACAGGTAATTGCATTCGAAAGTGAATGTGAGACTAGATAAATTCTATTTTAAATGTTTGTTTGTTAACCCCATCTCTTGGAGATGAGTGATTATAAAAAAGATATTTGTCTTATTGGTCTCTATTTCACTCAAATTTCGTAGTCTGGATATAATTACCGTGAGGGGGGTTACATTTGTGGTATCAGAGTTGCAGTTCCTAGCAAGGGTAAAGTTTGCTAGGATAGCTCCTATTGTGTGGTCTTAGTTATAGAAAATCACCTATGAATAATCGTCGTATACACATATCTATTCTGGTTATGTCGATATACATGTTTTGTGAAATTATTTGAATACAAAGATTATTGGATTAATTGGCTTAAGTTCTTTGTAGAATGAAAAGAACAACAAAAGGTTGCCCCAGAGTACAACAAGTAGATCCCGAGGTGGAGGTTGTCAATAAGAATCCACCATACCCGATGCAAGAGTTAATGGGTCTGATAAGAGATCAGCGAGATATGATCTGAGCTGCAAGAAGCCTCTTACAAATGATTCGAATTTGGGCTGCGGTTTGATCAACAAGATCCGACCTATAAAGCTTCCTCTCAGACAACTCATTCCAACACAATGGTGATTGGCACTTTCTTCCATACAACGCTTCATACGGCGCCATCTGAATGCTCGCATGATAGCTATTGTTGTAGGCAAACTCCACAAGAGGAAGAAAACAATCCCAACTCCCTTTAAGATTGAGAACACATGCCCATAACATATCCTCTACAGTCTAAATAGTCCTCTCTGACTGTACGTCTGTTTGAGGATGATAGGTTGTACTGAATCTCAACTGAGTACCCAATGCCTCATGCAATGCCCTCTAGAAATCTTGAGGTGAAACAGGGATCACGATTGAAGATGATGTTCTTCGGTATGCCATAGAGCTTCATAATTTCACGAATATAAATCTCTGCTAGCTTTTCTGGGGAGTAACTAGCATTAATCGGTAAGAAGTGCACTGACTTCGTTAACCAGTCCACAATAACCCAAATCGCATCATAATTCCTGATCTTGGGCAATCCCACTACTAAATCCATAGTCACACTTTCTCATTTCCATTCTGGAATTTCAGGACTTTGCAACAAACCAGGCGGTTTCTGGTGCTCAATCTTTAACTTCTGGCATGTGAGACACCTCGCCACATATTTCGTCACATCACTCTTCATTCCCGGCCACCAATATACAGATTTCAAATTATGATACATCTTGGTCATACCAGGGTGAAGAATATATCGGCTCTTATGTGCCTCATTTAAGATCTTCTGTCTCAATTCTGCCTTGAGTGGAATACAAATTCTTTTAAGATAACGAACTAGTCCACTAGGCGACAAATCATAGCCCTGAGTTTCTCCTCACTCAATTCTAGCCAGATTATGCTGTATCCAGCCATCTTGCCTCTGACCCTCCTCAATCTTAGCTCTCAAATCACTTTCCCCTTAGGAAACAGTATAGTTAGCACAGATGACTTGATTCAATAAATTCATATCACAAAAATCAGCAATCAACTTCCCTTCCTGTATCATCATAGCTGCCATAAACACAATCTTTCGACTAAGTGTAATCCCCTACATTAATAGCCGTAATTAAGATTCGAAAATGCGTAATTTAAAGGAATTAGAGACTAACGGATACGTTTTTCTCAAATCTCTTTTCTAAAACTCGATTAACATGGTCTCAGATTCATCTTCCGAATCTAATTACTCTGCGCAGTTCAATCACATTCATACATATCACAGTGCATAGCCAAATTCCCAGCAACTCCCGGGTTTCATACATGTATAAAATAAGGGTTCTGAGTTCCAACTAGGGGATTAAATGACCAACATCAATGTAATATCTACATTTCAAAAATAAAGAGTAATCCCAAGTCCAAAATAGATAACCAACAACCTAACAACACATCTCTACAAGATCCTAGCCACTCCTGGTGATTCATTTCTCCTTGGAGCCACTTGCCCTGTCTAAAATATTAGTTAATGAAAAGAATGAGATTCAAAAGAATCTCTGTAGTAACAAATCACTCATACAGTATATAAATACATAGCATACATGATCATGTTAAGCAGCATCACAATGATATATAGATCACGCCACATACGATGGCACTCATGGCTGTAAACACTATGCGTCAGCTTTTACTGCGATATCAATGCAACAGCTTACGCTGTAATCACTATGCGTCAGCTTTCGCTGTGATCTCAAAGCACCACAATGTATCATAATACATGACAACATACATACAAAACTTTACACATAGCATAAGAGAAGAGTTACTACCTTATTCTTTCTGATTGTGCTCTAGTGCAGGTGGATCACGAACAGGGTAAATATCGAATCCTACAATTCCAAATGCACCATTTATACACTTCCATAGTGTTTCTTGGGTTTATATGAGTCTATAATGAAAATTTACAAAAATGCCCCTGGGGACCCGGCCTGGGCCCGCCGTACACAGTCCGGTTGCACTTTTTCCGAAAGTCTAATATGTGCTATCCTAACATATTTCCACCTAAGGAATCCATTTCCGGACTTGAAATTATCAAATTCAATGTCAAATTATAAATTTACCCTTGGCAGCCCTACTTCAAGGGTTTCAGGGGCGTTTTCGTAATTATGCTTTTTCGGCTTTTTCCGAAAAAGTGACAAACTGTAACCCCACCTAATTTTCACTCCTGAACTCAATGGAACCATCAAATCATTGAAAATCCAACTCTAAGACCCATTTCTAGAGCTGGCCCAAATTTATGAGCTCTCAGAGAAAATCGGGGTTTTACGATTTCAGCTCTGTAAATGCGTTCCTTTCTACTCCTAACCACTTTATTAACCATTATATTAGGTTACAACTAACATTAAGACCCAATTTGGGCAGCATAACCCCTAGGCCATATCATTTTCAAAATTTAAAACCAATAGCAATCCGGCGAAATTTCACCAATTAAATTGCCTGCAGCAGCCAGAATAAGCAATATACGAAAGTTTGGAAGTTACCTCAAGCTCCCATTAGCTTTTCCTCAAGGTGGCTGAAAACCCTAGCCTTTAAACACCCAAATTTGTGCTCCATAAACCTTGAAGAACATAGAAGAATAGCTTAGGAGCGGAGTTATACGCTTTAGGTAAGGATTTACCGAAGAAATCGACTTACTATACAAGTTCTCTTCTCCTTTTCTCTCTAGAATTTCTAACACCTTCTCTCTCTTGTTGTAGCTGAATGTCACGGTTTTTGGTTGATGGAAGAGGTGGATGATGATTTAATATGATATAATATTATTTTCTAATTATTTACTAAATTTCCATCAATTTCGGATTTTTACAAAATTCTGGCAGATTTCTGCCCAAACTTTGAAAAATCATAACTAATTCAAGAAAAATCAAAATGGAGTGATTACAAAGCCTATAGAACCCTTATTGAGTCTAGTTCTAAGGAAAAATATAGAATTTTTCTGGATGGAATCACAAAATTTCCAGAATTTCAATCTTTGCATATTGTTCCAGAAAATAATTAATTTCGCTGGGCAAACTTCAAAAATCCATAACTCTTAGCTCACAAATCAAAATGATACAAATTATATGTCCATTTTGAAGCTTGATATGTGAACTTTAAGACTGGAAAATTTCAGAATTTTTAGACACTATTTGCCTATTCAAGACGTCCATACAAATCGGCCGCCCTGTACAGAGTTTCAATGGACAGAGTTTTCAACTTTTGAACAATTGTTCCCAATGGTTCCAATTTCACAATAAACACTCTCCCCACAAGAATTTTCATAAGGAAGCCATTGGAATCATTAAAATATCCAAATTCCCATCACATATTCTCCAAAATTGTTTATTCAACAATAATTACATCCACTTTTGAAGTCATTAGCCCTTAATCACTTTTTGGGATATTACACTAAGAGCATCAGCGACTACATTTGCCTTACCTGGATGATATTTAATTTCTAGGTTGTAGTCCTTAACCAACTCCATTCAGCGCCGTTGTTTCATATTCAACTCTTTCTGATCATACATATACTTGAGACTCTTGTGGTCGCAGTATAGTTCCACAGTCACACCATATAAATAATACCTCCAAATCTTCAAGGCAAACACAATGGCCACAAGCTCCAGATCATGAGTGGGATAGTTCAATTCATGAGGTTTAAGCTGTCGAGAGGCGTAGGCCACCACATGTCCCTACTACATAAGGACACACCCTAATCCCTACCCACTGACATCAGAATACACAACGTAAGTCAAACTAGGATCAGGCAAAATCAACACCTTCAGCTCCACAAAACAATTTTCACATTTCTCATCCCACACAAACGACTGATCCTTTCTCGTGAGCTTGGTCATCGGCAACGCAATACGGGAGAAATTCTGAATGAATCTCCAGTAATAACCAGCAAGACCAAGAAAATTGTGTACCTCTGCCACAGATTCTAGCCTCTTCCAGTCTAGTACTGCTTCTACTTTACTAGGATCCACAGAGATCCCTTCTTACGAGATAACATGGCCTAAGAATTTCACTTCTGATAGCCAAAACTCGCACTTACTCAATTTGGCATAGAGTTGCTTCTTACGCAATGTATTCAACACAATTCTCAAATAATGCTCATGCTCTTCTCTACTCTTAGAGTATATCAAAATATCATCAATGAATACCACAATGAATTGATCTAGGCATTATCAGAAAACATAGTTCATGTAATCCATGAAAACTGCAGGCGCGTTGGTTAACCCAAATGGCATCACTAAGAATTCATAATGACCATACCTAGTTCAGAAAGCAGTCTTCAAAACATCTTCCGCTTTCACTCATAGCTGATGATACCCTGACCTTAGATCAATCTTCGAAAATACACACAAACCTGATAGTTGATCTAACAGGTCATCAATTCTTGGGAGAGGGTACTTATTCTTGACGGTAATCTTATTCAACTCTCTATAGTCGATGCACAAGTGAAGACTCCCGTCTTTCTTTTTCACAAACAAAACTGGAGCTCCCCAAGGCGACACACTGGGTCTAATAAACCCTTTCTCAAGCAAATCCTCAATCTACTTTTTTAGTTCTACCATCTCATTTAGGGCCATCCGATATGGGGCTTTGGATATCAAACCAGCTTTAGACACAATTTCAATCGGAAACTGGACTTCCCTCTTAGAAGGTAATCCACTTAAGTCATCCAGAAATACCTCAGGGAATTCATTCACTATGGGTATACTACTCAAAGACTTACTGGTTTCTCTTTGTACAGAAAAGAAAACCATATACCCTTGATAACCCTTTTGCAAATATTTCTTGGCCTTAGCTGTTGAAAGGAAATTTAGTTCAGCATTCTTATCCTCAATATTATGAGAAACAGGATACACTATCCTTTTGTTCCCATAATTTAATAACACATTATTCGCTCTCAACCAATCAAAACCCAAAGTGACTTCTAATTGACAGAGCGGTAAACAAATCAGATCTACCACAGACTTATGACCCTCTACGGTTATAACACAATTCAAACAGGCTTCAGTAGTTACAGCCTTCATACCTATTGATGTTGACACAATCAGATCGAATGGTAACTTATACACATTCATACCCAAGCGCTTCACGCAATCATATGCAATAAAGGAGTGACTTGCACCTGAGTCAAACAATACTTGTAATGTATATCCATTGAGAAGAACTGTACCTTGTATCAGCTCTGGGGATTTTCAGGCTTCTTCATGAGTCATAGTAAATACTCGGCCCTGAGCCCTCGGCCTCTGCTCCGCTTGTGGTCGCTGGCAATCTCTAGAAAGATGTCCGAGTTGCTTACAATTAAAACAAATCATTTCACCCCGACAATTCTTGCCATAATACGGTTGGTTACAGCGATGACATTTCCACTCCATCACCAATTTCAATGGTTCACGATCTCTGGGCTGATAGAGCTTCTTACCACTACCCTTATACGAAGATGATCCCGAGCCCTTCCGCTTCTGAGAAGTGCCGCCCTTACTGGGCTCACTATGACGACCAACAGTCTTAGCCGGATACAACTCTCTCAGGTTGCTCTCTATGATTTGACATTCTTCAACGGCTTTGTTGAACTTGGAAAACTGATGGGTGGCGAGTCTCTTCCTCATATCACGCCTCAAACCCCATATCAGCATGTCCGAACTCAACTCCTCATCATCCATCTTCTGAAGATAAGAGGAATGCCAAGACAAAAGGGTGAATCGGGACAAATACTCATCAAAAGATTCCATATCCCCTTGCTTAATATTCAGAAACTCTGTCTCCTTCTCAAGCCTCACCGACTTAGGAAAATATTTCTCATTGAAGTACTGCTGGAACACCTCCCAGGTCAATGACATGTTCTTAATATATGCAACACTCGAGCATGATCTTCCCTCACTCGAGTGTTGCTATCAGAATGCCCAGATCGTAGCACATGGCAAAAATTTCCTAGATAGTCAAAACCAATCCCAATGGTTTCCAAACTTCTCACAAAGCACATACACACTTAACCATGCCTAAAGAACACATAGGCAACTTCCAAAATACCCAAATATCATTCTAACCACAATCAAACACTTAGGTTTCTATGACACGCCCAATGTCCAAATTTTATTCAACTCAATTCAAACTTTCCAAATCAACTCCAACAATCAAATAACTCCACAATAGACTAATTCTAACATCAATTACTATGAATTTCATTCATTCCAAAATAACCATAAATTAGGGCAAATTTTCTAGAATTTCTTAAACTTATCCAAAACTCATAACATATATATCAAAATGCATCAAATTCCTACCTCTTCACTTTGCCAAATCCAGAATTTTGATTCTCCAACTTTCAATTTCGTCCAACACCCAAATCAACACTATTCAAGATTCTAAAATCACCACAATGAAGCTCTCAATGAGGTGCACAACAATAGAGAAGAGGATTTTAACAAAAATGGACCATTACTCACCCAAAATCAAAGCTTTCACTTTCTCTTTCCTTCCTTGTGCGCCAAAAATGGAGGAAGAAGAGAGAGAGAATATGAGAGATGGTAAGGTGATGAGGAAGATGATGATGAAGTGTTTCCTTTCCCTTCCCCAACACACAACCAAGTAGGAGAGAGAAAAGAGAGAAAAGTAGAATTTTGTCCTCTTGTGCCACATCCAATGGTTCACACTATGCCACATGTCACCATCTTATTCAATCCCACCATAAGCTCACACAACCGTAAAGCATAGGATTCCAACCCATAAATAATGAATCTCAACCCTTAATCTTAAATACCACACACATTTATACCAAATTTACATCACATTTATCGAAAAGTGTTTACTTATACTAATTACAATCATTATTAGAGTCATTAGCCCTTAATCCCAAATTGGATCATTACAATTCTCCCCCCGTCAAATAAATTTCATCCCCAAAATTTGATACACCACTTGAGCCATGAACTCCAGATATCATCTTCGCATATCCTCTTCCGCTTGCCAGGTTGCTTTTCTTTGAGTCATTCCCTTCTAGATCACTTTCACATAAAGAATACTTCAATGTCTGATCCATCGTTCCTCTTGATCAATGATTTGTTCTGGCTCCACCGCATACGTGAATTTATCTCGCAACTCCATTTCCTCATACTCAATAATGTGAGAAGGATCCTGTTGGTACTTCTTTAGTTGGGAAACATGAAACACGTCATGAAGTCTACTCAAGTTTGGGGGTAGGGCTACTCGATATGCAACAGGCCCAATCCTTCCAAGGATCTTAAAAGGACCTATATACCTTGGGCTCAATTTCTTTTGCTTAATAGCTCGCCCAATACCGGTGACAAGAGATACTCTAAAAAACACATGGTCACCAACTTCAAACTCTAGAAGCCTTCTCCTCTTGTCAGCGTAACTCTTCTGCCGAATCTAAGCTGTACTCTGTCTGTAATATCCTAAATTGTAATCAATGATTAATAACTTCAAAGTGATGTAATTAATGATAATTAAGCACTTTTGAAGTAAATGTTGTGTAATGTGATATAAAGGTGCTTAGTGATGGTTTAGTACGTATTGTGACAATCAGGGGCAAAATGGTAAATTCACCAACCAATTGGACAGTTACCGAAGAGGAAACTCATTGGTAATTGATATCAATGGCTAAGATTAAAGAAGCAAAGGAGTGGGATTGTGTGTGCATGTGCTTATGTGAGTACTTAGAAGGAGGAACAAGATGTTGACACATGTCAAGACAAGAACCATTGATTGAAGTCAAAGAGTCAACAATTGCAACTCTCTCTTTCCTCCTCAATTTCAAGTCGGTCAAGGGCCTTATTGCACCCCAAAATTCTGATTTCTTCATCATCTTCTCACCTCTCACCTCTCCTCCATTGTCGCCAAGATCAAGCAAGAAAGAGAAAGAAGGAGCTTGAGTTTTAGATAAGGTTTTGTCCCTAAATACTCAACTCACCTTTATTAATATTGTTCAAGGGGTTGAGAGCTTTATTCCTATGGTTTCATATTTTTGATTAGTGGGGTTTGAGAACTTGTGGGGATTTGAAAGTAGGAGAATCAAAGAAATAGCTTTGGAAAGAAGTTGTAGTGAGTATTTGATACCTTTTGGTATAATTGTTGTGGTCATTGGTTTGGTTTTGAGAATTTTGAATTTTTTGCCCTGATTTTTGGTCTAATTTGGATGCTTGAATTGATTAGTGTGTTGTATAGAATGTGGTGTTAAATTGTGTCTTTGAGCCATAGGAGTTGATTTGGAATTTTTGGAATGGAAGGAATTGCATTGTGGTGGATTGTGTGTATATTGTGTTGACATGTTAAGATTTTTGTGGAACATGTCTATGTGGATGGAATTTGATTGTTTTGATGGCTCCAATGGATTTTTTGGGCAAAATTGGTGTGGGAATATTGTTTAATGTGAAAATGGGAACCATTGGAAGAAATTGAGAAAAACTGAAAATCTGTCCATTGAAAGTCTGTTTGGGCAGTCTTTTTGTGTTGGCATTTTGTATAGGCCATTGATGTCAGAAAATTATGAAACTTTCCAGTTTTAAAGTTCACATCCCAAGCTTCAAAATAGACATATAATTTGCATCATTTCGTTTTGTGCACTGTGAGTTATGGTTGTCCAAAGGTTGGTATGGAAACTGAACTTTGTTGTAGGGGCAGTGGTGAGTTTTGTGCAATTCTGTACTTTTTTGGTGATTTCCAGAAATGGCCAATATTTTTCCTAGGAAGAGAACTTAAATAGCTTTCATTTGGCTTTAGAATCACCTCATTTCGATTTTTCTTGAATTAGTTATGATTTTTGGAAGTTCAGCCAAGAAACAGAATTTTCTTAGCCGCGGCCAGAAGATTGTGGGCTGCGGCCCAAATGTTTCTGACCTCTTTTTGGCCGCGGCTAGTGAATTTATAGGCCACGGCCAACCCTCAAAAATCAGTATTTTGCACTTTTGAAAGGTGGTTTTTGGTATAGCCTTTCCCAACCCTTTGGGTATATGTCTAGGCCTCTAATAGCCACCTAAAGAGTCTAAATGAATACCAACATAAAGTATTATGAAATTAGGAAACTTGGAAAAGAGATTGATTTATTGTCCCTATTTTGGTTTATAGGATTTGACATATGCCGTCCTCGTGAGTCCACTGTGCCAACGAACGTCAGAAAGGAACAAGGTAGTGACTTTTCCTTTGTACCATATGTGATGTATTGTATGTATGTTATATCATTGCTTTGTGATAAATACGTATGCTGCGACATTTGTGTATATGCGTAAACACCGTCATATCAATAGTCCCTGAGTAGCTAACAACAGATCGGGCAAGGGTTGTGTGCCTTCCTGGTGGAGAAAAGGGATGAGGATGAGGTGTGATATATGTGATTATGTGGGCTGAAAGGCTATTTGTGAAGGCCGACGGGTCATTTGTGAAAGCCAGATAGCTATATGAGCTATAAGGCTATGTGTATGCACTGCCATGCCAATAGTCCCTGAGTAGCTAACAACGGTTCGGGTTAGGACAGTTTACCTTCCCGACGGAGAAAGGGGATGAGGGTGGAGTGTGATTTGTACTGCTGCTACTGTATGATGATTTGCTTACATGCTGTGTGCTTATGTGTGGTATAAATGTTTTGTTACTACTAGGATTCTCTTGAATCTCATTCTTTCCTTTAACTAACCTTTCAGACAGGGCGAGTGGCTTTAAGGAGAAGCGTACGACCCGGAGCAGTTAGAACCCTGTAGGGACATTTATTTTGGATGTGTTGGTTAAACCTGTTGGATAAGGAATTTGTAAATTATGTTTGGGTTGTAATTGGTAGTTGAATACAGTTGTGTAATCCCCTATATGGGAATTGTAAACCTTCTAGTGAATAAATGGAACCCAGGGGTTACTGGGATTGCTATTAGATATTCTGATATGAATGAATGTAAATTAACTGCACAGGTGATTATATTCGATAATTGAACTTGAGACCGGAATAGGAAAAAAGTTTTGAAAATTTTGTAAAGTCCTTACTATAAAAGGGAGTTTTAAATGAGTTTTGAACTATTCGACGGTCTCTAAACCAATTAAATTAAGTGATATCAAATTATAATTAAGCTAATTAAGGCAGGGGGTTACACTATCGCCCTCGTGAGACCACGGTACTGGAGCCAATCAGGAAAGATATAGGTAGTGACTCTTTCTTTATACCTTATGTGATACATTGTATGTGTGCTATTTCATTGGTTTATGATGTATTTGAATGTTGCAAGATTTGTAAAATTGTGAAAGCGCCGCTATGTGCTATATCATTGGTTTATGATGGATTTGAATGCTGCAAGATTTATAAAATTGTGGAAGCGCTGCTATTCCAACAGTCTCTGAGTCGCTAACAACAGTTCGGGTAAGGACTGTGTGCCTTCCCGGCGGTAAAAGCGAATGAGGTTAGCGTGTGATATATGTGATTATAGGGGTCGAAAGGCTATATATAAGCCGTAAGGCTATTCGTATGTAATGCCATACCAACAGTCCCTAAGTCACTAACAATGGTTAGGGTTAGGCCGGTGTGCCTTCCCGGCGGTAAAAGGGGATGAGGGTGGAGTGTGATTTGAGTTGCGGTTATGTGGTGATTTGTTTACATGCTGTGTGATTACGTGTGGTATGAATGATTTGTTACTACTGAGATTCTTTAAAATCTCACTCTTTCCAAATGACTAACATTTTTAGACAAGGCGAGTGGTTCCAAGGATAAACGGCCAACCATGAGTGGTTAGGGCTAGTAGGGACATACTTAAGTTTGGACCGTTGGTTATCTGTTTTGGATTTTGGATTTTGGGATTACTTTTGTATATGAGACGTAAATATGAATTTTTGGTCATGTAATCCCCATTTTGGGAAACCTTTAAACCCAATATATATATGTGTAACCCGGGGGTTGCCAGGATGTTAGTTACGCACTCTGATATTTATTATGTGTTATAACTGCACAGGTACTTGTATTCGAAAGTGAATGTGAGACCAAATAAATTATGTTTTAAATGTTTGTTTGTTAACCCCATCTCTTGGAGATGAGTGATTATTAAAAATATTTTTGTCTTATTGGTCTCTATTTCACTCAAATTTTGTGGTCCAGATATAATTACCGTGAGGGGGGGTTACAATTAGAGTTCGAAAATGTGGCATCAAGTTAAATTGGAGACAAACGGTTAATTCAAAACTTATTAAAAGTCCCGACTTCAAGACAGGATTTGGTCCTATAATAAAGTGAGTTTTCAAAAACTTTTCACAAACTGTTTAATACAGTCTCACTTCCATCTTTCGAATCTATTTTTCCTAATCGGTTTAGTTCCATTCGTAATATTAGAGTGCATAACAAAATTCCTGACGACTCTTAGGTTGTATTCAATCACATGAAGGGTTTACAAGGCATATTCGCCTACTACAGTTCCTATACCGGGGATTACATAACAACTTCACAAGTTTACATCATATATAATATATACAATCAACCTAAAGTTGATAACCAACACAAAAGCCTAATCTCCTAGCCGGGAGCGCTAGCCGCCTTGGTTTCCTGCTTCTCCTTCGATCCGCTAGCCCTAGCTGTAGGTTAGTCTTATAAAAGTGTGAGATTCATATAAATCTCAGTAGTAAAAATTCACTCATATAATATATAATAACAAAGCATGTAAGCAAATCATAAAGAAGCAACTCAATAGCATCCACAGTAGCAATCACATTTGTGACTTTCGTCATATAAACAACAGCTCTTACGGCTGTATTCACAATAATGAAAGCTTGCACAGCTGTATACATATTCGTTACACCATGTGGCCTTTATGACAGTTTTTGCTATATTCACAATAATGACAGCTTTCATTGTATACACAATACGATAGCTTTTATTGTATTCACAAACACGACAACTTTCGCTATATTCACATTTACTACAGCTTTCGCTTTATTCACAGCAGCCTTCACATTTGTCATAATTCAATGATAAGAACATACATACAAAGCATTATACATGATATAAGAGAAAGAGTCACTACATTGGTCTTTTCGGTCTTGTTCTTGCACAGATTTCTTGTGCTCAGGGTAGATATCGAATCCTATAATTAGAATTACGGACAACAGGTTATTACTTAATCCAATTCTTCTTTAATTCAAACACTCAATTGGTTATCGTTAGGGACATTTAATCAAGTCAACTAAGGAGTTAAAGTGGTCGATAACCTAAAAGACTAATTTTTAACCTCAGAGTTCAGCAATATTACATTATGCCATTACATCTTCAACTTTCACACAAGTGACCAAATCTGCCAGAATTTTTCATCAACTTTGAAAAATCATATATTTATGTACAAAAATCAAATTGCAATGATTCCAAAGGCTATGCGACCCTTATTTAGTCTATTTTCGAGGAAAAATACTACCCACAACCAATTGGATGCACAACATTCCTAGAATTGTCATTTATTGCACATTGCCAGAATTCAACTTAGTTTTCATGACCTATATTCAAAAATTCATAACTCCCAGTGTACAAATCAAAATGATGTAAATGAATATATATACTTTAATTCTAGAAAGTTTCACCTTCATTTAGCATCATTTGGTTATCCAAAAACACCACACAATTAGGGTACCTTACTAGAATCTTGTTTGGGCAGAAAATCTAGTTTTGCATTTTGAGTTTCAATGACCTAAAATTCACAACCCGGGGCTATTCCTACACCGTTTTTCATGTAGAACATAATGGTAACATCAAAATGACCAAATTTCTACTCTTTCTACATGTTCTACTTTGGGTAGAAAAATCAATAAAATTCCAGAAATTACCAAACTCCCAATTTGAGCATCAAACTTGTGTCATATGGTTTCTAATCATCATAAAACACCAAATACATAACCAAAACACCATGACTTCTCTAAACCCTAACTTGGACAAAATCAGTGCAGAATTACACATGTCAAAATATTCATTCAACCTACACAACTGATGGCTTAAATTGAAGCTAATACTCACCTCTTGCTCCTCCTTAGGTTCTTTCTTCAATTCTACAACTTTTGCTCTTGCAAGTTGGCTCAAAACACCTCCTTTTGAAATTCTAAAATCATAGAAATGAAGCTCTCATAAAGAAGAACAATGGTTATAAAGGGTATTTAAGTTATAGATGAGATTAAAGAGGTGAAAATCATACAAAATCACCTTACCTTACTCTTTGTTCTTCCAAAACTCACTTTCTCTTTCCTTGCTTCCTTTGGCCGCCTTTGTGGTTGTGTGAGGATGTGAGAGAGTGTTTTAATTAAATATCTACTCCCACTCTCTTCCTCTTAGATGCTTGGCTGACCTTCCTATTAGAAAAGTAAGGAAATATGTGAATTTAATATTCTCTCACACTCTTTCTCTTTGGTTGTCCTAATGAACCAAAAAGGTGAGAAAATATTATAATCCAATTCTCTTTCTTTGATTTGGTGTCTTGACTGACATTTTAAATGAATAAGAGGATGAGAGAATTCAATTAATCAAACCTCCTCTCTCTTCTTATAGCATAGCCGAAATAATTGACTTAAAGGGAGGGAGTTGTGTTAATAAGTCTCTTCCTTTCTCTTGATATGCTTTTAACCCTTTTGACCTACTTTTCTTTAGGAAAAGGTGAAGAATGATATTGATTAAACTCTCCCTCTCTCTTTCCCTTATGATTTGGACAAAAAGCATATTGAAATGGAAAGAGGAAAGCTCTTTAAATATCCTCTTTATCTCTCTTAATTTACCATACTTTATTGGTTATTTTCCATGTGCTTTTATCTTTATGAACTCTTATTTAATTACTTGGCCAAAATTAATTCCACATAGCCTCATCTTTTACTCAAATATTTCCCTTGTTGACCGAAATTATCATGAGAAAAGGGAAATGAAGGTGTTTCTTGAATTATCATATTTTCTTCCCTACTTAGTTGCAATTGTTGACCAAGTCTTAATCTTTTGCTAACTTGGTCAAAGTATCTCCACATGTCATATTTAATAGTCAATATATATTTTCTCTTGCTTTTTATACTTGTCATATGTAAATCATGGCCCTTTAAAGAAGAAGATGATCTTGTAAAATATCATCTTGCAATATAATATTTAATTGCCAATTTTGCATGTGAAAATTGACTTTTCTTCTTCTTTTTCCATAGGGTTACACTAACTAACTCACTTAACCATTTAGTTACACCACTTACTCTTTTAGTTGATGGTGAATTTTCCATTCGATAACTGACTAATTGGTCGATAAATTTCTTTCTGCCCTTGACTATGGCAATTTCCACTGGATTACCACTGAAGACATTATATAGCCCCACTATCTCATGCTATGCACCCTCCCCTTTACTTTTAATTCAATTTAGGCTTTGACACAGAGCTTAAATACAGGGTTTGGGCACTCTCTACTACTAATTCAGGTCATAATTCACACTTTATTCTCTGAAAGTGTTTGCTTAACATTGACTACAGTCATTTTTGGAGTCATTAGCCCTTATACACAATTTAGGGCATTACAACCTCTATCTTTGCTCAGTCAACTTCTAAACCATTCTTGGAGACACGATGGCCTAACATAATGCCTTCTTTCACCATAAAATGACACTTCTCCCAATTAAGCACAAGATTAGTGTCTTCATACCACTTCAAGACTCGATCTAAGTTGGCTAAGCACTTTTCTTTTGAATCACCAAACATAGTGAAGTCGTCCATGAACACTTCTATGGTGTGCTATATCATATCAGCAAAAATAGCCACTATACACCGTTGAAATGTAGCTGGTGCATTACAAAGGCCAAAGGACATATGCTTGGAAGTGAACATACCATAAGGGCACATAAATGTGGTCTTTTCTTAGTCTTATGGAGCAATTGCTATTTGATTGTACCTCGAATAACCATCAAGAAAACAAAAGAACTCCTTTCCAACTAGTTTGTCTAACATCTGATCAATGAAAGGTAATGGAAAGTGGTCCTTGAGAGTAGCTGTATTAAGCTTACGATAGTCCATGCAAGTCCTTAACCTAGTAACAATGCAAGTAGGAATGGGTTCATTTTGGGTGTTAGCCACTATAGTCATACTACCCTTTTTGGGGACGCAATAGACTGAGTTCACCCAAGAATTATCAGAAATGGAATGACAGCATCAAGCCATTTAAGAAGCTCCTTCTTCACTACTTACTTAATAATAGGATTGAGTCTTCTTTAATGTTCAATGAAAAGCTTATGATTCTCTTCTAAAAAGATCTTGTGCATGCACATAGAGAGACTAATGCCTTTAATATCAGTGATTGTCCACTCAATATCTCTCTTATGAGCTTTCAAAACTTCAACTAACTGCTCCTCTTATTGAATAGTGAGATCTGAAGCAACAATCACAAGAAGAGTGTTGTTGGAACCCAAATAAGTATATTGCAAACGAGATGACAATACCTTTAGCTCAGTGATGGTAGTTCCTCTAAAGAAGGTTGCAACTTTGGACAGTCAGTTAAACCCAAATCAAGTTACTCAAATGGTACCCTCCTTTTAGGATAAAGGTTTGATGCATCCATAATAGCCTTACACTCCACTACATCCAAATCATCAGAATCAACATTAAGAACAGCAGCTTCAAGTAGATATTCAATTATAGAGGTCTCAAATTCTTCTCGTGTGATAAGACCAATCGTATCAAGAGAGAAACAATCTTCATGTATATGAGGAGTCTTCATCAACAGATTTATATAAAAGGTAATTTGCTCGTCTGCCACCCTTAAAGTCAACTCACCTTTTTTCACATCTATCAAAGTTCTAGCAATAGCTAAAAATGGCCTTCCTAACAGTAAAGGCATTTCTTTATCATGATCAAATTCAAGAATAGTGAAATCGGCAGGAAATATGAACTTATCAACCTTAACTAATACATCCTCAATAATCCCTTTAGGATAAGACAAGCTTCTATCAACTAATTGCAAGGTAATGGTAGTAGGTATAGCATAACCTAATCCCAACTTATTGAAAACAAATAAATGCATGAGATTGACACTTGAACCAAGATCACACAAACTATTCCCTAAGAATTTACCCCCAACATGTTTAGGTATAAAGAAGCTCCCGAGATCCTTCAACTTAAGTGGAAGTTGCTTGATAACATTAGTGAAGAATGTGGTGATGGCCACCATCTCAAACTCATTAAATCTTTATTTCTTTGTGAGGACATCTTTCATGAATTTGGCATATTTAGACATTTGCTCTAAGGATTCAACAAAGGGAATGTTATATGTAACTGTTTGAACATCTAAATAAACTTATTGAATTTCCAATCTTTTTGATGTTTCTTAAGCCTTTATGGAAAAGGAGGTCGTGGAACATACCGCAGAGCAGAAGTATTAGTCTTTCTCTTTTTCTGTTCCATATTTTTAGGAGCAGTGGTCTTGCTTTGCACTATATTATCTAGATTATCCTCTGTTTGTTTCCTCTTCTTATTATCCTCTTCTTCAACCACAATCTCTTCATCAACTTCTACATCAAGATTAAGATTTTCAACAATGTGGTCCTTGGGCTTCATAGTAGTCTTACTCAAACTTGGGATATCAGGTAAATTTTTGCTACTTTGTAGAGTAAGAGCCTTGCATTCTTCTTTACTTTCTTGCTTAGGGTTAGGAACAGTATCACTTGGAAGACCATTTCTTGCTTGAGCACTCAAGTGTGAAGCAATTTATCCTATTTATATCTCATGATTCTTGATTGTCATGTCATGAAGAGAAACTGTGCCAATTAAGCCTTATTGACCTTTAAGAAGTTGCCTTAAGAGTTTATTTGTCTCAGAATCACCTTCTTGCGGCTTTTATGGCTGCTCAAGCCTAGTGGACGTATTGGCTTACTAGTAAAGCATAGTGATTAATTGGGTTCTCACTAGGTCCAGTCTTCTAAGAAAAGTTGGGATAGTCCCTCATACCATTATTGTAAGTATTAGAGTAAGGGTTGCTAAGTGGATACCTTTAATTATTATTCAAATAATTCACCGACTCCATAGTATGATAACATTCTTCATAGGAGTGAGCTTGTCCACATATTTCACAAGAAAGACTTGGAGCTTGAATAGCATTCACATTCATGGAAGAATTTCTCTCCATGTTTAACTCAAGTTTATCAAATCTCTTGGCAATTGCTTCAAGTTGAATGGCAATTTCCTTAGACACATTTGAACTACTCGAATTACTTAGTTCCTTATATATTCTATAGCTAGAACGTGACTTTTCAGATTGTTACAAGGAACTAGAAGCGATGTCCTCATACAACTATGATATATCACAAACCCTAATCTTGCCAATTCCACCATTAGAGGCATTGTTGAGCATATTTGAAGTAGGCACATCCAATCTTACTGCAAAGGCTTCGAGCAAAACATAGGTCTTCTATTCATAGTTAGGACAACTACGCCACAACTCCTTGAATCTATCCTATGCTTCATGAAAAAATTCGGCTAGCTATTATTAGAAACCCAAGAGTTTAGTTCTTTGAACTACCCATCTACCCCTTGGAATGAACCTTGCCTTGAATTTAGATGCCATTTCATCCCAAGTAATGATTGAGTTAGGAGGTAGAGCGGTGAGCCATGCTCTTACCTTCTTGTCAAGTGATAAGGGGAAGAGCCGTAATCTGAGCGTATCTGAAGTTACTCCATGAAACTTTAAGTTCTCACATACTTGTACCAAGTGTGTCAAATGGTCAGTAGGATCGTCATTCTGAGTTCCCAAAAACAAGCCAATCATCTAGAGCATTTGAAGAATGATTGACTTCAACTCAAAATTTTGAGCTTGAATAGTAGGAAATTGGATGCTAAATTGATAAGTGGAGCTTTCTTGTTCCATGCACTCATCCAGAGTGTGCTCTAAGTCATCATAATTAGGATTGGCCATATTGTACTATAGATGAGGACGAGGTGGTGGTCTCGGTTGCTCTAGTACCGGTAAAGGTTTAGGTACTTTGATAGGTTGCACAGGAGATGGAGTCTCCAGTTTGGTTTCAAAATCTTCCGAAAAATACTCTTCAACAACTCCGTCAAGAACGAATTCCAAATCAGTTTGCATACAAAGCATGAGCACCTACAAGTCAGAAATCCCACAACGAGTATCAAAATTATCAACAAATAGGATTAAACTATGAGAAACAAGAAAAAGAACATAGCAATAACTATACTTAAAAACAAAGCAAATTAAGAAAGTGAAATAAGAAGAGGAAAATGATTCAAGCGTAATCAAACACACAATTACACCATTTAACTCAAAAGACTTTACTCAATAGTTACTGTCAATGACCCCAAAAACTTGTTCGCCGTTTAGCTTATCGCAAGCATAAGGTTGCTAGTAATAATTTAGTGAGAAAATGAGTGTCGATTCACAAGGACTATGATGAAAGTGAGTTAATTATTGTAGCCATGTTCTTAACTAGGTTGAATGAAATCAATTGAAATTGAGTATGTCAATTAAGGAATTTGCTGAAAATAATAAGGTAAAACAACGGTAATTGTAAAATTGATTCTACTTCAAGACTTAAAGGCCTAGGATTACTTCTTCCCCATTATATTTCATGAAACTATGCAATTGATTCTCTTATGCTAGTTGTGTGAGTCCATATGCTAGTCAAAGATTTTAAGATCATCAATCAAGCTCTCTCAAGTTAAGATTGATTTTTAATCTTCATTAACAATATTCAATCTCTTATCTATAATTAATGAAAACCATATTTCCCAAAGAAATTCTTCATTAGGCTATGTTAGGTTGTTAGATATATCTCTATTCGAACAACAAACCATATATTTAATCTATAAATTTCAAGTCTAACATGATTTTTCTCAAGTTCTACAATCACAATAGCTCTCTCAAGCATCATTCAATTGAACTAAACTAATCATGTGGTGATCAAGCACAATATAATAATTAAGCATAAAGAAAAATCAGCATATATTCTCAACAACTAGCAAAAGCAAGAAAATATAGTAGTTTCAATCCATACAATGAGTAGCAGTAATTCTAAATGAGAGTTTTAGCTACTTATGATCAATATAAACCAAAAACTAAACTTACAAGTCATATCCATATTAGCAAAATGGGAAGAGAGGGAAAAACAAAAAAAAAGTAAAGAAAACTCTTGAATTTCTTCAAAAATCTCCTCCAAAAGCTCAAAAAGCTTTCTCCCAAGTGGCCTCCTTGTGTTCTTGACCTCTCCTCTATGCGAAATAACTCAGTTTCGGCGGGCCTCTTAGGTGAAAAAGCCACTAAAATCGTCACTTTTTCAAAAGACACATTATTAATATTGCAACTTTGCTTTTCCTTAGCTATAGCGAACTCATAGTGAACACGGTCAGAAAAGCCTATTTTTGAGGTGTTTTTGCTTTTGCTTCGCTATGGCGTAGCAACAATGAATGTGGTTAGAAATGCCTTTTTTTTGCACTGCTGTGGCAAAGCAAAAGCAACTGGGAGCACTTTCAAGCTACTTCTTTGATCTTCCTTTTTTACTTTTGTTCTTTTTTTCTCCTTTTCCAATAATCCATATAGGCTTCTACTTCTTGTTCACATCCTCCTACAAAGAGAAGGAGTTTATGAGCTTTCCAATTTCTTCAATTTAATCAAAACTTCTATAAACTTAGCTCAAAATATGAAAATTTCCAAAGTATTTTCATCACATCACATTTTTCTTTATATGTATAAACTTTATGTATAATTTGAGTTCAAAATTGACAAATATATAAGAAAAATATGATGAAATATAAGAATTTCTAGATAATAATAGCCGCAGACATGCTCCTCCCGAATAGGAAGGCATATAGAGATAGCGGTGATGGGTAGGTTTCCATAGAAGAGGTTAAATGTTTTAAAATAGAGTAGTAAATTATGGCATGAATATACATATTATATATAATATCTAGGGATACTAAAATAATAAACTAATTGTACATTTGAATTAGAATATATGAATAAAAAATATAAAAATGATATTATATATATATAATATAACCATAATTATATAGTGTTTTAATATGTAAACATGTTAGGTATGAAGGCTTTCAAGCCAGGCCTTTTGTTTGTTAAATAGGATATGTTAGGCCAAACCCGAACCAAGTTAGCCTATATTCACCCTTAACTATATGAAAGTTTTTCTTTTAATACACACATTATTTACAATAAACATAACATATTAACACACACATATATTAAATTCAGGTCCATTGGACAATTTATATGTATATAGATAGTCATCAAAATAAATGTTTTTCATATTTTTATTATATTGTATTGTGTATTCTTATTACTTGAATTGTATTGTATACTCTCAATTTTATCATTTTTTATAAAAATAATTTAACATAGAGGGAGCATACCATTTTTCCATGGTAGTCGTGATTCGTATATTAAAATTTAGCACTACCACCAAATATCTTATAGCCTAGTGGCGTAAGATCTCTTTAAGTAGGAAGTCGTGGTCTGATCCCACCTATAATTTCATACCGATAGTGTTTGCTCGTTTAATTTAAGAAAAAAAAATAAATTTAGCGCTATATAGAAAAAGTGGAAAAAAAACAGAAAATGATGGACCTGCGTCCCTTTGTAAAAGACTGTGATATGACCATTTGAGAAATTTCTCGGGCACCTAGTTTTCGTTGGACCCATTCTGTCTCTGCAAGTCGCAGCATAGCAAAGCATCCAAGAAGAAGGTCTCCCCTTGAGTATTTCGCCTAAGAGGTGTAGCTAACCCTCTTTCCTTGCTACTCTTCGAGATCGGACTTGACGGTTCTGTTGCTGCAAAATCTTGTAAATGATTTATGTGAACTTCACCATGTTTTTTCTTGGCTGCTGAAACTCGTTAATTTCCTGGGCTTCTTTGTTCTGAGAATTATTTAATATTTATCATATCTCATTTTGATTTGCCCATGCATGACTTGAATTGTTTGTAGTGCATTACCTCGTATTTCATATGAAACTTCAGATTTGATTTCACAAGTTTGATAAATTCTTTGTTTGCGGAACTAAAAATCAACTCCCTGAAGGAATTTTTGGTTACATTAGTACGTGATATAATGTAATTTGAGAGGACCATGTTGATCTGATAATGAAAACGCTGTTTGGATGACTTTATTGTAATGTTGAGTTGATTTGCATGACATCAGCCTGATGAGAGAGGCCAGAGATAAAACCAAGAACGGTGGAACGGCTGAATCTGCATCAGCCGCCTCTTTCCCTCTCATTCTGGACATCGATGACTTTAAGGTAAAGCTTCAAACCGTATCATTCAAGGCATAGATGGTAGGATCTTGCCGAATGTTAGTTTGAAATATGTCTCTTTAACTTGGTTGCTTGGGCTGGATATTGGTTTGGTAAATAGCTTGAACTACGAATGTGTAGGGAGAATTTTCATTTGACGCATTATTTGGAAACTTGGTGAATGAACTCCTTCCATCTTTCCAAGAAGAAGATGCAGATTCATTGGAAGTACATAGTAACATTGGTGGGCGTGATTCTTTGCCAAATGGACACCTGTCAGCACCATCTGATTCAGCAAAGTATGCACAAGTGCTTTCGACACCTTTATTCCCAGAGGTTGAGAAGCTCTTATCTCTGTTCAAGGATTCTTGTAAAGAGTTGGTTGAGCTGCGCAAACAGGTTTAACTCTGACTTGCCTAAAAGCTTCTGTTGTTTCATGTTGAAGAATAACTTCTCTTCTCATTTTTATTTTCAAGATTGATGGGAGACTCTATAATCTCAATAAAGATGTTTCTGTCCAAGATTCTAAGCATCGCAAGACACTTTTTGAGGTTAGTTTGCAGCTATTTCGTGTTATTAAAAGCTTAAATTCTTCTTTTATACTTCCCAGAATCAAGAATGTAAAGCAGTCATTTGGAAAGAGCAAAAGCTTACTGGCAATAATATCAGTATTACTTGAAAAGTCAATTTATATGGTTTATCTATAGGGAAGGAAAATGTGCAAATCCTCTAGTCTATCATGAGATTTAGACATTGAGGATCGAGTATGCAGAGTTTCACCACTATTTATGTTCCAAATCTGGGTAATATGAATTCTTTCGCTCCCACAGCCTCAGTGTGTATTTATTTTAAATTGCACATACATTTATTGCATATTAATCTATATACTATATTCTAAAAATAATTACGATACTCTTCAAATAACATTTAAGAGGCTTTAAGTTATATTGCTAGGTTTTTGGGACATTTTATTAATTGTTGTGATTTTATATGAATAGATTTTTTTTATATTTTTCTAAGTGAATTAATATGAATTTGGGATTTCAAGCATTCACCGGGGAAGGGGAACCTTAAAGCTGCTGAATGTGGTTAGAGGATTAGGAAAATAGTACTGTTCCCATAATCATCCATTGTTATCTTGGTCCCTGTATCCGTCACATCTAGGATTTGCTTTCTTTTTTCACCTTTTTAAGTTCGTTTGTTATGATACATTTGTTGCTCTTCATCATGGAGTTTGGTATTAGTGTATTTACTAAGTTTGAATCTCAATGTTGCTTGAATGTATGGCATATGTCTTGATGTCCTTTTCAGCTAGAGAAAGGTGTAGATGGTTTGTTTGATAGCTTTGCGAGGTTGGATTCACGTATTTCAAGTGTTGGCCAGACTGCCGCGAAGATAGGAGATCAACTTCAGGTAGATTTTTTCAAATCTTGATTACTGTCTGTAAATGAGTTACAGTCTTGCCAATGTTAGTAGTATATGAGCAGGTTTAGATCTCCTTGACCCTCAGTGTATAGTATCATACCTTAAATAGCTCTTTCCCTTGTATAAATTATTTTGTTAAGTCCATTTGAATTGAATTAGCGTCATACAAGTACCGATTCTCTTGAACTTTTCTTACATTCTCTTGAGACTGTTCTGATATAGTTTAAGAATTTTGGACAGAGTTTTGGTTCAAATTTGCTACTTGTTACTTTTGCTATACATTTTCATTTAACAGGAATGGGGACTTGTTTCCAAGAAGTTGCATCCCACTTAGTGGGATAAGGCTTTTGTTATATTAGTAGCAGCAGCAGCAGTTGTTGTTGTCTATAACTTGTTTTAAAGGTCTAGTTCTCCTCTATTTCCAGCAACAAGAACGAGGATATTTTGAGTTCTTTTGACCCATTGAATAGCAGACACTCAAAAACTTCTCAAACATGTACTTTTTGATTTAACATTTATTCAATTTCATGCACAAATCACATGTACCCTTTTTATAATTGCACACGTCATATTCTTTTAGACTTAACAACTCAAAGGCATTGGGATCACCAACCCTATCGTACATCAACATATTCATTCTAAACTTGACATATACTTGTCAAAGCTTTCATGCACATCAAGAGACACTTTGCTTGATTTTATCTATGCTTTCTTAGATATTTGGCAGGAAAAAAGCTCTGAATTTTATTGGTAAGAACCTAATACTTGTACAAGAGAGGGAGGAGAATGATATGTAAGCTGTAGAACTATAAAAAGGGGATGGTGAGCCGGTTAATAAGTCAATAAGCCAGAGGGAGGCAGAATTAGTCATGACATATTGACATATTGCCTTTATAAGTGATACCATAGTTGCATGACATACTACGTTGATTGAATGAATATACAGGAACTGTTCAGATCCTCTCTCTTCTTTTTTTCTTCTTTTCCCTCATTCCGTTTCTCTTCTATTTTCTCTACATTCCCTTGATAGAGAAAAATATTCTAATCAAATAGCCCAAGTCTCTCATATAATTGTGAAAAATAAAATCTGAGATAATAAATAATATATCACAAGGAGATAAGACTGTAATATATGCAAAATGTTAAGAGGATAAATGTTTCTGATGACTTCATTACATGCGTATTTATACAAGGAGCCTTTTACAGATCCATCAAATGTTTGAGTACTAACTTCTATCTACCAACTACTATTAACATTACTCATTACGTTATTATCTATCAACTACTACTAACCACTAATATTATTAGCTACACCATTTAACACTCCCTCTCAAGTTGGAGAGTGTATATTATCCATTCCAAGCTTGGAAACTAAGTTTCAAAGATGTTCACTAGATAACCCCTTTGTGAGAATATCTGTCAATTGTCAATATTTTCCTCCTTTTGGACATAATCCCTTTGCCTAGATTGCCCTACAAGTAATGTAGTAGTTGATGTACAACCCTCAAATGTGATTCTTTGGGATCATGAATAAGTTGACTCACCACACTAGCCTCGAGTGAGCTAAATAAATCAACTCACCAACAAGCTTTTGGTAGGATTCCTTGTTGACAAGGGGGTCTTTTGGTGGTTCACGAGGCTTTTGATTTGACTTTGATTGGGGAGTTTGCTTCCCTACCTAAAAAAGCTTGTGTTTTTGTTCTATTGGTTTATCCATTGACTTGCAACCCAGCTTTCAAGTTTTAGCTTGGAGTTCATCAACATACTTTTGCTGAGATATAAAGATACCATGTTTGGGTTGAGCAAACCCAATGCCCAAAAAATATTGAGCCTTTCCAAATCCTTAATTGCAAATTCTTTCATCATCTGTGTTCGTAGAGAATTAATGCTTTCAGGTCATTGATCACATTGATATCATCAATATATACAAGTAAGATTGTTGCCCCCCCAGATGCTGAATATTTGATTTCAAAGAAAAAAGTATGGTCAACCTGTCTCTATTTGTATCCCATGTGAACCATGGATTTTGTAAACCTTCTAAATCAAGTGCCTTTCTAAGTTTGCATACTCTACCTAGAGCAAGTTGGGAGTTGAAAACAAGCAGAACCTCATATAAATCCCCTCTTTTAAATCACCATGTAAAAATGGATTGTTTACGTCTAATTGTAGCATCTTGCAGTCCTAACTAGCATGGAAAGATAATAGGATGCGAAAGATATTCGTCTTTGCAACTGTAGCAAAAGTTTCTTAACCCTAAAGACTACCCCTTGGGTATGAGTATAGACTTTAGCAACCAACCGAGCTTTACACCTTTCTTAAGTGCCATCACAATTATATTTGGGTGTCAAGACCCATTTGCATCCAACAAGCTTCTTTCCAAAGATCCCATGTTTTGTTCTCCTTAAGGGCCATTTCAACTTTTGTTGCTTTAGCCCAATTATCACCTTCTAATGTAGGATAATTGAATGTTTGATTTCAAAGAAAAAAGTATGGTCAACCTGTCTTTATTTGTATCCCATGTGAACCATGGATTTTGTAAACCTTCTAAATCAAGTGCCTTTCTAAGTTTGCATACTCTACCTAGAGCAAGTTGGGAGTTGAAAACAAGCAGAACCTCGTATAAATCCCCTCTTTTAAATCACCATGTAAAACTGGATTGTTTACGTCAAATTGTAGCATCTTCCAATCCTAACTAGCATGCAAAGATAATAGGATGCGAAAGATATTCGTCTTTGCAACTGTAGCAAAAGTTTCTTAACCCTAAACACTACCCCATGGGTGTGAGTATACTCTTTAGCAACCAACCGAGCTTTACACCGTTCTTAAGTGCCATCAGAATTATATTTGGGTGTGAGGACCCATTTGCATCCAACAAGCTTCTTTCCAAAGATCCCATGTTTTGTTCTCCTTAAGGGCCATTTCAACTTTTGTTGCTTTAGCCCAATTATCACCTTCGAATGTAGGATAATTGAATGTTTGATTTCAAAGAAAAAAGTATGGTGAACTTGTCTCTATTTGTATCCCATGTGAACCATGGATTTTGTAAACCTTCTAAATCAAGTGCCTTTCTAAGTTTGCATACTCTACCTAGAGCAAGTTGGGAGTTGAAAACAAGCAGAACCTCGTATAAATCCCCTCTTTTAAATCACCATGTAAAACTGGATTGTTTACGTCAAATTGTAGCATCTTCCAATCCTAACTAGCATGCAAAGATAATAGGATGCGAAAGATATTCGTCTTTGCAACTGTAGCAAAAGTTTCTTAACCCTAAACACTACCCCATGGGTGTGAGTATACTCTTTAGCAACCAACCGAGCTTTACACCGTTCTTAAGTGCCATCAGAATTATATTTGGGTGTGAGGACCCATTTGCATCCAACAAGCTTCTTTCCAAAGATCCCATGTTTTGTTCTCCTTAAGGGCCATTTCAACTTTTGTTGCTTTAGCCCAATTATCACCTTCGAATGTAGGATAATTGAATGTTTGATTTCAAAGAAAAAAGTATGGTCAACTTGTCTCTATTTGTATCCCATGTGAACCATGGATTTTGTAAACCTTCTAAATCAAGTGCCTTTCTAAGTTTGCATACTCTACCTAGAGCAAGTTGGTAGTTGAAAACAATCAGAACCTCGTATAAATCCCCTCTTTTAAATCACCATGTAAAAATGGATTGTTTACGTCATATTGTAGCATCTTGCAGTCCTAACTAGCATGCAAAGATAATAGGATGTGAAAGATATACGTCTTTGCAACTGTAGCAAAAGTTTCTTAACCCTAAACACTACCCCATGGGTGTGAGTATACTCTTTAGCAACCAACTGAGCTTTACACCGTTCTTAAGTGCCATCAGAATTATATTTGGGTGTGAGGACCCATTTGCATCCAACAAGCTTCTTTCCAAAGATCCCATGTTTTGTTCTTCTTAAGGGCTATTTCAACTTTTGTTGCTTTAGCCCAATTATCACCTTCTAATGTAGGATAATTGAATGTTTCATTTCAAAGAAAAAAGCATGGTCAACCTCTCTCTATTTGTATCCCATGTGAACCATGGATTTTGTAAACCTTCTAAATCAAGTGCCTTTCTAAGTTTGCATACTCTACCTAGAGCAAGTTAGGAGTTGAAAACAAGGAGAACCTCATATAAATCCCCTCTTTTAAATCACCATGTAAAAATGGATTGTTTACGTCATATTGTAGCATCTTCCAGTCCTAACTTGCATGCAAAGATAATAGGATGCGAAAGATATTCGTCTTTGCAACTGTAGCAAAAGTTTCTTAGCCCTAAACCTTACCTCATGGGTTTGAGTATACACTTTAGCAACCAACTGAGCTTTTCACCGTTCTTAAGTGCCATCAGAATTATATTTGGGTGTGAAGACCCATTTGCATCCAACAAGCTTGTTTCCAAAGATCCCATGTTTTGTTCTCCTTAAAGGCCATTTCAACTTTTGTTGCTTTAGCCCAATTATCACCTTCTAATGTAGGGTAATTGAGAGAAAAAAATGTTTATTTGTTTTCATGGATTACTAAGATACAAAGGCCTATATATATACATTATGGAGGAATAAATCTTCATAAATGATATAATAAAGCCAAATCAATCCTTTTTTTTTTCTTGATAAGCGAAGCCAAATCAATCCTAATCAATACTGATAATGGCTAATAATAACTAATATTTACAATCAATGCATAATATTTCCTCACTCCCCCTTAAGTTGGATCGTAGATGCTAATCATTCCCAACTTCCTTATACAGCTCTTAAAAGTAGGTTTGAGCAATCCTTTAGTTAACACATCTACAGCTTGAAGATTAGTGGGGAGATAAGTCAAACGTAAAATTCATTCTTCAACCTTTTCTTTGATAAGATGTAAGGCTACCTCCACGTGTTTAGATCTTCATGTTTAATACTCCTCCAGCCTTAATATGAGGTATATTGACATAATTTGATTAGATTAAGGAAGTTAATTGAGTTAGTTAATATGACAAATATTTTCTAAAACACCCTAGTCATCTTCTTTAATTCTTTCTTGTTCCCTCCCCCTTGATTATTGTTGAGGGAGCATCAATAAAGGTAAATTTGGAAAAGATTGACAAATATATAAACTATGTCTTATATTTAGGACAAAGATCAATTTTCCAAATATGTCTTATATTAAGGACCAGAGGGAGTAGGATTTAAGGCCATACTTATAGCAGCCTTGTTGTTACAGTAGAGTTTTAGTGGTATATCAATACTGACTTGCATCTCATTTCGGGCTTGTTTGAGCCAAAGCTCTTCCATTATTCCTTGAACCAATGCCCTTAACATAGATTCAATGCTACTCTTAGATGCAACTCTTTGTTTTTGGCTTTTCCAGGCAGCCATATTTTCCCATACAAAGTAGCAGTAACAAGAAGTTGATCTTCGAATGGATGGGTTTCTCCTCAGCTTGCATCTCTGTATACCTCTATAGTTCTTCATTCCTATTTCTAGAAGAATAATCTTATTCCAAGAGTACCGTCTAGATACCTCAAAATTCTGTAGGCTGCTTCCATTTGCTGCTTCTTTGGCTCACTCATGTATTGGCTAGCTACACTTAAACTAGGCTTTATATGGTCTTGCGTGAGAGAGATAAATCAGCTTCTTTACAAGTCTCTAATATCTTTCTTTAGCAGCCTCTTCTTTCTCATTGTCTTCTTCAACCTCATCATTGGAGTTATCCTCTGGGATACATTAATACCAGCACGCCTGTCTCAAGATCAAATATATATATCCTCTGGGATACATAAATATCTCGTTTTGACCTTGCAACTTCTATCTCAAGAAAGTATTTCAAGTTTTCAAGGTCCTTGACATCGGATTCTTTCCCAAGAGCTGTCTTTATTCTTGCCATTTCCTCAATATAAACCCGTGAGAATCATGTTGTCAACTTACACAATAAGGATTCACTTCTTACCTCCCTCAACTTTAACAAATAGTGTATGGTCTCAAAATACTCTTTGCTGGACACATTACATCAATTTAAACTTAAACTTGACACCTTGCACTCCATTTGCCACCATTAGCTTGCAGTTTTACCTTTACGCTTCCTTTAACACTCCCTTAGCTTGATTAGTTAAATTTACTCGTGGAAGCAAACTGATTTGGTGGTCACATGTTTAATTCCTCTAACTTGAAACACAAGGATCCCATTCCGAAAGCTACATATATTATTAAATTGTGGGCATATGGTCATATCCTTTTTATACCTCATTTTAACATATCATAAATTAATTCACTTGCCTTGGCCCCTTATCTTCGTATTCATCTAGTGTATTTATGCTTAAAATGTCGAAATTTCTAAATCACTTAATCCCTCTTCAATTTCATATCAATTCATACTTTACCAAATGGTAAAAATTCCTATAAATTAAGTCTGTATTCTTTCTTTTAGAGTCAAGTCCTTATGTTCCTTTGACTTAAATCCTTGGCTTTCTTTATCACCATAATACATTTTGATACATAACAGTAACTAGATATGCATGTACATAGATATAAATCTTGGGAATGTAAAATATAGTCTCTATTCTTTTTCTTTAAAAAAACATTTATTTTTTGTCAGAGTGCTGATGCTCAGCGGGAAACTGCCAGTCAAACGATAGAGTTGATTAAGGTAATAATACCAGCTATATCATTTGGTTGATAGCGTTCTTTCATTATGGAATTTGACATTTTTGTTTGAATTAATATTTACAGTACTTAATGGAGTTCAATAGCAGCCCTGGCGATCTAATGGAGCTTTCACCTCTATTTTCTGATGATGGCCGTGTTGCTGAGGCTGCTTCAATTGCCCAAAAATTACGTAAGTTAGCTTTCCTTTTCTTGTTTTGTTGCATTATGAAGCTTTAACCATTTTATTATTAATATCTACCCTTTTTTTTTTTCTTTAAAAATTAGGGTCATTTGCTGAAGAAGATATCGGAAGACAAGGAATAGCTGTCTCATCAGTTATGGGAAATGCAGCTGCAAGCAGAGGATTAGAAGTTGCAGTTGCTAATCTACAGGACTACTGCAATGGTCAGTTACTTAAAAGTTCCTTGCATTAGTTTCAGGTTGAGTTGCTATTTACAAAAGTTCATTAAGGTTGAACACATTTCACTGCAGTTACCATTATTATTGTTTCTAATGTAAAATATTTAAATTTGTTTTGTATGTGTTTTAAATTGGAGATTCTGTGGTCTGTCAAAATGTTGCAAATTTCTAAAGAAATGGCAATAACTGTGCTAATAAAGGCCTGAACTTCTGAAATCCTAAGCAAAATCATCCATAAAATCAAGGTTTTTTTTTTACCCTTCACCATCAATGAACTACTTAATTTAGAGTTAATCCATTAAATGGAGTAGAGAGGAGCAAGACTTTTCATTACTGGCTGCTTCAAGCTTGAAGAGTGGAAGAGAAATGTGTTGCAAGTGTCTAAAAACATGCCCATTCCTGTTCCTCTTCAATACATAATAACATTTTGGTTAAGAATGAAGAAATCACACCTTCCCAAAATTTCTGATAGAGCCATGGCTGTTTCAAGCTTGAATAGTGGAGGAGAAATGTGTTGCAAGGGTCTAGAAACACACCCATAGCTGTTCCTCTTCAATACTTAATACCCTTTTGATTAAGAATGAAGAAATCACGCCTTTCCAAAATTTCTGATAGAGCTTTTTTTTTTTTTTTTTGGTATAGAGATATAGATTTGTCTTGATGATGAGATCCTTTGTTATGACCATGTTTATGGCATGGGAAGGCATTGATGAGGTGCCTTTGACCTTTGTGTCTATGCTATCAGGTGGGAAAAGCCTCCATGAATCAAATATTTAATTTCCTCAACATCCAACGCAACAATTTCATCTCATTTTGTTAGGAACCTCTCCCAAACACAACTAAAGACTATAACTGGAAATAAAGCTTGAAACTGATAATAATATTGTGACCAAAACTAATCAGATTACAAGGGATAAGTTGACTTAATACAGCACCAACACTGAGTTACATCAACAACAATTAAATTAACGATTACAAACTAACAGAAACTGAACATGTATGAACCAAAGCTACAAAACAAGACACACATAAAGATACAACTCTCACTGCAAGACTTTAGTACAAACACAACTAGTTGCCAATCTTTTGAGAGGAATGGCACTCTACACCCAAAGGGCCAAGATCAATTTCAAATTCTTGTCTGCCTCACTCTTTGATCCGTATGTATATTTGAAGACCACAAAAAGTGACTCTCCCAGCTCCCTCCTCATAGACTTTGACCATGGGAGTCCTATGGCCAACCTACTCCTCTATTTTTTTCTCCAATATAGAGAGTCAAACTTCTGACCCACAAAAGGAACCTTTCCTTTATCATGTAATTTCCTACGTTTTCAAAAGTAGTCCTAACTTTACCATCCCCTTGAAGCGTCACCTTGTCCTCAAGGTGAAAATTGAAAATGAAAGCCAGTGATATCCCTTCAATAGGTGCTTGCTCAAGGATCTTGAGAACCAAGGTGACTAAGTCCCATTATTTCAAAATAGACAACAATGGCTGTGTGTATTTTCATTCCATTCCTTCCACCATAGAGAATTGTGGCTGTTAATGCTCCATTAAGGGTGAAATCAAGCAAGCTTGCCATGTGAACGTTGGATGTTCTATGCAAATCAGTGATTGTTGATTTCTTGAAATCTTTAGCATTTGCATTGACCTCCAATTTCCATCTTGCTGTAGTCACACCAAGCAAATTCTCTTCTTCATAAAGAATCACATGAAGTATGTCTGTTGCCACTATAAAATCTTGGGTTATAATTTTGATGGTGGCTTCAGCATCAGGACCTCCATTTCGCTTCTTAGGGGAGGAAAGATAGCCTATCCTGGACTCAAAGTACACTTTCTCCCCTTCATCTTGCATCATAAGAGAAAGAAATAATAATCTTTTTGAGGTTCTTTTCATGCTCTCTCTCACAACCTTATGTGGATTCTCGTTATCTTCTAAAATGCATGCTTGACCACCCTTCAATATATAATAAACAACACCATCTGTTCCCCTATAATCCATTGAGTGCAACTTTGCTACTATTAAAGTACCAAGGTAGGTGTTGATAGAATCCGGAGGCCTAGTATAAATTGGAATCCCAATACTCTAGGCATCAAAGAGGTTCTCGACATAGTAATAAAAGTCACTAACATACCTTTGCCAACTGTAGCAACGATTCCATATGCCATTGTTATGTAAAATATAAAAAGGGTAATGGCTATATAAAATCGTTAGTTGCTGAGTTAGGTAGTTAGTAGATTAGGCCGTTAGTAATTGTAGGAATAAGAATAAGAGGCGGTGATTAGTTGAGGGACAAAATATATAAATACTCCCTTAAGCCATTAAGGTGTATCGATCATTTGATTTGTCTTCAATAATATTTCTGAGTTCAGACTCTTTTCTCTATTTCTCCTCTCCTCTTCTCTCTTCTCTGTTTCTTCTCTCTACTCTATTTCTTGATCAATCTATGACAATGGTATCAGAGCGGTCTTTCCTTGGCTATCTCTCCCACACCTTCCTTCTTTTTGCTATATATCTTACCAAACAAATAAAAAACGAGAAGAAAGTCCCATAATCTTCAGTTGTACTCAAGAACATGCCCCCCTACTATCCAAGACTTTGATGAAAACAAGATGTGGCTACAGCAAAGAGGAAGCATGAAGGAATTTAATGCCATCTTTGATGATGCCACGCGTAGCATACAACTGCAAGAACAATATCTTGTCATGACATATGTGGCAGGGCTAAAGAAAGAGATTGTAGATTCCATCCGATTGTTTTACCCTTGCACGATGCAAACAGCTTGTTCCATGGCCAGAGCACAAGAGATATTCTTGTAGAGGCAAGCCGAGAAGGCAAGAAAGGCTTGGGAAGATGAAAGTCAGCAGTAGATGCCTTTGTTCGTGAAGACCCAAACACGAGAAGCGCACCCAGAAATGCAAGAAACTTCCGTTGCTTAGGAGCGGGATGTTCAAGAAGGCGATGAAAGTCTTGAGTCCTTTGTTCTTGAGCAAGAAACAAAGAGCGATGAGGTAAAGAATGAAGACTCAAAGACGAGTTGTGGTGTGGTTGAGCTGTCGATGCAAGGTCTTTCAAGCGAGACTGAGAGGATTGAGGATGCGACGGATGTTTATCCATGTGGTATCGTGTTGAATTTTGGTACTCTTGGAGACACCTACCAAGTTTCACGAGCGACAGGAATAACATTTGGAGTTAATGGATCATCACTTGAGACTAATCAATATGTTCAAACTCCAGAAGCTTGGAAGAGTTCAAATGTGACATGTGTGGGCAGTGGGTCCCAATTAATCAAGGTCAGAAGAATGTTTCCGGTCAAATCCAAGGAACCTGTGTTAAACTGGGGTTTGTTTCTTCCCAATTCTTCGTAGGCCGAATCTGTATTACTGAGGGATGATGTAAAGAACAGTATTGCTATTGAGGGGTCTTCATTCTTTGGCTTTGTTGGAGGTTTACAGGTGGTTTTAGACCATATGGACAGGTGTGAGGTTGTGAATGTTAGTGGGTTCTAGCTGGTGCCATGTAGAGTCATATTTTCTCCAACTTATCCTATTTTCAGTACTGTTCATCCTATTGCAATTATTATTCCGGGGTGGATAGGGATACAGCTGTTCTCCATTTTCTCTAAGAGTCAGAAGTACTGGGGAAAAGCACTGGGTTTAGCACTAGCAGATGATTGTCTAAGCTTTGTTTTTCAAGAAAAGGGCCCAAGTTCGTGGTTGCAATGGGTTATTTCTATTAAGCCTGTACCCATGTCTATTAATTGGGTTTTTCATGTTAAACTCCTTCCTACAAGAATTCTGCTGTGACCTTGGTTCAGGGGAGTGTTAGTCACAATGCTTCATGGGGGAATCTGTTCTCTAAGTAGGAAGAAAAGAAAGGGAGAAGTGTGCAGCAGCTCAAGTTCCAGATTACTTCAATGATTACCAAAATTTTTCCAGAATTTAGCAGCTTATGAAGTTTCTGTTTTGTTGTTTCAGTTTTGTATTTTTTCTGTTGTTGTCAATCATCTTCGAGGGCAAGAATGTTTTTGGGAGGGGGTATTGTTATGTAAAATATAAAAAGGGTAATGGTTATATAAAACCGTTAGTTGCTGAGTTAGGCAGTTAGTTAGTAGATTAGGCCGTTAGTAACTGTAGGAATAAGAATAATAGGCGGTGATTAGTTGAGGGACAGAATATATAAATACTCCCTTAAGCCATTAGGGTGTATCGATCATTTGATTTGTCTTCAATAATATTTCTGAGTTCAGACTCTCTTCTCTCTGTTTCTCCTCTCCTCTTCTCTCTTCTCTGTTTCTTCTCTCTACTGTCTTTCCATTTCTTGATCAATCTATAACAGCCATCCCCCTCAAAGATTTCTGGACAGACAAAACTCCCATTTGCTGTAGGAATTGCCTCTTTTAAGGCACTCTTAAAAACTCTTTCAACCTTTTTGCACTCATTCTTGCTGTCTTTCATGGCTGGCTTGCTCAAAGCTACCAACAAGAGTGATGCATCTGTCCTCTCTTGTCTTCTCATGGCTTCAGCAGTCAAAAGCCAAGAAAACTTTCCTAGATGACAGAACACTGCATAAAAACTCGAATTGGGTACCCAACGCACAGCTCTAATGCCCCTCCAGTGTATTTCTTCAAGAGTGGTAGTGATCCATAAAATTTCTCCATGCGAACCGAAGCTTATGGAGAACCAACTCGTGCACAAACCTTTGAACACAGAACCCAACCATTAAAGAGAGCAACCTTGAACTCATTACTTCTGGTGGAGTCATCATTGAAGGAGTAAGAAAGCACCGCTAGCTTGCTGATCATCTTTGTCTCTAATGCCATCGCATCTATTTTCTTCAGGTTGTCGCTCGCAAACGTGGTAGAGGAAGACGACATTGTGTCCCTGTGCGTTTTTGTCTTTGTCAAGCTTTTAGAAGTCATGATCGCAGAAACAACACCCTTGCTGCCTTCATCCACGTCTCACTTGTTGGTAGTAGGATTGGGCCGAAAATGACTTAGGCCCAGTTCTGGAGTGTTGGGTTACATTAACTCTAAAACCCTGCTCCTCTTTCTCCTTCTTTTTCTTATTTTGGGCTTCTACCCCATCCACATTTGATTTGTTCGACCTGGTTCACCACCCAATCTCGCTTCTCTTCTTTCCTGTCACTGGCTTCTGCTTATTCCCATTTTTCCCGCTTATCATATTCCCCATGTTTGACTCAAGTCTTCTCGACATTCCCAATTCGCTTCATCCCCATTCTCACTTCTTCTACAGCAACATTCATTTGATGAGCTTCTTTAGGACTGTTTGATACTGTTTTGGTTGCTTCCATGACTTGGAAAGCTTCAGTTTTCATCTTTTCTCTTGGGCTGTAACCAGAAACTACTTCTAGTTTCTCTTCTGATGAAAAAGATGACAACTTTAAGTGTTCTTGAGCAGGCGATTCACACTTTACCCAGTCTCTCCCTTGCTTATCAATTTCCAATTGTCGCGCCCGAACCCTTTTAGCATCCCATCCTCTCCTCATTCCTTTACTTGCCGCTTCTATTGCAAAATAGATATCTACAGTATCTTCAACTTGAAGTTCCAATTGTTGTGCCCGAACCCTTTTAGCATCCCATCCTCTCCTCATTCCTTTACTTGCTGCTTCTATTGCAACATAGATATCTACAATATCTTCAACTTGATAAACTTCAGCCTTTACCTTTTCTTTGGGGTTCTCACCTAAATTTTTGTTCAATAATTTCTTTTGATGAAAAATGTTGTAGCTTTAATCGTGTTCCAGTTGCTACATATTCTCTCTTCAACTTCAGCTACCTCGTCTTCTATTTTTTCCTCTACTTCAGTTTCCTCCGCCTCTTTTGCATCCTCGTCTATTGGAACATATTTTGCCTCAACCTATATCTCTGATTTCTTCTCCTTCTCTACTCATCTGCTGCCCTCTAAAGCATCTCTAGTCTCATGCTTATGCATTTGAGACTCTACCTTGTGTTTCTGCAACCATAACAGAGTTGCATCCAATATCTGCATCAGTTTTTTAAAGCTAAGCACACTCAAGTCTCTCTCCTCCATTCTGACTTACTTCTAATTCCTTAGGATCTCACTTCTTTGATACCAATTGTTAGAAACCTCTCCTAAACACAAATAAAGACTATAATTGGAAATAAAGCTTAAAACTGATAATAATATTGCCGCCAAAACTAATCAGATTACTAGGGATAAGTTTACTTAAAACAGCACCAACATTGAGTTACATGAACAACAATTAAAGTAACGATTACAAACTAACAGAAACTGAACATGTATGAACCAAAGCTACAAAACAAAACACATATAAAGATACAACTGTCACTGTAGGACTTTAGCACAAACACAACTAGTTGCCAATCTTTTGAGAGAAATGGCACTCTCCACCCAAAGGGTCAAAACCAATTTCAAATTCTTTTCTGCCTCACTCTTTGGATCCGTATGTATATTTAAAGACCACAAAAAGTGACTCTCCTAGCTCCCTCCTCATTGACCTTGACTGTGGGAGTCCTATAGCCAGCCTACTCCTCTACTTCTTTCTCCAATATAGAGTCAAACTTCTGACCCATAAAAGGAACCTTTCCTTTATCATGTAATTTCCTACGTTTTCAAAAGTAGTCCTAACACATTCTCAGAAACATGCGTACAATTTATAGAAGCTCAAACCCTAGCTTGTTATTGACTATGGGATTTGGCTGAAATTATAGGAACATAAAATTAGGAAAATGAATCTAATATAATCTCTTAACATTTAAATCCGGATACTGCCACCAGGATATATAGAAATAAAACATAGAAGATAAAATCTTGAATGAAACATAAGAGAGCTGAAATCGCAGAGAGGAATATTGCTCTACTTTGTTATTATTAGATTCATGGACAAGCACATAGATAGGCAACAGCTAGGGTTACACGAATGAGAGAATCATATTCTAATCTCATTATTATCACCTAATATCCTCCATAATAATTTCAATTACTATAGGTTTAGAATACAATTAATAAATTCTATCAAGTATATTTTGTAACACAATATCATTAGAGAGCCGCAGTCCCTGTACGAACAACATCTAGACAAGAGGCATCAGCAATTTTAACCATCCACATTTCTTTACATGGATGAAATTCTTTAGAAAGAGTTATGTCACCTGTCATATGATCGGGAGCTTCCAAGTCTACAATCCACATATCATAACTTTGTTGCATGTGAATACTTCCGAGGCATAATTGCGCTTTAACCCAAATTTAATTATCAGTATATTGCATTTAGTGTGTCTAATGTTATCCACTTAACGCCCATACCCTTACTGACTAATAGAATTCACTAAATTCTCCCTAGTTTCTTCAACATATTTCTCCCCGTCTTTTGTTCTTGCCACTGGTACTATATAACTTGGAAGTTTGGGTGCTCATATCATGTGTATGTTTCATATTCTTTCTGTCTCTGCAGAGTTAGAGAATAGATTATTGGCTCGGTTTGATGCAGCATCACAGAAAAGAGAATTGTCCACAATGGCAGAATGTGCCAAGATTTTGTCTCAGGTAACCAATTTTTGTTGCTTTTAATTAGCTATGGTGTGCTGTGATAATTATAGTTGACTGAGAAATGATAAGTTAATGTTGTTGTTTTGTTGTTTTAAGGAAAGCAGTTGTTACTAGGTAGAGAGGAGGCTGTAGAATCCCATAATTATAGGAATCTCATGATTTTAGGGATTGATAGTTAGGATTATTATTTCAAATTCTTTCCTGATTATATAGTGATTGTATAGCATCAAATCAAGATCTCATTAAATGATCCGATTCTCTGTGTATAAATGATCCGATTTTCGAAATTCGGAGGACTGAACAGGTATTTCTGAAATTCAAAGAACCGATATGTAATTTTTGAAATTCGGTGGACTAAATTGGTATTTCTGAAATTGGAGGAACCAATCTGTCATTTTTAATACCGGTATGTCATCTAAAGGATCTTCTTCTGTTTCTCGGTCTAATGATATCTCTGGGTCCTTATTGTCTTTGAGAAGGTCACAGTGAAAATTATCGGGAGTGGTCACAATCCATGATCCTCGCTCTCGATGGAAGGGATAAACTTGATTATATCACTGGTGATGCAAAAAAGCCACCTGAATCAGAAACCAAGGCATTTTGAGTTTGGAAGTCTGAGAATGCATTGGTATTATCCTGGCTGATTAATGCGATGTCATCATCAATCAAAGAGTTTTATGTATCTTCCTTCAGCCCGTGAGATTTGGGAGGCTCTCCGAGAGACATACAGTACTGTTGGGAATAGGTCCTGCATCTTTGATGTTAAGAAAAAGTTGTGGTAGTTGAAACAAGACCTTATGTCACTTGATGATTACTATCTCGAAAAATCTGCTCTTTGGCAAGAGTTTGATGCCCTAAAGAATAAAACTCATCATTGCCGAGCTGATGCTTCAGAAGATTGCAAAGAGAAAGAGGAGGAGAGAGTATATGAGCTGCTGACTGGTCTTAATGTGATTTATGGTGATGTTTGGACTCGGATTCTTAGTCAAGAACCCTTGCCTTCTGTGCGTGAAGTCTACTCCATTCTACGTAATGAAGAAGATAGGCGCAAATCAATGTTTCAGAATAATTCCGCTGCTACTCCCGTACCTCCTGAGGCCTCGGCTCTTGCTACTCGATCCACAGAAACAAAATGCTCCAAAGGTTGACCATTCTGTGATCATTGTAAGAAATAGGGGCATACGAAAGACACTTGTTGGGACCTCCATGATAAACCTGCTGACTGGAAGCCCAAAAAAGGGAAAGGAAGAGGCCATGTAGCTGAAGCTTCAAAAGGAAGTGAGAGATGTCAAAGTGATCAACTGAGCAAAATCATGGAAATGCTTGCAGCCCTTAAAACTACAAAACAACCCACTGCCACAATTGTAAGGAGAGGTAATTTCTTGCAAGCCTTGGCTGTAATAAAAGGTCTGTGTACGGGTAATTGCTGGATTGTTGACTCATGTGCCTCGGTTCACATGACTGACAATAAGACTCTCTTCTCATCCTATACTCCTATTTCAAAGGGAATGACAATATGGATTGCTGATGACTCCGAATCTATTGTGACTAGAATTGGATTTGTTAAAATCTCTGCTACACTTACTCTGTACTCTGTATTACATGTTCCAAAGTTAAAGTGTAACTTACTATCAGTGAGTCAATTGGCAAATGATGAATGATGCCATGCTAACTTCTTTGCTACTTACTCTTTTTTTCAGGATCTGCTAACAGGGACGACGATTGGGAGTGCTAAAGAGCATGATGGTCTCTGTTACCTTGATGAAAGTGATAGTCGCGGACTTAAGTCTTGCAATAATGTGTCTCTCCCTAGGACTATTGACTTAGAGTTATGGCACAAACGTTTAGGTCATTCAAATTTCAATTATATGTCTCAAATGTTTCCATCCCGTTTCTAATAAAAAGGCATTTGATTTTTATTGTGATTCATGTGAAAAAGCTAAGCACCATCAGACTTTATTTCTAAAGCATCCTTACCAAGCATCTAAACCCTTTTCCTTGATTTAGAGTGATTTATGGGGATCATCATGCATACCAAATAGATCAAACTCCAAATGGTTCATCACATTTATCGATGACCATACACGTGTCAGTTGGGTTTACCTTTTGAAAGATAAAACAAAGGTATATCAAACCTTTCTTCACTTCCACAGTATGATCTAGACTCAGTTTCAAACCCAAGTCCAGTTCCTACACCTTGAAAATGGGACTGAATACTTCAATCAGGCCTTGTCCACTTTCCTCACTGAAAATGGCATTGTTCACAAAAGCACTTGTCCCAATACACCCCAGCAAAATGGCATTGTCGAACGAAAGAATCGTCATACTCTCGAGATAGCCAGATCCATTATGTTTAGTAGCATTGTTCCTAAATATCATTGGGATGATGCTGTCCTCACTGCCACTTTCCTTATTAACCGAATGCCAGGCCGACCACTGTCTTATAAAACACCACTTCAGCTTCTGCATAAATATTATAACCTCCCGTATCTTAAAAACCCCCTGCCACTCAGGGTGTTTGGATGCACATCCTATGTCCACCTCCATCACACCAACAAACTTGATCCTAAAGCCCTTCGATGTATCTTTCTTGGCTACTCCAATTCTCAAAAGGGATATAGGTGTTATGACCCGGTTTCCAAACGTCTCTTCATTACCTGTGATGTCACCTTCCATGAAAACATTCCCTATTATTCCCTATCTGCAATTCAGGGGGAGAGAGATGGTGAATTCCAGACACGAGACACCAAAAGATGACCTGACCTTTATAGTTTATACGCCTACCCAAATAGAACCCAATCCTAATACCTCTGATAATCTTGATCCCTGGGGTGATCCGGTTCCAGGGGGAGACACAAACAAGTGGGGTAAAACCTACGTACGACGTCACAAAAGCGGTAATGAGCCACAAACTATTAGCACTCACCAAGAGTCAGAACCGGAGGCAGGTCAAGAGGGAACAGTGGAACGGAGAGGTCTGATCTTGATCTTCCTATTGTAGTAAGAAAGATGCCCAGATCATGCATTCGACATCCCATTGAAAGGTTTGTTTCCTATAAGGCCCTTTCATCCAAATATAGGGCATTTGTCTCTCATCTTGACAATATCAGGGTACCAGACACAATTGACGAGGCCATGGCTATACCTAAATGGAGGCAAGCTGTCTTGGAAGAGTTGGAAGCCCTTAAGCGTAATAAGACGTGGGATGCAGTGGATCTACCACGGGGGACAAAGCCTGTTGGATGCAAATGGGTACTCACCCCTAAGTATAAAGCAGACGGATCTCTTGAGAAATACAAAGCTAGACTGGTTGCAAAAGGTTTCACGCAAATATATGAGGAAGATTACACTGAAACATTTGCACCAGTGGCCAAGCTGGATACAATTAGAATCCTCTTATCTATTGCAGTCAACCTAGATTGGGATCTGCACCAACTCGATGTAAAGAATGCCTTCCTCAACGGATAACTCAAGGAAGAAGTGTATATGAAATTACCTCTAGGGTTCCCAGGGAAGAAAGCAAATCAAGTCTGCAAGCTCAAGTGGTCATTATATGGATTGAAGCAATCTCCACATGCTTGGTTTGATAGATTCACTCGGGTCCTTAAGAGACATGGATACACTCAAGGACAGAGCGATCATACCTTGTTCTTTAAACATCATAAGGGCAAGATGGTTGTCCTAGCAGTATATGTTGATGATATAGTCCTTAAAGGCCTTAAAGGAGATGATGAGGTAGAGATCAATCAAATCAAGGGAGCCCTTGCACGAGAATTTCAAATCAAAGACCTTGGAGAGATGAAGTACTTTCTTGGGATGGAAGTTATCCGGTTAAAAGGAGGAATCTATATTTCCCAAAGAAAGTATATACTAGATCTTTTAAAGGAAACAGGGATGACAGGCTGCAGGCCTAGTGACACACCTATTTGGGTAGATAAAATAGATGAAGAAGCAAATCTTGGCAAGGGTGTGGACATAGGGAACTATCACCGAATGGTGGGCAAACTAATATGCTTGTCTCATACCAGACTAGGCATCGCATTTGCCGTTAGTATGGTTAGTCAGCACTCCCATGATCTTAAACAAAAGCATCTAAATGAAGTATACCAAATCCTTCGTTATTTAAAGGAATCTCCAGGACGTGGCTTACTGTTCAAGAAGTCTGATAAACGAAATGTAGAATTGTTTGCGGATGTTGATTGGGTGGGTGGTCAAGATGATAGGAAATCCACATTTGGATACCGTACGTATGTATGGGGTAAACTGGTCACATGGAGAAGCAAAAAGCAAAGTGTAGTTGCACGAAGCAGTGTTGAGGCAGAATACCAAGCTGTAGCACTTGGAATTTGTGAAAGCATATGGATAAAATGTGTTCTTGAAGGCTTAAGGAAATGCATAAATATGCCAATTAAGGTCTATTGTGATAACATGGCTACAATCAATATTGCTCGCAGTCCGGTACAATATTACAGAACCAAGCATGTTGAGATAGATAGACATTTCATAAGAGAGAAGGTTGGTGAAGGTATCGTTGGTCTACGATATATACCGCCCAAGGAACAGGCCGCAGACATCCTCACTAAAGGACTACCCAGGGACAAGTTTGAATATCTTATTGGCAAGTTGAACATGATTGATATCTATAGTCCAACTTGAGGGAGAGTGTAGAATCCCATAATTATAGGAATCCCATGATTTTAGGGATTGCTAATTAGGATTATTATTTCAAATTCTTTCTTGATTATATAGTGATTGTATAGCATCAAATCAGGATCTCATTAAATGATCCGATTCTCTCTTTGTGTATAAATGTAATCGTTGCCTCACTGAATAATACACACAACGATTATCCTCTCATCTGGTTCTCTTCAAAGGCACCTTGTAAGCCATGTGTTGTTTGTTGGTGGAAGTACTCAATTTCCTGTTCCTTTATTCTTTTCCTATCTCTTTCCCTTTGTTCGTCTATTCCTTCCCTTTCTCTCTTTGGTTCCTACCTTTCTTCTACATTAGTGGTATTAGAGCAGCATCTTGAACCTTAGTTATATGGTAGAAAATATTGGATTTGAGAACAATACAGATTGTATTAGGTACCAATTGTCATATTCAACATCTATTAACTGGTTTAAAACCTCCACTTTTGATTTGTATGATGCATTTAGTACTCTAGTAGATTTCAGTGACATTTATCTCCTCTGCTTCTTATGCACTCAATAGATGTTTCTTAGGTTGAAGAAAAATGAGTGCAATAATAGGATATAATATGTTTATAGCATGCTTTACCTTTTTATTTATTTATCTATTTTGCAATGCAGTTCAACAGGGGTACAAGTGCCATGCAACATTATGTGGCAACACGTCCAATGTTTATTGATGTGGAAATTATGAGTGCCGACACCAGGTTGGTTCTTGGTGATCAGGTTGCACAGGTTAGTCCTAGTAATGTTGCTCGTGGTCTTTCGGCTTTGTACAAAGAAATCACAGGTTTGAAGCATAACAACTTCTGTTACTTAAAAATATAATTTTTTATTGAACCAGTAATAGTATTGTAATTTGTTGCAGATACCATTCGTAAAGAAGCAGCAACAATAACTGCAGTATTCCCTTCTCCCAACGATGTCATGTCAATCTTAGTTCAGGTACCCAAGGATGTGGTTCCTCATACTTTGGCCTTAAAGAGAGTTGGGTCTGTCACTTTCTCATCATCACTTTTTGTTGGTTTTCTGGTATCTCTGTATGAAGCGAGTTTTGGAGCAGCGAGTCAATGCCGTTTTGGATAAATTATTGCTGAAGCCATCTCTTGTAAAGTTACCTACCATGGCAGAAGGTGGACTCCTATTAGTGAGTACTGCAACACTGACTGCTTTCATTATTATTTACCCTAACTCCAGCTTAGATGGAAAGATAATGTTGATTTGATTTACAATTGATTTGAGGTCTCAGTATCTCAGAATGCTAGCAGTGGCTTATGAAAAGACACAAGAACTTGCCAGGGATCTACGAGCTGTGGGATGCGGTGACTTGGATGTTGAGGGTAATAAATTTGCTTGAAATTGCTACTAGTTATGTCTATTGCCAAGTTTCTTCATTGCTCTGTTATCCTTTTAGGGAAAGGATAGGAAATATAACAAGAATAAGGGAATGAAGGATTAGCAGGTAACATACAGAAGCCCCCAAATTAGAGGAAATGATTCTAAAGGGATTTCCAGGAGTTAGCTCCTGTCCCTTCATTTTACTTTTGAAACTTCCAAATATGAGAGTACTTTAAAATCCTTCTCCCGTCCTGCCCTTGTGCCTCATTCCTACTATTCCAAATAAGCTAGACGAGGAACAAGGGTTAAGAACCTTCATGTTGATAATGTTAGAAGGTGCTATGCCTATTTGTGTGGTGATTTTGACAAATAAAATATAAGAGCAGTGTTTCCTAGCAAGAAATGAGACCTTTTTGAGAAAAATGGAGGGTTGAGACTGAGACTTGTGTACTTCTCTTCGGAAAGATTCTAGAATGAAATTAGAGAGATATACTCTTTGATGGATATTCTGTTCCACTTGTGGGAGAGAGGGCCTCTATTTATAGGCCTAATGTTAATGAGAATTCACAATTGTATCCCAAGAGCCAAGGAAAATATACAATACCACAATAATGCCCCTAAAAATTCACCTATTTACCAAAGATCCAAAAATAATTTTATTTTTGGAAGCCAAAAAGGGGGGCCGGGGGGGGGGGGGGGGAAGAAAAATGCAGCCACAACAGCTTTGTACTTTCTCTCAAATAAATAAATACTTACCTTACTGATAACATTTTATGTGTCCAAAGTCTTGGCATTGGCTGTATAGTTTAATAAAGGAATAGATGCACGAACAATGTGGGCACCAACAAACTGCAACATATATATTTTTTGGCATGGTCTAATTTTGCCAATAGCGAATAGTTGGTTATATGCTCTCTAATTTCATTCTAGAATCTTTACATAGAGAAGTACACAAGTCTCAATCTCAACTCTCCATTTTATCATGTCTCACTGACCATCTTTGCCCCTTTTTGAGCTGGTTCTTTCCTTTAAGTTCATCATCTTCATTATCTCTGTTGCTTTGAAAGCCCATCCGCTAGCTCTTGAATTTCTTATATTTGCAACTCCATACCTGACATTCTCTTGTCTACCATAGTTAACTAGTTCTACTCTAGGGAGTACAATTTTGCAAACTAGTGGCATCATCCTTCCATGGTCCAAGAACTAGGGTTTTTGAATTTGATCTGACTTCCAAAAAAGAAAAAACAAGATGAAGAGAACTGAAGAAAGGAAAAAAATGGGAAATGAGTGTTTGAGAAGTCACTCATCATTGATCTCTTAATTTTGTTGCATGGCTATTCATGAGAAAAATTTTTAGAAGTAACAAACCACGTTTAGGAACTAATCTTTTATTAACAACTACTACCAGTACCCTCCGTTTTCTACTTATCTTTTTTGTGGAAGTTGGAACAAAAATTTACAAATGCACATTCAACTTAAGGTCATTCATATAAAATCTCTAGGAGGTATTTGCAATGTTCTGGAAGTTAAAAGGCACATTTTGTCATTTCTAAATATAACTTGTTTCCTAATCATTATAACAGTATGCTTTACTCTTGTGGATTGGTGCTTTTTGAATAATTTGAAATTCTGTTTAGGTTATTAATGCATATTTGTTCTGATGGCTCAGGTCTCACAGAATCGTTATTTTCGAATCACAAGGATGAGTACCCAGAGTATGAACAGGCGTCTCTTAGACAATTATATCAAGTGAAGGTTTGCACTTTCTTCGTATATATATTTTGTCCATTTTGAGTTGGACTTGGGGTAAAAAGCTTGATTGGCCATAATTAATGTAGATGGAGGAACTACGAGCTGAAAGCCAGCAGACATTTGATTCATCTGGGACAATTGGACGCTCAAAAGGAGCTTCAGTAGCTTCTTCTCACCAGCAAATATCTGTCACTGTTGTGACAGAATTTGTGCGCTGGAATGAAGAAGCAATTTTGAGATGCAATCTCTTTTCATCTCAGGTAATTACGTGTTCATGCAATGTGATATGAATTAATTATCCCTTGCCAAACCAATGTAATTGTCTATTGGTTGCTGCTTACTTTCTTTTTTCAAAGTTTGCTGTCATGGCAATATCCCCAAGATTCACGGTGCTTCCATTCAATAAATTCAAAACCCCTTGTATCATACAGGAAAAGATTGTCAAATGAGTTTGGGGTTACTGGTTTGGATATTTTCTGAAATCAGGTCTTCAATATCAGAATATCTTTTTAGTGGACATATATATATATATATATAGACATAGTAACTGCGTTATTGGACATCCTTGTTCTCCTTATACTGGTGCTCTTATTTTCTTAACATATATACATAGTAACTGCGTTATTGGACATCCCTATTCTCCTTATACTTGTGTTCTTATTTTCTCAACATGTTGTCAACACCCAGTCATCACCTAACTGCAAACCAATATTTAGTTCCTTTTCGCCTGAGCAACCAATATTCAGGCTTGAGATACATTTAATGAGATTTTTAATTCTTCATATGTGTTGTTGATTTTTCCCCTCTTCCAGCCTGCGACCCTTGCAACCAATGTAAAAGCAGTGTTCACTTGCCTGCTGGATCAAGTAAGTTTAAATTTATAAACATTCAGGTTTGTTTTACATTTGTGTAGCTCGAGCTCAGCATTCTTGGTTGTTGTTTTTGCCATTTCCAGGTCAGTCAATATATATCAGATGGCCTTGAACGAGCTCGAGACAGCCTGACTGAAGCTGCTAATTTGAGAGAAAGATATGTACTGGGTACAAGTGTCAGCCGAAGAGTGGCTGCTGCAGCTGCCTCTGCTGTAATTATATGAACTCCTTCTGTGCTTTTGTTTCAAATCATCTACTTTTGTCACACTTGTATATGGCGCAAATACAGTTAACTGAACATTATATTAATGGGTTGATATTCAGGCTGAGGCTGCTGCTGCTGCTGGTGAAAGCAGTTTCAGATCATTCATGGTTGCTGTACAACGTTCTGGTAGTAGTGTGGCTATTATTCAACAAGTATGACGGGGGATCTTGGTCTCGTATTATATTTTTCTTGCTATTAAAGTGAACCCCTTTGTGAACTAAAATGATTACTTCTCTACAGTACTTTGCAAATTCTATATCTCGGCTTTTGCTCCCCGTGGATGGTGCACATGCTGCTTCCTGTGAAGAAATGGCCACAGCAATGTCCACTGCAGAGTCTGCAGCTTATAAAGGATTACAACAATGCATTGAAACAGTGATGGCGGAGGTCAGTTGAATGTAACACATTTTTACATATGACTAGATTTTTTCCTTTGCAGTCCATGGAATAAATCATAACCTGAGTAAATGACATCCCTAAAAAGTAAAAAACTGAACAAGTAAAATTTTGGAGGGAGAAACATAAGAATGGAAGTGTAATTAATTTGTGCTGTGAAAAAGCGAGAGAATTGTTATAAGGAAACGAACATAAAAGAGAAAAAACAGAGATAAAAAAATGCCAAATTGGCACTATTCTTAAGTCATGATAGATTTGATATATGATGGCAAGTGGATGACTGCAATGCCGCTTGACTTGACTATTCTTGTGACATCATGTGTTTTCTAAAAGTTCTATTAGTTCTAATATATGATCAATAAGCTTCTTGGGGATGGCTTATGAAGAGCTTACAAGTGTTTTTCATTTAAGTCGAGACAAAACTTCTCTCATATATTTACCTCGTATGTTGTAAATCATGATTGAAAAGCTGCTTTTGAATGTTTCAATCGCTATTCCAAACAAGCACAATACCTACATAGCAATTTGATAGAATCAGTCTTTGTATGGTGCTACTCAGTCATAAACCCCTCAGAGTATAATTCTAATGGAGGAAAGGTTCAATAGCTAAAAGGGAAATAGTCACAATACTACTATACTATTGTGAATTTGAGAGACATACTCTCCCAGATCAACTTACCAAAATTGTGCATACCGCTCTGTTCATCGTTTAGCTTAACCACAAGCTAATAAGTTGTCACAAGTATTATAATAATATTGCTCCCACAAGGACTATGGTAAAAACAAGCTAGTTATTGCAATTATGCTCTCAATTAGATTGAGTGACAACAAAAGTTCAATTAAAAGGAAAGTTTTATTTTGAGATAACTAAGGTGAAACTTTGACTTTAAGATGTTTGGAGCTTAGGATTATCTCTTCCTTTTGTATTTCATGAAACTCAAATTCCCTCAAATGGCATTTAATTTGACCTGTGTTTGTCTAAGGTTCTAAAGCATTCAATAATGCTCTCTCGAGTCAAAATCAAATTTATCTTCACATTAGAATGCATAATCTCTTGTTACAATTAATGAAAATACATTTCTATTTTGCCAAAAAACTATCCATCTAATAAATGAATTTCAAGTCAAGCATGAATTTATCTAAGTTCTTTATCTAAACAAACTTTCTCAAGTTGAATCTAGATAAACACAACAATCCAAGTGATGGCCAAACACTAGGAAGCGTTAATCATAAGAAAAATTCAATACATATGTCATTAAATTCTAAAAGAGAGGAGAATTCAAATCTCAATCTATACAAAAGTTCAAAACAATCCTAGAGCAAGAAGTTTAGCTACTCATAATAAAAAAAGGAGAAACAGAGAGTTTTCATGTCCATGTTAGAAAATAAGAGAAGAAAGGGAAGGAAGATCAGAAAAACCAATAAAAAAAGGCTTGAATCTCTTCAATCCTTCAATCCCAAGCTCCAATATCTTCAAAATCCCAAAGCCTAACTCCTCTTTGCTACCTAAGATGTTTCCTGGCTGCTCTCCCTGTTGTTAGGTTGAAGATGATGTCAAAGAATGAAGAAAATCATGTTCCCTAGGTTATTTACTAGCAAAAATCAGAACTCTGTGTTTTTGGTTTGTCAGGGTGCCATATGTCACGGATTCGGAACTCCCCTTTTCCTTGTACCGTGCCTTCCTTAGCGTGATCAACCTCTTGATCTTAGCTAAGTCAGCCGAACCCTCAAGTTGTCGGCAAAGAAGTTGAAACATAAGAGTGCAAATAAGAGAACTCTTGAATGAGAGAACTTGAGAACTTTACTATTTTTTTCGATGGTTACAAATGACGGGTGAGGGGGTATTTATAGGCCTCTCCCTTGTTCCAGAACTTTCCCACCTCCTTAGTGGACGGTGGAGATCAATTTGATCCAACAGTTTACATTCATTCTCCAGAATGCTCTATAAGAATATCTACAAATAATATCTAGATATTTACAAGGAGAAATCTAGAATATACAAGAGAGAGATATCCCTAGAATGTTCTAGAATTATCTAGCGTTCCCTATACTATTTTAGAGATATCCAGTATGCTCCAATCTCTTCTTGATTACTCCAGTGTTGTCTTGAATGCTTTGGAATTCTCTATATTGTTCTAGAGCCTTATAGAAGCATCCCACACACCCCTAACCTTCGTGGGTTGTAACATTCTCCCCTACCTATTTTAGTGATGCCCTCATCACTAATGCATCTTTATAGTGGTGGAGTTGGTTTTCAAACTGCCAAAGATCTTGAGCTTCCCATGTTCCTTCACTCTCTGGCAATCCCTTCCACTTGATCAAGTATTGGGTACTTGGGGGTACCCTTCTTCTTTGCATAACCCTATGATTAAATATCTCCTCAATTTGACGATCATAACACTTCATCATCATAGCGGGTGCTCGTGGTGATATCTCTCGAGTAGGATCATCTTGGTCCTCATGATATGGCTTCAGCATGCTAATGTGAAAGATAGGATGAATCTTCAAATTAGCAAAAAGTTCCAGCTGGTATGAAACATTTCCTACCCTTTTCTTTACCTTGTAAGGGCCTTCATATTTTTCGAATGAGACGCTTGCGTACGTTCCTGAAGGCTTTGAATTGTTGGGGAAGAAAATTTACCATTACTAAGTCCCCTTCTTGTAAATCAACTGCGCGCCTTTGTTTATCTGCAAACTTCATTCTCTTGGCAGTTTTGGTAAGAAACGACCATGTTTCATCTGCTTGCTCCTGCCAAGATTTTACATATGAAAGGCTCCAGGGCTCTTACCTTTATAAGTGGTTGCAAGGGCATGAGGAGTGATTGGTTGTTGCCCTATCACTATCTCGAAAGGACTTTTGCCAGTAGCCTCTCTTCTCTGCAGATTGTAAGAGAACTGAGCTTCATCAAGCAACTTTTCCTGGTCCTTCTGATTAGCACTCACAAAGGGCCTCAAATAGCACTCCAACAAAGCGTTCACCCGTTTAGTTTGCCCATCGGTCTGAGGATGGAAGCTTGTTGAGAAGTGTAGCTCTGTCCCCAGTAACTTGAATAACTCTGTCCATAACTTCCTTGTGAAGTGGGGATCATGATCGCTAATGATAGTTCTCGGAAGGCCCCAATACTTTACCACATTCTTAAAGAACATTCGAGCTGCCTCCTCTGCTGCGTAGTCGGTTGGGGTTGGTATGAAGGTGGCATACTTGGAGAATTGATCCACTACCACCATGACGGAACCAAACCCTTTGACTTGGGCAATGCAGAGATGAAATCCATAGACACTTTCCTAAGGTTGGCTTGGTGTGGGCAAAGGTTCCAATAGTCCCCCTAGTAGTTGGTTATCTACCTTGTCTTGTTGACACACAAGACAAGTCTTCGTATAGAGTCCCACATCTTCCCTCATATGAGGCCAATAATAGGCTGCTTCAAGCAAAGCCAAAGTTCACTTTTGTCTTGGGTGTCTGGCTCACTTAGAGTCATGACACTCCTTGATTAGTTCCTTCTTTTGGTCAGCCCACTTGGGAATAAAGATTTACCTTCCCAGGGTGTAGAGAATCCTATCGTCAACCCAAAACCTCTTGGTCTTCCTTTCTCTTGCAAGTTCTACAAGTTGTTGAGCCAAATGATCATTGGTCATTCCCTCCTTGATTTTGTCTAATAAGTCTCCATTGACTTGACTCAGGGTTGCTAACTCAGCCTTCCAGCTTAAAGCATCAGCAACAACACTTGCAGATCAAAGCTTGTACTCTAGCATATAGTCAAACTCAGCTAAGAAGTCTTGCCATCTTGCCTGCTTTGGCGTTAACTTCTGAGTTTGGAAGTAGCTAGTTGCCACATTATCTGTCTTGATAACAAACTTTGCCTCAAGTAGATAATGCCTTCAAGTGCGTAAGCAATGAACTACAGCCGTCATCTCCTTCTCTTGGACCGTATTCCGCCTCTCGGTCTCATTCAACTTGCCAATTTTAAAGGCGATAAGATGCCTTTCCTACATTAGGACGACTCCAATAGCAAAATCAGAAGCATCAGTGTGTACCTCGAATGGTTTGGAGAAGTCAGGGAGTGCCAACACTGGCTCTTCCATAATTGCTGCCTCTAAGTCTTCAAAGGCTTCTTGGCATTCCTCCGTCCAAGCCCATCATTTGTTCTTCTTTAATAACTGTGAGAGGGGAGGCTCTTGTAGGGTAGCTCTTGATGAACCGCCTATAGTAGTTCACCAAGCCCAAAAATGATCTTAGCTCAGCCACTCAATTAGGAGGCTCCAATTCCTTGATAGCTTGCACCTTCTTTTTATCCATCTTGAGGATCCCATGGGAGATGACGTGTCCAAGGAAATGAACTTCCTCCATGGCAAAGGAGCACTTCTCCTTCTTTACATAGAGCTCATTTTCGCATAATGTCTTAAACACAACGCGAAAATGATCAGCATGTTCCTCTAAGGAGCTACTATAAATGACAATGTCATCCAAATACACCACCACAAAGCGATCAAGGTATGAATGAAAGATCTTGTTCATCAGAGTACAAAACGTGGCTGGTGCATTAGTTAGCCCGAACAGCATGACTAACCACTCAAAGGACTCGTAACATGTCACTTATGTGGTTTTGGGCTCATCTCCTTTGGCAATCTTAACTTGATGATATCTCTACCTCAAATCCAACTTAGAGAAATACTTGGCTCTGCCTAGCCTGTCAAATAAGTCAGCTATCAAAGGAATATGATATTTATTTTTTATAGTTACCTTGTTAAGTGCCCGATAATCGATGCACAAGCGCAAGGGTCCATCTTGCTTCCTCTGAAATAGCATCGACGCCCTAAAAGGTGCTTTCGAAGGTCAAATGTATCCTTCATTGATCAACTCCTTCAATTGCTTCCTAAGTTCCTCCAACTCAGGTGGTGCCATATGGTATGGTCCTATGGCTGATGGCCTTGCTCCTAGTTCTAGCTTGATCTTTTGATCTACTTGCCTCTGAGGTGGGAGCTTCTTGGGTAACTCGGGTGGCATCATGTTTTGATTTTCTTTCAAGACACTTCCGATAATTGGAGGGACTCCTTGTTTAACCTTGTCCCCCGAATCAACCTCTTTCAGGGTTGTTAGGTATGTTACTTCACCTTTCCTCAATTCCTTCTTTAATTGTAAGGCTGACAAGTGTTGACCACTACCTATCCTCTTGGCAGGTATCAAGCAAGGAGCATCCTTGAAGTTAATTTTAGTAAGGCATGGGATAAATGTTTACTTGTCTGAAGAACTTTAATCCCAATACCACCTTGAAATCATCTATTGGGGCCATGGAGAAATCCACTTTACCACTCTAGTTGCCTAGACATAGCTCAACCCCTTGTGCCATGCCATAAAGCTATTTAGGAGGTGAGTTGACTGCCTTCAGACTCCCTCCTTCTGGCATTACCTTGAGACCTATCCTCTTGGCCTCCTCAGGAGTGATGAAGTTATGTGTTGCTCCAATGTCACACATTTTAGTGATGGGTTCCCCTTTTATCTTCCCGTCCACATACATTAAACCCTCACACTTGTACTTAGGTAAGGGTTTACCCTTCATAGCATTGAGAAGCCTAAGAGACCCCATCTTTGCACGGGCTTCCTCCTCAGTCCTCTTCACCATAGCAACTAAAGTACCCAGCTTAGGGCAATCCTTCATTCGATGAGGACCTTTGCACACAAAGCACTTGAGTTGGTCATTAAAAATCTTTCTCGGTCCCTCATGTTGGTTCCTTTGCGAGAACTTGTTATCACGTTCTTTGTTCACTACCTTGCCTTTGTCTGCCCCACCTTTTCCATGATTAGGTTTGGAAGGCTTAGGCGTGGAGATTTCACCTTTCTCCTTTTGATATTCAATTAAGCTCTCAGCCATGGCAATAGCTTCATTAACTTCCTTCACACCTTGGCGTTGCAACTCATACTTAACCCAATTTTAAAGGCCGTCAATGAAGTTAAAGAGAAGCTCCTCACCACTCAGGTTGGGAATTTAAAGTGTCAAAGAGGTAAAATCCTTTACATAGTCAAATATGATGGTTTTCTGTTTTAGCTCCTCAGCTTCTTACAGGCTTCATAAACCACGTTCTCTAGATAAAACGGCCTCTTCAGATCCTTTTTGAATTCCTCCCAGGTGCTTATAGTGCAAAACCCTCTTTCCATATCTGCGTGCTTTCTTCGCCACCAAAGCATAGCATTATCGGTAAGGAAGTAAGCAGCAGTACGTACCTTGGTTTCATCGTCACTCAGCCCCAAAGTCTTTATGTAGCGTTCCATTTGCCACATGAAGTTCTCAACTTCCTTGGCATCTTGTTCGCCCCTAAATTCTTTTGGTTTGAGAAGATCCACCTTTACTTCCCTTGATCCACTACCTCCAGCCGCTAATAGATTCCTGCCTTGTCCCCCCAAGGAAGTCTTGAGATTATTGAGTTGATTTTGCATTGCTGTGATGACATACATCACCTTTGTCTCCAAGGATCTCATGCCTTCCTCACATTGATCCTCAGAGTTTTGTAGAGTGTCCACACTCATTTTCAACCCTCCTTGTTCATTGAGAGTGTGACTTTCTAACGTTCCCATGTCACCCCCATTCTTCTCAACCTTGCTGACTATATCTTTCACGACTTTCTCTAAGGCATCAATTTTGATCGACAACATAGTAAAGTCTTCAGAACGTACCTTACTAGTGCTTCTTGCCTTCTTGCTACTTTGGTGTGGAGGTTGAGATTCCCTTCCTCTGTCCTCAACATGCACAGTAGCCTCATCGGTGATATTTGAACTTACACTCGACATCCTTGCCTACGAAAGTCACCTCAAACCAATGGCTCCCGCGAACTAGGCTCCGATACAACATTGTTACAGACTGGGAACTCCCCTTTTCCTTGTACTGTGCCGACCTTAGCATGATCAACCTCTTGATCTTAGCTAAGTCAGCCGAACCCTCAAGTTGTAGGCAAAGAAGTTGAAACATGAGCGCAAATAAGAGAACTCTTGAATGAGAGAACTTGAGAACTTTACTACTTTGTTCAATGATTACAAATGAGAGGTGAGGGGGTATTTATAGGCCTCCCCCTTGTTCTAGAACTTTCCCACCTCCTTAATGGACGGTGGAGATCAATTCAATCCAACGGTTTACATACGTTTTCCAGAATGTTCTATAAGAATATCTAGATATGTACAAGGAGAAATCTAGAATATATAAGAGAGACATATCCCTAGAATGTTCTAGAATTATCTAGTGTTCCCCATACTATTCTAGAGATATCCAGTATGTTCCATTCTCTTCTTGAGTACTCCGATGTTGTCTTGAATGCTCTGGAATTCTCTAGATCGTTTCGAAGCCTTACAGGAGCATCCCACGAACTCCTAACCTTCGTGGATTGTAACACATAGCTGTCTTGCTGTCGTGCTTTGGAATCTGAGGGTTTTTGTTTCTTGTTTTTTTCCTTGCACAAGGTATCGTGGCACTTTTGCTATAGTGCTATGGCATCAAAGGTGTTGTTTTGTCTATGAACAAAGTGTCGTGGCACCCCAGCTAAGGTGCCCTACCATCCACAAATCTTTTTAACTTGACTTCCACATGCATTGGCTCCTTTCTTCCTTGCTTAGATTATCCATGCTTACCTGCCAAAATAAACACTACAATTGAAAATTCCTAATAATATTAACATTGTACTCATTTGATGCTTTTGGTCGATAAAATCATGAAAACACCTAATTTTGCATTGATGACTCCGCAAATACACTCAAAACATACTTCAAATCTTTTAAAATTGAGGGGTCATCACCATCCCGGTAACATTCATCATTTTTCCTCTAGTTGACATACATAGAATACCTTAATTGCCCTTAGTCTTTGTCCTAACATAACCCACACAAGGCTTGCACCCGTAAACCCCCCCCCCAAAAAAAACAACAAAAAACAAAAACAAACAAAAAAAGCAAAAAAAGTGTTCCCTTGTCCTTAAGGGTGTGTTTGGTTTGAGGGGAGGGGGGGAGGGGAAATTTTGGGTTTCTCCTGTCCAAAATTGTAATTTACCCCCCCTTCCCCCCCCCCCCCCAAACCAAATACACCCTAAAGGATGAGAGAGGGAAATTGTTTCTGGATAATGTCATAATCTCACCATTGCTATATGCTTCATGCACAACTTCCCACATGTCAGTGTGGACGTAAAAACATGAAGCTTTTCTTTATTGCTGAGACCAACGCATTCACTAACCATGAGACACTAGGGCATTCTCCGACTTCCATATCTTCATTGCCTTGATGTTGAATGGTGAAATGGTGAAAGAGCATCTAACTCACTAGATATGTACCCTAACTTGCTTTGACTATTCAGGGTGAGCTTCATTGATTGAGCCCACTCTCTATAAGTTTGCCAAAGAGCTTTTCTTGCACGATGAGGATTGCCGAGTTTTCAAACGCAGAAGCAACAAGGTGTGATGCATCCTTTGTAGAGGAACTCTCAATGGCAGGTGTCACACGAGTTGGGATTGGCCCTGGCTGAGTGTTCGACTCCATCTCTACATTGAAAGAAGCAGAGATTGCCCCTCTGCTTTGATACCATGAAGAAGACAGCAACAAAATGGAATAATTCTTCTTGTATACTATTCAATCACAGCTGGGGTACATATATATAGTGAAAAAGAATCTGGCTAATTTAATGAGGGCTGATAAACTAGGAATGTACACAATTTAATCAGATTTCCTATCCTTTTTACATTTATCGTAGTATTCCACTATAATTCTAACTATAATCTTGGCAACAATTGCGGGTCTTCAACACTTATTACTGACATAAACCACACAAGGATCAAACCCATCACAATCCATGTAGTGACAAATGGTTTTCTTTTTCCTGATTTGGATGTTTCCAGCTCTTATACTTCTGTAAAGTTTGTATCCTGAAACGACATATCTTCTAAATTGCTCTTAGGTGGAGCGGTTACTCTCAGCTGAACAAAAGGCTACAGATTATCGGTCACCCGATGATGGGATGGCTCCTGACCATCGACCGACCAGTGCCTGCACGAGGTTGATATTGATTGAATAACTTCAATTAGTGTGTTTCATTGCTGATATTTCTTGGAATAGATGTGAACTTGGAACAATTTCTAGATTTTGATACTATGAACAATTTTTTTATGATGTCATTCCTTATGGTGTGGGAAAGTTATGTTGACAGTTGTTTTTGCTAAAAAGTTAATTTCTTTATCTTTAATGGTGATACTTGGTTTTCTTGGTCAGAGTTGTTGCATATCTTTCTCGTGTGCTGGAGTCTGCATTTACTGCACTGGAAGGCCTTAACAAACAAGCATTCCTGACTGAGTTGGTATAATGCTTTAATTCCAATGCTTGATGGGGGTTCAACAAAAACAAAAAAGTGGACGAGCATAATATATCATTGAGGGATAAAATTATTTAATGTGTAAGACTATTGGATCTTACAATGCAGTGTTACTAGTTGGAAGTTGCCTTTTTAGGAAAGGCTTCTTGCATGTAGTGTTAAATAAGGATTCTATTAAAGGAGAAGAAAGTTAATGAAGAGGGTGAATATATTTCTAGTTTTTTTGCCTGATTTATCAGTTTTCCTTTCTAATAAGAAAAGAACTATATTGAGAGAGAAGAAATGTACACAAGAGTAGGATTAGGTTGTGTCCCCAAAAGTCAATGGAAAGGGAATGTTAAACATTCAATAATGCACTCCAGTCTCCTTGCAAATCCAATAGAGACCAATAGAGACTGTCGCCAAAAAGAAGCCACAAACATAATCTATGGGAAAATTTAGTTAATTTATTTTATGCTTTAGTAATTTCTACATTTTAGTAATTAATTTTATTTTGTTAAGTTTTCCTTTATTAAATTTTATAGGGTTAATGCCATCTTTAGTCCTCAAGCTTGCCATTATTTTGGTTTTGGTTCCTAAAGTTTCAAATCAATGGTTTTGATCCCTCTAGGGGCAAAATGGTCTAGGTTTTTATTGAGTTATAGGGACCAATATTTTAAAGTAAATGAAACTTGAGAGATTATAACCTATGATTTAAAACTTGAGAGACTTGAATCAAAATGAGAGCAAACTTGAGGGACTAAAGATTATACTAACCCAATTTTATATTTCGTAGAGTGCATCCGACTAGTCTATATTCATAGTGTCATGTTGGATTTGAGTAAAAAGGTCCTCCCATATGTCACATGTTTAAATCGACATTGAGTGGAGAAGAGAGTACATCCGAATACATACTCTGATGCTAATAAAGCTAATATATGCTAATAAAACTATGCGATAAATACAAGATATTCCCACAATTTTGCATTAGATTGTTAATCTTGAACTCATTATGATACTGTGAGGCTTAAAATGGGTATGGTAGATATTAATTGATTGAGCCTTAGTTCTGAATATGATATATAATCAAGTTCATAACATGGTGGATTATGATTTTAGGGAAACCGCTTGCACAAGATGCTGCTAAATCATTGGCAGAAGTTTACCTTTAATCCAAGGTAGTTGGTTTGAATCTTACATTCCTTAATTTTTCTAATTTGCTGAAATTGGTGTACATGTTTTTCTGCTCCAGTTTTAATGTTGACAGTTTCTATGATCTCTATCTCCAGCACCAAATCATTTATGTTTCTCGTTGTTTATGCTTGAGTCACTTTGTGATAATGGGTAGAATGTTATTTTAGTTTGATATTGTTATTTTGTGCAAGTATGTATTTCTAGCATGGCGGAACTTTTTAGATTTGGTGTATATTTGTATTCCTTTGTTTTGTTTGTAAGACGTGGCTTATCAAGATCAACCGATGTCCCACTTTGTGGGCCATATAAAAAGCTCACCTGCATTATTTGATACGTGGACCTTTGCACAATCCTTGCGCCAGTCTTCTTAGTCACTCTGATTTAACTCTTTGTAGTGGTGGATTGCGACTGAAGCGTGACATAACTGAATATGGAGAATTTGTGCGCAGCTTCAATGCTCCATCTGTTGATGAGAAATTTGAATTGCTTGGCATGTAAGTTTCACAACTTCTGCAAAGATTTTCAAATTGAAGTCTTTTTACCTCTTTGATGTGGACTTGTTAACATTTCCTATAGAATGGCCAACGTCTTCATTGTTGCTCCTGAAAGCCTTTCAAGTTTATTTGAGGGTACACCTAGCATTCGGAAAGATGCACAACGGTATAATACATCTGACTTTTATCAACTACTTTGAATGTGATCACAATTTACTGATTAAGCTTTATATTGTTGAAATTTATTGCAATTTCTATCTTGAGGATTATTGGTTTTATTTATTGTTGGGTCTTGCCCATTGATCTCCATACCAAAAGGAGTTTAATTTTTGTTGCTAGAGAAAGATGCTCTCGTATTTCTGACAGTACCCAAGCACCCGAATATAAAATTAACAGAAAGTAAATCTATAATGCTCCATTTGGTATGCTGGAAGAGTTTTAGATGGAATTAGAATTGGAATTGGAATTAGAAGTGGAAGTGGAAATGGAAATGGAATTGGAGGTGGAAGTGGGATTTAAAGTGTTTGGTATGACTGAGGAAGTGAGATATAAATCTTAATTAAAACATGCATTAATAACACTAACATACCAAAATACCCTCAAGCAAATATTATCTCTTCCACCAAAATGTTTATCGACCAACAAAACATCCATTGCCACTAGCCAAAAATGCAAAGCATCTGGGCAACAAAATAAGCACATATAGAAACCTCACTTGCAAATCATCTGGGTAGAATACAAAAATCATGTAGAATCCCATAACTATAGGAATCCCATGATTATAGGGATTGATAATTAAGATTATTATTTCAGATTCTTTCCTGATTATATAATGATTGTATAGCATCAAATCAGGATCTCATTAAATGATCCGATTCTCTCTATGTATAAATGTAATCGTTGCCTCACTGAATAATACACACAACAATTATTTCACTCATCTGATTATTTTTCATGGTATTAGAGATTTGAAGGAAAAATCAGAGAATTTTTCTGGCGCCAATACCTCCATCTGAGGCAAGTATCGCCGTCAATCTCGTCGCTGCCATTAAATGTCTGATCCTATCGAGCATCACCGTTGACCTCTCTGCTGCCCTCCAAGAGACCTATGATCGTCGACCTCCTCGCTGCTCTCTATAATCGCCGTCGCCGTGTATTTTTCCTCTGTGTCGTCAGCCTCCTCCGGTCATGTGAGTCTTCATCAAAGACGGCCTCTCCACCACTAACCATAGGTACAAGTCAGAATCTGTGATCCTCATTGGTCTGATCTCGTCGAGTTCAGGCCGTTTCCTAGTTTCTGGTTTTTCTTCTACTCCTACAATTGTTTGAAAGAGCTCGTCTATCGTTAATCAGTCCTTTAACTCATGCTGTCATTCGAAGGACTAATCTACAAGTTGCTGTATTGAGGACCAATCTGTCATTGTCATAATTCGCAGTACCAATCTGTCATTTTCAAAATTCGCAGTATGAATCTGTCATTTTGAAAATTCGTAGGACTAAACCGGTATTTCCAGATTTTGAAGCCCAAACTGACATTTTTTCATTTTTCGGTCAGTGTGCCTATTTGTGACTCTCATGTTAGATTACACTATTTAAGTCCATCAGTATGTCATCTGAAGGATCTTTCTCTATTCCACGATCTAATTATATCTCTATTGTCCTTATTGTCTCTGAGAAACTTACTAGTGATAATTATTGGGAATGGTCTCAATCCATGATCCTCGATCTCGATGGAAGGGGCAAACTTGAATATATCACCGGTGAAGCAAAAAAGCTGCCCGAATCAGAAACCAAGGCATTTTGAGTTTGGAAGTCTGAGAATGCATTAGTATCATCCTGGCTGATTAATGCAATGTTATAATCAATCAAGAAGAGTTTCATGTATCTTACTTCAGCACACGAGATTTGGGAGGCTCTTCGAGTTTTATGTAACTTGATCCCGAAACCTTTCGATGTATTTTTCTTGGCTACTCCAATTCTCAAAAGGGATATAGGTGTTATGACCCGGTCTCCAAATGTCTCTTCATTACCTGTGATGTCACATTCCATGAGAAGACTCCCTATTATTCCCTGTCTGCAATTCAAGGGGAGAGAGATTGTGAATTCCAGACCTGACCTTTACAGTTTATACACCTACCCATATAGAACCCAATCATAATACCTCGGGTGATCTGGTTCCAAGGCAGACACAAACAAGTGGGGTAAAACCTACATACGACGTCACAAAAGCGGTAATGAGCCACAAACTATTAGCACTCACCAAGAGTCAGAACCGGAGGCAGGTCAAGAAGAAACAGTGTTAACAGAGAGGTCTAATCTAATAATCATGATGCCTCGGGTGATCTGGTTCCAAGGGAGACACAAACAAGTGGGGTAAAACCTACATACGACGTCACAAAAGCGGTAATGAGCCATAAACTATTAGCACTCACCAAGCGTCAGAACTGGAGGCAGGTCAAGAGGAAACAGTGTTAACGGAGAGGTCTAATCTTGATCTTCCCATTGCAGTAAGAAAGAAGCCCAGATCGTGCACCCGACATCCCATTGAAAGGTTTGTTTCCTATAAGGCCCTTTCATCCAAATATAGGGCATTTGTCTCATCTTGACAATATCAGGGTGTCAAACACAATTGACGAGGCCATGGCTATACCTGAATGGAGGCAAGCTGTCTTAGAAGAGATGGAAGCCCTTAAGTGTAATAAGACATGAGATGTAGTGGATCTACCACGAGGAAAAAAGCCTGTTGGGTGCAAATGGGTCTGCACTCCTAAGTTTAAAGCAGACGGAACTCTTGAGAAATACAAAGATAGACTGGTTGCAAAAGGTTTCATGCAAGTATATGGGGAAGATTACACTGAAACATTTGCACCAGTGGCCAAGCTTAATACGATTAGAATCCTCTTATCTATTGCAATCAACCTAGATTGGCATCTGCACCAACTCGATGTAAAGAATGCCTTCCTCAACGGAGAACTCAAGGAAGAGGTGTATATGAAATTACCTCTAGGGTTCCCAGGGAAGAAAGCTAATCAAGTTTGCAAGCTCATGAGGTCATTGTATGAATTGAAGTAATCTCCACGTGCTTGGTTTGATAGATCCACTCGGGTCCTTAAGAGACATGGATACACTCAAGGGCAAAGCGATCATGCCTTGTTCTTTAAACATCATAAGGGTAAGATGGTTGTTCTAGCAATATATGTTGATGATATAGTCCTTACGGGAGATGATGAGGCAGAGATCAATCAAATCAAGGGAGCCCTTGCTCGAGAATTTCAAATCAAAGACCTTGGAGAGATGAAGTACTTTCTTGGGATGGAAGTTGCTCGGTCAAAAGGAGGAATCTATATTTCCCAAAGAAAGTATATACTAGATCTTTTAAAGGAAGCAGGGATGACAGGCTGTAGGCCTAGTGACACACCTATTTGGGTTGATAAAATATGTGAAGAAGCAAACCTTGGCAAGGGTGTGGACATAGGGAACTATCAGCGAATGGTTGGCAAACTAATATACTTGTCTCATACCAGACCAAACATCGCATTTGCCGTTAGTATGGTCAGACAGCACTCCCATGATCCTAAACAAAAGCATCTAAATGAATTATACCAGAGCCTTCATTATTTGAAAGGACTTCCAAGACGTGACTTGCTGTTCAAGAAGTCTGATAAACAGAATGTAGAATTGTTTACGGATGCTGATTGGGTAGGTGATCAAGATGACAGGAAATCCACATCTGGATACTGTACGTATGTGTGGGGTAACTTGGTCACATGGAAAAGCAAAAAGCAAAGTGTAGTTGCACGAAGCAGTGCTGAGGCGGAATACCGAGCTGTAGCACTTGAAATTTGTGAAGACATATGGATAAAACGTGTTCTTGAAGACTTAAGGAAATGCATAAAAATGCCAATTAAGGCCTATTGTGATAACATGGCTACAATCAATATTGCCCACAATCCGGTCCAACATGACAGAACCAAGCATGTTGAGATGGATAGACATTTCATACAAGAGAAGGTTGATGAAGGTATCGTTGATCTACGATATATACCGTCCAAGGAACAGACTGCAGACATCCTCACTAAAGGACTACCCAAAGTCAAGTTTGAATATTTTATTGGCAAGTTAAATATGATTGATATCTATAGTCCAACTTTAGGGAGTGTGTAGAATCCCATAATTAAAGGAATCCCATGATTATAGGGATTGATAATTAGGATTATTATTTCAGATTCTTTCCTGATTATATAGTGATTGTATAACATCAAATCAAGATCTCATTAAATGATCCGATTCTCTCTATGTATAAATTTAATCGTTGCCTCACTGAATAATACACACAACAATTATTTCACTCATCTGATTATTCTTCAAATCATTCATGCACATATAATTTCTTTCCACAAAATTATATTGCATGTTTCTTGTTAGGAAATGTGTTAATGTAATTGATATGTAATGAATTCAGAGGACGCTGACTAACTCTATTGCTTATGTATATATATTTGACATCAACCATACAATATATGTAGGACTCAAACAGCGTAATCAGTGGTGAGCCCTTAAATGAGAGAGATTACAAAATAGAATCAGTTCCTAAACTAGCTAGACAGTAATCAGGGGATATGACAAAGCTAATATCATGGGATCACAATCATGCTAGTATCATGGGATCACAATAATAAGTTGATTTCCTACACTCCCCCTCAAGCTAGAGAGTATATGTCAATCATTCCCAGCTTGCACCGAAATCCTTCAAACTTAGCCCAGCCCAGTGGTTTGGTCATTATATCTGCAATCTGATCTGCAGATCGTATGTAGGATAGGTTCATAATGCTCACTTCCACCTTTTCTTTAATAAAGTGTCTGTCTATCTCAACATGCTTCGTTCGATCATGATAAACAGGGTTCCTCGTCATCTCAATGCTAGCTTTGTTGTCACACTAGACCTGCATGGGGCCCTCATAACCCAGAGTCTTTCACATGTTCCGTCGTTCACAGCTCTCAATTCTGCTTCTGCACTGCTCTTTGAAACTACAGTTTGGTTCTTGCTTCTCCATGTCACCAGATTTCCCCACACATATTTGCAGTACCCTGTAGTTGACCTTCTAGTTTCCTTGTCTCTTACTTGGTCTGCATCGGTGTAGACTTCTAAGTTTCTGGCTGTGTTCTTCTTGAAGAAGATTCCTCTTCCTGGGTTAAGCTTCAGATAACTCAAGATTCTATATACAGCAGTCATGTGCTCTTCCTGTGGTTGATGTATGAATTGACTTACTACTCCAACTACATAGTTGATATCTGGACTTGTGTGGGTTAGGTATATCAACTTCCCTACAAGTCATTAGTATTGTTCAGAGTCAACTGGGATACCATTCTCTTTGATCTCTAGGTGACAGCCTTCTTCCATCACTATTCCTTCAGGTTGTGCCCCTAAGATTCCTATCTCATGCAATAGATCGAGTATACTTCCGTTGGGATACATTGATGCCCATTTTTGTTTTTGCCACTTTCATACCCAAGAAGTATCTCATTTGGCCGAGATCCTTAAACTGGAATTTATTTGACAGATCCCTCTTTAGTTGGGCAATAAAACCCTCATTATTTCCTGTAATGACTATATCATCAACATAGACTATCAGGATAGTGATTCTTCCATTATCATGTTTGATAAACAGTGTGTCATCTGCTTACCCTTGTTTGTACCCAAATTTCTTTATTGCCTTGTTGAATCGATCGAACCATGCCTTTAAGGATTGCTTTAGTCCATACAGTGACTTGTTAAGCTTGCAGACTAGGCCACTTGGAGCTAGAAATCCATCTAGAACCTCCATATAGACATTTTCCTCCAAGTCACCATTCAGAAATGCGTTCTTTACATCTAATTGGTGCAGTGACCAATCCAAGTTAATTGCAATTGACAACAGTTCTTGGATTGTGTTGAATCTGGCTACTGGAGCAAAGGTCTCTTGGTAATAAATTCCATAAGTCTGTGTATATCCTTTCGCAACTAGTCTAGCCTTTTACTTGTTGATGCTACCATCATGATTGAACTTCGGGGTAAAGATCCACTTATATCCCACAGGTTTCTTTCCCAAGGGACAAGATACGATTTCGCATGTTTGACTTTCCTCAAGTGCTTTTAACTCTTCTTCTGCAGCTTGTTTCCACTTTGGATTAGCCATAGCTTGATTGAAGGTGTTTGGGATTTCAATATGTGGACTATTTACAACAAAACTCTGCATCTTGGCAGACAGGTTACCATATGAAACAAACCGTTGAATCAGATGCTGAGTACAAGATCTTACCCGTTTTCTAAGTGCAATAGGCCATCCCATCTCCTCAGGATCTATTCTCGGGTCAGGTTTATGGTTGTTCCTTAGAGTGGGATTGACATTTCTTCCTACCCCCTGAGATTGTTGTCTGGAACTGTCTTCTGATTCACCTCCATCCATCCTAGTCATGATCTCAACCTGTGTTTCCTGCTCATTGGGAGTGGTGTTAGGAGATGTGGGAGGTAAGGTATTAATGGTGTCAGAGGATGTAGGAGGTATGGTATCAGGGACTAATGGTAAGGTGTTAATGGCTTTGGAAGTGGGTTCATGTGAAATTAGCCATTTAATATCAGAGTGCTCCCCTGCATGGGTAATTTGGGATGATAAGCATCCTCCTCATAGAATATTGTATCTTTGGGGGCAAACAGTTTCTTTGAGGTAGGACAATAGCACTTGTAACCTTTCTGAGTGGAGTAGTATATGAGGAATATACACTTTTGGGAACAAGCATCAAATTTACTTCAATCATGGGTATGGGCAAAGACAACACAACCGAACACTTTTTTAGGTAATGGGTTGATAAGAGGGCAACTAGGAAAGGTGGTCAGGAGTGTTTGGACAGGAGTGGCATAATTGAGGATTTTGGAGGGCATTCAATTGATAAGGTAGGTGGCAGTCTAGACCGCATTACCTCAAAAAATAGTAGGCACATTTCTTTCCATCAATAAAGTTCTGGTTACCTCCAATAGGTACGGTTCTTCCATACCACGACCTCATTCTGCTAAGGAGTTAAGGGAAAGAGGTTTGATGGTGAATGCCTTGCTGATTAAGAAATTCTTTAAATATGCTACTTAGATATTCCCTACCATTGTCACTTCAAAGGACTTTGATGGAGGTTTGGAATTGGTTTTTCACTAAGTTATGGAAACTTTGGAAAACTTGAGCGGCCTCAGATTTTTCTTTCATCAAGTAAACCCACGTGACTCTAGTGTGATCATCAATGAAAGTAACAAACCATTTCTCATTAGTTCGGGTTTTTGTTCGTGCTGGGCCCTATATGTCACTATGGATTAGTTGAAAAGGAGTGGTGGGTTGATAGGACTGTTTTGGATAGGAGGAGCGTGTTTGTTTAGCAAACTGACAAGTTTCACAATGAAAAGGAATAGAATTTTTAATGAATAAACTTGAAAACATGTTTCATATAATCAAAGCTAGGATGACCCGAGCGACAATACCATAAAAGTACATCTTTTTCTTGAGAACTTGAGCTTGTCAGTGCCTTACATGCATTCCAAGTGTCTTTCTTCTGCATCACCGATCTTTCTAGGTAGAAAAGTCCATCCCACTCTCTAGCAGTCCTAATCGTCTTTCCTGAGTTTAAATCCTGAAAAAGACAACAATCATCATCAAAGATTACTCAGTATATACGGCCTTTGGTTAATTTACTCAGATTTTTTATTGCAAGTAAGTGTGGGCACAAAGAGGACATTATGAATTCTCAGAGGTTTAGATAAGATGACTCTGACAATCCCTTCAACTTTGGTGTACATGCCATTAGCAACTTTGACGTGAAGATTCTCAAGGCACAATTTGAGAGTGGTAAATAAAGTGTGATTGTCTGTCATGTGGTCTGTTGCTCCTGAATCAACAATCCATGTATTGTCACTACTTCGTACCGTATTAAGGGCTATAATGGAATTACCTGATTGCACCAGGTTGGCAGTAGGAACAGAGTTGAACTTGTTTTGTTTGTCTAGTATCTTGCGGAGTATCTGTAGTTCTTCTGGGCTTAAGGAATCAGCATCTTCAGACTTCTGCTCGGTGGCAGTGAGATGACTTTGTTTACTAGTTGATGGCTTTCCATGCAGCTTCCAGCACTCCTCTGACGTATCCCTTCTTCTTGCAGTAGTTGCACCATTTATTATTTCTATGTTCCTCATGAGGTCTTTTTGCGGCAAGAGCTGAACTTTCATTTTGGCTTGGACTACTTTGATTTAAGAACTTTATGCTTTCTTCAAATTGCACATAGTTGACGACATCAAACAAGTGAGGTAAGGGTTTCAAGCCCATGATCTTGCCTCTTATCTCCTCAGAGCCATCATTGAGTCCAAGGAGGAAGTCATATACTCTTCCTTCTTCTACGATCTTCCGATATAATTGTGCGTCTTCAACATTCTTCTATGGATGCACTTCAAATAGGTCCTGTTGTTGCCAGAGTTTTAACAAGGCATTGTAATAATCAGTCACGTTCATGTTACCTTGTCGCAAATCTTGAAGCTAGCGTTTCAAGTGAATTAAGGCAACGGTGTTATCAAGGGATGAGTAAGTCTTTCGAGAAGTGTCCAAGATTTCCTTTGCAGTATTTTCCAGGAGAGAGCCCTCACTGATTTCCACAATCATAGAGTTGCACAACCAAGTCATAACTTGGTTGTTTTTAGCAAACCACGTGTCAAATTTTGGATCATTAGGGGCTAGCTGTGGTGCTGCCCCATTAATATATTTCTCCTTACGCTTGCCACGAATGTACCTCAATACGCTTTGGGACCACTGAAGATAGTTTCTTCCATTGATCTGACTTTCTGAGTATTTTGTTGCCATCACAATGTTGCTGGCAGGGGAGGAATTGGTGGAAGATGAGTTTTGAATTTCAGAAATTGTATCAGACATGAGTGCCATTGGTGGGGCCCCAGTTTTGATGGAATTTCTAGGGATAGAGACAAAAAGAGGAGGAAATTTTAAGGGATTCATGGTTCTGGAAGAAACTCACCGGAATGTACTGTAGACGACGGCGCGTGAAGGCCACATGCTACTCCAATCTCTGTTGTGCTCCTGGGTTCCGCCGATCGGCGGTTTCTGGTCCTCCCTATGCCGGTAGTGTACCACCACTCGCCATCCTACACCGATTTGTAGTGACTGGTCTCTCTCAATCTCACTGCGTCTGCCTGAACCAGCACCTGAGTAGCAGACTAGCGCTCTCTCGTTCTGATACCATATTGAATTCAAAGGACGCTGACTAACTCTCTAATGCTTATGTATATATCAGACATCAACCACACAATATATATATATAGGACTCAAACAGCACAATCAGTGGTGAGCCCTTAAATGAGAGAGATTACAAAATAGAATCATTTCCTAAACTAGCTAGACAGTAATCAGGGGATATGACAAAGCTAATATCATGGGATTACAATCATGCTAGAATCATGGGATCACAATAATGAGTTGATTTCCTACAATATGTAATCAATCAAGATCCCTGTCAATCAGGGATTACAATTAGGGAGTTATTAGGGATTTATTCTCATTAATGAGCCATTAATATTGAGGCTTCCCTTTTATGTATTTATACACGTCTTCTATACATGAATACATAAGCAATTTAGAGTATATTTTCTCTCCTTCGTTACATGGTATCAGGCTTCCCTTTTGTGTATTTATTTTATTTGCCCAATTTCAAAAGTATATGATGCAGTATGGCATGCTTCATGAGTCCTCCTATGTAGATACATATACTCAAAATGATATTGCAGAACGTAAGAACCATCACTTATTAGAAGTTGCTCAAGCTCTAATGTTTCAAATGAATGTTCCTCGGCCTTTTTGGGCTGATTCTCTATCTATTTCGTGTTTTCTTATCAATCGTATGCCCTCTCCTATCCTCAATTGTGACACTCCGTACACTACTACGTTTCCTTCCAACCCCTTATTTCCTATTAATCCAAAAATCTTTGGGTTGTGTTTGTTTCGTTTTTGTTGTTTGTCCCATTGTTACAAAACTTGATTCCAAGTCTCTAAAGTCTATCTTCCTTGGGTATTCTAGGGTTCAGAAGGATTAGCGGTGTTTCTCTCCCACTCTTCGTCGTTATCGTGTCTACAAATGTTACCTTCCATGAGTCAACTCTGTTCTTTCCTTCCTCTTCTCTGCCTCAATCTTCTGACAAGGCAAATGATCTTGATGATCTCTTGTTTGATCTCTTGTTTATTAGGTTTACTTACCACCAGTGCAAGCATCTATTCTGGCGCCTGCTAAGCCACCTCTCCATCATGTTTAGCGGAAACGTCCCAGGGAAAGTAATATAGTCGATCATGTTCATAACCCACCAATACTTGCTTCAGCGTTTGATCTGGAACAAGTTCTCCGTACTTCTGCTACTGAACCTACCCCTGAACCAGACACAGTGCTTGATACTTCTGATAGCCTTGATAATTCTAATACTATTGATGACTTGTCTATTGCCTTATGCAAAGGTAAACGCACTTGTACATATCCTATTTCTTCCTTTGTTTCCTATAACCACCTATTCCTTCATAACATCCTTAGACTCTATCACCGTTCCCACTACTCCAACAAGTTTTGGCCCATCTCGATTGGCATGCTGCAATGGAAGAAGAAATGATGGCCCTCGATAAGACAGGTACTTGGACTCTCGTTGATTTACCTCCTGGAAAGAAGGATATTAGGTGTAAGTGGGTGTTCATGGTTAGAACAAAAGCTGATGGCACCTTTGAACGTTTGAAAGCTCGACTAGTTGCCAATGGATATACTCAAACCTACAATGTTGACTATTCGGAAGCCTTCTTCCTTGCGGCAAAACTGTCGTCTGTTCACCTCTTCATTTCTATGGCGGCCACTTATGGTTGGGATCTTCATCTGTTGAATGTTAACAATGCTTCCTTGAATGGTGATCTACTTGAGGTACTTTACATGGAGCAACTACCTAGATTTGTTGTTTAGGGGGAGCGTGGGAAGGTATGTTACCTTTAGAAGTCTTTATATGGTTTAAAGTAGTGCTCTTGTGCTTGGTTTGACATGTTTAGCTCTGTGGTTAAGAATATTATCAGAATCAGAGTAAGTACAACCATTCTTTGTTTTATCAGCGGACGGATGCAGGTATGATTCTCTTAGTTGTATATGTTGATGATATTGTTATTATGGATAGCAATACCTCGGGAATCTCATCACTCAATGCCTTGCTTAATTCTCATTTCCAAACAAAGGATTTGAATCTGTTAAGTACTTTCTCGGAATCAAGGTTATAAGAAGCAAGAAAGACATCCTCAAATATGTTCTTGATTTGCTAAAAGAAACTAGAAAACTTCGAGCAGCACCAAGTAGCTTTCTTATGATTCCTAATCTTTGTTTGGACATTGATGACAGAGTATTGTTTAACGAGGTACCTGAGAATGTGAAAAAAAAGGTTGATCTTGAGAAGATCAAACCATTTGTATATCCTGAGAGATACCATAGACTGATTGGGAAATTGAACTTTCTTATAGTGACTCGCCCTAATGTGACCTTTCTAGTTAGTATGCTTAGCCAATTCAAGACAGTACTGACTGTTTCTCAGTATGAACCTTTAGAGCATGTCTTATATTACTTGAAGGGTTCACTTGGTCGTGGTATACTTTATACGAATCATGCCCACACTGAGATTAAATGTTTTTGTGATGCAAATCATGCAAAGTCAAAGGCTACCAAGAGATCCACCATAGGATATTGCATGTTTGTGGGTGGAAATTTGGTGTCCTGGAGAAGCAAGAAGCAGGATGTGGTTTCTCGGTCTAGTGCAGAAGCCGAGTATAGAATCATGGCTCAGTCGGCGCAAGAAATTGTGTGGATTCATTAGTTAATGAAGGAGGTTGGTTTTGCCACGTCATTGCCCACAAAGCTATGGTGTGATAATAAAGCTACTCTGCACATAGCCTCCAGTTATGTGTTTCATTAATGTACGAAACACATTGAGATTGACTATGTCTTTGTGTGCAATAAGATCAAGGAGAACTTCATTTCTACAGAGTATGTGAGGTCTAGTGATCAATTGGGTGATTTGTTGGCTAAAACCCTAAATGGGACTCATGTTGAATATCTTTGTAACAAGTTGTACTTGATTAACATCTACGCTCTAACTTGATGGGGAGTGTTAGGACATATGTATTAATGTAATTGATATGTAATCAATCAAGATCCCTATCAATCGGGGATTACAATTAAGGAGTTATTAGGGAATTATTCTCATTAATGAGCCATTAATATTGAGGCTCCTCTCATGTATATATACACCTCTTCTGTACATGAATACATAAGCAATTCAGAGTATCTTTTCTCTCCATCATTACATTTCTCACCAAGAAACTCACCAAGGAATTGAAATGCTCCTTCTCCATTTGATTCTGCATGTTTCTCCCAATGGTGGCATCCTCATGGCCAGAAACTTTCATCCAATGCAACCCAAAAGAGATAACCATTAAAAAGAAAGAAGAAATTGACATAGGAGAACATGAACTCATGGCTAGGAGGAGCATGAACGTGAACTCCAAGGCTAGGAACCAGAAGGCATTGTGAGTTTGCGGACGAAGGAGGAGAAGACAAAGAAGGGAGATGATGGGGCTGAAGAACAGAGACGACAAAGGCCATCGTCGTTCATTGCCAAATTGCATCCTCCTCAGTGGCATGTCCCCCATTGTGTCGGCAGATTGCAGATTGAAGGATAAAGGATGAAAAACATCGTGTCCTTCACCTTCCTCGCTGTCCATCACCCTCACTGTCCTCATTGGCTGTTTCAGGGAGAGGGGTTTATGGAGGCAAAACAGTCACTTTACATAGTTCCATGGATGTGGAATTGGGTTCCTATGGTAGGGGTGTGGAACTGGGTTCCACCAGTTCCGATCAAACTGGGTTCCAGAGAGAACTGGGTTCTTACCTACCAAACGGGCCCATTTCTCAGTTCTCATCCAATTCCAGTTCTCACTCTCCACTTCCATGCTACCAAATGGGGCATAAAAGAAATCTAAGCAAACACTGATTTTTTATATTAATATTCTAAATATTCTTCTCTTTACTGAGAAGAGAATTATTGTAGAAATAAGTTCATCCTCAATGGAAATAAGCTACTGGAAATGAAAGGAGTGCGCACTCAGCACTCATTAGCAACAAACACACTAAGAATAGAATAGAAAATGAAGAGAGAATCCTTTATCCATCCCCAACCTGGTGTTCGACAGACCAGGCACTTCTCACAAAACCACAATCTACCTACCCTCTCACACAAACTTCCATGCCTCTTTAATAAATCAGCTTTTTGCATCTTTTTCCCCTTGAATCTTGCCAGCCCCATGGCAGACCTTCAATCCAGCATTTTGTTGCCTCTGAACCTGTTAAGAATGCCTCCAACGCTTTGGAATGCCTGAATGAAAATGCTGAGACGTGGACTACATGGGGTACAAAACGGACATGGGTAGTTTGCATGGTGGAGTTGTTCGGCCCTGAGCTTGTAGGAACTCAAAATGAACATATAGAGAGTTGAGGTGGGAGATCACCTTGCTACTTTTTGTTGCAGTACCATGGAAAGAATTCAAAGGCGCCTCTGACATGGTCCACATTCCATCTTCATCTTTTGCCACAAACAGCAACTGGAGGAGCCTTGCTGCTGATTCCTACCTCTGTCCAAAACACCCTATGTTACTCTTCTGGTTGTACTGGCGTCAAACAGGAGGGCATGTCTTGCTAATTTGCTTGGCACTGTTGGTAATGACAACACTCCATTATCTCTCCTGCAGAATGCTACGCTCTGTTGTGTTCAGAATGTTGGCCTGCAGGTGTTTTCGAATATTGGGTCACAGACTTGGATACCCGTGTGATAATGGATGGGTTTGATTTTGACCTGAGAAATCTGTTGGGTCCATTTGTTACTTGTACTAAGTATGGCCCATTTAGCCCCAAAGAATCCCTTTCTTGCCAGCATTTTGAGCTTATTCCTCTTTTAATTTGCCCTATCCAATCCAATAGCATTTTTGTTCTGCCCAATGCTGTCGTGTTTGTCAACTCCCTCGTCTGCCTGAAGCTGTTGCAGCTGGTGGTACCCAAAGAACATCTTGTCACCATGGATGCAATGTTCCCGCATTCTATTTTCTACTATTGAATCTTCTCAGTTTTTATTCCTTCCATTTTTTCTAAGTGCTGTTTGGTCCAAATGGAGAAACACTACAAGAGTTATTTGGGATAAAAAAGTATCTAAGAAGCTTAAAGCGAACTTTCAATGAATTGTGATAAAATTGGGAATGCTATAGGAGTGAATATTGGGCTTTAAAGGACAATGATGGCATAAAGTTGGGTAACTAAGATGGGGATGTTGAGATATATGTATGGTTATATAAGGAAAGATTAGATTCAAGATTAGGAAGAGTTGGCAGGGCAGAGAAAATGGTATAAAATCATTATAGTTGTCCCAGCTGCCCTCTCACTCAAACCTCCAGACCTCTAATATAAACCTCTCGAATCACGCACCCTGATGACACTCAGCACTCAATTCTCTTTTTCTTCCATGGGGCTAGCCTCTTGTACTCTCTTTTGTCGTTGTTCGTTTCTTATAGGCCTTTAGATTTTCTAGGTCGAAAGTTATTGCGTTCATCAATTTCAAAAAGAAAACATTATGTTATAAATTCAGGAGACACAATCAAACATAATTTTTTAAGTTTCTTGAAAAAAAATAAAGAGGAAATAAAAACTTCAACCCCTCAACTTCTAAACATTTTTGAATTCAATCCATGAATTTGTTTGCAGTTCGTTTGCCTCCATTTTAAAGATTTTGTGTGGCTCATGTTTGATGATAATTTTTTCTACTATTCAGATTTGTCCAGCTTAGAGAGGATTATAAGAGCGCCAAACTTGCAGCCAAATTGAGTTCCTTGTGGCCAAGCTCTAGTTAAGACAGGACATGTTGGTCTAGAAGATTCTCAAAAGCTTGGTGGATTTTTATTACCCTTTTCAAGATAGGGCGCTGACCCTCAAGATGAATCCATTTAATGGTGTCAAAAAGCAAAGTTTCACAAATTGTTAGCAAGAATTACTGCCTAAATTTTCAGAGTCTGGAGTTGCGCGATTCAACATCTGCTTCATACTTGGAGATACAACTCACATGATCTGTTAGATTTGCATTTTTTATTCCTTATTCATTTCTAGGTTCGGTAGTTCTTTTATCATGATATTGTGAGAGTAAATTAAAATTTTGGGTGGTTAAAATGAGTCGTTCTTGTATTTCTTGCTAAGGCGGCTGATGCCTAAGCATTGTTTTAGCCATGTATAAATCAAATTTAGTTTGCAGTTTATGAAATGCCACATTTGTGTGTGTGATATTCTTGTATGCCATTGTGGGTAAATTTTTCTTTTATATAACTCTAAATATTGAATTTATCCTGAAATGAAGGATTAATCTTGTATTATTAATCTTGTATGACGATCTCTTTGTACAAGCCCTTGGTCGACTTAGAGAAGAGAAGAGAGAGGGAAGAGCTTTTTGAAACATGGACCAATCCAATAGTCCACATTGTGCCAAGTTTCATGATCTTGTGCTATCCCACATAAGCTCACATTGGTGCACACACACACACATGATTCCACCCTTTGATCTCTTCACAAATCAATCACAACCATTGATCTTCAAGTTACCAATGAGTTTCCTCTTCATCAACTGATCAATTGGTTGGTAACTTTACCGTTTTGCCCCTAATTATGGCAATTTTCTTGAATCACCACTAAACACATCATATCATTCCAATAGTCATAATATGCGGCCTCTCTATATTTTAAGTCAATTTAGATGTTAATCCACAATTGAAATTAAATACAGGGTTTCAACACTGCTCATAACACATCCAAATCTTAAAGCATATCACATTCTCCAAAAGTCATTATTTACCAATAATCACACACCCTTTTTGGAGTCATAATCCCTAAATTGAAAATTGGGATATTATAGTTGCTCTATTTTCTTGCTCTTGCGTTTCTATTTGGCAAGTGAAGGGGAGTGTTCACTCTGAACTGCTTTAGTAGTTGTGAAGGGTATTGAGATCCCGATCCTTCCTAAATAAATCTTTTCAAACTTAGGAATCCTTACTATCTCTCCTCCTAGAATCAAGTGTTATATGTTGTGTAGAGAGAGAATAAAGGATACAAGCTGAGGGTAAGGAATAGTAGTAGCCCTGGTGGAGTAAAACCTAAATCTTCTTATCTCCTGAAAGATCAGGTCACCCACATCTCTCTGCTCCTGAGTTACTATAGGAGCCATCATTTGAAGATCCTTCCCGGTGATATGTGTGAAATTTTTGGCCTTGTTTACGACACTCCAGGAGTAAATATAGAACAAGACCCTCTGTATATCACTTAGGGCAGTAGGTGTGCGTGGTAAAATTCTACTGGGTTCTCTTGCCCCAAAGATCTCAGAAAGCTAATGAAGATGGTAATCCTTAAGAGATTTACTAGGAACATCCTTTATACCTAAGAAGGTATTTATTAAATCTCCATATAGAAGAATCTTTTGATTCCTCATAGTTGTCTCTATTTTTTTTCTTCAATAACATTTCCTTAGCTATCATAGATATCAACAATCTTGATATTGAAGTAAAAGGTCTTGATAGCTAAAGGATTATATGATATTCTTAAATTTAACTAGGACTCATATTGACTTAGAAACAAGTATAGATCTAAGTTATATTCCTTCTTCAACTTAGCTGAGTTTACATTCACAATAGGGCAAAACTGTCTCTTTGCATAATCGAACTTGAATGTCGTTTAGTTATTTACCTTCAATTTACTAGTATTGAAATTTGGAGGAGGAATTAGGATCTCTGACTCCTCAGGTAGTGAAATTGAAGGTTAAACAAAGGCAGATGTTGTGTGTTCAAATTGACTCCCTGTGGTTTGACTATAACATGACTTCTTGGGAATTAAATGTTATTAACCAAGCTTTGAGGCAGCAGAAGCAAGATTTTCTTTGAAAGTGGCCTCTTGTTTATCGGCCTCTTATTCTGGATGTAATTTTCCTTTTCCTTCCAAAGTGCTTTTTGTCATTGATCTAGTCTCCCTAGGTTCTTCTATCACTATCCCCTTGGCTCTTGGTGAACCTACCAAAGGGTTATTCCTTCAGCTTGAACTTGGGATCTTTAACCGTTTTAGGTTTCTTATATGGAGGAGGAGATAGAGTCCTAATCAATGTTGGGTCTTTTTGTCCTTGCCATAGCCAAAAATGGGAGAAGAAGGAGGTGACAGTGGAAGGTTTAGGGTTCTAGTGAACTTGGTGAGAAATCACTAGCAAAGATATTAGGGCATAGAAATTATAGTGAAGAAGACGAAATAAATATCAAATGATGATTAGAGACTTAAAGATTTTGGAAGAGACATGAGGGTTTTAATAGACTAAAAAAAGGAATACTAAGTGAGAACTGTGAGGTTGGAGGAGTGGAAGGTCATGGGGGGGAAGATGAAGAAAGGTTTCAAAAAGAATGAGAAGAGTCATGGGAAACCAAACTGATATAGCTTCTGACATACCTTTTCATTTGAGTGATTTACTAAGTCACTTATGTGATTTTGAGAGTCACTCAAGTGAATTCTATGAAATCACTGGAGTGATTCCATATGAACCGAATTACTCAAGTGAACATGCCAGATCATTCAAGTGATCCTCAAATCACTATAGTGATGTCTTATTTCACTCAAAGTGACTCTTAAAATCACACAAGTTTTACTTTGAATATGTACCTCACTTGAGTGATTTGCTTTTAGATCACTCAAGTTACCCTTCCTGAAAAGCATTTACATTGTGTATCACTGGAGTGATTGATTTTACACTCGAGTAATCTCCTTTCATGTATTGTTTATGGCCTTATCACTCGAGTGAATTTTATCATCACTCTAGTAATTCATTTTCACTTTCAGTGTATTCGAGTGAATCATCCAAGTGAATGCCTCTCTATTTACCCCTATTTTTCAATGAAGAAATGGAGCAACCTGTAAAACAAATTTTTAGACACTTTAATGATTAAGTTAGTTAACGAATCATCAAAACATATTGAAAATTAATTTGAGATACATATATTTACTTATAATTCATTAGGATTTATCATTCCCAATTCTCATCTTATTTACAAAAATTGATTTTTTGCCAATGGTATGGTGAAGATGTCAGCTAACTGGAGATGAGTAGGAATGAAAACTACTTTCACATCTTTCTTTTGAACATGATCTCATATGAAGTGGTGTCTTACATCAATATGCTTGATTCTTGAGTGTTGAACTAAATTCTTTGCCAAGCTTATCATACTAATGTTGTCACAGTAGATAGGTATCTCCTTCAAGTGAATTCCAAGGTCTTGAAGCTGTTGCTTTAACTAGAGCACTTGTGTATAGCAACTTGATACAGCAACATATTCAGTTTCTGTAGAAGATAATGATACTATGTTCTGCTTTTTGTTGAACTATGACACCAAGAAACTAACATTGTCTACTAGTACTCTTTCTATTTGTTTTGTAACCTCCGTGGTCAAAATCTGAGTATGCAATAAGATACTCATTTTGTCCCTTGGGATACCAAATACCTAACTCAGATGTCTCAGCAAGATATCTAAAGATTCTTTTAAACATCTCAACATGTGATCCCTTTGGAGCTGATTGATATCTTGTACACATTCCAACACTGAATTGGATATCAGGTCTACTTGTTGTGAGATAGAGTAATGAACCAATCATTCCTATATATTTAATGATATTATAATCTACACCTTTTATATCAGCATCAAGTAGTGTGGTTGAGCTCATGGGCGTGTCTGCTTCATTTGCCTAATCCATTCAGTTCTTCTTCAGTAGCTCTTTAAGATACTTTGTTTAAGATATCAAGATTTCATTCCTCCTTTGTTTGATTTGCAAACCAAGAAAAAAGGTTAATTCTCCCATCATGGACATCTTAAACTCACCCTACATTGTTTCAAAAAATTCCTTGCACAAGAGATCATTAGTAGCACCGAAATTGATGTCATCAACATATAACTGAACAATTAGAATATCATTTTATTTTCCTTTTACAAACAATATTGTATCAACTTTTCCCTTGACAAAGCCTTGATCAATGAGAAATTTATAAGTCTTTCGTACCAAACTCTGGGACCTTGTTTCAAACCATATAAAGCTTTATTTAGTTTGAAAACATGATCAAGTTTAGCCACATCTTCAGATCTTGGAGGTTGTTTTATGTATACTTCTTCCATAATATATTCATTTTCAAAATGCACTTTTCACATCCATTTGATAAAGTTTGAATCCCTTGATACACGTAAAGGCTAAGAGTACTCGTATAGCTTCCAATCTTGCTACTAGAGCATATGTTTCCTCATAATGAATTTATTCTTCTTGATTATAGCATTTGGCCACCAATCTTCTAACAATGATCGTGGGCTCTTCAGGTTTGTTCTTAAATACCCATTTAGTGCTAATGACTAAGTGCTCGTTTGGGATAGCTTATTTTTGGACAATAAGTGCTTATAAATCGTGGTTCATGGCATACGAGATAAGTATGTGAGAGAAGTTTTGTCTCGATTTACATAATAAGTGCTTATCTGGGTAAAATAAGCCCAACCAAACACTCACTAAAAAGTGATCTTTAGAACTAGGTACCAAATTCCAAACTTGATTTCTTTTAAATTGATTAAATTCTTCTTGCATTGTTATCATCCAATCATTGTCTAATAGGGCTTTATCAATGTTTGAAGGTTCTAATTCATATATAAAAGCAAAAAAGCTAACTCCATTTAAGGTTTTGTTTCTAGTTTTTATGCCTTCACTTTCTTCACCTATGACTTGGTCTAGAGGATGCCTTTTGTTATACTTCCAAGCTCTAGGTTGACTCTATATAGAAAATACGTTTTCATTTTCTATTTTCTCAACCTCAAGATTTGAAGTGTTAAAGAAAGACTGTACATGTTTTTTAGAACTATTTATTTCCTTATCATCGTCAGAGACTTCATCAGTGGATTCATTTTCATCAAATACAACATGAATTGATTCTTCAACAATACCTGTTCTTTTATTAAAACTTTATAAGCCTTGCTTCGATTAAAATAACCTGGGAATATTCCTTCACCAGCTTTAGGGTCAAATTTTCCTAGATTATTTTTACCATTATTATATATGAAACACTTACAACCGAAAGGCCCAGATGAGTGATGTTTGGCTTCCTTTCCTTGTATAGCTCTTATGGAGCCTTTCCAAGTTTTAATTTGATGTAAGCTCTACTTATAATATAACATGCAGTGTTTATGGCATCAGCCCAGAAATCTTGGGACACATTCTTTTCATTTAACATGGCTCTGGCCATTTCTGTGAGAACTCTATTCTTTCTCTCTACGACTCCATTTTGTTGTGAAGTCCTAGTACAAAGAAATTATGATCAATACCATTAATGTCACAATATTCTCCATAGGCCTGATTTTCAAATTCACCTCCGTGATCTGTTCTTATACCTAAAATGCACATACCTTTCTCATTTTGCAATCTATTGACAAATACAATAAATTCATTGAAGGTTTCTCTTGTTGCTCTGATTCTTGCTTTGAGATTCTTCTTATCTATTTGTAAGTCTTTCTTGCTTACAATTAGACATTCTTCTGAGTCAAATATTACCCAGTTGTCTTTCTCTATGCTCTGGCTTACACTTAACAGGATATGACATAGTCCTTCTACATAATATACATATTTTACTTAAATTCCTTTGTTTCCTCCAACTTCTCATATTCCTGCTATATTGCTAGACTGGTTCCTACCAAATTTCACTTTCCCACCTTCTTTAGGCTCTAGCGTAGAGAAGTTTTCTCAATCACTAGTCATATGTTGGGAGCATCCACTATCTATATACCATTTGTTTGTTCTGGATGCTCTAAGACACACCTACAATCATAAATGGTTAAGTTTCAGGTATCCATTTCTTGTTGGGTCCTTTTGGGCTAGTATGTCTTACTTTCTGAACATATGATCTTTGAGGTATCCATTTGTAGGTTCTTATTTTTCCTTCCTTCTTATGAAAACATGATGAAGTATAATGACCTTTTTATTACAAAAGTTGCAATGAGTGAAAGGATTTGATATATGTACAAAATATTGAAAATAGTTCAAATATGTTTGCCTCATGTTTTCTTTCTTCCTTTCTTTTTGTCTGATTTGGGATCATATCCAATACTAGACTGATCATTCACAAAACGTCAGGCTTTCAAAATGACATTTAGCATATCACTGCCTTTAGTGGATTTTTTAAGAGTTTTAGTGAGATCGACATTTTTCTTTTGCAAATTAGAATAATTTTCACAATGTTTTTCAAAACAAGAAAGCTCCTCAAGTTTTTCTTCAAGAAATTTATTCTTCTTTTTGTAATAGACCAATTTTTTTAACTATTTTGATGAATTTAGAATGTAAAACATTATATTCAGAATGAAATTCATAGTAAGTGGGGTGAGAATTAGTTACCTCTTCTTCTCCTAATTCTTCTTGTGCAACTAGACAAATGTTGGCTACTTCTTCTTCATCACTATCTTCATCTAAGGAGCTATCTCCCCATATTGTTGATACAAAAGGTTTCATTTTGTTGAAGTATTTGCCTTTTTTTTTCTTTTCCTTGTTTTTCTAAATTTTAGGACATTTTGACTTGAAATGTCCTGGCTTTCCCCATTCATAACAGATGATATGCTCCTTGATCTCCTTTCTGTTGTTAGTTCTTCCCTTTTAATAGTTTCTGAATCCTTGACCCTTCTTCTATAATTTCTTGAATCTTTTCATTATTAGGCCCATTTTGTCATCGTCAAGATCTTCCTCATCATCTTGAGCTTTTTCTTCCTTTATCACATTTAGGGCCAGACTTTTCTTTTTCTTATTATCAATTTCTTCTAACTCTCATTTGAACTTCAGCTTGCTCTCATATTCAAAAAGACTTCTAAACAGAAAGGCTACTGATCACATTATTCAAAAAGACTTCTAAACAGAAAGGCTACTGATCACATTGATTCACCTTTGGCTTCTTCTATTGTTGTGACTTTGGCCTCCCATTCTTTAGAAAGAATGTTCAGAATCTTTGTTACTTGGGTGTTCTGATCATAGAACTTCCTGAGAGCACCAAGTTGGTTTACCAAGTGCGTATATCTAAGTTCAAACTCAACTATTGATTCTTCAGACTTCATTCGAAGTAGATCAAATTCTGTGACAAGAGTATTAATCTGATTCTCTTTTATCCCTGACGTTCCTTTATGGGCTATTTCCAGGGCTTGTAACAAATCCTTTGTTGTTGGAAGTATGCAAATCCTGAAATACTTATTTTGACTCAAGGGACTTTGTATCATCAGTATTGCTTTGTTGTTAAGTGTTACAAGCTTTTCATCATTGTCATAGAATTCCACTAAGGACTTAGGAACTGGTTGTCCTTCTACAATTTTTATAGGTATGTCATTCCCATTTTGAATCACCTCCCAAAGTCCATATTCTATAGTCATAACGAATACTCTGAACTTTGCTTTCTAAAAAGAGAAGTATTCTCTATTGAAGCCTGGCGGTCTAGTAATTGATGCTCCGTCAAGAAGAATTCCTTTACCCTTGATAGCTATTGGATCCTTCTTAGGTTATTATACCTAAAAAAGAAGACCTATGCTCTAATACCAAATGTTAGTGCAAGTGTTTCACTTAAAAGGGGGTGAATTGGGTGTCAAAAAAATTTTATAAACTAAGGAAGGATTAACAATTAATTAAAAATAAACTGGAGTTTGAGGTAGAGAAATGTCACCGAAGTATGCACTAGGATTTATACTAGTTTAGTCACAATCTTTTTGACCTACGTCTAGTCCTTAAAACAACTCAAAGAGTAGATAGATAAAAATTGAAGTACAAATAGTATATCAAGGAATAATAGATAGGAATGAAGAACATACCATGTAATGAGCAAATTAATTGTCGTTATTGGTTAGTTGCTCTATCTTGAATGCTTTTGTATTTATAAGTAAAAGTAATTTCAAGACAGTTGTTGTAACCCCCTTCCACTATAGGCCGGGATTAATTTCACAAACACGTGTTAATGTCGAATTAGAGACCATAATGCGATTTAGGACTTAGTAAAACTTTCTTTTGCCCAAAACATGGTTTTCAAAAACTATTTATAAACCTGTCAACAATGGTCTCATATTCACATTCTAATACACAAATGGCATGAACAATTTGATTCCATTTATAAATATCAGAGTACATAGTAAATTCCCGACACACTCAGGTTTCATTGACTAATTAAGGGTCTACAAGGCACAATTGCCCAAAGAGTTTCCCATAACAAGGGGATTACACAAATACTATCCAATATGTACATGTAATTCCCAAAAAAAATATATATCCAAATGATTACAAAATTATAACCAATTTTTCCAAAATAAAACTCCTAGCCAGGAGCTCTATCTGCTCTTCATCGCCCGCTTTCCTTTAGATCCTTCAGCCCTATGTAAAAATTGTGTTTTTGGGAGAATGAGATTCTAAGGAATCCCCGTAGTAACAAATCACTCATAGTATGCACAACAACAAAGCATGAAAGCAAATCATCACACACACATTGCAACTATAATGGCAGTTACGGCGGCAAGGGCAGGTATGACTTATGTCACCTTTACGTTTGCTCATGCTGAAGTGCTCACGCTGTATTGCACAATCACATGATCATATCAAATATATCACCATAGTTAGAATCCATATAAAATATTTCACATACACACGCAGCCACACTGGCCGGATACTCAAACAGGAATCCATGATTCCACAACGTACCCCTAGCAACTACAACGGCAAGGGTAGGTGTGATAACCATCACCTCTTACGACTGCTCACGCTGTAATGCACTACGGGAGATAACACAATGGCCTCATGCCAAAGATTCACACAACAAACAATGATAAATCATGCATACCAAGCATCATACACAACATGAGAGAAAAGTCACTACCTTGGTCCTTCTGTGCATGCTCTGGCGCCGATCTCTCCCAAGTATGGCAAATATCGTATCCTATAATTCATAATTAGGGACGAAGAGTCAATTCTCTATTCCAATTCTTAATGACTTCTTAACACTTAATTTGGTTATCATTATTGCTCTTTTAGTACCCATGAATGAAGCTATCAATAGCTCAAAGGGTTGGAAGACTATCCCCAAAGATCCCCTTTTCGAAAGCGCAAAACTGATATTTTTCACTGAGACACTCGAGTGAAGATGACCTCACTCGAGTAATATTGTACGAACACTCAAGTCATGGAAGCAATACTCAAGTGTTAGCCTTACTCTCACTCGAGTCCTAGGAAGTGAAGCACAGGAAGTGTTAACCTGAGAGCAGAAAGGAATGGCAGCAACCAAAATTGCTCGTTGCACTCGAGCATAAACCACCTCACTCGAGTGGAAGCCTAATGCTCACCCAGGTACCCCAAAGTGAGGTTCAGGAAGTACTCACCAGAGAGCACAAGGAACTTTCAGAATGGAACATCACTCAAGCAAAGACAAGAGCGCTCGAGTAATGGCTTAACACCCGCGAGTGTTAAGACATACCTTAGAAAAATGGCCGCGAGTGACAACCCGAGACGCGAGTTCACAGTGTCTAAAACACCTTCACTCGAGTGGGACGAGGCTTACTTGAGTAGAATCCACAACACCCACAAGTGAGACAACACTTTTACCTCAAACACGGAAGTGTAACATGAAAATGGAAGTAGAAAGGGAAAATACACTATAGCACTCAAGTGATGTTCATCCTACACTCGAGTGGACACCAAATCACTCGAGTGATACTATCAAAAACCAAAAAATGTAGAAACTGATAGCACTTTCCATATTTTTACCAAAGTGTTTCTAATGAACCCAAAACCCCAACCAAAGCTATCCCCATATAAAATCACCCAAGGAATCACATAGAAACATCAAAACCAACAATTCCCTATTCCATTATCATGCTTTGGTTCTAAGCAACTTCTAACACCAAAATCCAAAAATCATCAAACTTAACATTTCAACCTCAAACCAATTCTATCTATTCAAACACATACCAAAATACCATTTACCATAACCATATCATGCCAAACTACCAATGACCCTAAATTTTAAAAATAAGGTCAAAAATCTCAGAAATTCCAAACTTCTTCATTTGGCACAAAACATAGATATAAATGTTTGTTTCACTTACCTCTTCAACTTTCTCAAAGAATTTTCTTGATTCTCCAATCCCCACAATTCCTTGAAGTCACAAACCAACACAAATGGCAATCTAGAACCATCAAAATGAAGCTATTAACTCAAGGAACAACTTTAGAAAAGAAAGTTTGAGCATTTAAAGTCATTTACTCACCTTAATCACAAGCTTTTTCTTTCTCTCACTTGGCCAACAATGGAGGAAGAAATGGAGAGAGAGAATGAGAGAGATGAGTGTTGGAGAGGATGAAATGATGATGATTTTCCCCTCCCCATGCTACTAGCCGAAATGGAGGGAAGAGAGGAGAGAGAAAAGCAATAAAATATGCAATTTTGACTTTCCTAATCCTCTATCTTCTTACTCACTTGACACATGTCAAAATTTGATAGGCTCTCATAAAGTAAGTCACCAATTAGCTTCTCTAATCCTTCCATTCGCCAATTAATCACACATCTCATTTTTTTATTAGTTAGTAATTAATTTCCTCATTAATCACTGACTAATTACCCAAAAATTTCCTAATTTTGGCACATTAATTAAAATTGCCACAAAACACTAAATAATTCCAATTTAAATTCACAAATCATTCTCAATAATCATCATTAGCCCTTAATCAAAATTTGGGGCATTACAATTGTGAGCATTCAAATTTGTTCATTAAAGAGTAATTGTAGCCACTAATGAAAGAGAGTTTTTCCGTCACTTTTCTCTGCTATGCATTTAATGCTTCTGTCATAATATTTAATCTTCAAAATTTTGCATTTAATCCATCGTTAATGTAACCCCCTGCTTTACAAACCATAATTAATATTCGAAAGTGCATAATTAAAATGAATTAGAGACCAACGAATAGTAAAACCCATTTTTCAAACCCATCTACACAAATGGGGTTTTCATAAATACTTTTCACTATCCAAATAACCTGGTCTTGTATTCACATTTTGGATATAATTACCCTGCATAGTTCAATCACATTTATATATAGATATATAAATATCAAAGTACACAATAAAATTTCCAACCAACCCCGGGTTCCATTCATTAACTCAAGCTTTACAGGGCACATACGCCTATTACAACTTCTCATACAGGGGACTACACAATACGTTTGCACAATTTACATTCCAAATCCAAATACGGATACAAATTATATAATACTCCCAACTATGATGACCAACTATCAACTAATACTCCTAACTAGGAGCCTAACTCGTCCTCTGTCACTTATTTCTCCTTCGAACCGTTTGCCCTGTCTGAAAGGTTAGTCAATGGAAAGAATGAGATTTAAAAGAATCCCAGTAGTAACAAATCTCTTATACCACACATAATCACATAGCATGCAAATAAATCATCAAATACAGCATACACAAGTTGTCACATATACACATTGCCTACCCGGCATTCACATATGCACATACATATTGCCTTCCTGGCATGCATATTTACAACGATATATCAACGGCCGGGGTAGAGATAACCAAAGTCACTCCCTAAACGGCTCATGCTGACATGCGCACACTGTAATCCACATAACCTTGTGGCTCACAAATAGTCAATCCCCCATAAATTACCGTCCTAGTGAAATGATCATCCGTCATGGGAACCCCCATGCGGCCGCAGGTGACAGACCCTCAAATAGCCTTTCATCTTTCACATCCACAATCACTACAAAATAATGATAAATCAAAAATACAATACATCACATATATTATAAGGGAAAGCATCACTACCTTGTTTTTTCTAAGTATACTTCGGCACAAGTAGATCACAATCAGGGCAAATACCAAATCCTGACAATCAAATTAAGGATGTAAGGTTATTCCCTTTTCCAATTCCTTAACTTCAAACACTTAGAGTTGGTTATTATTTGACACCTTAAAGTGGCCACTAAAATCCTAAATACATGCCTAGAGGGTTAGAAGAAACTACACCAAAGATCCCCTTTTAGAAGCAAAAGCACTAAAAGGGGATCTTGAGTAATGGATGATGCACTCGAGTGATGAGATGACTTGCACTTGAGCATGAAAGCTCACTCATGCGAGTGCTTGACCAAGAGCGATGACAAAGATAGAAAATGATCAATGCCCTCGAGTCACAAACTCAATACTTGAGTAATGGCCTCATGCTCACCCGAGTTCTACAAAGTGAGGCATAGCAAGTAACTATCTAAGAGCAAGGAAAACCCTGAAGTGGAGAATGCGCTCAAGTGACAACCTTGAACACTCGAGTGACAATTTAAAACTTGCAAGTGCTAACACACACTCTTGAAAAATGGACTGCGAGTACTTTCCAGAGACGCAGCTCTTAGTGCAAAATACATATGCACTCGACTGAAAACCCACTTCACTCGCAGGTAAGGAAATGCACTCTTGCTTTTTGTCATGGAAGTGCAACGAAAAACTGAAGGGAAATAAGAAACTTGGTGCTGCACTCAAGTAAGACCCCTGTTCACTCTAGTGAGACTCTATCAGAAGCCAAAACGTAACAGATGAAAGAATTTTCCCTAACTTGCAACATATGTTTCCAATGGTCCTAAAATTCTAACCCAAAGTTACTCCCACATAATTTTATACAAGAAACCCATTGGAAACCTCAAAACACCCAAATTCCCATCACAATGACATTTTCCACATTGGTCACACTTATTACACACATTACCTAATTCTACTACTTTTGCTTCCAATGCTCCAAATCAATTATATTGTTCCAAATACACAATATATTACCAATTCAACCACAATACAACATGCAATTCATCCATTCCAACATCTCACTAAATCAAAGCAAAATTTCATAAATCCCAAAACTGAACCAAAAGTCACAATAAATAGATCAAAAGGAAGCTCTTACTCACCTCTTCTTCTCTCCCAAGCTAGTTTCTTGATTCTTCATCTTTCCAATTTTCCCTAAGCACTCAAATACCTCCTTTCAAGAATCTAAAACCATAGAGATGAAGCTCTCATCACTGTGAACAACATTATAGAATAGTGTTTGAGCTGAAGAGATCATCTACCAAGTCAAAAACTTACATATTCCTTTCTCTTTCCCCCCTTGAGCTCAACAAAAATGGAGGTGAGAGGAGAGAAGGATGAGATCAGATTTTTCCCTTGTTTCATGCTCACTAGCCGTCTTTGAGAAGAAAGAGAGAGGGAAAGAGGTTTGACAATTTGACCTTAATCCCATGGTTCACAAAATGCCACTTGTCAAGATCTTATGTCTTCTTACATGGGCTCACATAAACTCATTTGCACATGATTCTGCCCACATGATCAATTAACAATTAATCACAACCATTGATATTTGAGTTACCAATAAGCTTCATCTTCAGTAACTAATCAATTGATCGATAACTTTCCTTTTTCCTATTTTACCCCTGATTATGGCAATTCTTACTGAGTCACCACCAAGCACATCTTACATTCCATATCACCATAATATACACCCTCCCTATATTTTAAGTTAATTTAGATGTTACTCTATAACTGAGCTTAAATATAGGGTTTGGGTACATATTACAACACATTCGAATCAAAACTTATATCGTATTCTCTAAAAGTGTCGGTTTAACGATAATCACATTCACTTTTGAAGTTCTTAACCTTAATCAAAAATTAGGATATTACATGTTAAAGCTCCTGAAACTTACTAGGAAATAAGTTTAGTAACATTAAGGAGTAATAAAAACTTCAGGAGGAAAATTAAGATGTAAAGATTATGTATTAATTTTCCTAAGATGATGATTTTTGGATTTTGATATCTTCACTTGAGTGTATCTACTAAATCACTCAAGTGTTGATCTCAGTCACTTAAGTGATATGAGCTTTGGCATGCTAAATTTTATCCAAGGAGTCAGTAGTGAAAGATCTTGAAAAATTAAGCTTCAATCGAGTGCTCAGAATCTATTACTGAAGTGATCTTTTGATGCAAAAAAACTTTTAAAATCACTACCGAGTGATCATTACTTTCTCATCACTTTCAAACTACTTGCATAAATTTGCAAGTGTTTATGGATCACTCAAGTGATTATTTAATTCACTTGAGTGATATTCTTTGAAGATAACATCACTTGTAGTGATCTAAGAGTGATCAAGAAGTGATTCTCAAAACATGTATTACCACTCGAGTGTTTTTACCTTATCACTCGGGTTAGGTGATCAGTTGAATCCAGCTGAGGAAATCTGCATCACTCAAGTGGTTTGATTTTCAAAGCGTATGACTCTAGTGATTTCGTCTAATCACTCGAGTGATTTCTCCATATCACTCAAGTGATCTGCTTCTCAAAGAGCGTCACTGGAGTGATCTTACTTCATTACTCCAGTGATTTGTTTCTTTCCGCATATTAGATCATCATTACCTGTAATATCATTCGAGTGCTTACCCATCACTATGAGTGATCCTGTTCTTTTGTGTATTTACTTCCAATCTTTCTGGGAGTCACCAGCAACTGATGTTATCACTCGAGTGATTATCAATTCACTTAAGTGATCTTGTTCAAGAAAGATTTTCACAAAGTTTGATCACTATGAAATAACTGAGAATTTTCCTAGAATGAATTTCATCACTCGAGTGTTTAATTAAGGTCACTTAAGTTATCTTTCACTGGTTACTGAATTGAAGTTTAATCTTAATATTTTCACCATGAAATTCACTCTTGTTTTTTTTAAAAAGATTTAAGCAATTCTTAAAGTCAATTAATCTAGATTTGTTATCATCAAAATGTTATGATGAGTAACAACACCATAGCATGCAATTCATACTGCATGTGCTAGATAATTATAAATAGGAAGCAAATGAATAGATCCCTGCTTCATTGTTGTATGAGTCCTAGATAGGTCAACCCTTTCAATAATGTTCTTTAACTTTGACATTATCATGGAGAGATGTTTTAGTGCCTGCTACTTTAGCATTTTGTCTTGTGATCATAACTGATGTGATCTAAAGGTATTATGTTAGAAAAGCAGTTGATTCATATCAAAATGATATATAGGCCAATAGAAGATTATTACCTGAAATACACACACCTACGCTAGTGTCTGCCACCGGTCCCTTATGATATCATTTTGTACTTTCATAAGTATGAACTCTATGCATATAAGAAAAGTATTGAGCTATATGGGCTTAAGCCCAAGTTAGGTCTATTAAGAAATATTAATCGTTATTATTGTTATTTACAAGTTAAATTTTGAATTTTATTGTAATATAGTATTATCTTATCATAAATTATGATTAGTCAAGATTATGATTAGATATTAGGGTTAAGGTTAGTTATTCTCTCTCCATATAGAGAACTATGATGTATACCTTTTGATTATGAAATAATATAGAACAAGAAGCGCACTTTACCTCTATTCTCCACAAAAGGCAATTTAAGTTTCATACTAACTCAAGAGAGATTATATTGACCATGAGAGAAGTGTATATTGATAAATCTAGGACATTCAAGCATTATATCAATATCGAGCTACACTATAGGGTTGCCTTGTGCTGATCTCTGAAAAGGGGATTTCTAGTACAAGCACTCAAATGGAGACGTCATGCCTATGTGGCCGATCATGGCAAAGCACTTAGCATGAAAGAAATAAGAGAAAGAGACTTGACCTGTAACATCTAATCTATCAAGTGTAAGTAGGAGATGTTGGAATATATTAGTCTATCCTTGGTAGATTAGGGCCCAGCCCAAATTAAGAAAGCTATTGTGCAAATTTGTAGAGATATGACATAATAAACAGAGATATCATTTATCATTTAAAGGTTATATATTGTAATATAATTGTACGTTTAAGGGTTATATCTATTCCTATACGACCATACATATGTTATATATACAGAATGTGGGATTGAGGGAGTAGTCTAGTTTGAATAATAACACAGACAATCTCCCTCTAAAAAGATTCTCTCATAAGAATGTTTTCTTACGTTCCTCTCTTCGGTGTATTTGCTATGTAATGTGATCAGGGTCTGTATCGGTGCTCTGGTTTTATGTGGGTATTTAAGCAATTTAGTCGGATTCTAGTTAAGCCTAAAATTCTTATAGGTCACCTTGTGAGGAGGGCACTAAAGGCCGACCTACTTACTTGACAACAAGGGGTTGCTACACTCAAATTTGCGTTGAACTTGATCTCAAAAAGTGTCTTACTCCAATTAACACATTAAATTTCTCAATTCACAAGTTCTCATGCACAATAAACCTCCTATAATTCAAGTACAAGATTGCCTTACAAATTAACACATTATGGCGCTGTTTGATTTTATTTTTAAAAACTTTTTTTAATTAAACAATAAAACCTATTTGATAAATTGTTTTCAAAAAATTGTTTTTAAAAACAAAAAAAGAACAAAATGTTATTTTTAAAACTAAAAAACAAAAACAATTTTTAGTTGTTTTCTTATTTTTGTTTTCCTATTTTTTATTTCTTGAGGTTGTCTCTTATTCACTATCGACACTATACTACCAATGATGATCATTGCCATATCACCACCGATGACCACACCGTCATGTCTCTTCAAAAACAAATTTTTTAAAATAACTATCCAAACAGATTTTTTTTTTTTTATCTTTAAAACTTATATCCAAAAACTGTTTTATGAAACTATTTTTAAGAACAAAAAACAAATAATAGAATTAAACAAGCCCTAAATTTCTTAATTTACTAGTTCTTATTCGCAATTCACAGGTTCCATTTGCAACAAAACTTTTGCAATAACTATATTATACCGCAAGCACAAACATCCTAAGAAATTAACATGTTAAATATTGCAATCTACAAGTTCCTTTTCACAAACTCTTGTAATTCAAGCACAAGACAACCTTAGAAATTAACATGTTAAATTTATCTATTGACAAGTTCTCATTCATAACGGTCTTTTAAAAATCTAGTTGTAACTTGACATGATATTTAATTTTTAAAAGGGTTAATATTATTGTTAGATCTTAAAGTTTGATCAAATTCTGGTTTTGATCCCTAAAATTTTAAATTATTGGTTTTGATCTCTATAGTATTATAAAAACTTGATCTGAGTTTAACAATTGGTCCCTATACTTTTAACAAGTTTTAATTTTAATTTATATACTTAAACTAAGTCCTTATAAAACTATTGGGACCAAAACCAATAGTTAGAGGCTACATGATCAAAATCAAAATTTGTTCAAAATTATAAGGACCCATAATGATACTAATATTATTTGAAAAAAACTATAATTTTCTAAATTAATTTTAATCCAAAATGGTAATATCGAATCCTGAAATCAAACTTTTTTTTTTCCAGAATGATATAAAATTAAGTTGGATCTCGCGTTTCACACAAAACTCAACAAAATAAATTAAATCAGTGACCACAAATAATACCATTTGCTTAAAAAAATTTGAGATACATAAACGAGAATAGTATAATAAAGACAAACTTGATGGAGACTGATTACGACAATTAATAGAGAGGGTCGAGATTGGAGATGAATGACGTGGGGGAAGGAGGTCCGCTTGTGGGTTTTGTGAACCATAAGGGGCAGGAGTTCGGATATGGAAACCGCGAATGCGGGGCTTATATTTTCTACGCTGCACAGGGAGTCAGGGTCAAAGGCCCTTTCACCCACTCACCTCTAATTCATGGTGCTGCTCCTGCTACCGATCATAATCATTATCTTCTTTTTTGACAAAATTTAGAAGTTATTTGTATTCATTTAAGTAAAATTTTTACAGATGTAGATACACATTTTAATGATTAACATTAGTAACATAACAAGTGAAAATATAGTGAATTTACAAGTATACACATATTTTTTAATAACTAAAAATAGTAAAATAACATGTACACATAATAAAATTTACAAATTTGAATTTATATTACAAGAGCTTATATAAAAATTTACATGTATTCATAGGTATATTCATAAGTGTACACATATATTTTTTCGATTAACCATAACAAAATAATAAGTGTGACTAGATAATGTAGTGCATGTTTAGATTAGCAGTAGAAATTATTTTTTTAATATGATTTATGATATACGAGATAAATTTGTGAGAAGAATTTTATCTCGACTTGTGTAAACGTGTTTTTCCGCCGCTTATTCAAATAAGTCCTTGATATAATAGAGTTAATTAACCTAAGTCTTTTTTCTAAATATAGAACGATGCATTCACACTATCTTGTACAACGTTAAAATTTTGTTAGATTATAATGAGTGTTTCGATAAACAAAAATAAATGCTTCTCAGGTGCAAATCATGATTTTAAAAATTATTACTCAAATACTCTACAAAAGTTCAGAATCCGTTTTTTCCTTTAGGCTCTAAAGACATGGTTCTGGAGAATGCTATTTTTTTACTACTTTTTGCAGTTGTTGGGTAAATGATAATGTCCTGTACTTTTCTCTTTCCTCCCCTGGTCCCTTGTCATTTTTCTCTTTTTCTCTTTTTCTCTTTTTCTCTTGTCTTTGTTATCATGTTTCTCGCGAGAATCTTGTCCCCACGTATAAACGCAATACCCTGCTGTTGATATCAAGTTGTCTCCATGTATCTCTATACCTCTCACTTTCTCTCTTGAAATCTATGACTTTTCCAAGGTACCTGAAAATTTTGTACAAAATAAGAATCTTCTTCCATGCTCCGTGGCGTGTAAGCTTGTGAAAATTACTATATTAATTTTTTTATTAAAGTGCAGGAAAATTCTTGAAAGCTTGACTCTAGCATATGGACAAATGTTATAATTTTAATTTTTTAGACAATTTTTTTTTATTTTTGGTATTTATTATAAAATTTAAGTGTAATATAAATGAGTGGCTCATTTTTTATACAAATTTATTTTATTTTTGGTATTATTTTTAGACAAATCTATCTTATCAAGCCTTGCATTAGTGGCTCCTGTACTATTGGATCTTATCTTACATGATACATACACCTAAAGCATGCTTAAAAACGTCTCGCTAGATCTAACACAATCTATAAACAAATATAATATAAATGAGTGTAAATATAATATTAAGGGATTTCAATGTACCCATATAACTATTACAAAAACACTTGCTATTCACGATTAACTTAAACAATAAATATATATGTATTCTCACCAGCCATTGTTTATAAAATAGGAGGATTTCAAGCAGAAGCTTTGAGTTTGAGTTTGCCTTCGTGTGAGTATAAAAATAAAGGGAGAATTACAATTAGGTCCCGCTCAAGAGAAAAAATGAAAAATTGGTCCCCTAGAGTTGTTAATCGCGCTCCTCAGGTTGTTAATTCAGGCCCTTGCAGTTATTAACGGGATCATTTTTTCATTTTTTTCCCCTTAGATAGGACTTAATTATAATTCTCCCAAAAATAAATTTTTAATTACCACCCCAATTATTAGTACACTCGAATATGTAGGGGTGTAATTAAATTTGTGTTAAATTATATAAAGCCCCTAACCTTTTTATTATTATTATTATTATTAAATAACCCCCTTCCACTAACATAACAAAATGTTATCTTTTTAATGGAAATTATTACATTAGATTAATAGATGACATGTGACATCTTATATAAGTTATTAATTTCATAAACCCCTTAAATTTGACTAGTTATAGATATCCCCTAATATTTGATTAATTACAAATAACCCATCTAACATTTCAAAATTTAAATTTAACCCTCCTAAAATTTTGACTTATAATATTAAATCCCATATCATTGATTTTATAATTTTTAATAAATTTATTAATATTTTTACTACCATTTGTGAATTAAAATAATTTTTTTGTATGGTAAAACCTAGAAGAATAATATTTTTAAAAATAAAAATAAACGTTGAAAAGTTTATTTAAACATTTTTTCTAATTTTTGCCATACAAAAAAAGTTATTTTAATTGACAAATGGTAGTAAAAATCTTAATAAATTTATTAAAATGATACAAATAAAGATATGGGTTTTAATATTATAAATTGAAACTTTAACGAAGTTAAATTTAAGTTTTGAAATGTGAAAGTAGTTATTATAACATATTAAAGTATAGAAAATTATCCGTAATTGGTCAAAGTCCAGGGAATTTTGTAAAATCAGAAATATGATGCCATGTGTCATTTGTTGATATGATATGTCAATTTTTGTTAAAAAAAATGGTCAGTTAACGACATTGGGTTAAATTCAAACTTTAAGCCTATGTTTGGTATCACTTATTTTTAGACAATAAGTCCTTATTACACCAGCAGAGATAAAGCTCATCTCACATACTTACCTCGTATACCGTGAATCACGATTTATAAGCACTTATTGCCCAAAAATAACATATTCCAAACAAGCACTAAAATGTTAGGAGTTACATACAACTAATCTTAAGTTCATGAGAGTTTTCTATAATTTAGCCTTAACTTTGATATTTTATACTCCCTCTGGTCTTAATTATAAGATAAAATTGACTTTTTTGGAGAAATTAAGGAAGCCAATTAAATCACTTTAGAATATTTTTATTTTTATTTTTTTCTTCAAACTAATTAATTTGACTAATAAACTGATATATAATCTAAAGATACTAAAAATATAAATACTCTAAAGTGATTTAATTGGCTTCTTTAATTTCTCCAAAAAAATCAACTTTATTTTATAATTAGGACTGGAGGGAATAGTTACTACATTGTATCTTTTATATAAGACTCATTTGATTGTTTTAGAGAGATTAATAAAGTTAAATAAATTGCTGTTAGTATTTATATTTATTTTTTTATACTAAACTAATTTATCAAATTTATAATAAAATATGTAATTAAATGATATACACCATATATGATATTATGATTAACTAACTTAATCTCATTAACCTCACTCTAGTTGTGTTAAGCACAGGAATTCTCGATTATTAGTGGATCCGATGGCTCTTAGCCATAGATACGAAGGGTGGTTCAGGGCTTCCAATCAGGCGGAGTGATGGGTGGTTGGATATACTCGCACCACAGTCACACTGGTAGGTTCCACTTCGGGATGGAAGTGATTTATTTATGTCGTCTGTAGTGCGTGTTTGCTCGGCACAGCTGATATTCTAACACAATTTTGGCCGTGGGTTCCACTCAATTTGGCTTCTTTTCCTTCCTCGACTATAACAAGGGGCCCTGTGTAGTGAGGATCAGGGTTCTCTCACATTTTCCATTCATCCATCCATGGATCATAATCACTCCGTTCATGCTCCATTGCTTTCTCCTACAGCTGTCGGAAATGGTGATACCAACAAGACCTCGGTTTTTATATCGGCTACTACATGGACTCTCAAGGCCTTGATTTGGGTTATTTTTATTGCATGGGTAGCTCTAATATTTCTGCTTCCGGCGGAATTTTTTAATAACTTGTTCAAGAAATGGATTCGTGCAACCCAAGGAACCCCTTTTGGAATTACTGGTTAATTTTCTCTATTTTCTTATTTTTTTCCATGATGGTTTTTGCTGCTTGAATTTGTGGCAGAAAAACATAATGTATATATGTATGGTGCAGGAAGCATTTTTCTAATGTTAAGCGGTCCAATTCTCATAATTTCGTTCCTCGCCATTGCTCACCTAATCGTTTCTGGGGAGAAGCTTCACGAGTATGTGATTTTTCGGCAGCTTTTTTTCTTTCTTTCTAATTTGCTTATTGAAAATAATTATATATTGCACCAGATGTTAGTCTGCCGATATATGACTCCATTATCAATGGTTTGCTGCACAATATTTTATATTATTTCCCACTAATAATTCGACCCCACAAGTTGTGAACATCCGACATTCTGACTGAAGAAAATAAAAGTAAAACGAAGTCAAACGTACTGGGCAAAAGAGGTTTTTTTCCAGGCGGGCATACGTGGATTTTGTTCGAAATTTAATTATTTGCACAGGTGATGTTACATGGAATTTGCCTTGCAGAAGGAAGAAATCCAAACGGCCAAGTTATCGACTATGGACATTTCCCGTGCTAGTGGATGGACCTTTCGGGGTTGTTTCTGCTGCAGAGCTCATTGGGATTGTCCTGTTTTCAGCATATGTCATATGGGCTGTTTATGCTTATACTGTGAGGGCCTTTGAATTGTCCGACCAATTTTACTTCAAATCAAAGAGGTAAAATAAAACTATTCAAGTATGAGTTCTTGATCTAGGTGCCTTTCCATCACCTCTATCCGGAAATTTTAACTTCTTTTTTTTAGTGTGTACTTGTATTTGTGCACTTCTATTTTGCATGACATGTTTTCGTCCATTCACTGTCTCGTGGAGGACTCTGGATTTCCTCTTATACTTTGTGTTCATTTGAGATAGCTTATTTTTTACTTATAAGTACTTATAAATCGTGATTTATGATATACGAGGTAAGTATGTGCAAGGAGTTTTATCTTGACCTATGTAATAAGCACTTATTTTCCAAAAAAAAAAAAAAAAAAAAAAGCTACTCCAAACATAGCTTTTGTTACAGATTATAATTAATTTTTTTTTTCATGGGCCTTCATTCAACAATTTATGCTTTTTAATTTGACATTTCTTGACGTGCTTTAGCTTACGCTTTTTAGATGTAATGGTCCTTGACATCCTTAAGCTTTTCAAATCAATCTATGATACTGCCAAAAGCCTTGTAATTTAGTGAAATCAAGGCTTTTCTATAAGAGGGAGGTCTCAGGTTTGATCCTGCATACTTCCTGTGGTTTTGTAACCTGTGGTGCATTTTGTAATTTTTTATCTAAAAGAATTATTTGAATATTAAAAATGATAAATATCCAATAACTTGTCATCCAAGTTGCTTCCTCAATTTGCAGTTTCATGTATGAAGAAGCTTTATGGGGCCCAAAATAATCCAACAAGTTCTTTCTTGTGCTTAGCGTGCACTCTTCAAGTGACGAAATCAACATATATAAACTATTGAAGGCTACATTGTTAGTAGAGCCTAGTTTCAGTGTAAACTTGGAGTATATGAATCTAAAAGAAATAACTATATTTAGCAGCATCAAGTTCCTTTCTCAGCCAGAGATCCAGAACAAAGCCTCCCCCAAGATACAGAAAAACAATGAACAAAGACTAGACAAAATTCTAACAAAGCTATATATACGTCAATGAAGGCTTTATGCATTCAAGTGAGGTGGCCAAAACTTATTTATTGATATAATTTCTCTATAAAATATAAGTAATATGACAAAGTGCTTTGTTCTGCTTCTCTGAATAGAAGTCTTGACATGGTTTCCAAGTGCTCCCTTCTCTTGCTTCTATTTGGGATATTCTATTATTGTACTGACAAGGATCATGGTATTGATTCAATTGAATATTGTACAGGTATTTGGCGTAGAAACTTGTAATCTTTCACAACATTGCCTATGTTTTAAATATTTTGCTGTCATTAAGAAAATAATTATCTGACTTTCCAACTTCAATTTTTCAGCATAATAATGTTGGAAATTCTGGGGCTTCGCCTTGGTTCGATTGGATTATATTGCCTGGCATTTTTATTTCTTCCTATATCAAGGGGATCAGTTCTTCTCCGCTTTATAGACATCCCTTTTGAACATGCTACAAGATATCATGTGTGGCTGGGACACCTCACCATGGCGATTTTTACTCTCCATGGACTCTTCTATGTCATAGCATGGGCAATGGATGGCCGACTAATAGAAGAAGTGAGTCTTTTGTATACATATCTTTGCTTGAATATCCTCACATAAGGGAAAATATGGAATGTGTAGATGCAGAGGAATTCTTTCCCTCCTTTCCTTTTTAGCGTGTCATTTGTTTGTTTACATTACTGACTGAAACTTCCTTTTTCTCTTCATTCCTGAAGCAAAAAAATCATATTATCCATTGATTAGGGCCAAAGGGGAATGTAAAATATAAATAGGCAATGATGAGACTTGAGTGGTATATGTTTACTAAATTTGCACTCCTTGCATATTCTACTGTCATCCAATTACCTTTCTATTGATCTTGAACCATAACCTCACGAACAAAGATGATTAGTTAAAGCAAATTTGAATAAATAACTCGTTAAATGGAAAAAATTTGTTGCTGCTGCTGTTTGCTCTTAAAATTATAAGGTTTGCTTGGCAAGTCTGCTAGTATTGCTTTTGGAATGAAAACACTGGCTAAAAATGTGGTCTCATTTTGAAGCTTTATTTGGTGAAAGGTGGCTTTGCTTTGAAATGCCTGTTTCTGCTGCGTACAAATTTCTTACCTGTAAAATCTATGTTCTGCTCAAATATGTTGGCTTCATCAAGAAAACTATTTACCTCCCCTTACAATATTGGGCCCCCATTTGCAGTTGATACAGTGGAAAGATATTGGGATTGCCAATCTTCCGGGAGTTATCAGCCTTATGGCTGGTTTGCTGATGTGGGTGACCTCTTTCTCTCCAGTGAGGAAGTGGAATTTTGAGTTGTTCTTCTACACTCATCAATTATATGTGGTCTTTGTTGTCTTTTTGGCTTTGCATGTTGGTGATTTCATTTTCACTATGGCTGCTGGAGGAATATTTCTTTTTGTACTTGATCGCTTTCTGCGATTTTGCCAGTCACGAAGGACTGTTAAGGTAGTCTCAGCTAAGTGCCTTCCTTGTGGAACAGTGGAATTGGTTGTGTCAAAGCCTCAAAGTAAGTGTACTAATCCTTAATACTTTGTCCTCATGTCTCTGTATCAATGCCATATCCATATCAACGACAATATATCTTTTTAAAATACAGATCTGCGATACAATGCCCTGAGTTTCATCTTCATTCAAGTCCGAGAAATATCATGGCTGCAGTGGCATCCATTCAGTGTCTCTTCTAGCCCCTTGGATGGAAAGTATCATCTTGCTGTTCTCATAAAGGTTCTGGGCAAATGGACAGAAAAGCTGAGACAAAAAATAATTGAAGCTGAAGCACTGAAAGAATCATCTGTGGTAAATGTTTCTGTTGAAGGGCCATATGGACATGAAGCTCCGTATCATCTGATGTATGTGCCTTTCTCCATGTATTTTCAGTTTTGAGCATATGATAATTAATATGCACCTTAATTTTAGTTAGTCTCTGGATACATAAACACTTTTATTTGTGGTTCAACTAACAAAGTGATTTGGCCATTTTGTACTCTTAGGTATGAAAATCTTATATTAGTGGCTGGTGGTATCGGACTTTCACCCTTCCTTGCAATATTGAGTGATATTCTCCATCGCGTAAGGGAAGGAAAACCCTGTCTACCAAAAAGGATTTTACTTGTTTGGGCAATAAAAAAATCCAATGAGCTTCCACTTCTTTCGACCGTTGACATGGAAGGAATCTGTCCATTCTTTGCTGATAAAGTTAATATTGATATCCACATTTATGTCACTCGGGAATCTGAACCTCCTTTGGTGAGTCTAGCTTCCTGGTTAGCCACTGCATTCTTCCACCAGTGCTTTATATTATTGAGAGGTTGCAAGTTGTAGTCATCAAAATACAAATAAGAGGGTCTATCCAGCTGAATGGTGATATACTTTGTGTTCTTCATGATTGTTTTAATCTTTATCTTTTGAAAACTGAGTATAAGAATCCGTCTTGGAGTTTTCATTTTATCACCACTTGATGGTATTTTTTGTTGGTATCTTCAGGAAGAGGGCTGTGTTTACAAACCAATGAAGTCTTCACTCTGTCCTATGCCCAGTGCCTGTGGCATGTCTGTTTTGGTTGGCACTGGAGACAACATATGGTCGGGACTATATGTTATCTCATCTACTGTAGGATTTGTGATCTTGTTGGGTTTGTTGAACGTCTTCTACATAAATCCATTTGGTGTAACAAAATGGTGGTACAAAGGGCTGCTATTTGTGGCCTGCATGGTTGCAAGTGTAGTTATCTTTGGTGGTATGGTGGTTGGTTTGTGGCGTATGTGGGAAACGCAAAGTTATGCAAAGGAGATATCCAATAATACAAATACAAAGGCCGAGAAAATTGACCAGAATGGGACTGCGACTCCCAAGGATCCAAGTCAGGAATATTCTGGAATTTCAACTGTCACTCGATATGGTTCGAGACCAGACTTTAAAGGTATGTTTTGATGAAGTTCAATTCTTGTTAAAGCATAAAGATACTACCCCGGTCCTAAATATAATAGCTATACAAAGGGTTTACTTTGATCTTGAATATACTCTATCTACCAAATTTATAATTTTTTTATTCTAAGATATCCCTATTGATTGTACATAGTAAGGGAGTTTCTATCAAGAGTTAGTTACAAAGCACATGATTAAATATTAGAAAGGGTGTTATAAGGAAATCAACGCATATTTGTTAAAAGTAGTTTATTAATTTAACTAATTTTCTTAATATTCACAAATTAGTTATCTAACTCTAGATTAAGAACACAAGGGAGTGCATCTTAGATTAATACTTTTTTAATTGCATGCATCCACATTATTCATGAGCTGATGCTGAATCTCATCTTGCTGGTGCAGAAATATTTGAATGGGTATCAGAGAAATGGGGCCATGTTGATGTGGGAGTTATAGTGTGTGGTCCTCCAGCGCTTCAGTCTAGTGTTGCCCAAGAAATCAGGTATCACAGCATAGCAAGACAACGCAATCATCCCATCTTCCATTTTAACAGCCATAGCTTCGATCTGTAGCTCCCCCCTTGCAAGTTGGGAGATCCGTTTTCGTGTTCTGGACTGAAGAAGCATATAGTCAAGTCACTGGTGATAATGGGCTTAGGTTGTCCGTATGCAAGGTACAAAAATGTCTAGAGTTTTTATATTGTAAAAAGGTACATATTGTATAGCAAGCTCATACTACAATCCTTTCAAGTATATATTGTATGTCTGTAAGGTACAAGAATGTCTACAGTTTTATATTGTAAAAAGGTATATGTTGTATAGCTAGCTCGTACTCCAATCCTTTGAAGTATATAGTTTGTCTCTATGTAAGATAGAAGAATGTCTAGAGATATATTCTATAGAAAGTTGATACTATGAAGAGTTGTGTAAGGATTATATTATTGAAAATTATCAAGATCGCATCTCTTTAGTTCCTAATGACACATGTGAATTATCATATTCAAAGGTGTGGTAACCACCATTTGATGAAAGGTTGTGTTTATAAGAAAACTCTACATACTATAAATGTATAACTCTTCACATGTTTGCTAATAAATGTAATATATGATTATAACTTTTAATTAAAGAAGTGTTGTTTTAAGATACCCCACTTTAAGACATTGCTTCATGGTCGATAAATACCAACTAGCATCACTTCATTTGAGACATAGAACACAACATCATACAATACAATAATAAGAGATCAAACTCATTGTCCGTATCTTTGAGTGCATACAAAATAAAGTCAAATTATCACTTTGTAAAAATCATTATTGTCTTGACTTGAATATTGGAAGTGTAATCCATATTCAAGGGTCTTCATTGTATCTTGTATGAATTTTTCCAGTTAATCCAACTTACACCCTATAATTCAAAAGGAGAATTAAACCTAAAAAAAGTATTGTATATGCCTTAAAAGTATTTGTTAGAAGTAGAAGTCAAAGATAATCCCTTACCGTCAGGAAGCGCATGTAGAAAAGTCATAGAGTTAGGAATGGTAGGAACGGCATGTCGAATTCATATTGAATAATTCAAATGTAACTCCGTGTATATATATCCATATGTAACATTAAATGTATAAAAACTTAGTTTTACCTTCGTACATGGTACCAAAGCTTGGTTTGCTTCTGTTCTTCTCTGTTTTTTTCTGTCTTCTTCTCCTTCCGGCCAAAACTCCATTGTTTCCGGTGAAGCTCTTGTTTCAACGCTTTAGTTTAGTCCAGATCCGCCTTCTTCGGTGCACCATTAAGAAACACGCGCCACCCCATCAGATTCCCCAGCGTCAAATCGGCCAGAACCCAAAATCCGACCTCCATCCGACTGCGCGTGAGCTTCCACGCGCCACCACCATCACCGTCGTCCCAAGCCATGCACCGCGCGTGTGCACTGTTCTGGCCGCCGTTTGAGATAGCGATTGTAGTAGACTGATCGACTCAGCTTCCTCTTCCTCCTCCTAAAGTTTTGTGACCAACCGAGATAGTTTGTTTTTTGAGATTTATTCCTCGCACTCGATTTCAACATCCGTGAGTTGCAATTTATTGACAACTTCATAATCCTGAGTCAATATTTCTGTCTGTGGGTCCCTTGGATTAATTGAGGTATATATCTTGACTCTATCTCTCTGCGGGGTCAGTGGGGTACAGCTCATTTAAATTAATTAGAAGCTTTGTTTGTTTATGGAATATCGCGACCCTTCCTGCTCATTTGTTGATCTTGTTATTTTGTGCGAATTGGTTGTGTACCACTATTCAACTTGCATTATGGCTGATTCTAAAAATTCTGATATGTTGCCTATTCTGCGAAGATTACAGCTTCACAGTTAAATTGGACAAATTATAGTGATTGGAACAAAACTGTTAGAGTTTATATTTTGGGAATTGAGATGGAAACTCATTTAACTGAAGATCCTCCTTCTAGTGATGAAACCAAACTTTTGACTTGGCAAAGAGCATATGCTCGACTTCTGTTTCAAATTCGAAATTCTATTGAACCACGGATTCTATCTTCTGTTAGCCATTATAACACTGTCAAAGAAATTATGAGTTATCTTGAATTTACGTTTTCTAGCAAAGGAAATATTACTCAAATTCATGAAGTCTGTAAAGGTTTTTATCATTCCCAACAGCAAGACTGATCATTGAAAGATTTCTTCTTGGATTTCAAGAGGATGTATGAAGAAATGAAGGTTGTCATGTCTTCACAGGCAGATCTCTCAACTCGTATTAAGAACTTGGACCTTCAGGCTATCATAAGTTTCCTTGAAGCTCTCAATTCGTCTTATGAGATTATTCGTTCTTAGATTCTATCTAGTCAAGAACTTCCTTCTCTTGAAGATGTTTTCTCCCGGGTTCTTCGTGCTGATAGCCTGATTCACTCTTCTGTTGATCCAACTGTAAGTGCTCTAGCTAGGCGTGGTCCCTTTGAGAACATGAATTATGGGTACAAACAAAACAACAATCCTCCTATAATGGCTTCTGATAGTATTATCTGCAATTATTGCAAAGAACTTGGACATATTAAGAAAAATTGTCAAAAATTGCAAAATAAACAGCAGCGTGATCAACAGCGTGGTCTTGCTCATATTGCCCAGACACCTGGTACCTCTGATTCTGGATCTGGATCTTCTTCTGCAGGGGCCCTAGCCACAGGTACTTTGTCCTCTGGTCTTACTACTGCTTCAACTAAGTGGGTCATTGATTCTGGTGCCACCGATCACATGACAGGTAATCATCACTTATTCTCTTCATATGCCCCCTATGCCAACCCGTCATCCATATGTGTCGCCAATGGTTCTTCCGTCCATGTTATTGGCTCCGGTACTGTTCAACCTACAACATCCCTCTCATTATCTTCTGTTCTTAATGTTCCTGATCTCACCCTTAACCTTTTATCTCCAAGTAAACTCACTCGTCATTTAAACTGCTTTATCTCACTCTTCCCTAACTATTGTTTAATTCAGGATCTATTGACGAAGCAGATTATTGGTAGAGACTATGAATCTGGTGGACATTACATCCTTGATGATCAGGTGCCACGTTCTGTTGCTTATTCTGGTGGGTCGTCTCTCTTTGAAGTTCATTGTTGTTTAGGTCATATGTCATTGTCCTGTTCTGGTGGGTCGTCTCTCTTTGAAGTTCATTGTTGTTTAGGTCATATGTCGTTGTCCTCTCTCTGAAAATTGTATCCTCAGTTTTCTTTTGTGTCTACTTTAAATTGTGAATCATGTCAGTTTGCCAAATACCATCGTGTTTATTTGGCACCTCGCATCAATAAACGGGTTGCGTCCCCCTTTGAGTTAGTACATTCTGATGTTTGGGGTCCTTGTTCAGTTCTGTCTCAAACTGGTTATCGTTATTTAGTCACTTTTATTGATGATTTTTCTCGAACCACCTGGCTTTACTCAATGAAACAGCATTATGAATTGTTTACCCATTTTCGTCATTTATATGCTGAAATTCAAACCCAGTTTAACACTCCTATGAAAATCTTATGAAGTGATAATGCAAAAGAATATTTTTCCGCACCATTCACCTATTACATGAAAAGTCATGGTATTCTTTACCAATCCTTGTGTGTTGATACCCCTGCTTAAAATGGTGTTGCTGAAAGAAAGAATCGACATCTCTTAGAAACCGCACGAGCTCTCATGTTTCATTCCTCTGCCCCTAAACGTTTTTGGGCTGATGTTGTATCTACTGCATGTTTTCTCATCAATCGCATGCCTTCTGCTATTCTTGGTGGGGCTATTCCGTATTCCGCTCTCTTCCCCACGACTAAGTTATTTCTTGTTGATCCTAAGATCTTTGGTTGTGTTTATTTTGTTCGGGATGTCCGTCCTGGTATTAGCAAACTTGATCCCAAGTCCCTTAGATATGTTTTTCTTGGCTATTCTCGAGTTCAGAAAGGTTATAGATGTTACTCTCCTGATCTTAGTCGTTACCTTGTGTCCACTGATGTGACCTTTCATGAGTCTTCTCCTTTCTTTACATATTCGACTTCCTCTGCTTCTCCATCTGTCATTGCTGAGTCTAATGATGTCCTGGTTTATAATGCTCCTTTCTCACCAGTACAAGATACTGTTCCAGAACCTGATATCATCAATGATGATGATGCTACCAATGTTTTGCAATAACCAGTCACTGCTTCACCGACAGATTCTAGTCATGACTCCTATGTTTCTGACTCCCCAGAACCTCCCATTGCTGCCCCTGACCCAGTTGACTCTGATCTTGCTGCTGATCCGTCTTCTGACCTACCAATTGCACTTTGGAAAGGTACACGTCATCGTTGTCCTCCCAGAAGATATGCTGATTGTACCTATCCTATTTCTTCTTTTATGTCTTACTAGAATTTATCCCCTACTTCTTCTTCGCTTGTTGCCACCCTTGGTTCCATCTCCACTCCTCCTACTCTTCATCAAGCCTTGACTCATCCTGGTTGGCGTACAGCAATGGAAGAAGAACTTATTGCCCTTGAAAACGCTGGTACCTAGACTCTTGTTGATCTACCTCCTGGGAAGAAGGCCATTGGATGTAAATGGGTGTTTGTTATTAAAACTAAGGCCGATGGTTCTTTGAAATGGTTAAAAGCTCGACAGTTGCCAAAGGGTATGCACAAACTTATGGTATTGATTACTCTGAGACTTTCTCTCATGTTACTAAGCTCACCTCTGTTCGTCTTCTTATCACCTTAGCTTCCACATGTCATTGGGATTTACATCAGTTAGATGTTAAGAATGTGTTTCTGAATAGAGATCTCCTTGAAGAAGTTTATATGGAGTAACCACCTAGATTCGTTACTCAGGGGGAGAATAGGAAATGTGTGTTGTCTCCAGAAGTCATTGTATGGTCTAAAGCAAAGCCCTCGTGCCTCGTTTGATAGATTCTGTGATATAATCAAGAAGTTTGGATGAAGTCAAAGCAAGTGTGATCACTCTGTATTCTACCAACAATCTGATGCAGGCATGATTCTTTTAGTAGTATACGTTGATGATATTGTGATTACAGGGAGTAACATTTTCAGAATCTCAGAACTTAAAAGTCTTCTTGAATTCCCATTTCCAGACAAAAGATTTGGGATCATTAAAGTACTTTCTTGGTATTAAAGTTTTGAGAAGCAAGAAAAGTATTCTTTTAACTCAAAGGAAGGATGTTCTTGATCTCTTAAAAGAAACTGGAAAGCTTGGAGTTGTACCAAGTAGCATCCCCATGATTCCGAATCCTTTCCTGGATCTTGATGCTAGTATGTTTGATGAACTTCCTAATGACTTGAAAAAGAAGATTGATCCAAAGAAACTGAAGCTGTTTGCATTTCTTGAAAGATATAGAAGACTCATTAGGAAGTTGAATTATCTGACAATAACTCATCCTGATATAACATTCTCAGTCAGCAGGCTCAGCCAATTCATGGCATCACCAACGGTGGCACAATAGGAAGCTTTAGAACATATCTTGCATTATTTGAAAGGTTCTCCAGGTCTTGGTATTCTTTATACAGATTATGGGCACACTAAAGTCGAGTGTTTCTGTGATGCGGATCATGTAGGATCTCAAGCCACAAGACGATCCACTATTGGTTATTGTGTGTTTGTTGGTGGAAATTTGATATCTTGGAAAAGTAAGAAGCAACTAGTTGTGTCAAAATCAAGTGCAGAAGCAGAATACAGAGCCATGTCACAGTCAGTACAAGAAATTGTGTGGGTATTTCAACTCTTGAAGGAAATTGGCATTACCACGACAATGCCTGCAAAACTATGGTGTGACAATAAAGCAGCACTTCATATAGCTTCAAATTCTGTGTTCCATGAACGAACAAAACATATTGAGATTGATTGTCATTTTATTCGTGATAAGATCAAAGAAAATATTATATCTACAGGGCACATACGATCCGACGACCAACTGGCAGATCTTCTGACAAAAGCCTTACATGGGACAAGGGTTAAATATCTTTGTAACAAGTTGGGCATGATCAACATATATGCTCCAACTTGAGGGGGAGTGTTAGAAGTAGAAGTCAAAGATAATCCCTTACCGTCAGGAAGCGCATGTAGAAAAGTTATAGAGTTAGGAATGGTAGAAATGACATGTCGAATTCATATTGAATAATTCAAATGTAACTCCGTGTATATATATCCATATGTAATATTAAATGTATAAGAACTTAGTTTTACCTTTGTACAATATTGAACACTACTTTATTTTTCATTTCGTGTCAGAATATGGTGGTACAAAGGGCTAATATTTGTGGCCTGCATGGTTGCAAGTTATCATCTTTGGTGATATGGTAGTTTGTTTTGTGGCATATTTGGGAAAGGAAAAGTTATGCAAAGGAGATATCCAATAATTCAAATACAAAGGCCGAGAAAATTGAGCAGAATGCGACTGCGAATCCCAAGAATCCAGGTCAGGAAAATGCGGGAATTTCAATGTTCATTTGATATGGTTCAAGACCAGACTTTAAATTATGTTTTTGACGAAGTTCAATCTTGGGATGCAGCCTCTCTCCTTTTCTAACCGCGTCCACTGCCCGCCTTCTTTTCTTTTTAACTGCAGAATGCTCATGTCCTTTTTTTTTAAATAGTATCCAATATCTTAAAATATTTTTTTAGTACCACCTAAAACCCTGAAATATTTTTTTCAACATCACTCAATATCCTAAAATGATTTTTAGTTCACTTAGCACCTTAATATATTTTTTCAGTACCACCCAGTATTTAACACCCAGCGCACTAAAGTTTTCTTTTTTACAATTATTCAATATCTTAAGGTAATTTTTAGTGTATCTAGCACCCTAAAACATTGCACCAAAAATTACTTTAAGATATTTGAATATTACTGGGAAAATATTATGGGTGATATGTGCATTAAAAATTAGTTTAGCATATTGAGTACATCTTAAAAAAATGCTCAAGTGTGTTGGCCGTTAGATAGTGATATATGAGTGGTACTAAAAATTTATGTTAAGATGCTAAGTGGACTTAAAATCATTTTAAGATATTGAGTGATGTTGAAAAAATATTTTAAAATTTTAGGTGGTACTGAAAAAATAATTTAAAATACTAGATGTTATTTGAAAAAAAAAAAAGAAGGACCATGAGGATTTTGCACCAAAATGGTGCAGTTTAAAAGAAATGAAGAGGTAGCGGATGTGGCTAGAAAAGGAGAAAAGCCACATCCCAATCCATGTTAAAGCATAAATGATACTCCCTCATGTTCTTAATATAAGATATATTTACTTAATTTGATTAGATTAAGGAAGGTAACTAAATTAGTTAATATAATATATATTTTTTAAAACATTTTAGTCGTCTTCCTTAATTCCCTTATTCCTTCTCTTCTTTAATTATTGTTAAGGGAATATCAATAAAAATAAATTAAAAAAAATTAGCAAATATAAAAATTATGTCTTACGTTCACGACTATATTGACATGGGAGTTATAATGTGTGGTCCTCGTCTTGTGTTGCCCATGAAATTAGGTGGCACAGCATAACAAGACAACGTCGTCATCCCATCTTCCATTTTAACAGCCATAGGTTCGATCTGTAGCTCCCTAAGCTCCTTGCAAGTTGGGAGATCCGTTTTCACGTTCTGCACCGGCGTAGCCTATGTTCCAAGTCACTAGTGATTATGGGTTTAGGTTGTCCCTGTGTAAGGTACAAGAATGTCTAGAGTTTTATATTCTAAAACGGCATATATTGTATAGCAAGCTCATACTGCAATCCTTTCAAGTATATATTGTATGTAGGTGTGTATGGTACTAGAATGTCCAGAGTTTTCCGTTGTAAAAAGGTATACTTATTGTAAGCAAGCTCATACAGCAATCCTTGCAAGTATATATATGGTATATAAGTGACTACGTTCAAACTGCAATTCTCAATATTAGAGGTTAATCTCGTATGTCAAAATAGCACGCACGCGCACGCATTTGCAATTGCAGCTTCTCATCACTGTTATTTAATTTTTTTTCTTGAGTGTACCTTGTTTATATTATATGAGTAGATTGAATTGAAAAAGAGCATTATGGTTCTTCTTTTATTGGTATAGTTGTGTGTAAATATAAATCCAAGTTGTTACGCAATAGCAAACTTAGTTTTGGCAAACCCATTTGATAGTGTATAGAAAATTATCATGGACGCCTTGATTACAAAATATAGTAATTATGTATAATAACGTAACAACAACGACAACAATAATAATAATGGATGTGGTGGTAACTAAAATAAATATATATCATCAACAATGGACAAAAAATTAAATTCATCTCTCACTACTACATATTTGCACATATATAACACTTAAAAAATAACGGTTACAACAAATAAATATCATGTATATCGAGGCTAAGGTAAACATAATGATTAAATATATGTACCATCATATATTGAGATGCGTAATTCGTGAAAACATAAATATGATAGCTGTAGTTAATAACCATCATTTTTTTAAATATAACAATGACGGTTCTTATGATACAACAGTTATGTAACAATTACAAACGATTTGTCTTCTACTCTTATATCATCGGAAACAAAAACATAAATGTTGTAATTATTAACTGTTATTCATTGAATAACAAAATGATTATTCTTACAAAACAATTGACATGTAAACTTTCAAACGATCTATCCCCCAACTACTCTTTCCCGAATTACTTTGATTTAATGTACATTTTCATAAATCTATAATTAAACTCACCTATATAAAACACCTGCAAGGGGCTCTTCCTCCAAAAGCTCTTTGATAGACCATACTTAATATGTTCTTGTTTAATTATTTATAATTAAAGATAAAAGTTTCTAAAGGAGGAGACATACATTCATCCTTATAAGATTACAAAAGTGTTTACGTGTCATACTAAGTGTACAAAACATTGCAAAAATGTTACAACTGAAGTTCATTTTCATACATATCAAAATAACAAAATCATGTGTTATAAGTTTCAAAACATGACATAACAAATATCTTAAGTCATCACTTCTTTATCCTTGCCTCTGCTTGTACTAGCACCTGAGGAGGTTAGAGTTGGAGGGGGTGAGATTTTGGGGAGAAATCCCAATAGCAACAAGAAGCCATCCTTAAACATGAAAATCACTCGAATAGTAGTCAACAAGCAAAGCAACACATAATTACTAGATCAGCATATAAATCACACACAATATGATATTACTATCATTGGCCAATAACTTGTGTGAGGATGATTGTCATTTCCTCTCTCACTTAGGGGTGGATCATCATGTTCAGATCCCCTATAAGGGAAGGATTGCCATGACCCAACCATTGGTTTGGAGAAGGATCGCCATGTCTTAATAATCCTATGTTAAAGAATGATCGTCATGTCCTGCCCTTAACTATCATCATGTCTAAGAACAACAATCAATCAAATACAAATACAAATACAACAATTCACAGAACATGATCATGTATCATTGCAAGCAACAGTATATGTACTCAAGCAATAAACAAGTAAAATGAGGGGGTAGTATTGCTACATGATATTCTTAACTTAGACAGATATTAGTAGAACTTCTCTAGGCAAGACAACCTACACTAAAAGCATAGAGAATTTCTAACCAGCCTTATTGCCTAACTTTAGATTGCAAGACTTGTGTTTGCTAAAGAGAGAAACCTCAAGGAATAGGAGAGAGCTAGAGGAGATGAATGAAGAATGTGGAAGCTGGAGGGGTATTTATAGGCAAAGAAAATCAATAAAATATTTGCATGTAGTTAGACACATATCAATCAGAGATCGACTCACCGTTTGTTGCTCAACACCTCATCTACCATGTATCATGTAGAGAGCACATCATCTGACATCATCCTACTACGTGTCATGTAGAGATTAACTCACCTTTCATTGCTTGACACCTCATCCTATTCCATGTAAAGCAAAGATTACATAATGCTCCTTTGCTCGACATCTCCCAGTTCAATGCCACCAGTCAGCCTCGTCATGCTCAGTAGTGTAATTTTCACACTTCATGTGGCGATGACACCTCACCCCTATGCTTTTCCAAAAATTATATTTTATATATCCGAGTAAGTAGGGACATCAAGTTATTGTCACATGGGTGTAGTAGAGTAAATCGAGCAAAACTTTATTGTTTTAGTAAATTTCCCAATTTTTACAATTCATGAGATCCAATGAATATTTACCAACAATGATTGCCCAGCTGACCCCTAACTTCTCTTATCTAAAATGAAGAGAACAAAACTATTTCTAATCTTTTTCGTATTTTTGAAAAACAATGAAGAAATGTTTTGGATTGAAGGGATTATATGATGAAATGAGTCTAGGTAGCAAAGTTAGTGGCTTTCCTAGCTTCTTAAAATGATTTAGGATTAAATTTTGCATCAAATCTAATTGAAAACCCCAAGCAATCATATTGAATCTAATTTATCTAACTGATAACCACTCTTACAATCACATTCATAATCATCTTTTAAATAAATTATTAAAAACCACTTGATGTGTATTTTAAAATCATTTTAATGCACTTAATTCCTCTTTAATGAGAGCACAATCACAACACTTGGTATGAATTAACTCAATTACACACATAGTAATCACATACAATGCATAATTTCATTAAAACATAACGAAATAAGTTTAACACATAATCCAAGTGCACCAATACAAAATTCAACATAAGAGTAATCATCATAAATAAATAATCACTCATCTAAGTCTCACACACAAGTACCAACACAAAATCAATTCAAACATATCATAATATATGAATTGAGTTAATGGAAAACTAAAAAACTTCCCTTTTTAGTAAATTGAAGCTCTAGCCACATTCTTCACAACCAAAACTCAAGAGAATCTAGCCTCTCATGATTTTAATTGCAACCATAGCTTGTACTCAACACCTGAATGCCATGGGAATATGAGTAAGTGGTCAAATCAATGACTAAGGAATGGAGATTCTATCGGTCCAGAGAGAAAAGAAGATGATGGTTGCGGTAGTTTATGGCAGTGAGAGCAATCGACTGGAGGTGTGATTCCAATGGTGGCCGTGGCGGAAATAAACGCCATCGATGGTGGTGGTGTGACCTTTGTTCTCCATCCCCTCTGCTCCTCTTTGCGGCTATGTCTCTTTGAGAAAGAAATCAATGATGTTGATGGTAAGAGAAGAACAACAGTGCTGTGGTGGTGGGATGCGAGAGGGTTGACAGTGGTAGTAAGATGTAGTCTCTCCTCCCCAAATTGTGTGTCCAGATCCTCTCTCGGTTATAGACTCTATTATCGTGTTAAGTGTCGACCCTTCCTCCTCCAAAAACATCCCTAAAATCAGGTTTTAAACAGAAAAACGTTGGTTTTCAAATTTTGTGGCATTTTTGGAATTTTCATAAGCTTTGGGCCATTTTATGTAATCTTTCTGGTCCTCAACATTTAACATCAATTCTACAGTTCTCAGAGGTTTTAGGTCATTTTCTGTAAGTTTCTCTAAAATTATTTGCAAAGAAAATCAACAATAATGTAATATCTTTCATCTCAAACATTAATCATCAAGAAAATCAATAAAAAATGACCATTATACCCCTTTTTAAACTCTTTTCATCTAGTCACTCATTAATCCAAATGTAGCATAGATAATACATTTTTAACTAAATTAACATGATAAAATCCTCAAATTAATCATGAAATCATATATTAAAATATTTTACAATAAATTTCCCTTGTCTTAACATGCACACTAAATAGGATGGGCTTGTGTAGCCCACCCCTAAGCGGGGTGGCAAGATACCAAGTTCACCAGCCCAACTATTTTTTTCTTTAAAAAAAACATTATCACACTCCCTTTTTAACTCTCACTTTCTTTTTCTTTCATCCACTCACATCACGCTCCCTTTCTTTTGTACATTTGTGTTAAGTAGCCATTTTAACTCTCACTTTCCTTTTTTTTTTCACCCACTCACATTACAAAAACATATAAACACATTTCTTTTAAATTTAATAATAGGAGAATAAATAAATATAATATGAAAATAAAAGTGTCAAATAAGAAGTATGAAGAACTACTTAAATACAACATCAAAGTAAAAGGGATAAGTGTATTTGAGTTTATTTTGTAAGGAAAAAAATAAAATAAATAAAAAATAATTTTAAGCGATCTAGCCCACCAACCCACAGGCCAACCTGTTATAGCCTATAGGCTGAATGGGGCAGGCTTATGCAACCTGCCCTTGGTGGGTTGACATTTAGCTAGCCCAAGCCCATCACTTTTGGTGGGCTAATAGCTTGGGCCCGCGGGCTCCATCATGTTTTACTATCTCTATCACAGATATAGGTCAACAGTTACCATTGCTTCTTCCCACAAAACCTAAAATGTCTTGATCCATCTTAAATAGCTTTTTGCTGCTTCAAAAATTAAAACGTGTAGCTGTACTTTTCCTTATTGGCCTCAATGAGTTTTACCACTTGATGTGGCTAATGATGCAAAGAGCAAATTTTTCTTCAAATTCTTTACTTGCCCTCGGCCAATTTTCCACTTTCTAAGGTGCATGACATAGAGAGTAAACTTCTCCAAAGTTCTCCTTGCCTTGGCAAGTTTGCCACTTGCTGAGGCGTATGACACAAAGAGCTCATCTTGTTTTTCTTCTACTTGCTTCAACAGTTTCTCAACTTGTTAAGGCAAGTTGTATAGGTTTATTCTTCTAAGTTTATGATGCTTCACTTCCTTTATTCTTTCCTTACTTCGTGGTTCTTAGAGGACTTCAAACTTGTCTTTATTATCCTTCTACAAAAGAGAGAGGATTTATAAATTTCCAATTGAATCACAAACTATATAGGATAAAACAAGAACTACTACAAAAATAGAGATTAGAGATTAGTAGCGCACCTTTTGTGGCACTTCTTTAAAGAAGTGCCACAGCTTCTTTCTAAATTTTTTAAATTTTTATTTTTTTTAAAAAAAAAAAACTTTAGGTGGCGCTTCCTCAAGGAAGTGTCACAGCTGCTTGGTGACATTAGGTGGCGCTTCTTTGAAGAAGCGCCACCTAAGGTGTTTTTTAAAAAAAAAAAAGAAGTAGCAGCTGTGGCGCTTGCTTAAGGAAGTGCCACATCTGCTATGCATTTTGTGTGACACTTGGCTTAGGAAGCATCACACAAAGTAATTTTTTTTAAATTATTCTCTCTCATGCAATCTGGTCCTATCACATTTATCCTCTTAATCTCCACTCCCCATCTAACATGTGCCATCACTCTTTATCCTCCTAGTCCCCATATTTTCTCCTTCTCTTCTTTTTGTCATTCATCACCGTCTCTACTTTGATCGCTACTTCCTCCTTATTCCTTTGTCACTCATCACCTTTGTGAGGATTTTCTTTTGAAAAATTTGTTGTCTGCCAAGTTTTTACATCTATAAATAATTGATCTTCAATCGCTTTCCCTTCTCTGAATCTTATGAAGATGGTGACACTTTCTTCCTTCACACACGCACACTCTCTCTCTTTTCACTTGTTTCTTCTTCCATTATTTTTATATTAAGCTTCGAATTTTAGATCTGCGTCGTCCAACTTAGCATTAGCCACGAAGTAGTAAGTTTATTTGGTCTAATTGCTATTTTAGCTGTATTATATCACATATATAGCTTACCAGTTTGTTTTGAATAATAGTTTCTTACTATTATGTTGCATATGTTTCTACAGGAGAAGAAATCTTTGGTTTTTTATGACGGAGGAAATGGTGTTCGTATTATTTTATCAATTGATGCGTTGGTAAAGAACATTCATATTTACTTTCAAGTTTCCTACTTTTAATTGTTTTAATTTTTTTTTTATGAAGAATGCTTCTAAAATTTCTTTTCTCATTTTATTCCTGAAAGAATTATTCTCATTTTTATACGCTAAAAAATAAATGAGATAAAATTAAATGTTATTATATATAAGTTGTATTTATTTAGTAGTTATAATTATTAATATTGATGATTTGCATGAGTAAAATAATTATTTATTTTAACACTTATATTTTACTTAGTAGTGATTTTGTTAATTATTTATTTGGTAATTTTTTTAATTTTGTTATGAATATGAAAATGCGTTTAAAGTGTGTTATCAACTATAATTATGGGGTTCTTTTGATAAAAAAAATAATTATAGGGTTCTAAAAGAAAAATAAGAAAATAATTTTTTAAAAACATAGCTAGGGTGGCGCTTGCTTGAAAAAGTGCCTACAAGAAGTGACTTCCTGTGGCACTTGTTCAAGCAAGCTCCACCTAAGTATTTTTTGAAAAATTAAAAATGAAAATAACTAGGGTGGCGCTTGCTTGAACAAGCGCCACAGGAAGTCTTCCTGTGGCGCTTGTTCAAGCAAGCGCCACCCTAGGTATTTTTTTAAAAAATAATTACTAACTTCCTGTGGCACTTTTTTAAGGAAGAGCCACATGAAGTGTTTTTTTTTTTAAAATATATATTTGCTATGACACTTCCAAGTACCACAGCTTTTTTTAGTGGCGTCTTGATATGTGGCATTTACTAAGCGCTACAGCTTTATTTTTTTGTAGTAGTGAAGAATTTCTTTGATTTTTGCTTGATACTTTGATATGCACATTTTCTTTTATAAACTTCTTTATATGCACATTTTGAATCCAAAAAGAAATAAAAGAAGAAGAAAATATATTAGAATGTTATCAATTTCTAAGAGTTAACAGTATGTTTAATTCATTAATGAAATATTTCTTTTCGGCCAAAAAGAATTATGGAGTATAATAATTCTTAGAGCAAGAATTTACTTAATATATGTGAGTTCAAGTGGAAGACGTACGATATTTCAAGGTCAAGTAATGTGATTATAAACTTAATTGAATAAAAGTAGTTCCAAAAAAAATGAATAAAAGTAACTTTTTATAACTTAAAATAGTAAAATTTTTTTTATAATATGATAATAAATTGAAAAAATGAAATGTTATTCTATGCTCAAAGTTTCGCCTAATTTGGTGAGCATGAGGACCATCCATTCATTTGACATTTTGAAAAATCATGGAGACTGAATTGATACTGTTGGCAAAAAAATAAAAAATAAAAAATAAAGAACTGATGCTAATTAAAACAAAAAGAGTGAATTATAAATTGGGCAGATTCTGAGGACTGTTATTTATATTTTCTCTAATAATTTTTGTGCTCTCTAGTAGTCTTGAATACAAGAGAAGTTTTGAGGATTTGATTTGGTCCAAATTATAAAACACAAAGAACTTATGTTCGGTTAATTCATTACGTATTATTTCATGAGATGAAAATAATCTTTTGATTCTTATAGGTTTGATTCAGTTGTAACTCAATCTCTATTTTTTGACTTGGTGCAACTTATGTTTGGTTTATTCATTATTTATTATTTCATGAGATGAAAATTAATCTTTTGGTTCCTATATATTTAATTCGGTTGTAACTCAATTTCTATATTTTGACTTAGTGCAACTCAGTGTTTATAATTTTAACTTGATTGTAATTCAGTTAGTAAACTTTAACTTACTTCAATTTAGTATAGAATTAACCATTTTGTAATTTAATTCCTATATCTTAGAATAAAGGTCAATGACAAATTTATAAAATAATTAAAACTATAAAAACTGGGTTGCAGTAAATCAAAATTCAAGGATTGAGTTACAATTAAATTAAAACTAGAGGGTCCAAAAGATTAATTTTCCCTTGTTTCAATAATATTCTTCATTAAATTAGTGTCAGTAAAAAATATAATATATATATATATATATATATATATATATATATATATATATATAAGATAAAAGCTCAAACAATAAAGTGAGGATATTTGTGAACAAAGTTTGTTTAGATATATTTAAGAAGATAACTATTTTTCTTAACATTGGTAGAGCCAGTAAAACTGATTATCAGCTAAACCGATAGTGCACGGGTTTTGACAAAGTTAGGGTTGGGGTTTTTAGGGCCTAAAAAAATGTAGGTAGCACAAGCCCACACTGTCCAACCCACTGACTAGTGTGGGTTAGCCCGCGCGTTCACAGGCTGGCCCACAAAATTTTTTTTTTTTTTTTTCAAATGCTAATGTGAACTTGTGAAGTGATCTATTATGTTGAAGCCCATTAACCTAAAGTGTAAAGAAACCGTAACCCATTTCATTATTTCAATGTGGCTTTTGTTTTCTATGTTTTCAAAGTGTTTATGTTTTGGTAGCTTAATGATGTTTGTTCAGGTGTTGTATGGACTTTGGTGAATAGTTTCTATCTTCTGAAGTTTGTATGTTCTATTTGGTAAATTTTATAACTTTTTGTAACCAACCTTAATAGCTTATATATAAGTTATATTATATGTGTTAAAATGTAGTGGGCAAGGTAATTCCAAAAAAAATAGGGAAAATACGTATAAAAAAATGGGGGGATGAGTTTTTTAAAAAAATTATGCAAGCTACAAGCTGGACACATACGAGTTAAGGTTGACGATTTCCCAACTCAAGAAAGTACGAGCTTTAGAGGCCCACAATGCACCAGCCCGTGGTATTCCTAACTCTAAGCATTGGGGAGATAGTTGGTTGTCCTTGTATTTAAAGTCGGAGGGAGTAAAATTTAATAGAAAATTTAAATGGTAAACACAATTATAATTTTATTATGTTTTAATTAAACTTCTTATAAAATAGTTTAAATATAGCTTTCGCCGTATGCTTAGGTACGAGTAGCTTTCACGATATGCGACCCCTCATCAGTCATCACGCTAATAAGGAACCTCTATGAGTATTTATTCTTTGAATGAAAGTAAAAACAAAAAATTGACCTTTAACCCAACAAAAAAAAAAGTATTAATTCCTCGACATCTTAATTGTTTTCTTTTCTTTTCTTTTCTTTTTTTTCGTTTTTTATTGGTATGGTTGTATGTAAATATAAATCCAACTAGTTATGTCATAGCTAGCAAACTTGGTTCAGGTGTTTTTGTCCAAAAAAACAAAAAAAAAACTTGGTTCAGATGTCCCGACAAAGCGATGTGCTCAACATACTTATCGAAACAAAGCAAATATTCTTCGTTACATAGAAGAGGTTGGTCATGTACAATCAATTAATTAAGGAAGAATCACTCCTAAGTCTCAAGTAAAGAACATATTATCAGAAAGGTTCATATTTATAACTTTTCTGTGAGTATTAACAACTTGTTGAATGTGTTTTACAACCTCAAGGGACCTTTCTAATAATATGTTTTTTGCTTGAGACTTATGAGTGATTCTCTCATTAATCAAAATAATGCCAAGAGCATTGTGGGCCAATTAATTAAGCATATACTCCCAGACCCAGTTTCCATCCTTTGTATATGATTTATTTAGAGAGTTTATTTTAGTCTTAAATATAAGATTTATTATTCATATTGTCAATCTTTTCTTAATTTACTTCTATATATGTTTCTTCTATAATAATCAAAGAGAATAAGGAATAAGGAAATTAATGATAATGACTATTACGTTTTAGAAAATACATGTTATATTAACAACTTAACTAATTTTCTTAATTTAATTAAATTAGATAAATACATTTTATATTAAGAATCAAATTGAGTATAAAATAAAGGAAAAATGTTAGTTAAGAACTATTATAGAGAATTAATTTCAGTTGGCACTTAAAAGAATGTAAAACATCATTGCAATCCCCGGGGCCTAAAGTGATGTTAATTCGTTATGGCAAAAGAAGCCGGCTCCTCTCCCATACTTTTTCATCCCCTTCCTCTCTTTTATTTAAAATAAAACTATACCGTTTTGAGTATAAAAAGGGAGGTTGGACTCATATATTTTTTTTTATCAAAAATAATTTTTTCAATAGTATTCTAAAATAATCTTTTATCTATGTGTCTGCTGCTTATCTCGTACTCCCGGTGCGGCGCTGGCTCTGCCCCAAACTCCCCGTGTGTCGCCGGCTCCGTCTCATCCTCTCCGTACGTCGTCGACTCCGTCTGCAACTGTTCGTCCATTGGCGGCTCCGTCTTCTACTGTGGGTGCGTTCTCGCTTTCGGTCCGTCTTCTACTATGTTTGATCGTGCGATTTTGTTGCAATCTCGAGGTACTTTTTGTGCCGGCTTCTTATGCTCTAATGCTCTGTGCTATATCAAGTATCAGTGTTTATTTTTGGTTTTTATAATGGGTTGCTAATGCAAATGAGTTCATTCATAAACAAAAAGTGAACTTACTACGGGATAAAAAAGGTGTTTTGCATATCTAGATCTAGGGGGTGATTATAATGTGGCTGCCCCAAAGAAAAGTCTCCATTTTTATTATCGAGGTCGGATATGTAAAATCGTCATCCCACCTTGTTGAAATCACCCTCATGGCATGAATAATGGCAGTAATGCCTCTTTTATCAATTTACTTTAACACAGTGTTGGTATCTTTGAAGCAAAAAGAGCTAGAATTATGCTCTGGGTAAAATATTACATTGCAGATAAGCAACTTTGTATTTTTGGTTTTCAAGTGTTTTTCCTACCTTCCCAAATCCACGTTCTTTAGCCTCTTTAATATGATGAACTAGTCATAGATGAATATTAATGATTAGAAAGATAGTGCTGTCAACACTGATTCTTCCGCGTGAAATTTCTGATCTTTTAGTTAGTCGATAGAATATAGCTAGAAAGCAAACAGGAAATAGGATTGTGGCGATGCGAATTATGGGTTTAATTAGATAACGTGATTCATGCTCTATTTTCAAAGTTGGAAATGGTTCTTCACAGTATTATTCTACTTATTCATAATATATAAAACACTTGTAACTCAGTAGTAGTTAAAAAATTATTTTATCTTATTCATAAGAATATTCCACTTATTCATAAGATTAAGGGAAAATGATAGCTAGGTTTCAAGGTAACGAAAAAATACTAAAAAAGTCCCTTTGAAAAGTCAATGGTCAGAAAAGTCCAAATCCCTAGGGACTTTTCTTATATGAACTCCCAATGTCCATTTATCAAAATACCCCCAAGCAATTTAAACATTATCATTAGTTACAACATGTTATGTTATATTTACAATATTATAAGTCATATTAACAATATAGTCAGTTACGTTTACAACATGTTATAATATATTTAATGAGTTGTAAATTTAACTGAAGAAGTTGTAAACGCGACATAATCACGCATTTTATATACATATTATAAACGTAACTGATTATGTTGTTAATATAACTTACAATGTTATAAACATAGCATAACATGTTGTAACCAATTATAATGGTTAAATTGCTTGGGGGTATTTTGGTAAATGGACATTGGGAATTCATATCAGAAAAGTCCTTAGGGACTTTTCTGACCATTAACTTTTCAAAGGGACTTTTTTGATATTTTTTCTGTATTTTGGGACCTAGTTGTCATTTTCTCTAAGATTAATCTATTTGTTCATGATGCAAAGTAAAATTGTTTCTAGTATGGATTTATTTTTGTTACAGATTTTGGTGCAATGATTTGCAAGAATAAGTGCAATTGTCATATGAACAAGATAAATTAATTGGTTCACAATAAAGCATAGATGCATCAACAAGTCCAATTTGTACGAAGAACCTAAATCAAAGTAACTGATACTCTATAGAACCTAAATCAAAGTAACTGATACTCTATAGATACAAAATTTGCACAATGTCAATAATCTAGGTGTTTAAAAAAATGCCCACTTTTTAGAATCAATCATCACGAATCAAAGTACTGATACTCTGTAGATACAAAATTTGCAAAATGTCAATACAAACCACCACTAGTGTAAAAAGTTAATTTGGTATCAGTTAAAATTACATTTTCGTCACAGCATTTAGAGTGTAGCGGAATTAACCGTAGCAAAAAATATATATTATGGCCTCAGTTACTCAAGATATAACGCTATAAATAAATATATTACGGCATTGCATTGTAACTAAACCGACGCCGTAATATATTTTTGACAAATGATATTTTTTTATTTTTAAATTTTTTAAAATTTTCAAATACCACATGTCACGTCATCGTTGGTTCAGCCACGTGTCTTCCCCTCACGCTGCCACGTGTCCCCTCCTACCACTGCCACGTGTCCCTCCTTGAAGTGCGCAAAGTGTCTCCTCCTTGTGCTGCTACGTGTCACCTCCTACCGCTACCACGTGTCCACTCTCCTCGCAATGCACCACATGTCCCTCCTTGTGTTGTCATGTGTCACCTCCGAGCGTTGCCATGTGTCCACCCTCCTCACAGTGCACCACGTGTCTCTCCTCGAAGGGAACCAAGTGTTACCTCTGAATGCTGCCATGTGTCTACGCTTTTTAAATCTTGAAAATGCCTCTCCTCCTGTTCAAACCCGCGACCTTATGCTCCTGGTGCCTTTGCGCTCGAGCTTTTACCAGTTGTGCCAAGGAACCTACCTTATTTAATTACATAATGTTATATATATAATATTATCATAATATAAAATTAATTATATATATATATAATATTATTAAAAATAAATTAAATTAAATAAAAATTATAAAAAATATTTATATACTTATGATTAATTAATTTCAAATTCAATAAATTTTAAATATTTAATAAATATTTTTATAACTATATTTTAATCAATTTTATAAATCTAAATATATTTTTAATTTAAATTACTTAATAACAATAATTTAATATTATAAATATTATTTTTAATATAAAATGATTAATATAATACTAATAACTAATAATTTATTTTTAAATAAAATTAAATAATAAATAATATAATAATATTAAAAATATTATTTTTGTCAACAAATTTAAATATAATATTAATAAATAATAATATAATATTCATTACTAATAATATTTTATTTTTAATTAAAATTATTTAATGATTAATTTTATAATATTATTTTTAATATAAAATTTTATAAATTTTAAATTTTTGTGATGGAATTTGCCATGAAAAAGTTCTATGGCACCGTGGAAAAATATGTTTCCACAAAATTTGCGACAGAATTCTGTGGCTAATTTAGCGACGGAAAAATTCCGTCGAAAAAATTTCCGATGAAATTTCTGATGGATTTTCAACAGAATTTACTGCGGAAAAAATTTCGTAGAAAATTTCGTTGGAAATTAAGTGTTTTTTTGTAGTGCTCTATCTGAACACCGCTACATCAACAATGATGAAGGGAAGTTGTAAAGTTAGCAGAGCAAGAGTAAAATTCATATAAAGAAGACACAAAGTTACCAAAGTAGTGGAGGTTTTTGTTGAAAGCATTAGGGTGTCGGGTCGAGTGGGAACAGATGCAATATTTCCTTTTCTTTAGAAAAAAATAGTTAATATATTTCTAAGACTTCCTTAGAGTCATGTAGGTTATAATTAAGGCCTTGGTTTCCTATAGGACCTGAAGCTCTGTAAATATATTATAAAATTATAGGTCAAGTTCCATCCATAAATTGATCATCCATTTATTTTTAATAATTAACTAAGAATAGTTCAGTAGTTAAAAGAAATTCATTAATCTCTACCAGATGGTCCTGAGCTATAAATGACCCACTTAAAAAAGTCATTTATAATATAATTGTAATATAATTATATTTTGGGAAAAAATATTTTTTAAAATTTATTTATAGTATTTAATTACAATTATGACATGTTATATTTCAAATTTATTTTTTTCACAATTAAATTCCAAAAATTTATATTAATTATGGCTTCTGGTGCTTACTAAACTGATTCCATAATTATTATTGTTATAGCATCTTAATTACGGCATCAGTTGAATATACAACTGATGTCATATTATACATTACTGCGTCAGTTACACTTTAAACAAAAACGAACTTATATCACATGAATTATCACTTCTGTTCTTCAAGTAACTGATGCCATTTTGTACATTACAGCGTCAGTTACATATAAAACAAAAGCGAAATTATGTCACATGAATTATCACTTCTATTATTCAAGTAACTGATGCAAAATCATGTAGTTAAATTAGTATTTTGCACTAGTGCACGCATCAATAGCTCCCAAATGTCAAGGTTAAAATTACAATCGACATTCTCATCCAACACGGAATAATGATCTAAGCCCCTTTAAGGGGGGACAACCAAACAAAAAAAAACTTGGAAAAGAACAAAGGCATGACAACCAATATTCAATTAAACAACTACATAAACAAATAAATATGTTGGTTGCCCATGGACTTCGTGATGATTGGATTTGTATTTGTCATGATGATGATAATGATACAATTTCATTAAACATAAACATATCAAGTGACCATGGACTTGATACTTTTAATGAAATAGTAGAACATTAGATAACATGTTATATGATATCGATGTTGTGTTACATCATGAGTAGCATCAAGATATGTTCATGTTAAATGAAGTCGTATGTTTCTCATAATTACAAGTTCATGTTAAGAAATCCAATCATCATGAATTCCATAGACAAAAATTTGCATACAGTAACCTTAAACAACCACAGAGAATATATTATGCAAAAGTAGAAAACTCTTAACATATAGAGCAAGTAGAAAAAATTTTCACATTCAAGTGAACATGCATACAAGCGGGCAATATTCTTGTTTAGAAATATTAGTATGGATTTGTGAAACTTGTCGTTATGATAATTACATCATTCTCAATAAAACTATGAAAATAGGCTAAGCCCGTCAGCCCATCCCTTTTAAGCGCAATTAAGTCAAGGGTCGGGCTTGTAATTTAGGGTCTTAAAATGGAGTTAAGCCTAAAAGGGCTAACCTTGTAAGGCCACCCGTTTAAGCCTGTTAATGTTTTTTTAAAAAAAATTATAATCGTTATTACCTAAACCCAACTAATCATCATTTTTATATATTAAAAGTGATGATGGAGAAGAAAATGTTAATCTTATTTATATTGTTTAGTGTTTAGTTTATGGTTCATGACTTTATCTAGTTATTTATTTGATTATGGACAATAGGTTTTGGACTTAGTGTTTGTGTGTGTTGTTAAATATTGATAATGTTTGATGTTTTAACTTAATTTTGATAACATGTATTTTTAAAATTAGATATTTTATTGTTCTAACTTTATTTTCTTTAAAAATAAGTAAAACAAGTGAAATTGTGTTAAACAGGCCTAAAGCTCACAAGCTGGGCCTTGAAATTTAATACTTTTTCCGTACTCAAGCCTAAACGAGCTCGTTTAGGCCTGAGCCAGTGACAGACCAGGCCTTTTTCCTGCTCTAATTCTCATAATGATAATATCACAGTCATAAAGGCAATTTTGCAAATCCAATGAAAACAAATTCCACGGAAAAAAAAATCTCATATAACACGCTGCAACAAACACATAAAATATTCAGCAAGCAGAAAAAATTTTCACCTTCAAGTGAACATATCAAGCAAGTAGAAAAATTTTTCACATTCAAGTGAACAAACATACAAGCGGACAATATTCTTGTCATTTATGTGGATATAAGACAAAAAATATAAAATTTAATGTATCACGAACAAAAATTGTGGAGGGAAGAAAAGGTACCTCAGGTAAGTTCAACACCAATGCTGAAGCCACACCTAGACAATAGGAAGTCTTGACGAGAAAACCCACATCATCAATGTAGTGTCTACCGTTATCTTTCCTTGGCAAATACATACTCAAAGTTTCAACAAAGAACAAAAATGAGTAAGCAACATGAACAACTGATTAAAACTTCCATGCAAGTAAAGACAACGAAGGAGAACACTTACAAACGATGGCTAGCGAGGGTTTGTGAAAGCCAACAATGGTCATCGAACGTGAGAAGATAATGGCAACGAAAGAGAAGGAGACCTACCAGAAAGGAAGACTAAGCCACCATGATGGCACAAAGAAAGAAAGAAAGAACATGGCGGATGAAGGCAATTGAGAGAGGAAGAGCACACACATGGATCTACAAGTCGAGAGATGAAGTCTAATGAGTACGAAAGTGAGTATATATACTAGGACAAACTTTTCTAGGCCAGTCCTCCATACATCCGGTCTAAATATGTTTAAAAAAATATATTTAAATCATAATGAGATTGGCTTTAAGGACAACTGGTCTAATAAGTAATTTTTAAAAATAGAGAAATTAAATTGAATAAACAAAATTTAGAAATAAGAACTTAAACGATTTGAATGATCATATAACGAACTGATCAAGATCATCAACAAGAAATAATAGGAACTGATCGAAAGATATAAAAAGATTGAAACTTTTTCATTAATATTTTCGCTTGAAGATGGCAGTATGTATGTGTACACACACACATATGCTGTATTAGCGACCGATCTTAAAAGAATTTAAAATTTAAAATTTTCATAATATTTAATACTTATTGAGACTGGATTATAATATAATTGGTCTAGAAAAATTATTTAGATCACTTGGAAGCACGACTGATCTTAAGTTATATCAATGTTTACAAAAATGCCACCGGTCATAGTTTTAAAACCACCTATGCCTATATATAGGCCTTTTTCATAATAGTGCTAAAACCAATATTTTACTCGATTATTGATAATACATGAAAATTTGCACTTTCCTCCTAGAAACTGACATTTCAGCAAGAAAATAACACTTCGATCCCATTTAAGAGGCATAGCCAGCTTCCTCCCTCAAAATTTCAAAATGAAAAACTTTATTTCCAAGATTTAGAAGAAAAATATATTTATTACACACACACACAGGGGGACATGTGTTTTTTTTTTTTTTTTGCCAGAAAGAGAGGGATGATTTTGGACTATATAGATGGACTGTCATTGTCTCTCAAGGAACTAGTTGGTCAGTCTCTTCAACACAATTTCTTGAATTTTAAACATAGACATATATTTATTTATTTTTATAAAAAATAGACATTTTTTTAGCAAAAAAAAATAGACATAAATTTAATGACCCAAACCAAACATTGAAATCTAAAATTATTTTTTAAAGGCGTAAGTATTTTCAAAGTTTATAGATGCAAATTTTTTAATTATAGTTTTGATTTTCTTAAAAGAATGAGTAGTATATTTAGACTGCTTAATATTAGGGAAAATATGTTATTGTTTCAAAAACAGGAGAGAATGAAATTATTCTGGACTTGTAGTCTAGTTCAATATGAAAGCAGAGTCTCAACCACATGACGTTACTAAGTACCAAAGTAGTAACAGCATACCTTAATTACCCAGCACGAAAATGTTCAAAACCTTTTCAACTATTTCCTAATTAAATCAAGCAAAACATTATTTAATTATTTGTTTGCTCTAAACATCAAACATGACAGAACAACAACAGATTGACAGTTGGTGCATCCCATGCATATACCTACTAGCTTATCTCAACTGCACATTCCTTCCACTCTCAGAGATTCAGAGATATTCTGTGCTCATATTAATTTTTGTTTTGCTTTGATGCATCATTAGCCGTTACTCCTTATATCTGTGTATATTATCTTTCACTCACATTAGCTGAGGCTCAAGATGAGTATGTACGGGAGGGATCCGTGGGGTGGTCCGCTCGAGATTAATGCTACGGACTCCACCGCGAACGATGATGATCGGAGCCGGAATGCGCAAGATATCGATAGAGCCGCTTTGTCTCGACCGTTAGATGAGACGCAGCAAAGCTGGCTTCTGGGACCGACCGAGCAGAAGAAGAAGAAGTACGTAGATCTGGGATGCATTATCGTTAGCCGTAAGATGTTTGTTTGGACGGTTGGTACGCTTCTGGTATCAGCCTTCTTAGCTGGCTTCATCACCCTCATCGTCAAGGCCGTCCCACGCCACCATCACAAGCATGGTCCTACTGATAACTATACTTTCGCCCTCCAAAAGGCCCTTATGTTCTTCAACGCTCAAAAATGTGAGTGACCTCTTTAATTTGTTGCTGCATTTTTCTGCTGGCTCTTGATTTTTCCTTCAGCTAATAAGAACTGATAGCTGTGACGAAATATATCCTCTATCATTTAAGTGCAGTTTAAATTATTCTGTCCTACCTGGCGAAATGCATCCGTATGGTTTTGGTTTTTATGCATCGTTGCATTTAGTGCCTTATGATTTGATGTAGATATAAGGAAGCACTCTGTTTGCTCAGTGTTTCTTTCTTTCTTTCACCTTGGTGTTTGGTTAGAGCTTGTGGGACTTGCAAGATATGATTTGATCTTAATCTACAGTTTTCCTTTTAAGTGTTGTATGATCTGAATTTGGACAAAAACATATTAACATTGATTTCCATCCATGAGCATTTCTATTGGCGACTGAAAATTAATTCCTTCACTCTGCTCACAGATTCTATATAATCTATAAAATAGTTAAAGATGACAGATTTGCTATACCCATAATAAAATTCATTTACTTATTTTCCCTTTCTTTTCTGTACGTACGTCTGCAGCGGGAAAACTCCCCAAGCATAATAATGTATCATGGAGAGGTAACTCATGTCTGCAAGACGGGAATTCTGATTCATCGACTATTAAGAATCTGGTGGGTGGTTATTACGATGCTGGAGATGCAATCAAGTTCAATTTTCCGGCGTCTTTTGCCATGACCATGTTGAGCTGGAGTGTAATTGAATATAGAGCAAAGTATGAAGCCGCCGGCGAACTCGACCACGTAAAGGAGATAATCAAATGGGGGACAGATTACTTGCTCAAAACCTTCAATAATTCTGCTGACTCCATAACGACACTTGTCGCACAAGTAAGCAATATATGCTTCCTTCCGTGATGTAGATAGAAAATGTTCAAGTATTTGTTTAAATTTAATTTTAATTTGACAGGTCGGGTCAGGGGATACTTCTGGAGGGAGCACAACTGCGAATGACCATTACTGCTGGATGCGGCCGGAGGACATCGATTATGATCGACCTGTAACCGAATGTCACAGTTGTTCAGATCTTGCAGCAGAAATGGCTGCTGCTTTAGCCTCTGCATCCATTGTTTTCAAAGACAAAAAGGCTTATTCCCAGAAACTTGTTCACGGCGCCACAACGCTCTTCAAGTTCGCGAGGGAACAGAGAGGCCGATACAGTGGGGGTGATTCAGAAGCTGCAATATTCTACAATTCCTCTAGTTACTGGGATGAGTTTGTGTGGGGAGGTGCTTGGATGTATTATGCCACTGGAAACTCGTCTTATCTAAAACTTGCTACCGCTCCTGGCCTCGCCAAGCATGCCGGTGCCTTCTGGGGAGGCTCTGATTATGGTGTACTCAGCTGGGACAACAAGCTCGCTGGTGCTGAGGTACTTTGACTCGCGCACCTTGTTTCTTAATTATATATGCCGTGCTCCATAAACATAAACTTGTTAATCTTCCTCTCAATCTTGTTATTTTGTCATTAGGTTCTTCTGAGTCGTTTGAGGCTGTTCTTGAGCCCTGGGTATCCTTATGAGGAGATCTTAAGGACGTTTCACAATCAGACAAGCATTGTAATGTGCTCCTACCTCCCAGTTTTTACAAGCTTTAACAGAACTAAAGGTGAAGATTTCGATCTCCTTCAAACGTTCAATTTTTGTTATTCTAACTATCTTTATTTTATCAGGGGGCTTGATTCAGTTGAACCATGGTAATCCACAGCCTCTTCAATATGTTGTGAACGCAGCCTTTTTGGCTACCCTTTATAGTGATTATCTTGATGCTGCTGATACTCCTGGATGGTATTGTGGGCCCAATTTCTTTTCAACTGATGTTCTTCGGGACTTTGCCAAGACCCAGGTGCGCCATATTCTGGTCCCTTACACACCATGTTTGGAATCTAACTCTTTCACTGATCCAACCTTTTGCCGGCATTCTTGTAGATTGACTACATCCTTGGGAAGAATCCTCAAAAAATGAGCTACATTGTGGGTTTTGGAAATCGCTATCCGAAACATGTGCACCATAGAGGTGCGTCAATACCGAAGAATAAGGTTAGGTACAGCTGTACAGGAGGATGGAAATGGAGGGACAGTTCAAGGCCAAACCCAAATACACTTGTTGGAGCCATGGTTGCTGGCCCTGACAAGCATGATGGTTTCCACGATGTGCGTACTAACTATAACTACACAGAACCAACGCTAGCAGGAAACGCGGGCTTAGTGGCTGCTCTTGTGGCCCTGTCAGGTGACAAAAGCCCTACAAGTGGAATAGACAAGAATACTATTTTCTCAGCTGTTCCCCCTATGTTTCCTTCGCCCCCTCCACCTCCCGCACCATGGAAACCCTGACCTGTGACCAAAACCACTTGAGTGAAATCATGATTTATAGTTATCCTTCAACAGTTGGAATTAGACCTGCTTTGTCTTCTTGTCTCGGCCAATTGTCAGCTCAGAATTGCCCTGAAGAAGCCGTTAGTGTTATTTGAGAGTGTGTTTCAACTTTTGGTTGTATGTATGTATGTGTATCAAATACTGTATTCTTTAATCTCAATTGTTGAATGTTGTTCCCCAGTTTTGTCAAACGTATACAGTTACTCTAACTTCATCCTCATAATAAATAACTTCCTTTTCTTCTCAAGTTTGGTTTTGTTCTTTACTTCTTTCGTATGGTGCAAGATTGTCTCGAGTTGTTTTAAATTAATGGGGTGCCGGTGAATCTGTGTCGTGCATTCACAAGCAGGGTGGTACAAAGTGATGTTATTTCCAATACTTGAGCACACACAATTATGGGCAATTGTATGAGTGGTTCCATGAGTTCAGTGGCCTCAAAATTTCATTAATGAAGCTTAAAATGAGTCTACCGTGCACACGTGTACCCTTGCGAATCGTTGTAGTTGCCAGAGTTGCATTACTATCTATTACCTTGGCTTTTGACGATTATGCTGTAAAATCTAGGAGATATTTACTACAATATCATCTTTAATTTGTTTTTTGAGGATCTTAAATGACATAATATTAGATGTCATAGATTCTCGTTTTTGATGCCATAATTGGAAATAGTATTTGAAATAATATAGTTTTCTTGGTAGCAAAACTAGGCCATAAAGAATGCACGCTTCCTATGACTTTGGACGGTAAGAGAATTTTTCAATATAACACGAGGTATCTATAAAAAGCATAGGCATTTTGAAATTGCCTTTGGACGCAGTGGGCATGAAGAAGCATCTAATGCCTCTTGTTGTGAGTTTTCTCATATGGCTATAAAAATTTCGTCTTCCCTTTATTTGATATAGTGGACAAGCGTGTGAAACGCGCCATATTTTTCCAAAAGGTCTATTCTGCTCTGCGCTTTACTTATGATGGATGACGAATCTGATTCCTTTTTTGTGCCAACTCCATTCTCGCTGTACAAACCTTTTGCTTTTGGAACATTCCCATGTTCTTAGCTTCTCTGTTTATGCTTGATCAAGAAACTTAGCCATCACAAGTAAGTAATAAGGGACAAAATTAAAACTCCCAGGTCTGAAGATTGTTGTCTCCGCATCTCCTACACTCAAACAGAGAGGAGAGTTGCGAGGAAGAAAGATATGGAAGAAATACCAAACGAGTCGTTGGAATATACACCGACATGGATTGTTGCTGTTATCTGCTCCTTCATTGTTTTCATCTCTCTCTGTGTGGAGCGTGCTCTTCATAAGCTTGGAGTGGTACCAATAATCTCATACTGTAACCCTTCTTCATTTTCCCAAACACACACACACACACAAACAAACAAACCAGGTTTAGTCCATTCCTTGAATGACGTCTTATTTTTTAGCGTTTAAATTCAATCCAAAAGCATTTAGTGGAAAAAGCCTCTTAAACAAGTAACCTCGTCGGCAAGTTCTTGGCGGAGATGAAATTACAAATAACTGAATAAGTCAGTCATAGATATGGGTGAAGTGAAGATGGATTATTATGATATTGAGTTTATCCTAAATTTCTGATTTGCGTCACTCCTCCTTTTATTCCTTCCAGTTGTTTGATATTTGTTGGTGTGAATGTAATAGGTCTTGAAGAAGAAAAAACAAGATGCACTAAATGCTGCCTTGCAAAAACTGAAAGACGGTAATTTGCTTATTACTCCTTTCTTTGCACACCTGTTATATTTAACCGAAAGGCCTTCATTGTTTTCATTTAATTCCTGGAATACAATAGGGAGAAGATCTAATATAATTTGCGCGAGTTATGTGTCCCCAAAATTAAATCTTTATCTCGTCATGAATCTGTTATATGGTTGTTTGGGCTAACCAATGTTTGGCCGACGCGTGTTGAGCAGAGCTGATGCTTTTAGGGTTCATTTCCCTTCTATTAACTGTGTTCCAAAATGTAATAAGCCACATTTGCATTTCACCGCACCTTGTAAACCACATGCTTCCATGCAAGAGGCATGGTGAGTCTGAGAAAGGTGCCGAGCACTATGATACTATCATCAACACTAGACGCCTTCTTTCTACCACAGACGGTTCAGGGAACTGCAGAAAAGAGGTATAAGAATGTACTCTGCTTCTGTTTGTTTATTTATTTTTGTGTTATATGTGAAGTGAAATGATAAACTGTCCGACTTATAATATATTGGTTGGCAAAGCAGGGGAAGGTTCCGTTGATGTCGTTAGAGTCACTACATCATCTGCACATCTTCATCTTTGTGTTGGCTATTGTACATGCCGTATTCTGCGTCACCACACTGCTTCTTGGAGGCGCAAGGGTAATGCATTGCATACTAATATTTTGATACAAAGCTTAGTTATGTGCTGTCAAGTAATGAAAATTATTACCAAATTGATCAGATTCGTCAGTGGAAAACCTGGGAACATAATATGAAGGCAAATAAAAGGCGTAAGTTGAACTTTTAGTAAAGGTCAGAGATAGGCCTGGATCTTTCATTTAGATTCTAATGTTAAACTTATTTCCCTTTGTGTTTTAATTAGATGCTCAAGATCTCCATCACCATGAATTCTTCAAAAAGCATGCTGATGGATTTTGGAGAAGGGCGGCTGTTGTAGGATGGCTGGTATGCTTCAAAATTAATGCCAAACATATATTGACATGCAAGAAAATGAGATACAACAGAGAATGAAACTTTTGAATAAGCATATATTATCATTCTTCCAACAACTTTGCGTCAGTAACATACAAACATATAACTTGAGCATTATGGGGCGTTCATTTAACTCTTCTACCACCTGATAAAGAAAAGCATATGGGGCGTTCATTTAATTCTTGTACCACCTGATAAAGAAAAGCAAATAAAATTGATGGTTTATTACTGATGAAGAGTTTTGTTGAGGGACAGATAGCATTCTGCAAGCAATTTTACGGCTCTGTTACTGAATCTGACTACATTGCTATGAGGCAAGCATTTATCAAGGTTAACATTTAATTACGTTGTCATTCACTTATTTGCTAGATTTCTTTCTATCACGCTATTAACTTGTTCGCTTCATTCTGAATTATTCAGGAACATTGGCGAAGCCAACGAGAATTTGATTTTCACAATTACATCATGAAGACACTTGAAATTGACTTCAAAAAAGTAGTGGGCATAAGGTGACACACAATTCACAATCCCTAACTTGACACCAATAAATTGGAAGTTTAAGCCTCCAATCATTTTCCCCTTTTTCTGTGCTTCACAGCTGGTACCTCTGGCTCTTTGTTGTTCTCTTTTTGCTGCTCAACATTGCAGGTAACCATCTTCAACTACACAAGTTCGGAGATAAGCAAAGTGTGCTCATTTCATTTGAATCGTTTAGATTTGATCTCACAAATGAAATCATTAATTTTAAAGTGTTAGCAGCAAAATATGTTTATTTTGAATCTTATTTCATGTAAAAAATAATTGTAAAATCTGAACTGTATAAATCACATTTAGATGAAAAAGAAATGTGCAAATATGAACTTTCATGAATAGTGCTGGGAGTTCAAGTCAGAAGTTGGAAGTTCGATTTGGCGAAAAAAAAAAAAAAAGAAGTTGGAAGTTCGAAATACACATTGCAATTTATAGTCTAACCACTTGTGATGTCGTTGTGCAGGGTGGCACACTTACTTCTGGTTAGCTTTTCTACCGGTTATAGTGAGTGACTTGGATTCTTCCTATGTTCTCTTTATTTTTGGGCAGAAATTCTTCCTATGCTCATAGAACAAAGACAACACATTACTTCCTACAGAAAGATTATTAGTTTGATTTTAAAATTTTTAAAGAACTATAGGGAGTGTTTGGTTTACAATTTCAGAAGCTCAAAAGTCCTTTTGCTAAACAACAGAACATAATAGAATTAGTTAGTTATCAGAATCACTCATGATAACATCTTGTTTGTATTCCTATGATATATTAAAACCTGTTGTTTTTCAAGAGTTATAGATCGTGGTGGTTTGCATTGATGTGAACAGCTTCTGCTACTAGTGGGGGCCAAGTTAGAGCACATAATTGCCCGTTTGGCTCAGGAGTCAGACCAGAAGAGAGCAGAGGAACAGGAAGTGGCACAGCAACAGAAGGAGAAGGAAGCAAAAAAGCAAGTGAAGCCTTCTGATAAATTCTTTTGGTTCAATAGCCCTCGCCTTGTGCTCGACTTAATTCACTTCATCCTGTTTCAAAACTCTTTTGAGATTGCATTCTTCTTCTGGATTTGGGTGAGTCATGCAGAAATACAAGTCCTTACACCGAGCAAGATTGCATTCTTCTTCTTGCCTTAAAATTATTTATGTTGTCTCATTTCTTCACAGTGCACTTATGGATTTGATTCATGCATAATGGAGAAAATAGCTTACGTCATCCCAAGACTGATAATGGGGTAATGTCTGTAACACACAAATTACATACATAACATGCTAGGGTTGTACTCATCACTTGTTGCTGGTGGCTCGCAGTGTGATTGTTCAAGTGCTGTGCAGCTACAGCACCTTGCCTCTGTATGCAATAGTGACTCAGATGGGCAGCGGATTTAAGAGGGGAATGTTCCAAGAGCATTTTGAGAATGCTCTCATCAAATGGGGGCGTGAGCGAAACACAGATGGTGGGCTCAATGCAGACAACATGCTCAAGCACCCAAACCAAATTCCTCTTGCTTCACGAGATGCAATCATCAACGTACAAGACATGCACTAGCTTCATGCCAAATCAAGCTTGTATTTACATGGATATACGTATACCACTAGTAGAGACAAATGAAAACCTTTCATTATTTGTGATTTTACTGGTATATATAATAATTGTCTCAACTCTAATGATATTTTTCATAACCTTACAGAAAGCTTTTCTGAACTTGTTCATAATGTTTCTCTATGAATATTAAAAGATGATGGTCCTTCATTGCAACTTTTTACCCAAGAAAAATAGAGTCACCATTCCCCTAGTGGTACAACATTTTGATTATTGATGAATTAAATTTGGAACTGGCGTAACTATTATTGCTCCTCAGCTTACAATACTAATTTATTATACAGTAGCTATTGTTTCTCTATCTCACTTCGTAATTACAAGTTAGCTATCATCATAGGTCACAGTATAGGCATAAAAGAAAACAAAATTACAATAATAATTTGACACTGCACCAGATTTTACAGATATTCATTAATATATAGTACAAAACAGCATCATAAAATAGTGGAACTGTGCTGCTTAGGCCCTTCAAGGGGAAGCTTCTCCATCTCAGAACCAACATTCCCTGAGACAGGAGAAGAGGCAGCTTCCTGTTCAGCAGCCTCTGCCATTTTCAGTTCATTCAAAGTCCTTTTTGCATATACAGTGAAGACAACAATGGTAACTACTGTAATTACGAATGAAATAACATTGTATACGATCTCTACTGTTGTCATCCGATGCTTCCCATACTGTGCATCAGCCAAGGTCCTTATCAGTCGACCGCTGCTCGAAATTTGACAAACGTGAGAAAATAGACATTGACGAATCATATAAGATGAAAACAGAATAATTGATTAGCGAGCGTTTGGTATAAGGAGGGAAGCAGATTCTCCCTCTACAGCACAAAAATTAACCATCCAATGTATATGATGTTATCATTAGTATTCTACATATGCCTATCCCATTGGGCAAGATCATATAATGGAGCAATTGTGTTTAATACTCTCCCTCTGGCCTAATGGGCTTTTTTTGGAGAGATTAAAAAAGCCAAATAAATTACTTAATCATAACATATGTTGTATATTATTATATTATATATCAGTTTATAAATCAGGCAAATTAGTTTGGAGAAAAACGATAAATATAAATACTTTAATGTAACTTATTTAGCTTTCTTAATCTCTCTAAGAAAAGTCAACTGATTCTTGTATTAAGAACCGGAGGTAGTATGATTTTTTGACAAGTTAGACAATCACACGGATCTTTTTGCAACTGTCAGTGCTTCATAGCAAGGAAGAAAGTGAAATGTGCCATTTAGTATTTACCATATACTAATTAATCTTTTTTCTTTCTTTCCTTACTTCTTTGATATATTGCGCCTTCTTTCCCGGCAAGCTTGGGTGTGCGCCTAAGTGAAGCACTCCCCATAATTAAAGAACAAAACTTAGGTGCAATTATTAAATGTTAGATGTTAGATGCTAGATGCTAGATGCTAGATGCTCTACAAGAAACAGGAGAAGTTGAGACGGTTTTTATGAGGTTCAGTCAAAAAATTTCAGACATTTCTTCAAATGGTTTTTTTCCCTAATGGAGAAACTGATATTACCAAACACAAAAGGAACTTCACTGTACCATTGATTAAAATAAGGAAAAAAGAAAAGAACAAACCTGTAGATGTAGATGAAAGATTCAGGAACCATTCCAGTTATTGATCCAAGTAAGTAGGGCCAAAAACTCATGTTTGTCACCACTACTGCGTAATTGAATATAGTATAGGGAAAAGGAGAAATCCTAAATAAAGCAACCACACGAAATTGATCAAACCAGCTCCCTTCCCCAGCAAGCCTAATAAGTGCAGCATTCTGAGGCCATCTCTTCAACCATTGCTGCACACACACGTTTATATGTTTATTTCAAAAAATAATAATTAAACCAACATTTTGGAGATGAAGTGCCATTGGTTAAAATATGAAGACTTACATGAATGCGGTCACGGAACAATAGGCCAATTAAGTAAGGAAGGACCATGCCAATCGTTGTTCCAACCATTATTATAACAAAGCCAAGGCCATAACCAAAAATCATCCCGGCCAGCCACATGGAAGGGCCAGAAGGGATCAAGAGCACAGGGAATAAAGCCAGAGAAGCAATGAGTACTAAGGCAAGAACTGGACGGCCAAAGGCGGTAGCTTCCCACTCCATGATTGGGTAAAGAATCTACATTGAAAAAGATAAAACTTTAGAACATGAATAGGTCATTCAAGCATTTCCTTCATTCCAAAAGAATTAGAATATCATCTCCTTTTTATTTTTTTTTAAAAAAATTTCCAATATATAGAAGATAGGTAAACCAAACAATTGAGATTTTCATGCATGTTAGGGGTGGGTCTTAATGAAAAGTGAATCTACCATAGTTACATCTTAAATGTCATTTCATGATTAGCATGGTCCACAAATTCTACTTAGACTATGCCTACCTAAGATAAGAATTTCTCCCGAATTATCTAAAGATTTGATTTGATTTCATACTGATGTAATACATCTCAAAAAGAGAAATATCAGCAAGCGTATGTATCAGTAAATGTAAATGCATTAGTTTGCACATCAGATGGAAAGTCAATTGCATTTGTCTAATTATTGAAACCCACATCCTAGAGGAGCTATGTCAATTAAAACAAAATAATTGTAATGAAAAAAGAAGCACCTTCTCAAAAACAAATGGGAGCCCCCATTTCACGAGAAGAATGGTAAGTATAACAATCCCAAGGCACCATAAAAAGACTTTGATCCACCACAAGAAAGATTTGACTCTTGTTTCTGCTTGAGGCTGCAGTGTTTCAGCTTCAATAGCCCTTGGTTCATCAGATATGACCAATCTAGCATATTCACTATTCTCTCTTACAAGATGCCCTGAGCTTGAGCGTTTTTCTAGCTCCCCTGATGGCTCTTGTGTCATCATAGGAATGACAAAAGGCTACAAAAGCAGAGCGTATGCATTAAGAATAGATTCAACAAGGCAAAGTTCAAGACATAAACCCAATATTACCGATTAAAATTAAGTAAGGAGATTCAGGTAGCACAAGCAAATAACTATTGTTGTTTTTGGGGAGGGGGTGTCAAGGCCAGGAGTTTTTCTAGCCTTATTCCAGATGAAAAACAGTAAATATTGTATATTTGTATGGCATTACAGACAGCAGCAAACAACCAAGAATAAAAACAAGATCACCAAAGAAGAAAACTACATAAATGTATATTTCCAATTTTCAATAGCTTTCAAAATGTTTTAAAATTTTGATATCCAATGTCTCAAGTGTCCAGAAACAAAGTGCAGGAGGACCAATATACTTGGGAGAAAGAAATGGAAGGGAAACAACGATTTCATTGAAACCTATCCCTTGGTTGGGAATTTGGTCTGAGGAGAGAAGAGAATATACGATTTTTAACTAACTACCAAAATCCTCCCTCCTTTAGAACGGTAAGTTTCCCTAATTTGAGGGCTTTAACAAGAGAAAATTTTCTCAAGCATGGGTAAGAATCGTTGCCATTTAGTCATCACAGAAAAATTCCCTTTCCTTTCCTTCTATTTTTCTCGGCTTCCTTCTCTTTCCTTTCCCTTCCAAATCCCAAACATAACCTAGGCTCTTCTAGAAGCCAGTCAGTGTAAATTACCTTTATTCTATAGGTGGGATATACTTGCCACAGGCATATTATAAATATATTGACCTTACATCGGAAAACAGCCCATTCTAATGAAACTCTCATTCATTGATACTGTAAGAAACTGTACTTCCTAATTAACTCATTTCATGACATGCAAAGCTAGCAGCCAGAGCTTAACAGAAGATGAAATCTTAATGCGACATATGATTTCCCAATTCATTCATGGATGCGTTAAGGGCATTATGTTGAAGCCTTTTTCCTGGAAAACTACAGAGTTTACATGCATCCCCCCAAGAAACATTATGAACACTAGAACTTTCGGCTTTCAGAACCACAGTCAACCTCAAAGTTCAATTTCTAAAAGTGAAGCCAGGAGAGAAAAGGAAAGGTAACTCAGAATAGACACACACACACACACACACGGTAGTTTAGAGGAGAGGAGACGAGAGGAAGGAATCCAAAGGAAAAGGAATGATAGAGAAGAGGGTAAGAGAGGGTTTAATGACAGTCTCATGTCTCCCTTGTTTTAGGAAACTTGCTCCTTTTTTTGCCAACAGCAAACTTTCAACTTCAAAATCCACTAAATTGAGGGGAAAAGGGTTTTGGAAGGTATTTGAAAATCTTTCATTATCTCTCCCACCTCGCAAATAAATACCAAATTACCTCACCTCCATTATTAGAAAATCTCAGGCCACAAACATGTAGACAGCTTCCACATTTGTGTCCTCAAATTAATCCACTGGCCTTCTATTCACAGTGGAAGAAAAATAAAAGACCCAGAGGACAGTACTAATCAAAATAGCATTTTAAATCCATTTCCAGCGTCAAAAAATTGCCTTTGAAAACCTGAAATTGCTAAAAACGCAACCTTCGTCCATTCTTTCAGCACTAGTTTGGCCTATGACACAATTATTACAAATTATGACAAAATCTTTACCACCAACAGATTTTCACAATAATTTATCCTAATTGTAGTTATTTTAGAATTTCATCACCCAGCCTCTCATTGTCTCAACCCAAAAGCCGCAAACAGAAAGATTCCTTATGGACCGAGATAAACTAGGAATACAATCTCTGGTTTGTGAAGTAATTAATTTGAAAACAAAAGAGCCCTCTCATGAACTATAAACTCAAGAAAATTAGGGAAAGCAGCAAATAGACTGGGAAACCACAAAGAAAAAGAAAGCAGAGTCTTGTTTGAAGCGGAGAAGAGGAGGGCTTTGAGGTAAAGTTCTGAGAAGTTTGGAATACCTTGCTGTCTCGTCAGAACAAGCCGCCGACCACCGTGGAGGCGGAGGAGGCGGAAGGATGTGTTTTTCTTGTTGCGTGCGATTCTGACAAAGATCGAAATGTCCCACTCACCCACCACTCCAAACAACAAACAACCTTCGCCGTTTAAGGCTTTGAGCCAACGTCAATCTTACCTTCGTGATTGCGAATTCAAAGCTGAGACTTTTCTATTGGGCCCTGGACAATCACGAGTAAGAAACTTCAAGGTTCAAACTTCAAATCAAACGCCAGAGTCCAAATCGAAAGCTTTTTGTTTTTTTTTTTTTTTTAAATTTTATCTTCGTCAACTTTTTATTCAATTTTTTATACTATCCCTTCACCAAAGCAATCAAGCACACGGCGCACGCAGTCTAGAGGAGGTCAAACACACAACTTATGCCCGTTTGATTCGCGGGAGGCGGAATTGATTTTGACTATATAATTTGAGAAGAAAAAATAATCTGAATTTCTTATATTATTATGCGCAAGAGTATCCTATTTATATACATATGGTAGTATCTCTAATAAATTTTAGGATCCCTGATTATAGAAATATGATTATAAGATCCTTGATTATTCTAACATTCTTGATTATAGGGATATGATTCTAGGATCCTTGATTATTCGAGCACTCCCCATCAAGTTGGAGTATATATATTGATCATGTATAACTTGTTACAAAGATACTCAACTTGTGTCCCATTTTAGGCTTTAGTCAGAAGATCTGTTAGCTAGTCGTTTGATTGCACGTGCCTTATAGATACAACATTCTTTTTTATTTTGTCATGAATAAAGTGACAATCGATTTCAATATGCTTCGTACGCTTATGGAACACAGAGTTTGATGCTATATGAAGTGTTGCTTTATTGTCATGCCATGGTTTATAGGTAATGTTGTGGTGATGCCAATTTTCTTGATGAGTTGAAATATCTACACAATTTCTTGTACCGATTATGACATGGCTCTATATTCTGCTTTTGTACTTGATTTTAACACAACACATTGCTTCTTACTTCTCCAAGATATCAAGTTCCCACTAACAAATACAGTAACCAGTAGTGGACCGTCTTGTGGCCTTAGACCCTGCATGATCCGCATCACAGAAGCACTCAACTTTAGTGTGTCCATAATCTGTATAAAGAATGCCACAACCTGGGGAACCTTTCAAATAATACAAGATATGCTCTAAGGCTTCCCACTGTGCCACTATTGGAGATGCCATTAATTGGTTGAGTACACTGACCGAGAAGGTTATATCAGAATAAGTTACTGTCAGATAATTCAGCTTCCCAATGAGTCATCTATATCTCTCAGGATATGCAAACGGCTTCAGTTTCTCTAGATCAATCTTCTTCTTCAAGTCATCAGAAAGCTTATCAAACATGCTATCATTAAGATCCAAGAACGGATTCAGAATTATGGGAATGTTGTTTCGTGCAGCTCCAAGCTTTACAGTCTACTTTAAGATATTGAGAACATACTTCTTCTGAGTCAAAAGGATGCCCTTCTTGCTTCTCAAAACCACAATATCAAGAAAGTATTTTAATGGTCCCAAGTCTTTTGTTTAGAAGTGAGAGTTAAGGAAGACTTTAAGTTCTAAGATTCTTGAGACGTTACTCCCAGTAATCACAATATCATCAACATATATTATTAGAAGAATCATGCCTGCATCAGACTACTGATAAAACATAGAGTGATCACACTTACTTTGGCCTAACCCAAACTTTTTGACCACACCACAAAATCTATCAAATTAGGCATGTGGACTTTGTTTTAGACCATACAACAACTTACGGAGGTAGCACTCTTTTCTATGCTCCCCTTGAGCAACAAACCTAGGTGGTTGCTCCATATAAACTTTCTTAACGAAGTCACCATTCAAAAAGTCATTCTTAACATCCAATTGATGCAAATCTCAATGATAGGTGGCAGCCAAAGAGACAAGAAGACAAACTGAGGTGAGCTTAGCCACATGGGAGAAAGTCTCGGAATAATCAATGTCATAAGTTTAGGCATACCCTTTGGCAACAAGTCAGGCTTTCAACCGTTCCAAGAAACAATCAGCCTTAGTCTTAACAACAAACACCCATTTATATCCAATGGCCTTCTTCTCAGAAGGTAGATCAACAAGAGTCCAGGTACCAGCCTTTTTAAGGGCCATCATTTTTTCTTCCATCGCTGCACGCCAACCAAGGTGATTCAAGGCTTGGTAAAGGATAGTAGGGGTAGATATGGACTCAAAGGTAGCCATAAGGGAAGAGGAAACAGGGGACAAATGTTGGTAGGACACAAAGGAGGAGATATGATAGGTACAGTCAGCATATCTTTTGGGAGGACAATGAGGAAGAGTACCTTTTCGAAGGGTAATAGGCAGGTCATCAAAGGGATGAATAGCAGAATCAAGGACAATTGGGTTAGGGACAACAATAGGAGGATCTAGGGAGGTAGGATCAAGAACTAGGAGTCATGAACGGAATCCATCGGTAAAAGCAGTCACTGGCGAAGGCAGGACATTGGCAACATCAGCATCATCGATGATATCATGTTCGAGAACAGCAGCTTGTGCTGGTAAGATAGGAACACAATAAACCAGAATTTCATCAAGCTCATAACGATAGAGGGAGACTCAGAGAAGACCAAAGACATGAAGAAAGTAGGAGACTTATGAAAGGTCACATAAGTGAACATAAGGTAATGACGGAGATCAGGAGAGTAATCGATAACCTTTCTAAATTCGAGAATAACCAAGAAAGACATAACTAAAGGACTTGGGATCGAGTTGACTAACACTTGGATGGACATCCTGAACAAAGCAGACATAACTAAAATTTTTTGGATCAACAAGAAACAACTTAGTAGTAAGAAACAGAAAGGAATATGGAACATCACCACTAAGGACAACCTGTAACGCCCCAAATTTTAATTAAGGGCTAATGATAATTATTGAGGATAATTATCGAATTAAAGTGGAACAATTATGGGTTTTGTGGAAATATTAATTAATATGCCATGATTTGTGAAAAATGAAAGAACAAAATTATTGGGCAAATAGTTAGTGATTAATAGAGAAATTACTAGCTAAGAGAAAAATGAGAAGTGTAATTAAAATAGCTAATGGAGAGCTTAGAGTAACTAATTTGTTACTTATTTGTGGAAAGCCAATAGAATTGCGACATGTGGCAAAGTGGGTGTGAAAGGAGTGTGTGTGTGTGTGTGTGTGTAAAAGTCAAATGTTGCATTTTTTATGCATTCTTTCTCTCTCTTCTTCCCTCTTTTCGGTTGAGCATGGGGGAGGGAGTATGTCATCATCATTCTTCATCTTCCTCAACACTCCATCTCTCTCTTATTTTCTCTCTCTTATTCGGCCATTGTTGCCCAAGAAGGAGGAAGGAAAGCTTGAGAAAAGGTAAGTTAAAGACCTCTAATGGAAAAGTTCACTTCATTAATGTTGTTCCTTGGAGTGAGAGCTTCAATTTGATAGTTATAGTTTCTATATTGGTGGTGATTTGAGGAATCACGAAAATCTAAAGTTTGGAGAATCAAAAAGTGTTTTTGAGAAAGTTGTTAAGGTAAGTGAGACCAATATTTCTATCTATGTTTTATGTCATTGTATGAAGTTTGGAATTTTTGGTATTTTTGGCCTTAAATTCAAAAATGAGTAGCATTGAGTATTTGGTATGTTATTGGTATGAAAATGGTACCTTGTGGTGAGTTTTGGATAGATAGATTGATTAGAGGTTGAAATGTTAAGTTTGGTGGTTTTGGGATTTTGGTGTTTAATGTTGATTCAAACCAAAACATGATAATGAGATAGGATTTTGGTAATTCTGATGATTTCATTGAATTCCTTGGGTGTTTTTATGTGGGAGTAGCTTTGGTTGAGGTTTTGGGTCTATTGGAAACTCTTAGGAAGCTTTTGGAAACTGCTGTCAAGTTTTCTGCGTTTTCTGATTTCTTATGCGTATCACTCGAGTGATATGGGGCTCACTCGAGTGCGGGATGAACATCACTCGAGTGAGGATGAGTTCACTCGAGTGTGATAGTGTAATTTCCTTTTCTGCTTCAGTTTCTGTGTTGCACTTTCGTGTATAGAGGCAAGAGTGTTGCCTCACTTGCAAGTGTTGTGGGTTCTCACTCGAGTGAGCCTCCTCTCACTCGAGTGTGGGTGTATTTGACACCATGAACTCTCATCTCTGGTTGTCACTCGCGTCCAAAATTCAAGAGTGCGCTTTAACACTTGTGAGTATTAAGTTGTCACTCGAGTAAGGTCTTCTTCACTTGAGTGCTCCCCTTCTTTGAAAGTTCTTGTGCTCTCGGGCAAACACTTTCTGTCCTCACTTTCTAGTACTTGAAGTGCAGACCATATCATCACTCGAGTGAGGCCTTCTTCACTTGAGTGTTCGTACCAACACTCGGATGAGGCCATCATCACTCGAGTGCAACAGTGAAAAATCAATTTTCGTGCTTTCAAAAGGGGATCTTTGGGATAGTTCTCCCAACCCTTTAAGAGTTTTGTTAGGAGTATTTAATGACTCTAAAGGAGCAATAATGATAACCAATTAAGTATTAAAAAGTAATTGAGAATTGGATAGAGAATAATACTTCGTCACTCATTATGAATTATAGGATACGACATTTACCCTACTTGGGAGGGACCAGTGCCAGAGCGTGCACGGCAGGAACGAGTAGGTAGTGACTTTTCTCTCGTGTTGTGTATGATGTCTAGTATGCATGATTGATCATTGTGTTTGTGAAATGTGAATGAAAATGTGTCATGGTCCATTGCAACGTGAGCACTTCAACGGGAGCCATTGTAGGGGGTTGATGCTTACACACCTACCCCGGCTGTTGAATTGCCGTTGTAATAGACATGGATCTTTGAGAAACTGTTTTGTGAATCCGGCCAATATGGCTGTGTATTGTAAAATGCTTTATATGAATCCCGGTCGTGGTGAAATATATTGTTGTGAACTGTGTTGTGGTGCAATACAGCGTGAGCACTTCAGCGTGAGCAAACGTAAGGGTGACACGAGTCATACCTGCCTTTGCTGCTGTAACTGCCGTTGTAGTTGCTCTGTGTGGGTTATGATTGCTTTCATGCCTTATTATTATGTATACTATGAGTGATTTGTTACTACGGGAATTCTTTAGAATCTCACTCTCCCAAAACAACTTTTAGATAGGGCCGAAGGATCAAAGGGAAAGCGGGTGACGAAGAGTGGGTAGAGCTCTGGATAGGAGTTTCATTTTGGCAATATTTGGTTATCATAGTTGTGATTTTTGAATATTTTCTTGGTATATGAATGTATATATAGTTGTGGTATAGTTGTTGTAATCCCCAAGAAAAAGGGAAAGAGATTATGGCATTTATGCCCTTTGTAAACCCTTTTATCAATTAATGGAACCCGAGTGTGTTGGGAATTTATGTTGTACTCTAATATGTATAAATGGAATCAACCTGTACAGGCTGATTGTGTATTTGTAATGTGAATATGAGACCTATGTGAACATGTTTTAGAAAAGTTTTATAAACTCTGATTTTGGGACGTTCGATTTTGTTTAAGTCCCAAATCATCTAAGGTCTCTAATTTCACTTAACTACTTGATTATAAACTTAATCTCGGCCTATGGTGCGAAGGGGGTTACACAACCGAAGGCGTGCAATTAATAGGGAAACAGGTAGGAGACATGGCATCAACCCAAAAGGATTTAGGGACACAGGAGTAAAACATGAGAGCCTGGGCAGGTTCTCAGAGATGACGGTTCTTTCTTTCATCAACACCATTTTGAGTAGGTGGATCAACACAGGAGGATTGGTAAAGAATGTCATGACTATGCATATAATCAGTGAAGGGGTTGAAAAATTGAAAAAATATCTTTTTGCATTATCACATTGAAGGATTTTCACAGGAGTATTAAATTGGGTTTGAATTTCAATACAGAAATTATGAAAATGAGTAAGCAATTCAGAATGCTATTTCATTAAGTAAAGCTAAGTGGTTCGGGAAAAGTCATCAATAAAAGTGACAAAATATTGATAACTAGTATGAGATAAAACTGAACAAGGACCCTAAACATCAGAATGAACTAACTCAAATGGGGACCCAGCTCGTTTATTGACTCGAGGTGCCAAATGAATAAGATGGTGTTTAGCAAATTGACATGACTCACAATATAAAGCAGACACAAACGAAAATTAAGGATACAATCTTTTGAGGGATGAAAGGGACACATGACCTAAACCGACAATAGACTTTAAAGGGAGACGACACACCAAAACAAGCAACAGAATGCGGCACCTGTTCATTAAGGATGTAACACCCACTAGATTCATAGCCTTTACTAATAATCCACTTCGTCAAAAGATCCTGAATTAAACAATGGTCAAGGAATAGTGAGATAAAATAGTTCAAATGTCAAGTTAGTTAACTTGGAGACAAAAAGATTAAGTGTGAGATCGGGAACATTAAGAACAGAAGATAGTGAAATAAATGAGTTGGTTTAACAATGCCTTATCCAGGTACATTGATGTTCCTAGCTCAAGTGGTAGTGGGGTTCGCCAAGCATGGGTACTTAAGCCTCAGGTCCCCTGTTTGAACCTTGCAGAGGCGAAAGGAATTCCCATAGGGGGAAGATATTCCTTTAAGTCTACTCAGTAGCCGTCGGTCGGGTTGCCGAACGAGGCTGCCGACAGAGCCGGTCGGGTTGCCGAACGAGGCTGCCAGCGGGGTGTGACAAACGGGCCGTTCACCATGAGAAAAAGGACAAAGGACAGATCGAAGCGACGCTAATCAATCGGCCTAAATGAAACCAAATTTTTTGAATCTGGAAGAGAATGGGAACGAGAAGGGGAAGAGGGGATCTATTGCTAGGGCCAAAGAAGGGAATGGCGACCAGAAAGGGAAAGGGAAAAGGAAAGGGCCATCGGGCGAGATTGGAAAGGGAGCACGCGAATAAAGAAAAGGGAAGACAGGAAATGGAAAGAGAAAATGACAGGGGGCAGGACGCAATAATTACTCCCAACAGTCATAATTTTCTTCCAAAATCAAAAAATAATAGATTCTCTTTCAAACCATGGTTTTGTTTTTCAAACTTTGGTTTGTACAAAAAACAGGATTATGCTGAAATTTTGGGTGTTTGGATGTTTTTGGACAAAACCTAGGTTTCATCAAATAAGAGCTTTTTTCTAAGGTATCCAAACACACTGTTACATGGATGGGAAGTGGCTGGGTGCAATTAGAGATAAGAGATGGAGTGTGATGATGATACTCCCTCCATGCTTCTTTAGCGCCAAGTGAGGGAAGAGAGGAGAGAGAAATGGATTAAATTATGCATTTGACTTTTCCCTCTCACACACACAAACCAACTTGCCACATGTCTTCTTCTCATTGGCTCTCACGCAATAAGTACCCAATTAGCTTATCTAATCTCTCCATTAGTCATTTTAATTACACTTCTCATTTCCTCTTAGTTAGCAATTAATTTTCCCATTAGTCACCAACTTATGGCCAATAATTTCTATTCTATAAATTTTCCCATCAATTATGACATCTAAAATAATATTGTCACAAATACACGTTAATTCAACCTTAATCGACGATTACATTCTCATTAATCCTCATTAGCCCTTAATAAAAATTTGGGGTGTTACAATAATAGTCCATAAATCTTACCTCCATGGAAGTGAGATTGGTTCCTTGGGCAAACCCAAGGAACTTATGTAATATCCCAATTTTTGATTAAGGGATAATCATGATTATTATGGATAATTATGGATTTAATTGGGATTATTATGTATTTTATGACTATATTAATTAATGTCATAATTAGTGGAAATTGGAACAATGGAATTAATGTAATATGAATTTGGTGTACATATGTGTGGAATTTAAAATCAAGGGTTGAGATTCATTGTACATGGGTCGGAATCCAGTGTATTTAGCTTGTGTGAGCTCATTGTGGGAATGAATGAGATGCTGACACGTGGCATTGTGGTAGCCAATGGATGAAGGCCACAAGAGGACAAAAGGTTGCTTTTCCTCTCATCTCTCTCTCCCTTCATCTCTCTCTATCGTTTCTCTCTCTTCTCTCTCTATTTCGCTGAACAAGGAAGAAGGAGGAGCTTGTGATTTGAGTAGGTAAATGATCTCCATTGCTCAAGTTCCTTTTATAAATGTTGATCCTTGAGTGATGAGCTTCATTTTGGTGTGTATAGTTGGGCCATTTGGTGTTGAATGGTGTCACATGGAAATCTGATTGTGGGAGAATCAAAGAGTCTCTTTGGAAGAGTTGATAAGGTGAGTAAAACCAATCTATTTATCTATGTTTCATACCATTTGAAGTAGTTTATAAATTCTGGAAATTTTGGCTTGAATCCGAAAATTGGATGCCACTGTTCATTTGGTATGTTTTTGGCATGAGAATGGTGTTTTGGAATGAGTTTAGGATAGATAGATTGATTGATAATTGAAATGTGAAGTTTGGTTAAGATTGGTGTATTATTGCAATTGTTGCCCAAAACCCAAATCATGATAATGGAGTAAGATTTTGAGGATTCTGAGGATCCCATTGAGTTTATTGGGTGTTTTTGTATGGGAATGGCTTTGGGTTAAGTTTTGTATCCATAGGAATTAATTGGGCAAAGGTTAAGGAGAGTGCCTCTGTTTCTGCGTTTTCTGCTATCTGGTAGATTCACTCGAGCAAGGATGGGTCTGCTCGAGTGAAGGATGAATATCACCCGAGCAGAAATGGGTCTGCTCGAGTGAGGGATGAATGTCACCCGAGCAGGGATGAACTCTGCTCGAGTGCGGTAGTGCAATTATCGTTTCTTGCTCTCTGTGTTCTTATTGCACTCCCTGGGTCATAGCAAGCATAGCCTCACTCGCGAGTGAGGGATGAACATCACTCGAGTGACCCTCCTTGTGCTCGAGTGATGAGTGTATTTGACACCAAAGGACTTGCTTCTCGGGTTGTCACTCGCGAGTAGGTGCACGGGTGTGCCTTCTCACTCACGGGTATGGGCATCGTGCTCGAGTGAGCCGTGTGTGCTCGAGTACAGTGAGCCATTTGGGCTGCTGCCATTTCTCTTGTGCTCTCGGGCATGTGCTTTCTGTCTTCACTTCCTTGTGCTTGAGGTGAATTCCGTACTTGTGCTCGAGTGAGGATTTTGTGCTCGAGTGATCCGTTTCCTTGGGAGGTGTTGTGCTCTCGGGCATGTGCTTTCTGTTCTCACTCTCTCTTGTGCCCGAGTGATGTCCGTACCATCACTCGAGTGAAGCCGTTTGCACTCGAGTGTCCGTACATCAGCACTCAAGCATGGTCATCTGTGCTCGAGTGAAACATTGTAAAATCTCAGTTTTGTGCTTCCAAAAGGGGATCTTTGGGATAGTTCTTCCTACTCTTTAGGAGTTTTATTAGGGGTATTTAATGACTCCAAAAGAGCAATAATGATAACCAATTAAGTATTATGAAGTGAACTAAGTCTTGGAATAAGAGTATAACTCTTCGTCACTTATTGTGAAAATAGGATTTGATATTTGCCTTCCTCGGGAGAGACCGGCGCTAGGACACGCCCGGAAGAACTCAGGTAGTGACTTTTCTCTCATATCTTGTATGATGTTTTGGCATGCATAACTTATCGTTGAATTTGTGAAATGTGTGCCATGGTCCATTACGGCGCGAGTAGGTCAGCGTGAGCCGTATAAGGAGTGACAGTGGTCATCTCTAGGTCGGCCGTTGGACTGCCGTCGTAATCGACATGGATCTTTGTGAATCCGACCCGTGGGGCGGTGTTTGTGAAACCAGCCAAGGGCTGTGTGTGTGTATCTTGCCTATGTGGCTTGCGATTATGATATGCTTTATATGGATCCCAGCTGTGGTGAATTATACTGTGTTGATTGTTGTGATGCAATACAACGTGAGCAATTCAGCATGAGCAATCGTCAGGGATGACATGTGTCATACTAACCATTGCCGTTGTAACTGCCGTTGTAGTTGCTTGTTGTTGATAATGATTTGCTTACATGCACTATTATTGTACATTATGTGATTGACTTGTTACTATGGGGATTCTTTAGAATCTCACTCTCCCAAAATTAACCATTTTAGACAGGGCCGAAGGATCTAAAGGCAAGCGGGCGACGAAGAGTAGTTAGAGCTCCTGTTTAGGAGTATATTTTGGAGTTAATGGTTATCATTGTATATTTTGGAATTGTATATAGTAGATTTTGTGTAATCCCCAAGAAAAGGGTATGAATAGTAGGCTTTGTGCCTTGTGTAAATCCCTTTTATTAATGAATGGAACCCGAGTGAGTCGGGAATTTATCTTGCACTCTGATATTTGTAAATGGAATCCACCTGTTCAGGCCATTTTACTTTGTATTGTGACAAGAGACCATTGTAATTAAGTTTTGAAAAGTTTTTGGCAAATCCGATCTTTGGGCAAAAGATTATCTCAATAAGTCCCAACTTGAAATATGGTCTCTAATTACAACTTAATTATGAGTTTAAGAACTTAATCTCGGCCTAAGGTGGGAAGGGGGTTACAACTTACTTCCATCATTTTTTATCCAAGTGAGATCTCCCACTCCAAATAGCCAAAAATTGGATTCCATCCCTACTTCCACTTCTGTAGTCCCTAGTTCCCTTATACCAAACAGGGCATTAGAAGTTCTTACTAAGGCTCTCGCCGGTGTGGAAACAATCATATCAAAAGGCAATTCACATATATGTAAATTTAATTGAGGCACACCAACATAAGAAATAAAGGAGTATATAGAACTAAAATCAAATAAAGCTTCAATTTGAAGGCCTTGGAGTTTGTGAATGCCTTTAATCAGATTTGGTCAATCACTAACCTCCTGGTGTGATAATGCGAACACTCTACCTAGAACTGTAGCTCCAGCATCATTGGCTCCTTACGAGCCTTCCTCATAGAACATCATGACATGGCTTGGCTTCCCACACTTGTAACATATTAGACAATTTCCCTAGTATACTCTTCCTCACTTGGCATAGTTTTGACTGTTAGCTATGCTAGCACCAAGAGCTGTGGAACCCCTATGAGAGTTTTGTCCCCCACTAAACTAACTCTTCTAAGGTCTATTGAAATGACTCCTTGAAGGTCTACTAGAATGATTCCTTGATGGCTGACTAACCCGCTTCTTCACACTCCTAAAGCTATGGCTATACTTCTTAGTGATTCTCCCTATAGGTCCCATGGGAGGTATAGATCTAGTTTGGAATCCCTCTATTCTCGCAACTTCTTCTTTTGTCTTGCTTCTAGTAATGGTGCATATCTTGTCACACATCTTTTCAAAATCCTTTATCTCATTAAGGAATGGCGATAAAGCCCTTTTTCAATCTGGCCTAGCTTTCTCCACTAATCGATCACATATCCATTTAGAGTTGTTTTGAAAATACTTGCAAAACTTAGACAACTCCAAAAAGCAAGCAATGAATTCTTCTTTATGTAAATCCTCTTGCTCGAATGTAAGGAATTCAATCTCTTTTGCTACTTAGATGGAGGTAGGGAAATAATACTTCTTGAACTTTTCCCTAAACTCTTCCCAGGTCATCTCCGCATCGTCATCAATTTTGGTGTTTTTCCACTATTCTTAGACGGCTTTCTGTATCAATTGCTCGGCAACTAGCATTTTCTGTTGAGAGTTGATCTTAATGACCTTGAAAATCTTTTCCAAACACTTCAACTACTCTAGTGCTTCCCCTGGGTCTAGCTTCCCCTCAAACATTGGAGGAGCAAACTTCCTGAATTTGTCCCAAACTTCAGTAATAGATGGGGTACAGTACTGAGAATGGAAACTACTATCGCCTCGTGATTCAGCGCATATATGACTGTCACCTCTAGAACTATGATCAATGGGAGTATCTTCATTAATGGGACTCTTTCTTATCATGATCACCACCTTGGCCACTTCTTGCTACCAGTTCAACTTCATGCATGTTCACTGTCTCTCTCACATCCAGGACTATATCCCATAACTCCAACAAGATGACATTGTTATCCTAAGGAGGGGGACCATTTTGACAAGGGGTAGGGGTAGTCTTTCAATTCCTTACCATCCTCCCCTCCTATGAAGAACACCACAAAGACACTAGATAAGAAACAAGTAACTAAACAAATTCTAAATCTAAATAAAGGGAAGTGCACATGTTATGGTATTTAATTTTCCATGACCTCCAAAAAAAGTTTAAAGAAACAATTAGAAAATCAACAAAATAGCCATAGAACGTTGAGCTCTGATACAAAAAATGTAACGTCACAAACCAACCAACCAAATACTTAACCAAAATATTTCAAATATCACCAATAGGGATGTTCAACATCCAAATCATCAAAATACAAAATCAGTTCAAATAAAGCCCGCATCACAATGTTAAATGAAATCCTCAAAGAATTCTAGGAAAACAAATAAAAATGTGGAAGTCTTAGTTGTAATGCCCTAGAATGTGTATAAGGGCTCATAACTCCAAAAGTGAATGTAATGAATGTTAGATAAGCACCTTTGGAGAATAAAGTGTGAATTATGACCCAAACCCAGTATTTAAGTTTAATTATGGTAAAAAAGTCTAAATGGAATTAAAAGACAAGGGAAGGGCATATGGCAAGAGGAAATGAAGTTAGATGATGCACCAAGTGGCAATCTAATTGAAATTGACCTAGTCAGGGGCAAAACGGGAAAAAAGAAATTATTGGCCAATTAGTAAGCAATTTCCTCTCCTCTTGAAAGAAGGAATTGATCACTAATTAAAAGAGCTAGAGGTGTAACTAAATGGCTAATAAAATTAGTTAAAGCAATTAAATAGTGAATTGCTTTTGGTGGTGCTATAAGGAGATGACATATGGCACAATTTAACCATGGCAATTAAGAAAGGATAAGGTCAAACATTTTTCTCTCCCTTTCTCTTCTCAATTTCGGTCAAGAGGCATGGGGAGGCTAGAAAAAAATGATCATCACCATCATCTCTCTCTCTCTCCAAGCTCTCTTAAAGTCGGCCATGGTGAAGGAGGAAAGAGAGAAGATTTTTGTGAATGTGAGCTCTATTTCTTGAGTTTTGACCTTGTAGGTGACCTCTGTTGCTCAAAACCTCTTCTTTAACCTTGTTCTTCTTGATGAGAGCTTCATTTGTATGATTTTAGATTTTCAAAAGGAGGTGTTTTATGTGTTCAAGGAAAACTAGAGGTTGAAGAATCAAAGAACCAACTAGAGGAAGTCATAGAGGTGAGTAAGAGCAACTCTTTGATATATATATATATTGTGGCCATTAGTTGAGAGCTTTGGCTTGTGGATTTTTGCCCTAACTTTAGTGTATATTGGGGTTTAGAGAGTTTAGGATGTTTTGATTATTGTAATGGTGTCTTGTGTCGTGGTTTGGATAAATGAACTTGATTTAAGTTTTGAATGTGAAGGTTGGCAATTATGAGTGTTATGTAGACTTGTTGTCCAAAATGGAACATGTGAAAGGAATGTGAATTTGGTTGTTTTCATGTTTCCATTGAATTTTATGTGAAAAATAGTGTGGGAAATAGCCCCAATTGAATTCTAGACCATTGGAAACATTGGTTGAAAAGTTGGAAAGTTTTGTCAAAGAAAATTCTGTGCAAGGGAGCTAATTTGTATGGTGTTTTGAAATGTCAAATGATGTCTAAACATTTTGAAACTTTCCAGTTATGTAGTAAACATGACAAGCTTTAAAATGACATAAAGTAGGTGTCATTTCGATGCGTATGTTGTGAGTTATGGTCATTGGAAGTCAGTCAAGAAAATAGGCCAGTTTCTGGTCGAGCCAAGCATCTTGGCTGCAACCAAAAAGTGTCTAACCAGTTATTAGTTGCAGCCAAAAAGGCTTTGGTCGAGGCACAAAGCCTTATGACCTATTCTTGACCACCACCAAAGGTTTCTTGGCTGGGGCCAAGGGTTCCTAGCTGCAGCCCAAAATGTTTTTGACCATCTCTTGGCCACGGCCAAAGAGTGTCTTAGTCGCGGCCAACCCCCAAATCTCTACACTTTGCATTTTTGAAAAGTGGTTTATGGTCACCTCTCCCTAACCCTTTAGGCTTTTGTTTGAGCTTCTCATAGCCACCTAAAGGACCCAAATGATAACCAACCCCGAGTGTTTTAGATTTATTTAAACATTGAAATGAGGAATAACTCATCTCCTTAATTCTGATTTATAGCATTTGATATTTGCCCTAAGTGTAAGAAACCTGTGCTGAGTATTAACAGAAAGAACAAGGTAGTGACTCTTTCTCTTATATCATGTATAATGCTTTGTATGTATGTGCATATTATCGAATGTGAATGCTGATGTGTATGCTACTGTGAATGTCACGAATGTGTATATAGCTGTAAAAGCTATAGTGAATGTGATGAATGTGGCGAATGTCATGAATGTGAATGCTGTTGTGTATATTGCTATGAATACCATTATGATTGTTGTTGTGTGATAATTGCTTATAATCTTTGTTAAATTATATATCATATGAGTGGAATGTTACTACTGTTGAGCAAAAAAAGGTTACTATTGAGATTCATGTGAATCTCACTCTTTCCAATGACTAACCTACAGCCAGGGCAAGCAGATCAAAGGAGAAGCTGGTAAACAAGGGCAACTAGTGCCACTGGCTAGAAGATTAGGATTTTTACGTTGGTTATAAAACTTTTGGATAAATGTATATGTTGTAATTATAAGTGCAATATAGTAAGGTGGATGTATTTGTATGTAATCCTTGGTATGTGAAACCCCTGTAAACCATACTAGATAATGAATATGACTCGAGAGTCGTTAGGAAATTTGGTTAAGTACTCTTATATTAATAAATGCAACAGCACCAAACAGGCCAAATAGAATCGAAAAGTAAAAGTGAGACCTTATTAAGAAGGTTTTGAAAAGTTTTTGAAAACCTACTTTATCACAGGACCAAATCATGTCTTTAAGTCGAGGCCTCTAATGAGTTTTGAATTAACCATTGGTCTCCTGTTTATTTTGTGACACGTTTTCAAACCATATTCATGGCTTTCAAGTTAAGGGGTTACATTAGGGTCATGGCAAGTTAAAATGACATAACATAAGCTCTAGAAGCACAAAAGAACCTTCAAGGATCACTCCATAGGTGCCTTTCCTTGCTTCCTACAAGAAAAATCACCTAAAAAAAGTTAATATATAGAATAAGATTCCACTTTCAGTAACTACTGAAAGTTTCTACTGTACATAAGCAAATCATATATAATAAAAAGAAGGAACATGTTACATATATATTTGTATATACCATAATTCCTCATACAAGACAATTACAAGTTTAACCATCATTATGTCAATCTGTATTCCCATTTCAACATGTAATATACAATTATACAATATGCAATATGCAATCTCCCTTATATCACCGTTTATTCTTATACCGGTTATTGCAGCCATGGGCTAACACATAGTTCAACAGAAACCTATCCATTTGACTGGATTGTCCTAAGGTCACCAGTTCTTAAGATACACTCAGCCAAAGGTGTAGAACTTAAGTATGGACTATGGCTAACAAATCTTTGTTGCTTAAAAAACCAAAGTCAAACGCAAGGGAAGACAAACGCCATGACGCGCCAAGGCCTTTGACTTTGATTTGCGTGCTTTTTGAAGCAAAAACTAAAATAAAACCAAAATAACATTCTATTCACGCAGAAGTTAAAACGTATTACAAATTAGTTGGATATCTTAAGAAATGCAATTGAAATTATTTTCAATGAAGCATTTCGCATATCAGATGGAAATTCGGAAAAGTTAAATTAACAAATCTTAGAAGCTAAATAAAAAATCCAAAAAAGCTTAGTTTGAATCATTTTAATTAAATACGTTTTCTCAGGTAAAAAATAAAATTAAATAAGCTTTCATGTTCAATCTTTAATCTCTGACTTATCTTCCATAATATTTAGTTTAAATTTCAAAATTTCTGACTTACTTTTTAAGATTTTTAACTTATGAATTTCTCCATCAATTATCTTTTTTTCTAAATGTCAATAAAAAATTATCATCATGAACAACCTCTCACTAAATAGGATCAATTAAATGGATCGCACCACGCACGAAGCACGTTGTCATTTGATATGTCAACAACCAAATATTTAAATACTCCTTGTGTCATTAATACAAGGTATATTTTATGAGTTGATCTTTATCCTAAATATAAGATAAATTTTTTATATTTATCAATATTTTTTTAATTTACCCCTATTGATACTTCTTCAACAAGAATCAAGGAGGAGGAGGAATGAGGGAATTAAGAAATGTAACTAGGATGTTTTAGAAAATATATATTATATTAACTAACTTAATCAATTCTCTTAATCCAATCAGATGAGATGAATATGTTTTATATTAAGGACCGGAGGAGTAAATTGTTAACCAAAAGGCCTCCTTCAATGACTTTATTGAGTGTTCTCCCCCCACATAAATCTTCAACGGCCTTCTTTATATATGTTCAAACCATCTTAAATGATTTTAGACCATTTTCTCTTCAATAGACATAACTTCTACTCTCTTCTTTTTCTACGATCATTCTGAATCTTATTGTTTTTTATATGATCATTTTGAACTTTATACTCTTTTTGTCCCTTTAGAATACAACATTCACTACTATATATTATTACTAGTCTTATAGATGTGCAATAAAACTTTACTATAAGCTTATTAGAAATTCTTATTATAGATAATTCTAAAATAAGTAATTGAAATGTATACAAAGCAACATGGGGCGCATTAGGCTAAGTGGGCATTCGAGAGGAAAGCCAAGGATGGGACGCCAACACTCCCCATGGCGTGTGTTTGACGAAAAGGCCTATTAAGAATTTGGCAGGTCCCCCCACTGCGCCGCCCAACTAAAACTAGTAGCTACCAGGTGGTAGTATTGCTTTGTGAATTGGCCCAAGAAATAATAAACGTAGAGCTTTTTCTTAAAATCAACTTACTTTAACCAAGAGGGTTGAATTTAGTTGAAAGAGTTAATCCCTTGAAACATAAGGAATCAATGTTCAAATCCCCCACTGAGAGATGAGCTTACATTTAATATTTAACAATGTCTCAAAAATGATCGATTCAAATAAGAGGATATTTGTGTCTAACAAAAGAATACCCGTGCCTAGCAAAAGAATAAAAAGAACTTAATTGAAGTTAAGGGTAAGAAAAAGAGCTCTATGAGGAATGGGTTGAGAAATTCCGTATACTTGACATGCACGCTTAGCGAACTCAACATCATGCGGAGTTAGTTACAAGAGCGTTGTACTATGTGCGAAAGCAGTAAAGAATCTCAAGAAAGCAGTCTTACAGGTGGTAAAATTGAATTTCTCAGCCTTCAATCTAAAGAAAGACATACAATCATCAACTTGAACGGTATATCTATCATGCTTCTCAGTGCCAGAGATGTCTTCTGAGCGTTCCCTGCCTCATGGGCCGGCCATAATGCATAGTTGGCATAACATTTCTCAATTTATAAAAACTAGGGAAGCAATAAGCAAACGCATCCCAGTATCCCACCATCCTAATCTCTCTATATTCCTCCAAGCTTAGCTATGACATTATGTACAAAGTAGGCATGAAATAGTTTGAAGAATGTTCATTAGCGAGAATTACTGTAGTAATGATCATTGCCCTGGAAGCTTCTCCTTGTAGTAAAAGGTTCCTCTGTCAAAATGAAGCACAGCAGGTTGCAGAAAATGTAAAATTCAAACAAAACCAATCCAAAAGGCAAACATCAACATCATGGATAAAATGAAGCATAAAAGATAGCCACATGTATAGGCAAGAGAAGGTCATAAGTACCTTTATATCAAAATATATTATTGATGTTAACGCCAAAATCTTCCTAAATGCGTAAAATACCTTCTTCGTCTTTCAAACTCTATTTTGCAACAACTGTAACCATGATTTTATGATCCAACAATCCCACCTCTCCACAAACCGTTCCTCCCACTACACACCCACATTTACTCACACCCACTCAGGCACTCACCCAACTCTAATCAATATTCCCTAAAACTTGCAAGCTAACAATGGACAAGAAATTATGTCTTGACAAAACTCAAATCAGATTTGATAAAATTGCTAAACTTACCTTCATCATCTTCATCTCCATTTTGACTTGTAAAGAATGGGGTGAGGTAATTTTTATCTAAAGCTGTAAAAGATGCAGCACTGCAAAGGAGAAGCAACCAGCATAAGAAAATGGAAAGATCTTTCAGATGAAATATATTTTACTATATTTTTAATTTCAAGATTCAGATGATACCTCCTACGAAACTCTTTCAATTTCATTTTTATTTTGTTGCCTGACGAAGATTCTTCATCATACGAAGGAGCAATATAACCATGGTCTCCTTCAAAATTCTAGTGAAAGAAAACAAGATATTATGAGGAAAAAGTGGGTGTAAATGTATTATTAGAAGAAAATTTTATATACATTTCAAAAGTCATTTAGTTTAATTGAGAAGTTTACAATTAAAAACAATTGTACAAGAAAGATCAACAACTGAACATGTACTCTACATTCTTGGAATTCAAATCATAATAAAAGTAAATAGGCTTACAAAAGTTGTAGAGTCACGTTCATTCTAGAACAAGTCAATTAATTATTCCCAGAACATGAGTTAGCATGTTTGAAAATAAAGATTCTAAAATATTTGATTTTAATTGACTTGGTAGTGTGTATGCCTACGCGTCCTAACCTCTAACCGAGTATTTTTGAAATAGAACTAGTTGAAAGGAGACTCCACACAAGTAAAAACTATATATCATTAAATTGGTCTGAGAGCTCATTAAAATGATACCCACAATCTTTCCTCACGCAAGATCATTGATCTAGACCCACCAGATTAGATATGTCCACCCAGGATGGTTTAGTGCCAACAAAACACCTTGTCCAATGCCATTATACACACACACACAAACACATTGAAATGGAGACAATACTTGACCCATGATGAAATTGAATTGGTTATAATTTATGAAAATAATTAGAAGACCAATTGTATATTTCTTCTTTCAGTTACGAATGTCTCCAACATATGTGCATGTAAACAAATATCCCAAAACAAATTAATATTCTACTGAACAAATTAGCCCCACCTTCCCACATTTTAGTCAACTAAGAGTTGAAGTCATGCTACATTCAAAAAGCTCAATTTAAGAGGAAAATATTTTCGAAAGAATGAGAAAGAGCCTCCTCCTGATGAATCCATTAAGCGTTATACTAAATTGGGAAATTATGCATATAAGGACAAAAGGACACATTTGAACTTCTATGGACTTGTTAGTACAAATGATTTTGATTTGAGTTATGAAAAGTTTTACAAGATTATCAAATAAATGAACAAGGGAATAAATTAAATAACCTTGAAAATGAGTAAATACTTTTCAATCACCTATGACCCTTGTTAGTACAAGTAATTCGCATGCTTCTTATAGTTAACGACCATTAAACCATGACATGCATAATATGCATTAATATCTCTTCAATGATAAGTACATAAAAAGCATCCATAATGTTGGAACAAAGCTACCAAAAATTTAATTTAAGCTCACATCTCAAGTGGCCATTGATCTCATAAACTAATGAAGGGTCTTGCACATTTCAAGATAAAAATAATATACAATCAGCTTCAAACAGATATTATACTAGACATAAAACTAAGTCATCTGTGATGAAACTTACATTGGTGTTGCCTACTGGACCCAAAGCATTGTCAATGTTATGGCTGTCACCAACAACTTCTAGGGCTTCCAGCATAGTCCCCGTTGAACCACCAATCAGTAATACCTGAAACAAAGACGAATTTTAATGTTTAGAATATTCACAAAGGGGGATCAAGGATTGGGGCTTCAAAATTTTAAAAGCTAAGGAAAAATATTTAGCAGCTTACTTATATACTTTATAGCCTCATATGAACAGGAATAGAGACAGAAATATTGTTATACTCGTCATCTACTAAGGACTGATCAAAATCTAAAGCAATCTTGTAACTTTCATACTACCGCTCCCACTCCATAAAATTCATATGGCAGAGGATACTTTTAGTCCCTTAAGCTTATGTCATGTTTCATTTTGGTCCTTCATAAAGTTTCTTTTTTATCCTTATTAAAAGATAGTCAAAAGTTCTTTTCTTTTTTAACATCATCAATTACTTAATGGAAAAGGCTTATGTGCAATTTTTCAAGCCAAGTCCAAAAAAACAAGGAATCCAGCTCACTATTGTAATTATTTATTTATTTATCTATTTATTTTATCTTTCTTTTAAAATGTTTATTAAAAATTAAATTTAATCAACGTATAAAATATATAACTATACATAGATAACAACGTGTGCTGTACAGATAACCTAAGGGCCCGTTTGGTACGTTGGAATTGATTTTGATGGAAATGGATATGGATATGGATATGGATATGGAAATGAGGTTTAAAAATGTGTTTGGTATGATATGGAAATGAGACATATTTTTTATACAAAAATACCAAAATGCCCTTCCTAAAAACCCAATTTTCACTATCATCAGAACCCAGCAACCAAATCAAATCCAATGATCATCATAATGAGGGTAAAATGAGAATTCCATGGAATTTGTTATAATTCCATGGGGTATATGATGGAAGCTTAATTCCATCAATTTGATGGAATTGGCTCTTCCATGGAGGCCAATTCCATCATCAGATGTTTGTACCAAACACACTTTAGCATGGAAATGAATTCCATTTCCATTTCCACACACCTCAATTCAAGCGTACCAAACAGGCCCTAAAAGAATTTAAATTTAGAATTTTTCTATATAGAGAGAGAATTTAGGTTTAATGATAATGATAATTATTTCTAATATTTTAAAAAGAACTTTAGAAATAAGATGACATTCATTAATAAAAAATTATAATAGTAAATTAAATTTTCTTAACGGGCTTGAAAAATTACACATCAGCATTCTCCATTAAACTAATTAATGGTGTTGAGATTTACTTTATTTTAAGAGATAAAGGATAAAATAAACTTATATACTTCTATGACCAAGATAAAAGTTGATGTACAATAAAAAGACTAAAAGTATAATTTTGCTAATTCATATAGTTTCTATCTTTAATGAGCATGTAGTTAAAAAGCACAATACATTAGCCAAACACAGATAAGAAAACAAATACACGCAATTTAACTAAAAAAGTCTGATCATAAGATGATCTTCTCCCAATCTCAAGGATCTTGGATTTAACATTATTCTCGTTCAAGAGTAAGAACAGTTTTTATTGAATACATTATGTCTAAACTAGGGAATATTTTACATCATTTCTACAGTATTTATTTAATAATTTAATATTAAATATTTAATGATTAATGACTGGTTTAACAAAGGGACAACAGTGAACACGCCTACCGTTAAAACAACTATAGCTGTAGTTGCAGTGAATATGGTCTGCCCATGTCCTTCTGGAAGATCATGAACTGATTGCAGAGCAAGGGCAAATGCCATTGCCCCTCGAAGTCCTATTTCATGGTATCCAAATTTAGGCAAATCAGCAAAGAACAAATCAAAAGCAAAAGGCATTCTTTTGAGTCAAACTTTCCACAGCATTCAGTAATAACAAGAGTGTTCCTTTCCTTACCACTGTACCAAAGTGCTTTCTGATGTTTTGGGGGTATCTTTCGGTTTGCAGGTCTGACCAAATTGACCAAATAAGCACAAGAAAAGACATTTGCTGCCCTGAATTAAGTGACCAAACAATTTAGATAAAGCCTTCCAAGAGAATTGAGAATGAAGAGCATAACAATGATTGAAGGGCATTAAAATGAACCAGAGAATCATTGAAGCATAAAAAAACTAGGCAAGAATCATAACATGAACACGTGTCATTATGATATAGGTCTTATCTCGATAATGGTTATAGCAATAGTACCTTGCCACCCCAATAAATATCTGGAGTAGTTCTAGTTAAGGAAGAAAAATAGCAGAGAAATAAAATGCTTAGCCATTATGAGTCCCTACCGTTCAGGTTTATAGAACAAAATAAAGAAGAAAGGATACAATGGAAAAGAATATAAATCCAACATGAGACCAGCTATGTTGTTCCATAGCTATATCGAACCCCATGTATATGAATCTGCGTATCAGTAAAAATCATCGTTCAGGGTTTGGGACCTCTTAAAATAATCACTTTTGCGCTTTATGAGACAACATTCAACGCAAAAGTACTTTTTTTAATTACAAGAAGAAATAGAAGAAAAAATCCTCACATGAATGTTTCTGCCAGTGATGATATTAGATGAAAAAATGCAGAGACAAATCTTTGAGAACTTTCTGACAAATTGGAATATGTGTAATGCTTCATGACCTAAAACAGAGTACCAAAATGCTCATAAGATTTCTTTAACACGGATGAGAAATAACAAAAAAAAAAAAACCATAAAGATTGGATACAAAATATGCACTTACTATTCCCGTAAGCAGTATTGATACAATACCAGATAAGCCAAGACCTTCTGCAAGCATGTACCTAAAAAAATAGATATGTATATACTGATTTATACCATGTGTGCGGGAAAATGCCATAAACTTCTAAGGAAAACTAATGACAAAATGGTCCAAGAGCCCACTTACGAGAAATACGGGAAAAGAACAAAAAGACAGCTCTCCAAGTTCTGAAGACTGGATGGAACAATAAAATTGTTAATATCAGTATTTTTCAGTTATGATGGCTATCATCAAAGGTTATGTAAAAGAAAATAAACACCACGTACTCACTTGTCAATATCCAATCCTGCATACTTAAAAAGGTGATAACAGTTAAGGTATTCACAATGTGCTGTAAGTAACCATTGTGCTATGCTGCAAATAATTAGGAGAAGAGTGGACTTAAAAAGGATATCAAAGCAGAAGTAAATCCAACTCCAACACCTGCATAACCAGCAAAAGCAAGCAACTTAGGAACATTGAGAATAAAGTAATTTATAAATAAAACATAGAAACACTTTGTGTCATGCCATGTATTAATAGGTTGTAAGAGGCTTGGGATCAGTTGTAGCAGTTCATGACTTCAGCAATATATATAAAGGGCTAGCAAGGGTTGTGTGTGTGGAGTTCGTGAATTAACAATCAGTTCCATAACATATTACATGGAAAAAAAGGAGCACATTTCTATAGGAAGGCTCTCCATCTCTCTTTCCAATCCACACGCACAAGAAAACCAAGAGGCAAGGATTCATCATCGTCAAGAATTATATCAAGTTAAGCAACCAAGAGCGAGATCATAAGTATAAGACATGTCATCCAGATGGAACAACATTGAATATGGCAGTTAACTCGGTCCATTTAAGTCCTCTTTAGAACATGTAGAAGTCCCAAACAATACCAGGTATGAATATATAGCAAACTCTGCAGTCCATGGAGAAAATGTGACTAGTTCTTAACACTGTATAAAGAAAACACAAGATATTATATTTATGACTAACCTGAAGACATCGAACCAACAAAAGTTTCCAAAAATCTCACAACCACCATGAAGAAATTTTGTCCAGAATGATTAGATCTGACTGATGACATGGTCCTGCATGAAGGTTTTTAGGTAGAGGTGAACCTTTATTCATACTTACTATAAATAACAATAAGACAATGTAGAATGTCAAATACCTGTACAAGGAAATTGCTATCTATCCATAGCACATGAGGATGAGTAGGTAGGGGGGTGAACAAACAAAAAGGTAAACAAATTAGTCAGTTAGCACAATCCATATCTTGACAGATAATGTGCTACAAAGTAAAAGATAAAATAAGGGCAATAGTAATGAATACTTACTGCATCATTCAAGACTGATTCTCCAAACACCAGGGCATAGAGGTTGACATCTGTGCCGAGCTCCTGCAAATAAGGCAAAAGGACGCACATATTAGGAACAAAGAGTCAGACACCAACACATAGTTAGATTAAATATGTTGGATAATCCTCAAAGTACTTGGAATAGAAAAGGAAACAGAATTCTATCCAGCTAGTTCGGTAGAAAATAAGAAAAGTATTAAAACCCCTAGTTCAGAATGTTCAAAAATTATCATATCTGTAATTAAGGATCGTGCGCATTGGACCTGAACAGAAAAATGGACTACCAAGCACATCTCTCTTGCATCATTCTCCTTTTCCGATAAAACTTCATCTTCAATCAAAAGTAAAGCATCCAAATGAAAAGAAATAAATCAAGTGTAGTCCTAAAAAGGCAAGGTCTTTGACGAGTGATTCACTAGACTTATTTCTAGCCCTTACATTTTCCTGCTAGATAGTGCCAAGAGAGTTATTTTATAGACAAATATCATAATCAATCAACAACAACAACAAGAAGCTTTATCCCGCTAAATGGGGTCAGCATAATCAATCAATAACATACGTCATTAAATCAAGTATCATCTAAGCAAAAGTAGCAGCAACTTGAGCAACAAACAAATAAGCTAGTGAAGAAGAATGCTAATGAGTCCCACCTATCAACACTCCAAGGCATTTTGACGCTTATCCATATTAGATTAAAAGAAGTTGTGAATTAAATATTAGATAAGTAGCATCACCTGAAATATGGATAGAACAGTAACAGGATCAGTTGCTGATATCAAAGCACCAAACATTAGGCATTCCACGAAAGGAAGTTTATACATAAGGTAGAGTAAACCACCAAGATAACTGCAGCAGAAAGGAAAAAAATGCTAGCATGAAATCAATAAACTCTAATGAACCAAAAGAGCAAAAATAGCTAAACATAAATTAGGGGAAAATGACTCACACTAAAACACCCGTGACTACTGAAGCAATAAAGGTACCAAATATAGCAAATGTCACAATTGCTCCAAAATTTGAGAAGAAAGGTTTCTGTCCAGAGAAAAATCAAAAAGTGAGTAAAGCTATCCAGAGAAAAACAAAGTGCAAGCTAAAGACCAGGTAAATGAAAGCACTCACAGGTGAGAGACTGAAACCAGACTGAGTAAACTCAACAGTCAAGGAAAAGAAAAGGCGATATAGCATAGCCATATAAGTAGATAACATTAGTTATATGATAATAAAAAAGGAGACCAATATAACAAACTTCACTGAGGATATAATATAATGGGAGGTAACAGGAATAGGAAGAAAAATTCCTCGTGAAAATTGAACCACGCCCTGCAAAAGAGAATGAAGATAAAAACGCACAAGTCAGCTCTTGAAACGCACAAGATCCAATACAAAAGTCTCGTCCTTCGAAATCTTGTAAACAGATGGTGTAAACGATAGGCATTGCAATGACCTGATACTAGTTTCTGTGTCTGAAACGTTAGCAAGTCCACCAACAATTAAACCTGCAAAAGCAAGGCAATTTTCAAAAAAAAAAAAAACAAAACAATGACCCCTGGGAGAAAAGAAAAACCAAAATACCAATTAAAGGAACAGCCGTCGCCGTGAGAGTACCTATGAGAAGAGAAGCACTTGCTTCAGGAATAACATATATCCGCTTGCGACGAAGGACGTGGCCCAGAACGAAAGACAAAACCAACATCATGATCTGAAGAAGAATTCCCACGCCGGCAGCTTGCTGCTCCTTGCCGGGAGCCCCATGAGCATCGGCCGGAGAAATCTCATTCTCCACGCCCATTCAAGAAACTTCGCTGGAAGCAGTTGCTTCCCCAAACGTCTGTTTCGCGCGAATCAAATGTGATGATCGTCTTCCAGACCCCACCCACCAGTTCTTCTCCCTAGCTTCGGGTCTTTCTCTGTTCTCACTTGGGACTTTTTGCCTCCGTAATCACGGAAAGAAATAAAAAATAATATCGTAGGAGATCCAACGGCAAATTACTCCTATTAAGTAACTACTAATTAAATGTTAACTAAAAAATCAAAAAATAATTTAAATAACGTTTGAAGGCTTCGTCATCAGGGAAAGCTGGCATTTGACCAGCAAAACAAATAATATTCTCAAGGTATCTGTATTTTATTTGCGCCCCCTTTGGTTCAAGAAATATAGGAAGTAATATATATGAAGGTAATGCAATGTAATGGAATATGATGATGATTATATGAATTTGTTTAATTTGTTATTAAGGAAGGATGATGTATATATATAAAAATGTTTAGTTGGGTTATATCGAATATGAGAATATATGAGAATAATAAATCAAGACACAAAATTATCTCTGTCTACACATATATGTATACTATACACGTTGGGTTTATGATAATTTTTTCGATTTATGTAGCGTGCAGGTTGGATTCATAATAATTTTTTAATATTTAATAATGTAAATATTATGCAGTGTATATGTTGGGTTCACAGCAATTTTGAATATATGAGAATAATAAATCAAGAGACAAAATTGCCTTTGTCTATACATATATGTATATTATACATGTTGGGTTCATCGTAATTCTTTCAATTTGTGCAACGTACATATTGCGTTCATAGTAACTTTTTAATACTTAATAGTATAAATATTATGTAATGTATTGGTTGAGCTCATGGTAATTTTGAATATTTAATGGTGAAAATATCAATGTTTTAAAAGCCGGACCGGATGTTAAGTCGGAAAGGTCAGTGGGTCAAAGTTCAACCGGTTGAAACGGTTGAGCCGTTGAGCCGGACCGATAACGTAATACTTAAATTTAAAATATCATATATATATATATATATATATATTACAATAATTAGTCTTTAATCTAATTTCATATGAAGTTAGTAAAGTCACAAAACATCATTTAAGAAAGAACATTTAAATCAACCATTAACCTAATAAAAAACACAAATAATAATGATTTCATGCCTTATTAAACATTGGTATTTAGTGGCTCTTGATTGATCCAAACATGAATTTCTTACATACCAGAGAATTTTTTAAGAAATTATCTAAGTTATTAACTCACTCACTATCTCAATAAATAAGAAGAGAATATATATATATATATATATATATATATATATATATATATATATATATATATATATATATATATATATATATATATATATATATATATATATATATATATATATATATATATATATTTCAGTGACTTCTTCTTTAAAAGGTAGTTTAGATATTTCATTTTCTATTAATCCTTTACTTATTAATGGTATTCTTAATATTCCTTCTGTTAGAGTTGATTCTATAGGATGTTTCTTTTGTAGTATTACACATTGGCTTTTAATATCTTTTTTCGATTTTAGTATTCTATTAACTCTACTCATAAAATTTTCATTGACTATTTGATCTGGTTTTAAATTTAATTTCATATCTTTTATTTTTTCATATTGTTTAGCATTAAATGTTAACCTTTTTTCTACACTTCCTTCTGATGTATTTCTATATTCTTCATAAGTTTCATATTCATCTTCTTCTTTTACTTCTTCTATTTCTTTACTTTTCATCATATATAATTTAAATTCTTCTTCAGAACTATCTAAATATTCTATTTCTAATTCTGATCCTTCTGATTCTGATTCTTCTTCTTCTTCTTCATTTTCACTTATTACTTTTATTTTATATATCTCTATCTCAGGGTTTTCTATATCACTATATATTTCTTCATCAAATTCTAAAGGTTCTAATTCATATTCTTGAGCTTGCTCTAATATGTTCATAAACTTCTTATCTTTAGGTTCTTTACATTCTGTTGATATATGACCTATCTTTCCACAATTATAACATCTACATTTTCTAGATTTTTTACTATAATCTATTTTATTCCCTTTCTTAAAATATTTTCTAAAATATTTCTTAGGCTTGTATTTTTTATAAAATTTCTGTTTTGGATATTTTTTGAATTTATACCTATATTTATTATATCTTTTCATGGGTTTCCATCTTTTATTTTTATATTTTCCCTTACTATATTTTCTTCTTATCTTTTTATTTTCATCTTTACATCCCCATCTATGTGGTCTTTCATATTCTGAACATCTTAATATTAATTTATTCTGTTTATAGTATTTCATATTCCTCCAAGCTTGTTTACATTTTTCAGATAAATAATTTCTTAAATAATCTATTCTTTTTCCTAAGGAATCTATATAAGGTATTAATTCTGGTGTTTCTTTAAATATTTTAGAATAATCATCTATTATTTCATCTCTTATTAATTTTGGTAATTTTCTATAAAAAAGTTCTAAATATTTTATTCTTTTCATTTCTGGATTTTCTTTTATTTCATAATAATACTTTTGAAATTCACATATATAAGGATTCAAATATCTTGGTTCTAATGAACATATTTCTATTTGATATAATCTTTTTATTGCTTCATTACTCGTTATTTGTTCTTCTAATGTATTACTTCTCCCTACAAATTCTGTTCTAAGCACATATTCATATCTTTTTACTAATTTTACATAATATTCTTTTCTGCTATTATATTCTTCTTTCGCTATTTGTCTTATTTGATTTCTCCAACTTTCTTCTTGGCTTCTCCACCAATAATATACATTACCTAAAAAGCTTGATTCTATAAGTAAATTAGTTGATTGGAAATCTAAATTATTTCTTCCTATTAATGCTATTATAGTTGCTCTTGACCATTCTTCAATTATTTTTTCAGGGTCTAATACACAATCTAAGTTTAACCATATTCCAGATACTGGTATACTTTTACTTTCATATTGATCTATAGGCGTTGGTGTAAATCCTCTTCCTCTTGGTATTTCAAATCTTATATCAAATTCCTGATTATCTGTTTTCTTTTCATGTGATAATTCATCTTTTCCTATTTCATTTTCTCTTTATTCTTTATGTTTATTATAATCTGTTTCTGTTCTTATTTTAGAGGATTCTGTTTCTTCTTTTCTACTCGAATCTCCTGGTTCGTTTAATTTTATTCCTGTGTTTAATTCTTTATATTCATCTATATTTCCTTTTATAACAGTAGCATTTTTAAAGTCTCTTTGGATTTGTTCTAATTCTTGTTCTTCTAATCCCATTAAAGTTTCAATTTCATTGTCTTCCTCATTTAAATCTTCATCATCTATTGCATTCATCATTTTTATTTGTGGATTATGAATTTTAAAAATATCTATTATATCTTTAGAATATATTATTTCTGCAATTTTACTTCCTTCTTCAATTTCTTCATTCTTTTCATAATTTTCTCTTTTATTTTTTCCCTTTGCTATTTCTATTAATTGTTTTTTCTGTTCTTCTGTAATTCCTAAACTATTAAGCTTATCATGAATTGTCCATAAATTATTATTCATTATTTGTTGACCTTTCATTATTTGTTCTGTTATTAATCTTGTTTGTCTTACATTTTCATCCATATTTTGTTTATAAATCTTTTCTTTAGTATTATCTAATTTTTCCATCTCTTCTAAAGCTTTCATCATATTTAATTTTCGGTGTTTATGTGTTATAGGTTCTAATAAGTCTAATTCAGATTTTATTTCAGGTTCTTCTATTTCCATATCTGTTACTCCTAGTGAATTCATTATAGTTTTTACATTCGATTTTATTATTCTTAAATCTTCAGTATTATTATCTATCTTCTTCTTCATATTATATATTCGCTCTTCTAAAGACTGGCTTAAAAATTCTAATCTGTCTTTCCTATTACTAGGTTTTTCTATTTTTACTTTTTCTTTAATGTCTTCTGGGACCATTTCTAATATTTCATCTAAATTATATATTTGCATTAAATCATAAATATTAGGGTTTATATATGTTCCTAATTGTTTCATTATATACATATTATTCCAATTCATTAAATTCCAAGTATTATTTCCATTCCCTCCTGGCATAAAAGGTGTAAATATACATGTTTCTTCTTGATTTCCTATTAATGATAAATGAGAACTTATAGGTAAATTAGTTATTTCTACTTCATACATACGGGGTTCTATTTTCTTTATAATATTCATATTATATTTCTACAATTATCAACTATAAGATTGTAAACAATAAATTAAACTAATTGATCACCACAATTTATAGCAAATTTTAAAATTATTATCGCAAATAAGGTAATGAAAGTAGTATGAGAATTGATAGGGATCTAAAAGTTCCATTTTATCGAACCATAAGCTCTGATACCATAGCTTATGCAGACTGGGCAGCATGCAATTTTCATGCGAAATTTAAAATAAAGATATAAACAAGGACACACTTGCAAAATCAAAGTCTGTACAGATATTTTACAAAAAAGATAAATAAAACTAGGATGATCTTTGACCGATGTTGATCCGGGTTATAGAAGGAACCATGTCCTCTTTCATACATGGACCATTTACAGAGAATTCCTTTTGAATCTCATACAGAGCATTCATTTATGTGGAATCTCAACCTTCTTCCTTCAGACCATATCAGCACAGCCTTCCTTCGTTTCCTACTGGAGGCGTATTCATCCTATTTTTATTCATCCGAACATAAAAAGACTCTTTTTTTTTTTTTTTTTTTTTAACATACTGCCCAGTAACATAATCTATAATACTTCCCTTATGATCGCATAAAATTTCCCCCTTAGATCCCTAAAAGGAGTTTAGCCCCTCATACCTGGTTATTCTTCAGTAATTGATAATTAAAGATAATATTGGTTGCAGCTACCACGGAGAACTTCTCGCACAACTCACAAACACAAGAGAGAGAATTCTGAGAAAGATTACTTTGCATTCAAAAGTGATTGCAATTACAGAATGGGTGCCTTACTGAGCGGCTTACATGAGTATTTATAGAGTCGAGTGACCAACTCTGATTACAAACAGACAGCTCTACTTTACAGATCATCTAATAAAGGACGATAAGAATTACAAACAGACAATTCTACTTTTACAGATCATCTAATAAAGGACGATAAGGTTCTTACAAGATAAAAAGCATTATTTTTCTGAGTGCTCTTCTTTTTTTCTTGTCGGCCACGTTTTTCTTTCCTTCATTTGACTGCTTCTGCCGACACTTATATTTGTATTCTTCTGTCGACACTTCATAATAGGCTTGGATCCATATTGATATTTGGGTTTCTATCTCTTCCTCGGACTTCTTGGCAGTATTCACACTCGTGATTTGGATATTCTCCTATTATTTGACAAATTCTTCTTTTTGTATCAGGAGTATTTTCCATCTTATTCTTTTTTATTTGGTCATACCATAACCCAAATTGCTTTTCATTCTTTGGCTTCTTTCCAAGAGAATACATACAAGTCTTATCTGTACAATAACATACATATATCTTTTCTTCTTTTTCTGGATTTATAGTCATATTCGCCACCTTTATACGATTCATCTCCTGGAATATTATATGGTAATCTTGAGCCCTTATATTCGATACACGAAACTGAAAATCATCATCATCTGTTATATCTTCTTTTACTTCTGGTTCGTATACCAAAGGTTTCTTGGTGGTTCCCAGTCTGATAAGATTTATAGGCATATAAAATTGATCTGGAGTAATTTCAGCTACAGTTGAATAACACCTGATGAATACTTGATGTTGAGTTACTATATCATAATAATCTCCTACAGCTTTTATAAACTTTTCGGGTAATTCAGCTATTTCAGATAAATTCCTGGAAGGGTATATACTTTGGATTAATCCATACTGGTATAAGGTTCTAACAATACCCGGAGGAGTTCCTGGGTATATAATAGCTTTGTTAAATGCATAGTGGGCCACGTATTTAATGGTCTTATGGGTTAAAGAAAGATGGTTCAACTTTTTGATGATTACTTTATAGAAATTATAAAGTTTTGGGATTTCAAAAATATCAGCATTATTAGAAGGTTCCTTTGGAGGAGGAGAATTATTGGAAGGTTTCTCTTTTTCTTTTTGTTTTTCCTGGGTTGTCATTATCTGAGAAAAAGTTAAAGTTTCTGGAGATGGTTGGCTTATAGGAGTAGAAGTTAATAATGAATTAGAGGTTAGGAGAGATTCAAGTCCAAATGACTCGATTATACTTTGGGTATTGTGAGTAGATGACTCGCCTGGAGTGAATGACTCCATTATAGGTAGACTTGGTTTATAAACTTCAACTTCTTTTTCTTTATTCGTAGTTTGGACTTCTGTCCTTATAAGTGGGTTGGCATCAGCCTTACAGATCTTCAAATTCTCAAGCTGAATATAGATGTCATTAAGAGAGTCATTAATACCAGATATTGAGCTTGTTAACCCTTGTATACTGGTACTAACTTGACTACTTAATAGACTCATATTCATTTCAAGAATATTCATCTTCATTATAAGTTGGTTCATCAAAGGGGAAGATTCTTCTTCCTTATTCGTCTGATTTACAGGACTTTTTCTGCCAAGTCGGCTTACTGGCTCCATCTGCTTAAATAATCAGCAATTAAGTTATTCTTTCCTTTAATATATTCGACTTCATAATCATAATAAGATAAATCTGCTTGCCATTTAATCAACATTTTACTACTTATTTTATTTTGTTTTATCCCTCTAGATAACCAATGTCTAACTTGCGTATTATCTGTCCTTATTACAAATCTATTATTTACTATAAATAATTCTAATTTTTCTATAGCTTTTACAACAGCTAATAATTCTTTCCAATTTGAATGATATCTACTTTGAGAATCATTGAACTTCCCACTTGTATATCGAGTTATTTTTTCAATTCCATCTTCATCTTCATAGTATAAAGCTGCTCCCCAATAATTATCAGAGGCATCTGTATATATAATCCATTTTATATTTTCTTTTAGAGGTATGGTCAACTTTGGTAATTCTTTACATAAGACTTTTATATTTTCTACTATTTTTTCTATATTATTGTCCCATTTCCATATAGTCTTTTCTCCTGCTAATTTAGATATCTTTGAGGTTAATGCTGATAAATTAGGGATATAGTTTCTAGCCTGGTTTACTAGTCCTAAAAAAGATTGTAAATCTTTCTTATTACTTATTTTCTTAAATTGTAATATTTTCTGACTTATATGATCTTGTAATTCTATTCCATCTTTGGTTAATATTTGTCCTAAAAAATTTACTTTTTCTTTTCTTAGCTCCATTTTTGATGGTGATATATTTAGTCCTTTTTCTTCTATAATATTTACAAATTGTTCCAAATGAATTTCATGTTCTTTTTCATTTTTTGAAAATATTAATATGTCATCAATATAAATTACAGCAAAATCTCTTATTGATAATAACATTTTTGACACGTATTCCTGAAATATACTAGGGCTATTATGATAACCCATTGGTAATACATTCCATTCATATAGTCCTTCTGAAGTACTAAATGCTGTATATTTTTTACTATCTTCTTCGAGTTTTACTTGGAAAAATCCTGATTTACAGTCAAATTTACTAAATATAGTTTTTCCTCTTATTAGATTGAATAATAAATCTATTTTAGGTATTGGATATCTATTTCTTATAGCTAATTCATTTAATTTTTGGTAATTTATGACCATTCTAGTTTTTCCTCTTTTTTCTTCACTATGTTTAGACACAATTATAGCTGGTGATGAATATTCTGATCTACTTTCTCTTATAAGATTATATTTTTTCATTTCTTCTATATGCATTATAAATTCTTTCCTATCTTCTTTTGTCCATACATAAGGTTTACAATTTATCTCTTTACTATAATCTTTTAATTCTATTTTAGCCATAGGTTTAGACTTTTCCCAATGTATCAAGGGATTTTCACTATAATTATCTATTATTCTTTGTTCTATTGTTTTTATCTCTATGATATTCAAGGTTGCTAACATATGTTGAATTTCTACTGGATTATTATTTTGTAAGAATTGGACCTCATATTCATTATTCTTTTTCTGAAATTTTTCATCTTTTCTTCTATATGGTCTAGTTATTCTTATACCCCAAGCTTCATGTTTACAAGGTGTTGTTAATATTAAAGCTTTACTAATCATATGTATAGGAAAATATTGTTCTAAAAAATCTAATCCTAAAATTACATCACAAGAGGGTTCATTATATTGATTTAATTCTTTTATTACTAATTCATAATTTCCTATTTGAACTTTTACATCTTTTGCTTCTAATTCTAACATATGGATTTCTTTTCCTGCACTTTCCATTCTTAACATTTTATTTTTTCTTTTCCATAATTCTGGTGGTAATACATTATATTTTGCTACAGTTAAGTTTGCTCCAGTGTCAACTAAAGCATGATATTTTCTAGATCTATACTTTGCATATATGAATTTTATAAGTATATAGTATAATGGTCTACTCATATCCTAGATAATACTTCTAAACGTTCTTTTAATGTTTTCTTAATTTCTTTTCTATCTTTTCTTTCCCTCATTACTCTAGCATATTCTTCTTCATATATTAAGGGATGATTATCATGTATAAAATTTAACCTTCTTTTTTCCCATTTATAGGTTTTACTCAATCTCTTAATTATCATTCTTAAAAAACTCTTATCATTTTTTGGTATCTTTGTAATATATTCTCTTTTTTTATATGCCCAAAATTCCCCATCTATTATTAGTCTACTTTTATTTCTTAATTCTTCATTTAACATATGAATGTCTCCCATATTAAACTCTAGACAATAAGTCTAATTGTTTCTTTAATTCTTTCTTTATACTTCTTCTTTGTCTTTTCCTAGTTATGACTTCATTTACTAATTGTATGTACATTTGATCATTATGTTGAACTATTTCTAACAATTGGCTTATAACTGTATGTTCTATTTTGTCTGTTTTGTTTGTTTTATTTATTAAGTACCTTAATAATCCTATATTACTTTTAGGTATTCTTATATCATTATTTTCTTTATTGTAATACCAATTATTTTTATCATAAAGTGTGATTCTTCTATCCATTAAGCTCTAGATAACAAATTTAATTGTTTCTTAAACTCTTTTTCTACTTCATTTCTATGATACCTTCTATTTATTTGATATTGTATTAATCTTACTCTTACTCTTCTATTATCTATATCTTGTAACGCTAAATATAATGCTTGTTTTTCTATTTTATCCCATTGTCTTAGTTTATTAATAAAACTTTTCATTAATTCTCTTGCTACTTTGGGTATTCTTATTCCTTCATTATTCTTAAAATAATACCAATTATTGTCATCATATAATGTTATCTTTCTATCCATTTAAGACCTAGATAATACTTTTAATCTTTCCTTTAATTCTTTCTTGATATCATTTCTGTTCATCATATTGTTTACTACTGCATTGTAGGCTTCTACAAAATCTTGTGGTTGATTGTTATATACTATTCTTAATTGTCTTTTTTCTTTTTCATTGCACTTATTTATTTGGTGAATTATATGATTCATCATTGACTTATCAGATTTTGGTATTACTATTTTTTCATTATCTATATAATAATAATCTTTACTATTGTCTTCTGCTGATATTATTCTTATTATTTTGGCTGTGTAATGTGTATTTATCATCATATTAATTTCTGGATTATAATTGTCTGATGGTTTATGTTAAAGATTATTCTATCTTTTTGATTTCTATAGGGTCTTACTCTTTCTAAAAAGTCTTTTCCTAAGGTTACTTTATATGACCTATTTGAATCTTGTTCTACCCATAAGGTTAATTGTATTACATCTCTTTTATTAAATCTCAATATTATATTTGTTTTTATACCTTCATCTGTCTCTTCATAGTCATTTTCTATATATCCTATTTCTATCTTACTTTTTTCTGTATTTTCATCCACTAATGTTATTATTTCTTGCCAAATTCCATTCTTTTTAATTTCCATTAGAATTTTACTCTGTTCATTTTCTTTAGTTATATCTAAACTTGTTATTTTTTGGTTTATTTCAACTAGTTCTGTATTTATGGGGTTTAATAGGGACATTTCAGCTAATTTACTACTACTTGCTATATCAATACTTTTTCTTGGATTCATTATATTTATATGTAAAGGTTCATTTAATGTATTTATTTTTAATGATCTATTACCTAAATTATTGTTTGCAATTAACCTTTTTCCTCTTTTATCATTGATACTTATAGTTTTGTCTAATTCTATTTCCAATATTTCCGGTAAGGTTATATTTATAGGATCTGTTTTTACTTCTTTTAATATAGGCATAAACTGTTTTTCTATACTTACTCTTCCTATTGATTTATTATATATTTTATGTTCATTTGTAAATACTAATCCTACCATTGCTGTTATACTTATTGTTTTAGCACCTTCTAATAATTTTATTCCTTTTAATTTATGATATATCATTATTGATTGATCTATATGTTCATCATTTCTAGATATTGCAAAATTAGTATTCAAAGTAAATTTTAATTTTTGATATATTAAATTGCCTGTTAACATTCCTAATACACTATCTTGTACACTACTTATTATTCTTCCATCTGTTATTAATAATTCTATAGGTGAATCTATTCCTTCTTTAAAATAAGCTTTTACTAATAACTGTATTCCTGCAATATAAATTTCAGTGACTTCTTCTTTAAAAGGTAGTTTAGATATTTCATTTTCTATTAATCCTTTACTTATTAATGGTATTCTTAATATTCCTTCTGTTAGAGTAGCTTATGCAGACTGGGCAGCATGCAATTTTCATGCGAAATTTAAAATAAAGATATAAACAAGGACACACTTGCAAAATCAAAGTCTGTACAGATATTTTACAAAAAAGATAAATAAAACTAGGATGATCTTTGACCGATGTTGATCCGGGTCATAGAAGGAACCATGTCCTCTTTCATACATGGACCATTTACAGAGAATTCCTTTTGAATCTCATACAGAGCATTCATTTATGTGGAATCTCAACCTTCTTCCTTCAGACCATATATATATATATATATATATATATATATAATATAGTGTTGAATAAACTAAAAAAAAGTAACCCAAAAATAAACACAATATATAAATTATAAACCAGCATAAAATATAAGTATAATTAAAAATTTGTAATTAAAACCTTAAATTTTTATAATAATTCTTATCTTTAAAAAAATCATGATATTATAATGTAAATAATTTTTCATTGCCTTTATAATATAGTAAATCATTATTTTTTGTATTAATTAACAGAAATAATTTAATACGACAATTAATTTAATTTTCACCCATCAAAATTAACATCAAAATAAAAGGAGATATTTTTATGCATTAAATTTTAAGAATGATATCGTAATATATCCAACTCCCAATCCCAAGTCTGATTGTATTTGGAGTTTGCATCTTTTAAATCATTTCAGTTTAAAAAATTCCAAAAATGTTAATTATTAATTATTACCCATTTGGCCATTATGCCACATCACCAAATCTTGCGTATGGAAGACGCTTCATTCCGAATTTCAAGGCATCTTTTTCATTTTCAGTTTCTCAACAGTCAACACTGCCTTTCTCTCTTTCTTCATCGCTCAACACAGTTTTCCATCGTCCTCCCAGATTCGCGAGTTCGTCGGAGATGCTACCAGTACGATAAGCTCTTTTCCTTCACTTCTCCTTTCAAAAATCATATCTTATAGTGGTACTCAGGCTAAAAATCTCTTTCATGACAGCGTACGATGAAGGATGCGCGCTTCTTCTTTCTTCCTCTCCCTCCTTTTCCTTTTTTCTCTTCTGCTAAACGCGTTTAAGCCGCCCGGCTTTCAAATATTCGTTCCGGGTGGCGGCTTAACTCCGGTTTCCGGTCTAAATGGCGGTTCTGGACGGCCTAATCCGGCCTAACCTTTTGAACGGCTTAACTCTGAAACTCGGATCGTCCTCTCCTCCGGTCAACAGTCGGACCATCCGGTCCAGTCTGGTCCTGAAAAACACTGGAAAATATTATGAGACATGTTGCTTTCATGGTAATTTTTTAATATTCAATTGTGGGAATATTATTTAATGGAATATTTTGATATTTTTTATGGCGAAATATAATTCTTTTAATTTGTAATGATGGAATGTTTTTAAAATTTTTATATTATTAATAAGTTTTTAATATTTAATGGTTGTAATTATTTAATATTTAATAACATTTATGGATGAGCACATTGGTCAATTTAAAAAAATATGATGGCAATAATATAGTGTATTTTTTACTTGTTTATATGAGACATGCATCCCCATTTATTAGTTTTAGCGGTGTAATTCTGATTATATCAAATGATGTAATCTATATTACAAAATGTAATCTTTTTTACATTACATATATCCAACCAAATATTATAATCGATCTGTTACATCAAGATTACAGATAATCCTCTTCCATAGAATCAAACCAAACATGCTATTAAATATTTTACACTATATATAATATAAATCTAATTGGCCCAAAAATATGAATAATTTAATTATCAATTAATTGATTAATAACATCAATATGAAAAGTCGAAAGAGCATGCTAAGTGTTTGTTTGGTTTGAGGGGAGGGGATTGATTTTGCTCCTCTTGTTTGACTTGATAAATTGTTTAGGAGGGCCCCCCCTTCCCCCCCCCCCAACACAAAAAAAAACTCAAAAGCGGGGAGATTTGGAGGGAATGGGCATATTTTTGCCCTGTCCTAATTAATATAACTTTAGGCTTATATTGAAAAAAACAACCAATCTAGAAGTTAACCTCTTCTTACTCTCCCCATCGTCTACCCCGCCAACCATCCTGGTTTGGCCCTCTTCACCCTCGTGCTATTTTTTTCTAAAAAAGTGAATGTCACCTCTACTAGCATAACCACTGCCCCCTCAAGCATCAGCACCCTTCCGTTGGTCACTCTTCCATTTAGGAGAAATTTCAATGAAGGACCATAGCAGCCAATTGAAAAAACCGTAGCCATTTAATATTCAATGGCCCCAAAAAATTTTGAAATTTTGATATAGTATTTAAGAGTAAAAAAGAAATCATAGTTTAATGTGAAATGACCAAAATATCCTTATGTTATTTTTTTAACAAACATAAGGTTAACCATTACTCACCACTGGAGCTCCGTGTGAGTTGCTTGAGAAAGGATGGTCAAAGCTATGATGACTTGCAAGAGGGCTGTCAGAGCTCCAGTGGCCGAGAATTTTTTTAAACAATGAAGGTGGCCAATGGGGGTTTAAAACCCATAACCCCTTGTCACACAATAAATTGAAGGTCTTTAAGCCACCCAATCCTTTTAATTATATGGTGCAAAAACAAATATATGTAATAAACTTAGGTCCCTAACTTACATCATAATTCCCTTATATGTTGTTACTAGTTCTCTTATTTGTACTTGTTAATTTATTAATTGAAGTGATTCTTATACATATATTCACATATGAAAGATTTTTTATTTTTTCCGCCAACACATATGAAAGATTAGGAATATGGAAAATGGAAGTTGTCAATTCCCTGATATTCATATAAAAAATTTAGTGAGGTAATTTCGTTTAATAAGGCTAAGATACATATAACCTCCCTCAATTTCAGCTCTGTTTCATGCAACTTTCATCATATTTAAATGTTTAAAAATCATATCCTTAACTTTCAAATCTTGACTTCAAACCCTTATTGTTAAAATGACCTTTAAATTTAACGTTGTGTAAATCACATCATATTATTTCCATGAAGGCTCCCCACAGATGGTAGTACATCAAGGGTAGAAACAATCATGAGGCGAAAAATTTAATTTGAACTAAAACCAAATGTAAATGGATGTTATATAGCTATCTAGATTATTTCACAAAATGATTCATGTCCTGTCATTTTTCAAGATGTTTTTTTTTCTCATTATGGATTTTGGACTTCAAGAATAAATGGTTTTTTTTTCCAAAATGGCTTTCGGACTTCAAAAATAAAAATTAAATGATAATGAATAATAAAGGCTATTAAAAAAATTGGTGTTGTTTTACTGCAAGTTTTCAAGATATACAATAGATAGATAGATAGATAGATATAATGTAACCCCCTTCCCACCATAGGCCGAGATTTGCGTTCGTAAACACGTAATTAAGTTTGAATTAGAGACTGTAAGATAACTTGGGACTTATGCAAATTAAATTTCCCAAAATCAGGGTTTTCAAAAACTTGTTCAAAACCTATTCACAATGGTCTCATATTCATAATTCAAAACCAATATGGCCTGTATAGGTGGATTCCATTTACAAATATCAGAGTGCAAAGTAAATTCTTGATTCACTCGGGTTCCATTCATTTGATAAGGGTTTACACAAAGGCATAAAGCCCATAATTCATACCCTTTACTTGGGGATTGCACAAAACTAGATCACAATTCGCAAAATATACATATACATCCCACCAATTATCCAATAATATACAATGATAACCAAACCAAAAAGGAACTCCTAACACAGAGCTCTACCCGCTCTTCGTCACCCGTTTGCCTTTCGATCCTTCAGCCCTGTCTAAAATGTTTGATTTTGAGAGAGTGAGATTCTAAAGAATCCCCGTAGTGTCAAATCAATCATATAATGTACAATAGTAAGGTATGAAATCAAATCATTATCCATACAAGCAACTACAACGGCAGTTCAACGGCAATGGTTAGTATGACACATGTCATCCCTGACGATTGCTCACGCTGTATTGCATCATAACAATCAACACAGTATAATTCACCACAGCTGGGATCCATATAAAGCATTTCATAACGCAAGCCATACTGGCAAGATACACACAGCCCACGGCTGGTTTCACAAACGCCGCCCCACGGGTCGGATTCACAAAGATCCATGTCGATTACGACGGCAGTTCAACGGCCGACCTAGAGATGACCACTGTCACTCCCTATATGGCTCACGCTGAAGTGCTCACACCGTAATGGACCATGGCACACATTTCACAAAATGCAATGATAAGTTATGCATACCAAAACATCATACAAAATTTGAGAGAAAAGTCACTACCTTGATCCTTCCATGCGTGTCCTAGCGCCGGTCTCTTCCGAGCAGGGCAAATGTCAAATCCTATATTCATAATTAGGGACGAAGAGTTATACTCTATTCCAATACTTACTTCACTTCATAATACTTAATTGGTTATCATTATTGCTTTTTTAGAGTCATTAAATACCCCTAACAAAACTCCTAAAGAGTAGGAAGAACTATCCCAATGATCCCCTTTTGGAAGCACAAAAACTCATTTTTCACTGTTGCACCTCGAGTGAAAATGGTCTCACTCGAGCATTGGTATGGACACTCGAGCACAAAATCTTCACTCGAGCACTGGTACGGAAATCACCTCAAGCACAAGAAAGTGAGGACAGAAAGCGCTTGCCCGAGAGCACAAAAATTTTCAAAGAGGATCACTTGAGCACAAAATCCCTCACTTGAGTGATGTTCTTCCCTCACTCTCACTCGAGCACGATTATCAGAAACCAAAAAACGTAGAAGGTATGACAGCATTTCCTGAAATTTTTCCAAGTGATCCAAATGAACCCAAATACCAACCCAAAGCTACTCCCACACAAAAACACCCAAGGAATTCAATGGAATCATTAAAATGACCAAAATCCAACTCCATTATCATGCTTTGGTTTGAATCAACACAAATCATCAATTTTCCCAAAATCACTAAACTTAACATTTCAATCACCAATCAATCTATCTATCATAAACTCATTCCAAAACACCATTCTGATGCAAAAAACATACCAAATGAACAATGGCACTCATTTTTGGATTCAAGCCAAAATTTCCAGAACTTATAAACTACTTCAAATGGCATGAAACTTAGATAGATAGATTAGTTTCACTTACCTCTTTCACTTTTCCAAAGACACTCTTTGATTCTCCAACAATCAGATTTTCGTGTGGCACAAAACAACACCAAATGGCCAAACTATACACACCAAAATAAAGCTCATCACTCAAGGATCAATATTAAGGAAGAGAACTTAAGCAAAAGAGGCCATTTGCCCTTACCTTTTGAAGCTTTCTTCTTCCTCCTTTGGGCCACAATGGCTGACGAGAGAGAGAGAGAGAGAGAGCAGGAATGAGAGAGAGAGATGGTGAGAAGAGATGAAAGAAATGATGACATACTCTATCCATGCTTCCACTAGCGAAAATGAGGGAGAGGAAGAGAGAGAAATTAATTAAAATACTCTCCCATTTGACTTTTCTCCACATCACTCACCATACACATTTTTGCCACATGTCCACATGCCATTGGTTTATACAAAATATGTCACCAATTAACTTATCTAATCTCTCCATTAGCCATTTTAATCACACATCCCATTTTCTCTTAGTTAGTAATTAATTTCTCCCTTAATTACCAACTCATGACCAATAATTCCATTCTTCCAATTTTTCCATTAATTATGACATATTAATTAATATTGCCATAAAACACATAATAATTCCAATTAAATCCATAATTATCCACAATAATCATGATTAACCCTTAATCAAAAATTGAGATATTACATATAAGATCTTTATATCCATCTTTTATACGTAATTGAATTGTTCAATTTTTAACTTGATGCCTACATATTTTTCATTATTTATTAAATACTTTAATTTTGCGTCTATTAGCATCTCTAGCCCTACCACATAAACAAAAGGTATTGATTGAGTAAATTTAAATGATTTATTAAAGAGAGAAAAAGATAGATATCACATTAAAAATTGAGATTTGGTAAAAAAATTAAAAATTGAGAGAAAATAGATGTATCTATTATGAAAATAAAGATATATCTAAGATAAGAGATAGAGAACAAGAGCAAGAGTAGAGAGAATTTAAGAGAGAAAGATGAAAGTAATTTTCATTCACCTGTGTGTGTTCGCAATGCTTGTACATGGCCTCTACTTATAAGCCTTTAATAGTTTTATACTACAAGTCACCAATATTTGGCATGTTTTGTATTGGCGTTGAGATTTTTTATAAGCTACTTTTTGCATAAATCGATATAAAACTCTTCTCATATACTTACCTCGTATACAGTAAATCATTATTGAAAAACTTCTTTTAAGCACTCCAATCGTTGTTCCAAACGAACACAATGTATAGGTAAACTTGTGAGACAACTAAAACTTGTAGAACAAGTAAGAAAAGGAAACCTGTACAACAAGTTGCTTCAGAAGAAAGTATTAAATGTAGCCAAGTAAATGTTGAGTCAATGGATATCCATATAATTAATATTCATAACATTCTCCCTTAGATGTCCATTATGAATTTGCCTCACTAAAAACTTTAACTAAGAAAAATCCAATTAGACAAAGACCTAACTTAAGAAAAGAGTCCATCATTCATTGATACATTGTCCAGTGCTGCTTCATTAAAAACCTTTTTGGGAACACCCAGTTTGACAAAACCTAAATAAGGGAAAAAGAGTACAGCGTGTATCGACTCTCCCTCTTGATAACGTCACTTGAGATCTTTAAGTCACCGAAGACTGATGTCATGGACAAGTTTTTCAAAGATTAAACCTAGAAGTGACTTGGTGAATAAATCTACTAGATTTTCATTTGAACAGATTTGTTAGATATCTATTTCACCATCCTATTAAAGTCACAAGTGAAGAAGAATTTTGGTGAAATATGCTTCGTTTTATCACCCTTGATATAGCCTTCTTTAAGTTGGGCAATATATGCAGCATTATCCTCATATAGAAATATTGGGACCATTTTGCCTTAAGATACACGACAAGTTGTTCTCATGTGATGTATCACTGACCTTAATCATACACATTCTTGACTTGTTTCATGTATTGCTAAAATTTTTGCATGGTTAAATTATGTGGCTAATATAGTCTGTTTCATATATCACCATGAAATAGCTGCACCTCTACATGTAAACAGATAGCCTATTTGTGATTTACCATATGTGGATTAGACAAAAATCCAACATCTATATAATCAACCAGCTCAGCTTGGATACATTTGAGTAGTATAACCTCATGTCCATAGTGCCTTTGAGGTAACGAAGAATGTGTTTTACTCCATTCCAATGCCTTCCTATTGATGAAGAACTATATCTTACTAATAAATTAACAGCAAATGATATATCAGGATGTGTATGATTAGCAAGATACATTAATACTCCAATAGCACTAAGGTATGATGCTTCTAGACTAAGTAGTTATTCATCACCTTCTTTGCTAATTACTTGAGGTTGAAATGTATCTTTATCCACTTGCAAAGACCTTACAATCATTAGGGTACATAATGAATGTGACATATCCATGTAAAATCATTCTAAGACCTTCCTTGTATAAGCTTCTTGATATACAAAGATCTCATTCTTGAAGTACTTGATGTGAAATCCAAGACAGAATTTTGTTCTTCCTAAATCCTTCATTTCAAATTCTTTCTTCAAACAATTAATTGACTTTTGATGCTCTTTAGGAGTTCCTATAATGTTGATATCATCAACATAATCAACAATTATAGAAAACTCACTTCTAGATCTTTTCATAAAGATGTATGGGCATACTGGATCATTTTTGTACCCTTCTTTCAACAGATATTCATTAAGACTATTAAATCACATGCACCTTGATTGCTTTAAGTCATACATGGACTTATTTAACTTAATTAAGTATTATTCTCGAGAACTTGAATTGGATGCTTCTGGCACCTTAAGTCCTTCAGGGACTTTCATATAAATATTATTTTCAAATAAGTCATACAAATAGGCAATTATAACATCCATTAGGCGCAGATCAAGTCATTCATTTACTGCTAGGGTAATCAAATAATGAAAAGTAGTTGCATCCACTACTAGTGAATACATTTCTTCAAAATCAATGTCCGGTCTTTGTGTAAAGCATTGGGTTACAAGACATGCCTTATATCTTATAATTTCACCCTTTTCATTTCTCTTTCATGCAAAGACCTATTTGTATCCAACGAGCTTTACATCTTCAGGTGTATAGACTACTGGTCCAAATACTTTTCATTCTGCCAATGGTTTTAATTATGCATTAATTGCATCTTTCTATAGGGGCTAATCCTTTCTTTGTTGGCACTTGTAATATCCCAATTTTTGATTAAGGGATAATCATGATTATTATGGATAATTATGGATTTATTTGGGATTATTAGGTGTTTTATGGCTATTTTAATTAACATGTCATAATTATCGAAAAATTTGAAATAATGGAATTATTGGCCATGAGTTGGTAATTAAGGGAGAAATTAATTACTAACTAAGAGAAATGAGATGTGTGATTAAAATGGCTAATGGAGGGATTAGATAAGTTAATGTGTGACTTATTTGGTGAGAGCCAATGGCAGGGTGACATGTGGCAAAGAGAGTGCATGTGTGTGAGTCAAAAGTAATTAAAATAATCAATTCTCTCTCCTCTCTTCTCTCTTGTTCGGCTGAGGTATGGGGGAGGGAGTGTGTAATCATTTCCTTCTTCTTCCTCACTCCATCTCTCTCTCTCTCGTCAGTTTTGTGCCCAAAGGAAGGAAGAAAAGCTTGATCTTTGGGTAAGTAAATGCCCTCCATTGCTCAAGTTCCTTTCATAAATGTTGATCCTTGAGTCATGGGCTTCATTTTGGTGTGTATAGTTGGGCCATTTGGTGTTGATTGGTGCCACACGAAAATCTGATTGTGGGAGAATCAAAGAGTCTCTTTGGAAGAGTTGATAAGGTGAGTAAAACCAATCTATCTATCTATGTTTCATACCATTTGAAGTAGTTTATAAATTCTGGAAATTTTGGCTTGAATCCAAAAATTGGATGCCACTGTTCATTTGGTATGTTTTTGGCATGAGAATGGTGTTTTGGAATGAGTTTAGGATAGATAGATTGATTGGTAATTGAAATGTGAAGTTTGGCTAAGATTGGTGTGTTATTGAAATTGTTGCCCAAAACCCAAATCATGATAATGGAGTAAGATTTTGAGGATTCTGAGGATTCCATTGAGTTTATTGGGTGTTTTTGTGTGGGAATGGTTTTGGGTTAAGTTTTGTATCCATAGGAATCAATTGGGCAAAGGTTAAAGAGAGTGCCTCTGTTTCTGCGTTTCCTGCTATCTGGTAGATTCACTCGAGCAGGGATGGGTCTGCTCGAGTGAAGGATGAATATCACCTGAGCAGAAATGGGTCTGCTCGAGTGAGGGATGAATGTCACCCGAGCAGGGATGAACTCTGCTCGAGTGCGGTAGTGCAATTATCGTTTCTTGCTCTCTGTGTTCTTATTGCACTCCCTGGGTCATAGCAAGCATAGCCTCACTCGCGAGTGAGGGATGAACATCACTCGAGTGAACCTCCTTGTGCTCGAGTGATGAGTGTATTTGACACCAAAGGACTTGCTTCTCGGGTTGTCACTCGCGAGTAGGTGCACGGGTGTGCCTTCTCACTTGTGGGTATGGGCATCGTGCTCGAGTGAGCCGTGTGTGCTCGAGTGCAGTGAGCTATTTGGGCTGCTGCCATTTCTCTTGTGCTCTCGGGCATGTGCTTTCTGTCTCACTTCCTTGTGCTTGAGGTGATTTTCGTACCGTGCTCGAGTGAGCCTGTTTCTGAAAACTTCCTTGTGCTCTCGGGTGTTCACTCACTGCCTATCACTCTCTTGTGCCTGAGTGATGTCCGTACCATCACTCGAGTGAAGCCGTTTTCACTCGAGTGTCCGTACATCAGCACTCGAGCATGGTCATCTGTGCTCGAGTGAAACAGTGTAAAATCTCAGTTTTGTGCTTCCAAAAGGGGATATTTGGGATAGTTCTTCCTACCCTTTAGGAGTTTTATTAGGGGTATTTAATGACTCCAAAAGAGCAATAATGATAACCAATTAAGTATTATGAAGTAAACTAAGTCTTGGAATAAGAGTATAACTCTTCGTCCCTAATTGTGAAAATAGGATTTGATATTTGCCTTCCTCGGGAGAGACCGGCGCTAGGACACGCCCGGAAGAACTCAGGTAGTGACTTTTCTCTCATATCTTGTATGATGTTTTGGTATGCATAACTTATCGTTGAATTTGTGAAATGTGTGCCATGGTCCATTACGGCGCGAGCAGGTCAACGTGAGCCGTATAAGGAGTGACAATGGTCATCTCTAGGTCGGCCGTTGGACTGCCGTCATAATCGACATGGATCTTTGTGAATCCGACCCGTGGGGCGGCGTTTGTGAAACCAGCCGTGGGCTGTGTATGTGTATTTTGCCTATGTGGCTTGCGATTATGATATGCTTTATATGGATCCCAGCTGTGGTGAATTATACTGTGTTGATTGTTGTGATGCAATACAATGTGAGCAATTCAGCGTGAGCAATCGTCAGGGATGACATGTGTCATACTAACCATTGCCGTTGTAACTGCTGTTGTAGTTGCTTGTTGTTGATAATGATTTGCTTACATGCACTATTATTGTACATTATGTGATTGACTTGTTACTACGGGGATTCTTTAGAATCTCACTCTCCCAAAATTAACCATTTTAGACAGGGCCGAAGGATCTAAAGGCAAGCGGGCGACGAAGAGTAGTTAGAGCTCCTGTTTAGGAGTATATTTTGGAGTGGATGGTTATCATCGTACATTTTGGAATTGTTTCTAGTAAATTTTGTGTAATCCCCAAGAAAGAGGGTATGAATTGTAGGCTTTGTGCCTTGTGGAAATCCCTTTTATTAATGAATGGAACCCGAGTGAGTCGGGAATTTATCTTGCACTCTGATATTTGTAAATGGAATCCACCTGTTCAGGCCATTTTACTTTGTATTGTGACAAGAGACCATTGTGATTAAGTTTTGAAAAGTTTTTGGCAAATCCGATTTTTGGGCAAAAGATTATCTCAATAAGTCCCAACTTGAAATATGGTCTCTAATTACAACTTAATTATGAGTTTAAGAACTTAATCTCGGCCTAAGGTGGGAAGGGGGTTACAGCACTCACTAATGAATTTTGGCTCATGGTCCTAATTATCATTCATTACATCATATGCTATATGATAAGCAAAGATGTCATCAACATTGACTTCATTCCAATCCCATCAGATTCCATTTATAGCATAATTTATTGAGATCTCATTATTTTCACACATGTTAGGTATCTGGGTCTCTTTTGGGATTGCAACATTCTCTTTTGGAGATATCTCTACTAGAGATAATACTCTTCAGGAGATAGCTCTTCTTGAGCTATTAACTTTTCTTGATTATCCTCGACCTGACCATGTATACTATTAGCTCATTTTATCTTTCGAGGATTTTTATGTTTTAAACCGATGGGCCTACCACAATTCAGGCATGCTTTAAATCAGTGTTTTTGGAGCAGGACCAGACTGGAAGGCTTGACCAGTCGGACCGTTAGCCGGAGGAAAGGATTGCCCTACTCATATGGTTAGATCGTTCAAAGAGTCCAACTGTGTTGCCCCGCCTAAAATCGGCTTTTAAGCCAGGATTTGGAATCCAGCTAGGAACCAGAGTGGATCTTCAAGAGCTAAACGAGTCTTGCCCATGATGTAACCCCCTTCCGTAATTATATCCGAAATACGCAATAAAAATGAAATAGAGACCAATAAGAACAAAAACTACATTTTACAAACCCATCTACCAGACGGGGTTTTCATAAATACCTTTCGAAATCTAATTAACCTGGTCTCATATTCAATTTCGAATACAATTACATCACGCGGAATATCACATTTATACAAATATCAGAGTGTACAACAATATCATCCCGGCAACTCCCGGGTTTATACCTTTACATAGAATTCATAGGGCACATCCACCCTTTACAATTCTTCGAATGGGGATTACACAGTTCTCCTTAAATATAAATACAAATACCCAAATGCTCATTCCAAATACATAATCAAATATTCTCATTCAACATATAACCATATATACATTCCACAGTATATACAACTCATATCCAAATACGAATACAAATCATCCCAATTATGATAACCAACTATCAAAACCAAACTCCAACGGGAGCCTTAGCCGCCCTTGACTGCTTGCTCCATCCTTGATCCACCTACCCTGTCTAAAATGTTGGTAGGGGAGGGTGAGATTCGAGAGAATCCCAGTAGGAAACAGATACCTATATGCATGTATGATATGTGTTTAATGCATGACATGCTTGCAATACATAACTCATGTTCACACAATGACATATCTGCGTGCTCAATGTTTCAACAACATACTCATGGCCATAGCATAACTAGAAACAGAGCTACAATCATTCATACATGTTTCACATAGTCCAGCAAAGCAATACATGCATCAATACACAAACACAAATATCAAAGCATGCAAGAGAGGTAAGTTCCCTACCCTTGTTCTTTCCACGTATGCTCCAGCTCCGCTTACTCGCGATCCAAACGAATACTGAACCCTATAAACCAAATCAAGGATATAGGGTCAATCTCTATTCCAAATCTTTACTTTCATATCACTTAAAGTTGGTTACCATTCACACCCTTTAGGTGGCTAAAATAAGCTCAACGAAAGCTTAAAGGATTGGAACGTACTAGGTTGGAAATCACCTTTCAAAATCTCAAAATGCTGAAAATGGGAGTTGGCTGCAGCCAAGAATCCTCTGGCTGCAGCCAGAACACGCACAGAAGGTTTTTGGCTGCAGCCAAGATTTTCTGGCTGCGGCCAAAACGTGCACAGAAACTTTTGCGCTGCAGCCAGGATTTTCTGCTGCAGCCAAGGCAACTTTGAAAATTCATAACTAATTCCACAAAACTCGAAATGAGGTAATCCCAAAGCCAAATGAAATATTTTTAAGTCCTCTTCATAGGAAAAATATGGCTCATTACCAGAGATCACCACACAAATCCAGATTTACACAAAATCCAACTTTGCTCCAAAACAGAATCCAGTTTCGACCTCAAAATTTAGGCAAACATAAATCCCATTTCACAAAACAAAATGACACAATTTATATGTCCAATTTGAAGCTTGGAATGTGAACTTCAAGACTGGAAAGTTTCAGAATTTTCTAACATCATTTGCCCATTCAAAAAGCTCACACAAACTGAATGCCCAAAACAGAAATTCAATGGACAGATTTCCAAATTTGCACAATTGGCTTCCAATGGTCCAATTTTCATATCAAACATCATTCTCACACAAAATTTCACAAGGAATCCATTGGAAATACCAAATCAACCAAATTCACATTATATTGACATGTTTCACCATGAATTGCAACATGTCACACAATATCACATTTCAACTCCACATTGCACAACTTTCCATCTCAAGTTCCCAAATCAATTCCAATGACCAAATTACACAACAAAACACCACTTTCAACACAAAACACATGACAATTCATGCATTTCACAATTCCACCAAAATCAGGGCAAAGACCAAAATTCACAATACTCATCCACAAATCACAAAACTTAGATCAAAAGGCTTCAAATACTCACCTCTTCCTCTTTCCCAAACCAATTCTTTGATTCTCCATCTTTCTAATTTTCCTCAAGCTATCAAACACCACCAATCAAGAATCTAAAACCATAGAGATGAAGCTCTCATCACTATGAACAACTTTATAGAAGGTGATTAGAGCTAAAGAGGTCACCAAACAAGCTAAAATCTCACCTTAAGCTTTCTCTTTCTTCCTCCAAGCTTGCACGACCATGGAGACATAAGAGAGAGAGATGAGTGGATGATGAAGATGAATAAAGAAGGTAGCAGATTTTTAGGGCCACAAAACGTCCAAATAAGGGAGGAGAGGAGAGAGGGAAAACTTTGAACATTTGACCCAAATCCAAGGGTCCACAATTTGCCACTTGTCATGATCTTGATCCATCAACCATGAGCTCACATAGGCACTTGCACACATGATTACACCCTTGGATCTCTACACAAATCAATTTCAACCATTGATCTTGAAGTTACCAATGAGTTCCCTCTTCGGTAACTGACCAGTTGGTCGGTAACTTTACTATTTTGCCCTTGATTATGGCAATCCACTTGGAATCACCATCCAAATCATTTTCTCATTCATTTTCTTTCACAATGCGCCCTCCCCTCTATTTTAAGTCAATTTAGAGATTAATCCATAATTGAACTTAAAGACAGGATTTTGGCGCTGCTCACAGCACATACGAATCACATCGGGTGCCAAAACACACCAAAATCTCCAAAAGGGTTCATTTATCACTAATGACATCCACTTTTGGAGTCATTAACTCTTGATCACAATTTGGGATCTTACTAAACCGGGGCTTAGCAGTTCACTTATCTCAGGCTAATTCTCTAGCCTCAAGTTTTAAAATTTGGGGTATTACACATGACATGGAAACAGATTAGAAGAAAGGAAAAGGACGAGGATGAAGAAGTTGATTATAGAAGATGAAGATTGAAAAAGGAACATATTCATGGAAGAATAGAGGACAAAACTCTTATCTATGGACAAAACTAATTCTTCTCCTAAGATAAAATAAAACAGGGATCTTCAATTTGTCATCGGACTCTTCTCCAGTTCTCCGATTTGTCTTTGGGAAGGACAATTGAAGTGGAGAAAACAAAATAAAAGAAAGAACCAATGGGAGGAAACCACGAGAGAGGGAGAGAAAAGAGGGCTCGAGAGTCATGATGTCTCGTAAAGCAGGTTTCAAAAGCATAAACGTTTGGAACACGCTGATGAATTCAAATGAATTACTTTAAATAACTTTTTTTAAAAACATTTTTATTAAAGGAAATGCTCTAAAAAAATATGAAAAGAATTAAATTTGATGACTAATAGTATCATCGCTATTTTCAATGTTCTCTTTAAAAACAAGAGATAATTAAATGTACAAAATTATATATGTTAGCTTTTAGGAGAGATAGGGGAGTTAATTGGGCGATAGAATGATAATTATTGGACAAATGTTAAATATTTATAGTATTTTTAAAATTAATTTTTTATGTATATAATTTTATTCTTTTGTTTTACATTTCTGCTTTTATATAAAATTTTGTTTTTTATTTCTAATCAATCGTATCTAAAATTATAAGATATTACTTATAATTTAATATGTAAATGAATTTAAATATTATAGTGCTTTTTGATATTTTTTTATATACTTTATAATATATGTATATAATTCTTTTTAAAATTTAATTATTACATTGCTGGTCCAACGAAACAGCCTAATCGATCTAACCGTTTGGATCATGACCCACTAGCCTCTCTAGCTCAATGTCTGGTTCATCTTTTAAAACATTGCTTTAAATTCATTCATAATAGGTTGTCTTTCAAGGACATCAATTCTAATAGGAGCATTAGCAGCTATGACATGTGACTTTGTCACTTTCTTTGGGTCAGTAAATGTCTTTGGTATTTGATTATCAAAATTCTGTAAATGAATTATCTTTTAAACTTCTAGTTCACATTGTTTTGTACGAGTATCAAAATGAGCCAATGATAATTCATTCCAACTAATCTCTTTATCCAATTGATTATTTTCTCCCCCTAATATTGGGAAAATTAATTCATTAAAATGATAATTGACAAATCATGTCGTAAATAAATCTCCTGTAGATGGTTCTAAATATTTTATGATTGAAGGAGATTCATATCCAACATATATTTTCATTCTTTTTTGAGGACCCAATTTGGTGCAATATGGCGCTGCTATTGGAACATATACTGCACATCCAAAATTCCTTGTATGGGAAATATTTGGTTCTTGACCAAAAACCATTCTAAGGGGGAAACCTTTAGGTAACTCATTGTCTTAATATGAATTAACATTGTTGTATGCAAAATAGCGTGGCCCCAAGTAGAAATTGAGATATTAGATCTTATAAGTAAAGATTTTGCAATTAGTTGCAACCGTTTAACCAATGATTCTGCAAGTTCATTTTGCATATGAACATGAGCTACAGGATGTTCAACATCAATTTCAAGAGATATACAATATTCATTAAAAGCTGGTGAAGTAAATTTACCAGCATTATTAAGACATATTTTCTTAATAGAATAATTAAGGTAATGTGCTCTTAATCTAATCAATTGAGCAAGTAATCTCACTAACACCAGGTTGAGAGAAGATAATAAGCAAACATGCGATCACTTAGTTGATGCATTAATTAAAACCATATAGTACCTAAGTGGTCCGCATGGTAGGTGTATTGGCTCATAAATATCTCCCTGTATCCGATCTAGAAATGTGAGAAACTCACTTTCTACTTTGCTTGGTGACGGTCGAATAATTAATTTTTCCTTAGAACATGTAGCGCATGACAAATCATAGAATTGTGGTATTTGTTTACACTTTAGAGTATGTCCATATAAATTCTCAATTATTTATCACATCATGATTGATATGGGATGGCCTAACATATCATACCAAACATTAAATTCATTAGTAAACTTTTAGTTTACATTAGCAAACTGCTAATTTGTATTGGCAAACTTCTAGTTTTTAATAACATGTGTTTCAATTGTGCTTATAAATGTATAATACATGACAAAAGAAAAGGCAGAAAAACTTTCTAATATATATTTTCTACCAGAAACTATATTTGTGATAGCAAAACATTCCTGATTATTTTTAGTTATTGTTTCTATATGATATGCATTTCTATAGATATCTATGAAACTCAACAAATTTCTATATAATATTTTGTTCCTTCAGGTAACAAAATATTAGCACTTCCGGAGCATTCAATCAAATTTATACTACTTGATATGGTCTGAACGCAGCCTTCTTGCATTACCAAGGAAGAAAAATATTAATTATTTCTGAGCATAGTGTCGGTTGTTGCACTATCAATGAAACATAAATCTTCGGAATTGATGCCAATAAGATTCATTCTTCATTCAAAGAGACATGAAAGTTAGGGGTGTCCAAAATATCCCGGTCCCGGTTGTCCGGTCCCGGGTCCCGGAATTTTGTTCCCGGGAATTTCCCGTCCCGGCTGGGACCGGGACCGGGATCTAAGGGACCCGGGACTGGTCACACACTTTGTGATCCCGGTCCCGGTTTTATTTTATTTTATTTTTATTTTTTTCTTAAAAACTAAGTTATTGTTTTATTTTTATATTTTTTATCCCATAATTTAAGTTATCATTTGATAAAATGTGTATAACATATTTAGTTGGAGTTAAATTGTATATATCGTGATACTAATCCTACTATATAATGTATAAAAATAATAGCAAAAATGATGAAGGTGATAATAATAATAATAATAAAATGTTATTCTTCAATTCTAGATCAATTTGTGTGATTATTATGGCCTTATTAGATGTTAAATAATTACTTTAAACACTAGATTATAGAAAATTTAACTAAAATAATAATATTTTTAAAATTTAATTTTTTTTTTAAAAACCGGGATTTCCCGGTTTGATCCCGGTCCCGGCTGGGATTACCGGGACCGGGACCGGGATGCAATTTGCATCCCGGCCAAAAACCGGGACCGGGACCGGGACCGGGAGTGGTGAATCCCGGTCCCGATCCCGGGTTTGAACACCCCTAATGAAAGTAAATAAAAAAATAATTACAAGAAATACATATGATAAAAGCAACTTTAAACACACTAAAACATAACAGTTTAAATAGATAAAGATAATTTAAGCTAAGAAATCAACAACATCCAAATGGGTAATATCTATGTCTCCATACTTAGAATTCTCAGCCTTTTCCACATGATTTACTTCAACCTTTGACCATTTACCATTATTTTTAAGTGATTCTTAGTAAAGTTCAACTAGGTGTCTTGGTGTACGACAAGTACGAGACCAATAACCCTTGTTACCACATCGAAAACATGAGTTTTCAGTATGTTTATTATGCCCACTAGTTTTCCTTTTGTGGTTCTTATCAATCTTTCCCCACTTCATGTGGGAATTTGAACTACCATGATTTCGACCATGGCTACACCCACGACTATAGCCATGTCTATGCCCACATCCACGATCAGAAATAGATACATTTGTTACTATATATTCACTTCTAAGAATGGATTCGATCCTGTTAGACAAGATTCATGATTTTTCAATGAAAGCTCAGTATCGTGTTCAGCCATAAAGAAGCAAGAAATTAATTCAACATATTGCTTGAAATCTCTTCACGATATTGCTGCTACAGGAGCAAATTGAATGCATGAAATATGGAGAATGTTTTTCCTAACATATTTTCATCAGTAACATTATCTCCACATAATTTTAATTGAGAAGTGATAACTTCCCATTTTTAATATATTTGAGATATTTTTTGATATAATTGGGGAGTTATTAATGCTAATTTAAGATGATTTTCTTGAGATTTTATAAGATATCGAGTTGGTCCATTATCTTGGGGATTTGATTGTAAATAGTTTACTTTAAATTAAAATCTAAGTAAAAAGAACAAATAAATAATGAAAGTTAAAAAAAGGGTTTCAGTTTAGTATTAATATTAGGTTACTATTATTATATTTTCTTCCTTCTTCTTTCAGCTTATCCATGGAAAAGCATATGAGAAATACATATGCACTATTTGGTACATTGGAATTGGAGTAGATTGATATGGAAATGAAATTGATTTTCATATATAAGCTTGTTTCGTACAAAGAAATGCTCATGGAATTGGATTCCATGTGGACGCCAATTCTATCAGAATTGGTGGAATTGGCCTCCATCATACTACCCATGGAATTTGAAAAAACTCCATGGAATTCTAATTTTGCCCCCATTCTTCATCTTCTTCTAATCCCAACGCCATCACCTAGTGACGGCAACTCTAGTGACCAGCGAACGGCAACGGTGAACTCCAGCCACCCACGATGGAGACTCGTCTGCTTCACAAATCTCTAGTGACAGCAACAAGATCCACAAACCTTTACAAATCTCTACCTCATTCAAAGATCTCTCCTACTCATATCTTCACATATCTCTAGTGACAATTGATGGCAACTCATCTTTGTCTTTTCCATTTGGTCTTCGACTTCTCTAGTTGTATCACCATCATCAAGAACAAGATTAGCCTATAGCAAAGTTCTGCCCCTAGTTTGGTGATGGTGGTAAAATGGCAATGTTCTTCATTTGGGCTTGCTATGGCATAGTTCCAAAAATTTCCTTCTCTGATTTAGCTATGCATGATGGTGGTGGTGGTCAGATGTTGGTAATCGATTTTAATAAAGCTCATTTGCAGATCTGGTCATGCACGATGGTAATGAGAGCTATAATTTGGAGCTATAATTTGTTGGTTTTTTTGGTTGAATGTTATGTTATTCTTTTTTCTAAAAATGAAATTGACTTTCTAGCGGCCATCCTCTTTACTTCCATTAAAGAAAGGGCTTGCTATGGTGGGTTGTGGCAGCTGACTTTGATAACTATGTTTTTTATGGAAGATGAGTTTTTGAGAAGGGTGTTTTGTTTTTTGGAGGAGGGCATTTTAGTATTTTTTTAATTTAAAATTCCATGTACATACCAAACATACTTTTAAACCTCATTTCCATGTCTAATTCCATATCTATTTCTATTTTCATCAAAATGAATTATGCATACCAAACAGGCCAATAGTAGATTATGATATGAAGTTCCATCACTCCCTTATGGATGTGTTGGATTTAACAATAGTGTTTTAGCTTGTGGGGGAACACCGCTTCGATCAAAGGAAATTAAAAAGAAAACCAAAAAGCAATTGAAGTAAAAGAGAGAGCTTTAGGGAGCACGTGCAATCAAAGGAAGGAAGGAGGACCTAGAGTATTAAGACCTAAGAAAAAAAAAGAGCAACAGGAGGCCATGTGAGAGAGGACTAAGGCGGCAAGTAAATTCATATTCATCATTGTGAACGTCGGGAGTAGCGAGAGAGCATTGTTGAAGGTGGGACATGGGGAGGCGCTATTAGTTTCCGGTTCATCCTCTTCTTCCCCAGGTCTGACGAGCTCAACGGTGAAGAGAGCTGAACTAAAGAGGGAGAGCCGACTATGAGAACCTAAAGCTTGAGAGATCAGAGAAGGATAAAAGTTGACATTTGATTATCATTGAGAGCTGAGAGAAGGAGACACAGTAGTGAGTTTCTCTAATATTTCGCCATCATTATTAGCGACCATTGTAGCTAATCTCTTCTTTTTTGTACTATTTGTTCCAGATTGTGAGAGGCTGAACATAGGATTCTTGTCTTAACTGTTCCAATTGTAATTTTGTTTGCCTCTCCAATTTTATTCTATGTTTTTATGGATTTAGAGCTGAATCTTATGGTTTCCTTTTTGAGTTTGATTTTAGTAATGTGGGGTTAATTGTTTTTGAACCTAAAGTAGCTATAAACTAATATAGGGATTCGAGCATGTATGAACCATTTATTTATGTTTAATGTTAGTTTATTTACTTAATCTTGTATTAATTTGTTAACTTTGTGCTTGATCACCACTAAGTAGGAATTGGGGAATTTAGATTAGCCTTAGAAAAGGGATCTTAATTGAACCATATGATTAAGTAATGTGGAATTAGAATTTATTCTAATTTGCCAATAGGATAGGAATATATCTATTGGACCCATATAATCCAATTAGAGTGAATTGGACATTTATTGTCTCTTGAGTAAATTAATTAGGAATAATAATTTAAACTTGAGAGAGGGGTATGAGTAATTAGAAAATATTTATATCTATTTAAACTCTAAATTAACAATTTAACGTTAAGTGTTTTTATTTAAGTCAATACATGCTCTAAGATTTGAAAAAGGGATTAGCCACTCTAGGTTTTTTTTATCATTTGAAATCTTTAAAAACATTAGATTTATTACTTTTTCATATGTTTGAATTAATCTTCAATTTCCCCCTTTGATTTGCCCAACTTAAATGAAAATGGGAAATTTAATGCCTAATCACTAATTTGATTGGATCTCTATGGGACACTCTTGATTTGCTATTATACTATTTCCACGTCTCGTACACTTGCAGTGCTTACTTAAAATTTAGCAACATCAAATTTTTGGCACCATTGTCGGGGATTTCAAGGCAATTGGTGATTAGAATTAGAAATCTTTTATTAGTTTAAGCTTGAGCTTTGTGAATATTTTTATATTTTTTTCTTGTGCATGATTTGCTTTATTTTCATTATTTCTTGTTTGATTATTCACAGCATTCATTTGATTCAATCAGTGATAAATTATCGTATCTTGGTTCTTTATTAGGATGCATGAGGATGGAATATGATAAGAAAAAATAAATGCTAGTTGGAGGAGGAGGAAGAGGTAGAGGTAGAGGCAGAGGCAACAGTAGGGGTGTAACGCCCCAAATTTCAATTAAGGGCTAATGATAATTATTGAGGATAATTATCAAATTAAAGTGGAATAATTATGTGTTTTGGTGGCAATATTAATTAATATGCCATAATTATTGAGAAATTGAAAGAATAGCCATAAAGTAGTAATTAATGGAAGAAATTAATTACTAACTAAGAAGAAATGAGATATGTAACTAAATGGCTAATAGAGGGATTAAAGTGACTAATTTGGTTACTTAATTTATGAGAGCCAATGAGGTGGAAACATGTGGCAAGTGGTTAGGATGAGAGAGGGTGTTGGAAAAGTCAAATGACCTTATTTTATTGTTTTCTCTCCCTCTCCCTCTCTCTTATACGAATTGACATAGGCATGGGGGGCATATTTTTCTGCCATTCTTTATCATTTCACACTCTCATCACTCTTCTCTTTCTCTCTCTCTCGTTTAGCCATGGCAGCCAAGAAGGGAGGAAATGCTTTGTGAAAAAGGTGTGCTTTTGACCCTCTAAATGACCTCTAATGGAAAAACGCTCTTCTATAAAGTTGTTCCTTGTGTTGAGAGCTTCATTTTCATGGTTTTAGTTTGTCCATTTGGTGTTGTTTAAGCTCTCACGAAATTTTGAACTTGGGTGAATCAAGGAACTCCTTTAGGGAAAGTTATATAGATGAGTAAGACAAACCTTTCTATATAGGTTTTGTGGCCATTGGTTGAGTTTGGATTTTCTGAAATTTTTTTCTTGAATTTCAAAAATGAGGGTCATTGTGTTGTTGGCATGTTGTTGTCATGGAATTAGTGCCTTGTTTAGTGTTTTGAATGAATTGAATTGAATTGAAGCTTAAAGGTGAAGTTTGGGAACTTTGTGTTGGTTTTGTGCATTGGGCAAAAATAGGGCATGTAATTGGGTTATGATTTTGGTCATTTTGAGGTTACCATTGTGTTCCTTATGAAAATTTATGTGGGAATAGGCTTGATTGTTAATTTTGGAGCCATTGGACACTTTGGTAGAAAATTGGAAAATTTGTCTTGTGTGAACTCTGTCTGGGCAGTCAGTTTGCACGAGCCTTTTGAATGACCAAATGGTGTTGGAAAATTCTGAAACTTTCTAGTCTTAAATTTCACATCCCAAGCTTCAAAATGGATATATATTTTGTGTCATTTGGTTTAGTATTCTGGGAGATATGATTGTCCAAAGTTTGGGATGGAAACAGAATTCTGTTTTGGAGTAGTGTTGAGTTTTGGGTGATTCTGTATTTGTGTGATGATTTGAAGTAATGAGCCATATTTTTCCTAGAAATAGGACTTAAATAAATTTCATTTAAATTTGAAATCACCTCGTTTCGATTTTTCTAGAATTAGTTATGAATTTTGGAAGTTCAGCCAAGAATTAGGGAATTTCTTGCCCGTGGCCAAACCTTTCTGACCTGATTCTGGCCGGGGCCAATGAGTGGCTGGCCACTGCCAGTGACCTTCTGACCATATTTTGGCTGCGGCCAACCCCTGTGTTCCAGTACTTTGAGTTTTCGAAAGGAGATCTCTAACCTATTGTTTCCCAACCTTTTAGGGCTTTTATTAGAGGCATTTGTGGCCTCTTAAGAGTCAATTATGATAACTAAATTTAAGTGTTATGAAGTAAATTAAGTCTTGGAATAGAGTATAATTCTTCGTCCTCAATTATGATTCTAGGATTTGACATTTGCTCTACTCGGGAGAGAACGACGCTAGGACACGCCCGGAAGGACCAAGATAGTGACTCTTCTCTCATATTGTGTATGATGTTTTGGTATGTATAACTTATCACTTATCATTGAACTTTGTAAACTGTGTGTCATAGTCCATTACGGCGTGAGCACTTCAGCGTGAGTCGTATAGGGATTGACGCTGGTCATCTCTAGGTCGGCCTTTGAACTGCCATCGTAACTGACATGAATTTTTGTGTATCCGACCCGTGGGGCGGTGTTTGTGAATCCAGTCGTAGGCTGTGTGTTGATCTTGCCTGTATGGCTTGTGTTATGAAATGCTTTATATGAATCCTAGCTGTGGTGAAATATATAGTGTGGATTATTGTGATGCAATACAGTGTGAGCAATTCAACGTGAGCAATCGTAAGGTATGACATGTGTTATACTAACCATTGCCGTTATAGTTGCTTTGTGTGGATAATGATTTAATTTCATGTCTTATTGTTGTAAATACGATGATTGATTTGACACTACGGGGATTCCTTAGAATCTCACTCTCCCAAAAACCATGTTTTAGACAGGGCAGAAGGATCAAAGGGAAAGTGGGTGACGAAGAGTAGTTAGAGCTCTAGTTTAGGAGTATACTTTGGTTATTGGTTATCATGTAAATTATTTGAATATTTTTGGATCAATTGTATATATTGGGATTTGTGGTATAGTTTTGTGTAATTCCCAATTTAAGGGTAATAAATTGTGGGCTTTGTGCCTTTGTAAAACCCTTATTAATGAATGGAACCCAAGTGTGTCGGGAATTTGCATTATACTCTGATATTTGTGAATGAAATCAACCTGTACAAGCCATTTAGTATTGAAATGTGAATATGAGACCGTCATGAACAGGTTTTGTAAAAGTTTTTGTAAGCCATGATTTTGGGGAGTTTGATTTTGTTTAAGTCCCAAAATCATTTAAGGTCTCTAATTCTACATCAATTAGTATTTATGAACTAAATCTCGACCTATGGTGGAAGGGGGTTACAAGGGGTGGCTGAGGCGGTAGCAATGGCGGTGGTAGCTGTGGATGGAGGCGGTGGACGAGGAGGAGGTGGTGGCGGCGGCGATTAGTGGAGGCGACGACAGTAGAGAAAGAGGAGGAGGAGGCGGCGGCGGTAGGTGGAGGTGACGATGATGGAGGAGGTAGTGGCGGTGGTGGTTGTGGGAAGTGAAATGAGATAAGTGAAATAAAGATACATGAAACTAAAGGGTAAATTGGACATTTTTAACGATGCAATAGGATGATAATGAGGATTCATAAGGGGGAGGTATAAATATGGATTACCAATTTTTTGGTAATCATCATTACCATGGTAAACTTTATTACCATGTTAAAGAGCAACCAAACACTCTTCTCTTAGTAATGTAATCATGATTATTATTGCAGGCATGCAATGAGATTGAACCAAACGGGCTCTTAAGCATTCAATTTATAGCTAGTTTGGCCAAATGTTCATCCTTATCACATGAAAATCCTTTACTTTACCCCATTTGAACCTAACTATCTTTAAAAAGTAAATAGCCTTTTGTTGAGATATGTAATTTTTATACATGTTTCTTCCATTCATTAATTATTTTAGTAAGTGTTAAGTTAAACAATTTTAGAACAAGAGTGAAGGGATTAGAAAGTCAATGTTATGTGAGTTGGTGTGGATAAAAAAATAAAAAAAGGGTGAATGAGTCATATATATAAAAAAAATGGAAAAAATGAACTAGAAAGAAGGGGTACATGAAAAAAATGAAATAAGAGAGAGAGAGAGAGAGAGAGAGAGAGAGATATGAAAAAAAATAGAATGCAAAAAAAAAAAAATGGAAGAAAAAGATTGTTGAGGTCGAATGAATAAAGGTTGTTTATAGTATAAGTGAGTTTATTTTCTTTAAGTAGATATTCCTTCGTTCTTCATGAATTTTATTAAGTTGCTTTGCATTAATTAAAATATTCTCTCATACCATTTGACCATTTTCATTTCATTATCCTACCATATTCATTATAACACTTGGAAAAGTCCTTTTGATTTGTGTGAGCAATGGGATAATATAGTGGAGATGGAGATGATAAACTAGCTTATGGTAGATAGGTTACAATACGTGGAAGAGAGAGAAACACAAGCTCTTCAATGAACTTGAGAGCAGACTGCAAACACTTCACTTGTGAGGAACCTTTTATTGTTATTTATCTTTGTCAAGTTAATTGCATTTCTACTTGCATATTTTTAGAAGTTGAAAAAGAGTTTTAAGAAAGCTTTATTCTTGAAAATTTGAATTAAATCCAATTTTGCAGTGTTTGATTTGAGAATCTTGCTTCCATGATTTTATTTGATTGTTTTAAACTTTAAAAATCTTGAGGATAAGATTTGATGTAAGTGTTGGAGTGTGATAATTTCCTATTTTTAATACATTTGAGACTTATTTTGATATAATTGGGGAGTTATCAATGCTAATTTAAGATGATTTTCTTGAGATTTTATAAGATATCAAATTGGTACATTATCTTAGGGATTTGATTGTAAATATTTTACTTTCAATTAAAATCTAAGTAAAAGAACAAATAAATAATGAAAGTTAAAAAAAATAAAGGGTTTCAGTTTAGTATTAATATTAGGTTACTATTATTATATTTTTTCCCTTCTTCTTTTAGCTTATCCGTGGAAAAGTATATGAGAAATACATAGTAGATTCTAATATGGAATTCCATCATTCCCTCATGGATGCATTGGATTTAATAATAGTGTTTTAACTTTTAGCTTGTGGGGGCACACCGTTTTGACCAAAGGAAATTAAAAAGAAGACGAAAAGGCAAATCAAGTAAAAGAAAGAGCTTTAGGGAGTACATGTAATAAAAAGAAGGAAGGAGGACCCAGAGAATTAAGACCTGAGAAAAAAAAGAGCTACAGGAGGCAATGTGAGAGAGGACTAAGGCGGCAAATAAATTCATCATCATCATCATCATAATCACGAACGTTGGGAGCAATGAGAGAGCATTGTTGAAGGTGGGACCTGGGGAGGCATCATTAGTTTCTGGTTCTTCTTCTTCATCCCCAAGTCCAACGAGCTCAACGGTAAAGAGAGCTGAACCAAAAAATGAGAGCCGACAGTGAGAACCCAAAGCTTGAGAGATCAAAGAGGGCCAACAGTTGACATTTGATCATCATCGAGAGCTGAGAGAAGGAGACACAGTAGCGAGTTTCTCTACCGTTTCACCATCATTATCAGCGACCATTGTAGCTAATCTCTTCTTTTCTCTACTGTTTGTTTCAGATTGTGAGAGGCTGAATAGAGGATTCTTGTCTTAAATTTTTCAATTGTAATTTTGTTTGCCTCTCCAATTTTATTCTCTGTTTTTATGGATTTAGAGCTAAATCTTGTGGCTACCATTTTGAGTTTGTTTGCAGCAATGTAGGGCTAATTGTTTTTTAACCTAAAATAGCTATGAACTAATATAAGGATTTGAGCATGTATGAACCATTTATTTGTATTTAATGTTAGTTTGTTTACTTAATCTTGTATTAATTTATTTACTCTGTGTTTGATCACCACTAAGTAGGAATTAGGGAATTTAGATTAGCCTTAGAAGAGGGATCTTAATTGAACCATATGATTAAGTAACATGGGATTATAATTTATTCTAATTTGACAATAGGATAGGAATATACCTATTAGACTTATATAACCCTATTAGAGTGAATTTGTACATTTATTGCCTCTTGAGTAAATTAATTAGGAATAACAATTTAAATTTGAGAAAGGGGTGTGAGTAATTGGAAGATACTTATATCCATTTAAACTCTAGATTAACAATTTAACTTTAGGTGCTTTTATTTGGGTAAATACATGCTCTAAATCTTGAAAAAGGGATTAGCCACTTTAGGTTATTTTTATCATTTTAAATCTTTAAAAACATTATATTTACTACCTTTGCATTTGTTTGAATTAATCTTCAATTTCCACCTTTGATGCCCAACTTAAATGAAAATGAGAAATTTAATGCCTAATCACTAATTCGATTGGATCTCTATGGGATAATCTTGATTTACTATTATATTATTTCCACAGCCCGTATAATTGCAATGCTTACTTAAACAATTTAGCAACACCATGAAGTAATCCTAAATATGGCTAAGTTATACTCGCTCATAGATTTAGAATCTTGCAAATACAAATATATTCAGTCATAACAAGTTTTTAAGAGGATGGCCATCTTTTAGTGGTCATACCTTACTTTTAAATTATTCTAAAGAACAAGGAGTTCTTTTATGGTCAAATATTCAATTTTTAGACTTTCATGCAAATGGCGGCAAAGAAAACTCATGGATTTGGTTTTATCTTGATTAGATGCTTGATTCCCTTCTTTAATTTTGTCTTCCAGACCATGGGCATTCAGATGAATTTCCACACCTAGCGTCCAAGATAAATAGTTCTCTCCGGTAATGTCAAGAGCCATAAATTCAAATTTTACAAGGTTTGACTTGGTTCAGGCTAATTAAAGAAATAAATAGGAATTATTAAAATATGAAATAAAACTAATAATGATAAAAACAAGACATTTATAAAAACAAGAAATAATCTGTAAAAAAAATATTACAACAAAATTAAAACTTTATGGCTTCTGGCCATTTAGTTCTTATGGCTTCAGACCAATGATGAGAAATTAGAATTTTATGACGTTTGACATTTATCTTCAGGATAAATAAAATTATTTGACTTCTGGCTTTTTATCTTCAGGATAAGTAAAAGTTATATGGTTTCCAACCATTTAATAACATAGAAGACGAAAAAGTATATGACTTCTAGCCATATAATAAGGAATCAAAGAAACATGGCTTCTAGCCATAATATATCAAAATAAGAAATCAAAGTGATATGACTTTTGGTCATATAATATTAAGATAGAAGTTAAAGTAATATGTCTTCTGGCTATAATTTCAGAATATGAAATTAGAGGTGTATGGCTTGTGGTCATACTAAAATAGCAATAACAATATAAAAGAACTTGTAAAGGATATATATATAAGATATAAAAACAATAACAATAATCAATCTTTGCTACGGAACTCCATGTTTATAACAATCATTAAAAATATTTGTTTAATTTTATATAGTGGCTTAGATTATCCTAGATAGATCAAGATCAAATAAAGATATAGTAAAAGAAAGTAGAGGAAATTGTTTAAGGTAACAATGAGAAAATTATACTTTTGTTAGAGTTATCATGCTAATAACGTGTTATGAAAGTAAAGATATCTGAGATAAGAGATAGAGAACAAGAGAAAGAGTAGAGTGAATTCAAGAGAGAAAGAGGAGAGTAATTTTCATTCACTTGTATATGTTCACAATGCTTGTACATGACCTCTATTTATAGGCCTTTAATAGTCTTATACTACAAGTCACTATTAATGTACAAGCAAACTTGTGGGACATGTAAAACTTGTAGAATAAGTAAGAAAAGAAAACTTGTACAACAAGTTGACTTGGGAATGAAGTAGAAGAAAGTATTAAATGTAGCCAAGTAGATGCTGACTAGGATATGAGTAAATGGATATCCACATAATTACTATTCATAACAATATCAGCAAAGCTGTTCTCTAATTGATCCATTTAAAGGATAACAATTTTCTCTATTGTACCATCACATTGGGTCATATTTGAGTATTATCATATGAGAAAATCACACTCAGGTCCTAAGGATAAAAAAAATCATAAAGAAAGTCCCAAAGCAGATTCTCCTTTCAAATAGCTCCGTAGGAACTACATTGATATTAATTCTGAATGTGAAATTACATTCTTGCCCCCATTGATTAAGTTATATGATTAGATATAGGTGTTTGTCAATCACCACTCTATGTATTGTCAAAATAGGCACATGCACTTATCAATGTAAATTGTCTTACTTAATATAAATTTGCTCATATACTTATCAATGGAAGCCATTTTACTTAATATAAATTGGCACATTGATAAGTAAAATATTTACACATTTATTCTCTCTTGTATGATAATTTTTTAGATGATATTTGAGCTTAATTTAATAAATTTGGGTATAATTGATAAAGAAATAAATAATGATTTTGGCATAAAATAGAATTTATCAAAAAATACTAAATTTTAACCTTATTTCAATTTTCATGCAATATCTGGAGCTCTAGATGTCAGATTGAGATCTTCTTTATATGGATAAAAAGCTAAGAAAAATCTCTACAACTTTTATGTTGAGGCCACAACTCAGTTTTATCTTCAAGAGTTTTGAATTTTGTTTAGAAATTGAAAACATGAATTTATCCAAGTTTGTCTTTGCCCACTAATTTGACCATAACTTGAGCTACAAATATTGAAGTGAGGAGCTCTCACATGTGTTTTAAAGCTAAGATCCAGATAGACAACGTTTATGAAGATAAAAATATGAGAATCCACCGTGTTGACTATTAAAATTTGGCTGCAATCAAAAAGCATGATTGCCACAAGATCAACATTAGTGGCTTAAAGTCAAAATTTATAACTAACAAGTGGAAATCTTTGCACTCCATTTGTAACCCCCTCCGTGATTATATCCGAAATACACGATTAAAATGAAATAGAGACCAATAATAATCAAAACTCATTTACATTCCGCATCCTTAAGATAGGGTTTTCACAATTTTCTTTCACAAACACTTTAACCTGGTCTCACATTCACATTTCGAATTCAATTACATTACGAAGATAATTAACATTCATATGAATATCAGAGCACACAATAATAATACCGGTAATTCCGGGTTCATACCTTCACTAAAGATACGTAGGGCATAATTGCCCATTACAATTCCTCAACGGGGATTACACAAAACTATCTCCAATACATAACCAAATAACCCAATATACATCCAAGCACATATACATCCAATATCCAATTATACATAATCCCAAATACCATGATAACCAACTACCCAAAATGAAAGCCTGAAGGAGGCCTTATCACCCTTGGATGCTTGCTCCATCCTCGTTCTACCTTCCCTGTCTAAAATGTTGGTAGGGGAGGGTGGGATTCTAGAGAATCCCAGTAGGAAACAGATACCAATATGCATTCAAGATAAGTGTTTAATTCCATAGATGGCTCACGCTGTAACTACATAGACTTACGGCTTCCACATTTATAATGGCATATCAACGGCCGGGGTAGGTATCATAAGCATTGCCCCCTACGATGGCTCATGCTGACCTGCTTAGGCTATAATTCCATAGCCTTACGGCTTCCACATTTACAACGGCATATCAACGGCCAGGGTAGGTATTATGAGCATTGCCCCTACGACGGCTCACGCTGACCTGCTCACGTTGTGTTGCACCACAACACAATTCACACAATATACTTCACCACAACTGGGATTCATATAAAGCATTTCATACACAAACCATACTGGCAAGATGTATAACACACAGCCCACGGTTGGATTCACAACACATAGCCGCACAGGTCGGATTCACAAAGATCCATGTTGATTACAACGGCAGTTCAATGGCCGAGCTAGACATAACCAGCGTCAATCCATAAACGGCTCACGCTGACCTGCACACGCTGCAATTCATATAGCTTTAACCGTAATCCACATCGCAGACTCTAATTTTACGCATCGCCTTTCTGCCTAGGGTCAACACCAGTGCAACCAACTTGGTGGCTAGCCATATTGGCCATCACACATGAGAACCCTCGATCATGTAGTCGAATTCGCCATCCACTGAACTATCTCTGCTCTGCTACATAATCATACCACAATCCTAGCTTGTTCACAATTGTCACACCCACCTTTCACCAGGTACTCACATTTCCATGGATCCCCCCCAGCTGGCCCAAGCCCAACTGGGGATTGAGGTGGACTCACAAGGATTCAGCACACTTCTGTCTTTATTATCACACCCACCTCGCTACTCACATTTCACGGCGGCTGGATGCCCACCCCAATACTCACATTTCCTGGCGGCTGGTACCCTCTATATGGGCCTAGGCACTCCCGCCTTACCCTCTCAACTGGGCCTCAACCCCTTGGGCCACGAGGGAGACTCACAATACACAATCACATCAAGCTAGAATTGGGTATATTTAGCATTAATGCCTTGAGCTCATGCTCCTCTCTACTCTATGATTCAACATCATGGCGGTTGCACTCCACGGTTCGTCATCAAGGTGGCTGCACTTGATGGTTCATCATTACGGCGGCTCCACACTAGGGTTCATCGTCACAGTGGCTCCACGCTAGGGTTCATCGTCATGGTGGCTCTACACTATGCTACTGTACCCGATGCTTCACTCAGTCACCTGACTGGTCAACCCCTTTGGTCAGAATTCTCAGTAGGTAGCCCTTTTCAATCAGATCTCACCGTAGGTAGCCCTTTATGATCGTATCTCACCATAGGTAGCCTTTTCCAATCAGCAGTCTCCATAGGTAGCCCTCTCCTATCTGAACTCTTCGCAGGTAGCCCTTTTCGATCTGTATCCTCCGTAGATGACTCTTTCCCCATGCTAGGTTAACAACCAGCAACCTCGGAATACATTAAACACATCACGTTCACACTGTACATTCTGAGGTCTACTTCTTCATCTGTGCTTTCATAATATCAGGATGATTTAATAGGAGTCCCACATGAATTTCCCACTACACCTGACCACATGCACAATCTGTGCCAGACCACGACCCGATTAACCTTAAATCAATCAGAGCTATAACTATCACATTATTGAGAGCTTATACTCCCAACATTACCATAGCTCTTCCTTACACTTCAACTCTTGAACCCTCAACATTAATTGAACTGTGAATCACTTCCCTTAATTCCACAAAATATCATCCACTCCAATACCAATCCAAATATTTCTTCCAGCCTAAGGTACACTAGTCCCCTAGGTCTTAGGGTCTTTAAACACACAAGTTCAGTATGACATGGCCAGTGATGTCATACCACCTAGGGTTTCTCACCCTGCATCTAGGTTGGTGTCATTCATTACCTCCACCTCTAGGTCTATACATTAAATTCCAGGGCGAACCATCATATCTTTCGATTCCACAATGATCCGCCACTTCAGAATAACCAATAATGTATACACATAATCCACAAATCTCATATATATCCACAATAACCAAACATAAATGTGTATACACAACCACTATCACAAATCATCTTCTACCACTAAGGCAGAGATCTAAGGGAGCTATCCTAGCAAATTCCCATGTTTGCCAGCAACTACAACTTTGATACAAAAAATGTAACCCTCTCCATGACTATATCCGAAATACACGATTAAAATGAAATAGTGACCAATAATAATCAAAACTCATTTACATTCCCCATCCTTAAGATAGGGTTTTCACAAATTTCTTTCACAAACACTTTAACCTGGTCTCACATTCACATTTCGAATACAATTACATTGCGAAGATAATTAACATTCATATGAATATCAGAGTGCATAATAATAATACCGGAAATTCTGGGTTCATACCTTCACTAAAGATACGTAGGGCACAATTGCCCATTACAATTCCTCAACAGGGATTACACAAAACCATCTCCAATACATAACCAAATAACCCAATATACATCCAAGCACATATAAATCCAATATTCAATTATACATAATCCCAACTACCATGATAACCAACTACCCAAAATGACAACCCGAAGGAGTCCTTATCGCCCTTGGATGCTTGCTCCATCCTTGTTCTACCTTCCCTGTCTAAACTGTTGGTAGGGGAGGGTGAGATTCTAGAGAATCCTAGTAGGAAACAGATACCAATATGCATGCAAGATAAGTGTTTAATGCATGACATGCTTGCATCACAATAACTCGTGCTCACATAATGATATATCCGCATGCTCAATGTTTCAACAACATACTCATGGCCATAGCATAAATAGAAATAGAGCTTCAATCATTCATATATGTTTCACATAATCAAGCAAAGCAATAACAGGCATCAATACACAAACACAAATATCAATACATGAAGGAGAGGTAAGTTCCCTATACTTATTCTTTCCACCTATGCTCCAGCATCAGCTACTCGCGATCTGATCGGATATCAAACCATGATCAGGGCAAATACCCAACCCTATAACCAAATCAAGGATATGAGATCATTCTCTTTTCCAAATTCTCATTTTCATAACACTTAAAGTTGGTTACCATTCATGACCTTTAGGTGGCTAATCAAAGTCTAAACACATGCCTAAAGGCTTGGGAAACACTTGACCAAATGTCACCTTTTAAAAGTCTAAAATGCTGATTTTTGGGGGTTGACCACGCCAGCCTACCCATGGGCCGCGGCCAATGGATGCACAGAAGGTCTTGGGTTGCGGTTCATAACCTCTGGCCATGGCCAAGAAAATTTTGTTTCTTGGCTGAACTTCTAAATATCATAACTAATTCTAGAAAAATCGAAATGAGGTTATTCCAAAACCAAATGAAAGGTATTTAAGTCCTATTTACTGAAAAAATATGGACCATTAATAGAAATCACCACAAAATTCTAGAATTACCCAAAACTCAACACTGCCCCAAAACAGAATTCAGTTTCAATTCCAAATTTTGGCAAAGCATAACTCTCAATTCACAAAACGAAATGACATGAATTATATGTCCATTTTGAAGCTTGGGATGTGAACTTTAAGACCGGAAAGTTTCATAAGTTTCCAACACTATTTGATCATTCAAAACATTCGTACAAACTGACTGCCCAGAATAGAGTTTACACTTGACAGATTTCCAATTTTCTACCAAAGTGTCCAATGGCTCCAAAATTAACAATCAAGCCTATTTCCACATAAATTTTCACAAGGAACACAATGGTAACCTCAAAATGACCAAAATCACAACCCATTGACATGCCCTGTTTTTCCCAATGCACAAAAACCAACACAAAGTGATCAAACTTCACATTTAAGCTTCAATTCAATTCTATTTATTCAAAACACTAAACAAGGCACCGTTTCCATGACAACAACATATCATACTCCCCTATAACCCTAAATCACGAAAATTAGGGAAAATTTTTCAGAAATTCAAGGCCCAACAAATGGCCACAAAACTTATATGAAAATGAAGCTTTCACTCACCTCAACAACTTTTCCAAAGAAGCTTCTTGATTCACCCAAGTCCATAATTTCGTGAGAGCTCAAACACCACCAAATGGACAAACTAAAACCATGAAATTGAAGCTCTCAACACAAGGAACAACTTTAAAGAAGGGAGTTTTGTCATTAGAGATCATTTAGAAGGTCAAAATGTAAGAGTTTTACCTTGGAAACTTTCTCTTTCTTCACCTTCAATGGCTGCTCGAAAATGGAGAGAAGGATGAGAGAGAAATGAAAGTGGAGGAGTGGAGAAGGAGATGAAATTATACTATCTTCCCATGCCATACTTACTGCAGCAAAAATGAGGTAAAGAGAGAGAGAAAATATGATTAAAAATGCTTACTTTAACTTTTTCTAACACTCTACCATCATCTCCATTTGCCACATGTCCCAATCTTATTAGTCCTTATAAAGTAAGTAACCTCTTGGTTACTCCAATCGCTCCATTAGCCACTTAGTTACACTTCTCATTTCTCCTTAGTAATTAATTTCTCCATTAATCACTAACTAATTGACCAATAATTTCCATTCTTTCTATTTTCCACTAATCATAGCATATTAATTAATATTGCCACAAAACCCATAATAATTCCAATTTAAGTTCACAAATTATTCTCATTAATCATCATTAGCCCTTAATCAAAATTTAGGGCATTATACCATTCATCTATAAATAAAGGAGTGAAATACACAAGAAGACACACAATCTTAGAGCTTAATTTCATGCATTGTATTGTTTCTTGCACGCCTCCTTCTTGGAAGGCTTAGGTAGACTTCCTTCATGAATGGTATAGGTTGCCACCCACATGGAAGGTTTTACCTCCGATAAGGAAGGTTAGATTTTTCCATTTTTATGCATTTTGTAGTTGTATCTTTATGTTTTAGAATTTAATAATTAAGTTTTATGCAATGTTTTTGAAGTTTTCAATTTATTTTGGTTTTGTTTTTAATTTCATTATGAGCTACATTTTTATTTTCCTAGGGCGATGATGTAGTTTACTAATGGTGGATTGAATCTTAACCTATTAATTTAGTTTTATTTGTTTTTTATGATTGAGTTTTGATTATTGTTCTTAATTCTTTCAATTGATTAGCTATCTTTTAAATGATTTCAATATGTATGTTGAGACCGGAAGGAGATGCATGTGTGTAGATCCTATAATTAAAATCATAACTTGCATATGAAATAGGAATATATTCATATGGGTTATGTAGTTTTAATGAGTTCTATAAATCTTAATGCATGATTAATTGTTTTCATTCAAATATGGATATATTAGATTAGCAATTAATTATATAATTGCTTAACCTTGGAAGATGCTAGTAATTAAATTAGGATAACTAGGCTATCAATCATGTAGAATAAACTGGACTAGAATAGATAGGTGATTCAATCCAAAATTTGCTAAGTGAAATCTAATCCCCATGGTGTTTTCTCATTGTTATTTTCATATCAATTGCATTCATATTTAATCATTTTTAATTTTGTAATGTCAATAACTAACTAATCAATCGATTAAATAGAATTAAGATTACTAATTTTGGTATTTAGTGATCAATTCTCATGGGAACGATAATCTACTCACCTCTATATTACTTGTTTATAACAGTGTACACTTGCACTTTTTAATAAATCATTTACACGCGAAACAAGTTTTTAGCGTTGTTGCCGGGGATTGTTGTCATTAATATCAATATCAAGTAATTTTAATACTAATTTGGTCTTCACATTATATTTGTTTTTCTTTTTGGTGTCTTGTGTTTCTTTTCAGGCTTTTACTAATGCATGATCAGATCAAAGGAGACTAGACTACTGCCTTTTGATTCTAAGATCGAGAGAACTTGTCGAAGAAATCAAAGAGTTTGAAAGTAGTCTACTTCAATCGTAAGTAGTTCAATGGAAAATCCAGGGGAAGAAGTAACAAATACCAAAACACGTCGTGACTATATAGCACTAACAGTCATGGAGACAATTTCTGAAATAAAAAAACTGCTAATAGCAGCCAATAAATTTTGAAATCAAACCTGCAATTATCTAGATATGCAAGCAAATCAATTTGGTGGTTTACCAACAGAAGATCTTAACACATATATAGCCAACTTTCTAGAAATCTGTGGCACATTCAAGCATAATGGTGTTACTGATGTTGCCATTAGACTTAGACTTTTCCCTTTTTCACTCAAGGATAAGGCTAAGAGCTGGTTACACTCACTACCAGTGGGAAGCATAACAACATGGGATGTCTTGGCACAGAAATTTTTGGCAAAATATTTTCCTTCAAGAAAAACTGCTAAATTGATGAATGAAATTACCTCATTTACCCAGCATGAACTAGAAAGCCTCTATGAAGCCTGGGAAAGATATAAGAAGTTGCTAAGGAGATGTCCTCATCATGGGTTACCAGATTGGTTACAAATGCAAACTTTCTATAATGGGATGACGTATACCTCCAGAATTCTTCTAGATGTTGCAGCTAGAGGATCTTTAATAGGAAAAAGTCTAGATGATGCCTACAATCTATTTGAGGAAATGCCAGCTAATGCATATCAATGGCCTTCTGAACGTAACATTTCAAAGAAAGTACTTGGAGTGCACAAGCTGGATATCCTTACAACTTTGTCTTCTCAAGTTGCATCTATATCCAAGTAAGTGAGCTCATTGACAAACCAAGCAAATGTAATCAGTACTCCTACTGAAACATGTGATCAATGTGGAGGACCTTATGTGAGCACGTAAAGTCAAGAAGGACACCTATTCATGCCGGAGCAAGCTCATTACATCAGAAATCAAAGAAATGACTTATTCTCATATACTTACAATCTTGGTTGGTGAAATCAGGCAAACTTTGTTAGAGGAATAATCAAAATGTGTTCAAGCTACAAGGGATCTACCAGCAACAAGTTCCTCAACCACCAAATCTATCACAACAAAAAGTGAATGCGGAAGATTCACTGGATCAATTAACTATGAATACGTATCAATTTATGGCTAGGACTGACTCAACACTCAAAAGCCAAGAAGCCTCAATAAAGAACTTGGAGATACAAATAGGCCAAATTGCAAATATGTTGAATTCTAGACAACCAGAAACTCTATCAAGTGACATCGAAAGAAACCCAAGAGAGCATGTAAAGGCCGTTGCAGTAAGGAGTGGGAAAGAATTGAAAGATGCTGTAATTAAAAAGAAGAATGACGGAGAAAAGAAAGAAAGCAAAGAAGAATAGAAGAAGGAAGCACAAAAACCTAAAGAGGATTATGTACTACCAAGAAGAATTAGCTTTCCAGATAACCCTCATCCATATGTATTACCAGTTCCATACCCTCAAAGACTTGAGAAAGCAAAGCTAGACAAGTAGTTTGGAAAGTTTTTAGAGGTTTTCAAAGAGTTACATATCAACATCACTTTCACAGGCGCTTTTACCTAAATGCCCAATTATGCAAAATTCATGAAGGATATTCTCTCAAATAAGCATAAACTTAAGGAATTTGAAACAGTCTCACTTATTAAGGAGTGCAGTGCTATTCTATAAAAGAAATTACCACCATAGTTGAAAGATCCAAGAAGCTTTTGCATACCTTGAATTATAGGTCAATGTAACTTTGAGAGAGCACTTTGTGACCTAGGAGCAAGTGTAAATCTCATGCCTCTATCTGTCTATGGAAAACTTAGTCTTGGAGAGGTGAAGCCTACCACAGTTTCATTACTTCTAGCTAACCGATCAATAAAACATTTGAGGGGTGTCTTATACGATGTTCTGGTAAATGTGGACAAACTCATATTTCCAACTAATTTCATAATACTCGACATGGAAGAAGATTAAGAAATTCCTATAATTCTTAGGAGGCCATTCCTAGTAGCTGAGAGAACTTTAATAAATTTACAACAAGAAAAGTTAACCTTGTGAGTTCAAGATAATCAGGTATCTTTCAACATTTTTAAGGTTTTATCCTTTCCAAATAAAGGTAATACCTGTTACAGAGTAGATACATTGACTAGTTACACAAAAGACGTGGTGAACGAAATCGGCATGGATTAACCATTAGCAATGAGAATGGTAGATGTATTGAAATCTTGAAAACTACTAATCCTGAAGTCTTGAGTAGATTAGGAACCTTGAAGCAAATTCTCCAATTTTTATCAAGAAATAATATGGAGATTTAGGAGAAAAGCAGAATAAGCCGGTAGCATCAATAGAAAAACCATCAGTACTGGAGTTGAAAACACTACCTCCTACTTAAAGTATGCTTATCTGGAAGGAAATTCAATATTACCAGTGATCATCTCTATAGCTTTTACTCCTGATAAAGAAGAAAAGTTATTAAGAGTTCTAAGGGAGTATAAAACAACATTTGGATGGTCAATAGCTGATATAAGAGGAATTAGTCCTTCAATTTGTATGCATAAGATCCTAATGGAAGACAACTACAAGCCATCAGTCAAGCACCAGAGGAGGCTCATTCCGAATATAAAGGAGGTAATAAAGTGGTTGGATGCTGGTATAATCAACCCAATCTCTGACAGTCAATAGGTAAGTCCAATTTAAGTTATGCCAAAGAAAGGTGGGATGATAGTGGTGCCTAATGAAAAAAATAAATTGATTCCACAACAAATGATGACTAGCTAAAGAGTGTGCATTGACTACAGAAAGCTCAATAGAGTTACTAGAAAAGATCACTTTCCTTTGCCATTTAGAGACCAGATGCTTGACATACTAGCTGGAAAAGCCTATTATTGTTTTTTAAATAGGTACACGGGATATAATCAAATTACAATTGCATCAGAGGATCAAGAGAAAACAAATTTTACATATCCACATGGTACCTTTGCCTTTAGAAAGATGTCGTTTGGTTTATATAATGTACCGGCAACATTTTAAAGGAGTATAATGGCGATATTTTCAGATATGGTAAAGAAGTTCATTGAGGTGTTCATGAATGATTTCTCAATTTTTGGAGAATCAGTTGATCATTATCTTTCACATTTTGGCAAAAGTCTTACAACGTTGTTTAGAGACAAATTTGATTCTAAATTAGGGAAAATGTCATTTTATGTGAAAAAAGGAATATTGTTAGGTCACAAGATATCTGATCGAGACATTGAAGTAGACTGGGCCAAAATTTAAAAGCTACCATCTCCCACCTCAATCAAGGGCATTCGACGCTTTTTAGGACATGCGGGCTTCTAGAGAAGATTTATTAAAGACTTGTAAAAAATCACAAAGCCATTTTGCATGTTGTTGGAGAAAAACACTCCCTTTGTATTTAATGAGGAATGTTTATTAGCCTTCCAAATTCTAAAAAGTGCCGTGACTTCTATATAGCTCTATATTGGAACCTTGCATTGTAAAATTATGTGTGATGCCAGTGATTATGCAGTTAGAGCTGTTTTAGGCCAAAGAAGAGATAAGGTCTTTCATGCCATCTGTAATACCCCGAATTTTGAGACTTGAGATTAGAGAATAAGCCTGAGATTAGTGGACTGCTAAGCCCTGGTTTAGCAGGATCCCAAATTGTGATTAAGGGTTAATGACTCTAAAAGTGGATGTCATTAGTGATAAATGAACCCTTTTGGAGATTATGGTGTGATTTGGCACCCGATGTGATTCGTATGTGCTCTGAGCAGCGCCGAAACCCTGTATTTAAGTTCAATTATGGATTAACATCTAAATTGACTTAAAATAGAGGGGAGGGCGCATTGTGGAAGAAAATGAATGATATGGTGTGTTTGGTGGTGATTCAAGAGGAATTGCCGTAATCAGGGGCAAAACGGTAAAGTTACCGACCGATTGATCGGTTACCGAAGAGGAAACTCATTGGTAACTTCAAGATCAATGGTTGAGATTGATTTGTGTAGAGATCAAAGGGTGGAATCATGTGTGCAAGTGCCTATGTGAGCTCATGGAGGTGTGACAAGATCTTGACACTTGGCACAATGTAAGCCCTTGGATTGGTCAAAAGTGTCAACACTCTTCCTCTCTTCTCTCTCCCTTATTTTCACGTTTTTGGGCCCCAAAATCTGCATCACTTCATCATCTTCATTTCATCATCTCATCTTCTCTCTCACACACTCCATGGACGCCAAGCACAAGGGGAGGAAAGAGAAAACTAGAGGTGAGATTTTGCTTGGCTTGTAGTCCTCTAATGCTCAAGTGTCTTTCATTAATGTTGTTCATGAGGTTGAGGGCTATATTCCTATGGTTTTAGATTCTTGATTGGTGAAGTTTGATGGCTTGAGGAAATTTGGAAAGATGAAGAATCAAGAAATTGGTTTGGGAAAGAGGAAGAGGTGAGTATTTGAAGCCTTTTGATCCAAGTTTTGTGAACTATGGTTGAGTATTGTGAATTTCGAATTTTGCCCTGATTTTGTGTGATTTTTGAATTGCATGAATGGCCTTGTGTTTGAGTGGCAATTGGTGTCTTGTTGTGTTATAGAGCCATTGGAATTGGTATGAGAACTTGGAATGAAAAGAATGACAATGTGGTATTTGTGTTGTGATTTGTGATGACATGTTGTGAATGTTGGTAAAACATGTCAATATAATGTGAATTTGGTTGATTTGGTATTTCCAATGGATTCCTTGTGAAATTTTGTGTGAGAATGATGTTTGATATGGAAATGAAACCATTGGAAGCCAAATTGCAAAAACTGGAATTCTGTCTTTTGAAGTTCTGTTCTGGGCAGTCAGTTTGTGTGAGCGTTTTGAATGGTCAAATGGTCTCTAAAAATTATGAAACTTTCCAGTCTTGAAGTTCACATCTTAAGCTTCAAAATGGACATATAAAGTGTGCCATTTCGTTTTGTGAACTGGGATTTATGTTTGCCCAAAGTTTGAGGACGAAACTGGATTCTGTTTTGGAGCAATGTTGGATTTGGTGTAAATCTGGATTTTTGTGGTGATTTCTGGTAATGAGACATATTTTTCTCATAAAGGGGACTTGAATATCTTTCAATGGGCTTTGGAATCACCTTGTTTCAAGTTTTCTAGGGCAAGTTATGAATTTTTGAAGTTTCCTTGGCTGCAGCAGAAAATTTGGGCTGCAGCACAAAACTTTCTGTGTGTGTCTTGGCCGCAGCAAGAAATTCTTGGCTGCAGCCAAAATGTTTCTGTGACGTTTTTAGCCATTTTTGGCTGCAGCCAGAGAATTCTTGGCTGCAGCCAGAACCCAATTTTCAGCAATTTGAGATTTTGAAAGGTGATTTCCAACCTAGTACGTCACAATCCTCTAGGCTTTCGTTGAGCTTATTTTAGCCACCTAAAGGGTGTGAATGGTAACCAACTTAAGTGTTTGAGAGTTAAAGAATTGGAAAAGGGATTAACCCTATGTCCTTACTTTGATTATAGGGTTGATGTTCGCCCTGAACGTGGTTTGGTATTCGTTCTGATCGCAAGTAAGCGGAGCTGGAGCATACGTGGAAAGAGTGTAGGGAACTTACCTCTCTTGCATGCTTTGATATTTGTGTTTGTGTATTGATGCATGTATTGCTTTGCTGGATTATGTGAAACATGTATGAATGATTGTAGCTCTGTTTCTAGTTATGCTATGGCCATGAGTATGTTGTTGAAACATTGAGCACGCAGATATGTCATTGTGTAAACATGAGTTATGTATTGCAAGCATGTCATGCATTAAACACATATCATACATGCATATAGGTATCTGTTTCCTACTGAGATTCTCTCGAATCTCACCCTCCCCTACCAACATTTTAGACAGGGTAGGTGGATCGAGGATGGAGCAAGCAGGCAAAGGCGATGAGGACTACTTCGGGTTATAGATTTTGGTAGTTGGTTATCATAGTTGGGATGTATATTTGGATATTTGTATTTGGATTTGGATGGGTATATAAGGATGTATATTTGATTATGTATAGAGATAAGACTTGTGTAATCCCCGTTTGAGGAATTGAAAAGGGCGAATGTGCCCTATGAATTTTATGTAAAGGTATGAACCCGGAAGTTGCCGGGATGATATGGTTGTACACTCTGATATTTGTATAAATGTGATATTCCGCGTGATGTAATTGTATTCGAAATTGAATATGAGACCAAATTAATTAGATTTCGAAAGGTATTTATGAAAACCCCGTCTGGTAGATGGGTTTGTAAAATGTAGTTTTGTTCTTATTGGTCTCTATTTCATTTTATTGCGTATTTCGGATATAATTACGGAAGGGGGTTACATTTTGGTATCAGAGCTGCAGTTCCTGGCAAGTAAAGGATTTGCTAGGATAATGGCAGTAGTTGCTGCCTTAAGTCATAGATAATTGCTTTGTTTGTTGTGGTATACACATTAAGGTCCCTGCTATTTTTGGATATGTGAGTTGAAGGGCCATGTGTATACATTAATTGTGTTGTGGATGTGGTGAATCAGTGTGGTTCACCTGAGAATCTGAGGTGTAAGCTCAGAGGTGGAGGAAAATGATTTCCCAGGAATATGATATTGAGCTTCTAGGTGTTATGTCTAACCTAGATTTTGGGTGAGAAACCCTAGGTGGTATGATATTACATGTAGTGATGTCATACTAAGCTTGTATGTTTAAAGGCCTTAAGACCTAGGGGGCTGAGGTGTCAGCTCCGTGGATTAGAGGGAAGTGATTTCTCGGTTCAACTGAGGTTGAAATTTTAAAAGATGAATTGTGATCCAAGGATCAGATTCCATAGTCAAGCTGGTCCTTAGGAGATTGATAAGACCTATATGGTCTGTGGTACCAGGGTATGGTACTAGATTGAAATTGAAATGTGTATCAGGTATCCTGAGGTTGCTAGTGTTAATCTAGCACAGGGAAAAGTGATTCTGCAGAGAGTTTGAATTTGAAAGAGTTACCTACGAGGATTCGGAGCGGAAAAGGCAACCTACGGGGAGTTTTGATCGGAGAGGGCTACCTACGGTGACGTCTGACCGGAGCGGCTGTTGTGAATTTATCACCTGCGGCCCACTGGGGGTGTGTATGGCACACAGTGAGAGGACCGTGCCTTCGGGGCGGTGGAAATACGGGGGATATGTGTGAGTCCTGGGTGGGGGGTTAGCCCATGAGGGGTGAGACCAGCCAGCTCAGCCACCTGGCAGCCCCATGTACGTGAGCGGGGTAGGCACCGGCGCGGGGCATTTCTTGAGGGGGGTAAAACCGGGGTGTGACTATATTTGTGAAGCCTCCATGACGACAAACCCTAGTGTGCAGCTGCCGTGATAACGAACCGTGGAGAACAATAGCCGTGACGTTGAATCGTAGAATAGAGCTCTGGGAATGTTGGGAGTATGGGATCTCAACAAAGTGCTGGTTGTGGCTCTGGATGATTCAAGTTGAATCGGGCCAAGGTCTGACACAAATGAATATATGTTATGAATGTTGTCAGTTGTGGTGGGAGATTCCTATGGGACTCCTGTTAAATCAACTTGACATTGTGAAAGCACAAATGAGGAGAAAGACCTCAGAGTGTGCAGCGGAAGCGTGAGAATGTGAATGTGAAGTTTGAGAATTGTGTTGAGCTGACGCTCGAGTTTGCAGAAAGTGAAATGTGGTAGTAATGGCTTCGGGAAGTAAAACTTCAAAGTCTAGATTATTTTGTGAGAAGGGGTCTTGAAGGATCCTAGTTTGATTTTGCAAAGTACCATAATGTGTTGTGAACAAGCAAGGGTTTGGGTATATCCTACCCAGCTTGATGGCTTATGTGAATTGTGATGAGATAAAGCATCAGTGATAAGTATACCTGGTTCCAGCTTGTTGCAATTGTGCATTGTGAGTCTCTCACCTGCGGCCGCATGGGGTGATTCCTATGGGGAGGACCGTGCCTTCGGGGCGGTAGTGATACGGGGGACAGGCTATTTGTGAAGGCCGACGGGCCATTTGTGAAAGTCGAATAGCTCTATGAGCTATAAGGCTATGTGTATGCACTGCCACGCCAATAGTCCCTGAGTAGCTAACAACGGTTCGGGTAAAGACTGTGTGTCTTCCTGGCGGAGAAAGGGGATGAGGGTAGGGTGTGATTGCGAATCTATTATTTGTGAGCCAGAATGGCTATATGTGTGCACTGCCATATCAATAGTCCCTGAGTAGCTAGCAACGGTTCGGGTAAAGACTGTGTGTCTTCCCGGCGGAGAAAGGGGATGAGAGTGGAGTGTGATTGTGAATCTGTGACAATTGTGGATGAGCTGAGAATCTAAGGTATAGTTGTATGGTAGAGCAGAGCTAATTCAGCTAATGGCTAATTCGACTACATGATCGGGGGTTCTCTACTCTAGGGCACTACCCCGGCATGGCCAACCTGGCTAGCCACCGCGTTGGTTGCACCGGTGTTGACCCCAGGCCGAAAGGCGGTGCGTAAAATTAGAATCTATGATATGTGTTGTTGTGAATGTGAACTGTGATGTGAATGCCGGAAGGGCAATGTGTATTTGTGAGACAACGGGAAGTTGTCGTATTTGTGCAAGCGGCGGAAGCCGAGGTATTCTTGCAATGTGATATTGTGATTGAGACCCAAAAGTCTCGGATGGGTGAGGGTAACGCCGTGAAACTTGATACGGCAATGTGATATTGTTGTGAATACCCAAAAGTCCCAGTTACCACTAGTGGAGTTACTGGTGGGTGTACGGGTGAGGGTAAAGCTGTGAACGTGGATATAGTAGAAGCTAAATGTTTGTGTAAACAGCTGGGGCTGTCGTTTGATGTATTGAGGTTTTGATGGTTACTCCCGGAAGGGGTAACTAGATTTAGTTGAGCAGAGTGGTGGCCTATACTGCCCAACTGCTAAGATCTTATGATATGGCTCATGATTTAGAGCCTCCGGATATTGAGATGCACTAGCCACTCATGAATTGGTGGGTTTGCGACGATTGTGATTATATGATGATGGTGGTGTGGCAATCGTGAAATGGGCCGATTGCAATTTGTGGCAACTGAGTTGCATTCATTGTTTGAGATTCTTGCGAGAATCGAATTTGTGGATTATCATTTGTGTGTGGGTGGTCTAGAAGAGACCATCCAATGTGAAATGCATTGTGAAACGGAAGCTGTCGTAAAGAGGCATCCGAGTTTATGGTTTATGTTGTGCGACAAATTTCGAGGACGAAATTTATTGAACGGGGGGAGAAATGTAATACCCCGAATTTTGAGACTTGAGATTAGAGAATAAGCCTGAGATTAGTGGACTGCTAAGCCCTGGTTTAGCAGGATCCCAAATTGTGATTAAGGGTTAATGACTCTAAAAGTGGATGTCATTAGTGATAAATGAACCCTTTTGGAGATTATGGTGTGATTTGGCACCCGATGTGATTCGTATGTGCTCTGAGCAGCGCCGAAACCCTGTATTTAAGTTCAATTATGGATTAACATCTAAATTGACTTAAAATAGAGGGGAGGGCGCATTGTGGAAGAAAATGAATGATATGGTGTGTTTGGTGGTGATTCAAGAGGAATTGCCGTAATCAGGGGCAAAACGGTAAAGTTACCGACCGATTGATCGGTTACCGAAGAGGAAACTCATTGGTAACTTCAAGATCAATGGTTGAGATTGATTTGTGTAGAGATCAAAGGGTGGAATCATGTGTGCAAGTGCCTATGTGAGCTCATGGAGGTGTGACAAGATCTTGACACTTGGCACAATGTAAGCCCTTGGATTGGTCAAAAGTGTCAACACTCTTCCTCTCTTCTCTCTCCCTTATTTTCACGTTTTTGGGCCCCAAAATCTGCATCACTTCATCATCTTCATTTCATCATCTCATCTTCTCTCTCACACACTCCATGGACGCCAAGCACAAGGGGAGGAAAGAGAAAACTAGAGGTGAGATTTTGCTTGGCTTGTAGTCCTCTAATGCTCAAGTGTCTTTCATTAATGTTGTTCATGAGGTTGAGGGCTATATTCCTATGGTTTTAGATTCTTGATTGGTGAAGTTTGATGGCTTGAGGAAATTTGGAAAGATGAAGAATCAAGAAATTGGTTTGGGAAAGAGGAAGAGGTGAGTATTTGAAGCCTTTTGATCCAAGTTTTGTGAACTATGGTTGAGTATTGTGAATTTCGAATTTTGCCCTGATTTTGTGTGATTTTTGAATTGCATGAATGGCCTTGTGTTTGAGTGGCAATTGGTGTCTTGTTGTGTTATAGAGCCATTGGAATTGGTATGAGAACTTGGAATGAAAAGAATGACAATGTGGTATTTGTGTTGTGATTTGTGATGACATGTTGTGAATGTTGGTAAAACATGTCAATATAATGTGAATTTGGTTGATTTGGTATTTCCAATGGATTCCTTGTGAAATTTTGTGTGAGAATGATGTTTGATATGGAAATGAAACCATTGGAAGCCAAATTGCAAAAACTGGAATTCTGTCTTTTGAAGTTCTGTTCTGGGCAGTCAGTTTGTGTGAGCGTTTTGAATGGTCAAATGGTCTCTAAAAATTATGAAACTTTCCAGTCTTGAAGTTCACATCTTAAGCTTCAAAATGGACATATAAAGTGTGCCATTTCGTTTTGTGAACTGGGATTTATGTTTGCCCAAAGTTTGAGGACGAAACTGGATTCTGTTTTGGAGCAATGTTGGATTTGGTGTAAATCTGGATTTTTGTGGTGATTTCTGGTAATGAGACATATTTTTCTCATAAAGGGGACTTGAATATCTTTCAATGGGCTTTGGAATCACCTTGTTTCAAGTTTTCTAGGGCAAGTTATGAATTTTTGAAGTTTCCTTGGCTGCAGCAGAAAATTTGGGCTGCAGCACAAAACTTTCTGTGTGTGTCTTGGCCGCAGCAAGAAATTCTTGGCTGCAGCCAAAATGTTTCTGTGACGTTTTTAGCCATTTTTGGCTGCAGCCAGAGAATTCTTGGCTGCAGCCAGAACCCAATTTTCAGCAATTTGAGATTTTGAAAGGTGATTTCCAACCTAGTACGTCACAATCCTCTAGGCTTTCGTTGAGCTTATTTTAGCCACCTAAAGGGTGTGAATGGTAACCAACTTAAGTGTTTGAGAGTTAAAGAATTGGAAAAGGGATTAACCCTATGTCCTTACTTTGATTATAGGGTTGATGTTCGCCCTGAACGTGGTTTGGTATTCGTTCTGATCGCAAGTAAGCGGAGCTGGAGCATACGTGGAAAGAGTGTAGGGAACTTACCTCTCTTGCATGCTTTGATATTTGTGTTTGTGTATTGATGCATGTATTGCTTTGCTGGATTATGTGAAACATGTATGAATGATTGTAGCTCTGTTTCTAGTTATGCTATGGCCATGAGTATGTTGTTGAAACATTGAGCACGCAGATATGTCATTGTGTAAACATGAGTTATGTATTGCAAGCATGTCATGCATTAAACACATATCATACATGCATATAGGTATCTGTTTCCTACTGAGATTCTCTCGAATCTCACCCTCCCCTACCAACATTTTAGACAGGGTAGGTGGATCGAGGATGGAGCAAGCAGGCAAAGGCGATGAGGACTACTCCGGGTTATAGATTTTGGTAGTTGGTTATCATAGTTGGGATGTATATTTGGATATTTGTATTTGGATTTGGATGGGTATATAAGGATGTATATTTGATTATGTATAGAGATAAGACTTGTGTAATCCCCGTTTGAGGAATTGAAAAGGGCGAATGTGCCCTATGAATTTTATGTAAAGGTATGAACCCGGAAGTTGCCGGGATGATATGGTTGTACACTCTGATATTTGTATAAATGTGATATTCCGCGTGATGTAATTGTATTCGAAATTGAATATGAGACCAAATTAATTAGATTTCGAAAGGTATTTATGAAAACCCCGTCTGGTAGATGGGTTTGTAAAATGTAGTTTTGTTCTTATTGGTCTCTATTTCATTTTATTGCGTATTTCGGATATAATTACGGAAGGGGGTTACACCATCTATTATGCTAGTAGGATACTTTCATATGCACAGCTGAATTATACAACAACAGAAAAGGAGCTCTTAGCAGTGGTGTTTGCATTTGAAAAATTCAGAGCTTACTTGATTAGGTCAAAAGTCATTGTCTGGATGGACCACTCAACAATTAAATACTTGATTAAGAAGAAAAATGCTAAGCCCAGATTGATCAAATAGGTGCTTCTGCTACAAGAATTTAACTTAGAGATCAAAGACAAAAAAGGGACCTAGAATCTCATTGTACATAATCTTTCTTAGTTAGAACCACCTAAACAAAAGAGAGAATCACAAATAAAGGAGAATTTCCCAGATGAGCAACTTTTTATCATGCAATCGCCACACCCACCCCTTAGTATGCTAATTTTGTGAATTATTTGGCAAACGAAGTAATGCCTTATGAACTTTCTAAAGTGCAAAAGAAGAAATTTCTAGTTGATGTAAGGCATTACTTTTAGGAGAATCCTTTCTTATATAAGCAATGCCTAGATTGAATTATCAAGCGATGTGTTCTTGAAGAAGAAATGGCAAGTGTCCTAAATCACTACCACTTATCCTTATATATTCACCATTTTGGAGCAAATATATCAGCTACTGAAGTCCTTCAATCTGAGTTTTATTGACCTACACTCTTCAAAGACGCCCACAAAATTGTGACAACCTGTGACAAATGTCAAAGAACGGGAAATATCTCAAAGAGACATGAAGCCTCTTTAACTAAAATCTTAGAAGTTGAGTTTTTTTATGTATTGGGGATCGATTTTATGTGGCATTTTCCATCCTTATTTAGCAATCGGTTTATTCATGTAGCTATTGATTATGTCTCCAAGTGGGTTGAAGCAGCTACTTTTCCTACAAATGATTCTCTAGTGATTGTGAAGTTTTTGAGGAAAAATATTTTTACAAGATTTGGAGTGCTAGAGCTATTATCAATGATGGAGGAAGGCATTTTTTCAACCAACAGCTTCATTCAATATTAGCTAAATATGGAGTAACTCATAAGGTTACAACTCTATATCATCTATAAACTAGCGGGCAAGTGAAAATATCAAACAGAGAACTGAAATAGATTCTAGAGAAGATGGTGACGGTGAATTCCAATCGGAAGGACTGAGCAAGGAAATTACATGATGCACTTTGGGCTAATGGAACTGCCTTCAAGACACCAATTAGTATATCCCCATATCAATTAGCTTACAAAAAACATATAATCTTCCGTAGAAATGGAGCACAAATCATATTAGGCAATAAAAGCCTTAAATTTTAACTTAAAGGCAGCTAGTGAGAAGACACTTCTCCAACTCAATAAGCTTTAAGAATTTAGACAACAAGCTTATGAAAATGCTAAGTTATGTAAAGAGAAGACAAAAATGTGGCATAACAAAAGAATTTTGAGGAGAGAGTTCATACTGAGACAAAAAAGTGCTTTAATATAACTCAAGGTTAAAGCTCTTTCCAAGAAAAGTTGAGATCAAGGTGGTTACGACCTGTTACTATGATTCAAGTATGGCCATATAGAACTATGGAGATTCAAGATGGTGATCGAAAATTCAAAGTGAATGGGCAGAGACTAAAAGAGTACAATGACAGTACACCCAATACTTTAAAAACTGTTATCACGCTTAAGGAATCAATTTGGTTTTTGTCTAACTAAATACGTTAAAGAAGGGCAGCTATTTGTGAGGCAACCCAAAACTTCTTTTCCTTACTCATTAATTTTTATTTCCTACTCACTACAACACACTGTAGTGCATTAAAAATTTTAGTTTTCATAATTTCAGTTTAAGTTAACATGGAGGAATCTCTTGCAAAGCTTAAAAATAGGTTCCCCACTATTCCCAAAGATGTGTTTAGGAATATCAATAGTTGTCGACTTGAAAGAATGAAGATATTCAAGCATTTGGGTCTTCCTAAGGATATACGCTAGATTATTGAAGCTAAGGTATGTTTAGCATGTGAGATTCATGAATCATTTATTAAACCTATGCCACAAATGGGAAGAAATTCTTACTCCAAAAAGAGAAGAGCTAAAAGAATGAAGATCTGCCATAAATGTGCAAGGTGGACATGTGATAAGTGCTGTAAGAATAAAGGAATGGTTTCTATAAATCGAGAAGATAAAATTCAATTTATAAAGGATGGATTGAGAAATGAGACATTGGATAATATTATTCAAACTCTTGAGACACATCCTAATGGTGATGGTCATGGTATTCTTCTTGATTTAATAAACTTATTTAACAAAGAAAAAGAGCGCTACTATCTTGGAAATCTGACATTAAAAGACTTTGTTTGCCAGTATATAAGAAAACTGGATGGGAAGCAAATCCTCGATTTATAGAAAGTTTTTAAGCCATTATTAGATGTAACACCAGAGGAAGATGTGAGCCATAATCATAACTATATTCATAATAATGCTTTTGTCTAATATGGTTTATCTTTTCCATAACTTTTGACTTTCTATACTCATTTTGTTTAATTTCTTCACGTAACATTATACCGGTCATTTGTGTCAGAAATTTTTTCAAATTTCTTTGAAAAATGCATGATTTACATGATCTTGTTGTCGCTGTTTTAATAGTATAAATATGCACTCTTCCACTTGTAAACACAAAATGTCCGAGAGTAAAGAAGACAAAAGGGTATCACACTAAAATGTATATTTAAATCTATCTGTATTATTTGTGAAACTGATTTGAGAAAGGACGGAGAGTTTCTAATAGCAGCTGCTAGAAAAATCAACTTTGTAATAGGGAGGCATCCAAGGTCTAAGGGGAAGTGTGGCCATTTTTGCAAGTATTAAAGGAAGCAAGGGTTTGAGTGTAAGTGTGAAGGAGTTGGATGGTCACATCTTTTCCTTAGGATAAGAGTTATAGGTTCAAGTTTGCCTGAATGTATCAGACGTATGTTTTACCCGGTGTTTGGAAACATTGGATGAGATTTCTAGCATTGCATATTGGGCTAAACTAAACTTACACAAAAAGCCATTAGGATTGTTAAATGTTAATGGTTTTTATGATAATCTGTTGTCTTTTTTTGATCATACTATGGAAACGTGATTCATATCCCCAACGACTTGCCATACCATAATTTCTACACAAATTGCTGATTAGTTTATTGATCAACTGCAAATATATGAACCTAAACTAGATCTATTAGTCAAGTAAATAGGTTGACAATCTTCAGATAACAGTCAGAAGCATAATCCAGATACCATTTTTTGGTTGTAACTTTCCTTACTCTTATGGTTTCACTCTTATCATTTTGGTTTACTTTATTGTATGTTTAGGTTTTTAAATAAAATTTTATTTAAGCTCTAAAAGACATTTAGGACAATGTCTGATTTAGGTTGGGGGAGAAATAAAAAAATAGTTAGTTAGTAAAACCATTAGATTCATGGGGAGACAAAGATGGTAGAGTAAAGAGTTATTCTTAATTCTTGAGACGCATTTTATTAGTTGCATGTTTTTGTTTCATATTATGCAAAAAGAAAAAAAAAATATTTAAGTGCTTTTTAATGATTTTAATAAGTATATAAGTTTTAAGTATGGATCAATTGAATTTAGAGATTTCATAGCATGATTGAACAACTGATTGTTGGGATTGGTGATGAATTTTGAGATTGAATGTGCTGAATTTGAAAGCCTCTGATTGTGAGCTTTTGAGCCTATTTAATTAATAATGATTATTTTTCATGTGTGTGATATTCATTTATTAAGTTGTCGCTCTAGAACTTGCTTTACGTCTGGTTGATATTGCATTTCAAATGCACCTTCAAAAATGATAAAGGCATTCATTTTCTTTCTTTAGCCAGAGCTAAATAACCAATCTTGCAATTATATCGTTGATAAGCCCATTTGAACCTAATTGATTATTTCTTAATTCTCAACCCATTAATATGTGTTTTAAATGATATATTAAGTGCTTTTACCTAATTCGAAAGATTAGCAGAGCATTTGAAATTTTTGTGAAATGGACTTTTGACAAGTGTGGGGTATATATATCCTCAACTTTAGAATTACAAAATTAAAAAAAACAGATATTGAGTATTCGAATTAAAATTGTGAGTTGTTGTGATGAGATAAATTTATTTATTAGTTCCTATTTTTCAATTACTCTATTAATTTCTTAAATGTAGCCCTTCATATCTCGTTTTACATTCCTTTTACCTTAACCGCATTATAAACTTCAATAAGTCCTTTTGATTTGAATTATACATGTGAATTAGGTAGTGGATAATGAGATTTTTAGCAAGCTTATGGTAGTGCAATTTTTTCAGTTGAATTTAAGCAAAACACTTACCCTTAAACGTTTGAGAGATTGAGATAATGAGTCACAATTATGAATTCAGTTCATTCATTTGCAAATAAAGTTACCAGTTTATATGTTTGTTGATTCATGAATGCTATGATTTCTTTATTCTTCAATTGTGTTCAAGTTTATGACTTGACAATTCTGAGTTTTTTGGAAGCATAGTAAGAACTTATTAGTCACTCCTTGTTGTATGAGGACATCAGTAACCCCCTCCGTAATTATATTCGAAACACGTGATTAAAATGAAATAGGGACCAATAATAATCAAAATTCATTTACATTCCTATCCTTAAGATAGGATTTTCACAAAGTTCAAAAAATCACTTTAACCTGGTCTCACATTCATATTTCAAATACAATTACTTCGTGAAGATAAACTATATTTATATAAATATCAGAGTGCACAACAATAATACCGGTAATTCCAGGTTTATACCTTCACTAAAGATACGTAGGGCACAATTGCCCATTACAATTCCTCAACGGGGATTACACAAATCCATCTCCAATACATAACCAAATAACCCAATATACATCCAAGCACATATACATCCAATATCCAATTATACATAATCCCAACTACCATGATAACCAACTACCAAAATGACAACCTAAAGGAGTCCTCATTGCCCTTGGATGCTTGCTCCATCCTCGTTCTACCTTCCCTATCTAAAATGTTGGTAGGGGGTGAGATTCTAGAGAATCCCAGTAGGAAACAAATACCAATATGCATGCAAGATAAGCGTTTAATGCATGATATGCTTGCATCACAATAATTCGTGCTCACATAATGATATATCCGCATGCTCAATGTTTTAACAACATACTCATGGCCATAGCATAAATAGAAACAGAGCTTTAATCATTCATATATGTTTAATATAATCAAGCAAAGGAATTACATGCATCAATACACAAATAAAAATATCAATACATGTAAGAAAGGTAAGTTCCCAACACTTATTATTTCCACGTATGCTCTAGCATCAGCTACTCATGATCCAAGCAGATATTAAACCATGATCAGGGCAAATACCCAACCCTATAATCAAATCAAAGACATAGGGTCATTTTCTTTTCCAAATTCTCATTTGAATAACACTTATTGTTGGTTATCATTCATGACCTTTAGGTGGCTAATCAAAGCCTAAACACATGCTTAAAGGATTTGGAAACACTTGACCAAAGGTCACCTTTTAAAAGTCTAAAATACTGATTTTTGGGGGTTGGCTGCGGCCAGCCTACCCATGGGCCACGGCCAATGGATGCACAGTGTAACACCCCAATTTTTGATTAAAGGCTAATGGTAATTATTGAGGATAATTATCGAATTAAAGTGGAATAATTATGTGTTGTATGGCAATTTTAATTAATATGCCATAATTGTTGGGGAATTAAAAGAATGGCTCTAAATTAGTGATTAATGGAAGAGATTAATTACTAATTAAGAGGGCATGAGATGTGAAATTAAATGGCTAATGAAGTGGTTAGAGTAACTAAATTGGTTACTTGCTTTATAAGAACCAATGAGGTGGAGACATGTGGCAAGTGGTTAGGATGAGAGAGGGTGTTGGAAAAGTCAAAGCACCATTTATTTTATTCATTTTCCCTCTTTTCTCTCTCTCATGCGCATGTGAAGGGGGTGGGGTAGATTTTTCTGCATTCATCATCATCTTCACCTCTCCTCCATCTCTCTCTCTCTCTCGTCCTCTCTCTCCTTCTCTCTCTCGCCATTGTTACAGAAAAAAAAGGGGGGAAAAGCTTGCAAAAAGGTAAGGAAAATGGCTTCTATTGCTCAAACTTCCCTCATTAAAGTTGATCCTTGAGTTAAGAGCTACATTTCTATGGTTGTAGTTTATCCATTGGTTGTGGTTTGTGGCCACACGAAATTTTGGGAGGTGGTGAATCAAGAACTCTCTTTGGAGAAGTTGATAAGGTGAGTGAGACCTATCTATCTATCTAAGTTTCATACCATTGGAAATAGTTTGAATTTTCTGGAATTTTGGGCTCATTTTCGAAAATGAGGGCCATTGAGAGTTTGGTATGTGTTTGGTATGGAATTTGTATGTTTGGAATGCATTTTGGATAGATAGAATTGTTGGGTTGGAAATTGTTAAGTTTGGAGAATTTGAGATGTTAGTGTTTAATGTTACCCAAAACCAAAGCATGATAATGGAATAGGATTTTGGTGATTTTGACATTCCCATTGGATTCCTTGAGTGATTTTGTGTGGGAATGAGCTTGGTTATTGATTTTGGGTTCATTTGAATCACTTGGGAAAAGTTGGAAAGTTGTCTGGTTTAAGCTCTGTTTTGCACAGTCCATTTGCACGAGCGTTTTGAATGACCAAATGATTTCATAAAATTGTAAAACTTTTCAGTCTTAAAGTTCACATCCCAAGCTTCAAAATGGACATATATTTTGTGTCATTTCATTTAGTATTCTGTGAGATATGGTTGTCCAAAGTTTGGGATTGAAACAGAACTCTGTTTTGGGGGCAGTGATGAGTGTTGTGTAATTCTGGAATTTTGTGGTGATTTCCAGTAATGGTACATATTTTTCCTAGAAAGAGGACTTAAGTACCTTTCATTTGGCTTTGGAATCACTTCATTTCAATTTTTTTAGATTTAGTTATGAATTTTGGAAATTCAGCCAAGAATCAGGAAATTTCTGGGCCGCGGCCCAAGACTTTCTGGCCTGATTCTGGCCGCGGTCCATGGGTGGCTGGCCGCGGTCCACAACCTTCTGACCATATTTGGGCCGCGGCCCAAGGAAGGGCTGGCCGTGGCTAACCCCTGTGTTCCAGCACTTTGAGTTTTCGAAAGGAGACCTCTAACCTATTGTTTCCCAATCTTTTAGGGCTTTGATTAGAGGCATTTGTGGCCTCTTAAGGGTCAATTATGATAACCAAATCTAAGTGTTATGAAAGTGAGAATTTGGAAAAGAGAATGACCATATGTTCTTGATTTGGTTATAGGGTTGGGTATTTACCCTGATCATGATTTGATATCCGCTTGGATCGTGAGTAGCCGACGCTGGAGCATACGTGGAAAGAATAAGGGTAGGGAACTTACCTCTCCTGCATGTATTGATATTTGTGTTTGTGTATTGATGCATGTTATTGCTTTGCTTGATTATGTGAAACATATATGAATGATTGAAGCTCTATTTCTATTTATGCTATGGCCATGAGTATGTTGTTGAAACATTGAGCATGCGGATATATCATTATGTGAACATGAGTTATTGTGATGCAAGCATGTCATGCATTAAACACTTATCTTACATGCATAGTGGTATCTGTTTCCTACTGGGATTCTCTAGAATCTCACCCTCCTCTACCAACATTTTAGACAGGACAAGTGGCTCGAGGAAGGAGCAAGCGACTAGGGGCGGTGAGAATCCCTTATGGGCATTTGAACTTGGTAGTGGTTATCGTTGCCATTTGGGATAATGGTAGTTGATTTGAATGTATTTAGAGTTGTATATGTTAGAATGAATATATGGTTGTATATGTTATGGAGCTGTATTTGGATATGTATTGGGAATGAAATTTGTGTAATCCCCATTGAGGAATTGTAAAGGGCATATATGCCCATGAATCTTTAGTGAAGATATGAACCCGGAATTGCCAGGATTGTTATGTGCACTCTGATATATTATGAATGTTAATTATCTTCACGAAGTAATTGTATTCGAAACGTGAATGTGAGACCAGGTTAAAGTGTTTGATTTCGAAATGTATTTGTGAAAATCTTATCTTAAGGATGGGGAATGTAAATGAATTTTGATAATTATTGGTCTCTATTTCACTCTAATGTTGTATTTCGGATATAATTACGGAGGGGGTTACACACAGAAGGTCTTGGGCTGCGGTTCATAACCTCTGGCTGCGGCCAAGAAAATTCCGTTTCCCGACTGAACTTCCAAAAATCATAACTAATTCTAGAAAAATTGAAATGAGGTGATTCCAAAGCCAAATGAAATATAAGTCCTCTTTATAGGAAAAATATGGACCATTACTCAAAATCACCACACAATTCTAGAATTACACAAAACTCAACACTACCCCAAAACAGAGTTCAGTTTTGATCCCAAACTTTGGCAAAGCATAACTCTCAATTCACAAAATGAAATGACACAAAATAAATGTCCATTTTGAAGCTTGGGATGTGAACTTTAAGACTGGAAAGTTTCAAAATTTTTCAACACCATTTGGGGATTCAAAACTTTCGTGCAAACTAACTACCCAGAACAGAGTTCACATTGACAACATTTTCTAAATTTCTACCAAAATGTCCAATGACTCCAGAATCAACAATCAAACCTATTCCCATACAATTTTCTACAAGGAACACAATGGTAACCTCAAAATTACTAAAATCACAACCCATTGACATGCCTTATTTTGCCCAATGCACAAAAACCAACACAAAGTGGCCAAACTTCACAGTTAAGCTTCAATGCAATTCTATCACTTCAAAACACTAAACAAGGCACCATTTCTATAACAACAACATACCATACTCCCCCATAACCCTAAATCACAAAAATTAGGGCAAAGTTTCCAAAAATTCAAGGGCCAACCAATGGCCACAAAACTTATATGAAAATGAAGCTTTCACTTACCTCAACAATTTTCCCAAAGAAGTTCTTTGGTTCACCTAAGTCCATAGTTTCGTGAGAGCTCAAACACCACCACATGACAAATCTAAAACCATGAAATTGAAGCTCTCAACACAAAGAACAACTTTATAGAAGAGCATTTTTCCATTAGAAGCCATTTAAAGGGTCAAATACTCACTTTTTACACAAAGTTCTTCCTCTCACCTTGGGCTGCCATGGTTGAACGAAAGAGAGAGAAGGAAGAGAGTGTGAAATGAAGAATGGCAGAAAAATTTTCCCCCCATGCCCTTTGGACGAAAATGAGAGGAGAGAGGGAAGAGAAATTGATAAAATATTGCTTATTTGACTTTTTCAAAGCCCTCTCTCTTGATCTCATCTTGACAAGTGTCCACTTTTCATTGGTTTTCATAGAATAAGTAACCAATTAGTTACTCTAACCACTTCATTAGCCATTTTAATTTCACATCTCATATCCTCTTAATTAGTAATTAATCACTTTCATTAATCACTAATTTAGAGTCATTCTTTCAATTTTCTACTAAGTATGACATATTAATTAATATTGCCACATAATATATAATCAACTTTTTTTCCTTCTTTCATGCGCCATTTACCCCTATATTTAGCCTAATAATTATTTTATCACATAATTATGCTAAAATACAAGGTGTTGGATATACCCAATACTTAATTCAGATCTCAAATCCACATTATTTTCCCTTGTATGATAATTTTTTGGATGATATTTGAGCTTAATTTAATGAATTTGGGTGTAATTAATACATAAATAATGATTTTGGCATAAAATAGAATTTATCAAAAAATATTAAATTTTGACCTTGTTTCAGTTTTCAAGCAATATATGGAGCTCTAGATGTCGGATTGAGATATTTTTTATATGGATAAAAAGCTAAGGAAAATCCTACAACTTTTATATTGAGGCCAAAACTCAGTTATGTCTTCAAGAGTTTTGAATTTTGCATAGAAGTTGAGAACATAGATTTGTCCAAGTCTAACATTTACCCACTAATTTGACCATAATTTGAGTTGCAAATGTTAAAAATGAGGAGCTCTCACATGCATTTTCAAGCTAAGATCCATATCTACAATGTTCCTCATGAGAACAATACTCTTCCTACCTCTATATTACTTGTTTATGACAATGTACACTTGCTGTAATACCCCAAATTTTGAGATTTGAGGCTAGAGAATAAGCCTGAAATAAGTGGACTGATAAGCCCCGGTTTAGCCGGATTCCAAATTTAAATTAAGGGTAAATGACTCCAAAAGAGGATGTGATTAGTGATAAATGAACTCTTCTGGAGAAGATGATGAGAATTGTGAATTTTGCCATGATTTTGTATAATTTCAAAATGGTGGAACTAGATGGTGTAATGTGGTGCAATTGATGTCATGTTGTGTTATTTAGTCATTGGAATTGGTTTGGAACATTAAATGGAAAGTTGGGAAATTATGTCCATTGAAACTTCTTGCTAAGTAGTCTACTTGTGTTGACGTTTTGAATATGTAAATGATGTCTAAAAATTATGAAACTTTCCACTATTAAAGCTCACATTCCAAGCTTCAAAATGGACATATAAATTGTGTCATTTCGTTTTGTGAGTTGAGAGTTCTGGTTGTCCAAAGTTTGATGTCGAAACTGGACTCTATTTTGGGATAGTAGTGAATTTTTTGTAATTCTGGAATTGTGTGGTGATTCTGGTAGTGGTCCATATTTTTCCCGTGTATAGAACTTACATATCTTTCATTTGGCTTTGGAATCACCTCATTTCGATTTTTCTACAATTATTTATGATTTTGCAAAGTTTGGGCAGAAATCTGCCAGAATTTTGTAAAAATCCGAAATTGTTGGAAATTTAGTAAATAATTAGAAAATAATATTATATTATATTAAATCATCATCCACCTCCTCCATCAGCCCAAAACCATGCCATTCAGTTGCAATAAGAGAGAGAAGGTGTGAGAAATTCTAGAGAGAGAAGGAGAAGAGAACTTGTACGGTAAGTCGATTTCTTCGGTAAATCCTTACCTAATGCATATAACTCCACTCCTAAGCTATTCTTCTATGTTCTTCAAGGTTTGTGGAGCACAAATTTGGGTGTTCTAAGGCTAGGGTTTTCAGCCATCTTGAGAAAAAGCTAGTGGGAGCTTGAGGTAACTTCCAAACTTTCGTATATTGCTTATTCTAGCTGCTGTGGCAATTTAATCGATGAAATTTCGCCGGATTGTCATTGGTTTCAAAGTTTGGAAATGATATGGCCTAAGGGTTATGCTACTCAAATTGGGTCTTATGTTAGTTGTAACCTAATGTAATGGTTAATAAAGTAGTTAGGAGTAGAAAGAAACATATCTACGGAGCCAAAACCAAAAAACCGCAATTTTTCCTGGGGAATTGAGAATTTTGGCCAAGGTTAGTTTGGAGGGGTTTGAGATGGATTTTCAATTATTTGATGGTTCCATTGATTTCATGAGTGAAAATTAGGTAGGATTACAGTTGGTCACTTTTTCAGAAAATGCCAAAAAAGCATAATTGCGAAAATGCCCACGAAACCCTTAAAGTGGGGCTGCCAAGGGTAATTTGTAATGTGACATTGAATTTGATAATTCTGAGTTCGAAAATGGATTCCTTGGATGAAAATATGTTAGGATAGCCTAGGATAGAATTTCAGAAAAAGTACAGTCGGAGGGGTACGGCGGGGCCGGCCCGGGTCTCCGGGGGCATTTTAGTAAATTTTCATAATAGGTTCATATAACCCCCTAGAAGCACTATGGAAGTGTCTAAATTGTATATTTGGAATTTTAGGACTAAGTTGTGAGCCCAGTCATTGGCACGCTTTACGAGGCACATGTTTCGAGGCTTAAAAGGGTTAAGGTAGGGAACTTACCTCTCCTGCATATATTTGATATTTGTGTTAGTGTGTTGATACATGTTATTGCTTTGCTTGATTATGTGAAACATGTATGAATGATTTGAAGCTATGTTTCAATTTATGCTATGGCCATAAGTATATTGTTTGAAGCATTGAGCTTACAGATTTGTCATTATGTGAGCATGAGTTATGTGATACAAGTATGTCATGCATTAAACATTTATCGTACATGCATATTGGTATTATTTTCCTTCTGAGATTCTCTTGAATCTCACCCTCCCCTACCAACAATTTAAACAAGAGAAGACAGAAGATATGCTGAGAACAATGCAGAGAACCATATGAAAGGATTGCAGTGGTGGAACGAAGACGAGAAGATGTTTCTATTTCACTGGGATGGGTTTAGATACCCAAGTAGCCCTGTGGGCTACATTGATGGTAATGATCATGTACGAACCCCTATGGGGAATTTATGTAACCATACACTTATTATTAGTATATTCATGTTATTCCTGTGTTGCCCATCAAACCGCATATCGTTTTCTATGAATACTTTGAAAAAAAGTTAAAACAAGGTAAGGGTGTGACACTTGCACTTTTTAATAAATAATTTACACATGTAATACACATACACTTGTCAAGATATATATATATATATATATATGCACACATGCGCGCGTACACACACATGTATATACTTATTTATTTATCAAAATAGGCACATAAACCCTAAACCCTTTTGTTGCCAAGTTTACATAAACTTATTGGCAAGTTTATATAACTATTTTGATAAGTTTACATGCCTCCTTTGACAACTTATAAAAGGACAAGATTATTTTCCTATTGCACTAAGTTAACGTGCGTAAAATTTGACAAGTTTATGTGCCTATTTTGACAAGTTAATGTGTCTATATTGACAAGTTATAAATTGACAAGTGTGAGACAACTTTGACAAGTTTATTTGCCTACTTTGACAACTTATAAAATGGCAAGAGTATATGCTTATTTTGATCGGTTTATGTGCCTACTTTAACAAGTTTATATAACTACCTTGATAAGTTTATGTGCCTACTTTGACAATTTATAAAATGGCAAGTTTAATTGCCTATTGTGACAAGTTAACATGCATAATTTGACAAGTTTATATGCTTATTTTAATAAGTTTATGTGTCTATATTAACAAGTTATAAATTGGCAAATGTATAATTACTTTAGCAAGTTTATGTGGCTACTTTGACAACTTATAAAATGACTAGCGTATATAGCTACTTTGACAAGTTTATGTGCCTACTTTGACAAGTTTATATAACTACCTTGATAAGTTTATGTGCCTACTTTGACAATTTATAAAATGGCAAGTTTAATTGCCTATTGTAACAAGTTAACGTACTTAATTTGACAAGTTTATATGCTTATTTTAATAAGTTTATATGTCTATATTGACAAGTTATAAATTGGCAAGTGTATAACTATTTTGACAAGTTTATATGTCTACTTTGACAACTTATAAAATGGCAAGTGTATGTGCGTACTTTGTAAAGTTTATGTAACTACTTTAACAAGTTTACATTCCTACTTTGACAACTTATAAAATGACAAGTTGATGTACTTATTTTGACAAGTGTATGTGTCAATTTATATTAAGTAAAATAGGTCCCGTTGACAAGTGCTTGACCTATTTTGACAATGCATAGAGTGGCAATCGACAAGTACTTGCATATAATCATATACTTAATTAATGAGGACAAGAAAGTAATTTCATATTCAAAATTAATATCAATAAAGTCCCTAGAGAGATTTTTTATAGGGGAATCTGCTTTGAGACTTTTTATAATTTTTTGTCTTTAGGATCTGAGTTTGATTTTCCCTTATTATGGTATATCTCATTGGGAGCATCTCTCCTCATGTAGTAGCCCCAAGAAACTCTAACTTTTTTCGCCAACCTTGAGAAACTAGGATTTGGGTTCTCATAGTATCATTTTTCTCTTTTTCTTCTCAGAATCTCTTCTCCACCCTTAGATTTAAAAAAAATGGATAGTCCAGATTTAATATTTTATAAAAATATTATTTTAAACATATATAAGTAAATGTAAATTGTTTAAACATGATCTATACAATTTATAATTGCAATACAAATAAAATTAATTTATAAAACACTATAATCATAGCTTTACAAAATATTAAATATAAACCATCCATTTTTTGATCTAAGGGTGAAAATGGGATTCTAAGAAGACAAGGGAGAAAAAAGATTATGAGAGTATACTTTTCCTGAGAAACTATATTTGCAAGTTCAAAAGGATATCCTTCTATAAATATAACGAGCCAGTACTTGCTGGGCGTTGCATGGAAAGATTTAGCTCTTGTTAAGTTTCCTTAAGTATAATTACACCCACCATTTTCATGACCATTCTTTTCATATTGTTGCATTGTATATAACAACAATGAACAAAAGAAAGTTTAACATGACAGTTCAATTTTTGTACAAAATTGTTTTCAAACATATGTTATTTCCATCTCGAGTGGTATATTAGAATTGAAATATTATCAATTTTCATTTCTATTTTTCACAACTAACCAACAAAATATCAAAGTAGGACAATAATATGAGGCTATTAGCAAAACAACACAGAATAATACTTTTTAACAATGATGAGATTGAATGCAATAATAATATTGCTTCATAATATGAAGAAGTTCAGATTATCCACAACGATGTTATCATTAAGCAAATTGACCTCTTACTTTTTTGTCTCAATCACTCCACATCATACTTCCCACACTAATAAATATAATAACAACACTCCCTACATTTGGAGTCATCTATCGTCTTTTTCATCACTAGCGTTTTCTCTTCTACAAACTTCATTTTGGAGTACCTCTCCTGAAGTATAGGCTTTGTGATAGTCCATTAATGTCCATCGATAAAAAAAAGGCTTCTTTTCTGAATATATAAGCAAGCATTCTATTGCAAATTGAACTTGCCTGATGGTGATAAATCATATTCTAAGCATTATACTTCATGTTCTTTAGGATCTGGCCAAAACAAAAAGGCCAATCTTACAAAGGCAACTAACTTTTCAAAGTCTAGATCTCTAACGTCTGTAATAATTTTGCATCAGAAGAAAAATTAGAACTTAATGCAGATTATTAACAAACCTTCAAAAGGATGCAAGGGACCAAAGAGAGGTGACTCTTCTAGTTCTGCATGTGCAATAAGCTAAAGAAGGAATAGAAACATTATTGCTAAGAATTGCCAGAACAAAGATTCTTGTGAATGAGAATTATATTTCAGCTTTTTACATGACAGGATGGATTAAGAGCATACCTTGTGAATGAGATTGTTTCCTGTCAATATGTACAATAAAAGGGTTCCAAGTAATGGAATCTCCCTAAGCATAATGAAAATTTTGACCAAAATTACAGTCATGCGAGGAGCTATAAGTGAAAGGCCATCATAAGCTTCAAATTCATAAACTTGCGAAAAATAATGACATCAAAAGCTTCTCTTTACCTCAGAACCAAAATTAATTTCATAGCTAGCAATATTATTATTTTGAAGCAACACTCCTTACAAGTTTTTTCCCCTACACAGTCCTTAATTTTGAAATCCTCTTCTGGTCGACCAAACCTCAAGTGGGGCAAACAACTGCAATAACCCGTTCACAAGCCACTATGAATATAAGGCCAGTATAGCTCAGGTTTAACCATCATGAAAAGAAAGAATGTGGTTAATCACATTGTCAGAACTATTCATTGGTCAAAAATAAATGACAACTGATGTTAAAAAAGATATACTGTGACTGTTCATACATACAACATTATGGAGCTATTGCACCACCTACTTCCATAGCCATAATGCTAAGAAGGTACACCAAAATGATGGATATTATAGCTTCTGTTGCATTGGACACAAATCAAGGAAAATTTTTTGATCAGTACGCATAGAATGACGAGTATTAAAGATATGCTCAGTTAAACCATAAAAAAATTACCTACTCCAATAAACTATGAGTAAAAATAACTTCCCTTCATTCAATCTACTTTATCCTTACTAATTGGTATTGGTCATGTTAAGATGAATAATTTCATGTAATATAAAGTCTTCAAAAACAAATGAAGTCTTTGTGCATTCAAATGGAAATAACTTCATATAATAAAAAGATAACTTATTTTATCTGCTACAACTGATAACAAACTTGAACCATAAACAAACAAATAGAGTTATGTTCATTTTCCAGATAGAGAACACATTCCCTACCTCCAGAACCTTTAGACTGCTGGTCCTGCCTCCCCATGTTCTTTTCTTTGAGACTTTTGTACCTATCATGCATATTATCATAAAAACATTTTTCTTAAATAAGAATGGATACTTAATATAACTACTTGGCACACTACTTTTTCTGATTACCAATTAAAAGCAACAACCATCAAGCTCTAATTCATGTATAAGTTATTTAGAATCACCTAAATTTTCTGTCTGGTACCTCCAACAAACTGGCTCACAGTATCCAACACTTCCTCAGTTAACCCATATTCCTCAAATGCCATCCTAGTATATCAGAGAGTTAGATAGTGATTATGAAAAGGAAAAACTTTTCAATATTTATATATTTTTTAAACACTTCTGGACTTATATTTAGAATTGAATATCTTGTGTGGTCATGATAGGAATAAAATAACTGTGATGCATCAATACAGGGTGCATATTGCAAACCCATATGACCTTAAAACAGCTCCTTAAAAAAATCTTTTTCATTCAAATATTGCATCTCCATTTTAACTTACCATAAAATTTGATCTTTAGCATTAGTAAATTCACGTTTTTCTTCCTCAGGTTCCGTTAGATCTTCCTCACTGTCCCTACATATTAACGCTTCACTTCTATGTTGATCATAGTAGATACGCCTTCTACCAACTACAGACTGATCTTCATCCATTCTCTGATTTATGTTTTGTGGCTGAAAGACTGTAAAATAGCAGAAGAAACAATACTATCTGCATATAGACTGGTAAAGGATTTATAATCTAATCTTCTAGCCAAAAGAGGAATCACACTCAAGAAGTTGGCACTTTTTTTAGTGAAAAGAAGTTAGCACTTTTATTGTCCATAAATCCACCTTATGTACAACTGGGTAGGAACTAAATGAAATTTATAAGGATATATGTCTGTCCAAAAATATCCAAGATGTGAATGGCGAAAATATTTTGACACAAGACATCTTGATACTCGTAGTAAAGATTACATCTAGGTTGTTGATGAGATTTTTGTTGCTAGAACCTTGAGAGAAAGCATTGAATTTAAATAGAGGGAGGCCAATTTTTGAAGAGAGCATCTGACTAATCCTATGTTCTTGTGTACGTAAAGAATACCTTTTTGATATTACAGAGACAACCTCAAAAACATGACATTGCACCTTCTTCCCATTCCTCAATAGTTTTTGCTATTAAACATCAAGAATGAGTCACGAGCAAACTTATAAGGTATACAGAAATAGGCCTTCACAGTTGTGTAAGAAATAAGGTTGTAGTCCTAACCTACATGAAATTGAAAAGCCATGTGGTCAATAAATTCACCACAATGTGAGATAAAAAATGTCTTTTATGAAACCCTCATATTTGATTTGCATGTTGTATTTTGATAATTCATATTTAGCTTTGGTCCTTTCCAGTTTAACCCAGAAAATCTCAAAAGACAGTTGAACTAAAAAATGATAATTCAAAAACCGTAACAAACATATCACAGAAGGTAAAGGAAGAGGGGGAGATAGAACAAAAACAAAGGAAAGAATGAAAGAATAGTATAAACCTTTTGTAGGCAAGGAGTTGAGGAATTGCTGCTAGGACAGAAAGATTATTGCAGATGGAACAGTTATAACAGTCCAATAGCTATATATATGTTGAAAAACAACATACTAGTTTCAGACTTCATGAGTGTTGCACCATCTGGCACAGAAGTGATTGCTGAACACATATGGCAGACATTGAGATTAAAGGAAATCTTCTTCATGAGCATTTTTCAAACACCAACTTGCATTAGACAGATCAATGACCAAAGTTGGATTATATGCCCTTCAAAAATCCAATTGTGTAAAAATTCATAACTCATTACGAAATTCCACTTTCAAACTAATATTATTCTACTTAAAGAATTTAAAGTATATATGTACAACAACACTTCTTCAACTGACCTCATGCCAAACATATAGTCATTTCAAACATAGAGGACACAGAGCACATTGCAAGTCACAGTAACTAAGCTAGGTCTAATTGTCAATGTAGCCACGTATTTTCAAAGTCCATGATGCAATGTTTAATTTCAACAATATACATTATACAAAAAGAAAAGAAAAGAGATTTTCCTACCAGACATTAGACTCCCTAATAAATCATAGACAGTAAGATATAAGTCCACTTTCACAGACATCATTACCACTATCTAGTCTGTAATATATAGAAGCTACTGAGGCAACAAAATCAATGAAATCTTTCATTATGAAACATTTCTAAAACACATTTTAAAATATGTTAGTTCAATATTTTACCAAAGATACTAACTGCTATAAAAAGAGATTATGCGTACACCTCCTGCATACCTATTCAAAAACTGAGTCCAACCTACAATTGTATAATTTATTTAATTGAAAAGGCATAAATGTGCTAACTTTAAAGAAAAGACCTCGTAAAAGATATTATGACCATAAGGCATTAGGCATTTGAAAAATGACAGCAAAGATTTGGAACTGTGCCATAGCAGGTAAGACCGAACTGATTTCACTTATATAGAAGACCGGGATCTAACATAGGGTTTTATTGTATGAGATGCATAGAAGTTTATTACTTTTTTAGGCAGTAGGCATTATGCATTTTAAAATTGTAATAGTAGTTTGAATTGTTTACTGATCAAAATAAATGACTATTGATGTAAGAAAAAAATATAATGGTATTGTTGATATCTACTACAACATGGAGCATATGCACCATCTACTTCTATAGCTTTAATGCTGAGAAGGTACACCAAAATGGTAGATATTATAGCTTATGCTGCATTGGACACAAGTAAAGAAAAAAAATCATGATCAGTACACATAGAATGATAGGCATTAAATATCTGCTCAGTTAAACCATAAAGAATTACCTCTTCCCTGAACTTTTAGTAAAAATAACAACCCTTCGTTCAACCCATTGTATCCTTGCTAATTGGTATTGGTGATGTTAATATGAATAAAAAGAACTGCCCCATCTCAAATCTATGATAGCTGAGAGGAACTTAGGCTAATCACTTATCTTGATACTGTCCAAAAAGTATCAACATTTTTTTAGATGTCACAGTCATAATAAAAATGAGGTTCTGAAAACCTTCAAGAAAAAAATCATGCTCAGTACACGTAGAATGATAGGCATTAAAGATCTGCTAAGTTAAATAATAAAGAATTACCTAGTCCCCTAAACTTTTAGTAAAAATATCTGCCCTTCGTTCAATCCACTGTATCCTTGCTAATTGGTATTGGTGATGTTAATATGAATAAAAAGAACTGCCCCAGCTTAAATTTATGATAGCTGAAAGGAATTTAGGCTAATCACTTATCTTGATACTGTCAAAAAAGTATCAACATTTTTTTAGATGTCACAATCTATTTAAAAATGAGGTTTTGAAAGTTCAAAGTACTATACAATGTTACCTACTAAGTGAAGTGAAAGACCACCTCCCCATCAATTAGAAGCACAAGAAGAAAACATTAGTTAGCAGTTGACCACCTCCACAATAGACAAAAAACATGGTTCAAACTTGGAACTTAGAATATACATAATTTTTTAAAATAAGGTAATGCAAGACTATGTATGTACTAAGGGAAAATATGTGTAAAATTTTATCAAACACAAAACCCTCCCAAATTGCCAGTTCATTAATTTTCCATTCTTAGTTAACATAGGAGTTAAAATCACAAGTTGGCTGATATTAAACCGAAGAGAACTTTTAAAATACCTTCACCATTGTCACACCAACTGTAGCAAGAAGGCATATATTTGAAGCACCTCATCTTTCCCCAGAAATGAAGATAAAAGTATCTTTCTGAATATCAACATTCACATGCACTCAATGCAGAAAATATGTCATATATACTTATAGGAAATCATAAATGAAAAGCTAAAAACTAATAATGGAAAAAGGGACCAAAATTAGATAAGAGATTGAGCTGCTTTGCTATAAAGATGTTTGAATTTCTTGTGTTATTCTTTATTTTTTAGTATCTTTTGGAGGAAGTCAAATTCTCCTCTTTTGTGACTCTTTAAATATGCTTCCCATAGTAGTATATATAAGAGTCAATATTCCCTTCCTCAACAGTTTCAATTTTATGTCTTTCTCATCCCACACAACATGCTCATGGTACCTGGAAAGGAAATAAATGGTTAAATATTTTGGTAGATCAATACATATTTGGGACCAAGAAAATTGGCAGTTGAAAACAAAGCAGACGCAAGGGCAATAAATAAGGAAGGAATCAAAACGAAGCAAAAGCAAATGCTTACTAATTTTTCCTAATTGATGCCCAAGATCTGGTTTTCTCGAATTAGATCAAGATCATCATCATCAAGAACAATGCAATTCGATGATTTTCTGAAGTATTTAAAGAAGAGAAATTAATGTTGGGTACCATATATCGAATTGCATTGCAAGGTAATAAGGGAAATGGACCTCTTCTTCATCCCCAAAGTGATCCAAACCATCATTTGCATCACCAAGTGAGGAAAAAAAGGAAGTCATACTCATCATTCCATATTAAGTTCTCAAATTTCAGGGAAAATAGTTTACTGAGTTTCTTAATTTTAAACTTGAACTGAAAATGACATTTCAAAATTAACAATGACAACTTTCTTAATACTATGAAAAAGAAATGTTGATTTTCAAGTTTGAAGTTCAGGACTAAGAAATCTGGAGAAGAGAGTAAGCTCATTACCATCTTCTGATTCTTCTTCGTCATCTCTGTTGTCATCGTCCACAGTGATAGGTTGGTCTTTCATTTTCCCTAAATGGGAACCATTTGATTTGAGAACAGCCTTATAGATACTGCATATGACCAACAAAACTTAAAGAGCAACCAATGAACCTCAAAAGTGCTACCACAATATACAAAAATTATGTAAAAATAAAATAACTTTTCACAAACATTTTCCATAGAATAAGAAAAATATAAAGGTCCTGTGTGAAAAAAAGTTGAAGAACATCTATGACAATTACTTGAAGAGTCTTAACATGGTAAGATTTTTGTTTTATTTCAACACTCCAACAATAATGATTTATAGAAATAATTATATAAAAAATAGGATATTGTTGATTTGCTAGAAGAGCTATATATAGTCCATGATGAAATTCGAGAGATTATTTGATAATCGAATGCTTAAAACATAATATGACATTTAAATGAGAATGATACATGCATCAATAGCCATAAAGATGTTGCCATGTAATATGGAAGCTTAGAGTTCTATGGCTTAAGCTGTAAGGCACCTTATACACAGCATGAACTGCATCATTCACAGTCAGAAGGTATAAGAACTAATTGTCTTGGATTGTCTTCACCAATATTTTCTTTGCCTATTTGAAAAGGGAAAACACCAATTAGTAAACTTGCACTAATGTATAATCATTTAGAAACTTTTCAAGCTTGACATTTTAGATTTGGCATCTCAAACATGTAGAAATAGATTGCAGCATGCAGGGATAACCTTCCTACTGGTCTGTCTGGACAACATTTCCAGATAGGATGACCAATTTTACCTCCAAAAGTTCTTTCTCATGTTCTTTATAAATTTCTGCAGGTCTTCTCTTTACCTTAGCATAATCTTCAGCATTTGTTTACATGAATGACAGATTTTCTAGACTTAAAGTTATAGAAAAAATGTAACAGGAAAGAAGAGATAATTAGTACAAAACAATGTGGAAAGTGATTCTCCAAGCATTTATTCCACAGCTGCCAAAATGTACAATAAGTACTTGAAACTTTTCCTTGAGACTTTTGTACCTATCTTGGATAGTATCATGAAAACATTTTTCTTAAATAAGAAGGGATACTTGATATAACTACTTGGCACACTACTTTCTCCAATTACCAATTAGAAGCAACAACCATCAAGCTCTAATTCATGTCCATAAGTTATTCAGAATCACATGAATTTTCTGTCTGGTACCTCCAACAAACTAGCTTACAGTATCCAATACTCACGTTTTATTGCCAAGACCGTCTCAAACATAGCACATAAGGTAAAGGCAGAAGGGGAGAAAACATAACCAAATGACAGAATGGAAGAACACTACAAACCCCTTTTTAGCGTGTTCAAGATGAGAAGATAGCGGAGTTGAAAACTGCGCACTGCCCTCATCATTGCTTCTCTGGGATTCTTGCTTCTCCACCGTTGTGGTTGCTGGATCTCCCCACCAGAACACTCCTTCCTTCCACCTATGTTCTTCTCTATCCACTTCCCATGTACTTAAAGCAAAAATCATGAAGTCACAATGAAAAGTAGAAAACTACATTCCCATACAAAAAAGCGAGTAACCTAATAGCTGAAATCACCTTACTTAGACATGGGCAAAGAGAGATAAGCCACGACCACAACGACAAATGGCCTGACTTCGGTGAAAAAACACAGATCCATCTCCCTATCTATCTCGTCGACGATGCAGAAGAAATCTTATTCAAAAAAAATGCCTGAAAACCCTAGGGTTCCAGATTTGAAACACCATGGCAAAACTTGAAAAGGGAGAGAAAGAAGAGAACGCTAGACAATGACGAGAGAGGGAGGCATAGAAGGTTGAAACAGAGGAGCACAATCCTGCGGTTTACTATGAAATGAAAATGAGAATGGAAAAGACAATGAAAAATTAGAGGAGATGCGTGGCTCAGGAAAGGAAAAAGCAGCCAAATGGGAAAAAAGTGCAAACAAAAAATTTGGAAACAGAACCAACCACAGCAAGCCCAATGTCAAGTCAGAACTGTTCATCGGCTTCACGGCTTATGAACAGTACTATTCCGTCTCTACAAAAGGGAAGGGAAATTTATTATATATTGATTTTCTCTTATTTTCCATTTTTATTGTTTTTTGTAGAGTTCTTTTTCTCTTTTTATTTTGTAATATTGTTTTCAAATTTTGATATATGACCCTTGTTTTGGGAATATATATATATATATATATATATGTGACTTTGTATTGAGCTACTGGATTGGCGGAACTAGTTTTCCTACTCATCCAGAGGTAGCAAGGAGAGTTCGGCCCATTTAGGCCGTCCAAATGAGATTTGAACGGTTCAAATTTAAATTTTTTAATTGGTGATTTTTAAATTAAAAAATCATTTTTAAAAAAATGTTAGTTAATAGGTTATTTTTATATTAGATTTTCTATTTATTAAAATATTTTTTTTTTGAAAAATAAAAAATAAAAAAATTTAAATTTGAACCGTCCAATTTCATCGAGACACCCAGATGGACCGAACTCGCCCTGCTGAACCTGGACTGGCTCCGGGATTACGTAAGTGGGTGTATGCGAGAGGGATCCAAATTCATGCTTCTAACATAGCTCTGCAATTCGATCTGCAGGAAGAAGGACTTGAATAAATGGTAGATTTGGAGCTCTGATTTTCTGAGTTTATAACTGTTGCTGCCACTTTGGTGGGTGTTTACTTTCTGTGTCTTCCAAATTCTCCTCTTTGCCTTCGAACTTGGCATCCTTTCTCTTTTCGCCGAGAGGTTGATGCAATATATGAGATCTGGATATTGAATCTTCGTTACTGGGGCGTGGATAGAACGTGGGACAAGAATTTCGAGGTGGCTTTTCAATTTTCACCTACTATCAGCAATGGACAAGTCAAGCGCTTTGGAGTACATCAATCAGATGTTTCCCAATGGTAATCGTGCCCTACTCGCAGACCTAGTTCTAATCCATGTGGTCAGTCGTTTCGATTACATTTCATACTTGCGAACTGTGTAACTCATCTGCAGCTACGTTTCCCCCCTCCATTTATTGACATGGAGCAGCAATGTGCTTCAATGGGTTAGTTGTCGTCTTGACATGCCACAGCGTATGCTAGTGTGTAGATCGCTGTAGTGTGAAAATTACATGATCATTTTAGCTATCTAAATCATCAATTGTGTAAATTGAACATGAAGGATGTAATTAAACCGTGCACTTGCATGGTATAATTTTTAATCCAGGCTATTTAACTATGTTGGGTTTGCGTGGAACCCTTGACACTGTATTGTACATCTAACATCTAGTCTTTTATGTTCTTTTGTACCTGCACGTTCATGAACTTTACAAGGAAATTCGTTTCTTCTTGCTAATGCTCAGTTTTATGCTCATCTATTTTCCATATTATCCAGAGGCATCTCTATCCGGTGTCGAGCCACTTATGCAAAAGATACAGAATGAGATTCGCACAGTTGATGCTGGAATTTTAGCAGCTGTTCGCCAACAGGTCTTGATCCATGCCTCTGACTGTTAACTGCTTTCTAGTCTTAAATTTTCAAACTAGCATGACTTCTTATGACTTTCATTCTGTATTGTTCTCACATAACCTCAGCCAACTGAAAAACATAACAATATTCCAGGAGCTAAATCAGATTGATATTGGCATTTATTGAAAACTTCCGCGAGCAATATGGATTCTAGCATGATATTCGAGTGAAGCAAACGTTAAGGTTAATACTGTGAATAAAAACTCAGGAACTGATTTAAAATGGGGATTCTTTTTTTTTTTTTTTGGGAAAAAGACAAAAAAAATACTAATTGAACTTCAAAATCCCAAATCAATCTTGTCGCCAATAAGAGTACAAGGATTAACTACAAGAGCATAGCAATTGACAACTCATTTTAAGAGGAAGTAACTTATTTAATATTTTGAAGTTTAAGTGGTATTTTTTTGTCTTTCTTCCTTTTTTTTTGGGGGGGGGGGGGGGGAGGATGTATGACTGTAGGAGTTATCCGTGATTGCATTACTGAATTGCATGGGCTAAATATGCTGTAATGAGGCATTAATCATTAAAACTGTAATCATATACACCTTTTTGGCAACTATTGTTTGATGGCACTGATTCTGTAATTTCAGAGTAATTCAAGGACTAAAGCCAAAGAAGATCTTGCTGCTGCTACAACTGCTGTGGAGGTTGTATCTCTTCCTCCCACCCTTGCAGTCCATAGTTTTCTAATTACTCTCTCCTCCCTCTTTCTCTTACAAATATAGATCTACATCTTTCTCTGTATTTTTGAATGCATGCATGTGAAAAGCGGTTTCCTGTGATGTGTTTCTGTTTTTCAACTGTCAGTTATTTTGGTCCTATCTTTTCCTTGCATTTTTCCGTGATGCTTTCTTTGTCTCTCTTCCTTCTTCCAGCTTCTCTGTGAGCTTGAGTGTCATTTTATGTGTTTAACTGTTTTGATTGTTTTAATGCAGGAACTTATGTATAAGATCCGAGAAATAAAAACTAAAGCTGTACAAAGTGAAACAATGGTTCAAGAAATATGCCGTGACATTAAGAAACTGGATTTTGCCAAGAAGCATATAACCATAACAATCACTGCTCTTCACCGTCTTACCATGCTTGGTAAATCTTGGATCTGTTGAAAGTGACCTTTTATGCTCCCCCAACAACACCCCCCCCCCCAAAAAAAAAAAGAGCTTGCTGACTACTTTTGCAATAGCAGAAGTTGAACTTGGTAATTTAAGATCTGTTAATTAGACTGGTATAAGGTTGGTATTCTTTGTTATTTCTGGGTTGCTTGATATTGATTTGGTTAGAAGTGCTAATTGGTAAGTTTTCATTTAATTTTGTAACTGTAAGGTAGATAAAGGTGAATATCTGTTGCTTTTAATCTTGCCCTTTGATGACTATAGTAATCAAATTAAAATGCATACCTAGGCTTGAAGCTACAATCATGTTGGCTATTGAGCTATGTTTAAAGAGTAGATGGACAATTGATACGTTTGAATCATTGATCCTCATTTGGTTTATAAGGTGTCTATCTTCTTGTTTTTTTTTCTCGATTTGGACAAGGAGAGGGGACCCACACCCACCCACCCCTGTTTTGGTTACTTGGGGTATAGAACCCACAATGTCTATGAAAGATTTGTTTTGTTTTGGGGGGGGGGGGATGTGAGCTAGAAACTCTTGCCATAAGTTGTCTATTTGATAATTGTCATATCTGTGGATATTTAATTTTAATTTCAGAGAATTCTGTAATTCCGTTAACTCTCTCATGGTTGAGAAATGACTGTAACCAATAACATGAATTTTATTTAGGTATTTTGTGAATTCATAAAAATTATCCTTCATGTCTAATCCAAGCATCCCGTGTTCTTCCCCCCCCCCCCTTATTTTGTCTTTTTTTTATTCTAAAACTATGATTTTTGTGATAATTTGATTTTTACCTAGACGGAGAGCAAAATTCGATGAGTGATTTGCAAGTGAAGTTAGATGTAACGAAGATGAAATTTTCTCAATAGTGGCTTGTTTAGCAATTAACTGCTCATGTCAGTTTTCTGGGATATCCCTGCCTAGTAGGATAAGGGTTGTTGTTATCGTCAGTTTACAAGAATTTATAATTTTTTTTCAGATTTTGGTTCTGCAATTATAAGATGCAAGATTCCATGGTCTGAAATTAGCATTAAACAGTGTAGAATGCCACGTTTTATTTTGTATAAATGGGGCTGAGTAGCCGAAGTTATACCCAAATGAGATGATTGAATGGTTGAAAAGAGTGACAGAATCAAAGGATAGTTTTTCTGGTCTTTCCTTTATGTGGGTCTCTGCTTTGGTTTGTTGAAGCGGGTCTTTGATTAAATATCCAGAGGATGACATCTCTCTTGAGTTAATAGGTTAAAACAGTAGTTTTATTTCATTCTTTTGTTTTTAGGAGTATTCTTGATTCTCCCATTGTTGAAGTTATTATCTGATTCTCTCTATAACCTCCTGCTTTACCATACGAATAAATTTGCTGATCTGTTTATTATTTAATTTGTTTTCATAGGTTCCATTTTTATATGAATTAGGCAGGTTCTAATGTAAAAATGTTTAGGCACATAGAAGAGTATTTTACAATAGAATTTGTAGTACAAGTCCACATAGCTTATTGTAACGGGACCGAACAATCAATGTATTGTTAACAGCAACTCAAATAATAAACCATTACTGCAATTTTCTGATCCAAACATTGAAACCTATCGGTTGCTTTTATTTATTTATTTTTTAAACTTACAACACTACCCATCTCATGGCAGTATCTGCTGTTGAACAACTTCAAGTCATGGCTTCAAAACGTCAATATAAAGAGGCAGCTACACAGCTAGAGGTATTCAATCTTTTTGCTGATCATACTTTTCAGAGACTTGCTATTTAAATATCTATCTACTGCATTCGGTCTTCTCAAACCACTTGGTTGATGTTTTTGGTGTATAGAATTTAATTCCTTTGAAATTCATAAAATCTATTGCAGTTGAGGATTTATCTGATCCGTTTATTTTCTTTTAATTGGATGTACATACTAATCAGGGCACTCGAGGGTCTTTCGATGGTACACTTCGGTTGAATTAGATGGCATATCTCATATTTGTTAATAAGGAGGAATTGCTGTAATCCTAGAGATCCATATTCTGGATCTTCTCTTGTATTTTTTTGACTTCTGAGGTCCTGGGCTTATTTATTATTTATTAATATACACACATATACACACACAAATATATGTTTTTATATATATACGTGAAATTTAAAATCATTCGGTTAGCTGTAAGTAGACTCTTTATAATCTCTATGGCATAATCAAGCAAATGGAATGCATCTTAAGCAAAGTATCCCCAGCCAGACTCCCGTAGTTCCCCTAAAAAATGTAGATAATGCATAAGATTTTAGTGGGTTTCTTCTCTTGCTTCATTTCATCTTAACACTTCGTGAGTGTTCTTAGGAAGCGTGACGAATTGGCTGTTGAATTCTGTAACTCTGGTCGGACCCTCTTATACTTCTGACCATGCTTTCTTCTGGATGCATCGTATTTCTTGCATCATGTGCTTGACGTATCACTTATTCTTGATAAAATTTTTAGTGTAACCGCACATTTTGTTTTTGTTTTACATATTAATTTAGTTATGTTACTATATTACTTATCAGGCTGTGAACCAATTATGTAGTCACTTTGAAGCCTATAGAGATATTCATAAGATCATTGAACTCAGGGAGAAGTTTAAGAACATAAAGCAAATTCTCAAGTCACATGTATTTTCTGATTTCTCAAGGTATGTTATTACTAATTTCCAATTCTGTTCAGCCTTTGGGTAATAGAGTATGATCCGGATACACAGTTTTCATTTTGATTGCTCAGTTGCATCTTTGGTTGTATTTATAACTCATGTCATGTATTTTATTTCATTAAATATGGATATGGATATGCTTTTATTTTTTGAAAGCTTTTGTTTAATGGGGGTTTCAACTTCCTGTTTTCATCTCAGCTTAGGTACTGGAAAGGAGACAGAAGAAACTACTATGGTCCAGCACTTGTCTGATGCCTGTTTAGTGGTTGATGCATTGGAGCCCTCTGTCAAAGAAGAGTTGGTAAATAATTTCTGCAGCCGGGAGCTTACATCATATGAACAAATTTTTGAAGCTGCCGGTGCGTTTAGTTATTGCTGACATGTTTTTTTGTTGATGTATATTTATTGCCACTAATCTTTGATTTATTACATCTTCACAGAATTAGCAAAGTTAGACAAAACGGAACGAAGATATGCATGGATTAAACGCCGAATGAGATCAAATGAAGACATATGGAAAATTTTTCCTTCTTCATGGCGTGTTTCTTATCGTCTTTGTATCCTGTTCTGCAAGAAGACGAGGTATGCTATCTTTGTCTATAGCAGTGGCTTAATATAACCTATTGTTAAAAGTCAGAAGAGTTTTTGGTGGTTTTCAGTGCTAAGTCCTTGATTACCATGAGATGGTTGACTTACTCCTATCTCACCATCAATTATTCTCTGTTTGTTCTCTCTGTCTCTCCCACCAATCTCTCTCTCGTCTTTACTTTGTTTTCCTATATATACATTGTAATCTCACCATTGTAAGATGTATCAATGATATGAGTATGAATAGATGCCTCTTCTGATCTAGTATGGTATTAGAGCCGGCCTTACAGTGTCCGGCGGCCTGAGAGATAGCGAGGAGAGAGAGAAAAATGCAAGAGAGAGAAGAAATAGGGGAGCGACGTTGTGCTATGATCTCACAAACGACGACGCGTTAGATCACACTGCCCACCCAGAAAAGGTTAGAAGGCGCTGATCGGCCAATCCCAGAGGAGCCATGACATTCTGACAGGCGCGTGAACTCCACCCGTCACCACTGAAGGTGGTTTCTGGTGACTTGTTCTTCCAGAAAATGAATTCCTCCGAATTCCCTCCTATTTTCGGCTCTATCCCTAGAAACTCAACCAAAACTAGGGTCACTTCAACGGCACTCATGACCGATGCAAATCCGGAAACTCAAGACTCATCCTCCTCCTCAAATCCCTCCATTATCAACAGTACGGTGACAGCACTAGAAATTTCTGATAGTCAGATTATGGCCATTAACCATAGGTTTAATGGAAGAAACTATCTCCAGTAGTCTCAAACCATATTAAGGTATATTCGTGGGAAGTGAAAGGAGAAATATATCAATGGAGCAGCACTAGGGGTGCGCAACTTTTTCCCATCCCTGTCTTCCCATCTTGATTCCGAGCAAATCGGGACTGGATTTTATTTTCGGGACGGGAAAAATTCGGGATCGGGGATTTTTTTTGGGGATCGGGAATGGGACTTCTCGATCCCGAATATATATATATATATTATGTACAATTTTTTAAAATATTTAAGAAAGCAAGACCAAATGTAAAATAAAATATGAAAATCCCTAACACCCTCAAGGTAATATCTATTCTTTTAGTTTATTTAGTTAATTTCATTTATTATTTATTAAATAATTCTAATCTTTTGTTCTTGTCTTTGTGCTTTTTGTAGCTAAATTGACAACTTTAAGCATGTATTGGACTAATGATATATTTGTATTGGATTAATTTGGTACAATATGATATTAGATAAATTATATATTTGTACTAAACTAAAGAAAACACAACAAAAAATTTAATATCGGGATTTTTTTAAAAAAAGAAATCCGGGATCAGGAAATCTCGAACATTCGGGATGGGAGAATTTTAAGATCGTGATCGGGAATGAAAATCATTCCTGAACCTTTCTCAGGATCGGGAATGGGATTTCCCGATCCCGTCCTAATTCCGAACACCCTAAGCAGCACCTCAACCTGACTCAAATAACCCTGATTTCAACACATGGTTTGTTGAAAACAATCAAGTTATGACTTGGTTGTGCAATTCTATGATGGATGACATCAGTGAAGGTTATCTCCTAGCAACTACTGCTAAAGAAATTTGGGATGCAGCAAGGCGAACCTACTCTTCCCTCGACAACACCGCTGCCTTAATCCACTTGAAACGACAACTTCGAGATTTGAGGCAAGGTAACTTGATAGTAATTGACTATTATAATGCCTTGCTGAAACTCTGGCAACGACAAGATCTCTTTGAAGTACATCCATGGGAAACTGTTAAAGATGCTCAGTTATACAAAAAGATAGCAGGCGAAGGAAGAGTATATGACTTCCTCTTTGGACTCAATGATTCTTTGGAGGAAATAAGAGGCCGAATCATGGGATTAAAACCCCTGCTTGACCTGTTTGAAGTTGTCAACCATGTGCAATTCGAGGAAAGTAGGAAACTCTTGAATCGAAACAGCCCTAGTCCAATTGAAAGTTCAGCTCTTGTAGTAAAAGGACCACAAGACGAAAGAAGAAATAACAAATGGTGCAATTATTACAAGATTAAGGGCCACATCAAAGAGGAATGCTAGAAGTTACATGGCAAGCCATCAACTGGCAAACAATACCCAACTCCGAATTTCAACCTCACTATTGCTGAGTGAAGAGCAGAAGACACAGATTCCCTAAGCCCGGAGGAACTGCAGATATTTTGTAAGATACTAGACAAATAGAACAAGTCCAACCCTATGTCTAGTGTTAACTTGGTACAATCAGGTAATCCTATTACAGCTCTAAATGTTGTACATGCTAGTGAGAATACATGGATTGTTGATTCAAGAGCTACAGATCACTTGACCAGTAACCAAACTTTATTTCACAACCTTAAATTCTGTGATGAACACCTTAGAGTAAAAGTAGCTAATGGTGTATTCACAAGGGTTGAGGGAATTGGCACGGTAACTTTGTATGATCACTTGGAAATATACAATGTTCTATTTGTGCTTGCACTTGTAATCTAATATTGGTGAGCAAGTTAGCTAGAAGTCAAACATGCCGAGTGATCTTTGATGATGATATTTGTGTTATTCAAGACCTAAAATCTAGGAGGACGATTGAGACTTCTAAATAATGGGATGAACTGTTCTAATTTGAAGGATCTAACTTGAAAACTAAAGATGCAAGGAAGGCAAAAAGGGCACTAGTTAGCTCCAACTGTCAAAATCATGATGTACACTTGTGGCATTGTCGCTCATACCGCCCTAGTTTTGATTATATGAAACGTGTTTTCAAGTTTATTTAATAAAAATTCCGTTCCTTTTCATCGTGAAACTTGCCAACTTGCAAAGGAAACTAGATCTTCATATCCCAAACAACCTTATAGACCCTCCTCACCATTCACGCTAATCCATAGTGACATTTGGGATCCTACACGAATAAAAACCCTCACCAATGCTAGATGGTTCGTTACTTTCATAGATGATCACACTAGAACCACATGGGTTTACTTAATGAAAGACAAATCTGAAGTAGCCAAAGTATTTCAAAACTTCTATACCTTTGTGTGAACCCAGTTCCACACTTCTATTAAGGTACTACGAAGTGATAATGCCAAGGAATATACGGGCAACACCTTTAAAGAATTTCTTGATCAGCAAGGAATTCATCACCAAACTTCCTGTCTTTACAGCCCTCAACAAAATGGAGTGGCCGAGCGAAAGAACTATCACTTCTTGGAAGTAACCCAAACCTTACTAATGGAACAAAATGTTCCTCCCGTCTTCTGGGGTGATGCTGTACTCACTGCAGCTTATTTCACTAACCGCATGCCATCCAAAGTTCTCAATTACGACACTCCTATCCAAAAACTCCTTGAATACTTTCCAATTGCCAACTAATCAATTCATTACCTCTAAAGGTGTTTGGTTGTGTTGTCTTTGTTCACTAAAATGATGGTAACAAATTTGCTGCTCGAGTTGACAAATACATATTTCTTGGCTACTCCTCTATTAAAAAAGGGTATAAATGCTACTGTCCTACCTCCAAAAAGCTTATTATTCCAAATTACCCATTCAGGGGGAGTATACAGACATTGAATGGCTAATTTTGGAACAATCTACCTCCACCTCCACCTCTAAAGACTTACCGCACACATCATCACAGTCACCACTACAACCTAACCTTATAGCCACCATTGACTCATTTGGGACCACAAGCCAACCTAGTCTACCCAACTTGATCATGAATCTGAGCATACTCCACCACAACCTGAACCTACATCTAATGAACTGGAAACAAATGTTGAGATCAATTCAGGGATGGATACCGAACCACGACGAGAGGAAGAGACTAGACTACAAGTTCTAGATGAACTAAACAATGGTAGATCTATCTCTTCTATTCAAAGGAACGACCATGACTCCAATCCATGATTAAATCCTGAAGAACTGGGTTGACCTATTGCACTGAGAAAAGGGATAAGATCTTGTACTCAGCATCCAATTCAACGTTTTGTATCATACGGTAACTTGTCTGCAAAAATGCAAAGCTTTGTTGTAAATAGTGCACAAATAAAAGTTCCAAACACATTTCAACAAGCTATGACTAATCCGAATTGGAAACAAGCTGCAGAAGAAGAATTGAAGGCACTCAAGGAAAATAAAACATGGGAGATTACAACTCTTCCGGAAGGAAAGAAACTAGTAGGATGTAGGTGGATCTTCACCCCAAAATTCAATCCTAATGGTAGTATCAACAAATACAAGGTGAGACTTGTTGTAAACGGATATACACAGACATATGGAATTGATTATCAGGAGACATTTGCTCCAGTAGCCAAACTTAATACCATCCAAGTGCTACTATCAATTGTAGCCAACTTAGATTGGTCGTTGCACCAACTGAATGTGAAGAATGCATTCCTGAATGGAAACTTGGAGGAAGAAGTATACATAGAGATTCCAGATGGAATTTTAGCTCCTAACAACTTTGTGTAAACTCAACAAGTTGTTATATGGACTTAAGCAATCTTCTAGGGCATGGTTTGGTAGATTCAACAAAACAATGAAAAGACTTGAGTATACTTAGGGACAAGTAGATGACACATTGTTCATCAAATGTGTCAATGACCATCTTGATCGTCTATATTGATGACATGGTCATTACAGGAAATGATGAAGAATCCATTGCTCAATTAAAATAGAACTTGTCAACTGAGTATCAAGTGAAAGGTCTTGGACAAATGAGGTATTTCCTAGGCATGGAAGTGGCAAGAACTAAAAAGGGCATTAATGTATCTCAGCGAAAGTATACCCTAGACCTGTTACATGAAACAGGAATGTTAGGTGTCCAACCAGAGGGGACATTGATGGAAGAAGGGTGTCAATTAGAGATCAAGCCACAAGGTGTTCCTGCTAACTCAGAAAGATACAGAAGACTTGTGTGAAAACTAATATACTTAACCCACACACGTCTTGATATTAACTATGTAGTTGGAATAGTAAGTCAATTTATGCATCAGCCACAAGAAGAGCATATGGAGGCTGTATACAGAATTCTGAGCTATCTGAAACTTAACCCTGGAAGAAGAATCTTCTTTAAGAAAGGCACTACCAGAAATATTGAAATATGCACTGATGCAGACCATGTAAGGGATAGAGAGACTAGAAGATCAACCTCAGGGTATTGCACATGTGTGTGGGGAAATTTGGTTATATGGAGAAGCAAGAAACAGATTGTGGTGTCAACAAGTAGTGTGGAAGCCGAACTGAGAGCTGTTAACCATGGAGTACATGAAAGAATTTAGGTCATCAAATTATTGAAGGAGTTGGGAATTCCACATGAGGGACCAATTCAAGTTTGGTGTGACAACAAGGCCAGTATTGAAATGGTCAAGAACCCAGTTTATCATGATAGAACAAAACATGTTGAGATAGACAGACACTTCATTAAAAAAAAGATTGAAGCAGGTAACATGAATTTGTCCCACATACAATCTGATGACCAAATTGCGGATATTATGACAAAACCACTCAACAAAACTAAATTTGAAGGATTTAGAGATGTAAGCTGGGAATGATTGACATATACTCTCCAACTTGAGGGGGAGTGTTAAAAGTCAGAAGAGTTTTCGGTGGTTTTTTGTGCTAAGTTCTTGATTGGCATGAGATGGTTGACTTACTCCTATCTCACCATCAATCACTCTCTGTTTGTTCTCTCTGTCTCTCCTGCCAATCTCTGTCCCGTCCTTACTCTGTTTTCCTATATATACATTGTAACCTCACCATTGTAACATGTATCAATGATATGAGTATGAATGAATGGCTCCTCTGATCTAATACCTATCAATGATGTTTTCTGCCTTCTCCTTTAAAAGAAGCCATGGCTATGGTGGAAATGTTGTTCCATATAGTGTGCTCTGATATGATGGTGTAAAATTATAAAATACGGTTGATGCTGAAACTATAGGGCCAATATTTGCTCAAGATAATTTAAACAAGGAATAACCATATTTTACTGCTTAAAAATTAATATATCCCACATCTTGTTGGAGCTAATATATGTAGGTTGAATTTATCAAATATAAGATCTTATGATGTGTGCTTATTGTGTGTGTGTGTGTGTTATTTCTATCAGATATGATATTATCCAAAATAAAACAGGTTTTGGGTTTCATTGAATTTTGCCACTTTTTGTGTTCCTTTTAATTTTTCAGCATCATTAGCTGGAAAATATTGTTGGGTTTACGGTATATCTCATTGCAGGAAACAACTTGAGGACATTCTTGTTTATCTGAAAGAAAAGCCAGATATAGGGACCTTGTTGCTGGTAAGCGGTGGTTTTGATCAAACATTGAATGATTAACTTCTGGCTTTGTTGTTGTAATAATTATTTTGCTTGATATCATGCTATGCTGCTATACCTTTTTATTTATTTCTTCTTCGAAAGTCTGGAATTTCATGTGTTACTTCAGGGTTTCTTTGTTCATTATTGCAGGCATTACAACGAACTTTAGAGTTTGAGGATGAGCTCGCTGAGAAATTTGGGGGAGGCACGCAAAGCAGGGAGATTGGGAATGAGATTGAAGAAATTGGAAGAGGGGGTAATTCTAGCAGTAGTGCTTCAGATATCCGGAAGAAGTATGAAAGGAAGCTTGCTGCACATCAAGAAAGTGGCAATGAGGTTCATGTTCTAAAATGTTGAGTTGATAATGCATATCCATATGACTATTCATATTTATGGTTATCAAATGACCATTATGTTTTGGTTTTGTATCGACAGGAAAAAGATGGAAGTAAAGATTTGGTGGTGCCTGGAGCTGGGGTATGTAATAATTTTATTTCTCTTTCCTCAAATATGGGAATCAGATAAAGTTTTCCCCCTATTTTATATAGGAATCAGATAAAGTTTTCCCCCTATTTTTTTAATCAGATAATGTTTTGACCTTGAGACTCCAAATATTATGGAGAAAGAAACAAAGAATTAGAGTTGCTATATGCCTGGTCTAGGAGACTGTAGTATTGTAGACTCTGAATTTTACTTGTTGGCTTATAGCAGTGATTGGAGTCTCCTAGCAGAAGGAGGTCATATTTTGTATTTTGAGGGTGGTGAGGAGAGACTGGCCTCTCAAATGCCAATGGCTTATGTTATATTCTTGTGAGTTGTTCTGTATTTTGAGCACCAATTTCTGTTCTTCGATACCTGGGCGTAAAAGGGGAAATATCTGATTCGGTGTTTTTGCAGCCTTGAATACCAAAACCTTAGGATTTCCCTCAATTTATTTCTTCCCCTGTATTATTTTTCTGTTTCTTTTCATTTACCTCTTAGTATCTTCCATGTTCTTTGAGTTTTTCTTTTCATTCCTTTTTGGTCTGGTTTGTCAAGGCAATCCTGATAAACACTTGAAGTGGCTATTTTGACAGTTCAACTTCCGTGGAATCATTTCATCTTGCTTTGAACCTCACTTGACAGTATATGTAGAATTGGAAGAGAAGACACTGATGGAAAATCTAGAGAAGCTTGTTCAGGTGATTTGTGTTATTTTGCTGGTTTGTGTGCTGTTATTTGCTTGTCTCTTTCTCAATTGAATAACCCTTTATCATCAACAGGAAGAGACATGGGATACTGAGGAGGGAAGTCAGAACAATGTTTTATCCAGTAGCATGCAGGTAAGTCAAGTCACTAGATCTTTATAGGCTAATGTTGGAGCTTCTATCTATGAATTTTTCCATGTTCCTTGAAAAAATCCTCAAATCTGGTTTTAGTTCTAGAAGTTAGTCGAATCTAAGTATGATATAGAATCCTGATTATACTAACCACAGGAGGATTTTCCATTAATGCTTTTGTTTTGACTTCTGAGACAAGTATAGGCGTTTTAATAAATTTAAATAAATGAAGAATTTTGTTAAAAGTCTCTTATGTTCTTTTTCCCTCATTTACCAGTTTTGCATCTTGCGATATTTTTACCTGATTAGTTTTTACTGTGCTATATAGTTGTTTCTTATTATCAAGAGGAGCTTGAAGAGATGCAGTGCTTTAACAAAGAACCAGACACTATTTAATTTGTTCAAGGTAATTTTCCCAAGTATATGCATATTTTTTTTTTTTCAAGTCATTGATTAACATAAATTCAGTATTTAGTTCGATATTCCCTCCCTTTTTGCGGTTGCTTTTTCCTACATCAATAGGTTTTGTAAATCTCTGGTAGCAAGGGAATCAATTTCTCATGCGACACTGATGAATACTGGAATGTTAAAGGTCCAGCTTTTTGTATTTTATGAGTTTATTCCCTTTCAATCTTAGGTTTTCTCAAGAATTCTTAAAGCGTATGCTACAAAACTCTTTGCAAGACTACCCAAGGGTGGCTCTGGAATTGTTGCTGCAGCCACAGGCATGGATGGACAGATAAAGGTAGAATGTAATAGGGCGTTTTCTCCCATGATTGTTTGGCAACTCGATATTCTTTTTGTGGAAGATTTTTTCCTTCTCTAATCTTTGAAAATGTTGAACAGACATCTGATAGGGATGAAAGAGTGATTTGCTATATTGTCAATTCTGCTGAATATTGCGGCAAGACGGTCTGTTAGTTTATTTAACACCCTTGATCTAGTTTGTGTTGTATACCTGCTATTTCAAGTAACTGGGTATTATGCTTTGCAGGCTGGTGAACTGGCAGAAAGTGTTGCTAAAATAATTGATCCTCAATATGCAGATGGGATAGATATGTCAGAAGTGCAGGTAGTCATAATTTCTTAAGGGTGTGTTTGGTTTGACGGGAGGGTAGGGGGGGGAGGGGAGGGGAGGGTGGGGAAATTACAATTTTGGACAAAAGAAACCCAAAATTTACCCTCTCATTTTTTTAAATTTTGGGTTCCCGCCCAAAATTTACTTTCTCATTCTTTTTAAATTTTGGATTCCCACCCAAAATTTAAATTCCTTCAACCCAAAAAAGTAATTTACCCACCCTCTCATTCCCTCCCACCCCTCCCCTCAAACCAAACACACCCTAAATGAGTGGGACATTTTCTTGTAAGTCTTATTCTGATGGAGTCAAACAATCATGCAGGATGAGTTTTCAGCTGTTATAACAAAATCATTGGTCACCCTAGTGCATGGTCTGGAAACCAAATTTGACATTGAAATGGCTGCAATGACACGTGTTCCATGGGGTGCCCTTGAAAGTGTTGGTGATCAATCTGAGTAAGCTAATTTCTTCATAAACCTGAACCTGTTCCCATTTCAAATCAAGTTTATCTTTTAATTGTATATTTATTTTTCTTGTAGGTATGTTAATGGCATAAATATGATTCTTACCTCTAGCATTCCTGTACTTGGAAGCCTTCTTTCACATGTCTACTTTCAGTTCTTTCTAGACAAGGTGATTATTCCTGATTCAAGTTATGGTTTACGGTGTTACTGAATCTGATTGGGAAAAGTGAATAATTCTCATTACTGTAGTAACTAGTATTTATACATCAATGAACCATATAGCAAACTATGGTTAGTTCTATGGTTAGGATACATAACTGAAATGATTATAACAGAAAGCTGTTATAACTTATAAACAATAGAAATATTATCCTATACTTGACACCCCCTCGCAAGCTAGAGCATGGATGTTTTTCATGCCTAGCTTGGTAATGAGCTCATGAAAATGGAAAGGATGCAATGGCTTGGTGAAGACATCGGCTAGTTGATCAGCAGACCTAACAGGAAGGATATGAATGATTTGCGCTTGCGACTTTTCACACATCAAATGACAGTCCAGCTCTATATGTTTGGTCCGTTCATGAAATGTGGGATTTGAAGCAATCTGGATGGCCGATTGATTATCACAATACAACAAAGCTGGATTAATGTGTGATAAATTGAAATCAGTTGAAAGATAAATGAGCCACTGTAATTCGCAAGTAGTGGATGCTAAAGCTCTATACTCAGCCTCTGAGGAAGATCGAGAGACTGTGGGTTGTTTATTGAAGTAGAAAACTAAGTTTCAACAAGAGTAAAGAAATTTTTGAGTTGAGGTCTAGCATCAGATTTGACTTTCAACAGAAAAATCTAGGTAAAATGGGAGTAATCATCCACAATTGTTGGAAAGTATTTATGACCTTGAACAGAAGGGGTTGATAAAGGACCCTGAATGTCTACATGAATTAGATCAAAGATGTTATTACTTGAACTAGAGCTTATAGGAAATGAATTGTGTTTTTGTTTAGCAAAATGACAAGTGTCAGAAGCAAGTGAATGGGGAATACATGAAATTTCAGGGGCTATCTTATGTAAAACAGAAAGTGTTGAGTTTGAGAGGTGACCCAATCGAAGATGCCAAAGGGTGACATCTGAGGTAGATGTTGTAGTAGCCATGTGAATGGTAGAAATAGGATAGGATGAAAGCATACATTCATTTAAGAAATATAGCCCTTCAAAGACTTTAGCTGTACCAATTATCAGTGAAGTTTGGAGTAAGTTTATCTGACAAGAATTATAATAGAAGGTTAAAATCAATTAAGAGAAAAGGTTAAACAAGAAACTGATATAATATTGAAGGAAAAGGATGGAATATAAAGGACATCATGAAGAACTAAGGCAGAAGACAAAGTCACTGTGGCAGAAAAAGAAGCAACAGCACGAGAACCTGTAGGCAAACTCACAGATATAGAAGAAATTGAATGATAAGAAGAAAATAAATTGAGAGAACAACAAACATGATCGGTAGCACTAGAATTAATGATCCAGGTAACAAGATTTTTAGAAGAAAGAAAAAGACAATTGCCTTGAACAGAGGACACAAAGGTGGTCAAATGGTTAACCGAAGCAGAGTTAGAATGCTGTGAAGAATTCAGGAGACTAAGGAAACGCTGGTAGGGATCATGCGACAACTGAGGTAAGATTGAAGCTGTTGATGTTGAACTTGGAGGACGATGCTTAGTAGTATGGATGTCTTGAACATAAGCAGATGCTGGAGTTGAAACATTATTCTCCGCAACAGAAGGACCAGTTTGAAATTTAAAACCAAGAGGAAAACCATGCTTACAATAGCATGTTTTTTCTATATGGCGTGGCTTTCCACAATATGTGCACTGCCTAATTGTGGGCTACTTCATACCAAAGAAGGAAGGTCTTGAACCCTTAGTCAACAAAATCTTAGGTTCAGGCAAAGTGTGAAACTCACGTTCTTATTAAAAACCAGGGAGAAATAGGTTCAGGTGAAGTGTGAAACTCACATTCTTGTTGAAGAACCAAGGAGAACACGCGATTAATTGGAGACAGTGGATCCAAAAGCATGATTTAAGATTTGATAGGGCAAATTGCCGATTCAAGCCTTTAAGGAAGTAAATCACATAATCTTCTTCCCTATGCTTAGCCGCAATACTGAGTGAGCCACAATTGCATGGTGTAAGAGGACGAATATTAGAGAGTTCATCCCAAAGAATTTTGAGTTTAATGTAATAATCACTGACAATCAAGTTACCTTGCTTTAGGCTATAGATTTCCTCCTGGAGATCAGCAATTTGGAAAATATCCGACTAAGAAAAGTGCGAACGAAGATCAGACCAGATTTCTGAAGCCTTGTCAAACCAGAGGATGTTCTTCGCGATGGTTGGAGAGAGGGATTTGATAAGCCTGCCTTGAATGAGGTTATTACAACGCTCCCAAACCGGAAAACAATGAATTGGTGACCGGCGGTGAAGGAAGTGAACCATCAATAAATTGGAGCTTATTTTTTGCGAGTAATGCCATATGCATCGATCGTTCCCAGCTGTGATAATTCAAGCCATCAAGTGGCGGCGCGACTAAGACTAAAGCAGGATTTTCATTTAGGTGGATGCAATAAGGACTGCTTAGATCGATTATGGAGTCGGCAGCCATGGAAGCTCGAACAAAGAAGAAAATCAAAGGTAAAGAGAGAGAAGGGCAGAGAAAAAAAGGGTAGAAATGGAAAGGTAAAAGTGAAGGGGAGAGATGGAAAAAAAAGTTAGGCTTGTGATACCATGTTACTGAATCTGATTGGGAAAAGTGAATAATTCTCATTATTGTAGTAACTAGTATGTATACATTAATGAACCATATAGCAAACTATGGTTAGTCCTATGGTTAAGATACATAACTGAAAATGATTACATAACAGAAAGCTGTTATAACTTAATAACAACAGAAATATTATCCTATACTTGACATACGGAAATTAACTTAGAAGTTAGGGATGAATTCTTTTCTAGCATAATACGTCATTATTAGACTATCCTGGGATGTTTTTGGTTTCAATTGTCAATTTTTTTCTAACTGAAATTTCATTTCATTCTTTTATATTGCGAGCTAACATAATTTTATGTGGTATAAAATATTATTCTTAATTTGGAAATCAACGTGATGGAGTTTGGGTTTCCAATTAATGTTCAGTAGAAAAGCTTGAAAAACCTCCAGCCCTATGAGGGGCTAGATCCTCCCACAAAAGTTTTCAATCTATTATCGTCCTTTCATCATCAGCGCTTATCATTTCCATTTTCCTAATAAAGCTCATTGAAAAGATTAGACCCTTAACAATTTCATCCTTCTAGCTTGGGGAAAAAGAAAAAAGGTGGTGGTAATCAGTTTACATTTGGAATCCAGTCCGCATATTTGTGTTTTGTTTAAGCAATTTGTCTTCATACTCTAGCATTTTTCATTTTGTTTTTCATCATCTAAGTTCTCAGGATCAATGAATTCAGTTGTCTGCATTAAATCTGTTTACCTGCTTTTATATGCAGCTTGCATCTTCTCTTGGCCCGCGCTTTTATTCTAATATCTTTAAATGCAAGCAAATATCAGAAACAGGAGCCCAACAGGTACTAGCTGCTTTCACTGTTTAAGTTCCTAAGTTTTCTCCTTATATCTTCAGTATATTTATCTAGCTTCTCTGCTAAATGCGGAATTTCAAAATCAAGCTGACTCTATCTCAATGGATCCTCACATGGCTTCTCTAAGCGCTGATTCTTTGTGTTTCAAAGCTGGATGTTTAAGTTTTAATAGATTGGAGTTTCAAGTTCTAAATTCAAGGAAATAGAAGTTGAATTGAAAACTAAATTATCTTGACCTGAATGCAAGGTTAAAATAAAAGTCTAACAGTGTAACCAACTGATAAAATTTTTTATCTCAATTTTTTCCAAGTATTTTCCCCCCTAATATCTTATTCTGGAAACCACGATTTTCTCGTGTATTCTAATTCTTTTTTCCAGGTATTTTTTTGTGACAATTCCCATCGGCCTTGATCTGCATTTTGCTGTTTTATTATGAACTTTCCAACAAACTTCCTCAACGTGGCCTGTTTTTTTTGGCATTAAGCAGGCCTTTGACTACCTTTTCTGTTGAATGTCAATTAGATTCTGAGTACCACTGCCTGCCATAGCAGATAATTGATGTTCATAAACACAAACATAAATTTAAAAGACATAAACCTAATATCTAAGGGCTGCAAGAGTTTCTTTCTAGAATAAACTAGGAAGGGACGTTGACTCCTAACATCTATATTATAATAGTAATGCGCGTGCGTTCTATACTTGGTTGAGCACTTATTTAGCACAGACCAATCTTACCTTCTACTACCTTTTCTTTTCCTTTCTTGATGTCAACGGAAGATTGTTTATTGAAAACTAATGCATTATTTCCAGCTTATATTTCACTTGAAACTCTTTTGCCTTGTTCTGTATTTTATATTCTGTATCATCAATGGAAATAAAGTCAATCGGATATTGTTTTACAATAATTTAGGCTGTCTGATGAGTTCTTGAATTTCATGATAGAGACGTGCTTATGCCTTGATGCTTTTGCAGATGCTATTGGATACCCAAGCTGTTAAGACTATCCTTCTAGAAATTCCTTCCCTCGGTAGACAGGTGATTTAACTCATGTAAATGCAAGTTTGTAGTCACAACAACTATATTCTGTTTGGCGGCATGTGCCCCTTGTGTCATTCTTTGCACTGGTTTAGAGCAGAGCAATATCTACTGATAAATGTCTAAAGTTTGTATTGATTTAGTTGTGGGCTTGTTAATTGTTCACTGATCGTACTAATAAACTTTTGATTTTCTGCAACAGACATCAGGTGCTGCTAGCTATTCAAAGTTTGTAAGTCGCGAGATGAGCAAAGCAGAAGCCCTGTTGAAGGTTTGTTATTAGTTAGTTGGAAGACTACTATTTCATACAGGTCTAGATCCTCCTCTTGATTCAAGGTTGTGTAAATCACTTTGTTTAGGTTATTCTCTCGCCCGTTGATTCTGTAGCAGATACATACCGTGCATTGCTACCTGAGGGTACGCCCATGGAGTTTCAGAGAATACTGGAGCTAAAGGTTATAATTAGCTCTTCTATTAACATTTATTCTATTGCATTATTTCTTTGGCCTGGTCTGAGATGAAAGACAGAAGAGGCTGTCATCTTTAAGTCAAGGTCAAGGATCTGGGATAAGTTACTTCCAATTGGGTACATGAAATGCATTTTATATGGTTTGGTTAAATGTTGGACAAAATGAAATTACTGCAACTCCACTGCTAAGATTTTTCCTTAATCCTAGTTTAACAATTGAGGATAAATGAGTTATGCTCTTCATATTCCAGCAAGGTTACTGCATTGCAAACTCTTAAAGCATAATGAGAAGAATAGTCTCGAAAAGAGGAAGTATCATATTGCTCAGAGTCTGTGGGCATTAAACATTACTGTTTGGTAATTTGGTATAATATAGAACGAAAGTTCACAGGAATGAGAGAAATGAAGGCCAAGAGTTAACGCTCTCCTCTAGCCTCTGTTCATTATATAGAGTGAATGAATAATAGAATATTGTTACAAAAGAATCTCTACTGTCCACATGGTATAGGAAAGATTACACAAGATATACTAGCTAGTATTTACAGCTGTAAAGTAAATAACTCCTATTTACAGTATACTAATTTTATCTACTAGTCCTAACATTCCCCCTCAAATGAGAGGGTGTGGGACACAGTCCGAGTTTGCTTTTGAAGTAGTAGAACTGATTATGAGATAGAGCCTTTGTCAAACAATCAGCAGTTTGATGTGATGAGGGAACATACCGAACATCAATATGCCCGGACAATACTTGATCCCTAACGAAATGTACATCAATTTCTATATGCTTCTAGCATGTTGCACAGGATTTGAAGCTAGAGCTTGAGCACTTAAATTATCACACCAAATAACAGATGGTTGTTTAATGAAAAATCCTAATTCTGTCATTAAGGAACACAACCACTTAGTTTCTGCTGCCCCATCTGATCAGGACCTATACTCTGATTCTGAACTTGATTTAGAAACAACTCTTTGTTTCTTAGAGCAACATGAAACTAATGTTCCACCCAGATATACACAGTAACCTCCTGTAGATTTTCTATCATCAATATCAGTTGCCCAATCAGCATCTGTAAAAGCCATTACCTGAAGAGACCATATTAAACCAAAATGATAGGTACCTTTAAGATGCCTTAGAATTCTTTTCACCCCTTGAAAATGAACCTCTGTTGGTTGAGACAAAAATTGACTAAGTTTATTGACAGAGTAGGCTATGTCTGGTTTGGAAGTTGTCCAATACTGAAGTGAACCTATTGCCTTTCGGTATAAAGATGGATCAGACATGAGATTTCCATCTGAGATAGAGAATGAACGTCCCGTGACCATAGGTGCTGGTACAGGAGCGCAATCAAACATATTAAAACGTTTGAGCAAATGCAGGGTATACTTTCCTTGATTGACATAAATCCCTGAACTATCACGATAAATTTCCAAGTCCAGAAAATAATACAAGGGACCCAAGTCTTTAAGAGAGAAAACTTTATTCAGTTTAGCAATAAAACTTTGAACAAAATGAGAACTATTCCCTGTGACCAGAATATCATCAACATAAATAAGTATAAATACCATGAATTTCTTGGTTATGAGAAAGAAGAGTGAAATATCACTGTAGGCATTTTTGGAATCCCAATCCATTAGTGTATGCCGAAGACGATCAAACCAAGCACATGGTGCTTGTTTAAGACCATATATAGCCTTAGTGAGCTTGCAGACATGATTTGGCCTTCCGGAGTCTCGGAATCCTTCTAGTTGACGCATATATACATCTTCCTATAAGTACCTGTTCAAGAACGCGTTATTGACATCTAATTGCCGTATCCCCCATCGGTATTTGACTATAAGAGTGAGTATGATACGGATTGTAGTTGGTTTAGTTACTGGGCTGAATGTTTCTCCATAGTCAACTCTAGCAGCTTGTTGAAAACCCTTAGCCACAAGTCTCGCTTTATGCTTCAAAATTGATCCATTAGCCTTGAATTTAGTCTTAAAGACCCATTTGCAGTCGACCAGTTTTTGACCTCTGTAAGGTACCAACAACCATGTATTATTCCTGTGAAGCATCTAATATTCATCAACCATCGCTTGCCACCAATGTGGAGAATTGATCACTTCGCAAATAGACTTGGATTCAGCAGCTTGAGAAATTGCTTTAGAAGTCTTAGTTTTGAGCAAGCCTACAAATGGATATTTGGGTTTTGTAACACCTAATTTAGCTCGGGTCACCATCGGGTGTTGATTAGTATTTGGAGCATCTGAGACAGACACATTTGGAGCCTCTGAAGATGTACGAGTTTGCGCAGGAATATCTGAATTTATGAGTGGACCGTCAGTAGATAATGGACTTTGAATATTTTGAACCTGATTTGAATCTTCAAGGTCCATATATGTTGGCCTGTTTCTCAACGAGACGCCTTGGATCGAAGGACATAGATGAAGTAACGGACTATCCATAGTGGGCTGCTAACGAGATCTATGAATCGCAACAGATTGTGGAGTATCAATAATTAAGACCGTCTCATCTTGCCCAAGTGAAGAAGTTCGTCTATTCAAAAATCCTATGGAAAAAGGAAAAGTAGATGAATCAAAAATCACATGTTTGGAAACATAAATACATCCAATTCGGCTCAAACATTTGAATCCTTTTTGTTGAGAAGCTGGTCCTAGAAACACACATTTTTGACTATGGAAGTCCAATTTGTGAGCATTGTAAGGTCTCAAGTAAGGATAAAATGTGCACCCAAATGGTTTCAACTTTTCATATTCTGGTTCTATCTTGAATAAAACAAAGGAGGGGTGACTGTCCCTTTAAAATGGGAGTTGGTAGTCGATTAATTAAATATACCGCCATTTGGAAAGCTTTAGTCCAATAGGCTAGTGGCATCTTCGCTTGAGCTAATAATGTAAGGTCTATTTCAACAATATGACGATGTTTGCGTTCGGCCCGACCATTTTAGGCTGAAGTGTAGGGACAAGTGTATCTCATTTTTATACTAGAAGCCTCAGCAATAGGAATAAAAGGTCTATATTCAGTACCATTATCACACTGAATAAATTTAATCTTGGTTTGAAATTGGGTTTCAACCATTTTCTGAAAGTGTTCAAAAGCTGAAATTGCTTCCCCTTTATGTTTAAGAGGGTATAACCAAGTGTATCCACTGTAATCATCCATAAAATGTATATAAAATCGATGACCATGCACAGATTGAATGGGAGAGGGACCCCAAAGATCAGTATGAACAAGCTCAAAAGGAGAAGAAGCATGAGACATAGAACTTGGAAAAGGTAATTTCTTAGATTTGCCATATTGACAAGCTTCACAAACAAAACTATCCTTAATTTTCACCTTGACATTACAATTATTCAAAACTTGTTGTAAAACTATTACTTGGATGACCAAGTTTGAAATGCCAAGTAGTAAACTCATCATCAGTTTTTGAAGCCACTGCCATATTTGCTTGAGGTCTCGAAGCAACACTACTCATTGGATATAGCCCGTTCTTTGGAGTTCCTTTCATCAGTAGAGTCCCTGTTGCCTTGTCCTTCACAACACAACCTTCATTAGTAAAAATCACTATAACTTGATTTTCTCCAACAAGGCTATTCACACTAATTAAGTTTTTCGTAGCATGAGGCACAACTAAAACCTTTTTCAGTTGAATATTTGAATCAGAACAAGAAATGGAAGCATGCCCAATACCATGAATTTGAGCTTTTCCACCAATGCAATTAATTAGGTGAGTTCTAGAGTTACCAACCGAATTCACAGTATCAAGCTAAGTTGTATCAGGAGTCACATGATGATTAGCACCACTGTCCATATACCAATCAAGATCACCCACAACTTGAGAATCCGCATAATAGGCTTGAGGTGGAGAATGAGTTGGAGGACGAAAACGTTTATCAAAACGTTTAAAATAGTTTGATACTCTATGTCCCATGCGTTCGCACAAATCATAGTAGGGATGATCACCAATATTTCCGCCTCCTCGTGAGCGTCGACCTCTTCCGGAACATCTTCCCCTCTAATTTCCTCTAGTTGAACGCCCAGAATCAGTGGTTCTGGGTATAAAATCAGAGTTTCTAGCAGACAAATTAGAACCTCTAGCAGCAAATTAGCCGATGGTTGAAGAGCAAGAGACAAAAAATGGTTTAGCTAACGACTCTCGAAAGCTAATAAAGCTGATTGAGCATCAATCCAAGATAAATCCATTTGATCAATAAGCTTGACTACAATTGCATTATAGTCAGCATCTAGACCGTTAAGAGTGTGAAGAATTAATTCGTCGGTGGAAATTGGTGCGCCAGCAAGTGCAAGATGATCTGCAGTAGTTTTCATTTTCATCAAATACTCAGTCATCGAAAGATTATTCTTCCTAGTGTTGTGAAGATTTGACCGATACACCATAACTCTTGACTTGGAGACAGCCAAAGTTAGGGCGGGCTCGAGCACCATTCCATAAATCAAATGCCGTACGACAGTGAGGCAGCTGAGTGCTGACATCCTGCGTCATCGCATTACGGAGCCACGACACGAGCATCCGATCCACCGAATACCAATCATCAAATTTGGGATTTGGGACGATTTGCTGAGTTTCTGGACAGACTCCCAAATAAGGTAATTAGTCCGATCCAACTTGATGGACGTTGTCTGACTGGAGGATTGAAATAATGAGTAAGATTTCGGAGTGGCAGCAGAGGAAGCTTCATCGCTGGTTTGTGAAGAAAGTGACATTGCTGCGGAAGGAGGGAGTAAAGAGCAATTTGCTCTGATACCAAGAACGAAAGTTCACAGAAATGAGAGAAATGAAGGCCAAGAGATAATGCTCTCCTCTAGCCTCTGTTCACTATATAGAGTGAATGAATAACAGAATATTGTTACAAAAGAATCTCTACCGTCCACATGGTATAGGAAAGATTACACAAGATATGCTAGCTAATATTTACAGCTGTAAGGTAAATAACTCCTGTTTATAGTATACTAATTTTTTCTACTAGTCCTAACAAATATGTTAGTAGATTCCAATTCTTAATGGGACGCTATTGCGACTGGTTGAAGTTTCACTGCTTGGACTGCAAATTACTTGAGTTTCAGATGTCCAAGAATGTGTGTTCTGAAAGTTGTTCGTGTCCAAATAATTTCTGTTGCATGGTTTCAGGGTCTTAAAAAAGCTGATCAACAAACTATTCTTGATGACTTCAACAAACATGGGCCTGGAATAAAGCAAGCTCAGATTCCACCGGCAGCTTCCCAGGGGGCCCCTGCTGTACCTAATCCTATTTCTGTGGGACTCATGGCTTCTAGGGAGGATGTGCTTACAAGGGCTGCTGCACTTGGAAGAGGAGCTGCCACCACAGGGTTCAAGAGATTCCTTGCTCTAACTGAAGCTGCCAAAGATCGGAAGGACGGACCTTTCCGGAAATTATTCAATGCATAGGGAAGAGGACAAATTTTCTTTGAAACAAATCGGGGCGGAAATCAAACCCCTTTTGTCAGTTATATTGTTCTAGCTTTTATTTTTATTTTTTAATCTTTGATTCTTTATGTAATTCTATTTGTCCATATCTGTATTTCCCTAAGTCTACTCGAAGGCGATTTTGCGGATGGAAAGCCCCATCAAATTGCATATTGTTTAGTGACTTGTTCAGTAGCTTTCGCCTGTTACACTATCCTTGCTATTTTTATTCTTACGTTCTTAATGATAAAATCGATTCGAACCTGGAAAGCGTTCTTTTTTATGGTTTTTTTGTTTTGTTTTTGTTTTGTTTTAAGGGACGATTACATGCCTAATTAATTGCAGCCGTCCTCTACAATGGAGGAAAAGTCTGACGATAGAGCTTGCAACATCACCTTTTACTGAGGAAGTGCCTGCTTATCAAGTGTTATTGTATGTTTCATCTTAATCTGCCTGGCGTAACGTGGGATTCTATGGTTTGGATTTTGGAATGACTACGCATTGCCGAGACATTCAGTTTATGATTGGCTGGTTTTTCAGGGTAGATTGGCAATGAAGGAGCAACTAAAACGATTGAATTTTTTTTTCCTAAGATGATACTCCTCTAGTCTTTAAGACCTAATTATTTAGTTTGAGAAAATTAAGGAAGTTAAATAAATTATTTAATTATAACAAGTGATATTATTTGTCTAAAATATTTTTGTGCAACATAGATGATATACTAGTTTATAAGTTAGACATTTGAAGGAAACTGATAAATAGAAGTGATAAAATTTTTAAAAAAAAGTTTTACATTCACCATCAAACTATGTCTTTCATTTTGGACAAGAAGAATATTCACAATTTTTGTCGAGAATGCTAAGAAATTATGACTGCTTATTCTTTGAATGTTCTATATTTGCTCACAACTTTTAAAAAAAATAGTGGATTATGTTTATATCGATATATAGGTGATAATTGATGTTTTACTAAATGTATATATACTCATCTTTGAACTCTTCTATATGTAAACATATCAATTTATGATAAATGAATATGCCTTTCATTACAAAATTTATAAAAATTTTGTGTTATCAAATTATGTATTTTGGCATCACATTTTCTCACTTCAATTTTTCTAATTGTTTATACTATTAAATATCTTTTTTTTCTTACAATTAACACAAAAACACTTATACAATCGCTAATCTAAACAAGTTGATTTATGCAAAAGCAATTATACAATCACCAATTCAAACAAGTTTTGACTTATGTAAAAGTACTTATGCAATTGCTAATCCACATATAAATCATATTACACAAATTGATTTTTACCTAATATTACTTTTCTACAAGTCATTGAAAATAAGTTATTTTTCCCGACGCTATACTAAACACACATAATATTCTCATGTGGAAATCAATGATAAGCACATAATATTATAATTCATGACTCAGATTTTACAAATTTTATAATAAAAAGGCACAGTCAATTGTTATATAACTATTTTTTATAATTGAAGTTTATTAAATTGATGTACTAGCATGCCTTTATGGTAAAACGACAAATCTCAATTGTAAATTAATGGCTAGAAGTTGCAATTTGGGAAGTAAGAGTATCAAGCCGCCAGAAGTCATAATATCTTGGAAAAATCTGACTCTGGTACAAGGATTAGAAAAAATATCAAAAAAGTTTTGGTATAAGTGCCTCTATAAAAAAAAGTTTCAGTATAGAATCCTCTATCAAAAAAGTCCTCAGGAACCTCATTGATATAAATGAACTTGTCAATAATCACTTTTAGACTTGTTGATATAGTCACTTTCACTTATTAACGAAAACTACTTTAGTTAACATATAAGAGTTTGTCAATTGTCACTTTCAATATAGTCACATACACTTGTCAATAAGGTAAGTTCACATTTGGAATCTATCTCACTGAGGTCCCTTTGAACTTTTTTGATAGAGGATTCTACACTGAGACTTTTTTTATATTTTTTCTTGTCATTGCGACCTGAGTGAGATTTTCCCTAATATCTTTGACAATTTCTTTTTTGGAGCAAAATAACTTTGACTAGTTAAATTATTTATTTCCCTTCATAAATAAACGGATCTTGCTTGTAAATTAATTATTACAAAGTTACTATACCTCCTATTCTTAATATATAAGATATAGTTGACTTTTTTTAAGATTAAGAAAGCTAAATAAATTACTTTAAAGTATTTATTTTAATAATTTTTTTAAAATAAATTTATTTAAATTATAAACTGATATATATATATATATATATAGAATACAATAATACATAATATATGTTATGATTAAATAATTTATTTAGTTTTTCTAATCTCACAAAAATTAAACTATATCTTATATTAAGAACAAAAAAAGGTATAAATTAAGGAAGATGGGTATCAAGCTACTAAAAGTCATGAAAACAATTCTTTTTTTTAAATAAGAAGTTCTTCTTCCTTCATACCTGCACACATACATACATATAGACAAATCTCAATCGGCCCAAAAAAAAAAAAAAACAGTAGTAATAATTGCAAATGAGGGAATGAGGATCAAATCGTAAAAAGTCATTGTATCTTTAACAAGTTGCATTTTTCATTATTTCATGAATAGATGAATTTGACTAACATAGAAGTGCTTGTGAAACTGCAAACTGAGAAATAGGAGTATCAATTCATCAAAAACACATTTGGTCCATATTTTAGTATTTTCAAATATTTTGATCTTAATATTGAATTGATTCAATATTTATATACTCAAATGTTATCTCCTGAACTTTCATCCTAAAAACCACAAGAGATTGCCTGCTTGCTGCAGATGAAGGATAGCATGGGAAGAGCATATGTTATTCACTACTTGTACTTTCCTCTATCTTTATTACTTGTTCTAGTTCAAAATAGCTTCACATAATAGTTCAAATAGTTATATACACACAATTTGAAGTTTAAGATAATCGTTACATACACATAATCGTTTAAAAAAATTTAGATGTAAAATTAAAATTTACAAAAATTTATTTCTGTTTTTTCCAACTATAAAGATTTTATTGCTAAATTTCAGGAGTAAAGAATTCTCTGTATAGAATGAAAATTGACCATTTATCAAAGCATATGTATACTTGCAATTGCAATAATGATACTCCTCTAGTGCTTAATATAAAATTTATTTAACTAATTTGATGCGGATTATTATTAAATGAAATTGACCAAAAAAAAAAAAAAAAGAAGAAGAAGAAGAAGCTTCCGAAATGTAAAATTGGAAGTGGGTTAATATGATATGATTTTTCTATAACATCCTAATCATCTTCCTTAATTTCTTCCCCTTAATTCTTACTTGATTGTTGTTGAGTAAATATCAACAAGGATAATTTTAGAAAAATTGATAAATATAAAAAATATATCTTATATTTAGGAATTATAACAAGACCAACTTCCAATTACTCCTTCCAGTCCTAAATATAAGATTGGGTTGACTTTTTTGGAGAGAATAAGGAAGCTAAATAAGTTACTTAATTATATCATGTGTTGTGTATTTTTAGATTGTATATTAGTTTATCAATCAAACTAATTAGCTTGGTGAAAAAAATAAAAATAAAAATACTCTAAAATAATTTAATTAGCTTTCTTAATCTCTCCAAAAAAAATAATTTTATCTTATATTTAGGACCGAAGGAAGTATATATTATATTAAGCTCCATATGAGTAATAATTATTTCAGTGAAAATAGTGTGATATCCTCGTAATAAATTTCAGTGTGCAAGAAGTATGAGGACACCAAACGAAACGAGTGATAAATGTGTGTGTGAGAGCGAGCGTGTTGCTAGAAACCTGAGAGGCTGAGGCTGAGGCTGAGGCTGATAGGATCGGACATCGTAATGTGGATTTGAAATTCGGACCGTTGGAACACTCCCAACGATAGCCCAACGGTTAGTTTTCCTTCCTCCACGACACGACCTTCTCTCTCGTCTACCCCCTCCCCCATTCCATCGTCGCACTCACTTCTCTTCTCTCCTCTGAACTCAAGACTTCAAAGTTCAAACCCTCCCTCCTCCACTCCCCTCCTCTAAAGCATATACTTCAAACAGGGAAAGACAGGGAATTGTCGATGCCAAAGCAGTTCTCAAACCGGAACTTCAATTTCGTAATTCTTCAGTTTTCTTGCGTTTTCTCTGTGAATTTCAGTCAAATTCTCGAAGAATTGAGTTATCAAAGGTAAACTTACTCATCTCGGCTATTTTTCATTCTCTGTCAATAGGGAGGTTGAATTAAATGTTTAGCTGTGCCAAAATTGTCGAAGATGATGCAAGAACATAAACAGATCAAAGTTACAGAGAAGTCCAATTCTGCGGTGGAGATGGCTACGGATGCTCCGGCTCCTCCTCCACCTCCACTTCCCCCACCGCCACCCTCGCCTTCCCATCAACGACGACCTAGGGTTAGGGAGGTGAGTTCTAGATTTATGTCTCCCGTGGTATCTTCTGTACAGAGACGGCCACGACAGCAGCAATCCGAAGTAGATCCCTTGGGCACCGCTGATGAGAACCGACCGGCAGAAAATTCGGAAACTCCATTCCCTTTCGGATCTCAGAGTAAATCAAATGTCGTAAATACGACTGCCACTATACAGAGAAAACAACGAGCTGCAAAACCCTTTAAGGAGAATGGTGGAGGAGGAAGAGTTGAACAGCAACCTCCTCACCCTTCAAAGTCCTGTTCTGGGAGAATCGGAAATGGTTTTACTTCACCCTCCTTGCGACCGGACACTCCAACAGTAACTGTATCCTCTAGATACAGGCTCACTCCGCATCAGCGCTCTGCTAGTATGAATGCCACCGCTGCTGCAAAACTATTGCAAGCAAGTGGCATATCATCGGGAAGTCAATATTCCACTGCAAATTCATTAAAGGGCAACGTTGGTTCGCCTCAAAGAGAAACCAATTCAATGTCTGGGGATACTTCTTCGGTATGCTCTGATGACGAAAATCATAGCAACTCGGAGGTCAACTGCAGCATACAGTCACTTCCAGAATTTCGGTCGTCTGTGCTGGAGGTAGACATGCTGCCTACTGTGTCTACTAGATCAGTGGATGAGAAAACTGGCAATAAGGGTGCTGTAAGAGGTAGTGGGGACAATTTGAAATTCCCTACAACCCCTTTCTCTCGTTCTCTTAACATGTCATTATCAGGCAGTGAGCATCTACTAAATCATTCCATAAGGGGGAGTGAGAAGCATGTTACTTCTCTTGTCAAGCAGTATGCACATTCTGCAAAAGTTGGAGGCCTTTGTTTACCCCCAGTAGCTCCGTGTCCAAAACCGGGGATAGATGCAAAGAAAGGTAAAAAAGGTTGCGGTCATCAGGAAGATGTGCATAGCCTGAGGTTGCTATATAATCGTTGTCTACAATGGAGATATGCCAATGCAAAAGCAGAATCCTCAATGAAAGCTCAGCAAAGAGATAGTGAGGTGTGTAGCCTATGTTTCTTTTTCTTACCTAATAACAAGTTTATTGCTTAACAGAAAACCTATATTATTTGTGTTGGCATTTCTGAACTTCTAGTGCTGTTGATTGGAGAGGAATTTAGCAAGAAAGAATGTGGATCTTAGTTTGTTTATGCTATAAAACCTTGTTAAAGGAAAGGCTGAAAGCCTAAATGATATAGATTATAGTCTGAAAGGAAATTTTGTAATTTCCAGCAATCTCACTAAAGATGTGGCACAGTGAATAAATGTGACACTGATTTTCACTTCCGTGGCATGTGATCGATTGACAAATATTTGTCCATAGTTGATTTTAATTTTAGTTTATTTGAAGTCTTTCACTCTATAAATTAATTATAATTTTATGACATAAGTACTCAGAACTTGCGTATATGAAAGTAGTATTGTGATTAACTACGCAGATTCCTGTTGCTTACCATCTGGATTTCACTTTACATATATATGCACTTGATCTTTTAGTCAGTCTGATTTAGCTTACAATTCCTTTTATCGCATCTTTGGCAGTTTACTCACTTTTCTTTCTTCTTCTTGTTTTCCCATCCATCTTTTCGTGATTGTCCCAGAGAGCACTTTATTCTCTAGCATTGACAATGTCAGAGTTTCGTGATTCTGTAAACTTGAAACGCTTAGAAGTCCAGCTTTTGCAGAGAGCAAAGACTTTGTTAACAATTCTTGAAGCTCAAGTAAGGCTATCAACGCAAATCTTTTTTTCTTTCTTTCCTTTTTTTTTTTTTTTTGCATTTAATTTGTGCATAGGGCATTGCTTTTTTGTTTTTTTGGGTGCATGACACGAATGCTTTTACGCTTTGAATTACATTACTCATTGCAGTATTATTACTTAAGTAAAATTTTGTTTTTGGACATGATCTTAAGCGACTAATGTCTTTTAAAGCATACATAACAGGCATCGTATCCTTAGGCCTCAGCTGATGTCCATAGAGCACAAATTGTGAATATCGTACACTTGGCATTTTATTTGTTAATAAGATGATGCTATGTTTTTGTTTATGACAAAAATACCTTTGGGGAATTATTGTTACTCATTGTGGTATTACTTTACTACTTAAGTCTATGATCTTTGTCTTTCAACATAATTTTAAGAAACTAATATCCTCTAAAGCGTATCTCTTTGAAGAGTTGGGCTAAGTTAATTCTCTTGAACATTTTTATTATGTCTTTGGACATAATTTTAATAAATTAATATCCTCTAAAACATATCTCTTTGAAGAGCAGGGCCAAGTTAATTCTCTAAAACTTCTATTGTGTCTCATATTTTGTTATTTTTCCATCATTAGAGTGTATCTTGTTTCTAGTTTCTTCCACTCCTCCCTTTCCATGTGCTTTTTTCAATCAAATTTAATCTTCTGATTCTGGATTTGTTTCTTCAAGACAAACATTTTGTTTTACATAACCATGCCTATTTCTTTCCTCCAAGTATGGTAAATGATTCGCTTATCATTCATTTGGTCTTATTAACCTTTTTTCCTCTACTAAATGTATCACAGATCCCTTATTTGGAGGAGTGGTCTAATTTAGAAGAAGAATATTCTGTCTCCTTGACTGAAGCAGCTGGGGCATTGTTGAATGCCTCAGTGCAACTTCCAGTAGGTGGAAATGTGAAGGTATGATTAGGAATCCTGTTCTTTTCTGTATTATCTATCCACACCTTTTTTGTTTTGGGTCTCTGATATTGGATTTTATACATTCTGAGTGTACCAACAAAATATTCATCCCACAGGTTGATGCAAGGGAGGTGGGGGAGGCAATAAACTTAGCCATGAAGATGATGGAATCAATTGTTTTCCAAGTGCAAAGATTTATGTCAAAGGTGCGTAAAAAAAGTTGCTATTAAAAGACAAGAAAATACACAGTATGTGATCAGACTCTTGTATTGCAAACATAGTTTTGAAAAAACAAAACAGAAAGGTTACTCTATCAAATCGAGATAGCTTTTGCTGGAAAAGTGGATGCACGTAGATGTACTTTGCATTTTTATGTGTCCTTTGCTGATTATATTTTTAGACATTGCACCGATAAAGGCCTGGCAAACTTTGGAGAAAAGATCATCTAGTATGCTGGAAAAAGGGATGCAATGCAAGTACCTTGTTGATTGTATTTTTAGACATTGCACTAATAAGCCTGTCAAACTTAGGTTGAAGAAACAGATATAGACATTGTACTTCGTATTTTTAGACATTGTTGATTGTCCTTTGTTGATTGTGTTTTTAGACATTGCACTGATAAAAACCTGTCAAACTTAGGTTGAAGAAGCAGATATATCTATTTCAGAATTAGCCAGGGTTGTTGGCGGAGAAAGAGCATTTATCGGAGAATGTGGAAATTTATTGGCAAGGGCATATAAATCACAGGTTTGCCTCACTCTGAAACCAGTAATGCTGGCAGAATCCTACAATGGACACATCTACAGTGTATCTATTTATATCATAAATGTTTAGAAACTTGTCAAAGTGGAACTTTTAAACATTATATGACATTACCTTCGAGAATTTGAGTTTTATTTACAATAATCTATTTGTAGTTAGAAAAAGATACAGGCTGTCACAGTATGAATGTGCGCATATGGCTCCCCCATTTATCAGTTTTCGTCTGAATTTTCAATAAATATGGCCTGCTTTTCAGGTGGAAGAGTGCAGTTTGAGGAGCCAACTTATGCAAATCCATTCAATTGGCCACAAAGCTAAAACTGTGGAATTATAAGAATAGTATATTTTCATTCTTGGTCCATGCTGTGGTTGTCCTTGTGATGCTGCTATTCTACTTGTTCATATCCAACGAGCCAAAGTAATCACAGCTGAATTGTGGTCTGTGCATATACTTGATGATGATTGTTCATAGTTGAAGAGCCGGAATCAACAGTACCCGAAGCCATATAAAAGAAATATTTCTCTTTTTAATATGTTTGGAGCTGGTAAATTCACTCATTTGTGGATAAGTGAGATAAAGATCAAAGTTTGAATTGTGCTTATAGTTGTAATGCATGTGTAGCGCTCCGTCAATGGTCATCTCTTTCCTCAGCTCACTTATCAGATGGCAATAAAAGTGAAATGACATGTATACAAATTTTGTCATCGATTCAATTGAAATCTACTTGAATTTTTTTTTTTTTTCACGTTGTTTTCTTAAGCAAAACACTTATTATTGGCTTTTTATTTATTAATTATTTTGAATAGAATACTTTGACAGCTCTCCAAGCAGTTAAAAATTTAGGGAAAATTGCATTGAAGTCTCAAGCTAGAGAAAATACGATCAAAAAGTCCCTTGAAATATCTAATTTGTAGCCAAGTCCCGTAAGACATTTGGGTAATATATCCAATTGTAAGAAGACCAAAATACCTTTAGTGAATTTGATAAGACTTGGTAAAATAATTAAAAAATTTAGAACATATGCAAAACCTCTTTGAACCTCAGTTGTTACATACAACCTCTAAAAAATAGTTAAATTACATTTGAATCCTTTATTTAAGTTGTGTAAAATAATTATGGCTAAATTACATAAAATTTCCTTAAACTTCGAACCATGCATAAATGTAAAAGTTTAGAGAGGTTTATGGTAAAGTCTCAAAGGTTAGCAGCTCTGTACGATTATTTTCTTGCATTTTTGTGGGATCTAACGTGATTTAGCAGCTCTTGAATCACATTGACTTAAGCATCCTCTGCATGCCAAATGGATTGGGAAGAAGCCATATTTCCATGACGCAGGAAGCACTTTCATGTGAAAAGCTGCATAGTGCAAAGGAGCTTTTTCTTGTTCTTTCTGCTTTGCCTTTGTGTTCTTCTGCTCTTGTTTCTTACACAATCTTCTTCAGTCTTTGCTTGTATTCCATTATTTTTCTAGTTCCTTTGCGTTGTTGTGATTCCTTATAATGTGATTGGAAGTCAGCATGAATGGTAGCAAGCAAAGAAAATAAGGAGAAGTGCAACTGACATATTGAGAAAGAAAAAAACCAAATAGATAAGAAGCACGCGAGTATTCATCAATCATACTCATAATTAGATGCATAGTTCAGTTAGATTCTGAGATTGCACTTGCAGGTGGTGGGGTTTAATAAGTGTTAGAAGTCAAGAATGACGTCCGCCAGCCGAACAAGAATTGATGAAAATGTACAGGATTAAGAATGGTTTCAGATTGTGTTTATTGTATATAAATATATAGTTGTACATTTCAATAAATCAATAAATGAGAATTCGAGATTTATCTAAGAACATGGTATCAGAGCAGCACTTCATATAGCATCGAACTCGGTGTTCCATGAGCGTACTAAACATATTGAAATTGATTGCCATTTTATTCGTGACAAGATCAAAGAAAATATTGTATCTACAGGGCACATATAGTCCGACGACTAACGGGCAGATCTTCTGACAAAAGCCTTAAATGGAACACGGGTTCAATATCTTTATAACAAGTTGGGCATGATCAATATATATGCTCCAACTTGAGGGGGAGTGTTAGAAGTTAAGAATGACGTCTGCCGCCGAACAAGAATTGATGAAAATGTACAGGATTAAGAATGGTTTCAGATTGTGTTTATTGTATATAAATATGTAGTTGTACATTTCAATAAATGAGAATTCGAGATTTATCTAGCAACAATAAGTATACTCTTCAGCCACCTTTGCGAAAACCATGAAGGGAACGTAGGAGATATATCGCATGAATGGGAGGGTTGAGGTGGAGGGCACATAAAAAAAGGTGTACAGATACATAATCACTAGGATCATAGCTACACTCATCACCACAAACGTGGTGGCCAACCACCCAAGTTTGCTCACTACAAGGTACATGCCCGCAAAAAATGCCAGAGATAGCGTCATCAAGGAGATACCCAAAAGTGGTGCCGCCACCTCAAGAGAGAAGCCCATTAAATTCAAATCTCCTAGCCGGGCCCACATGAGGATAACGGTGGTGCCTATAGCACCATATAGAGAGATGGCGAGGGACAAAATGAACACATGGAACACGTGGCGATTTAGCAGGACAGGTGTCCCATGGTCTACGCTGCCTGGCACTGCAAATCCAGCAGCAAAAGAAGCTGTTATTATGAGGGTTGAAACCACCATCAAAGTTTCAATTAAGCCTTTCAGTTGTTCAGCGTTGCGGACTTGTTTCTTCACATCATAAGTTTCTGCGGCTTTTGGTTTTCGAGGCGTGCCAGCAGATACCAGTGCAATGCGTGTAAGTTCCTGCAAATTAAGATTTGTGTTATCCATTGAATGCAGCAAAAGTTGAAATAAAAATATATGCTTGCCTGTGCGTAAGAAGGATTTTGGTCTTGCTTTAGATCAACAATGTCTAGGGCTGTTTGACTGTGTCGGTTGCGTGAGGCGAGATCAACTCTCTTGTCCCAGGTCAAGGCATGAACAATTCTTGGGCGCCAATGAAGGGTGGCCAAATGCAAGGGAGTATCCCCATTACAATCCTTCTGATTTATCAATTTTTCAAGCTTAGGATTTTGCAGGATGTACCTAACCAGTTCATATCTTCCATTTCTGACTGCAACATGAAGCAAATTTCCGCCCTTGTTGTCCAGCGTTTCTGTTGGATCTAGGCAACATTTAAGCAGCTCTTGAACCACTCTGACATGACCTCCACTACATGCCAAATGAATGGGGAAAAAACCATCGTTATCTCTTCTCATGGTGCAGGAATTGCATTTATTTATCAAGTACAAAACCCCTTTTTGGTAACCCATACACGCTGCATCATGAAGTGGATACCTTCCTTGTTCATTCCTCAAGTGTATCCAATTTGGCTTCTTTCTCAATATGGTGTCTAGCATATCTGCCATAAACAATTCAATATTATTGATTATGATTACGTGTAGCTAAGAAGAAATTAATGTTTCATTGTCTTGATGATCGATTCTAAATAACAGTATTAAGATAATGATTATAATTAAGTAATATATATGGTGAAGAAATTATGACAGTTACCTATATTCCTCCCATCGAGTGCTGGAAGAAGGGGTGATTTTCCTTGAGGCTTCAACTCATCTTGAACACAAATATCCATTAGCTGGTCAACAACTTGCTTACAGCCAACTTCAATGGCCAGGTACAATAATGATTTCCCTTCCTCGTTGATTGCAAACGGTGCTAAATGACTAACAATTCTCTTGAAGTCTACGGCCTCAAACTTTGAACAATTGAAAGGAGCTTCAATAAAAGCTTGGAAAATCTTAGCCCCATTATGGACATTGACCATAAAAGCCTCGTGAAAGAATGTATTTCCTTGTTTATTTCGAAACAGAGTGAGTGATACCATGAGAATCATTTCCAAAAGGGAGTGATGATCATGATCATGACCATCTGTTTCACGCCTTACAAAGAGCCAAAAAGAGGTCAAGAGGAGTTGAACGGTAGAGCCATGCCCTGCTCTAGCAGCAACATGTAGTGCGGTATCAAAATTGTTGTTAATGGCTGTGAAAAGTTGGGGAGCATGTTGAGCAACTTTCTCCACGATTGCATTATTTCCAAAGGTAGCTGCTAAGTGCAGGAGGGTATTGCCTAGAGGGGTAAGTTGCTTATAAATGGCATTATCATCAAGTACTGAGAAATCTCTGTTTGACCAAAAATCATTGACCTTCACGGAAAGATATGCAGCCGCTAACAAATTCAAATCGTCGTTTGGTCCATGTTCTTGCTCCATTAGCATGCTTTCTGGACCTGTTGCGGGTTCATCATTACCACATGAGGGCATAATATTTCTATAGATCACTTCATATCGAACTTCAATTTTTCTCTGCATTTCATCACCTTCATGAACTTGAGTGCGCCTTTGGATTTCAACACTTGTTGGAAACGGTTCACTTGGCAATGAGAAGATAACCTCTGAGTTCAATCCCAATACGGATGAAAGCCTAGCATGAACACGTTAGCTAAAGCCAACTTTTGAAAACTAAAAATGCATGCATGTGATGAGAATGAAGTTATTTTGTATTTGAATAATAATGGGAAAAGTAAAATAACCAAGAATGAGGTACCGTACCTTTATTGTTTCCATTCCCATCCGCTCCTAAGGAATCTCTCCTCTCCAACACCAAGTTGAGCTCCAACACTGGTTCTTGTCTGCTTTTCATCTTGGGTAGGCTCCAGAATTTTTCAAGATTTCCTGAAAAAAAGGTGAACCATAAATAAACTTGTATAATAAAACACGACTACTATATATAGATAATACATATATTTTCAATCATTATTCATGCAAAATAGGAAAAAAATGAAGTACAGAACATTTACTACTGTGATTTCATTTGGGGGAAGGTGTGAGAAATTGAAGAATGGCTTCTGTGTGCCTGTGCATGCGTTTCCAGAATTCAAAGCAATTTTGTTGAGAAGGCTAATATATACTTAATGATATGACCTTTTCGTTGCCCGATTCTTATCAGTTATAGCCTAATATGCTTTGGAATTGGCATGGTTAGTTAATTTGAGCTTAGAATGGACTGGTAGGGCAACACTGAATAGTTATGGGTAGAGTTATGAGGTTTCGTTTGAAGCATTAATTACAGTTTTATGGTAGTGAGTTCGTTCAAGACAAGATGATGATGATATGCTGAAAATCTGCTAGTTTGATTTGATCATGAAAAGCACATAAGTTAAAGACATGGAAGGAAGAATGTATAGAGAGAAAATAGAGAGGGTTTGAAGCAATGAGTTTGAAGCGCTCAATGATGTTGGTCCACTGCGGCTCCATGAGTGATGAAGCTTCAACTTGAACACAAATTAATTTGCCTCTCGGTTTCACCCAACGTACGTACACCTTCACTAGCTAGCTCACTGTTTACACCTCTAATACTTGCTCCCCCAAAATTCTCCATTAAGCCCAGTCACGAATCACGTGACAGTCATATTGAATCCATTCATTCTAGATTCTTCTTATACATGTTGTATGTAACTCTTGCAACATGTCATTTTTTTTAATGGCAAGAGTGTATGTAAATATTTTTTAAGGTAGCATATATGATAATACCGTTAATCTTATTTGTCTTATAAATGTCTTTATTTGTTTTATGGATGATGAAATTTTTTTGACTACCTAGATTCTTTTAAATCATTTTATTTGTCTTAGAAATGCTTTTATTTGTCTTATAAATACCCTTATTTATCTTGTAAATTCTTTTATTTCTCCTGTGAATGGCCAAAATGTTTTTATTAATGATTCTACCATAATTTAAATTTAATTACGCACCACAAGTATACAGGTCGTGAAAATAATAAGTGACAAATCAAGGTTGTCCCATAGAGACTCAATTCAACTCGTGATTAGACATTAAATTTCCCTGTTTCATTTAAATTGAACAAATCAAAATTGTTTTCAATATGAGTGAAGAAAAATTAAATAAGAAAAAATAAACTAATAATAGCAAAGATTTTTCACAAAGAACAAATTCTGATGTTAAGAAGGACAACCCAGAGTCACTAATCCTTTATTTGTTTATTAGATTTTATGCCCACTAAACTAATTTTAACTTAAGTTAATTAGCTAATCTAGAGTATTAATGCCTATAAATACTTGTCGGCCTATTTATATACCTACCTCAATTAATTATGCAACATCTCACATAATTAAATAAGATACAATTTAGATCGGCTCACTCTAATTTGATTATAGAGAGCTTCTAGGTATATGTCTATCCTAAACGTAAATTAGATAATTTCTAATTCCACATAATTCAATCTCATTGTTAATTTAAGATTCCCTTCATCAAGTTCAATCCTAAATCCCCAAAACATACTCAATAGTGGCCAATCACTAAGCAACGAACAATAAAATAAGATTAAATGAACTGAAATAATATGTCTATCCTAGGTATATGTCTATCCTAGGTATAAGATTAAATTTGATTATAGAGAGCTTCTAGATATATGTCTATCCTAAACGTAAATTAGATAATTTCTAATTCCACATAATTCAATCTCATTGTTAATTTAAGATTCCCTTCATCAAGTTCAATCCTAAATCCCCAAAACATACTCAATAGTGGCCAATCACTAAGCAACGAACAATAAAATAAGATTAAATGAACTGAAATAATATGTCTATCCTAGGTATATGTCTATCCTAGGTATAAGATTAAATTTGATTATAGAGAGCTTCTAGGTATATGTCTATCCTAAACGTAAATTAGATAATTTCTAATTCCACATAATTCAATCTCATTGTTAATTTAAGATTCCCTTCATCAAGTTCAATCCTAAATCCCCAAAACATACTCAATAGTGGCCAATCACTAAGCAACGAACAATAAAATAAGATTAAATGAACTGAAATAATATTAAGCAAAACTAATTAATGAAAAGAATCTCGTTCATAACTTGTCTAGGTTGCAAGACAAATTTAGCCATACATGACTTTAATCAAATTCATCTCAGCAAATAAAAATTCCGAGTTCAAATTCATATGGAGAGGAGAGAGAACTAAAACCAAGATCAGAACAAATCATGTTGCCTCCTCTGCTTCTCGCGTTCTGCCCGTGACAGATGAATGAACTGAGCTGCCCCGCCTTGTTCCCCCTTTTCACTTCAATTGCCGAAGACTATCTGCCTTCTCCATGTACACAACTGCCTCCCATTTGTTGCGAGAGAAAGATGGTCCTTAAAGCCGTCTCTCCTTTTCAATGAAGAAGACTGTTGCCTTTTTAGAAATTTCCACTCTCTCCTTTTCAATGAAGAAGACTATTGCCTTTTTAGAAATTTCCACTGCTTCTTTTAGTTCCCAATTTGTGGCCGCATGTTTAATGGAGATTGGGTGACCTCATAAATATCCACCGCCACTGGTGACTTAAGTTTTTCTTTTCTTTTCTTTTCTTTTTCTTTGTCTTCAATCCTCAATGGGCAAAAGTGCTGCAACAAAGCTTCCCTTGTTATTAATATATATATATATATATATATATATATATATATATATATATATATATATATATATATATATATTAATGATAATCATCATAATAAGAAACTGATTTTTTTTAGAAAACTTCCCATTATTATTTTTCTTTTCTAAACCTAAAAACTTATATTCTAAGTTGAAATTCCAAAAATAATGCACCAAAATTGATTTTTCCTAAATCCTCAAAAAATCTCTTTCATTTGGTATTGATGACTTCTCAAATATATTAAAATATATCTCCAATCTTATTAAGAAATGGGAAGTCATCAGTTAACTCCTTGATTTTCTTTAAATTCTTTTATTTGTCTTGTAAATATTTTTATTTGTCTTATAAATGTATATATTTGTCTCGTAAATGCTCTTTAAAAAAAATAAAATAAGGACATTATTATCTTTCCATTGTTGAAACTTAATTGTGACTAAAGGTTTTGTAGCCTATTGATATGGATACTCCCTTATAAATGGGAAGTTATGGGTTTGATTCCGCCTGTAACTCAGGTTGTTAAAGCCTACCCTTATAATTTGGGGAAAAAAAACACTTAACTATGAAGGAGGAGAGAGAGAGAGAGAGAGAGAGAGAGAGAGAGAGAGAGAGAGGGAAAGGGAGCAGAGAGGCAAAGAGATTAAAAAAAATCATATATTTCTAAAAATATATTAAAGTGATAGACAATAAAAAGGCTTATGGGACACATCATGCAAAACATAACAAAAGTTAATTAGGGTTAACGGTGTTACCATATATACTACATTAAAAATTGTTTATATCTATTTTTATACCTAAAAAAAATAATTATATTAGATGCCCATAACAAAATAATTCATTGTTATATTGTTATATCGATAACTTCACTTTTTTTTTGGTCAAGATGTCATTTTTCATTACTTGAATCTGTTTCATAAAATTCACTTCATTTAATTGTATTTAGAGTGCGCGCGCGCGCCCACATACACATGCACGCATAGTCATGAAACAAGAAAATGGTAATATACTGGCAAAAAAAAAAAAAAAAAAGGTGAAGTTCTAGATATGAAAAAAGAAGAAGAAGAAAAGGGCAACATGAAAAAGATGAAAGATGGACCGACGGAGATTATGTTCATTTTGTCATTATTATAGGAAAAATTACATTTAAGTTTTTTAAAAAAATAAAAAAATTGGTCTCTTAAAATTATAAAATAGAAAAATGGTCATATTGATAATTCCAACAACGGGTCATTGATAATTCCACCAACAGGTATTAATAACTTCATGAGATTAATTTTTCATTTTATAATTTTAAGGGACCGTTTTTTCATTTTACATTTTTTTTGGGACTTGAGTATAATTTGCCCTTTATTATATCATATTCTAAAAGGTATTATGAGTTGGTCAATTTTTCTTTTTCTATTTTTTTCAGTGTTCAGGGACCCGGACCGGACCAGCCGGTCTGGCCCGGAACCCGCCGAACCAGTCACTAGACCGTCCGGTTCCCGATCCGGTCCGGGTCCCAATTAAAATTTTTTTTTTTAAACTTTTTTCTTTAAAATTTCATACTATAAGCCTAAAATTTTCAATTACTCACCGGTTTGATCCCGGTTTAGCTCCGGTTTGGCCCCAGTTTGACCCACTGACCCTTAACCCAGTACCCCAACCGATTCAATACTCGATCCGGGTTTTAATACCTTGATTTTTTTTCCCGTTTTCCTTAGGCTGCACGCATTCTTATTCTTTGCTTAATTAATTATATTCTGCTTTTTTTTTTTTTATATAACTTTTTCACTTTTCTCTTGGATTAGTTATCCTTACCTTGGTCACTGTGAAAAACAAGAAAAGACTATCAACTTCTAGTTTTTTCTTATCCCACAATCTTTGTATATATTACTTTTATTTTATCACGTGCGTTTGGTCATATATATTAAAAAGATTGATTGATAGACTGGATAAATCATAAAACTATGCATTTCTTTTATATGTAAAATTAAGTTCATATTTTAGTTTAGAAATTAAATATTTCGCTATGGATACATTATCCAAATATTACAATATGTATTGATCGCCCAGAAAAAGTAACGAAACATAGAAAAAAAAATTTCTATTGTAAACTTGGGATAAAGAAAAGTTTATATGATTTTTGTAAACAGGGAATTAAATAAAAAATGTATCATTTTAATATTTCTTTTGAGTGAAATCATTTTAATATTGGAAACTAAGTCCCTCAAAATCATCAAATTATGGTGAAGTCCTAAGAGACCTGTGTGCTATTAATTCTAAAATAAAAGTACAATTTTGCCTCTTTGTTAGTAATAACAAGTATAGAAAAAACAATGATAAGTTTAGAGCATCCAAATCATCAAATTATAGTGAAGTCTTAAGAGATCTGAGTGCTATTAATTCCAAAATGAAAGTACCTTCTTACCCTTTTGTTAGTAATGACAAGTTTAGAGCATCCAATGATTGTTAATTGTATGATGCCTTTATGATTTATGTTGTTTTATTGAGTGTGTGGGAGGATATGAATTTCTACTACGGAGATAGTGCTATGTTTTTGGGTGTTTAGACAGTGATAGATAGAAAGAATAAAGTTTTATATGTTTATAACCCATGTTATGCAATTTCAAAACTTGTCATCAATATATAGTGCTATAAAGTTATTAATGCTGCTTATGTAGTTGTTAATAACAACTTTGTTTTGCAAGGCGACAGAAAAGATGGCGAGTGCGTCTATAAATCATATATTATATTTTTTGCATATAGAGGGACAATTTTTAAATGGAGGAGAATATGATTTATAATATGTTTTGGGGGGGTTCAAAAACAAAAACCATAAAGAAAGTCACTACGTATAAGAAGTTGAGAACAATTGCAACATCAATTGTTAGAAAAGAAAGTAGTAGAATTTTCATGAAACTCACGCTAACCTTTTATGCAGCAACATTCGTGGGCCTTTGTAGATTATGGAGGAGTAGAATATTTTATTAAATTCAATAGAGAAAATGGTCATGTGTATGTATGAGAGAATATAGATGATAATATATAACCAATAATGAATGATACAAGAGAGGAACAACATGCGTAAATTATATTTGTCTTTTGAACTAATAGTTTTTGCAATCACTTGTTATTGTGTAAGTTGTCATTGGATGCTCTAAACTTGTCATTGGTTACTGTAAACTTATCATTACTAACAAAGAGGCAAAATTATACTTTTATGTTTGAAATTAATAACACTCATATCTCTTAGGACTTCACGTACTGTAATTTAATGATTTCAAAGGACCGAGTTACATTTAAGTTTGTTAATCGGGACCTGGTTGCAATTTGTCCTTTAATATTTAACACAGTACACACACATCAAACTAATCTATTTAATTAACAGGCAGAAGTAAGTGAGCATAATCCAAAAGTTTTAAGCTCATAAAGGTAGTATCATTATCAAATAGTAATACACAAAAAGCGAACATGTTAAACAAGTCAGCTTGAATATAAAATAATTAATAAACAAAGTATGCCTAATACATGGGTTTTTTAATATTTTCTCCAAACATTGCAGACTTTTCGTAACTTTGCCAAATATAATTATTCTATTTTCTAACTAGTTCTTTAAGGAAAATAATCATTTTATCCTCATGATTAATCCATACTGTATTGGTGATTATTAGAGTTGATATGTCGTGTCACATGCACAAAGACAATGGGCAGCCAATTAAGTAAAAGTTTGGTTGGTAACCCATAAATATATTATATTGGTGCACCATGAAGACCAAACCTTTCCTTGTTCATTTGTGATTTGTAAACTTTGGCTGCTTATTGTAATGAAATCCCCATTACAACTTACAACTCCTTAATTGCTTCATTTGAAACAACCCATCAGCCTAGCTATAATATTCTCACCACTCCTATCATCGTTACAAGTATTATATAGCAATACAATGATTATATAACTCAATTAATATAAGAGCGCGAACAAGTATAATTGTAAAAATTTACCTTCCAATTCATCACATGGGTAAATTTGTGCGTTATTTATGACACTATTGTTTCACCCAAAATGTACAACTAGAACAATTAAAACAATATAATACCCTTGCATATCACAACCTTACAACTAATTAATATATCTAATCCTTAGCATGCACGCATGAGTCATTCTTCAACCACCACGTACGTTATATATTTCATCTGGCTAGATTTGAGGGTGATATGACCTTTGTGGTTGGCATCATCAATTTTGTTTTTGCAAGGAGAAGAAAGGGATGCCATGACCAACCAGCTAATTAAGTTTTGTGAAGCTGTATGTGAAATTGCAGTTTATTGCTTTTGCTCTTAAAACAATTTTCACCTGCCATTATTATACATATAAAAATACAAAAGCAACGCACAAACAAACAATATATAATTTAAGAGGATGAACAAGAATGATCAGTGGAGATTATTTTAATTATACTAACATAAAAGTGGATTATTCTTTGATTTACATTTTTTCCTATAACTTATTTAATAACAACTATATAAAATTTTTTTTTTTCAAAAGGTAACAATTTAGTGCTCTTAGGGACGGACACATTGCCTTTTAATTTGAATGTTTTTTTTTGGGGGGCTTTTATATCACTTAGCTTGCATTTTTCTTTGTGCTTTGCTTTTATTGTAATCCTCTCAGTGCGTGTGTGCTTCTTTATTCTTTGATTATATTATGCTTTTTTAAAATTTTTTAGGGACATGATGTATCCAGCAATCTTGTTTTTTTTTTCCGGTCTTATATCACTTGTAATATTCTTCTTTGTGCTTTGCTTTTATTCTAAATTCAATATCCTCTTCACAGTGTGCTTCTTTATTACTAGTATTCCTTGATTATGTTTAGTTGACCTCTTTGGCTAGCTTATGAATTTGTTATTCTTTTGTTGGTCGCAGTAAAAACGAACTCTTCCATTTGGCTCATACAACAACATAGTATGAACCACGGGTATGTTTAAAACTTGAGACTTTTGTTACCTACTTTCGTTTCTCTGATAGCTGTTATCATCAAACGTGGGAAGCCAGGAATAGGAATATCCAAATGGCTGATGATTGAGAATCAATTCGGTAATTAATTAAGCACCTTCATAACCACAAAACACTGATTCAACTCACGGGGATCATACCAACTTAACTAGAAGTCTCAAGTTTGAGTCATGAAATTGTAGTAGTGCTGTGTTCATCTAACTCTAAAAGCTAAGATATATATATATATATAATTTCTTAAAACTCATGAAAAGTCAATGTAACCTATTATTGGTTCTGGTAGAGAGTTTGAAAATGAGAATTAAAATAAAGGGGTAATTAAAAAGCAGGTAGGAAAGGAGAGCAAGGCGCGAAGGTTATGCCTCCAGGTTTTGACATCTCGGCCTTGTGTGATGTCCAAGTTAACATACATATGTTAATTTGGAGGGAACAACAGGAGACAAACCTGATGTCAAAGCAACAAAGTTACTATTAGGAGGGGCACTTGGCTTGGCTGCAACGACAGAGAAAGACTCTTTGTGCTTTCTGAGCTAGTGATGGGGAGTGATCATAATTTATACTCCTCCAGTTCTTAATATAAGACAACTTTGAAGAGTTGATTTTGGTTCTAATTATAAGATATAGTTTTCATATTTGTCATATAGACGAAAAATGTACAACTACACAAAGCACACAAAGATCACAGCCTTGCCACTAATAGTAATCCTTGTACACGAGAGACACAATAATACAACCATACATACTATACCAACCATCCTGTACAAACCAGTCCTCCTATGACTTAAGACTACAGATGAATACACACACACTTATACATGTGACATAATATTAATAGACATCAAACAAATAAATATACTTAATCCCTAACATGCGTGATTCTTCATCCTACTCATAATAACCACTTCTTCTAGATTATTACAAGGTGTTACAAGTCCTAGAACCTGTTTGGTTGGCATTAATCTTCGCTTCAGCAATCCCTGCAAGCAGAAGAAAGGGATAATAGGAAATATATCGAATCACTAGTATGGTTGAAGACGACGGCAGCCAAAGGAGGGCGTACAAGAACACAACCATGAAAATCAGAACCACACACAACACCAAAAAGGTAGTGGCCAACCAACTAAGTTCGCTCACTACAAGATGCACACCTGCCAAAAATGCAAGAGATAGTGTCGTCAAAGATATGCCTAGGACTGGCATTGCGCATTTGAGAGCAAAGAGCATTAATTGCAGATCATCTAAACGAGCCCAAATGAGAATTATAGTTGTAATGATTGCCCCAAAAACAGAGATTGTGAGGGAGAGAATGAACACATGGAACATGACATGATTTAGCATAACTGCTGTCCCTTGATCTACGTCACCCGGCATGGCGAACCCAGCAGCGAAGGATGCTGTTATTATAAGGGTTGAAACCAGTATCAAAGTGTCTATTCTATCTTTATATTGTTCGGTGCTAGGGGATTCATTTTTTTTACCAACTATTGTGTCATCTGAAAACCTAGCTGAACTCCGAGGTGTACCAGCAGATTGCAATGCACTCCATGTAAGTCGCTGCAAATAATCAGTTCCATTTTGGTTACACCCAAAGATTTTCACTAAACTCTCAAAGAAGAATCATGGTTTTGACAAACAAATGAATAGTAACTTGCCTGTGCAAGGAATGGATTTTCGTCATGCCTTAGGTCTGCGATGTCTAAAGCTGTTAGGTTTTCTTGGTTAAGTATAGCAAGATTGACTCTACTGTCCCAAGTCAAGCAATGCACGATTTTGGGATGCCAGTGACTGGTGGCCAAATGCAAAGGAGTATTCCCATCATTATCCTTCTGGTTTATCATGATAATAAGCTTAGGATGCTGAAGGATGTACCTAACTAGCTCATATTTTCCACTTTTAGCAGCAATATGGAGCAAAGTTCGGCCATTTTTGTCAAGCAACTCCATGGGATCTGGATAGTATTTTAATAGCTCTTCAACTACTTTGACATGACCTCTACTACATGCCAAATGAATAGGGAAGAATCCATGGTTGTCCCTTTCCATGATGCAAGAAGAACATTTCTTTACTAAGTAGGAAACAGCTTCATGGTACCCCAAAGAGGCTGCCAGATGAAGAGGAAGCCTTCCTTCTTCATTTCTCAAGTGTATCCAATTTGGTTTCTTGCTCAGAATGGTTTGCAGCATATCTGCATAGACAAACAATATAATCAGGATTCGTACATCGGCAAAGGAAGATAGATACATATAGGAGAGATACGCAAGACAATATTGTAGACACGTTACTGAATCAAGGAAATGAAGAAATGAATTAAATGTGTGCGCGAAAATTACCCATATTTCTGTTGGTGAGTACTGGAATAAAGGGAGATTTTCCTTGAGGCTTGAGGTCATACTGGATGCAGATATCCAACAGTTGATCAACAACTTGATTAGAGCCAGCCTCAATGGCCACGTACAGCAATGATTTCCCTTCCTTGTTGATTGCAAATACTGCTAAATGATTAACAATTTTCTTAAAGTCAGCCTCCAAATCTGAGCTACCTTCCATGGAAGAATCTTGAAAAGCCTTAAAAATTTGAGCCCCATTATGGGCATTAACCATAAATGCCTCGTGGAAAAAAGTGTTTCCTTGTTTGTTGCGCAACAAAGTCAAAGACACCAAGAGCATCATTTGCAAAGTCGGTTGATCTTCACGATGACCATCTGTCTCACGTCTTACAAAAGGCAACCAAGTGTTGTAGAGGAAATGAATGGTAGAGCTATGGCCTGCTCTTGCAGCAGCATGCAATGCAGTATCATAATTGTGGTTGGTCACCGTGAAAAGATGGGGAGCTTGTTGAGCCACCTTCTCAAGCATTGCATTATTTCCATAGGTAGCTGCTAAGTGTAGGACAGTATTCCCCAAAGGGGTGCATTGTTTATAAATAGCATGATCTGGTACAATGAAATCTTTGTTTGAAGTGAAAACATCGGAATCCATGGAAACATATGCAGCTGTGAGCAAATTCAAATCCTTGTTGGGTCCATGTTCTTGCTCCTTTAACTTGTGCTTCAAACCTGACGATGCAATCTCCATTCCCCTTGAGAATCTCACCACTCCCATTTCCATGTCCACCATTGCCTCTTTTACCATTGAATGTGCTTCTTCCTCATCAATTCTTCGCACTAGAGATGCTTCTTCCTCATCAGTATTTTCACTACTCTCTCTCTCGTATGTTTTCACCGCAAGTGCTCTCCCTCCTCCATGGATTCTATGGCACTGCTCGAACACAATAGCTACGTCAGATGCTTCACTTGATGATGAGAAGACATATTTCCGATAGTCGGAATCTGGAAAATTTAAGATACAATCGATTGAACCAATGTTTGAATCTCAATTTATGGTACAAGCATTGATGGAAAAGCAGAGTGATGAAATTTGGCATACCGCAATGTGTTTCAGTGTTGGATTCACCAGGCCATGAGAAGAAAACGTACCCACGAAAAGAGCCTGACATGTTTTCTTGGCATTAGTGCTTAAATTCCGATCAATATTGTTTCATAAGTGATACTCCCTCCGGTCCTAAATATAGGACATAGTTTGCACTACAAACTATGTACTCCCTCCGGTCCTAATTATAAGACAAAGTTGACTTTTTTGGAGAAATTAAGGAAGCCAATTAAATTACTTTAGAGTATTTATATTTTTATTTTTTTTTCTCCAAACTAATTAATTTGACTAATAAACTAATATATAATCTAAGGATACTAAAAATATAAACACTCTAAAGTAATTTAATTGGCTTCCTTAATTTCTCCAAAAAAGTCAACTTTATCTTATAATTAGGACTGGAGGTAGTACTATATTTAGGACCGGAGTAATTAGTTTGATTTCACTTAGATGTGCAAAGGAATGACGTACATACCCTTGTCATTTTCATCCCCAGCGATTGTTCTTGAATATCTTATCTCCAGCTGGGGTTCCGATCCGTCGTCTTTCGTCTCAGGTAGAAGCCAAGTCACCCCATCTTCTTCTCAAACCAAACCAAAAAGAATTTAGGGGGAAAAGAAAGTAAACTGAGCGTCCTTATAATCTAAAGTCTAAACATTTTTTCTAACTTCTACATTTAAGATCAGAGGATATATTATGTATACCAAATACTTTATTTCCATCTTAGTTTACTTTACCTATAAACCATTCTATTTAAGCAATATTACCAAAACAACATAATAATAAATATACATTAAATAAAATTATATATATATATATAAATATATATATTCGAATTAGCGGGAGAAAAAAAACCTCGTGTAAAATAGGGTTTTGTCTCTTATTTTTTATTTGGTTGGAGGTTTTTAGAAGATATGCACTGCCTCGTCCCTTTTCCCACATAAATGACGGATTTTAGATGAGAAGTTTGCATTTTAATCATATAATAAAACTAAGAGCGAATTAAATAAGAGATGATGAGCAAAATGGTTCCCCTCCACATTATTCAATTGCCCAATTGAAAGGGAGATCAGATCACTAACTCAAAAAAAAAAAAAAAAAACGTTTAAATTTCTAATCTCTAATCTCTAATTATGATCACATCTCAAAGATAGTGGAAGAAATTGGCAAGAATATATACAGGAAAAAGAAAGCCTGAGTATTGATCATTCATTAGGCAAGGAAAGCAAGAGTATGAAGCACTTACTGCTGTTTGGGCCCAGTGATTCCGTATGCGGAATTGGTGATGATGAAGCTTTAACTTTCTTGGCTCTTTTTTCCTTTATTGATGTTAATGCTGAAATTAGATCAAATAAGTTGAAAAATTGAAACATTCTTGATCAGTACCAAGGCTAGTTGAAAAGATGTTTTATTTTACAAAGCATCCTACTTGGTTGTGATAAATTATGCAACATTTAATAAAGGAAAAATACCCTAAAATGGAATTTTGAAATATTTTGTGATTTTATAATATTGCCCTCATTTAAAGAAAGAAAAAGAAAAGACAGTCAATGTGGTAAAGAAAAGAATTGTTGTAAATATAATTAATGTGAAACGGTAAATCTCAAATCAGTCTTTTTTCTTTGTACCCCCCTTTTGGTCATAAATCAGTCCATTTATTAAAGAAAGAACGGCTGTAAATTGTTAACGTGAAATGGTGAAATCTGCTACAAGGGTAATAAATTATGTCTCTAGTGTAATAAATTTCCTAAAGCATGCTATATTACTTTGATCTCTCTATTGGTTTTTCAGTGGTCATAAATCAAATCCTACATTGGCTACCTTTGGGACAAAAAATCCCAGCCGTGGGTGGCATTTTCTTTACTCCATAAAAATGGTAAAAACACTAATATTTTAAAATTCTATTTTGGCACCATGGACAATATGGGCTTTTACAAATTCAAGTCTCCTTTTTGGATTTTGTATGTTTTAAGAGCATTTTATTGGAATTTTCCCTCAATCATCTGCCCAACTGAGAGGAGATGATACAGTAAAAAAAAAAGAATTAAAAAAAGCCGTGAATCTCTTGGTTAAGCCCATAACAAATGATAGACATGGAAGAAAAAAGCAAGAACAGAGAGAGAGAGAGAGAGAGAGAATAGAGAAGCGCGAATATATAGGTGAAGGAACAAGCTCAAGGGAATTCGAAGCACTGACCGATGTTTGTCCCCTGCGGTTCCATTTGCGCAACCAGTGATGAAGCTGCAGCGGAACTTTGCCTTTTCCACACTTCAACTTTGCTCTAAGCTGAGTCTCACACACACACACACACACATATATATAAAAGACCTTCATTCCATCGCCCCCTTTATTTATAGGAATGTTCCATCAACTTCTATTATTTCTTTTTTGTATTTTAATTAGGGTTAAGATGTTTAAATAATCATGAACTATTTTTTAAAATGTTAAAATAACCATGAATTATTTTTTAGAGCAAAAATAATCATGAATTATGTAAAATAGAGTAAAATAGTTAAAACCCTTAAAATAAAAAATATTGACCGTTAATTATGATGTTGAAATGTGTGGTGTTAACGGTTTTGTTCCATTTTATATAGTTTATGACTACTTCTACTCTAAAAAATAATTCATGGTTATTTAAACATCTCAAGTCTTTTAATTATTCTCTCCCTCACGTGGAGCGCCCTCAACTGTCTTTCCTTTTATTGAATATATATAGTCTTTAATGGAGAAAAAAATCATTACAAAATATAATATTCATATTCATATATTTTTCTAACAACCCAAAGGAGCCAATCAAGACTATATTGAGGGCCTCTTTTGCAAAGTTAGGGATAAAAGTGATCATCTCGGGAAAAAAATATATATATAAAAAGTAAAAAAAAACATGTGTTACACGTGTGATGTATGATTGTTTTGTGCATATCAAACTGAACGTTAATTGTCCCCACTTGCTATATAAATGATTTTCATTATTGAGCATTTTGTGTTGTAAAAGACCTTGTTTGTCTTTGTCGTAAAGACTTTGTATATAGGCCTCCCCTTATCCTTATCCTTATCCTTATCCTAACATGTAATTCCCATTTTTATAAGATATATATATATATGGGCTTGACACTCGAAATGTTCAAAAAAAATTGAACCGCTTCGTATGACACGTTTTAATGTAGAAAGTGGCAACATATTTATATTACTCCCTTGATGTTGAGATTTTTTTATGATTATTATTTTTGGTTGGCAAATATATATATATATATATATTGAGATCTCACTAAATATAATCTTTCTAGAATTTGTATCTAGTGTACGTACATATGTTATTAAAGGAAATAAAACATACTACATCCAATTATTAATATAAGAGATACGCTACTACTAGTATTCTTTGATTATGTTCAGTTGACCTCTTTTGCTAGCTTATGAATTTGTTACACTTTTCTTGGTCGCAGTAAAAACGAACTCTTCTATTCGGTTCATACAACAACATAGTATGATCTACGGGTATGTTTAAAACTTGAGACTTTTATTACCTGCTTTCGTTTCCCAGTATATATGGTAATTAATTATGACTGATGAACCTAATTATAAATCACGGAGCAACCTGCTGATAGCTGCCATCATCAAACTTGGGAAGCCAGGAATGGGAATATCCAAATAGACCGATGAATGTGAATTGTAATACCCCAAATTTTGAGACTCGAGGCTAGAGAATAAGCTTGAGATTAGTGGATTGCTAAGCCTCGGTTTAGCAAGATCCCAAATTGTGATTAACGATTAATGACTCCAAAAGTGGATGTGGTTAGTGATAAATAACTCTTTTGGAGAATATGATGTGATTTGCCACTTGAATATGATTAGTGTGTATTGTGAGCAGCGCCGAAACCCTGTATTTGAGTTCAACCGTGGATTAACATCCAAATTGACTTAGAATAGAGGGAAGAATTGAATGGGGTATTGTGTTGGAAATGGTGTCATAGTGTGATTTGATGTCATTGAAATTGGTTTGGAACTTTGGAATGGAAATGTTGCAATGTTAGGTTTTGAAATGTGAATTGTGTTGACATGTTGAGATTGTTGTGAAAACATGTCAATGAGATGTGAATTTGATTGATTTGGTGTTTCCAATGGATTCCTTGTGAAAATTTATGTGGGAATGATGTTTGGTATGAAAATAGAATCATTGGAAGCAAAGATGCAAAATCTGAAATTCTGTCCAGTGAAACTCTATTCTGGGCAGTCTTCTCGTGTGGATGTTTTGACTAGGTAAATGATGTCAGAAAATTATTAAACTTTCCAGTCTTAAAGTTCACATCCTAAGCTTCAAAATGGACATATAATTTGTGCTATTTCGTTTTGGGAACTGGGAGATATGACTGTCCAAATTTTGAGGTCGAAAATGGACTCTGTTTTGGGGCAGTGATGAAATTTGTGTAATTTTGAAATTTTGTTGTGATTTCTGGTAATGGCTCATATTTTTCCAATGAAGAGGACTTAAATACCTTTCATTTGGCTTTGGAATCACCTCATTTTTATTTTTCTAGAATTATTTATGATTTTTCAAAGTTTGGGCAGAAAATCTGTCAGAAAATCAGAAAATGGGAATTATGACATCATCTCAATCAAAGATGACATCAGCATGGAATTAAATATTTTCTCATCTTCTTCAGCTCTCATTTTCTGTCGTGCTGAACCAGCTGAAACTAGTGAGAGAAAGTTGAGAGCTCTTAGAGAGAGAAAGAGGAGAAATCTCGCAAGGTAAGCCGATTTCTCCGACGATCTAGCTCCTAACGCGTATAACCTTGCTTCTAAGCTTCTCTTTCATGTTCTTTAAGGTGTTGGAAGCTCAATTTTCATGTTTTAAAAGAGGCTAGGGTTCAGCCATATTGAGTCAAAACAAGAGGGAGCTTGAGGTAACTTCCGAAACTTCAATCTTTGATTGTTCTGGCTGCCGTGGTTGATTTAATCGGTGAAATTTCACCGGATTGTCTTTGTTTGTAAATTTGGAAAATGGGTTGGCCTAGGTGTTATGATGCCCAAATTGATACTAAATGGTAGTTCTAACCCAATGTAATGGTCAATAAAGTGGTTAGGAGTAGAAAGGAACGCATTTACGGAACTGAAACCGAAAAACCCCAATTTTTTCTGGGGAATTTAGAATTTCGGCCAAGCCTATTTTGTAGAGGTTAGAGATGGATTTTCAATGATTTGATGATTCCATTGAGTTCAGGAGCGAAAATTAGGTGGGGTTACAGTTGGTCACTTTTTCAGAAAAGGCTGAAAAAGCATAATTACGAAAATGCCCCTGAAACCCTTAAAGTGGGGCTGCAAAGGGTAAATTTGTAAATTGACATTGAATTTGATAATTCTGAGTCCAGAAATGGATTCCTTGGGCAAAACTATGTCAGAATAGCCCATGTCAAAATTTCAAGAAAAGTACAGCCGGACCAGGTACCCGGGGGTATTTTAGTAAATTTTCAATATAACCCCCGGAAACACTATGAAAGTGTTTAAATAGTACATTTGACATTGTAGGATCGAATGTGAAGCTCCGAGTTGCTGGCACACAAATCGAGGAGAAAAGACTAGAGGTAAGGGACTTACCTTACTCGCATGTATTTGATATCTTTGCTTGTGTAGTGATGTATGTGATTTCTTTACTTGATTGTGTAGAGCATATTTGAATAAATGAAGCTCTGTTTCTGTTTTACTGTGGCCATAGTTTTGTTACATGAAACATTGAGCATGCAGAAATGTCATTATGGAGCATGCATCTAGATAAAGCTAACATGTCATACGCATAACATCTATCATGCATGCATTATGGTATCTGTTTCCTACTGAGATTCTCTTGAATCTTACCCTCCCCTACCAATAATTTAGACAAGGCAAGTGGCTCGTGGAAGGAGCGGCTATGACTCTTTTAAGATGAGAGTTGGTAGTTGGTTACCAATGAGTTGTGAAGATTGTATATGATTCGGTTGAATATATGGTTATGAATTTGAGATGAGATTGTGTAATCCCCATTTGAAGAATTGTAATGGGCAATTGTGCCCTATGTATCTTTAGCGAAGGTATGTACCCGGGATTGCCGGGATGATTATATTATGCACTCTAATATTTATATGAATGTGATTTATCTTCGCGTAGTAATTGTATTCGAAATGTGAATCTGAGACAAGTTAATTAGATTTTAAAAGGTATTTTTGAAAACTCTATCTCAAGGATGGGATTTTAAATGAGTTTTGATTATTATTGGTCTCTATTTCATTTTAATCGTGTATTTCGGATATAATTACGGAGGGGGTTACATGAATCAATTCGGTAATTAATTAAGTACCTTCATAACCACAAAACACTCTGATTCAACTCACGGGGATCATACCAACTTAACCAGAAGCCTCAGGTTTGAGTCATGAAATTGTAGTAGTACTGTGTTCATCTAACTCTAAAAGCTAAGATATATATAATTTTTTTATAACTCATGAAAAGTCAGTGTGACCTATTATTGGTTCTGGTGGGGAGTTTGAAAATGAGAATTAAAATTAAGGGGTAATTAAAAAGCAAGTAGGAAAGGAAAGCAAGGTGCGAAGGTTATGCCACCAGGTTTTGACATCTCGGCCTTGTGTGATGTCCAAGTTAACATACATATGTTAATTTGGAAAGATCAACAGGAGACAAACCTGATGTGATAGTAACAAAGTTAATATCAGGAGGGGCACTTGGCTTGGCTGCATCTGGCTTGGCTACATCGACAGAGAAAGACTCTTTATGCTTTTTGAGCTAGTGATGAGGAGTGATCATAATTTATATACTCCTCGGGTCTTTAATATAAGACAACTTTAAAGAGTTGATCTTTGTCCTAAATATAAGACATAGTTTTCTTATTTGTTATAGACAAAAAATGTACAACTACACAAAGCACACAAAGATCACAGCATTGCCACTAATAGTAATCCCTGTACATAAGAGAGACACAATAATACAACCATACATACTCTGCCAACCATCTTGTACAAACCAGTCCTCCTATGACTTAAGACTACAGATAAACACACACACGCGTATACATATGACATAATATTAATAGACATCAAACAAATAAATATACTTCATCCTACCCATAATAACCTCTTACTTCATCTAGATTATTATAGGGTGTTACAAGTCCTAGAACCTGTTTGGTTGGCATCAATTTTCGCTTCAACTATCTCTACAAGCAGAAGAAAGGGATAATAGGAAATATATCGAATAACTGGTATGGTTGAAGATGACGGCAGCCAAAGGAGGGCGTGCAAGAACACAACCATGAAGATCAGAACCACACACAACACCAAAAAGGTAGTGGCCAACCAACTAAGTTTGCTCACTACAAGATACACACCTGCCAAAAATGCCAGAGATAGTGTCGTTAAAGATAAGCCTAGAACTGGCATTGCACAATTGAGAGTAAAGAGCATTAATTGAAGATCATCTAAACGAGCCCACATGAGAATTATAGTTGTAATGATTGACCCAAAAACATAGATTGTGAAGGAGAGAATGAACAAATGGAACATGACATGGTTTAGCATAACTGCTGTCCCTTGATCTACGTCACCCGGCATGGCGAACCCAGCAGCGAAGGATGCTGTTATTATAAGGGTTGAAACCAGTATCAAAGTGTCTATTCTATCTTTATATCATCCAGTGCTGGGGGATTCATTTTTTTCGCCAACTATTGTGTCATTTGAAAACCTAGCAGAACACTGAGGTGTACCAGCAGATTGCAATGCACTCCATGTAAGTCGCTGCAAACAAACACTTCCATTTTGGTTACACCCAAAGATTTTCACTAAACCCTCAAAGAAGAATCATGATTTTGACAAATAAATGAACAGTAACTTGCATGTGCAAGGGATGGATTTTGGTCATGCCTTAGGTCTGCGATGTCTGTAATATCTCGATTTGTGAATAGGGCTGATGACTTTAATAATTATGGTAATTAGTGTAATTAAGCACTTTTGGAATTAATGTAATGTGAAATGTGGAATAAAGTTGTGTGGTATTTAAGATCAAGGGTTGTGATTCCTTGACCATGGGTCGGGATCCTATGTTTTGCGGTTTGTGAGCTCTTTGAGAGAGTGTGTAGATTTGGACATGTGGCTTAAGGTGGACCATTGGATGAAGCACTAGAGGACAAAAATCACTTTTTCCTCCCTTCTCTCTCTCCAATTCGGTGGAGTGTGTGTGTAGGCAAGGGGAGAAGCTTCTTCATCATCATTGCTCCATCTCTCTCATTTTCTCTCTCTACTTCCTCCATTGTTTCGCTTGACAAGCAAGAAAGAGGAGAAGAAAAGCTTGATCTTTGGTAAGAAATACTCCTCCTTTGCTCCAATCCTCTTCTCTAAAGATATGTGTCTCATTGAGAGCTACATTGTGGTAATTGTAGCGCCTTGAATGGTGTTGATTGGGACATTGGCCGAAATTGAAAGTTGAGGAATCAAGGTTCTGAATTGGGCAAAGAGAAGAGGTAGGCATTTAGAGCATTTTAAAGTATTGTTTGTGATTTTTGGTTAAATTTGGTCAAATCTGGAATTTTGCCCTAATTATGCCTATTTCTGGAAATATGAAGTTTATTATGATTGATGATTGGAAATGATTTAGTTTGGAGATATAGGAGCATTTGATGTAATTTGGAATGTTAAAAATGTGTTAAGGGAATTTGGATATGGTGTGTCATTGAGACCTTAATGAATGATTGTGGTCAAATTGGTTTCTAGAGTGTTTATGAAGTGGCCAATATGTTCCCTAGTTAATGCTTAGTGTGTGTGAGCATTGGGAGGATTTGGGAACCATTTGGGAGTGCAATTGACCATCTGGTGTTTCTGGTTTTTGGCTGCGTTTTGGTCTCTGATGCACATCACTCGAGCACAGGATGAACATGCTCGAGTGATATGTGAGTTTTTCCCTTTTGTGCTTCGAGTTCGTCTGGGTTCTTTGAATAATGCTCGAGTGAGCTTGGGTCTGCTCGAGTGATGGTGTAAGTTCAGAGTGAAGGGTTGCCTTCGGGTCTTCACTTGCTGGTGGATGCCACGAGTATGCTCTGACACTCGCGAGCATAGCCTTCTCACCCGAGCACTGGGGATCATGCTCCAGTGAGATTGTGCCTCAGGTGGGAGTAGTGCTTTCGGGTTGTCACTCGCGAGTAAGGTGCTCGGGTGTGCCTTCTCACTCGCAGGTATGAGGTGTGTGCTCGAGTGCAAATGGTTGTGCTCGAGTGATCCAGTTCTTTGAGAGCTTAGTGTGCTCTCGGGTCCTCACTTCCTGAACTTCACTCGCAGGTGCTCGAGTGAGGCATTTGGCCTTGTGCTCGAGTGAGGTTCAGCGTGCTCGAGTGAGCCAGTTCCTGGAAGTTTCTTTGTGCTCTCGGGTGCTCACTCGCAGTCTCACTTTCTCTTGTGCTCGAGTGATGTCCGTACTTGTGCTCGAGTGAGAGCATCTGTGATCGAGTGAAACTGTCAAAAATCAGAGATTTGCCTTCGAGTAAGGGGTCTTCTTGGTAGTGTCTTCCAACCCTTTAGGCATATGTTTAGGCCTCTAATAGTCACCTAAAGAGTCCTAAATGATAACCAACTTAGAGTATTATTGAAATATACATATGGATAAGAGATTGATTGGTTGTCCCTATATTAGTATAGGATTTGACATCTGTCGATCTCGCGAGGCTACGGTGCCGGAGCCAGTCAGGAAGGATACAGGTAGTGACTCTTTCTTTATGCCTTGTGTGATACCTTATATGGATATTATGTCATCGTTTTGAAATGAATATCGTATGCTGCAAGTTTTGTGAAAACTGTGGAAGCACCGCTATACCAATAGTCCCTGAGTCGCTAACAACGGTTCGGGTGAAGGTCGTATGCCTTCCCGGCGGTAAAAGGGGATGAGGTTAGGGTGTGATATATGTGTATATGTGGGCCGAAAGGCTAATTGTGAGCCGAAAGGCTATTTGTAAAGGCCGACGGGCCATTGTGAAAGCCGAAAGGCTACATTTGAGCCGTGTGGCTATTTGTATGCACTGCCACGCCAATATTCCCTGAGTCGCTAACAACGGTTCGGGTAAAGGTCGTATGCCTTCCCGGCGGTAAAAGGGGATGAGGGTGGAGTGACTTGTGTTGATGTATGAGATGATTGGTGTGCATATTCTGTGATTGCATGTGGCATGAAATTGTTGTTACTACTGGGATTCTTTAGAATCTCACCCCTTCCATATGACTAACCTTTTCAGACAGGGCGAGTGGCTCGAAAGGGAAGCGGACAACCAGGAGTAATTAGGATTACTCTGAGACTTAGTGGTAGTTGGTTATCTTCATTTTGGATTCGGGGTTACCAAGTGTATATGAGATTGTAAATGAATATTTTGGTTATGTAATCCCTATTTTGGGAACTTGTAAACCCATAATACAATTATATGTAGATAAACCCGGGGTTTTGCTGGGATTTTAGTTTCCGCACTCTGATATTGTTTATGTGATTTGATTTCTCAAAGTAGTTATATCCGCACGTGAATGTGAGACCAGGATTAAGTATGCTTTAGAACTGATTTTGAAATATCCCATCTCTTGAATGAGGGATCATAAATGGTTATTTTGTTTTATTGGTCTCTATTTCACTTAAATTTCATAATCCAGATGTAATTACGGTGAGGGGGGTTACAATGTCTAACGTTGTTTGGTTTTTATGGTTAACTATAGCAAGATTGACTCTACTCTCCCAAGTCAAGGAATGCACAATTTTGGGATGCCAGTGAATGGTGGCCAAATGCAAAGGAGTATTCCCATCATTGTCCTTCCGGTTTATCATTATAATAAGCTTAGGTTGCTGGAGGATGTACCTAACTAGCTCATATTTTCCACTTTTAACAGCAACATGGAGCAAAGTTCGGCCATTTTTTTCAAGCATCTCTGTGAGATCTGGATAGTATTTTAGTAGCTCTTCAACTACTTTAACATGACCTCTACTACATGCCAAATGAATAGGGAAGAATCCTTGGTTGTCCCTTTCCATGATACAAGAAGAACATTTCTTTACTAAGTAGGAAATAGCTTCATGGTACCCCAGAGAGGCTGCCTGATGGAGGGGAAGCCTTCCTTCGTCATTTCTCAAGTGCATCCAATTTGGTTTCTTGCTCAGAATGGTTTGCAGCATATCTGCACAGATAAACAATATAATCAGGATTCGTACGTTGGCAAATAAAGATACATATAGGAGAGATATGCAGGACAATATTGTAGCCACGTTACTGAATCAAGTAAATGAAGAAATGAAGAAATGAATTAAATGTCTCCTCGAAAATTACCCATATTTCTATTGGTTAGTGCTGGAATAAAGGGTGATTTTCCTCGAGGCTTGAGGTCATACTGGATGCAGATATCCAATAGTTGATCAACAACTTGATTAGAGCCAGCCTCAATGGCCAAGTACAACAATGATTTGTTGGAAATTGTGCCCTAAGGGCCAATCATTATACTTTGAACATTATTATTTTAATGAAATTTCTCCATTCTGTTATCATATTATTTGCATGTTAACTGTGATAATTGTATCCTTGGATAATTCATAAAGATTGTCCTAAAATGTCCCTGATCGGTCATCTATGTGGGTGTAGAGATGAAACAAGATCAGTATGACTTTGATAAGATATGGAGATACGAATCAAAGTCTTAGACACTTGTAAGAGTACAAGATGCTGGACCGACCCACTATGAGAAAGCTACATGGATCAAGTCATAAGCTTTTCTCATGTATAACCACGTCACAATGCCCTTAGACCTGAGGTCATCATGGATTCCTACATGAGAGTTGCTAAGCTTTGAACTAGTCAAAAGTCACTTTTGACCGGGTAATGATAAAGGCTACGATCGAGCTTGGTGGTTTTTCATGCAGAGGAATATGAATGATCAAGATGGAATTTGTCCCTCACATTAGTAAAGAGATATTACTGGGCCCCTTAATGAGTGAGTCTGAGAAATGTATGACCATACTATGATGGAAAGGAGTTTCCATCTCTATTATCAGGCTACTCAGGAATCGAGAAAGTAATGGTCAGGAATAAGAAGATGACATTATCCATGCCTTATCCTTGATCGATATATCATGTGACAAAAGGGACGTGACATGGTTGTATGATATGTTGCATCGTGATAACGATCCTTATATGAATTGGGTAGTTGTAATGTCTTGCTAGAGGCCGCTTGCGACTTTTGGATTAGTATAGTTATTGGCCCACTGCCAACTTCATATGGGCCTACAGGGTCGCACACAAGAATGACCCAACACAAGATAATGTTTAATTTAGGGTGGATGAATTATATATATATATAATATAAAATTCATTAATAATATTATATAGATATATATTTTTGAAATATATATATCTTATATATATATATATATATATATGTATATATTATATGATATTATTATATTGTGTTAGTTTTAAATTTAATTTATTAAGATATATTAAATTTAATAAGTAACATGATAGAGATATAGTATCTCATATTTAATTTATGAAGATAAATTAAATCTAATGGCTCTTTATTTGGATTAAATAAATATGTTAATTTAAAACTGTTGGACATATTTAATTTAAACTGAATTTATTTAATTAGCTCATCAAGATAATTAATAGTTAATTAATTTCAAAAATAATGATGATTAATTTTGAAATTTGAAAATAGCCCTCATAGGTTATAAACTTGATAGAGCAGATATATTGATATGCACATGAGAATTGAGAACCGCAAGGGAAACCCTAGGAGACATTAGAGGCGTTAGCACGCAGTCTTGGTTGGAGAGCATTCGTGTGGATACCGGTAGAGGGAGCGGACCTGACGTGTTGGCTCTTAGAGATCGTGAAAACCCTGAATTATAAAAGGTATGAATCCTTCCAACTTGGTTTAAACACTGTTGATAGATCCTCGATTATGATTGGTAAAATTTTAAAATTCTTCAGCTGTGCCTGCCGATTCTAACATGATTTCCCTTCCTTGTTGATTGCAAATACTGCTAAATGATTAACAATTTTCTTAAAGTCAGCCTCCAAATTTGAGCTAACTTTCATGAAAGAATCTTGAAAAGCCTTAAAAATCTGAGCCCCATTATGGGCGTTAACCATAAATGCCTCGTGGAAAAAAGTGTTTCCTTGTTTGTTGCGCAACAAAGTCAAAGACACCAAGAGCATTATTTGCAAAGTGGGTTGATTTTCGTGATGTCCATCTGTCTCACGTCTTACAAAAGGCAATCAAGTATTACAGAGGAAATGAATGGTAGAGCCATGGCCTGCTCTTGCAGTAGCATGCAATGCAGTATCATAATTGTGGTTGGTCACCGTGAAAAGATGGGGAGCTTGTTGAGCCACCTTCTCAAGCATTGCATTATTTCCATAGGCAGCTACTAAGTGTAGGACAGTATTCCCCAAAGGGGTGCATTGTTTATAAATAGCATGATCTGGTACAATGAAATTTTTGTTTGAAGTGGAAACATCGGAATCCATGGAAACATATGCAGCTGTAAGCAATTTCAAATCCTTGTTGGGTCCATGTTCTTACTCCATTAACTTGTGCTTAAAACCTGACGATGAAATTTCCATTCCCCTTGAGAATCTCACCACTCGCATTTCCATGTCCCCCATCATCTGTCTTGGCTCTAGAGGTGCTTCTTCCTCATCAGCATATTCACTACTCTCTCTCTTGTATGTTTTCACCTTAAATGCTCTCCTTCCTCCGTGGATTCCATGGCACTGCTTGCACACAATAGCTACGTCAGATGCTTCACTTGATGATGAGAAGACGTATTTTCAGTCATGGCAATCTGGAAAAATTTAAGATACGATCGATTGAGCCAGTGTTTGAATCTCAATCGTGTATCTATATGTTGTACAAGCATTATTGATATGATGCCAAAGCAGAGTGATGAAATTCGGCATACCGCAATATATTTCAGTGTTGGATTCACCAAGCCATGAGAAGAAAACATACCCACGAAAAGAACTTGACATATGTTTGCTTGGCATTAGTGCTTAAATTCCAATCAATACTATATTGTTTCATAAGTGATAATTAGTATGATATCACTTAGATGTGCAAAGGAATGACATACTATTTCTATGGAAAATCTATATACATTATTCAGATATTAATCATAATCATAATACTTTAGATCAAAGTAGTATCATAAAGAGATCCCATATTCCTTCATGATGATCATTTCTTATGCCGTGTTCATTATCTGCTTCATCCTCTGGAAAAAGGAGTCTCAAGAATATCATAATTTGAGTGACTTTTGTCATCAATATCAACGACCCTTTTTCTTTAGAGAGCTACAGACTATATTTTATTTGCTTGATAAGTAATATAGAACACTTGTTGTGCCTAATCTACCATAATGAAAGGTTCATCCCTAAAACTTCTATTATTCAGATCTACTAATGTAAATCCTAACTTATCGACCTTTACACTATTATTGACATCAACCAACTTGCATTTGAAAATGGGAAATCTGATTTTAACATAGTCAACCACCCATATCTCTTCAATAACCCCATAATAAGGTATGGCAGCCAATTTGGGGTTCTTATCTTTCGAACTAGAGAAATGCATAAATTCAGCCACTAATACAACACCACTGTTCTAGACGGTGCTCTTATCATCTAGGGACTTCGTGTAAAAGGTATAACTATTGATCACAAATGAATTCCAACTTATGACATAAACTTCAGGACCACGTGCTAATCAATTTATTGTATCAGAAACACATTATTCTCCATCAACCTTTTGTTTAAACCAATGTGCGAAAGTTTTGTTATGCTCCCTAATTAACCTTTATTCAGTCATTCAACTATTTTGTTTCCGTACAATTTCTTTATGCGCATTCATGTAATATTGAACTTCATCAACATTATTCAAGATGTACAAGTGGACTTGTAGCAATTCATTAGTATCTACGCTCTTTACTGTTGCCCCGCGTCTACCCCCTTCTTGAACATGATGTTTAGGAAGCCCAATATGTCATACATTTGACAAATAATGTTGACAAAATTCCATAGCTTCTTTAGAAATATATTTCTGAATAATAGATGTTTCAGGCCGGTTGGGGTTCTACACATATCCTTTTAGAATTTTCATAGTTCTTTCGATTGGGTACATCCGCCGGAAATAGATAGGGCCACACAACTTTATCTCCTTCACTAGATGAACAATAAGGTGTACCATGATGTCAAAAAAAGAAGGAAGAAAAAGCTTCTCAAGCTGGCACAGGATCATATATCCTTCATTTTCCAATTCCTCTAATCTTTCCGTGTCAATGACTTTACAACAAATGACATTAAAGAAGAAACAAAGTCTAGTCAATATGTGTTGAAGATCATATTCGACGATGCCTCGAACAGCTACTGGGAGTAGTTGTTGCATTAAGACATGACAATCATGAGACTTTAGCCCTATTAACTTCAAGACTTTCATCGATACAAGCTTTTTAAAATTTGAAGAGTACCCTGAGGGAACTTTGGCTCCATGTAAACACTCACAAAAGCTTCTTTTCTTATCCTTAGACAAAGTATGAGCAGCTGGAGGACAAAAAGTTCTATTACTATATAGCCTTGGATGTAAATCTTCTCGTATTCTCATTTCTTGCAAATTTAATCTTGCCTTCACATCATCCTTATAACTTCCTTGCATGTTGAGTAGTGTCCCAACAATACTATGACATACATTCTTCTCCACATGCATGAAATCAATATAGAGTCTGACTTCAAGATTGCGCCAATATGGAAGATCGAAGAAGACGGACCTTTTTTTCTATATATTTTTCTCATTTCTACTCTTTGATGACTTACCAAAGATAGTATTGATATTTTTCACCTTTCCATAAATTTTCTCCCTGGTCAATGTCTCTGGAGCATCTTCAAACTCTTAGCCACCGAAAAAAGCTTTTTTTAATCTACGATATGGGTGGCTTCGTCTAAGAAATCGCCTATGGCCAAGGTAAACCATCTTTCTTCCATGTTTAAGTTGATGGTAGCAAGTGCCTTCTTCACAAATTGGACATGATTTATGGCCTTTAACGCTATATCCTGACAAGTTCCCATATGTAGGAGAGTAATTTATACTACAAAAGATCATTGCTCGCATACTAAAAGTATCCTTCTTATTCACATAAAAAACATTGACACCTTTATCCCACAACTCTTTCAAGTCTTCGATCAAGGGTTCTAGGTAAAAATCTATGTCATTTCTGGTTTTCTTTGGTCCCGAAATCAATATAGACAACATAATATACTTTTGTTTCATACATAACAAAGGAGATAAGTTGTAAATTACCAACAGAACATGCCATGAACTATGTATACTGCTTAGGCTACCATAAGGATTCATGCCATCTGTGCTAAGCCCAAGCCTGAGATTCCTAGGTTCTTCACTGAAACTAGGAAATAATTGATCGATTTTCTGCCATTGAGAAGAATCGGCTGGATGTTAAAGCTTTCCATCAGAAATCCGTTCATCCGCATGCCATCTCAAATTTTTGGCGTCAAGTTCATTGGCAAACAAGCGCTTGAACCTTGGTATGATTGGAAGATACCAAAACACTTTTACAGGAGCCTTGTTTGATTTATACCACGGAGTTTCACATATCAGACATTGCTCCTTCTCTTCATGCTCTTTTCTATACAATATGCAATCATTTGGGCATGCATGGATCTTTTTATAGTTCATCCCTAGTGGACACAATATTTTCTTAGCATCATAGTATCAAGAAGGCAATACATTATCATCAGGAAGCATGTCTTTAAAGGCCTCAAGCATTTTTGAAAAACTCTTGTCGCCATCTATGCCGTGCTTTCAAGCTTACCAATTTCAATACAGCTTTCAGCAATTGGTATTTTTTACACCCTGGGTACAGCAGCTTCTCAGCATCACTACACATATTACCATATACATGTGATTGTTCAAAAGCCTCTTCTCCTACATCACGAATAATTCCTCTATCTGATCATCCAGATCCGTGTTATTATTATCACAAGTCACTCCTATAATGACACAATTTGGAATTAAGGGCTAATGACTCTGATATTGATTGTAATTAGTGTAATTAAACACTTTTGGATAAATGTAATGTAAATTTAACATAAATATTCATAGTGATGATTAATAATCATAGTGAAACCAGGGGCAAAATGGTAAAATTGGAAATTTACCGACCAATTGGTCAGCTACCAAAGAAGAAACTCATTGGTGATTAGAAATCAAGGGTTGAGATTTATTGGCTATGGATCGGAATCCCATGCTTTGCATTGGTGTGAGCTTATAGAGGGGGTGAGTAAGATCATGACAAGTGTCATAGTGTAGACCAATGGATATGGCACAAAAGACAAGTATCCACTTTTCTCTCTCTTCTCTCTCTTATGCGGTTTGGGTATGGGGGAAAGGAAGATGTACAATCATCATCATCTTTACCATATCTCTCATAATCTCTCTCATCCTTCTCCCATTTCCGGTGACCTTGAAGGTAGAAAGAGAAAGAGAAAGCTTTGATTTTGGGTGAGTAATAGTCCTCCTATGCTCAAATCCTCTTCACTAAATTTTTTCATAGTGTAAAGAGCTCTATTTTGGTTGTTTCAGAATTCTAAAAAGTGGTGATTTGGGTGTTGGAGCAATTTGAAAGTTTGAGAATCAAGATTCTAGCTTTGGCAAAGTGAAGAGGTAAGCATTCGATGCTTTTTGATATATATGTGGTGATGTTTGGATAAGTTTGAGAAATTCTGGAATTTGCCCTGGTTTATGTCTATTTTTGAATATATGAATTTCATAGTGATTGATGTTGGAAATAGTTCATTGTGAAGTTATTTAAATGTTGGTTATAGTTTTGAAGTTGGGAGGTGTGTTGATTTGAATTGGGTATTGAGTGTGGATTAGAGACCCAAGAGTTAGATTGTGGTTAAAATGATTTTGGATGTTTTTGGAAGTTACCAATGTGTTCCTTAGGCAATTTTAAGTGGTAATGAACTTTGTGTGCAGTTTGGGAACCATTAGGATTAATTTTGACCAATCTGGGATTTTCTGTCACTTGCTGCGATCTGGGCAATCTGATGGCATCACTCGAGTGAGGGAGGATCACACTTGAGTATTGCCGTGTATTTTCCCTTTTCTCTGTATGTTTCGCCTGGGTTCTCTTGAGGGAGGCTCAAGTGCACTTCTTAAACCGTGAGTGAAGTTGGTGATCACTCGAGTGATGGCGTGTTTCAAAGTTAGGATTGCTCTCGGGTCGTCACTCGCTGGTCAAAGTTCAAGAGTGTGTTCTGACACTCGCAAGTGTGGGCTCATCACCCGAGTCCAACCCATTGACAATGCATCTCAACCATTTATCTTTAATCACCAATGAGTTTCCTCTTTGGTAACTGACCAATTGATTGGTAAATTTCCAATTTTACCATTTTGCCTTTGGCTTTCATTATGTTTACTAAATCATCACCAAGTACATTTATTTCACAATCCACATCATATTCTTCAAGAGTGATTAATTACAATAATTACAATCACTTTCAAAGTCATTAGCCCTTAATCCCAAATTGGGTTATTACAATTCTCTCCCCGTAAAATAAATTTCGTCCACAAAATTTGTCAAACTACTTGAGCTATAAACTCCGGATATCATCTTCGCATATCTTCTACCGCTTAACAAGTTGCTTCTCTTTGAGTCATTCCCTTCCAGATCACCTTTACATACGGAATGCTTCGGTGTTTAAGCCATCGTTCCTTTCGATCAATGATCTGTTTTGGCTCTACCGCATACATGAAGTTATCTTGTAACTCAACATTTTCATGGTCAATAATGTGAGACGGATCCTGTTGGTACTTCTTCAATTGGGAAACGTGAAACACATCGTGGAGCATACTCAAATTTTGGGGTAGAGCTACTCGATACGCAATATGCCCAATCCTCTTAAGGATTTCAAAAGGACCTATATACCTCAGGCTCAGTTTCTTTCGCTTGATAGCTCTCCCAGTACCTGTAACTGGTGATACCCTCAGAAAAATATGATCACCAACCTCAAACTCCAGAGGCCTTCTCCGCTTGTCAGCATAGATTTTCTGTCGACTCTGTGTTGCAAGGAGCCTCTTTCAAATAATTCGAATATGTGCTGAGGTTTGATCAACAAGATCCAGCCCGTAAAGCTTCCTTTCGGACAACTCATTTAGCACAAAGGTGATTGGCACTTCCTTCCGTACAACGCCTCATACGGAGCCATCTGGATGCTTGCATGATAGCTATTATTGTATGCGAACTCAGCAAGTGGAAGGAAACGATCCCAGCTCCCTTTAAAGTCGAGGACACAAGCTCATAACATATCCTCTAGCGTCTAAATAGTCCTCTCTGACTGTCCATTCGTCTAGGAATGATAGGCTGTACTGAATCTCAATTGAGTACCTAGTGCCTCATGTAAATCCTTGCAGAATCTCGAAGTGAATCGAGGATCTCAGTTGAAAATGATGTTCTTTGGTACACCATAGAGTTTTACAATCTCATGAATGTAAACCTCCTCTACTTTGTCCGGAGAGTAACTAGCATTGATTGGTATGATGTGTGCTGACTTCATTAACCGGTCCACAATTACCCAAATCGCATCATAGTTCTTGACTCTGGGCAATCCTGCCACAAGATCCATGGTTATACTTTCCTATTTCCATTCCAGAATCTCAGGACTTTGCAACAAACCTGGCTGTCTCTGGTGCTCGATCTTTACCCTCTTATATGTGAGACACCGCGCCACATACTTCGTTACATCACTATTCAATCCTAGCCACCAATACACAGATTTCAAATTGTGATACATTTTGGTCATACTAGGATGAAGAGTGTATTAATTCTTGTGCACCTCATTTAGAATATTCTATCTAAACTCCGCTTTAAGTGGAACACCTTCTGATAACAAACCAATCCACTAGGCGACAGATCATAGCCCTGAGCTTCTCCCCGCCCGATTCTGGCTAGATTACGCTGTATCCATCCATCTTGCCTTTGAGCCTCTTTAATCTCAGCTCTCAAATCACTTTCCCTGTGGGAAATAGTGTAGTTGGTACAAAAAATTTGGTTCAACAAATTCAAATCTCGAAAGTCAGCAATTAACTTTCCCTCTTGTATCATCATTGCTGCCACAAGCACCGTCTTTTGACTAAGACCATCTGCGACTACGTTAGCCTTACCCAAATGATATTTGATTTCTAGGTTATAGTCCTTAAGCAACTCCATCCAACGACGCTGTCTCATATTTAACTCTTTTTTATCATACAAATACTTAGGACTCTTGTGGTCGCAGCACAATTCTACCGTCACACTATACAAATAATGCCGCCAAATTTTCAAAGCAAACATAATGGCCGCAAGCTCCAGATCATAGGTGGGATAGTTCATTTCATGAGGTTTGAGCTATCGAGAGGCATAGGCCACCACACGTCCCTCTGCATAAGGACACACCCTAATCCCTGCTTACTCGCATCACTATACACAACGTAGGTCAAGTTGGGATCAGGTATAATGAACACAGGTACTGTTGTTAACCTCTTTTTTAGCTCTACAAAGCAATTTTTATAATGTTCATCCCATACAAATGGATGATCCTTCCTTATGAGCTTGGTCATCGGCAAGGCAATACGTGAGAAATTTTGAGTGAATCTCCGGTAGTAACCAACAAGACCCAGAAAACTGTGTACCTCAACAACAGTTTCTGGCCTCTTCCAGTCCAGTACTGCTTCTACTTTACTGGGATCCACTGAGACCCCTTCTTGTGAGATAACATGGCCTAAGAATTTTACTTCTGGTAGCCAAAACTCGAATTTACTTAGTTTAGCATAGAGCTGCTTCTCACATAATATATTGAACACAATTCTCAAATGATGCTCATGCTCTTCTCTATTCTTAGAGCAAATCAGAATATCATCAATGAATACCATAACGAACTGATCCAAATATTGTCGAAAGACATAGTTTATGTAATCCATGAATACTGCAGGTGCGTTGGTTAGCCCAAATGGCATTACTAAGAACTCATAATGACCATAACTGGTCTGTAAAGCAGTCTTTGGAACATCTTCTGCTTTCACTCATAGCTGATGATATTTTGACCTTAGATCAATTTTCAAAAACACACTTGAACTAGATAGTTGATCTAAAAGGTCATCAATTCTGGGAAAAGGGTACTTGTTCTTAACGGTAATCTTATTTAGTTCTCTATAATCAACACACAAATGAAGACTCCCATCTTTCTTTTTCACAAATAGGACTGGAGCTCCCTAAGGCGACACACTGGGTCTAATAAGCCCTTTTTTAAGTAAATCTTTAATATGTTTCTTCAATTCCGCCATTTCGTTTGGGGCCATACGGTATGGGGCCTTAGATATAGAACCAGCTCTAGGCACAATGTCAATTGGAAACTGAACTTTCCTTTCAGGAGGTAATCTGCAAGGTCATTTAGAAATACCTCAGGAAATTCATTTACCATGGGTATACTACTCAACGCTTCACTGGTTTCTCCTTGCATAGAGAAAAATACCATATACCCCTGGCAACCCTTCTTCAAACACTTCTCAGTTTCAGCTGTTGAAAGAAATTTCAAACTAGCAGCTGGATTCTCAATACTCTGAGTAGCAGGATATATTATCCTCTTATTCCCACAATCTAATAACACATTAGTTGCTGTTAACCAGTCAAAACTCAGAATGACTTCGAGCTGGTACAGCGGCAGACAAATCAAATCAATAACAGATTCATGCCCCTCCACAGTGATCACACAGTTTAGACAAACTTCTGTGGTCAAGGCCTTAACACCTATCAGAGTTGACACTATCAAATCAAATGGTAATTTATGCACTTGCAATCCCAGGCGCTTCACGTAATCATAAGCAATGAAGGAGTGACTTGCACCTGAGTCAAACAAAACTTACGACAAATAGCCATTAAAAAGAATTTTACCTTGTATCAACTTAGGAGATTTGCGGGCCTTCTCGTGGGTCATAGCAAATACTAGGCTCTGAGTCCTCGACCTCTGGTCTTGTGGGACTGTTTGCACTCAGAAGCAATATGGCCAATCTGCTTACATTTAAAACATATCACCCGACCCTCACATGTCTTGCCGTGGTGTGGTTGATTACAATAAGGGTATGTCTACGGTGTAAAAGGAATTCTTTGCTGATCACGACTCCCAGACTGATACGGCTTTTTACTACTGCCCTTTGTTGGAGTGAATTATTGGCCTTTCCACTTTTGTGAAACATTACCCTTACTGGGCTCACTGAGATTACTAGCAGCTTTAGCAGTATACAAATCTCTCAAATTGTTTTATGTGATTTGACATTCTTCCACTGTTTTGTTAAACTTTGTAAACAGATGTGTGGCCAATCTCTTTCTCAATTCTCGTCTTAGACCATGAATAAGCATGTCTGAACTCCATTTTTCGTCATCCATTCTCTGAAGATAGTAAGAATACTGAGACAACCGGATGAAATGAGATAAATAATCATCAAAAGTCTCCGTGTCCCCTTGTTTGATATTTAGAAATTCAGTTTCCTTCTCAAGCCTTACCGACTCTGGAAAAAACTTCTTGTTGAACTATTGTTGAAATAGCTCCCAGGTCAGTGGTACATTACAGCTTCGAAGTGTTAGGGCGATATTCCGCCACCAATGGTCCACATCCCCTTCCAACTTGTAGACTACTAGGCGTGCCTTCACCTTAGATGGGTACTCTAACACCTCAAAGATCTTCTCAAGATAGTTCTACCAGTCTTCAGCTGCCTGAGGATCAAATCTACCTCTGAACACTAGAGGCAGATGTTTGCAGAATTTAGAAACCCAGAACTGTAGATCTCTTTCCTTTCTAACTGGCACCCTATGTGATTCTTGATTTTGAACAACATGAGGTGGGGATTCTAGCGGTCTTGCTGACCCTTCAACAGTTTCCTCGTGATGAGTCTCTTCTTGGGTCTCCTCCTTAGTGGACGGACCCTTATCATCTCTATTTTTGCCTCTTTTAATTCTAAGCTTTTCTTTCAGCTCTGTGATCATGTCCCGTTGATCTTTTATTAGACCCATTAATTCTCCCATTGGATCTGGTGGATTGTCATTTACTATCTCCACCTATGGGTCCACTTGTTGAACTTTGGGATGACCCTTTATCTTTTTCATTCTACAATTCATTCACTACATCAGTTTCACAATTAATGTATACACATTTTCCACAAATCTCATATATATCCACAATCACAAATCATAGATGTGTATACAATAACTAATCATAACCATCTTCTTATCACAAAAGCAAAGAACTACGGGAGCTATCCTAGCAAACTCTACCCTTACCAGGAACTACAGCTCTAATACAAAAAATGTAACCCCTGCCTTTAACCACTTAATTATAATTCAAAATTTAGAATTTAAATGAAATAGAGACCAATAATCATCAAAAGTCATTTACAATCTCTTCCTTGCAGGAAGGTTTTCACAAAATCTTTCCAAATTTCTTCCATATCCTGGTCTCAATTTCAAATATTGAGTATAAATACCTGTGTAGTTAAATTACATTTATATATATCAAGATGTGAAACAAAAATCTTGGCAACCCCCGGGTCATGTATATACTAACTATCAGGTTTATAATTCCCAACTCGAGGATTACATACCATAATCAAAATATTATTTACACCCCAAAAAATACTATACAGTAATCCCATTCCAAAATAGATAACCAACAGTCCAAACTAAAAGTCCCCATAAGGTCCTAGCCGCTCCTAGTTGCCCATTTCTCCTTAGAGCCACTTGCCCTGTCTGTAAGGTTAGTCAATGGAAAGAATGAGATTCAAGAAAATCCCAGTAGTAATAATCACTCATATAATATATAAACACATAGCATGTAAGATCATGTTTAGCAGCAACATAAAGGTATATGGCTCATGCCACATACAACAGCACTCACGGCTGTAAACATAATGCGATAGCTTTCACTGTAATCTCTATGCTCAATGTGACAGCTTACGCTGTAATCACTATGCTCAACGCGACAGCTTACACTGTAACCTCAAAGCATCACAATGTATCACAATGCATGACAAACATACATACAATGCTTTACACATAGTATAAGTGTGTGTTCTTATACTCTCAAAACCATAGTTTCAGAAGCACTTTCCGTAAATCGAGACAAAGCTCCTCTCACATACTTACCTTATAAACTGTAAAAGCTATTCTCCAAAAGCTAAGCAGAACACACACTAAGAGAAAGAGTCACTACCTTGTTCCTTCCTGACGTCCTTTGGCACAGTGAGCTCATGAGTACAGCAAATATCGAATCCTATAAACCAAATCAAGGACTATTAGGATCGGCAGGCACAGTGGAAAATTCGTCCACCCTAAATTAAACATTATCTATATATATAAGATATATATTTCAAAAATATATATCTATATAATATTATTAACGAATTTTATATTATATATATATATATATAGAAAATTCGTCCATCCTAAATTAAACATTATCTCGTGTTGGGCCATTCTTGTGTGCGACCTTGTAGGCCCATATGAAGTTGGCAGTGGGCCAATAACTATACTAACCTAAAAGTCACAAGCGGCCTCTAGCAAGACATTACGACTACCCAATTCATATGAGGATCGTTATCACGATGCAACCTGTCATACAACTATGTCACGTCCCTTTTGTCACACGATATATCGATCAAGGATAAGGCATAGATAATGTCATTCTCTTGTTCCTGACCATTACTTTCTCGATTCCTGAGTAACCTGACAATAGAAATAGAAACTTCTTTCCATTGTAGTATGGCCATACATTTCTCAGACTCACTCATCGAGGGGCCCAATAATATCTCTCTACTAATGTGAGGGACAAATTCCATCTTGATCATTCATATTCCTCTGCATGAAAAACCACCAAGCCCGATCGTAGCCTTTATCATCACTCGGTCAAAAGTGACTTTTGACTAGTTCAAAGCTTAGCAACTCTTATGTAGGAATCCATGATGACCTCAGGTCTAAGGGCATTGTGACGTGGTTATATATAAGAAAAGCTTATGACTTGATCTATGTAGCTTTCTCATAGTGGGTCAGTCCAGTACCTTGTACTCTTACAAGTGCCTAAGACTTTGATTCGTATCTCCATATCTTATCAAAGTCATACTGATCTTGTTTCATCTCTGCTCCCACATAGATGATTACATTGAGCTAAGGCTTGAGGTGGTAAAGATAGTAAGCTAATCTTAGCCCTTGGAAGTAAAACTTATGGACCATGTCATTTTATGAGAAGGGGTCTCAGTAGATCCCAGTATAGTGGAAGTGGTACTAGATTAGCAGAGGCCAGAAACTGTTGATGAGATGCCCAGTTTCTAGGTCTCATTGTATTACCAAAGGATTCATTCAGAACTTCTCTTGGATTATTTTGCTGATGACCAAGCTCACATGAAAGGATCAACCGTTGAGTGGGATGAATGATGTGAATATTGTGAGAAAAGCTCATGGTGTTGAGAGTGGTATTGTCAAATACATTAGTGTTGAATATACCCGATCCCAGCTTAATTTTATTGTGTATTGTGATGTGATGTGAATAAGCAAGGGTTGGGGTATGCCCTACCCAGCTTGATTGTGTTGTGTACCATAATGTGAACTATATTGTGTACCATGATATGAATAAGCTGGGATTGGGGTGTGGCCATATGCTGTAGAGCAAGGCTAGTTCAGCTAATGGTGAATTCAACTACATGATCGGGGGTTCTCACTTGTGAGGGCACTTACCCCAGCATCATGGCCAGCCACCAAGCTGATTGAACCGGTAGTGACCCTAGGCTGAAAGGCGGTACGTAAAACTTGAGTCTGCTATGAGTCTGCTATGAATTTGTAGTGACCATGCCAAGAGTCCTCGGGTAGCTAACAACAGTAGTGGTGACGACTAGTGAAAGAGGATGAGGGTGGGGTACGACCATGCCAAGAGTCCTCTAGTAGCTAACAACAGCCGTGGTGATGACGAGTGAAAGAGGATAAGGGTGGGGTATGGCCATGCCAAGAGTCCTTTAGTAGCTAACAACAGCCGTGGTGACTATGGGTGAAAGAAGATGAGGGTGCTGTATGGAGATTAAGACTCCCGGTTGGCCACCTGGATAAAAGAGACTGAGACTGCAAGTGGGCCATTATAGTAGGGTGCTTCGGATATAAGAGATTGAGATTCTAGAGTGGCCCGATATTGTTATTGATGCCCAAAAGTCTTGGTTACCACTATTAAAGTCACTAGTAGGTGTACGGGTGAGGGTAACATTGTGGAAGTTGATACGGTGAAGTGATATTATTTTGATGCCCAAAAGTTTTGGTTACCACTAGTGGAGTCACTGGTTGGTGTAGGGTAAGGGTAATGCCATGAAAGTGGATACAACAAAAACCTATCATTTTATGACTTGCGAGACACACATCTATATGAAAGCTGTTGTGAATGTTGTTAAAGCCCAAAAGTCCTGGTTACCTCAAGCGGGGTTATTGGTAGGTGTATGGGTGGGGGTAATACTGTGAAAGTGGATACAGTAAAAGCTAAGGTATTGTTGCAAACGGTGAAAGCTGAGGTATTTTTGCTAAAAGCAAAAAGCTGACGTACTTGTAAAAATAGCGAAAGCTGAGGTATATGTGAATACAGAGGAAGCTGTCATTTATGTGTAGTGAATCTGTAGTGCTTTGAGTTATTCCCGGAAGGGGTGACTAGATCGAGCAGAGTAGTGGCATATGCCTACCAACTGTTGAGGTCTTATGAAATAACCCATGATATGGGACTTATGACGATTGTGTTCATATGGTGATTGTGTTTCTGCAATGATTGTGTTCGTGCAGTGATTGTGTTTTGCGGTGATTATGTATATTGGCGATTATGACTTTCAGGAAATTGTGTTGTGTTGATATGTGTGTTAAAGTTATAGTCCCATTGCCTGTTTGGGGTAACGGTAGAATGGTATGATGACCATTAGTATCCCACGTATCCTGGAGATCAAGTATCATCTGGGTAAAGTTAATATCGTTGTGGATGTGTTTAGTCGGAAGGTAATTCGAATTTTTGTAGTGATGATTGAGGATTGTCGAGATCTAAATTTCTTGAATTAAATTCTACATGTTGAGTATAGTGTACCCTAAGGGGAAAGTGACTTGATGTCTGAGATTGAAGGAGCTCAAAGCCAAAATGGGCGAGTGCAGTCCATTCGAACCATGATCGAGTAAGGTGAAGACCTAGTAAGGTGAAGACCTTTAGAATTTGAAAACAGAGATCACATGCTCATGAGAGTGTCTCCGGTCACGGGAATCGATAAAGTACATAAGAGAAAGAAGTTGAGCCATGATGCATTGGTCCGTCGAGATTCTTGTGAGAATCGGACTTCTAGTGTACTATTTATGCAAGTAGTCTAGAAGGGATTGTTCCCAACAAGAAATAATTTGAGAAATGGAAACCGTCATGAACAAGCATCCGTGGTTTATGTCCTTAGTGGCGTATCAAATTTTGAGGACAAAATTTATTATACGAGGGGAGAATTGTAATGCCCTAAAATGTGATTAAGGACTAATGACTTCAAAAGTGAATGTAATTAATGATAAACAAACACTTTTGGAGAATATGATGGGGATTGTGATCCAAATGTGCAGTAATCAGTGTCCAAATCCTATATTTAAGCTTAATTGTGCTGTTAAAGCTTAAAATGAATTTCAAGAGGGGGAAGGGCGTATGAATTAGGGAATGGAATAAGAAAATGTGTTAGATGGTGATTCAATAAGAATTTCCACAATCAAGGGCAAGATTAGAAGAATGGAAAATGTACCAATCAATTAGTCAGCAACTAAAGAGGTACTTAATCAGTAGCTAATGAAATTGTTTAGTGAGGCTAAGTAGAAGATTAAATGTGTGAGATTGCATGAGATGAAGACATATGGCTATTAGTGATCATGTATGGTGAAAGTTGGTAGAAGAAAAGTCAAAGAATAATTTAAAAATCATTTTCCCTCTCTCTTATGCGTATGGGCATGGGCTTGGGGCAAAAATTCTGCCTCCTCCCTTATCATCATCATCTAAAACATCTCTCTCTCTCTCTCTCATTTGTGCGCCATTGAAGGTGAAGAAAGAGGAAGAAAGCTTGGTCTAAGGTAAGCCATTTGACCCTCCAAATGAACTCCTATGCCAAAGTCTCCTTCTTTAAAGTTGTTCATCTTGTTAAGAGTTTTCTTCCTATAGTTTTAGATCCTCAAGAGGAGGTTTTTTTGTGCTTGAGAAAAGTTGGAAGTTGGTTAAACAAGAACCAAGTTTGGGAAAATACAAGAGGTGAATGTTAGCTACCTTTTGTTACATGAGTTGTAGCTATTGGTTGAGTTTTAAATTTTTAGTACTTTGCCCTGATTTTCACCTGAATTTGGATTGTGAGAATTGCATGTGGTTTTATTGTGGAAAAGGTATACTGTGGTGTCTTTTGGACATTAGAATTGGTTTGAATCATTGAATGTTAAACTTGGCAAGTTATGGTTGGTTGTTGCATTTTGGTCAAAAGAGAACATATAGTTCAGATGTGATTTTGGGTGTTTTGATGTTTCTATTAGATTCCATGTGGAAAATTGTATGGGAGTAGTGTTGGATGTGAATTTTGGAACCATTGGAAACACATGTTGAAAATTGGAAAATTTTGTCAAGGGAAACTCTGTACTAGCAATTGTTTTACATAGATGTTGTGAAATAGAAAATGGTGTCAAGAAATTCTGAAATTCTCTAGTTTTGTAGTAGACATTTCAAGATTTCCAGTGACATAAATTTTTTGTAATTTTGATGTGTGTGCTAAAGGTTATGCATTTCCAAAGCTTGATGTTAAATCTGGGATCAAATCTGGAACAGCAAGGAGATTTGTGCAATTCTGTGTTTTTATGATTATAGTTAGTGCTGATTCATATTTTTCCTATAAAGAGGACTTAAATAGCTTTCCATTAGCTTTAGAATCATCCCATTTTGATTTTCTAGAATTGTTATGATTTTTTGATGTTCAGCGTTCAGCCAAGAAACATAAAATTTCCTTGGCTGCAACCCAAAACTTTCTGGGCAGTCTTTGGCCGCGGCCAGAAGATCTTGGCTGTGGCCAAAAACTCTCTGTGCTATTTTTGCCCATAGCCAGATATTTCTTGACCGCAACCAACACCTATTTTTAGCACTTTGTGATTTTAAAAAGTAGTTTCTAACCTAGTACTTCCCAATCCTTTTAAGTTATTGTTAGAGACTTTTATAGCTACCTAAGGGACTTTAGAGATAGCCAAATTTAACTATTTTGAAGTCATTTGTGTAATGCCCCAAATTTTGATTAAGGGCTAATGATAATTATTGAGAATAATTTGTGAATTAAAGATTGAATTATTATGTGTTTTGTGGCAATTTCAGTGAATATGCCATAATCAGGGAAAAATTGGAAAAATGAAAATCATAGGTCAATTAGTCAATGATTAATGGAGAAATTACTTACTAACTTTGAAGAAATGAGATGTGTGACTAAATGGCTAATGGAGTGGTTAGAGTAACTAATTAGTTACTTACTTTTTGAGAACCAATGAGGTAGAGACATGTGACAAGCTTATATGAAGCAAGAGAGTAGAGAAAAAGTCAAATTTCATTTGTTTATTGATTTTCTCTCTCTTCCCTCCCTTATTTTCGGCTGTAGCTGGTATGGGCTAGCAAGAATCATCATTCCACCTTCTTCTTCACAGTCACATCTCTCTCATCTCTCTCTCTCTCTTGTGTGTGCTGCCATGGGAGCTTAAGGAGGAAGAAGAAAAGCTTGGTATTAAGGTAAGTAAATGACCTCAAATGCCAAAACTCCTTTCTTTAAAGTTATTCCTTAGAGTAAGTGTAACCCCCTCACCGTAATTACATTCAGATTACGAAATTTAAGTGAAATAGAGACCAATAAGATAAAAAACAATTTATAATCCCTCATCCAAGAGATGGGGTATTTCGAAAATCAGTTCAAAACGTAATTATTCCTGGTCTCACATTCACATTCGAATATAATTACTTGAGAAATTAAATCACATAATAAATATCAGAGTGCAGAACTAAGATCCCGGTAAACCCTGGGTTACTTACATATATAACATGGGTTTAAAGGTTTCCCAAAATGAGGATTACATATCCAAAATTATTATTTACATCTCATTTACAAATAGTAATCCCAAATTCAAAATAAAGATAACCAACCACCACACAAAAATCTCAGAGTAATCCTAACTACTCCTGGTTGTCTGCTTCCCTTTTGAGCCACTCGCCCTATCTGAAATGTTAGTCATTTGGAAAGAGTGAGATTCTAAAGAATCCCCGTAGTAACAAATTATTCATACCACATTTAATCACATAGAATATGAACTAATCACCACATATCAGCAACACAAATCACACTCCACCCTCATCCCTTTTTACCGTCGGGAAGGTACACCGTCCTAACCCGAACCGTTGTTAACGACTCAGGGACTGTTGGTATGGCAGTGCATATGAATAGCCTTACGGCTCACATATAGCCTTTCAGCCCACAATTAGCCTTTCGGCCCACATAATCACATATATCACACCCTAACCTCATCCCTTTTTACCGCCGGGAAGGCACACAACCCTTACCTGAACCGTTGTTAGCGACTCAGGGACTATTGGTATAGCGGTGCATACACAATTCCACATATCTTGCAGTATACGAAATCATCACATCACAATGATATAGCACACATACAATATATCACATAAGGTATAAAGAAAGAGTTACTAACTGTATCTTTCCTGACTGGCTCCGGTACCGTGGTCTCATGAGGGCGACAGATGTCAAATCCTATACCAAATTAGGGACAACCAATCAATCTCTTCTTCCAAGTTCTTAAATTCATAATACTCTAAGTTGGTTATCATTTAGGACTCTTTAGGTGGCTAATAAAGGCCTAAATGTATGCCTAAAGGGTTGGAAGAAACTACCCCAAAGACCCCTTTTTCGAAGGCACAACACTGATTTCTGACAGCCTCACTCGAGTGAAGATGACCTCACTCGGGTGATGAGACACTTGTGCTCGAGTGAGAACGACTCTCACCACTGAGTACTTGACAGAGAGCAACCTTCACGGCCAGGTTGTGCTCACAACACTCGAGCACCAAGCTCTGCACTCGGGTGATGGCTCCAAATATGCTCGAGTCCCCGAGAGTGCAACACCACGAGTGACGACCCGAGAGCACAAACCACACCAGATGCACCAGCTTACTTGAGCATGACCCCCAACACTCGAGTGAGATAACTATACTTACGAGTGTCAGAGCACACTCTTGGCATCAACCAGCGAGTGAGGACACGAGAGCTACCCCAACTCTGGGCTCACACCATCACTCGAGAAAGCCCAAGCTCACTCGAGCATGATCTTCCCTCACTCGAGAACAAAGAAGTGCACTCGAGGCTCATTCAAAGAACCCAAACAAAACTCAAAGTAGAAAAGGGAAAATGCACACAGCACTCGAGCATGATCTTCCCTGTAATATCCCAATTTATGATTAAGGGCTAATGGCATTGAGATTGATTGTAATTTGTGTAATTAAATATTTTGGGAGAAATATGATGTGAATTTGGTGTAAATGTGTGTGGTATTAGAGAACAAGGGATGAGATGTTGCCAAGTGGCATTATGGTGGACCATAGGATGAGGCATAAGAGACAAAAACCACCTTTTTCTCTCTCCTCTCTCTCCTATGCGTTTTTGGAGGCATGGGCAAGGAAAAAATTGTACTTCATTCATCATCATTCCCCATCCCTTCCATCTCTCACGTTCTCTCTCTCCCATTCTCTCTCATTTTTGTGCCCCTATTTCTGCAGAAGGAAAGAAGAAGAAAGCTTGTGAAAAAAGTGTGTATTTGACCCTCTAAATGGCTTCTAATGGAAAAATGTTCTTCATTAAAGTTGATCCTTGAGTTAAGAGCTACATTTCTATGGTTGTAGCTTGTCCATTAGTTTTGGTTTGTGATCACACGAAATTTTGAAAAGTAGTGAATCAAGAACTCTCTTTGGAGAAGTTGATAAGGTAAGTGAGACCTATCTATCTATCTAAGTTTCATACCATTTGAAATAGTTTGAATTTTCTGGAATTTTGGGCCTATTTTCGAAAATGAGGGCCATTGGGAGTTTGGTATGTGTTTGATATAGAATTTGTATGTTTGGAATGCATTTTGGATAGATAGAATTGATTAGGTTTGAAATTGTTAAGTTTGGAGATTTTGAGAGTTTGGTGTTTAATGTTACCCAAAACCAAAGTATGATAATGGAATAGGATTTTGGTGATTTTGACATTTCCATTGGATTCCTTGAGTGATTTTGTGTGGGAATAAGCTTGGTTGTTGATTTTGGATTCATTTGGATCACTTGGGAAAAGTTGGAAATCTGTCTTGTTTGAGCTCTGTTTTTTGCTGTCAGTTTGAACGAGCGTTTTGAATGACCAAATGGTGTTGGAAAATTATGAAACTTTTCAGTCTTAAATTTCACATCCCAAGCTTCAAAATGGACATATATTTTGTGTCATTTCGTTTAGTATTCTGTGAGATATGGTTGTCCAAAGTTTGGGACTGAAACAGAACTCTGTTTTGGAGTAGTGTTTAGTTTTTGGTGATTCTGTATTTGTGTAGTGATTTCCAGTGATGGGCTATATTTTTCCTTGAAAGAGGACTTATATACCTTTCATTTGGATTTGGAATCACCTTGTTTCAATTTTTCTACAATTAGTTATGGTTTTTCGAAGTTCAGCCAAGAGTCAGGAAATTGCTTGGCCGCGGCCCATGAGTGGCTGGCCGCGGCCAGCGGCCTTCTGACCATATTTTGGCTGCGGCCCAAGGAAGGGCTGGCCGCGGCCAACCCCTGTGTTCCAGCACTTTGTGTTTTCAAAAAGTGACCTTCAACCTATTGTTTCCCAACCTTTTAGGGCTTCTATTGGAGGCATTTGTGGCCTCTTAAGAGTCCTAAATGATAACCAACTTAGTGTATTATGGAAATAAGTAATTGAAAGAGAGATTGATCAATTGTCCCTAATTTGGTATAGGATTTGATATCTGCCGAACGCATGAGCCCACTGTGCCAAAGATTGTCAGGAAAGATTCAGGTAGCAACTCCTCTCTTATACTTTGTGTAAATGTATTGTATGTTTGTCTATCATTCATTGTGTGGATGCTGCTGCTACTGCTTTGTGATACCTTGTGCATTGAGATACCTTGTGGAGTTTAGTGATACATTGTGCTTTGAGATGCTTTGTGGTGCTTTGTGCTTCGTATTGCTGCTACATAGTATTCACCGCGAAAGCGGGCGTTGTGCATAGTGATTACAGCGAAAGCTGGCATAGTGCATTGTGATTACAGCCGTGAGTGCTGTCGTATGTGGCGCGAGCCAGGGATCATTGTGAAGCTGCTGAACATGATGAACATACATGCTTTATGTTTATATATTGTATGAGTGACTTGTTGCTACTGGGATTCTTTAAAATCTCACTCTTTCCATATGACTAACCTTTTCAGACAGGGCAAGTGGCTCGAAGGAGAAGCAACCAACCCGGAGTGGTTAGGATCTCTTAGGGACATTCAAGATTTTGGGATTTTGGTTATCTATTGTAGATTTGGGATTACTGTATATAAATTGTTTATAGTGAATTTTTGATTTGTAATCCCCATTTGGAAAATAGTAAACCTATTCGATATATATAGAGTAACCCGGGGTTGCCGGGATTTTAGTTTCCGCACTCTGATATTTCTTATGTGATTTGATTTCTCAAGTAGTCATATCCGTACGTGAATGTGAGACCCGGAATTATTACGTTTTGAATTGATTTTTGAAATACCGTATCCCGAGTTGAGGGATTATAAATTGTTGATTTCATTTTATTGGTCTCTATTTCACTTAAATTAAGAAATCCGGATGTGATTACCGTGAGGGGGTTACATTCCCCTACTCGAGTGTTGTGCATCAAAGACCAGAAACGCAGAAAACAACAGAAAATACCAGATGGTCAAATTCATACCCGATGGTTCCCAAACTCTACCAAAAGCTCATACACACTTAGCATTGACTAGGGAACACATTGGTAACCTCTTATACACCCCAAAAACCCTTTTAACCACAATCTATGCCTTTGGGTCTCTATGACACACAATATCCCAATTCTCTTAACACATTTCCAACATTCCAAACTAAATCCAATACTCAAATATCTTCACAATGGACCATTTCCAACATCAAACACAATTAAACTCATATATTCAACATTTGGCATAACTAGGGCAAATTTCCAGATTTTCCCAAACTTATCCAAAAATCACAAATAATACATCAAAATGCACTAAATGCCTACCTCTTCACTTTACCAAAACCAGAATCTTGATTCTTCAACTTTCAATTTTGAATCAACACCCAAATCATCACTATTTAAAATTCTAAAATCACCACAATGAAGCTCTCAATAAGGTGAACAACATTAGAGAAGAGGATTTGAGCTTAAGAGGATTATAACTCACCAAGATTCAAGCTTTTCTTCTTCCTCTTCCCTTGCTCAAAGTCACTAGAAATGGAGGAGAAAGAGAGAGAAAATGAGAGATAGGAATAATGATGATGAAGCTTCTTTTTTATCCATACTCCCTCCCTCAACCGAATAAGAGAGAAAAGAGAGAGAAAAGTGATTATTTGTCCTCTTGTGCCACATCCTATGGTCCACACTATGCCACATGTCAATATCTTAATCACTCCTCTATGAGCTCACTTAGACTTTATACACCGGATTCCAACCCATGGTCAAAGAATCTCAACCCTTGATCTTAAATGCCACACACATGTATCCCAAATTCACATCACATTAATTCCAAAAGTGTTTAATTACACAATTACAATTAATCTCAAAGTCATTAGCCCTTAATCCCGAATTGGGATATTACAGTAAGGGCTACATTTTCATGGTGGTAGATTTGCCATTAGTGTTGATTTGGGCCCTCTAAGAAATCTAGTGATTTTGAGAAGCAAGAAGCTCCTTTAGGAAACTTGTAGAGGTGAGTGAGATATACCTTTTTATCTATATTTTATGCCATATGATTAAGCTTTGAATTTCTAGGATTTTTGGCCTTATTTTGAAAAATTAGGGTCTTAAAGAGTATGGCATGAAATGGTCATGGATATGGTGCCTTGTTGTATGCCTTGGATAGATAGAATTTGTTTGGGTTTAAATTGTGAAGTTGGCAATGTTTGGGATTTTTGTGTTGAATGTGGCCTAAAGTAAAGCATGATAATGGAATAGGAATTTGGTAGTTTTGATGTTTCCATTGGATTCCTTGTGCAAAATTATGTTGGAATAGCCTTGGTTGAGAATGTGGGATCATTAGAAACACTTGGGTAAAGTTTAGAAAGTGTTGTCAACTCTGTCATGGTTTTGGCTTCTGATAGCATCACTCGAGTGATATGGGGTATCACTCCAGTACAACATTAAATATTCCCTTTTCCCTTCAGTTTCTGTTGCACTTCCATACAAAAAGTAGAAGTATTTGTCTTACTTGCGAGTGTTGTGGTTTCTCACTCGAGTGAACCTTGTCTCCCTTGAGTGAAGGTGTACTTGACACTGTGAACTCACGTCTTGGGTTATCACTCGGGGTCAAGTTTTAAGAGTATGTCTTAATACTAGCAAGTGTTAAACCATCACTTGAGTGTTAAGGTCCCAGCTCGAGTGTTGTTCTCCTTTGAAAGTTTCTTTTACTCTCGGGTGAGCACTTTCTGAACCTTACTTTGTAAAACTCGGGTGAGTATTAGGCTATCACTCGAGTGTTGCTTCCATAACTCGAGTGGAGCAATCAATTCTTGTCTCTGCCATTGCATACTGTCAAGCACTCGCGCGAGTGAGGCCTTCTTTACCGAGTGTAATAGTGAAAAATCTGTACTTTCACTTCTAAAAGGGGATCTTTGGGATAGTTCTTCCAATCCTTTAGGGCTTTTGTGAGAGGCATTTGTAGCTTCCTAAAGGACATCAATGATGACCAAATCTAAGTATTGTAAAGTCATTAAGTATTGGAATAGAGAATAAAGCTTCGTCTCTAATTATGAATTATAGGATTCGATATTTTCCCTGCTTGGGAGAGACCAGTGCCAGAGCAAGCACAGAACAACCAAGGTAGTGACTTTTCTCTCATATTGTGTATGATTCTTGGTATGCATGACTTATCATTGTGATATTGTGAAATATTTCGTATGAAAACTTACTGCTATGAAATTGTGGGCATGAGGCCATTGTGATCTTCCGAATGTGTTATCTTCCGTAGGGCATTACAGCGGGAGCAATTCAGCTTGAGCAGTCGTAAAGGGTGATGATTATCACACCTACCCCTACTGTTGTAATTGCTGAGGTTGTGTTGGGGAATCGTGGATTCCTGTTTTGAGAATATGCCAGTGTGGCTTTGATGTAATGTAAAATATTTTATATGGAACCCAGCTGTGGAGATATATATGATATGAACATGTGGTTGTACAATATGTAATATCCCGATTTGTGATTAGGGCTAATGACTCTGAGAATTATTGTAATTAGTGTAATTAAGCACTTTTGGGATTATTGTAATGTGAATTTGGTATAAATGTGTATGGTGTTTAAGATCAAGGGTTGAGATTCTTTGACTATAGGTCGGAATCCTATGCTTTGCGATTGTGTAAGCTCATGAAGGAATGAGTAGGATGGTGACAAGTGGTATTTGGTGAGCCATTGGATGAGACACAAGAGGACAAAATATCACTTTTTCGTCATGGTGTGAATCCAGAGTTGGGGTTGCTCTCGGGTCCTCACTCACTGGTTGATGCCAAGAGTGTGCTCTAACACTCGCAAGCATAGTTGTCTCACCCGAGTGCTGGGGGTCATGCTCGAGTGAGCTGGTGCCTCTGGTGTGGTTTGTGCTCTCACGTTGTCACTCATTATGTTGCACTTTCGGGGACTCGAGCAGAATTATGGTCATCACCAGAGTGCAGAGCTTGGTGCTAGAGTGATGTAAGCACTTCCTGGCCATGAAGGTTGCTCACTGCCAAACACTCGTGAGTGAGAGTCATTCTCACCCAAGCACAAGTCTCTCATCACTCGAGTGAGGTCGTCTCCACTCGAGTGAGGCTGTCAGAAATTAGTATTATGCCTTCAAAAAAGGGGTCTTTAGGGTAGTTTCTTCTAACCCTTTAGGCATATGTTTAGGCCTCTAGTGGTCACCTAAAGAGTCCTAAATGACAACCAACTAAGTGTATTATGAAATTAAGAACTTAGAAAAGAGATTGATCAGTTGTCCCTAATTTGGTATAGGATTTAACATCTATCGCCCTCGTGAGACCACGGTACCGGAGCCAGTCAAGAAAGATACAGGTAGTAACTCTTTCTGTATATCTTATGTGATATATTGTATCTGTGCTATATCATTGTGATGAGATGGGTTCGTATGCTGCAAGTTTTGTGAAAAATGTGTGAGCACCGCTATACCAATAGTCCCTGAGTCGCTAACAATGGTTCGGGTAGAGTTTGCCCCATCTTGTGATGAGGGATTAAAAATTGTTGATTTCATTTTATTGGTCTCTATTTCACTTAAATTTCGTAATCCGTATGTAATTACTGTAAGGGGGGTTATATTTTTGGTATTAGAGCTGTAGTTCCTGGCAAGGGTAGAGTTTGCTAGGATAGCTCCTATAGTGTGGTCTCAGTGATAGAAAATTATTGTGAATAACTGTCGTATACATATATCTATCTGGTTATGTGGATATATGTGCTTTATGGAAATTATGTGAATATCATAATTATTGGATTAATGGAGTGAGTTCTTTGTAGAATGAAAAGAACATCAAAAGGTTGCCTCAGATGACAACAAGTAGATCCTGAGGTGGAGGTGGTCAATGACAATCCACCAGATCCTATGCAAGAGTTGATGGGATTGATAAAGGATCAACGGGATATGATTGCTGAGCTAAGAGAATAGCTCAGAGCTGAGAAAGCCAAGAATAATGAGGGTAGAGCTCAGTCTACTTAAGAAGGAACTCAAGAGAAAACCCGAGAGAAGACTAGACTAGAAGATACTGCTGAAGGGTCGGCACGACCACTTGAATCACCTCCTCATACTGAAGCGAATCAAAGGCCGCATGGGAAGTTGGTCAATGGGGAAAGAGATCTTCAATTTTGGGTTTCCAAATTCTGTAAACACCTACCTTCGGCATTTAAGGGGAAATTTGATCCTCAAGCGGCTGAAGATTGGTTAAACTGCCTTGAAAAGATATTCAAACTCTTAGAGTGTCCCTCAGAAGTGAAAGCCAAGTTGGCGGTGTACAAGCTCAGGGGCGGAACATTGCTTTGTCTTTAAAGAGCAAGAATATACCATCGACTTGGGAGGTGTTTCAACAACACTTCAATAAGAAATATTTTTCCAAGTCGGTGAGGCTTGAGAAGGAGACCGAGTTCCTGAATATCAAGCAAGGGGACACAGAGTCATTTGATGAGTATTTGTCCTGATTCACCCGGTTGTTCTGATATTCCTCTTATCTTCAAAAGATGGATGACGAGGAGTTAAGCTCAGACTTGCTTATACAGGGTTTGAGGCGTGATATGAGAAAGAGAATAGCCACCCATCGGTTTTCCAAGTTCAACAAGGTTGTTGAAGAATGTCGGATCATAGAGAGCAATCTGAGAGAGCTGTATCTGGCTAAGACTGCTAGAGATCATAAACCCCAAAAATTTGTGACTGAGTGGAAATGTCATCGCTGTAACCAGTCGCATTATGGCAAAAATTGTCGGGGTGAAATGATTTGTTTTAACTACAAGCAACCTGGACATCTTTCTAGAGATTGCTAGTGACCGCAAGTGGAGTAGAGGCCAAGGACTCAGGGCTGAGTATTTGCTATGACTCATGAGGAAGCCTGGAAGTCCCTAGAGTTGATACAAGGTACAGTTCTTCTCAACGGATATGTGTTACAAGCATTGTTTGACTCGGGTGCAAGGCACTCCTTTATTGCTTATAATTGTATGAAGCGTCTGGGGATGAATGTGTATAAATTACCATTTGATTTGATTGTGTCAACACCAATGGGTGTTAAGGCGGTAACTACTGAAGCCTGTCTAAATTGTGTTGTAACCGTAAAGGGTCATGAATCTGTGGTAGATATGATTTGTTTACTGCTCTGCCAGTTGGAAGTCATTTTGGGTTTTGATTGGTTGAGAGTGAATAATGTGTTGTTAGATTGTGGGAACAAAAGGATAGTGTATCCTGCTTCTCAAAACATAGAGGATGAAAATGTTGGTTTAAATTTCCTTACAACAGCTAAGACTGAGAAATATTTGCATAAAGGTTGTCAGGGGTATATGGTTTTCTTTTCTTTGCGAGGAGAAACCAGTGAGTCTTTGAGAAGTATACCCATAGTGAATGAATTCCCTGAGGTCTTTCCGAATGACCTAAGTGGATTACCTCTTGAAAGGGAAGTTCAGTTTTCGATTGACATTGTGCCTGGAGCTGGTTCGATATCTAAAGCCCTATATTGTATGGCCCAAAATGAAATGGCTGAATTGAAGAAGCAGATTGAAGATTTGCTTGAGAAAGGGTTTATTAGACCCAGTGTGTCATCTTGGGGTGCTCCAGTTTTTTTTTTGTGAAAAAGAAAGATGGGAGTCTTCATTTTTGCATCGACTATAGAGAGTTGAATAAGATTACCGTCAAGAATAAGTACCCTCTCCCTCGAATTGATGATTTGTTAGATCAACTATCTAGTTCATGTGTCTTTTTGAAGATTGATCTAAGATCGGGGTATCATCAGCTGCGAGTGAAAGCGGAAGATGTTCCAAAAACTACTTTCTGGACTAGGTATGGTCATTATGAATTCTTAGTGATGCCATTTGGGCTAACTAATGCGCTTGCAGTTTTCATGGATTACATGAACCGTGTTTTCTGACAATACCTAGATCAGTTTGTTATGGTATTCATTGATGACATTTTGATATACTCTAAGAGTAAAAAAGAGCATGAGCATCATTTGAGAATTGTGTTGAATATATTACGTGAAAAGCAACTCTAGTAAGTGTGAGTTTTGGCTAGCTGAAGTGAAATTCTTAGGCCATGTTATCTCACAAGAAGGGGTCTCTGTGGATCCCAGTAAGGTGGAAGCAGTATTGAACTGGAAGAGGCCAGAATCTGTGGCAGAGGTACGCAGTTTTCTGGGTCTTGCTGGTTATTATCGGAGATTCATTCAGAATTTCTCCCGTATTGCATTACCGATGACCAAACTCACGAGAAAAGATCAGCCGTTTGAGTAGGATGAGAAATGTGAAAATTTTTTTGTGGAGCTGAAGCAGAGGTTAACTACGGCACCTGTGTTGATTTTGTTCGATCCCAGTTTGACATATGTTGTGTATTCTGATGCCAGTGGGCAGGGATTAGGGTGTGTCCTTGTACAGCAAGGACGTGTGGTGGCCTACGCCTCTCGACAACTCAGACCTCATGAATTGAACTATCCCACTCATGATCTGGAGCTTGCGGCTATTATGTTTGCCTTGAAGATTTAGAGGCATTATTTGTATGGTGTGACCGTGGAACTGTACTGCGACCACAAGAGTCTCAAGTATCTATATGATCAGAAAGAATTGAATATAAGACAACGACGCTGGATGGAGTTGCTTAAGGACTACGACCTGGAAATAAAATATCATCCGAGTAAAGCAAATGTAGTCGCTGATGCTCTTAGTCGAAAGATTGTGCTTGTGGCGGCTATGATGATACAAGAGGGAAAGTTGATTGCTGATTTTCATGATTTGAATTTGTCGAACCAAATCATCTGTACCAATTATACTGTTTCCTAAAGGGAAAGTGACTTGAGAGCTGAGATTGAAGAGGCTGAAAGGCAAGATGATTAGATACAGCGTAATCTAGCTAGAATAGAATGGGGAGAAGCTCAGGGTTACGATGTGTCGCCTAGTGGATTGATTCATTATCAGAAGAGAATTTGTGTTCCACTTAAGGTGGATTTAAGGCAGAAGATCTTAGATGAGGTGCATAAGAGCCGGTACACTTTTCATCCTGGTATGACCAAGATGTATCATAATTTGAAATCTGTGTATTGGTGTCCAGGATTGAAGAGTGATGTGATGAAATATATGGTGAGGTGTCTCACATGTCAGAAAGTGAAGATTGAGCAGCAAAGACCGCCTGGTTTGTTGAAAAGTCCTGAAATTCCAGAATAGAAATGGGAAAGTGTGACCATGGATCTTGTTGTGGGATTGCCCAAGATCAGGAATTATGATGTGATCTGGGTCATTGTGGACTGGTTAACGAAGTCGGCGTACTTCTTATCGATCAATGCTAGTTACTCACCAGACAAGCTAGCATAAATTTATATTCATGAGATTGTGAAGCTCCATGACATATTGAAGAATATCATTTCCGATCATGATCCCTGATTTACTTCAAGATTCTGGAGGGCATTCCATGAGGTACTGGGTACTCAATTGAGATTCAGTACGACCTATCATCCTCAGATGGATGGATAGTCAGAGAGGACTATACAGAACTTATAGGATATGTTACGAGCATATGTTCTTGACTTTAAAGGGAGTTGGGATCGTTTTCTTCCACTTGTGAAATTTGCCTACAACAATAGCTATCATGCGAGCATTCAGATGGCGCCGTATGAAGTGTTGTATGGAAGAAAATGTCAATCGCCATTGTGTTGGAATGACGAAGAGGAAATTGTATGGGCTGGATCTTGTTGATCAAACCTCAGCCCAGATTCGAATCATTCGTAAGAGGCTTCTTGCAGCTCAGAGTCGGCAGAAAAGTATGCGGACAAGAGGAGAAGGCCTCTAGAGTTTAAGGTTGGTGACCATGTGTTTCTGAAAGTATATCCTGTCACCGGTATTGGGCGAGCAATCAAGTGAAGGAAATTGAGCCCGAGGTATATAGGTCCTTTTGAGATCATCAGAAGGATTGGACCTGTGGCATACCGAGTAGCCCTACCCCTGAACTTGAGCAGACTCCATGATGTATTTCATGTTTCCCAATTAAAGAAGTACCAACAGGATCCATCTCATGTTGTTGAGTATGAGAATGTGGAGTTGCAAGATAACTTCACGTATGCGGTGGAGCCAGAGAGGATAATTGATTGAGAGGAACTTTGGCTCAGACATCGGAGAATCCCTTATGTGAAAGTGATCTGGAAGGGTACAACCCAGAGGGAAGCAACTTAGGAAGCGGAAGAAGATATGCAAAGGCGATATCCGGAGTTTATGGCTCAAGTGGTGTAGCAAATTTTGAGGACGAAATTTATTTGACGGAGGGAGAATTGTAATATCCCGATTTGTGATTAGGGCTAATGACTCTGAGAATTATTGTAATTAGTGTAATTAAGCACTTTTGGGATTATTGTAATGTGAATTTGGTATAAATGTGTGTGGTGTTTAAGATCAAGGGTTGAGATTCTTTGACTATGGGTCAGAATCCTATGCTTTGTGATTGTGTGAGCTCATAAAGGAATGAGTAGGATGGTGACAAGTGGCATTTGGTAAGCCATTGGATGAGACACAAGAGGACAAAATATCACTTTTCCCTCATTCTCTCACTCTTATTCGGTGGAAGTGTGTATGGGCAATAAAGAAAAAGCTTGTTCATCATCATTATTTTCATCATATCACCATTTCCCTCTCTCTCCTCTTTCTCCATAGTTCCGGTGATCAAGGGAAGAGGAAGAAGAAAAGGTGAGAGTTTGATGCTTTGATTGATCTCTAATACCTTAAATCTCTTCTCTAAAGATATGCATCTCATTGAGAGCTTCAACTTGGTGATTTTAGAATCTTGAAATAGTGGTGATTTGTGTGATGGTCAAAATTGGAAGTTAAAGAATCAAGATTTTGGGTTTGGCAAAGTAAAGAGGTAGGCATTTAGTGCATTTTGATGTATGGTTTGTGATTTTTGATGAAGTTTGTGAAAATCTGGAAAATTTGGCCTAGCTTATGTCCATTTTTGGATATATGAGTTTCATAGTATTTGATGTTGGAAATGGTCTATTGTGAAGATATTTGAGAATTGGATTTAGTTTGGAATGTTGGAAATGAGTTGAATGAAATTGGACATTGGTTGTGTCATAGAGACCTAGGTGCATGATTGTGGTAAAAAAGGTTTTTGGATTGTTTGAGGTTACCAATGTGTTCCCTAGTTAGTGCTAAGTATGTATGAGCTTTTGGTAGAGTTTGTGAACTATTGGGTATGAATTTGACCAACTGGTATTTTCTAATGTTTTCTGCATTTCTGGTCTCTGATGCACAACACTCGAGCAGAGGAAGGTCATGCTCGAGTGTTGTGTGCATTTTTCCTTGGCTGCTCAGAGTTTTGTTAGGGTTCTTTGAATGAGGCTCAAGTGCACTTCCTTGTTCTCGAGTGAGGGAAGATCATGCTCGAGTGAGCTTGGGTTTGCTCGAGTGATGGTGTGAATCCAGAGTTGGGGTTGCTCTCGGGTCCTCACTCGCTGGTTGATGCCAAGAGTGTGCTTTGACACTCACAAGCATAGTTGTCTCACCCGAGTGCTGGGGGTCATGCTCGAGTGAGCTGGTGCTTCTGGTGTGGTTTGTGCTCTCGGCTTGTCACTCATGGTGTTGCACTTTCGGGGACTCGAGCAGAATTATGGTCATCACCCGAGTGCAGAGCTTGATGCTCCAGTGATGTGAGCACTTCCTGGCCGTGAAGGTTGCTCACTGTTAAACACTCGTGAGTGAGAGTCATTCTTACCCGAGCACAAGTCTCTCATCACTCGAGTGAGGTCGTCTCCACTCGAGTGAGGTTGTCAGAAATCAGTGTTGTGCCTTCAAAAAAAGGGTCTTTTGGGGTAGTTTCTTCCAACAATTTAGGCATATGTTTAGGCCTCTAGTGGTCTCCTAAAGAGTCCTAAATGATAACCAACTGAGTGTATTATGAAATTAAGAACTTGGAAAAGAGATTGATCGGTTGTACCTAATTTGGTATAGGATTTGATATCTATCGCCCTCATGAGACCACGGTACCGAGCCAGTCAGGAAAGATATAGGTAGTGACTCTTTCTTTATACCTTATGTGATACATTGTATGTGTGCTATATCATTGTGATGAGATGGGTTCATATGCTGCAAGTTTTGTGAAAATTGTGTGAGCACCGCTATACCAATAGCCCTTGAGTCGCTAATAATGGTTCGGGTAAGGGCTATGTGCCTTCCCGGCAGTAAAAGGGGATGAGGTTAGGGTGTCATATATGTGATCATGTGGGCCGAAAGGCTGATTGTAAGCTGAAAGGCTATTTGTGAAGGCCGACGGGCCAACTGTGAAAGCCGAAAGGCTATATGTGAGCCGTAAGGCTATTCGTATGCACTGCCACGCCAATAGCCCCTGAGTCACTAACAACAGTTCGGGAAAGGGGTGTGTGCCTTCCCGGCGGTAAAAGGGAATGATTTGTTAACTGTGATAATTGTATCCTAGGATAATTCATAAAGATTGTCCTAAAATGTCCCTGGTTGGTCATCTATGCGGGAGCGGAGATGAAATAAGATCAGTATGACTTTGATAAGATATGGAGGTACGAGTCAAAGTCTTAGGCACTTGTAAGAGTACAAGGTGTTGGACCGACCCACTATGAGAAAGCTACATGGATCAAGTCATAAGCTTTTCTCATGTATAACCACGTCACAATGCCTTTAGACGTGAGGTCATCATGGATTCCTACATCAGAGTTGCTAAGCTTTGAACTAGTCAAAAGTCACTTTTGACAGAGTGATGATAAAGGCTATGATCGGGCTTAGTGATTTTTCATGTAGAGGAATATGAATGATCAAGATGGAATTTGTCCCTCACATTAGTAGAGAGATATTACTGGGCCCCTCGATGAGTGAGTCTGAGAAATGTATCGCCATATTATGATGAAAGGAGTTTCTGTCTTTGTTATCAGGCTACTCAGGAATCGAGAAAGTAATGGACAGGAAAAAGAGGATGACATTATCCATGCCTTATCCTTGATCGATATATCGTGTGACAAAAGGGACGTGACATGGTTGTATAACAGGTTGCATCGTGATAACAATTCTCATATGAATTGGGTAGTCGTAATGTCTTGCTAGAGGCCGCTTGCGATTTTTGGGTTAGTTAGTTATTGGCCCACTGCCAACTTCATATAGGCCTATAGGGTTGCACACAAGAATGGCCCAACAAGAGATAATGTTTAATTTAGGGTGGATAAATTTTATATATATATATATATAATATAAAATTCATTAATAATATTATATAGATCTATATATTTTCAAAATATATATCTTATATATATATATGTATATATATATATATATTATATGATATTATTATATTGTGTTAGTTTTAAATTTAATTTATTAACATATATTAAATTTAATAACTAACATGATAGAGATACAGTATCTCAGATTTAATTTATGAAGATAAATTAAATCTAATGGCTCTTTATTTGGATTAAATAAATAGGTTAAATTAAAACTGTTGGACAAATTTAATTTAAACTGAATTTATTTAATTAGCTCATCAAGATAATTAATTGTTAATTAATTTCGAAATTGATGATGATTAATTTTGAAATTTGAAAATAGCCCTCATAGGTTATAAACTTGATAGAGCAGATATATTCATACGCACATGAGAATTGAAAGCCGCAAGTGAAACCCTAGAAGACATTAGAGGCGCTAGCATGCAGTCTCAATTGGAGAGCATTCGTGTGGATACCGGTAGAGGGAATGGACCTGACGTGTTGGCTCTTAGAGATCGTGAAAACTCTGAATCATCAAAAAGGTATGAATCCTTCCAACTTGGTTTAAACACCGTTGATAGATCCTCGATTAGGATCGATGAAATTTTTAAAATTCTGCTGCTGTGCCTACCGATCCTAACAGTGGCATCAGAGCCAGATCAATTGTGCGTTTAAATTGAGTTTATGATTCTTATACATGTGATATATATGGGATGTGTACGTATGTTTATAAGAAACACTCGAATATGCATGTGATTTAGTTAATACAAAATGAAATTATTTAGAAAGATGTGATCTTGTAATTCCGTTGATTTTCGTTTTCGTTTAAATTGAATCTTGAAATTGTTTCGTTTTCGGTCTTGAAACATGTATGTGATTTTCGTTTTGAACAAGCATGAAATTGGGTAAGGTACCTGAGATCGTAGTTGTAATATCCTGGATTGTAATCAAGGGATAATAACTTCAAATGATGTAATTAATGATAATTAAGCACATTTGAAATATATATTGTGTAATGTGATATCAAGATCATTAGTAATGATTTAATGAGTAATGTACTAATCAGGGGTAAATCGGTAAATTTACCAACCGTTTGGTTAGCTAATGATGAGGAAAACCCCTTAGTAATCAAGATCAATGGTTGAGATTGAAAGATCAAGGGGTGGAATTGTGTGCATGTGGATTTAGGTGAGATTATGGTGGGAAGAATGGGATGGTGCCAAGTGGCAAAATAATGACCATTGGATGAGTCAAAGTTTTCAAACTTTCCCTCTCTCCCTCTCAAGTCGGTTTGTGCATAGGGAAGAAGGAAATGATTTGATAATCAATATCTCATTTTTCTCTCTCATTTTCCTCCATTTTCGCTGCACAAGCTAAGGAAAGAGAAAGAGAAAAGCTTAAGTCTTGGTAAGTGGAGGTCTTTATATGCCTATGTACCCTTCATTAATGTTGATCAAGAGGATGAGAGCTTGACTTCTATGATTTCAGAATTTCCATTGGTGGTGTTTGATTGTTGGACAAATCTGGAAGTTGGTGGAACCAAGGTGTTGATTTCAGCAAGTTGAAGAGGTAGGTTTGTGATGCATTTTGGTATATATGTTAAGATGTTTGCCTAATCAATGAGAATTCTGGAAATTTGACCTAATTATGATGTTAATTAAAGGTTAGGCTTTGATTAGTGGGTCACTGTTCATTTGGTCAGTTTTGACACTTGGGAGTGATTAGAAGTTGATTTGAAGTGGAATAAGGGAAATGTGTTAAGTTGTGGTTTTGGTGGATTTATGGTTTAGAGATGTGAATTTTTTGTTGAGTGGAAATTTGGGTTGTTTTTGGTTGCCAATGGGTTCCTTGTGTTGAAACAAGTAAGAATGAGCTTTGACACAAGTTTTAGAACCATTGGAGTTCATTTGGTGAATTCTGGAGAAGTTTATCAGTTGCTGCGATCTGGTTCTGATGGGTATCACTCGAGTGAGAAGGAGTCTCACTCGAGCACAAGATGAACATGCTCGAGTGAGCATGTGTGTGCTCGAGTGAGGGAGCATAAAACACTGGGGGTGAGCGTTGCAAGTTATCACTCGTGGGCAGTTTGCCAAGAGTGCGCTGGCACTCGCGAGCATTGGAAGATCACTCGAGCACTGGAGTTTGTGCTCGAGTGAATCTGTTGCCTGGGAGTTGGGTTGCTCTCGGGTGGACACTCGCTGGACCTCATTTCCTTGTGCTCGAGAGCACTGAGGATCGGTGCTCGAGCACAGGTGTTTGTGCTCGAGTGAAGGTAGAGGAAGATGTTGAGAGATGCTCTCGGGTTGTCACTCACAGGCCTCACTTCCGTGGTGCTCGAGTGCTTCTGAGGTCTCTGCTCGAGCACAGCCTCTTGTGCTCGAGTGAGAGTGTAGAATGGTCGCGGGAGTTGCTCTCGGGCAAGCACTCCCTGCATCTCACTCGCATGTGCTCGAGTGAGAATGGGGGGTCATGCTCGAGCACGGCCATCTGTGCTCGAGTGAAGGGACCAAAAATCAGTGTTTAGCTTTCTAAAGAGGGATCTTTGGGGATAGGTATCCCAACCCTTTAGGCATATGTTTAGGCATTTAATGGCCATTTAAAGAGTCCAAATGAATACCAACTTAGAGTGTTATTGAATTAAGAACTTGGAAAAGAGATTGACTTAATGTCCCTATTTGATTATAGGATTTGACATCTACTATCCTCGTGAGCCTACTGTGCCAGTAACCGTCAGGAAAGGATCAGGTAGTGACTTTTCTTTTGTACCATATATGATGCATTGCATGTGTGTTATATCGTTGATTGGGAATGGATTCGTATACTGCGATCTTTGTGGATTTGTGTTAGCACTGTCATTCCGATAGTCCCTGAGTAGCTAACAACGGTTCGGGTTTAGGCAGTGTGCCTTCCCGGCGGAGAAAGGGGATGAGGATGAAGTGTGATATATGTGATATGTGAGCCGAAAGGCTATTTGTGAGGCCGACGGGCCATTTGCGAGAGCCGGATAGCTGTATGAGCTATAAGGCTATATTTATGCACTGCCACGCCAATAGTCCCTGAGTAGCTAGCAACGGTTCGGGTTAGGACTGTGTGCCTTCCCGGCGGAGAAAGGGGATGAGGGTGAAGTGTGATATGTGCTGCTGCTGTGTGATGATTTGCTTACATGTTGTGTGCTTATATGTGGTATAAATGTTTTGTTACTACTGGGATTCTTTTGAATCTCATTCTTTCCTTGAACTAACCTTTCAGACAGGGCGAGTGGCTCCAAGGAGAAGCGCGTGACCCGGAGCGGGTAGAGTTGCGTAGGGACATTTATTTTGGACATGTTGGTTAGATCGTTTAATTGGGGATTACTGTATAACGTTGAGTTGTAAATGGTTTGAATACTTGAACCTGTAGTTCCCTCATCAGGATTTGAAACTATATATATGTAGTTGAACCCGGGGGTTGCCGGGATTTTGGTTTCACACTCTGTCATACATAAATGTAGATAAACTGCACAGGTTATTATATTCGATAATTGAACTTGAGACCGGAAGAGGAATGAAGTTTTGAAAATTTCGTAAAGTCCCTACTACTAAAGGGAACATTTTATGGGCTTTAAACTATTCGGCGGTCTCTAATTTAATTTAATTACCTAATATCAAATTATAATTACGTGATTAAAGGCAGGGTGTTACAGTAGTTGGCGACAATTAAATCGGGTCTAGGTTCGAATATCTATTCGGGTAATAGGGATCCGAACTATGGGGAAGACAATCTGGATCAGAAGCGTTCTTGGTCATTGTTGTTTTTGTTTTGAAAAATTGGGTCCGAAATTTAAGAGATCATAGGGATATGATCCGAACTAGCGGGACCCCCGTGACCACCTCTGCGTAGCGCAATATAATCTGATCACGACATTTATTGCTTTTCATATTGTATGAATTCTTATTGTGGTTTATTATTTATCCTTGTTTGGGTATGGTGAACAACATGGCTTTAGAATTTTACAAAGGTTGTAATATTTAAATACAGCCTGCGTGCCGTGCCTTTCTCTAAATACTCTCGATGTACATTCTCTTCTCATCTCACTCCCCTCGAATGTTTAAACGAGGTTTCTCTCAATGTATTTCCTTTTATTTAGAGAAGTCCTCTCATTGGCTTGGGAGGATTTTAGGTTAGGTAAGCCATGTTGTGTCACGTTTAAATTATGCTTTTGATAAGATCATTGCATGATTACTTTTACGTTTATATGTATTTATCTGTATGAGATACGACCACGATTGCATCCATATAAACAAAACTAATTAATTAAGCCCTGTGAATCAAATCTTAAGTCATAATGCCGTCAATTAATGAATACTTGTCAAAACCTAGATCGCTCAATTGTGGAAACCACCAAAGTGGATGCACTTGAGTTATCTTGATGAGACAAGCTTGAGTAATGGTGCTGCTCATAATATTCATTATTGTTTTGACTTAATTGAGATTAACAAAACCGTTTTGAATCTCAAGGCATTAAATGGGGTTAAACATGCCGGATCATATGATGATTAAATCCCATAAAGATCTAAGAGTTACATGTGATGTAATTGGTAAATAGGTTACCTACCTAAATAACTTGAATTTAAGCATCTTGCCAAAGCGGACTTAAGTTTACGCCAAATATGGATCTTAGCCCACTAATTATTATATTGAGGGTTGTTAATTTAGTGGGAGATTACTAACTAACTTTGCATATTTTAATTGTAAAATCATGTCGACTAGTAATACTGCTACACTTTCGTTGCGATCGGTCCTTGAGAAGGACAAACTCAATGGGACAAACTTTCTTGACTGGTTCAAGAACTTGAGAATTGTTCTCAAGCAGGAAAGAAAGGCTTATGTCCTAGATCAACCCATTCCTGAGGAACCTGTAGCCAATGCTCCAGGAGCTTAGAGAGATGCTTACACAAAGCATAAGGATGACTCAGTGGATGTAGGTTGCCTGATCTTTCCACTATGGTTCCAGAGCACTAAAGAGATCTGGAACTCATGGAGGCTCATAAGATGATTGTACATCTCAAGGAAATGTTCCAGCAACAGGCAAGGCAAGAAAGGTATGAGACCACAAAGGCCTTATATTCCTACAAAATGGCTGAAGGTGCATCAGTTAGTACTCATGTGTTAAAGATGAAAGGCTATATTGATCACCTTGAGAGGCTTGGATTTCCCATGAGCCAGGAGTTGCTATGGATTTGATCCTCAACTTACTCCCGGAGAGTTATGACCAGTTTGTTATGAACTACAACATGAACAACATGGAGAAATCAATTTCTGAGCTGCATGGGATGCTCAAAACTGCTGAGTAAAGCATTAAGAAAAAGCCTAGCACAGTTTTGATGGTTCAGAAAGGGAAGGGCAAATGGAAGGGTAATGGCTCAGGTGGTAAGACCAAAGAGTCAAACAAGCCTGAAACCAAGCCTACACCCAAGAAGGCAAAGCCTCCAAAGGAAGGAGTTTGCTACTTCTGCAATGAACCAGGTCATTGGAAGAGGAATTGCAAACTCTACCTGGAAGATCTGAAAAAGAACAAGAAGGATAGTGACGGTATCTCTTCAGGTATTTATGTTATAGACATTCATTTTTCTACTTCCTCTATATGGGTATTAGATACTGCATGTGGTTCTCACATTTGTACAAATGTTCAGGGTCTAAAGAACAGTAGAAAGCTGAATAAGGGCGAGGTGGACCTATGAGTTGGAAACAGAGCAAGAGTTGCTGCTTTAGCCGTAGGCACTTATGAATTAGTTCTGCCCAGTAGGCTTTTGTTAGTTTTGAACAATTGCTATTATGTTCTTGCTTTAAGTAGTAACATTATTTCTCTTTCTTATTTGGATAAGGAAGGTTATACTTCTATTACTAGGAATGGTAAATGTTCTATTTATCGTAATGACATTTTCTATGTTGATGGTGATTTGCATGTTGGTCATTATATATTAAATTTGGAACATCCTAATAATGGGAATATCTATAACGTAACTACTAAGAGGATAAAATCAAACGATTTGAATCCGACCTACCTATGGCATTGTCGTCTAGTCCACATGAATGAGAAACGCATTTCTAAACTCCATCAAGATGGATTTCTAAACTCATTTGATTTTGAATCATATGATACATGCAAATCTTGCTTATTAGGAAAGATGACTAAGGCACCTTTTACTGCGCACAGTGAGAGGGCTACTGAATTATTGGGCCTCATACATACAGATGTATGTGGACCATTAAATATAGCTGCCAGAGGAGGTTATGTCTCCTTCATTACATTTATAGATGACTTTAGTAGATATGGCTATATCTATCTAATGAAACATAAATCTGAATCTTTTGAAATGTTCAAAATATTCCAAAATGAAGTACAAAACCAACTTGGTAAAACAATTAAAGCACTTTGATCTGATCGAGGTGGTGAATATTTGAGCCAATAATTCATTGACCATCTTAGGAGTTGTGGGATAATCTCACAATTGACTCCTCCAGGAACACCACAATGGAATGGCGTTTCTGAACGGAGGAATCGAACACTATTAGATATGGTTCGATCTATGATAAGTCAAACAGATCTTCCACTATCCTTTTGGGGACATGCCTAGAGACAGTTGCGTTCACACTAAATCAAGTTCCATCTAAGGCAATTGAAAAGACACCATATGAGATATGGACTGGAAAGAAACCAAGTTTATCTTTTATCAAGATCTGGGGATGTGAGGTATATGTTAAGCAACAAGCCTATGATAAATTAGCACCCAGATCTATAAAGTTCCTTTTTGTAGGGTATCCTAAAGAAACGAAATGATACTATGTCTACAATCCCACCGATAACAAAGTGTTTGTTATTCGAAATGGCAAGTTTCTAGAAAGAAAGTTTGTCTCTAAAACAACCAGTGGGAGTGACGTACATCTCGAAGAAATTTGAGAGCCACAAGATGGTACAGAACCACAAATGGAAATTAGAGAAGACTCACAACAAGTTGCTGAGCCTTCTCAAGTAGCACAAGGTCCACGAAGATCTGATAGGACATGGCATCACCCTCAGAGATATGGATTTCTGATTACTGAAGGCCGTGATGTGTTGCTCATTGAGCAAAATGAGCCCACTACCTATCGAGAAGCCACAGTGGGACCAAACTCTAAGAAATGGCTAAATGCCATGAACTCTGAAATGTAATCCATGTACGACAATCAGGTATGGACCTTAGTCGATCCACCTGATGGTGTAAAAACAATTGGGTGCAAATGGGGTTTCAAGGAGATAACTGACATAGATGACAATGTAAATGTCTTCAAGGCACGACTGGTTGCAAAAGGATTTACTCAAACTCATGGTGTAGACTATGATGAAACCTTTTCCCCAGTTGCAATGGCTAAATCAATCAGAATCCTTCTTGCCATTGCAGCATATTATGACTATGAAATATGGCAAATGGATGTCAAAATAGCCTTCCTTAATGGAAAGCTGCTTGAGGATGTGTACATGACACAACATGAAGGTTTTGTGCGTCCAGAGGACTCTGGTAAAATTTGCAAGCTTCAAAGATCCATTTATGGATTGAAGCAAGCATCTCGGAGCTGGAATCATCATTTTGATGGAGTAGTCAAAGAGTTTGGATTCATTCAAAACATCGATGAACCTTGTGATTACAAGAAGGTTAGTGGGAGCATAGTTGTATTTCTAGTGCTTTATGTAGATGGCATCTTACTCATTGGGAATGATATTCCTACCTTGCAGAGTGTCAAGTCTTGGTTAGGAAAGTCCTTTTCAATGAAAGACTTAGGTAAAGCCACCTATATCTTAGGGATTAGGATCTATAGGGATAGATCCAAAATACTAATAGGCCTAAGTCAGAGCACATACATAGACAAGATACTGCATAGGTTCAGTATGCATGATTCAAAAAGGGGTTACATGCCCATGTCTCATGGCATCCATCTTAGCAAGGATCTGTGTCCTTATACACTTGATCAGCGAGATCACATGAGTAAGGTTCCATATGCCTCGGCCATTGGATCCATCATGTATGCCATGTTATGTACTCGACCGGATGTCTCGTTTGCCTTAAGTATGACCTGCATATACCAACAAGATCCTGGTGAGGGTCATTAGACTACCGTCAAGAATATCCTAAAGTACTTAAGAAGGACTAAGGACTTATTTTTGGTCTATGGTGGATTGGATGATGAGCTCTGCGTAACCGGTTACACAGATGCAAGTTTCCAAACTGACCAAGACGACCTTAAATCGCAATCTAGATATGTATTCCTCCTGAATGGTGGAGCAGTAAGCTGGAAGAGCTCTAAGTAGAGCACTATAGCAGATTCTGTAACAAAAGTTGAGTATATAGCAGCATCAGATGCAGCTAAAGAAGCCGTTTGGATCAGAAAGTTTATTACTAAATTAGGGGTGGTGCCTACCATCTCAAATCCAATAGATTTATTCTGTGACAATAGTGGTGCTATTGCACAGGCCAAGGAGCTTAGGTCACATCAAAGGACCAAGCATATACTCAGGCGATTTCATCTTATTAGAGAAATCAATGATAGAGGTGATATAAAGATATGCAAAGTAGCATTAGAAGATAATGTTGCTGATCCTCTTACTAAGCCACTTGCACAGGCAAACCATGAGCGTCATGTTAGGGCAATGAGAATTAGGAAAATTAATGATTGCACCTAGGGCAAGTGGGAGGATGTTGGAAATTATGCCCTAAGGGCCAATCATTGTACTTTGAACATTATTATTTTAATGAAATTTCTCCATTCTGTTATCATATTATTTGCATGTTAACTGTGATAATTGTATCCTTGGATAATTCATAAAGATTGTCCTAAAATGTCCCTGGTCGGTCATCTATGCGGGAGCGGAGATGAAATAAGACCAGTATGACTTTGATAAGATATGGAGATACGAATCAAAGTCTTAGGCACTTGTAAGAGTACAAGGTGTTGGACCGACCCACTATGAGAAAGCTACATGGATCAAGTCATAAGCTTTTCTCATGTATAACCACGTCACAATGCCCTTAGACGTGAGGTCATCATGGATTCCTACATCAGAGTTGCTAAGCTTTGAACTAGTCAAAAGTCACCTTTGACCGGGTGATGATAAAGGCTACGATCGGGTTTAGTGATTTTTCATGTAGAGGAGTATGAATGATCAAGATGGAATTTGTCCCTCATATTAGTAGAGAGATATTACTGGGCCCCTCGATGAGTGAGTCTGAGAAATGTATGGCCATACTATGATGAAAGGAGTTTCTGTCTCTGTTATCAGGCTACTCAGGAATTGAGAAAGTAATGGTCAGGAACAAGAGGATGACATTATCCATGCCTTATCCTTTATCGATATATCGTGTGACAAAAGGGAAGTGACATGGTTTTATGACAGGTTGCATCGTGATAATGATCCTCATATGAATTGGGTGTCATAATGTCTTGCTAGAGGCCGCTTGCGATTTTTGGGTTAGTATAGTTATTGGCCCACTGCCAACTTCATATGGGCCTACAGGGTCGCACACAAGAATGACCCAACACGAGATAATATTTAATTTAGGGTGGATGAATTTTATATTTATATATATATATAATATAAAATTCATTAATAATATTATATAGATATATATTTTTTCTAAATATATATCATATATATATGTATATATATTATATGATATTATTATATTTAATAATATTATATAGATATATATATTTTTGAAATATATATCTTATATATATATATATATGTATATATATTATATGATATTATTATATTGTGTTAGTTTTAAATTTAATTTATTAACATATATTAAATTTAATAACTAACATGATAGAGATACAATATCTCAGATTTAATTTATGAAGATAAATTAAATCTAATGGCTCTTTATTTGGATTAAATAAATAGGTTAAATTAAAACTGTTGGACAGATTTAATTTAAACTGAATTTATTTAATTAGCTCATCAAGATAATTAATTGTTAATTAATTTCGAAATTAATGATGATTAATTTTGAAATTTGAAAATAGTCCTCATAGGTTATAAACTTGATAGAGCAGATATATTCATACGCACATGAGAATTGAGAGCCACAAGTGAAACCCTAGGAGACATTAGAGGCGCTAGCACGCAGTCCCGGTTGGAGAGCATTCGTGTGGATACCAGTAGAGGGAGTGGACCTGTTGTGTTGGCTCCTAGAGATCGTGAAAACTCTAAATCATCAAAAAGGTATAAATCCTTCCAACTTGGTTTAAACGCCGTTGATAGATCCTCGATTAGGATTGGTGAAATTTTTAAAATTCTTCCGCTGTGCCTACCGATCCTAACACTATCATCCCCTGAAAGATGGATGATCGGAAAGAACCATTCAGATGCTAGATGATATGTTGAGAGTATGTGTCCTAGACTTTAAAGGGAATCGGGACTACTTCCTTCCACTTACTGAGTTCCCCTACAACAATAACTACCACGCGAGCATCCAGATAGCTCCATATAAAGCGTTGTATGGGAGGAAGTGTCAATCACTATTATGTTGGATAGAGCTGTCTGAGAGAAAGTTGTATGCGTCAGATCTTGTTGATCAGACCTCAGAGCATATCAGAATCATTTGAAAGAGGCTCCTTACAGCGCAGAGTCAATAGAAGAGCTACGCTGACCTCTGACCTCTAGAGTTTGAAGTGGACAATCATGTGTTCTTGAGAGTGTCTTCGGTCACTGGCATCGGAAGGTTGATCAAGTAGAAGAAATTGAGCCTGAGGTACATGGGTCCTTTTGAGATTCTTATGAAAATCATGCCTGTAGCATATCGAGTAGCCCCACCCCCTAACTTGAGCAGACTCCATGATGTATTCCATGCTCCCTAACTAAATAAGTACCAACCATATCCAACGCATATCATTGAGTATGAAGATGTCGACCTGCAGGACAACTTCACATATGCAGTAGAGCTAGAACAAGTCATTGATAAAGAAGAACAATGAATCGGACACTGAAGCATACCATTTGTAAAGGTAATCTGGAAGGGAAAGTCTCAGAGGGAAGCAACTTAAGAAGCAAAAGCGGATATATAGAAACGTTATCCGGAGTTTATACCTCAAGTTGTGTGACAAATTTTAAGGGTACAATTTATTGTACGAGGGGAGAAATGTAATGCCACAAAATGTGATTAAGGGCTAATGACTCCAAAAGTGAATGTAATTAACGTTAAACAAATACTTTTGGAGAATACAATATGAGTTGTGGTTTGAATGAACAATAATCAATGCCTGAACCCTGTATTTAAGCTTAATTATGTTGTTAAAGCTTAAAAAACCACAAGAGGGGGGAGGGCGCATGAATAAGGGAATGGAATGAGAAAATGTGCTGAGTGGTAATTTAATAGGAATTTCTATAGTCAGGGGAAAACTTGGAAGAATAGAAAATTTACCAGCCAATAGTCAGTAATAGAAGAAGAACTTAATTACTAGCTAATGAAATTGGTTAGTGAAATCATGTGGTTACATGTCTAATAAGAAACCATGAGATCATGACAATTGGCATACCATTGGTCAAGCAAGAGAGTTGAAAAGTCAACTTGGCAATTTTTAATTGTATTTTCTCTTCCCTCTCTTTCTCAAGTCAGCTAAGGGAGCTAAAAAGAAATTTACATCATCATCATCTTCTATTCTCTCTTACACTCCATGTTCATCCAAGCTAAGAAGAGGAAAGAAAAAGAAATTCCAAGTTTAATATGAGATTTTGACTTAATAGTTGAGCTCAAATGCTGAAATCCTCTTCATTAATCTTGACCACCTTGATGAGAGCTTCATCTCTATGGTTTCAGATTTTTAAGAAGAGGTGTTTGAGTGCTTGAGAAAAATTGAAGGTTATGGAATCAAAGAATAAGCTTTAGAAAGTGAAAGAGGTGAGAAATAGCTACCTTTTGGTATATATGTTGTGGCCAGTCTTGAAACTTTGAATTTCTAGATTTTTGCCCTAGTTTTTGTGCATATAAGGATAGAATGAATTATATGATGTGTTGTGTTGGAAATGCTGTGATGTTGTGCCATTGGAACAATAAAATTGATTTGAAGGTTTGCATGTGAAATTGGGCAAAATTGGGTTTTGTGTTGTAATGTTGTCCCAAAATAGAAATTGTAGATGAGATGTGATTTTGGGTGTTTTGATATTTCTATTGGATTTCTTGTGGAAAATTATATAAGAATAGGTTTAGTTGTGAATTTTGAGAACCATTGGACACTTTGGTGAAAAACTAGAAATTTTGGAAAATGGTCAAGTGTAAAATTCTATGCAGGGGACCAACTATTCAATGTAATTTGAAATAACAAATGGTGTCAAAATGTTGTGAAATTTTCCATATTTGTAGTTCACATTGCAAGCTTTCCAGTGATATAAAGTTTGAGCCATTTTGATGTTTGTGTAAGAAGTTATGGTCGTTTGAAAATTAGCCAGGAGACAAGTCCATGGTTAGCCGCGGCAAGGGATATGGGCCACGACCCAAAACCTTCTGACCAGTTCTTAGCGGCAGCCCAAAGGGTATTGGCCACAGACCAAAACTCTCTGCCCTGTTTCTAGCCGTAACCCAAAAGTTTTTGACTTGTTTTTGGCTGCGGCCTAAAAGTTTCTAACCTGTTTTTGGCTATGGCTAGAGAATCTTGGTTGTAGCCCAAAACATTCTAACCATTCGTTGGCTGTGGCCAGTGGATAGCTTGGCCACGGCCAACCCTTCAAAAATGGCATTTTGAACTTTCAAAAGCTAGTCTTTGGTCAAGTCTTTCCCAGCCCTTTAGGCATTTGTTTATACTTCTAGTAGCCACCTAAAGGTCTCAAATAATAACCAACTTTAGGTGTTTTGGAAGTAAGCACTTGGAATAGAGACTAACACATTATCCTTGATTATGGTTTTTAGGATTGTATATTTGCCCTATACATGATCAACTAGTTCCAAAGCACACTCGAAAAGAACATGGTAGTGACACTTTCTCTTATACTATGTGTAATGCATTGTATGTAAGTCTTATCATTGAATTGTGTTGATTGCCAATGATGCGGTGTATATTGCTGTGAAAGCTATGTGTATACAACTGTGAGTGCTGTCGATTGTGACGCTAGTCACGTATCATGTGTACACAGCCGTGAGTACTGTCAATTGTGACGCTGGTCTCATATCATGTGTATACAACCGTGAATGCTATTGTTTGCGATAAAAGTCACGCATCACTGTGATCGTTGTTGCTATTACTGCTTGGTGATTTGCTTGCATGCTATATGATTATATATTGTATGAGTGATTTATTATTATTGGGATTCTTTTGAATCTTATTCTTTCCACTGACTAACCTACAGCCAGGGCAAGCGGCTTAAAGGAAAAACAAACAACCAATGATGGCTAGTACTTCGCTCGGGATGTAATTTTAGTAGTTGGTGATTCTTAGAAATTCATAACATTCCAACATATTTTCTTCTCTTTTTACCTACTTTTGAGTTCAAAATGTATATTGAAAGAAGTGTATAGAAGAAAATGTTCATATCAAAGTATCAAGCAAAAATCAAAGAAATTCTTGTTATATTTGTGATTCAATTGAGAATTTAAATATCCTCTCTGTTTTGTAGGAGGATGAGGACAAGTGTTGAAGCCCTATAGAACCAAGAAACAAGGAAAGAGCAAAGGAGGTGAAGCTTTGCAAAGATATAAGGAACTTCTGCAACTTGCCTCAACAAGTTGACCAACTGGCCATGGCAAGTAATCATTCTCAAGAAGTTTACTCTCTGTGTAACTGGTCTCAACAAGTGGACAAACTTGCCCTAGCAAGTCATCCCTGTTTGCTCTCTGTGTAACTGGCTATAGCAAGTTGGCAAACTTGTTGTGGCAAGTACTCTTTGTATGCTCTCTGTGTAACTGGCTACAACAAGTTGACAAACTCTTGCTGTAGCAAATTAAGAATATGAAGGAAAATTGACTCTCTGTGTAACTGGCTATGGCAAGTTGATAGACTTGCAGTAGCAAGTCCTGAAAAAGTGCAGCTGTGCATTTTGATTTCAGAAGTGAAAAAACACTACTTAACCTAGGGAAGAGTGCCGAAAACACACTCTATACTCTAGGAAGCTGAAGCACGCAAGGAGACACCTTGGAGAGGAGATTTTAGAGAGTTTTGGAGCTTGGGTGGTGGTTCCAATAGGGATTTTATATGGATTAAGTACTTATTCCCCCTTTATATTTGTGATTAATGATGAAATTATGCTGATTTGCTTAATGCATCTTATTGATTGGCCACCAATCAGATTGTTGGGTTCACTTGATTGATGTTTGAGAGGGCTAGATTGAGTATAAAACTTGAGTTTAATTGTGTGAGAACTTGAAATTTGTGAATTGAATGGATAATTTTGTGAATGAGATAGAGATATACTCATTAACCTCAAATAACCAAATAGGATTTGCAATAAAAATCAGGGTTTAATTAGTTAATTAAGAGATTGATGAATTAATTAAACTAAACACCTATTTGGAGACTTGAGAGAGCACTTATAGATAACTTAGTATCATTGGCTAGTATAATCCTTCATTAAGTAGCATATATTTGGGGGATTTGAGTGAGTGCTTTTGAAATATAAGGGGGATAAACCATTCTAAGTTTCATTTAATACTTGAATTTAAAAAAATCATTTGTTTTTATAAATTGTTAGTTTAAAGATAGTTTTAAATTTCTCTTTCAGCTCAACATGTTATAGCTTAACTTGATCAATTTCAAATGATTCCATTTAACCTAATTAAACATAAGGTTACATTAGTTAGCTCACTTTCATCATAGTCCTCGTGGGAATGATCTTTACTTATCACTTGATTGCTTGAAGCGATCCATGCACTTGCGGTAGGAACAAGTTTTTGGCTCCATTGCCAGGGACTATTGACTAAAGTCTTTTGCGTTAATTAGTGTAATTGTGTGCTTGATTACGCTTGAATCTTCCTCCTCTTCTTGGTTCACTTTCTTAATTTACTTTGTTTTTAAGTATAGTTATAGCTATAGCTCTTTTTCTTTTGTTTTCTTAGTTTAGTTCGATTAGTTGATAATTTTGATAGTCATTGTGGAAATTTTTGAATTGTAGGTACTCTTGCTCCATATGCAAACTGATTTGGAGGTCGTTCTTGACGGTGTTGTTGAAGAGTATTTTTTAGAAGATTTTGAAATTAAACCGGAGACTCCACTTCCTGTGTAACCTATCCAAGGACCTGCACCTTTACCGGCACCAGAGCAACCAAGACCACCACCTCTTCCTCATCCACATTACAATATGGCCAATCCTAATGATGATGACTTGGAGCGCACCTTAGATGAGTACATAGAGCAAGAAAGCTCCACTTATCAATTTAGCATCCAGTTTCCTGCTAATTAAGCTCAAAATTTTGAGTTGAAGCCAATCATGCTTCAAATGCTCCAGATGATTGGCTTGTTTTCGGGAACTCAGAATGAAGACCCCACTGACCATTTGACACACTTTGTATAAGTGTGTGAGAACTTCAAGTTTCATGAAGTAACTTTGGATTCGCTCAGATTGCGACTCTTCCCTCTATCACTTGACAAGAAGGCAAGAGCTTGGCTTACAGCTCTACCTCCTAACTCTATCACTATTTGGGATGAAATGGCATCCAAATTTAAGGTAAAATTCATTCTAAAGGGTAGACAGGCAATTCAAAGAGCTGAACTCTTGGGTTTTCAATAATAGCCTAGTGAACTTTTTCATGAAGCATGGGAGAGATTCAAGGAGTTGTGGCATAGTTGCCCCAACCATGAACAAAAGACCTATGTTTTGCTTGAAACCTTTGCGGCCGGATTGGATGTACCCACTTCAAATATGCTCAACAATGCCTCAAATGGTGGAATTGGCAAGATGAGAGTTTGTGATATATCACAGTTGTATGAGGACATTGCTTCTAGTTCCTTGCAACAATATGAAAAATCACATTCTAGCTATATAACATATAAGGAACCAAGTCCTTTAAGTAGTTCAAATGTGTCTAAAGAAATTGTTGCTCAACTTGAAGCAATTACCAAGAGATTTGATCAACTTGAGTTGAGAATGGAGAAAAATTCCTCCAAGTATGTGAATGCTATTCAAGCTCCAAGTCTTTCTTGTGAAATATGTGGAGAAGCCTACTCCAATAAAGAATGTTATCATACTATGGAGTTGGTGAGTTATTTGAACAATAATTAAAGGTATCCATGTGGCAACCCTTACTCTAATACCTATAACAAGGGTATAAGAGATCATCCCAACTTCTCTTGAAGGAATAGACCTAGTGAGAATCCAATTAATCACTATGCTTCTACTAGTAAACCAATGTGTCCACTGGGCTTTGAGAAATTACAAAAGCCACAAGAGGGTGATTCTGAGACAAATAAACTCTTGAGGCAAATTCTCAAAGGTCAAGAAAGCTTAGTTGGCACATTTTCTCTTCATGACACGGCAATCAAGAATCTTGAGATACAAGTGACACAAATTGCTTCACACTTGAGTGTTCAATCGAGAAATGGTCTTCTAAGTAATACTATTCCCAATCCTAGGTGAGAAGGTAAAGAAGAATGCAAGGCTCTTGGAAAAACTTTATCTGATGTTCCAAGTGTGGGTAAGGCTACTACTACAAAGTCAGAGGACTATGTTGTGTAAGATCTTAACCTTGATGAAGAGGTTGATGAAGAAATTGTGGTAAAAGAAAAGGACAACAAGAAGAGGAAGAAAACTGAAGTGAATTTAGATGATGTGGTGCAAAGCAAGCCCGTTGCTCTTGAAAATATAGAAGAGAATAAGAGAAAGACCAACACTTCTCCTCCACGATATGTCCCACCACCCCTTTTTCCACAGAGGCTCAAGAAACATCAAGAAGATGGGCAATTCAAAAAGTTTATTGAGATATTCAAGCAGTTGCATATCAATATTCCTTTTATGGAAGCTTTAGAGCAAATGCCTAAATATGCCAAATTTATAAAGGATGTCCTCACAAAGAAATAAAGGTTCAATGAGTTTGAAACAATGGCCATCACCACATGCTTCACTGATGTTATAAAGCAACTTCCACCTAAGTTGAAGGATCCTGGGAGTTTCCCTATACCTTGTCATATGGGAGGTAAATTCTTAGGGCATGGTTTATGTGATATTGGTTATAGTGTCAACCTTATACCTTTATCTGTGTTCAACAAGTTGGGATTAGGTGATGCTAGACATACCACGATTACTTTGCAATTGGTCGATAGAAGATTGTCTTATCGTAAAGGGATTATTGAAGATATGTTAGTCAAGGTTGATAAGTTCATATTTCCTGCGGATTTTATTGTTCTTGACTTTGATCCGAATAGAGAAATGCCCTTGTTATTAGGAAAACCATTTTTAGCAACTGCTAGAACCCTCATCGATGTTGAAAAAGGTGAAGTTACTATGTGAGTTAAAGATGAGCATGTTACTTTTAATATGAACAAGCTAATAAAATCTCCCAATGAGTCTAAACAATACTTCTTAGTTGACATGGTTGAGCAAGTGGAGCAAGAGGAATTCTGTAAATCAATTCATAATGAGCTTGTTGAAATCATGTCATTAGAAGCTCAAATAGATAGTCAAGAGGTGGAAGAAGGCATGGGTGTCTTGAGGGCAACACCGACTAATCCTAAGAGTTGGGTACCATTACAATCATTAAATTTCACTTACCTTGATAGACCATCTTTGAAGTCATCTATTAAAGAGGCATAGTTTCCTAATTTGAAGTTGCTACCTTCTAACTTGCAACATGACTATTTGGGAGCCAACAATCCACCATTGGGTATATCTTCACAATTAGTCATTCAACAAGAAAAACAACTTTTAGAAACTCTAAAAGCATGTAACAGAGCTATTGAATGGGCTACTGAGGTTGTGAAGATACAAGCATATACATCTAGTGTTGTTGGTTGAGAAATGAAAATGGTAAGGGAGTTCAAGTTAGTGGCCTTGGATTAAAGCACACCTGTGGTAGAGAGGTGAACCATCACGTTTTCACCTTACCTGTAGATGATATAACTTAAGGAGATGAAGAGTAGAACTAAAGACTATAAACTAAGCGCTTCTTAGGAGGCAACCCAAGTTCTAAACTAAAACTTTTCATTTTAAAGGTTTTTAGTGTGTTTTTGGTATATTTATGTTTGATCTTTTTGTTTTGTAGGAAAGAATGGTACCCCATCTTGAAACTTGATTTTTGAAACTCGGAGGAATGTCAATGAGGGAGGAGGAATTTATAAGTTACAAGGGAAATGCATTTCAGGGAAGTTTATTTAACTTTAAGCTCATATATGTGATTTTGGAGTGCATTTATGCTTATTGGTTAACTTGGAGTAATACTGATGCTACTATGATTATTTGGTTGATTCTTTATAATGAAATTCACTTGTGAACATTATTTGATGTAATTTGAGTATTGATAGTGATATGTTGTGGTATTCTCCATGAATGTGCTTATATTTGTGCGTTGTTGTCTTGGATGGTCTAAAGTCTTGCTCAAATTTCATTTTGTTCATAAATGTTGGTACAAAGCATGTTTAGTGGTTTTGAGGTGATTTGGGAATGTTTGGTGTGTGCAAAGTTATACTGTCACATGACAGCAAAACTTGCCATGGCTAGTGTGATAACTTGCCATGGCAAAGTTAACTATTTTATAGATAAATTTGCTCTCTATATAACTCGCCTCATCAAGTTTTGAAACTTGCCGTAGCCAATATTCTAACGTTTGCCTCTGTCTGATTGGCCTCAGCAAGTATAAAAACTTGCCGAGGCCAGTGGTCTTTTGACTTAAATTTTTTTTTAATTTAAAAAAAAAAAAGAAAATCAGAAAAATCATAAATAAATAAAAAAAAATTGATCCTCCCATTCCACCTTTATTGTTTCATTCTATTCTTATTTTACCTGAACTCGATCCACTTTGACTCCATATTCATTTCCAAATTTAAATCACCAATTTCCAAATGTAATTTCCCTTCACACCTCAAACCCTAATCTTCTCTTTTCCCTTGTGTGACCTTTATCCCCTATTTCTTCACTCTCCGATTTAGCTTCAGATTCACCACCGCTCCTCATTGCCGCTCAACTTCGATGACGCAAGCACGCCGCCTCTCCTTTCACCAACAATATCATCAAAACCACCGCAACCTTTGCTCTGCCTTCCTCCCTTCCTCGACGCTTATACTCGTCGGAGCTGCAAATCGCCATTCCGGTGATCTTTATTCTCTATGGTCGACAGTACCCTCAGCTACTCCGGCGACCTTTGCCACTTCAGCAACCTTCATCGCTGAACCCCCACCAAGCTTCACCTTTACTTTGTTTCTTTAACTGGTGCCGATGACATTACTCCTTTCCCGTCATTGCTCTCTCTCTCGCCCCTAACCGTCATTGTTGCTGGATTCTCTGCTTTCTGACGGTCTCAACTCAGAAGTAGGATTCAGTCGGTGTCTCGGTATTCTTATCTGTTTCACTGTGATTCCTGTTCCAATCTGCTATTATTCTTCTCTAAGGTAATTTCCATGTCCTTCACCCATGTCCTTTAGAGTTTTGGTTAGATTAGAATCGAGTTTTAGCTTAGTGAGTAATGGAATAAATTAGACTTGAACTGACAAGAGTTTGATTCGTGGAATAGACTAGTGGTGCTACTGATGATAGCTTATGAAACGTAAGATTGGAGTTTGGTTTCATTTCACTTATGATTTAAGCTTGCTGAACATTGTGGGCTTTGTTCGACATGGGTAATTGGTTCTTGTGTGTACATAGAAGGAATTTGCTGCTGAGGAAAAAAAACAAGGTACAAAAATCTGTTTTGGCACAAGTCCAATGGTTTCAGAAATATTCCATGGGTCCTCTATTGAATTGATATGTATTGGACACTATTGTTTTGCTTGTTATGAGTATTGGGCACTAGGATTGAATTGATACGTGATGATTTGAGGATTCATCAATTGTTTTGCTTGCTCACTCTGTATATGCTGGTATTAATGAGAACTAAATAATATTATTGATTTTTGAAATCTTTCAAAGTTCTCATGTTTGAAAAAGTTCTCTTGATTACTTGCATATACTTATTGGTGTAAGAATTTTTGCTCTACTAGATTATTGAGATTGTTGAGAATTAGGCTTGAACTTAGAATGTGATTTGAGGATTAGTAACTAACAATTAAGTCATGAAATTGCTGAATCATTTTCACACATGTTCCACATTTTTCCTAGCATAACAGATTGATTAAGCATTGTCACATGCTCCTCGATGGTGGCATTTTGAAATTTATGGGTTGCTGAGTTTAAATAGAAACTGTTGAATTTCAGTTTTGAACCATGAGAATACCAGGAAAGTGTACTGTTTGCTTGTGACAACTAGGTTGGTTCCAACTGTAAAAGATTTTGACCAAATTAGAAACCTTGTGCACTCATGCTTAATCAATTTGTTGGTGCTATTGGAATGTACTCGGATCTTTTCATTGTGGAAAATCAAATTGCCATTCATTTAGTTAAACCTGGACTTTGAGAACTCCTTTGAGATTAATTGTCTGTAATTACTGATTATTGCTTGTTAAATAGTCTCTGAACAAAATAGGTTGTAGCCTTAATTTCCTAGCATAGCTGCACGTGTTTGGCTAGTTTGAAAACTGAAGCATGTGGAAAGAACCTAAAAGCTCTGGAAACTGCATTTCCACTTTCAGGTTGTAATAAACTGAGTTTTAAAGTGTTTACATCATCTTTTGCATACTGATCTGTGAATGACCTTGGAACTTCTATTTTTATAGGTGGTATTTTGTTTGAATTCCATTGGTTTCACAACTTATTCTTAAAATTATATCACCTCCAGAAGTTTCTTTCACATGAAAAATGTTTTTGAAACTTTTCTGATTTGCCTTCATGTGTTAGCTATTTGGAAATTCCTCCTCTACTGGAACTTAGGACTGCATTGCAAATTGTAGTTGAGGGGTAGAGAATCACAATTGCTGATAATGGCTTGCTAAAATAGGTTCTGAAATTGCTGGTACAATTTGTTCATTTTCCATGTTGTGCTAAACCAGACTTGTTAGTTCAATACTGCCTTGCTGCTGAATTTTTGAAGTTCTGGAATCTATGAGCTGCTGATTTGGGCTTAAAAGGTGCTCAAAAATTTGTGAAACATGAAAATATTCTTTTACATATTGATGTGTAATTGGAAATGTGTTTTCTCTCATTTGAACACCATGCTTTGCCTAAACTCCAAGGATTGCAAATTGTCTCTTTGAATTTCAGGAATTGCAAAGTTTTTCTTAAATTGGTAGTTGTTCTTGCACAAGTGCTTCAATGGTCTAATTATGTAAAGTGTCTTGGAATGTCTCCAATGCTGAAATTAACTTAACTGTGTTTGTATCAGTCTAAATCTTTGTTTTGAGGTGATTTGAGGTCATTATAAAAAAGGTAGTGAGGTTAGGTGTAGGCTTGGAATCATTGATTGCAAAAAGGATTAGAATGAATTCAAGTTTGGGGGATCTTTTCTTTTCTTTTTGGATAGGTTAAGTTTGATTTCTTTCATGTTGAATGTGTTACATTCTTTTGTGAAGGTCCTATGTTTTATTGTGTTATTTGGCTGCCTTTAGCTGTGAATGCTTCCTTTTGCTTGTCATTATGAATCATGGTATCCTCCTCTGTTCTAGATTAGGCTGTTGATCACCTTTTGATGTGGATTTGTGTTTGTGGTTCTTGATGGTTACTGATGGCCAATGTTATTTGACACTTTTGTTAACATGAGAATATGACTTTCCTAGGTGTTGATAGCTAGTTTGATGGCTCATATAACTATTTCTTGATATTGCCTAGCTACTGATGGCTAGTGGTGAAAGTATATACAGGTTTTGTTCAGGCTACTGAGGGTCGTATTTTCTTTGTTATTGCTGTGGATGTGATTCTATATAGGTGCTAGCTCTCTTATTTCCGTTCCTTTTAGTTGACAATGAGGGCATTATCAGTTGTAAGTTTAAGGGTGAGAGTTTGCTGATTTTGAGATTTTGACAATTTTTGAATTTTTGATGTGTACACAGTGAAAATTTTGAACAGTTTTTTTGAAAAACTTGTTGGAATGTTTGAAATTTCTCATTCTTAAATTTTTTTGTTTTTTGTGAAGAATGTTAAAAATGTGCTGAAATTCTCATTTATTTGTCAAAGTTGCTTGGATAATCTAATGATATAAATTACTACTCACTCTTTTATATTTGATAGAAAATTTTGTTTAATGTGCATTGATGGATGTATTGTAGTGATCAATCATGTTATTCAGGAATTTTTAAGTTAAGAAAGCACTGTTGGAGTTAACTTTATTTTAGATGTTCTTGTTGAAGGGTTTTGTAGCAATTTGAGTTATATGCCTTTGTTTCAAATTTTTCGTTTCAGAATAATCTTTGGAATTCTTCAAAGCTTTTGATTTATGTCATGAGATTTAGAGAAATGATTAGGGTACTTCACATTGAGCCTTTCAAGTTTACCAAATTGATGTTATTCCCTTTTTGAACCCTTATTTTGAGCCTAATTAAAAAAAAATTAATGATTCTTTTTGAAAAGCCTAACATCTATCTACCTTAGCCAATATGAAAAAACTATGATCCCTTGTTTTGAGATAGATGATAATTGATTGGGTTGTGGAATGTGGTGATGTGTAGAATTTCGAATGATTGGACAAAGGAGTGTAGAAAGTAAAAGGGTTCACAATGTATAGAAATCAAGCCAAAAATGTAAAAAAAAACAAAGAAATAAAGAAATAAAATGGGAAAAAATGATGGAAAAAAGAAAGTACAAAAAGGTTTGATAGGGAAAAGATCAGTTTGGTTTAAGTTTAAGGGAGTATGTTTAATGAGAAAAGGAAGAAACCCCTTGAGTGGTTATCATCTATCTTGAGGTATTTGTTGATTATCCTTTACCTTTTCTTTTAAGAACCTAAACTTTGGCCCCATTACAAGCTAAACAGTCCTTTTGATTTTTAAGTCAAGTGAAGTGAATTAGAACAAAAGAGGAATGAATTAGAGAATGATGAATTTGATTGTTTGAATATGGGTATATGACTTGAAGTGTTGCTTTTAATTTTAGCAAGTGCAAAAGGAATACATGCTAACTCCATTCACATTCACACACACTTAGAAATTCTTGAAAAGCATGTTTTAAATCTATGAAGTGTTCATCTTTGCATGTTTTCTTGGTTTCCTATTTGATATAACTCTTTGAGCAGCTAATGAGGACAAATTTACTCATGCATCGATGACTGATACTTGAGAATTTAGTGAAGATACAAGTTTTTGTTTGAGGACAAGCAAATGTTTAAATTTGGGGGTGTGTTGATTCTTAGAAATTCATAACATTCCAATACATTTTCTTCTCTTTTTACCTACTTTTGAGTTCAAAATGTACATTGAAAGAAGTGTATAGAAGAAAATGTTCATATCAAAGTATCAAACAAAAATCAAAGAAATTCTTGTTATATTTGTGATTCAATTGAGAATTTAAATATCCTCTCTCTTTTGTAGGAGGATGAGGACAAGTGTTGAAGCCTTTTAAGAACTAAGAAATAAGGAAAGAGCAAAGGAGATGAAGCAGTGTAAAGATATAAGGAACTTCTGCAACTTGCCTCAGCAAGTTGACTAACTGGCCATAACAAGTAATCATTCTCAAGAAGTTTACTCTGTATAACTAGCCTCAGCAAGTTGACACACTTGCCGTAGCAAGTCATCCCTGTTTGCTCTTTGTGTAACTGGCTATAGCAAGTTGGCAAACTTGCAGTGGCAAGTACTCTTCGTATGCTTTCTGTGTAACTGGCCATAGCAAGCTGACAAACTTGCTATAGTAAGTTAAGAATCTGAAGGAAAATTGACTCTATGTAACTAGCTACGGCAAGTTGACAGACTTGTCGTAGCAAGTCCTGAAAAAGTGCAGCTATGTGTTTTGATTTCAAAAGCAAAAAAACACTACGTAACCTAGGGAAGAGCGCCGAAAAACACACTCTACACTCTAGGAAGCTGAAGCACGCAAGGAGACACCTTGGAGAGGAGATTTTAGAGAGTTTTGGAGCTTGGGTGGTGGTTCCAAAAGGGATTTTGTGACTTCTACCTAGGTTTCATTTCTTTTCTTCTCTTTTCCCTTTTTCTATGGGTTATTCCCATGTTATGCTTAGTTTCTATGTACATTTGGACACGAGTAGCTAAGTATCTCTTCTTTTAGGATTGTTTTGATACCTTGTATGGATTAAATACTTATTTCTCCTTTATATTTTTGATTAATGATGAAATTATGCTGATTTTACTCTTTGTTTAATACTTCTTATTGATTGGCCAACAATCAGATTGTTGGGTTCACTTGATTGATGTTTGAGAGGGCTAGATTGAGTATAGAACTTGAGTTTAATCGTGTGAGAACTTGAAATTTGTGAATTGAATGGATAGTTTTGTGAATGAGGTAAAAATATACTCATTAACCTCACATAGCCAAATAGGATTTGTAATGAAAATTAGGGTTTAATTAGTTAATTAAAAGATTAATGAATTAATTGAACTAAACACCTATTTGGAGACTTGAGAGAGCACTTGTAGATAATTTAGTATCCTTGACTAGTATAATCCTTCATTAAGTAGCATATATTGGGGGAATTGAGTGAGTGCTTTTGAAATACAAGGGGATAAACAATCATAAGTTTCATTTAATACTTAAATTTAAAAAAAAAATCATTTGTTTTTATAAATTTTTAGTTTAAAGATAGTTCTAAATTTTTCTTTCACCTCAACATGTTATGGCTCTCAACTTGATCAATTTCAAATAATTACATTCAACCTAATTGAACATAAGGTTACATTAGTTAGCTCACTTTCGTCATAGTCCTCATGAGAATGATATTTACTTATCACTTTATTGCTTGAAACAATCCGTGCACTTGCGGTAGCAAACAGTAGTTGGTTGTCATATTTTGGTTGAGATTACTGTACATATTATAAATATAAATTTTAGATAGTGTTTTGTAATCCCCTGAATGGGAAATTGATATTGGCAAAAATGCCCCGTAAACCCTTTAGTTAATGTATGGAACCCATGTGTTGCCGGGGATTTTGTTTATACTTAGATATGTATGAATGAAACCGAACTGCACAGTCCAAATATATTCAAAAAGTGAATGTGAGACCAGGTAAAATAGGTTTTGAAAGAAATTTTTGCCCCGTCTTGAAGATAAAATTTTAAATAAGTTTTAAATTATCCGTTAGTCTCTAATTCGACTTAATTATGCATTTTCGAATTATAATTTCAGCTATTAATGTAGAGGGTTACATCTCACACAATTATTTAAGGCTCAATTTAGTCTGGAATCACTCTAATTTCATTATGTGGATCCTATAGGTGTATGTCTATCCTAAAGGCAAATTAGATTAAAAACTAATTCTACATTCCTTAATCTCAAGGTCCATTCAAGATTCCCTTCATCAAGTTCAACCCCGAATCCCCAAAACATGCTTAAAGGTGGCCATTAGCAAGATTAAGAAAACTGAATAAATTAAACATAACTAATAAGTAGGAAACAAATTCTAAAATGTAAATAAGTTTATTGTTTCTCTAGGTCTAAAAGCAAATTAGTCACACATGGCTAAAACAAAGTCCATAAAGAAATAAAATTTAAATTCAAAGAATAAAGGGAAAGAAAAGAGAAAGGAAGATTGGCAAAGATTCTTCTATTCCTCAATGTTGTCACTGCTGAATGTTCTTAGCATAGATCTCTCCCTCCTTTATCGTTCTTCTCTGCAGTCAATGTTTGTTCTTGTCGCCCTTTGGATCTGCCTTGAAACTCGCCTCCTCCCCTGTTTTTTTTTATAGCATTAGGTCTTTTTATTTCTCCTGTTGAATTTATCAAAAACTTAAATCACTAGCCCAAGTTTATATCCAAAATGATATATCTTTTTGTTTGATAATAAATATAAATATTGATGACAACTCTGTATATCTCATCATTCTCACATACGTGGCCTTAGGCCACTCCCCCCTCCCCCTACACGGGTTCGATCTCGTGCCACTATGTAATAAAAAATATATATATATATATTTATATATTATTCTTATCTCTTGTACTATGTATATATATTCTTTTAATTTTTCACATCCTAAATATCACAATATTTCCTACAAAAACAAAGGATACGAGAAGATTTTCTATCAAAATCTCTTATTATCTTATATTTGATTAAAGGATAGAAAAATATATAAAATATAATTATGTAGGTATAAAATATTAATAAATCCAACTAATATGTCCTAAAGTATACACATATTTAATTATAAAATATATACTTATCATAAAGCAATGAGTTAACAACTTCCTATAATAGGAAACGAATATTCGATCAGAGCAATACTCTAGTTTCCAAAAAAAAATCATAACTTTATCAGAGCAATTTAATGTCACATTGAATACTTTATCACATCGTGGTTCAACTAAACTAGTTTATTTATCACATTCCTGCTGATTATTTCCAACAAAGGAAAGATATTTACTTAGGGATCCATATCTTCTAAAATCACTTCTAAAACGATAAATAGAGTACGAACACTTCCTGTAACCAAAAAGAAACCTTCGATCAGAGCAAAAAAACATAACTTCATAAAAGCAATTTAAGGAACCTTTGATCAAAACAATATAGGGTTTTCTAAAGAAACTAACTTCATAAAGCAACTTGACGTCACCTTGAATGCTTTATCGTGGCTTGACTTCACAAAGGCAGCCCAATCGGCTAGGGCTTACGAATGAAAACAACTCACACGGTAGTCGTTGAGATAAGGGTCAAGTGCATTCACTAGTGTGGCTTTCGCTAAGAAGTTGGACGAAGGCTTTTTATGGTGGGATTTGATTGAAAGCGACTCTCAACTGCTGAAAAAGAAATCAAGAGTCATAGGGTTAAGATGTTAGGGGGTTTCGTTCGAACAAACTAAGTGTCACATGTATTATGTTTCAAATGTTTAAAAAGAAGAGGAATGGTAGGGTTTTTTAGATTATCAGGTCTTAAACTTTACATCACGATTTTCTTGAAAGAATTGTTATTTATTTGTTTACATTTATCATGATTTTTTGTTAATATTCGTTATGTAGTTCACTTTTTTTGACATGATATTCTAGTAAGTGATGAGTTTTACTTAATAACCATTATGTATTTTATTTTTTTTAAAATTTTGGTAGTTGATTATGCAACTACCTTTTATAACAAACAAAAAGACAAAGTTTATAAACAAACTAAACATAAAAAGTTATGGAGATGTTTTAAGAATATGATGTATCTTAGCAATTGAGCTAGAGAACAAAGAGGAGGATGATGAAGAAAACATAAGAAAAATAGATGAAAATGTGGAGTTTAAACAATACATGTTGTAACCCCTTCCATTATAGGCCAAGATTTAGTTCATAAACACATAATTGATGTAGAATTAGAGACCTTAGATGATTTTGGGACTTAAACAAAATCAAACTTCCCAAAATCATGGCTTACAAAAAATTTTACAAAACATGTTCATGACAGTCTCATATTCACATTTCAATACTAAATGGCCTGTACAGGTTGATTTCATTCATACATATCAAAGTACAGCATAAATTCCCGACACACTCGGGTTCCATTAATTAATAAAGGGATTATACAGATTAACAAATCCCATACATTTTTTCCCTTTTTTTTTTTGGAGATTACACAAAACTATACATTAATCCAAAACATATACAATTGTTTACCAAAAGTATATCCAAATGGTTTTTACATGGTAACCAATTTAAAACTCCTAAACCGGAGCTCTAACCGCTCTTCGTCGCCCACTCCCTTTGATCCTTTTGCCCAGTCTAAAAATTTGGTTTATGGGAGAGTGAGATTCTAAGGAATCCCCGTAATGTCAAATCACTCATAGTATGCACAACAATAAGGCATGAAAGCAAATCATCACACACACATTACAACTACAACGACAGTTACAACGGCAAAGGCAGGTATGACTCATGTTACCCTTGCATTTGCTCATGTTGAATTGCTCACACTACATTACACAACACCATCCACACAATATATTTCACCACAACTAGGATTCATATAAAGCATTTTATACTCAAGCCACACTAGCAAGATATAACACAGCCCACGGCTGTATTCACAACACGCCGCCCCACGGGTCAGATTCACAAAGATATATGTCGATTACAACGGCAGTTCAACGGTTGAACTAGATATGACCATTGACACTCCCTAAACGGCTGATGCTGTAATTGACCATAGCACACACATTTCACAAAACACAATGATAAGTCATGCATACCAAAACATCATACACAACATGAGAGAAGAGTCACTACCTTGGTCCTTTCGGGTGTATTCTGGCACCGGTCTCTCCCGAGTAGGGCAAATGTCAAATCCTAGAATCATGATTAAGGACGAAGAGTTATACTTTATTCCAAGACTTAATTTACTTCATAACACTTAAATTTGGTTATCATAATTGACCCTTAAGAGGCCACAAATGCCTCTAATAAAAGCCCTAAAAGGTTGGAAAACAATAGATTAGATATCTCCTTTCAAAATCTCAAAGTGCTGGAATACAGGGGTTGGCTGTGGCCAGCCCTCCCTTGGACCGCAGCCAAAATATGGTCAGAAGGTCACTAGCCGTGGCCAGAATCAGGACAGAAAGGTTTGGGCCACGGCCAAGAAATCCCCTAATTCTTGGCTAAACTTCCAAAAATCATAACTAATTCTAGAAAAATTAAAATGAGGTGATTCTAAAGCCAAATGAAAGGTATTTAAGTCCTCGTTACTGGAAAAATATGAACCATAACTAGAAATCATCACAAAATTCCAGAATTTTATAAAACGCAACACTGCTTCAAAACAGAGTCCAGTTTTTGTCCCCAACTTTAGCAAAGCATAACACTCCGTTCACAAAACTAAATGACATGAATTATATGTCCATTTTGAAGCTTGAAATGTGAAATTTAAGACTGGAAAATTTCATAATTTCTCAACACCATTTGGTCATTCAAAACTTTCATGCAAACTAACTGCCCAGAACAGAGTTCACACAAGACATATTTCCAATTTTTTACCAAAGTGTCCAATGACTCCAAAATCATTTACCAAACCTATTCCCATACAATTTTCCACAAGGAACACAATGGTAACCTCAAAATGACCAAAATCACAACCCAATCACATGCCATTTTTTGCCCAATGCACAAAACCAACACAAAGTTGCCAACATTCACATTTCTAACCTAAATCCATTCTATCAACCCAAAACACATATCAAAGCACTAATTCCATGACAACAACATGCCCACAACACAATGACCCTCATTTTCAAAATTCAAGGCAAAATTTCCAAAAAATTCAAACTTAACTAATGGCTACAAAACCTATATAGAAAGGTTTGTCTTACTCACCTTTATAACTTTTCCAAAGGAGTTTCTTGATTCTCCCAACTTCAAGATTTCGTGAGAGCACAAAAAACACCAAATGACAAATCTAAAACCATGAAATTGAAGCTCTCAAGATAAGGAACAAGTTTATAGAAGGGAGTTTTTCATTAGAAGCCATTTAGAGGGTCAAATACACACCTATTTCACAAGCTTCTTCTTTCTGCTGCAGAAATGGGGGCACGAAAATGAGAGAGAGAAGGAGAGATTAGAGTGTTGAAGAAGATGATGAAAAGATGGTTTTTTCATCCCCATCCCTTGTGTAGCCGAAATGGAGGGAAGAAGAAAGAGAAAATATGATTAAAAATTGCTCATTTGACTTTTCTCCATCCTCACTTTTCTTCTTCACTTGCCACTTGTCATTTTATTATTGGCTCTCATAAAGCTGTTGGAAATTGTGCCCTAAGGGCCAATCATTGTACTTTGAACATTATTATTTTAATGAAATTTCTCCATTTTGTTATCATATTATTTGCATGTTAACTGTGATAATTGTATCCTTGGATAATTCATAAAGATTGTCCTAAAATGTCCCTGGTCGGTCATCTATGTGGGAGCAGAGATGAAACAAGACCCGTATGACTTTGATAAGATATGGAGATACAAATCAAAGTCTTAGGTACTTGTAAGAGTACAAGGTGCTGGACCGACCCACTATGAGAAAGCTACATGGATCAAGTCATAAGCTTTTCTCATGTATAACCACGTCAAAATGCCCTTAGACCTGAGGTCATCATGGATTCCTACATGAAAGTTGCTAAGCTTTGAACTAGTCAAAGGTCACTTTTGACCGGGTGATGATAAAGGCTACGATCGGGCTTAGTGGTTTTTCATGCAGAGGAATATGAATGATCAAGATGGAATTTGTCCCTCACATTAGTAGAGAGATATTACTGGGCCCCTCGATGAGTGAGTCTGAGAAATGTATGGCCATACTATGATGAAAGGAGTTTCTGTCTCTATTATCAGGCTACTCAGGAGTCAAGAAAGTAATGCTCAGGAATAAGAGGATGACATTATCCATGCCTTATCCTTGATCGATATATCGTGTGACAAAAGGGACGTGACATGGTTGTATGAAAGGTTGCATCATGATAACGATCCTGATATGAATTGGGTAGTCGTAATGTCTTGCTAGAGGCCGCTTACGACTTTTGGGTTAGTATAGTTATTGGCCCACTGCCAACTTCATATAAGCCTACAAGGTTGCACACAAGAATGGCCCAACACGAGATAATGTTTAATTTAGGGTGGATGAATTTTATATTTATATATATATAATATAAAATTCATTAATAATATTATATAGATATATTTTTTTTTTGAAATATATATCTTATATATATATATATATATATATATGTATGTATATATATATTATATGATATTATTATATTTAATAATATTATATAGATATATATATTCGAAATATATATCTTATATATATATGTATATTATATGATATTATTATATTGTGTTAGTTTTAAATTTAATTTATTAAGATATATTAAATTTAATAACTAACATGATAGAGATACAGTATCTCAGATTTAATTTATGAAGATAAATTAAATCTAATGGCTCTTTATTTGGATTAAATAAATAGGTTAAATTAAAACTGTTGGATAGATTTAATTTAAACTGAATTTATGTAATTAGCTCATCAAGATAATTAATTGTTAATTAATTTTTAATTAATTTTGAAATTAATGATGATTAATTTTGAAATTTGAAAATAGCCCTCATAGGTTATAAACTTGATAGAGCAGTTGTCCAAAAAAAAAACTTGATAGAGCAGATATATTCATATACACATGAGAATTGAGAGCCGCAAGTGAAACCCTAGGAGACATTAGAGGTGCTAGCACGCAGTCTCGGTTGGAGAGCATTCGTGTGGATACCGGTAGAGGGAGCAGACTTGACGTGTTGGCTCTTAGAGATTGTGAAAACTCTGAATCATCAAAAAGGTATGAATCCTTCCAACTTGGTTTAAACGCCGTTGATAGATCCTCGATTAGGATCGGTGAAATTTTTAAAATTATGCCGCTGTGCCTACCGATCCTAACAATGGCATCAAAGCCAGATCAATTGTGCGTTTAAATTGAGTTTATGATTCTTATACATGTGATATATATGGGATGTGTACGTATGTTTATAAGAAACACTCGAATATGCATGTCATTTGGTTAATATGAAACGAAATTATTTAGAAAGATGTGATCTTGTAATTCCATTGATTTTCGTTTTCGTTTAAATTGAATCTTGAAATTGTTTCGTTTTCGGTCTTGAAACATTTATGTGATTTTCGTTTTGAACAAGCATGAAATTGGGTAAGGTACCTGAGATCATAGTTGGCGGCAATCAAATCGGGTCTAGGTTCGAATATCTATTCGGGTAATAGGGATCCGAACTATGGGGAAGACAATCTGGATCAAAAGTGTTCTTGGCCATTGTTGTTTTTGTTTTGAAAAATTGGGTCCGAAATTTAAGAGATCATAGGGATATGATCTGAACTAGCGGGACCGCCGTGACCACCTCTGCGTAGCGCAATATAATCTGATCACGACATTTATTGCTTTTCATATTGTATGAATTCTTATTGTGGTTTATTATTTATCCTTGTTTGGGTATGGTGAACAACATGGCTTTAGAATTTTACAAAGGTTGTAATATTTAAATACGGCCTGCTTGCCGTGCCTTTCTCTAAATACTCTCGATGTACATTCTCTTCTCATCTCACTCCCCTCGAATGTTTAAACGAGGTTTCTCTCAATGTATTTCCTTTTATTTAGAGAAGTCCTCTTATTGGCTTAGGAGGATTTTAGGTTAGGTAAGCCATGTTGTGTCACGTTTAAATTATGCTTTTGATAAGATCATTGCATGATTACTTTTACATTTATATGTATTTATCTGTATGAGATACAACCACGATTGCATCCATATAAACAAAACTAATTAATTAAGCCATCTGAATCAAATCTTAAGTCATAACGCCGTCAATTAATGAATACTTGTCAAAACCTAGATCGCTCAATTGTGGAAACCACCAAAGTGGATGCACTTGAGTTATCTTGATGAGACAAGCTTGAGTAATGGTGCTGCTCATAATAGTCATTATTGTTTTGACTTAATTGAGATTAACAAAACGGTTTTGAATCTCAAGGCATTAGATGGGCTTAAACATACTGGATCATATGATGATTAAATCCCATAAAGATCTAAGAGTTACATGTGATGTAATTGGTAAATAGGTTACCTACCTAAATAACTTGAATTTAAGCGTCTAGCAAAAAGCGGACTTAAGTTTAAGCCAAATATGGATCTTAGCCCACTAATTATTATATTGAGGGTTGTTAATTTAGTGGGAGATTACTAACTAACTTTGCATATTTTAATTGTAGAATCATGTCGACTAGTAATACTGCTACACTTTCGTTTCGATCGGTCCTTGGGAAGGACAAACTCAATGGGACAAACCTTCTTGACTGGTTCAGGAACTTGAGAATTGTTCTCAAGCATGAAAGAAAGGCTTATGTCCTAGATCAACCCATTCCTGAGGAGCCTGCAGCCAATGCTCCAGGAGCTTAGAGAGATGCTTACACAAAGCATAAGGATGACTCAGTGGATGTAGGTTGCCTGATGCTTGCCACTATGGTTCCAAAGCTCCAAAGAGATCTGGAAGTCATGGAGGCTCATGAGATGATTGTACATCTCAAGGAAATGTTCCAGCAACAAGCAAGGCAAGAAAGGTATGAGACCACAAAGGCCTTACATTCCTACAAAATGGCTGAAGGTGCATCAGTTAGTACTCATGTGTTAAAGATGAAAGGCTATATTGATCACCTTGAGAGGCTTGGATTTCCCATGAGCCAGGAGTTGCTATGGATTTGATCCTCAACTTACTCCTGGAGAGTTATGACCAGTTTGTTATGAACTACAACATGAACAACATGGAGAAATCAATTTCTGAGCTGCTTGGGATGCTCAAAACTGCTGAGCAAAGCATTAAGAAAAAGCCTAGCACAGTTTTGATGGTTCAGAAAGGGAAGGGCAAATGGAAGGGTAATGGCTCAGGTGGTAAGACCAAAGAGTCAAACAAGCCTGAAACCAAGCCTACACCCAAGAAGGCAAAGCCTCCAAAGGAAGGAGTTTGCTACTTCTGCAATGAACCAGGTCATTGGAAGAGGAATTGCAAACTCTACCTGGAAGATCTGAAAAAGAACAAGAAGGATAGTGACGCTATCGCTTCAGGTATTTATGTTATAGATATTCATTTTTCTACTTCCTCTATATGGGTATTAGATACTGTATGTGGTTCTCACATTTGTATAAATGTTCAGGGTCTAAAGAACAGTAGAAAGCTGAATAAGGGCGAGGTGGACCTACGAGTTGGAAACAGAGCAAGAGTTGCTGCTTTAGCCGTAGGCACTTATGAATTAGTTCTGCCCAGTAGGCTTTTGTTAGTTTTGAACAATTGCTATTATGTTCTTGCTTTAAGTAGTAACATTATTTCTCTTTCTTATTTGGATAAGGAAGGTTATACTTCTATTACTAGGAATGGTAAATGTTCTATTTATCGTAATAACATTTTCTATGTTGATGGTGATTTGCATGTTGGTCATTATATATTAAATTTGGAACATCCTAATAATGGGAATATCTATAACGTAACTACTAAGAGGATAAAATCAAACGATTTGAATCCGACCTACCTATGGCATTGTCGTCTAGTCCACATAAATGAGAAACGCATTTCTAAACTCCATTAAGATGGATTTCTAAACTCATTTGATTTTCAATCATATGATACATGCAAATCTTGCTTATTAAGAAAGATGACTAAGGCACCTTTTACTGGGCACAGTGAGAGGGCTACTGAATTATTGGGCCTCATACATACAGATGTATGTGGACCATTAAATATAGCTGCCAGAGGAGGTTATGTCTTTTTCAATTCACTCCTTGGCTTGCTGTGGTAGAGGGAGCATAAGAGGATGACAGTATAACTCTTCTTGACAAAATAACCAATTGCCAATGATCACTAAAAAAAGGGAAGACTTTTAAGCAAATATTAAACATTATGTATATTATGAAATATAAATTTGTTTCCTACCCATGCACATATGGAGCCAAGAAACACTCAATCGGGGTTTTACTAAGCCTCTGCGATAAGTATGTGTGTCTGATAGCAGTAGTGGTCTCTTTATTGTGGAGTTGAATTAGGCATAGGAATCTAAATTTATTGGTTTTTCCAGAGGAAACCAACCTACGATTCATGTACCTACAATAATGCAAGCACATAAATCAAATTTTAACGGCGTAATTTGTAAAATATTTACTTCCAATTGGAGAAGATGCTTACATTAAAAATAGTTGGACAATCGAAACCATAAGCCGTTGTCAAGGAGCTAGCAAGGATATTAAATCATCTCTCTCAAGATAGCTTGCACCCCTGACTTGCCAACAACTGACTCAGTAGGCCAATCTCTTGTTCGAAAGGACGTATCATATGCCATCAGAATCACTTGTTGCATGACATTAAATGGAGGCTGTGAAACATCTTGAGTAGAAGGAGGTGTAGGTGGTGGGGGCTATGATTGGGGATTCCTCAGCTCGAACAGAAACAAAGTTCTTTGACCACAGGATGAAAGAGTTGAAGACATCGCTCACAATCTTGAAGTCATCAGCGGGGATAAGGAGAGGTGCATCTGCAACGATCACTTCTTTAACTGCCGCTCTGACTTGATCATCCTTTATTTCTTGGTGGTGGAAAGTTGATCCCAAGTTGTGCATGCTCCCCCATGCAACTAATCATCTTAAAGGTTCCTCCATAAACAGGTCACAAGGCTCACCAATTTCTTTTTCTGGACCCTCTATGACTGACCTATACAACTCTCTTTAGTGCTCTGTTTAGGGTTTAGGGAATATGCCTGGGGAGCACTGATATCTTGTCTTGTGCTCGCCATGATAATCCATTCCTCCTTATCTTGCTGAACCGTTCTTCAAATCATGCATCAAATGATGATTCTGCCCCGGTCCTAGCTTCCGCCCTTACAGTGGCCAATATATGATCTATCTCCTCCCTAGTCAACATACTACTTGAGGAACGGCGTAGGGGTGCTTCAAAGTAATCCTTTATGCCTACCCCACCTCCAACTCCCCTAACACGGACAGGATGCTCATGTTTTCATGTAGAAACGGTCAGGATGCCATTTCTCCCATCCGACCTAAATGTTCTCTCGGCTTGGTTTTATTGAAGCTCCTCCTATAAGACACGTAAGACAAACATAAGTAATGAATTTTTGTTTACTCACTAATTAATAACAACAACAATACTTACAATTTTTTCACCAACTACACGAGATTGTTCACTCGTATAAGACCCGCTCCTCTTTTGGTGAGCGAACTTCCAAATTTTTTTGCAATGTATTGGAGATGGTGGAGAAAGAAGAACAGAAGGATCAGATTGAGCTACTTCTTCCAATCTCTTTCATTTGACTGCCAACAAGTCTTTTTCAGCCTTCGTATAACCCCCATGAGACATTGTAAGGGGCAATCATTCTTTCTTCCACTCTCTTGTGCCTTTTTCCTATTTTCCTACTAATGAGAAATAAAAAAAAGTTACAATCACCAAAGCTGCTGGAGTAGTATGAAGCTGTCTAAATTCTTGTTAAGTGTGTTTATCAATATAAGAATACTTGTTACATGGATTAGGATGAGGCTGACCTTCTTCCACCTCGATATGCATGTAATTATTGGCTAGAGTTGTCTTAAACTTCCTCCACCATTCATCACAATACGTCATTGTCTTATTATGCAAGATTTTATTCTCAGGAATGTCGTAAGTGAGCTGGATAGTTTCCTAAACATGTCGCTTCACACTTTTATCCACATTTCTCCACTCCTCTATCAAGATGCTAGTCATGTTGCTTGCTAGGAGGCCGACAAAACTCCTTTACCAGCTTACATTAGGCCTGATTGGTTTCCAATATTTATCAAACTCAATCAGAATCTTTTCTCTGGTATTTCGATTAAGGGGAATGTCTCTCAATCAGGTGCCTCTTCTACCCCTACGTATAGGCTGGTTACGGGGCTAACTTTGATTCTAGCTCGGAACATTGCTAGGAGTACCCTCACTTTGATTAACACTTGTTGGCTCTAGAGTAACCTCAGTATGACAGCTCATTATCCTCACTTGAAATTGAATGAGCTAATTTATATTCCTATGTGGTCATGACACTTTAAATTTAAGCCTCTAATTTTCATTTCAAGCACTGTTCGCCGTTTAGCTTCCGCAAGCGCACGGGTCGCAAGTAATAAAATGATAAGTAAAGATCGTTCCCACGAGGACTATGACGAAAGTGAGCTAATTATTGTAATTATGTTCTTAACTAGGTTGAATGGAATCATTTTGAATTGAGTATGTTAATTAAAAGAATTTGCTAAAAACAATAAGGTAAAATAAAGGTGAATGTAAAATGGATTCTACTTCAAGGTTTAAAGGTTTAGGATTACTTCCTCCTCATTGTATTTCATAAAACTATGCAATTAATTCACTTATGCTAGTTGTGTGAGTCCATATGCTAGTCAAAGATTCTAAGATCATCAATCAAGCTCTCTCAAGTCAAGATTGATTTTTAATCTTCATTAACAATATTCAATCTCTTGTCTATCATTAATGAAAATCATCTTTCCCAAAGCAATTCTTCATTAGACTATGCTAGGTTGTTAGATATATCTCTATTCTAACAACAAACCATCCATTTAATCATCAAACTTCAAGTCTAACATGATTTTTCTCAAGTTCTACAACCAAAATAGCTCTCTCAAGCATCATTCAATTGAACCAAACTAGTCATGTGGTGATCAAGCACAAGATAGTAATTAAGCATGGAGAAAAATCAGCATATATTCTCAACAACTAGCAAAGGCAAGAAAATATAGTAGTTTTAATCCATACAATGAGTAGAAGTAATCCTAAATGAGAGTTTTAGCCACTCATAGTCAATACAAACCAACAACTCAACATAAAACTCAAAACCATATCAGCAAATGGGAAGAGAAGAGGGGAAAAACCAGAAAAAGAGGGGGAAAACCAAAAAAATCTTGATTTTCTCCAAGAATCTCCTCCAAGAAGCACCAAAATCCTGCTCAAGCTCTCCAAGAAGCCTCTTTGTGGTTCTTGAGCTCTTCCTTGTGCAGAATATCTTCATTTCGGCTCCCCCATTAGGTTAAAAAGGCAGCTGACGCATCAGTTTTTCAAAACGCACAGTTGCAGTATCACGACTTTGCTTTCACTTCGCTATAGCGAACCCACAGCGTACGCGGTCAGAAGGGCCTATTTTTGATGTGTTTTCGCTTTCGCTACGCTATAACGAACCCACAGCGTACGCAGTCAGAAGGGCCTATTTTTTATGTGTTTTCGCTTTTGCTTCGCTGTGGCGTAGCAAAAGCAACCGGGGACACCTTCAAGCTACTTTGATCTTCCTTTTTGGCTTTTGTTCTTCTTTTCTTCACCTCCAAGGATCCATGTAAGCTTCCATTTCTTGTCATCATCCTCCTACAAAGAGAAGGATTTTATGAGCTTTTCAATTCTTCAATTTAATCTAAAACCCTATACATTTAGCTCAAAATTTGCACTTTTTCAAGTATTTTCAACACATCACATTTTTCTTCATATGTATAAAATTTATGCGCAATTTTAGTTTAAAATCACAAATATATAAGAAAAATTTGATGAAATATAAGAATTTCCAGAGAATAACACTCCCCCAAACTTAAGCTTTTGCTTGTCCTCAAGCAAATTCACACATGTAACATGAATTCATAAGTTGCTTATCTAAATTGCAGATATGTTAATGTTCTCATTCATTGCTCTAAAGATCACACGAAACAGGAACTTGAGAGAATATGCCAAGATGAATGTCTTATATTCTTTAAGCAAGTTTTTCAAGAGTCCTTTGAGTGTGGGTGTGTGTTTGGAATCAACAAACATTTCTTCGGATTCTATCTCAGTCACACATAATACTCCAACTCATATACAAATTCTCAACTCTACCACTTCACTATCCTCTTTTCATCCTTCTCTACTTACAAGTTACCTCATATAGTATCAAAATCAAAAGGACTTTTAGGCTTGTAACGTGGCCATGGGTTCAGGGTTTTTTTTTTTAATAGAAGGGAAAAGGGAATAAATACAAAAACTTTGAGATAAATGAACTAACTTCCTTTCTTCTTCTTCTTTTTTCTTTCTTTTTTTTTCTTTTTCTTTTTCTTTCTTTCTTTTTTTGCTTTTTTTTTCAACAAAATTGAACTAACTTGGCTTCTGTACATTTTGTTCAGCCCTCAACACTATACACATTTCATATTCACAACTTGCCCTTTCACACATCAAACCATTTTTGTTTATCTCAAAGCAGGGTGTATCATGGTTTTTCAGGTTAGGGGTTAGGGAAGTGAATTGGTTTTCAATAAGAATATTTATATTGGTTTTTCTATAAAGGCTCAAAATTGGGTTCAAAATGGAAGAATAACAATGCAGGATAGCTTGAAAGGCCCAAACGCTTTTTAACGAGATGCCTAGATCATTTTTCAAAATCATATGAGATGCACCATAAGCTTCAAAAAATTCTAAAGTAGATTTGGAAATTGTATATTTGAAAATAGGTATATAAGCTAGTTTACCAAGAGTTTCTTCAACAAAAGCCTTCAAAACATCCCTGACTCTAATAGTGCAAGATTATGCTCAAGAGAATTCCTTAGAAACTCACTCCAACATTATAACTCATTCAACAAGGCATATTAATCACAATTTCCTATCAAGCATAATGCTAAATAGCTATCCAATCATAGGACCATTTATGCAATTCTAAACAAACAATTTAACCAATTCAAAAGATATTTTCTCTAAATTTTTCCAAGCAAAGGCTTAAGTTTGTGAAATTACATATATTTCACCCCTTTTTTCAATCAAACTATACATCAAAACTGCTTGTATATCCCAGTACACTCACTGTTCACATTCAAAATTTTCACATTTCAAAATTTTCACAATTTCCCTCCCCCAAACTTGAAATCAACAGTGTCCTCACTGTCAATTGAGGTTGAGGGAAAGATCAACATTCACAAACCTATACGCAAATAGCACTCAAACCTGTCCACATATACAAGTAATATTCACATCAGTCTCAGTGCATCAAACAGTATATGCACAATTGCAACCAATTATCAACAAGTTAAACCAAAGGCAACAACACCCTTTATCTAAACATATCAGATTTTCAGCAGGAGGCATTGAATAGCTTACATGATAGCCATCAATAGCTAACACCATAACAGTCACAACAAATATAAGACCAAAAGAAGCCACAAATATGAATAAGAACATTTGCCACAAGAAGGAAACACATCAAGTAGAACATGGCAATCAAGACCTATTTCAAAAGCAGAATAGTCACTGTGCAATGAGCCATCAGTAGCTCATATCCAAAACAAGAAGTCTAAGAGCAAGGAAGAGACCATCAGTAACCTTAAGTGAACAAAGAGCACAAGGAGCTAGCACAATCAAGGACAGGAAGAAACCACACAAACACATTAAAGAAGCAAAAGGCAAACCTAAAAAGAAAATAAACTACCCTATAGAAAGATTTCCCCCAAACTTAAAGTCTATCTATCTAGGTCAAAAGCTTCCAAACCAGAATTCCAAACTTAAGCCTATCCTCACTTCCTTGTATCACGACAAATGATCTCAAAGTGACTCTCCAACTCAATTGAACAACATATGGGCTGGTAACAAATGATTACGTAATGGAGTCAAGTGAAATAATAGCTGAAACACCTGGTTTTTTAGGAAAGCAAGTTCCACAAAATAGAAAACCATTTCTTTACAGTGGTAATGCCTTTAGAAAGAATACCAAAATTTTCAAAACCACAGATTAATGCCTTTGCATTTCAGTATGTCAAGAGGTGTTTCACTGTTACCAGATAAACTCAAACTATCTCAAGGAGCAACAACTCAATCAAAAATTTCTGAAACATCCACTTGAGAAAGTATTTCTTAGTTCAAAATGAAGTTCAAGAGTTGGAGGGATTTCCAAACAATTGGCACATGCAGGCTAATTCGAGAACTTGTAGGGGCGTTTCCAAAATTGAAAATGGACTTTGGTAAGATGATGTCAAAGCCATTGTCACGGCAGTAGAAAAATGAACATGAAAGCAGTGCGAAACCAGATTTTCCAAATGAAGCACCTCTAGAACAAGTAAACAAGGATCAAGGGTGCAAGCACCTAATCTTATGCAGCAGTTCTCGAATTAGCCATTCATGTGTTTATATGCAAGGAAACAAGAGACATCCCCCTGTACAGTTCAAAGGTTATCCAAACCAGGAATGTCCAGTACACTAATCACCAAAGTAAACCACATCGTTTCAAGCCTAACTAAACCAATCAAAACCATCTAACTACTCCCATTCCTAATTCAAGCAACCTCAGAATTTGAACCAACAGCTACCAGACCATGAGCATGCGACAATTGATTGAAAACGGGAGATATGAATGTCGTCGAGAACTAGCTACAGGTATGAACAAATAATCACCAAGCCTAACTTAGTAAATCACCAAACTAATCCTTCAGCCACCCCCTGGTTATTCAATCTTAAGACCCTATTATCATCAATTATAGCAGTCCTCATACTAATCAGACCAAAGCCCAAAGAGGAGAGTAAATAGAAATTACCTCCTCTGTAGATTAAAGGTAGGGATCGGCGGTGAGGAATGAGCGACGGTGAGGAGCTTAATCGACGGTGGAGCGAAGATGGAGCTAAGGGTCAGAGAGGCAGTGGAAAAATAGGGGAAGCTGGGACTTCGATCGTGAAGGCCGTGGGTGGTTGGGTGCGCTGAGACGGTGAGCGGTGGGGGAGGTGGGACATGGCGATGGAGCGGTGGGTCGGAGATTAGGGTAGGATGTGAGGGAAGGGGTATGTAAGCGACTGTGGTCGACGGTGGAGTGGGCCGAGGGAAAAAATGAGCTGGTGTCGGGGTTGTGGAGAATGAGGGAGATGACGGTGGGAGAGGAGAGCTGCGACGGATCTGGAGTGAAAGGGGTGGGCGACGGTGACGGTGTCGGCGCAGCGGCGGCGGAGCAGATGTGTGACGGTGGCAGATCTGAATCTGAGTGGCGGTGGTGAGAGAAGAGGGAAACGGTGGTGAGAGTTGGGAAGAACGGTGAGCGGTGTAAAAGAGGCGCGACGACGGCCAAGGTGCGACGGCGTGGTCACCGAGAGAGAGAGAGGGGAGGGAAGGTGAGCTGCAGCAGTGATGAGTGAGGGAGTGGGGTCGACGGTGAAGAGATTGGTGAGCGGAGGGAAAATGAGATGTGGGTGCTGGAGTGTAGGCTGGTGAGAGTGTGAGAGAGATGGAAGGGAGTTAGGGCATGGGAGTAGGGGACGATGGAGCTAAAAGGGGATATGGTTGTGATGAAATTAGGGGGTGGGTTAAGAGGGAATTTACAAAATAGGGAGGGATTTTGAATTTGAAAAATGAATGTGGGCCATATGTGGGGTAGGTTCATAAGGGTAAAGAAGGAAAAGAAAGGTGAAAGAAGGGTGAGATGGTCAATTTAAAAAAAAATTTAAAGAAATTTTTTTTTATTATTATATTTTTTTTTTGGTGTGGTTGTCGAGATGCACAGAAGGGGTGTAAAATGGCATGTGTTCGCCTTGACCTTGCTATAGCGAAGCAAGGGCGAACCCAAGGAAAACTGCACAGAAGGGGCAAAAAATGGCATGTGTTTGCCTTGACCTTGCTATAGCGAAGCAAGGGCGAACCCAAGGAACACTACACAGAAGGGGCAAAAAATGGCATGTGTTTGCCTTGACCTTGCTATAGCAAAGCAAGGGCGAACCCAAGGAACACTACACAGAAGGGGCAAAAAATGGCATGTGTTTGCCTTGACCTTGCTATAGCAAAGCAAGGGCGAACCCAAGGAAAACTGCACAGAAGCATTGAAAAATGGGTTGCTTTTGCCTTCAGTATGCCATAGCAAAGCACCAGCAAGCACAGATACACAGCAAATCACAGAAAAACCAGACATTTGCTGCAGCTTCGCCACAGCAAAGTAACAGCAAAGGATGACAGCAACCAAACAAAAATTCTGACAGCAAAATGAGATTCTCACATCATCCTAACTCACCCAATTTCCAGAAATGGTACCTTAATCTTATCACACACCCTTCAATCACATCAAAACATTATGACAACACCACACAACAAGAAAAATGCATAAAATGATTCCCAAATCACCCCAAATTCCACAAATAGCACCCAACTCACTTCACAAACCATTGATTCACATCATAAGGCATAAGGGCAGCCTGCTGTACTCAAACATGGTGAAAACATATTTGTCAATCCTAAAGCTCCATTCACCCCATACAAATTCCATCTCAAGTTACATTCACCTTTGAGACAAACATTAAAGCAACAGCAATGATATTCAAGCAAGTAGTTTCAAATGCAAAAGGTGAGGTGTACTTCCCTTTGTAGTTCCAACTCCTTGTATCAAAACCACTTTGTAGCTCCAATACAATGCAATTGGTTCAGCCATGGGAAAACCTTTCTTACCTACAAAAAGGTAAGACCAAACATAAACCCACTAAAACACACAAAAATTAAAGGAAAATGAATAGAAAAAGTATTGAGAGCTTGGGTTGCCTCCCAAGAAGCGCTTGATTTATAGTCTTCAGCCTGACTCTTCTCTTTGTCAAGTGGAATCAGTGAGCGGTAGAGTGATGGTTTGCCTCTCTACCGTGCCACCCCAATAATGCTTTAACCGCTGTCCGTTGACCTTGAATCTCTCACCATCTTGTCCTTCTAGCTCCACAACACCCTTATCAAAGACTTGAACCACAATGAAAGGTCCAGACCATCTAGACTTTAATTTTCCCGGAAAGATTTTCAGCTTAGAGTTATAAGGAGAACTTGTTGACCCGGCTCAAAAGACTTAGAGACAATCTTCTTGTCATGCCACCGCTTTGTTTTCTCCTTGTAAAGCCTGGAACTCTCATAAGCATGGAAACGAAATTCTTCAAGCTCATTAAGCTGCAAGAGCCTCTTGTCACCCACTTCTTTTTCATCAAAATTCAACTTTTTAATAGCCCAATAGGCATTGTGTTCCAACTCCACAGAAAGATGACAAGCTTTCCCAAAAACCAACCGGTAGGGAGACATACCGATAGGTGTCTTGTAGGCAGTGCGATAGGCCCATAATGCATCATCTAACTTCATGGACCAATCCTTTCGAGTGATACCCACAGTTTTCTCAATGATTTTCTTGATTTCTCTATTGGAAATCTCAGCTTGACCATTTGTTGGAGGATGGTAGGCTAAAGACACCTTGTGCTTCACTCTATACTTCTTCAAAAGGGATTTAAATTGATGGTTGCAAAAGTGGGTGCCTCCATTACTAATAACAGCCCGTGGAGCACCGAAACGAGTGAAGATATGCTTTTTCATGAATTTGACCACTACTTTAGCATCATTTGTTGGAGAAGCAATGGCTTCAACCCATTTAGACACATAATCCACCGCTACAAGAATGTATTGATTGTTGAAAGACTTGGGAAACGGTCCCATGAAGTCAATTCCCCATACATCAAATAATTCCGCTTCCAACATACTGTTGAGTGGCATTTCATTCCTCCTAGAGATATTGCCAACCCTTTGGCACCGATCACAAGATAGAGCGAATTCATACGCATCCTTGAACAAGGATGGCCAGAAAAACCCAGATTGCAAGACTTTTGCAGCCGTCTTGGTACCTCCAAAGTGGCCTCCATATTCAGAGGAATGGCAACACTTCAATACATCTTGTTGCTCACTTTCTGGAACACACCTTCTAATCAACTGATCAGCACAATAGTGAAATAGGAAGGGTTCTTCCCAATGATAGAACTTGACATCATGTAAGAACTTCTTCCGTTGGTGATAGCTCAAGTCCTCAGAAATGATTCCACTCACAAGGTAATTTACTATGTCGGCATACCAAGGAGTTTCAGAATGACACACCAAAAAGAGTTGCTCGTCCGGAAAAGTTTCATGAATAGGAAGGTCTCCATCATGTTGAGCTTCAGTACTCAACCTAGACAAGTGGTCGGCAACCTGATTTTCGGAGCCTTTTCTATCCACAATTTCAAGATCAAATTCTTGTAAGAGCAAAACCCATCGAATCAACCTTGCTTTAGAGTCCTTCTTACTAAAGAGGTACCGTAGTGCAGAATGGTCAGTATGAACAACCACTTTGGCACCAATCAAGTAAGGCTGGAATTTAGCAAATGCATACACCACAGCCAAAAGCTCTTTCTCAGTGGTAGTGTAGTTTTCTTGAGCATCATCGAGTGTCTTACTTGCATAGTAAATAGGATGGAAGATTTTATCCCTTTTCTGCCCTAGTACAGCCCCTACAGCATAATCGCTAGCATCACACATCACTATAAAGGGCAAACTCCAATCCGGAGCCGTAATAATAGGCGCGGTTACAAGTCTCTTTTTCAACTCTTCAAATGCTTTCAAACATGCATCATCAAACTTGAAGTCAGCATCCTTCTCAAGTAAAGCACAGAGCGGCTTAGTGATTTTGGAAAAATCCTTTATGAATCTTCGATAGAACCCAGCATGACCCAAAAAGCTTCTCACACCCTTAACATTGATAAGTGGAGGAAGTTGTTCAATCACCTCTAACTTTGCCCGGTCAACTTCTAAACCTTTCTTGGAGACACGATGGCCCAACACAATGCCTTCCTTCACCATAAAATGGCATTTCTCCCAATTAAGCACAAGATTAGTATCTTCACACCGCTTCAAGACTCGAGCTAAGTTTGCTAAGCACTCTTCATATGAATCACCAAACACAATGAAGTCGCCCATGAACACTTCCATGGTGTGCTCTATCATATCAGCAAAAATAGCCATCATACATCGTTGGAATGTAGCCGGTGCATTGCAAAGGCCGAAGGGCATGCGCTTGAAAGCAAAGGTGCCATATGGGCACGTAAATGTAGTCTTCTCTTGGTCTTCCGGAGCAATTGCTATTTGGTTGTATCCCGAATAACCATCAAGAAAATAAAAGAATTCCCTTCCAGCTAGTTTGTCCAACATTTGATCAATGAAAGGCAACGGGAAGTGATCCTTACGAGTAGCCGTATTGAGCTTACGGTAGTCCATGCAAACCCTCCACCCAGCCACAGTGCGAGTGGGAATGAGTTCGTTGTGGGTGTTAGCCACTACAGTCATACCACCCTTTTTGGGGACGCATTGGACTGGGCTCACCCAAGAACTATCAGAAATATGATATATAATACCAGCATCGAGCCATTTAAGAAGCTCCTTCTTCACTACTTCCTTCATAATAGGGTTGAGTCTTCTTTGATGTTCAATGGAAGGCTTGTGATTCTCTTCCAAAAAGATCTTGTGCATGCACATAGAGGGGCTAATGCCCTTGATATCAGCAATTGTCCACCCAATAGCCCTTTTGTGAGCTTTTAAGACTTCAACTAATTGCTCCTCTTGCTGAATAGTGAGATCCGAAGCAATAATCATCGGAAGAGTATTGTTGGAACCCAAATAAGCATATTGTAGATGTGATGGCAATGCCTTCAACTCAAGTGAAGGTGGTTCCTCTAAAGAAGATTTTAACTTTGGTCGGTCATTAGAACCCAAATCAAGTGACTCAAATGGTATCCTCCTTTTAGGATAAGGAGTTGTTGCATCCATAATAGCCTTGCATTCCACTACATCAAAACCCTCAGAATCAATATCAAGAAGAGCAGCTTCAAGTGGATCTTCAATCATAGAGGTCTCAAATTCTTCTTGGGTGACAAGACCAATCACATCAAGAAAGAAACAATCTTCATGCATATGAGGGGTCTTATCAATTGATTCATGTTAAAGGTGACTTGCTCGTCGGCCACCCTCAAAGTCAACTCACCTTTTTCCACATCTATCAAGGTTCTAGCCGTAGCTAAAAATGGCCTTCCTAGCAGCAAAGGCATTTCTCTATCCGGATCAAAGTCAAGTACAATAAAATCAGCCGGAAATATGAACTTATCAACCTTGACTAAGACATCTTCAATAATCCCTTTAGGATAAGACAAGCTTCTATCGGCCAATTGCAAAGTAACCGTGGTTGGTCTAGCAGCACCTAACCCCAACTTGTTGAACACAGACAATGGCATAAGATTTACACTAGAGCCAAGATCACACAAGCCATTCCCTAAGAATTTACCCCCAACATGACAGGGTATAGAAAAGCTCCCAGGATCCTTTAACTTAGGCGGAAGTTGCTTGATAACATCAGTGAAGCTCTTCGTGACAGCCATAGTTTCGAACTCATTAAATCTTCTTTTCTTTGAAAGTACATCTTTCATGAACTTGGCATATTTAGGCATTTGCTCTAAGGCTTCCGCAAAGGGAATGTTGATATGCAATTGCTTGAACATCTCAATGAACTTCTTGAATTGCCCATCTTCTTGATGTTTCTTGAGCCTTTGTGGAAAAGGGGGTGGTGGGACATATCGTGGAGGAGAAGTATTAGTCTTTCTCTTCTTCTCGTCCGTATTGTTAGGAGCAATGGGCTTGCTTGACACCACCTCATCTAGAGTCACTTCAGTTTGCTTCCTCTTCTTGTTGTCCTCTTCTTCAACTATAATGTCTTCAACAACCTCTTCATCGAGGTTAGAATCTTCCACAACATGGTCTTTTGGCTTTGTTGTAGCCTTACCCATACTTGGAACATCAGGTAAAGTCTTGCCACTTCGGAGAGTAAGAGCCTTACATTCTTCTTTACCTTCTCTCTTAGGATTGGGAATAGTATCACTTGGAAGACCATTTCTTGGTTGAGCACTCAAGTGTGAAGCAATTTGCCCCATTTGTATTTCAAGATTTTTGATTGCTGTGTCATGCAGAGAAACTGTGCCAACTAAGCCTTCTTGACTCTTGATAAGTTGCCTCAAGAGTTTATTTGTCTCAGAATCACCCTCTTGTGGTTTCAGTGGTTGCTCAAAACCCGGTGGACGCATTGGCTTACTAGAAGAACCATAGTGATTAATTGGATTCTCACTAGGTCCATTCCTCCAAGAGAAGTTGGGATGATCCCTCATACCCTTGTTGTAGGTATTAGAATAAGGGTTACCACGTGGATACCTTTGAGTATTGTTCAAATAAATCACCGACTCCATAGTGTGATAGCATTCTTCAGAAGAGTGGCCTTCTCCACATATTTCACAAGAAGGACTTGGAGCTTGGATAACGTTCACATTCTTGGAGGAATTTCTCTCCATTCTTAGTTCAAGTTGATCAAACCTCTTGGCAATTGCTTCAAGTTGAGCGGCAATTTCTTTAGATACATTTGAACTACTTGAAGGACTTGGTTCCTTATATGTTCTATAGCTAGAACGTGATTTTTCAGATTGTTGCAAGCAACTAGAGGCGATGTCCTCGTACAACTGTGAGATATCACAAACTCTCATCTTGCCAATTCCACCATTAGAGGCATTGTTGAGCATATTGGAAGTGGGCACATCCAATCCGGCTGCAAAGGCTTCAAGCAAAACATAGGTCTTCTGTTCATGGTTAGGACAACTACGTCATAGCTCCTTGAATCTCTCCCATGCTTCATGAAAGAGTTCTCCGGGCTGTTGTTGAAAACCCAAGAGTTCAGCTCTTTGAACTGCCCGTCTACCCCTTGGAATGAACCTTGCTTTGAACTTGGATGCCATTTTATCCCAAGTAGTGATTGAGTTAGGAGGTAGAGCGGTAAGCCAAGCTCTTGCCTTCTTGTCAAGTGATAGGGGAAAGAGTCGCAATCTAAGTGCATCTGCAGTTACTCCATGAAACTTGAAGTTCTCACACACTTGTAAAAAGCGTGTCAAATGGTCAGTAGGATCTTCATTCTGAGTTCCTGAGAACAAGCCAATCATTTGGAGCATTTGGAGCATGATTGGCTTCAACTCAAAGTTCCGAGCTTGAATAGCAGGAAACTGGATGCTAAATTGATAGGTGGATTTTTCTTGCTCCATGTACTCATCCAAGGTGCGCTCCAAGTCATCATCATTAGGATTAGCCATATTGTAAAATGGATGAGGATGAGGTGGTGGTCTCGGTTGCTCTGGTGCCGGTAAAGGTGCAGGTCCTTGGATAGGTTGCACTTGAGGTGGAGTCTCTGGTTCAGTTTCAAAATCTTCAGAAAAATATTCTTCAACAACACCGTCAAGAACGACCGCCAAATCAGTTTGCATATGGAGCAAGAGTACCTACAATTCAAAAATTCTCACAACGAATATCAAACTTATCAACTAATAGGACAATACTAAGAAAAACAAGAAAAAGAACTATAGCTATAACTATATCTAAAAAAAAGCAAATTACGAAAATGAAACAAGAAGAGGAAAGGGATTCAAGCGTAATCAAGCACACAATTACACAAATTAACTCAAAAGACTTTAGTCAATAGTCCCCGGCAACGGCGCCAAAAACTTGTTCGCCGTTTAGCTTCCGCAAGCGCACGGGTCGCAAGTAATAAAATGATAAGTAAAGATCGTTCCCACGAGGACTATGACGAAAGTAAGCTAATTATTGTAATTATGTTCTTAACTAGGTTGAATGGAATCATTTTGAATTGAGTATGTTAATTAAAAGAATTTGCTAAAAACAATAAGGTAAAATAAAGGTGAATGTAAAATGGATTCTACTTCAAGGTTTAAAGGTTTAGGATTACTTCCTCCTCATTGTATTTCATAAAACTATGCAATTAATTCACTTATGCTAGTTGTGTGAGTCCATATGCTAGTCAAAGATTCTAAGATCATCAATCAAGCTCTCTCAAGTCAAGATTGATTTTTAATCTTCATTAACAATATTCAATCTCTTGTCTATCATTAATGAAAATCATCTTTCCCAAAGCAATTCTTCATTAGACTATGCTAGGTTGTTAGATATATCTCTATTCTAACAACAAACCATCCATTTAATCATCAAACTTCAAGTCTAACATGATTTTTCTCAAGTTCTACAACCAAAATAGCTCTCTCAAGCATCATTCAATTGAACCAAACTAGTCATGTGGTGATCAAGCACAAGATAGTAATTAAGCATGGAGAAAAATCAGCATATATTCTCAACAACTAGCAAAGGCAAGAAAATATAGTAGTTTTAATCCATACAATGAGTAGAAGTAATCCTAAATGAGAGTTTTAGCCACTCATAGTCAATACAAACCAACAACTCAACATAAAACTCAAAACCATATCAGCAAATGGGAAGAGAAGAGGGGAAAAACCAGAAAAAGAGGGGGAAAACCAGAAAAATCTTGATTTTCTCCAAGAATCTCCTCCAAGAAGCACCAAAATCCTGCTCAAGCTCTCCAAGAAGCCTCTTTGTGGTTCTTGAGCTCTTCCTTGTGCAGAATATCTTCATTTCGGCTCCCCCATTTGTAATATCCCGATTTGTGATTAGGGCTAATGACTCTGATAATTATTGTAATTATCTTGATTTAAATCATTTTTGGGATTTTTGTAATGTGAATTTTGAAAATAAATACATGTGGTATTTAAGATCAATGGTTGTGATTCCTTGACCGTGGGTCGGGATCCTATGTGTTGTGAGTTGGTGAGCTCATAGAGGGAGTGAGTGGATGATGACAAGTGGCATGAGAGTGGCCTTTGGATGAGGCACTAGAGGACAAAACCTCACTTTTCCCTTATTTTCTCTCTCCTACTCGGTTGGAGGCATGGGCAAGGGGAGGGAGAATGTGTTTCTTCATCATCATTCCACCTCTCATCTCTCTCTCTCTCCATTTCGCTGAAGCAAGCAAGAAAGGAGAAGAAGAAAGCTTTGATTTTGGTAAGTTATGATTCTCTAATGCTCCAATCCTCTTCTCTAATTTTGTTCATCTCAATGAGAGCTACATTGTGATGGTTGTAGAGCCTTGAGTGGTGTTGATTTGAGCTTTGGGTCGAAAGAGGGAGTTGAGGAATCAAGATTCTTGATTGAGCAAAGAGAAGAGGTAGGCATTTAGAGCATTTTGATGTATTAGTTGTGATTTTAGGCTAAGTTGGTAAAATCTGGAATTTTGCCCTAAATATGCCTATTTTTGAAAATATGAAGTTCATTGTGAGTTATGATTGGAAATGAGGTATTGTGGAGATATATGATTATTTGATATGATTTGGAATGTTAAAAAGATGTTAAGGGAAATTAGACATTGTGTATCTTAGAGACCTTAAGGAATGATTGTGGTCAAATGGGTTTGTGGAGTGTTTTTAGAGTTTCCATTGTGTTCCCTGGTTAGTGCCTAGAGTGTATGAGCATTGGGAAGAGTTTGGGGAACCTTTGGGAGTGAATTTGACCATCTGGAGTTTCTGGTTTTTGGCTGCGTTTTGGGTCTCTGATGCACATCACTCGAGCAGAGGAAGAACGTGCTCGAGTGATATGCAAGTTTTTCCCTGTTGTGCTTCGAGTTATCTGGGTTTTACGGGTTGTGCTCGCGAGCATCGCCTTGTGCTCGAGTGAGCGAAGAACATGCTCGAGTGAGCATGGTTCTGCTCGAGTGAGATGGTGCTTCAGGTGAGAGTTGTGCTTTCGGGTTGTGCTCGCGGGAAAGTTGCACGAGTGTGCTTTCTCACTCGCGGGTGTGGGGTGTGTGCTCGAGCACTGAGGGTCGTGCTCGAGTGAGCCTGTGCCTCAGGTGAGGGTGGTGCTCTCGGGTAGTCACTCGCAGCGTGTGCTCGCGGGTGTTCGAGAGAGGCTTTTGGCCTTGTGCTCGAAGTGAGGTCAGCGTGCTCGAGTGAGCCAGTTCCTGGAAGTGTCCTTGTGCTCTCGGGTGCTTACTCGCAGTCTCACTTTCTCTTGTGCTCGGGTGCTGTCCGTACCAATGCTCGAGTGAGAGCATCTGTGCTCGAGTGATGTCCGTACTTGTGCTCGAGTGAGACTGTCAAAAATCAGTGTTTTGCCTTCGAGTAAGGGGTCTTTTGGGTAGGTTCTTCCAACCCTTTAGGCATATGTTTAGGCCTATTTTAGTCACCTAATGAGTCCTAAATAATAACCAACTTAGAGAATTATTGAAATATACATTGGAAAAAGAGATTGATCAATTGTCCCTAATTTGAATAGGATTTGACATCTGTCGTCCGCGTGAGCCTACTGTGCCAAAGATTGTCAGGAAAGATTCAGGTAGCGACTTCTCTCTTATGCTTTGTGTAAATGTATTGTATGTTTGTCTGTCATTCATTGTGTGGATGTTGCTGCTGCTGCTTTGTGATACTTTGTGCATTGAGATCCTTTGTGGAGCCTAGTGATACATCGTGCCTTGAGATGCTTTATGGTACTTTGTGCTTTGTGTTGCTGCTACATAGTGTTCACCGCGAAAGCGGGCGTTGTGCATAGTGATTACAGCGAAAGCTGGCATAGTGTTCACCACGAAAGTGGGCGTAGTGCATTGTGATTACAGCCGTGAGTGCTGTCGTATGTGGCGTGAGCCAGAGATCATTGTGAAGCTGCTGATTATGATGAACATACATGCTCTATGTTTATATATTGTATGAGTGAGTTGTTGCTCTGGGATTCTCAAGAATCTCATTATTTCCATATGACTAACTTTTTCAGACAGGGCAAGTGGCTCGAAGGGGAAGCGACCAACCCGGAGTGGTTAGGGTCTCTTAGGGACATTCATATTTTGCGATAGTTGGTTATATCCATTTTGGCTTTGGGATTGCCAAAGTGTAAAGAGATGTAAATGTTTATTTTGGATCGTGTAATCCCCTTTATGGGAAAACTCATAAACCCATATCATATATGTATTAACCCGGGGTTTGCCGGGATTTTGGTTTCCGCACTTTGATATTTATTATGTACTCTGATTTCTCAAGTAGTTATATCCATACATGAATGTGAGACCAGGAATATATAAGTTTTGAAATGATTTTCATACGCCCCATCTTTTAGATGAGGGTTTATAAATTGTTAAACCATCTTGTTGGTCTCTATTTCATTTAAATTATTGTAATCCGGATGTAATTACGGTGAGGGGGTTACACCATTAGGTTAAAAAGGCAGCTGACGCATCAGTTTTTCAAAACGCACAGTTGCAGTATCACGACTTTGCTTTCACTTCGCTATAGCGAACCCACAGCGTACGCGGTCAGAAGGGCCTATTTTTTATGTGTTTTCGCTTTCGCTACGCTATAGCGAACCCACAGCGTACGCGGTCAGAAGGGCCTATTTTTTATGTGTTTTCGCTTTTGCTTCGCTGTGGCGTAGCAAAAGCAACCGGGGACACCTTCAAGCTACTTTGATCTTCCTTTTTGGCTTTTGTTCTTCTTTTCTACACCTCCAAGGATCCATGTAAGCTTCCATTTCTTGTCATCATCCTCCTACAAAGAGAAGGATTTTATGAGCTTTTCAATTCTTCAATTTAATCTAAAACCCTATACATTTAGCTCAAAATTTGCACTTTTTCAAGTATTTTCAACACATCACATTTTTCTTCATATGTATAAAATTTATGCACAATTTTAGTTTAAAATCACAAATATATAAGAAAAATGTGATGAAATATAAGAATTTCCAGAGAATAACAAGCACTATATTAATATTCTAGACTATGCTATATCATTATTGGCACTTAAGTATCGTATAAGGCATCAAAATGCACAATACAATTCCACTTTAGAATCTAGAATTTTCCAGCAACTAACTTATAAAAATTTCTTTCTCATGCTCTTCCTATACAATTCCACCTCCTAAACTCATTGGAGCTATAAAAAGGAACAAAATCTAACTCTGTCTAACACATTACTGGGATCCACAGAGTTCCAGAATAAAATCTAACACATTATAATTGAACAATATAGAGTTACATAATCAAGGCTGAGAGACATTATTCACATTATAATCCAATAATACAGAGTTACAGAATAGAAAAACTCACATTATAATTCAATAATATAGAGTTAATTAAGGCCGAGAATCATAGAAGTAGCTCTAAGAAAGGAAAGATAGACTTTGCATCTACATATAATATTCACAAGTTAAGATAATTCAAAAGGCAAAACAATGCCTCAGAGCAAACAACGGAAAAAGAAAAATTTATCACATAAAAACCTAGAGTTCAAGCTTGAGGAACAAACCCAGGGGAGGCAAGCAATGGAAAGGAGGGAATGCAATCCACCGTAGCCCTACATCCACCGGCAGCGTTGGTAGGAGAGACGTGGGAAAGACAAGCTTAAAGACAAAACCCAGGGGAGGCAAGAAACCATGCTTGAAGAAGAAACCAATCAGAGGAAACAAACGATGTGCCTTATGGTAATATTTCAACCGAACCTCTACATTGATGGCAGCGAAGGTTAAGGACGAAGGAGCGACGTGGGAAGGAGGAGCTGCCGTGAAAGGAGTGAAGGGTTTGTAAGAAGCTTGAAGCACCAGATTTCAGAGTTGAAATTAGGTGCTATTCATTTTTAGGGCATTTTTAAGACCGGTTATAAATAACAACCGGTCTTAAAAGTTATATTTTAGACAGATTATTTAGTATAACTTGTCTTAAAAATATTTTAGACCGGTTCTATCAACAACCAGTTTTAAAAGCTCAACATTTAAGACCGGTTATTTTTTATAACCGGTCTTAAAAACAATAAATTTTTAATTTTCTTTATTTCAGAAAATATATTAGACCTGTTATATTTAGAACTAGTCTAGAAAATACATACATATATTAATATTTTTTAATGATTAATTTTTTAAGATCGGTTGTTAATAAAACTGATCTAAATAATATATTTAAGACCGGTTTTTAGTATAACCGGTCTTAGAAGTTTACCATAATTACCAAAATGCCACCGTCCATTTTTTTAAGACCTTATCCGTTATAACCGGTCTAAATATGCCGGTCTTAAACACCATTTGTGTAATAGTGTTCCTAGGTCTCAATTACATGTCAAATTTTCACATTTACATGTATGTAACTCATGCATTGAATAGCGAGGCTGCAATCAATGTGGTATTGTTCAGAAATTGCGCAACCAATGGAACCACCAATCATCACTCTTATAAGATTTGCAAAGATAAACCCAAACAAAGGTAACGAAATGATTAGAATACTACAAATCATGGCCTTTTATTTTGATTGACTAACATATGTTTTTTGATCCTTTGGTTAGTACATGGTCATATTACCAATATGTCTTTGAAGCAACAAAAATTGAGTCCAATCCTGATATACCTAAAGTGAAAGCGCCTGCTAGACAGGTGATTAACGTCTTTAAATTTGGATTGTCCCACCTTGATATTTTTCCTAATCAAATTTGAAACAATAATCTTATTTCTTTGTTTTGTTCCTATAATTAGCCTTCAAATAAATCCTACTACCCACTCATGATTGTCTCAAGTGTCAAATGTTGATAAACGAAACTACATCGAAGAAGGGCTTGTGGTGCTGTGTGTGTATCAATACCACCACTAATTCCACCACTTAACCAATTATTGATGACACTGCATTATTACGCCAAATAATCGCTATGACAAGACCCAAACCATAATTGTGCCGTCATCTAATTAAGTCCATTATTTATTTGAAAAATTATATGTTCAGTTTTCTAAAGTGTTGTTAATTTCGCTTGTACATTACCTAGGATTCAAAATACAAAAAAAAATTCACCAGATACAAATGAGATAAAAACTATATAAAAAATCATAAACAACCTCTTAACTATGTTTAAACTTTCGATGTCTTAAACTTTAAAAGTGCTCATAAACAAATTTGGTTTGCCACTAAATTTTTCACACAGAAAAGGACAGTTCAAAACAAATCTCTTTACTACGTTTGAACTTGTAATAATTTAAACAATACAAATTAGCCATAATCTCCGATTTCAAGGTCACTAACACAATTTTGTTTAATATTTTATAACAACAAATTAATACAAAACGAAATATCATAACTGAGATATTGCCTTCTTATTTTATCCAGAATTGGTTCGAATATAACTAACATTCTGATCTGATAAATTAAAGCATCATTATTCTCTTAATCGGTTTCAAAGTGCCCATTTAGCGAGTTCCACATTTACATGGTTTCAAATTCCATATTTAGAGGCGATAACGTCGAATGTGCGCTTAAGGGAGACAGTGCGGGTGAAACATTTAGGAAGTATATGCCAAATTAGGAAAAGGCGACTGTTTTGTTAATATAGTTCTGCACAATCGAGCAACGTAAAAGTAAGCAAACACAATAAGAACTTAGGAACAATATAGATAACAACACACGGAAAACCTAAGTATCAATATCAATTTAACTAATTCAATTACATTTTCATATACATCTAACAGGGACTATATGTAGACTCAGTTACAAAAATGTGACAAGAGTCACCTTTAATCCTTTCCTACATTTGGAGACCCAACATCACTATCTGCTAGGCCAGAATACAGAGGGGCCAAAACTAAGGAATCCCATTCCTAAACAAACCTGGTGGCATTATTCAATGGAATAGCAAAAGCAACAAAGTAAATAGGAGGGTGAAATATCACAACAGCCAAAGGCAGCAATAAACATAACAATAATCCCCACGCCTGATTATGATGATGGAGTTGTTATCTTGCTTTAGCTTCGTTAAAGACATTTAGCCATATGTGACTAAGCTTATCTTAACAGGCAGAAAATAAAGGGTCTTCCATTTGTCACAATTGCAACTTTTTAGGCACAAAGATGTATGGTCCAAAACACACACATGCAATAAAAATTAAAAAAAAATTAAACATCCAGATGACTTGAGGCGAACACAATATAGATAAAAGGCACCTTTTTATTGTCACACCCCGCCGGCCCACACACACGGCTCCACCATTGCCCTCACCAACGGCGATGGACTCTCAAAGATATAAGCGCACCCGTTGTGCTTTCCTCTCGCCTCCCTACGACTCGAACTCTCAACGTAGGGGTAAGTATGAGAGTTTGGCGAGAGGTGGTACCATTGAACTAGCAATGTAACACCCTACCTTAATAGCCAAAATTATAGTTCAAAAATGTGTCATTATATTGAACTAGAGACCAATGGATAATTTAAAACTTATTAAAAATTTCATCTTCAAGATAGGGTTTTCAAAAAACTTTTCCAAAACTTGTTCAATGCAGTCTCACATTCACATTTTGAAAATATTTGGCCTATGCAGTTCAGTTTCATTCATACATATCAAAGTGTAACAAAAAATTCTTGACAATACTCGGGTTTCATTCACTAGTTGGAGGGTTTACAGGGCATATTTGCCCGTTTCTAGTTTCCCATATAGGGGATTACACAAAACTATCCATATTTACAACACTTACAACATATACAATAATCCAAAATATGATGACTAACTACCCAAAACCAAAACTCCTAGCCGCCCTTCGTCACATGCTTCTCCTTTAAACCACTTGCCCTGGCTGTAGGTTAGTTAATGGAAAGGGTGAGATTCAAATGAATCTCAGTATTAATAATTCACTCATATGATATATACTAACCAAGCATGTAAGCAATTATCACAAAGGAACAACACAATAACGTCATTCACAACAGCAATACAACAACGACATTCACAACAGCAATAGTATACGTGACTTTCGTCACATTCACGACAGCTTTTGCTGTAATCATGGCATGACAGCTTTCGCTGTATTCACTTTCACGATAGCTTTCACTGTATTCACAGCAGCAGTTTTATGACAACTTTTGCTATATTCACAACGGCATAAACAGTAGCATTCCCGTTCATCACAATTCAATGATAAGCACAAACATATAATGCAATATACATGATATAAGAGAAAGGGTCACTACCTTGTTCTTTCCGGTCTTGTTCTTACACAGATTTCTTGTGCTCAAGGCAAATATCGAATCTTATAATTAGAATTACGGGCGACAGGTAATTACTTGATCCAATTCTTCTTTAATTCAAACACTCAGTTGGTTATCATTAGGGACATTTAATCAAGTCAACTAAGGAGTTAAAGTGATCAATTAAACTAAAAGACCAATTTCTAACCTCAAAGTTCAACAATATTACATTATGCCATTACATCTTCGATTTTCGCATAAGAGACTAAATTTGCTAGAATTTTTCATCAACTTTGAAAAATCATAACTAAATCTATAACAATTGAAATAGGGTGATTATAAAGGCTGTGTGACCCTTATTTAGCCTGTTTTCAACGAAAAACATCACCCACAGCCATATGGATACACAGAATTCCCAAAATTTTCATTTATTGCACACTGTCAAAATTTAATCCAATGTTCATAAACTAAGTTTAAAAATTCATAACTCCTAGTGTACAAATCAAAATGCTGCAAATGACCTATCAAATTAAAGCTTGATATGTTTAATATTTAACTAGAAAGCTTTAGAATTTTTAGAGATCATTTGGTTATCCAAAAACACCACACCAAGAGGGTACCTCACTGGAATTCTGTTCTGGCAGAAAATCCTGTTTTGCATTTTGAGTTTCAATGACCCAAAATTCACAACCCAGGGCTATACCCACACAATTTTTTGTGTAGAACACAATGGTAACATTAAAATGAACAAATTCCCATTGCTTCATGGTGCCTTGTTCAGGTCAGAATTTTAGGGTATTTCACAACAAACAACCACTTCACTATTTAATCACTAAGCTTAGCTCATTTACCTCCAAACCAACATATAAGCACATACATAGGATGAAAACTCCATGATCCCTAATATACCCTAAAAATTGAAATTAGGGCTGTCACAATAGCCCACTAAAATTCAGTCAATCAAAGCATCATATACATCAAAATAATGCTCTTACTCACCTCTTGCTTCTTGTGTTCTTTTCTTGCTTCCTCAACTTTTGTTCTTAGATTATGGATCAGAACACCTCTTTTTGAAATTATAAAATCATAGAAATGAAGTTCTCATTAAGAAGAACAATGTTTATGAAGGACACTTGAGTCATAGATGAGGTTAAGAAGGTGAAAATCAAGATCAAAGAGCTCACCTAAACTTGATTCTTCAAGCTCTTCGTATGGCAGCTGCAAATCGACTTGAGGAGAGAGTAAATGTGTGATTTAATGATCAGAATTTCAGCCCCTATTATCTCTTAAAGTCCAACCAAAAATATGGTCCAAAAGGTGGTAAAAGTTGTAGCTAATATTACTCCTTTGGTCACACATTTATGGTAACTTAACTAAGTGTAATTGCTACAAGTTTTCTCTTTCCTTCCTCTCTTTATGCCAGCCAAAATTCTCCTCCTAAAAGGGAACCAACTTTGTTGACCAATTCCCTTCTTATAATATTACATGTTGGTCAACTTGATTGAGCAAAAATGTGAGGAATTTATTTGATTCAATTCTCTCTCTTTCTCTTCTTGGTCTTAGCCGATTTTGTTGACTAGATAAGGAAGGAATATATTTATTAAACTCTTCCTCTCATTTGCTCTTTGATGCTTAGATGAAATGTTGGAGTAAAGGGATACATGTAACCCCCTCCGTAATTATTATCCGAAATACGTGATTAAAATGAAATAGAGACTAATAATAATCAAAACTCATTTACATTCCCATCCATAAGATAGGGTTTTCACAAATTTCTTTCACAAACACTTTAACCTGGTCTCACATTCATATTTCGAATACAATTACCTCATAAAGATAAATCACATTCATATAAATATCAGAGTGCACAATAATAATCCTGGCAACCCCGGATTCATACCTTCACTAAAGATTCATAGGGCACATACGCCCTTTACAAATTCTCAAATGGGGATTACACAATTCTCATTCCAATTACACATTCTAACCTATCATCCGAACATATACATCCAAACATACACAGTTATCCCAAAATATGATGATAACCAACTACCAAATCCAAATGCCCATAAGGAATTATCACCGCCCCTAGTCGCTTGCTCCTTCCTCGAGCCACCTGTCCTGTCTAAAATGTTGGTAGGGGAGGGTGAGATTCAAGAGAATCCCAGCAGAAAACAGATACCAATATGTATCCAAGATAAGTGTTTAATGCATGACATGCTTGTATCACAATAACTCGTGCTTATATAATGATATATCCGCATGCTCAATGTTTCAACAACATACTCATGGTCAAAGCATAAATAGAAATAAAGCTTTAATCATTCATATGTGTTTCACATAATCAAGCAAAGCAATAACATGCATCAATACATAAACACAAATATCAATACACGCAGGAGAGGTAAGTTCCTTACTCCTATTCTTCCATGTGTGCTCCAGCACAGCTTATTCACGATCAGACGAACATCGAACCATGATCAGGGTGAATATCGAACCCTATAAACCAAAACAAGGACATAGGATTATTCTCTTTTCCAAATTATCGCTTTCATAACACTTAAAGTTGGTTACCATTCATGACCTTTAGAAGGCTAATCAAAGCCTAAACACTTGCCTAAAGGCTTGTGAAACACTTGACCAAAGATCACCTTTTAAAAGTCTAAAATGCTGATTTTAGGGGGTTGGTCGCGGCCCAATAATCCACTGGCTGGGGCCAAAAATAGGTCCAAAGCATTTGGGCCACGGCCCAGAACCCGATGGCCGCAGCCAAGAAAATTCCTGTTTCTTGGTTGAATTTCCAAAACTCATAATAAATTCTAGAAAAATCAAAATGAGGTAATTCCAAAGCCAAATGAAAGATATTTAAGTCCTATTTACTGGAAAAATATGGACTATTACTAGAAATCATGAAAAAATTCTAGAATTACACAAAATCCACCACTGCCCTAAAACAGAGTCCAGTTTCCATCCCAAACTTTGGCAAAGCATAATTCTCAGTTCACAAAATGAAATGACACAAATTATATGTCCATTTTGAAGCTTGGGATGTGAAATTTAAGACTGAAAAGTTTTGGAATTTTTCAACACCATTTTGTCATTCAAAATTTTCGTGCAAACTAACTGCCCAGAACTGAGTTCACACAAGACATATTTCCAACTTTTCTACCAAAGTGTCCAATGACTCCAAAATCATTAACCAAGCCTATTCCCATAAAATTTTCCACAAGGAACACAATGGTAACCTCAAAATGACCAAAATCACAACCCATTGACATGCCCTGTTTTGCCAAATGCACAAAAACCAACACAAAGTGGCCAAACTTCACATTTAAGCTTAAATGCAATTCTATCATTTCAAAACACTAAACAAGGCACCATTTCCATAACAATAGCATACCATACTCCCCCATGACCCTAAATCATGAAAATTAGAGCAAAATTTCCATAAATTCAAAGCCCAATCAATGGCCACAAAATTTATATGAAAATGAAGCTTTCACTCACCTCAACAACTTTCCCAAAGAAATTCCTTGGTTCTCCAACTTCTAGATTTCCTTGTGGCCATGAAACACCACCAATGGCAAATCTAAAACCATGAAATTGAAGCTCTCAACACAAGGAACAAGTTTATAGAAGAGCATTTTTCCATTAGAAGCCATTTAGAGGGTCAAAAGCTCACCTTTTATCAAGAATACTTCCTCTTTCCTTGGAGCTCCAATGGTGGACTAATTTAGAGAGAGAAATGAGAGAGAAGAAGGCTTGAAGAAGGTGAAATGATGATGCCCATGCTTCCTTGTCTCTTCAACCAAAATAGGAGGGAAAGAGAGAGAAAAGATTAACAAATGAGGATTTGACTTTTCTACACTCTCTTGCTTCTTCTCAACATGTCAAGTGTCAAATTTTTATTGGCTATCATAAAGTAATCAACCAATTAATCACATCAATCCTTCCATTAGCCATTTTAATTTCACATCTCATTTTCCTCTTAGTTAGTAATTAATTTCTCCCTTAATTACTAACTACTGGCCCAATAATTCCATTCTTTCAATTTTCCACTAATCATGGCATATTAATTAATATTGCCACAAACCCATAATAATTCCAATTTAAATTCACAAATTATTCTCATTAATCATCATTAACCCTTAATCAAAATTTGGGGCGTTACAATATATATATATATATATATATATATATTTATTATTTTATTCTTGCATAAAAATAGAGCAACGAGGGGACAATTTTTCTTGTAGAAAAAAAGGAAGAGAGGGTGTTGACTTGGTCTTGTATGTGCCTTGTGTCCAAATAAGAGGAAAAGATAAGAAAATTGCTTTAATTATCTTTATCATTACTTCTACTTTATAAGAGCAAATCGTGTCCCTTCATTTTGTTTCCCAAATCTATCCTCAAGATCAAGTAGTAATTAACTCTTGATCATGACAAAATTAATTAGGGTGTCATTACATCCTTTTATGTCACTGTCCATTACATTCAGCACTTGGATGTATTTTGGGATATTATAATAAGCACTTACCAAAAAAAAGGCATATGTACTTGTCAAAGTAGGGACATTAAATTTTGAAATTTCAAAACTTCACCAGGGAGGAAAATGAACTTGTCAAAATAGCTCATGTAGTTGTTAAAATTGGCATATTTATTTCTGAAATTTCAAAACTTGTCCATGAAGGAAAATGAACTTGTCAAAAGCTTATCCAATTGTCAAAATAGGCATAAACACTTGTCAAAAAAAGCATATGCACTTAAGTTCTAAAATTTTAAAACTTCTCCAGGAAGAAAAATGAACTTATCAAAATAGCTTATCCAGTTGTCAAAATAGGCATAATCACTTATTAAAAAAGGCATATGTTGTGCCTTTCCTTTTTTATTCAATAGGGCAACAAAGTAATTTCACATTCTGAATTAATCACAATGCAGTCCCTAGAGCCTTTTTTGATAAGGAAATTTGGTTTTAGACTTTTTGTAATTTTTTATGGTCCTTGACACCTCACAGTGATTTTCCCAAAACAATAGTGTGCCTTGATTAGAGTCTCGCTCAATTTTGGTAGCGCACACGGCAATGGACCCACGTGTGCCGTAACTACTCTTTCAAATTTCCCCTTCTGTAACATCACGTACTCAAGGAGCCAGATGGTGAACGTGGTTGTGACTTTAATCTATCCATGTTGTGCCCATATAGTCTACCGCGTTATTGGTCATTCGGTAGAGTCAAAAAATTCTTTCGGTGGAGTCTCGTCGAGTTTCATGTTATTAATGTGTTATAAATAAAAGGAAAAGATGAAAGAGAGAATAATTCTTACTCACTATCAAGGTGTATATAGTACATAACACATGCCTTCTATTTATAGGCATAACTTTACAATCTAAATATAATCAATATCTACAGATTTGATAACAATAAAAGATAATTGTGGGATATCAGAGAAAATGGAGATATATAGACGTCCACATAAATGTTATATTCATAACATTATGGTGTTTTTCTTAAATGATTTATTCTTATACATATTAGACTAAAAACACTTTAACCACCATTGTTTTACCTTAATTATAGAGACATATATTCTATTGTGAAAACATATATTGTAGTCCAAACTATTAACACCATTAAAAAATTCTAAAAAGATTCTTGATATATATTTTTTAATCAAAAATCACATCAGAATAAATCTTATTTACTAATTTACCCTTTATTATACCAAACATATAATTTATCTTTTAACATTAATATTTATTAATGATATATTTAATATCCTTTACTAATTTTAGAAAATTTAAGTAATTTATCTTTTGAAATTATTATTTATTAATGATCTATTTAATATTTTCGCTAAATTTAAAAACAATTTAAGTAATATTTTGTGAAAAATATTAACAATTAACAACTTGATTACCAACAAGTTATTGGTTGAGGTAGTGAATGGTTTCACCCCCGAAAGGAAGAGAACACAAGTTCGACTCCCCAGAGTAATTTCTTAATAAATATATTGTTAGTGCAAGTGTTTCACCCAAGAGGGAGGTGAATTGGGTGATTACAGAAAATTCAATTCGTATATAAAAATTAACTGAAAATATAAAGCAGTTAAGAGCTAGGAAAAATATCACCGAAGTATACACCGAGAGTTATACTAGTTTGGCCACAACCTCTTTGACCTACGTCTAGTCCTCAGAAATCCTCTGAGAGTTTTACTATATCTTCCAAGATTCAGTGGGTTCTTGGCACCTCAGTATACAACAAGTTCCTCTACTGGACACTCGCTCCCCCTTACACATTTTAATCAAATCCCCAACTCAAGGTTCCACAACCTTCAATTGTCTCAATAATGGATATTGAGTTTGTAATGAAAATCTCTCTCACAAAAAAAATATAATCACTGAAGTATAAAGAATGAATATAAGAAGCAGAGCACTAAGAATATGTTGATCGATGTATGTTCGTGTGTTCTCTATCATCATTGTTTCTTCGTTGAATGTTCCCATATTTATAGATGAGTTGTGATAGCCATTGGAACCATTTCAATATGTCCGTTGGAGTTGCGCAACTACGTTTGACCGTTCTTCGAATTTAAAAACTATCCTTTGCGGTAGGTGAACGTTCGGACGTTTCATTTGACTTTTTTCTCAATACATGATCTCTTTATTGTTCTTCTACAAATATACTTAGAATACTAACACAATGAAAGATTAATCATATACATAACAAATCAATAAAAAACATATTAAAATCATGCTTTCTGAACTTCATTACTCAAGTGGTCCCTTAAGTGATTTATTGAAAAACTTGGTAGAGAGTGAAATCAACGTTTCTGACCTGATCAATAGAGTGGTCCCTTGAGTAATTTAGTGGCATCACTCGAGTGGTCCCTTCAAAATATTAGTAGAGACTTCACTACCTTATTTCTTACCTGGTCACTTGAGTGATCCTTTATCATTACTAAAGTGGTCCCTCGAGTGACACAATGCAAATCTTGGCAGAGAACTTCTGAGACTATTTGGCATACATTACTTGAGTGATCACTCGAGTAATAGAGTATCATCACTCAAGTGATCTCCTTTGAAATCTTCTAGTGACTCTTTCTCTAGTTTCTTGACTTCATAACTTTCTTCATCACTCAAGTAGATACTTGAGTGATGGCTTTCCCTGTTACCAAATACTTAGTTACTTTGTTCAAAACTCTTTTGTCTATTATCAAAAACCTTTTTTAAGATCACTCTAATCTTTGTTATCATCAAAACATATGGGATCTAACACATGTTTAAAGAAAGCGTTAAGGGGCAAAAATACCCATGCTAACATCTCAAAAGAGCTGCTAGCTCCACATTAAAACCTTGGGTACACAATTGCTTATAAGTACTTAAAAAGGGTACAAAAATGCAGCTTCCGTCAAATACACTATGGTTGACCATTGAAGTTAACTTTTGACTAAAAATGCTGATGTAGAATGTTGATATGAAAATGAAGAAGCCAATATGGCATTTTGCCCTAAAACACTTTGAGGCCAGTCGTGTGAAGTGTGTGAGCTCTCCCCCAATTAAACGAAAGGAAAGAAACATAGATCAACTATTAGAGAAATTGAGCAATCGAGGAATCCAAGTTTGTGAGAAGTGAATTTGGTTCGACGGTGGAGGGAATTATGGGCGATTTGTGCAATAATCTTCAGGTTTGTGATTGATAAAGCAAGAAATTGAGAGTGGGAGCTTGTATTTGGGAATCTTGGAGTGCATGTGACAAGCTTCTCTGCTAGAGAACCTGTACTATGCAAAAAAGGACAAGAACGAAAGCACGGGTAAGCATCTAATAGGACCTGATAGTTGTTCTCTTGTGGTTTGTACAGTAAAATGCCATTAAAGCCCTCAATTGATTTTATTGTTTTATTTGTGGTAGAGATGGCGTCGAATGGGTCAAATAGGGATGATAATTTTGATAATATCGAAGAAACCAACAAGTACGTGGGAAGGAAGTATTCGGAGACTAAATTAAACGAGGTAAGTGAGTCTAACTATAAACATATGGGTTTGTCTAACTAATATTAAAATTGATATAGATATAGCAATCACAGACAAATCAAAACTTTTCTATGTGTGTCTAAATAAAGAAATAATGTCACTTTGCTAAATGAAGTGTACAATGCTAGACAAATCAATACTAATGTAAATATCTTAGCAGGTAATTGAGAGGTATTGTTTAGCTAAAGCTGGATGGGAAGAAATGAAGGCTAGATTGAGGAGGAGCCATAGCTCTATTGTAGAGAGTAAATGTGTTGTAGGAGAGGCAGGACAACGTGTAAGCGAAGTGAATTTGAGTGATGACCAACAAGATGTAATAGTGGAGATAGAATTGATTGATGAGTTGGTGACTTTGATGTTGAAGATGAAGTTTGGAATAGGGTAGAAGATGAAACTTAGGTTGTTGGGTTAGATTCTAATGCAAACCAAAATGAGGATGATGAGGGCAAAACAGATAATACTGATAGTGAGGACAAGAGCTACAAGGGTGAAAGTAGAGATTTAACTATGAGGGAAAGTGTTGTATCTGATTTTCAAGTGCAAATAGTGATGAAAGTGAGAATGATGATGATAAAGAGTTGGGCCCAAATGTTGATGGGCCCCCTGAAGAAGTAAGAGGAGATGTTGAGCTGGGCTTGGCTAGTAGGCCCTTCTTTATGTTGGGCATGACATTTACAGATAAGAACGAACTTAAAATGACGTTGGATAAATATGCAATTACAAAAGGGGTTAAGTTGAGGATTGCCAAAAGTGACAAAAGTTATGTAAAAGTAGTATGTAAAGTGGGATGCCCCATTGTGTTATATGCTTCAATATATGGGCAACAAGTAGGGTTTATGGTGAAGACCTTACACCTAGAGCATGCTTGTGCTAGGGTATACCAGAACCCAAGATTATCGATATAGTGGCTATCTCATGAGTTTAAGGAAAAAGTTTAGGAAAGACCGCAACATAAGATTAGCGAGATGAAAAAGGATGTTGCGCATAATCTAAAGGTGTATATGAGTATTCACAAGTGTAAGAGGGCTAAGAGGAGCATAATGCAAGACATGGAAGGGGGCTCTAAAGATGAGTTTGGGAAACTAGAGTCCTACTATAATGAGTTGAGGATTTCTAATCCATGGTTAACGTGGAATTAAGTGTACTTGAGCAAGGCATAAGGATATTTAGAAGGATGTATTTGTGTTTTTGTCATGCCCTTATTTTAATTTCACATTTACCAAAGTATTTATGGAAAATGATATGCGATTCGGTGGGCAGCATAGAAATAGCATAAATATACTGATAAAAAGTGTTCGATTATAGAAATTCCTCATAAGGGTTTGTACATAATAATTACTATCAATGTAGCCACACAAGGCTACCAAGGTGTCAAACCTGTCAGAGTGAAATGGAGATATCTTCCCATCTTTATTCTACCACCACAATCCCCTCGTACGGTTCTTTTCTTTATTCTTAACATATCGTCTATCTCCTCCTGTCTAAATTTTTGACAGGGGAGGGTAAGATTTGAGAGAATCTTAGTAGGAAAACCGTACCAATATGCATGCAAGATAAATGCTTAATGCATGACATGCTTGCATTACATAAACTCATGCTAACACAATGACATATTTACGTGCTCAATGTTTCATGCAACAAAACTATGGCCATAGTATAAACAGAAACAGAGCTTCAATCATTCATATATGTTTTACATAATCAAACAAAGCAATAACATTGATCAATACACCAGCACAAATATCAAATACATGTAGGAGAGGTAAGTTCCCTACATTAGACCTTTTCCACCTCGAACCGTGTACTTTGATTCGCTTGTCAATCCCTTGGCCTTTCAACTTGATCCTAAAATGTCAAATGTACCAGTTTAGACACTTCTATAGTTTTTCTGGTGGTTATAAGAGTCTATCGTAAAAATTTACCAAAATGCCCCCGGGATCCGTCCCGGCCCTGCTTACCCAGTTCGATTGTACCTTTTCTGAAATTTTAACATAGGCTATTCTTACATATTTTCATCCAAGGAATCCATTTCCGGACTCGGAATTACCAAATTCATTGTCAAATTACAAAAATACCCTTGACAGCCCTTAATTGTTGAGTTTATTTGCTGGGTTGTTATTAATTTTTTGCTTAGTTTATTTGCTTAGTTTTTTTTTGGCTGAGTTGCTAATTTTTTTTTCTGAGTTTATTTGCTGAGTTGCTATTTGTTTGCTTAGTTGCTATTTTTTTTCTCTTGCTCAGGTTGGATGGAGAAAAGGATGCAGGCCACTGATTGGTTTGGTTTAGATGGCACTTTTCCCAAAGGTAAAGCAAAGTGAATTTTACTTACATTTGTGGGGATTAATGCCAATGATTCATTATACCCATTAGCATTTGGTTTGGTACAAAAAGAAAATACCCTTCACTAGGGGCGGCTCCTTGAATGTTTGAGACCCTCTTTGGAGCTTGGTACTGGTGAAACTGTAACCTTAATGTCAGATATGCGGAAGGTAAAGCACTAATGGTTTTTTAATTGTAAATACATTCTGCTGGTTATTGACTTGCATTTATGATGTTGTTCATAAGAATTAATAAATGTGGTGACTAAGGTTCTACCATTAGCTGAGCACAGACTATGTACACGACATATATACGCCAACTAGAGCAAGCAATAGAGAGGCAATGAGCTGAAGAATTTTTTTTTCATGTGCTTGGAGTACGTTTAAAGAAGAGTTTAATGACAACTTGGAAGCTCTTGGTGCACTTAGTTAAGAAGCTGCTAAGGCTGTAGTATCTTATCCTTAAAATGCCTAGGTAAGAGCATACATCACACTAAGATGTAAGTCATGGATAGTGGATAATAACTTCAACAAGAGTTTCAACTCCTGGATTGATGAGTATAGGTAGCTTCCGGTTATTAAGATGTTTAATGGCATAAGGCTTAAAATGATGGCAAAAAGGGCTGATTCTGAACATAATGTTAGAAATTGGAAAACTAAATTCAGTCCAAAGTGCATCGAGTTATTTGAGGCTAATAGCTTCTTAGCTACAAATTGTAGAGTGTATTTAAATGGAGATAAGGTTTGTGAAGGACAAGATAAGCATAAGGTATTGTTGAGCACAGAGAGCTGCACATGCAGGGCATGGGATTTAGCTAGAATCCCATGCCAGCATGCGATATGTGTAATGTACCATGCAAAGATAGAGCTAACAACCCAAATATCTTACTACTACTAGAAGGAGACATACTTTGCAAGCTATAAGACAAAACTCCAGCATGTTAGAGGTAAGTAATTCTGGGACACCAAGACATTCATCACCAAGACCCTTCTTTAGCATTCTTTCAAAACCTGAAAGAATGCTAAAGAAGGGTAAATCAACACAGAAAAGACATCAAGGTATAGATCTAGAGCAAACTGGGCAACAATAACAGCCTGAGAAATTAAGCACTACTGGTAAAAAGGTTAAATGTTACATTTGCCGAAAAGAAGTACACTATAGATCCACATGTAAAGAGGTATAACTTTTTCGAGCCTCTCACTTTTGTCTTGTATTATCAATTACTTATTATTTCTATTTGGATTTCAAATTTTTCTGTTTCAGGCACCTTCTTTAAGCACTACTTAGCCTCAAAATAAGACAAAGGAAGGACCTTCTGAACCAAATGTATCCCAATCCACACATCCCACTACTAGTATTTCTGAACCATCCACACAACCACCTCAAGTTACCCAGGATATACCAAATGCTACCTAAGAGACAACCATCACTACCAAACTACTCATCGGCCACCACTTCCTAGTCAACAATTAGGTGCAAGTAAAAAATGTGTCTACAAGAAAAGGGTTAACAACGGAATGTGTATTAGGTTTGATGAACACATGGGTAGAACTGTATACAATGTGAGTTGTTTGCCTCACTTTGCAGTTTCAATTCTCATTATGTGCTATGTTTGACAAAATCTTAATGTATTACATTCATGCAGACTGGATTGAGTTCAAAACTTGTCCTTGAAGAAGACACTACACAAGAATACATGGTACATTATGCTAACCCCAGACAAAATTCCTAATTCTGAATAAGAAGCACATGAGAATGATAAGGAGTCAAAGTTCAAATGCCCCAGAGGCTTCTAGGAACATTCAATTCAAGCAACAAGGAGTGTCGCATCCTTCTCAGCTTCCTTTTAAGCCTCCAGGTCTATAGTGGAGAGGCAACTCTAGTGTTACAACTTCACAACTCCTTACACAAAGGAGAACCATGTTTGCTAAAACCAGGGCCACTTCAAAACATTCTGATATATAACATGTTCTCCTATTGGAATGTAACGTTAATACTAGGATGTGAATGAAACTTTGTATTAGTTGTGTGGCTTAATGCCCTTTTTGTAATTAAGCAATTGGAATGCTCTTTGATGCCCTCTGTTGGGCTAATTTATGGGTACATATTGCTGTATGATTTAGATATGACTTGCATACTTCTACTTCTATTTTGAGACCTCTTATGGATTGTAATTTACATGACTTATATAATATACCATTTCCCTACTTTTCATTAACTTCATTGATTCACTTTAATATACAAGTAAACGTTAGTGGTTTGTTATTCTCAAATTCAATAGGTTGCCTTCTACATAATGGTATCATGCTGTTCAATTTTTTTTACACATTTCATATACACATCATGTGTTGTTATAATCTACTGCAAGAAGATATATATTTTGATAATTACATATCCATTGTTTCAATACCAAAAACATACACCCACTTTCAAATACCCATGACACAACTCAATCAAATTCCTAAATACAAATAAAGCAACTACAACCATGTCATTATCAAAACACTCATTGCAATCTTAAACTTCCTTCCCTCCCTTCTAACTTCACTTTCCCAGATCCCATGTGTAACCCCCTTCCATAATTATATCCGAAATACTTAATTAAAATGAAATAGAGACCAATAATTATTAAAACTCATTCACAATCTCATCCCTGAGATAGGGTTTTCACAAATACTTTTCAAAAGCTAATTGACCTGGTCTCATTCACATTTCGAATACAATCACTTCACGTGGATAATCACATTCAATATATAAATCAAATTGCACAATATAATAATCCCGGCAATCCCGGGTTCCATATAGTAACTCAAGCTTTACAGGGCACATTCGCCCATTACAAGCCCTTATACTGGGATTACACAAATTTCATCGCAAATACATAATCAAATCCTCATCCACATATACACATCCAAATCCAAATACGAATATCCAAATATACATCCCAACTATGATAACCAACTACCAAAATCTATAACCCGAAGGAGTCCTTGTCGTCTTTGCCTGCTTGCTCCCTCCTTGATCCGCTTGCCTTATCTAGCTGTTGGTAGGGAGGGTGAGATTTTAAAGAATCTCAGTAGGAAACAAATACCAGTATGCATGCAAGATAAATGTTTAATGCATGACATGCTTGCAATACATAACTCATGCTCACACAATGACATCTTTGCGTGCTCAATGTTTCAACAACATACTCATGGCCATAGCATAACTAGAAACAGAGCTACAATCATTCATACATGTTTCACATAATTAAGCAAAGCAATACATGCATCAATACACAAACACAAATATCAAAGCATGTAAGAGAGGTAAGTTCCCTACCCTTGTTCTTTCCACGTATGCTCTAGCTCCGCTTACTCACGATCAGGATGAATACCGAACCACGACCAGGGCGAATATAAACCCTATAACCAGAGCAAGGACATAGGATTTTTCTCTATTCCAAAACCTTACTTTCATATCACTTAAAGTTGGTTGCCATTCATGACCTTTAGGTGGCTAATCAAAGTCTAAAAATATGCCTAAAGGCTTGGGAAACACTTGACCAAAGATCACCTTCTAAAAGTCCAAAATGCTGATTTTTGGGGGTTGGCCGCTGCCAAGAAAATTCTGTTTCTTGGCTGAACTTTCAAAAATCATAACTAATTCCAAAAAAAAATAGAAATGAGGTGATTCCAAAGCCAAATGAAAGCTATTCAAGTTCTCTACATAGGAAAAATATTGGCCATCACTAGAAATCACAAAAAATATACAGAATTCCCCAAAACTCAAGACTGTCCCAAAACAGTGTTCATTTTCGACCTCAAATTTTGGACAGTCATATCTCCCAGTTCCCAAAACGAACTGGCACAAATTATACGTCCATTTTAAAGCTTAGGATGTGAAATTTAAGACTGGAAAGTTTCATAATTTTCTGACATCATTTGCCTAATCAAAACATCCACACGAGCAGACTGCTCAAAACAGACTTCCAATTGACAAATTTTCAAGTTTTGCACATTTGCTTCTAATGGTTCCATTTTCACATCAAACATCATTCCCACACAAAATTTCACAAGGAATCCATTGGAATTACCAAAATAACCAAATTCAAATCATATTGACATGTTTTACAACAACCCTAACATGTCAACACAAAGCCTAACATAAATCTTCACAATGCAATTCTTTCCATTTCACTTCCAAAACCAATTCCAATGGTCAAAATGCTCAACAAAAGACTAATTACAACACAATACACATGCCAATTCATGCCATTCGAAAATACCATAAAATCAGGGAAAATTCTACAAATCACAATACTCAGCCAAAACTCACAAAACTTAGATCAAAAGGCTCCAAATACTCACCTCTTCCTCTTTCCCAAACCAATTCATTGATTCTTCATCTTTCCACTTTTCATCAAGCTATCAAACACCTCCAATCACAAATCTAAAACCATAGCAATGAAGCTCTCATTACTAGGAACAATATTAAAGAAGAGTGTTTAAGCTAAAGAGGACCATAAACCAACCAAAATCTCACCTATAGCTTTCTCTTTCCTCCCCTTGAGTTGCATGTCCATGGAGTGTGAGAGAGAGAAGATGAGATGGTGAAAATGATGAAGGGAAATCAGATCTTTAATTCCCTCCCCAAGTTGGCCGACTTTCATAAAGAGAGGAGAGAGATGTGAGTTTGAATTGTTGACCCAAGATCTATGGCTCATGTCTTGACACTTGTCAAGATCTTACTTCATCTTCATGAGCTCACATGCACACAAACACATGGGACTCTAGCCTCTTAATCTCATTACAATGAATCACAACCATTGATCTTTGAGTTACTAATGAGCTTTCTCTTTGGTAACTGACCAATGGGTCGGTAACTTTACCGTTTTGCCCCTGATTATAGCAATTCCTCATGAATTACCACCAAACACATTCTCCTCATCCATTTCTTCCATAATGCGTCATCCCCTTTATTTTAGTTCAATTTAGATGTTGATCCATAATTGAGCTTAAATACAGAGTTTCGGCACTACTCACAACACATACAAATCTCAAATCGTATCATAATCTCCAAAAGGGTTATTTATCACTAATTAATTCCGCTTTTGGAGTCATTATAACTTAATCACAATTTGGAATCCTGCTAAACCAGGGCTTAGTGGTCCACTAATCTCAGGCTTATTCTCTAGCCTCAAGTCTCAAAATTCAAGGTATTACACCATGTCTTTGTTTCAGCTTCATCAATTCACCATGAATTGCATCCACCTCCTTAAAGAACATTCGACCTTCATAGCCTCTTCAAAGCACCGCATTTTCATCATACAACTTGTCAATGTTATCAAGTAGTTACTTTATCACCACGTTCACCCTCTCACCAAACTCGTCATCATGCTAAGCAAAGTATCCACATCCACCATCCTATCAAGTTCATTACCAGTGTTCAATCACCCATGCATCATCAATCATGCTCACAACATTTAAATTCTCATCTGGTTATCATTTCGACATCCATAAAACCTATGACTTGGGTTGCATTCTGTCCATGATGTCCACTGGGGAGCAACTAACTGGCAGTAGCAATACCTCCTCGAAACTTCGTAGTCCTCATCACGTCTAGGCCTCCTCATCAATGCCACCCTTCTTCTTAATCCTAATGTGGTTGAGCTAAAGGACGACGCCATCTATGCTAGCATCTTAGTGTCGATCGAACTAGGTATCCTTCTTCTCTGTCGATTGCTACTTTTATAGTTGCTCTGGTGTCGATTGAACAAGCTGGGTCGTCGCATATTGGTGGTCGCAAGTGGGGGGGTTGTCCAGCTTAAAGACCCACTTTATCAAACCCATTAATTTTTTAGCTGCCACGTAAAATGGTCAACAAGGGAAGAATATTATAGTTAGACAAAAAAAATGGGTCTAACAAAAGCAAATTAACAAATTAACGGCCGTTTGGTGTATTTGACAAAAGTTGCATTTTTGTACCTCTTTTAAGTACTCATAGGCATTTGTGCACTCAAGGTTTTAATATGGTGCCAGCAGCTCTTTTGAGATATTAACATGGGTATTTTTGCCTCTTAACCCTTCAAGAAATATATTTAAAAAGTTTGAGTTATATATTAATATAAGGGCCTCAAAATTACTTCATTTTAGAATTGCATAATTTAATTGAAAAATACCTATATATCATTCCAAAACATTTTGGCTAACCTCAATATATTTAAAAGATTACATCATACGTGTTAATAAATAAAAAGGTCAAAAAAATAAATAAATGAGATTAAACATTTAAATTTATTGAAAAATAAAATTTTAAAATTAATTAACTAGAAGTTTAAACATATATTTATTAGAGAGGTAGGATGAAAGGAAGTTGAATCTTAAAACTATAAGAGAGGTTTATACAACATATATTTTAATTTTAACTAAGGTCAATATAATTTTTCAAAATAGATTGGAGGTATGTGTAATTAAAAGTAAATAGAGACGAGGCTGATGTTTTTTTCTCTACATCATATTATTATTTATTTCTGCTATTGAATAATAGTATAATAATATTTAATTTTTATATTTATAATATTTAACCAATAAATCTTTGTTAGTTTAATTAATTAAAATAAAATATCTATCTATTCTAAGAAAATATATCTATCTATTGGATAATTATTCGAATTAATTATATCATATCTGAGCCATATTTTTTCCCCTCAAAATAACTGAGCCATATTCAAACTAATTAGTAATATGCCCTTTGGCTGTTCAAAAAAAAAATTAATTACTAATGATTGCATGAGTATCATATAAATTACAAGAATTATTAGTTATTATTTGGTGATTCTATGCATTGAAAAATATGTAAAAAAAAAAAAAAAGTAAGATAATTCGGTTCAAGAATGAGATATTATTTTTTTTAATTCTTTAGAAATAGATTTGATATCAGTTTTTAAAATACTGTCATTCATTAAGGAAAAACACAACAAAAGAACTTTAAAATTGTAAAATCTCAAATTAGATTTGTTACTAAGAGTTGATAAGAGAATAATGAAATTCAATAAGTAATTTCCAACTCATTTTTTAAAAAACACCCGATTGGAACTTTTATAAATTCAAGGGAGAATTGCTGATAAATACCTTTTTGGCAAATTAATTGCTGAATGCTACCATTGCACATAACGGAAGATGTTTTGCACATAACGGAAGATTGCTTGCACATTTATACGGAAGACTTTTGCACACATGGAAGATGATTTGCACAAAACGGAAGATCGTTTGCACACACGGAAGATCACTTGCACGCTTGGTAGCAATCAGCAATTAATTTGCTTCCAAAGTATTTTTCAGCAATTCTCCCTAAATTCAAAGTTGTTTTTCCTTCTTTTCCCCTATTTATTATATATATTCAATTAAATAATAAAATATGTATACTAGAGCTGGTAAAATGGGTTTAGACCGTGGGCAGAGCCCGCTCAACCTGACAAAATGGGCGGTTTGAGTTATGTAAAACTTGGATCGTTTGGGAGCAATTCTTTTATGCCTAAACCCATAATCCTAACCCACGGCAAGTTAGATCACCTGGTTGGCTGGTTGGCTCATATTTTTTTTTATGTGACCCAAGATCCAAGTCTAGAAGTCGTAGGCCGAAAGACCCAAAGTCCCAAACCCAAATTTCTACCCTATCCTATTGTCACTCCACTCCTCATTGTCATTTATCTCCTAATTATATTTACTCACTTATCTCATTGTCATTTACTTATTTATTTAAAATTAGCATAATATTATCTTTCACTTTGTTTTTTTATATGTGGCAGTGGAGGATTTATACGTGGAAAAGCAAAGTGATCGAGATCAAGAAAATCTTATAACTTTACATCATGCTTCAAATTCGAACACCGTTCATATTAACTAATTATTAATTATTTTTAAATTTTACTAATAACTTTTAGATTTATGTTTATTTTATCATGTGAAAATCAGTGAATATTTAATTTGAAATATATTTTTAATTGTTTTATGGTTTACCACCTCTAATATGTATAGCGTGTGTTTGGAGACGCGTTTGAGAGGTCAATTCGCACGAATAAAAGGCAATTTGTATGATTGAGGGGGATGGTATTTTTTTGAGTGTTTAGTTGGAGGTAATGATATTTCATGCGTTTATCTTATTCGTGCGATTAGCAATAAGCTCACAGGGGGAGCTTTTTGCAATTCAATCATATGATATGCATAAAACAATTTTTTTTTAGTTGTACCCAATGTGTTATCAGACTGATTGTAATTTTACCCTTAATGTACTTTTTCAGCTTCAAAAATTACTTTAAAATATTTTTTTTGTTCTTTTAACCCCTTAAAATATTTTTTCAGTTGTACCCATTGTGCTATCAGAATAATTCCAATTTTACCCCTTAATATAATTTTTCAACTCCAAAATTTACTTTAAAATATTTTTTTGTGCTTTTAACCCTTTAAAATATATTTCCAATTGTACCCAATGTGTTATCACACTGATAGCGATTTTACTCTTAATATACTTTTTCAGCTCCAAAAATTACTTTAAAATATTTTTGAATACTTTTAACCCTTACCCAGTCTTAGGAGATTGACTATAATTTTACCTTTAATGTATTTTTTAGTAGTAAAGAGCATCCAAAACTTATAATACTAATTTATTGATTTCTACCCACTCTAAAATATTTTTTCAGTAGCACCTAATATTTTAAAGTTATTTTTAAATATTTACTTGATTTTTTAAATATTTTTTCACACATTCTCTCTTACCATTATCACAAAAGTCACATATTCTTAAGCTAATTCAAACAAATTTTATTTTTATAAAAGTCATTTATACAATCGTCAATCCAAACATAAATCTCATTATATAATATGATTTTTGCTAAAAATAAGATTACTAAAAATCAAATAAAAAAAACTATTTTTTCTACCGCGGTTACAAGGACATACTGTACCGGAATAATTATCATTGCATAGCACGATTACTAGTTCAAATTGGTGCGTGTGAATTGGAATTGTCCCTGTTATCGGCGACATATCTGAATTGGAGCGAAGCCCGCATTTGTGATCCCTTCTTCAACGACAATAGAAGGAGGATATTCTGGTAAAGAAGAAATAAAAAATGGCGCTGAAGTTTCTGAACAAGAAGGGGTGGCATACGGGTAGTCTAAGGAACATCGAGAACGTGTGGAAGGCGGAGCAAAAGCATGATGCCGAGCAAAAGAAGTTGGAGGAGCTTCGTAAGCAGATTCAAGAGGAGAGAGAGCGTACGGAGTTTCGTCTTCTTCAGGAGAAGGCTGGCTTGGTCCCGTAAGTGTTTTGAATCTCATTCCATTTCTGATGTAGTCGTTTTTCCTGATTCGATTTGATGGAGTTTGGATTTTCCTTTGGCGGCTAGGGTTAGTTTTTTATTAGGGTTTTAGGTGGGTATTATTTCTTGTAATTCCTTCCTTTCAATGCCGTTTTTCTGGATTTCTTCTGATTTTCTTTTCTGGCCTGGCTTGGTTCTCGATTAGGGTTTTTGATGTCTGGTGCGGATTGATTTCCTTTAAAAAAAAAACCTTTTCTGGGTTGGGTATTATTCGATCCTTTATGCATGAAGGAGCTTCCCCCCCCCCCCCTATCAAGGAAATATTTTACTGATTTTGATTGCAGTAAGCAGGAGAGGTTGGAGTTTCTATACGATTCTGGTATATCCGTAGGGAGGACTGGGAATTCTGAAGGATTTAAGGCTCTCGAAGCTTTCCCGAAGCCCGATGCCAGCGATGCACCTTCTTCTTCGGCTTCTGCATCTAAGGTATTTGATGTGCTTGATTGAATTGAAGTCTTTCTACAGTGTTGTAAATGTGTGATTTCTGATGTTTTTTTCCTTAATGGTTCTACAGCAGCAGCAAACTGCTCCTGGAGCTTTATTTGAGGACAAGCCTCACTCAGCCAATGATGCTTGGAGAAAGCTTCATTCTGATCCATTGCTCATGATTCGGCAGCGTGAGCAGGAAGCACTTGCAAGAATAAAAAATAACCCCATCAAGATGGCCATGATTAAAAATTCAGTAAGTTTTCTTTTTAGGGCGTTTGTTATTTACCCCTTGATCGGGAGCACTTTAACTGAATTGCTCAAAGACTTAATTGCTTTGAAAACTTAATCATCCTCCTGTGACTTTAACTGAATTGTTTTGAAAAGTTAGGCTACTTATAAATTACATTTGTAATCAGTTTTTACTTAGATGATTAAATGGGAATCAGTGGTAATCATGATTGCATTATCAAGATAGGCGTGTTTGGTTGCTCTTTAGCATGGTAAAAAGGTTTACCATGGTAATGATGATTACAAAAAAATTGGTAATCCTCATTCATACCTCCTCCTCTATGAATCCTCATTACCATTCCATTGCATGGTTTAAAAAGTTCAATTTACCCTTGAGTTTCTAGCGTCTTTATTTTATTTATCTCATTTCACTTGCCGTATCTTGCCACAACTGCCACCGCCACTACCTCCTCCGCCGCCGCTTCCGCCACTACCTCCTCCTTTGCCACCACCACCACCACTACCTCCTCAGCCGCCGCCGCCGCCGCCGCCACCACCACCCGCCCACCTCAGCTGCCGCCGCTGCCACCTCCTCCTCTGCCACCGTCACTGCTACCACCCGCCCACCACCACCTCCTCTTCCTCCTCCACCACCATGGTTGCTGCCGCCACCTACCCTCTGCCACCTCTACCGCCACCTCCTCCTCTGTCATTGCCGCCGCCACCCGCCTACCGCCGCCACTCGCCTCCTCCTCCGCCACGGTCGCCACCCACCCACTGCCAGCTCCTCCGCCGCCATCACACGCTCACCGCCACTACCTCCTCCTCTTCTGTCGCCGTCGTCACCCACCTACTGCCACCACCACCACCTCCTCCTCTACCGCCACCCCTATCGTTGTCGCCACCACTACCTCTTCCACCTCCATCTTTGCCGTTGCCGACTCTTAACTTCTTTTTTACAAAGATTATATTAAGGGTAAAATAGACTTTGTGCAATATATTAATTTTAAATAATTGTTAAAATATTAACTCATTGCACCTTACTTAAAAATCAAACCAAACGCTACCCCTGTAATTAATATTGCATTGCATTACCATTGTATCGCATTGCACTACACTACAGGTTGTAATGGGATCGAACCAAACGGGCCCTTAGTATTTGATCATGATTAGTTCATTGTGAAATGTTTTGATTAGGATTTGGTTCTAAATAATTAGAATTGATTGTAAATAACTTGGGAGATTTTTTTTTGTAATTATTTGTCATTAATTTTTTTTTCCTGTTGTCCTCGCTATGAAATATGAGTAAGATGCTTCATGCACATCAGGGCTCACTGATTACATTTCTACACTATCCCCCCCCCCCCCCGGGGCCCAAAAAAACCCCAAAACAAAAAATCTTTATACTCCTACTTTTCATTAGCTCAAAAGAAATTGGTCGAGAGGGAGAAACTTTGGTATTATAGATTTGGTTGATCATTGTATGCCATGGCTGAACATTTATTTATTTCCCAAATGCATTAATCCTCTCACATAAACAATATCGTTCTGTTTCATTTTAGCGCATTAAATAAAGCTCTGCCCTTCAACATGTGCACGCACGCGCGCTTAGTAAAAATGTAAACATGTGATGTTCTTTGTTTACTGACAAGTGTGGGGTAAATATGCCAAGGCAAATGTTCTGTGTTTGATATGAATTGAAATTTTGGCTTAAGCTCTTGGGCTTGAAAAGGCTAGTGATGCAGCCAAGGCCTCTTAACTTCAATTTACAAAGCTAAGTGTCCGTAGTTTTCTTGAATCTGCTTTCTGAGAAGCTAAATATTTGAGAAAGTCATATCTGTAGTAACAGAACCAAACTGCAAGGCTGCCTTGATGTGGAACCTGTAAAATAAACACTATTATGGGAAGGACTAGTGGACTCCCCCAATTAGCGAGAGCTGTGCAAAGAATGAATATGGCGCTGTTGGTGGAAGTTCGGAAGTAGTGCAGGGAGTCAAGGCTGGATAACTTCTTAGGGAAATATCTATAGATTAGAGGGACATGTGGAGGCTCAAGCGCTCTAAGTTCGTGAAGTTTTGTTGTTTGTTTTTTGTTTTTCTATTTACTTCATCTGTTTCCCAGTGCAAGTTCAGAGGGAAGTCTATGTTGCATGGGTAGCTTCTGAAATTTGCCTTTTTGGTCATTAGGCCAACATCCTGTATTATTACACAGTTGATCTAGATGGTTCATGGATCTGAGCTGATATGAAGTGGTTCTATCCCTCATGAGAAACTTGGATAGGACTGAAAAGTGTTTGTTTTACATTGGTTCTGTTTTTTGGCCAAGCCAAGGTCCATGTAAATGGTTGAATGTCAGCCATGAGTTAATTTGGAGAGAGAGAGGGCGGTTTCAGACAGTGGGCAGTGTTCTTTGGTTATATTGTGTTAGTTTCTAGATTGTGAATTATATTAGATTAACATACTCAGAGATTGGACGTTCCTTTTGTTCCCTCCCCCAGTTGGTGTTTTGTTTGACATTATCTTCAACATAAGACCTTCCTAATCTTTGTGGTAACTTTGCAGGTGAAAGGAACAGAACCTGAAGAGAAAACTTGTGATAAAAAGGAACGGAAGAAGCATCGGCATAGTAGCTCAAAGCATCACAACCATTCATCATCAAGACAACAGTCGGATTCTGAAGATGACACTTCTGAAAGGGGAAAGAGAAAGACAGCTCATGGTTATAAGCAGCATCACAAAGCCGGCTCAGATTTGGAGTATGATTCTGGTGAAGAGGAGGGGAGAAGAAAGGGGAAACACAGTGAAGATAGAAAATACAGAGAGAAGTCACCCTGTCACAGTCCAAGGCAAAGAAGTATGAAAGACTATAACAAAAAAACTGATGACAAATATTATAGCAAGTCCAAGTCAGAAAGACATGCTTCAGATGGTCAGTCGAATGGTGATACCTTTAAAAGAGGAAGGAATGGTGATACCTTTAAAAGAGGAAGGGACAGTGAGAGGGAAGATAGGAGCTATATTGATTCTGGATCTTCCTTTAAAAGGGGCAGGGACAATGTGAGGGAAGGTAGGAGCTTTATTGATTCTGGCTCTAATAGATCTTCGCAATATAAGCGAAGAAATGCAGCACCTAAACTTTCAGAAGAAGAGCGAGCTGCCAAACTCAAGCAGATGCAATTGGCTGCTGAGTTGCATGAAGAGCAGAGATGGAAACGGTTGAAGAAGGAGGAGGAGAATGATGCAAAAGAAGTCACCCAGAGCAGTACATCTGGTGGTAGGAATTTCTTGGATGCAGCACACAAGAGTGTTTATGGTGCTGCTGAAGGTGGGAGCTCATCAATAGCTGAGAGTGTCCGTCGTCGGACACATTATTCTCAAGGCAGGTCTGAAGCAGGTGAAGGCAATGCATTTAGGCGCTGATGTACTTGAAGCAGTAGTTTGAATCTAAAGCAGTTCAGCTAAGCGGTCTTTTAGGCTTGTTCATGTGATATTTGTCACCGTATCAATCTGTAATGCTTTTTGATGTGATTGTATCATAATACTTGAAGATCCATGTTTCTGGGGGTATAGGTGGATCGTTGTTCGAGATTTTAAGAATTATTTACATAAAATCTGATTCATCTTGAAAATATTTTGAAGCTTAACTAAATTTCTTGTAGTTTATAGCATCTCTTCCACGTCAGGGTGATGTTCAAAATTATTAATTCTTACATTATCTTTACTACTCTATTATTAACATAATTTGAGAATGTTTGAAGTTAAAAATAAAATTGAAAGTTAAAATGTGCCGAATTCTCCTTTACTTTAGATTACATTCAAATAATTTAATTTCATAATAAATCTGTTTATCTATATCCACGGAAGTATGACATGTTAGATTAAATAAAGAGTAAAATATATTGACTACCTAAAATATACAAACCTCCTCTTTATTTTGAAAATGTATATAGATCTCCCTTGAAATTAAAATGCAAGTTATAGAAAACTTCTTTACATATTTGATATTCCATTTTCACCCACCCAATCGTTAATTGACCGTTAAGTTTGACTATTAAACATTTACTTTGACCAAAATATCCCTTTTTCAACAAATGAATAAACATTTATATAAAAAAAATAATTTTAATACTGATGTGGTTTTGTAATTCTTAACAAAACCGTGTAGAAGAAATAGGAAATATAGGTAGAAGGAGAAGGAAACAAGGGCGATGAGAGGAGAGAATCTAGACAGAAGGGAGAGAAGGAAATCAAGAGAGAGCGAGAAGAGAGACACAACAGTTTTCTGAATATTCTCTGATTTAGAAGTATCACAACAACAACTGAACTACAATGAGTATCCTCAAGGCTTTATATAGGCAACCTATAGATAGCCCATGCCAATGCCACCTTATTCATTTAATGAGGCGCATGAGTCTATTGCTTTATTCATTAATGACAATTCTTTAATTAACTATCAATTCTATTTAAATCCCTAATTAGCTAAGGAGCTCAACTAATGTTGCTTTTGGCTAATGCTATTCTAAAGTAGCTACACCAATCTCAACTAACATTGATCTCTCCTCAACTAACTTACCTACTAATTTGGGAATTTAGGGATTACAATTACAATATCATATCAATACCCCCGATTGAGACATCCTTGCCCTCAAGGATGTGCTATATCAAAATCTGGAAATTGCTCTTGGAAACAAAAAAGTGGCATCCAAGAGGCTTTTTCATCCGGCAAGCCTTTCCACTGCACGAGGACTTTAGTGATGAACCTTCTATGCCTCTTCATAGACCTTTAATGGAGTATCTTTCCTAGAAATAGAGAAGGTGGAGGTTCAGGGAAATCAGGAGGTGGATGCCGAGGCTTCACAGTAGTGTTAGAACACAGTTCAAGCAAAGAAACATGACAAGTAGGATGAACCCTTGATTCTGGAGGTAACTCCAATCGATAAGCCCCTGGTCCTACTTTTTCCACCATCTGATAGGGTCCAAAATACCTTGGAGCCAACTTTTGGGAGCTCCTTACAACTGCTGAAATTTGGCGATAAGGTTGCAGCTTTAGAAAGACCTACTGACCAATCATAAACTCTCGGTTAGATCTGTGCATGTCAGCCTTTTGCTTCATCCTATTGGAGGCACGGTGCAAATGGTGCTTAAGCATAGCCAATACCTGTTCCCTAGCCTCAAATGTGCGATCTATAGCTTCTAGGACAGAATTATGAGGCAAATAGGGGTAATGCAAAGGGGGTTTCTGACCATACAAAAGCTCATAAGGAGAGGCTTTAGTTGATGTATGGAAAGATGTATTGTATCATAATTCTACTTGAGATAACCATTTGCTCCATTCCTTGGGCTTTTCCCAACACATGTACCTTAAATATGTCTCCAAACACCTATTGAGCACTTCAGATTGCCCATCTGTTTGAGGGTGATAAGCTGAAGATAACTTCTGTTGTATCCCCAAAACCCTTAGAAATTCTTTCCAAAAATTTCTTATAAAGATAAGGTCCCTATCACTAATAATTTCAGTAGGTGCCCCATGTAGTTTGTAAATCTGATCTAGAAAAATATGAGCTAAAGAGGCTGTTGCATATAGATGGGATAGCCTCACAAAATGAGCATATTTTCTCAATCTATCAATTATAACCCAAATCACCTCTTTACCATCGGATTTAGGGAGTCCCTCAATGAAATCCATAGTAATTGATTCTCATATATGACTAGGAATAGGAAGAGGTTGCAATAGATCAGGGGAGGCAGTAGTCTCATACTTACATCTAGCACAAGTGTCACAATTCTTCACATAGGTTGTAACATCATCTATCATCTTGTGCCACCTAAAGAGAGACTTGATCCTATGATATGTGGCTTGAATACTCGAGTGTCCTCCTTGAGGACTTGAGTGCAACCACTCTAAAATTGTCTTCTTTAGAGCCGAATCATTTACCACTACAAGCTTACCCTTTCTTCTCAACAATCCATCACTCCAAGTAAAATGAGAAAGGGGTTCCTCACTAGTTTGCACAGGAAGTAGTTGTAGCAGGTACTCATCTATCTCCCAACTTTGTTTAATATGCTGCAATAATTCAAGGGAGGATGTGTCTAGGATCATTTGCATTAACTGCAATTTAGGCATCCTAGAGAGTGCATCAGCCACTGAGTTGTCTTGCCCCTTTTTATACTAAATTTCATAGTCAAACCCAGCTAGTTTAGTCACCAATAGCATCTGAAAATGAGGTCTTAAGCTGCTGTCCCAATAGGTATTTAAGATTCTGCTGATATTTAAGACTTTGCTGATCAGTACGTATAATGAAGGGTTGCCTCTCCAAGTATTGATGCCAATGCAGAACTGCCAAAACTACAACCATAAACTCCTTCTCATAAACAGATAGCTGCTGGTGTTTAGGAGATAAGCCCTTGCTGAAATAGGCTAGAGATCTTCCTTCTTGCATTAGAGCAGCCCTAATTCTTATGGCACATGCATCAGCCTCAACCACAAATTGTTTGGAAAAATCTGGGAGAGATAGAACTATTGCTGAAGTAAGAGCCTTTTTTATATTATTAAAGGCATCAGTAGCTTCTTGAGTCCACACAAACCCATATTTCTTAAGTAGAGATGTAAGGGGCCTTGCTATAGCACCAAAATCCTTAATAAAACGTCTATAGTAGCCATCAAGTCCCAAAAAAGCCCTAAGTTGCTAAATGGTAGTGGGTAGAGGCCATTCAGCAACAACTTGGATTTTAGTGGGGTATGTAGACATTGTTCCAGCACCAATGATGTGTCCCAAATATTCTACATTTGCTGCAGCAAAAATACACTTGGACATCTTGACATAAAATTGGTTGTTTTTCAAAATATTAAGCACTTCCTCCAAGTGTGCATCATGTTCAGCAAGAGTAGAGCTATAGATTAAAAAGTCATCAAAAAAGACTAGGACAAACTTACATAGATACACCCTAAATAGGTCATTTATAGTTCCTTGACATGTGGTTGGCGCATTTGTCAAGCCAAATGGCATTACTAGCCATTCATAATGTCCAGAGTGTGATTTAAAAGCTATTTTGTGTATATCCTTAGGTTCCCTTATGATTTCGTGGTAGCCAGCCTCAAATCCAGCTTAGTAAATCATCTAGCAGTCCCCAATTCTTTAAATAACTTCTCTATGAGTGGTATGGGGTATTGGTTCTTGATTGTAGCCTTGTTAAGCTCATGAAAGTCAATGCACATTCTCCATGTGTCATCTTTTTTCTTAACTAGAATAAATGGAGCTAAAAAGGGGGAGGACCTGGGTTGGATAACCCTAGCTTGCAGCAGCTCCTTAATGAATTTCTCAATAACATATCTTTGGGCTGCTGGGTTACGGTAAGGTTTTAAGCTGATAGGATTTATGCCCTTTTTAACCACTATAAGGTGATTATGGCCTTCCCTAAATGGTGGAAGACTTTTAGGTTCCTCAAAAAAATCTTGGAACATGCTCAAAATCCACTAGATATCTCTTGGTATGCTGCTGGCAGTTTTAGAAATAGCATGACAAAAGGTATTGCTTGTGCACTAACCAAAGGAGAAATAGATGATCATACTGAATAGAGTGTATTTCTGGTTTATTAGGGTGTGCTAGCTGCCAAGAATTTGGAGAAACAGCCTGCAACTTCCTAAGATCACCCGTATACTAGAAATACATAGATAAGGAATCATAATCCCAAAAGGCATTTTTAATGCTTTTCAGCCATTACAATCCTAGAACAATATCATAGATGTTCAATTCTAGAATTCTGAGACCAAACTGAATTTCCAGCAATGCATCTTCCATTTAAACCATTTCCAGACCCCATGTACCTTTAATTTTCTGCCTCCAGCTACTTCCATTGAAGGGAGGTCTGAATTTTCACCCTTCCAACCAAGTTTCTTTGCCAACTTGAAGTCTAGGAAGTTATGGGTACTGCCACTATCAATAAGGAGCTGAATTAGCCGTTTCCCAACTTGTCCCTGCATTCTTATAGATGTAGCTCTGTCAGCCCCTTCAATTAGGTGTAGAGATATGCTGGGTTGAAATTCCTCTGTATCTTAGTTAGTAAGATAACCCCCTTATTGATCTTCTTCACTATCTTGATCATTATCAATGTAATGCAACTAACTTTTTTGCCTTTGAGTGCATTTCTGATCACGTGAGAAGGGACCATGGCAATAAAAACATAGGTTCTTTAACATGTGTTCAGTTTTCTCTTCTGGTGTGAGGGGTTTGAAGGTTCGATTGGGGTTCTTGGGTACTAATGCTAGAGTCTTTGAATCATTCTTGGAAGTCTAGTCATTTGTTGAGGGTTTATTTGTTACTAATGCAACACGGTATGGTGCGCTTGCTGCTGTATGGGTAGAACGATTGAGGTTGGATGCATAAGAAGAAGAACCAGCATTTCTTGATTCTCTATTGTTGAGATTCTTGGAAGTATTACCATCAGAAACCTTAGGATTCTAATTTTTGAAAATGATCTCTTGCATTCTTGCTATTTTCTTGGCTTCAATCAAGGTTCTTGGGTTCAAGATTCTTACCGGACCAACTAATTCTTTCTTTAATGATGAAATATAGATGTCCATAAGGTAATCTTCAGACAAATCCAATTTGGCAGAAAGAAAATCGAAAGAAGCATTGAAATCAAATAAAGAACCTGTTTGGCGCAAATGGGTCAGATCACTCATGGGGGTTTCAAATGGAGGTCCAAATGTATCATGCAGCAAAATTGCATACTCATACCAAAAAGGTAACTGATTCCTCAATCGGCGCTCCAAAGCTCTATGCCATTGGAAGGATTTGTCATCATGGTGCAAGGAGGCCATTTTCACCTTGCTTTCATCTGGAGTCTCATCCAAATCAAAGTAACGTTAACATTTTAGCAACCAAGTCAGAATATCCTCACCATTGTATCTAGGAAAGTCCATTTTGGTGAACTGAGTAAGTTTGTGATAGTGCTGATCGCCACCTCTTCTATGGTTATTCCGGTTAGGAGGCGGTCTTTCCTCATTCTTAGGGTCATTCTGGTTCATCAAGATTCATTCTTGAACATCACGGCACAAGGCTTCCATGGAGGCAGTAAATCCGGTTGTGGTTTCTTGAATGCTGGCAGTAACCGCTGCCATTTTGTTGCTCCAATGTGTGAATTCTTTGATCCTTTATTCTGTTTCTGTTTCTTTCTTGATTTCTTGTCTCTACCATGCATCAAGAAGAGTATGGTAGAGAATCTTTATCTCTGATACCACTAATGTGGTTCTATAATTCTTGACAGAACCATGTAGAAGAAATAAGAAATATAGGTAGAAGGAGAAGGAAACGAGAGAGAGGAGAGGAGAGAATCTAGACAAAAGGGAGAGAAGGGAACTGAGAGAGAGCGAGAAGAGAGACAGAAGAGTTTCCTGAATGTTCTCTGATTTAGAAGCATCACAACAACAACTAAACTACAATGAGTATCCTCAAGGCTTTATATAGGCAGCCTATAGATAGCCCATGCCAATGCCGCCTTCAAGGGTGGGCATGGGCAGGGCTCGGCAAGGTGAGACCCCTGCCCAATGCCCAGCCCAAAGGATGAACGGGTTGTATTTTTCAACCTGATGCCTTGCCCTGCCCACTAAAAGCCCTAACCATTTTGGGCTGGGTAAGGGTGGGCTTCCTTATCTAAGTGATAACGCCTTGTCTTGTCTACATATGAAAAAAATAATTCCATATAAATTTCATGAATATTCCTGTAGTTACCAATACCATATGTCTTAACTTCGTCGTAAGTAATATAAACTTCAAATACATTTGATGATTCCACATCTTGGGATATTTCAAAATAAGTCTATAATTTGAGTCTTGAAATTTAAAAACTACCATATGTCTTAACAAATATCCATACTTTAAAAATTAAACATCCATAATCCATTATAAATAAGAAAACAAAATGATTGTAATTAAAGCCGTGAAGTCAAAGTAGTTTGCATCAATTCAATGTCCCAAAAGTTGATCAAATGATGAAGCATCTGGAAAAAAAATAAAAGAAACTATAGTTTAATACATCACAAAGTAAAGAAGGAAGGAAGAAATCTACTTGTAAATAGTGTTTAGTGACTAGGGCTAAAAAGAGATGACCAGAAGAGTATTATACAATAGACAATATATATTTTAAATATATATATATATATGAAATAATATTTAATTGATATGAAATTTTATATTTTAAATAAATGAACATAATTTTCAGGGCAGGGCCAAATGGGCAGGGCAGCACCTCTTGCCTGATGCCCGGCTCTACCCGGTTATTAGCCCGCCCAAAGCTGCCCAAAATTTTTTTGGGCTGGGCTGGGCAATTTTTTACAGGGCCAGGGTGGGCGTACCGGGCCACTGTGCACCATGCTCACCCCGCCTTATTCATTTAATAAGGCACATGAGTTTATTGCCTTATTCATTAATGGCAATTCTGTAATTAACTATCAATTCTATTTAAATCCCTAATTAGCTAAGGAGCTCAACTAATGTTGCTCTGGGCTAATGCTACTCTAAAGTAGCTACACCACTCTCAACTAACATTGATCTCTCCTCAACTAACTAACCTACTAATTTGGGAATTTAGGGATTACAATTACAATATCATATCAAATACATGTATGTTCAAAATTTTCAATATATTATAAAATTTTTTAATTTTTATTATATTATAAAATTTTAAATTTTTATCATATTTATTGAAACTTATTTATTTAATATTCTTTTAAATGACTAAAAAAATATGCCTTTTAAATGAAAGGAAAAAAGAAAAGAAAAAGAAATATGTTTCATTCACAATATTTATTAATAATGTAAATTTGATATAGTATATGACTTATATTAATTTTAAATTTTAATTTTTTAAATACATTTTTTGCACAAACATTTATAAACATGTTTATTTTAGTATGTAACTATTAATAGGATTAATAATATTTTTAATTAAGTTTTCTACGTCTACATTAATTAAATCAATTAAGTATTTATCTTAATATTAAAAAAATTTAATATATAACTATTTACAAAAGTAAAAAATAAGTTAAGAAAAAGAAAAAAAAACTCTTAAATTACTTAAAAAATTTTAGTCAAAATTACAAAATTAGTAACGATGAGGGATAAATTAGTAAATAAAATTTATTTTAATATAAATTTTAATTAAAAAATAAAAATCCTTAACGGAATTAATGGTTTAGACTTAAGTATATATTTTTAAAATAGATGGGAGGTCCGTGTAAGTAAGACAAAAAGCAAAAGAGGTTAGAATATTTTACTCTTAAATAAACTCCGATCAATTTATACAAATATCTCTCCTTAAGTTATGTTTAACTTTATTCTTTGAATTTTAGATTATAGGCAGATAATTTCTAGATATAGCATGATTATGTTTATGAAATCATGAACTAATTAACAACAAAACATTAATTGCCTATAGAATATCCAATTTTGAACTACTTACTCCTCTTGTCATATTTATAAGTCACTTTTTTTTTATGCCATCAGTAATCAAACTTGAATCCTCTAGGCCATTTAAACTCAAGCCATGAGGACCATGTTTACCGGTATATTTATAAGTCACTTCTTTGTTTCACACATTAAAAAAAGCTTTAAACTTCATTAACTATATGTTAAAATTCAATAACTTTTCAACCTTATCCTTGTTTAATATATATTATACCCAATGAAAATAAAGTTAACATAATAATAAATGAAGGGTGAAATTGTTCATTTATATGAAAAATTTAATGACGACTTATAAATAGAACAAAAAATTTTCTTCTCTATGCCCTATAAATTAGACTAGAGGATTAGTTATTAAAAAAAAATAGTTAATCATTGAACAATATTTTTTTTGTGGTATTATTATTATATATATATATATATTTTTTTTTTTTTTTTTTTTTTGCATAACAAAGGCATGCTAAAGCTTGATTAGAGCTGCCCTAATTAGAAGGGGATCCCTCCTAAACAAAAGATTTGTCCATCAAAAAAGCAAGGAACGAAAAACCGGACCGGGCAACGAACCGGTCACAGCACAGGTTCAAGGGTTAATGGGTCAACCGGGGTCTAACTGGTAGTTGAACCGGTCATAACCGGTCATATTAAAATATTATAATTTATTAGTGATAATATATATTAATATATTTTTAAACTTCTATAGATAAATATAAAGATTTTTAGAAAAAAAAATGTTTAAAATCTATTAGTATTAATTATAATACCTATACTTATGCAAAGATATCTCATTTTCTATAATTATTATATCTTTTTAAATAATTTTTTTCATTATTTTCTTCATTTTTTTAGATTTGTTCTTTCTTTATCTATTTTTCTCTTCATTTTAGTCTTCAACTTTCCATTTTTCCCTCAAAAAACACAAAATAAAAATTTGAAAAATTTAAAAAAAAAAAAAAAGGAAAAAACCGGGTCAACCGGTTGGACCACCGGTTTTACCGGTTTTAACCGGTTCTGACCGGTCCAACCGGTCTGACCGGTTTTTGCTCAAACCGGACCGGACCAAGGACCGGTTCCCGGTTCAACCGGTCGAACCGGCCGGTCCGGTCCGGTTTTTTGTTCTATGCAAAAAAGTACTTCTGCAACTTGACTTGACGTCTGAAAGAAGACAAAGTTCCAAACTTTCCACGTGGGCTTCTCTAGCTAAGATGCTTGCACACTCCAAAGCTTCTCTTTTCACATGAAGCAACTCCACATTCCAGTCATCGTATAAAATCTGCCTGGTCACCTCTATAATGTCGGCAAGATGTTGTTTGTGCCCACTGTCTCTTACTAGTAAATTAACTGCCTCCACTGAATCTGAAAAAACCCAGACATCCATCAGGTTGAGACTTTTACAAACCTCTAGCCCCGTCTCGATGGCTTGGATTTCAGCTGCTGCCACTGATGCAACTCCAAGTGATTTCTTAAATCCCATCATCCAGTTACCTTACTCATGTCTGATCAAACCTCCACATGCAGCTTGATTGTAGCTTCGATTGGATGCATCCACATCTAGCCTCACCGCTCCATTTGGTGGCGGCCTCCAGTGAGTGTCTTTACTCATAAATCCCTGGAATACCTTGTCATTCAATTGACCACTTGTTGTCTCTTCCATGATGTGAAACATGCACTGATGAAAAATCTCACGTGTAGACATCTCCTTAGATTCAACGATCTGAGCACATCTAGACTTCCAAATAACCCAGCATACATGTGCAAAGATCTTCGCCCAAAGCCAACGTGAGAATCTACTCTTTCCCCGGGTGGTGGGATGAGTTCCATGTAAGCCAGACCTGCAAATCAAAAGAGAAGAAAGTAGTATATATGTTAGGATTAATAAATTGTTTCCATATATCTTTCGCTCTTTTACAATCTCTCAAGATATGAAGAACGCTCTCCTCACACGGACATCTAAATGGACACTCTCCTGACACAGTTAATCCTATTTTGGCTCTAAGTGAGTTTGTCATTATTCTCTGATAAGTAGCTTGCCAAAGAAAAAATTTTATTTTTTCTAGGACATGCCACCGCCAAAGCTTCCGCAGGTCAGGTTGACCTCTTGATCATTAGGCTTTATTAGGAACTGATATGCTGCTTTCACAGAGACGGTACCATCAATTATCTCTTTCCAACACACCTCATCCTCTCTATCATTACTTGGAGATTTAAGTTTAGCTAGCTCTTGAATGACATGGTATGGGAAGAACCCTCTCCACCTATTTATATCCCATCCTCCACTGGGCAATGAAAAGCTAGCCACCACCTCCTCTGAATCTATCCTCTCTGTTTTGGACAACTAGTTCAATAAGTGGCTTATCAAAAGGGGTTCATAATTCCCACAAGAATTCTGTGGATTGACCATTATTGATTTTCTTCCTTAGGCCTTTGACAAATAGTTCCCAAACATCAGTAATCGCTCTCCATGTTAAGGAATTATATTTCCTCTTAGTTACCTCAGGTATGATATTCGAGCCACATCCATAGTGAGCCCGTAAGCATTTAACCCAGAGGCCCTCTGGTTTCGTGACCAAACCTCAGCACATTTTTATAATGAAAGCTTTATTTTGCTTCTCCAAATTCTTGATGCCTAGACCACCTGCTTTTTGTTTCTTCATAATTTTTTCCCATGCAATGAGGTGCATTTTCCTCTAATCTTCCTCTTGAGACCACAAGAAACTTCTACTCACTTTTTCTATTTCTTGAATCACTCCTTTTGACAGAAGAGTTGATTGCATCTAATAGGCTGGTAAAGCAGATAGAACTGCTTTAATAAGCACTATCCGACCCACCATATTAAGAAATCTTCCTTTCAATGAGGCCAGTCTTGTCTTAACTTTCTTGATAATAAATCCAAAGGTTTCATTGGTGACCCTTGAATGTATTAAAGGAACCCCCAGATACTTACCTAAATTAGCAATTATACCAATACCCAATCTTTGGCATAAATTAAACACTCTATTAAAATACAGATTTTTAGAGAAAAATGCTTTTGATTTTTCCAAATTTATCTTATGCCCAAAAGAATGACAAAATCTGCCCATGACACACTTAATGTTATCTATCTGAGCAATAGATGCCTATGCCTCTACAAATAACAAAAGGTCATATGCAAAAATAAGTAAGAAATGGCCAGCCTTCCATTCTTAAATTTCAAAGGCTTCCACCTTCCACTTACACATTCTATGTTGATTAGATAACCCAATCTTTCCATACACAAAACAAATAGATATGGACTAAGGGGATCACCTTGTCTCACTCCTTTAGATAGTGTAAACTCAGGCCCTTCATTTCCATTCCACATGACTTTCATTGTAGTTGAGCTCACACACGCCATGATGAGCCTAATCATTAAGTCCTGCAATCCTATGGTTTACATTGTATGCTCCAGAAAACCCCAATCTAATCTATCATAAGCTTTTTCCATATCAACTTTTATTGCAACATACCCCTTCCTCCTAGGGTTAGTTCTCATCATGTGAATGGCTTCTTGTGCATTTATAATATTATCACAACTCAATATTGTTGCTATGAAGCTGCACTATTCTTGACCAATTAATTCATTCATTATGGCCCTGAACCTGTTGGCAATAATCTTGGTGATCACCTTGAAACACACATTACATAAAGATGTAGGTCTTGGTTCCTTAAGGGAGGAAGGATTTTCCACTTTAGGAATTAGAACTATGTTAGTTTGATTAACCTCACTTACACTTGATGGATCCACAAAAGCTGTTTTCACCATTTCACAAATTGCTTTCCCTACTTTATTCCATTTAGATTGAAAAAAGTGGGGTTACTAGACTTGGCGCCTTAAATGCTTCCATTGAAAAGGCCTCATTTTTTATTTCAATATATTCCACTTCTTTATGAATAATTCTCATTTGAGCTTCAGTCAATCTAGGAAATCCATTCGGCCAATCAAGATTGGGAGATATATTTGATCTCTAGAGTACAGATCTTTATAAAATTTGCTAGCCATTTCTTTAAGGAATTTTGGTTCTTTTACTCGAACTCCCATTTCATCCTTAAGAGCAAGAATTCTGTTTCTTGCTCTTGATGATAGTGGAGACATGATAGTACCGAGTGTTACGATCCCCCTATTGGAACCACTTGCATCTAAACTTTTGAAATCAAAGAAGTTCTTCTTGAGCTAATAATTTATTATAGTCCTCCCACAGTTTTTCTCAATTCTATGAAGACCATTTGGCACTTTATTTTTCTTACATCTTTCAATTCCCTCCAATCGACACTTTATTTTTCTTACATCTTTCGATTACCTCCAATCGCCTCAATACTTCTCTTTTCTTTCTAGGAATATTTCCCACTTTATTTTCATTGCAAATTGAAACCTCTTGAAACTTCTCGACCCCTTCAAACCACCCTCTATCTTTCCAAAAATTCTCAACAATTTCGTGGAAGCCTTCTTCCAGTTGCCACGTTGCTTGACAATGGAACCTTCTTTTCACTGGAGTACTTGGTGCTAAGTTATTACAAGCAATGACAACAACCTTGAAGTCCGATTTATATTTCAAATCATGATAAACCTGAGTTTGAGGAAACTACACTCCCATGCAGTATTACAAAAAACCCAATCCATATTCTCCATTAATCCCTCCCTTTTCCAAGTAAAATCATTTTGAGGATCATTTAGTTCAACGAGACCAGTATCCACTATGCATTCTTTAAATTGTTGCATGGAAAGATTATGAGCACCTACTCGCCCCAATTTATTCTGAGGTCTGCGGTATGCATTGAAATCTCCCACCACAATCCATTCCTCTTCTGTATATTTAGCTATAGTTCTGAGAGATTCCCAAAGGTGCGCTCTTTTTCCTATAATTTGTCTCCCCATAAACAAAAGAAGCAAAAAATCGCTTATTTATTCCATGATTTTGGATTTGACAATGCAGAATCTGAGTATTAGAAGTAATGTACTCCACCTTAAAATCACACTCGTTCCTGCCTCCAGCAAATCCAGAAGCCTCTATTCTAATCCAGTTAGAAAAACCAAACCTTCTAACCATACTATCTACCCGAGTTCCACTAATTGTCAGTTCAATTAGACACAAAACATCAATCTTATTTTTACAAACTATATCCTTTATCAAAATAGCTAGGAAAGAACTGATTCCCAGCCCCCCATACAAATTCCAACTAGCCAAAATCATTCGACACGTATTCAACAAAAAAGATATCCAGTAATTACCTAGACTGCCCGGTTTCTGGAACGCAGTCAAGTTCGTCTAGCTCATCATCATCACCAAGGATGTTATCATCTTCCACCCCGTGTTCCAATCCATTGCTTTCCTCCTCCATATATTCTTCTTCTCTAGAATTATGAGCAACCTGTAGATCAGGGGGTTCCGGTTCTGTTGCCTGCACCGAATTTGTTCTTTCGTTCGGAACATAAACCACTAAAAGATTAACTTTTGAGAATAATTTTTACGATTTATGAGGTAAGTATATGAGAGGAGTTTTATCTTAAATTACGCAAACTTAGGTTTGGATAATTCCCAAACACTTTAGAATTGCTCAACTCATTTCCTTTTTGGATTGTTATACTCCCTCATATCCTAATTATAAGATAAAGTTGATTTTTTTTAGAAGAACTAAGGAAGTCAATTAAATCATTTTAGAATATTTATATTTATATTTTTTTCTTCAAACTAATTAGTTTGACTAATAAATATATAATCTAAGGATACTAAAAATATAAATACTCTAAAGTAATTTAATTGACTTCCTTAATTTCTAAAAAAAATTAATTTTATCTTATAATTAAGACAAGATGAGGTGTTTATTTTTCCATCTTCTCCCATGCTCATTTCTGACTTCTTGGCCATAAGGCTCAAATTGTCACTTACCACATTGTGGGTCCTATGTTGCAACACCTTTAACTTTCCCTTCCCATACGGGCTTCCTTTTTTATTTGCCATTATATCTTTTGATTCATTAACTTTCAAACCCATATCGGGCCCCACCTTTTTAATTGAATTAATTCTAACAAGGCAAGGCTGGGTGATTGGATGTAAATGAAAGCTTCAAGGCCTATCTATGCATATACAGTTGCATGTCTCATTCCGTCTTCTTGTTGAAATGAATTAATCAATTAATTAATATTTGAGAAGAGAAACAATTAGCCTCAGTTTATCACCATAAATACCATTCTGCCGACACACCAATATCATTTTCCTTCCTTAATTTAAATATTTTTATTGATATTCAACGATGCAGGTGAACCCGCCCGGTGGGGCAATGAATTGTGTTTGAACTTTTATCCCTACGAATATCTTGGTATTTTGAAGCACAAAGGAAAAAAATTCATTATAAAAGAAGTTTTGTAATTTGAACATTCCTTGAAAAAAATGGGTAAATCCCCTAAAGGGGACCCATATGTTTAGCAAGCAGATCCTACTTTCAATATATGAAATCTATACTATCAATTTTTTCTGAAAAGAATAAATAAATACAGATTCACATTCAGAACATTTATATAATTTTCATAATTAACTTGATTTACGTATTTTTGTAGGGAGAAGAGAAAATAACCTCTAGAACAGTGACATGCACAGAACTACCTTTTGTGGCTGCTGTACTGTTTTGTGGAGTTGCATAATTGGTAGGACAAAGTGTCAAATCCTCTTCAAGTTAGATAGATAGACTGAACGTAACATGTGAGGGTGAGAGGACAGTTAGCAACTTGCATAAGTTCAATCTCTCAATTCTGCGAAGAACAGACAAACATGGAGTTCTTCTTCTCCTTTCTGCTTTTCTCTGCTCATCTTCTGCTAGCATCTTCCCTTGTTCAATTCCAAGGCATGTCTCTTGCATAATCTATATGCGTTCCTTTTTCCACGCACACACACATATATATATATTCAATCTCTTATTTGTGTTTTTCTGATCAACAGTCATCGTAGGAAAGAATGTTGAATTTCTGAATGTTTCTTGACACAGCGCTGATCTTTTGACTGGCCCACTTTGCAGATAATGAATTGAACTTTAATTGGCTATCTGATTTGTGTTTTTATGGAGAATTAGCAAAAGGTTCCTCTTATTTTGGGAACATGATGAAGCACCATAATTAAGGGCTCCTTTTATGTCATTTACAAGAATAACATCTGATTTGTGATAAAAGAAGTTGTGTTTTGACTTTTTGTGAAAAGTGAAAAGTAAGACCCTATTTAGCACTTGAAAATTTGATTTTGTGCATATTCCATCCTTCTTAAGTAATAAAGTTATACTGTACAGTCTTCAAAAGAACAAATATTTAATAAGGTTGGGAAAAAAAAGAAAATTTTCCAGAAGTAGTATAATATTCACCTGACGAGAGAATATTGAACTTGTAAATGATTTATTTTGCAGATAATGGCTTGACTCCAAAACAAGCCAGCATTCAACTTGAATTACACCATGTTCAGGCTCAACTCAACCATTCTGCAACATCAAGTTTTCCGTTTTTTTCACCCAAAATCTTTGAAAAGGATGAGCAGCGAGTCGAGGCCATTCGCTCAAGATTCTCCAACAAGAACTTGAGCAACATGAAGCCAGAACTTGTAAGCACACCCTTGAAGTCAGGATTGTCAATAGGGTCAGGCAATTACTTTGTGAAATTAGGAATTGGGTCCCCTCCTCAGTACTCTAGCCTTATTGTGGACACAGGAAGTTCTCTCTCATGGACTCAATGTGAACCTTGTAAAGGTTATTGCCACCGCCAAGTTGACCCTCTATTCAATCCTTCAAAATCCAAAACCTACAAGAAATTCCCATGCTCTTCCTCTTCATGTTCCTCTCTCAAGAGCTCTACCCTTTATGATCCTGCTTGTGAGATTGCATCTGGTGCTTGTGTGTACAGGTCAGTGTATGGTGATTCCTCATTCTCAATTGGTTATTTGAGCCAAGATGTGTTGACCCTAACCCCATCAGACACACTACCAGGTTTTGTGTATGGCTGTGGACAGGACAATGAAGGTTTGTTTGGAAGGAGTTCTGGTATTCTAGGGCTAGACCGTGATAAGCTCTCTGCACTTGCACAATTATCCACTAAATATGGTTATGCCTTCTCATATTGCCTTCCCACTTCTTTCTCTGCCTCTAAACCTTCCAAAGGAGGCTACTTGTCCATTGGATCCTCATCACTAGCTAAATTACCATTCAAGTTCACTCCAATGGTCAAGAATCCAAAAATTTCAGGCCTATACTTCATTGACTTAACAGCCATCACGGTGGCAGGGAGGCCACTTGGCATCGCCGCCTCGAGTTACAAGGTCCCCACCATCATAGACTCAGGCACAGTCATCACAAGGCTACCTATGTCAGTGTATACAGCTTTAAAAGAGGCCTTTGTGAAGATCATGTCCAAAAGATACAAACCCACAGAAGGAATTTCCATACTGGATACTTGCTTCAAGGGAAGTGCCAGAGAGATAGTGAATGTGCCTGAGATTCAGATGATATTTCAAGGTGGGGCGGCCCTACCACTTAAGGGACACAATACCCTTATAGAGACTGATGTCAAGACTACTTGTTTGGCCTTTGCAGGTAGCTCTGGGCCTAGTCCCGTTGCCATTATTGGTAATTATCAGCAGCAGACATTTGATGTTGTCTATGATATCTCCAATTCTAAGATTGGATTTGCTCCTGCTGGCTGTGAATGATAACAATAATAGTGATTAAGTTACAGCGTTTAGATTCTTTGCAGGGTGCTGTGCAGAACCTATATAACAGAAAATCAACAGCCATGAATTGTCCTGTTGTTCCAACGGTCATTCAAGTTGTTCAGTATAAATCACCAAATCTCTCAGAACAATGTTGGCTGTCAGATGCTGCTGTGTAGGCTCATCAACACCTCAGCTGTGCAGAGAAACCGAACGTCATACGTTGTGTCAGCTCATTAGATTATGAGCCAATAAGAATTACTAAAGTTTATGTTACATATTGTGATCAGATCTACAAACCCATTCTCTTTAATGAGTTTGTACCAATCTGTTATACTATTCGGTTGTGCGCTATGAACAAGTAACTGTTATTTAGTTTGTGAAACTGTCATTTTGGTGCAGTGATGTTTACTCGGTCTTAGTTTGTGGTTATTAAAAAAAGTAGGTCAATGTTGATGGAGCCAGTAAGCCACAAGCCCACAACATTTGCTTAAACCATTGCCGTGTTCCCCCGATGGAGTGGATGGAAATCTAATTATGTTATAAATTATGAATGACTAAAGAAAGGAAAATATATGAAAGCTAATTAAATAGATATAAAATATTTATAAGCTTAACCAAACGTATCCCATGATTTATCCCTATTAAACTATAAAAACTGAGAATTCAGGACACAAACTCTAATAGTCCCCGGTATTAAGGCATAGTATTTTGGGTTGTTTAGGCTTTATTGAAAATACCCTCATTTAGTATCAGCAGCAAGTACCAATAATAAAATAGTTTCAAAAATAGTTTTTCGGGATATGATGCTGTCTTTTAAGTAAAATCATGATAGGCTTTACTCACCAAAAAAAAAAAAAAAAAACTGGACCTGTGGCCTTAGTGTTTACCTCAGCTTTATAAATTTCTCATGTTTGTTTGAAAATTGAAGAAGAATGAAACAGGAAAATAAAATCACTAATAATTTTTAAATTGTAAAATAATCTTGGGATCCATGCTTGAAAAATACTCATATGGTCCTTAATGATCTTGTCCTAAAGGTAATGCATATTTCCTTTGTGTATCATTTTTTCCAAACTATCCTGCAACAATAATCACTATGATCATTATCTAGAATTTAAGACATTAAACATTAGAGGGGGGCTAAGAATTATAAAAAAGAATAAAAAGAGAATCCCTTCTTGGCACGTACCAAACCCTAATTATAATTCAAAAATAAATTAAAGAGAGTGAGAGATACAGAAAGAAACATTACATTGTAGAGCTATGATTCCCTCATTGGCCAAAAACAAAGTTACTCGGCATAATCTCGTCTCCCCCATGCACGTATTCATGAATTCATCACTGATTCTCTCTCTTCCCTAATTTGAAGAAGAATGACTCGCCTTTTCAACCTTTAAATTCAAAGATTCAAGGTTCAAAGCAGCACCAATGTCATAGGCCAAATAGGCCCCTTGATATAAGGACAGCTCTTGCACTCTCATTCCGGCATGGGAAGAAAGCTGATCAAGAAGCGTCTAAATTAGTTGCTTTAGCTTACTAAGAACATATCTTTATGGGCGTCTTTATAGTGGCCGTAGCTTGTTATTTAGCTATTGTAAAATGTGCCTCGGATTAATTGAATATTAGGAAGCCTATTTCTTTCAAACCTAGTTCTAATAACATGTGAACCTCTTATGTTTGACGTGATAGAGTGTAATGAGCCCACTGGATGAAAGGAATGAAGAAGGGAATACAATCCCCAATTAATGAAGTTGAGCCCAAAAAGATATAAGACACACGCAACCAAAGGTCCAGAAAGCTTACTTGGAAATTACATGCGTTGGATGAAGCTCCTTGATAAAAGAAGACAAAAACGGTTAGAGGAGGGTGTGAAGGATTTTGGTGGATCTCTCTCTCTCTCTCTGGTATTTCTTCTGTTTCCCTCTGGCGGGTTATCCTGATTTTTCTGTTCTTAGCAGTGAACTTTTTCAATCATTTCTGCATTTTATGCTTGATTCTAATCCATTGTAATTGCTGAGATTTATTGAGTATCAATCTATAAATATTTGGATCATTTGCATTATCTGTGTTTCTATAAATCTTGACCATACCATAGAGTTGACTTTTTTTTTTTGGAAAGATTAAGAGAATTTAAATAAGTTATTTAATCATATCATATGTTATGTATTACTAGTATTAGTTTATATATCAATTCATAAGTTAGGTAATATAGTTTGAAGAAAAAATAATAAATATTAATATTTTAAAATAATTTAATTAGTTTTTTTAATATCTTAAAAAAAATTAACTTTATTTTATATTTAAATTAAGAAAAGATGGACTATCTTGTTAATGAAAATTGAATATTACACTTGCACGCGCTAACCAATGTACTTCCCTATTTTGTTTTATTTATTTACATAACCACCAAGCCATGAAGTGGGCCATTTGTTGGGCCCTATTACAATTCCATGCTTTCCTACACTTCCTCTCAAGTTGAGGGCTACGTATGTCCAGAGTCCCTAAATTGAGCAACATCGCTTATAGAGCCGGTAAAACGGGCTCAACCCGCAACTCTCTGGTTTTGACAGGGTTAGGGTTGGTGTTTTTCAAGCCCGTAAAAATGTGGGATACACAGGCCCGCACCGCTCAACCCGCGGGTTAGCCCGCAAAAAACGTTTTTTTTTTTATAACATGGTTGCCTATTATTGGACTTTGGAGTGTGGTCTTGGGCTTGGTGTCTTGGACAGTGACATAGAGTGGGTCGTTTTTTTTGGGAAAATGACGAGCAGGTCCTAAGAACCAAAAATAATTATAGTGAAGTCCCAAAAGTCCAAAATAACAACTCTTTAAGCTTTTTTTACAACATGTTTAGTTATATTTTCATGCTATGGGACTTCACTGTAATTATCTTCAATCATTGTGACATCCACGTTATTTTCCCTTTTTTTTTTTTTTGTGTAACAATTTGACTCGTTTATGGCTTGATGCAAATCACAATCTCACAATCACATTCTTAACTTGTCAAGACTCAAGAACCAGCACTATCAGATGTGATGTTTAATTGTTTTTCTTGACCAAAATGAAGTTCTAATTTGCTGCAATTGGATGTTCCTACTTCGTTGCTGAAATCCTCGTTTGCTTCATTTGGGAGTTGACATTTTCTGTGTGACTGTGCCATTGGGAAACTTTTTTGCAGTTTGTTATTTAAAAAAAAAAAAAAGCTGCAAGTTGGCCTGCGAACCCGCTCATGCGGGTTAGGGTTGGTGTTTTTCCAGCCCGCGAGAGTGCGGGCTGCACAGGCCCGCACCGCATAACCTGCGGGCTGACCCATATTACCTGCTCTAACCACTTATTGCTTTTGTTAGAATATATGTCTCTTCATCCCAACTTGGAGCTCTACCCTTGGATCGTGGGTGAGTCTAACCCCTTTCCTAAAAATTATGTATAAAAAAAAAATCTACCTCTTGATATCTTGATTAAACATGCTCCAAATCTATCAACCTTTTCTCCCACTTTCCCCCTTTAAAGTGAGAATCAATCTTTATGTGCTTACAATATCATCTCAAAATATAAAATTATTACACGGAAGGATTAAGTTTTAAGCACATTTTGTTAGTATCTAATTATAAAGTCACCATTTAAATTTGTATAGTCGGTGATTTTTTTTTTTAAAAACACTAAAGGGTTAACATTCAAGGATTGAAAATACAATCTAATATATCTTATGAAAGTGCGTAGAAACAGTGTCAAATTAGCAAACGGTGGTTTCATTGGCAGCTTGTTTATATCATAAAGTTAAGAAAGGGCTAAATTTTTAAATGAAAAAAAGCATATTTCTGTTTTTAAATTTGATCTGTTAGATATATTTAAAAAAAAAACAAAAGGTGTCATGGGGTGTGAATGTGATTAATTTAAGAGGCGATTAGGTGGACAAGGTCAACGATTGACGCTTCAACCTCTGGTGGGGTCAGCCAGCCAGACAGCCCCCATATTCGCTATTAATCAAATCATTTTCATATTCTAATATGTCTCTCTCCCCCGCCTGCAATGCTGACTCTTTCCTTTACCCAAACTTCCATCCTCCCCAAATTAATCTTTTTTTTTTTTCTGAAAACAAAAAATGGCTGATCTGATAGGCGCAGGCAGATCCCACTCTTCCCACACACCATTCACAATAATATCATACTCCGCCGCAAAACCTGCAAACACCCTGGGATTAATTTTCTTCTTCCCAAAACTTGCAATACAATAGCAGTAACACTCTGCCTCTTCTCATCCTAAACCTTGTCACTCTCACCTCTAATTCACTACCTCCAAGTGTCAAGCTAGATCTTTCCTTTCTGGGCATCCCTCAAAACTGAATATGTTTCTTCCTTTCGTTTCAGATTCCTCCAAATCTGGCCATTGAGATTTCAAACTTGTCGGTTATCTGCAGCTTCACACTTCATCACAGTGCTGGTAAGAAATACCCTCTTCTATTTCTTCTCCTCTTTGCTTCTTTTCCCCTTCTCTATGCCTCATATCATATATATCTTCTTTGTCTCCTACTTATCTATTTTTCTTCTTACCCAAAATCACTCCCACTAATTCATATAATCCAACAACACTCCCACGATCTGGTATTAGGCAACATAGTGCTAGTTCATTCCAAATCACCTACCTCTTACTGCAACTTCTCTGCTATTATCCTTGGCTGTTGAATTTGTTAAAAATAAAACTAATCACAATTAATTACTTGCATTCTCTGTTTCTGTCATTCTAAAGAGAAGGAGAACACTAGACTATCATCTCATACAACATGTTCTAATAAACTCTCATGACATCTTATTTACCTCAGTTTCTGATCCTATGGTTCATGACTTTGTTCCTATTAGATTCGCTATGCTATTACTTCCTCTTGTACCATTATGTAACAGACATTTTGAAGTGTGATGTCTGCTTCGTGTTGCTTTAGGTGTGCCTTCAGCTTCTTGCCATGGGATGCATTTCTTCCAAAGTTATAGCCCGAACATTAAGTTTACACGAAGAGAGAAACAAGGGGACGCAGAGAAACAAATCTAATAATGGGTTTCCATTGCTGGAAGATATAATCAATTCTGCTCAAAGTAGTAGTGACCAATACTTTGAACTGGTTTTGCATTCTAGGAGTTTTGGTTCTAATGCTCCCTCAAAACTCACTATTAATGATGAAACTAACAGTTCTGAAACCACTGTCAAGCTGGAGATGTCCACAAGTGTAGAAGAAGATAACCAACAAGAGAAACACAAAATTGTTAGTGATGATGAAATTGAGGGATCTGAAAGTTTCCATTTGATTCTCCCAGAACATGTGTTGTCTTCTCTTGTTCAGGAAAATTCATCTGGGGTTGAAAACAAGTATGAGTTGGCCAATGCTGGATTCACCTCTAAAGCTGAAAGATCTGATGAGTCCTTAGATCCAAAAACAATAAAAGAAAACAAGTATGACTTGAACTCCAAGGGCGATGTAGGAAGTAGGAGTTTTCACACAGTGGAAGAATACGATGATTTGGTCAGAAAACTAATGTTGTCCAAGTCCCTCTGGTTTACAGATAAAGATGACACTTGTTCTTCAGGAACCACCTTTGATCAAATTGAGGATGGAGATTCTGCCATTAAAGATATAATGGAAGCTAAGACAATAGCTCCAAGTGAGAAACATGATGTATCCATTGAGAAGGGATATAAGAGAAAGGCTATTGCAAGGAGGCTTGAATCACTTAAAATACCTTCTCTTGGTAATATTTATGCCCCTGGAACTTATGTCACCCCAAAATTTGGAAGCTATTGTTCTTCTTTTATGGGTGCTGGTAGTGAGAATAATTCTTGTATCTTTCCTGAGTTGGTGTCTGAACTTGAACAGAGTATGCAGATACTTGAAGAAGAGGAAGAGAACATTCTGAAACAGATGGAAAGTAATTCTGAAGAAAATGATGGGAAAATAATGGATCCTCAAGAGAGAGACATCCATAGTTGCAGGTGATCGAATGACTCCATTTCTCTCTTCTTCAACATCTACCAAGCATGGTGAAAAGAAGATCTAATTAAGTATGTACAGTTTTGAAGTGATTATTATCGAAATCTCTCTTATTATAGAAATAACAAGTGAACACATGATTGAGTGAGTGTTTCAAACAAATTTATAGGATTTGATTGTAACACCTCAAATTTTATTCACCAAAAATATATTGTAATTATTTGAATAATTCAATAAAATGGTGAATATTCATGAATTTGGATCTTGTGAATTTTTAAATATTCATATTCATAAGGAAATGGGCAAATTAATTCAAAAATTGAATTAAATTACACAGGGGATAGCAAAATCATAAGTTTGCCAATTTAGCCCAAGATTAATTATTTTCCAATTAATTGGAGTTAATTTCAATTAATCAAGGAAAATAAAGAAAAATGTATAAATTGAATATTCTTAGTGGAATAAATTAAGATTTGTAGAATAAGGAAATAGGATGGGAAAATAATTATTTAGCTCATTAACATGCCAAGTGGCATCATCTTATGCCAAACAATTAAATAAGAATTACTAAGATATGAGCACATGTGTTATTAGCAATAAAATAATAATTAGTCACACAATTGACCAAGGCAATTACATGAAGCCCAATTTGGTTTCTCAAGGACCCTTTATGCGTGATGGGCTAGAAGGAAAGGAGAAGAAATTGATTCAAGCTTAATTGGACTCTATGACATAAGTTGGAAGGAGATAAGACTCAAGTACACAAATGATGACAAGGGATGGCATAAAGTGGAGGGAGTATGGCATAAAGCAAGACATCATGATAGGAGGTATGGTGTACATGAAAGGTGGAGAGATCTCAACCATTGGCTAGATCAAGGGCTAAAGATGAAAGATGACAAGTTAATACATATTTTCCCTTCCTCCTTTCATGCACTTCACGCACAAAGAAAAGGGAAAAGAGAGAGAGAGTGAGCTTGGGAATTCTTGGTGATTTAGAGAGCAAAAGGAAGCAAGAGTAAGGTAAGTTATGATTTCTTAAGGTTTCTTCTTCTAATCTTCCATAAATCTCTTCTCTAATCTCTTCCTTTCCATAAATTCCATGGATTAGCAAGCAAATCTTGAGCCCAAAGAGAAAGAGAGAGGAGGACTTCTAGAGAAAGGAAAAGAACTCAAGAAGGCAACTTCACAAATCCTAAGATTATGTTAGATGTGGTTGTTGTTGATGATTATGGTTGGATTTGGTTATTTTGTTAAGTTTGTAAATTTGGAAAGTCCTAATCCTAAGGGGTTATGCTGCCCAAATTTCTGTAAATCATGATTATGAAGTGTTTAAATGAGTTAACTAAGGATTAAAAGTGGGAAAGTACAAGTTTTAGAAGCTAAAACACAAAGCTCCATTTTTCTATTTTTTTCTCTCAATATTTCGGCCAGACCAGATTTGGTAGTAGGAGTTGGATTTTCATGAAATAAATGGTTCCATTGGACTCAGTGGGAAAAAATAGGTGGGGGTTACAGTTGGGCACTTTTTCGGTAGAGGCTGAAAAAGCATAATCACGAAAACGCCACTGAAATCCCTAAATAGGGGCTGTCAAGGGTATTTTCGTAATTTGACAGTGAATTTGGTGATTTCGAGCCCGGAAATGGATTTCTTGGGCGAAAATGAGTCAGAATAGTCTTAGTCAAAATTTTGGGAAAATGTGCCATCGGGCCGGGTACGGCGAGGCCGGGTCGGGTTCCCGGGGGCATTTTTGTAAATTTTCATCATAGACTAATATAACCACAATAAACACTATGGAATAGTATAAAATGATACTTGGATAAGTTATGACCTATTTCTGGTACATTTAATATTTTAGGACTGAATCGGACGCCGGAACAGCACGCTTTACGAGACACTATTAAATAAGGGATATTAAAGCTTTGAGGTAGGGACATTATCCTTCATATACTATGCCATAAGTTATGTGATTGTGTGGATACCATTGTTTTGTAAATGCACTTTATTAATCAACATGATTTGCCTAGAGAGGGGCAGTTAGTGCCAGAGGTACACTTACACTGGGTGTTGGCAGAAGTCCAACCAGTGTAGATTGTGGGGCTGGGCCCTACTCATGTATACATGACGATGATGTGTTTATATTGTTCATTAATTTGTTCATACCTTGGCGCATGTCATATTTACTTTTCGCATTTTCTATAAACGATATTATGTCTCTACGGGGATTCTTTGGAATCTCACCCTATTTTTAGATAAACACCTCAGCGGGTACCAGTGGGCCAAAGGAAAAAGATGTAGACACCGGTAAGTGAGCGGCACGTGTCTTGAGGCGCAGACAAGATCGTGGTCTTAATTAGTCTATTTTGGTGAAATTTGTAAATATTAAAACTTCCGCTGTATTTTCCGTTTCCGTCAACGAACAATATCGGAATTGTAAACGAACGACGTTGGGATTGTAAACGAATATTTTTATCAGTATAATTGTACTTTTCTGTATGCCCATTGAATTTTGTCTTTATTACTCTTCGATTATCAAAATGATTACTTATTCTATGAAAACCAATGAGAAGTGGACACTTGTCAAGATGAAGTCAAGAGAGAGGGCTTTGGAAAAGTCAAATAATCAATATTTTATCAATTTCCCTTCCCTCTCTCCTCTCATTTTCGTCCAAAGGGCATGGGGGGCAGATTTTTCTGCCATTCTTCATCATCTTCACCTCTCATATCTCTCTCGTCTCTCCATATTTTCGTCCTCCATGGCTGCTCAAAAGAGAGGAAGAAATCTTGATAAAGGTAAGTCATTTTGACCCTCTTAATGGCTTCTAATGGAAAATTTCTCTTCTATAAAGTTGTTCCTTGTGTTGAGAGCTTCAATTTCATGGTTTTAGATTTGTCATTTGGCGGTGTTTGAGCTCTCACAAAATTATGGACTTGGGTGAATCAAGGAACTCCTTTGGGGAAAGTTGTAGAGGTGAGTAAAACAAACCTTTTCATATAGGTTTTGTAGCCATTGATTGAGTTTGGATTTTCTGGAATTTTTGCCCTAATTTTCATGATTTAGGGTCATGGGGGAGTATGGTATGTTGTTGTCATGGAAATGGTGCCTTGTTTAGTATTTTGAATTAATAAAATTGAATTGAAGCCTAAATGTAAAGTTTGGCACCTTTGTGTTGGCTTTGTGTATTGGACAAAAATAGGGCATGTCAATGGGTTGTGATTTTGGTCATTTTGAAGTTACCATTGTGTTCCTTGTAAAAATTTATGTGAAAATAGGCTTGATTGTTAATTTTGGAGCCATTGGACACTTTGGTAGAAAATTAGAAATCTGTCAAGTGTAAACTCTGTTCTGGGCAGTCAGATTTTATGAAAGTTTTAAATAACCAAATGGTGTCTAAAAATTATGAAACTTTCCAGTCTTCAAGTTCACATCCCAAGCTTCAAAATTGACATATAAACTGTGTCATTTCGTTTTGTGTACTGGGAGTTATGGTTGCCCAAAGTTTGGAATTGAAACTGAACTCTGTTTTGGGGCAGTGTGGAGTTTTGTGTAATTCTATACCTTTTTTGTGATTTCCAGTAATAGTGAATATTTTTCATATAAAAAGGACTTAAATAACTTTCATTTGGCTTTGGAATCACCTCATATCGAGTTTTCTAGAATTAGTTATGATTTTTGGAAATTCAGCCAGGAAACAGAATTTTCTTGGCCTCGGCCAGAGGTTATGAACCGCGGCCCAAGACCTTCTGTGCATCCATTGGCCGCGGCCCATGGGTAGGCTGCCCGTGGCCAACCCCCAAAAATCAGTATTTTGGACTTTTAAAAGGTGACCTTTGGTCAAGTGTTTCCCAAGCATTTAGGTATGTGTTTAAGCTTTGATTAGCCACTTAAAGGTCATGAAAGGTAACCAACTATAAGTGTTATGAAAATGAGAATTTGAAAAAGAGAATGATCATATGTCCTTGATTTGGTTATAGGGTTTGATATTCACCCTGATCATAGTTCGATGTTTGTCTGATCGTGAGTAAGCTGTGCTGGAGCACACGTGGAAGAATAAATGTAGGGAACTTACCTCTCCTGCATGTATTGATATTTTTGTGTTTGTGTATTGATGCATTTTATTGCTTTGCTTGATTATGTGAAACATATATGAATGATTGAAGCTCAATTTCTATTTGTGCTATGGCCATAAATATGTTGTTTAAACATTAAGCATACAGATATATCATTATGTGAGCACGAGTTATTGTGATGCAAGCATGTCATGCATTAAACACTTATCTTGCATGCATATTGGTATTTGTTTCCTATTGGGATTCTCTAGAATCTTACCCTCCCCTACCAACATTTTAGACAGGACAAGTGGCTCGAGGAAGGAGCAAGTGGCTAGGGGCGGCGAGAATCCCTTATGGGCATTTGAATTTGGTAGTTGGTTATCATGGTAGTTAGGATTATGTATAATTGGATATTGGATGTATATTAGGTTATTTAGTTATGTATTGGAGATGGATTTGTGTAATCCTCGTTGAGGAATTGTAATGAGCAATTGTGCCCTATGTATCTTTAGTGAAGGTATGAATCTGGGATTGCCGGTATTATTATTGGCACTCTGATATTTATATAAATGTGATTTATCTTCACGAGGTAATTGTATTCGAAATATGAATGTGATACCAAGTTAAAGTGTTTGTGAAAGAAATTTGTGAAAACCCTATCTTATGGATGGGAATGTGAATGAGTTTTGATGATTATTGGTCTCTATTTCATTTTAATCGTGTATTTCGGATATAATTTCAGGAGGGGGTTACATCCGCCACCTTTAGCAAAGCAGCTTCTGCAGCACCTACATGCGAGGGTGGATCGTATGGACAAATGCCTCAGAAGACTCTTGTTGATATTTCACATTGTCAACAGCAAGCTCAATCTTGTACTCGACGCCAATGACGTCGAGATAAGACGTCGGATGACCCATCTTTCCCTTCATCTTTTTCCTCCTGTGCCTAGAGTAGTGAGAATGAAGATTGAGGGTTTTTTATTATTATGTAAATCAATATTTTTCTAAAATCAATGTACTGAGGGCAGCATAAAAATATTTTTATCTCTAATCTTTGTCTTGATCTTGTTCACTTCTCTTGCATCTTTATGTTCCGTTGTTGTTTCTGTCTTTGGATTGATAAGTTAATTTTATAATAGAATACATATATATTAGTAAATTAAATTTTGATTATATTCATATTGGTTGTAGTGGCACAAAGTCTAAATATATTTTAATATAAACTGTTGTTTAAGTTTTTTCTAGTCTAACTGTCATTTATTTTTCTAACATTACATTTTTTATTTAGACAAGATAAAATGTGCATCCAGCTCGTAACTATTATTTAGACCGCTTTTCAAATATGACTTTTGTAAATACATAACGTTTCAACTTCCAACGCCTATCATCATGTCTCGTCAGTATCATCTGAACTATCCAACCATCGGTCCCATTTATAAATACCAAGGCGTCTTTAGTTCCTAAATTCACATTCAAAAGTTCCATTCTAGTTCTCTGTTTCTTGTTTGAGCAACAACACTTCCACTGATGGTAAGATCAAAGAGGCAACATTCCCCCTCTCCTCTTCCGGCAGCAGCTACCGATGATTCCTTTTCGCAACCCCTTCTACCTCTAACATTGGAGGAAATCGTTGAGGCCATCTTTTATAACATCCTAATTTTTATTTTTAGAATTTAAATAACTTTAGAAAGAAATTAATTCATGGTGAATGGATTACCATGTAATTAAATAAAGAGAATTTATTCAAAGTATGATTTATGAGGTTAAAGAGAAAATAATAATAAAATAAAAAATCTAATGAATTGTTGTTGTTGTTGTTGTTGTTGTTATCATGATTATTATCATTATAAAGGAAAAATTCTAAAAAAATATCATTTGAACTTCAAAATCCTGTTAACAAGAAGCATAATGGAATTGACAAAAAGAGTAATGGGATTGACAATGCAAAGTTCTTGTCAAATTATTAATTTAGAATTTTGAAGTTCAAGTGATATTTTTCTAAAATTTTCCCTATTATAAAGGTAAAGAAAGAAGCAAAAAGGCAAAAAATAAGAGAGAATTACACTCAGGTCCTAAAGAAGAAGATAAATGAAGAAATGGTCCCTTAAAATTGTAAAATGAAAAAATGGTCTCATTAACAACTTTAAGAGCAGGTCATTGACAACTCCACGAAGCTTGCATTGACAACTTTATGGGATCATTTTTTCATTTTACAATTTCAACAGAACATTTCTTCATTTATCTTCTTTCTTGGGAGCTTACTGTAATTCTCCAAAAAAAATGACGTTTTTTTTACCAAAAAAATTGTAGAATCAGATGGGGCCACATCTCATTTAATATATATATATATATATATAACACAGCACGCATCAATTTCAAATGGGTGAGTGAGGGTCTGTTTGGGGACACATTTGAACAAAAAAAAAAAAAACACAGTAGCAGCCAAAAGCCCAGTTGTCACAAGTTACCTCCGTTTGGGTCTACTTTTTGTTTTGCTGTGCTTATAGAAAAAAAGTAGCTTCCCCATGAAGCTGAAAATCAGAGCTTTTAATTGAGAAAAAAGGAGCTTCTCTAGTAATAGTACACAACAAGATCCCCTTTTTTCGGTAATGAGCTAGACTTTTTTTTTGTGAAGCAAGAATTACCTTAACATATTCATGCTATTAATACTTATATGTAGTATTTATCACAACATATAATTAAAAAATTTTATTTTATCAAATTTTATTTTATTTTATAACTTCAATTATTATAATATATACAAATAATATTTATATAGGACTAAATTATCATAATACTTATATGTAGTATTTATCACAACATATAACTGAAACTAGACTTATACATAGGACCAAATTTTTTAGTAAAAAAAAACTTATAAATAGGATCAGAGTGGTAGTATTCAATAAGATTTATGCTCTTTTAAGTCATTTTTCATCTTAACACACTTTTTAAACGCTAATTCAAACAGGTCTAAGGTTAGAAAAAAAGTCACTTCTGCCACCGCCAATTCAAACACAAATCACATCTACAGTCTAACTTTTTTTCTATATGACTTTTTCAAAAACCCATATGTAAAAAAAAGCTTATTCTCCACCGCTAATCCAAACAAGCACTGAGTGAATGACGCGTGGGGACTGTAGCCTTCAGTTTCCTTTCTTGCCCAGCATTCGTCCGCCATTTTTATTGCAGTTTGGGTTGAAGCTTTGAGATGCATTTTGGTAAGTAAAATCACTTCTATTTACTTAAGTCTCTTCATAAACATTGTTCTACTCAATTTGCTCTTTTCTAATTGATGTATTTTTTATGTGATTAGAGTAATTTTTTTTGGGTTAGAGTTTGAAGTAAGCGTTGAGTTTTAGTAATATATATATATATATATCCATAGTATCGTAGTACTATTTTAGTAGTCAATTTATATGAGGTTATATTTATTTATTGTTTGTCTTGAAGAATTAAAAAATTAAATTTTTATTTAAAAATTTTAGGGTTTTTTTATATATATGATATTTTCAATAATTAAATTTGAGTTAAATAATTGATTTGAGCTTGGTGGAGATATTATTGAATTTTTGATTGTTTAGGTTTAAGATTTAAGCTTGAAATTTTATATTAGAGAATTTTGGGATTTTTGTTAGTGTAAGCTATTTGGGAGTTGTTAAGGATTTAATTTAGTGTTTTGAATCATTAGAGAAAATATAAACTTGTGTTTAAATGATTAGTTATGGCTTATGGGAGATTTGAAAATTTTTCCAATACTTGAAAATTTCAAACTTTAATTATTTCTATTGTTCAATAGTTCAATATGGTGTGTGTGTGTGCATGGCGCTTGAAAATTTCAAACTTTAATTATTTCTATAGTTCAGTAGTTCAATATGGTGTGTGTGTGTGCGCGCGCGCGCTCACACTTGAAAATTTCAAACTTTAATTATTTCTATAGTTCAATATGGTGTGTGTGTGTGTGTGTGTGTGTGTGTGTGTGTGTGTGTTTTGAGCTAATGGAAACCTCAAGTTATGTTGGGAGAATTATGTTGAGCCTAGAGTGGAATTAGAAACTCTAGAGGAAAGTTTATACCACTCAATTAGTTGATAGACTAATATGTGGTGACGTTGAATTGAGCATATTGACTTATGATTGTTAGTGTTGAGCATGGAGCTTTAATTGTGATAATATTTCCTTGCTTGACGATAGGTAACCACTTTTCACTTATTATGTGTGTTAGTATGTTATTTGTGAATGTTTTTGTAAATTGATTATGAGAATGAAAATAGTATATTGATATTGATTACATATTTCAATAAGTACTTTAAAACATTTAAGATTGAGAAAGTTATCATGACGTTAATGAGTATTTTGATAGAAATTGCCTCATGGAACATAATTATGAAATATGTGCACATGTGTGTGTGTGTGTGTGTGAGCTGAAAATTGAGATATTATGACATATATATTATAATGAATTTATTAGTATCGTATGAATGAGAAATTCATGATAAATTCCTATTGAGTTATTTATTGATAATTATTATGATGATTGGATTAGGACGAGATAGAGTAGTTTTATTTTATCACGTGGTATAGCCTCCATTGTGCACAATGGTTGTCTTTCTATTGTCCCACTAATTCAATGAGGGACTATCCCACCAGTTTAATGAGGGACTGCCACACTGATTCAATGAGGGGCTGCAACACTCCACTAGTTCAAGACCCATGGTCTGAGCATATACTCTGTGGATTTTGGCTAATCCTCATCACTTGTCAATGAGTTTTTGAGAGGGCAGTAACATGAATAGTAACTTAGCCAATAGGTCTAGTTGGCAGAAATAAAAAGGTTCGGTTGGATGGATAAGAGGCAACTTGAAAATTGTGATATATAAAGTGTGATATGAAAATTGTGACATGGAAAGTGTGGTAAGAGAATTGTGATATGGAAATTGTGACATTAGAATTGTGATATAGAAATTGTGATATTAGAATTGTGACATGGAAAGTGTGATATGAGAATTGTTATATTAGAATTGTGACATGAGAAACCATGATATGAAATTGTGTTATGGAATTTTGATATAGAATTTTTTATATGGATTTGTGGCATGGAATTTTGTAAATTATATTTATAATACTTTGTTATATAAATTGTTCCACTTGGCACCTCACGAGTGTAACCCCCTTCACGCTTAGACTGAGATTAAGTTCATAAATACATGATAATGTTGAATTAGAGACCGTAAATGATTTGAGACTTATTAAAAGTAAAACTTTCCAAATTAGGACTTTCAAAAACTTTTACGAAACATGTTCAACAATGGTCCCATGTTCACATTTTAATACATAAATGACTTGTACAATATGATTTCATTTATAAATATCAGAGTACACAATAAATTCCCGACACACTCGAGTTCCATTAATCAAATAAGGGTTTTATAAGGCACACATGCCTATAATCCATTTCCCTTAACTAGGGGATTGCACAAAACTATCCAATATCCATATACAATTGTTTCCCAAACAAAATATTTAAATTATAAGAGTATGATAACCAGTTTATCCAAAATAAACTCCTAGCTCTGAGTTTTATCCACTCTTCGTCACCCGCTTTCCTTTAGATCCTTCGACCCTATCTAAAAAATTTATTTTTGGGAGAGTGAGATTCTAAGGAATCCCCGTAGTGTCAAATCACTTATAGTATGCACAACCATAAAGAATGAAAGCAAATCATCACACAACACATAGCAACTACAACGGCAGTTACATCGGTAAGGGCAAGTATGACTTGCGTCACCCTTACGTTTGCTCACACTATATTGCACATTCACTGTTCATATCACATATATCACCACAGCTAGGATCCATATAAAATATTTCACATACGCACAGCTACACTGGCCAGATAATCAAACAGGAATCCACGATTCCACAACGCAGCCTCGACAATTACAATGGCAGGGGTAGGTGTGATAACCATCACCCCCTACGACTACTCACGTTGAACTGCTCACACTGTAATGCCCTATGGCCGATAACACGTTCACATGTTTGCAATGGCCTTATGCCAAAGATTTTTCTCAACAAAACAATGATAAGTCATGCATATCAAGCATCATACACAACATGAGAGAAAAGTCACTACATTGGTCCTTCCGTGAATGTTCTGGCACTGGTCTCTCCCGAGTAGGCAAATATCGAATTCTATAATTCACAATTAGGGACAAAATGTTATTCTCTATTCCAATATTCAAGTGACTTCACAACACTTAAATTTGGTTATCATTTATGTCCTTTAGGTGGCTACTAGAAGCCCAAACATATGTCTAAAAGGTTGGGAAAGACTATACCAAAAACCACCTTTCAGAAGTGCAAAATGCTGATTTTTGGGGGTTGGCCGCGGCCCAAAAATCCACTAGCCGCACCCAAAAATAGGTCTGAAACATTTGGGTCGTGGCCAAGAAAAATCCTGTTTCTTGGCTGAACTTCAAAAAATCATAACTAATTCTAGAAAAATTGAAATGGGATAATTCTAAAGCCTATGGAAAGCTATTTAAATCCTCTTTACAGGCAAAACATGAATCATTGCTTTCCATAAATATAAAAATACAGAATCCAACAAATGTCCACACTACTCCAGAATTGATCCCAGTTTCAACATCAACTTTAGACAATCATAACTCCAAGCACACACATTGAAATGACATGAATTATCTGTCCATTTTGAAGCTTGGCATATAAACTTTAAGAATGAAAAGTTTTAGAATTTTTCATCACCATTTTCCCATTCAAAACGTCCATGAAAAATAAATGTCAACATAGAGTTTTTCACTAACCAAAACTTGCAACTTTTAAACCTAAGTTTCCAATGGTTTAAAATTCAAATCCAATACTACTCCCACATAATTTTTCACAAGGAATCTAATGGAAACATCAAATTTACCAAATTCTCATTCCATTATCATGCTCTATTTTAGGCAACATCACAATGAAATTCCTCAAAAACTCAAACTTCGCAATTCAATCCCAAATCCATTCTATCAATTCAATATACATCCTAAGACACCATTTCCATGACCACAACATGTCACACACACAATGACTCTAATTTTCAAAAATAGGCAAAAAATCCTAGAGAATCAAATCTCAATCATATGGCACAAAAACGTATGTAGAAAGGTTTCTTTTACTCACCTTAACAACTTTCTCAAAGGTGTTTCTTGGTTCTCCAACTTCTAGATTTCCTTGTGTGCTCAAAACACCACCAATGAAAAATCTAAAACTATGAAAATGAAGGCCGCAACCCAAGGAACAAGATTAAAGAAGAGAGTTTTTGCATAGAAGGTCATTTGGAGGGTCAAAATCTCACCTTTTTCACAAGCTTTTCCTCCCTTCTTTGGCTCCCATGGCTACATGAATTTGGAGAGAAGGAAGAGAGGGATGAGAGTGTGAAATGATGAAGATAGAGGCTGTAACCCCCTTACTGTAATTACATTTGGATTATAAAATTTAAGTGAATTAGAGACCATTAAGACAAATTCAACATTTATAATCCCTCATTATGAAAATGGGGTATTTCAAAAATCAGTTAAAAACATAATTCATCCGGGTCTCATATCCACTTTTGCGAATATAATTACTTGAGAATTCAAATCACATAATAAATATCAAAGTGCGGAACTAAAATCCCGACAAAACCCCGGGTTACTTATATATATATAATGGATTCAAAGTTCCCAAAATGGGGATTACATATCCAAAATTTAACATTTACATCTTATGTACAAATGGTAATCCCAACCCAAAATAGATAACCAACAACCACTAAAGTCTTAAAGTAATCCTAACTACTCCTAGTTGTCCACTTCCCTTTCGAGCCACTCACCCTGTCTGAAAAGATTAGTCATTTGGAAAGAATGAGATTCTAAAGAATCCCAGTAGTAAGAAATCATTCATACCACACGTAATCACATAGCATGTAAACAAATCATCACATATCAACAACACGCAAATCACACTCCATCCTCATCCCCTTTTACCGTCGAGAAGGCACGCCGTCCTAACCCGAACCGTTGTTAGCGACTCAGGGACTGTTGGTATGGCAGTGCATATGAATAGCCTTACGGCTCACCTATAGAGTTTCGGCCCACAATTAGCCTTTCGGCCCACATGATCACATATATCACACTCTAACCTCATCCCCTTTTACCGTCGAGAAGGCACACAGCCCTTACCCGAATAGTTGTTAGCAACTCAGGGATTATTGGTATAGCGACGCTTTCACAATTTCACAAATATTGCAGCATACGAATCCATTATGAACCAATGATATAATACACATACAATGTATCAAATAAGGTATAAAGAAAGAGTCACTACCTGTATCTTTCCTGATTGGCTCCGGTACCGTGGTCTCACGAGGGCGACAAATATCAAATCCTATACCAAATTAGGGACAACCAATCAATTTCTATTCCAAGTGTATATTTTTCATAATACTCTCAGTTGGTTATCATTTAGGATTCTTTAGGTGACTATTAGAGGCCTAAACATATGCCTAAAGGGTTGGGAGAACTACCCTGAAAACCCCTTTTTTGAAAGGTAAAACAGTTATTTTAGGCTAGCTCACTCAAGTGAAGATGACGTCACTTAAGTGATGAGACACTCGTGCTCGGGTGAGAACAACTCTCACCCGCGAGTGTTTGACAGTGAGCAACTACCCTGACCCCTCTCACCCGCGAGTGTTTGACAGTGAGCAACTACCCTGACTCGAAAGTGCTCACATCACTCGAGTATGAAACTTTGCACTCGAGTGATGACTCCAAATATGCTCGAGTCCCTGAAAGTGTAACACAACGAGTGACAACCCAAGAGCACATGCAACTATCAGAGGGACAAGCTCACTCGAGCATACCCTCAAGTGCTCGGGTGAGACGATTGTGCTTGCGAGTGTCAAAGCACACTCTTGAACAATGGCCAGCTAGTGAGGACCCGAGAGTAACCCTAACTCTGGACTCACACCATCACTCTAGCAGTCCCTTGCTCACTCGAGCAAGCACCAACATCACTCGGGGACAAAGAAGTGCACTTAAGCTATCATCATGAGAACCTAGGCAAAACACAACGCAAAAAGGCAAAATACACGCAGCACTCGAGCATGATCTTCCCTCACTCGAGTGTTGTGCATTAGAGACTAGAAACGCAGCAAATGACAGAAAAATACCATATGGTCAAATCCAATCCCAATGGTTCCCAGACTTCTCACAAAGCTCAAACACACTTAAAATGACCTAAGGAACACATTGGCGACTTCCAAAACTCTTCAAAAAAAATCCTTTCTACCACAATTTATGCCTTTGGATCTCTATGACACACAATACCCCAATCTCATTCAATTGAAATCCAAACTTCCAAACTATATCCAATACTCAAATGACTTCACAATAGACCATTTCCAACATCAATCACAATGAAATTCATATATTCCAAAAATAGGCATAAATTAGGGCAATTTCCAGATTTTCACAAACTTAACAATATATCAAAATGCACTAAAGGCTTACCTCTTTACTTTGCCAAATCCAGAATCTTGATTCTCAAATTTTCAATTTCGACTAACACACAAACCTCCACCTTTCAAGATTCTGAAATCACCAAGTTGAAGCTCTTAATGAGATGCACAACATTAAAGAAGAGATTTAGGGCATTAGAAGATCATTGCTTACCCAAAATCTAAGCTTTCCTTTCTCTTCCTTAGCTTGGTCGACGGAAATGGAAGGAAGAAGAGAGAGAAGATGATGAGATAAAGCAAATGATGATGATGAAGTGCAATTCTTCCTTCCTTGCCCATACCCAACCGAATAGGAGAGAGCGAATGAGAGAAAAGTGATGTTTTGTCTCTTATGCCTCATCCAATGGTCTACACAATGCCACATGTCACCATCCTACACACTCTTACATAAGCTCACATAGATGCAAAGCATGAGATTCCGACTCATAGTCAAAAGATCTCAACCCTTGATCTCAAATCACCAATGAACATTTTTATCAAATTTACATCATATTTCTCTAAAAGTCTTTAATTACAGTAATTACAATAAATATCAGAGTCATTAGCCCTTAATCCCGAATTGGGATATTACAGAGGCAAAAATTCTGCCAATCCATGCCCCATACGTATAGGCAAGAAAGAGGGAAGAGAAAAGAGAATTTAAAATGATTTGTTGACTTTTCTCCCACCAACTCTCCATGCTTGATCCACATGTGCCATATGTCACAATCTTATGTAATCTCACCACATGTAATTCCTCCATTTAGTTACACTAACTAATTTCATTAACCATATAGTTACACTCCTCATTTCTCTTAGTTAGTAATTAATTTCTCCATTAATCACTAACTAATTGATTGATAATTTCCATTCTTCTAATTTCTCCATTGATTATGGCATATTTACTTAAATTACCACATAACACATAATTAAATTCTTTTCCTCTCTATCCATGCGCCATTCCCTCTAATTTTAGCCCTTAAATTACTTTATCAAATAATCATGCTAAAATACAGGGTGTTGGGCATTTCTAATAACTAATTTGTCTCTTAAATCAATTTTGATTTACCAAAATCATTCATTATAATTATCATTAGCCCTTAATCAAAATTTGGGGCATTACAACGAGCACATATTAGCATATGTAATGAGTTGGATAGTTGGTTATTGAAGCTTGTGTCTCACCTCGTTGATTTAACATTTTTTAGTTAGTAGTTATTATGCTGGTTAGTCGGGGAAGGCTTTGGAGGCTTGATTATTGTGATAATCTTTGTAAAGCGTCCTCCTTTTTATTTATGTGATGAATCGTTATGTATTGCCACTGTAGGGCTCATGTTGCATACTCTAAAGTAGTATTATGTTTTGGATTATACTTCTTTCTATCATGGAGAAGTAACTCAAGTAGATATTAGAGAAAATTGTTATTTTAAGTATTTTAATAATTGAGTTTGATATTGGGCTTGTGGTCAAATGATTATATTATGGACTTTGAGAAGTCTAAAGCCCAAGTATGTTGATTAATTATGGTTTAGTTTGTGAAGAGATGAGAAGAGTTTTATTATCAATGATAAATTTTAAATGACCACTAGTGGAAAAATCACTTTTTAGATCGGTTCTGGAGGTAGTCTTGATATAGCCGGTCTAAAAATTCTATTACTTTTTAGACTGGTTAAGCAACCAATCTTAAAAATAACTTTTTTAGACTAGTTTCTAGAAGATCAGGTCAAAAATAACCGGTCTAAAAATTCACATTTTTTTAAAAGAGAAAAAATAAATAGAGCTTTTTTTGGATTGGAAAGATTTTAAAATCATCCCAATGTGAAAAAAAAGTGCCCTATTTTTTTACTATCATATAATTTTAAGTAAGCTATGGCAACCATAACTAAATAATTAAAAACAACTCATAAGATAAAACATACCATTTGAAGATTGAGTGATTTTTCTAATGTTGTCCTCCCCTTCATCATATGGTTGAGAGCATCGTGGACCAACCTCTCACTTATTGCATCTAAGGCACTGGTGGCTTGAAGCATCAAAAGGGCATATTTAGGACTAGATAGATATTGATAAAGCAGCAGAAAAATCATGGAAACAACATAAAGAAGCAAAGAAAGCAAAGAAACATACAAAAGAGAAAAGAGAAAAGGGGGAAAACCTTATCAAGTATAAGGATTGGGGCATTCTTTAAGAGTGCTCGTGCAATAGCAATTCTCTACAGATAATAAACAATACAGTTAAGACTATATAATGTGTGCATGTAAGAGTAAAAGCCTATTCCTACAGGAATGTTTATATGAATTATGCATACTCTATACCTACCTCTATCCCCCACTTAATAGGCCTCTGCGCTCACCGACATGTGTATCATAGCCCTTTCAGAAAAATATGGAAGGAAAAGAAATGTGTTACAATATTACTTAGCCTTTAATACAGTAAGCATTTGCATGTCTAGAAAATGAAAATACACTTGTGGAAGTGGACTACAAGCAATCTTGTTCATATCAGACATGATAGTCCTTACTTCTTCCTTTCTCAAGAAATCATACTTGATTTACAATAGAGATAGCTCGAGCCCATTCACTCTTGTCAAATGTTTGAACATCCTCTTAACCAACTGTTATATGACCTCTTGTTGGCTATAGGAACAATACATCAATTGATGCATGCATTTCTTTTAGGACAATGAAGTAAATCAAGCCTCAGTTCATAAACTAAAGGAACAAGAATTAAACCTCATAAAACCGAGCCAAAAGTTGTACTATCATACTTTTTCCTACACCACTAGGACCCACCAATGCAGTTATAATTCCACATTTTAGTGTTAAATTTAAGCCACTTAAGATTTCCACATCTGGCCTTAAAGGATAAGAGAAATATACATCTTCCAACCAAAAAAAATTAGCAGATTAATTCACATTATAGAACAAAATACATAGGAAAAATGTAAATCAAATCTATTATATTACTATGAAGTCACCATAACACATAATCCCTCCAACAAATAATTCATATAAATGGTCACAACAATTTGGAAGTTCATCTAATAACAAGGAGAAAATAAAGAATGGTAAGAAAAGAACAAAGGATTGAAAGAGCTCCTATCACATGAACATTTGTAAACAAGGTCATATAATGGATAATATAGCCACGTTTACCAACATTTGAAGTCATATGTTGAAAGCAAAGCAACTACTAAAGTTCCATGCATTATTGCAAGAGAGATACATTGAAGACAAACATCTCCAGACCAAGCTAAGCTGTACAAATTGCTTCAAGATAAACCATGGGATCATGAAGTGTGTTCCTTCAGGATAAACCTGAATGTCAAAGAACATTTTGATCACGTCATAGAGAATAGATTATGAATAGCGTGGACAACCTTATCCATGACCAAACATAAAATGAAATCAGAGGGCAAGATCAAATGCTCCCTTGAAATGTGCCAAATACTCGAATCACAATGACAGTAAAATATTCAAAGAACATAACAATGATATCTCAGTCACAACCACCAACAGCATCCTATGGCTAACAATGTCAGGTTGTCCTCTAAGGCACCGCCACACTATTACAGTATTACTATGCATTATGGTTATTCAGATTTAGCTGTGACAATATTAAATTTTAGTTTGTTGAAAAGCATTGGATGATATTAATTTACAAAATAATTCCCAAATTAACAATTGAACATTGGATGATAATTCACAAAACACTTGATAGATTTTCCATGGAATAATTATATAAACAATGACCTTGTCCTTAACACCAACAACACGGTTGAAAACAATTGCTCGGTGACCTCCCTTAACATTGTAAAGACTGTTGGAAACTGCATACAAGCCAAGCCCACCAACAATCCCTAGTTTAATGAGTGCGGAGGCTGCACCACCGGTTGGAATGTTTGGAACTTTCATGTTCTTCAAATTCATTTTCTAAGACGAAGAGGAATTTACAAACAGAGATGTTAGGTCAACTTCACCAACTACATTTCAACATTTATGACAGTACTGAAATATGCCAAGGGCAAATAGAAGTTAGAAAAACAATAAAATACAAGAAAATAGCAGGAAAAAATACCTTAAAGGCAAACTTCCAGAAATTTATCAACTACTGTACGAAGTAATCGGTTAATAATTTCCTTTTTCGACATCTCTTGCATAGAAATGAAGATAGATCGAGAAGACGAAAGTAAAAAACTAAAAGAAAATGTAAAACACCAGTTCGAGTATAAAGTTTTTCACCTGCAACGAAGAAACAGGAATGAAGGATCTCGCAATGTTTGATGTAATTAAAGAAATTTCTCAAGAGTCAAGCAGATAATAACTTAATGATTGAGAAGAAAGACATGGAAATTGCATAGAAGAAGTAATACCTAATAATGCCATGCTATTCATGATTTGAGGGCGAGAGCACCGCAACAACAAACATGAGAATGAGAAGATCAGAGCGAGAACAAGGTCACAGAAGTTTAGAGCTAGGGCAAGGCAAAGAAGAAAAGAGATAGGTTATTTTGAAATATGAGATCTAGAATGTTTTTATATTTTAGACTGGTTATTAGTGAAAATCGGTCTTAAAAGGGTGAAAAAAATAGTTTTTAAATTTTTCATCTTTAAGACCAGTTTTTATGAAAACGGGTCTTAAATATTTTATATTTTTATACCAGTTATTATTAATAACCGGTTTTAAAAGTGTCAAATTTTTTATTTTTTAAATATTTTGATATTTTTAGACCGGTTTTATTTATAACCGGTCTAAATAATTTTTTTAAGACCGATTGTTTTCAAACCGGTCTTCGAAGTTCTATATAATTACAAAACTGCCACCAGTCAAATTTTTAAAACCTTATCCGCTATAACCAGTCTAAATGTGGCAGTCTAAAAAGGGAATTTTGTACTAGTGGACTAGTTTATTCTTTTCCATCTTTGACAAATATTTGCAGGGATTTAATTACCATGGTAGTATTTTCAAATGGTTGGTAGAATTTTTTTCTACCATGGTTAACTTTTGAAAGATAAGTTGTAATATTTGTTAGATTCAAAGTTTTGATGATAACACACTTAATTTTATTCGAATATGTCTCGACATTTCTATTCATAAGATTTTATACTGGTGACTAGGGGTATTCAAATCCGGGACCGGGATCGACTACTCCCGGTCCCGGTTTTTGGCCGGGATGCAAATTGCATCCCGGTACCGGTCCCGGTAAACCCGAGCGGGACTAGGATCAAACCGGGAATCCCGTTTTTTTTAAAAAATAAATTTAAAAAAATATTATTATATTATTAAAATTTTCTATAATCTAGTGTTTAAAGTAATTATTTAACACCTAATAAGGCCATAATAATCACAAATTGATCTAGAATTGAAGAATAACATTTTATTATTATTATTATTATCACCTTCATCATTTTTGTTATTACTTTTATACATTATATAGTAGTATTAGTATCACGATATATACAGTTTAACTCCAACTAAATATGTGATACACATTTTATCAAATGATAACTTAAATTATGGGATAAAAAATACAAAAATAAAATAATAACTTAGTTTTTAAGGAAAAAATAAAAAAAAATAAAAAAACTGGGACCGGGACCAGGATCACAAGGTGCATGACCGGTCCCAGTCCCAGGTCCCAGGTCCCATAGATCCCAGTCTCGATTTTCTCAGTCCCAGTCTCGGCCAGGACGGGAAATTCCTGGGATCAAAATGTCTGGGACCGGGTGTAATATCCCAAAAAGCGATTAAGGGCTAATGACTACAAAAGTGACTGTAATTATTATTGAATAAATAATTTTGGAGAGTGGGTGATGGGAATTTGGATGTTTTAATGATTCCAATGGCTTCCTTGTGAAAATTCGTGTGGGGAGAGTGTTTATTGTGAAATTGGAACCATTGGGAACAATTGTGCAAAAGTTGGAAACTTTGTCCATTGAAACTCTGTACAGGGCAGTCGACTTGTATGGACGTTTTAAATAGGCAAATGGTGTCTAAAAATTCTGATATTTTCCAGTCTTAAATTTCACATGACAAGCTTCAAAATGGACATATAATTTGTGTCATTTCAATTTTTGAGCTAAGATTTATGATTTTCCAAAGTGTGGGATGGAAACTGGAATCTGTTTTGGAGTAGTATGGACTTTTGTGCAATTCTGTATTTTTGTGGTTATTAAATGCAGTGATCCATATTTTTTCAATAAATAGGACTTAAATAGATTTCCATTGGCTTTGGGATCACCTCATTTTTATTTTTCTAGAATTAGTTATGATTTTTCAAAGTTTGGGCAGAAATCTGCCAGAATTTTGAGAAAATCCGAAATTGATGGAAATTTAGTAAATAATTAGAAAATAATATTATATTATATTAAATCATCATCCACCTCCTCCATCAGCCCAAAACCGTGATATTTAGCTGCAACAAGAGAGAGAAGGTGTGAGAAATTCTAGAGAGAGAAGTAGAAGAGAACTTGTACGGTAAGTCGATTTCTTCGGTAAATCCTTACCTAACGCGTATAACTCCGCTGCTAAGCTATTCTTCTATATTCTTCAAGGTTTGTGGAGCACAAATTTGGGTGTTATAAGGCTAGGGTTTTCAGCCACCTTGAGGAAAAGCTAGTGGGAGCTTGAGGTAACTTCCAAACTTTCTTATATTGCTTATTCTGGCTGCTGTGGGCAATTTAATTGGTGAAATTTCGCCGGATTGCCATTGATTTTAAAGTTTGGAAATGATATGGCCTAGGGGTTATGCTGCCCAAATTGGGTCTTAATGTTAGTTATAACCTAATGTAATGATTAATAAAGTGGTTAGGAGTAGAAAGGAATACGTTTACGGAGCCGAAACTGAAAAACACCGATTCTTTCCAAAGTATACCAAGATTTTGGCCAGGGCTAGATTTGAGGGTTAGAGTTGGATTTTCAATGATTTGATGATTCCATTGAGTTCAGGAGCGAAAATTAGGTGGGGTTACAGTTGGACCTTTCAGGAGACTATATGAAAGCCGTAAGGCTATATGTGAAAGCCGAAATGCTATTTGTGAAACCTTCACCCGTGGCCCATCGGTGTTAACGGTAGGAGGACCGTGCCTTCGGGGCGGTGGAATACGGGGGATGAGATTATGTGAATATGTGCTTATGTGGCAGCCTGCGTGCTGTGCTTTATGTTGTGATGTTGCTTGATGATTTTCTTACATGCTTTGTGATTACATGTGGTATGAGTGATTTGTTACTACTAGGATTCTTTTGAATCTCATTCTTTCCATTGACAAACCTTCAGATAGGGCAAGTGGCTCCAAGAGAAAGGAGACGACCAAGGGCGGATAAAGCTCCTTAGGGAGATTTATATTTTGGTGTTGGATATCATGTTTTATTAGGAAATCATTGTATATCTTATAAATGTTGTTTTGGAGACAGTGGTGTAATCCCTTAATGGGAATTTATAAACCCTTAGTTTATGTATGAAACCCGGGGGTTGCTGGGATTTTGTTGTACACTCTGATATGTAAATGTGATGTAACTGCACAGGGTAATTATATTCGAGTTATGGAATTTGAGACCAGGGTAAGGCATAAATTTTGAAAATATTTGTGAAAACCCTTCCGTGCGGAAGGGATTATAAATGAATTTGATTATGATTGGTCTCTATTTCACTTTAAAATACGTATTTCGAATCATAATTACGAAGGGGGTTACATCGGGACCAGGACACTTTGAACACCCCTACTGGTGACTATTCGAATAGTCCTCTTACTATTTTCATAGTAATGCTTGTTTTCAACTAGCAATTATCTTGATAGCTCTCAGACTATTCGAATAGAAAGAAGAATATCATGATAGTGCATAAGCTATTCGAATAGAGATACACAGTTGTGAGTCTATAATATTTGAATAGTCTTTTCACTATTCGAATAGTATGACTAGCAAAGTTTTCTTAAACTTATTCAAGAAAAGGTGTATCTAAATAGCCTAAGCATTATCCGAATAGCCATAGTGTTTTCAAAGTCAGTTTGTGAAAATGTTAACCAAATAATAGGATAACTATTTGAATAGTAAGAGTACTATTCAAAAAGTGAACTGATTATCCGAATAGTTTTCCAAATCAATATCTCAAGGTTATTCGAATAAAAGTAACATTATTAGGATAATAGACTCTGAGATTAGTGAGTCAACTATTCAAATAGTAACCTTATTTAATACCAACTATTTTCAAATCCAATGTTATAAGGTTATCCGAATAGTCATATTATGTATCAGAATAAAGTTTCAATATTTAAGTAAAGGACTATTCGAATAGTACTAAAGTTTGAAAATGGTTTTCCTTGATCAAATCCTAGAAGAGTATTTGAATAGCTAACTACTGTATCAGAATAACTTTATCAGTTTTCAAAAGGAACTATTCGAATAATGATTCATACTATTCGAATAGTCTAAGTTCAAAGTAACAAATACTATTCTAATAGTAAGGAAACTATTCAAATTGTGTAATGCCCCAATTTTTGATTAAGAGCTAATGAGGATTATTATGAATATTTGTAAAATTAAATTGAAATTATTATGCATTTTGTGGCAATTTTAATTAATATGCCAAAATCAGGAAAATTGTCGAGTAATTAGTCAGTGATTAATGAGGAAATTAATTACTAAATAAGAAGGAATGAGATGTGCAAATAAATGACTAAGGGAGTGGTAAGAGTAACTAATTAGTTACTTATTTGAGGAGAACCAATGAGAATGTGACAAGTGGCAAGCTCATGTTAAGAGAGAGTGTTTGAAGAAAAGTCAAATGGCAATATTTTATTGTTTTCTTCTCTCTCTCTCTCCCCTCCAATTCGGCTGGCAGCATGGGGAGGGGAAAATCATCATCATTTCACCCTCTCCAACACTCATCTCTCTCTCTCTCTCTCTCTCTCGCGTCATTGTAGAAGAAGAAAGGAAGAATATAAGCTTGATTCAAGGTGAGTAGATGTTCTCGAATGCTCAAACACCATTCATTAAAGTTGTTCCTTGAGTTAAGAGCTTCATTTCTATGGTTCTAAATTGTCCATTGGTGTTAATTGGTGCCCTCAAGAAAATATGAAGTTTTGAGAATCAAGAAACCTCTTTGAGAAAGTTGTTGAGGTGAGTGAGACAAACCATTCTATCTATATTTTGTGCCAAATAATCTAGTTTTGAATTTCTGGAATTTTGGCCTATTTTCATTAGATTAGGTTCATTGGTAGTTTGTCATGATATGGTTATGGTAATGTTGTCTTGAGATGAGTTTTAAATAGATAGAATTGGTTTGAGGTTGAAATTGTTAGGTCTGGAGATTTTGGAAATTTGCATTAATTGTGGCTTAAGACCAAAGCATGAAAATGGAATAGGAATTTGGTGTTTCTGATAGTTCCATTGAATTCATTGGGTATTTTTGTGTAGGAGTAGCCTTGGATGAGAGTTTGGGACCATTAGAATCACTTGGGCAAATGTTGGGAAATGCTGTCAGTTTTCTACGTTTCTGGTTTCTGATCTGTTCACTCGAGTGATCTTGGTGTAATACCCCAGATTTTTAATTAAGGGCTAATGATGATTATTGTGGATAATTTGTGAATTAATTGGAATTATTATACATTTTGTGGCAATTTTAATAAATATGCCATAATCTTTGAGAGATTGAAAGAATGGCCATGAGTTAGTGATTAATGAAAGAAATTAATTACTAACCAAGAGGAAAATGAGATGTGTAATTAGAATGGCTAATGGAGGGAATAAAGTGATTAATTGGATGATTACTTTATGAGAACAAATCAAAAACTAACAAGTGTCAAGATGAGATGAAGCAAGAGATTGGAGAAAGTCAAAATTTGCATATTTTATTGTTTTTCTCTCTCCTCTCTTCCCTCCACTTTTAGCTGACAAGCATGGGGGAGTGAGAAGTCATCATTCCATTGTCTTCAAGCTTCTTTCTCTCACTCTTTCTTCCTCCATTTCTGCAGAAAAAGGAAAAAGCTTGGTGAAATAGTTTGTCCATTTGGTGGTGTTTGAGCTCTTAAGAAATTTTGGAGTTTGGAGAACCAAGAAATCCCTTTGAGAAAGTTGTTGAGGTGAGTGAAAGCTTTATTTTCATATAAGTTTTGTGGCCATTGGTTGGGCCTTGAATTTCTAGAAATTTTGCCTTAATTTTCATGATTTAGGGTTATGGGGGAGTATGGTATGTTATTGTTATAGAAATGGTGCCTTGTTTAGTGTTTTGAATTGATAGAATTGCATTGAAGCTTAAATGAGAAGTTTGGCTACTTTGTGTTGGTTTTTGTGCATTGGGCAAAACAGGGCATGTTAATGGGTTATGATTTTGGTTATTTTGAGGTTGCCATTATGTTCCTTGTAGAAAATTTTATGGGAATACGTTTGATTATTGATTTTGGAGTCATTGGACACTTTGGTAGAAAATTGGAAATCTGTCTTGTGTGAACTATATTCTAGGCAGTTAATTTGCATGAAAGTTTTGAAAGACCAAATGGTGTTGAAAAATTATGAAAATTTCCATTCTTAAAGTTCACATCTCAAGCTTCAACATGGACATATAATTTGTGTCATTTTGTTTTTTTAACTGAGAGTTATGCTTTGCCAAAGTTTGAGACTAAAACTGGACTCTGTTTTGGAGCAGTGTTGTGTTTTGTGTAATCATGGAATTTTGTGATGATTTCTAGTAATGACCCATATTTTTCCTATAAAGAGGACTTAAATAACTTTCTTTTGGCTTTAGAATCACCTTATTTTGATTTTTCTAGAATTAGTTATGATTTTCAGAAGTTCAGCCAAGAATCAGGGAATTTCTTGGCCACGAACCAAGGTGACTGGCCATGGCCCAAACCTTTCTGTCCTGATTCTGGCCACGACCCATAGTAGCTGGCCATGGCCAGTGACCTTCTGACTATATTTTGGCTGCAGCCTAAGGGTGGGCTGGCCGCGGCCAACCCCTGTGTTCCAGGACTTTGAGTTTTTAAAAAGTGATCTTCAATCTATTATTTCCCAACCTTTAAGGGCTTTTATTAGAGGCATTTGTGGCCTCTTAAGGGTCAACTATGATAACCAAATGTAAGTGTTATGAAGTGAATTAAGTCTTGGAATAGAGTATAACTCTTCGTTCTTAATTATGATTCTGGGATTTGATATTTGCCCTACTCGAGAGAGACTGGTGCCAGAATACACCCGGAAGGACCAAGGTAGTGACTCTTCTCTCATATTGGGTATGATACTTAGTACGCATGTTTATCATTGTGAATGTGTTATTGGCCATAGGGCATTACAGCGTGAGCAGTTCAGTATAAGCCATCGTAGGGGGCATTGCTCATGATACCTACCACGGCCGTTGTATCTGCCGTTGTAAGTACCGAGGCTGCATTATGGAATCATGGATTCTTGTTTGAGTATCCAGCCCGTGGGGCTGCTTGTTGTAAAATATTTAATATAGATCCTAGCTGTGACGATATATGTGATATGTTCATATGGATGTGCAATACAGTAAGCAGTTCAGCATGAGCCGTCGTAGGGGGTAATGCCCATAATACCTACCCCAGCCATTGCAATTGTTGTTGTGATTGTTGTGTGTTGTATAGATGATTTACTTTTATGCTTTGATGCTGTGCATATTATGAGTGATTTGTTACTACGGGGATTCCTTAGAATCTCACTCTCCCGAAAACTAAATTTTTAGGCAAGGCTGAAGGATCTAAGGGAAAGTGATCGACGAAGAGCAGTTAGAGCTCCGGTTTAGGAGTTTTACTTTGTTTATCATGTAAAAATCCTTTGGATATATATTTTTAGAAAACAATTGTATATGTTTTGGTGTATATGTTTTGGATTAATGTATAGTTTTGTGTAATCCCCAAGTAAAAAGGGAAAAAGTTTATGGGCTTTGTGCCTTTGTAGAACCCTTATTTATTGAATAGAACTCGAGTGTGTCGAGAATTTGCATTACACTCTGATATGTATGAATGGAATCAACGCGTACAGGTCATTTATGTTTGAAATGTGAGTATGAAACTATAGTGGAACAAGTGTTGTAAAAGTTTTTGAAAATCCTGATTTTTGGAAATTTTATTTTGTCTAAGTCCCTAAATCATACATGTTCTCTAATTCAAACTTAATTATGTTTTTACGAACTAATCTCGGCTTTGATATTGATGGGGGTTACACTTGGGTCCACTCAAGTGCAGGATGAATATCACTCGAGTGGTGATGGGTTCCACTCGAGTACGGTAGTGTATTTTCCCTTTCTGCTTCCAGTTTCATATTGCACTTCCGTGTGTAAAGGGCAAAAGTGTTGCCTCACTTGCGGGTATTGAGGGTTCCCACTCGAGTGAGCCCTGTCCCACTCGAGTGATGGTGTGTCTGACACCATGAACTCTTGTCTCGGGTTGTCACTTGTAATCAACTTCTCAAAAGTGTGTCTTAGAACTCGCGAGTGCTAAGCCATCACTCGAGTGCATTTGTTCCTGCTCGAGTGATGTCCTTCTCTGAAAGTTTCTTATGCTTTCAGGTGAGCACTTCTTGAACCTCACTTTGGGGTACTCGAGTGATCATTAGGCTTCCACTCGAGTGATAGAGGTCATGCTCGAGTGCGGCGAACAATTCTGGGTACTGTCACTCCTTTCGCTCTCGGGTGAGCACTTTCTGCACCACACTTTCTAGGACTTAAGTAAGCATTTGGCTATCACTCAAGTATTGCTTCCATGACTTGAGTGTCCATACATTATTACTCGAGTAAGGTCATCTACACTCGAGTATCTCAGTAAAAGATATCAGTTCTTGTGCTTCAAAAAGGAGATCTTTAATATAGTTCTTCCAACCCTTTAGGGCTTTTGTTAGAGGTGTTTGTAGCTTCCTAAAGAGCATAAATGATAACCGAATTAAGTGATATAAGGTCATTTAAGAATTGAAAAAGAGTATAACACTTTGTCCTTAATTGTGAATTATAGGATTCGATATTTTCCCTACTTAGGAGAGACCGGTGCCAGAGCACACCCAAAAGGACCAAGGTAGTGACTCTTCTCTCATATTGTGTATGTTGTTTTGGTATGAATGACTGATCATAGTTTTGTGAAATGTGATTGGAAAATGTTCCATGGTCCATTACAGCGTGAGCACTTCAGCGTAAGCCATTTAGGGATTGACACTGGTCATCTCTACCTCAGCCATTGAATTGCTGTTGTAATCGACATGCACTTCTGGCTCTGGGTTTTTTGTTGCTCTCGGGTGGTCACTTCTTAAGCCTCACTTAGTGGAACTTAGGTGAGTGTAAGGCCATCACTCGAGTGCTATGTTAGATGCTTGAGTGCTGTAGGTATTTTCTGTTTCTGGTTGTGCCTTCGGTCAAGCACTTGCGTGAGTAAGCCGTCCTCACTCGGGTATGAGTCATCCATCACTCAAGTGTGCCATCCATTACTCGAGTGATGAAGCCAAAAATGAGGTTTTGAGGTTTCAAAAGAGATCTTTGGTCAAGTTTCTCCCAACCCTTTAGGCATGTGCTTAGGCTTTGAGTAGCCACCTAAAGGTCATAAATGATAACCAACTTAAGTGTTTGAAAGTTAAGGAATTGGAAAAGGGATTAACCCTATGTCCTTGTTTTGGTTATAGGGTTTGGTGTTCGCCCTGATCGTGAGCAGCCGGAGCTGAAGCTTATGTGGAAGACCATGGTAGGGAATATATCTCTCCTGCATGTATTTGATATTTGTGTTAGTGTGTTGGTATATGTCTTTGCTTTGCATGATTATGTGTAATTTAAAGCTATGTTTCAATTTATGCTACGGCCATTAGTATGTTGTTTGAAGCATTGAGCTTACAAATTTGTCATTATGTGAGCATGAGTTATGTGATGCAAGCATGTCATGCATTAAACATTTATCGTACATGTATATTGGTATTATTTACCTACTGAGATTCTCTAGAATCTCACCCTCCCTAACTAACCTTTCAGATAGGGTAGTGGATCGAGGATGGAGCAAGCAGTCAAGGGCGATGAGGACTCCTTCGAGTTGTCATTATGGTTGTTGGTTATCATAGTTGGGAGTATTATATATTTGGATTTAGATGTGTATATGTGGATGAGTATTGGATTTGATATTTGTAAATGACCTTGTATAATCCCTGTAATATCCTGGATTGTAATCAAGGATTAGTAACTTCAAAGTGATGTAATTAATATTAATTAAGCGCTTTTGAAGTATATATTGTGTGATATGATATTAAGATCATTAGTGATGGTTTAATGAGTATTGTGATAATCAGGGGCAAAACGGTAAATTTACTGATCGATTGGTCAGTTACTAGAGAGGAAACTCTCTGGTAATTAAAATCAATGGTTAGGATGTGTTGAACAAGAGGTGGAATCAAGTGTGGATGGGAATATGTGAAATCATGGTAGGGGGAAAGAGATGATGCCAAGTGGCAAACTATGGACCATGGGATTGAAGTCAAAAATTCAACTCATTTCTCTTCCCTCCCACTCTCAAAGTCGGCTGTGTGTGTATGGAACCAAGAAAAGGTGATTATCATCATTCTCTCTCCATTTCCTCCATTTCCGGCGAACCAAGCAAGAAAGAGAAAGGAAGGGTTTGAAATTTGTGAAGGTAAATGACTTCACAAGCTTAAACACTTTTCATTGATATTGTGCAAGTGGTCAAGAGCTTTCTTTCCATGTTTTCAGACTTGTGATTGGTGGTGTGTGGAAACTTGAGGAAATTTGAAAGTGGAGGAATCAAAATTCTGATTTCAGCAAGTGAAAGGGGTGAGTTTTTTATGAAGCTTGATGTAATTGTTTTGGCCATTAGTTTAGTTTTGTGAATTCTGGATTTATGCCCTGATTTCTTGAGATTTTAGAAGATATGAATTGAGTACTATTTGGTGGTGTAATAGATATCAAATGGTGCATAGATGCCAATGGTTTTGGTTTGGATTTTTGGAGAGGAAGTTGGCTATAGGTGTTTTGGAGTGGTTTTGGAGAAAGAGAGATGAGATTTTGCTGTTTGAGTGGAAATTTGGATGTTTTGTGATTGCTAATGGGTTCTTTGTGTTAAAACAAGTGAGAATGAGTTATGGTATGAGTTTTAGGACCATTGGTAGTTAATTGGTAAATCTTGGAAAATCTTATCAGTTGCTGCGTTTCTGGGCATCTGATGGGCGTGCTCGAGTGAGGGAAGAGTTCACTCGAGCATGATGCGAGTTTCTGGGTATTTTGTGAAGGTCTTCGGGCAGAAAGCACGAGCATGCTTTCTGATTTGCGAGTGAAACATGAACATGCTCGAGTGAGCATGGGCATGCTCGAGTGAGGGTGCATTTTGGTGCTGCGGGTGAGCGTCTCAAGGAATCACTCGTGCGTGGATTGTCAAGGGTGAGTGTGGCACTCGCGAGTATTGAGGGGTCACTCGAGCACTAGGACTCGTGCTCGAGTGCATTTGAGGTTTGGAGGGAAGGGTCACTCTCGGGTTGTCACTCGCTGAGTCTCACTTCCTGGTGCTCGAGTGCACCTTAGGGTTCTGCTCGAGCACAGTCTCTTGTGTTCGAGTGAGAGTGTGTGATTGTGTCCAAGTTTGCTCTCGGGCAAACACTTTCTGGGGTTCACTCGCTAGTGCTCGAGTGAAATCGGGGGTCATGCTCGAGTGAGACCCTCCGTGCTCGAGTGTAGCGACCAAAATTTAGTGTTTAGCTTTCTAAAGAGGGATCTTTAGGGATAGTTATCCCAACCCTTTAGGCATATGTTTAGGCATTTAATGGCTATCTTAAGAGTCCAAATGAATACCAACTTAGAGTGTTATTGAATTAAGAACTTGGAAAAATAAATTAACCTAATGTCCCTATTTTGATTATAGGATTTGACATCTGCTATCCTCGTGAGCCCACTGTGCCAGCGACCGTCAGGAAAGGATCAGGTAGTGACTTTTCTTTCGTACCATATGTGATGCATTGTATGTGTGTATTTTCATTGATTTGCGATAAGTTCGTATGTTGTGACTTATGTGGATATGTGTAAGCATCGTCAGTCCAATAGTCCCTGAGTAGCTAACAACAAATCGGGCAAGGGTTGTGAGCCTTCCCGGCGGAGAAAGGGGATGAGGATGAGGTGTGATTACGTGATTATGTGGGCCGAAAGGCTAGTTGTGAGCCGAAAGGCTATTTGTGAGGCCGACGGGCCAATTGTGAGTGCCGGATAGCTATATGAGCTATAAGGCTATGTTTATGCACTGCCACGCCAATAGTCCTTGAGTAGCTAGCAACGGTTCGGATAAGGATGGTGTGCCTACCCGGCGGAGAAAGGGGATGAGGGTGGAGTGTGATTTGTGCTGCTGTATGATGATTTACCTACATGCTATGTGCTTATATGTGGTATAAATGTTTAGTTACTACTGGGATTCTCTTGAATCTCATTCTTTCCTTTGACTAACCTTTTAGACAGGGCGAGTGGCTCTAAGGAGAAGCGAACGACCCGGAGCGGTTAGAGCTTCCTAGGGACATTTAGTATAGGTTTTGTTGACTATTCATTTTGGATAGGGATTACTGTATAACGTTGGGTTGTAGATAGTTCGATGACTTGGTTTTGTAATCCCCTCATCTGGAGTGGAAACTCTATATATATATGTATGGATGAACCCGGGGGTTGCCGGGGTTTAAGTTATATACTCTGATATATATGAATGTAAGTTAACTGCACAGGTGATTATATTCGATAAATGAAATCGAGACCGGGATAGGAAAGAAGTTTTGAAAATTTTGTAAGTTCCTACTGTTTAGTAGGTGATATAGAAAGTTTTTAACTATCCAACGGTCTCAAACCCCTTTTTAGCATACGTTATCGAATCTTAATTACGTTAATTAAGGCAGGGGGTTACAATCCCCGTATGAGATATTGTATTAGGTGAATATGCCTTGTAAGGCTTGATTAATATATGGAACCCAGGATTGCCAGGATTATTACATTGCATACTCTGATATATTTAAATGTGATTTTTCGTGTAGTAATTATATTTGGAATGTGAATGTGAGACTAGGTTATAAATGATTTCGAAGGGTATTGTTAACTCATAGAAATCAAGAGTATTCTAGCACATTTTCTTCTCTTTTTACTTATTTTTGGGTTCAAATTGTGCATATAAAGAGATTATAGAAGAAAATGTGATAGGACATAAGATAAATCAAAATTTTGTTGAATCATGAGTTAAATGCACATAGTTTTAATTATTTGTGAAAGTTAAAAGAGCTCATGAATCCCTCCTCCTTGTAGGTAGAGGATGATAAGTTGTAAAAGCTCACAAAGATCAAGGGAAGATGTGAAATGAAGGGAATAATGCAAGAGGAAGAGGAAAATGGGCATTATGGAGAAGCCTGCACTTGCTGTGGAATATAAAAAAAAGGAGGGAATATAAAAAAAATCATAAATATATATCAAAAACTTGTTTGCCGTTTAGCTTCCGCAAGCGCACAGGTCGCAAGTAATAAAGTGATAAGTCAAGATCGTTCCCATGAGGACTATGACAGAAGCGAGTTAACTAATTTAACCATGTTCTTAATTAGGTTGAATGGAATCATTTGAAATTGATCAAGTTAAATAAAGAAGTTTGATGAAAATAACAAAGGAAAACAGTGAAAATTGAGAAATTGGGTCTAACTTCAAGAGATATTAATTTAGGATTACTTCTTCCCCATTGTATTTCATGAAACTATGTAAATATTCACTTATGCTAGTTAAATGAGTCTATATGCTAGTCGAAGATCCTAAAATCATCAACCAAGCTCTCTCAAGTCAAGATCGATTTTTAATCTTCATTAAAAATATTCAATCTCTTGTTTACAATTAATGAAAATCATTTTTCCAAAACAAGCCTTCACTTGACTATGCTAGGTTGTTAGATATATCTCTATTCTAACAACAAACCATCCATTTAATCCCTAAATTTTAAGTCTAGCACGATTTTTCTTAAGTTCTACAATCAAAATAGCTCTCTCAAGCATCTTCCAATTGAACAACTCTAATTATGTGGTGATCAAGCACAAGATAGCATTAAGCTCAAAGAAAAATCAACATATAATACTCATTAACCAACAAAAGCAAGATAATCTAGTAGTTTCAATCCATATAATGGGTAAAAGTAATCCTAATTAGGAGTTTTAGCTACTCATGGTCTGTACATGCCAAAATCTCAGCATACAATCATAATCCATATCAGCAAAATAGAGAAAAAGGAGAGAAGAACAAGAAAAACTCAAGAATTGAGGCTCCAAATCATTTCTTAATCCAATCCTAAGCTCCAAGCTCTCCAAAATGCCAAACCCTAGCAGCCACTATGTTCAAGAAGTCCAGCCTCCCCCATTTCTGACCTAGCCCATGCCTTTATACTGGTTTTTCTGCTTCATTTTTCAAAACGCACAACATCAATTTCGCGCATTCGCCGTGGGTTCACTACAGCGAATGCCATAGCGAATTGTCATACAGAACCAGACAGAAGCAGTGCTTTTTCAGGTGATTTCGCTATGACTTTGGCTACAGCAGATTCCACAGCAAGTGCAGGCTTCTCCATAATGTCCATTTTCCTCTTCCTCTTGCATTATTCCCTTCATTTCACATCTTCCCTTGATCTTTGTGAGCTTTTACAACTTATCATCCTCCACCTACAAGGAGGAGGGATTCATGAGCTCTTTTAACTTTCACAAATAATTAAAACTATGTGCATTTAACTCATGATTCAACAAAATTTTGATTTATCTTATGTCCTATCACATTTTCTTCTATAATCTCTTTATATGCACAATTTGAACCCAAAAATAAGTAAAAAGAGAAGAAAATGTGCTAGAATACTCTTGATTTCTATGAGTTAACAGGTATTTATGAAAACCCCGTCTGATTGATGAGTTTGAAATTGAGTTTTGATAATTATTGGTCTCTATTTCACTTTAATTGCATAATTTGAATATTAATTGTGGCAGGGGTTACACTTATTTCCTTCTTGTATGTTCTTTATGGTTAATGTAGTTATAGAAACATTGGTACTCATGGCATACAAATATGAACTTGTCATTATGACAATCATACAATTTCATTAAACATGAACATATCTTAGTGCTTCTCATGATATAAATAGCATATAACATGTTATCTCATGTTTTGTTACATCAGCAGAAGCATCCAGTTGATATGCTTATGTTTAACCAAGTTGTATTATTCTCATCATCATCATATTTATCTATTTACAATGGATTTGTATCTAATGAAATTTATTCTTTTTAATTATGAAAAGGAGTATGAAAAGCACCAAAAAGACATGAAGAGCACCAAATTTGAGTGGTTTTTTTGTAGCTATCAATTATGTTTTTGTACACATGTGAAGAGCATTAAATAATCTGATATAATATGTAACTTGTTGTAATTGAAAATAGGGGATCAGATGAATAAGATTTGAGGTTGCAGATACATAGAAGCCCTTCCCATAGGACTTGAAAAACGAAAAAAAAAAGGTCTTCCTTCCATAGGTATAAATATGATATTTCTTTGGTGTTGGTCGCCTTCTTGTATATTCTTTGTGATACATGAAATTTATTTTTTGGCTAATTGTATATTCTTTGTGGTACTGTTCAAAAAAAAAAATTCTTTGTGGTTATTATAATTAGTGTATGCAATCTTTTGTCCATGGAATTTGTGCTGGTTGGGATTGCGAAACTTGTGATTATAGCAATAATGCAATTTTATTATATCATTCTCATAATGGCAAGTTTCACAAATCTAATCATTGCGAATTTTGTGGACAAAAGTTTGCATACACATATGTTAATTGAATCTTTTTGTCATGCTTTTGTTCTTTTCAAGTTTTTTTTTGTTTGCATGTCCTCTCCTTGAAAGGGCTTAAATCATTATTAAGTGTTGGGTGGGAGTATCAATTGTAATTTCAATCTCGACGTTTGGGTACTGTTGATACCTGGTTCATATCGAAGGCCATTCTTATAGTCTATTGTTGCAATCCTTGGATTGGGAGCCAAGTTTACTAACCTTAGTTATTTTGGATCTTTTGAGAGTTTAGATAGAATATGGCTCTGGCCTACCTTAGTTCTAGGCAATAAAGGTGGAGTATCTTTTTTAATGAAGCTGAGTCTAACATGGTTGATATAGAAACTAGAGAATTCTATTTTGTATGGTTGAATTTGGTCGTGTAATGAAGTCTGTTTAAGATTGAAATTAAAATGAAGGCTAATAATAAGGAGCTATCCGACTAGGTAGAGTTACTGGTGACAATTCGATGATTAAGACTTTTAAATTAGATAATGAAAAATGTAAGTCAGGTGATCAATGCTTGAAAGAAAAAACTCGTTGAATTGAATTACCACCCATTCCAACAATTTATCCTTTTTAGTAATGAACATTTGACCAATATTTTTCATCAACCAATTTAGACTTGTTAATTCTCACCTCATCACTAATATTTCCACCTAGTCGATTACTTCCTTATTATTGGCTTTCAATCTGGTTTCCTTTTCAAACAAGATCTCCCCACGAGATCATATTCACATATATAAAATCCAGTTCTCATACTTGTATATTAACTTTGTTATACTCCACTTCATTAAATAAGAATCTTTTTCTTTATCACCTAAGACTGGGGTAGCGTAGAAGCATGTTTTATATTTGAGGTTCAAAAGAGTTCAAATGCATAAGTATAGTAACTTGACAGCCAATCCATTGATAGCAGCGTTCAACTTTAGGGACTCACAATATGAATCATGCATCAACATCATACAGATGTTGGGTCTAAAATTGCATTCACTAAATCTAATACTAAAAAATCATCTAATACCTTTGGAGGTAGGGGAAATGAAAGCAAAAAAAGTAAACTTTAAAAACATAATATTGAAATTAAGCTTAAGTAATTATCTCATAACATAGGGCTTAGATTCATGGTTATTAGTTATAATTATTTTTTATATTGATTGCATTTGTATTTTTAGGGTTTTCTGTAATATTTATATTGCATAATATGGCTTTTAGATATAATAATATCCAACAAGGCTTCTGTGAAATAAAATAATTCATACATTTTAAAAAAAAATGCCCACCTTTTAGACCGAGTATGAAATTACTAGGTCAAAAGAGTAGACATATTTTTATTATAAATTGAAACTTTTTAACACGGTCATCTATTTAACTGGTTTGAAAAGTGGATTTTAAAACTAGTCGTAGGCTTAATCTTAATAAGGACATACTTTTTAAACCGATCGATATAAGGCTTTCTAGTACTGAATTTTCAAGTGTAAATTAAATTGGCAACGAATTTTTTTGGGTTACAGTGAAGACTTTGAGTATGGTTTGCATTTTTAAAACCCAAACTAAAACAACAATATTATTTACAAAGCAGTAATTTGACTCTACCACACTTAAAATAAAGGCATAAATAATCTTTTTTTTTTCCAACATAAATAATAAAGTATTAATTTCTAAACCAAGGTAAACTTATTAATTTTTCATTTTTTGATGTAATATTGTTTGCTTTAAGTGACAAAAGGTTTTTTTACTAACGAAATGAAGTAAATTTTCATCAAAGTGATTAGGAATCACCATGTCCTGCCTTGTACACAGGATTTCATAATTTTATAATTCATTATCTATAAATAATGTTTTTTGCCAACATATAAATAATATTTTACGATCTATATATTCCCTCCCATCCTTAAATAAAGAGTTTACTTTGATATTAAATATAAGAGTTTAATCCATTTTGTCTTTCAAATTTATAATTTTTGCTTTAAAGTATCCAAAATTTATAATTTTTGCTTTAAAGTATCCAAATTTATAATTTATATATTAAGGAGTTTTTCATTAAGGGGTAATTTCGAATACACATTATTAAAAGAAGTATTTTAGAAACACAATACTAATGTATTACAAATACCTAATATAATTTGTTGGAAAAAAACAAATAATAATATAATTAATATTCTTAATATCTAACTAAATTGTTATATTAACTCTGAGTGGCAGTATATTTGACATTTTACAATGAGAAATGAGGAGAATAATATGGTGGGAGAGAATTCTAGTAAGCTCGTATTTGGGATGGCTTTTTGAGCCCCCATGCGTTTTAAGGTCTATTTGAATTAGCTTTTAGAGAATAGTTTCTGAAGAAAAAATGGAGAATAGTTTATGGAGAATAGATTATGAGAAAAAAATTAATTTTGATAAAATGAGAATGTTTGGATATTGTGGTCAGAATAATTTTTTTTTATGATGAGGGGCCCACATAATGAGAAAGGATTGATGTGACAGAGGGTGGGGCCCACATAAGAAAAAATGACCAATGAGAGAGAGAGAGAGAGCGGGGCCCACATAAGAGAAAAAAGGCAAAAAAAATTGGATTTTCCCAAAACCTAGGTTTTGAGAGATTTAAGATCAAAACTATGGTTTGAAAAAATTTTGAGTGTTCAGCAATCAAACCATGGTTTTGATTCAAAACCTAAGTTTTGGAAAAACATCCGATCACACTGTTATTCAAGACCCAAAAGTCAAATTGGCCAGTTTTGACTTATTCACATATGTTTGGTTAAGCTTTTTGTCAATTGGGCTTTTAGGAAAAAAGTCACTTTTTGCTCAAGCCAAAATTTCTAGCTTATCACGATTGGAAAAGCAACTTTGTTCTTTTTTCTTTAGGCTTTGTTTGTTTGGAGGTTTTATTAAGTTATGTTAGGTTGGGGTAGGGTTGGAGGATAAAAATAGGTGTTTGGTTGGAAGGAGGTTAGATTAGGTGTGAGAGGTTTTTTTGTCCTCTAGTGGTAACCTCCCCCACTTTACAAAACCTTCAAATTTGGGGTTTTTTCTAGGTGAGAGAAATTTTTTGTTCAATTGTGACTAAATTGCCCATGATAATTTTTTAAAATTTCAGCACTACCCTCCCCTGTAAAAAGTCATTGTTTCATTCCTTTTCCAGCGCGAAATCTCATTTTCTCTCATCTTGTTCGCGCACCCTGCAGTTGACTCCTTCGCCACGCTGCTCCTGCAACGTCGTCTCGAGTCGCCGCCGCCGCCTCCTACTCTGTCAGTTGCTTGTTCATTCAAGTAAGATTATATTATGTCATGATTGGATCTTTATGTATTGTTATTGCAAGATTTGATCTTTAAATATTGTTATTTCAAGTTTGGATCTTTATTAATTATTTATTGAAGTTTGGATCTTTATTTTTTAATACTTTTGTAATAATATACCGCCAAAATCAACCAACCAGAAGCAATGTTTGAATTGGACAAAGGCTATGGATGACTACCTTGTTAATGCTTTCTGGGAACAATATAACCGTGGCAGCAAGGTTAATGGACAAATCACATGCACAACATATGATAATATTGTGAAGGAGATGAGTGCATTGCTTGAAATTGAAATGGACAAAGACAAAATTAAGAACAAGTAAAAAATTTTGAAGAAAATAATTTCTCTGTAGTTTTTGATATTTTTAAGAATGGATTGAGTGGGTTTGGTTGGAATGCACCAACACATATGTGGAAGACTAAGGATGAAGTTTGGGACCAACTTATAGAGGTTAGTATTTTCCTTTAATCATGTACTCATTAATTCGATTATAGTTGTAATTACTTTATTACTGCATTTTTATATATGGTTTCTTATGCCTTTAGTAGTCCAAGCCACAAGCTATGAATTGGAAAAATGTTCCTTACCCAAACTATGACAAAATGATTCTTGGTAATGACAAAGCTTCCGGAGAGGACACCCGTACACTTGGTGAGATGCGAAAGAGGCATCGCACACTCAATGAGGCATTACACATTCTGTTATATCTACTCCCTTCCCCTCTTCCATTAAAATCCCTCTTATCCCCTCCCGTCTATCGTACCAAACAGACCCTTAAGCTCTTCTCTCTCTTCTCCATCGAGCGCATCTCATCGGTTTCCAATTTTTTTTCTCTCCCTTATTCTCAGCGATTTGCTCGCCACATCCAGTGTATTCTCTCTCCATTTTCCTTCTTCAATTTCCAGCCTCTCGTTCGGAATCTTTTCGTTTTTAGGCTGGCCAATCTATGCTTGCAAAGGCACTTCGTGGTTCAATGGCTTGAAGTCTCGATCTCGTCTTCCATTTGCTCTGCACTTCGTCAGCATCTAGTCATTTTTTTGTTCTGCTATAGTCACTGAGTTTGTTGTGCGATAATCACTGATTTAGTTCTGCTATAGTCACTAATTTGGTCTCTGTTGGAGGGGCAAGAGTTTGCTTTTGATTTTATGCCACAAAATTTCATTCCCTTTGTATTCTCAAATAATAAAATAATTTGTTCGTTCACCGTCTCTAGTGCCCTTCTTCATCTCTGGTGTGATGTGGTGTGGCTTTTCATCTGACATGGGTCGAGGGAGTAGTTTTAGTGCTGAGGTTTAGGGAGCCACGTGGGGTCTCAAAATTGACGGAGCATGCAGCCGACTAGATCGATATATGTTTCTAGGAGGTTTAGAATTGAGAAGCATGCTTCTGGGAGGTCCTAATGTTAAACAATTATTTAATCAATTCCATTTATCCATTAAACAATCATATAATTAATTTAAACTATCTTTTCTTTTCTGTTTTGAGATAATCTCTCCAATATCTTAAATTTATAGTTTGTAAATATGCTAGAAATATCATTTGAATATAAATATATTAGGTGGCACTTACTATTATATTGTTTAGTTAACAAATTTTTGCACTTGTATGATTTAATTTATATGCATTTTCATTAATTAAATATATTTAATTAAGTATTTTAATATTTTCAAATTGTTTTAAAAAATAAATTAACTATTTTTTTATAATTTAACTTTTATTTTCTCTTAAAATTATCACAAAAATCAATTATACTACCGTCAATCCAAACAAACTTCGTGTGTGTTTGGTTGCCACTTTTGGTTTGCCTTAAGCCCAATTGGAGCTTCAAAAGCCCAACTGCTGGTAATGATTTTTTTTTTTTATGTTTGGTTGGTTAAATTACGGATCGGACTTTTGATAAAATTGACACTGTACATCCACATTTAACAAAAGCTAAATGCTGCAGCTTTTGATAAAAGCCCAATGATGTTACCATTTTTTTTTTGGGTCAATCAAGCAGAAATTACCGTTAAAACGCATTAAATGCGTTTTAAATTTTTTACCTGCCCAGTGCCCTCGTTCTCTCTTGCTTGTTATGCGTACCAGTCTCCCATTCTTCATTTCCACGAAGAACTCCAACTCGCAGCGACGCCTGCTGCAGCTCGAGAAGGTCTGAAAAGTGGTGTCCCATTTTCCGGCGTGGTGTTAAAATCGGTGCTCTGCTGTGTCTCGGGTGTGGGTCTTCCTCTCGGTGGTCTTCGGTTGCAGCACCAGAAGCTCCGAATAGCTTCCATTGCAGTGGGCGACTTCGTTGCTTGGTGGTTTTCGTCGGGGCTGACTGTGGGTGTGGCTGATCTGGTGGCGGCGATCTTTTTCTGCTTGCCTGGCATTGAAGTCGCCATCTCTGGTTAAAGGTGCTCTGGTTGTAAATCTTTCCGTCGGCGTGGATCTGTTCGGCTGCTGAGGTTTTTACCTTACTTTAACCTTAATCTTGTTTCATTTCTGTTTAACTGTCCCTGTCGTCGATCTGCTCCGTCGACGTGATCTGGTGCTTGCCTTGATTAGCTTGTTGTGTTAACTAGAAATAAATGTCCTCATGCTTCGAACGCCAACTTCATTCTTTGTGTTTTGGGTATGTACATTGTTTCGAAAGAGGGAAATAGAGAAGATTAGGAACAGAGGGAATGAGGTAGAAGAGCTGCGACAGAGGGAAATAGACAAGAATAGGAATAGAGTATAGTAGATAAGGTGCGACAGAGGGAAATAGAGAATAATAGGAACAAAGTATGAGCTATAAGACCTGCGACAGAGGGAAATAGAGAAGAATAGGAACTAAGGGAATGAGATAGAAGAGATAGGAAAGATGGAAAAAGAGAACAATAGGAACAGAGGTAATGAGATAGCAGACATGCGAACAATGGTTTCTGTTATGAAGAGAGTGAATAGTTTCTGTTATGAAGAGAATGCTGTTATGAAGAGACATGCGAACAATATGAACAATAGCAGATAATGAGTAGATGAAAATGGACTAAGTTAGCAAACGATGTTCATTCTGTCTCTAATCTTTTAAATTCATATTTTTCTTTTGAGAACCAATTGAAAAATAGCAGATAATTTAGATTTCAAGTCGCTTTCACACAGTTGAAATTCTTCTCTTACCGTATAGGAGGAAATAAACCTGAACTGTATCTGCTGACAAAGAAGTTTGTGATATATATAGTGATTTTGTGCATCTTGTGTGTGTGTCTAAGAATTAATCATGTTCATATTAAGAATAATGAGTAATTGCATCACAATTGTTTGGTTTGCTTATATACCTTAAACTTTTTACAATGTACTGAGGTTACTGCTAAAATTATGAAGTAGATAGTTTCGAACATTGAAATGTTAGTCTTGGAAGAGGCTATGGAATTTGTTCATGGTTCATGTGAATATTATGCCCAAGCAACTTTTGAAAATTCAAACCCTACAAACTAGTGGTTAGAAAATAACGAAAATGACCTATGTGTCTGTGTAGGGGAATATTAGATATCATGAAGCTGCTTAAATTCCAAAGGCTTTTGTTAATTTCAGTATGTTAATTTTCTTCTGTAAATATATGAACCTTTCCATAACAACGGAGCCATTCCGTAACAGCTTGTTAATCTTTTCTTATCACATTATGAATAGCCATCGAAGCCATTCAGAAGAAAGTAACAGCTTGTTAATCTTTTCTTATCACATTATGAATAGGCTCTCTTTGTTTAGGACTTAAATAAGCCTTATTTAAAGCTTTTTCATGACATTTCTTTACAATCTCTAGTACATTATGATAGATCAGTACCTAGAACTTCACCCACAAACACCAACTTCCATAATTGTCTCATAGTTATAAAGCTATGAAATTGGAGCAATGGTTTAATATTTGCTTCTTTATGAAAATTGGAGCAATGGTTTAATATTTGCTTCTTTATGAAAATTGGAGCAATGGTTTAATAATTGTCTCAGAAACAGCTTTTATCACATTTTTCCCCACCACTCTCTCTATCTCTTCTCTCGCCTTCTTCATCACTCTTGGGTGGTTTAGCCTTCATATTAATTCCTATTAATGACGTTGTGTTTTAGCCTTCATATTAATTCATATTAAGAATCAAACATTTGTGATGCTCACTGTCATTTGCTCCAATAGTTGTTTTAATTTTTATTTGTTTGCGGAGGAAATAGTGTTGAAATAGTGGTATAGAAATATGGATAAAGCTGTTTGGGATGATGAAACAACGGAGATTTTCGTCAATGCCTGCGTTGAGCAAGTATACAAAAAAGAACGCCGAGGGCAGTCATTTTCAAAGAAAGTGTGGGGAATTATAGTCTCTACGTTTAATACGAAGACTGGGAAAGATTATGACAGAAAGAAATTGAAGAATAGGTTAGATATCCTGAAAAAAGATTTCAAGACTTGGGATTCTTTAATCAAAGAGACTGGGGTGGGCATAGACCATGTGATGAAAAAAGTCATGGCAACAAATGAGTGGTGGCAGCGAAAACTACAGGTAAAACAATACTGTTGTAACTTATACCTTTCAATTTTTTCCCTCATAAGTGATTAGTTTTGGTGAAGTCATTGTTTTTTCATTTCTTGTTTGCATGCAGGAGAAGCCAGCATATAGAAAGTTTAGGCACACAAGCCTTAAGTTTGAGAATGAATTAAGAATAATCTTCAAGGATGCGATGGCAAGCGGCGAAGATGTACTTGTACCCTCTGTCACACAGCCTCAGACACAGCAGGAGGATGAGGAGGAGGAGGATGTGTATCGACCCACTATGGATGAAGAGGAAGGCTCAAGGGACAGTGAAGATGACATGTTCGGTGCTAACCCCGTGCCTAGTACCGGAGTGACGGATGAGCTGGAAAGTATTGGCTTAACAATAAGCATGCCATCAAATGGTGGTACTGAGTCAGGAAGTCGGGGTAAGCGGAAGATGGGTGAAAGGTCTGGGCAGAGAAAGAAGCAGAAAATGCCAGCTTCAAGACAAATCGCTGATGCAGTTAGTGTGATGGCAAATGCATCCAAGGACAGAGCGGCAACATTAGATGCTATTAAAGATGTTAGTGTCGATTCTGCTATGACTGAACTGCTTGGCATTGAGGAAGTAATACGTGATAAGAGTTTTCGTCACCGCTGTATCAAGCTAATCAAGAATAAGACTCATCGGGAAACTTTCATGTCACTCTGTAAATGAAACATGGAGTTCGTGGTTCCGTGGTTGGAGTTTATGATTTATGAATCGTAGATGTACCTAAACTATGTTTTATTTGACTTCATGACATTATGCTTTGTGTAAACTACGTTATGCCAGTTATTATATGCTATTGAGTTCTTATTAGGAGTTTTTTTCATTCAATTACTCATACTTGAATTTTTAATCACACTCAGGGTACATAATCAATGGCAAGTTCGAGTAATCAACACTTACCTGACATGGTGGAGGAAGATGACCAGTCTCAACTTATATCTCTTATAAATAATGAAGTAGATGAGTATGAGCGATTGACTGCGTTGATCTGTACATATTGGATGCCTTTTATGTGTAAATAACCGTGGAAAACAAGTACACGCACCGGTCATGACTGGGTGCAAGAGGTATTAGCAACACATGGTTCACGCTGTCATGACATGTTTAGAGTGGAAAAACATGTCTTTTATAGCTTGTGTCATAAATTGGTCGAACATGGCTTACAGATTTCAACCAACATTGGGATCGAGGAAATGGTTGCCATGTTCTTGCTCACCGTTGGCCATGGAGTAGGCAATAGGGTGGTTCAAGAGCTCTTTCATTATTCAGGGGAAACGGTCAGTAGGCATTTGCACAATGTATTAGATGCTTGCATTAGTCTAGCGGGGGAAAATATCAGACCGTACGATCCCAAATTCAGTGTATACCACCCCAAAATAAAAGATGATCCCCGTTATTATCCATTCTTCCAAGATGCTATTGGAGCAATAGATGGAACCCACATTAAGTGTGTGATCACTGGTGCGAACCATGAGAGATATATCAGCAGGAAGGGATATCCAACACAGAATGTAATGGCTGTATGTGATTGGGACATATGCTTTACGTTTGTTATGGCGGGTTGGGAAGGTACTGCACATGATGCTCGTGTCTTTGAATCTGCTGTTTCTAATCCATCTTATAACTTCCCTCATCCACCTGCAGGTATTGCTCCGTCACCTTCTATTTAATTACTTTCATTTTACACTTTAATGAATCTAATAGTTTGGATTGATTTAAACTTTTATTAGGAAAATATTATTTGGTTGACGCTGGCTATCCGACACAACTTGGGTATCTTGGTCCTTATAGACGTGAGCGTTACCATCTTCCAGAATTTAGCCGCCAACCCGGATTTAGAAACGCTAATGAGACCTTTAATTATTATCATTCTAATTTAAGGTCTACAATTGAAAGGACTTTTGGAGTGTGGAAGAATCGATTTCAATTGTTGCAAAACATGCGCAAGTATAGCTATCAGACACAAGTCCGCATTGTTTGTGTAACAATGACCCTTCATAATTTTATTAGGCGAAATGATATTGCAGACGTAGTGTTTTGCCAAGGTGAAGCTGGGAATCTTATTGATGTAGAAAATAATAGTGTAGCTGAACAATCTTCCACGACAAATTATGGCAGGCGATCTTCCTCTGAAATGATTCAAATTCATGACTCAATTAGAAATCAAATTGTACGGAACATGTGATACAATTGGTTATGTAATATTTTTCTAATTAGATTGTGCATTTTTTAATTGTCTAATTTCCCAACTTAAACTATTATAAATTTTTTACAATTTTTAATTACATTTCTCTTTTATCATTATCACAAAAGCCCAATTGACAATCGCTGTTTCAAACACACCATTTTTTTTATTTTTGCAAAAGCCCAATTGACAATCGCCAATCCAAACACAAATCACATTACATAATTTAGTTTTTATCAAAAGTAATATCACAACAAGCCCAATTGAAACAAGCCTAATTGACAATCGCTATTCCAAACACACCCTTCAGTTTTAGAAAAGTTACTTATGTTATCGTCAATTCTTTTTTTTTTTGACATATGTTATCGTCAATTCAAACATAAATAACATTATATAATTTGATTTTTATTTAATCTTAAATTTATAAAAATTAGATTATTAAAAAAAACACTTTTATTATCGCTGCTCCGGGACCCACGCCCGGTTGGGCCTCTTCTCCATCTGGAAGCTAATGGCATATAACGGATAGGTTTTTCTTCCTCAATCGTTCTACAAACCACCAACACTGCAGAGGCACTATCAAATACACTCTGTGACGAGAGATTAGAGACTTAGAGACGGTGATTGAAGATAAGCAGTATGAGTGTCACACTGGGTGATATACACTATTCCAGTATTCACAGCTCCTCCATTTCACCCGCCATTTTCCCTCATCATCAGCGTCGTTTGATCAGCGTTCGGAACCCTAACCACCGTTTTTGTTCCAAATCCTCTCTGGTTATTGAGAAACAGGAAGGCCAAGTTGTTTCTGACGAGATAACTCCATCTCAGACCTTATCGGAGTCTGTTTCCCGCCGCCTCATTCTGCTTCGACATGCCGAGAGTTCCTGGGAAAATCGATCACTTCGGGGTATTTACTAATATGAAACTATTAAACTCGTTGGGGAGTTTTTGGCTTTGTACCTTTTATAAGAATTTTGCGGAACCTACAGGTTCCGAAATTTTGTGTTTGGATATGAACTTCTGTTATGGTGCTTGGCTAGGAAGCACCTAAGCTTCGAAATCCAAGCCTTATGGAATCTGATATATATCGAACACTTGACATTTGAAACTGCATTTATGTCCCATACAAGTGCGGTGCTTCTTTAGTGCTTAACTTTGGATAGCTGGAACACTCATCTAGGATTGGAAGCAAAATTGTATTGCTTTCAAGTGAAACAAGTAAATATTTCAGCTATGCGTTTTCTGTCCTAGTTTCGGGCTTTCCCAACTTGAAGTCTCAAACAATAATAACCAACGCTTTTACTTAACACAGATGACCATGTAAACTACATTTGAACACTACATCTTCTCCATGCGTCAGTTTCTGTATTAAGTCATACATTTGTCAGAATCAGCGCTTTTTATGGACTTAACTTCGGTAAGTGGGAGCTTTCCATTTTAGGATTGGAAGCAAAATAATTCTACTTTCAGGTGGAACAAGCAAGAATTTCTTAGATTGGTTGCCCTGTGTTTTGGGTTTTTTGAGCTTAAATTCTCATACCATATGGTATGGCTATGGGCATTTTGTTAGGCTGCTTGACGTCGTGAAGTGGAACAACCTCATTATAGAATTGGAAACCAAAATGTTTTCCTTGTAAGGAGCACTATTGTAAGTTTATGTTTGTCCATTTTTGAGCTTTGCTAAGCATAAAGTCTCAAACTTCAGTATGCTTGTGAATGTTTATTTTGGTGCTTAGGTCTGGTAACCTACCCATTTTAAAATTTTGAAAGTATGATGTATTGCTTCTAAATACAAAAATCTACCTTTTACAGATCATGAACGGCCTCTGAGTAAATCTGGGCAGGTGGATGCCTTGAAAATTTCTCTCAAGCTCCAACAATTGGGCTGGATTCCGGAACTTATCTTGTCTAGGTTAGGAAGTTTATGGCAGTTCTTCTTTCATTGTTACTGGAAGTAACTGTAAAGTACTTGCTCTTCATATCTTGTCTTTGAAGCTCTTTTAATTTCTCTGGTGCAGTGATGCAGCACGAACTAAGGATACCCTCAAGATAATGCAAGACCAAGTGCGTGAATTGTTAGAAGCTGAAGTTCATTTTGTTTCTAGTTTTTATTCAATTGCAGCCATGGATGGACAAACAGCAGAGCACCTCCAAAAGGTTATTTGTAACTATTCAAGGGATGAAATACTTACTATAATGTAAGTATCTTTAACCATGCAACCTTTTCCGAGTTGGTTTGAATTATTTACCTTTTTCGGAAGGTGGGGATTACCAATTAAGGCTATGCTTGAAAGAATGTGTGTGTGGGCACGCCCCTGGTAGTATGTGGACAAACTATGGACATAAATAATGGTAGGCTGTGATCAATGCATCAAGTAATTGGTTTTGTATCACATATTTCTTATAATTCTTGTGATTGAGAAATCATACATTGATGTTAACAGTCAATGGGAAAAAAAAACATATTTCCTTATTGACACTGCACATGTATTCATGACACTTGAAATGTCTCTATGAGGAATTACTTTCAACGTTTCAATACTGGATTGAACTCACCCTGAACCTTCGGTGGTAATTAAATGTGGCTTGCTTCTCACCGTAATTAGTTCCTTTCCAAGAAAGGGCAAGGCGTCTAAACTTTTCTGAAGATAGTCTTTTTATGCTTTTTTTTTTTTATTATTATTATTTTTTTTTTTTTTTTTTTTTTTTTTTTTGCAGAGCTAATATCTTTACATTTATTTTGATAAAAAATTAGCTATTGATGGTATCATACATATTTTTTATCATTGGGTATTTGGCAGGTGTATGGGACATAACAGGGGATGGGAAGAGGCGGCCTCAATGCTCTCTGGTTCCTCCGTAGAATTGAAGACATGTAATGCTGCACTGCTTGAGGCTACTGGGAAATCTTGGGATGAGGTTAGGTTACATTGCTTACACAGCGGGAGATAGTGGGATGTTCTTTTGAGATTAAATCACTGCATATAATCATAATTATCTGTTATTCATCAGTGATATTTCATTACCAATATACAAAGTTTAGTTTTTTAAAGGACGTAATGAAAAGGGATAATCCTTGTTGGGGTGTTCAAAACCAAGCCAAAGTGACTGAACCAAACCAAACCAACATCCATCTTAAGGGTCTGTTTGGTTTGAGGGGAGGGGAATCCCTCCACTCCCCTTGATTGGGAAGACCAAAAATTTAGGAGGGGAGGGGAAATTTTTTGAAATTTTCCCCTCCCTCCCCTCAAAACCTCTCCCCCCCCCCCCCCCCAAATTGGGGGAATTTGGAGGGGAGGAGCAACATTTTGCCAAGCCTTGACCACTTTGCCCATGCTTTTTTTTCAATATCCCCAAACTGTCCTAACCTCTTTTCTTCTCCCTAACGTTGCTCTCTCACTCCAAGCCAAGATCACCGTCTCTTCCACCACCCCACATATCGCCGTCGTCACATTATCGCCATTGAGGATGACGATGAAAGTGACAACAAAAGACGGTAGACCACCATCCCAAACCTGGATCCTCAAGGCCGAGGATTGTAGCTTCGGACTATCAGATCAAGGAATAATATTTGTGTCATCCTTAAGATCTATTGTTGCTTCGCTTGAATTCTGCTGCTCCATGACTTACTTGGCATCTGCGAAGGTGAAGGATGATGCGGTGGTTTTCTGATGCCGGTTGGGATGAGATTTGTGATGCATTGGCAACGGCAATAAGAATGGGGGAGACGAAGACAATGGTGACAGTATAGAATAGGTATTATAAATAATTATAATATTATATTATTTGTAATTATAATTATTTTTTATCAACATAATATTTATAAATATTATGATATATATTGAAAGTATAATTATAATTATTGGATCTGTTATGAATATAATATTTATGTGGATACCGATATTCCCCATTATTTCCTATTATCCCTCTATTATCTCCTATAATTATGGAATCACTTTAATTGTAAATTGGAAATCATATCTCTTTTTATTTTATAACAGGATATATTATTATATATAAGTTGCAAAGTATGTATTAAAAGCATATTTAATCTATTTTGATTAGTTTAAAACAACTTAAACAAAATAAGGGCAAAGTTGTCCATATAAAAATATTTTTCCTCCCTTCCCCTCTTAAACCAAATAAGGCAACATTAAATCCCTCCCCTCCCCTCCTCTTTTATTAATCCAAACAAGGTAATATTAAAATCTCTCCCCTCCCTTTACCTCCCCTCCCCTCCGTCGAACCAAACAGACCCTAAGGCTATGTTTGGTACGTGGTATTGAATTTTGATGGATTGGGATTGGGATAGGGACTGGGATTGGGATTGGATTTGATACTTTAAAAATATGTTTGGTATGATGTGGTAATTGGAGGGAATGATTTTACTAATATTATTTAATAAACATATATTAATTATAAAATGACACCAATACCCTACCCAAAATCCCAAACAATCGATTGAAGGAATTATTTCCCATTCTCCAATAGTCTTCAATTTAGGATAACTATGTTCAATCTTTACCCCCCCTCCGCTTGATTCTATTACATGAGAACTAAATGAATTTAGCTGGGTATATGTTATATCGAACCAGTACAGTTGAACTCCAAAGAGAACTCAGCATTGAATATATAGAGATTCCTAAGACCTTAACAGCCCACCATCCGCCTTGATAAAGAAATAAAGAATTATGAATAAGAGGTGGTGGGGGTTCAACTATTGTCCTTCGAGGAAGTCTCATGGTGTCTCCCTGGCTTATGCAGCATGAGGGCATGTCTGTGCTTTGTCTTTTAAACTCAGCATCAGGGAAACCAATGTATACCTACGAAGGATAACAGATATAAAGGAACTCAACTTCAAATCTACCCTCTATTTAATCCTATGTCTCCTACAACTTCAACTCCACCGACCTCTAAATTCAGAGAATCCCAATTCGCAACAATTACTGGGTTTATGTGTGCATTGTAAATTGTAAAATGCTTTTTATGTGTAATTTTGGTTGATGTAGATTTCTCATGATGAAGTGGTTAAGTCTGCCTATTGAGCAAACCATGAGGCGATTTGGAGGGGTTTTAATACAGAAGATGAAATTTAAGATCTGTTTCAAAACAATAATCTGCAAGCTATCTTTATATATTCAATTCGGACGAGGAATTGGACATAGGTGAAGCAAGGACGGATAATGGCAGAGTGATGGTTTTTATGCCGCTGGTGAGGAAAAATCGAAGAGGGAGTAATTATGAGAGATTGATTAGGTTAAAATCAGGGTATTTTTGTCTGCAAAAATTTAAATCAAGGGTAATTTTGTCTCTACAATTTTGGAATCCAGGGATTGAAAACACAAAACCAGGGGGAGGTGGCTTTGCAGCAATCCCTCTTTCGTGGCATTCCCAATCCCTGATTATTTATAATCCCTGGTACCAAACGATATATTTTGACTTAATCCCTCACCCAATCCCTATCCCTACCCCCTGTTACTTCGTACCAAACATAGCCTAAATGATTTCCCATCATTTTCTTCTCAATAGATGCCACACCAACTTGTCCTCTTATATGATCATTACGGATTTTATCTTTTCTTGTAGGACCACACATACATCAAAATGTCTTCATCTCTATTATCCCCATTTGATGCTCATGCTGTCCTTTCCATGCCCGGCATTCTACCATCTAACATCACTTGTCTTATAACAATTCGATAAAGCCTCCCTTTAAGTTTAGTAGAAACCTTGTGATAATAAAGAACTCCTGCTGCCTTGATCTTATCTAGAAGTTCAACTTGGGATCTTCAAATTTTTTCGTTAATGAAGCATTGATACCTAGCCACATACATTAAAGTGATGAACCTAGTTGCATAGGTCTAACCAGATAAGGCAAGGTGAAACTTCCCTTTAAGCTTAGCAAGTACTCTGCAGTTACAAATGACTCTTGCTACTTTCTTTCATTTCGACCACCTGGTTTGTATTTAATGTATAACATGTTTAACAATTTCACCATCATCTTGCAATATTGATCAGTCTAAAAACCTTACTTTGATGAAACAATAAATTTCTTGACTGATGTTGTACACAAAAATAATTTGAATCATATGTTTAAGTTTTAGGGTACTTTTTTTGGGAAAAATAGTAAATTAGAACACTGGATAATGATTCTATCTTCAGTTTTGGATAATAGATCATTGAATGGGATGTTTACGAATTTGGATTCTATGACATACATGCATAAATACATATACTTGTTGAGCTGTCATAGGTTTATATTGTTGTGCATGCTTGGCGGCAAATAATAGTAGCTACAAAAAGGGAAGCATTTATTAATGTTTCATCTTACTTTATTATTTATGGTGTCTCAAACATGACTCTTTTCCAGCATTTTGTCTACAGGCATTTGCTGCAGCAGGATTTGGTGGGTGGAAACTGCAGGGTGTGGTAAAACCGAGTAGCTAGGCGATCAAGAATTTCAGCTTGCTGGCTTATAAAATGGAGAATAAGGGGGGCTGGGTGGGGTGTTGTTCTTGGTGCGAGGATAGAAAGTCAAAAGCTTTTAAAACAACTTTGAAGAAACCAAAAAGCCTCAGGTAAAGGGTGCACAGAAATCAATTGAACTTATAATACGTACATGCATGCATGCTGGAGCCAAGTTGGAAAGTGAAGCTTGCTCATCCACTGGACCCATGTAATTTGGTAGCCGAATGATACTGTGCCCTTGGAGATCCCCAATGATACATTAATATGCTTTTAAGGAATTTACGGCATAGAGGTACATACATTTGAGTGACCTTGTGCTGCTCACTGGTTGCTTGCTGGTTTGTAGAAATTCGCTTCAGCAAGCCATGTTCTGTGGTCTCCGTAACAGACATAAATTATGTGGTCTTTTGCCCCGCCCCACCCAAAAGGCATCACCTTATCCTTTTTTCTTGTCCAACTTGGTCAAGAGAATTACAAGATATCCATCCAGAATGGTTTTGATTATTGGTGCATCACTATAGTTATTGTTATGTTGAAGATGCTATATTGTCTTGGAGTCATGAGTTTGTTATTGTTATTTGTTTTCGTATTATGGGTAGGTGATCAATACAAATCTCCTAACTTTACAGCGATGACTGCATCAAATACATTCTGAAAGAGATATTTAGAAAAACAAAAAGTTGAAGGAGTGCGATTAGAACATGCGAATTCCGTGCGTAATTATAATTTTTAGTACCATTTATGACGGTATGACTTCATGACGGTAGAAAGATCTTTTTTTTTATTTATTTAAATCCTTTCGCGGCCAACGTGTAGAAAGATCTCTCTTCATAGAAGAGGATACTTTCAACTTTGAAATTAAATATTCTCCTCGGGTGAAGTAAACAAATTAAAATACGAATGATATATAACGACAGGGAATTTAGACCAAATAGAACCTTAAACAAATGATTATATATTTATATACATAACTAATGTAATATAAATGCTTTGAAAAATCTATGTTCAATTTTACCTTTATTTTTTAAGTTATTTCCGTAGATATTTTATTACAGAAACCATTAACCGTCATATTTGTGATAAACTTTTTGGTATTATAAACCGTAATTAAATTAGTGAGAAAATCATCTTCTATCTTGTTTGTAGAAGTTGGGCCCTAAATTTAAAACACAAGCTTAAAGGCATATGGTTTCAGCATCAAAGGGTAACTTTGTCTAGAAGATCATGACTCTCGATCCTAAGAATGCATTAATGTCAGTTAATACTGGTGATATTTGCAATCTTGTTAAAACAATTATGCTATTCAGGTTTTTCTAACAAATAAAGGATTCAATTTAAATTTGAATTGCCATAATATGAGCTCGGTGTGTACTTTGTCAAAAAGTTTGTAGAGGTTAGAAACTCTAGTTTTTATCTTTTGATTCACACATGGCTCCATGAGCGAAGTTTTAACAACTCAATTGGGTACTAACTTTACTTTCTTGGAAACCCAAGAAAAATTGCGACTCTTGACTGAATTTATTATAGAGGGAATGGTCTTTATCAAAATGTTACCTCCCCAACACGGATATGAGCAACTCTTTAAACAATCAATAAGAACTTTATAGTTAGTTTCAATCAATAGAAACTCTTCTAATGTCAACCGCTAATAGAAGAGGTTTGGACCGTTTAAGCATGAGGTTTTGAGTTTATATAAATGTCAAAAATGCTTTTGAGAGAGTCACCTTAATTATGCCGAATAATGTTCAAATCTAAACCAATCAGATAGTGTATTGAAAAAAAAATAGGGGGAATTACAATGAAGTCTTAAGGAAGGGACTTAATTATCAAGAAGTTCCAACAACGACTAGTGATTAGTATAATTCTGCCATAATTTCTCACATTGACATTTTTCATTATACGATCTTCAATTGTTATTAGACTTTTGGGTAATTAAATATCTTTTTTAGAACCTCATTGTAATTTCCCTAAAAAATATAATATGTGGAGAGGCGTGGCCGAGGTCCTTCGTCTTCAGCCCAGATTGTACTATTCAAGTGTTTCAAGAAGAACTGCATATCCAAATCGGCAAAGAAAAAAATTATCTTCTTTTATTCCCATAACTAGTTGATCTTTTTGAAAAGTGATGTTTGCTTTATTAAATTGTTTAATAAGTCACATTTGAGATGGTGACACGATCTGGCCAAGAGGTTGGTGCATGATATTCAAATGAAATCTTTTAATAGTTAACATTTAGAGATAGGTGACATAATATATCTTGTTTCATGTACTACTAATTTTGTCCTGGGCTAAAAACAACATATTTGAAAAGCATTAATTAAGGTGCATGATGTGAGAATATACCTTAGTCCCTTTCGAGTGATGAGGAATACAGGTTTCATGAGTCAGCAGCTTTGCATGGAGGTGTCTGCCTTGATGGAAAAGGATGTCGAAAGATAGGTATAAAGGCATGAATAAGAATACATAAACCAATAATAATATGTAAGTTCTTATAGATTTACTTTATTTTTAATTAATTTTCTATAGTTTTTTTATTAGTTCCCTGAAGTTTTACTTATTTTTAATTAGGTCATTGTAATTTTTTCCTTTTTACTAGTCTCATTAAACTATAAGAACCTGGTAAAAATGATTAAAAAAAACAAAAAATTGATTAAAAATTAGGTGAAACTATAAGAATTTGTAAATTATTTTTAAAAAAAAATAAGGAAAAATATCAATTAAATACCATTTGAAATTGTAAAACCCAAAAAAATATGTTAACACTTTAAAAAGACATAAAGGTATCAAATACCAAATTGGGATTTTCAAGTTTTGACATTTTTATCATTTTACCCCTCAATTTTTTTTTTTAAAAAAATAAGAGTGGTGCCCCTGCCGAAGCGCCGCCGCCGCCCAACCATCGGCACTCTGGTGGTCGGCCGGTAGGGACACCTCACGGTCGGAGCTCTGGCCCCCTGCGGCAGGACCTCTGGCCGGAGGGAGCTTTTTTGGTGGGGAAGGGAGGCCTTTTTTTTTTTTTGAAAAAAATTGGTTGAGAATGGTAAAGGGTGGGATCAAATCCATCCCACCCCTTTACCTGGGCCACCAATACTCATTTGATATATATATATGCATTACTAAATATGTATAATATAAATAAAGGTGTAGTAGCTTTGAAAAAGTCAATAATGCCTTTGATAAATTCAGTAATGAAAATAACAAAATTCGTAATGGTATTGGCTAAACCGTTTGCTAATGAACCTTGACTTGCATTTTTTATCGACATTTTTGCACAAAACGCTTTTGTCAAAATCATTACAATTCCTGTCAAAATCATTACTAAACTTGTTAATCCCATTACTGAATTTGTTAAAATCCTTTTATTTATATTATAAATGTTTTCATAATGGAATCTCATAATGGGATTGTAAAACCATTACAATTCTTGTTAAAATCATTACTAAATTTATCAATCTCATAACTGAATTTGTTAAAATCCTTTTACTTATATTATGAATGTTTTCATAATGGGATTGTCAAAATCATTACAATTCTTGTTAGTTATGAGATTGATAAGTTTAGTAATGATTTTGATAAGAATTGTAATGGTTTTGACAAAATTATTTATTGATGAATCTTGATTTATATGTTTTCATCAGCATTTTTGCACAAAACGCTTTTATCAAAACCATTATAATTATTGTCAAAATCATTACTAAACTTGACATTTCCATTACTGACTTTGTTAAAGCCACACATACACACATACACACATACACACATACATTGCTCGTTTAGTCAATCTCATTACTCATTTTGTTAAAACCATTGTGCATTTTGTCATTTCAACAATGTGTTTTAAAAAAAGGCCATTATTGATAAGTTTAGTAATAATTTTAACAATAATTGTAATGGTTTTGACAATCTCATTATGATATTCCATTATGAAAACATTCATAATATGAATAAAAGGATTTTAACAAATTCAGTAACGAAATTGACAAGTTTAGTAATGGTTTTGATAAGAATTGTAATGGTTTTGACAAAAGCGTTTTATGCAAAAATGCTGATAAAAACAAGTTAAGGTTCATTAGCAGACAGTTTAATCAATATCATTACGAATTTTGTTATTTTCATTACTAAATTTGTCAAAGTCATTACTAACTTTGTCAAAGCCACTACACTTTATTTATATTATATATATTTAGTAATGCATATATATATATATATATATATATATATATATATATATATATATATATATATATATATATATATATATATATATATATATATATATATATATATATATATATCAAAGGAGCTATGGTGGCCCAATGGCCACCATGCTCCTTTGGTAAAAGGGTGAAATTTTTCACCTATCCCACCCCTTGCCATTTTCAACCAATTTTTTTTTTTTAAAAAAACACATCTTCCCCACCAAAAAAGCTCTCGCCGGCCGGAGCTCCGGCCGTTGGGGGTCCATGCCAGCCGGCGCCTGAAGCGGCCGGCCGGGCACCACTCTTATTTTTTGAAAAAAAAAAATTAAGGGGTAAAATGGTAAAAGTGTCAAAAGTTAAAAATCTCAATTTGATACTTGGTACCTTTATGCCTTTTTATAAAATGTTAACAAATTTTTTGGGGTTTTACAATTTTAAATGGTATTTAATTGACATTTTCCCAAAAAATAATCTGATGCGCAATCGAGCTATTAACGTCAACAATCAACAATTTTATTGATGGGTGTTGATATAATAGTTGTAGCATTTATTTTTAAGAATTATTATTCTAGTTTACTTTTGGCATGAGTCTATGACTAATAATGAGATCAAAATTTTGTCTGTAGAATTAATTAATTGTTTGACGGAATTTGATTTTTGACATTAGTTAATGAGGTCAATTTACGAAAGTCATGTATCCATTAATGACATACCTTTTCTTTTTGCTTTGGGCAAAAATTCGATACAAGTGAGTAAGTGTTATGGTTCACTTAGAATGAATTATTATCATTGACGTAATATATATGTGTGTGTCTGCGTTCAAATGGTCAAAATGATGGGATTATGTTGCAAAGTATGGCATGAATAAATTGACTTTAAATTTAGGGCAAATTTCAAAAAAATATTTTGAAAATTGGGAAAGGACGATTCAATGCCCTGAAATTGGGAAAGGACAAATCAATTCACTGTTAGACAGGAGGAGGAATATGTGATTTTGAAATATCGGCGAAAAGATAAAAATGCCCTTCAGCCCTCCCTCAGAATAACAACATAGGCCTCTTAATTAACAATTTCGGATTCTATATTAATAACACCAAAATTCCCCACAGAGTTCGTACTTGTTAACTGTGAAAGAAGAAAGTGGAGTTGTTAATGTAGAATATGGTGTTGTTAATAAAGAGAAAGAAGCTGTTATTGACCTTGAAACTTATTAACTATAAAAGAAGAAAGTAGAGTTATTAATGTAGAGTGCGATATTGTTAATAAAGAGATATGTATTGTTATTTACCCTAAAACTTATTAATTGTGAAAAAAGAAAATGGAGTTGTTAATGTAGAATCTGGAGTTGCTAATTAAGAGGCCCGTGTTATTATTTTAAAGTGGGGAGAGGGAGGGCTCAAAGGCATTTTCATCTTTTTACCGAGATTTCAAAATCACAGATTCCTCCTCCCGTTTGACAGCGAGCTGATTCGTCCTTTCCCAATTTAGAATACTAAATCGTCTTTTTCCAGTTTTCAAAGTTTTTTTTTCCCCCTTAAATTTATTGTTAATCATACTCTATCGGATACTCTGGATTGAATATTTAATATTTAAATAGATCCCAACTTTTGTCCCAACATTATAGATATTCTTAAAGGGTTCATTATTTTAGTTTGATTTATTGATTATATACCATATTTATTAGGTTTAATATATCCTTATCTTTCATAATCACTTTTAGATTTAGATTTTTTTTTTACCCGTAATTAAAGAATATTTCATAAACATTAACTAAACTTAAGAAATAAATATGTGTAAATTAATTTAGAACCAAAGTAACACTACTGAATTACTTAATGTAATAGTTTACTCTTTTAAAAAAATTGAAGAAATAAATATATGTAAATTAATTTAGAATCAAAGTAACACTACTGAATTACTTACAGTAATAATTTACTTTTTAAACCTGAATGTAATGTTTGCTCCAAAAGAAAAGAAAAAACTGAAGGTAATAATTTTTTTGGCCAGTACCTGAATGTAATAATTTATTACTACTAATAAATAGTGAGTTTAGTTACAGTGCGGATATCCGATTTCACAAGTAGCCCTTATCCGATTGCTTGTTCATTTGTTTGATTTAAATTCTTTTTTAATTAAATAGCGGCATTTCATAAAGCAATATCATAATTTATAGTAATATTGTTGATGGTTGGTTATCTGTGAAAATAAAAATTCATCACAATGTAAAGAATTGTCAACTATGTTGGTCATTTGGGATATTTCCAAATTATTTAACGACATTAATCGTTTAAGACAAACTTTACAAGAATACAAAATTGTATATTTCAGATTTGGAAAGAAACAAAAATTTTCACGAGTTATATACAGGACTGAGAAAGACTTTAAAGAGAAAATTCCAGCTGGCTAGTTTTGCTCATCTCTTCTTCATCAACCTTCTCTGACCTCGATTTCCATCCCCAACACCGATTTCTCGTTCCCTGTAACGGAAGAAGGAAATAAAAAAAATAATTTTCCCACTTTCTTCCAATTTTATCTTCTTCTTCGCGAGAAGACCATTTCATTTTCTTTTGCTCTTAGCAGTTAGCTCACTGATAACCGCACTGCTCTTTCTGTTTCGGTAAAGTTCTCAACTTTTTTCTTCTCTTTCCCTTTTTTCCGGCCTTTTCTTTCTTGTACTGCAAAACCCAGAAGGCAAGCTCATACATACAAACCAATGTGGGAGTTTAGCTGTGGGATCTGACTTGGAATTTGGGTTCTTCAGTTTGCTCCGCATTTTCGCTTTCTAAACCTTTTTGCCATTTTTAACTCTCTTTTCTTACAAGTTTGGGGCCCCTTCGTGGAATTGACGGGCAAGGGGGGCCCAAGTTTTAAATTATTAACCTTGAGAAAGTTGCTGCAATAATGGTGCAGGGGTTTAAATTAAGCTTCTGTTTGGGTTAATATCTCTGCTTACCGGGTGTTTCTCTAGTTTTTCTAGATGCAATGTTTTGTATGCTTTTGAGGGCATTTGGATCTGCTAATGCTTTTGCTTATTGGGATCTTCCCCTCTCTTTCATATGATTACTCGGGGACCAGCATATTTGTAAACTAGAAATCTTTTTTGCACTGTGGTGCCTTTTCTTAGCCAGCTGGTATTGTTTCCTGCAGAAATTATTGATGCCCAGCATTCTAATTTTTGAATGAAATTCATTTGGAATTTAACCGTTTCCTACATCGGGAGGATTTGGAATTATTAAGGTGCTACTCTTATAAGAAATCACATTTTTGGAGATGGTGAAAAATTGATTTTGAGGTTCTCAGAGACTCCTCTCAACGTCGTAATCTCATGAGGAGGAGTTACTCTGGACTACATGTAGAAGGAAGATGATTGAGCAATTCATCAACTTTGTAATTCGTCCTCCCAGGTATTACTTTTTGCTTTTGGGAGGTTCTCTCTAGACCTTGAACTTAGTTAATTGCGGTGAAAACTGCTTGATTCGTATCATTCTTGTTACGGCCTACTTATTTCTTTCCTAATGTCTCTTAACGAGGAGTTAGGTGTGTGAAGTTTGAACAATTTAAGTTATTTGTTATTAGAGTTTGACTGCGTTTCTCTTTGTTCTGGATGGTGTTAATCAGAACTTTCTCAAGTCTCAACCATCTTGGAAGACATTTCTTAGACGTCTTTCACTCTTTACTTCAAGTACTGCTGTTTCTGAAATTTGGTTTTGTGTTTCAATTAAAACAAGGAGCTAGCTGCCCTTGCATCACTTGCTTGATTTGTGGTTTTCTCTCTCAAATCATTTTTTATCATTATGTAATTTTTTCGCTTTTGTACTTATACAGGGCAGAATACAACCCAGACCAGTACCTATGGGAAAGAGAATTTTCTCTTGCAGGCAGAACATATCAAAGACAGGATTTGGAGGCAAGTATGGACATCATTTTCCTATTGGTTTCATACTTTAATTGTTGTCTATGAAGTTTCAGCTATTCATGATTCCAATCGTTTATTTACAGCTAGATTATCAATTTTTCTATCTTGCAGCTTAAGAATTCTAGGGGACATACCTTACAATGCAGCCATTATCTCCCTTCACCTTTCCCTGAAGATTCTTCTCTTCCTTGTGTTATATACTGCCATGGGAACAGGTGTATACAATTGTTACAGTCACTGCTATCATGATTATATATATATATTGTGTAACTGTTTTAATAATGAAATTACCGTTCCATTCTTGCCTTTGCTATATGTACATGTGTACTATGATGCAGTGGATGTAGGGCAGATGCCAATGAAGCTGCTGTTATTCTTCTTCCATCAAATATTACCGTGTTTACTCTTGATTTCTCTGGGTCAGGCTTATCTGATGGAGACTATGTTAGCCTTGGTTGGCATGAAGTATGTTGCCTCTTTATGCCCCTACCTATTTTTGTAATTTACTTCAATTCAACTGTTTGATCAAGCTTCTACATGCTACTTCTTTCATAAATATAAATATAAGACTTTTCTCGTCATTTCCCCACTTTGCTTTTGGGAGATTAATGTGCTTCTATATTATGTGGTCATTGTTGAATTTTATAATTCTTTAAGTAACATTCTCTTTGGTTCTTGAAATTATGCAAAGCTAGTAAAATTTTATTTCCTTGTTTCCTTTGTGTGATAGAAAGAGGATCTCAAGGTAGTGGTGTCACATTTAAGAAGCAACAAACAAATATCTCATATAGGTCTCTGGGGAAGATCCATGGGCGCTGTTACTAGGTATTACATTTTTGAGTTAATTTGTATGATTTTTTATTTTTTATTTTTGTAAATTTTTCTCCTGTTTTGGTACTTTATTCACTTCTTTTTCCAGATAAAAGGAATTCAGTTGGTTATTTCTAAAATTCACTTCAGTTACTGTTAGGAAATATTATATGATTAGGAAATAGTATCCCACATAATCAGGGATAGATAGGATCCCACTAAATTAGGGATTATAGTATCAATCATGATAATGAGCCATTAATTGAGAGGCTCCATCTTTGTATATAAATACCCTTATACATGAATGAAATATAAACAATTCAGTGAATACTTGAGTAACATGGTATCAGAGCCTCGGAGCTCTTTGAATGTCATTTTTTTCCTTCCCGGCGCTGTTCTGAATTCTGGGTTCTCTGTCCGTTACTGTTCACGCGCAAGGAGGTCCGGTGGCCGGAGGGATTTTGGGAACACGCGCCCCACAGGCAGCCTCGCCGTCGCCCGATCGGCCGTTCCCCGGAGGATCGCCTTCATCTGAGCTGCGCGTGGCCGTCACGCGCCGCCCTCAGTCTCGCCGGAACTCCACGCGCCGGCGCGTGAACGTGACCGCCGGCGAGTTTTCCGCCCCCGTTTGCTGTGCTGACGTCGACTCACTGCCGCCGTCCTTCCTGTGGTGGTTTCGTGTTGTGGGTCTCTCCGATTGGGATCTTTGTGGTTAATTTCGGCATTTGGTCGTGTGTGCTGTGCGTTTTTTTGCTTCTGTTCTGGTATGTTTCTGCCCTAATTGCTCTCTTGGCTGTTTTTGGGAATTGCTGTGGTCTTCCTTTAGCATTTTTGGTTGTCCCTTGCCTCTGTCTCCGGTGTGTTTCTGCCCTATTTACCTCTATTAGCTTAGAAGGCTATTTGGCTTTCTTTTGTGTTGCTTGGCTTCACTTTTTTTGAGGCTGTTTGGTGGGTGTGGTGGTGAGCCCATTTTGGTTGATTGCTTCTTTGGTGTGTGTACTTGGTTGGGACTCTCTATTTTTGGGTGTGGTGCTCTCTATTTGCATTAATGGCTGATTCCAAGGCTAGTGTTACTACTGAAATTGTCCCTGTGACCAACAAAATCACTGAGCACAAATTGACCTGGACAAACTATATGGATTGGAGCAAGACTGTACGCATGTACTTGCTTAGTATTGAGAAGGAGGGCCATTTGACTGATACGCCTCCTACGGATGACCCTAAAATGGCTTGGGCTCGAGCTGATGCCCGTTTGTTCCTACAAATCCAGAATTCCATTGGCAGTGAAATCCTTCCCTCGGTTAGTCACTGTAATACTGTTAAGGAACTGATGAGTTGCTTGGAATTTCTGTACTCTGGAAAAGGCAATATTACTCGCATTCATGATGTCTGTAAGGGATTCTACCGTGCTGACCAGCAGGGCCGTTCTTTGAAGGTTTTTTATGTGGAATTTAAGAAAATGTATGAAGAGTTGAAGATGTTAATGCCGCCTACTCCTGACCTTAAAGTCCAGGTTGATAATATGGAGAAACTGGCGATTATCAGCTTTCTTACTGCTCTTGATCCAACCAATGAGACAGTTCGTTCCCAGGTGCTGTCTAGTTCTGACCTTCCTTCGCTTCAGGATGTGTACTCTCGTGTGCTACGTGCAGATAGTCTCTTACACCCGACCTCTGCTCCTACTGCTAGTGCGTTGGCAGGTCGTGGTCCCACTGATAACCGCCACCAGAACTTCTTGAACTCTGGACCTAGTACACCGTCCTTGACCTCTGTTGATTCACGGAACCAAGGTCCTCCACGTTCAGGCAACAATCCTCCAACTCCTGGTCCTATTGTCTGCTACTATTGTAAGGAACCAGGTCATACCAAACGCTACTGTCGTAAGTTGCAAAACAAGCTGCAACGTACTGGAGCTGCTCATATGGCCCAATCCACAGATCAACCTGCCACTGTTCCATCCACTCCGAGTGCGCTTGCTACAGGTAACGGTGACTCATGCCTTGCTACTTCTTCCTCGAGGTGGATCATCGATTCTGGTGCCACTGACCACATGACAGGTAACCATCGTTTGTTCTCTACGTATGCACCTTATGCCAACCCCTCTTCTATCACTATTGCAAATGGTTCTGCTTCTCGTGTCCTTGGCTCTGGCACGGTTACACCTACATCCTCTGTTCCCCTATCGTCAGTCCTTAATGTTCCTGACCTTGCTTTTAACCTTCTGTCTCCCAGCAAGCTTACTCGTCAATTGAACTGTTTTATCTCACTGTTTCCTGACCATTGTGTGATTCAGGATCTTACGACGAAGCGGATTATTGGTCGGGGTTATGAATCGGGCGGCCATTACTTTCTTGACGATCAGGTGCCGCGTTCAGTTGCTTGCTCTGGTGGTTCCTCTCCTTTTGATGTTCATTGTCGTTTAGGTCATGTGTCCCTGTCATCCTTGAAGAGGTTGTATCCTCAATTTCATCATTTGTCGTCCTTAGAGTGTGAGTCGTGTCAGTTTGCCAAACACCACCGTGTTCACCTGGCACCTCGCGTCAATAAACGGGCTGCGTCCCCCTTTGATTTGGTTCATTCTGATGTTTGGGGTCCTTGTCCTGTTGTGTCCACTTCTGGTTTTAAGTATTTTGTCACTTTCGTTGATGATTTTTCTCGAACCACCTGGCTTTATTTAATGAAAAGTCGTTCCGAGTTGTTTTCTCACTTTTCTAATTTTTGTGTTGAGATCAAAACTCAATTTGGTGTCTCTGTGAAAACCTTACGAAGTGATAATGCTAAAGAGTATTTTTCTGCCCAATTTCACGACTATATGCTTACCCATGGCATGCTTCATCAGTCCTCGTGTCCCGATACACCTGCTCAGAATGGTGTTGCCGAAAGAAAAAATCGGCATTTATTAGAAGTTGCCCGCGCTCTAATGTTTCAAATGCATGTTCCTAAATCTTTTTGGGCTGATGCTGTCTCCACCGCCTGCTTTCTTATTAATCGTATGCCCTCTCTTGTTCTCCGTGGCGATGTTCCATACACCACTTTGTTTCCTTCTAAACCATTGTTTCCCATTGATCCAAAAATCTTTGGTTGTGTCTGTTTTGTTCGGGACATTCGTCCCGGCCTCACCAAACTTGATCCAAAATCTCTCAAGTGTGTCTTCCTTGGGTATTCTAGGGTCCAGAAGGGCTACCGGTGCTACTCTCCCACCCTTCGGCGTTATCTTGTGTCTACAGATGTCACTTTCCATGAATCCACTTCGTTCTTCTCTGTCCCTGCTCTGCCGTCCTCTTCTGCCCCTAATCCAGATCTTGATCATATCTTAGTGTATGAGGTTCATTCCTCACCAGTGCAAGCATCTGTGCCGGCCCCTGCTCCACCTCCTATCCAACATGTTTATCAACGACGTCCTAAGGAAAGTAATGTTGCTGCTCGTCTTCCTGACCTACCCATGTCCGTCTCGGCGCCGGATCCGCACTTAGCTCCCTTGCCTTCCCTTGCCCCTGACCCTGAACCAGTACTTGAACCAACGCTTGAACCAGTGCTTGAACCAGTGCCTGAACCAGTGTCTGAACATGTGCCTACTACTCTCGATCCTACTGTCCCTTTTGCTGACCTACCAATTGCCCTCCGCAAAGGTAAACGCACTTGTACGTACCCTATTTCCTCATTTGTTTCCTATCATCACCTGTCACCCACATCCTGTTCCTTCATAGCCTCCGTAGACTCTATTCCCCTTCCCACCCACCTCTCCCAAGCCTTGGCCCATCCTGGTTGGCGTGCTGCGATGAGTGAGGAAATGATGGCCCTTGATAAGGCTGGTACCTGGACCCTCGTTGATTTACCTCCTGGAAAGAAGGCTATTGGCTGTAAGTGGGTGTTTGCTGTTAAGACCAAAGCTGATGGCACCTTAGAACGATTAAAAGCTCGATTGGTGGCTAAGGGTTATGCTCAGACATATGGTGTTGACTATTCTGAAACTTTCTCTCCTGTAGCCAAGTTGTCCTCTGTTCGACTCTTCATTTCTATGGCAGCTACCCATAGTTGGGATCTTCATCAGTTGGATGTTAAGAACGCATTTTTAAATGGTGATCTTCTTGAGGAAGTTTACATGGAGCAACCGCCTGGCTTTGTTGCTCAGGGGGAGCATGGCAAGGTATGTCACCTCCAGAAGTCTTTATATGGTTTGAAACAGAGCCCTCGTGCTTGGTTTGACAGATTTAGTTCTGTGGTTAAGAAGTTTGGTCTGAATCAGAGTAAGTGTGATCATTCTGTGTTTTATCAACAAACGGATACTGGCCTGATTCTTTTAGTAGTCTATGTCGATGACATTGTTATTACAGGCAGTGATACGTCAGGGATCTCATCACTCAAAGCCTTTCTGAATTCTCATTTTCAAACGAAGGATTTGGGACCGTTAAAGTACTTTCTTGGGATTGAAGTTATGAGAAGCAAGAAGGGCATTCTCCTAACCCAGAGGAAATATGTCCTTGATCTACTGAAAGAAACCGGGAAACTTGGAGCAACACCTAGTAGCTGTCCCATGATTCATAATCCATTTTTGGACATTGATGATAGTGTGCCGTTTGATGAGCTACCCGAGGATGTGAAGAAACGAATTGATCCTGAGAAGATTAAACCGTTTGCCTATCCTGAGCGATATCGAAGGTTGATTGGAAAATTGAACTATCTCACGGTAACTCGCCCTGATGTAACCTTTCCTGTCAGTAGGCTTAGCCAATTCATGGTGTCACCAACCGTTGCTCAGTGGGAGGCTTTGGAACATGTCCTACATTATTTGAAGGGATCACCTGGTCGTGGTATACTTTATACGAATCATGGTCACACAAAGATTGAGTGTTTCTGTGATGCAGATCATGCAGGGTCAAAAACGACTAGGAGGTCTACTACAGGCTATTGCGTTCTTGTAGGAGGAAACTTGGTATCTTGGAGGAGCAAGAAGCAGGATGTGGTGGCAAAGTCTAGTGCAGAGGCTGAGTATCGAGCCATGTCTCAGTCCGTTCAAGAGATTGTGTGGATCCACCAATTAATGAAGGAGGTCGGTCTTGCCACGACATTGCCTGCGAAATTGTGGTGTGATAATAAAGCCGCCTTACACATAGCCTCCAACTCCGTGTTCCATGAACGTACGAAACATATTGAGATTGATTGTCACTTTGTACGTGATAAGATCAAGGAGAATTTTATCTCTACAGGACATGTACCGTCTAGTGATCAGTTAGGTGATTTTTTGACTAAGGCCTTGGATGGCACTCGGGTTGACTATCTTTGTAACAAGTTGGGCATGATTAATATCTATGCTCCAACTTGAGGGGGAGTGTTAGGAAATATTATATGATTAGGAAATAGTATCCCACATAATCAGGGATAGATAGGATCCCACTAAATTAGGGATTATAGTATCAATCATGATAATGAGCCATTAATTGAGAGGCTCCATCTTTGTATATAAATACCCTTATACATGAATGAAATATAAACAATTCAGTGAATACTTGAGTAACAGTTACAACCAAAATGTTGTGATCTGCGTGTGTGTATCTTTGTGCAGACAAGGCTATTTTAGGCATTTTCATGGCTTAAAATGGTTTTAAACTTGAAACTTTATACTGGGAATAAAAGTTTTCCTCCACTCCTCTACATATATGTATGCATTTATGAGCCTCCCGTAAGTCATGAATAGTAGTTCTGATATGACTATATTTACTTTTATATGATGCAGCCTTCTTTTTGGAGCCGAAGACCATTCCATATCTGGAATGGTGTTGGATAGTGCCTTTTCAAACTTATATGATCTCATGATGGAGCTTGTCGATGTCTACAAGATCCGCCTTCCAAAGTTCACTGTAATCTCCCTCTTTCCTTAAGCCGTTGTGCATATGCTGCCTATGCCTTTAAGCAAATGCTTAAAGAGGAACTAAGTATGGTTCCCTAAAAAATGCCATGTATTACTATGAACCTGAATTATATGATATCTGTACCAGCTGACACATCTTTAATTATGAGATGGCTTTAATTATGTGTTGCTGAATTCTTTCATTGATATAACTTCTATTATTAATTTGCTGTAAGTTGTTTGCTTTCAATGCCTCCGCTAGAGGCTTCTAGTTCTTTTTTGGATTCTGATGTGTTATTCTCTTTTATCTGGCTCCCTGCGTTACTTATACTCATTTCTGGACCTTTTTCACTATATCTTTTTAAATGATCTTTAAGGCTATTTTCTTTAGTTTAACCTCCATGTGGAAGATAGAAGTATGTTATAAACTCTGGTGAGAATTCCATGCATACTTGCAATGAAGTTGCTGTCTCCAATTGATGGGCTATTCTTCATGGACTGATTTGATATGGCCCACCTGAGAATCATTGTCTGTTTATAGGCATGTGATTTCTTATCCTAAGATGAAAAGAGCACATCCCAGGGAAGGGAGAAAGCAATTGATGTTCATTAGCTTTTTATTTTGCATCTGGGTTTCCTTATTTATTTTGATTCATCTTCATTTGCAAATTTAGTCATGAAAAGTGGGGATTTTATTTCTTCTTTGTCTGGAGTCTATTACTTGGGATTATCATGTGAGGATGTGTGTATATATAATTATATATAAATATCTCTTCTACAAACAGACATTTGAAATGAATTAGTGAATTGAATGACGCTTTAGCCACAACCAAAATAATATACCTTTGTAACATAAGTTGAAACCAAGGAAGAAGATCTCTTGCTTTTCTCCATTTCCTTTTTAGGGTAACAAATACCCATGTTATTTGCTGGCTGGTAGTTATGAGTTCCCTTGGAATTTTCAAGGATTGTTTATGCACTGCTAGCACTGATGTTCCAATTTAACAATTTTAATAATTATTTAAGACATTTTTCGATGGACAAAGACTTAAAATGGATATTTTTCTAATCTCTTCTTTGTTACAAATTTATGTGTCTGTATGATTTTCTCAAGCTTTATTTGTACCTTCTCTTTAATTTGACTCACCTTTAGTTTATGCCCTTTTCTGATTAAACGCCCTGGGTTGGTTGCTTTATGTGGTTAGCAAATAAAGTCTTTCATCCTATTTCTTTTCTCAGAACTTCATGTTTCTTGAAGTATTGTAGTTTGAATTGTGCAAATACTGCATTTTATAGTGCTCTTATTACAGTGGATATTGTTTGGTTTGTGTGAAATTGAATTTCAGCCCTTTTATGTTGGTTTATACTTTAATGGCTATTGTCTATCAGGCTATATGGATCTAGACTTACAGCCGATGATGTCTTACTGTCTTCTGGACATTTTTCCTCCTTGTTTTATTTATTGAATTTTGTAATCTTCATGATATTGCCTGGTTAGGTTAAAATGGCAGTACAATACATGCGGCGAGTGATTGAGAAGAAGGCAAAATTCGATATTATGGACCTCAACTGTTTGCTGGTTTGTAAATTCCATATTTTCTTATCTTCTCTTTTCTCTTGCTTTTTAGATATAAAAAACAATGATGGAAACTTTGTTACGTCCCTACATCTGTGCTTAGAAATGCACACTGAATTTTGTATGTTTTCTGGCTGAATGATCTTTGAATAAAGTAGAATTATGTCCCTATCAAAGTGCTTAAAACTTGCAGGTTGCACCCAAGACATCCATTCCTGTTTTAATTGGGCATGCTAGTGATGACAAGTTCATTAAGCCCCATCACTCTGATCTTATCTTCAAATCCTATGCGGTATTATTTTGTACCTTTGAAATATCTTCAAAGAAGTTGGGTGCTTTTTCCCACACTGATTCTGAGAAAGTATCTAACCAAGTTTGTATTTTAGGGGGATAAAAATGTGATTAAATTTAATGGTGATCACAACTCTTCTCGACCACAGTCCTTCTATGATTCAGTGTCCAGTTTCTTCTGCAAAGTTCTCTGCCCACCTCAAGTTTCTAGTCTTCGAAGTGAACTGGAGAAATATTATGATCTGGGGGATTTAAACATTGGCTCTGGTGGCGACAAGGTAGCCTCTTGAGCGCATCAACTTTATTATTGATGTAGAATTCTATGTGCATGCTTCCTTTTAAAAGTACAAGTTTGCTAAAAGTAAAAGTCACCTTTTAGAAGTAAGAAATTTTTGCTTCTACAAATGTACTTTCCACAACTATCAAAATGCTTGGGTTTAGCAAAAGGGGCTGGTACCTCATAATAAGGTGAATGAAGGTTTGAATCCTCACTAGGAGTGTCCACATCTAGTACCCGACCGTGCATTGAATAGGGTTGCCTACAATAGGACACCCATGCACAAAAAGAAAAAAGGTATTTTCCAGAGTACTTCACATGAAAAAAATGTTAACCAAACATAATGGCGCTTTTTTAAAGGACTTTTAGCATCTGAATAGTGATAACCAAACAAGCCCTTTGTTATGACCATTGCCACTGGTTGATTCAGTTCATTAACTTAAGCTTCTCATATCAAACAGTAACCAAGTCATCAATTTTTTATTCCTTCGTTTTTGGAGAACTTCTTGTCCTTGGCTTTTTTATATTGCTCTTCAATAAATTCATTTTCCCCTTTTCTATTAAATAAAAATGTAAAATAAAATATTAGCCAATTTATAAACATGTCTTTCTTCAACAGTCCCACCGTCACTAAGAGGAATGGCAAATACAATGGACTAATGGAGGCACACGAGTAGCTTGTTTAACTTGGTGCGAAGAAGGGAAAAAACTGCCTATTTTATGAAAAGTATTTTAACGGTCAGTTTTAGGGAAAAAAACTCATGAAGTGGCTTTAATGATAATATAGAATATATTTCTGTATTGGGAAAGCGGTTTAAAATTATTGCCTCTCCATTTAAGCAAGGGCAAAGGAGTGTAATAATTTTTTTTTTTTTTGACTTGATATTATCATGTTTCAATTTTTCCTTGCTTGATTGCCAGAGCATACTGTATGAGATCATTTCTACCCTGCGATCTGCTGCTAGTGCCGTGGCAAGTTCGTCATCTGCTCCTCCATGCATTTCAACCATAAAATCTGTTAATGAACTTCTTTCCGAAGTTGAAACAGAGACAACTGTTGAAGTATCCTGCTTTCCTTTTCTTCATGTTATTTTCTGCATCGCCTTTCTTCTATTAGGCTGACTTAAAGTTTCTATTGCTAGGAGACTATGCATGACCATGATGAAGCTGGCCAAGATTCACATTTACAGGTGATCCCTCAAATGCCTACTGAGTCAGAAATTGTGTAGCTTCAATTACAATACTCCCTCTATTCCTTTTTATAAGAAACAACTGCCACACATACTCTGTTCTTTTTTATAAGAAACTTTTAGAGAATGTCTTATTCTTTACTTCTTACTTTCCCATTTTACCCTTATTTAATTACCCATATTTAATGTCAATATAATAAATTTTCACAACCCTCGGAGGCCTATTACTTCTACCATATTTATTTTCTTATTCTCTCTCTTCTGTAATCCTCATTATAATAATTTCCTTGTTCTCTCTCTTATTCCCTATGTCATCATAAATAAGGGTATTTTAGTAAAAAAAGGTTACAATTTTGACACATATATTGTTCTTAACCGACACTTCAAACTGCGAGATTCAGTTGAACGTTTCTTATAAAAAAGAATGGAGGGAGTAATAGATTGTGTTGTAGAACTTTTCAAGATTGGACTATGCAAACTAGAAATTACTGTTTTGGATAAAGAGATTGCTCAATCAATTTCCATATCGCTCATGATAAATATGATAACTTGAACATCAATTTCAAATGCATACCCCATTTTTGCACTGTACTGATTGCTAATTCCTGCATTAAGCATGTATCAGTTCTCTTGTTGCACGAGTAAAGGAACTATTTTCATACCTGATATGGACATGGGTGTGGAATAAGGCAATTTTTTCCAAATATAAAGTTATACAGCAAATGTACCAGGAAAATAGAAAAAAAAATATATTAAACCTACTATATATATGGCAATAAAAAACCTACTATATGTAATAAACCAAAAACAGTATGTTTCAAAAAAAAAATTCAGAAAGCTGTGCATGCAACTTCATGTATATTAATTCTTCTGCTAAAAATGTTACATCATTAAGATTCAGAATTCAAAGCCTATAGGCACATCTACAATTTATCCAACACACCAATTTTTTTATTATAAAAAAAACTGCACGATACTTGTTTTTAAGTGTGCAAGGGTACCTGTGCCAGGTTTGTTCGAACCTGTTACAGATGCAACTTGAATATAATAGTATCTGTATTTTATAGTTCTCTTACCAAATGGTGCTTGGCTACAAATGGATCAAGTTATGGGTGTGAAGATATTTATGGTTCATTGCACTTTTATGGGTGTTCTTTTGCTCAGAAATCTCCCATATTTGCAGTTCATATTATGTTGGCATGGCATCACTGGACATTTGCTTGAATGTTTTTACAGGATAAGCTAAATGGTCCAACTGAAGAATGTTGCTCATTTACCAGCTCCAACAGAGAAAGTTGGGGCAGATGTTCATCTTTAGGGGGCAGTGATGGGGAATCTTGTGCAGATTTCAGTGCTGACAATAGCTGCTCTCAGGTCTCTCCCCCCCCCCCCCCCAGTACTTTCACTAATTTGAACTACGATCCCTTCAAGTGAGGACATCAAATAACTCTTGCTGGAGTTGTTTATTCTTAGTTAGAAGCACATAAAATCACCAATGACGATCGCGAAAATATATGGGTTAACTCAGTAAAATGGTGAAAAATGATTGTGTCGCAGTATCCTTTTATGTGAGGATCAAAAGGCCACAAATAAATGCATTTGAGTCAATCATTCAAGTCCATTTTCTAAGTATGTGAATCTAACACTTGTACAAACTATGCTACCATATTTAAAATTGCATGTAAATGTTGTGTCATATCTAATTCACCAATTGATAAGTTTGGTTTCATGTGCTTTTTGACTGCCAGAATATCGGGGATATGTTTGCTACACCTTTGCGAAGCATGAAAGAAAAATGTTCAGATCTTACTGAAGAAAATGAAGAGACAGAAAAGAAAGAGGATAAGAAGGAGGAGAAGAAAGAGAAGAAGAAGAACAAGAAGATGGAGAAGAAAAAGAAAAAGAAAGGTGAAAGTACAGACCCAAAAGCACCTAAAACTGACAAATTTGACAAACTGGAAGCTCTCAGCAGACGCATCCGGCTTTGCATTCTAAGAGGAGCTATCCATCGACGACGTAGCTCCTCTTGAATTTAACTAGGATCTCCTTTGGATTCTCTCATTTTAGGCTAAAAAATGTGGCCATTTTGAGCAAATCTTAGCCCATTGAGTTGATTTTAGTGGCCTGAATCAATTAAGAATTTAAGATAGCCACTTACTGTTGAAGAAAAATCAAATTTGGAACGTTCAAAATGAATGAACGGCTAAAATTTGTTCAAAATGGTTCATTTTCCTACTTAAAAATTGAGAGAATCCGCTCAACTTAACTGCTCTGTTTGTAATTGCATCATACATACTTTGTTAAAGGCCATTGCTTTTAAATATGTAGGGCTTCTGTAATTTCTATCATTATGTCTGAATGAGCCTTAGGATTTAGTTATGGAAGCAAATCTTTTCTTTCCCAATTGCGTAGGCCTCTTTTTTCTTTCTTTTTCCTCTCTAAACCACAGGTAGTTAAATAATGTTACAGCTAATTCTGGATTCTTAGTTCTATCATTTTTCTTTGGGCTTCAATGATGCCTTCCGTTTTTTTTAAGGGAAAAAAAAAAATCACGAGCAGCCCCAGCATTTTCAAACAACCCCAACCCCACAAACATATCAAAAGCAGGCAGCACATGGCAATTAACTAAACCAAAACCAGAGAGCAGAAAAAATCAAGCATTTCAAATCAACCAACACTGTTTATCTGGGTTGCTGAATTAGCTAAAGTTATACATCTTTTCAAAGAAAGGGTTAGTAGGTCTTACCATTTGATTCAATTTTGATTTTGGTTAATATAATTTTAAATCATAGTTTTTTTTTTCTTATAATTCTTTTTATTTAAAATGTTGGCCCCTATAGTTTTATAAAGATGTGATTAATAATGTTAGCTTAACGTAAAGTATATGGACTAAAACTAAAACTCGTTAAAAATATAGAGATTATAACCAAATCTTGTTAAAAATATAAATAAAAAATTTCCCATTTTTTAGGGAAAATTGGGGAAAGTCCCCATTTGGCAATTCTATTTGGTTAGAAGAACTTGGTACAACTATTCTTAGAACATGTAACTCTTCTTTAATTATGTGTGACATATCTTCAACTATGAGTAAAACTCTTCAATATGAAAGTTATTTGCACATATTTGAATATCTGTTTTGCAAAACTGAAGAAGAGTAGTACCCACTGAAAATGAGTTCACCCTCTCAAATTGATGAATTCGGGCCTGTTTGAGAAAGCGTTGCAAAAGCACGTTCACGTAAGTCGAGATAAAACTTCTCTTATAAATTTACCTCGTATACTGTAAATCACATTGAAAAAGTAACTTCTATCACTAATCCAAACAGGCACGAAATCAAATTTGAAAGTAAGAAAACAAAACATGAATTCAAAATTGATTGATTTATACTCTATATTGCATTTAAGTTGTTTTTTTTATTTACACTTTTAATGAGTTTTGATTTGGTCCTTACGAGTTTTGGTTTTCGTCCCCAAGAGATTTAATTTTAGTCCATATGCTTAATAGTGTTAATGACCATTAACACCATTAAACTTATATCTAAGTCTTTATAAAACTATATGAATTAATGTTTGGACAAGAGAAGTACAGGTACAAAAACCTATGATTTGAAAACTAAAAACAAAATTTTATTAAATTGTAGGGATTAAATATGATATTAAACCTTAGGAAATGTTAAAAGAAGTCATTTTTCAAGGTTATCAAACCCAGACTAGACCGGCCGAGTCAGATAAAAAACCAGCGACCCATCCATGAAACCGATCCAGGCAGGTCTCTAAACTGGTTTTATGTGCAAGTTGCTGGGTTGACTTAGTTGCCTTTTTTAAAAAAAAAAATTAATATTTTGTACGGGGTAGATGGCAATATTAATCGAAGTTAATGATAATTTTTATGTTAATGACTATTAGTTTAATGATTAAAGGATTGTAGGTAAGAATATTTTATTATCATCTATCTATTTTGCTGATTTGCTAGGAAGGATATTTATAATTATTGATTATAGTGTCATTGGATGGTCGATTGATACTATAATGTTAATATGTTAAAGAAATTATAAAGAATGTTGGATAAGTATATGATTATTTTGTTAGTGATTCAATGTATTACATTGGTTTTGGATAATATGATGCTATGATGAAAATTTAAATTATTTTTTAACATTTTATTTCCCACTGGTCTAGCCCTGGGTTGACTTCAAGCTGACCCATAACACATTCCCTCGATCGATTCAGAAGCCAATTTGGGTTTGATAACCTTGTATTTTCCAAATGTGAAGTGTGCTTGAACTTTTCTTTTTCCAACAAAGAATCTAATGGTATTAAAATCAAAGAAAGTTACAATGTTTCATAAGCAGAAACAAAAAATAACAAAACAAACAAAATGACAAAATAAACTCCAAAATTAGCAAACAAACTAGAAAAACAAGTATTCAAAAGTTCTTCAATACATCAGGAACATGAGACTAGATTTAAAATTTCTTCAACACCTTATGCCAAAAAGGCCTGCAGCAATGACGGAGATTGAAATACCCAATCTAAAGGGCAGGACCCTTCTGATAAAGCTTTGACAATCCATCCAATCTAATTTGCTTTAACTAATAATATGAATATAGCATACAATTCATATTTGGATTGTTGTACCAAGGAAATGAGTTAACTTTCTGTACTTTTAATTTTTTTCCTATTTGGGTTATACTACCTCCTATCCTAATTATAAGATCTGACATATTTTAAATGACATAAACTAGGTCTTACATCTAGGAGCTTAAGAGTTCTATCTAGTTCTAGTTGAAGACTTAGGGCTCGTTTAGATTGAAGAAAATCAAAGGCGGGAAAGGGAAAATTGAATTTTCCCTTTGGTGGCGGCAATTTAGATCGCAATTTTCTCATGAAATCGTTTTCTCGCCGCCAGCCATTTTCATCTGTTTAAATGGGGTTTCCACAAAAAATGGTTGGAACCCATTTTCCAGTGCTTAAGGAAATTTGCCAAAGGCCTAAATGCCCTAATGTGACGTTGGATTTGATATAAAAAGGTGAGGAGCTCAGGGGAATTCACACAGCCGAACCTGGAGAAAACATAGGGAGCTAAAGAATAGAGAGGGTGAGAGGCTTTTTCTAGCGACGACGCGACATCCGATCAATCTCGAAGAACATGTGGATTTCTTCTTCTCCATCACTGTGGTTGTTGTGTTCTTGTTTGCATTGAATGTGATGCACCCATGGTCCTTGGTTGTTTGTGTTGAGTTAAATGAAGAGGCCCTTGCCCGTCAGGGCTTATTCGAAATAGGTGGAGGTGGTGCGCACTCCATGGCTGAGAGAAATGTTGGTCGACTACAACATGACTATGAAATACCCATGTGGTGAACATGGTTAAATCCATGGTTATTAAAACCAGACTATACCAGCCAGTTTGACCTCGAAACTAGCGAACCAATCACCTAACCGGTCCGATTTGACTGGTTCATTGTTTATTTAGAATTTCCTGACTTCAAAAATTAATATCTAATTCTACATATTTCCAAAAATTATAAATTACGACTATGCAAAGTTTGAGATGTCTACTTTCTAATGTAAAAAGAATCACTGAAAAATATTATGATTTGATCCTAAAAAATTCTCAAATTCCAAAACTATTCGAAAAAATATTCTCGTTCAAGTTCAATTCGTCATTGGTTTGGCTCTAGGTTAACTCCGGTTTGACTCCGATCTGAACCACTAACCCTTGACTCACTACCTAGACCGGTTCAATGATTTGTCTAAGTTTAATAATCTTAGTTAAATCTGTGATATTCCACACAAGGGAAGCAGTCTTGACCAGATAAGATTGGTGAGTGCATAATAGTTGAGGATGAAGTGAGATAACTATCTCATAACCATGACATAGCCATGAGTTAAATTAGACCACAGAAAGTGATTGTGACCACGTGCAAGTAATGGGTATGTAATGGTTAATAGTAAAATTGTTTTAGCCTTGACCATGAGCTACACATCACATGCATGTGGTTGAAATTGTTTTTCATTCATTCATGTATGACCATAAGTGATTAGTGAGTAACTCATGGTTATTGTTCTTTTATGTTATGAAAAAATAGAGGCAAACATAATTTCTTTCTTCCACGTTTTTACTACATGTAGCCTATGGTGGTTTAACTGTTCTTATACAAGAATTATTTGAAATGATTCATGACCATGAGTTGCCCATGGAATGCTTATGGTTAGAGGGGCCAAAATGAAAACAATGGCCTTTAAATAATATTTTTAAAACAATTTCCTTTAAATAATATTTTTTTAAATAGAGACAAAAATGTCTTTTAACTCATTTTCCTATCTTATTTTCTTCCAATCAAATAAATTTTTTCCTATTAACCTATTTGCTTTTTCCGTGCTAACCAAATATTTTTGTGGTAAAATATTTTTCATTCCTTTTCATTCTTTTCCTTGTCATTTCATTCCTTCCTAACCTTTTCTTTGATGCAAACGGGCTCTTGGTTACAAAAATCAGATCAAGTCAAGCAAAACCTCGTATCACCATAGCAGAAACCAGAAAGAGCCATCAGTATTTAATTTCATCTCACTAATTTAAACTAGTTGCCATACCTTTCCCTTGACTAGAGCCTGTATCATCAATCATAGCCTTCAAAATCGTCGTTCGGGAATAAAATTCTGAGTGAAGAAAATATATTCTTCACGAGTCGATGGAATCTCTGTTGAGTCGGGCTGAATGAAGGAGAAAGAAGAATGAAATGGATGATCACCAACCATCTTTGTAAAAGAACGTGTAACGCATTGGAGTGAGGAACATTGGCATTTACAAAATTGAATGAAAAACACAGAACATCCGATGCGCAACTTCTTCTTAACTCACTGTGCATCTCCGGATCGCAGGTTTCGTCTCATCTTCCATTTGAATGATTCCCTCTCATTTTCTTCATCTTCGTCTTCATCTTCTTCCCTTGTCCCCACCCATGAACATGTTTCTCATCTTATACTGGAGCAAAAGTCAGCCTCACAGGCTCTGCAGACTTTCAAATGGGCTGCTACACTCCCTCACTTCACCCACTCGCAATCCACATACCGCGCCTTGATTCATAAGCTCTGCACTTTCCGTCGTTTCGATACCGTCAAGCAACTGCTCGATGAAATGCCTCACTCACTTGGTTCTCCCCCTGGTGACGATATATTCATCACCATAATTCGGGGCCTGGGCCGTGCAAGGATGATTCGACAGCTCATTAAAGTTGTTGATTTGGTTTATAGGTTCCATAGCAAACCATCATTGAAGATTTTCAATTCAATATTGGATGTCCTCGTCAAGGAGGACATTGACATAGCTAGGGAGTTTTATCGGAAGAATATGATGGGAAGTGGTATTGAGGGTGATTATTATACTTTCGGAATTTTAATGAAAGGACTTTGCTTCACCAATAGAATTGGTGAGTGTTTTAAGCTATTGCAGTTGATGAAGTCTCGGGGAATTATACCAAACACCGTGATTTACAACACTTTACTCTATGCGCTTTGCAAGAATGGGAAGGTTGGGAGGGCTAGAAGCTTGATGAATGAAATGGAGGAGCCCAATGATGTAACATATAACATACTCATATCTGGGTATTGTAAAGAAGAGAATCTAGTTCAAGCTCTGGTGCTCCTAGAGAAGAGCTTTGGCATGGGTTTTGTGCCAGATGTTGTTACAGTAACTAAGGTTGTAGAAATTCTGTGCAATGCCGGGCGTGTGATAGAGGCTGTTGAGGTTTTAGAGAGAGTTGAGAGCATGGGCGGACCAGTGGATGCAGTGTGTTATAACACTCTAATAAAGGGCTTTTGTAAGGTGGGAAAACCAAAAGTTGGGCTTCATTTCTTGAAGCAGATGGAGAGTAAAGGTATCCTTCCAAATGTAGACACCTATAATATTCTGATATCTGGTTTTTGTGAGTCTAGGATGTTAGATATGGCTTTCAATCTTTTTAATGACATGAAAACAGATGGGTTAAAGTGGGACTTTGTTACTTTTGACACAATGATTAGAGGTTTATGTTCAGAAGGAAGATTTGAAGATGGAATCATAATTTTGGAACTAATGGAAGACAGCAAAGAGGGCTCTAGAGGGCGTATCAGTCCTTATAACAGCATAATATATGGTCTATTTAAGCAGAATCGTTTAAATGAGGCATTTGAATCTTTAAGAATGATGGAAAAGTTGTTTCCTAGAGCTGTAGAGCGAAGTTTGGAGATTTTTAGATGCTGCAAGGAGAGGACAATTGAAGATGCAAAGAAGGTCTATGACCAAATGATTAGAGAAGGTGGGATTCCAAGTATTCTCGTTTTTGACTGCCTTGTTCATGGATTTTCCCAAGAAGGTCGTGTACGCGAAGCAATCGAGTTGATAAATGAAATGATTGCTAATAATTGCTTTCCAGTTCCATCTACATTCAATGCTATTATCACTGGGTTTTGTAGACAGGGAAAAGCTGATAGTGCCCTCAAATTCATGGAAGACATTGTTGCAAGAGGGCTTGTGCCAGACACAGAGACATATGCTCCTCTGATTGATGTCTTCTGTAAGAAGGGGGAACTTCAGAAAGCCTTGCCCCTCCTTATAGAAATGATAGATAAGGACATTATTCCTGATCATTTCATTTGGAATTGTTTGTTACTTTGTATTAGTGAAGAAAAATATTTCAAGGATAAGAATCTTTTTGATTTAGATAACCTTCTACGGCAGATTTTGGGGACCTAGATTTGTTTCCAATGGTATTTGCACTTGTACTGTTGTTATATTTGACTGCAGTGTCGTTACATTATAGATGAAACCAATTAAATTCATAGTTGATTGACAAAAGAAGTCATGGCTCTTTGCCTGGTCAATCACTTTTTTGCAAATGAGCAGGAATATATAAATAAAAACGGAGCATCGTTGAAATGAATTTCCCTGATGGACTTATCGTGACTAATGAGACCTGAGTTTCACATTAAAAATAAATATGTTTATTTAACATTGATGCTGACCACACCTCCACAGGACAAGTAATATCTTGTATATATTGTAAGTAGGATTTAGTAGGCAACTAATTAAAATTTTTATTTTTTATGCAGTGCGATTGAGGTGGTGTGATAGTTCTTGGGTTTTGTGGTGTAGCATGGGGGCAAGCTTAAGAGGAAAAGATGGCTAATATGAAGGCAAAAGTAGAAAAATGATGTTTAGTTTATTCTTTTGAATTTGAAACATTGAATGTAAAACATAAATGTTACACCAATAAGGATTTATTCACAAAATGTTTCCAAGTTGAATCTTATTTCAGTAAATCCATCAGGTCTACAGTTGCTAACTCAATTCATAACTTATTGGATTTGCACTTTCAATTACAAAAATTAATAAATAAATGAAATAATATTCCATTTCAAATATTTAGAACAAAAATAAATTGTGACCAGTATATTCAGTGTAATCGAACTTATCTGATTTGACATTGGATATGGATTGAATATCATCATTTATCAAAGCTCACAATTCACTTTGCTCCAACATGCAATTCTTTTTTGGGTCAGCGAAATCAAATCCCCAGACTTTATCCCTTACCTTCTCATAGCACTAATATTAAGTTACATATAGTTTGCTAAAAATAATTTCATCTGAATCCCTTGATTTCAGGTTTTACGTCTCACATCGCAATCTCAGATTATCCAGCTCGTGGAAGACCTTATACTCAAGAATTTTATTATAATTAAACAACGTGATTGTATTGTTGCCTTTCCTCTTCAATCATGAACATCAACATCTAGCTTCTCGATTTGAGGTTTATTGAGGATTCAATTATAAAGTGAATCACTAATAGTCCTCTGTCAAAAAGGAAAAATCCTTCTAATGCGTATCGTTAATCCAAATAAGGAATCCGTGGCACACAGAGCAGTATACTTTTTATGTGCCTGACAAGCATAAAAAGCAAGAATAACCACCAACATCCAAATGATACAGTGATGAACAAGAGTAAGGAACAGATATCAAGATAGTAGAGATCAACCCAATTTACATGATGTCTCTGAACGTAATTTAAACGTGGAAATTTAGCTAACTGTTTAAACCTAATAACGTTGGGAACCTATGATGAAAAGGCTCAATGATCTATCAAGAATACAATCACCCATCTGACCTTAAAAATGATGATATCGTCCTAATTGACAAGCTAAATATTACCACCCAATTACAGTTTGCCGCCGCCAACCTTCTTCATTTCCTCATTACTTCTGGTAGGTATTCCTAGCGAAGGATCAAACTGCTCATGGGCAGGAGACACTCCGTTTAATGACTGACCCGATGACATGCTCGACTCAAGTATATGATGTGGAAGCACCATTTCAGGTTTAGAATATGCTCCCTCCGTGCTCACCCGCTGCTTTTTTGTCATTCTCTTCTCTCGAGGGCTGTTGGTAGGGGAACCAGCATGGCAACCAGAATCTGGTGTTAATGGTTCGTTGGGAGATGAAAAGGATTCGTCGATTGAAAGACTCTTTGCCGGAGCACGTTCTTTGGCAGCTTTTTCCTGAAGGGGGCACTCAGATGTAGGGGCAGGGGTTGACGGGTCATTCTTATTGTCAGGGTCTTGGCAGGTGTCAACTGGCACTGAGGCTGCATCCCCGGAGCCAGGTGCTTGGGAAAGAACACCACTGAGCCGCTGCTGATCTTCAATTATCTTCTTCAAGTATTTACCCTGGGCTTCAATCCGAAGCTGTAGCTGTCTCTGAACCTGTTCCACATAAAACATCAGAAAATGGAACGCTTAACATCTTAGCCCATGATATTGTTATTTCAAGTTCAAAGCATCTTAACCCCTGATGTGTCTATAATCTATCTGTTTTCCTCCTCATGATTGAAGGCAGAGAAACCGTTAGCGCATTTGGATAGATTTTTTACTTGAAGGTTGGGGTGTTTGCCACCTAACTACTGACACCAGTTCAATTCCCCCCGAATGTACAAGCATAAAACTAGACTCAACATGTATCTTAAAAAATCATCATTCCTATTTTATTTAGGAAATAAGTAATACAAAAAAGTTATTCATATTTGTAATATCTAAGCATCTTAGAAATAAGTGCTTAGACACCTGAACAACTAAACTCCCCATTTACGCAGGGAGGGGAAACCATTTTTGAATAACAAACAGACATTAATTGCCCTCACTTTGTCTGTGTTTGCCTCAGTGCCCATGCTTCCTAATTTATACGCAATATGGCTTGGTCCTACTACCAAAGGTTATCTGTCATGTTCCTTCAATGGCTCACACACTACTGACTCAACTTAAACCCAGAGTAAACATTTACAATTGGGACGACAAAACACGGAGAAGAGACTACCAGAATTTTTATAATCAAAACCAATTCAGCAAATGACAAGAGTCAAAAAGAGAAGACTTCATCTCATGTTATGATTAAATTCAATAGAATTGAATTGAAACTATCATAACTCAAAATTCGCCAATAAAATATACAAATCAACCAGTACCAAAAAAAAAGAAAAAAAGAAACCTGCCTCTAATTGCTCATGTAATCGCTTCTGCACCTCCATTTGCAGCTTTAGTGCTTCAGTAATCTGCATCCCTCTGGAAATATATGGATAAGCCCACTAGTAAGTTTCTAATTTATCCCACCAGACCTCATGAACCAACCAAAATATTAGAATACAAAAATACATGCTTCCCCCTAAACTTTGGCGGCACTAAACATATAGAAATAGCTTTCACTTTTAATATAGCAAAACAGGCATAAATTTGACTCCACTATGAAAAAGCAAATCAGATGGAAGATATTGAGCTGAATGAGTACCGATAAGAAGTAATTTTTTTTATGGTAAGCTTTCACATATATGTACAGGCTGTCTTCATTCATTCATCAACCTGTTCAAGTATGAGAATCAAAACGCAAAAGAGTGGCCATACTCACGGTGAACCATCCAGATTGGAAAGCATATCCCCTGTTTCTTTCTTGTCATCTTTTTTCCCTACCATTAACAAAATAAAAAGGCATCACAAACATTCTACAATAATATGATCAGGAAGGTTAGAGCTAGAAAGTAATCGGCCCAATGGGCTCATAAAAACCCATTAAAAGACTGTAAAATTAATTAGCATTTGAAACCAGAACCAGGATTGGATAGACATACCATCAGAAGAGGAGTCAGGGAGATATTTAGCAAGACGATATTTCTGGATGAATTAGACAATCCGTGTGAATAAAAATTGATGTCACAGCATAACCATTATAGAAATCAGCCCTAAAAATCGCATTACCTGCAGATGGCTTTTGACGTGATATATTGTTAAGCCTTGTACACCCATCACTCTGAGGACACCTTTAGGTGTGGCACCTGAGAAAAGGTTATTAGAAATTTAGATTCTATTATAATGTATGTAATTTCATGCAAGATCTTCATCCAGAATTTGGGCGATGCAGCCAACAGATTTGATAGACATATGAAACACTTGAGCAGGCAGATTTGAAATTATATCTTTTACTGTCTAATGCATCTTATTCAAAATGATTCTCATTTGACCCTACCAGAGTGCCATTGGGTAGACATGTTCATCCAATAATTTTGTTGTGGAAAGCGCTTCACACACACACGAAGAGGAAGGGGGGGGATTAATAGTTGCTAACAGCCACCAAGTATCCAGTAATGATGTAAATTGACGACAACAAGACACTTTAGTTCCAATAGGCGCTAAACAAGAGGGTTGGCATTCTAATATATAAATATGACTTATGTTGGGTGGGACAACAACATGAAGAAACCATTTCCATTCTCCAGGTAAAAAAATATAGGCAAGGAAACTCACGATCAGGCCCACCAAGCTGCGCCACAGCATCAACAAAGTGTTCATGGAGCTCATGTGTCCAGCGTAGCCGCTGCTTTGAGCTCAGATTGGGATTGTTGGTGAGACTATTCCCTCCATTGACTGGGTCCATTGTACTGCCACCACGATCAAATTGCTGACTATGTACCAACGAGTTGCTTCCTAGTGGACTTGAACTAGTAACACTGTTTGGCTGATACATTTGTCATTTATCTGACAGAAAAAAAAAATAGAAGTAAAATAAATTATGAGAATTATTGTTAACATCTCAAACTTCACTACAAGTGGAAAAGTAGGTTGATGAAATATTTGGGATCAGAAATCCACACGAAGTAGACTCAATCTTGAACAATTGTTCAGGCCTCATTTTATAAATGACTTTGCTTGATTTCAAACAAAGGCACTTTAAAATCAGAGGAAAAATAAAATCAAAGCCACAAGCCTTACTGACGATAAGCTCAACACCTGAACTGAGACTATACTTATAATGGCAGTGACTCAAGATAAGCATAACTTCAAGAGCCACATAGGATTTCCCTAGTCTAACATATGCATATGGTCTTTCACCTTTTCAAGTTAAAAAAGATGTGATGACTAGCTTTATCCGCACCCACTTGCCAACCTGAATCATGCAATTTACATGTCCAATCAATTCTTGACATTATAAGGAACTAACATATTTGGTGCCACATTTAGAACCCCAAAAAAACCACTCAGATGACCAGAAGGCGTATAATTCTGAGTAGACTCTGATGTGGAATGAAACATTTTTCTATGAACATGGACAACTATTAAAAAAATTATATAACTACTCCCTCTGGTCCTATTTATAAGCAACTTTCTCTCTCATAGGAATAGTCCCTTTTATAAACAATTTTCACTTTTTGTCCGAAAATGTAAGCTTCTTTTTCCTATTTTACCCTTATTAAATACACATTCTCTCTCATATCTTATACTTCCTCCGGTCTTATTTATAAGCAGCTTTCTCTCATATAGGGTTGGTCTCTTTTATAAGCAACTTTCACTTTTTATCTGAAAATGTAAGCTTCTTTTCCCTAATTTACACTTATTAAATACCCATTCTCTCTTATATCTTATACTCATTTTTTCTCATACTTTTTATCTATTCTCTCTCCTATACTCTATTTATAAATAGGGGCATATATGGAAAAAACATAACATTTTTTACACACTTATTACTTTTAACTACCAGTTCATTTTGCACAATTAAGGGGAAAGTTGCTTATAAATAGGACTTGAGGGAGTACTCATTATCTCTCATACTTTTTATCTATTCTCTCTCGTATACTCTTTTCATAAATAGGGGCATATATGGAAAACACATGGCATTTTTTACACACTTATTGCTTTTAACTACCAGTTCGTTTTACACAATCAAGGGAAAAGTTGCTTACAAATAGGATGAAAGGAGTACATTCTAAGTAGACCCAACAAAATTAATTCTGTCAAGTAGCCCCAAATTTCCATCTACAGTCCAAGTAGCAGTGACATCATCAACCAAATCAACGAAAGTATCAAGCAAGAAACTTGGGCATAAGCAGAATAACGTTATTTTGATTGTTTTTTTTTTTTTCATGTGAAAAAATCATTTCAATGATCAAGATGGACAATTTTAGGTTGCTTGTTACTGTGATTCTTAGGTTGGATTCTGGACTGTCATGAAATGATCATCTCATACTTCCCAGACGTGCTAACGGGATTAAATTGCAACAGTAATACGAAAAAATAACACCAAACCGTGAGACTCTAAGAAAGGTCAAATAGTATATGTGTAGACAGAATAAGATATGACATGATCTTAGATCATAAGCATTAGGAGAATGATAGAGGCCAGGATTGCATGAGATGCCTAATCCCATTTTAAGTAGCCTAGAAGAAATAGAAGAACCATCGTTGTGATAAGCTGGGAAATTTATTGAAGGGAGCAACTAGTGCGTGTTGGAAATTTGGAAGGCATTAAAGCTGACAAAGTTTCATCACGTAAGTACCTCCGAATCAGAAATCATACCCAAAAGTGAAGTTTCAATACTCAAACGCAAATAATTACACAGCTGACCAGCCGAAATGCCAGAAACTCACGATATGATGAAAACCAAAATGGTTAGGGTTTTGAATAAAACGATCAAGAGACCGAGAAAGTTTGAAAATTTTCTATCACCCACGCGATAGACAAAAGCGCCAGATCCCAGAGCACCCAGCATATAAACTTTAAAAATGAGAAAGGTGAAGGTCAAATTCAAAAACAAAACCAGCTTGAAGAGGTAAAGAACGAGAAAAGGAACACAGAAGATGCGCAATTAAAGATGAAACACCCGAAGGGAGAAGGAAACTGCAGAAGCTGCAGCTACAGAAAGAAGCAGAGAAATCGAGGAAATTAAAAAAAAAAAAAAAAAAAAAAAAAACTCCGAAGGTGTACGTACCAGATCTAGGAAATCCAAGATATTGAAAATACTGCCCACGCTCCTTCAAATTCGGAGTGATGTGCCTGAGCGTTGTGGGTCTGAAGTTGTACTATATATTGCAGAGACGTTAGGAGGAGTAGGGACCAACAACGAGGAAGGCAGGAATAGGCGAGAAGACAATAACAGCAAAGGGAAGACTGAAAAGTGAAGCAGGTGGTGTGTTGATTTGGGTTTGACCTCTACACCTTCACAGCACATTATCGAACGAACCACGTTTTTCAATTTTGGCAGTTCGAACCGTCATCTTTCCTCCATTTTCTGGTTTTACACAATTACATTGCCTTGAGTTTCCATTTTTTATTTTTCTTCATCATTACATTTTTTCTTTTTGAAGATCGGTAGAAAATACCAATTCAAAAATAGCATGATAGACTTGAGCCAATGCCAAAAGTCCATAGTATCAACAACTTATGAAGGTATAAAAAAACTAATGAAAATTTTGCAGAATCGTCCTTATGCAAATATGAATGAACTTCACTATACCACCCGATAGAAAAAGTTTATAGAATCAACAACTAATGAAAACTCCGCAGAATCATCCTTATGCCGTCTAACAACTAATGAAGGTAAAAAAATAATAATGAAAATTCTACCGAGTTATCCTTATGCAGTTACGAACTAATGAACCTTTAAAAAAACAAGAATAAAAAACAGTCAAACATTAATAATCAACAACACTAAAAAAAATTTGAATTTGGAGGAGTCATATGCTTACGCAGTTACGCCTATTCCATGATCCAAACTCAAAATATTCGAATACTTTGATTTAAAGATTGCACAAATATGTAATCTAGCCATATGTTTTGGAAGATGCTGCTACAGTTTGGGGAGTTGTTTTGATTGGCCAAAAAGAAGAAAACACTTCAACTAATGTGCTTAGGGCCACACATAACATAGAAATCACACTAAAATTGTGTGGACAATTAGCTAAAGCGGCATGTACGGTAGCAAAAATGACTGTAAAAGAGGGGAATCAGCAACATTAACATGGATTTGGTTTTCCTCCTTTGTAAGAGAAGGTCTGCTGCAGCATCTAGATTATTGGATCAGATCTCAACAGTTCAGATTTAATATATTATAATAATATTATTATAATATATAATAATAATATATATTAGCGGACCCTCCTTTTCTTCTTTGCAAAGGAGGAAAGCCAGATCCCATTAATATTGCCTTCTCCATTTGATATCCGAAAAGTGCTTAGCAAAATATGTTTGAGCATTCTATATTCTAGAACGGAATAGAACCTTCAACCTCAAATACAGGTTGAGCTCTTTCAAGATCCAAGAAACCAACTATCGCTTTTAATATCCCCAGTCAAACATGGGGATGCCTCTCTTCGATGCAAAGAAATGACTGTTCTTTTTCTTCTTGGTTTTGTTCTAAGTAACTAGAATCTTTGACATGGGTTTCAATCCCTTTGAGCTTACAGGTGTTACCATCCCTTCTGAAGCATCAATATAACATATAAATGTATTCCACCAAGCCATCTTCTTATACGGCTTATCTATCAGCTTTAGACACATTTTACTGTTCATAAGCTGAATTCCACACATATTGGGCTACGTGTAAGCTGCTGGCTCATGACAATGACTTCGCCCTTAGCTGGAGACCTAACTCAATTTAAATTCAAACTTTCAAACTCCCCGCCTAAAACATCTTTTTTTATTGCTATATAACTCATCATCGCTATTCTCTTCAATTTCAAACGGTTAGCCGCTGTTTCTCTCCACCGCTTACTGCGCAAATTTGGTCCTGATAAAAATCCTCTTTAGGTATGTACCATCTGCTTTTGTTTTACACCTTTCACCCAAACCTCTGTTTTCCGGCCAACTATATTAAACTAACTATTCATGTATTTCAATCCCGTCTCCACTCACTTTACATCCTCCTTATTCTATGCATGGCCAACTACAGATAAGAGTGAGGTATGCGTCGTGCATGCAGAGAAGAATCGGAGTTCATCTACAGCTTGCACAACTTTCTTCCACTCCTCTGTTTTTCCTCTAAGTCTATTAAACTTAGCCTTCATGCCTTTCCTTCCCGTTTCCATTCACTAAACATCCTTTTGTTAGCCTCAGTAAGCACTGTAGATGTTAGTTCTTGCAAGTAAAATGCTTTCTTTTGTATATGATGATGTTCTGGAAAGATGCTTCTGTAGATGTTAGTTCTTGCAAGTAAGCACTGTAGATGATAGTTCTTGCAAGTAAAACGATTAGCATGCGGATGCCATAACTTCCTAAGATTCCCAATCCCCGAGTCAATCTGAAGGGCTTTTTCACAAAACATATTTTAAATTTATTCGAATAAGGTATTGATTATCCTAATACACTTCAATTTTTCAAAGGAACTTATTGGAATACAAATACACTTTTCCTAATACATTTCAATTTTTCAAAGGAGCTTATTGGAATACAAATACTCTTATCCTTGTACACTTCAAATCTTGAAAGCTTATTTCTATAGAAGCTAGTATATTGGAATATGAATATTCATTATCAAAGGAGCTTAGTCGAATACAAATATCTGTATTCAAATAAGTGCTCATTTGGGATAACTTATTTTTTGACAATAAGTGCTTATAATTCGTGATTCATGGTATACGAGGTAAGTAATGTGAGAAGAGTTTTGTCTCGACTTATGTAATAAGTGCTTATTTCCCAAGAAAAAGCTATTCCAAACACTCACTAAGGTTACTTGGCAGCCTATTCTAATAAGGCCAAGTTATTCCAATACAAATAATATTATTTGAATAAGGCCAAGTGTATCGGAATAAGGAAAAATGTATTCGAATAAGGAAAAGTTAGGGGAAATACCAATTAAATACCATTTGAAATTGTAAAACCCTAAAAAGTTTATTAACACTTTAAAAAGACTTAAAGGTACCAAGTACTAAATTGAGTTTTTCAAGTTTTGACACATTTACCATTTTACCGCTCAAATTTTTTTTAAAATAATAGTGGTGCCCCTGCTAGAACACCACCGTCGGCCGGCTGCCGCCACTGGGGTGACCGGCAGGCCAAGACCCCCAACGACTGGAGCTCCGGTCGGTGGGAGCTTTTTTGATAGGGAAGGGGTTTTTTTTTTGAAAAAAATTATTTGAGAAATGATAAGGGGTGGGATCAAACCCATCCCACCTCTTTAGCAAAGGAGCATGGTGGCTATTAGGTCACTAAAGCTCCTTTGATATAAGACTTAAAGGTACCAAGTACTAAATTGAGTTTTTCAAGTTTTGACGCATTTACCATTTTACCGCTCAAATTTTTTTTTAAAATAATAGTGGTGCCCCTGCCAGAACACTACCGTTGGCCGGTCGCCGCCATTGGGGTGGCTGGCAGGTCGAGACCTCCAACGGCTGGTGCTCCGGCCGACAGGAGCTTTTTTGGTGAGGAAGGGGGGTTTTTTTTAAAAAACAATAGTTGAGAAATGATAAAGGGTGGGATCAAACCCATCCCACCTCTTTAGCAAAGGAGCATGGTGGCTATTAGGCCACCAAAGCTCCTTTGATATATATTTGCATTATTAAATATGTATAATATAATTAAAGACGTAGTAGCTTTGAAAAAGTCAATAATGGCTTTAACAAATTTAGTAATGGAAATAACAAAATTCGTAATGGTATTGACTAAACCGTTTGTTGATGAACCTTGACTTGCATGTTTTCGTCAGCATTTTTGCACAAAACGCTTTTATCAAAACCATTACAACTTTTGTCAACATAATTAATAAAATTGTCAATTTTATTACTGAATTTGTTAAAATCCTTTTATTTATATTATGAATGTTTTCATAATGGAATTTCATAATGGGATTGTCAAAACAATTACAATTTTTGTCAAAATCATTACTAAACTTGTCAATCTCATTACTAAACTTGGGACAATATATATTCTCCCTTCCAGTGAAAACCAAATTCTTTCACATTTTAATTGAAAGGATTAGAATATCTTTCATTAATCCATTAAATTAAGTTAGAAAAAAATACTATTGTAACAACTACAACGAAGCGTTAACCCATTAGGCGGGATAGACAATCCGAATCACATTTTGCTATTGTGCTTTATCATCAACTAAATCTTGCTTAAGGTAAATATAAATGTTTAACCTAACTATTTATTATAGATATAATAACCCGTCAGAGACGATGCGATGATTAAAGTTATTCTTCAAAGCTAAATTAAACTTAAAATAGTTAATTGATCATTAGTTTAAAACTAAGAAGCCAATTATTCATTATAATTATTATTTTGCAGATTCCCAAAAAACATTTCTTACACAAGGGGGGTGGGGGATAGGGCTATTCGGGATTGGGACGGGATCGGGAAATTCAATTTCCGATCCCGATCCCAATAAGTGTTCAAAAAGGAGTTTTTTTCCCTATCCTGATCTCGAGACGGCACAAAAAATTTTCGGGATCAAGATCAGGAATTTCCCAATCCCAGATTTCATTTTTAAAAAAAAAAAATTCTCTATATTGAATTTTTTATTGTGTTTCCTTTAATCTAATACAAATATATAATTTGTCTAATATCATATTGGACTAAATTAGTCTAATACAAATATATAATTAATCCAATACATGCTTAAAGTTGTCGATTCAGTTGCAAAAAGAACAAAGACAAGAACAAAAAATTAGAATTATATAATAAATAATAAATGAAATTAGCTAAATAAACTAAAAGAATATATACTAACTTCAGTGTGTTAGGGATTTTCACATTTAATTTTACATTTGGTTTTGCTTTCTTAAATATTTTAAAACAATACACACACACACACACACATATATATATTCGGGATCGGGAAAAAGTTGGGATCGAGAAGTCCCATTCCCGATCCTAATCCCAAATAATTTTTCCCAATCCCGAATTTTTCTCGTTTCGAAATTTTTGGGACGGAATTTTTGCTCAGGATCGGGACGAAAAGACCAAGACGAAAAAATGTTGCACAGTCCCAGCGGGGGAGGAAGAATAAACTCAATAAAGAGAGAAGAAGATAGATGGTTCGAGGGCCAAGATAAAGCCTGAAAAAAGGGTCCAAGATAAAGCAGGGCCATTGTCGCAAATCAAATCCATGCAAATTTTGGACTACCATGAGTGCCCTTTTTCCAACCAAGTCAGACCCTGATGACAAGTGACAACCACATTTGAAACATCCTTGGATTTGAAGACGGGCAGGACACATGTTAACCACATATTAGCCCTCCTCAAACAGTGAGAAAAAGACTCATTCAAATAAGCACACCCTCGCAGAACCCAATATAGACTTCAAAAATTTTGTTTGGAGCCAGTTTAGACTTAAATTAAAATATACAAAATCACCCAAAATAAATCATCAACACCTTTTTCATACCTGAAAAACACTCATCCAGAAGAAACTTGCATTACTGAACCAGTTAGCCCACTACGTTCCCTTTCCGCTTAAAGCACCAGAAAAAAAACGCCAGCTGACACTTAAAGTCAATGAAAGCGATTGTCCTAACTTCACCATTCACACGATCATATCTGATCCTGATCAACAGTGACCATCGTCACAGTACCGAGCAATGACCCAGGCAACAAAAGAAGAAAAAATAGTGAGTACAATACATTTAGGCGATGGGGCCATTGACACACCTCTTTTAGCTGTACCTACTCCTCCTCAATGAAATATAAAGCAGTTAGTATAATGGTACAAGAGTTGAGAGCTTGAGTGAGTTTTAACTACAATCACATGAATGCAATGTAGCTTTTGGTTTCCATCAGACTGATGCCATTTATTTGAGAAAGATAAAGAACATAAAGGTTAAAAACTACCAAGACCAATTTTCTTCAACAGTAAGAAAATGACCCAAGTCTGCAATTTTGACAAGACAAAATCAGAAACTAGTCTTCTTCATCTAGAAGATTTTGGTTTCTCCACAACACCACCAAAACAAGACAAGGAAAAATCCAGCATTCTTTACACAAGAGATGGCAGAGCTCCCTCCTGTAGAAGCATGCGTCAGAGGAACAATTCCCAGATCAACAAGAGTCACAAAAGAAATCATGTACTTTACACATCTCAAATCGAACAAGTCCCAGCTCAACAATGAGGGTTCTGTGGTTAGGGCTAACTCAAGAGTCACTAATGTGTTCAATGTAGCAAGTGAGGAGAAAAAAGGAGCAAGTAGCAGCAAGCTTCTACCAAGCTTATTGTCCATGTTGGATGTATCATCCTCAGGCAAGGGTAGGCCAAAATGGGAGCTCTGCTTTCAGTAACAAGAACCTCAAGTCAGATATGAATAATTTGCAGGCTTAGTTAATGGTCTCAGAAAGCTTTGAGAAACCCAGCTTCTTGAGGCGATTTGCTATAGGGGTAGCCCAGGCTTTATCTGAGTTTCCACATTTTATGTCCACAACTTCAACAATGTTAGATATCTTCTTATCATTTTTCTCCCTCATTGGACTTCTGTCCACCACAAAGCTATCAAAACCAAGCATGGGTATTCGATGGCTATGCCTGCCATTAGATTTAGTTTTCTGGGGAATTTGGGTGCTTCTGTGGATTCCACTGCTGCTACTAGCTTCATCAAATGATTTTCTTGGATGTAGTTTTTTGAGAGGTGTATTACTATTACTCGAAAGTGTTCGAGGTTTAGTTCTTGAAGTTACCTGCTTGTGTGGTGTAGAAGAGATCTGCTGCTCCAATTCCCTTGTCATTAAGGAACTGATTGTTCCAATGGTCCCTACCTTAATGGATCCCCCACCTCCCTTGATGCCTTCCAGAGTATGTGTCTGAGCCATGCTTCTGTTAGGTTCAATCAAAGATCATACGCAAGTGTTTGAGAATAGATAATCTTCAGCAGATTTCTTCAATGATCTGTTATATATTGCAGGGTCACCCAATTGTTTGTAAATGGTAAGATGTAAAGGGTGTATAAAAAGTCATAGTTTAATCATAAACTCTTACAGAGTCAGAAACTGCAGATTGCACAGAAAAGATAAAAGATCATCATCATATCATGCAAGATGAAATAAGCAGGAGAGATGGTGAGAGGCGCAGTTAGATTTATACCACCAGATAACATAATTCTCACTTTAGCGAAAGAAGAAAAGAAAATATGAAATCAATTAATTATAAAGCAGTACACTTAGTTACTACACATTTTTATGCAGCACAAGGAAGCCCATTTTCCATTAAAGCCAAAAATGCGATGAAGCAAAAAGACTAAGGATTGTTCAATGTATATAATGTGTGAACAATCTAAGCTTTTACAATCCTACATGCACACCAAACATCATATAACACATCCTGTATCAACAAATACCATCATTTCTAGCCTTAAATAGTACTCATGATACTCACGTGGCCATGATCTCAACAAAACGAGAGGGAAAAAATTCAAATATCAAGATATTTTATTTTCTATGGGAGAAGAATTGCATATCACATGCTCAGGCAGGGAATGGCAACTGCCATCACTTCCTATGCAACTTAGTAAATATAAAAGAAGGATTTATTAATCTACAAAAGAAATACATAAAAGGAACAGAAAGCAAATATTACTACCAAGCCAAAAGCATATGCTCAAATGCGCCAATAAGGAAGAGAGAATAGGAAGGGAATAGAAAATTTCCTTAAATCTTATTAACAATCAAGGGTGTACGCCAAAAGGTTTTCACACAACTTCCCAAAATATCTTAAATTCATCTCTTCATTACATTTCTATGCTTAGAGCTCCAAAGAAGGATACTGGAATCCCATAGGATAGCTTCAAACGCCCATTCAGAAACTTGACAAAATAGCCAAATCAAACCCAAGATATTGAAGTAGTTATGTAATTAATCCAAGATTTCCTATGATTTATGGAATTTCCGCAGAAAAACCTTGTAGTTGGTAGTTTTGAATGGACTTGATCCATTAATTAATCTATGCAAATGCTATTATGAAAATTTCAGCCCAATTGATTGATTCCAATGCCTGCGGGTTCGAGTACAACATTGGAAGACAACGATTGAGGTTGTAACAGTGAGCAAAGGTTGAATATTAAGAAAACTTAGCCAAAACACCACAAATAAAAGAAGGCATTTGCAAACTGAAAGCTCAACACATCTCAAAGCAGAAAATCAAAAGCAGAACTATAAAACATCAATTTAGAATAATCTAGAAATTTATACTCAAATATCTCTAGTTGAACATGGATATTTAAATCCTCATGAAAGCATGCAACAATAAAAAAGAAAAAAGAAAAAGAAAAAAAAAACCAACCAAGCAAACGATTGAAAAATCAAAGTAGAAGAAGGAGCTCACCCAAGAATGGAAGTAGCGAAGGATAAAGAGGCTTAGTGTGCTTCAACGGAAGCTACTCCAGCAAATCTGAATCCACCGGAACCAAGTAAACCAGAAGCAAAATTGAGCAAAGACGAAAAACAGAAGCGCAGATCTAGGCGAAGCGCAGGGTTTCTGGGTTCAGGGGCTAGTGTTCCGAGTCTGAACAAAAAGGTCTCCTTTGTGGTTTCGTATTGAGAAAAAGTTACAAGTAAATGACATTCAGTAGTGGAGACACTATTCCGATTAGTAGTAGAAATTATTTTTATAATGTGATTTATGGCGTATGAAATAAGTGTGTGTTTCAGATATCTTATAAGAATAAACTTATAGGTAGGGAGGAAGATGTGGCATGTCAGAATTTTGATTCTCTAATGGAAGATTGGCTGCAGGAGGAGCAAGAGTTAGCATCAGAAATGTCAGAAGTGGAGAAAGCTCTGATGAAGACTCTGCCAAAGCTTGATATGCCGGATGAGAGACTTAGAGAGCTCTGCTGGCCTTGGAGAGATGCTCTAATTGTCACTGTGTTGGGCAAAATGACGAATCTGGAGATGATGAAGGATAGACTAGCGTGGCATCTCAGAACCAGGAAGTTTGAATTAATTGACTTACCGAATAATTACTACATTTTTCGGTCTGATGATCTAGAACTCAATAGAAGGTTGCTTTTTGATGGCCCTTGGTTGATTCAGGGACATTACCTAGCGGTGCAACGGTGGAGCCCTAACTTCAATCCATATTGTAACCGTATAAGACGAGTTGCAATTTGGGTGAGGGTTCCAACACTACCAATTCATTGCTACTCAACCGAATGTATGTGGGAGCTAGGGAATTTAATTGGAAAAACTCTTAAAGTGGATTTGCATACGCTAGCTCAGAATAACAATGCCAATACCACAGTGGAAAGGGGGAAATTTGCTAGGATAAGTGTGGAGGTGGACTTGAATAAGCAACTTCAGTCCAGATTTGTCATGAGGTCGAGGATATTCACAGTGGAGTATGAAGGGTTAGAGGTGATCTGCTTCAAATGTGGTCGCTATGGGCATAATCAAGAAGAGTGCTCGGTGGGTATTACCAAGGCTCCTATTTCACAGTCCAATGGAACTAACCAAGAGCAGCGGATCAAGAGCCAAGAAAAGACTATGGAGCTGGGTTTAGTTAACGTACCGGAAAAGGAGCCGGCGAGGAAGGAGGTGCCGGAGAAGAACCCGTTGGTGAGTGTACCGGGAGTCAATTCCGAGGAACAGTTTGGGGCTTGGATGAAAGTGACTAGGAACTTCAGGCGTAGGTCGGCTAAGAGTGAAACGGATGGGAAGCAGGTTCAGTTAGGGCCAGAGGGTTCCATATCCAAGGAAGGAAGAGGGCGAACGGGATCGAGATTTGACGTGTTGCAGGAACCTCAGGTCGGCGCCGAATCTGGTTTGGAACAGAAATCTAAGACGAGCAAATCATCTACGAAGGAATGGAGAAGGAAAGATGCAGGTGAGGGTAGAGGTAACGAGGCAGTTGGGATGGGACTTAGGGGAAGGAATTCGAAGAAGGGGTTCGGTGGAGAAGACTTGAAGGAAATGGGAGTTTCGAAGTCCAAGGGCAAAGCTGCAGTGAGGACTGACGTGTTGAAGAGGAAGGAAAAAGTAGAAAAAGAAGGTAGTGTCGGTGAGAGGAAGGGAGAGGAGAGAGGGATAACGGTCAAAGAAGGAAAGGAATTGGGTTGTGGGCTCTACTCTAGTGGGCCGAATGGAGAAGGCGTGGAACAAAATAGAGAGGAGAGGAAGTGAAATGGGCTTGAGGAGAATGGGTGTGGTCCGTATGAGGTCACCCTCCAGAAGCAATCAACACGGCTGGATAAACGAATGGCTAAGCCCACGATGGGTTCAAGGAAGAGATCAATGGCCCAACCGAAATTAAAGGTCCCTGATTTTAAAAAGAAGCTTGGATGTACTAGCCGAATGCACCAGGTTGTTTTTGGGTCTTCCTCCCTCGCGAATTCGATGAGTATGGAGCAAGTTCATGCTATGGGTGGGGAAGGTTTGGTCAATATTAAAACTTCATCCCCTAGGGCAATAAGGGAGGAGAAATCGCTAGTTAATTCAACAATGCCTCCAAGTGTATGTCCGGAGGTCTGTGAGGGTGAACAAGATAACCCACAAGAGGTCTACTGCTCGTTATCAAAGCAAGAGGTTGTGCTAGAGACTCCAGTTATCATAGGCATACAGACGCGGGTTCAAGTGGATGCAGAGGTAGTTAATGCTGTTGAAGAAGGGGATGTTCCTATGCTCCTAAATGCCTCAACATCGTTGTGAGCAGATGAGTTGCCCTTCCTTTTTCTTCAGTTTTATTATCATGAATTTTTTATCTTGGAATTGCCGCGGTGCGGCTGCTAAGACGTTTCCTAGAAGGCTTAGAGATGTGATTAGTAACAGGGATATTGATTTAATTATTCTTATGGAGACGAGAGTCAGTGGTATGAATGCTGAGAGAGTGGTGAGGCGGCTGGGTTTTTCTAACTGGATTAGAGTTGAGGCTACTGGTTATGCAGGAGGGATCTGGGTTCTTTGGAATGTTGACCGAGTCAGGGTCAATTATTCGTGCTCTACTACTCAATTTATTCATGTCAATGTCACTGTCTTAGAAAATAATAAATTCTTCTGGCTTACTGGAGTATATGCTGAACCTTCTCGTGCTAAACGTCAAAGCCTCTGGAATGATCTTATTACTATTAGTAACAGCGTCAGGGATCCTTGGTTTGTGGTGGGAGATTTTAATTCCTATCTTTCTGTCTCTGATAAAAAAGGTGGGTCAACTCCGGATTTCTTAGCCATGCGCCAATTTGCAAAATGCATTGATCAGAGTTCCTTGGTTGAGGTTGACTTTGTTGGGGAGAGGTTTACTTGGGAAAGGAACCTTTTAAAAGAGCGTATTGATTGGGGTTTTGCAAATGACCATTGGAACAGGGTGTTTCCTCTTTCCAAAATTCATCACCTAAGCAAGTTCGGGTCGGATCATAGGCCTTTGCTGGTGAAATGTTATCCTGGAAGAAATTTCTCACAAGCCAAGGCTTCCTTTAAATGTCAAGCAGGATGGCTTTTGGAGGAGGGATTCGCAGATGTGGTTAGGGAGAGCTGGGCTTCAGGAAATTGGCAGGAGAATGTAGATGGGTTTCGAGAGAAGGCCTTGGATTGGAACAGGTGCCATTTAGGGAATTATGTTCAAAGGAAGAAAAGAATTATCCACAGGATTGGAGGTGTTGAGCGGGCGAGAGCTAGAAGAGATAGTCAACATCTCTTGCAAGTTGAACAGGAATTGCAGAAAGAGTATAGTAAAACCCTTGCCCAAGAAGAATTACTTTGGTTCCAAAAATCCCGATGTAATTGGTTGAGGTGTGGTGACCGTAATACAAAGTTCTTCCATGATTCGGCAATTATTAGAAGGAGGAGGAATCGGATTGAGGGTCTAAAGAACTCTGCTGGGGAGTGGGTGTTTGATCAAAGTGAGCTCAAAAGAATGGCTATCTCCTACTATCAGACATTATTTCATTCTGATCTTAATAGGCTCATATCCCTTGGAACGGTGAATAATTTTCCTGCTTTGTCATCAGAAGAGTTGGGTGGCTTAGAAGCTTGTGTGACTGATGAAGAAATTAAGGCAGCAATTTTCAATATGGGTGCTTTCAAGGCACCGGGGCCGGATGGTATTCAGGCCTTCTTATATCAAGAGTTATGGGATATTATGCAAGGTCCAGTGTCTTCCTTGGTGAAAGATTGTTTTGATAACCCTTCAAAGATTAAAACTATCAATCACACTAACCTTGTGCTTATTCCCAAGATAGAGCAGCCTGAACGGCTACAAGATTTCCGTCCTATTTCGTTATGCAATGTTAGCTACAAGGTTGTTACCAAGGTTATTGCTCAGAAACTCAGATCAATCATGGGGAAGGTTGTTGGTCATCATCAGAGTAGTTTTATTGCAAATAGACAGAGTAGCGACAATATTATAATTGCTCAAGAAGTGATTCACTCTATGCGAAATAGGAAGAGGAGGGTTGGGTGGATGGCAATGAAGGTGGATCTTGAGAAAGCCTATGACAGATTAGAATGGCCTTTTATTGCTGAGACCTTGAAGAATGTTGGGTTGGAGGAGAAATTGTGTGAGATTATTATGGCCTGTATCACCAGTTCTTCTTTTCAGGTTCTCTGGAATGGTGAATCTACTGATGTTTTTACTCCTTCCAGGGGCATTCGACAAGGAGATCCTATGTCTCCCTACATTTTTACTCTCTGCATGGAAGATTGAATCACATAATACAAGATGCTGTGGATGAAGGAGAGTGGGAAACTATTCAGCTGAAATCCGGAGGGCCTAAGTTATCTCACCTTTTCTTTGCGGATGATCTAATCCTGTTTGGGGAAGCTTCTGAATCCCAGGTTGATGTTATGCTGAATTGTATTGATAAGTTTTGTGATGTTTCGGGTCAATGTATGAGTAGGGTGAAGACTAGGGTCACTTTCTCAAGGAATGTGAACTTTAACAGGGCTTTACTATTGAGCCGGAGATTAGGAGTTGGTATAACAGGAGATTTGGGCAAATATTTAGGGGTTCCGCTTCTAAATAAGAGAGCCTCGAATGTCACCTTTGCCCCAATTCTTGAAAAATGTCGGAAGCGACTATCGGGTTGGAAGAGTAGATGTCTGAATATGGCGGGAAGGACCATTCTTATTAAATCTGTCTTAGCAGCTATGCCTTCTTACTACATGCAGACTATGCTCCTTCCGATAGGGTTAATCACGGAGATCGAGCGCCAAAATAGGAAGTTTCTGTGGGGTGATCAGAACGAAACCAGGAAAGTGCATTTGGTCTCCTGGGATGTGGTCTCGAAGGAGAAGAAGCAGGGAGGACTAGGGATAAGGAATCTCAGGAAGCAGAACAAAGCCTTTTTGATGAAACTTTGCTGGGGTTTGATCACTAAGCCTGATGCTCTATGGGTTAAGGTGTTAAGATCCAAATATTTTTGTGGTGATCGGTTGATGCCAAATGTGGAGAAAAAGGCATGCGCTTCTCTCACTTGGAGGGGCATTTGTGAAGTATGGGATCATTTTAAAAAATGTTTGGGGAAGAGGATTGGTGATGGTAAAAATACCTCGTTCTGGTTTGAAAATTGGTCTAACTTGAATTTGCCCCTTATTGACTTGATTCCTGGTTTTGAAGGTTTCATTGACAGAAATGAAACGGTTGCGGACTATGTTTCGAGTGTAGGGGAATGGGATAGAAGAAGTTTCCAAAGATGGTTTGCACCAGAGATTATTGATCGGATTACCTGTGCTCACCCACCCTGTGAGGAGAGAGGAGAGGATATGTTTTTTTGGAGGCCATCTTCGGATGGCCGCTTCTCTGTTAAATCTGCGTATTTTTCTCTTATTGCAGGTACACAAGGACAGGATGATTCTATCTGGAAGGTTCTATGGAGATGGATGGTACCGGAGAAGATAAAATCTCTTATGTGGCTCTTCTCTCATGGACGGGTCCATACAGCACATCTTCGAGCAAGCAGGGGAATTCAGGACTCAGACTCTTGTCCATTCTCGTGCAACCAAAGGGAAGATTCAATGCACCTTCTGAGAGATTGTTCAAATGCGAGAGATAGATGGAAAGCAGTGGTAGATCAGGATCTTTGGAGTTCTTTCTTTTCTCTTCAAGGCAAGGAGTGGGTGAGATGGAACCTAACTACTGAAGCGGGCAAAGGTTACACAAAGAAGATTAGCTGGTCGACTCTCTTTGGATACATATGCTGGGACATTTGGGTGATGAGATGCAGGAAGCTGTTTGGGGATGCAAATCTTATTGAAGATCTGAGTGGAACCGCTTCTTTCTTCAGAGCTTGTGTGGATCAGGAACTCCTAAACCGTGGATCTTTCGCGAACATAGGAAATAATCCCTGGGGCTCTCGACCGGGAGTACCTCAGGATTATTTTTCTTTGGAGATAGATGGTTCGGTTCTGAGAGACGGCAGGAGTGGTTGTGGTGGTGTCATTAAAGATTTCACTCAGCAATGGGTTTGTGGTTTCTCTTGCAGACTCATTGCGGTGCCACCCGCTATAGCTGAGTTGATTGGAATTATTCATGGACTGCATCTATGTTGGTGGCGTGGGTTCAGGAAGATTTGTATTTTCTCGGACTGTATTGAGGCCATTAATATGGCGTTGAGAGGATGTGAAAACGACTACCCGTTCCGGGATGTAGTTGACGAAGCTAGGAGTCTTCTTCACAGAGATTGGCATATAAGCTTGATTAACGTCCCTCGGGAAGATTTGGCCTTAGCGGATTCCTTGGCCAAGTCGGCTCATAGGAGTGTCAGTCCTTTTTGTATCTTTGACCATCCTCCGACTCTTTCCCAGGAGGTGGATGATGGTCAAAGATTATAGATTACTTCGGTCCGATGTTTTCTTGGGTTATTTAAGCATGATTTCCAGTTTGTAATAAAAAAAAAAATAAGTGTGTGTTTAGGATAGTACTAGTAAAAATTATTTATTATGATTTTGACTTATTAAAAATGATTTAATAGAAAAGTTAATTTTTATAATGTGATTTATATTTGAATGAGCGATTTATTTTTAGATAATAAATATTTATAAATCGTGATTTACGGTATACGAGGTAAGTATGTGAGAGGAGTTTTATCTCGACTTACGTAATAAGTGACTTATGGTGTGTTTAGTTTGAGGGGAGGGAAGGGGAGGGTGGGGAAACTACAATTTTGGATAAAATAAACCTAAAATTTATCCTCTCATTTTTTAAAATTTTGGGTTCCTACCCAAAATTTACTTTCTCATTCTTTTTAAATTTTGAATTCCCGCCCAAAATTTAAATTATTTAAACCTAAAAAGGTAATTTACCCATCTCACATTCCCTCCCAACCCTCCACTCCCCTCCCCTCCCCTCCCCTCACCTCAAACCAAACATACCCTTAATAGAAAAGATGCAGCGAGAAGCTTATTTAATAAGTAGCTTATTCTACTCGTGATGCAATTAAAAAACATGATACCAAACACTACAAAAACGCAACCCATTTTTTATTTGGCCTTATTGCCAAAAAAATGGACTTATTTCTACCCAAAACGTGATACCAAACTCTCCCTAAGTATACGTGAGAAGTTTTAATTCGGCTTGCGTAACGTGCCTCTTGAACGATAACTCAAACAGGCCCCAACTCAACGTGGATAGTCTTAATTGAGTGTTTGTTTGGAATCATGTTTGGAACCCTCAAAAGTGTTTATTTACGTAAATCGAGACAAAATTACTCTCACATGATTACCTCGTATACAGTAAATCATTATTAAAAAGATACTTTTAAATATTCCAATTACTACTCCAAATAAACACTTAGCCAACACTCTCTATGTTTGAATCCTAAGAGTGCGGTTTCCATTATTACTGGGTGATAGCAAGGTTATCCAATCTTGGTCCATACAAAAGTTCACCTTACTAACAAAGTAAAATTAAAGTATTTGATTAAAAGAAAAAACACATAAATGCAAATCTTAAGCTCTAATTTCTTTCATACTCCTCCCAAACTGTCTCCTAAGCTAGCTCAAGCTTCCATAATCATCTTCCTAACTCTATGGAGAAGTGTGAATCTGGGCTCTTAATGGAGAGCGTAAATAATTTTGTGGTTGCTAGGTATCTTTTATAGGAGAATGAGAAAACTTAGCGTACAAGATTTGAGTCTATTAGAATTGAATTGGCCCATTCAAACTCAACCTTTAGATCTTCTTTAAAATTTCAAAAAATAATTTTGCACCACAGGATTTCCTAATATGATTTTCCTTGTCTTGTAACAATTAAATAAAATAGGAAACTATCGTATATTTAGAAATATTCTTCAATCATAATATAGGAAATTAAGATATTAACACTTTAAGCCCAATAATTTCATAATTAATTCAGATTTATATTATTTACTAAAATTAGCTAACAATCCAAATATTATCTAATAAATTCACATTAGCCTAAAATAGTCCTCAAAATGAATAAATAAAGTGGGATAAAATATATAAAATTTGGAATTTATCAAATTGTAGACATTATTTAATTTGGATTTTGGAATGTTTTGTACTTGAGATATTTGTTGGAATTTTTTTTTTTACAAACCTTTAGATTGTCAATTGAATTATTAATTGAGTTTTCATTATTAATTTAATTGTCAATTTGATTTTTCCTCTTAATTGTTTAATTAGGTTGGTTAATTGTCTAGTTGTTTAATTAGACAATTGTGATATGATTTACAAAATTTATTTGAAATTAATTAAGATTGGTTTTAATGGGTTTAATTAACTAGCTCTTATTTTATTATGAGTTTTCTAGTAGAGTAAGTGTTATTGAGCTTGAAAGTTTCCTATTGATGTATGCTTTTGTTGCTAAAACAATCAATTAATAACTAGGACAACCTACTAATGCAATATAATGACAACTTAGGTCATTCTCCCAAGGAACAAGCTTTGGGTTTTCTTTAAGATTGATTTTTAAGTGATAAAAAATGCAATGGAATAGACCTAAACTACAATGCAAGACACTACTACATAAATGCAATTAAACTAATTAAATGCACTAATACAATTAACTCTAAAGCCTATATGAAAATGACACTAATCTATATGAATTTGAATACAATTTTTAGGAGTTTTATTTATAAAGAGGAATTAAGGTCCTAAGCAAAAGATTAATTAAAAGCAAGACAAACAACAAGAATTTAATTCAGTTATGATGATGAAGGGGACAACTTAGAGTTCCATGGATTTAGCTTTCTTAGCCCAAATCAGTTAATTAGATTGAAGGGAGGTTGATGAAAGATTATAATTAATAAATTTAATCACCTACTTGAAACATAAGAAACCCTTAAGCTCAATGACACTTAATCTACTAGAAAACTCATAATGAAATAAACGGTGATTAATTAAACTCACTAAAAACCAATTACGATTAATTTCAAAATAATTTTAGAAATCATGTTTACAATTGCTTAATTTAACAACTAGACAATTAACTAACCCAATTTAACAATCAAGAAGATAAATCCAAATTGACAATTAAATTAATAACGAAAACTCAATTAATAATTCAATTGGCAATCCAAAGGTTTGCAAACCAAAATTCTAGCAATTGTCTCAAGCACAAAACATTTCAAAATATCAATCAAATCCAAAAAAAATATGTTTACAATCTAAAATTAGGTTTTTACAATTAATACAACTGAAAATCATTTAAAAATAAATAATCTTAAGTCTTGAATTAAAAACATAGAAGGAAAGACACTCTCTTATGATTTTCATATGCAAGTTTCTAAACTCTAGCTTCCTTTCCTCTATACTCCTCCTAAGTTATCTCCCAAAATAAACTTGAGTCGCCATGAAATTTTCCTTCTCAAGCTCCTTCATGCTTCCAGTGGCCATTGAATGAATGATTGGTGATGTTGGAGATTTAATGGATATTAAGAGAATAGTGGTGGGCCAGCGTGTGAATGATAAAGGAATGAATGGAATTGGTTAATGGAATTCAAGGTGGCGCAACAATTTGAACGAGAAAATAGAAGAGAGATTTAGACGGTGATGGTGCGCCGAATAATAGACTTCCCGCCATCTTCAAAATTTGTTTCAGCGTCTTTTCATAGGGGCAACAGCTAGGCTAATTTTTTTTTTTTTGAGTGAAATCTAGAATTCATTAAGTTTCAACTAGGAAAACTTAATACAAGCTCAACTAGAAGCAAAGGAAAGACCATATCCCTCATCAACGATCGCCTCCAGTAATGAAGGTGGTGGTTGATCAAAGAAAACAAAAACCCCCGCACTAGTGTAACCCAACCTTGTAAGGTGGTCAGCATCCCTGTTATTATCCCTAGGAATATAGCTCAACAAAACATTCCAATTCCTAAACAACCAAAGCCTAGCTTCTACAATGATATCCCTAAAGGGGTGATTTTGCTCCCCCCTCTAGTTAACAAGTTAATAGCCTCAATACAATCAGAACGAATCAAAATATTCCTGTAACCACTATTCCAGCAAATCTGAAGCCCCTGAATAATAGCTATAATCTCAGTTATAGCAGGAGGAACTGATAACAGCTTGCAAGCAAAGCCACCAATCCAAGTTCTTTCAGCATCGCGTAAAACTCCTCCACAACTGCATTGACCAAAGTCCAGAGCTGATCCATCCACCTCCAGGTACACAAAGCCCGCTTCCACTTGAGTAGTTGTCGTACTCTGACCTTCAGAAGCTTGTTGAGAATAGATTTGACAGTGGGAGAGAAAGTCATGATCCCAACTAGCCCGGAAGAAACTAGACCGGCCGTCCTGAGACGGAGGTTCAATGTCCTCTCCAAAGACTTTCCTGCACCTTGTTACCCATATGTCCCAACATACATAACCAAACAAGGAGGCCCATTGGACTTTTCGCGTAAAATCTCTACCAAAACCCCGCTTTAGGTTCCAATTTATCCACTCCCTCCCTTGTAAGGATGTGAATTTATCCCACAAAGTCGGGTGGATTAAAGCAATCCATCGCTCGTGAGCATTTTTACAGTCTCTGAGTAAGTGCATCATGTCCTCCACCTGATCGCATCCAAAAGGGCATCTTGCAGAATCAAGAAGTCCTTTTTGAACTCTCATCTTCGCAGTATGCAGACGGTCATGGGAGGCTAGCCACAGAAATGATTTGATCTTCTCCGGCACAGAGCATCTCCACAGAGTCTTCTAGAATGGCTCTCCAACAGTGCTAGTACCTGCATCAAGAAAGTAATATGCAGATTTAACAGAAAAACAGCCATCCGAGGAAGGCTTCCAAAAATACTTATCCTCTCCTCTTTCCTGACGAGGTGGGTGAGCGCACATGAGACGATCAGTAACCTGAGGGTGAAACCATCGGTCAAGCTTGTCCTTGTCCCATTGTCCCGACTGGGTTGTGTAATCATTCACAGTAGCATCCCTATCCACAAAAGCTTCATAACCATGAATAAGTTCAATTAAAGGTCTATTCACCTCAGACCAATTATCATGCCAGAAGGATGCCAGATTGCCATTTCCAATATTAATTCTAACGCCTTTAATGAAGCTTTCCCAAACAGCACATATGCCTTTCCAGGTAGTTGACGAATTTGCCTTTTTTTGAATTTTAGGCATAAAACTTGTGTCACATTTGTATTTAGAACGAAGAACTTTAACCCAAAGAGCGTCTTTATTGTTTAGGAAATGCCAACATAGCTTCATCATGAAAGCCTTATTTTGTTTTCCCATTTCACGAATCCCAAGGCCCCCATCTTTCTTATCTCTGGTAATTTGATCCCACGATATCAAGTGAAGTTTCTTTTTATCCTCCTCCTCTCCCCATAGGAAGCTCCTACTGCATTTCCCCAATTCCTTAAGCATTGACTTTGGTAATAACATTGTCTGCATGTAGTACGAAGGCAAGGCATTGAGGATCGCCTTAATAAGAGTGGCGCGGCCAGCCAGGTTAAGATATGCCCTTTTCCATCCAGATAACTTTTTCCTGGTCCTTTCCAAGATAGGCAAAAAAAGTGACATAGTTAGCTCTTTTATGAATTAGAGGTATCCCCAGATATTTGCCTAGATCTCCTGTAAGACCAATTGCTAAGATTGGTGGGCTTCCTCCATCAAGACCGATTGCTGCATCACTAGGGCCGGCCTTATCTGAAGCTTGAGCAGTCGGCTCCCTCCTTTTCTTCATCACCTCGTTCCTTTCCAAGGTACCTGCCACCTTTTCCTTCTTCTTCCATTGCTTTTCCATGCTTTTCTTCATGCTCTGGCCATCTTCCTCCTTTGCCGGTGGCTCAAGATCATACCGTTGCAGGATTTGAAACCTCGAGCCCATACTTCTCTCCTCAAGCCGTCCATTCATCCAAACGTTGGGTGTCATTTGTGATTGCAACTTCCTGTCTGAATCAGCAAGTTGAAGCCGCTGCCTTGTCCTTGACTTGACCTTCATCCACTCTCCGTACTCCTCCTCAACTGCCACACCAGGTACAGACATCAAGGGCGCTATACTTCCTCCTATCTCATTTCCGATTGCCGGCGTTCTAGTTTCCGATGACGTTGCCACCGGTGTTGTCATCGGGTCTGTTTGCTTATGAGGGCAATTTTCCTGTATATGTCCATATATGCCACATTTGAAACATATAGTTTCAAGACCCTCATATTCAATGGTATAAATTCGATTTCTGAAAGAAAATTTAGACTGAAGTGGTTTATTTAGGTCCACCTCAACACTGACTCTGGCGAATTTTCCACTTTCAACCACAAACTGATCCATGCCCTTGCGAGCTAGAGTGTTTAGATCCACTTTGAGAGCTTTACCATTTAAATTTCCAAGCGCAAGCATACAGTCCTCCGAGTATATATGTAGTGGAAGAGTTGGAATTCTCACCCAGATTGCAACCTTTTTTACATTATTGCAGTATGGGTTGAAATTCGGGCTCCACCTCTGCACTGCGAGATAATGCCCCTAAACCAACCAAGGACCCTCAAAGTGGAGTTTTGCAGAAAAAGAATTTTCTGGTGTTTTGAAGACAAAGTAATTATTTGGTAAATCAACAAGGTCGAAATTCTCTGATCTTAGCATCCACTTGATTCGGTCTTTCATAACAATCAGATTTACTTTCCTTCCCAATACCATCAGAATCAATGCATTCTTCCAAGGTCTACATAATTCCTTGAACCTCTCGTCTGGGATGTTGAGGCGTGGAACTGAGGTTAATGCTTTCTTCTGCTCCTCTGTCAATGCCTGAACAGTTTCACTTTCCTCTTGAAGCCACTCCTCCAATTGCTCCTCAAAACTCCTATCAAGTTCCCTCTCTTCTTCTCCTAGCAATTTTGCTTTGTAAGAGATCATGCTTTTAGTAGTCTTGTTTTCATTCTTAGCCAAACTGGTTTTTCTGGCTGGAGTTCCTTTTCTATCCACTTCTTCCATCTCTATTTCCACATGACTTCGACATTCCTCTACTTTGTTTGCTTTCTCAATCTCTTGTTCTTGTTCAGCCATTCTTTTGATATGCCTTCCTTTGATATCATCGTCTTCTTTAGTAGCCTCCATGGGATCATCCGGGACAGATCCATGGCTGATTGATTGGTCAGTGTTCCCACCCTTTCTCTCACTAGTTTTCTCACTCATGGTTTTTTGTTTGTGTTGAAGCCCAGCTAGGCTAATTTTAAATTAGGAAGAATGAGTTTTGGGGTTAAATTTAAGCCCATCAAAATTTAAGTAATCAAATAAAATTTAACCATTAAATTTTCTTTTAGCTTTTAAGAAAAATTATGCATCATAGGATTTTCTAATATATTTTTTCTTATTTTACAAGAATTAAATAAAATCGTGATCTATCATATATTTGAAAATATTATTCAATCATAAGATAGCAATTGAAATATAAACAATTTAAGCTCAATAATCTCATAATCAATTCAGATTTATGTTATTTCTTAAATTGGCTAACAATCCAAATATTACCTAATAAATCCAAATTATCCTAAAATAGCCCCCAAAATAAATGAATAAGGTGTGATAAAATATATTAAATTTGGGATTTATTAACCCTCCCACACTTATCATTTATACTCCTAGGCAAAACAGATCAGGATCAAGATCAAGGGAGAATAACAAAACAAAACAAAACAAATGCTTCAAAAGTCAATATTCCAATCACAAGCACTAAGTAAATAAAAGCATTTCAACACATTTCTCATCATAGGGATTTTCTCATGACTGAAGAAAACAAACTTCATGGCAACTTATTTGACAAAGGAGACCTTAGGTGGAAATCTCTCACCAACGATAATGTATATCTCACTCATCACTCTAAAATGTATAGGCTTGTATTTACACTCAAATCCACCTAATCTAGTACTTTTTTCATAGGCTTGACAAGAATCTAAATTCTCCATCACTAACAAAACAAATGCAAGTATAAATCAACATGACTTTTATTAGTTTATAATATAGCTAAGGTTAAGAAAGAAACGGTATAGTATTTGGAAAAATAAAGTTAAATATCTTAGAGGATGAAGAGAATGATATAATAGGATGAAAGAAACCAAACTAAACTTGAACTGGATTATTATTCTTTTTTTTCTATCTTTTACTTCCTTTTTTTTCAAGATAACCTTCCATACTTTTCACAATAACTCAATTCCTAATTTTATACATGTTCTTTCATCTAAAACAAATATAATACAGTGCTCTTAAACTCCTAAGACATTCAAAAGAGCATAAATTTTTTTGTATTTTTTTTACGGCTATGACTGTAGACAAAATGGAAAAAAAAATATAGGCTCAAATGGCTAAATAAAGGATATATGTATGAAAAGGGTAGGCTTTTGGCTTATTTGCTAAAATAAAATGAATGCATTTATCATTTTTATGAATACACATGCATAAGATGTGGCCTCAAATAAGAATCAAGTAAAGAGATAAGGGGCACACATTAAAAAAAAATGCATTAGGCTCAAAATCTCACTAGATCTATATGATTACTAGCTTAAATCCACCAAGGTCAATTTCATTGCCACTAGTTTACCAACTCAAAACATGATCAATTACTTTTCGAATTAAGAATGCATAATACTAAAATTACTTAAAACTTGCAATTTTTTTTCAAAAAATTTTCTTTCTTTTCTTGAAAACAAGGAACAAAAACCAAAGTAAATACCAAAATATTTTTTGTTTTTCTCATTTTGAAAAAAAAAACAAAAACAAAAAGTAAGAACAAAATCCCTCCCCTACACTTAAATCATGCATTGTCCTTAATAAAAAAATATAGATCTAACCAATAACAGCAAGTAGTGCAAGTAAAAGAGTAATGAAGGAATACGACCAAACTATCAAAAGTTTGAAGACCCAAATTAAGTAGCATAATTGGTATTTCTCTTTTGTCCGGTTGTAAGTCATATGAAAGAACTATTAGTGTCTGCTTGTGATACTCAAAAAATATCTCCCTCTTTAAGATCTGCAAATAACGCTTCAATTCAAATATAAAGAGTGTTTGGATGGGAGGAATCAATCCATATACCTACATAAAATCATAGCATCAAGCAATATCTCGTCCCACATATATATAATCAATGAAATTGGATTTATCAAGAATCAAGGAAGATCTCAAAAGAAATTGATCAACAGAAAGTGCTGGAACTTCTAGATATTTTGAACATCCCACAAAATCAATATGACTCTCCTCAGTGAAAGCCAAATTCTCTAAAGAATGAATCAAGTGATCCCTCAAAATGGTTTCACCATGATTATTGAAATCATCATTCAAGAGAAAATTTGCATGTGAAACATCATGATGCAATATGCTTTTACCATCTAAATGCATACCCAAATTAAGACTTCCCCTACACTTATCCTTAATAGTATCCTCACTAACAATGGTCATGTCAAGAGAATTATTGGTATCAATAGCATCAATAGAGATATTATTTTCATCATTCAAAGCATCATCATGATTAGTGTTAAGCGAGGTATCTTTAAAGTCAATATTTTTTGGGGATTCAACAATAATTTCTTCATCGACTTTATCATCAAAATGATAGAATTTATAGGATTTGAGGCATTAGATGAAGTATCAAATACATGTATTAGAATATTCAAAATAATTTAAGTCAATAGAACTGGTCAATTCATAAACAACATCAATGCATGCATACTCAACTAATGTACCAATCATCCCATCATTTAAAGTAGTATAAGAAAAAGGGAATAAATCATTAGAAGATGAAACTATATTACCATATGGAAATTCACTCTGAACTTCTAATTCTTCATTTTGCAAATTTCTAATTGCCTTTGACAACTCCTCAATTTAAGTATGTAGAGCTTGAATCTGTTGTCCACACTGCACTTCCCTTTCTAGAAGGATTTTCATTATAACATCCATCTTGTTTGATAATCTTGAGTTCTCATCATGAATTGGTACAATTTGATTGACATATCCAAGATTACAGTGATCATGCCATCCAAGATTATATGCACTTGAATATGGATTATATATCTGCTCAACACCATAGTCATAATGATAAGGCATATAAGTGTAAGAAAACTTTCCATAAGGTAAAGCATTCTAAGCCATCATAGGATCAAGTTCAATTTTTTTTAAGATAAGATTGAGGTATGCAATAAACAACAATATAAGAAATCACCTAAAAACTCAAACCTAAAGACTAACCATTGCTCCTCGGTAATGGCGCTAAAATTGATGTATGTTTACGTCGCTAAAGCAATCAATTAATAACTAGGACAACCTACTAATACAATATAGTGGCAACCTAGGTTGTTCTTTCAAGGAGCAAGTTGTGGGTTTTCTTTAATATTGATTTTTAAGTGACAAAAGATGTAATGGAATAGACTTAAATTAGAATGCAAGACACTATTATCTAAATGCAATTAAACTAACTAAATACACTAATGCAATTGACTCTAAAACCTATATGAAAATGACACTAATCTATATGAATTTGAATACAATTTTTAGGGGTTTTATTTATAAATAGGAATTAAGGTCCTAAGCAAAAGATTAATTAAAAGCAAGACAAACAACAAGAATTTAATTCAGTTATGATGATAAAGGGGACAACTTAGGATTCACATGGATTTAGCTTTCTTAGCCCAAATTAGTTAATTAGACTGAAGGGAGGTTGATGAAAGATTAGAATTAATAAATTTAATCATCTAATTGAAACATGGGAAACCCTCAAGCTCAGTGACACTTACTCTACTAGAAAACTCATAATGAAATAAGCAGTGGTTAATTAAACTCACTAAAAACTAATTATAATTAATTTCAAAATAATTTTAGAAATCGTGTTTACAATTACCTAATTTAACAACTAGACAATTAACCAACTCAATTTAACAATTAAGAGGATAAACCCAAATTGACAATTAAATTAATAATGAAAACTCAATTAATAATTCAATTGGCAATCCAAAGATTTACAAACAAAAATTCCAATAATTGTCTCAAGTACAAAACATTCCAAAATATCAATCAAATTCAAAAGAAATATGTCTACAATCTAAAACTAGATTGTTCTCAATTAATAAAACTCAAAATTATTTAAAACTAAATAATCTTAAGTCTTGAACCAAAAAAATAGAAGGAAAGACACTCCCTTGTGGTCTTTAAGAGTCTGTTTGGTGTGAGGGATTTGGAGGGGAAGGGAGGGAAGGGAAAATTTTTATGAGTTGAATTTTAAAAGATTGAAGAAGTGGGGTAATAAAATTTTAATTAAGAGCATATATAAGATAAAAGAGTAAGAAAAATTAATTGAAAATTTTTAATCCCACTTCTCTAATTTTTTTAAATTCAACTCAAAATTTTTTTCCTTCCGTCCACTTTCCCTCCCCTCCCGTCAGACCAAACAAGCCCTTAAGTGTAAGCCTATATGTTCTATCTTCCTTTATGCTCCTCCCAAATTATCTCCCAAAATTAACTCAAGTCTCCGTGAAATTTTCCTCCTCAAGTTCCTTCATGCTTCCCATGGCCATTGAATGAATGATAGGTGATGATGGAGATTTAATGGATATTAAGGGAATGGTGGTGGGCCCACGTGTGAATGATAGAGGAATGAATGGAATTGGTTAATGGAATTCAAGGTGGCATGACAACAATTTGAAGGAGAGAATAGAAGAGTGATTTAGACCATCATGGTGCGCCGAATAATAGACTTCCCGTCGTCTCCAAAATCTGTTTCAGCGTCCTTTTATAGGTACATCAGCTAGATTAATTTTAGGGAAAATCCCTATAAAATATTTTTGAAATAGGGAAATTCCTAATTAGTATATTGAAATCAAAAAATTCGGATCAGTCACGCGTTAGTACGAATGAATAGTGCGGGCAACGCCAAAAGACAATTTTGCCCTTCAGCCCTCATTCTCGCTACTTCAAAAATAATAACACGCGATTCTTAATTAACAACTCTAGATTCTTGATTAACAACTCCGTATTCTTGTTTCACAACTTCCTCATTTAAGTTTCAAGGTCAATAACAACACCTCTTTTTTTATTAACAACACGTCTTCTTAATTAACAACTCCGAATTCTTGATTAACAACTCCGTATTCTTTATTAACAACTCCATTTCATCTTTTTACTTTCACAATAATAACATCGGTCTTGTTATTAACAATATCATATTCTACATTAACAACTCCCATTTCTTATTTCACAACTTCGTAATTTAAGTTTCAGGGCTAATAACAACACCTCTTTTTTTTTATTAACAACACCGTATTTTACATTAACAACACTATATTTTTGAGATGCGAATATGTGGAAGAATAAAACGGAGTTGTTAATCAAGAATTCTGAGTTGCTAATAACAAGACTGGTGTTGTTATTGTGAAAATAAAAAGATGAAACTGGAGTTGTTAATCAAGAATACGAAGTTGTTAATCAAGAATCTGGAGTTGTTAATTAAGAACTGTGTGTTGTTATTTTTGAAGTGGCGAGAATGAGGGCTAAAGGGCAAAATCGTCTTTTGCCACCGCCACACTGTTCATCCGTACTGACTCGTGACTAATCCGGATTTTTTGATTTCAATGTACTGATTAGGGATTTCTCTATTTCAAAGGTATTTTATAGGGATTTTCCCTTAATTTTAAGGTATGAAGAGAGAGTTTTGGTGCTAAATTTGAGCCCATCAAAATTTAAGTAGTCAAATAAAATCCAACCATGTGAATACCCTATTTTGTCCGGGCCCCACTCAAAAACTAAAAATAATTGATGATGATTGATGTTCAAATTGGTAATCATCATTGAAAGAAAAAAAATATAAAAAATGAAAATATGAAAAAAATAAGAAAATCCTCTTATTGATGATAATCGGTGTTCAAATTGGCAATCATCATTAAAAGAGAAAATAAAAAAAAACAAAAATTAAAATAAACCCCCTTATTGATGATGATTGGCATTGTCATTCATTACGGGAAAATAATAAATAAAAATAAAAAAATTTCATTTATGTTAATAGATTTAAATTAGGAAATTACTTATGGGGAAAAGATAAAAAAAATTAAAACAAAAATTAAAATAAATCCCCTCATTGACGATGATTGGCATTGTCATTCATTAAGAGAAAATAAAAAATAAAAAGAAATTTCATTTATATTGATAGGTTTAAATTAGGAAATTACTTGTGGGGAAAAGATAAAAAAAATTAAAACAAAAATTAAATAAATCCCCTCATTGATGATGATTGGCATTGTCATTCATTAAGAAAAAATAAAAAATAAAAAAATCTCATTTATGTTGATAGGTTTAAATTAGGAAATTACTTGTGGGGAGAATAATAAAAAAAATAAAAACGAAAAAATCTTGACTAATGGTGATTAGGTCAAGTTAGGAAGTTTTATCAATAGAAAATATAAAAAAATAAAAATAAAAAACGAAAATTTAAAAAAAAAAAAAATCTCCATTGATGGTTATTGGGTCAAGTTAGGTAGTTCTTAACATAAAATACAAAAAAAAAAAAATCAAAAATGAAAATTCAAAAAAGAAGAAGCATTTATAAAGAAAACCATACCTTGAGACTATAAATAGAGGAGCAAGGGTTGAAGCAAGACACACAAGAATTTTGGGAGGAAAGAGAGGCCAGGTAGAGAGCTAATTTTAGTTTTTCATTTTTCATTGCTCATACATAATTCTCATGGGGAAGAGGAGTTGACATAAGAGGCCGTCTTGTTTTGCTTCGTCTAAATAAGGTATTAATATTCTTGCTCAGGACAATGAACATTTCTGGTTAAAGATGGAGACATACCCATTTTAATACCGGGCAAACCCTTATATGTGAGGCTGACAAAAGCTTTGTTGGTTTTCGATCTATTTCACTTATACTCAATGTTCTGTGCAAATTCCTATATCTTTGCTTTTATTTTCGGCTACTTGTGTAGTTGCTATGTTTAACTTTGTTCTTGTCTTCATGCTAATCCCAATATATATTGCTGGACGTTGAGTCTTGGATCAAGAATAATGCGGGCTTGCTTTTCATTATCCCTTTGAATTATCTTATATAATTGCTGGACGTGTTCTATTGGGAATCAAGAAGTATATGTTGTCTTATCTTCTTATAATATTAGGTGTCATGTTTAATAAATATAGATAATGTGATTGTACTTACCTCTTATTTATTATGTGATTCTATCACATTATCTCTTGTTGTAGCGGCGTTCAAAGGATAAAAGGTACACATAAATCTCCTTACCTTTAACTTCTTTTTTATTTAACTTGTGCTACTTTTTCTTCTTTTTTTCTTTATCCCTTTCTTAGGTCCTTTTTCAAAAAAGGGAGAAAATATTTTAACACATTTTTATAAATGAAAATAAAAAGGAAAAACTCTCTTTCATAAATAAATAAAGAAATTGCTTTCATAAATAAAAAATACAAACCAAACAAAAATCATTTTCTCAAATAAATTAAATAAACATTTTTTCTAAAAAACACCAACAAAGTAACACGTATTTCTACCCCCAAACTACGTGGGCCTTGATCTCTCTAAAGGGTACGTAGGCCCAAGGTTTCATCCTAAGTCAAGTCCAATTTTGTAAATAAATATATTTTTTCTTATTTTATTTTTGTAAATAAATGTACCTTTTTTTCCTTTTAATTTTCATTTCATTTATTTTTGTAAATATTTTTTTTATTTGGGTAATTATAATAAAATTAAAGGCCATAATATTTTTAAATAATTAACTTAGGGCAACTATTCTTATGAATGGGTGTTGTAGGGTGCCTAACATCTTTCTCATACACAATCGACTCCTAAACCCTAAATGGTTTTTGTAAACTAGTTTCATTTTCAAAAGAGGTTTCCAAAATTATCCTTCTTCAAAATTTTGGTGGTGGCTCCTTGTTTTCCAAATATTGGGCGCTATAAACTATTAGATTCTCTTTAAACTTCCAAGAAAAATCCTACACCATAGGATCTTCTACTTTTTCTTACTCTGCAAGAATCAAATAAAATCGTAATCTATCATATATTTAAAAATATTATCCAATCACAACATAACAATCAGAATATTAACAATTTAAGTTCAATAATTTCATAATCAATTTAGATTTATGTTATTTTCTAAAATTGGCTAATATTCCAAATATTATTTAATAAACCCAAATTAGCTTAAAATAGTCTATAAAATAAATAAATAAATAAATAAGGTGGGATAAAATATATTAAATTTGGGATTTATCACCTATGCTTCAATTAGGTGATTAAATTTGTTAATTCCTCTCTTTTATCAATCTCCATTTGGTCTAATTAATTAATTTGAGCTAAGAAAGCTAACTTCATGTAAATCTTAAGTTGTTTCCTTCACCGTATTTGAAGAAAACCTTTGTTATCTTTTTTTATTTGATTTTCTTAACTATTAGTTTATTTCTTTTCTTTAGAATTTTGATTCTTCTATTATAAATAACCCTCCAAAAATTGCATTAGCATCCATTTAGCTTAGTTTCATTCTCATATAGACTTTGTAGTTATTTGCATCTTGCATTTAGGTAGTAGTGTCTTATATTTTAGTTTAGATTCATTCCATTGCATTTTTTATCACCAAAATTTAACCTAAAAAAACTCATTGAATGCTCCTTGGGAGAATGACCTAGGTTGTCACTATATTGCATTTGTAGTTAGTCCTTATTTAATTGATTGTTTTAACGACAAAAGCGACATCAGCATCCAATACCATAAACTATTTTTTGATGCATTCAACGCTTTAAAATATCTTTTTTGGTGTATCTAGCATCTTAAACTATCTAAATTGCTATTGCAAAATTGCACGGTGATGGACGCACCTAAAGAAATACTTTTAGGTGCTTGGTGCACCACAAAATATTTTAGAGCACTGAATGCCAGAGTTTTGAAAATCGGAGCGAACCTGCCGGTTTAAGTCGGAAATCGGTCCACTAGTGGTCCGACCGGTCCAGTCTGATAATTAACTCCGTACAACTGGTTTTTTCACGATTTGACTTTTTTTTTTTAATTTTTTAAATATTTTATTCAGAATTTTATATAAATAATCCTGAAATCTTTACTTCCTTACCGGTCTAGCCCCAAGTTAGCCCCGGTTTAACTCCTATCTAACCCACTGACCGTTGATCCTGTACCCAAACTAATTCAATGACCGGTCCAAATTTCAAAACCTTATTGAATACACATAAAAAAAATATTTTATAGTGCAGTTTGCACCTTAACCCTTATTTAAAAGGGTAGATGATCGTTCTCAACATGTTGCGCATTGAGCATTAAATGTACTTAGTCCCTTTCATGGTATTTTGGGAGCACTTTTTGATTGAAATGAGTATAGGTACGCCCTAATGGATTTTCCCAAAAAGTTTCATTAATGGTTTGGGTAACTTTTGGAAAAGAGTTGAAATTGACATACTTCCTCCTCCGCATAATATAGTACGCTTCTAGAAAAATAACTTAATCCAAAATATAAATTATTTGTAAAATAATTAATACTCATTTTTTAGTTTTATTCTTATAATTAATGCTCATTTGTCAGTTTTGCCCACTCATTAAATTTTCCAACACATTTTTTTAATAAAGGTAAAAGTAGAAAAAAATTTCAATTTATGATGTATTTAATGAGTTAACCATTACTTTTTGTTTTCCATGAATTAGTTAAAGTGCCTTATATTATCATTCAGAGGGAGTATTGTGCTAGTTTGTTTAAAAGGGTTGATGTTCCTACTCAACCAGTTAGGCATTGAGCATTAAATGCACTTAGTTCCTTATGGTATTTTGAAGGTATTTTTTGATTGAAATGGAAATTAGAATTCAAATAAAAGTTGGAATAGAATGAGGGGTGAAAAGTATACATGGTATGATGTAATCTTAATTAATACTCCATCCTGTCTTAAAAATAGGAGTTAGCTAGAGGGTTTATGTTGCTCTTAAATACTTGTGAGACATCTATCTACTAGAAATATGCCGATATGCTAATGCTGTATATAAAGATTAGGTATCAGATTGGGGTCGACCCCTCTCCCTGTATCACACCCCTTGCTAACTCGTTCAATTAAGAAATGAGCATTAAATGCGCCAAGTCGTTTAAACGGGCCATTTAGCCCATTTAGCCTGAATTTAAACGGGCCGCCGAAACCGTTTATTTGGGGCGGGCTGGCGGGTTACCACCTCTAGGTGAAATGGAAATTAGAATCACATTAAGGCTTATTTGGGTTAACGGTGGCAGAAGTGACTTTTTTTTTTTCAATCTGACTTTTACAAACTTAAGTTAGGATAAAAGTCAGATTGTAAATGTGATTTGTGTTTGGATTGATGGTGGCAGAAGTGACTTCTTTTTAAAAAGCCAGACTTTTGAGCTTCTTTTCAGAAGTTACTTTTGGAGAGAGAAAAAAAGCCTAGTTGCCAAAACACCAACCCAAACACTTCAGTTTTCAAAAAGCTAGACAAAAGTTGCTTTTTCAAAGAAAAAGTCGCGTTTAGGATAACAGAACGCCATCCCAAATAGACTCTAAATTATTCTTATTGCATTTGTATGCACATTGTAACATGTTTATATCAATGAGTACTTTCAATATAAATGACGATTAAAGAGGACATTTTAGAAATTAATACACATTTTTTTACAAATAACTAATTTAATTAGTTTACCAAAAAAATAACTAATTTAATTTCCCCAATCTATACAAATTAGTTATTTAACTTCTACATTAAGAGTTGGAGGGAGGGAGTATTATCTCTCGCTAGCTCAACAAAGAGATGGGGTGGCAAGGGATTCTAGTAAGTCAAAATTCAGGTCACGTTCTCTAATCATGGTTGTTATTTTGCATTATTAGTTGTTAAAATACATATATACACTTGTAATTCACCTATAAACACTTGTAAACTTGTAAATTCATCTAAGAACACTTGTAATTATCATCTCTTATAATGTTAATTAGGATTTGTGATTATTCATATTTTGTTATTATTAGTTGTTAAAATATGTATGTGTAACTGTAAATTCACCTCCAAAATATGTAAACTTGTTATTTTGCTATTATTAATGGTTAAGATGCATATATACACTCATAAATTCACCTGTTAATCATAGACATTTGTTATTTTACTATTGTTAGTTGTTAAAATTTGAATAGGCAATACAAGTAAGCACCTGTAAAAAAAATATTTTAAGGATAAAATCACATCAAAAATTACTTTATCATACTGGATGCTATTATTTCAAGTTGATGGATGAATATATTACTTTAACAAATATAAAAAATTAATCAATCCTTTTTATTTTTTTCTATTTCGTGGTCACTGCTCCTTACTTCCTTCTATTTGATTTTAAAATTCAAAGATAAAGCTTCCATTAAAATGACCCAAGTGTAACACCCCAAATTTTATTCACCAAGAATATATTGTAATTATGTTATATATTCAATAAAATGGTGAATATTTACGTCCAAAAGAATTAAATATTGAAAATTGAAAGGTGAACGATGTTTTCAGTGAAATCGCCTATGAGGCAGTAAGTTTGTCATGTGGTTGTGGAAGACTAAATGATGATTAAAAATTATGAAATTTTACAGAATGAAAGTAGGCATCCTAAACTTTAATTTGATAGGTCATATGAATCATTTGATGCTATATAGAAAGAGTTATGAATTTTTAAAATTAGCTCAAAAAATCTGGAAAGTCTCTAGAGCAGTGGTCAAAGAAATGAAATCTAGGGATGATGTGCTTCCAACTGGCTAAAATCCATATTTTTCCATGAAACTAGACTCAGTAAGAGTTTTATAGTCTTTGGAATTGCTCCAAAATGATGTCTAAAAATTTATTTATATTTTTCCAAAGTTTGGTCAGAAAATCTAGCAAAATTGTCAATTGTTGCAAATTTAAAGAAATAACTGTAGTGGCAATTGTGTGAATTGTGGAATAAAGAAATAGGAGAGAGGAATAATTATTTAGCTCATAAGCATGCCAAGTGTCATTATCCTAAGGCAATGGATTTAATTATAATTGATAAAGTATGTACACATGTTCAAATTAAGAGTAAAATAGTATTTTTGTACATGTGGTTTGATCAATGGAATTGAAGCCCCTATTGTGTGCATGAAGGGCTCTAATGGCGTGTTGGGCTAACCAAAGGGGAAGAGAGATTTGTTCAATTTTAATTGAACTTTATGACACAAATTTAAAGAGGATAAGATCAAGTACAAGCGTCATCATCTTAAGCAAGCACATGTGAGAATTGTCATAAAGTAATATATTTTGGGTAATTGCTTAAGGTAATTAAATGAAGTTCAATTGGGTTTGTGAGGACCCTAGATGGCGTCACAATTGGGCCAAAAAGGTGGGAAGATTAGTCCAAAAGTAATGAGAAGCTTATGACACCATTAGGAGGAGATAAGGCCAAGTACCAAGCACATGTCATAAACCATTTAATTAATATTTCTTAAAGAAAGATGAAGAGATATTTTAAACACTTGGTCATCTCTTTTCCTCCTTCATTTTCGTCATCCATCAAGAGCAAGAGAGAGGGGGAGAAAAGCTTAAGGAACTCAAGGTTAGAGAGAAGGAGTAAGAAGGAAAACCAATGTAAGCTCGTTATTTCTTAAGAATGGTTCCCAAACTTGTATAAACTTCCTCTCTAATCTCTTCTTCTCCATGAAACTCATTGTTTAGCAAGCTCATCTTAAGCTCAAGGATAGAGGGAGGAGACGCCTAGAGAGAGAAAGGATAAAAACTCAAGAGGTAACTTTAAAAATCTCAAATCCATACTAGTATGTTGTTGTTGATGATGATGTTTATGGTTGGATTTGGTGATTAGCGGTTAATTTTATAAATTTGCAAAGTGCTAACCCTAAAGGGTTATGCTGCCCAAATTTCTTTAAATCATGATTAGTATGTGTTTAAATGGCTTAATAAAGGATTAGAAGTGGAAATGAGTAAGCTTTAGAGGTTAAAACATAAAACTTCAATTTTCCCTTCTTTTAGGAGAAGTTTCGGCCAGCACTGTTCTGGGGGGGGAAGGAGTTGAATTTTCAATGATTTGATGGTTCCATTGAGTTCAGGAGGGAAAATCATGTGGGGTTACAGTTGATCACTTTTTCGGAAAAGCCTGAAAAAGTATAATTATGAAAACGCCTCTGAAACCCTTAAAGCGAGACTGCCAGTGGCAATTTCGTCTTTTGGAAGTAAATTTGGTAATTCCAAGTATGGAAATGGATTCATTGGGCAAAAATATGTTAAAATAGCTCTAATCAAAATTTCTGGAAAAGTACAGTCGGACCGGCTGTAGCGGGGCTGGGCCCCGGGGGCATTTTGGTAAATTTTCACCATAGACTAATATAATCACAATAAATACTATAGAAGTGTCTAAAATTGTACATGAATAGGTTATCACCTAATTCTTGTTCATTTAATATTTTAGGATCAAGTTGGGAGCCGAAGGTTGGCATGCTTTTCGAGACACACCAAACGGGGTGAAAGAGACTTGAGGTAGGAACATTATCTTTCATATATTATGCCATAGTTTATATGATTGGGTGTTTGCCATTGTTTATGCTATATTAATCAATATAGTTTGCCTAGAAGAGGCAGTTAGTGCCAGAGGTGCCCTTACACTGAGTTGGATAAGAATCCAACCGGTGTACGATTAGTTGGGCTGGGCCCTACTCATTTATACATGACGATGATGTATTATATTGTTCATTAATTGGTGCATATCATATTTACTTTTCGCATTTTATATGAACGATAACATATTTCTATTAGAATTTCACCTTTTTTTATAAAGAAAACATTTCAGCGGGTGACAGTGGATCAAAAGGCAAGGATGTAGATAAAGGGAATTGACAGGAACGTATCATGAGGTGAAGATAAAGTTCGTGATTATAGATAGTCTGTGTTTAAAATACTTTTAGATATCCTATAAATGTTGTAAATATTGTTGCCTTCTATATTTTGACCCTGGTTTGTAAACAAATACTTTTATCAATATTTATGTATTTTTCTATATACCTGTAGAACTTGATTCCTCTTACTCTGTGTATATCGAAATGGAAACAGATGTTAACACTCAGAAGACATACAATGCCACTCTTTTTAATGTTTAATAAGCCAGAGTGTGTTACGAGTTTACAAAATGAGACAAGTCAAACTTCTTCACCGTTCCTACCAACTTATTAGATAAGAACAGCTCAGAATCCAAGCACTAACCCTCTAAAAAGAGAATGAAGCCCAAAGATGCCTCTATCGCATGACTATGTGCAGATATTCCACACTTACATCTACATGCCATACTCAGTTATTCCATGTAGGTTGCCTTGGGCCACATTGATGCCTTGAGTTCTCATGGTGGCTTGACTCCATATTAAAGGGGCTGCTGTCATGGATTCCAAGCTCAACATCCTCTTGTTTGCCCCACCACTAATGGGAGATCCTTCCAACGTCAAACCTCCGGGGCTTTCGTGCTGCGATGTTAAGCAGCTTTCGGTTGAACAGTCAGCCCTTTGGGAATGGAGATTAGGGAATTCTTCTCCTGAAGCATAAACCGCTCCGGTTATACCAGTAGACGGTAAGGAGTAAAAGCCAAGAGGATCAACAAAGGGAGCTCTTGGTGCTTTATTTCCATATAGTCCTTGAAATTTTTGGTTGTCTGTATCTATAACTGTAGCACCAATAAACTGATCCGCCAGCATCTTGCAAGCCCTTTCGAGCATGGCCATGTATCTTCGCTCTGCATCCTGGCGAATCTGCAAATGCTTCTCTGCCTGTAGAGGAATCTAGAAATTAGTAACAAGAAGGGTAGATATACAAATTTCACTTAGAGATTGTTGAACTTCAGAACTAGCAAATGCACAGGCAGTCGTGTTATTATCAATTGTAGCTCCATATACGAAGCAAAGATCTTGGGTCCCATGTGTTATACATAGCCTAAGCTAGAAGCCACATGGCTCATGACTTGTAGCATCCAGTAGGTTTGATAAATATACTGATGTGTTCCAAGATTCATAGAACCAAACCAGAAACAAATCTTGAAATACAAAAAAGGAAATTTACCTGCACCTGCATATGTAGTTCACCTTGTACTTCCATCTGCACTCTTAAAGCCTCCTTGATTTCATGACCCCTAGAAACAACATCGCATTGCTCACAATCAACTCACTACCTTTGAAAGAAATCATAATCCAGTCTAGTACACCAAAAATGGAAAAGGAAGGAAGGGATTCTTACTCGTTTGTATCAGAAGCTGGCAACTTTGGGGAAGACTTGTCGGTACAAGGGCCTTCTAAAAGATACGAACCTCCACAAATTTTCAATGAGAAGTCAATTGAAGTTCATACTAACCTAAAAAGTTTAGCTTCGAGACCGTTCCTCATCAATGTCTAGCAGTTTAAAATTCGTGTTCATGCATGATAATGGTAGAATCATAAATGCAATGTTCCAGGTTAACCTTTTCTCTAAGAGAAGACAAAAGAGAGGAAGAACCACTATTAATGTTGGAAAGGACAGTAAAACCATAATCAGAAAGAAAGAAACATGAGAACCCTACCATCTTTGCATCCCTCAACCATATCTTTGCCTAATTGCTTGCCAAGTCTGTATTTCTACAATGCAGCAAGGAACAGTTATAATATTAAAGTTTCACCACTAGAAAGCCTAATTTGAAATAGTATATGACAATAATTCAAGAAGAGACCTGAAGATGACTCTTTAAATGAAATAAAGTCAGACCCTTTACATTCATGGTCCGCATGATTGCTTTTGGTGTAGCTTCTGCAGATAAAATATCAAGACCCTAATCAGAAAACGGCAATGGTGATACTCTACGCAGTAACATTCAACTGGAACTAGACACAAGATGGGGAAAAAAAGGTTTTGGCAGCTATCTAGCAAGCAATCAAAGCTTAGATCATATGACTCGACCTGCCAAGAAAATGACAGCCAAGCCTACTATTCAATTTTGACAGCTTGATGGATTTGCACAATATTTTTTCACTTCAAAGTAGAATAATATTACACGCAATATGGTTTGAGCTGATGATGTAGAGACTTAAAACATAATTCCATGTCACCTGTGTCTTCCCTTTCCCCCTCCCCACACAAAAAGAGTGTGAAAATAATTGACCAGGAGAGGCTATTTTCATGTTACCAATCTCAGAAGAAAATACAGACATATGTAGTGTCAAAGGATGGTTAGGCCACAGTCATCAGTAAGGTGGTTAAATTTAACTTGAAACTCAATTACCATCCTAATTGTACACAAGTCTTCGCTTCATAATTATCAATTCGCTAAAACAATTAAGATTTTCAACTGTAACAGGAAAATTGTAACAATCTTACAAAAAAAAAAAAAAAAAAAAAAAAAAAAAGCTCTGAATGAGAAAACATGTCAAATATCATAATACTTCTTAAGGCATTTCATCCCTCAGATTTCACCGTTTGATTGAGGAAGATATTTTATAGTTATATTTTGGTCCCTCTCTTCAATAATATCCATAACAAAATCCCACCATAAACAGGAAAAGTATCAAAACCTCTTTTAAGTATTCAGCTTTCTAAACTGGTTCATCTCCATTGCTCTTGAACTCTTACAATTCAGCATATTGCCAATGCCATAGTAAATAAGATCAAGAATTCAATGACAACTTTCCACACTGACGAGGAATGAGAAAAGAAACTGAGAGCTAGGTAGGAATCCAGTATATTTTTGTTTTCTCTACTTGATGAATTAGCTTACTTCTATTTAACATTTTGGTAAGAAGTTCAATTTACAAATAAAAATGGATATTGCAAAAAGGTTACGCCATCTAAATTCATGATACACACAAAAAAAATAACCCAAAATCTTATACTCCCTCCGGTCCTTTTTATAAGAGCTTAAAATTTGAATTGCCTTGATCCTTTTTATAAGAGTCCGACAAGAGTTGTTTGAACATTGAATGAAGTTTTTCCATTTTTGCCTCCCATTAATTATATGTATTGTATTAATTAAAAGATTGGTAATACTTACATTTACTCTATTTCACTCTCTTACTTGCCCCTCATAAATAAGGGCATACCTATTAAAAAAAGTTTATTTTAGACATACTTATTATTTTAACTAATTTTAACCACCTTCTTAAACTACGTAATTCGGCTATTAAGCCCTTATAATTAGGACCAGAGGGAGTACCCGTCAAATTTCCCAATGATGTTAAGATTATAAATAGCGTAATCGATTTCAGAATTCAGTGATTCATGAGGTTACTTAAATCAGACATGTTTCTATTTAAATGCTGTCATCCAAAAGTTAAAAAATTTGCCAATCTCATCCTAAGTTTATCTTCATCTACTAGCTGTCCCCACCGATTATAACTAAAGACAAGAAACTTCTGCATAAGAAAGACCAATTATTGTAAAGGGAGGGTTATTCTTTATAACTAAAGAAACTTTTAATTCACCAGATTTAAATTTGCAAAGACAAATAAAAGCTTATTAGAATTCATTATTCCCAATTTAATTCCTAAGAAAAAAGCCAACACAGGGATAAAAGAACAAAAGTTCTCTCGTCTTTGCTCTTCGAATGGTTTTTACTCAGCAAGCTAATCAGAGCAACTCAATTTCTTTCATCTATAAAACGGGTTCCAAGAAAAAGCAATTCGGTATCCAATACAATGAAAATTCAATTATGAACCCAAGTTACTAGAGAGATATCAAAGAAAGAAGTATTTACTGCTAGCACCGCCAAGCTGAGTAACAGCATCGACGAATCGTTCATGGAGGTCCTGGGTCCAACGGAGACGGGGTTTGGGATCGGCGGTCAACACCAGGCATGGGTCTCCGTTGTGGTTTGATCCACCGCCCTGCATGTCTTCCTGACCAACCATCCCTTCGTGCGAGCGAATCAGTCTGGGATACATCTTTCTCCTCGGTCTTCTTCAATGGTGAAATATGAAAACCCCACCACTGAAGAACGAGACTCAGAGCAGAGAGAAGAGAACAGATCCAAGTTACCCGCCGCCCATTTTTCCTGAAAGAGAAAGAAAACAAGGTAAAAAACCAAAGCGAGATAGGGTAAATTTAGCCCACGGGTCGGTGGGTGGGGTGGGAGTGGGACAGTGAAAAGCTTTGGCTCTCTCTTTCCACGGCAATAATGTGAAGGAAAGATGATTGAGCACCGTACCACTAGAACTGGAGCTGTCCGCTTTTCCCAGATGTTGTCGCTTTTCTTTTCCTTTTAAGAATTAAAAAGGTATTTATTGTTAGCATGTACTCCTCACCTAGTTATGTGTATGCAAATGCAATAACAATAATTTAAAATAGTAATCTTATAAAAATCCTAAATAATGAAACAATAAATCTTTTTTTATTGAAAAGGATGTCTGCTCAGGAGTTAGCCTCCTGGTGTTACATGAACAAGTCCCATATAGGTGGTTGTGTGTGTGTGTGTTATATAAGATTTTGTATGAGCTATTTGGTTACTACCCACATTAGGTGGTTTTGTCATTAGCTTGTGTGTGTTCAAAAAAACAGATCAATCAATAAGAGGGGCCGAATATGATCAGGTGAAGTGGCAACTAACCGTAAAGAAATATTTATATGTTCTAGAAGTGTCATCTCATTTATATTCTGACTATTTGAAATATAATAATTTATCTTATTTTAATTCTACATGGCACTATAGCAGATAAGTCATCAGAGAAATTCAAATTTTATGATTTTAAAAAACATAAACTTCTTAATTTAGAAAAATAAAAAACGCAATTCCCTCCCTTCATCCCTAAAATTATAAATTTGAATTTTTTCAGATGATGTATCTATCATGTAGGATTAAAATAAGATGAGTTATTATATTTTAATTAGTCAGAGTATAGATGAGGTGGGGCTCCTGAAATATGTAAGTATTTCCCCCAACTGCAAATCTACTGCCATGTTCCATGCTTCATTAGCCAATGTGTCTGCAACATAAACTATATAAGGAAGCATCTGTGTTTTAAGGATTAACATTTCCATTAGAAAGATTAAAGTTCTAGGACTTGTATTTATACTATATGTTCATGTAAGTTTTGCAAATTGTAATTTTATTTTAATTTAAATAAAATTCATTTTCAACTTTTACAATCTAATTATTAGTTTGCTTTAAATTGAGACATATTGTTATTAAAACTCATAAATTTCTAGTTAAAATCATCATGTAATGTCCAAATCAGAATATTCTTTTAAAGTTTGAAATGAATAAATAATTATGAAAAAACAATAAATTAAATCATTTTATAGAATTCAATTAAAAAAAGATAATAACAACTAAATATTTGGAACATAATTGATAATGTAAAAATTTTAGTATCTTATGAACAATTTAAAAATAAAAAATAAAAGGACTTAAACGGGCCAACTCTTTCAAGCCCTTGGGGCATCAAGGCTGTATTTTTTAGGCCCACTTATAATTTCAGAGGTACATTTTCAAATCCAGTCCTAATAATAACAGGACCTAAACGAGCTAGCCTGATGAACTTAACCCGTTTTCCTAGCTCAAATAAAATGTTTTATCTCTTTTTTTCATGAAAATATAATGCTTTATCTAGATCATTTAATATTTAGTTTTTTATATATCTCTTTGTATAATTAAGTTTTATAAATAATTATTGTTCACAACTCCACATGAAGTGGTTCAACCATATTATATTATGGATTGGGGGAGTACTCTCTCTGATCTTGAATATATATAGAACTCTATAAGGCGTCTTTAGTCTTTTTCATAAGTTATTATATAGATTTGTTGAAACTTGAAACATTAATATGAGTAGTGAGAGAGTATAAATTAATATGTTAGTGAAGTTTAGTTATATACACATATTTCAAATAGCTTTGTTTCTGTCTATATTAGGAATATGGAGAAAAAATAAGGGTTAAGGTGTAAATTAATTCAAGAAGTACTCAAAAAATCACAATATTATCTTGAAAGTTTTTTTTGGTCAAAATATCACCTTGAAGGTTTAAAAACGTAACAATGCTTACTGTCAAATCTCTTAACATTTCGATATTCATAGAGTATTAAGCACGTAGTTCCGTAAGGCATACAGAGACAATGGAAACATACTGACATTAAGTGCTTGTTTACAATACAGGAAATTCCCCGTATAATTTGAAAAATATACACAAATGTGTAAGCGTACAAAAGAAATAAAAGTACAAGCATAGATATCTACAACAGCTTCGATACGCATTGGGACCCTATTCACCGGTAGCCACTGCCTCACCCTTCGATCCACTAGCCTCAGCTATAAGGCTCTTCAGTTTGAAAAAGGGTGAGATTCGAGCGAATATCAGTAGCAACATGCATTTCAGACATATAAAATGTGAAAAGAAATATGTCATACACTATGTTATGCAAGGAATAAAAAAACGGACCGGACTGACCGGTTGAACCGGAAAACCAGTGAGCCGGCCATGCGTCCGGTCTGGTTTAGATCTAGAACCGACATCAAAGCAAACCGGAACAAACCAATATGAACCGGTGTGAACCGGTAATAATCGGGGTAAACCGGTGGGTTAAACGGGTTGGCCGGGTTATTTTGAAGAAGAAGAAGAAGAAGATGAAAGCAAGAAGAAAATCCCTAGAGACTAGAATCAAGGAAACGAAGTCGAGATATTGTTGCCGGAACCTTGCTCTTTGTTTTTCTCTGAATCGCCTTCATTTTGCCAGAGCTTGTCTGAATTTGTCGAAAATGCTATGCTCTTCAATCATTTCTACAGTAGTCGCATAGAGATTCGCTGGTAATTTGGCATTCTGGAAAATCTAAATATAAGCAAGAAACGGAGAGATAGAGAGAATGACAGTGGGAAATCTGTATTTTACACTCAAGTTGGTGTCCGTGAGAGTGATGAAGGATAAAGGAGGAGGACCTGTGAATCTGTGATATGACGCCGCACAACTGCACAAGTAGATCCAAATTAGGGTTTTCAAAAAGTGAATGTGAAAGTGGGTCTAATAGTGGGTCTATGGGTCTAATAGTCTATGGGTCATTTACTTTCCCAACGAGTAAATAAAATAAATTAGGTGAAAAAATTATATTCAAAATGCTTCAATGGGACCCACCATATTTAATAGACTTTGAAAAACCTATCTTTAAAAAAATGAAAAGAACACGTTCAGATGGGCCTTTCCTTTATTGGATTATATATTTTCAATTTTTGCTCCCTATGAAAATTTAAAAATATATTAATATATATATATATATTATCATTAATAAATTATAATATTTTAATATGACCGGTTTGATTATCAGTCTGACCCCGGTTGACCCATTAACCCTTAAACCTGTGTTTTGGCCGGTTTATTGTCCGGTCCGGTTTTTTGTTCATTGATGTTATGTAAAATGATAGAATGTTATGTGCACACTATCTAAGGCCAAACAACTGTTCAACCCTAGCTTAACCCTACGCCTCCGTTGGGATCCCAGACCACAACTAAGCTAATATGTGTGTTCGAGACACTGTGCTCTTGTTACAAAAGATGGCATACACAAACATATAATAATCACATAGTATATGCAAGAAAAATGTTACTACTTGACTCCTTTTTCGGTTCCTTTAACCGTCCTATACTTTGGTTCCGAGTCGGGAAATTTTCAGTCCAATATAAATTAGAGTTACAAGTAACTGATTATTACTTGTACTATTACTGCCTCTAAATCAAATTCTGTTGGTTATCTAGTGCAGTAATAACAGTTTCTACACAGTACAATTCTGTATAATGCAATTTCACTGTTTCCAAAAACTGGCAGATTTTCATTTCACTTTGAAAAATCATAACTAATTCTAGGAAATTCCAAATTGACTTATTCTAAAGCCTATGTGAAGCTCTTTAAATGTATTTTCATGGGAAAAAAAAATACCCAAAGCTTGTCACTATTATCACATTTTTTTCCAGAAATTCACAAAACTTCCCCTGTTCCAGATTACATTCCAGAAATAGGGCACAACTTCAAAAATCCACATTTTTTGGTATACAAGTCCAAAAATTATGATCTATCTATTAAATTAAAGCTTTAGATGTCTACTTTAATCCTGTCAAGTTTCATAATTTTTGGACTAGGTTTGGCTTATGAATTTAATTGCACAATAACACCGCCTTACTGGAGGCAAATCAAACAGCATGTTTCTTTAATTTAAAAAATTAGTGCCTAAGTGTTACTCATGAGATTAAAAAGTGGAAGGGAAATGATTAAACAAGAGAAATCAAGAAAACACACTTTTCCTCCTAAGAACCTAAATTTTGGTCTGATGCAAAACAAGAGGGAGGAGCTAGAATTTTGTAATTCTGATGGTTCCATCGAATTTATGAGAGAAAATTGTGTGAGAATATAGGTGTTCATGATTTTGGGATGTTTTGGGCAACATAACATTTTAGGGTTCATCATCCCAAAATCCCAAAACAAGACAAAGCAAACCAAACAACCAACCAACTGATTCAGCCAACATCATATAACCTTAAAGTCAAAAGAGAATAAGATTATTTGTCGTTACCTTTTGATTTCTCCCCCCCTGATTTTGCCTTGCCATAAGTGATATTCAAGAAGGAGAAGGAATTAGAAGAGGTATTACAAGAATTGGAAGGCAAAAGTTCTTGAATTTCCATCTCTTAACCTTGGATCTTTGGCCTTTTGAACCTTAACTTCTCTTGAGTTCTTTTGCTCCTTTGTCTCTTTGTCCAACTCTCCCTCCCTCTTGTGTTTAATTTGTCCGAAAATAAGCTTGAGGAAAGATGATAAGAGGCTTCTTAAAATATCTTTCATCCACCTCCTCAATTTTATTATATTTATCACATGCTATTTTGTTGATCATCATCTTTTCTCTTTCTGCTATGTCTTGACCGAAAATACATATTGGGAGGGAGTAAAATAGGTCTTCAATTATCCCATTTATCCTCTTTCATATAATTTTTTAATTGGAGTTGCAAAAGTTGAATTATGTCATCATGTTTTTCTTTCTTTGATCAACTCTCCCAAAAATTGCTCCAAACAAATATAAATTCTCAATTAATTATTTTTTCCCTCCTCCTACCTCTTTTGGACAAAATGCAGCTCCAGAAAAGGGGGAAAACTATTTATCTTCTTGCTTTATTGGCAAATTATTATTTTACTCTTATATTTTGTGATTTTTGTACAAATTGGTAGAATTTTCGTCAGACTTTGAAAATTCATATATTTATTTATAGATATCCAATTGCAGTGATTCCAAAGGCTTTGTGACCATTATTAAGTCTATTTTTAAAGGAAAATATTTCCTTTAACCAATTGGAAGCACATAATTCCAGAATTAATATTTATTGGACACTGTCACATAAACTTGCCAGTTTCACCTGGCTAATTTCAAAAATACATAACTCTTAGTGTACAGATCTAAATAACTCATGACATTTCAAATTAAAGTTTGAAATGTTTACTTACATTTTGAAAAATTTCACATTTATTAGATATCATTTGATCATCCAAAACCACATGACAATCGCATTGCCTCGCCGGAAATTTCATTGCAGCATTTTCCAATTCACCAAAATTCACCATTAATTTCATTAAATACCACAAACAATTACAATGCATATTGGTGAATAAAAATGGGATGTTACACTAACCGTTAACAAAGTTATGATATAAAATAAAAGAGTAAAAATAACTAATTAAAAATTGTTAACCCTACTTCTCTAACTTTTTAAAATCCAAATTATAAAAAATTTTCCTTCCTTCCAAATCCCTCATACCAATAAGCCACTTAAATTCCTTCAAACTGCTTATACCTAGTTAAACGATAGCACAATAAATCGCAATGACCATTACTTAATAAGAAAATACATAAGCTAGTAAATATCAAATTGATGAAAGCCCGTATAATATCAATATTAATCTTAGTCTTTAAAATTAGAAAGAGTTTAAAATTTTTAACTTAATAAGTATCTTTGCTTTCGGTGATGTGTCCTTTCAACTCCTCTTCATTTTTACGCAAATTAATACACACACATATATATTTGCCAGAATAAGTGCGCGCGCGCTCGCCCTTATTGTTTACAACTAATTATAGCCTCTTTCGGCTGGCCAAAAAAAAAAAAAAATTATAGCCTCTTTTGGACCAAGAAACAAATATGGCCTCTTTGACCTTTTTTTTTTTTTTTTTTTTTTGAATTTCTTCCTCCGGTATCCCACACCCGAAGGTGCAGACTAATCCGGAGTCGCCCCTTGGAAGGGACTTCCTAGAGGGATCGAGCCCAGGTGACGGGAGGAAATCTTTACCTCCCTTATCTCAACCACCGGACCAAGCCCCCGGTCTATGGCCTCTTTGACCTTTGTTCACCGAATCATGTTTTTTCTTTGTAATAATGATTTCATCTCATTTAATAGCTGATGGTTCTGATCCAGCTCAACCAACATATTGTTTTTATTAAAAGTTTTTGTTTAAAATAAGGATAATTAGCATGTGGACGTTGCAATCATCAGACCTCGGTCAACGAGGGGGTGCTGTTGGATATACATCGTGTATCTTAGATGTTAAAACTGGGTAACTAATAAATAAAAATTAAAAATAGTTAAGTGAGTTGTTTATAAAAAAAAATGTGTTGATTATCTTAAAGTAATATTTTAATGATTTGTATCGAAAACTACTCATTTAATAGAAAGTAAAAATCCCACAAAAATGCATCGACATGGAGTTATTAACAAATAATAGGCAGAGTTTTTTTTTTTAAAAAAGTTATAAATTTGAGAAATAAAATAAACTGAAGTATTATATTGAGAATTAAAATAAACCCCTTCTTACATTTAGGATTAGGGGGAATATTATAAATAGAAAGCATGTAGGTGACAACTGTGCTTTACATACAATCTAAATTATGCTACTATGCTGAACTATATGTTACCTACAAATAATTTTTTCCAAAAAAAAAAATTGTACCATATAAGAATATAGATTGGGCTGCGTATCATTCCAGTCTGTCTTGGTCATTTTGGACCAAGCGCCAAAACCCCATCCTAGAATACAAAAAAAAAAAAAAAAAAAAAATCAATACTAACAAAAAACATAGCTAAAGGCCAGCATGAAAACACTCTTCGAAATAGAGTTCCTTGCACTGTCGCACACAGTGACGGCTACGCTATCTACCTACTCGTGTTTTAAGATGGAAGTACAGTTTGTCATATTTTCTTGGGAAAATGACAACTAGGTATTAAGCAACAGAAAAAACACTAAAAAAATTCTTTTAAAAAGTTAATGGTCTAGAGGATTTTCTGACATGAATTCCCAATGTTCATTTATAAAAATAACCGCTAAGCAATTTAACCACTATTATTGTTTACAACATGTTATGCTATTTTTCCAACATTGTAAGTCATATTAACAGCATAGTTAGTTACGTTTACAACATGTTATGCTATATTTAATGAGTTTTAAATGTAACTGAAGAGGTTGTAAACGCAACACAATCATGTATTTCATATATATGTTGTAAATATAACTGACTATGTTGTTAATATGACTTACGATGTCGTAAGCATAGCATAATATGTTGTAAACAATGACAATGATTAAATTATTTGAGGGTTATTTTTATAAATGGACATTAAGAATTCATATCAGAAAAATCCCTCTGACCATGGACTTTTTAAATAGACTTTTTTTAGTATTTTTTCTATTACTTGGGACCTAGATGTCATTTTCCCTATCTTCTTTATTTCTTTTTCACCAAAAATTCTTGCTACTCCCAAACGGACGGACGGACACATTGAAACGAGTGAAACCCATTGAAATTGGATATCCAAACACATTTGAAGAATTGTAATTTGTATGAAAATAATCCAACACCAATGCGCATCTTTGACGCAGTATAATTTGATCTGATTGAAGTAGTGTTATCAACAAATCAACGTCACTCTTGTGTAAATCAAAGGTACTGTACAAAAAGCTGGAAATTTTGCCAGTAAACAACTCATACGTCCCATCTCTTTTTCACCCGAAACATTAAAGCTGAGGATTTTATGTCATCTTGAGGGACCTGAAGCATGAATTGAACTTTCATCTTCATAGGAGCTGTTTTAGCCGTGCCATCTTCATCTCCAACCTGAATGGGGTTAAAAAGTACATTCAGATACAAAGCTGAAAGCTCATATTTTTTGTGCCACTCAACTATACAGACCAAGTTCTTCATATCTTTTTACTTAATTTTGCCCCAACTGGGATCCAAACATGGATCCTTAAGCTCAGGGGAGGACTGCAGTACCACTGAGCCTAAGTTAATTGAAGTTACCATATTCCTATCAAACAGTTACGGCAATATTGGTGATAGTCACGGTAGGTGGGGGAAAAGGAGCACATACCCAAAGAGAAGCCCAGCCAAGGCGAACCTCTGAATCATAACCAGCCTTAAATTTGAAGTCTTTGACATAAGTGCGCTTGTAGACCGCACTCCAGTAGCTGGAATCAAAATTGTACCAGTAGCTATCCAGAAAACATGTTAACAAGTTAACGAGGAACAAACTGTAAATAATTGTAGCATAAAAATATGGTAGTCAAATGACAAACAACCAAAATTTCAAATCACACAATCATCTTTTAAATGTGAGCACTTAGCATGACAAAAATAACTCTAGTTTCCTTTGTCAATCTTGGTACTAGTTGAGTTAATATGATATGTATTTTCTAAAACACCCTAGTTCATATTCCTTAATTCCCTCGTTCACTCTCCTTTGATTGTTGTTGAGGGAACATTAATAGACAACATGGATAAATTAAGAAAAGATTGACAAATATAAAAATTATATGTTATATTTAAAACCAAAATCAATTCCTCAAATTTATCTTATAATAAAAACCGGAGGGAGTATTTTTTTAACCATCATAGTTTAAAGAAGACTTTGAAACAATGACTTGTTTTAGACACTAAAAAATGCCCCAATGTAAATGCTGCACCTGGTCTGCTGAACACCGTGGAATAATTCATGTTCATACCTCCTCCCCTACAAATATTTTTTATACCACTTGATTGAAACAATTATAACATGTTTTGAATCATTCATTAGATGCGAACCAAGAATGGGATTGAAAGACACAAGCACAAATGGTGGAAATTGTATTAGGGTATTGGGGGTCCAATTGAAGGTAAAACTCTTGTTTTTATGCACGGTTTCATACATACCCACAGCGCACACGTGTTTTTGGCAGTGTAGTTTCAGGAAGGCCAACCATAGCCTTTTCAAAAGTATAGAAGGAGCTCTGCCGATAGCTGATCACCACCAGTTGATTTAATCTTAAAGACTATCTTGCATACTAACCAATAACATATATCTTGAGATACTCACAGATCGCTAAATCCAAAGTCATTTCTAGAAAGCACTTTCACATGAAAACCAATGTCAAATTGGCTTATGGGATTATAATTCTCAGAAATCAACAAAAAATGAAAAGCGCTTGTGTTGTAAATCATCCCGCTTTCCATTCATATTGGTCATGCTCGCAATTAGACTGTACATGGTGAAAGCATTCCCAATAACAAAAATTATAATAATGTATCGGAATTTTCAACATCTAAAACTTAAAGGATAGATTTGAGTTGGCATGATCTGTAAAAGCTATTGTTGGACCAGGTTAGATGCACTTGTATGGCATAAAACAACATGCAGACCGGTATATGGTAAAAATATTTGACTCCAAAATACTTTATTATATATTTAGGCTCTCACTTCTAGACAAGAGGCAACTTGTGCTGGGACTTATCCATTTCATCAAAATAGCTAAGCTACTTGTTAAGGGTTGGCACAAGCTTTTATGCCCTTCGTTTTCTTATTACATTTAGACATGTGACTTCTTTTAAGGTTTATCACCATTCAACAATAGAAAACGATAAGAATGATGAATTGCAAAGAGGGTGTTCTAACCTTAACTTGTTTGAAGGACCAAACCGGCGCTTAAATGCAAATGACAGAGCATTTGAAGGTAGAGACAAGCTTGGGATAAATGACATTTGTTCATCCTGCATTTATTTGAAAATTGACATCAATTCAATCAAATGTCAAATAAACACCTTAACCTCTACAAATAATGAACCAAAAAGCAAGCATCTAAGATAATAAGAAATCCTATAAAAAATACAATAAACAGAAAGTTGAAAGAAGAAATTGGAAAGATAGGGAAGCGTGTAATGAGTATCTACAGAAAAGGCACCTTGTAGGAGTATCTTAATTTCATCTCTTCATCCTTGTATTGGGCAGTGCAGATTCCATTCAAAATTGGTGTTTTAACAATTCCACTCACAGACAGCAATCTCTTGTATTCCTCCCCTTGGACCTCTTCTTCCTCCTGGAGTGAAACTTCACCAACAGGAAATTTTAAGGTTGCTTTTGGCTGCAGAATGAGACAATAGGATGAAAATTATCTTAAAATTGTCAAATTACAAAGTATACAAGAAAAATCAGTATTATCTTCGGTCAATGTTCAGAAAAATGAAGGCATTTATTAAGTTTTTCAGCAAATAGCAAGTCAAAGACATAAATACTGAATCAGACAAGTGCATCACTATTGATGCTAGCACTAAAAACATTTTAATGGGAAGAACTGAAAAATGAATAAATGAAAATGAAAAAACCAACTAGAGATATCAAAACCAATATCAGGCCTATACTTGACAGCTTGAACTTCTAGGATGAAGTGGTCCTAGACATAGGATAAAGGCCACAAGACTGTGTTCAAAAGTCCGATCCTTGCCACCTCCAACTCTCAATTATGGCTAAGTCTCAACACAGGTATGGTGGACATGTGCTTTTGTAGTTTGTACACATTCCACACTTCAAGCCCAAGGGGCCTTAACGTGATGGTGCAGGTTATAGATATCAACAAAACAGCAAGTTAAGGATCTTCACTTAATAGTAAAGCTTCTAAAGAAGTAGTTCTTGACAAGATCAAAACACAGACTAACATTAGAAATAAAGCTTAACCATCCAAAATGTTTCTTGGTTGTTTTATTGCCATTGCTAATAATAATAAAAATACAAAGGCCCAAAACTGACAGTTATAGCTTTATAGAGAGATATCAGCATGATAAAACACACCAATCCAACAGTCGGAACTGCAGTAGACAATTCGAGTGCATAGCCAGGATCAGCCAAATCTGCAACCATTGTAACCTCTCCTTGTTGAGCCTTAAAAAGGACCAAAAAAAAAATTATTAAAAAATAGAAAGCACATATGGTTAAAACAGGTAATTGAAATTTCTTAATACACGATTACAGAGCTAGGTTATTCAGTCTTTAACCATGAAGCATATCGTGTAAGGCCTATCATTAATAGATACAAAGTACAAGATGCACTCTCCAAAGTAATATGGTGATGCACACGAAGATCACAATAAAATTACGGTGCTAAGGATGGATAATCAACCCCCCCCCAAACAAAAGGAAACACACACACACAAAGGGTAGGTAATAGAAATGCTCAGACACAAAAAATCTGGAGGCATTCGATGTCTTCAATTCGTTAGCCCTTAAAGCAACGTGGCTAAATTTACAAGAAAAAAAGAAAGTACTCAAAGCTCAGCAAGTAATTTTCTTAAAGAAAATGCTAGGATATAATATTTCATAGTAGTAATAGACAGAGAGACATGGTAGCGAAAGAAAAGCTTTGAAACCCGAAATAACCGAAATTAAAAGAACTAAAATTTTCAGATTCGTAGAGATAACACGATGCTGGTACCTTGACATCATGAGCAGCTGTGAGGTGCAATTTGGGACCAATGTCAAAGGAACTCTTGACGAGAGCATTCCGGTCTTCAAGGTCATAGTGGATACTCAAGTGCTTAGAAATGAAACTGACCTGGGGCTCGGAGACATCACCTTTGCTGGTGTTGTTGAAGGAGAACTTCAACTTGGCAAGGCTATCGAAGAACTTGCAAGAGATCTTGTGGAAGAAGACAGTGCTTTCACTGTCGAACTCAGTGGTGACTCTAAGGGCCGGTCTTTTGGGGAATGGGAAGATGAATCCATTATTGGAGGGCGCAGGCGGAGGATCAGCTGCTGGTGGGGGAGGTGGGACCGCGTAATTAGGGTTTCGAAGAGCTAACTCCATATCCACCGTGGAAATGTTATCTGAGGTAGCTGTGGTGTGGAGGGAGAAGGCGGGTGAAAACATAAACGTTTCAGAAGATTTGGGACACTTTTTGCATTTCACACAACTTCGCGGCTTTTGCACTGTTGATGCCCCATAGCTGCCCGGGTTTTGAATTTAAAATTGAAAGATCCCTTCTGTTTTTTTTTGCTCAAAGAAAGATCCCTTTGATCATGATGTTACAATTTTTTTAAAGAAATATTCCTTCTGTTTTTTTTATACCTGAATATGAATTTTTCATTATGGTAGGGAAATACGGATACAAGAAGTAGCAGATGCAAATAACTAAGGTCCAACATAAACTAGCAGTACACAACAAATACACACACATGGCAGTATCCTAATTAAAAAGCTACATTAAGGACACTAAACACATGCAATTTAGAATTGTTTCGTTTTTTTAATATTTTTATCACGAGAATTGAGGAAGTTCATATCTATGTGATACCTCAATTAGTTTATATGAAATAGGTTATAAGTGTGGAAATTTATATATGCTTTTTTTCTCCCAATTTATTTACTCATATTTTTTCAATGAGGGAAGGTGGGAGGAGGAATGGAAAGGTTATAAACTTTGTTTGGTTGGATGGAAGAGAAGGGGAAGAAAAGTTTCTTGTTTAGTTCAGGATGAGGAAGGAGGTGAGCTAGTTAAATGTTACCTCACTTATATATAATAAAGAAACCTTATATACATATATATATATATATATATATATATATATATATATATATATATATATAATAATGATTTTATTAATTTTAATATGTTAACTCATCAAATTTAATATGTTTTTTAAATTTAAATCTAAATCTAAATCCTAAATCAAATTATAATAACAATATAACGAAGATAATTATGATATAATTCAGATCTCCTATGTTATAGAGATACTTGTGATCACATTACCAACATACAAACTTATCTAACTTATCTGAGATCAATATTAAAAATGAGGGTTTAGTGGAGATTTTACATAACCATATGGCTACAATTAGTATCAGAAAGAACTCAATCTAACACAATATAGAACCAAACATGTTAATTGTTAAGACTGATTCTCATCCCATCAAGGAAATGGTTGCACTTGCCAAGTTACAAGCTAGGGATGATCAACATCCAATCTTTAGCTTAATGGAGAGCTGGCATTTTCAATTCTTATCTTCAAGAATTCAAGTGATTCGTTTAACTAGAAAATCTGAATTCCTATCCACTAAAAAAAATCTGAATTACTAGTGTCAAATTTCTACTTATGTTTCCGATGCATTTTATAGCTTTAAAACAGTAGACTAAGTGCTCGTTTGGAATAGTTTATTTTTAGGCAATAAGTGCTTATAAATCGTGATTCACGGTATACGAGGTAAGTATGTGAGGGGAGTTTTATCTCGGCTTACGTGATAATGACTTATTTTTTAAGAAAACACTGAACCAAACAAGTCTTAAAACAGACATTTCCGTTTTTCTTGCTTCTCCGTGGACTATTGTGCATTATGATTGTACCTACTCCTGTGCCTATTTTCTTTATGAGTAAGATTTACTAATTTTGGTTAACTTTATCTTATTTAAGGTGCACATTTTATTTGAATAACATACAAATTCAAAGGCCAACACAAGTCGGCATAAGTGGTTGACAAGAACGAAGCCTAGATAAAGAACGATTCAGGAACAAAATTTCAAAAGAGAAGACGACGAAATCGGATTGCATTGGGACGAACAATACCACAATGGAATTATAAGAATGGAGAAAGGAAGAGGGAGAAAGAAGAACCTGGAAGGAACAGCTCTAAGCTCCGACAGAGCCGTCGAAGCCGATGATGTAGATTTGAGGAGCTGAGAGGAAGATAGCCGACTTAGTATTTATTTGGGATAGTTTATTTTTTACTTATAAGTATTTATAAATCGTAATTTATGGTATACGAGGTAAGTATGTGAGAGAAGTTTTATCTTGACTTACATAATAAGTACTTATTTTTTTTTAAAAAAAAGTTATTCCAAATAATGAGAGACGTTATAACTAATAATGAGAACCTCTTGTTTTGATATTGGGTTTAAAGTCAAATAATATTTGATTAGATAGATTTACGACGGCAAAAAAAAAAAAGATTAGATAGATTTAACTTTTTAGTACTTTAAAGTAAGATATGATTTGATTAGATAGATTTTATAAGATATATTTTTATTAGATAGATTTTCTAATTTATTTGATTGACCCCAATAAAAATCATATGGGTTTTATAATCAGATGGATAAACTTAGGATAATGAAAAATTAGCATAAACATTTTAATCATAATAAGATATTATATTGCTCACCCCTCTAAAAAGACCACAAATTTGAGAGGGTGCAGAGAGAGGGGAAGTGAACACTAAAGGACAAAATTTCTTCCTTGCCCACCCCTTCCATAGAAAAACCTCGAACTAAAGAATGCCTAAAAGAAATATTCCTTCTGTTTTCAATTACAAGTCTTTTTGCAATTTCGAATTGTTTCTTTGTTGTAAGATTTTTATCCCAACCAGCACATGTCCCATGCATAGGGTTCAAAAATTAACATATTTATATTTTACAAATTCCTTATTCTGCAACAATCCTCACTGCAAATTAAATACATTATTCATTAGATTAATATATCATAAAACAATTTAGTATTTGTTTGGGATAGCTTAAGTGCTCGTTTAAGATAGCTTATTTTTAGGCAATAAGTGCTTATAAATCGTGATTTATGGTATACGAGGTAAGTATGTGAGAGGATTTTTATTTCGACTTACGTAATAAGTGCTTATTAACCTACAATAAGCAAAACCAAACACACACTTTTAGCTTATAAGTGCTTTTAAATTGTGATTTACGGTATACGAAGTAAATATGTGATATGTGAAAAGCACTTATAAGGAAAAAATAAGTTATTCTAAACATGATTAATCTATCTATCTATCTAAAGTATATAAAAGTAAGGATGAAAGTAGGACTCCTATGACTTCAGAGGGGGCGTACAAAAAAGCAGCGGAATGAGTGCTCTCGGTGTTTGTTCGACCAACAATGGAACTACTTGCTTGGAAAACATTGAAGCAACTACAGAGGAAGAGGATTTGCTGGGAAGGAATATTAAAAAAATGCCAAATGATGTATCAATGCAGGAAGCGATAGGGGAACTTGATCACTCACAGAAACCAGTGGAGGCGTTGATGGGAGATGGTTCGGTGTAGGGGGCTTGTGACACAACCCAGAACCAGCACAGAGGGAACAACTATCATCAGGAGTCAAATATCTTATAAGGAAAAACTTATGGGGGAGGAGGAAAATTCTCTTGATAGGACACTGGATGAACAGATGGCAGAGTGGCTGCAAGAGGAAGAAGAATTAGCTCTAGAGATGTCTGAAGAACAAAGGAAACTTCTGGACTCTCTTCCAAAGCTGAATATAGCTAATGAAAGACTGAGGGAGCTATGTAAACCATGGAAAGATGCCTTGGTGATGACTTTGCTAGGAAGACGAGTGAATTTGGAAATGATGAAGGATAGGATGAAAAGAATGCTTAAATCAGAGAACTATGAGATCATTGACTTGGCAAATAACTATTTTGTGTTTAGAAGTGTTGACAAGTCCTTATGCTCGAAATTGCTCTTTGATGGTCCTTGGATCATACAGGGTCATTATCTAGCTGTTCAAAGGTGGAGCCCGAATTTTAATCCCTACTGTAACAAGGTGAGGAAAGTGGCTGTTTGGATCAGGATTCCGACCCTTCCTATGCACATGTACTCGGAGAGATGTTTACTGGAAATCGGAAATCTAATCGGACGAGCGCTCAAGGTGGATTTAAATACTCTAGCTAACAAAGGCAACAACGTGCAAGCAGTTGAAAGGGGAAGATTCGCCAGGGTTAGTGTGGAGGTGGATTTAAACAAACAACTTCAATCACGTTTTGTCCCAAGGAATAGGATCTTTACAGTGGAGTATGAAGGTTTGGAGGCAATTTGCTTTAACTGTGGAATGTATGGACATATTAAGGATAGTTGTCAGGTTAATGCAAAATTTCAAAGATCACCGGAAACACAAAAACCACCGGACGGTAACTTGGCGATCTCCGATAAGACAAAAATAGACGGAAAACACCCCCTGATTAGCTTACCTGGCATCACCATAGAGGAAGAGTACGGCGAATGGATGATAGTCAAACCTACCACTAGGGGGCGTCATCCAAGCACTGAACAGAGCAGGCGGCTGAACATGAAAACGTCACCTAACGGTCAGTTAGCAAGTAAAGAAGCGTTGCGTGGGTCAGGATCACGGTTCGACGTGCTGCTCGAGGAAGACCCAGCGGGTGCCTTGGAAAGGGAAGAGAAGTCTAGCAAGAATAAGGGTCCGGTTCTACAATGGAGAAGGAAAGAGACGATAGACGTTGCTCAGAATAGAGGATCTGTGGGAAAGAAGAACCAAGATAGGAGGGAAGCTTCTGGCTCTGTCTTCGATGTTGGAGAGTCAAGTGGAGTGAAAAGCTCGAAAAACAAGAGGAAGCAGGCAGGAAAAGACGGGATGGAGATAATAAGGGAAGGAAGTGATAGGAAAGAGACAAGGGAGGAGGGCCAAGGAAGGGAGATAATTGGTCTGGTAGAGCCCAGCTTTGACAACGCCGCTAGCCCATTGGGCTTAAAGGAACAAAGCAAGAGAAAGGCTATTATTCCCAAATCAAAAGGGTCCTTAACAAGCTTTAAGAGGAAAACGAAAGGGAGGGCCCATCAGGTGATATTTGGGTCAACAAAAGCAGCTGGGCTCTTAAACTTTGAACAAGTGAATATTAGGGAAGGTTGCAAAGAGGGAAATAACGAAGGGCAGAGGAGCTATGAGGTTTTATGTGAGAATGATCGGACAAAGGTGGTGGTGCAGAACCAAGAGGTTACGGTGCAATCCCAAGGTGTAGAGACGGAGCTGTTGCATGAAATTTCATGTGAGGAGTTCGAATGTCAGCAGAGTCATGGGGAATCTATTATGCTACACGAAGGCCGTGAGGAATGGAATCAGGAGGCAGAGCAGGTTCAAGATGAAAACATGCTGTCTACTGATGTGGTACAATAAGTGGTCCCTTCTCTTCTTTGGCCTAATGTTAATTATGAATATTTTAGCTTGGAATTGTAGAGGTGCTGCCTCAAAATCTTTTCCCCAGAGAATTAAAGATGTTCTGAAAGGTAGAAATGTCGGTATTCTCATTCTCACTGAAACTAGAGTTAGTGGGAAGAAAGCTGATAGTATTATTAATAAGCTTGGGTTCAACACATGGGTTAGGCTGGAAGCTACTGGGTACGCTGGGGGAATATGGATTCTTTGGAATGCAGAAGATTTATCGGTTTAGTATTTAAATTCTTCCACTTAGGCGATTCATGTCAAGGTAGAAATGAAAGCTAATGAGGAGATATTCATTTTATCAGCTATTTATGCGGAACCGAGTTGTATTCTTAGACAGACTCTGTGGGAAGAATTGCAGGAAATGAGGCTTTTAATTAATCATCCTTGGGTTGCTGTAGGGGATTTTAACGCCTATTTGTCGTTTGATGATAAAAAAGGGGGAGCTAATCCCAATTACAGATCAATGTATCAGTTCAACCAATGTATTTCTCAATCTCAGCTCATTGAAACCGAGTTTGTTGGAGAACGTTTCACTTGGGAGAGAGATATGTTAAAGGAACGGTTGGACTGGGCTTTCATAAATTCTGACTGGAACAGGGCTTACCCTTTCACTAAAGTGCATCATCTGAATAAGTATGGATCAGACCATAGCCTCTCCTGCTCTGCAGATCGCAGTTGCCATCTCAAAGGAATGGACCTCCTTCTTTTCGTTGTCTAGCAGCCTTGTTCTTAGAAGACGGATTTGATGATATTGTAAGACAATGTTGGAGTGAGGAACAGTGGTCTCAAAAAATTAAAAAATTCACTAAAGTTGCAGGAGAATGGAATAGAACAAGGGTGGGCAACCTGGGGGCTAAAAAGAATAATACTTTGAGAAGAATTGAGGGGATTGATAGAGCCCGAGGAAGAAGGGATGCTCAATATTTGGCTCAGACTGAGAAGGAGTTATAGAAGGAATATAATAAAGTTCTTGCTTAGGAAGAGTTGATGTGGTACCAAAAGTCAAGATGTGATTGGTTAAAATGCGGTGATAGAAATAATAAGTTTTTCCACTCGGCGGCAATCATAAGAAGGAGACAAAATAGGATTGAAGGCTTAAAGAAGGAGAATAGGGAATGGTCTTTTGATGACAGGGAGTTGAAGAACTTGGCCCTCAACTATTACAAAGACTTATTCAGTAGTGATCACAATACTTCCAGTAGTCTTTTTGTTCGGGCCAGCTTTCCTATGCTAAGCGATGAAGACCTTAATCATAGTCAGAGGGAAGTGACGGTGGATGTGATCAAGTCGGTTACTTTTGATATTGGTGCTTTCAAAGCCCCGGGGCCGGATGGGATCCAAGCGGTTTTGTATCAAGAATTTTGGCACTTGGTGGGTGATTCTGTGTGCTCGCTAGTTTCTAAATTCTTTGAGGATCCCTCCAGGGTCCAGGAAATTAATAATACCAATGTCGTCCTCATTCCTAAAAAGGAGAATCCAGAAACAATTATGGAGTTCAGGCCTATATCCCTGTGCAATGTGAGCTATAAGATAATCACCAAGATCATTAGTCGCAGGCTGCGAGCTATAATGGGGAAACTTGTGGGGAGGCACCAATGCAGTTTCATCGCAGGGAGACAAAGCAATGATAATATTATAATTGCTCAGGAAGTTTTTCATTCCATGAGATCTAAACCGCAAGCTAATGGTTGGATGGCAGTTAAGGTGGATCTTGAGGAGGCTTATGATAGGATTGAATGGCCTTTTATTCTTGATACTCTCAGAGCCATTGGTTTTGAGGACAAATTTTGTGAGATGATCATGGCTTGTATCACGAGTCCTACTTTCCAAGTTCTTTGGAATGGTGAGGCCACAAACACCTTTTCTTCGTCAAGGGGCATCAGACAGGGGGATCCAATTTCCCCATATATTTTTACTCTGTGTATGGAGCGCTTACATCATATAATCGAAGATGCAATTGATGATGGGTCGTGGGTACCGATTCAATTGAGTAGGGGTGACCCTCGTATATCTCACCTCTTCTTTGTGGATGACCTAATCTTATTTGGCGAAGCTTCAACTAGCCAGGTAGAGACTATGTTACAAAGCATACAGGCTTTTTGTGAGGTGTCAGGCCAGAAAATGAATAAGAGCAAGACAAGAATATTTTTCTCCAAAAATGTGCATGCCTCTAGAGCCCTGAACTTAAGTCGTATCATGGGCGTTCAATTAACTGGTGACCTAGGAAAGTACTTGGGGATTCCTTTGGTCCATAAGAGGGTTTCTAGAATCACATTTGCGCCTATCCTGGAGAGAACGAAGAAGAAGTTGGCCGGCTGGAAAAGAGGATGTCTTAACTTAGCCGGGCGTACTATGCTTATTAAGGCAGTCCTATCTGCTTTACCTTCTTACTATATGCAAACAATGCTTCTTCCCAAGGGCATGTTGAAAGAGATGGAAAGGAAAAGTCGTAGTTTCCTCTGGGGTGAAAAGGAAGATGAAAGGAAGCTTCACCTTGTGTCATGGGATCTTGTTACTAGAGAAAAGAAGGTTGGTGGCCTAGGGATAAGAGATCTTAGAAAACAGAATGAGGCGTTCATTATGAAGCTATGCTGGAATTTGTTATGTAATCGTGATGCTCTATGGGTCTAGGTTTTGAGGCATAAATATCGATGTGGTACAGCATATATGCCGGAAGTTAACAAGAAAAAGGAAGCATCGTTTACTTGGAGAGGTATCTGTGAAGTTTGGGATAAGTTTCAAAAAGGCCTAGGAGTCAAAGTTGGAAATGGTGAAGCGGCTTCGTTCTGGTATGACAACTGGTTAGGGATGAATAGTCCTTTGATTGAACTCATTCCGGGATTGGAAGCCTAAGCGGACAGGAATGTGAAAGTTAATGAGTATGTTACCCATTGGGGCGAGTGGGATATTCATAAGTTGAGCAGGTGGTTTCATCCTCATGTTGTCGAACAAATTCGGTGTGCTCATCCGCCTAGAGAGGAGAGGGGAGAGGATAGATATTTTTGGAAACACTCTTCTGACGGCCGTTTTTCTGTTAGCTCTGCCTATCATTTTCTTTGTGCAGGTACCCATAATGCGGGAGAACCGGTATGGAAGACGTTGTGGAAATGGAAGGGCCCGGAGAAGATCAAGTCCTTTATGTGGCTATTCGCGCACAATCGAGTCCATACGAGACAGCTGAGAGCGACAAGAGGTGTTGCTGATTCTGCGGACTGCCCTTTTGGATGTCAACAAGAAGAGAATCCGATGCACCTTGTGAGGGATTGTAGCAATGCAAGGGAGAGATGGATTTCCATTGTCAAGCCAGAAATATGGGAGAAGTTCAGCTCTCTATCAGGTACAGAGTGGTTACTGTGGAACCTGAATCATAAGGCAGGAAGGGATTTCACTAAGAAAGTCAGCTGGGACACTCTTTTTGGATATGTCTGCTGGGACATCTGGGTAAGCAGGTGCAGGAGGCTGTTTGATGAAGACGATGACATAAGCTGCCAAAATGCCCTCGCTAGTTTATTTAGAGCAAGTTGGGACCAAGATCTCGTGTCGCAGTGTCAATTCTATGGCCATCGGCTTCGTCAAACTGAGGGGGGGTCTCTCTTAGGCCCAGGCTTTATCTCGTTGGAAGTTGATGCCTCAGTTTTAGATACACGACATAGTGCATGTGGAGGAGTGATTACATCTGAAGGAGGACAATGGGTTTGCGGGTTTAAATGTAAACTCACACCAGTTCCCCCGGCCGTTGCTGAAGTTGTTGCGATTGTTCAGGGTTTACAGATTTGTTGGAACAATGGTTACAGGAAAGTTCTTATTTTAACTGATTGTATTGAGGCAATAAACTTGCTTATAAGAGGGTGTGATGACCGCCACCCTTTTAGTGATATCATAGGTGATGCCAGATTATAGTTGTCCAAATCTTGGCAGATTTTGCTTAGACATCGGCCTAGGGAGTTTAATACTTTAGCGGACTCCTTAGCCAAGTCTGCTCACAGTATGCAGGAGAATTTTGTCATCCTTCATAACCTACCAACTCCTATTCCTGAGATGGTTGGTACTGAAGGATGAGGTCTGGCTAGTAGGTCATAGGATCTTTGATTGATTTGTAGTGTGCAGGGGGTTTTACTTTTGTAACTTTCCTTGTGAAGTTATAATGGATATACAGTTTTCATTCAAAAAAAAAAGTAGGACTCCTATGAGGCTGTCAAGTGGCATCTTGGCTAATTAGTATTTGGTGGGGGCACTCCCTCACTTTTGTTTTTAAAGAAAAAATGTGAATTTAATTGTCTGCTTCTATTAATTGTCATTGGATTTGCCGGTAATTTCCGGCCACTTTGCGTGATTCATGTTGATAAATTAACACTTTTTAAGTAATTAAAATAATAATATTTTGTTAAATCTAAAAAACACATTACAAAAAATCTCAAATCTAAAAGGATCATGCTTATATCAATTTCTGTATATTTATTACATCAAGTTTATCAATCACATAAGACATATAGTCACATGTGATCGGAGAACATAACAAAATGAATATAAAAAATTTGGTCTAAGTATTTTCCTATCTAAAATATCTAACAAATTTTGTCAAAATCGTAACTTTTGCGTTTGTAAGCTATCTGAAATGTAATATTGGAAAATAATATATTGTTATGGTATTTAATTATGCGATATAATTTATGGTTATGTTTAATTTATTTTTGTGTTTATATAACTCAAATTCTATTATTTACTTATTCTATATTTAATTTGCTTTTGTGTTTATATAACTCAAATTTTATTATTTACTTATTCTATATTTTCTTGTTATTTTATCTTATATTTTGTAATTATTTAAGCTTACTGGGAGATTGTTACAAAATACAAAATATTTTGAAATCTTATTTAGTTGCATTACTCTTGATCTCCTAATCTCCATGATAAATCATTTGTAAAAATTAGAAATTAGAAATCTATCTATCTATCAATATATCAATAAATATAACTATAAAGTAAAGTAGTTAAAAAGGATATCCATTTTAATGTGATCCGTGTTGGTTACCCTAACCTCCGATGGTGGCGCATTTTATGGATTTGGATCCTCTCTTTTTTCTTTTTGCTTTGCTCCCGTCCTTTTCTCTCAGAATATACTGTTTTGGGTAATAAAATACACAAATTCCTCACCTTTTTTTAAAAATAATATTGACTATTTTGAAGTAATTTTTAAGTACTAGTCAGTACTCTACAATATTTTTTCAATATTATACAATATCTTGAACTAACTTAAGATCTTGAAAAAATATTTTAGGAAACTGACTAGTATTGAAAAATACTTCAGGGATAGTCAATGTTGTTTTTCAAAAAAAAAAAAAAAGTGAAAAACTTGTATATTTTGCACCAAAACAGTACATTTTGAGAAAAAAGGACGGGAGCGAACTGGAAGGGAAAAAGAGAGGATCCAAATCCACATTTTATTATATTCTCCAAAATATTTTAAATTATGCATTAAATCTACCAATTATTTATTCTGTAAAATTTTTAAATTAAATATATTAAATTTTAATATTTTAAGGGAAAATTAGAATGAAGGACCTGGAAGAAAAGATATTTATTGAGGAAGATAATAAAAATTTATAATTATTTAGAAGGACAAAAAAAAAAATTAAAAATTAAAAATACTAAAATACCCCAAGGAAATCTTCAGCATTTCCTCCTACATTGTCTACCACATTCTTATTTTCAAAACTAATACAAAATTCTTTTTTTTTACTACCAACTAATACAAAATTCTAAATTTCATTAAATTAAATTAAATTTTTCTCATTTTTCATCTTTCACAACTTGCATATATCTATGAAAAAAATTATGCATTCCTCAATTTTGTCAAAATTATAATTTTTTTAAAATAATTAAAAATATAATTATATAATTTTAATAAAACTGAGGTATTTTATAATTTATTATATATGTTAAACCAAAAAAGTTTATATGATTTATGTTTAGTTTAGAATAAATTTATGTGGATTAAAAAATTCATTTAATGTTAATAAAATTTAAAAAATAAAAAAAAAATCTATTATATCCTGACAAAACATGAAATGAGTTTGGTAATTATTTTTATAAAAAGAGCTTTATTGATATCCACGTTGATTGAGTATGAAACTTGGTGAAAAATAAAAATTTTTTGAAAAAGATATGATCATATTACTTATGAATGATGAGAGGTTTTACTTTTGATTTTAGTTATATTTTTAATTATGAATATAAGAGATACTGTAGGAGGTTTTATTAGGGACAAGTTAGTAATTTTAAATTATATTATGATGTTTAGTCCTTCTAAGTAATTGCAATTTTTATTACCCTTTTTCAATAAATATCTTATCATGCAGGTCCTTCATTCTAATTTCCCTATATTTTAAATCAATATCAATACCAATATTATTTTTCCCTCAATAATGACCAAAACTTTTTCCTCAATAACCGCATTTGTTAGTTAACTTTTCAAATTATTGGTTAAAACTATTATATCATGACATATTCTTTTCTACCATGGTATGATTAGATGATTTGATAAATGTTTTCTAGTTGGATTTTGCACTCTGTGCCATGATTAATTTTATTGTTTGGATTTTAGTCCTTCATTATCATGGAAGGTTACTTAAACAATAGTTTAAAATTGTGGTTTAATAATTGGAGTGTTACAAGTGGGGGTGTAGTGCTAACTCTTCAACATGTTTAAATATAAATCAATCTCTTTCTAGCATATAGTTTAGCCTCTCTTCCCCTCCTCAACCTCTCTCTCATCTTCTGTCCTTACCGAATTTCCTTTTTTGTTATAATTTATCTTTGTCTTTTCGCACAATCCCTCCTACTAATGTAAAGTTGATTATTTTCTTTTTCTAGGGTAAGGAAGTCGTTGAAATGATGAAATCAGATTTTGCTTATTGAAGTCCTTAAAAAAGAAGTGCATATTAATTAAGAAGCAGAATGGGAATGGTAAGTGTGAACCAAAGAATAATGGGTAGGTCTTTACTAAAGTCTTGTTTTGCCGCATTGGTAGTATCATAATCCCTTGCATCTAAATATTTTGAATTTGGTTTGGTTTGATTTGATTTTATTTAGCAAACTATTTTTTTTTTTCATTTTAGGTGGAGAAGAATTGATTTTATAGAACTGTTGTGATTCCTCTCATGATATCCCATCTATTCCTAACAGGGGCAACCCAAAAGGTGCTATGTAGATTATGGGCGTACCTCAGGCCGTATCTTATACTCACAAAAGCCATATACAAGTAATATATGTTTTTTTTTTTTGCCTTTAACTCTATTCTAAGAAGGGTAACATCTACTAAAAATGTTTCATTTCTTCCTACATTGAAGATTGAATTTTCAAGTCTTTTTTTTTTCGAATTTCCAAGTCTAAGGAAAGTTAATATGCTATTACTTGTATTACTTATTATTTATGCATCTATGGAGATTGGAGAAGGAAGAAAGGGAACTAAAATGGTTGTAAGTTTCAGTTAATAGTATTAAACATTAAAACTATATTACAAATGTAAACAATGAAAACTTACACAGAATATACAATAAGTGCCTGCTTATTGTGCGGGTTCTATGCTAGCTATATAAGAAATAAAATAGAGAAGGTGAAGGAACCTGGAATACAAAAAGACTGTACATATATATATACTCATTGCAAGGGCCACCATAACCCCAACGCTTGTTTGGAATAGCGATTGGAGCTTTCAAAAATAGCTTTTCAATCGTGATTTACAGTATATGAGAAAAATATGCGAGAGTAGTTTTGTCTCAATTTACATGAATAAGCACTTTGAGGACTCTAAACATGATCCCAAACAAGCACATATGACTTCATTATTTAATGTAAACAAACATTTATATTTATTGTGCTTTAATCAAATAGCTAGGAACTCATTAGAGGGAGTAGTGGGATTTGATCACGCAATTGTATCTCATAAATATGGTAGTAACTACCTTGCCGATATTTCTATTTATTTTTGAAATATTTATTTGAATACATTTTAATTTTTTTTAAAGGTTACGTTAGGTCTATTTATTTTGAATCAAATATTGTGGTCTCTATTATTTTATGCCATTAAATTATATCTCATTTGAATATATTTTAATTGATGAAATCTATTTTTGATATATTCATTTTGAATAAAATAGTGTGATCTCTATTTATTTTTTAAAAATAGGTTAGGCTAGACTAGGCTTTACCTAAGTAGGCCTAGGTCTGCTATAGAGATTTAAAGTCTGGGCCTAAACTTGTTTGTAGGCTTTTTTTAGGCATGAGCCTTGGCCTTTGAAAGGCTTCACAAGGCATGAAACATGTTTAAAAGCTTAAAATGTAGAGTTTTAAATAGCCTTTAAAAATTATGCCTCTAAATTCATATATAACCCTTCACACTTATTTACAATCTCATATTATGTCTTACAAGCATAATATCTATTCTCATCATAATATAATGACTTGTTAAGAAAAAGAATAGAATGTCCAAAGAAAAAAGTTGTCCAATCAAGTAGGAAAAAGGAAAACTAATCGTGTGTGGACTAATAAGATATATTTTCTAAAATTGACCAAGTATAACAAGCATAATGTAAAACTGGATTTTACCGCTTTTACTTTTCTCACATAAATTAGGACAAAATCATCCTACTAAGATTATAATTTTTCGTTTGGCACTAAAATAAATTTATAGAAATTATTATGCTTTAGTGGATAGCACAAATTATGGGAAAATGAGTGAGTTAGTATTGCCATCTCGAGCGATCGAAAAGAAGAAAGGTAAAGGTGAATGATTGATGTGAAAGCAAGTGCTGAGTGTAATGGTGATGAGATGTGGAACTTAGAATTAAGGTCAATGTAAAAAAACATAGGATTAATGTTAAGTTGGTAAATTTTTAAAATTTTTTAGAAGATATTATATATACTTATATAATAATATAAATTAAAAAAGTTAAATAGGCTAGGCATGTAGGCTTGTAGACTATGCTGTATGAAAATATGCCTGGCCTATTTATCTAAGTAGGCTTGACAATAGGCTTGAGCTTGAGACTGACCTATTTACTAAATAAGCTGGGCTAGATTTTATGTAGGTTAGATCGTAAGCCCCTGTTAAGGGCTTGACCTATTTCCACCCCTAGATAGTGGCCACATATATCGGGAGGCATGAGATTTATTTAAGATTCAGTATTCATATTTTTTTTATTAGACTAAATATATAATATAAGATTTTTGCTTGATATTTAGAAAATATGAGAAGTTATAGTAAAATTTAAGAATATATATATATATATAGATAAAATAAGGAGAAATGAAAAATTCTAAAAAAAGGTGATTTAGCAGGCATAAACTAAAGCAAACGCTGTCACATCCTTGTCCATGCATCAACAATATCTGAATACTCAGAGAGGAAGACCAAGTACCCTTGATTGACAACGGCCATCATGTTATGAGAAAGTACTACTCCTCTATTCAGTGGGATGTCATCTTCAGCATCAACATTCCAAAGACAGGTCTCTATAGTGTAATCATCAAGATATATTTTGATCACTGCACCTTTCATGAATGGACATTTACTCCATCAATTCGACTCGGCATTTTGCACTTACAACTACAATCTCTATAAGATGCCATGGCCTTCATACTTAACCAATCTCAACTACCTCATTTGACTACTTTTTCCATCCACTGTAAACTTCTTAGGAGATCCCATATATAAAAATTCTTACTAAGACTCAAACTGTCCCTTAGAACCTATCTTATCTTTTACTGGATATTTGTATATTACTATGACATTTTGTAACATTTACGTTTCATCATGAATGCATAGTTATATTTCATAAAAAAAAAAAAATCATAACATTATTTGCTACAACCTTCAATTTACTCATAACTTCCCAATACTATCTTTTATTAACAAAACACTTAAAATAACTTGCCCATATTTACCTTGTACAGTACTAAATCATTTAAAATAAACCCAAACAATTATATAATAGTTGAAAAGAATACTTGAATCCAAATCAATAATTTTAACTCTAGGAATCATCTCCATTCATACACATAATTCCAAATTAGTTCCCAAATTCATCAAATTTAAGATCTAGCCTGAGCTATTCTAATGACTAATGGAGGGAAATGATTTCTATTCTAATGTCACAAAATTTCCCCAAAATAAGAAGAAAGAATTAAGTTCAAAATCATCTAATAACCGGTTACAATACAGTATCACAATATCATAAAAATTTAAATATCTTGAATGAAATTATTATTAAAAATCATTAATCATTAACTAGATAATTGGTCACAGTTTATTTCACATACGGTTGAAAAGAATGTATCATAATCATGAAATAAATACAATAGTACTAGCCAAATTTCATCATTAATTTTGATTATATAGAAATCAATGCAATTATAATGTATGTGAATTATAAAATAAGTGACAGTTGGTAAATCCCCTTCCCCCAAAAAAACAAAAGCACACGGACCCACAAATTTTGTCATAATTCATAGAAATTAATGCAATAAAGTAATTAATTAAATTCAATGCTTGACGAATTCTCCTTCATTTATTGAAGATATCGTATTTTTTTGGCACTCGAATTCACAATGTCTCACTTGAGAAATTTCAAAAACCATTTTGCCTGTAAATCTAATAATGGGTAATCCAAGAGTCAAGATGCAAACCTGCTCATCCAAGTATTTTTCAATGGACAACTAAAAGAGTAGATTGAAGATGACTTGTCCATCCCTACACGGGAGGGATTGGATAAATTGGAACCTGAAACAGGGTTTTGGCAGAGACTTTACAAGGAAAGTCCAATGGGCTTCCTTGTTTGCTTATGTATGTTGGGACATATGGGTGACCAGATGCAAGAAAGTATTTGGAGAGGATATTGATACCGCTCCTCGGGATGGCCAGTCAAGTTTCTTTCGGGCTAGTTGGGATCATGACTATCTCTCCCAATGCCAGTTCTACTCTCAACAATCTTCTGAAGGACAGAATACAATATCTACTCACATGGAAGCGGGCTTTGTGTACTTGGAGGTGGATGGATCAGCTCTGGACTCTGGTCAGTGCAGCTGTGGAGGAGTACTACGTGATGCGGAAAGAACTTGGATTGGTGGTTTTACTTGCAAGTTGCTTTCTGTTCCTCCTGCAATAACCGAGATTATAGCAATTATTCAGGGGCTTCAGATTTGCTGGAGTAGTGGCTACAGGAACATTTTCATTCGTTCCGATTGTATTGAGGCTATCAACTTGTTAACTAGAGGGGGGGAGCTTAACCACCCCTTTAGGGATATTATTATAGATGCTAGGCTTTGGTTGTCTAGGGATTGGACTGTTTTGTTAAGCTATATTCCTAGGGAATATAACAGAGAGGCTGACCACCTTGCTAGGTTAGGTCATACTAGTGCGAGGGTTTTTGCTTTCTTTGATCAACCACCACCTTCACTTGTGGAGGCGGTTGTTGATGATGGATAGGGGTCCTCCCTCCCTTCTAGTTATGCTTGTATTAAGTTTTCCCAGCTGAAACTTAATGAATTCCAGTTTGCACTCAAAAAAAAAAAAAAAAAAAAGATGACTTGTCCATCTATGTCAAATGAGGCGGTTGGGGGAGGGGTGGTGATGTAAAACGAGCTGGGGGAAGAGAAATAGAGAAGAGGTCCGGAAAATAGGAATTTTTTATATGATCAATCATAAAAGTATTTACGTTAGTTGGTTTAATGGCCCTTATATTTTTGCATCATTTTGGATTTTTTATGTATACTTTTGCACCGTTTTCTTAACTAACATATTTGCTAAGCAGTCTACCTTGGTTGACTAATATCCATAATATTTTTGCATCATTTTGAAACCTTCATGTGTATTTTTGCACTCATGAAAACTTTATGTTATCATGTGCGCATAGAGAATACCTTATGGTGGCTAGATTTGCATTTTAATCATTAATTCAAAATAGTTTAAAATATCAAACTTAAATGCTATTTGTTAAGAATTTATAATTGTAGCCGGATGGATAGATGGAAATCAAAACGACCTCAACATAGATAGTAGACCATATTAGTCAACCACATCCCAATCGTTAGGGATTACAAAATCATGAGGAATTGGAAGGAGGCGTGTCAATGTTCTCTGTATTTGTAGGATTTGAACAATGATTGGTCTAATTTGTTCTTTGTTTTCCTTTTCTAAAAAAGAAGTGGCTCAGCTCAAGCTGAAATTGATTGGGATAAACAGAGTTTTATCATGCAAAGTTAGCAAATAAACACTCTGTTAGGTGACATAATATAGAAGAGCTAAGACTAACAGAGTTGGGTCTAGTGGAGAGGGCTAACCCCTCACAACGTGACAAACCAAGATTCGAATCCCTATTGGGAGAAGTGCTCACAGACTTTACCCTTCACTTCCAAACAACCTTGATAAATTTTAAGCTTGAGTATGAGATCTATTATTGTTGGTGCTGCCTTCCTTCGTAACTTAAGAAGGATTAACAATAAGAGATTCATGAGAGAAATAGGAAAATTCGACGCAGAAATATAGCCAAGCGTATGAATGCGTTATAAGCAGAGTGGTCAAACCAAATACCCTGCCCTGTAATCCAATCTTGTAAAAAGAGTAATACATGCATGCATCATATATATATATATATATATATCATAGTCACCCTATATATAATTAGTCTTAATATTTGTTGGTCATTTTCTACTGTCACATCAAACGTTGGCAATTAGCTATAACCACAACATGGGCTAGGCAATAGGCATTATTAGAGAGAGGCGTTACACTACACTATGTTACGGTCGAATGTTTGAGAGACAGCAAGAGAATAATCCAATGAACTTTATTTGGAAATGGAAATGTATGTCTTGAGGTGTGAGTTACTGATGTTTGTGAAGAAGCATTCAGAAGATATCCAAATCCATTGAGCGAACAAGCACACCGTCATCTTCCCATTTCACTTCTTTTTGGATTGGGTCTTTTTCAATCAACTTTAGAGGAGCTTCTAGAGGTGGTGGATTCTGCATACAAAATGCACAAACTCAGGCCTGTTGTAACCGCAAAAATGTCAACTTTCCAACCCAAATCAGTTATAAATGTTACCATGCAACGGATTAAAGGCCAGCTAATTCCTCGGAAAAAAGCATGTTGTTTGATTTCATTAGCTCCAGTAGTTGACCCTAAACGCTTGGCTGGGTCTCTTTGCAATAAGGCATTAATCAACTGCCTGGCCGCAAGACTTACCTGCAACATCCCAGAAACTAATTAAATTAGCTGATTTCTTGTGCCCGTGAATGTCAAATAGAGAATCATTATCAATTCAAAGGAAATGGCTATATGAGAATGCTTCACAGCTTTTGTTTACCGGGATACTGCTGGGAAAGGTTAGATCTTTGTGCAAGATGTTGGCAAATGTCTTCTGTCTGTTCCTTCCTCTGAATGGTGTGCGCCCATAGAGCATTTCATACAACAATATACCTAAATTTAAAACATGAAAAACCTTAGTTATAAATGCCTTCTCTTGGATAGAAGAAGAGTTTGTCCTAGGAAGAGATGAAAGGACAACATTTTTGGGAACAAAGAATCCTCAAACCAGAAAAAACCAGTCTCCCAAGATTAGAGTACAAGATTTCTCGCATCCGTTAGCATGTGAGAAATAGTTATATAACATGGCGAAGCAACAAAAATTAATTAAAATATTCCCCTTCCCTCCCCACACACATCCACAGCTCCAGGAATGTGAGAAATAGTTATTTCCTTAAAAAGAGAACATGCAAAGATACAAAAGTAGTGATTAGAATTGTTTGGGGTCAAACAACATGACACAGGAACACGTCATTACACAGACAAGGAAGGAAAGGAGAGCATACCAAGAGCCCACCAATCTATAGCACTGCTATGCCCAGCTCCAGTTATAGTTTCCTGAAATCAAGGATATACTTTGATCAAGCTTGAATGATAACAAGTACAAGAATGATATGGAAAAAATAGTACTAGTATAATTGAGTTGTGGTCATTGTTTTGAGTAAATAACATCAAATTCTCTCAGGTTCGGCTAAACCATGAAGACCAATGCTTTCGAAACTACACAAAACTCTCCTATTTCATATATATTTTGAATCACATAATCCCTTTCTCTTTCCTAAGTACACAGGCCTTTCTATTAGAAAATTTTATAAAACATAATAATGTATATATAATATTATGGGAGGTTAGTGTAACATTAGAACCGAACAGGGGGAAAAATTTAATCTGATGGACATTAAGGAAGATCTATGTAGGTATGTCGAAATTTGCCATACAGGAGCAATGTATTCTTCTGTTCCAACAAAGGAGTTCGATTGTGCATTAGGCTCCGCAACAAATGTTGGTGGTGGTTGACTTCGCGATCTTCTGCTAGGTGGAGGATGCTTCAAAATCTGCATGACGAACTTCTAATTAAAGAAGGCAACAATTATAAAGCAAACAGATCATCTACAATATCAGTTATTTCCCTACTATGAATATGCAGGATGGAGAAAAAGCAGTCAAGAACTGAGATGATCATGGACTTGTTTTAATACATGAAATACAATAAATTTTCTCATGCTAGGTGGATGGCGCACAAGGACAATAAATATATCAACTTTTTCGCAGTTAAGAAAAGAGGAGTTGGATAAAACTTCCAGAAGTGAAATGTGAAAACACTTCTGAAATTTCACAGCAAGTGAGACAAAAATTCTTGGGGATGTGAGGCTTAAAGATTAAAATCAGATACTTGGTAACAAGGCCAACATACCATGAGTAAATAGTTTCTGTGAGAAGGGTCAAGAATTTACAATTGCTTCTATGAGAAGTAAAACTTGCTCAAATAGGAAGAAGGATACGTACCTGGGGTTTACAAGCAGTCACGAATGATAAATCGAAATCAGTTAATACAATATGGCCATCCTTCTGAAGTAAAATATTTTCAGGCTTTAGGTCTCGATAAATTATACCTACACAAAACCAGTAAAAGGATAATAGTATATGTTAGATCACTTGAGAACCACGTTAACCTTGATCTTTTTCTCATTCTAGTGCAGAATATACTCAATCAGGCCAGCTTACTGCCTAAACCTTCTTTTGTCTAACTAACTACTATCACCTTTAGCATAAATTTAAACAAGAATTTAAGGGATAACTAGAGAATGGCAAACTGTAAAATTTTAGATAGCATAGATCAGCATCCCAACAATATCAGTGTGTGGGGAGAGAAAAAATTAGATTTCTGATGCAGAACTACAGAAAGGATCAATCAAGAGTTGTTGAAAATATTATACCTACTTGCACCAAATAAGCACAACCGCAAACTATAATACAAAGTCTAAATTATTTTCCTCATTCTCATCGTGAAAATGACGATTATGCTTCTTTTCGGTATGTTTCTTGCCTTACACTTACTAGAATGAAGTCCATATATGAGGCATTATTTATTTACACTTGCCTCATAAGAAAACTCTTCAGGAATCTGCATTAGATCTGAAGTCCATTAACCATTACCAAAATTATTGAAGATTCCTATGTCCCATTTTATAATTGGAAAATACTTATATCAAGTTCCTTATATTCATTTCGTCTAGTTCTCTAATCATATGTGATCATGTGTCCTATATTTGAATTATTATCAATTAATTATAAACCCAAATATAAAAAATATAATACATGGTTACGTGTGATTAGAGAACTTGATGTATGCATAGTCGTTTATAATTTACTAATTCTTTGTCACAAAATAAGCTGCAGCAGTGTCAAATGAAAGCAAATAAAGACATGCTTTAATAATCACTGTCCTCCCAGCACAAAATGCTAGAGGGACTTGTTTAAAATTTCAAGATCATGTCCACATACATATGCACTACATGTATTGTAAATGATTAAACCCATAAGCTTAATACAGAGTGAGGATATATTGAAAAGTGTACCTAAGCAGTGGAGGTATTCTAAACCAATAACAACCTCTGCTGCATAGAATCTGAAAAATATATGGAAGTCAACATTAAAATATCATATTGTACAACATGTATAGCCATCTATTCCTATGGCAGTTATGACCATTGAAGTTCAAATGATAACTTCTGAATTCAAACACATGAGCCAAAACCTATGGGATTGTCAACTATTTTTTTAGCATGTGAGAAGACAAGTCCACAGTAGCATCTAGGTAAAATGACATTTATGGACCCTCAAAGAACATTAATAACAGTTAAGGATCTTAAAATATTGGAAGTTCAAAAAGGACCATGGTCCTTGGTTGGAATTAAAAGATTTTACTGCGTTAATTTCTAACCACAAATACCTTGCTGATTCCTCCCTGAAAATCTTCATGGGTTGCTTATCTAACAATGCAAACAATTCACCACCAGGGCAGAAGTCTGTTATCAAACATACATGTGTCGAAGTCTGTGAAGATAAAGAAAACGTTAGTACATAGATAAAGTACATGAAGTAGACTAGATTAAAAATCATTTGTGACCAAATAGACGATAAGGCTCATGACATGAATATATAAAATGTAGCAGAAGATTATTTCACATAAGCAGAGGCAGATAAGCATGAAGGATACCTACACACATAGCATCTACACATTTCTAAGAGTTGAGAATGGAAATATGATATAGACAATTAGCGTACCCGAAAAGAAGTGTATAGAGTGGGAAGAAAAGGATGATCCAGCAATGATATAATCTCTCTCTCAATGCATGCTCGATGAACCTGAAATAGCAATGATATAATCACAATGCACTTATCTTCACTACTTACGATGATGCATGGAAGAAACCTTCAAAGAATAAAGCTAGTGGTTTTCTTACAAATCCAGACCTTATTTCGATTTAGCAAGACTGATTTTTCCATTGCCTTCATTGCATATAGTTCACCTGCACCTTGAAGCTCCACAAGGTGAACACTGTAACAGGAAAACAAAACAATTTGATAAGAAAGCAAAGCATCTCCTTTACCAGGAAACTGATAAGATATATTAAAGCACCGTAACCTTGAACTCAAACTCATCAATTGTGTTCAAGTATGAAGAATGGCCAAGTTAAAACAAATAACCAGTAGGTTGGGTGATTATTAGTACTGTGCCTTTTGTACCCAATTTAAGTTTCACTACAAATATACACATTTATGGGACCGGAAGCACAACGTCAACGGTTCATTCAAATTTATTCTCTCTCGTCTCTTTCATTGCCTATATAGTCCATGTCAAAGGCACAAAGGATTTACACAAAAAATTAACTTAATATAAAGTCCAGTGCTTGCCACGAATTCCAATTGTACCTGTCACGAAGGGTGAGTAAATCTTTTAGGAAAAAAAAAAGGTACCTGCCAGTATCTCCACAACCCAATGGCCTTATTGGTTTAAAATGATGCAGTCCAATTTTTTCACCACTTGCAGTTAACTATAAATTCAAAGAATAGGAAAAACAAAATATTATTAAAGATTTGAAATAAAACAGCTTAGACCATTATAAATGACTCATGCACTCATACGTAAACATACTAGATTACGAAGTGACTATCATGTTACGCATGCGCAATTGTAACCATAACCATTGAAGCAACAGTGATTAACTGAATCTCAAAAACATTACAAATGAACTCAAATTAAACCATTCAAATCCACTGTAGAACTACATCCGCAATAATTTGATGCGCTGTCGGATCTGCATTATTATAATTTCTTGAGTAAATTGAACAGCTAGACTAAAATAAATGAGCCAATATCTAAGGGGCTAGGCTCAGTCTATGGAGTTTTCAAAATCAGGGTAGAAAAAGACTCAACCTCTATATAATAATTACAAAATTAGTACGTGTTTGGATTAGCTTTTAGAGAATAGCTTTTACGATTTACGAGGTAAGTATGTGAAAAGAATTTATCTCGGTTTGCAGAAAAAAACTTTTGAAACTGTGGTTTGGGGGTTACCCAAAACCATCTATGAGCCCTATGGAGTCATTCTCTTCCCTAAGATCTAGCAATCTCATGGGAATACTAAAAAATGGAAATAATGTGAATATGTGATAATGCAGGAAGAAGTTCACAAAGTGTCAGATTAATACCTTTTGTATTGCTAACCAAGAAGAACTTTCCTTTTTATGAGGTCTTGGGAAGACAGGCTGAGAATGAATTGCCCACAAATCTTCCGGTCTCTGCAGGATAAAAGATACATTTGCTATCATTCAACAAAAGAGATCACCATACCAGATTCCTTCTTCAAATGAAACAATTATGACAAACACAACTAATTGAGCATATGAGTACTCATTAATGAACAGCAAAAGCATGATAAAACCAAATAGCCTAAATACCATATCAACTATCCTCTCTAAGAGCTTGTTTGGCCTAGCTTTTGAGTCAGGAGAAATTTCTTCTTTTAATAAAATATGTTGAATATGTGTTTAAAAAGTATTATTTAAAAAAAATATGTGTTTGGCGAATGGAAGGTTACATTATGTTGATTATGTTCTTGATATTTAAAATAGCATCATTTGTATACTGATTGATATCTTTTGAGAGCAGAAAGTAAATGAAACATTAGTTTGTTTGACAATAATTCAAAAATAAGTCGTCATTCTTGAAAATAACCAAATACGGATACCTTACCAAGTTGGCATCAGGAAGCTCTCGGACAGCTTCATCAACATTTTCTGCAGTTGCTTTGACCTGATAACAGAGACAGATGCAGAGTAAGGTTACTAAAAATAGGACAATGCTGGTTGTGTTTTTGCTTAGAAGTTGATCACAAAAAGAAGGGTTTTAAAAAAAAAAAAAAATTCAATATGCCCAAATTATGTGTAAACAATGCCACATCATTTTTTCTTGTTTCCAAGTCATGTCTTTTGCGTATCCTTCACAGTTAATTTTCTGTCCAAACTAATGATAATTGTATTGCTAAATGTCCATTTTACAGCATATTGTTTTGGAAAGTTTCTTGGAATTCCCAATATATTGACAAATAGAACAGGAAAATAATTGGCGTCCACTTGAAAGTTGTATCCAAAAAGAATGTATTCCTGGACAGAAAGCTTTTAGAAAGTTAAATAACAAAAACAAGGTATCATATTATCTCTGCTCAGTTCATGAACACTGTATCTACAAGAACATAAAACATCGAAGATGATTAGATGAAGAAAATTAACAAATAATAACAATGAAAACAAGAACGAGAAAATGGCAGTGCTCTAAGAAAATATTAATAAGATAGGAAAGAAAAAATTACTCACCGACTTTGCACCTTGTTGCTCTGTTCCCTCAGATAGGCGGTTTCTTAAAGGTTCTACATGATCACTTCCATCTAATTGGACGCCTATAAAGTATTGTAGCTCACCCTAAAGTAAAGTTTGATTGAAAACAAAAAACGGGGAAGACAAAAGATCAGATAAAAGATTGAATTTTTCATGTGCAACTTTATTGTTTCCTTGAAGAATATTGTAGCTACCTACCTTTTGATCACGCATAGGCTGCAAGTGGAACAAGTTCCAGAACTTCTTACCTACAAATTATTAAAAAAAAAATTCTCTTAGGCTCGCTAGTTTTTTGTTTCACTATGTAGACAGATATATCATTGTCCCCCCTCGCATATTTCATTGTCTCTCCAATAAATTTGAAAAATTGGAACTTATGTATACCACTCTTGGTATAGTTGATAAGCTGAACAGTGATTTCCCTCTGTTCTCTTATAGCATCTCTAATCTTTGAGACAGTTTCTTGATCTGTTTCTGGTCCTTGAAGAAACCTGCATAATCCATGAAGTGCTTATAGTGTCAATGACCTGATAGAAAACAGCTTGTGCATACCAGAAATCTACCTAGAAAGACCAAAGGAGACATTTACCATAAAACGTAATGTGCTAATTTTAACTATAAACCACTCATGTACTTTGCTATCAGGGGTAAAGATTGATTACCATAAAACGTTGTGCTAATATTATACGATTAGTCTTCACTTGTCTAAGATAATGTTGAGTACCATAAAAATTGTATATTCGTAATTTTGAAAGATATTGGATGATGGAATGCTACTAGTAAGAGGAATACCGAACACCTTAAAGGTGATTGCCAAAATTTTTAACATTTCAAATTATTTCTTCCTTATCTTCTTCTCCACTTTAAGAAATTCATATCATCAAAACTCAATATTAGAAGAAACTACCCTACAAGATATAAGAGACTAAAAATACATTATATGAGGTTGCATGGTTCCTGCAACTCAATAAGGCATTAAATCTGGACAGCAGAGTGACATCAATAGAAGAGTAAAAGGGGAAAAAAAACTTAGAACTTAATATACATGAAGAAGTGAGTTAAACTGAACATCACTCTAAGACATGAATGGAAAAAGAAAGTGTAAACAAACGATTGTACGAATCATACCGACAGTTTCTTCCCAAAATTTCTTCTCGCGTATATTCTGTAAGTTCAAGAAAGCTATCAGATGCAAATATCTGCACAAGGCACCAAGCACAGTCACTTAAAAGGTAAAATTGCACTACAGAAATTTCCTTACTCACAAGATAGATGGCTATTTGTGTATGCATAATACAAGTATGTGCATCTATAATGTCAATCTTGATATTTAAGATGATTACTAACAGTTACTGGAGCAAAATTAATTGTGCTGATATGTAATCTCACAACTAAGAAAAATGTTTAAAGAAGCTGCTATGACAGATATTTCACAATGTGGTTAGTGGTCTTATATAGCAAGAAACCAACACTGAGTCAGAGTTTTAATACCCCAGACATTTGCTTGAAAAACATTTAAATATAAAATTTTAACGAGTAAAATGTTTTCACATCCTTAAAACTGCGCCTTCTCTAATATAACTTCTAATTTAGTAAGTAAAAAGTAATAAAAAGTAAAACATATATAAAATCTTCATAACCATCTATTTTGTATTATATTATTCTTCATAACCATCAAATTTGATTATGGTTCTGACATCAACATGAAATGCTAAAGATAAGTAAATTTCATCACAAAAAATTCAGTAATCAACTCAAGGCATCCGCTTTTCATTGAATTTTATTGTCAAAAGCCATGATAATATTCTGTGCACATTTCAACAAAGGAGACAGAAAATATCTGTCAACAGTACTGCATAAAGAATTAAAATAAGTTTCCAATGTTGTTTAAACAGTTTTTTTAGCTAATATGAGGTTTAAGACTTCAATAACAAAGTTTCTTTTGAATTTTATACTTTTATGCAAGATTATTCGAAAAGAAGAGCAATGCAGGAGCAGGGGATAAAATGTTGCATTCCATTTTCACTGAGGCCTTTATGCAAGTCCCAGAATGTGACTCATTTACAAATAGAAAACAAAGAGATGTAGAAATGGATTCCAAACCCCATATACTCCCTCTGCCCTTTAATATAATATATATTTAAGGAGTTGATCTTGATCCTAAATATAAAACATATTTTTCATATTTGTCAATATTTTCATAATTTACCCTACTAATATTCCCTCAATAATAATCAAGGAGGAGAGCGAAGGAGGGAATTAAGAAAGATGACAAGGGTATTTTAGCAAATACATGTCATATTAACTAACTTAACTAAATTCCTTAATCTAATCAAATTAGATATATATGTCTTATAATAAGGAAGGAGAGAGTATGATTCTGCTAACTGCCTTTATAAATAACATTAGAGATTAGATAATCCGGCCATATAAATAATAATAGCACCCAATGCTTCTAAGCAAAAAGGGATCAAAATTGATCATACAATTGGGTTGTCTGGAAGTCTAGGATCAGAAATCACAAAATTCTTTTCAATGCGCTCCAATGTGGTTGCTAGATCGATTCCCTGTCGTATGTCCCTCTCTCTTTGAGCACGCTCCCAACTGTCTGTACATTCCATGTCCTTGGTCATCAAAACCTCTGGCTCAACAATGGGCTTTTCATCATGCTTCCCTGTAGAGCTAGATCTCCCTTTAAAACTGAAGCAAAATGTAAAACATATCAAGAACATATTCTAGTCCATGATGTCTTCCAAGTAAACATTTGCTCAAAAAAAAAAAAAAAAAAGCAAACATTCTCCAACAACGCAATAATAAGTTCAGTTCATGAGTCGGATGAAAATCTGAGGAATAAAAGCACAATTTAATATAGCAAAAAAGAAATGTGTACCTTATGAAAGATATGCGCCCTGACTTCCTTTTGCTTTTATCACCTTGGAAGTCTAGTGAAGTAGTTTGCCTCTTTGTTGAACTAGTACTCTCAATTTCAGCAGACTTTGGCAAAACAAAATCAGAATTGGTTTTTTCTTGCTCTTCAAGCTTACTGGCATTGTCGTGACTCACAGTCCGAATGATGGATTTTGGGTCCCTCACAGTTTGGACAACCTCTGTGATAGAACCCAAAGCTTTCTCCTTTTGACGGGCTGGAAAATAAAATTAGACTATTATGGTAAATTTATAATAAGCAATGGCACAAGAATGGCTAAATATGATTACCATCATAACGAATTAATGACTTGGACAATCCATTCGGCCGTAATGCCTTTTCATTCACACCTTCAGTGTATTTGCTCACCTCAACCTGCATTCTGCAGTAATAGCTGTATGAAGCATATTTCTATATGTGTTTGAATCCATTACCAGCGTAACAAGATAATGTGTACAAGTATAAAATACTTTGACCTGTATTAAACACATTTCATCTATTACACACTTCTTACAGGAGGCACTGGTGTGTAGAAAAAAACCCGGGTTTTGGAACATATAAATCATGTGTACCAAGCTTGTTATGTATGTACTTGATTTGAAAACCCCTGAATACATCCACCAGTTGGCCATTTGAACCAACATACTTTGCACCCAATACATAGATGGGCATAATTCATATGACCCTTTGAAGAGATATAAGGCTTGGCATGTCAACAAAAGGTATACTCAGACCTATCGCATAGACTCTGAGGAAACTTTTGTCCCAACTGCAAAAATGAATATCATGAGACTTAAGTCTTATTATTTGTCATTTACCAACTGACAAAGGGTCGAATCTGAGACTTGCAGGGAAAATGATTTATTTGTCCTATACAAGACCTAATATCTATAGATTATGTAGTGGGTTTTGTCAAGTCTGTTTAAGCAATGCTAAGGTTGTTTACACTTAACAGAATCTTACAATTCTAATTTGGTCACGTTAAATACCAATATATTTAGCCTCATTTAACACAATAAAAACTAGAATCGTACATTCTCTTAATATGAAAGCATACTCGATGTCATACCATAAATTTCAAACCATTTGGACCACCATTATATAATCCATCCTTCGTTCATTAGTCTAGGCTAAGCACATTAGCGGTTGGACACCTGGATTATAGTACTTTAACAAAAAAAAGAAAAACAAGCAGATAAATTTATTTAAAACAAACAAATTAGCGTACATATTTTTTTATTATGAAAAACATCACAATATGTAAGGTAATAAGAACTAAATATGAAAGAGGTAAACTGACCCAATGAATTTGATGACGTTGCCTTGGCTATCTCTTATAGGAGTGACAGTGAGAAGATTCCAGAACGGGGTTCCATTTTTCTTGTAGTTTAAAAGCCTGCCACAATAGCTTTTCCCATTTTTAACTGCATCACGAATTTTGGCCACTTCTTTCTGGTCTGTTTCAGGGCCTTGAAGAAACCGGCTGCAAAAGGAAATCAACAGTTTATCCAAAACAACCAAATGGTTTATCTCTACACATATGTTATAATTACAAGGGTTGTCCCTCCACAAAAAGTCTAAAAAACTATACTTAATATGAGAAGAATAAACCACCAGACAGATTAGGATTACATTAGCTTATGGAAATAATGGCTATCAGTATGAAGGATCTAGGCTGACATTGTGACCTTTCCATCTTATATAAGCAGTAACGTGCTCACCAATTCCTCCCAATGACCTCCTTTGAAGAATAACCTGTTATACTGAAAAATCCACTGCTGGCATACATGATTGGGCAGTCTGGTTTAGTTGCATCTGAGACAACAAAAGTCTGTTGTAGTGACGCCAAGGCTTCCTTCAGCTCTTGTGATACCCTTGGGAATGCTCCAGATGATGACTCTGACCCATGATTTGATTCTTCTGATGTCCTTGTTGATACTGCCGCATTGAATCTATCTGAAAAATTTTTGCTTCTTTCACCATCAAGGGAGGAACCGGCTGTCACTCCTCCTATTGCTTTAAAATTGCCTGAGTTCATCACAAGGCCCCATTCAGCAGTTCTCTCAGCTATGCTTGCTTCAGTTAAAATTTGATGATCCTGCATATTCGGAGACTCCCTTGCATCGTTATCTTTCTTGCCATTGTTAGCCCCATAACTATCCATATTCATTGAGCTGCTAGAATTGTCAAAATTTGGCTGGCTAGGAAATGCCATCCACTTGTCCACAGAATCCCTGCTGTCTTCTGAATAAGAGGAAATGAATGCCAATTCACCAACATTATGATCATCGTTAGCAGATGATTTCTGCTTCTCCATATTCTTCTCCATTTATAATATTCCTCCAACAATCAGTACAGACTTGAGAGTACAACCTACCAAATTCAAAAATGATCATGATCAGCCTCTAAATCAGAGGATAAATCTATATCAGCAGAAATGTGCAAATTAAAAAACTCAGTATAAAATAACAATCAAATTCCTGAAAAGTGAAAAAAAATCCCGCAGAGAGCGTTATAACACTTACATAAATAATAGAAACAGTACAACAGATATTGAGAATCAGCAGCAAATAAATAAAGCTTATGTCTGAATTCAATAATTCCTGTAAAAGGAATAATCAAACTACCCAAAATATTTTAAAATCTTGTACATTGAGCGATGCCTTTCTCACAAAGTGAAGCTGACAATTTGAAGGGGTTAGGATAGAGACAATGGATAACTAACTGCAAAGTTAAAATTAGAGGCGCGTGGGGAGAAGATAAAGAGAGAGACTTCAATAGTTCTCGAATGGATTATTTAAATTCAGTCCTTTCGTGACATGTACTCATACTTCTACTTTTGGCCAAACAGAGAAAATGGCGCAGCCCAAAAGAAGACTCTACTGACTTCAGCTGTGTACCTAATCTTGACAATTATGGTATGCCTTAACTTCACCGCTCACTCTTAGAAGAAAAATGATGACCCCTGAAGGTCGCGTTTGTCTATGCCTCGAACTGCAATGTGCCTGTATATATAAATATATATATATATATATATCTCTCCTACTTCGAGCTTCACCGAGTGCTTGAGCTTAACGCCCTCCTAAAATAGGAGAATCGATGAAGAGACGTTTCATTTGAAAGTCCAGAAAAGCGATGAAATAGATATTTGTTTGTACGCGCACGAATTAAGCGGCTGGTTTGCCCGTTTATCCACCAAAAATGCTTTTGTGAAGATTTGGGGGGGGGGGGGATGAAACAATAGCAGCAGGAAAAACATAGAAAAAGAATATACATAAGCAGACATGAAAATTTATGAGGTCAGAAAGTAATTGGCGTGGCATTGGTTAAAGATCAATTTCGCCATCACAATTAATTCATTTGGCCTCCACTGAAAAATGACAAGAAGGAAATGTTATCACCGTAAAAAAAATAATACATACACGGTGTGGCTGTACGAGCTTCCACGTCGTACAGAGAGTGGAGCGAGGTAGAAGTACAATTGAGAAGAGGGAATGAAAAACCGACATTGCAGGGATCATTCGCGTTAAAACAAGTCATCCCAACATAATTGAGACAGTGGAGTAGGACGAAAGTGGTGGGCGATAGAGAAGGTTCGATAATCGTCATCACAAGTTCAATGGTGGACTCAGATGAAGTCAATTGCAACCACCGGTCAGTCTCGCCGGGGTCCACGGCAAAGACACCGGAAGGCGCGCGTTCAAAAGCGAGAAGGAGAGTCTGAACTTTCATGGATGTATATAGAGAGAGAGAGAGAGAGAGAGATTGAGCGTCTAAGGTCGAAAAAGCAGACCAGGGAGATATTCGGATTCTGGAGGAGGAGGCGGGAATATGAACGGCTAAGCCCAACGGCCGATTTCATGGTGACGGTGCATGGTTGCATGGGTGACTTCCGAGTCCCGAGCTTCAGGATAAAGTAATTATAAATAAATAAATATGTATCTATAAAAGTGTAAATTTTTAACTTGCTGGTTGGTACGGCTGGCAAGTTGATAAATATATATTTTTAATTAAATAGATATAGATATAAAGACATAATTAATTTAATTTATTAATATTTTATTTTTATTTAATTATCTTTTATATAGTTTTTATCTTTTAATTATATTCAAGATAAAAAAAATTTTAATATAACATCTATTCATATCTTATTTTATTTACAGGAGATATCATATCATCTAATAAAAGAGGAAATATCAAATAAAAAGAAATAATTTATCAAATTATATCTATATATATATTGATATACTTACCTCAAGTCATCTTCTTTTAATTGACATGGGACCACCGTCCTTTTCAAGTCATCTTCTTTTAATTGGCATGGGACCACCGTCATTTTCAATTCAATATATATATAGTAAGTGCTTCTTTGGAATGGCTTATTTTTATTCAAAACGTGTTTATAATTTGTGATTCACGGTATACGAGATAAGTATGTGAGAGGAGTTTTTTCTCAGCTTACGTGATACGGGCTTATTTTTTAAGCCACCGTGAAAACAAATAAGCCCTAAAGCAAAAAAAGGGAAGGTAAATAAGAAACAAAGAGATAGATATCAGATTGTGGATCCCTAGCGGAAGATATACGTGGCGGGAGGAAACAAATACTGAAGGTTATAAATAAGAGGAGCAGTGCCGTTTTAGGGGAGCCGAACAGAAACAAGAACGGACGAAGAGAGAAAATATAGAACATCAACAGAGACTCGTCTTTTCACTTGTGACAGCAGCGAAGGATTGGAGGAGTCTTTGACAATCTTATTTGTTTTCTTGTTTTTTTTTTTTTTAAATCTGAATTTCTTTATTTCATTATGTATTTTATTTTAACCATGTGTGGCTAATTTTTTTTTTAAACCTAGGGAAACTATGAACTCACTAGTGAACTATATTTTATTTCTATAATTTATTAATTATGATTTATGTTAATTTTGGTTACTTAATCTTGTTTTATTATGTCCGTTTGATGATTGGGCACCATTAGATGTAAATTTGAGTATTAGAATTTACCTTGACGAAGGGAATTTTAATTAGACTCTGAGATTAAGTAATATAGGATTAAATTACGATTTAATTTGCAATTAGGATAGATATATACCTAATAGCCCCATATAATTGTTGAAGAGTGTGTTTGAATTATCTTGCCTCTTGAGTAATTTGGTTAGACATAACAATTATACTTAAGAGAGGGTTGTGAGTGGACCGATTGGCACGCATAACTATTTATACTCGAGATTAACAAAATTAACACTAGAAATTAACTAAGTAAATGGATTTGAGATTTGAAGAGCTAGTGAGGGATTAGTAACTCTAGGTTGTGTTTGACATTGATAGTTTTCTTTAATTAATTTCTTTTGAATTTACTCATAATTAGTTTCGTTTAACTTAAAAGAAATTGAGATTTTAATATCTAAAAATTAATTGATTGATTCCTCGTGGGACAATACTCTACTTATCACTTTATTATTTGGCATGACCTGTATACTTGCGGAGCGCATCAGAAGTTAAGTTGGTTTATAAACAAGATTATTTCATTTTTATATGCCAATTTTAAGTAATTTATGTCATAAACCTATTTTTCTTTGTCAACTTCTTAAACCTATTTTCATTATAAGAAATAAAACATCTATATTATAAGTCATTTAATACATTTAATAAGGATATATTAAAAATTATTAAATACTCCTTCTAAATCCGATCATTTTTATAAAGAACCATCTCTCCCATAAAGAATAAAGGGAAAAAGACAGAAAAATACCACTTGAACTTCAAAATCTCAAATTAGTCCTTTGACAAAGATTTACGTTGTCAATCTCATTACCATTCTTGTCAATCTCATTACCATTCTTGTCAGCAGGATTTTGAAGTTCAAATGGTATTTTTCTATCTTTTTCCCAAGAATAAATCCCTTTTGTTAAATCTGGCAAAAAAAAAACCCTTTTGTTAAAAATATAAGCTAATCTTTCCCTTTTTACCACATTAAATATATGGTTAAGTAGCAAATTTACTAATAAAGTTTTAATGGAGGAGTGTCTAGCATAATTATATTTTAAAAGAGGCAAAAATACACCTAAGGAATTAAAAGTGGAGCATACAGCATAAAACCGTTAAATTTGATCTAACGCCGTTAGGGGTTTTCTTCTCTTACAATTTAACTCCATTAAGTCAAATTTAATGGTTTTGTGCTAGATGCTCCACTTTTAATTCCTTATTGTATTTTTGCCCCTTTAAAACATAATTGTGCCAGGCTCTCATTCTTTAAAACTTTGTTGGTAAATTTGTTCCTTAACCCTTAAATATATATCACTCATTATCTATCATGTACTCTCTCTTTATAAACAAGGTATAATTGGAAAGACAAATACATATGTTACACATTTATTGTTTTTAATTAACATTTTGAATAACGTGATTTTGATAGTTGTTCATTATAAGAAGGATAAAAGGGTTTACTTCTTTTGGTAGCTAATTCACACATACCAATTAAGACAATTAAAAGCATTAAATATATCATAAAATTTAAATAATTTCCAATAGGGTTGAGATCCAATTTTGTCCCAAAAATTGTCAAAAAGAGCAATATTTCCCTAAAAGATTTTCTAGAAGCAACGTCACCTAAAAAATTTCCAAATCGTAAGAATTTTAACACAGTCGTTATCCATGTTAAATTTGACCATTAGTAAATCACATATGCTGAATTGGTAGTTAATATATCATTCACGTTACTTTTATTTTGGGTTTTGATTCGAATTTGATTTGGAAGTTTTTACTTAGGAGCAATATTGCTCTAGAAGTTTCTAAATCACAGTAATTTCACCTTCCCTATTATCCAAGTTAAATTAACTCATTAGTTGGCCTAATATACTTATTTAATAGATTCATGTGCCATCTACTTCATATTTTTCCAAGTTAGATTTATAAATAAGGAAAAAATAAAAAAATGCATCATGTCTAAAGAATTGAAAAAAATCAAAGACGTGAAAGCATATTGTGTGATAAAGAGAAGATCTAAGAGGTACCTGTCTATCTTGGCATCGCCAAAGTACCGCGATTGAGGGTTTTCGATGGTCATTTTCTTGGTGATCTTGCTCATGTGTCTTGCATCCTTTTTCTCAGTAATTTTGCTCAGTATGCTTTGCATCTAGTAATTGAATATTTTTTTTCACTACTCTCTGGTGAACGTGAGCTCTTCCTCTATATGCGACTTCTTCATAATTGACATGCACACTATCAAATCAACATATTTGATCAATTAGTAGTCAAATTAACATTTATAATAGTCAGGGTGACATTGCTACAATTTGAAAACTTCTGAGGTAATATTGAATCCGAAAAATTCTGAGCAACATCACTTCTGAGTAAAAACTTCTGAGGCAAATTTGCATATTAACAAAGATGATGTGGATGACAAGTGGACTTACCAGCTCAGTATATTTGATTAACTAACAATCAAACTTAACCTGGATAACGATTGGGTCAAAATTGCTACGATTTGAGAACTTTCGGGACAACATTGCTCTTTTTTAACAACTTCCAAAGCAACATTGCTCTATTTTGACAACTTCCGAGGCAAAATTAGATCTTAACCCTATTAGAAATTATTTAAACGATACTCATAGTCAATGTGTTTATTAATTTAATCAACTTCATATGCCAACTTAAAATCAACTTTAGCATCTCAAATTAAGCCTACATAAAAGTTTGGCTTCAACATGTAAAATCATTGAGAGCACGTTTGGTTCAACCCAATTACATGTTTATAATGATAATCATGATTACATTACCAAGATAAAAGTATCTTTTTCTCTTTATCATAGTAATAGAGTTTACCATGATAATGATAATTTCTCAAAAAATTGGTAATCCTCATCCACACCGTTTCCTTATGAATACTTATTATCACCCTATAACTTGGTTTAAAAAGTCCAATTTACCCTTTAGTTTCATTTGTCTTATTCCACCCACCACTCCACACCACAACAGCCACCGCAACTATCTCCTCCTCCTCCACCGACTCTACCACCTTCTTCGGCACCTCTACTATGACAATTGTTGCCGCCTCCACCACCACCACCTCCTCCTCCATCGTCGCTGCTACTGCCCTCCCTATTGTCACAACCGTCGCCGCCTCCATCATCGTTGCCATCTCTACCATAACAACTATTGTCACTACCGTCATCGCCGCCGCCGCCTTCTCTTCCTCCACCGCCCCCCATCATCATTGTTGCCACCTCTACCATGACAATTGTCATCACCGCTGTCGTTGTTACCACGACTACCTCTTCCTCCTTCATCGCCAATATCACCACCTCTCGACGTCACCACCGCCACCTCTACCAAGACAATGTCATCACTGCTGCCACCTCCACTACCTCCTCCTCCTCCACCGCCGCCACACCTCCGTTACCATCACGTCCACCATCATCAGACGATCCTTAGTGAAACAACATGACAGTTATGATGAAACGGCACTTGACTCTCAGCAATTTTTTCTGTAAAGATTATGTTAAGGCTAAAATAGATTTTGTAAGATATATTAATTTTAAATAATTATTAAAAAATAACTTATTACACCTTGCTTAAAAATCAAAATAAACATTAACCCTGTAATTAATATTGTATTGTATTATACTGTAAGGTGTAGTGTGAATAAACCAAACAGGCCTTTCGGTCTTAATCAAAGTTTTCAAATTTATCCAAATGCTAGGACCAAATTTTTTTTGACCAAATGCTAGCACCAAATTGAGGTCTTGCATAGAGTTAATTAATAAGCCCGTGACTTCTTATAACGTAGCTTTACCACCTAATATTGTTGACATACGAGCATGTTTCATTTCTGATTTCTCTAGAGCAAAAAAAAAAAAAAAAATATTCCGGGCAAAAAAAAATTCATTTTCGATTTCTCCCCAATTAGATGCACTGATCAAATTTGGCTAATATTTTTTAATATAAAGATGTACAGCGGGAAGATGACTTGTCCATGTAGTTGAGTTAGTCATACAAGTATTCCCTTATGTCCGCGGGATAAGATCCGTTTAGGTAGCAGAAGTTTTTTTTTTTTTTTTTTTAATCTGATTTTTATAAAGGTCAGATAAAATAAAAATCAGATTGTACATGTGATTTGTATTTGAATTGACGGTGGCAGAAATGACTTTTTTTGAAAAAGCTAGATTTTTGAACTTCCTCTCAAAAAACTGTTTTTGAAAAAAAAAAAAAGAAGTAGAATACATTTTTTTATTTATTGCAATCAATAGGGGCAAAAAAAAGTAAAAAAAAAATGCATTCATTACCCTGAAATTAGACTTATAATAAGGGCCCAAATTTTTTTTGTCAAAATAGACTTATAAATAGGATTAGAGTGGTACCATGTATTAAGAACACTCCCACTTTCCTAGCTTTCATTTGCTAAAGAGTCCATTTTTTTCCATAATCACTGCTTTCTCTCTCCACAGTTATCATAAAAACACCAAATTTGAGCTTATAAGTTACCGTGACTTTTTTATAAAAGCACGATCATGCCTACCGTAAACCCAAACACCCAAAATTCCTTGAACTGCTTTATTGTACTGTTATCATGCGTCTATGAGCCATACCGCTATGCCAAACATGCACTAAGTCAGCTACGGAGTAAGTGTCTGCTTAGTGTAGCTATAGGAGTTCAAAGAAGCCCATTTAAACATATAAAAATGGTTATAAACCCGTTTATCCTGGTTTGGTAAGTTTTATAAAATTTCGATCAACCACACGTTGAGCACAAATGATAAAAGGGGTTTATTATACCATTGGAAAATCCTGATTAAACTTCCAAGAATTTCTGCCCACAAATATTCTTTACACATTTTGCCTATTATTTTTCAAATAAGTTCATTCAAATATTATTTTTTTAAATATTAATTTGCCCATTACTTAACATGGAATTTTAAATTATTTTAAATAATAATGATTATAAAATAAAAATAATGTTTAAATATTCATATCATTTATTGAATTATATTTAATAATAATAATTATTAAATATTTAATTATCATTGTTATTAAATATAATCATGGAAATGTAAACAACTTTATTAAATTCATACCCTTTTTTTTAATTATACATGTATGAATTACTTTAATAAATAAAATTCAAATAGAATCAAAATTATCAAAGTCGCTTATAAGAAAAAATATTCAAATTATCTAGCATCGCTGTTAACTATGCCTTAGATAATCTGAAATCACAATTGTTCACCGCCACTCCGAACAGGCATTACCTCGTGCTTATATGCTAATGTTACTCATATAGTTAATGTTTAAATACGTCTCCTTGTATTTTTTTTTCCTTAAAACCTTATTTAACATGGATAAAATTGAAAAAAAAAAAAAAATCAATTTACAATATAGGAATTATTTAAAAGTAACTTATATTTTCAATATGTGAAGGATAAGTAGTTGAAAAATAAGTCCATGATCAATCATAATAAAAGCAATTTGAAAATAGCCCATATTAGGTGATGCTACATGGGAGGCAAAGGAGTTAATGTGAAAGGATTAGCCTTCCTTTATACGCCTAATGTGTGGTTCAGTTTTGGGGGGGAATTTGGGTAGTTGCGTGTTGAGCAGCATATTTTGTTTGAAATATAGTATGCAATGTGGATCAAATTTCTAATAATATTTATTCATTATTAACTATTTATTAAATCATGAAGCTATTACTCCCTCAGTTCGTATACATAAGAGATTTTTTTTATAATGGGTTTGTCCCTAAATATAATATCCCTTTTAATTTGAGTTTGTCTCAATAATAAATACATTTTTTCCCATTTTGCCCTTAATTAATTATTATACTGCGTACTTTTTCTTTCATCATTTTCTCATTATTACTCTCTCTCTCTTACCCATTCATAAATAGGGGCATTTTTGGAAAAAAAAATTAAATTTCCTACATAATTATTACATTTAACTACTTTTAACTATTTTTAGGAATTTCGCGATTTGGTTGAAAGGCTCTTATATATAGGAACGGATGGAGTACTTTACTCATAAATTTATTTTTTCATTTTAAAATTTTTATTATTATACAATAAATTTATTTTTTATATCTCAAAGTTTTTTTCACTTATTTCATTTTTTTTTGTTGCCCACCCGGTTCGCCAAAGCTTTGCCCCGACTACATTCGGATTCGACCCGCGCTGCGCACCTGGCTATGGTGGGAGAGTCTCCTAGTGAGAATTTTCTGCATACACAAGGCTCAAACCTGAGACTTTGTTTAAGCGAAACCAAGCCGCTTACCACTTGGACCAACTCCCATTAGTCACTTATTTCATTTTTTATTTTGCGCTTTTATTATTTATTATTTATTATACCAAACGGTAAGTGACATGAGCATAGATATGCGATGTGCAGCGCCTAGTAGTTTTAGAGACCATATATGAATCATTTCACCAATTAACCCAACAAAGCCTGCGTCCTTAGCTAAAGCTAACTTTAAAAAACAGTTGATTAGTGATAGAATTTAGTAACAAAATTTTGACACTAATTAATTAGTGACAATTTATTTGACGGTGGAATAATTGTCATTAAATTTCTCCACTAATTCATTATTTTTATTTTGTGCTACCTAATAATCCTTACAATTAGTGTGATATGTATGCATTTTTTTAATCCAGAGAATTAGTATATGATTTACACTAGCGCCACAAAAACGGTGACGCATAAATTGTCTTATTGGCTAGGTTTACTTGATAAGTTTATTCCTTGGTCTGCACACATATTAAAGAGCAAGTGTTTGCTTGGATTAGTTGTGAAAGCTGATTTTTTAATGTAATTTACAGTATATAAGATAATTATGTGAAAAAATTTTTATCTCAATTTATATAAATATATTTTTTAAATACCAATTCAAAGAGAACCTAAAATGACATTTGTTGCATCTTCCATGGATTATTCATTTTGGATTTCTCCACCTGGATCACGTATTCTACTAAAGTCATTTACATCCCAAAATTCTGACACCAGGGCTTTTTCCTATGATTGAGGCAAGGGTACATGTACGTAAAGGAGTAATTAATATGCATTTTATCATTTAAAAAAAAGCACAAATACGTGTCTTCCACATTTGCCATAAAGTTGTAGCAATGATTGCCTTTTAATTTGCCAACCATTTAAATTCATTTCCGCAAATTACATTTGCAGCCTTTCATTAATTGAGGAAACGTAGTTTTCATTTATATGCAGGGACGGACAAAGGACAATTCAGTTTCCCAACCATACTACTTTAGCCTGTATCCACATATCTAAAAGGATCAGGTGTCCAAGCGTTTCACAATTATTTTATCCCCACAAATAGCGCAGCAATCCCCTCCCTCTATATTGGGTAATATGAGTTTTAATCGTGCGTTGAATCTATCCAATCTGAAAAAATGGGGAGTTTGAGTTTTATAAAAGTGATACTGTTTTGATGCAGTTTTTTTTTTTTTTTTGCCCGAACTCATATGAGGTCAACCAGTGATGGGTTGAACCACTGGGTCGGTAGATTGGATTTTATTTATTTATTTTATTTTTAAAAAAAAATATGTGAATTTTTTAAATGTATTGTGTAACTTAACATTATTAATATTAACTAATTATTGATTATATTAAATGTTAATGATGACTTTTGAGTTTATGTTTATTTTGTAATATGTGGACTTATAATGAATACTTAATTTGTAATGTTTGAAACTTTGAATTTGATATTTTATTATCATTTTCTGATTTTTTTAATTTATTTTTAATTTTTTTATGGTTTAAATTTGCAGAAAAAAAATTTCAGTATATTATTTTAAAAAAAGTTTGAAAAATGCAGCATAAAAAATCTTTAAAAAGAAAAATAAAATAATATGGGTTGGGTAGGCTAACTCGCTAACCTAGAGGTTATTGGTTGGATTGGCTAAATGTCGATCCGTATTGATGCGGTTTTGTTTTTGTCTGAACTCATATGATCCTAACCTATAGAGGGTTAGCCCAAACTCAGTGGTCCAGCCCATATTACTAGCTCTATTCTACCACCTCTCTTTTTTCAATTTTCAAAAGTTGAAGTATGATATCATGTTTGTTTGTGCATATCATCTTGAAACTACTTGCTCCATCAAAATTAGTATTCTTATCACCACACTTGATCTATTAGATCCTTGGAAATTTTGATTTTTTTAGGAATTTTGATTTTCCATATAGCTTCCTGTTGAAATGTCTTGTGTGAGTGTGCTCGGCTTAGTATAAGAAAAGTTCCACATCAAATAGAATCGGGTTTAATAAAAGGTATATGAGTGAAAAAGGATTAGTATGCTTTGAATAATTTTACAGGGTAAATATATGTGAAAAAATTTGCCAAAAAGGAGTCATATTAATAAATGCATAGAGTTATAAATGCAGTGAGATAAAGGTAGGTGAGGGAAAATGTACACCATTTCATAAATAAAGGTAAATTTGAAAAAAAAAAAATTATCCATTTAATATTTTTCTTGGTCTGTGAGAATGAGATACAAGTTATCTATAAATAAGCATTCCTTATTGCTCGGTAAGGTTTCAAGTGTTGTTTGCTGCGTACCCACCTAAAAATGGGCAAGCAATTACTTGGATCGTATAACTTAGGAGTCTTGAAGGATCTCTGTGGCCTGATTTTGCAAACAACCTTCCATAAAAAAACATTAAATTAAAACCCTAAGCAATAATGCTTCTTTCATTCTCCTACCGGTATCTTGTCTTATCCCTTAGAAATAATATTTCCTCTGGTCCTATTTATAAGCAACTTTCTCTCTCATAGGAAATCTCTTTTATAAGCAACTTTCACTTTTTATTTTAAAATGTAAGTTTCTTTTTCCTATTTTACCATTATTAAATGCTCATTATCTCTCATACTTTTTATCTATTCTCTCTCATATACTCTTTTCATAAACAGAGGCATATATGGAAAAAAATATGGTATTTTTGACAGACTTATTACTTTTAACTACTAATTCGTTTTGCACAATCAAAGAAAAAGTTACTTAAAAATAGGACTTGAGGAGTATCATCATCTTGCTCTCATGAAATGCGTATGCAGAAGAAGCTATTGTTATAGTCACAGCTGCCGCTGCCATTGCCATTGCCTTCTCTTCCTCCACCGCCCCCATCATCACTGTGGCCACCTCTACCATGACAATTGTCATCACCACTGTCGTTGCCATCACAACTACCTCTTCCTCCTTCATCTCCAGTATCACCACCTCTTGACGTCGCCACTGCTACCTCTACCAAGACAATGTCATCACCACTGCCACCTCCACTACCTCCTCCTCCTCCTCCTCCACCACCGCCACACCTTTGTTGCCATCGCGTCCACCATCATTAGACGATCCTTAGTGAAACAGCATGACAGTTATGATGAAATGGCACGTGACTCTTAGCAATTTTTTTTGCAAAGATTATGTTAAGGCTAAAATAGATTTTGTAAGATATATTAATCTTAAATAATTATTAAAAAATAACTTATTACACCTTACTTAAAAATCAAAATAAACATTAACCCTATAATTAATATTATATTGCATTGTACTGTAAGGTGCAGTGTGAATAAACCAAACAGGCCTTTAGGCCTTAATCAAAGTTTTCAAATTTATCGAAATGCAAGGACCAAATTTTTTTTTGACCAAATGCTGGCACCAAATTGAGGTCTTGCATAGAGTTAATTAATAAGCCCGTGACTTCTTATAACGTAGCTTTACCACCTAATATTGTTGACATACGAGCATGTTTCATTTCTAATTTCTCTAGGGCAAAAAAAAAAAAAAAAATTATTCCGGGCAAAAAAAATTCATTTTCGATTTCTCCCAATTAGATGCACTGATCAAATTTGGCTAATATTTTTTAATATAAAGATGTACAGCGGGAAGATGACTTGTCCATATAGTTGAGTTAAGTCATACAAGTATTCCCTTATATCCATAGGTAAGATCTGTTTGGGTTAGAGATAGCAGAAGTTATGTTTTTTTTAATCTGATTTTTATAAAAGTTAGATAGAATAAAAGTCAAATTATATATGTGATTTGTGTTTAGATTGATGGTGACAAAAGTAACTTTTTTTAATAAAGCTAGTCTTTTGAGCTTCCTCTCAAAAAACTGTTTTTGAAAAGAAAAAAATAGAATACATTTTTTTTTATTTATTGCAATCAATAGGGGCAAAAAAAGAGAGTAAAAAATGTATTTATTACCCTGAAATTAGACTTATAATAAGGGCCCAAATTTTTTTGTCAAAATAGACTTATAAATAGGACCAGAGTGATACCATGTATCAAGAGCACTCCCACTCTCCCAGCTCTCATTTGCTAAAGAATCAAGTTTCTTCCATAATCACTGCTTTCTCCCTCTACAGTTATCATAAAAGCATTAAATTTGAGCTTATAAGTTACCGTGACTTTTTTATAAAAGCACGATCATGCCTATTGTAAACCCAAACACCCAAAATTCCTTGAACTGCTTTTTTTAACTGTTATCATGCGTCTATGAGCCATACCGCTCTGCCAAACATGCACTAAGTCAGCTGCGGAATAAGTGTCTGCTTAGTGTAGCTATAGGAGTTCAGAGAAGCCCATTTAAACATATAAAAGTGGTTATAAACCCGTTTATCCATGTTTGGTAAGTTTTATAAAATTTCGATCAACCACACATTGAGCACAAGTGATAAAAGGGGTTGATTATGCCATTGGAAAATCCTGATTAAACTTCCAAGAATTTCTGCCCACAAATATTCTTTACACATTTTGCCTATTATTTTTCAAATAAGTTCATTCAAATAATATTTTTTTAAATATTATTTTGCCCATTACTTAACATGGAATTTTAAATTATTTTAAATAATAATGATTATAAAATAAAAATAATATTTAAATATTCATATCATTTATTGAATTATATTTAATAATTATTATTATTAAATATTTAATTATCATTGTTATTAAATATAATCATGGAAATGTAAACAACTTTATTAAATTCATACCTTTTTTTTTAATTATACATGTATGAATTACTTTAATAAATAAAATTCAAATAGAATCAAAATTATCAAAGTCGCTTATAAGAAAAAATATTCAAATTATCTAGCATCGCTGTTAACTATGCCTTAGATAATCTGAAATCACAATTGTTCACCGCCACTCCGAACAGGCATTACCTCGTGCTTATATGCTAATGTTACTCATATAGTTAATGTTTAAATACGTCTCCTTGTATTTTTTTTTTCCTTAAAACCTTATTTAACATGGATAAAATTGAAAAAAAAAAAATCAATTTACAATATAGGAATTATTTAAAAGTAACTTATATTTTCAATATGTGAAGGATAAGTAGTTGAAAAATAAGTCCATGATCAATCATAATAAAAGCAATTTGAAAATAGCCCATATTAGGTGATGCTACATGGGAGGCAAAGGAGTTAATGTGAAAGGATTAGCCTTCCTTTATACGCCTAATGTGTGGTTCAGTTTTGGGGGGGAATTTGGGTAGTTGCGTGTTGAGCAGCATATTTTGTTTGAAATATAGTATGCAATGTGGATCAAATTTCTAATAATATTTATTCATTATTAACTATTTATTAAATCATGAAGCTATTACTCCCTCAGTTCGTATACATAAGAGATTTTTTTTTTAATGGGTTTGTCCCTAAATATAAGATCCCTTTTAATTTGAGTTTGTCTCAATAATAAATGCATTTTTTCCCATTTTACCCTCAATTAATTATTATACTGCGTACTTTCTCTTTCATCATTTTCTCATTATTACTCTCTCTCTTACCCATTCATAAATAGGGGCATTTTTGAAAAAAAATAAATAAATTTCCTACATAATTATTACATTTAACTACTTTTAACTATTTTTAGGAATTTTGCGATTCGGTTGAAAGGCTCTTATGTATAGGAATGGATGAATTACTTTACTCATAAATTTATTTTTCATTTTAAAATTTGTATTATTATACAATAAATTTATTTTTTATATCTCAAAGTTTTTTTCACTTATTTCATTTTTTTTTTGGTTGCCCACCCGGTTCACCGGAGCCTTGCCCCTGCTACATCCGGATCCGACCCACGTCGCGCACCTGGCTATGGTGGGAGAGTCTCCCAATGGGAATTTTCTGCATACATAAAGTTCAAACCCGAGACCTTATTTAAGCTGAACCAAGCCGCTTACCACTTGGACCAACTCCCATTAATCACTTATTTCATTTTTTATTTTGCGCTTTTATTATTTATTAGACCAAACGGTAAGTGACATGAGCATAGATATGCGATGTGCAGCGCCTAGTAGTTTTAGAGACCATATATGAATCATTTCACCAATTAACCCAGCAAAGCATGCGTCCTTAGCTAAAGCTAACTTAAAAAAACAGTTGATTAGCGATAGAATTTAGTAATAAAATTTTGACACTAATTAATTAGTGACAACTTATTTGACGATGGAATAATTGTCATTAAATTTCGCCACTAATTCATTGTTTTTTTTTTTGTGCTACCTAATAATCCTTACAATTAGTGTGATATATATGCATTTTTTTAATCCAGAGAATTAGTATATGATTTACACTAGCGCCACAAAAACGGTGACGCATAAATTGTCTTATTGGCTAGGTTTACTTGATAAGTTTATTCCTTGGTCTGCACACATGTTAAAGAGTAAGCGTTTGTTTGGATTAGCAGTGAAAGCTGATTTTCTGATGTGATTTACAGCCATGTTATGAGACCCGGACCGGACCGGCCGGTCCGGCCCGGGACCCGGCGAACCGGTCGGGAAACTGGTCCGGTTCCCGGTCCGGTCCGGGTCACTTATTAAAAAAAAAAATTTTTTTTTTACTTTTTCCTTTAGAATTTCATACTATAAGTCTAAAATTTTCAATTTCTCACCGGTTTGGTCCCGGTTTAGCTCCGGTTTGACCCACTGACCCTTAACCCAGTACCCCGACCGGTTCAATACCCGGTCCGGGTTTTAATACCTTGATTTACAGTATATGAAATAAGTATGTGAGAGAAGTTTTGTTTCAACTTATGTGAACGTATTTTTTAAATACCAACTCAAACATAACCTAACATAACCTAAAATGGTATTTGTGGCATCTTCCATGGATTATTCATTTTGGATTTCTCCACCTGGAGCACGTATTCTACTAAAGTCATTTGTAGAGGTCGTAATGCGGGAGGTGGGTATGGCGGGGTGCTAGCCCGAGCCCGTTTAGGCGGGCTGGCCCGGCAGCTTGCCAATTTTTTTTAAATTTTATAATTTCACTCTTTGTTAAAAATTTTTACTCTCTTTTTCTTTCACCCGCTCATATTACACTTCTTTTCTTTTATACATTTGTGTTATGAAGTCAATTTCATTTTTACTTTACTTTTTTTCTTTTATCTATTCACATCACAAAACTATATAAACACATCTCTTTTAAATTTAATAATAGTAGAATAAATAAATATAATATGAAAATAAGTGTCAAATAGAAAGTATGAGGAGTTAATTAAATATATCATTAAAAGATAGGAGATTCAAATAAGGGAGACTAAGGGCATTTGAGAAAAAAAAAATTTAATCCCGAATTTAAAATGGCGGCTCAAACCAGTTTATTTGGGGCAAGCCAACCCGCCAGCCTGCCCTAAACTACCACCTATAGTCATTTGCATCCCAAAATCCTGACACCAGTGCCTTTTCCTATGATTGAGGCAAGTGTATATGTACGTAGTGTATGCTTCAAAGTAGGTCACCAAGTTCAAGTTCAAGTTCAAGGAATTCTCTCTATTGGGAATAGTGCACTTGGAAAACTTTCGATGGAGGAAGCCATTGTCCGGAAAATTCCATTGGACTAGCCAAGCCTGGATAGTGAATCAAAGTCCAGAGCAAAAAAATCGAAGAAAGAGGAAAAGGAGGATTGTATTATGTCTGACCAAATGATTGATGTGGAAGAGACATAACTAAATGATCTTCATCAAGAACAGAGCAATGGGAATGCAGAAGGGAAACAAGTATCGCACAGGGACTCCTTACTGGGCTTCAAGAGCGCAGGCTATAACGGGATAGCTTACGGATCCTCAGATATGGAGGAAGACCCATTACTGTTTGACTTAACAGACAAAGAATGGAGCGTTCCGGAAGCATCAGAAGAACTAAAGGAATTAATGAACGTGTATCTGACCATGCCACTGAGTCAGGAAGAATTCAATGAGGGATGTAAACAATGGAACAATGCACTTATCATCACAGTGTTGGGAGCACGCATGAACTATTACAAGCTGAAGGAAAAATTGGGCAGGATATGGGGCTTCAACGATTTTGATTCGATGGATATGCCAAATAATTATTATGTTGTTAGATTTTTAGATGACCAGAATTGGGGACAGAAATACAAGAAAGTGTTATTTAAAGGTCTGTGGGTAGTGTTCCAACACAATATATTGGTTCAACGTTGGTCACCCTATTTCGACCCGTTTCACAACCAGTTGGGACGCATTGCATCATGGATCAGGGTGCCGAATATACCTTTGCACTATTATACAAAGAACCGTCATGGATTATCTTGTCCAACTGAATTAGTGTAGCTTAATAAGTGGGAGAACGGGAAGTGATAATATAATTTTAGCTCAAGAAGCAATACATATAATGCGGATAAAAACTGGGAGAAAGGGTTATGTAGCAATCAAGGTGGATATGGAAAAGGCGTACGATCTCCTAGACTGAGGGTTCATTGGGTTCAGTCTACATAGTCTGGGTTTGTGCAATAACTTTGTTCAACTGCTCATGCAGTGTGTGATATCAACGTCTATGCAAGTAGTGTGGAATGGTAAGATGTCTGAGGAATTTAAACCATCTAGGGGAGTTCGACAAGGGGATCCCCTAAGTCCATATCTATTTATTCTTTGTATGGAGAGACTGGGCCATCTTATTTCAAAAGCAGTGGAAGAGAAACGATGGAGGCCATTGAAGCTAAGCAGAAGAGGGCCAGCGATATCCCACCTATTCTTTGTAGATGATCTCTTCTTGTTCTGTGAAGCCTCTCAGGATCAACTGGAGGGGGTAAGAGATATTATGGCTTCTTTCTGTAGTGTATCAGGCCATAAAATCAGCTTCTAGAAGACAAAGATGTTTGTATCTCAGAACATGCACTTTAACAAGGCCTATGAGTTCAGTAGGATGCCTAATATCAGTCTTACATGTGACTTGGGCAAATATTTGGGTGTACCGCTACTCCATAAATGAGCTACCAGACAAACATTTGCTCCTTTAGTACAACGAGTCAGGGAGAGATTATCTAGCTGGAAGGGACAATTTCTTAACATGGCAGGAAGAACAGTCTTAACAAAGTCAATCTTATCTTCACTCTCGTATTATCAAATTCAAACCCTCCTCATTCCTAAAAATATCATTCAAGATATTGACAAGATGAGTAGAGGTTTCTTTTGGAACCATGGACAGGATAGTTGGAAGCTACATCTTATTGCGTGGGATGTTATAAAGAAGGAGAAGGATGTAGGCGGGCTTGGTATAAAAAATTTTCTATGCCAAAATGTTGCCTTTATAATGAAACTCTGTTGGGGTTTGGTATGCAAACCGGACGCACTTTGGGTTAGATGCTTGAGAAATAAGTACAAGTGTGGAGAAGGAATGCTACCATGTGTGAGAAGGAAATCACAACAATCAGGCATTTGGGGGAGCATTACAAAATTTTGGGAAACTTTCTATAATGGTCTAGGCAAGAAACTTCAAGACGGAGCCATGACCAGATCTTGGTGGGATCAGTGGACTCCCTTTAATGGACCCTTGATGCAGTTTGTGGAAAGAAACTCCCATATCCTTGACCCGGAAGCCACAGTGAAACAATTTGTGACTACTAATGGCAATTGGGATGTTGATAAGTGGAGGTTGTATCTGCCGGACTGGGTAGTGGAGAAGATCCTGAGGGTGAATCCACCTACACTATAGGGTATAGATACATACTATTGGCGACCCTCGTCGATGGAAATTTCAGTGTCAACTCAGCTTACAAAATGGTGTACGACCAACAAGCTCAGGGGATAGGTTCACAGTGGAATAAATTATGGAAGTGGCTAGTACCAGAGAAAGTGAAAATTTTCATGTGGCAAGTATACCATGAGAGAATCCCAACAAACACTTTGAGAGTGCAGAGAAACATTGGTGAGAGTGAAGAGTGCCCATTTGAGTGTCAATGTGAGGAAACAGTGTTACACACTTTAAGAGATTGTGAGATTGCTAGTAATTTGTGGATGTCATTAATTAACCCTTTATATCATAGTATTTTCTTTTCTAGTGATCTGCAGGGGTGGCTACGGTGGAACGAGACACATGATCCAGGAAGTCAAAAAATCAACAAGTGGCCATGGCTGCAAGTCTTTGGAACGGTTTGCTGGGCTATATGGAAGAACAGATGCAGAAAAGCGATCGAAGGAATAAGTGTTTCAACTAGGAGTTTGCAGCATTGGTGTCTCCACCAACTCATGGAGGAGGTAGAGAATGGGAAATTAAAACATCACTTGTTTAACTTTCCAACCAAACCGAAGGAGCACTGGAGCAAACCTCCATTAGGACACGTTAGGGTCGACGTAGATGGAGCGCGCACTCAACAAGGACAAGCAAGCTGTGGAGGCCTTATCCGGGATAGCAACGACAACTGGCTTATGGGGTTCCAAAAGAAACTGGGAGGTATACCAATAGCTATGGCAGAGCTAAAGGTCATCGAGATGGGAGTACAAGTATGCCATGAGATGGATCTTAAGAAGATTAAGCTTTATTCAGATTCTTTGGAAGCTATACAATTGCTATCTACGTTTAGCAATCCGGTACATCCGTACATGGAAGATATAGAAGATATTTAGAAGTGGGTATTTGCTTTCAAAGAACTCGATATTACTCATGCTAACAGGCGAGCCTTAAGATGCGCAGACATATTAGCAAAGAACGCCCTAAACATGGATGTAGAATGGCGCTATATGATTGAGCCAAGTGAATGCTGTGCTCAGCAAATGTTAGATGATGTTAGGTGATACTGTGTTGTTTCTGTTTTTGGCTGCCAAGTACAGCACCTAATAGTTGTAGACTTCTGTCAAGATAACTCTTGTCTTTTCAATCAAAAAAAAAAAAAAAAGTGTATATGTACGTAAAGCAGTAATTAATATGCATTTTATCATTTAAAAAAAAAGCACAAATACGTGTCTTCCACATTTGCCATAAAGCTGTAGCAATGATTGCCTTTTAATTTGCCAACCATTTAAATTCATTTCCGCAAATTACAGTTGCAGCCTTTCATTAATTGAGGAAACGTAGTTTTCATTTATATGCAGGGACGGACAAAGGACAATTCAGTTTCCTAACCATACTACTTTAGCCTATATCCACATATTTAAAAGGACCAGGTGTCCAAGCTTTTCACAATTATTTTATCCCCACAAATAGCACACCAATCCCCTACCTCTACAACCTCTCTTTTTTCAATTTTCAAAAGTTGGAAGAGCATTATATTTGGTAACAACATCCCCAAGAAAAATTTTGATTCTGTTAGGTATTTTGAATTTTCCAAATAGTTTTTTGAATGTTGAAATGTTGAGTGTAAATGGGTTCAATAACTTAAAGTGTGGGGATAAGTTTCACTTCAGATAAAAGTGAAAAAGATTCATATAATTAGTGTTACGAGTGTATTACAACTACAAGGTTTTGAGTTGAAGTATGGTATCATGTTTAATTATATATATCATCTTGAAGCTGCTTGCTCCTTCATAGCCTAACACACATGTAAGTAGTGGGTAGGCATATCAAAATTAGTATTCTTATCACCACACTTGATCTATTAGATCCTTGGAAAATTTGATTTTTTTTTTTTAGGAATTTTGATTTTCCATATAGCTTCCTGTTGAAATGTCTTATGTGAGTGTGCTCGGCTTAATATAAGAAAAGTTCCACATCAAATAGAATCGGGTCTAATAAAAGGTATATAAGTGAAAAGTATTAGTATGCTTTGAATAATTTTACAGGGTAAATATATGAGAAAAAATTTGCCAAAAAGGAGTCATATTAATAAATGCATAGAGTTATAAATGCAGTGAGATAAAGGTAGGTGAGGAAAAATGCACACCATTTCATAAATAAGGATACATTTGAAAAAATTTATCCATTTAATATTTTTCTTGATCTACGAGAATGAGATACAAGTGACCTATAAATAAGTACCGCTTATTGTTCGGTAAGATTTCAAGTGTTGTTTGCGGTGTAGTGTGTACCCACATAAAAATGGGCAAGCAATTACTTGGATCGCATAACTTAGGAGTCTTGAAAGATCTCTATGGCCTGAATTTGCAAACAACATTCCATAAAAAAACTTTAAATTAAAACCCTGCGCAATAATGCTTCTTTCATCCTCCTACCAGTATCTTGTCTTATCCCTTAGAAATAATACTCCATCTGGTCCTATTTATAAACAAATTTCTCTCTCATAGGACTGGTTCCTTTTATAAGCAACTTTCACTTTTTGTCTGAAAATATAAACTTTTTTCTTATTTTACCCTCATTAAATGCTCATTCTCTCTCATATCTTATACTCATTATCTCTCATACTTTTTATCTATTCTCTCTCCTATACTCTTTTCATAAATAGGGGCATATATGAAAAAAATATGACATTTTTAACACACTTATTATTTTTAACTACCAATTTATTTTATGCAATCAACGGAAAAATTACTTTTAAATAAAATCGGAGGGCGTATCATCATCTTGCTCTCATGAAATGCGTATGTAGAAGAAGCTACTGTTATAGTCAGAGCTTAGTATGAAGGACATGAAGGTTCTATATATGTTAGGAAAGACCATCTCCTATCTAATTGTAGGCTCCTTGGGGGCATGAGGTTTTTACAGTTGGAATTTGACCAGGAAACTCAATTTGGGTTTTTTTTTAGCGAACCTTAACCTGTTGTTTGAATGGTTATCGATCGGAAAATTTTATAAGGTTTTCAATGAATTCTGTTTGCTACTACTTGTTCTTTGTTTTTTTATGGTATGTGATATATCTTACTCTTAACTATCAAGTGTGGATGGGGATATCGTAGGACGCTTTTGGTTTTGCTCGAGTTATCTTTGAAGCGCTTCATTTTTTTTATTGCATTCAGTTCAACCATAATTTGGAAAGATATTGACTTTTAAGTGTATGTTTGGATTAATTTTTTTTAATAGTTTTTATGATTTACGAGGTAAGTATGGTTTTGGTGCTTGCCAATACAACATATCTCCACCTTGGTGTGCTCCATGTCGCTCATGTAACTAGAAGCTAGCTGGTGTATTATCTTATTTGTCAATCTCATGCAGGTTTTGGCTTGTCTTTGTCTGATGTTAAGAGTATAAACATTATTTCTAATCACATTTCGACTTTTTTTCCTCTTGCATAACCAACCTTAAAACCCAAAAATGGCTCAAATAATATTGTAAATTGGATAATTTTAGACTAAGATACATTAATTTTATATTAAGAGTGTAAAATTTATAATTTTTTCCCCACCTAATGTACTAAAATATAAAATTATTTCTAATCACATTCCCCCTTTTCCTCCTGCATAATAAACCTAAAAAATTGAAAAATGGTTTAAATTGTAAAAAGGGCTAATAGCTAGCCCATTTTGAAATGGAATGGGTCGGGCGAAGGCCGCCCATTTTGTCATTTAAGAGGCTAGTTTTTAAGTCCAGCCCATTCGTTTTAATACAAGCCTGCCTGACCTATTACGCATTTACGCTATTAGCCCCTATTCTTGAGTTAATGTTTATTTGAGATATCTTATTTTTTATTTCTAAATATTTATAAATCATAATTTATGGAAATATGAGATAAGTAGGGGGAAAAAGACAGAAAAATACCATTTAAATTTCAAAATCTCAAATTAGTCCTTTTTACGTTGTCAATCTCATTACCATTCTTATCAATCTCATTATCATTCTTGTCAGTGGGATTTTGAAATTCAAATGATATTTTTCTGTTTTTTTCCCATAAGTATGTATAGATATGTAAGAGGAATTTTATTTTAATTTATATAATAAACACTTGTATCTCAGAAAAACTCTATTCCAAACATGGCATTAGCAAGCTTTGTTTCGACGCGGGTAAGGTGGCGGCTCTTAAACTAGACCGCCAAAACAAATAAATAAATGGGTAGGTGCTTCTGGGCGAGGGAACTCATTTTTCACCGTCGGGGAGATTCACACAGGATTTGAAGGGCGTACTTTTTTTGAAGTACAGTGTGCAAGGAGCTATGCGTAAGAGTAGGGAGCTTTGTAGAAATTTTCAGCGTGGCAGGTGATTCTTTTTCGTATGCGACCTGGTATTTGTTTCTATCTGTTTCAACATTTCAATTGTGAAACGTTGGTTGGGATCCTTTTTTGGTACGTGAAACAAACCACATACAAACGCCAAGAATGCAGTTCGGTTTCTTGGATTCATTTTCATTCATCTTCTAGACTGTATTACTCTCTCCTTTGTCGGCCTATCTTTGTAAAGGCAATCACTTATAGCATCTCCTCGAATTTTGATATTGCGAATCATTAATTAGCAGTGATTTGGTTGATTGCAAGTCTGTATATGCTCAGCTAATCCGAGCCTAGATTTTTATTTGTTTTTTGGTTTGAGCAATGCCGACAGAGAACAGTGTCTTCTACTTTTTCTGACTATCCTTCTCTCATAGACGGGGGTGTCCTTCATGCTGAGTGATGCGCCTATGTATCACCCACCTACTGTGAAGCACAGGAACAGCAAAAACGGTGCCCTACCGGGCGCCCGTAGTACATGTATCGTCTGAATCCGACAAAACACTTACCTCATACGTTCTTTTTTTAAAGAAATTTGTTTTGAAGCCATACTTCAAACCTAAAATGGCTTCTGAAAAAGGTATGAGAAATTCACCTTCAAGGTCATTCGGTGATCTTCACGAAGCTTTAATTTTTCCACTAATTTTAGTCATAGTCTTGATGATTGTTTTGCAATGTTGCAGTAAATGCTTGTCTTTTTAAGCTTTCTTCTTTGATCTGTAGAAAGATTTGGGATTTTGATTCTTGGTGTTCTTATGGTTGTTCTTCTTACTTAAACTATTTTATTTGTAGTCCAAATACATGTTATCTTCATTTGCCTTAGTTTTTTCTGTAAACAGGGTTCCTTATAGGGTGAAGGCTTTTGCTTAGACAGTGATGCTTATTACAATTGTTACAATCAATCTGCCTCGGACTTAATGGCTTGATTAGGCTTTTATCACTTGACGTTTGTGTGATGTGTTTTGGGAGTTCAGAGATGAAAAACCATATATTTTTATTTTTCGTTGGGAAGTGGCTTAGCTTGGCTGATTTGAAATGGGCTGTTTAAATTTTTCTATATGAAAAGAAAGTTGCTTTGTATTGTGTTTTACTTTTGTTTAGGGAGGTTCTGTTGCACACTATTTTGTAGCTTTTGTATTATTCTCTCTTTTGGCTGGTAAATTCTCTTTTGATGAATTTGTCATAGAGACGGTGATGGTTACTACTGAGTGCATAGGTTTCTTTGGCCCAAGGGCACAACTGAAAAGACTTGTGATTTCTTTCATGAAGTTGTTGAGGTTGAGTTCAGACGTGGTGATTATGATGTTTGGTTTATTGCCAAGCAATGTATAAGCTTGGGAGTTGTGCAAAGTGTAGATTCAGATAGTTTCATATTGAAGACTTAAGCGCTGAAGTTATTGTTTGGCGGGCAATCCATGTTATGAAGACCAACTGCTATTTATGGGAAGTAGGTCAAAAACTTCAGTTGTATCACTTTTTCAGTGATTTGGATCAAAGAGGATGATTGGGAAAAGTTGAGGGTGCCACTAATGGGAAGAGGGTCAAAGCTTTCTGTTAGCTATTTGTCAACTGAGGACTATTGGTTTCTTTTCTCCCTGCTTTGATTCTCTGGATTTTTCAGAAATTTGTTAATTTGTTTACTGAACAGATTCATTTCCATATTCTGTGCATTCATATAGACTCATGTTTTGTGTTGGGTTGCAGACTTTGCCATCATTTATTCAGTCAAGTTACTATTGATTGATAATTTTAGAAGTATTTTATATCTCTCACAGGATATTGGTATTATTAATCATTTTTTGGTTCCTGTGATTCATCTTTCAGCTGCCAATATGGAGAAAGGTGTAAATTTCTTCACACTCTGCCACAACAGCAAAAACAAACAACCAATCCTTTTGGATTCGGGTCCCACTCTAGTTCGCACCAAAAACAAACTACCAATCCTTTTGGATTTGGGTCCCACTCCGGTGCCCAGCAACAGCATAAGACAAATCCTTTTGGATTTGGTGTGCAGAATAGCTCCCAGTCATCCGGGGTTGCTAATTCAGAATTCAAACACCAGTTCAAGGTTCTTTCTCTTCCTGTGTATGTAGTTAATGTTGAAGGATTTTTCTTAAATAAAATTTATGCCACATGTTGTATGAAAATTTTCTTTCTAGGTCGATTTTTTTTCTAGGTCTTTAATATGCCATGAATTCCTTAACGTAAGAATATGCAGATGATATGATATTATTTTTCACTAACAGAAGCAAATTCTTATGAATTTTTGTTAGTATTGATAATGATTTACTTGTTGATCAGCCTTTTGATAACAAATGGACTCGTCCTTCTTCCTCACCCCAGAATAGTACTTCGCGAGCAACTGATGCCCATTCTCGAGATCACAAGTAAGTATTGATCAATCTGAACTTTATTTTAACTGGAGCTAACTTATAATAATGTGTCAGCAAGTCAACACAGGGAGTAAATACATTCATGTCACCTGTTGGCCCTTTTCCCTTGTATTGGAATGAAGGCATAGCTTGTGCCTAAAAGTCCATGATGTGCATAAAACACGTTCCAGTCATGCCTTTATGTTAACTGAACTCTGATCTTCAATATTAAAGATGTAGCATTTTTGGTGATTTGAGATTTTATTTATTTTAATTGTTAAGTTGTATCTTACACTACCATTGTCTTTTCTCTCAGCCCAAAAAAAAAAAAAAAAAAAAAAATCTCAATAGAAACTGTGATCTTAAATTTGAAGTTCAAGCTATCAAAACATTAACTTCATTATCATGTTTATGTTTAGAAGATCTTTGGCATCAGAAATAATTGTATCAAAAGTATGTGTTCCTTTGAATTGATATCTATACTTTTACTTATTAGAAAGTAAATACATCTTGTTGGAGCATAAGATATAGTTCAGCAGGAAAGTATGTGAAAATGTTTAAAATAAAGCAGGGTTTTCTATGGTTCAATTACTTAAAAGGGCAAGAAATCTTTATTTTTTATTTTTTGAAAAAAAGGCATGTTTTAAAAAGCTAGAGGTCATTATGAACGATGGTAATTAATAATATTGACTGGGGTTATTTTTGTCTTCAAAAAATAATTTTCTGCTTATCTTTTGCTTCCAAGGAGAAGTTCCAATTTTTTACTTCTTTCCGTTAGTTGAAATGCGCTTTTGCTATTGTCATAAAGTAGCATATTGTCTTACAAAAGCTTGGCTGAACACCTGGTTGTCTCAAATTTAGTATTTTTATGTAAAATAAGCAGCTTCTTCTCTCCTAGGAGTCAAGTTCATGGATTGTGTAAAACAGTGCTTTCCAGTCTCTGTATACTGGAAATAGTGGTTCCATTAAAATACTCATTATAGAGTGCCAAAGAGAAGCCATGTACACAATTTATTACACAACAGATAAAATATTTTTTATATGCTTTGCATTAGATTTGCTTCTATCTTTCACATTGTATACACTAAATCTTACATGATGTCATTGAAGGTGCACAGATCCTGAAACTTGCAAACGTCAGATTGTAGACGATTTTGAGCAAGAGAAAACACTTTGGAAGCTTACATGCTATGGTCATTGTAGAGGGTATGCACTTATTTTTGTACATTATGGTATGAAAAGCTTTGGTGTTTGCTGTTACTCTTAACGTATTGGGCTAGAATTTTTAATAAACTTGCATCTTGAGTGGCTGACAAGTGTCATTATTTTGTCAGTCCTGGAACAAATAGAGGTATATCATGTTTTTCACTCATTTTGATGTGAGTGTTTCTTAAGTTGATGCATCTGGCTTCACCCTTTTTCTCTCTCTGCCCTTCTCCATGCCATTTTCTCAGTATATAGCTCATAATAACCTGTTGTTGCAACAGAAGAGAGAAATAACTTTTTTGATTGCTATACACATACTCTTATTAAATTAAACCCTTGTAGACATAGGAACTTTTGTTGCAAAGTATCAGGACATTGCCATAATTGTAGCAAAGCATTATTATAATATTATCATATCCATTCTATATAGTTTAGTATAAAATTAGTATGAAATGCCTCCTCTTCAACAAAATAGGGAACTTGGAAGGGAGGGACCATCTATAGCATTACTGTAATAGAAAAAAGTTTAGTTGAATAAAACATTGAAGTTGAAATAATCAAGGGTTATGGATGAACTAGCTAATCCCCAAGGAATTAGGAATTGATGAAAATATTTTGTTGGTTCCTATTATGCTAAGATGAAAGGTGTGCATTGCTGGCAGAACATAACCTTTTCCTAGTCAAGTTTGACGGATATGATGATAAATCACGTTTTTCAGGGTATACATCAGGAAACAATACTCTGATTCTCTTGAGTATACTTCAGGAAACAACTCCCCAGTTCTCTTTTTCTTGAATGAGATAATAAGCTTAGTAAAATAAAATTTGACCTTTTTGATGCAGTGGTCCTTGTGACATTGTTGGTGATATTAGCTATGAAGAATTGCGGGCAGCTGCATATGAGGATGCTAATCGTGGGATGACATTACAATCAATTGTAAGTTGACAGTCAAGTTTATGAAGTCATTAAATGTAACAGTTGGCCTCTTTCACTCCCACTCTGGTTATTTGTGATTAATCACGCTGAAAGGTTCCATCCAAAAATCTCATTTGGTGATTTAGTCTATTCTAAAGTCACCTCACTCATTTGGACAATTGTACCTTACAGGATTAATATTAATATCGTTGCAGATTTTTTGGTTAGAAAATCTTCTCTCCTCATATTTGCGATGTATTGGTGTAGTCTGCAAACAGTTGCATCAGATATATTTAAATTTCCTTGCTGTGTCTAAATTTGGAGTTGGCTCTGGTGTGTTTGGTGTTTCTATGGCATATGCTTCAATACTTAGAGTGTGTTATTTTTTTTAAAAACGAATTCTCAAATTTTGGTAATCTGTCAGAGTGGTTCCATAGTCTGACTGGACAACTCGGATAGGGAACATTTTTTTTTTGTATTTAGTGCCACTACTGAGCCAAACTGGATCACAGGAAGAGGTCAGGCCTTTTAGGGTTCTGATACCATGTAGAAATTCTGTTTTTTACAATTTTGTTGTATTATTCTTAGAGAAGCGTTCTTGGCCACAACCATATGATAGAGTATATCATGGGATTGGGGTTGAAAGTGGATGGAGTTAATGGATTAGTTTCTTAGCATATTTTTAGGGGTTCTTAATTTAATTTTTGTTACTAATAATAAAGAGATATTATTTATAAATATCTCAATTAGGATTTGTTTATTATTGACTCAACGTTGATAGTATTTTGAATATTAATTTATCTTGAATATTTGATGGGAGATTTTAGGAGTCAAATTTGTTGTGGGATTGACTCCAACATATAAATAGTAACAAATTGGATCATATGTAAATTAATTCAAATATTCAAATATCTTGAATATTTGAATTAATTTATATATCCCTCCCAAACCCCACCTGGTAGGAGCTTTGTGCACTGAGCCACCTTTTTTTCTTTATTCAAATATTCAAGATAAACTAATTCAAGTATTCAAAATCCTATCAACATTGGCTCACTAATGAATAAATTCTAATTGAGATATTTATAAATAATATCGTTTTATTATTGATTACAATAATTAAATTAACAACTCATAAAGCTATGCTAATAAAATGTTTCCTTAACTTCATCCACTTTCATCCACAATCCCATGATATATGGTACTCTTTCACCATGTCTCATCTAATCCCACAAAATTATCTAACATATTCAAAAATAAAAATATACTAGACTATGAATTACATTCAAGCTCATTAAAAAAAAAAAAGAATAAAAAACTATTAATTGGACATCCTAGAGTAATTCACTCTTGCAGAAGGAGCCATATCTTTCTATTAAGCTGCAGTTGATTATTTTCAGCAGCAGCAGTACTTCCCCTAAATGCTTCAAGTGAGGAGTCCTTGCTGTAATCAAATGCCATACCCTTAAAGTACGCAAAATACCTTTGCACATTAGGACTCAAAATGTTGGTGGACCATAAAATAGGCAAAAAGGGACTATCAGGAACTCTGGACCTTGTGAATCTAAAAAGCAGTTTTTCCAGTATATTCACATCTAACCCTTGTTGATGTCTAAATTTAAATCCACTTTTCTTTAAATTTTCAGCTCAGTTTGAAATCACATTTTTTAGTTGTTTTGAAAATTTATTTGAAATTGTAATTGAAAATCTTACCTAAGCATGCACCTCAATTTTTGTATTTCATAACACAATAAATTCGTTATGTGAATATTCTTTTTGCTCTTTTCTTGTTGGAAGAATTTCAGAAAAGTAACCCCTTTTAAGAATACTTACCATGAAGGAGACACTTTCAAGAGTCGAAGTTTTGAAATTCTGCCTCCTTTTGTTTTTCCTCTGCAACTCTTGATTTAAATTGCTTATGAATTTATTGTCCCTTAGATTTTCTAATGAGTACTGATCTGTCCAATTAAATGCCATTCATTCTGTCCAAATACTGAAAGATTATGCGGGTACAGGTTGAGAGAGAGAGAAATCTACTAAGTTCCAAGTTAGTGGAGTTTCAGAACCTTCTTCGTGAACCTTACAAAATACAGCTGGGTTCTTCTCTTACAAGTGATAAGTATCAGTCTCCTGGAATTGATGCAAACCCATTTTCAAGGTCTTCACATTACAATGATCCTCTGTCTGTCTCTAGCTTTAGTCAGCTAGGGGCATCATTGAACATGGGTAGTGAAAGGTAAATGATGCTTATTAAATTTATTGTAAATATTTAGGATCGCATTTTGCTTATAGATTGCAACTTTGGATTTCCATTACTATATAAAATGATAAGGTAAGTGGTGTATTGAAAGGTAAGTGATATAATCTCTCATCCTTGGAGATTTATCAATTTTAGCCAAGTTTCAAAGGAAAACAGATAGCCATGGAAAAATGATGAAACCTCCTATCTTTATGTTTTTTCGACACTATTTTTCTTCCAAGTTATGTGGCATTTCACTCATAAGGACTTCTGTTCTACTGCCTGCTCCTGGCATATGGTAACCTCCTCGGAACATTTTTCTTAGGCCTTCTGCACCCCCAGTAGATACTCTGGCTCAAACTATCTCCTTTGGAACTAGAGGTATAAGTTTGCTTTATTTAGAATCACTGTGGCTTCTTTTGTCTGCTGTTGTTTCCCCCATACGTATCCTTGATCACTAATGTCAAAAGCAACATTCAGGAAATCCGTTGGAATCCAATGTGACGAACCAAAGTGGTGGAGGCATTGCAGGTGGCCAAATTAACCTCTTTCCCACATCAGCAGAAGTTCCAAAGTTTTCCAGCGTTACTCCACAGCAATCATTTATTGCGAGCAATGGCCCTAGTTCTGATACAATGTTTCCAGCAAGCATGGGTGTTCAGTTGTCGTAAGTCCTTGACCCTACCACCTTTTGAACTTTTTATGTTTCTGAAGAAGCAAGTATAGTTCAATTAATTCCCTACGATTCCATTCAAAAAATTGTTCAATCTTATCTCCTACCTCTCCCCGGGGACATATAATATAATGGAAAAAGAATGTTTAGATTGACTTGATTATGACTCTGCCCATTGAATGGGTTTATCTGCTTGCGGCACTGATGGGTGCTGAGCGTTGAAGACGTATAAGAAGGATAGGGAAGGTGGCCAAAGCTCTGTTAACTGTTGATGAGATGGCTGGAGGGGTAGAAAACAGAAAAGGCATGGGTAACTAGCTGGTCATATGGGATATGAAGTGGAAGAGAGAGTTCGGATTGTTCGAGGGGAATATCAACACACAATAAGGGAAAATAGTAATTCAACGCTATATTTAGATTTTCTAACCTTCCAGCCGCCTTATCAACAGATAACCCAGCTTTGGACGCCTTTTTTTACCTCTGCCCCTATGGACTTCAACACCTTCGACCTGTGGCAGCTTCTGGCCATCACATGCCCATTTTAGTTATGCATTTCATTTTTCGGCAACTTTTAAAAGATGACTTACTTAATGTTCACTGTCCATGGAGAATCCAGTGGGTATTCTTAACGGGCAAAGCAAAAGGGCCTCCAAAGTCTTTAATTACCAGAATGTCCCCTAGCTAACTAACTGCCTCTCTAAAGTAGTAGGAGGCACCATTAGCTAGCCTTTGGCCTCCTGTGGATGAATTCACTTGACCTTTTATTTCTTAGCCAAATAAATTGCTATAATTCTAATTATTTACCATGAAGTAAAGGGCTTGCAGGAAAAACCATATAGCAAGCGTCCCTCAGCAAAGAGAGTAAGTTTAGCCAGATACCTTTTCATACCAGAGAACATCCTCCCTAATTATTTTGACAGAAGTCAATCAACTTCGTTTCAAATCCCTTCTCAACATGACTCTGAAATCTATCATGCCTTGAATGCATCTCATTAGACCATCTACTGCACCTAAATGAAAATCTGGGAGAGTGAATAAACCTTGCGAAAACGCATGGAATTACCGAACTTTTGTATAACTTGAACTTCCAAACTTCTCTTTATATATGGAATTTATTTGGAACCTTACCCTTTGTGTTAAAGCAACCTTCTATGTTGATCTTTGTGGAGTTTTACATTGCTTTAGCTTTATTTGCAAGTCAGAAATATTTTGCTCCTATTTAATAGCTGTTCTGTTCCTGCAGAAGCAAGTCCAACGAGAATGTCTCTGGAGATACCAGTATTTGGTTAAAAGAGAAATGGACTCCAGGAGAGGTACTCCCTCTTGTCATGTTTACGTAGTTTGATTAGATTAGGTTAGTTAGTTAGTTAATATGACACAAAACACCCTAATTATCTTCCTTAATTCTTTCATTCCCTCTCCTCCTTGATTATTATTGAAAGAGCATCAATAGGGGTAAATTAGGAAAATGTTGGCAAAAATGAAAACTATGCCTTATATTTAGGACAAAGATCAACTCTCCGAATATATCGAAGGAGTATAATTCTATGGTGTGCTTTTCTTTCTGTTTTTTTTACCCCCTTTTTGTGCTACAAAAAAGACACAAGGCTTACAAGTGCAGGAGGCGGGAAGGAGTGAGATAAGGATGGAATTTTTGACATCATGGCCTTCTGAATTTTAAGCTGCCATATGAGCTATAAGCTCATTGGTGTCCTGTAAACTCTCAAGTTAGGAAACTGTCAACTCGAACATTTATGAACATAATTGTGATCTTGATTTATTATGACAGTTTATTTTTTTGAAAAAAATTGAAGTAATGGGATTCAGTCTTGATATATATCCTGCCATATATTTCTTCTCTTTACTATTGTTTGTTTCTTATTACAGATTCCGGAAGAAGCTCCTCCTGAGGCATTTGTAAGGTAGATAGTTCTGTTAAGAAATTTGTGTAAAGCATAGATTGTGGTGGTTGAGTGCACTTTTGACAGAGTTAGATTCTTTCCGTGGTTGAGGTGTAGACTGTGGAGCTCCACTATTATAGTAAAAGGCGAGCTCTAGTTTCTGAATCATTCTTGTATATTTATTGATATTGTAACAAAAATATTCATAGATTTCTCTTAAAAGCAAATGTTTGAGTTCAAGGGATCATAAGCATGCTATCGAGACTTGTTGAACAAGGAGTCAATATGGTTCAATTCTTAGCTGATACATTGAAGTGTTGATACCTTGAATACAAGACTCTTGCCAAAAATTTTGAACATGGATGACCCATTTTCAAAAGTGCCCTTGTCTTTCACAATGATAGCAAACTCCAGTAATTATGGGTAAATATAAAACATCTTAGAAAAATTTTACTTCTTACTAATTATAACTAATTTCCTTAATATATATGAAAAGTAGTTAACGAGACTTCTAAAAAAGAACTGAAGGGAGTAGTTCATTTCGAAAATTTGTTATTCATAAAATTTTTCAAAATGGTCCATGATATTAATTTCGCATTAACGAATGTTGATGTGGCCAAAGAAATTAATACATGGAGAACTGCATTTAGGAGTACATGTAGAATTAATACTTGTAGGTCACTAGAGCATTAAGTGGTATTCTTAAGCAAGACCTTGGTTGTATTGCATCAAAGATTAGTACTTCGGTACTTCCTCAAGTTGATAATACAAGTCACTTATAATTAAAATTATATTATTAAAGCTGTCTCAATTGTTCTGATTTTTATCTTTACCCTTTATAAATACCATAAATTTTAGAAAGATGCCCTCTCCTCTCTATTACCTTGTTGGAAACTGAGAATGATGACATATTTAGAATAATTTTTTTAGAACGAGACTTATATTATGAACACTACGGAGTATATTTTTAAAAAGAAAAATAAATATGTTCTCTTTTTCTTCTCTGGCAAAAAAAATTTCTCCTTTTTCTTTTGTATAGTGCCTGTTGCCCACATCACAATTAGTCTCCATCAGCATGCAGTTTTGAAATTTTAAGCCTTAAGAAAGGCATAATTTTGGGCTAGTTAGTCACTAGAAAGCAAATTCAACAAGGTTGAATTGAAATCTTTGAATTATATATGATAATATGTCACTATCTTCTCCAATCCTACTACCTCTAGATGGTTTTTGGCGTTGCTAGCTACTTTATTAATTTGTTTGATCCAATAAATTTGTCTCCATTAAACATGAAAGTCAGTTCAGGTCTTACATAGTCCAAACATCTGAACTTATGTATATTTTTAAATACGTAATTATATTATTAAATACGTTTCAAAAAGATAAGTCAGTTACTATTATTGTGATAATAATTATGGAACAGAGATCCTATATTTATTTACTATAATTTTTTTTCGCCAGTATATCTATTTACTATAATAGATCTACGGGACAGATGGAAATCAAATTAAATTTAAACTATTAAACGGCCAGTTGTTTTTTAACTGAACTCGACGGGAATCACAATAAGACCATGCGACGACAAAATATGTAGTCATAAATAAATATTTAGATAATGGACATACTAAATTAAAAATTGTATAAACATGCATTCATGCATGTCTGTCAAGAATAACTTAAAGAGAAAAGAGTACATATTTAATAATATAATATATTTTGTCTAAAATAATGCCTCTACTGTTCTTCTTAATATTTGAGTTAGATAACTAATAGAGTAATATTAGTTAGGTTAATTATTTTTTTATAATAGTTAGGTTAATTATTGATAAAAAATGTAGGTTCCTCTTTAAAATACCATATTTAATTATTTGCATTGGAATAATAGAAATTTCTTGAATAGTGCAACCAACAAAAATAATTGTTAAAAAAATTATAAATTTGACAGACAAAAAAATTGATGCCTTATATTAAGGATAAAAGTTACTCATAACTGAATTTTATATTTAGAACCAAGAAAATATCAACTCTTTTTTGTTTGTTTGGGCGTAGTATTTCCAATTAACTATAAAACTTTATAATTAATTAATCAAACTGCTCTTATTACTAACTTCTATGGACGTGTATCTTTTTTTTTTTTTTTTTTTTTAAAATCTTCACCAGCCCCCATCTCCATTGAATCTATCGAAGGTTGTACCCACAACCCAGCGTTTAACAAAAATTTAAGGCAAGTGCTTAATGTCGTTTGGTCACAATGTCATTAGCTTTTCTAACTATGTTCGCTTAATCATTATATCAAACCAACATTCTAAACCCTACATTAATAAAATAAATATTAAGAAAAAGTATGAAAATGATCCCATTCCAAACATAATTATTCATGGAGTATAAATCTTATAAATGCTCCATTCAATCCACAATATAAGTAACTAATATTGCTTATTTATCTAGTTTATTCATGTAATCAATGTTTAAATATGACTTATTGTATTTTTTATCTCCTTAAAAACATCATTTAATATAGGTAATATTGAAAAAAAAATTAATTTAAGACAGATTTAATAAGTCAACTATTAATTTTCATTTTAATGAATTATTAATTGAAATGACTTGTATTATGGTTATAGGTCAAACAAATGACTTGTGTTATGGACTTGAGGGAGTATATCCTTTGTAATTCTACCCCACACCGATTCATTTCACACATTTATTGTTAAAAATGTAAATGTTTGATTACATTTTTTGTTTTTGTTTTGAAGGTACTGAAACTGATATGCTTTTAAATACAATCTTTATTACCGCGCGTCTATATAAGGATAGGAATAATATTGGCTCCTTTAATAGGTAAAAAATGTAACAGAAAAATAAACACTTTATTATTAAACAAATAAATTTAGGCTTAAAGCTTGCTGTCAGTTTTACAAAACGTTGTAAGTCTAAATATATAAAGCTTTCAAAAAAATTATAAATGAAATACTTTATGACATGAGTGGTTGCATAATATTTTTATCTATTAATAAATATCTCAAGAGGGAGAAGATGATAAGCTGGTAACGACTGACGAGTGGATAGGCCTTATTCTTATCTAATTTTCCAATTTCTATTAGGAATTTCCACTATTTGCCTTAATACTATATTTTGTGTTCCGTATTTTAAAGTTCATGTCTTCGACTCAATGTTTTGAAAAATGCAATACCAACAGTAGCGGTGATGTAATAATTAAATAAAAATTAATATATGTATATACTAATATAAATAAAAATAAATTCATAATAGTTTTAATTTTCAACATAATAACACTATGATACGTTAAAATTTCAATTAAATAACACCACGTGATTATAAATGGCATGAGAATATACTGGCCTTTTCAATATGGCCACTTTTTTTTTTTTAATCTTTTTTATAATTTTTTAACATTTTTTCTTCAATGATCCTGTATCAATATGGAGAGGCGGAAACATAAATCAATATCAATATATCATATAAAAGCGGTAAAAGAAATTAGAATATTTTAAAAGCCTTTAATTTTGTTCTCACTGTGTTGTTAACCAATATGACTTGGTTCTATTAGTATCATTAGCTTCTATACAAAAGTTAACGGTGTTAACACAACAAAATTGAAACCAACTTTTTGTTACTATAAGCGTCTCATCAAAGAGGGGGTAAATTGGGTGATAATAAATAATTTAACTTAAATTTTACAAATAACTGAAATTAAGTTGGAGTTTAAAGTTAGAAGCAAGGAATGAAAAACCGGACTGGGTAATCAATCGGTTGCGATACAGGTTCAAGGGTTAATGGGTTAACCGGAGGTTAGACCGGTTATATTAAAATATTATAATTTAATTAAAATAATGTAATTTAATTAACATGAATAAAAATATTCATACTTTAATTATAAAAGATAACATTTTTAAATATAACCCATATTTTACAAAGTATTTATGCCTACAAAATTTTTCCCTAACTTTATAGTATTTCCTTTCCCTTTCTTTCTTATTTTTTCCTTTTTTAATGAATTATCTCTATTTCTTTTTTTTCTCCCTTTTTCTATTCCCTTTCTTCTCTCTCCCACATGAACTTCCTTTTCTCTCTCAACAATCAACTCCTGATAAGAAATTCTCTCTTTCCTCTCTTTATTTGAACACATTTTATGAGGTTGGAGACGGGGAGACATGATGTTAATAGGCTGAGGTTAGGTTGAGCATAAGATTTTTGAAAAACGCCCAACTTTCCATCTCACCGATGAACACCAGAGAACCAAATCAAAATGAGAATAAAACGAGAAGGAAAAAACCAAATCACAATTACAGTCGTTGCTGGTCACCATCGTCGCTCGCAGCTTACCGCTCACCGTAGTCGCTCGTCATTCATCATCGTTAGGACACAGGGTTGGGGCTAGGGCAGGGCACAGGGTCGAGGAGGGAGTTGCAAGTTCGGCTGAGGCACATGGTCCTTTCTTTCCTTTCTGATCTAAGCCTAACTGAGCAGTGAGCACTGAGGTTAATTTTTTTTTTTTTAAAATAAGGTCCCAAAACGGCGTTTGCCAATCTCAGCTGACTCGGGCAAACCGCCTGACTCGGCGGTTTTCCCGAGTCACCCCAAAACAGTCCGGGTCGACTCGATCGAAACTGAGTCAACCTCCCCTCCTCTCATGGCAGCAACCAGACCGAACTGAGGACTGGTTCACCGGTTTTCCTATCCGGCCGGCCGGTCCGATCTAGTTTTTCACTCCATGGCTAGAAGAATATCATCGAGGTGTATACCAGAGATTTATACTGGTTCGGTTACAATCTCTTGACCTACGTCTAGTCCTCAAAATGACTCTGAGATTTTTCACTATATCTTCCAAAATTCGGTGGGTTCTTAGCATCTCAGTACATCACAAGTTCCTACACTGGACACTTGCTCCCCCTTACACTTTGTAAACTGATTCCTCTCTCAAGGTCTCACTACCTTGAGAATCACCTTACAGATGAATGAAGGTATTTAAAACTCTCTCAAAGAGTAGATAAATAAGAACTAAAGTACAGAGAGAATGTGAAGAAAATATCAGACAGTAATGAAGAACAGAGCACTTAATGAGCAAATTAATTATCGTTGTTGGTTGATTGCTCCATCTTGAATGCCTCTGTATTTATAGGTAGAAGTAATTTGAAGATCATTGTGAGTATTCAAATTTGTCCATTAGAGAGTAATTGTAGGCATTAACAAAAGAGAATGTTTCAGTCGCTTGTCTCTGCTATGCATTTAATGCTTCTGTTAGAATTCTTGATCTTCAAGATTTTGCACTTAATCTGTTGTTAAAACCTCCTGAAACTTACTAGAGAATAAGTTTAGTAACAATTAATATCAATATATAGATTCAGGAAGTGATTCAAGATGTTAATAATGAGTATTGAATTTCTTGATAGGATAAGCTTTGAGTTATGATATTTATCACTTTGACTGCATCAGTTAGCCACTTGAAGTGATTCTAAATCACTCAAGTGTTAATCTCTAATCACTTGAGTGATATTGCCTTTGGCATAGTAAACTTTATCAAGAAGCATTGAAGAAACAAGAAAGAAGTTTGATTTCACTTGAGTAACATTAACTTTCTCTTCACTTTCAGATCACTTGCATACTTTTGCAAGTGTTTGGGGATCACTTGAGTGATTGTTTAATTTACTCGAGTGATCTTCAAAGAAGATCACATCACTTATAGTGATCTGAAAGTGATTAGGAAGTGTTTTTCAAAACATTTATTATCATTCGTGTGTTTCTTAATATATCACTCGGGTGATCAGTTAACACCAGCTGAGGAAATCTACATCACTAGAGTGATTTACCATTTCACTCAAGTGATTTGATTTTCAAGCATATCGCTCGAGTGATTTCTTTTGATCACTCGAGTGATATGCTTTTTCAAGATGCATCACTCAAGTGTTTTACCCTGGTCACTTGAGTGGTTTGTTTCTAAGAAATGTCACTTGAGTGTTCTTTCTTGATCACTTGCGAGATTTGTTACTTTCCACATATCATATCAATATTACCTGTAATATCACTCGTGTGCTTACCTATCACTCTGAGTGATCTTGTTACTTTGAATATTCACTTCCAAACTTTATGAGAGTTATCTGCAAGTGATGCTATCACTTGAGTGTTTACCAATTCACTCGAGCAATATTGTTCAAGAACCATTTTCACAACCTTTGGCCACCATGGAATAATTGATACTTATCCAAGAGTGAGATTCATCACTCGAGTGTTTAATAAAGACCACTCGTGTAATCTTTTCACATATTTATGAATTGAAGCTAAGTCTTTATAATTTATGTTATTCCGCGATGAAATTCACTTTTATTCTTTTCAAAAAAAATTTAATCAATAAATTAAGTTTTGTTATCATCAAAATATCACGAGGATTAACAGTTTTCATGTATGGTATTAGAGTAATGGATTGTCCAATCTCAATCTCACATATCCCTATCATATATAGGATCACACCTCTCTAATATAAATAATTGGGTTAATGGGCAATTTTATTCCAAAAGTTGTCATGAAAGGATAATTTTGTCCTGAAAGTTTTTTAAAAAGCAATTTTACTTTAAAAATGTAAAAAAAGGAGCAATTTTACCCTAATTGTTAGCCCAGTTAACTTTAGCCGTTAGTTGGATAAATATATTTAATTAATAGTTTACATGTCATTTTTTTAAGGTACAAATTTACTCAAGTTTCAAAATCAGGGCAATGTGTCATTCCGTGCCACATCGTCAAAATGAAATATGTGAAATACCAAGCATGCTCTTGAGAAATTCAAATCCTTTTTCTCTCTCTTTCTCTTTACTCCTCCCTCCGTGAGCCTATTCCTTCCACAATTTTCTGCGTAAAATTACATTCAACATCTAATCACATCTTATCCACTTAATAAAATAATGAGTATTATACGTATAAGACAGAAGAGAGAAGAGCCCTTGCAAGTTGTTATTTAAGAGACCAGATGAACTGATCACATGAGGATGTATTTGCCGCAGAGAATTGAAAAGCATTGAAATGAAAAGGCAAGACGTACTCACTAAATATACTATCTTCTCAAACTTTTCCTGAGTTGGCTCGTGTTTTCTGGGCAAAATATCTGGGCAAAATATCAGCCTCATCGTCAGACTCATGAATGCTGTAGATGGGCTTGCGATTTGATCTTGCTCGAAGCCTCTCAACCAGGCTACTCATGATCTACAAGAGGACAAAAAAGCTCTAAAGTGAGCAAGAAGACTTATTATAATGCTTAACAATTAACAGCCCTATTAGAAACCCAACATTATTCGATACTTGACCAATGTTTTCAGAGAAGACGAGACAGAAATTTGAAAAAGACGGATATTGGCGACAGGGTTCCTGGAATTCGCCGGAATAGGGACAATATCAAATTAAAATTGGCAACCGGGGGAATATATATGGAGATGCTAACTTTACCTCCAAAAGGCAGGTTTCTAGACGAACAACAAAGTTCAGTGATGAGATGACATTTTTGTCGTCATAGTCCACCACCGTTGATGGCGGCGGCGCCATTTTCATCGTCACTTTTTAACATTTTTCTGGCTAAAAGACTCACAAAACCAAAACAAATGCTAGATCTGAACTTGAAAAATTGCAGAAAATTCTGGATTTTTACCGTTAAATCTTAGATTTGAAATCACAAACCCATCATCTTTCATTCTTTCTGCATCTGGAAGGAAGTCGAGATCAAACGAAGGGAAGGAACAAAGGAGAGAGATGCGAAGGTGGCGGTGGAAGGATTGGTGTGGGTTTTCTGCAGCAATGATTTTTTGGTTGTCTTCGCCATTGTCGCTAGGAAGAAGAGAGAGGGAAAATTAGAGAGCACAAGTTTTTTTTTAACTAATAAATCCTAGTGGGAGCAAAAAAGTGGAGGTGGACACCAGATGGAAATGACTCCTCAGCTAAGTCTCTGCCACGTCTCTATCATGGTTGCATGTTAGAGTGACAGCTTGTCACTTAACAGAAAACGTTAGGATTCCATTGTCATAGGTCAATATTGCCTCATTTTTTAAATTTTCAGGATAAAATTATTCCCTTAAAAACTTCCAAGTACCAAGTGCCCAAAGGCGAAAACTCTTGACAAATTTTTGCCCCTAAACCATTTTTAAAAAATAAAGTAGATAAGATATGGATTTCCGATGCAACTTTATACCTTAACGAAAATGACGTGAATGATATGTGGATTATCAACTTAACATATTTAGTCAACTAACGATTAAAATTAACTTGAATAATGGGCAGGGCAAAATTATTCTCCTTTTGATGTTTCAGGGGCAAGATCCCCTAAAAAACTTTTAGGACAAAATTACCCCTTAACCCTAAATAATTTCTGATTTGGGGTTAGCGTGTAATTTTGTGAAAGATAAATTAGCCTCTATTACTGTTTTGTTTTTTCTATTGTGAATGGGATGAATCATGGATGCAAAAAAATTTTCATGAAGTTTATATATAAACCCATTGAACATGACTAAAGCGAACAAAATAACATGAGTTTAAAAAGGAGTTGATACACTTTTGTATATTAAAAACGATAAACTCGGTATGTAAACTCGTAAGTTCAACCTAGTTTATGGTTAGTACGAGTTTAAGTAGAAAATGACACGATTTTATTGAAAAAAGAATGTCTCCATTGATTCTCTCTTCATTTCCTCTCCATTGGATGTCTCTACCTTTAATGGTTGAAATTTAATGTTATATTAATATTTTTATATATCATTAAATCCCAACCATTGAAACATGATCCAATGGTAGAGACATTCAATAGAGAGGAAATGGAGAGATGAATCAATGGAGACATTCCTCTCTGAATGTTATTATAAGGTAGAAACATAAACTAGTAATCAGAGAGTCAACTCGCGAGTTTAACAACAATACTTATAACTATTAAATCTCTATAATTTATTTATTGGGTTCTTATAATTTTCTCAATTATAATCATTGGTCCCTATAAATTATAATAACATTTTTTGAAATGGGTGCTTTCCACCATTAAAAAAAATAGGTACTTTCCGAATGAGATCAATTAGTTCTTTTTAAGAGTAGCAGGTTTGAATGAATTTTTGTACCTAAAAATTTATAGTTATCTTCCTTCAGTAGTCTTATTTTCAGTTGCTAATTTTTCAATGATATAAATTTAAAATGTATTTTGAACAGCAATGATTAGAATAGTCTTAGGAAAATAATTAATTATCATGAAAAGAAAAATGAAACCGCCACTGCGCTAGTGGGTTCTCCAACTAGCAATCAATCCGCTGGGCTTCGGTAACTGGAAGATCCCCGGCTGTGAATCTCCGATGAAGAGTAATTTAATTTGTCGACGCTATTCTTTTTTAATGGTATTAAGGATCCCAATCCTTTATTAAAATTTCCATAGTTAGACGTACTTAAATATATTAAATAGTTTTACGTTAATTACGTTCTTACCCCCCAAGAATTTAATCAAGATATTTAAACTTTAGAGTGCTGCAGATATTTGAAGGAATCTTGTACTTGAAATTTGAAAGTTGTATGATTCTATGATAGTAATCCGGTCAGAAGATTTTCATTTAAAACAAATGAATCATGATATATAGATGCCAGAAGATATGACTAATCTAACTAAGCTATGATCGTGTTTGTTATTGGAATGATATCAAAATCAAATATTCTGGATGCAAATTATAATTATAAACAATTTTTTTATCATATCAGAAAATTTTAAAATATTAATAATTGGAAGACAAAATATGCCGTGGGGAGTTAGGAAAGGGATGAGAATCCGAATTTAGGGTAAATATTGAAACTCAACGTCTTCCCATAATCGCATGTACGTGACAGATACGATCTCCTATATATCGCATGCAAGTGTGTAATCCCCCCGGGAAGAGAAGGGATAAGGGCAGATGAGTCAAACCAGGAAACGAAATTGAGTATAAATAGACACTGCCGTACTGGTCCCTTCGTCTCACACTCACTGTCGCAGCATTCAATCTCGGGCCCCCGTTTCTGTGTGTCGGTGCGTGCGTCCCTCCAATTTGTGTCATTTTCTCCGCTCGTTCTTATTTGGTGATTGTTAGAATAATCACGAGTCAATTATAATATCCATATAATCATGATTCTAGAATAATAGTCAAATTGAGGAGAGTGTTTACCAAATTTAGATATATTAATTAATAATTAATTATTATTACAATTAGGAATATTATTTAATATTTATTAAGATTGAATGTGAATATTATATTTTAAGAATATATTTTTAACATATTATAATTTAATTAAATTAGATTACGATAAATTTTAGGATTAGAGTTATCTATTCCTACTGTTGGCTATATAAAGCCCTTCTTATATTCTCATTTATCTCAATCATCCATGATATTAGTATTATCCTCTCTTTCTTATTTGGTGATAAACAGGCTCTCTCCCCAGTGGAAGTGCAGGAGTACAGCGACAGCCATGGATAGGCCTCCAAGCTTTTCCTCTCTCATATTGCTCCTCCTTCTCCTCTGTTCCTTAACTTCCTCCTCCGCCAACGTTGAGGATCAGCTCCGGCGAAATCTGCTCGCTAATGGCCTCGCTCTCACTCCTCCCATGGGGTTTGTATCTAATCTCTCTCTCTCTCTCTCTCTGCTTCACTCATGAAATTTACTATATATGTTCGTTATTTCGTCCTTTCGCTGTCATTGAAGAGTTGCATTTCTTGATTTTGGCCGTTATCAAATCGTACAGTCCAGCATCCAACTCTCTCTGATGTAAATTTCTGTGTTGGTTATTATCTGCTACTTTCGCCATCGCCCAAGACCAAGAGTAGCATTCGTTAATCAAATCATTAACGAGTTTGGACTTTTCGAATTCTGTTTGATTCTTTTGTTTTTCTTCTTTTTAGAAGAAAAAAACGGAAAGTACTGTCCTCATCTATTCACACTAGGATATGGCTGGAGAAAGGAAAACCGATTGGTCATGATATCCATATATGCATGTTTGTTTTATGCATAATTAACCTCTCTATTCATTTGCCCATCTTGCATTACGTTACTGTATCTTTTCTTTCAATACCCGCATCCTCTTTTAATTGGAATTGGCTTCGGTCCTCCTTTTCTCTCTGAAAGAAAAGAACCGTCCTTCCGCCTGATTGAGATTTTATTGGTATTGAACCGTTGAGATTTCAATCGTACGGTTTATAAGAAGAAAAGAACAGTCCTTTTCTTTGAGAGAAAAGGACTGAAGCTGATTCCCTCTTAATTGGGGTATTCTTGTATGGCTCAAAAATCTCTTCTTTATCCAAACTCCTTTTCCTAAAATTCATTTTTTTAAAATCTATCATAACAATAATTTGTTAAAAGTATTACATTTTTGAAAAGCACTTTTAGCTTTTCAAAAATCATAACCAAAATACACACTTGGTTCGATTTAAAATTTTGGAGGTCTTATCCTGATCTATTCATCATGTTACTCTCTGTTCTTTCTTTCAATACCCATACTCTCTCTTATTTTGGTACTCTTTTTCCCTTTTTTTTTATGTAGGTGGAACAGTTGGAATCATTTTAACTGTCAAATTGCCGAAAACATCATTCGAGAGACTGGTGAGTTTTGTCAATATAGAGTTAATAAACATTTATTTCCAGAGTGCGTGTAGTATTTATAATTCTATATATGTATATTTATTGACGTTCAAGTAATAACCTTGACTATGTGTTATGTCTTACGTGGTAATTTCAATTATTTACCACATGGTGGTCCCAAAATCACCATCCTTGATTCTCTCTCTCCCTTATGGTCTTACTACATATAATATTATTGTTTATTAATAATGGTGGAATCACCGGTACCTAGTTATTAGTCAAAAATAGAGCCTAACCTTACACGTCAAAACAACTCAATAAATCCAATGATAACATTTAATACAAGTTCTTTATACATACATATATAATATTGCATTTATCACAGCATGATCGAATTAGGGGTTTTTTAAGGAAAAACAGAGATGAGCTTGATCTATAAAAAATGATAATTTATTGATAAAAATATAAAAATGATCATATCTCTTTTTTGTATGACTTTGTGCGTTTGTTTATGTCGGATGAAATTAGAATCCGTGACTACAGGAATAAGGGTACGTAAATGCCTGAATCAGTATGACCAGTTCCTTTGGACTCACTTACCAACCGTTTAAATTTATTTATTTTTATTGTTTTGTATAAAATTACAGCGGACGCACTCGTTGCTACTGGCTTGTCCAAGCTTGGATACACCTATGTCAACATAGGTAAATAAATTAACGTTAATTATTTTCCCGGCCTCGTAATTACTTTCATTTTGGCCTATTCGACTCTGTTTTCGCTTTATTCTTGATGAGCAGTTCTTGTCCCTTCTTGCAGATGATTGTTGGGCTGAGTTGTCTCGAGATGACGAGGTATTTATAAATATTCACTGCAAATTTTGCTGGTTTCTTTTTTCACCTAAAAAAATTTCTCACTAAAACCATTAATTAGTGAACTCTGTTTTATAGAACTAAGAAATAAATTGACAAACGTACAGGGGAATCTAGTGGCAAAGAAGTCAACTTTTCCTTCTGGAATTAAAGCTCTTGCGGATTATGTCCACAGCAAAGGCCTTAAGCTTGGAATTTATTCAGATGCAGGGTATATACATAATACTAAATCGTTGGTTTATATGAAGTTTCTTTCTTTTTTCTCTGTTGGGTCACAAGTTAATTTTGGGAGCAAATTTTGCAGGTATTTTACTTGTAGCAAAAAGATGCCTGGTTCTCTTCATCATGAGGAGCAAGATGCAAGAACATTTGCATCATGGGTATGAATTGCTTGTGCTAATTTTGATTTCTCTCCAACTTTTACTCCACTTTCATTTCAATATCGATAAACAAGGTATTAAAACCCGGACCCGGTATTGAACCGGTCAGGGTATTGGGTTAAGGGTCAGTGGGTCAAATCGGGGTCAAACCGGAGCTAAACCGGTGAGTAATTGAAGATTTTAGGCTTATAGTATGAAATTCAAAAGGAAAAAATTAAACAAAATTTTATTTTTTTGAAAATTGGAACCCGGACCGGTCTACTGACAAGTTCGGCGGGTTGCGGGCCGGACCGGCCGGTCCGGTCCGGGTCTGAGAACCCTGTCGATAACTCATTCATTATGCTCTGTATATTTTTAGGTTAACCACACCATTTTAAATTACTTGTAATTGTTATAATATTTCGTTGCGTAACAATAAATAATTGTATCTTACTATTATATTTATGTATAAATGTGTGTTAATTATTGGTTTTTTTTTCTTATAAACTTGATTTTTGCGAGACTCATAACTAAGTTAGTATCCATTTCTTTGTTAACAGGGTATTGATTACTTGAAGTATGATAACTGTAACAATGGAGGATCAAGGCCAACAGTCAGGTAGGCGGAAAGTATTTATTTTTCATATTATATTTAATATTTATTTAATTATTTTTTTTTATGTTTTAGATTTTGGTTTAATTTTTAAAACTGGCCTTTAAAGTTAAATAGTTGTACGTAATTGGGTCTTTCTAAATTTAAGTTCTTTTTTACTTAGATGTCTGGTTTGGATGGCATGGAACCCAACAAGAAATTGAATGTTCAATACAAACTGCCTTTTTTCCCCCGATGAGGCGGAATGTCAAAATAAAATTTCCAAAAAAATTTTTATCTTTTAAATTATGTATTCAGCAAAGTATTGATAAAGAGAGAATAACATTAGAGTAGAAAATACGTATGATAGTGAATTAGTGACATGTGACCCTCTTTTTTTTATGTTAATAATTTTACTAATTTTAGATGAAAATTTAAATTTCAATCCAGAACTACTTTTTACTATTTGGAGGTCAAATTTATCTCCGTCCAAAATTGAAATACTTGGGGATAAAATATATTAATACACATGGACTTGGTCATAGTAGATATTTTTTTGGGACGAAAGGATTCTCATCAACATTATTACATTGCCGCTTGCACGGAGTGGATGCAGTTTCCCTGCTCATCTTTTTAGAGCTAGCCTAATCTGGACTGTTCAGATTAGATCTGGACGGTCCAGATTTCAATTTTTTTTTTAATTATGATTTTTAAATAAAAAAATCATTTTTTTAAAAATATGCTAGTTAAGAGATTATTTTTATTTTAGATTTTCTACTTATTAAGATAATTTTTTTTTAAAAAATAGATATTAAAAAAAATAAAATCTGGATCGTCCAGATATGATCTGGACGGTCCAGATCAGACTAGCTCTCCCTGCTCATCATTTTAATGAGCAGGGAAACTGGATCCGCACAGAGTGGGGTCCTCTATGTTATCGCTTTTAATTCACTGCAAGAAAATGATTTACACACATTAAACAAATAATTTAATTTATATTTAACGTTCGCCTCAGGATGGACATGAATGAATATGATGAGAAAAGCATCATATATACCTGTGTAATGTTTCTGTTTAATGCAGATACCCTATTATGACTCGAGCTTTATTAAAGGCAGGCCGTCCAATCTTCTTCTCTCTATGTGAATGGTAATTAATTCTCTTATTTTTTATTTTCAGATTTTACTGATCTCCTAATTCTAACTTTACATCATATGCTTATTACTTGTGTTGTGCTTTGTAGGGGAGATTTGCACCCTGCTTTGTGGGGTGCAAAAGTGGGGAATAGCTGGAGAACAACTAATGACATAAACGATTCATGGGACAGGTAAATCAAGATGCAATATCTGTTTGCAGTTTAATTTCTTAAGTCAATAAAATACTCCCTTCGACATTTAATATAGGATATATTTAGAGAGTTGATCTTGGTCCTAAATATAAAATATATTTTTATATTTGTTAATTTGTTTCTTCTAATTTACCTATATTAATACTCCTTTAACAATAATCAATAAGGAGAGTGAATGAGGGAATAAGGGAAGATAATTAGGGTGTTTTATAGAATATATGCTATATTAAATAACTTAACTAACTTTTCTAATCTAATTAAATTAGATAAATATGTTTTATATTAAAGATTGGATAGAATATGATTTCATTTAATAACTGCAAAGTTATGTGGTTGAGTCTTGTAGCAGCAGCATGTACATAAGTGACGTCTGTTAATGCTATATTTTGTTTGTGTTTGGCAGTATGATATCCAGGGCGGACCAGAATGAAGTTTATGCTGATCTAGCAAGACCTGGTGGCTGGAATGGTTAGTATATTATTCCCATAATTTTATTTAGAGAAAATTAATTTTTTGGTCCCTATATTTTAACTTGATTGTAATACTTTGAATTAGTGCAACTCATAAATCCTTGAATTTTGACTTGTACTGTTTTTTATTTTCTAAAACATAGGGATTACACAATAAATAGTTAAAACTATAGTGATTAAGTTGTATTAAGTCAAATTATTGAGATTGAGTTACAACTAACAAAGTCAAAATTATAAGAACTAGAAGATTAATTTTCTATTTTATTTATTCCTTCATTCAATTTTTTGAGATTAATTAGTGTAATTCATGTGTACATTTCAATGAGCAGACCCCGACATGCTTGAGGTGGGAAATGGAGGGATGACGAATAATGAATATATCGTTCACTTCAGTCTCTGGGCGCTTTCCAAGGTCCTCACTCTCACACACTTGCATGCATGATTGATGGCTTTGTAAATTGTGATTTGTTTATTTATTTATTTAATATTTGGTGAAGTAAAATGTTATATACTCGTATGTAATTGCTTGCAGGCTCCACTGCTTCTGGGCTGTGATATTCGGAATATGACTGAAGAGACTAAAAGTATAATCTCAAACGAGGAGGTTATCGCAGTTAACCAAGGTCATGAATAATATAGAACTCATCATGTTCATCCGTGTTGTGCATTAATTTCCACTCTTTAATTTAACCATTATTGCTAATTCACCTGTTCACAACAGATCCACTGGGTGTGCAAGGTAAAAAAGTCAGGATGGAAGGTGATATTGAGGTCAGACGCTCACACCACAAAATTTTTCTCCTTTTCCTGCAAAATTACTATAACCTACATTTAAATAAGGCTTGATTATACTTGTCCAGAAAAAAAATACAAGGCTTAATTATAAAAAATCCTACCCAACTGAGCTTTGGGTCAGTTGTATGTAACATTTGATATTGTCAAAGTTTAAATTTAATCCCCTCAAATTTTTATTTCTTTAGTATGGTCATGAACCCCTTGCCATTAAGTTATCATTATCTTTTTAATGTAATTTGTTGCGTTAGATAAATAGAAGACAATAGAAAACATATGGTATCTTGTATGATTTAATAATTTTATAATACTCTCTTGAACTTTAGGCAGTTGTATATAACCTCTTTTAATATATTTAAATTTTGAAAATGTTAGAGGGTCATTTGCAATTGTATGAGAGTTTTATAAAATTACTAAGTTACAGAAGATGCCATGTGTCTTCTATTAATCTAATGCGATAATTTTCGTTAAAAAGATACAGCAAGTGGTCCATGACAATGGGATAAAAAGGTTGATGAAGTTAAATTTAAACTATGAAATACCAGATGTTATATGCAACTGACCAAAGTTAGGGAGGTGTTTTTGTAATGTAGCCTGTAAATAAATCACAAGTCGTTTATTAATGTTTTGGTGTAAATAAATAAGAAAAAGTATTATGATATGAACAGATATGGGCAGGGCCTCTTTCCAATAACAGAGTAGTGGCAGTGCTGCTGAATCGTGGCCCAGTTCCTTCCCCCATCACTGCCTTCTGGGACGACATTGACATTCCTCCAAAAAGCGTTGTGCAAGCCAGAGATCTTTGGGAGGTATGTTATTTTATGGTTGCCTCACTAAATCAGGTTTCACAATAAAAATTTTGAATACTTATGCTAACTCAAGAATTACAAGTATATATATAATGGAGTATGAATTCAATAACCGTTGGACTGTCATGTCAACGATTTTAAATGGCAATGATAGACGTTTTGTAAAAATTGGATCAAAATTGGGGAAACTCTAGATTATATTGTTTGATATTGACGTGAGGAATTTGTGGATGTTTAATTTGCAGCACAAGACATTGGAGAGAACATTTGTGGACAAAATTAGCGCCACTGTGGATTCGCATTCGTGTAAAATGTACGTTTTGGAGCCAATAGTATGAGGTGGAAGCGCATCATATATAAACATCGGATGGGATATTTCAAGTCACCAAGTTTTGTGCAAGTTATATTTTATCGTTGTTCTTATGTTTCTTTCACTTCTTCCTCCTCTATTTTCAATAAACTTTTATGGAACTAGTATAAGAATAATGATTCCTATCTCATGTATGATATTTATAACAATAATTTCAAATTAATCATCTTAGAATAAATCATCTAAAATGGGTCGATCCGTATCGTCGGTTGTACTAGTATATGGCCACGGGTCCGAACTCTCTAGAGTTCCCTCCTCAAATTTCTAGCTAGTTCTACCTCATTCCAAATGATCGATCGATGTGTTTTATTATGATATTAAATTTTGATCAATTTGGTACTCATATTAGAAAGGTATTAAAACTCGGATCGGGTATTGAACTGGTCGGAGTACTGGGTTAAGGGTCAGTGGGTCAGACCGGGGTTCAATCGGAGCTCAATCCAGACCAAACAGGTGAGAAATTGAAAATTTTAGACTTATTAGTATGCAATTCTAAAGAAAAAATTTAAAAAATTGATTTTTTTTAAAAAAAATAAAAAACCCAAACCGAACCGGTCTAATGCCCGGTTTGGCGGTTTCTAGGCCGGACCGGCCGGTCTAGTCCGGGTCTGGGAACACTGCATATTAGTGAGGCTTGCATATTTAAGATGGTCTCGTATTCTATGCTGATTACGTCTCTCTTATTGAAGTGGAATCCCAACCTTCAATACCCCTCCTATTATTACATTTTTAAGGAATACTTTGAAGGCTTCGAATTTCTAATTCAAACATATAAATTCATGAACATCAATTAAAAGGAATCAATAAAATGAATATATTCATTATGATCATGCGTGGGTGAAGATAGAATGTGTGTTGAATTCCATAACAAGTTAATTAATACGAAATATATAAATCCAAAAGGTCTATAAGGTACTCTTTCCGTTTTTGCTTTTTAGAGGGATCACTTAAGCATATTTATATATACAAGAGACCCCGACAATTTCTGTAGAATATTTGTTATCATTTTTATCTTTGCCCACATTATATTAGTGTTAGTTGGTCAAACTCCATTAATTGACCATGTGGACTAAACTTTTACTCCTTTAATCATATTTATAAGTCACTTTTAATAACATGTGTTACACAGACAAAAAATAAATCTAAACCTAAAAAAACTCCATTACTATAACTTTTGTCTAATATACAATATTCCTGATAAAAACAAAATCCTATGAATTGCACCTTCTAGGCATGATTTGTTGAATATGAACTTGGTAAGGGTAAGAATTCTCAGAGTAGGTGCATAGATATCAACTTGATAAGGGTGGTTTTCCGTGGACTGTGAATGAATTACGTAAGGCACTGCTAATTGAGGTTCCTAAAGGATCTCATGCTGCTATTATTCAGAGTCGTCCTCCATGTCCTCATGAGAGTTTTGTTGTGGTCCCTGCTATTAGATCCTTATTGGTTAATTTTGTTTCTTTTTCTTTTTCAGTTGTAAGTACTATAACTTAACGTTATTATATATAAATATATATATTTGTAAGGGATTAGCGCAAAAAAAACAACAAAGCCTTTAATTCATTTTCAAGGCTAAATTAATTATTCAACCACCACTCTATAATTTTAATTAGGTGGTTCGTCTTCGAAAATGAATCTTTTTGAAACAACAACAACAACAACAAAGCCTTTATCCCATTAGGTGGGATCGGCTACATAGATCGCACGCCTCCATTGTACTCTGTCAAAAACTATATCTTTAGATATGTTATTAATTAAAAGGTCTCTCTCTATGACCTCATTAAGCTTTCGTTTCGGCCTTCCGCGACCTCGTTTTACAGGACTCCATACTGCTTGATCAACCCTCCTCACTGGTACATTCAACGGCCTTCGTTGAACATGTCCAAACCACCTCAAACGACTTTCTACCATTTTTCCTTCAATAGAGGCCACTCCAACTCTCTCACGTATATGATCATTACGAATTTTATCTTTGCTTGTATGCCCACACATCCATCGCAATATCCTCATCTCTGCCACCCCCATTTTATGCTCATGTAGTCCCTTTAAAGCCCAACACTCACTACCATATAGCATTACTGGTCTTATAGCAGTGCAGTAGAACTTTCCTTTTACTTTATTAGGAATTTTCTGATCACAAATAACTCCAGTAGCTTTTCTCCATTTATACCATCCAGCTTGAATTCTGTGATTGACATCTCCATCAATTTCACCATCTTGTTGTATAATTGAACCCAAATACCGAAATTTTGTCACTTGCGGAATAACTTGCCCCCCCAATTTAACTTCCATTTCATTTCGACCTTGTCTCGTATCATTCTTACAATGCATATTCAGATTTGCTCCTACTCAGATGAAAACCCTTTACTTCCAAAGTTCGCCTCCATATCTCAAGTTTAGAATTAATTTCCTCCCTGGATTCAGCCAACAGAACTATATCATCTGCAAAAAGCATGCATTTAGGGATCTCCTCTCTTATATGCTCAGTTAGAACATCTACCACTAGGTTAAATAAATAAGGGCTCAAAGCTGATCCCTGATGTAGGCCAATCTTTATAGGAAAGTCCTTTGTTACACCTCCAGGCGTTTTAACATTGGTTGTGACCCCCTCATACATGTCCTGAATGACTTTGATATATGCAAACCGCACCCCCTTCTTTTCCAAAGCTTTCCAGAGTATATCTCTTGGCACCCGGTCATATGCTTTTTCCAAATCAATGAAAACTATATGCAAATCTCTTCATTTGCTCCTATACTTTTCCATAAACCCCCTTAATAAATAAATCGCTTCTGTTGTAGACCTTCCTGGCATAAATCTAAATTGGTTTTCAGCAATTTCAGTCTCCAACCTCAACCTGCATTCAATCACCTTTTCCTATAATTTTATTGTATGACTCATAAGCTTAATTCCTCTATAATTTTGAAGTTGAGAATAATTAACATGGGTGAACTTACATGTGACTAGTGTGATGGAGCTACGTATATTACATGAAAACCTGAGAAACAATTGACGGTACGTACTTAAATATCAGTATAATCAAAATTCATGTTTTTTATAAACAAAATTCACGGTATTTTAATACTATATGAAAATCTTGTCTTCCATGGACCCCTAGTTGTAAATTGCCAAAATAGAATGGAAAGTAATCAATAAAAACATTTAATAAATGGTGAATTCAAAAGTAAGAGAAGTAATGGAAATATTTAATTGAATTCATATTAATATAAACCCATAAAAAGATGAGTACAGATAAATAAAAAAACAATGTATGTGTATTTAATTTGACTATAAATACTGTAATTGAACAGATGTGAATGAATAGGATCAAAGAAATTGAGAGCAATGGAAGCAAGTAGAAGAAGCTTTGTTTGTGGGATGCTTGTGATGATGATGCTTCTGCTCATATTCTCATTAACAAACATTTCTTCTTCTCCAACCCTCACAAGAAATCTGCTAGACAATGGCCTGGCTGCTACTCCTCCCATGGGGTATGTATTTTTATAATATTATTAAATATTATTGGATTCAATTGAAATAACTATCATTATGAATGTATTTTTTTTAAATTTTGTTGAATAATTAATTTTGTACTTTTTCTGAATAATTTTTTTTTTTACGCAGATGGAATAGTTGGAATAATTTCGGCTGTCAAATTGATGAAAATATCATACGAGAAACTGGTACTTTTTTTTATCAATAAGTCTTTATAGTTTTATTAATTTTTAATCCGGTCTTGTATTTTTTTTTATTATTAGGTCCTTATAACTTTACCAAAATTTTAATCAAATCCCTATAGTTTTTATCAAGTCCTTATATTTTTCACCTAATTGTTTTTAGGCCCCTTATAAACTACAAGGTCCTAATGATTAAAAATCAAATGAAACTCCAAGGAGTTAATAAAAAAGACCACACGCGCAGGTGAAACTACATAAACTACAGATTACGTTTTTTGTTAAAAAAAAGAATTTGAAATGACAATAGAACATAGATAGAGATGATAATAAAATTAAGTGGAGTTAATTAATTTTGTGTGTATAAATTAAAATTGCATCTGATGCACTCGTTGCAACTGGTCTATCCAAGCTTGGATACACCTATGTCAACATAGGTATGCGCTATTATTTTTCTGCTGTTTTTCTTCCTCGTCATCCTCCCCGATTTGTTTGTTTGTTTATTTATTTATTTTATTTATTTTACAGATGATTGTTGGGCTGAAGCGTCTCGAGATGAAAAGGTGTGTGTATGCTGACTCTAGCTGTGTTGTACTCGGTGCATATTATATTAATTATATATATATATATAAGGGAAAGTCCCATTTAAATACCATTTGAAATAGTAAAACCCACAAAAGTCTTTTATAACATCTAAAAGATAGAAAAGTGATCGAGGATGTTTCAGGGATACTAAAGTTTAAGGCTAAAGACCAAAATACCCTCCACACTCATTTACTCACACACATAGATTCCTCATAGGCAAAAACCGAACCCCTGGCCATCATCATCGTCCGCAAATCAGCAAACATGGGTGGAAGCCGTCCCTAAATTGATGAATGTTTGATCTTCTTCCTTAATCAGAGTGATTGCCGTTCTCTTTTCTTGCCGCCGACGTCGATGTGATGAGTGATTGGAAATTTGGGATCTCGATATGTCTCTCTCTGGTCCACAAATCTCTGTCGCTCTCTGCTCTGGTCTCCTTCTCTGAGCTGTCTTTCCTCTATCGGCGGCATAAGTGCTTCGCCGTCTTGGATCTGTCTTCCCATCTTGCCCAGACGCGGAGAAGAAGATGAACTGAAACTTAATGTTGAGAGAGAGAGAGAGAGATCAGTACAATGTGGCTCCCTCTGGAATAGCGTGCTTGAATTTCAGCATGTGAAATCATAATGTTAACTTGACATTTTCTAATGTATATTGTAGTTGTTGTCATGAAGGTTCTGGTGTTTTGTGAATTCCATTGCTGCACTTGTCATTCCCATTACAACTGTTGTTAATGGTGACAGTTTATTGTAATTAAAGCATACATGAAGAAACACCTTATTTTATGTTCATAACTTGTATGGATTGGATGTACGTGGAATGAGTAATGTCAGTTTGCCATTTGATACTTCGTCTATAAGTTGCTGTCATGGGAATGAGAATGACAAGGTTTTTAATGATTTTAGCGATAATGGTAATGAGAATGACAACTTAATATTTCCAAACATTGTGTGGAAGTGTTTGCCCAGAAGGGGGGACGCTGACAAATTAAGTAATGTGATTAATAAAGTTTTTAATGGGTTTGACGACAAGGGTAATGGGAATGACACTTTAATATTTCCAAACATTAAGTGTGGAAGTGTTTGCCCAAAAGGGGGACGCTGACAAATTCAGTAATGTGATTAACAAAGTTTTTAATGGGTTTGACAACAAGGGTAATGGGAATGACAACTTATTATCTCCAAACATTAAGTGTGGAAGTGTTCCCCAAAATGGGAGGATGCTGACAAGTTCAATAATGAGAATGACAACGTTAGTGATGGTTTTGACGAGAATGGTAATGGGATTGACAACTAACCCTAACCAACTTTGTGAGTGAAAGTGTTGGCCCAAAAGAGGAGAACGATGACAAGTTCAATAATGGAAATGACAAAGTTAGTAATGACTTTGACGAGAATGGTAATGGGATTGACAAGTTAGCCTAACCAACTTTGTCATTGGGTGGAAGTGTTGGCCCAAAAAGGGAGGACGCTAACAAGTTCAATAATGGAAATGAAAAGTCTTTTAATGGTTTTGACGCAAATGGTAATGAGATTGTCCTCCCATTATTGTGTAAACACTATAATTATCCATTTACTCAATAATAAATTTACTCATTAGTAAAGTAAGAAGAACTTTACAACTTACTCTTCACCCTCATCAGCACGTGTTATTTGAGATATGACCTCGAAAAACTTATCCTTATCATCTTTAGCCCTCCTCATCTGCTTAATTGGCTTTGTTAAAGTTCACGGGGACATGTTCTTATCCATCCTTGGCCTCTTTGATCTCCTTGGCCCTTGTTCCTTCTGTCCAAACTCATCATCCCCGGATTGTTGTTGTTCATTGTTTGTAGCCTCTTGGTTTGGAGTCACTTCATTAAATGCACAAATGGTTATGGGTGAGGCCGCTAATGTATCTACATTATCCCCAGTGTCATCATCAACACCATCGTCATTGTCATCATGTCCCTCATCCTCCTCACCATGTACCTTATCACTTCCCTCATGTCTCTCCGGATTGTCCTCATTTATTTCGTCACAGTCAATAGGGTCCTGAGCTTGCTACTTGCGCTGCCTTTCAATATGTAGTTGAGCTTTAACCAACTCGTCTTCAACAGCAGCAACAAGTTTCTTGTGGTTATCCTTAATTATACCCATCAACCATCCATGCAATGCCTTCAATCCCTGCAAAACACATTCAAAAAAATGGTCAAAGGCATTGGAAACTCATGAAATTAATGTAACAAAATGTGATGACATACAGGGTCTAAATAAGTGACTCGCTTCTTGTTGGGAAAGTCCTTCTCTTTGTTCACTTTTGTTGCCTCCCTCATATATTGCAGCCCAATATCACTCTTGCGCTCTTTGTCGATCATCTCCTTGACCTTCTCTTTTGTCCAAAAATGAATTGCAGACGTCGACGCATGGCAAACAGGTTTAGACAAAGGGAACCACTCACAAAAAAAAAAATCTATATCAACAATGACAAACATTTAACATTTCGTGGTTGGATAAAGGAAAAAGCAAATAAAAAATTTCTCATACCACATACCAACAACATGTATAAACAACCTCCCACATTGCAGCTTCCCTCTTTGTTTACTCTAATTGTGTCAATGTAATCTGCCATCTCTTTGCGTAGGTCATTAACAATGTATGTGGCCCAGTCAAAGTTGGCAAATCCTTTCATGGTACAACACATGAGCTTGAGCAACTTGTCAATGATTGTTGATCTTGCCGTGGGAGCTAAAAAAGTAACCAACATATGCAACATGAATAAAAATTCAAACTTGTCATTAGCTTCCCCAGATGTTATGTCACTAAATATGTTCTCATACTTGACCTTGCCATACTCAGCCTTCAATCTCTTATACATGTCATCTGTGTCACTAATGTCTACTCTCACCTCCTCCCTACTATTTGGGACCCCAAGGAATTCAACAACATCTTTTGCTTCTATTTCAGCTGTCTTCCCCCTAATTCTAAATTGATTGGTAGGGGGATCATACACTCTCATTATAGCAACTAAAATTTCCCGGGGTAGCCTCATACATTCCACATCAAGTAGAGCTCCAAATTCTAATCTTTGTACCTTAGCTTTTAAGTGTGGATTACAATTTACATGAGCAGCTAGCTTGGTGAATTGATTTAGGGAGCAACGGGAGTGAAAAGCAACTGGATAATTCCTCTTCTGCTTGTCCGGCCTTCCTTGCTTGGCCCTATCATTATATTTTTTCCTCTCCTCCTCACTCATATTCCTCCAGGCCTTTGTTGACTCCCTAACCTTCTCATGAAAATTTAGCCCCTCCTTCCCCTTTTCAAACTCATGACGAAACAAAATATCACCATTTTTTACATCTTTTGTCTGCATATCCACTTCACTTGTCATTGTATAAGACCCAATAAATTGCAGCTACAAATTAACATAACAGTTTAATTCAACTGAACTGAAGGAATATGTTACAACTCAATGACTTTATGCATAAGATTTTAGCTAATTCTAACATGGAGAATAAAAAACCAATCTTATTTTAGCAAATCAGTAGCTAAATCCGACTTGCAGCAAAAGAGAATACCAAAAAGATAACAGGTAATCAAACAATTGGGTCTATAATGATAATAAGTGTTAATTAGTCCAAATACCCAAAGGGAAATATCCAAATTTCAATGTGTTTCTAAATGAAATTTTCTTCTTCCAAACATTTTAGAGCATTTTATTTCAATGAAATTCAACCATTTCTTAATAAAATAATGGCTAGCAGTAACAGGGAATAGGGGCAAAAAGTTTGCAATATCCAATTTCCTCACGCAATACACTTTAGACACTCTGCATATATAATTCTTCAATCCCATATAACTCAACGTACCTGACTATATAAACTATACAAATAGTGAGCATTTTTACCATTTTCAACTTTCAAAAATCAATCCAATAAGCATTCATCTTCATATATTCATAAAAGTTTCATTATCATAATCAATGCTTTCAAGTTTGGGCTCTTAGCATTTTACCCCACATGACTTTGCAAATTGGGCCCTTCTTTTTGATTCATGCACACAAGCATAAGTCTCCATTCAATATATCAGCAAAAGAAGAAAGCAACTTTTAATGTGACGAAAATAAAAGATATATACAGCATTCTTCTCTTTGCAAATTATACTTATATCTAATACTTCAGTAACTCACTGCATGAGTATTTATAGTAAAATGTAGAGAGGTAAGTAATTCAGATGGCAGAACCACTATTAACACATGAACATTTTCAATCTCAAGCCAACATCACAAAATACAGGGAGGAAACGAAAAAATGGCATACTCGTCTACATCTTTGAGAAGCAATTTCAACGGGAAAAAATGCCAACAATTGGCATCAAGAACACAATTCAATCTCAAGCCAACATCGTAGAATTAGTGGAAGCAAATGATGTTTTTAATGTAAGACTTGAATCCAATAAGCCAAGGAAACGAAACTCAGAACTCGCACATTGACCACGAGAAAGTAGTTCAAAAGCAAGTTCAACCATCGCAAGAGAAGTAGCAATAAATCACAAGCACATTATAGTGGAAAAACCATAAGCACAAGCATAATCGACAAAGAAAGAAAGCTTTTTTTTACCAGGTAAATCATGGTACAGATTCAAATCATACCTGAACGAAGGATCAACTGACGGAGTAGGTAGCGAAGGAGACAATGCCCAACAACAGAAAGTTGTGCGAATGAGACGAGGGAAAGGGATTTGAGGGGGAGAACTGGATAAAAAAACAGATTGGAGAGGGATTTCCACTTACACGGACTAACCAACAGACTGAATTGACACTTGAAAGGTACAATGTATTAAGGGAATGCAACATACCAGCAAAGATATTATTCATTGATAAGCATTGTTGAAGTAATCAAGCAATAATAAAGATCCTAAAATGCAAGCTGATTGTTTACGGTAACTGAAAGCATGTCAAAATATGTACTTTTTCTTTTTCAGTACGTAAGGTTCTGGCTTGAGACCTTTCGCCCAAGCTTGGATAACCTCAACTAGCCTTAGTTGGTCCAGGTTCACTGGAGAAGGAAACAAGGAAGGTTAATATGACAAAGTAGCATTGCATTCACCCTTTGAGCAAATATGCCTTGGCTAGTTCATCATTCAAGTCAATTGCCTTGTTCGCGTCAGCAACAACTTCTGCTCAAATAATTTACAATTAGTTGCAATAATACATAAATCATATCCAATTCAAGCATACAATAAAGAAGAGAGCCTGTAAATACAAACGCAACCAACAGGCAAAACCAACACACAAAAGCTCAGTAAGGTTTACAGACACACGTGCACAGTGAAATAGGGTAACGAATAGATTGAAATTCAAAGCATCACTGAAGAGAGAGAACCATACTTAGTACCCGCATATGACAACTTCTCAAGGAAAATACATAATCGTCTAGGAGAACCAACTAGCTTAAACAAATTTTCTATCTCAACTATAAAAAAAACGAATACACGCGTGTCCCCTTAATAGATCTCCCACATAAAAGAAAATTTCATCTTGATTATTCTTGCCCTCCTACCTGATTTTACCTCGCATAATAAGATTCTCTAGAATTATTTTTGAAAAATGGTGAGATTCAAACGAATCTCAGTAATAACACACAATCAATCATATAAAATGCGAAAATTAAATGTGCAATGCACCATATAATGTAAAATGAAAATTCATACTATATCATGTGTGCACACAATGCTCATGGCCAAATGACTATTTGGATCTCCTACTTGTTCGTGTGTTGTGTGTATGCACAATACTCAGGGTTAAATGACTGTTTGGATCCCCTACTTATCTGTGTACCTTATCTGGGTCCCAAACCACGGCTAGGTAATGTGCCCTAGGCACGTGTTTATATAATAGAATATAACAACATATCAACATTCACATAGTGTATGAGAAATAAAGTTACTACCTTAACCCCTTTTTAACTCGTGTGATGTTCCTCGAACTTCATGCAAACGGCTCGGGAGATTAATTCGGTCCTAAAATTCCAAATGTACAAAAATTAGATTAAAACCCATTCATGTACTATTTTAGACACTTCCAAAGTATTTTTGTTGGTTATAATAATCTAAACTATGAAATTACCAAAATGCCCCTAGGGATCGGTTTAAGCCCCTTTAAACCCAGTCCGACTATACGTTTCTAGAAATTTTGACCCGAGCTATTCCTACACAATTTTTCATGTTGAATCCATTTTTGACCCTGGTTTTCACAAAATCATTGTCAAATGACAATTTTGCCCTTGACAGCCCCTATTTAGGGTTTTAAGGGTATTTTTGTAATTTCACTTTCTAGGGCTTTTTTGAAAAAGTGGTCAACATCAGCCCTACACAATTTTCCCTCATGAACACCATAAAACCATCAAATTTATGAAAATCCAGCTCTAACCCCTCCAATCAGCCCTGGCCAAAATATAGGTCAAGAAAAGGGAAATTGTGGTTTTTGATTTCTAACTCCAAAAGCTTGTTCCTTTCTACTCCAATCCTATTGATTAACCATTTAAACACATACAAAATAAGATTTGAGGAAATCTGAATAGCAAAACCCCTTAGAGTTTCCATTTCCCAAATTTACAAAACCAACAAACAAATCACAAATCACAACCAAATCAACAACAACACCATCACAACATCAAAGAGAAGGAGATTATGAAAGTTACCTCTTGATTTCTCACTTCCTCTCTCCTAGGTGTCACCTCTCCCTCTCTTTCCCTTGATGATTTGCTTGCTAAACATGGAGATTCATGGAGAAGAGGAGATTAGAGAAGCTATTATGCAAAAGAGGAAGCTTGAACACAAGATCACAAGTATTACCTTTGAGATTTTTCTCCTACTTCTCTCTAGAACTTGAGCTCTCTTCCTTAAGCTCACTTTCTCTCTCTTTTGGTGTATGCATGGCGTGAAATGGGCAAGAAAGATGAAGCATGTGCTTCATAAAATATCTCTAATTTTCCCCTTAATTATTATTATCACAAAATAGGATTTTATGACATAGTTGTACTTGACTTTATCCACTTTTAATTAGTGTCATAAACCTCCCATTAAGATTGAACCAATTCTCTCCTCCTTTCTTGGCCCAAGTTCATGCCTAAGGGTCCCCTTTTATGACCCAATTGGGCTTCATTACATTAGTTCAATTCACATGTACAAAGAAAAATTATTTTAATCTAATTAAGCATATGCTCCAACTTTAACAATTATAATTAAATCCCTTACCTTAAGATAATGACACTTGGAATTTTCATAATCCAAATAATTATTTGTCCCTCCTATTTTTTCATTCCACAATTTTCACAATTTCCATTGCATCATTTTTTCCCAATTTCGCAACAATTGGCAATTTTGGCAGATTTTTTGACCAAACTTTGAAAAATGATAACTTTATTTGTAGAACTTCAATTGGAGTGATTCCAAAGGCCATGTGACCCTTAGTGAGTCTAAGTTTAAGGAAAAATATAATCTCTAGTCAACTAGAAGCTCAAAATTCCCAGAAATTCCATCTTTAGATAGATGCTGCCATAAAAACTTTCCAGTTTCACTGGGTAAACTTCAAAAATTTATAACTTCTTGTGTACAGCTCTAAATAATTCGCATGACTTATCAAATTAAAGCTTAGGATGTCTAATTTCAACCTATAAAATTTCACAATTTTTGGACATCATTTGGTCATCCAAAACCACATGACAAACTCATTGCCTTGCAGGAAATTTCACCGGCGGCACCCTTTACATTTCAAATTTTTAGTATTAAATTCCTATAATCAAGAATTTATAGCTAGAGGCTATTCAAAACATATCAATATTCACCATTTTATTTTCTTAAATATAAAAAATTTTAGATACTGAAATTCGGGATATTACATTCTCCTATTTCAGTGGATGAGACAAATGAAGAGTCGTGCATATATATATGTGTGTAAAAGCACAAGAATCTTTATTCCTCACTTTATTTATTGGCAAAAATATGTCTATTTTGATGGATGCAATAATCTTCAACACAAGATGTTTTACTGCATGAGAAGAAGATTGTAGTGCTGGATCAAACTATGCATAATCAACATGTGACTGGCAACAATAATGAGTTGGGTGGATTATTGAATCAGCATAATTTGTATTTTTTTTATTGAAATAGAAAAATTTTTGAGATAAACCAGCAATATAATACACATCTTTTCTGGCAATGAAACTGATGAAAGTGGGTTCTGGGTTTCGAAAGAAACAGTCAACAACATGGGGGAGATGAAGGGCAGATAAAAGAGAGATTGAGATGGAAGGGTAATGGATTGACAGGGAGGAAAGAGGGGCGGTAAAGGAAATTATAAATCCCTAGGCATATATTTTTGTTTTTTAAAACAACAAATTAATAACAATTTGTTGGCTGACATGTAGATTAAATTTGCTTTGTCAGCATTGCACAGCCACTCTTTAATTTTGCTTAGTCAACATTTTTCGTTCATAACATTATGGTATTAACTTTTAAGGAATAAAAATATACTTTACAAACTTAAGGGATTAAAATGATACCTTGTGTAAACCTAAAAGATAAAAAGTATACTTTATCCTTCAAACTATAAATACTAAAATCAAATTCGATTAAATTGAGGGTTGTTCTCCATCCATTCTTACATTGTAATTTTTCATTATGCACTGGAAGTCTAGGAGTCTTATAGAGATAGCTGAACTGAGGGTTGCATGATTCATGGGACTTGGATCATTAATTTGTGTATTAATAAGCCACCTATATTTTTTGTTCAAAAACCAAAGATTGATAGAGCTATAACTCAATTCCTCAATCCCAACCTCACCGATGCCAAACTTGTCATTAAACCATGTTGTTCCCCACTTTGGAAGAGCTGGACGCCAAAGTGAAATTCAATCCGAATAGAGGCCTACGAAAAATGTAGTCCTTGCTAAAGAAAACTGAGTGACTTCCTGGAGTGCCTATCAAGAGGGAAGGAAGGGGTGGTAATATACACGACGAAGACGTTCTAGGAGCGTAACAGGGTGAGGTAGGTTTTGCAATTTGGCTTTTTTTTTTTGTTTTAAAAAAAATCATATACCGAGGTCAGCAAATTAATAGCAAGCCCAGCTTGCCCAATTAGCATGTCACGTAAGAAAGCTTAACGGTGTTAATGACATATCATTAGACTTAACTACAAGGACTAATGGGTTTAGACAGAATAAACTTGAAGACCAAAGCCACCTGTTTAAAATTGCAAGGACTAAAACCAAAATGATTGCTAAATATAAGGACTAAAGATTATAGTAACCCTTTTTGTTTTGATACAAGAGAGCCTAGAATATTATGTTCGGCAAAACAAATTAAACTGAAAGTATTTATTCTCCCAAAGGGATTGGAATTATTTTTTATTGCTTTGTTTCAAGGGTTATATATAAGAGAGTGCAAAAATATTATATCAGCCACTAATCTAGACATCTCTCTACATGAACTATTTATTCTATCTTGTTATTGAGGGCTATATACAAGAGAGCCCAGAACATTATGTGTTTATGAATTTTGGCTCAATGATTCAATGAAGAGAACAACATAGATTACTTGTCCATGTAATTACAATTCGAGAAACATTAAAGTAAAAAAAAAATCAGGGCCCCAAACTCCAACATTCCATAGTACATTGTCATTTTTTTAAGGGGGAAAAAGAAAGCTACAAAATGTAACTTGAAACTTGTGGGTAGAGAAGTTGCAAAAGAAGAAGGAAGGACCTCAATGTTAATACAATGAGCAAATGATGATGGAAGAACCCAAACAAAACCCAATAGAAATAGAGCAAATGATGATAATGAAGAAGCAGCTATGGCATGGAAGATGCTCAATGTGGAAGCAAAGAAGCAACATGATGGCTTACTATGAAAAACTATTTATTGAAGACATAACACAGATCAACTTAATTACACAATATTTAATTATGCTTGATGGGTCCTTATTCAAAAGCTAAAACATCCTTTCGATAAAACACAAGTAGAATAGGAGAGGAACACATGCATTAAGATGATACATCACACATCACAGGATGATATAATATTATTTTTGGTTAAGATCTGCAACTCATATGATCCTATGGAATAGAACCAAAGACATGTGATCTTGGCATCGCAAGCTCATTGCATACTTGCTCCATGTATGGGCGAGTATGAGGACTTTCATTCAAGCAAGTAAAAGCTATTCTTGAAATCAACACCACCTTCTCAGCCATTGAACCTCGAGGATAAGGCAGCCTTTGGTCTAACACTTCCTTCAAATCCAAATCATGAGCAACTATTGCTGGGGCATCAATAGAAGACATTATAATATCTCTTGGATGCTTTCCCATAACTATTTCCAGAGCCAACACTCCAAAGCTATACACGTCACATTTTTCGGTCACTTCCATTGTATACGCAAGTTCTATAACAAAATTAAAATGATTATCATGAAGAAAAAAACATTGTTAGTGATAAAGTTTTAATTTTCAATTAATTAACAAAACATGAAAAATTTCATTGTGCAATTCATAAATTAAAAAAATAACATTATATAAATTGAAATATCCTTAACCTGGAGCAGCATAGCCAAAGGTACCGGCAAATAAGGTCCAATTGTTAGAATCTGGATATAAAAGCTTGGCCGTCCCGAAGTCAGAGATGTGAGCCTCATAATCCGAGTCTAAAATAATATTTTTGCTTGATATGTCACGATGAACTATTGGAGGCGAGCAACCATGATGAAGATAGTATAAAGCATTAGCCACACCTTCAACAACTTTGATTCTCTTATTCCAATCCAATGCAATTGCTTGTATATCGTCACTTAGTATGTTATCTAAGCTACCCCCTTCCAAGAATTCATAAACCAAAAATGAGAACTTTGAATGCCAGCAAAACCCATATAGCTTTATGATATTATGGTGCCTAGTTTCTGTCAAGGCCTGAATCTCATTCATAAAAGCTTTTTGATGACACTGATCTCTATCTGGTACTGAATGAAACTTCTTAACAACCACAACTTGACCTGTGGATAATTCAGCTTTGTAGACGCTTCCAGACCTTCCAACTCCAATGAGATATTTTTCGTTGAACTCCTCTGTGGCTTCAATAATGTTTTCATATACTAATTTCCCATCATAACTCCATATGGAAAACAAATTTTGAGTTTGCACTTCTCTTTCTTGACCTCTTGCTTTCCTTGCATTGTGATGGTAAATAATATACGAAATTCCCATCGAAACTATTGCTAGCAACACAGAACCCAAACCAAGGAAGAGAACATATTTCACAACTTTGTTTCTCTTATGATGCCTTTGATTGTAACTATTTGTTGGGCAAATTGGTAAGCCAGATACATTTCCACATAAGCCTTTGTTGTCTTTCAATGTCTCAATTGAAGTGTCACGAAAGGCAAAATTAATTGGAAGTGGACCTTCTAATTCATTGTCTGATATGTCAACCATAGTCAAGCTTTTCAAATCATTAAAAAATGAAGGAATCGTACCAGAGAAATTATTATGTGAGAGGTTCAACATTTCCAAATATTGTAGCCCTTGAAGCATTGTTGGAATTCTACCAGAAAAGGAATTTGCACTAAGATCAAGGTATTCAAGATTTTGTAATTGGCCAAAACTAGATGGAAGCCTAAAGAACTTATTTCCACTTAAGCTCAAATTCCATAACATGATCAACTCTCCAAATTGTTTTGGAATTGAGCCACTGAAATTATTGTTAGCTAGACTCAACTTATTAAGGTTCTTCATTAATCCTATCTCAACAGGAATGTTGCCTGAAAGTTGATTATTGCTCAACATAAGTTCACTCAATAATGACAAATGGCTCAATTCCTTTGGAATATTTCCTATCAAGTGATTTGATGATAAATCAAGTCCCAGTAACTTTGTTGCCTTGCTTAGTTCCAGTGGTATGCCCCCCGATAAGTTATTATTGGAGATCTTAAGGCTTGCAAGGTTATGGCATTGCCCCCATGTAGGTGACAAGTGACCATAAAATGCATTGTTACTTAAATCAATGTAGTTCAAGTTTGGATATACACCAAAAGCTTCTGCTATATTGCCTGTCAATTTATTGCTTTCAAGCCTAACTCTATAAAGGGTTGAGCAATTCTTCAAACTTCTAGGAATTGGACCAGTGAATTGATTGTTTCGTGCAGAGAAGTTAGTAAGTAATCCTCCAAGACAAATGTTTTGAGGCAAATGACCTTTGAAATTATTGTTTGAAATTTGCAAGGATTCCAATTTTGTAAGGTTATTCATTTCTGATGGAAGATTGCCACTAAGTTTGTTTAAATACAAGCTTAATTGGTAGAGCTTTATCAATTTTCCAATACTTGAAGGAATGGGTCCACAAAGATTGTTTTGATATAAACATAGTTCAGAGAGCTCAGTCAAGTTTCCAATGCTTAAAGGAATAGATCCAGAAATGTTGTTTTCATTCAAATATAATTTGGAGAGCTTTGTCAATTTTCCAATGCTTGAAGGAATGGGTCCACAAAGATTGTTTTGATACAAACTTAGTTCAGAGAGCTCAGTCAAGTTTCCAATGCTTGAAGGAATAGATCCAGACAGGTTGTTTTTGTCCAAATAAAATTCGGAGAGCTTTGTCAATTTTCCAATGCTTGAAGGAATAGATCCATACAGGTTGTTTTTATGCAAATATAATTTGGAGAGCTTTGTCAATTTTCCAATGCTTGAAGGAATGGGTCCACAAAGATTGTTTTGATACAAACTTAGGTGGATGAGCTCAGTCAAGTTTCCAATGCTAGAAGGAATCAATCCAAAAAGGTTGTTTTGAAAAAGGCGGAGGTTGTTTAGATTGACCAAGTTCCCCATGGAGGGTGGGATTGACCCCAGTATGTTATTGTCTAACAACTGCAATGTTTGCAAAGAATAAAGCTTCCCTATTTCCTGTGGAATCGACCCTGAGATTTGATTGGTATAGAGATAAAGTTGTTGTAAACTAGACATGTTTCCGATAGTACTAGGGATGCTACCAAAGAGATTGTTTGTTGACATGTCAAGTTGCTCAAGTCTCTTCATCATTCCAATTTCATGGGGTATATAACCAGTAAATTGATTATCTCCAAGTGCTAAGAACAAGAGGTTAGTCAACCTTCCAATTTGGGGTGGAATATGACTAGAAAAGTTGTTGGAACCAAGATGCAGCCATGTTAATTTGACTAAAGTTCCTATTGTTGCTGGAATATGGCCAGAAAGTTTGTTGTCAAGTAGGTCAAGCCATGATAGGTTAGTCAAATTTCCTATTGCTTCAGGAATATGGCCATTGAAATCATTATTACTTAAGATCAGAGAATTAAGCTCAGTCAATTGTGTGATCCCTTCTGGAATTGCTCCAGAAAGATAATTTTGTTGCAAGGAAACAAGTGAGAGTCTGGACAAGTTGCCAATACTTGTTGGAATGCCACCAGATAGCTCATTATAAGAAAAATCTATAAAACTAAGTTTGGAGAGTTCACCAATATGGGGAGGGATAATCCCGTGAAATGAGTTATTTCGCATACGTATGAATTGGAGATTGGGAAAAGATGAGAGATTGAGACTATCAAGCGTACCTCTTAACCCAAGATCTCCAAGAGATATATTGAAAACGGAGTTGAACTCATTGCATTCAATTCCAACCCAATTGCAAGGATTACTGCTATTATCTCTCCAAGTTGATAACAGAGTTTGGCTTTGGTTGTCAAGGCTGGCCTTCCACTTTAGCAAAGTGTTTGCTTCACTATTTGGTGAAGTAATGAAAGAGGAAACATGAGATGGGAAAAAGATTAAATAGCCAACTAACAGTACCCACCAAAGTGTAAGCTTCTCAGAAAATTGAGGTTTTCTGAAGAGGAATGCCATGGCTATCAAGGAAATTTTAAACAAAAGGAGAATGGTGTAGTGCACGCAATGGATGTTAAGAGATATATATAAGCACATGAATTAACACTTGACAGTCATATTCACGGCTGGGTGTACACAAGAACGTCTCTAATGGTGCGAAAGGGATTCCAATCTTCTCCTAACTTGTGGAAAATATCAGAGTACTATTAAATCTGCCAGGGGATTGGTCAGTATGGTCAACATCGATCAGTTCAAAGAGAGTAAATCAAGCAACATTTATGCCATTTCACAAGACAAATTAATTAGCACCAATTTTTTTTTTTTAAAAAAAAACTTGATAATATTTTAGCAAATTTATGGGACTAATTTACAAATAAGCCCTTATTTTAGACTTATATATTGTTTTCAAATATATATAGAAGTCATTATTCCCTTTTTTTTATAACAGAAATCTTCATTTCTACAATGATTTACAACCGTGCATGTTTTTTTTCCCCTTTTTACTTCTCATAATGTATTATTGAATTGCAAGAATAAAATTAATTTTCCTTTCTACATTTAATATATTTTCTTAAGAAAATCTCTTTAACATACAGTTAAATTATTTAAATTCTAAATTGAATTGTTAAATTTAAAAAATTATAAATTAGGTTATATGACTTAAAGTAGGATTTCAGAATTTGATAATTTCATTTTATTAGCTCTAATTTGATTTTCTCCCTCCCATCATTAATGCATTTTTAACCCACCAAATTTCCCCCTCTCCCCACTTTAATCCCATCCCTTTCTTCTTCGTCTCTAAGAACTAAAATCACTTGGAAGATTGGTAATCAAACTCCACCATTCAATTGCACTCAATATTCTTGAACACATCTAAACAAATCTCAAGTTCTACTTCTCAAGAGCTCATCAAGATTCCATCTGCGCCACAAAAATTGAGCTCAAGAGGGCGTGGATGGTGATGGTGGGTTTTGGTGTGAGCAAAAGGATAAAACTTTGGTTTGATTAGCTAGACAGAATCCAATTACTTTGGTCGCAGAAGACTTGCAACTGTACTGGCAGCGACGATAACTTGCTCAAGGTAGTGACTGGTAATTGCATGAAGAATGGCTTTGAATTAGTCTTCAAAGTTCTCAGCTTTTGAAGAAGAGAGGGATGGGATTGTAGTGGGGAGAGGGGGAGATCCTGTGGGTAAAAATGGATTAATGAAGGAAGAGAGAGAAGGCTGGGGTGAGAAGAAGAAGAAGAAGCAACTTGAAGCTATGGAGGGAGAGAGTCGTGGATGACACCGGCGAGGAGGCAGGAGATGAGAGACGGCACGGAATGATGACGGAGGGAGAAGGTTGGAATATTTTAATTAAAATGAATAAATAATGTGTTAATGACACACGACACGATTTTATAAGATAGAAACTTAAAAACGGTAAAATCAAAGGATCAACGAGTTTGGCAACAATATCTCTGGGAGATGTTCCCACATTTAATACCCGAATGTGCTTGAAATAGAATTGTCTTCAATTAGATGATAATTGTGCCTTAAAAAAAGAAAGTAATACTTAATTTTCATGAAATAAAAACGTAGTATTATACATACATATATATATATATATATATCGTTTTTATATGAAAAGTACTGAGGAAACATTCCAAAAAAATACCTTCAAAATATCAAATAACCAAATAAGTTTTGTTTTCTACCATAGTTTAGATCTTGACCACTTCACAGCCGAACTTTGAGGATGCTTGATAGGTCTCAAAAGGTCATGTGACTGTGGAGTGAGGGACATAATTCTAACGATTGATTCTACAGAGGCTATCCATCTAATTCAAGCTGAGATTCCTGAAACACGAGGATAGTGAAGTGATACTGGAGATCCAGAACATGATCAAGACAAGTTGAAATTCAAGTTTGGATTAGGAAAGCAAATCAGATTGTAGACTTTCTTGTGAAAAGAGCTCTCAATGGCGCTGTTGGCCTAAGGTTCTTAAACCCTGCTACTCTTTATGAGATTTTGAATTATGCTAATTAGCGTTAGTTTTTATTTTGTTGTATAAAAAAATAAAAATATTTCAATATATAAGCATATTTCTTTTTTTTTTTTTTTTAAATGTCCTTCCTTTTGATAAACCCCAAAGGTCCATTTGGGATAAAAATGAACCATTCAAATTACAAATTTTAATTTGGCAAATTTCAGAAAAATAACTTCAAAATTTGAAAACCCCAAATCAATGATTTTTTACTAAAATGAGTGGTGAATTGCTAATCAAGTATAGTAAATACCTAAACTATTATTGCAGGAGACAAAATTGATTTGATATTTTGAAGGTATTTTTTTAGAATATTTCCTTAATTGGCAAAATTTATCTGAAAAATGTCTCAAATTTGTGATCTTCCCTCTCAATTTCTTTGTTGAAAAAATTTAACACATTATTTTATCTTTTTTTTTTTTTGCCTTAACACGTTATTTTATCTTTATCCACTAAGTCTTTGTTGACCGTTAGAAAATTGATGCTGGCCATTAATATTTTTAATGATAAAGGACAATATTGCTTTATTATAACATTTATGAAATAATATTGAATCCAAAAGAACTTTTAAGACAACATTGCTTGTGAGTGAATACTTCCAGGCTAAATTTGTATCTTAGCCATTTTATTTTATTTTTTTAAACATAACAATGAACTTTTTTTTAGACGTATTGACTCAAAGCCAACACTATTGGAGAACACTATTTATAATATTTGACAATCGCTTCAACTTAAAATTAACTACTTTTCCCTATAAAAAAAAATTAACTTCTTTTATTTATTTCACCTTAATTGTTGGCTGTGCAAGCAGTAGTCTAAGCTAATTGTGGACTTTTTGTACTCAACTTGCAAGTTGGGGCAACTTCTCAGGAAAACAAAAGTGAAAGACTTTTTGGTCAAACAAAAGTGAAAGACTTTGAAAAATGAGAGTGGAGGGGACATTGTAATTAATGATATTTGAAGAATATTATTGCAAAGATTTTATTTAAAGGCAAAGAAAAAAGAAAGAAATAAGTGATAGAATTTTTCATCGCAGTAAAATTTCATTATTAATAAGTTTATTAATGAAATTCTGTGATGAATTTCCTTTTTTTTTTTTCCTGTAGCAGGGAATGATTCAAATATATACAAGAAATGCACACACTGGGGATAATGGTTATTCAAGTATCCCATGTTGAATCTTGTTTTATTATTTTTTTTTTATTTTTGCATCTTCTCTTATATATACTCCTTAATTCTCAATTATTATATCCGTCTTTAATTGCAACCACCCAAGAAATAATCAACAACTTTGTGTCATTGTCCACGCAGTCAAAAGCTAATTGTGGACTACTTTTGTAACTTGCAAGTTGGGGCAGCTTATCAAGAAACTAGCTTAACCAGTTAACACTTTGTGAGAAAACAGAAGGTAAATACTTTGAAAAGTGGGAGGGGATGGACCCTTTTAATTAATGATACGCACATTTTAATTCGTGATAGACACGCTTGGGCCATATTATACGGCATACTTCATTAAAGGAGATAGGAATCTAAGGACCTGGGTTTGGAATGCCGTGTGTTAACAAAACAACAACCACCACACCCCCCCCCCCCCCCCCCCCAAAAAAAACCCACCCCAACAACACAAAAAAAAAACAAAAACAAAAACAAAAAAAGAACTATATTCAAGCATTTTATGTAGCCCTTTTTATCTGAATTGCACAAAGTACCCTCTTGATGCATGGGGCTTCCTTTCAAGTTATGAAGTTAAAACAGACTACATTAATAGTATACTAGTGTAGAAGATATATATAATTTTTTTAACATATTAAAATAAATTCATTACTACATATTTTTCTATATTTAACGGTTATTTTTATCTATATTTTTTATCTCTTAAATATTTTTTTTTGACTTTTTACTTCTTATCACGTATTCTTGAATTATAAGCATAAAATATATTTTTTTTCTTTCTACAGTTGATATATTTTCTTAATTAATGAAAGAAAAGAGAAAAATTAATTTTATTCTTGTAATTCAATTTTTCTAGCTCTATCTATTGGGAATTTATCGAATGCAATAGATTCGTCATTTTGTATGAGTAACTTCAAAAATGTTGTTACAAATTTATTTGTTAATAAATTTTATAATACGAAAGAAAGTAATATACTTAATTTCCATCAAATAAAAAAGTATTATATTTATTTCAATTAACAGTAAAAAAATGTCAATATATAGGCATACCACTTAATAAACCCGAAGGTCGATTTGGGATCAAAATAAGCAATTTTAATTAAAATTTTAAATTTATCTGAAAAATGTCCTAAAATTTGTTATCCCCCCTCAATTTCTTTTTTGGAAAAATTTAACGGGTTATTTTATCTACTTTGTCCACTAAAGTCTATAATACATACAAGTTGCATATACTCTAAAATTATATCTAATTTTTATCTTCATTTTATTAAATGTAAAACATTATATTAGTTATATTAAAGTATATTGAATAAATGTTAAAAATTAACTTTTTTTAAACATGCCTATGAACTTCTGTAATCGTATTGACTCAAAGCCAATGCCACTGAAGCACACTAATTTAAAATTAACTACTTTTATTTATTGCAGAGTTGGATGTGCCTGCAGTCTCGCTATATGGTAGACTTTTCTTGTGCTCAACTTGCAAGTTGGGGCAACTTATCAAGAAAATTAAAATGAAAGGCTTTCAAAAATGAGAGTAGAGGGGATGATTTAATTAATGACATTTGAAGAATATTATTGCTAAGATTTTATTGAAAGGTAAAAAAAGAAATTAATGACGGAAATTTCAATCACCAATTCACTACATAGTGAAATTTCATTATTAACATTCACAACTTATCATACTTTATAAAAAAGATTCTATGAAATTCATACATGAAGTCACTAAATATAATCAAATACAAAAATTTAGTCTAGTCAATACGATTTTGTAAATTGAACATGAAAAAACAGTAAATTCGGTATGTGAACTCACGAATATAGCTGATTTTGCAGCTAACAAGAATTTAAGAGTGACTTGACATGATTTTATAAGTTATAAATTTAAAAACGTTAAAATCGAAGAGTTAACTCACGAGTTTAACAACAATGGTCATGGTCGGGCATGAGGATTGGTAGTTGCAATTATATGTTAATTTGTATTTACACTTCCTAATCCTTATCTAATTAATAAGTAGGCTAAATTATACAAAACTCCCTCGAACTTTGGGTCAATTGCATGTAACCCCCTAACATTTCAGAGTTTAAATTTAACCTCAACAATATTTTATTTTGTTACCATGAGCACCTTCCCGTTAACTCACTGTTAGATTTTTAGCAAAAATCGCTACATTAGATTGATATTAGACACCTCACATCTTACACGGCATTCTATGTAATTTAATAATTTTATAGTATTCAAATATTACTCCCTTTGATTCAAAATATAATAGCCAAACTTGTGAGGTGGTGTGGTTTTTTTTAGAAGACCTACTTTTTTTTGTCTCTACATTTAATGTTTCTTTTTCTAAATTTGCCGCAATTTATCTCATCATTTTACTTCCCTACATTCTCTGTTTTTTTTTTCAGTTTTCTCATTTGTTATCACTCTTACTTATTCCCTTAATAAACACTAAAAAAAAATATGCTATTACCGACAGAATTACCCACGGAATTATTTCCGTGGTAATTTTCAACGATTTACCGACGGATTTTCCGTCGGAAAAATTACCGATGGAAAAAAATTCCGTCTCTAATTACCAACGGTTTAAAGACGAAAAAAATTACGTCAGTAATTACTGACGGATTACCCATAAAAATTTTTCTGTCGGTAATTACCCATGGAATTTGGTGGGTAATTTGAATGATAAATTATCGACGGAATTCCGTGGGTAATCCGTCTCTAATTACTCACGGAAAAAATTCCGTCAGTAACTTATGACGCGTTACCTACGGAATTTTTTCCGTCGGTAATTACCCACACTTTACCCACGAAATTCCGTGGGTAATTTCAATGAGAAATTATCGACGGAATTCCGTGGATAATTCGTCTCTAATTACCGACGGAAAAAATTCTGTCGGTAAAATCTGATTAATTACCCACGGAATTTTTTCCGTCGGTAATTACCCACGGAATTCCATGAGTAATTTGAATGAGAAATTACCAATGGAATTCCATGGGTAATCCGTCGATAAAACTAATATTTTTTTTACTATTATTTAATAATTTATATAAAATAATAAAAATAAAAATAATCTATAACAAATAAAAATTTAAATATCATAGAATTAATATTTAATATAATATATTAAATATATATAATATTAATAATAAAAATTTTAAATGAAATAAAAAATTAAAAATTTTAAACTTTATATCATAAAAAAATATAATTATATATAAATATATATTTAATATTATATATATTTATATTAATATTAAATATTTAATTGAAATAATAATTAGAAAATTTTAAATTTATATTATAAAAAACGAAATATATAAATATATATGTAATATTATATATATTTATATTTATATTAAATATTTAAATGAAATTAGAAATTAAAAAATTTTATATTTTATATTATAAAAAATGAAATATGTAATTATATATAAATATATATTTAATTATATATATATATATATATTTATCTTAATATTATATTTGTTTTTTAATTATTACATTATATATTATTACGTGAATAAATAACATAAGGTGAAAGCAGCTCAACTGGCAAAAACATTAGAACACATATCAAAGGTTAGAAGTTCGAATCCCACCTTTGTCACAAAATACAACAATTATCTCACAGAGACATGTGGCGCAAGGTTAGAGGGACATGTGGCCCTTGCTAGGGGGCCGCCGGGGCTGGATGCGGGGTCAGGCGGTGGGGGGCTTTCGGTGATGTCCACGTGGCCTCTTTTAAGGTTGCCACGTGGATTTTTTTTAAAAAAATAATATTAAATTACCGACGGATTACCCATGGAAAAATTCCGTGGGTAATTACCGACGGAAAATTTTCCGTGGGTAATTTCCAACATAAGTTTTGTGTGGGTAAATTTCGTCGGTACCTACCCATGGAATTTTTCCATGGGTAAATTCCGTCGGTAATTACTGACGGAATTTTTTTCGTGGGTAATCTGTCGGTAATTTCCGACGGAATAAAAATTCCATCGGTAAATCAATTTGCCACGGATTTTTTAGAGACGGAAAAAATTTTGTCGGTGATCCGTCGATAATTCCGTTTCCGTCCCTAATCCGTCAGTAATTTAATTTCAAAGACGAAATTCCGTGGATAATTTCTGTGGGTAATAGACTGTTTTTTTTTAGTGAAATAAGGGTATATTGGGGAGGGGGAAAAGTAGATACATTTTATATTTATTATTTTTAATTACTTTTAACTAACTTCTTGATAAATATAAAGTAGATATTTGACTCTTATATTTTAAATCAGAGTTAAATTGTATTTTATCATAAGAAAAAACCCTTTTTTCCTTGGCCACCTGCATTTGCACGCTCCCTTCCATCTTTCAATTGATGTGAAGTTCGGGGTAGTTTTGTATATATTATAATCCAAATATTACATCATAAACTCATGATCACAGTATTTAAGAGCTAGTCAATGGATTGGATACAAGAAAAATAACAACGGTTTGAATAACAAAAGGCGATAGTGTTGTGCGAACCTGTCCGATCGAAGAAAGCAACTACAGTATTAGTGTGCGTTTGGAAGAGTTTATATTTGAGAAATAAGTCCTTATTACGCAAGCCGAGATAAAACTCCTCTCACATACTTATCTCGTATACCGTGAATCACGAATTATAAACACTTATTACCCAAAAATAAACTATTCCAAACGAGCACTAAATAATCAAATTGTGTGACCGTGCATGCAGTCTGACAAGTTTTGGACTTTTCATGTTAGGTTACTTGCAAGTTGGGGCCACTTGGCAAGAAACCAGCTTAACTGGTGATCATTTTCATTTTAATTAATGACATTTTTAGAACATTATTTCTAAGACTTCATTGGAATGGAACCGATAATAACATCCAATAGAGATACACATTATTTTATTTTTTTTAATCTTCTCTGACTCCTCAAATCCTAAATTATTATATCATTCATCAGTAATTTTTTTTTCTCAGAGATCTAAAAACTTGAGTGAATAAGATTAACCATTAATTATTCGTAAAACAGTCAACTATCATCATATGCAACTAAAATTATTATTCCTTTCTGTCTGAAGAGAAGCCATAGAACAAATTAAGAGTGTTTGAGAACACGTTTTGGCGTCCAATAAGCCTGATTTTGGAGAAAAAAGCCCAAATCAAAACGCACCACATTTTGATTGTGTTTGGGACAACGTTTTACAAAAAATAAAAAACCCGAAAAATGCATCTTATTAAATAATTCCAAGGCATCTACTTTTTTTTGAAATAAGCTGCAGCCACCTTTTGGGCCCCACATGCGTGCCTCCATGTTACCCACTCCCCCTCCTGTCCGCACATCTTCTCCCATTTCATTCCACACATTTTTTGTACGGAAAAAAAAATTAAATATTGACTGTATCATTAAATTTTGAGTTAAGGTGTAAATATATTCAGTAAATTTTTAATTAGGAATAATATTGTCTTAATTTTTTTTGGTTTAAAGTACCCTGAAAGTGTTAAAATAGAATAATATTATAGAATAATATTATATATTACCTTTAAAAATAGAATAATCTTCAACCCGTATGAATCATATTCGTGACATGATTAGAGGTCGATTTATACGGGACATGTGATTTAATTAGTTATGTAATATTTTTATGTGAAATTATGTATTTTGACATCATATTTTCTAACTTCAATTTTCCACTAATTTTTAATTTTAAATATCTTATTTTGTTATAATTAACACAAAAGCAATAATGTAATTGCCGATCCACATAAGTTTTTATTTTTAAAAAAGCACTTACATAATTATCAATCCAAACAAGTTTTGACTTATGAAAAATCACTTATTCAATCGGTCTTTGGAATAGCTTATTTTTGGGCAATAAGTGCTTATAATTCGTGATTCACGGTATACGAGGTAAGTATGTGAGAGGAGTTTTATCTCAGCTTGCGTAATAAGGACTTATTTCCCAAATATAAGCTCTTCCAAACACACACCAAACATAAATCACATTAAAAAAATTAAATTTTTTATTAAATCATTTTCAATAAATCATAATCATAATAAATCCACTGTCCTACCGTTATCCGAAACACACACTAATACGTACGCTTACAAGAAAAGGGTGATGGTGTTATGTGAATTTATCTAAAGAATGCAACAACAAGAACCGTAAAAAATCACTGGTCAAAAAAAAAAAAAAAAAAGAACCGTACAAAATCTAATTGATGGCTTTAATTTCTTGGAACATGCTGGCTGGAACATTTTCCCAGTAGACAAATGTGGAAGAGTTTTGAAAGATGGAAAAATTAACTCGTTTTGGAGACGGGGGGCCATTTTCATTAATGATAGATGTATATTGAGGCTATAATGGCTGAGACTTAATTACAAGGGAATAAATATCTACGAGAGACGCGCATTGTATAATGGTTATTTAAAAAGTGAATCAAATCTGAACCAAGTATCTCATATATGCTGAATATTCGTTTATTTTATATTGTTTATCTTCTCTTAGTCCTTGAGCGCGAAGAACAAAACAATGAACAATATGAAACGTAGAACAATGTGGCCTAGCATTTTCTTTGAACATGCATGTTGTGACAAGGAAAAATGATCGATTGCAATATCAACAAATGGGTTGATGATCATTTTCACGAGACAAATGTGGAAGGTTTTTAAAGTGTGTGTTTGGAACAGCGATTGATAATTGGGCTTGTTTTAATTGAGCTTGTTGTGATATTACTTTTGGTAAAAGCCAAATTATGTAATGTGATTTATGTTTGGATTGGCGATTGTCAATTGGGCTTTTATAAAAATAAAACTTGTTTAGATTGACTTAAGCATAAGGGCTTTTGTGATAATGGTAAGAGAGAGGGGTGGAAAAATATTTAAAAAATCAAGTAAATATTTAAAAATTACTTTAAAATATTATGTGCTACTGGAAAAATATTTTAGAGTGGGTGGAAATCAATAAATCAATATTCTAAGTTTTGGGTGCTCTTTGCTACTAAAAAAAAATACATTAAAGGTAAAATTGTAGTCAGTCTCCTAAAACTAGGTATAACTGAAAAATTATTTTAAAGAGTTAAAAGCACCAAAAAATATTTTACAGTAATTTTTGGAGCTGAAAAAGTACATTAAGGGTAAAATTATAATAAGTCTGATAACACACTAGGTATAACTGAAAAAATATTTTAAGGGTTTAAAAACACCAAAAAAATATTTTAAAGTTATTTTTAGAGCTAAAAAAATACATTAAAGGTAAAATTGCAATCATTCTGATAACACACTGGGTATAGTTGAAAAAATATTTTAAGAGGTTAAAAACACCAAAAAAAATATTTTAAGTGGTTAAAAACACTCAAAAAATATTTTTTGAGTGGTTACAACTAGAAAGTGGGTAAAATTACAATAAGTCAGATAGCACACTAGGTAGTGGATATAACTAGAAAAATATTTTAAGAGGTTAAAAAAACTCAAAAAATATTTTTTGATGCTACATACTATTTAAAAAATATTTTATGGGAAAAACCAATATCATATATCTAATTTTTAGACAACCTAATATAGCATAAAATGTCATTAGCTTTTAACAAAAGCTCCATTTTCTAGCTTCTCCCAATTGAGCTTTCACCAATTGGGTTTTGGCAAAAGCTCAATTACCAATTGACCTCTCCAAACACTCAAAATTTGAGTTCTCAATTGGCAATTGAGCTTATAGTGATTAATTGGGCTTAAAGGGGGTCCCCAAACACACCCAAAATCAACCAGTGTTGAGTCCAGGAGGGGCCACTACAACAAACAAATAGCTTATTATAACGCAGAATTTTGAGTTGGAAAACGGAATTAGCACAAGATTATTGACATAATTTTTTCATCACTAATTCTTTTGTGGCTAATTGCTTTAGCGATCTAGGATTTTTTTGCAACAGAATGTTTTTTCCGTCACTAATTTTTTTTTGATAGATTAGCAATAAAAATTAGTGATGTTAATCCATCACTAATTTAGTGACGAAAATATTCCACCGCTAATCTAGCAGTGAATTTAACGACAGAATTTTTAACAGAAATTAGTGATAGAATAATTTTTTATTGATAATTTTGTCGATAACAAGTCATTTTTTTTTTATATTGCACTTCATTCATCCTCATTTATAAAGTTATATCAGAAAAATTCTTATATAAACCTGGTTTACTACCTCATTTTTGGTATAACCAATCAAAATACAATAACTCTTAAGTTGATTTGACACCTTCCAAATATTAGTTGGCATATTAATAAAATTAAAAGATTTCACAGTTAATGTTAATCTTAGGAGTGGGGGGAAATAAAAAAGTAAATATTGTGAAATCTCTTAATTTTATTAATATGCCAGCTAATATTTGGGAAGTGTCAAATTAATTTATGAGTTGTTGTATTTTGATTAGTTTGACCACATATGAGGTGGCTATTGGAAATTGTGTTCTAGGAGCCAATTATTGTACTTTGAATATTATTAATTGGGTTAAAGTGTAAAAATACCCATGAACTTTTGTCAAAAGTGCACCCAACACTATAAACTTTTTTTAAGTGCAAAAATGCCCATAAAATTCTTAAAATGGGGTAAAAATGCCCACACCATTAATTGGTACAAACATCCGTTTTGTGGGACTCACGTATTATTTTTGGAAGTGCAAAAATACTCATGAACTTTTTTCAAAGGTGCACCCAACACCATAAATTTTTGAAAAGTTTATGGGCACTTTTGCACCGAGAAAAAAGTTTACGATCTTGGATGCATCTTTGAGAAAAGTTCATGGGTATTTTTACACCTCAAAAAATAATACGTGGGTCCCACAAAACGGACGTGTGTACCAATTAATGGTGTAGGCATTTTTGCCCTATTTTGAGAAGTTTATGGGTATTTTTGCACCTAAAAAAAGTTTATGGTGTTGGGTGTACTTTTGACAAAAATTCATGGGTATTTTTGCAGTTTAACCCTTATTAATTTAATGAATTTTCTCCATTATGTTATCATATTATTCGCATGTTCACTGTGATGACTGTATCCTTAGATAAATCATAAAGATTATCCTAAATGTCTCAGGTTGGTCATCTATAGGGAGCAAAGATGAAAAAAGACTAGTATGACTTTGATAAGATATGGAGATACGAATGAAAGTCTTAGGCAATTGTAGGAGTACAAGGCGCTGCACCCACCCACTATGAGAAAGTTGCATGGATTAAGTCATAAGCTTGTCTCATATATAACCACGTCACAATGCCCTTCGACCTGAGGTCATCATGGATTTCTACATGAGAGTTGCTAGGCTTTGAACCAGCCAAAAGTCACCTTTGACAGGGTGATGATAAAGGCTATAATCGAGTTTGGTGATTTTTCATGCAGAGAAATATAAATAGTCAAGATGAAATTTGTCTCTCACATTAGTAGAAAGATATTATTGGGCCCCTCGATGAGTGAGTCTGAGAAATGTATGGTCATACTACGATGGAAAGGAGTTTCCATTTCTATTATCAGACTATTCAGGGATCGCAAATGTAACCCCTGCATTAAATCAAGGTCGAGATTAGCGTTTAAATACGTTTAATAATTGAATAAGAGATTTGGGGTAATTAAAAACTTTTTCAACACATGAACAATATGATCTCCATTCATTCATTTATAAGAGCAACTGGCCTGTTCAGTTTGTCACAAGTATAATATCAGAGTATAAGCATAGTTCCCGATATTCACTCGGGATAATAACATTAATCCAAAGGTTTATACAAGGTATCATTGCCCATGTCAGTATCCATACCGGGGATTACACAAAACTATAATGATATGATTTATTCAATATGTACATTTATCCAAAATGATAACCAGTTCAGTATAAACCAAAATATCTAACTAAGACTACCACCGGCAATCCTAATCGCCCTTATCCACTTGCTTGTTCCTCGATCCACTTGCCCTGTCTAAAAATGTTATTTGAAAAGAATGAGATTCAAAAGAATACCAATAGCAACAGTTTACTAATATGATGCATATGTACAAAGCAAGTAAACATATATCATAATGCAACAATCAATATTTGAGGTAGGGCACACAGCCATATCCCCTTCACTGTATACAAGGCCGGGCTTTCGCCACGTCCCCTTACTATATCTGTATTCAAGGCCAGGCTTTCGCCACGTCCCTTCAACTGTATCTGTATTCGAGATCGGGCTTACGTCACGTTCCCTTCACTATATCTGTATTCAAGGCCGGGCTTTCGCCACGTCCCCTCACTGTATTCAATGACTAATGCAAACAAGCAATGCAATATACATAATATAAGATAAAGTGTCACTACCTTGGTCTTTTTGTTCTTGAACAGGCACGGCCTTCTACTTCCCGGGAAAATATCGAATCCTAAAATCATAATTAAGGACGATTCATTACCACTTAGTCCAATTCTCAATACTATCACAATACTTATTTTAGTTATCATTACTGTCTCTTAAGCACTCATATATGCCTCTAATAAAAGCCCTAAAGGGTTGGAAGAACTACCCTAGGGATCCCTTTTAGAAGCACAAACATTGACATTTTTTTCACTGTTTCACTCAAGTGAAGATGGCCTCACTCGAGTGATTGGGCACTGATACTCAAGTGAAGACGACCTCACTCGAGTGGTGGTACGGTCTACACTTGGGTAACTGAGAGTGAATGATAGCGAGTGAACACCTGAGAGCACAAGGACTTTTTTAGAGATTTCAACACTTGAGCATACTGGACCTTACTCGGGTGATAGCCAAATGCTTCACTCGAGCACAAGGGAGTGAAGTCCAGGAAGTGAGGACCTGAGAGCAAATGGAATTTCAAAGGAAGAGAAGCACTCGAGCACAAGGGAGTGAAGTCCAGGAAGTGAGGACCTGAGAGCAAATGGAATTTCAAAGGAAGAGAAGCACTCGAGCACTGGTCTTTGCACTCGAGTGAGACGGAATGCTTGCGAGTGTAAAGGCACACTCTTGCACTATTGCAGAAGTGAAACACCGAAACTGAAAGGAAAACGAAGAATTTCACTGAATCACTCGAGTGGAGTCCAACCTCACCCGAGTGATGTTCATCCTTCACTCGAGTGAGCCCCAGATCACTCGAGTGACCATATCAGAACCCATAAAACGCAGACACAATGACAGTTTTCCAGAATTTTTACCAAAAGCTCCCAATGGACCCAAAACTTCAACCAAAGCTATCCCCACATAAAAACACTCAAGGAATCCAAATAAACCATCAGAATATCCAAATTCCTACTCAATTAACATGCTTTGGTTTTGGGTAACAATGAACACTAAATTTCCAACATTTATAAACTTAATCGTTCACCTCCAATCAATCCTATTTATCCATACACATTCCAAATATACAATTTCCATACCAATAACATGCCAAATGTCCAATGATCATCATTTTTCGAAAATGGCCAATAAATCCCAGAAATTCAAAATTAATCCAAATGGCACAAAACTTAGATAGATAGGTTTCTCAAACCTACCTTAACAACTTTCTCAAAGAAACTTCTTGATTCTCCAACTTTCAAAATCCTTTAGGATCACAAACCAATACCAATGGACAAACTACAACCATAGAAATGTAGCTCATCACTCAAGGAACAACTTTAGAGAAGGAAGTTTGAGCAATGGAGATCATTTTCTTACCTTAAAGTGAAGCTTTTTCTTTCTCTCACTTCTTTAACAATGGAGGACGAATTTGGAGAGAGAAGAGGGAGGTGGAAGCTTGAAGATGAAGGGAAATGATGATCTCTACTCCCTCCCTATTCAAGAGGGAAGATGGGAGAGAGAAATTATTTTAAAAAGATACATTTGACTTTTCTATGCCTTCTCTCATTCTATGAGCTTGCCAAGTGTCCTTCTCTCATTGGTCCTCACACACTAAGCCACTAATTAGCTTATCTAATCCCTCAATTAGCCATTTAATCATACTTCTCATTTCCTCTTAGTTAGTAATTAATTTCCCCTTTAATCACCAACTTAAGGCCAATAATTCCATTCTATCAATTTTCTATCAATTATGACATATTAGATAATATTGTCACAAATACACATTAATTCAACTTTAATCCACAATTACATTCTCAATAATTCCCATTAGCTCTTAATCAAAATTTGGGGTGTTACAGGGAAATTAATAATCAAGAACAGGAGGATGACATTATACATGTCTCATCCTTGATCGAAATAACATGTGACAAAAGAGACGTGAGATGGTTGTATGACAGGTTGCATCGTGTTAACGATCATTATATGAATTAAGTAGTTGTAATGTCTTGCTAAAGGCTGCTTACAACTTGTGGGTTGTACATTTATTGGCTCACTGCCAACTTCGTATAGGCCTACAGGGTCGCACATAAAAATGACTCAGCACGAGACAATGTTTAATATAGGGTGGACGAATTTTATATTTATATATATAATTCGTGAAAATAGAATTAATAATATTATATATATATATATAAATATATATATATATATATATATATATATATATTTTGAAATTTAATATTATTATAATATTATTATATTAGTTTTAAATTTAATTTTATTAAGATAAATTTAATTTAATAACTAACATTATAGAGATATAATATCTTAGATTTAATTTATGAAGATAAATTAAATCTATTGGCTCTTTATTTGGATTAAATAAATAGATTAAATTAAAAATATTTGACATATTTAATTTAAAATTAATTTATTTAATTAGCTCATCAAGATAATTAAGGGTTAATTAATTTTGAAATTAATCAAGATTAATTTTGAAATTTGAATATAGCCCTCATGGGTTATAAGAATGATAGAGCAGAAAAACTCATGTATGGATGAGAATTCAGAGCCGCAAGGATACCCTAGGAGACATTGGAGGCGCTAGCACGCAGTCTGTGTTGGAGACCCATTCATGTGGATACCGGTAGAGGGAGTAGATTTGAGGTGTTGGCTCCTAAAGATTGAAAACCCTAAATTGAAAGAAGTACAAATCTTTCTAACTCTATTTAAACGCCATTGATAGATCCGCAACTGGATTGACGAAATTTTAAACTTTTGTTGTTTCTACCAATCCTAATAGTGGCAAACCAGGTTCATACAAGAATTTCTTGTCCTGTTAACTGTATGTGAACACCCTATTTTGTCCGGGCCCCACTCAAAAATACAAAAATAATTGATGATGATTGATGTCCAAATTGACAATCATCATTGAAAGAAAAAAAAATATAAAAGAAAAAAGAAAAAAATAAGAAAATTCTCCTATTAATGATGATCGGTGTCCAGATTGGTGATTATCATTAAAAGGAAAAAAATTAAAATAAAAATAAATCCTCTCATCAATGATGATTAATATTGTCATTCATTAAGGGAAAATAATAAATAAAAAAATGAAAAAAAAAATCTCATTTATGTTGATAGGTTTAAATTAGGAAACTATTTGTAGGGAAAATGAAAGAAAAAAATAAAAAAAATGAAAATAAGAAAAATAAGAAAATCCTCCTATTGATGATGATTGGTGTCCAAATTGGCAATCATCATTGAAGGAGAAAAAATAAAAAAAAAATTAAAATTAAAATAAATCCCCACATTGATGATGATTGACATTGTCATTCATTAAGGTAAAATAATAAATAAAAAAAAGAAAAAAAAAATTAAAAAAAATCTTATTTATGTTGATAAGTTTAAATTAGGAAATTACTTGTGGGGAGAATCATAAAAAAATTAAAAACAAAAAAAATCTCTACTAATAGTGATTAGGTCAAATTAGGAAGTTTTATCAATAGAAAATACAAAATAAAAAAAAATCCATTGATGATGATTGGGTCAAGTTAGATAGTTCTTAACATAAAATACAAAAAAAATAAAAAATAAAAATTCAAAAAAGAAGGAGCATTTATAAAGAAAATCCTACCTTGAGACTATAAATATGGGAGCAAGGATTGAAGCAAGACACACAAGAATTTTGGGAGAGTAATGAGGTAAGATCAAGAGTTTGGTGCACTTGCTTTCGATTGTCTCATTGAGGTATCTCACATATTGTTGCTGGACATGTGGCATTTGGATCAAGAGGTATGTGCTACCTTTATCTTCTTATGATTCTAGGTGTCATACTTAATAAATATAGGTAATGTGATTGTACTTGCCTCTTGTTTATTCTGTGGTTATATCACTCTATCCTTGTTATAGTGGGATTCAAATCTTAAAAGGTACATGCTTTTACCATGTCTTTCTTGATTTTCTTGTCATCTTGAATTTTCTACTATGAATGATATAATGAGAATGCACTTCTTTTTTTCTTTGCAGATAAAAATGTTTCAAATTTTTTTTAAAAATTCTTTTCTTAAAGTAAATGAATTTGGTTTCATATGAGATAATAAAAAAAAGCCTTTTTAAAAAAAGTAAAAAACACAAACCAAACAAAAAAATATTTTTCTCAAATAAATTAAATAAAAATTTTTTCTAAAAAACACCAACAAAGTGACACGCATTTCTACTCCCCGAACTACGTAGGCTTTGATCCCTCTAAAGGGTTCGTAGACCCTAGGTTCTCATCCTAGGTCAAGTCCAACTTTGTAAATAAATATATTTCCTCCCTTATTTTTTATTTTTTATTAGTCTTACTTTATTTATTTTTGTGAATATGTCTCTTTTTAGGTAATTATAATAAAATTAAAGGCCATATTCATTTTTAAATAATTAGCTTAGGGTAACCATTCTTATGAATGGGTGTTGTGGGGTGCCTAACACTTTCCCCATACACAAACGACTCTCAAACCCTAAATGGTTTTTGTAGATCAGTTTTCATTTTTAAAAAAATTTTCCAAAATTATCCTTTTTCAAAATTTTGGTGGTGGCTCCTTATTTTCCAAATTTTGGGCGCTACAAGGTTCATACAAGAATTTCTCGTCCTGTTAACTGTATGTTAGAAAACATTTGAAATTAATTGAGAGTAATAAACATGTAGAAAATATGTTCTTTTTCCAAATATGCTTTTATTTATGCATGGGTAAAGGAGAGAGTATAATGATGAGAAAAATGATGAAAGTGAATGAATGGTGAGAAGAAATTGAAAGGTAAAATGAGTAAAAAGAATATTTATTATTCATACAAAGTTAAAGAGAATCTTATAAAAGGGGACAAACCAATTAAAAATGCTCGCTTTTATTTTCCCATGTGGTGCAGGTAGGTGCTAACGATGTTCAAATCTCGAGGATAAAATTTATTGAATGGGGGAGAAATATAATATCCTGAATTTTAGGATTAGAGGCTTGAGAATAAACTTGAATTAAGTGAACTGCTAAGCCCTAGTTTTGTAAAGGTCCCAGGAATGAGGATTTGCTACCAATGTATTTTTCCAGCATGCCAGTCTTCTTATAGCAATTTTTAAATGGGCAAATAATGTTCAAAAATTGTAAAATTTTACAGGATGAAAGTAGATATCTTAAGTTTTAATTTGATAGATCATATAGGTCATTTGGAGCTATACACAAAGAGCTATGAATTTTTGAAATTAGCCTAGTGAAACTGACCAATTTCTAAAGATTTAAATTCAGGGAATGTTGAGCTTCCAGTTGGCTAAAGACTATATTTTTTCTTAAAACTAGACTCAATAAGGGTTTCATAGCCTTTGCAATCATTCCAATTGAATTTCTACAAATAAAGTTATGATTTTTCAAAGTTCGGTCATAAATTCGGCCAGCTTTTAGCCAAGGTGCAAAAATGGCAAAATTGTATGGACAAAATAGTCATTTGGCTAGAAAAAATCCAAATCCCATTTTTCCCTTTATTGGTGGATATTTGCTACCAAAATATTAAAGGAGAAGGAAGATATTTGCTTGGATACAAATGGTACCAAGTGTCATTATTTTGAGCCACGTAATTAAATAAGACTTGTTAAAGCTAAGAGCACATGTGCAATTAGCATAAAATATTATATCTTGGCCAATTGGTTAAGATAATTAAATGAAGCCTTTTGGTTTATGAAGGAGAATTGGTTCAAATCAAATGGAAGGTTTCTGACATAATTAGGAAGAGATAAGCCCAAGTACAAAAGCCATGTCGTAAATCATTGTTGTGAGACTATATGACCTAGCAACTTAACCTCTAAAAACCAAATCTCACATTTACTTAGATTCTAGTATGTCAGTATAGTTCAGTCGGAAACGTTCAGTACCTCAGTTGGATTCCACTTGGCCTTCGTAGTAACACACAATCATTCATAGAAGATGTGATAAATAAATATGCTAAGTACCAGTTCATGCAATATTATACTAATACATAACTCAGTTCAGTCAGAAATGTGTTCAGAGCCAACTACTGTTGCATACATAATTCCATACCTCAGTCCTTGACTAGGCATATCAGTGTACCCGGAGGCACTGCCCGAAAGCACTATTTATTTGTGTACTCAGAGGCACTGCGTATCAAACATATTATAGAAGATGGCATACACAAAGCATATAAATATTCACATAGTATATGAAGGATAGAGTTACTACATTGGCCTTTCCTGGATAATATTTTATCTCTAATCTTCCCTTGGTCTGTGTTCTGTTGCATCTCTCGCAGCTCATTACTATGATTCTTGATCATTGATCCTTGTTTGATATTCTACTAACATGTCCAAGATTTACTATATTGAGTCAAGTTTTAGCTTCTGGACCCTGCCCAGCATCTGTATCTCTTAATCTTACCATCTTTGTGTTTCACTGCTTGGAAACAAGGAAGAAGTAAATTCCACATAAACCAAGGGCATATCTGTCATTTCATAATGTTTTGGGTACACAGATACCCCAAAATCAACATATCACAGATGTTTACAGTAGTCAGGGAAATCCTGTAATAACATACAGCCTCTGAACTATTGTACAACATGTGCTTGCCCTTTTTCATAACCTGACATAATATATGCAACAACTTCCCAGGGGATCACCCATCATGGCATTTCCTTGGATTGAGTATGCTTAACTTTCGTGTACCCGTGTCAAAATGCAGTTACCGGCTCTATCTGCTCCTGACCATCGGTACCCTGAAACTGCCATTGTCTCAAACATCATGCCAGCTGCCTCCGGCTGACTAAATACTGTGTCTGTACCCTGACCTTGGATGTACCCGCTTTCTCGGGTTTCACAATATCTTTGGACAATCCTCAGTCTGGTATTGTACTACTTATTGCCCTCAGGTATTCCCTACATTTTTGAGGCTGATTCATAGAAAAGGGATAGTTCACTTCTCTAGTACTCCATTTAGTGTATATCTCCTTTTATTATGTAATAAGGACCTTATCAGTATACTATCATGTTGCCAAAACTGCCACTCTGTCAGAACTGTTTTGGGTTCCTCCAGAACCGCTTTGAGCTCTGATACCAAAATGTCACACCCTTACTTATTTTAATTTGCAGTGGAATATTATTGCGTGGTTGGGTGGGCAATACATGAATAGCAAATATATACTGATATTATATGCATAATTACAAAAATTCCCCATAGGGGTTCGTACATGATAATTACAATCAATGTAGCCGCACAGGGCTACTTGGGTGTCTAAACCCATCCCAGTGAAATGAAGACATCTTCCTGTCTTCGTTCCACCACTTCAATCCTCCTGTGTAGTTCTCTTCTCTTATCACTGCGTACCTTATGTATTCACCTGTCTAAATTGTTGGTAGGAGAGGGTGAGATTCGAGAGAATCTCAATAAGGAAACAGTTGCCATAATGCACGCATGATAGATGCTATGTGCATTGTAACCCCCTTCATGACCAAGGCCGAGATTTTTGTTCATAAAAGGTGATTAGGTTGAATTAGAGACCATAATATGGTTTGGGATTTAATAAAGTATTCATTTTCCCAAAAACCGGGCTTGCAAAAACTTTTCTAAAATATATTCAACAATGGTCTCATATCAACAATCAGTATACAAATGGCCTGTACAATTCGATTCCATTTATACATATCAGAGTGCAATGTAAAATCCTGACACACTTGAGTTCCATTTAATAAATAAGGGTTCTACAAGGCACAATGCCCATAATTCATTTCCCTTATCCAGGGGATTACACAAACTATACTACAATTCTAATATATACAATGGTTTCCCAATAAAATAATCCAAAATACAATATGATAACCAAAACCAAAATACACTCCTAGCTTGGAGCTTCAACCGCCCTTCGTCACTGCTTTTCCTTTGATCCTTCGGCCCTGTCTAAAAATTATTTTTGGGAGAGTGAGATTCTAAAGAATCCCTATAGTAGCAAATCACTCATAGTATGCACAACATCAAAGAATGAAAGTAAATCATCTATATAACACATAACAATCACAACAACAGTTGCAACGGCCAGGGTAGGTATCATGGGCATCGCCTCTCCTACGACGGCTTACGCTGAACTGCTTGCTGTATTGCACACCCACATGAACATATCACATATATCACCATAGCTAGGATCTATATAAAACATTTCACAACACTCAGCCCCACGGGCTGGATATTCAAATAGGAATCCATGATTCCATAACGCAGCCTCGGCTCTTACAACGGCAGATACAATGGCCGGGGTAGGTATCATGAGCATTGCCCCCTACGACGGCTCACGCTAAACTGCACGCGCTGTAATGCCCTATGGCCGATAACATATTCACAATGATAAACATGCATACCAAGTATCATACACAAGATGAGAGAAGAGTCACTACCTTGGTCCTTCCGGGCGTATTCTGGCACCAGTCTCTCCCGAGTAGGGCAAATGTCAAATCCTAGAATCATAATTAAGGACAAAGAGTTATGCTCTATTTTAAGACTTAATTCACTTCATAACACTTAAATTTGGTTATCATAATTGACCCTTAAGAGGCCACAAATGCCTCTAATAAAAGCCCTAAAAGGTTGGGAAACAATAGGTTGAAGATCACTTTTCAAAAACTCAAAGTCCTGGAACACAGGGGTTGTCTGTGGCCAGCCCACTCTTGGGCCGCGGCCAAAATATGGTCAGAAGGTCACTGGCCGCGGCCAGCCACCATGGGCCACGCCAAAATTAGGACAGAAAGGTTTGGGCCGCGGCCAAGAAATTCCCTGATTCTTGGCTGAACTTCCAAAAATCATAACTAATTATAGAAAAATCGAAATGAGTTGATTCCAAAGTCAAATGAAATTTATTTAAGTCTTCTTTACTGGAAAAATATGAACCATAACTAGAAATCATCACACAATTCCAGAATTACAAAAAACTCAACACTACTCCAAAACAGAGTCCAGTTTTTGTCCCAAATTTTAGAAAAGCATAACTCTCAGTTAAAAAAACAAAATGATACAAATTATATTTCCATTTTGAAGCTTGGGATGTCAAATTTAGGACTGGAAAGTTTCATGATTTTCTAACACCATTTGGTCATTCAAAACGTTCGTGCAAACTAACTACCCAGAACAGAGTTCACACAAAACAGATTTCCAATTTTCTACCAAAGTGTCTAACGACTCCAAAATCAATAACCAAACTTATTCCCATATAATTTTCCACAAGGAACACAATGGAAACCTCAAAATGACCAAATCACAACCCATTGATATGCCCTGTTTTGCCCAATGCACAAAAACTAACACAAAGTGACCAAACTTCACATTTAAGCTTCAATGCAATTCTATCACTTCAAAACACTAAACAAGGCACCATTTCCATAACAATAACATACCATACTCCCCCATGACCCTAAATCATGAAAATTAGGGCAAATTTTCTAGAAATTCAAGGTCCAACAAATGGCAACAAAACTTATATGAAAATGAAGCTTTCACTCACTTCAACAACTTTCTCAAAGGGATTTCTTGGTTCTCCAAACTCCAAAATTTCTTGATAGCTCAAACACCACCAAATGGACAAACTAAAACCATGGAATTGAAGCTCTCAACATAAGAAACAACTTTATAGAAGAGCATTTTTCCATTAGAAGCCATTTAGAGGGTCAAAAGCTTACCTATTTCACCAAACTTCTTCCTTTTTTTGCAGAAATGGAGGACAAATTTGAGAGAGAAAGAAGCTTGAAGAAGAGAATGATGAGACTTCCCATGCCCCCATACCCTTTAATTTTGAAAATAGGGAGGGAGAGAGAAGAAAATATTAAATAAAGCCTATTTGACTTTCTTACACTCTCTTACTTCATCTCATCTTGACACTTGTCAGCATTTAATTGGCTCTCATAAAGTAATTACCCAATTAATCACCTTAATTCCTCCATTAGCCGTTTTAATTTCACATCTCATTTTTTTCTTAGTTAGTAATTAATTTCTTCCATTAATTACTAATTTATGGCCATGCTTTCAATTTCTCAATAATTATGGCATATTAATTAAAATTGCCATAAAATACATAATAACTCCAATTTAAATTCACAAATTATTCTCAATAATCATCATTAGCCCTTAATCAAAATTTGGGGCGTTACATGCATGACATGTTAGCTTTAACTAGATGCATGCCCCATAATAACATTTCTGCATGCTTAATGTTTCATCCAACAAAACTATAGCCAAAGTATAAACAGAAACAGAGCTTCATTTATTCAAATATGCTCTACACAGTTAAGTAAAGCAATCACATACATCACTACACAAGCAAAGATATTAAATACATACAAGTAAGGTAAGTCCCCTACCTTTGGTCTTTGAGTCTTTCTCTTGTACCTTTCCATTAGTCAATGTTCTGTGTCCGGCTTGGGCTACTGTCCGATTCTAAAATCCTAAATGTAAAAGAATTAGGTTAAAACCCATACATGTACCACTTTAGAGACTTCCAAAGTGTTTTTGGTGGTTATATTAGTCTATATTGAAAAATTACCAAAATGACCCTAGGGACTCAGTCCCAGCCCAACCGTACCCAATCCGACCATACTTTTTCACAAATTTTAACCCAGACTATTCTTACATCTTTTCGCCTAAGGAATCCATTTTTGGCCTCAGAATTAGCAAATTCACTGCCAAACGAAAAAATGCCCTTGGCAGCCCCTAATTTAGGGTTTCAGGGGCATTTTAGTCATTATGCTTTTTAGGGCTTTTCTGGAAAAGTGTTCAACTATAACCCCACCTAATTTTCCCTCCTAAACATAATGGAATCATCAGATTATCAAAAATCTAGTCCTAATCTCCTATTCTTGACCTGGCCGAAACTTATAATACTCCGAGGAAAATTGGGGTTTTCGAATTTTGACCTCAAAGCCGTACTCCTTTCTACTCCTAATCACTTTATTAACTACTTAATTACATTCTAAACATGATTTATACCAAATTTGGGCAGCATAACAGCTAGATTTCATCATTTCCCAAATTTTACAAATCACATAAATCAATCACAAATCCACCGATTAAACTAACCACAGCAACAACAATAATTTGATGTTTAGGAACTTACCTTTGATTTCTTCTTGGTGTTCTCTCCTAGTCAAAACCCTAGCCTCCATAAACCTTAGGATTTTGCTTCCTAAACACCATAAATCATGTAGAAGAACAACTTAGAGGAAGGATTACACTAATTAGAGGCCAAAGTACCAAAGAAATCAACTTACCTTTGCAATTTTGCTTCTCCTTCCCTCTAGAAACTCAGATGCTCACTCCCTCTCTAACTCTCTTAATGGCTAACATGAATGGTAGGAGAAGAGGAAGGGAAATGGTTTGAAATATCTTATGTTTTTCTCTTAATTATTTAATTTCCAAAAATACCAAACTTTTGACTTTTGTGTATATGACTTATCTACATGAAACTTGGTGTCATAAGCCCAATTGTAATTCAACTAATATTTCCTTTCCATGGTCCATGATAAATGACGCCCTAAGGGTCCATTAGAGCAGCAAAATTGGCTGATGGGTTTATCCCAAAATTACAATGTTGCCTTCACATTTTTATTCCAATTTCAGATTTAATGGCAATTGTAACCCCCTGCCTTAATTAGCGTAATTAAGATTCGATAACGCATAGTAAAACGGGGTTAGAGACCGTCAGATAGTTCAAAAATTATTAAATCACCCACTAAGTAGTGGGGACTTCTTGTTTTTTTTTAAATTTTCAAAACTTCTTTCCTATTCCGGTCTCAAGTTCAATTATCGAATATAATCACATGGGCAGTTAATTTACATTCATTCGTATCCAAGTATATAACCAAAAATCCTGGCAACCCCCGGGTTCCATTCATTCACAAAAGGGTTAAAATTCCCATAGAGGGGATTACACAACTATATTCAACTAATAATTACAACACAAAATAATTTACAAAAACTCTGTCCAATATGATTAACCAATGTATCCCAAAAGAAAATGTCCCTACAGGGTTCTAACCACTCTGAGTCGTGCGCTTCTCCTTGGAGCCACTCGCCCTATCTGAAAGGTTAGTTTAAGGAAAGAGTGATATTTAAGAGAATCCCAGTAGTAACAAAACATTTATACCACACATAAGCACACAGCATGTAAGCAAATCATCATACAGCAGCATCAGCACAAATCACACTCCACGCTCATCCCCTTTCTCCGCCGGGATGGCACACTGTCCTAACCTGAACCGTTGTTAGCTACTCAGGGACTATTGGCGTGGCAGTGCATACACATAGCCTTATGGCTATATAGCTATCCGGCTTTCACAAATGGCCCGTCGGCCTTCACAAATAGCCTTTCAGCTTTTCACATAATCACAAAGTCACACATCATCTTCATCCCCTTTCTCCGCCGGGAAGGCATACCGTCCTAACCCGAACTATTGTTAGCTACTTAGGGACTATCAAAATGACGGTGCTTACACATATTCACAATGTCGCAGCATACGAATTTATCACAAATCAATGATAATACACACATACAATGCATCACATGTGGTACGAAAGAAAAGTCACTACCTCGTTCCTTCCTAACGTTTGCTGGCTCAGTAGGCTCACGAGGACGGCAGATATCAAATCCTATAAAAATAGGGACAATAGGTCAATCTCTTTTCCAAGTTTCCAAATCTCGTAATACTTTATGTTGGTTATCATTTAGACTCTTTAGGTGGCTATAATAGGCTTAAACATATCCCCAAAGGGTTGGAAGAAACTACCCAAAAGATACCTTTTTCGAATACAAAACACCAATTTTGGCCTGCCTTACTCGAGTGACAACCACCTCACTTGAGTGATGCCCACAATTGTGCTCGAGCACCAGCGAGTGAAACACAGGAAGTGTTTGCCTGAGAGCAAAGATCACTTCCAGGCAAGACCTCACTCGAGCACAGGGAGCTACACTCGAGCAATAACTTCAGGTGCACCCGAGCACCAAGAAGTGAGGCTCAACGAGTGACTACCTGAGAGCAACCATAAATTCCAAAGTCTTAAACTCACTACCACACTCGAGCATGCCCATGCTCACTCGAGCAGAATCATATCTCACTCGCAAGTCAGGAAGTATGCTCCCGGTTTCTTCCTAAAGACTTAACCAAAATACCCAAAAATTCTCACCGTGCTCGAGTGAGATCTTCCCTCACTCGAGTGATGCCTATCAGATGCCAAATCGCAGCAACTGATATGGTTTTCCAGAATTGACCAATTAGCTACCAATGGTCCTAAAACTCATACCACAACTCATTCTCACTTGTTTTACCACAAGGAACCCATTGGCAACCACAAAACAACCGAATTTCACTCAATCAACACATTCTCAACTCTAGTTCACAAAACCACACAAAACCACAATTTGTCAAGTTTCTTCATTCAACTTCAAATCAATCCCAACCAACTCCAAGTATCACAACCTATCAAATGAACAGTGACACTCTATCCAAATCCTACATTTCACTTTACATCATATTTAGGGTACAATTTCAGAATTTATAAAACTTAACTAAAAATCATAACATGTATACCAAAATTCATCAAAAGCTTAACTCTTAAGCTTGCTGAAATCAAAACCTTAATTCCACCAACTTTCAAATTTTCTTAAACCTCCAACCACCATAAATCACAATTCTGAGAACATAGCAAAGGAGCTCTCAATCTCTTGAACAAACTTAATGAATAGGCTTTAAACACAAGAAGGCAATTACCTATCCAAAATCAAAATTTTCTCTTCCTCCTTCTTGCTCGATCTCAGCGAAAATGGAGAGTGATAAGAGAGAAAGTGAGAGATGATGGTGAATGCATGAGGATCACAACTTTCCCCACACATACACACACAACCGACTTGGAGGAGAGAGGGAAGAGAAAATGGGTTTGAAAGTTTGACTTTGATCCAAGGGTCCTTATTTTGCCACTTGGCACCATCTCATTCTTCCTACCATAATTTCCTATGAAGTTGCATGCATAGGATTCCACCTCTTGTTCTTTCAATCCTAACCATTGATCTTGATTACTAAGGAGTTTTCTCTCCCGTAACTGACCAATCGGTCGGTAAATTTACCGTTTTGCCCTTGATTGTCACAATGCTTAATAAACCATTGCTAAGCACCTTTATATCACATTGCACAACATATACTTTAAATGTGCTTAATTAACATTAATTACACCACTTGGAAGTTATTAATCCTTGGTTACAATTCAGGATATTACAGCAATTCTGGCATATTTTCTGCCCAAACTGTGAAAAATCATAACTTTATTTGTAGACATCGAATTGGAACGATTCCAAAGGCTATAGAACCCTTATTGAGTTTATTTTCAAAAAAAATATAGCCTTTTGCCAATTGTGAAGACAGAAGGTATGCTAAGAACAAAGAAGAGAATTGCACAAGATGAATGCAGTGGTGGAACAAAGATGTGAAGATGTCGACATTTCATTGTAAAGGGTTTGGACTACCTAGTAGCCCTGTGAGGCTACATTAATTGTAATTATTATATACAATCCTTGCAGGGAATTTCTGTAATTGAGCACTTTTTATCAGTATATTTATTCTATTCTTGTGTGCCCACTAAACTACGCGAAAAGACACTGAAAAATATGAAAATAAGGAAAGGACTTGACAACCACCACCACCACCACCACCAATAATAATACTGATTTTTTTTTTTCAATTTTCAATTATTATTTTCTTATTATTATTCCTTTCCTAAACTTAAAAACTTCTACTTTAATTTAAATCCCACAAATGATATATCCAATTGATATCTTATAAAATCTCAAGAAAATCACTTTAAATTAGCATTGATAACTCCTCAATTATATCAAAAATATATCTCAAATATATTAAAAATGGGGAGTTATCATATCTCTTGGCACATGGTCATATGCTTTTTCCCAAATCAATGAAAACCATATGCAAATCTCTTCCTTTGTTCTGATACTTTTATATTAGCCCCCTTAGTAAATAAATCGCTTCTGTTGTAGATCTTCCCAGCATAAATCCAAATTGATTCTAAAAAACACCACTCTCCAACCTCAACCTGTATTTAATCACCTTTTCCCACAATTTCATTGTATGACTCATAAGCTTAATTCCTCTGTAGTTTGCACAATTTTGAATATCACCTTTATTCTTATAAATAGGGATCAAAGTACTTTTTCTCCACCCATTGAACATTTTCTTGAATCGTAAAATCTCATTAAATAACTTAGTAAGCCACAACACACCCTTTTCACACAAACATTTCAAATAAGAGATATGATTATGGCCTTTTTGCCATTAGCCTTGGGGTCCACAATCAAAAATTAATCAAGGATTGTGTATATGCAAACTTAGGATCGTTCTCTCTTCTCAAGTAGCCTTTTATTGAATCCTAAGTAATTTAAATGCCATCTAAATACAATGAAAACAAGGGAAATTTTGTTTTGTGTTTCTCAAATTAATAACTAAAAGAAGAATGCAATTTAATTAAATGCTAAAGCTACTATTTTTGGTCTTTTCTTTATAAAATGGAATGGTTAATGGAGTATGAATGAAGTGAATTCTCTCGAGAAATTGGTTCAATGGCTATCCTTACTCACTAAATGATATGAGAGTTTGAAATTCATCAAGTCTTAATTAAAAACCCTACATAATCTCATTGGGTTTAACACTCTTAATTAATAGCTACTCCTACGATCACATTCATAGCTATTGTTTAGAAGTATTATTCAAGAACCACTTGATGTGTGAAATGGATTGAATTAATGCAACTGTTTCCTCTAATATGAATGCATAATCATGACACTCAAATTAACCTAAATTAATTACACAAACTAGTAATCACATAGCAAGCATAATCTCATTGAATTAATAGGAAATACATAACATTAAATAATCCAATCACAATAATTTCAATCCAAACACAATATAAGTAGTCTTAGTTCAACAATATGGAGTTCAAGTAACTTACAACTAAATCCTACTGAAACTACCTTAGAACATAGCTAGGAATTACAATAGCAACAGAAAATTAATAAAGGAACTAAGAAAAATAACTCCTCATTGAAGCTCTTGAACTTAAGTCAATTCCCCAATCCTCAAGAGTTGAAATCTTAGCCACTCATCAGAACTTTAATAGCAGTGATAATAACTTGTTTGGATCTCTGAAAATCCATGAAAATTGAGCTTGCCAGAATTTGGAAAGCCTCATCGGAAACTAAAAATCTTCGCCAGAAAACTCAAAGTTCATCGGAAAATTCAAGAATCTCGCTGGAAGATTCAGTATCTTATAGGAGCTCATAGAATAAACCGATGAAGGAGGATATTGTAGTGTTAGAGTGGGAAGAGTTTTCAGAACTATAAAGAAGAAGCTCACTGGCAATGAGAATAGAGAAGAAAATTTGACGGAGGTTATAGTGATGTGAGAATGAAGTTAATGGTGGAGAGAGAGACGAATGAGAAGCTGGTGGTGAAACTCGACTCTGGCCATGGTGAAAACAGAAGATGATTGGCACTGTAGGTGAATAGGAATACCGATGATGGTGAGAATCATGACAGTGGTTAGAGGAGGAGCAAGTCCAATCAAGATTCTCTCCTCTGAACTTCCAGAAGGCCCCACTCTTCTTTATCTCCCTAATTTGTAATCTCTGAAACTCAATGTCATAGGACACTCTGAGCTCTGAATAGTCAACCTTCACCAATAGAGAAGAACAACATCAATGGTGAGAGGAAGGAAGTCCTCAACGGTGGCGTGGCTCTCCATCTTTTTCCTTCTCTTTTCAAGCTCTCTCTATGATCTCAAGCTCTCCTATATGTTTTTTCTCTCGCGATGCTCCTACACCCCCAAATTGCTCTGAATGTGTCGAGGAAGAGGAAGAAAATGCCCTAGGGACTAGATTGAAAAGATACAAAAGTTCATGGAGGGACTAAAGTATAACTTTTTGAAATGTTTGTGGGGCTGAACTATAATTTCCAAAATATCTGAGCCATTTTCTGTAATTGTCTCTAGTCCCTTTTCTTCATTAATTTGCAATTTTCCAGAAAGTTTAGGGACCTTTTCTATAATTGTCCCCAGTCCTAAAAAATATTAATTCCAACTTCAATTGACATTTTCCAAAATCTCCAAATTTCTTCTTAAACACCTACAACGTAAAATTAAGCACAAGGTAACATCAAAAATCAAAGAAATCATTTGCATGAATAATTAACAAATTATGACCATTTTGCCCCTAATTGCACTTAATTCAATATAAATGTCTCTAACTCAAATTAGTGCTTGATCATGTAATAATGTTCTAGAAAATGCATTAAAAATCCCAACTTAATTATGAAGAATCATATAAAAATATGGTTCAATCAAGATACTCTTATGACATTGAACAATAATTACAACAATATATAATGAGTATTACATCATGTTTCTGCTTTATCATTGCTCAATAATAAAGGACACCAACACTGTAACTGCTTCTTTCGTTTCTACAACCACCACTGTCAAACCCCTTAGCATTTCGACATTTGTCAGAGTAATAAAGGCATAGTTTCAGGGCCAACCATTGTTAGAACCCTGACTTGTCCGTATCTTAGCTGGGCTCAAGACCACAGGCTAGGGAATGTACCTTCTTGGCACTATGTATCATAACTGGATCCCTTTTAGGTTGTTGGGGTGCTTGTGTTTTTCCCCCCGGACGGTACTTGTGCTTTTCCCGCACCAGTTAGATAATGTGTGTGCATAATAATACCACAGAAGATGGCATTCACAAAGCATATACAAGTTCATATAGTGTATAAAAGATAGAGTTACTACCTTAAATCCCTTTTCAGCTCATAATCTGTTCTGAACCCTGTCCCAGGTTGGGAAAACTCTCTGGTCCTAAAATTACAAGTTTACAAGAATTGAGTTATTACTCATTCATGGATTGTTCTAAACTCACTTTTTTTTGGTTATCTTAGCTTAAAGCTTCAAAATTAACAAAATACCCCTAGGGACCAGGTTCAAGTCCCTTTGTATCCGGTTTTTACTTTTCTTTTTAAGAAATAATGACCCGGGCTACTCTTACACAATTTTGTGTATAGACTCCATTTTTTTGGTCAAATTTACTGCCAAAAGACATATTTGCCCTTGACAGCCCTTAACTTAGGGTTTTAGGGATAATTTTGTCATTTCACATTCTAATGCTTTTCACACTTCATACTTAACATATACCCTACACAATTTGCCATTCTAAATACAATAGAAGGGTCAAATCAATCAAATTCCAGCCCTAACCCTAAGATACAGGTCTGGCACATGTCAAAAATTTGGAAGAAAATGAGTTTCATGAATTCAATCCACAAAACATCTTTCTTTCACTTGTAATTGCTTATTTAACCACCCAAACTCCTAATGAACATGATTGATGAAAATTTGGGCAGTAGAACCCCTTAGGGTCTCATCATCCTAATTTTACCAAATCAACAAACCAAGCCAATCAACAACCATAACAACATCATAATCAACAAGAGACAACAAGTATTCATGCTCACCTTGTTTCCCTTGATTTTCTTTCTCTAAAACCGTGGCACACTCTCCTTTTCCTCTTGAATTCTTGCTTATTACACATGTATTTCAAGATGAAATAGAGATTAGAGAGGATTTTCCATGAATTAGTAAGCAAGATCACATGAAATTTCATCAACTCACCTTAATCTTGAACTTGATCTCTTAAGCTCTCTTGTTCTTGCTCTCCTACTCCAACTCTCTCTCTCTCTCTCTCTCTCTCTCTCTTCTAATGCCAACCGAAAGTGAGCTTTTGAATGAAAGGGATAAGCTTCTCAAAATATCCCTTACCCCTCCTTAAAATATGTTATTTTATTATATTTTGAGCATGTGATTTTTTATGACCAAAGTCTTCATCTTTTTTTTTTTCAAACTTGGTCTCTCTCCTTTCTCTCTCTACTTGGACGTAAATGCATAGCCATTAGGAGGTTTAGTGAGTTCCCAAAATATCATCTCCACCTCCTTAGTTTATAATATTTTAATTGCAAGCTTTTCTACATGTTTATCCTTTAACTTTTCCTTTTCATCTTTTTGTTTTTGGGTCATATCCATTGTTTTCTCTTTCTCCATTTTGCTTGGCCGAAATCCATCAAGAAAAAGAAGAGAATTTGCTTCTTAAATCATCACAATTTTATCTCTTCAGTGTTACTTTTAATTTTCCTACAATTGTTGACTTTGCAATACTTAGTTTAGAACATTCTAACTCTTGTCATATTTATCCCAAATATTCATTCCCTTTGCTTCTTACTTTTAGACGTCCCATATATAAGAAAATGGGAAAAATATTGACTTTCAATTTTTATATATCCAATTGACAATTTTGCCATTACATTTGTGCATTTAATTTGGGCATTCTTCTTTTCCTCTCTATTTGGCCAAAAATCACAATTAATTGGGGCCAATAATGGGCTTTTTGGAAGACAAAAATTATGCTTTATGTCTTATAGTGGCCCAATTTTCATGTGGCCTTCACTAAGGGTATTTTTGTCATTTCAAGTGCACTAAAATTTACCATTTTATTCCACTAAATGTCACAAATATTTACAAGGAATCAGAGTGAATAAAAAGTGGGGTGTTACAACCATATTATCTGACACATTGGTCACACAATGTACCACAAATTTAGGCTCTTGAGCATAAAATGAATATTGAAAATGACTAATCCTTTTAGGAAATACCAACACCCCTGAAGTTTCAGCCATCTATTTGGTTCCGTTTCCTCTCACTGTTAATCTCCCAACCATTGATCTCAACCCTATTCCATTCACATTGTTCTTATCAATCACCACTTAATCAAAATTACCAAAATGCCCATCTAAATTCACAATTGGAACCTTCTTATTAGGATCCCAACTGAACATATTATTAACTGTATTTAACCCCATGATTTGACCTTTGACGGTCTTCAACACAATATTGGAATCACCTAAGAATAGGCCATTAGTGACATGAACTTGAACTGGGTCTTCCACTACTATACCTGTATAATCCAAGTAGCAATTATGTATTTTGGTTTGTGAATTTCCCGCTCGTTTCACAAGTATGCCTTTACCTCTGAAAGATGTTGCTTTGTTATAACAATGTACACCCGTGATCATATTAGCTCGGTCTCTTACTATAATCCCAATAGCCATCGCGAAAATAGCAACATCTATGATTGCGTTGTCTTTGCTAACATGATCAATGGCCATTCCTTGTTAGATTCCAAGATTTGATGATAACAAAAGGTAATTGTGTGCAAAGTATGTTTTTACAAGTTTAGACAATGATTGCAAAGTTACCAAATGCATATGGCAAAGTTTGGAGATGTCTGCTGTCAGTTTTTGCTGATGCACTTGAGCAACATAGATAACACTTGAGCATCAAGCTATTTTGTACTCGAGCACATGAAAGTAAGGGACTGTGAGTGTTTAGCCGAGAGTCATGCAAAACAGAGAAGCATAAGCACGCCCGAATGAGAGTACATGTACCCGAGTGATACATCAGCACGCGAGAGTGAGAAATCTAACTCTCTCAATTCTGATGCAAGTGCTGAAGACAAAGAGTATATTATAGAAGAATATTCTTCTTACTCGAGTAAGAGTAAGTATGCTTGAGTGAGGGCCCACATCACCTGCAAGTGCAAAATCACACTCTTGCTAAAATGGTATGCGAGTGTTGTCCAGAGACGTGGCCCATAGTGTAAACTACCAAGAGACTCGAGCATAGGATTTGTGCTAGAGTGAGGACCCACATTACTCGCAAGTGTGAAAATGCACTCTCTCAAATCATGTGGAAGTGCAAGTGTAAAACTAAAGAAAAAGGAGAAAGGATGGTATTGCACTCGAGTGAGCCCCTCGGTGCTTGGGTGAAGCTCTGCCATAAGTAAAAAATGCACCAGTCTTACAGCGTTCAATCTGAATATGGTTTAATGTTATTTATTCATATTATTTCCATTTATTATTATTATATAACATCATTTAACATATATTACAAGTGTGATACAGGTGTTTGAACGTTTGAGTTAGGAAAACACGGAGGAAGTCAAACAACGGCAGACAACATCATTGTGACCAAACCAAATACGTACCTACCACGTTCAAAGATTTCAAACGTATGCATGCTGTTCCACAGTAACATGCTCCGCTCCACAACGTTTAGTATTCAACGGGCAAAAACTACTTGCTATAAATACAGAGCTTCAGAGACCATCGATATAACCAAGAACAAGAATTCACACAAGCAAATTCACGAGTCTCTATTATTCATAGTTTCTCTGTATTCATATCGTTCTTCAGTGTTTATCATCTTTGCTCTATAAGAGAGTCTGTATATACTTTGAATTATTTTTTCATCTGATCTCAAGGTATTGGGACCTTGATAGGGTAGACGTCCTTACAAGAGAAGCAGTTGAGAGAATTCCTAGTAAAAATTTCTACTCATAAGACTTACAAGATACAAGCAGTAGAGAACGTTGCTACTCGTAAGACTTACAGTGGTATAAGCAGGAGAGAACGTTGATGCTCATAAGACTTGTGTACGTAAGCAAGTGAGAAAGGTCATAAGTTGTTTTTCTGCATGTAAGACTTGTCGTAAGGGGGAGAGAAATTTCTGAGTGTTAGAATATTTCTGCTCGTAGTCCATTCGAGGACGATTGTTGTTTAGTGGCATACTGAGAGCCCATTGAATCTTGGAAGCATAGTGAAAATCTCAGTAGGTCTTGATCTTTGAGGACTGGACGTATGGTTGGTTTTTGGGCCGAACCAGTATAACTCTCTGTGTACTAATCCTCTCAACTCTATTCTATCTACAACTATTGTCATATCACCACATTAAACAAAAAATTTATCATCACCCAATTCACCCCCTCTTGGGTGAAGCTTGCCTCTTTCATTTGGTATCAGAGCAAGGTCTTCTTTGAAGAGCCAACAGCTTGAGAAGGATTCGATAAATGGCAACAATGGGTGAAAATATTCTTCCAGACAGAGCTTCAATTACTAGACCTCCTGGTTTTGCTGGAGAACTTTTTTCGTTCTGGAAAGCTAAGTTCAAAGTGTTCGTGATGGTTAACGAATACGGTTTATGGAATGTGATACAAGATGGTGACTATGTTCCAATGAAGAAAATCGAAGATAGTGTCATCAAGAAGAGCCCAGAGGAGTTTGACGAAGATGACAAAAGGTTAGTAATGTTAAATAGTAAAGCTATTTTAATGATACAGAGTGCTCTCAGTCAAAAGGAATATTTTCGAATCAGTACTCTACCAACAGCCAAAGATATATGGGATGCTCTTGAAATTGCTCACGAAGGTACATCCGGAATCAAAGAAAATAGACTCAATACTCTAATTACAGAGTATGATCTATTTTGTATGAAACCTGGAGAAGGAATATCAGAATTCGAACTCAGGTACATTCATCTTGTTAATCAACTATCTGTGCTTGGGAAATCATTTGACCAAAATTCCCAGGTAAGAAAAATTCTTAATATTCTTACGAAAGAATGGGAAGCGAAGGTGACAGCTATCGAAGAAGCTAAAGGAGAGTCAATGAGATCTGTAGCTGCTATCTTTGGTAGCCTTTCTGAGTATGAAGGGAAGCTGAGATTCAAGAAGGAACTAGAAGAGTTTGATGATAAAAAGAAAAGAGGAGTTGCACTTAAAGCTATCAAGGAAGAAGAGTTTTCTGAAAATGAAGATGTTCCTAATGATGATGATATGGGAATAATCGTGAGAAAATTCAAGAAGTTCTATAGAAGAGGTCAAAAGAACTTTAAAAATTATCAAGGTGGACCAAGCAAGAAAGAAAACAAGGAACAACAAATAGTATGCTATGAATGTGGGAAGCCTGGACACATTAAGTCTGAATGTTTCAAAAATAAAGACAAGAAGAAGCAGAAGAAGAAAGCATATATATAATCTATATGGGGTGATAGTTTGTCGGATGAAGAAAGCGACAACGACGAAGTTGCAAATCTATGCTTGGTAGCCAGAGAAGAAGAATCGGATTCTGAGGTAAGTGATTCTAAACCACTTATGATGAGTTATTATCTGAATATAATGCATTGCATACTGAATTCATCAAGGTAGCTAAAGAAATGGTTAGTTATAAGAAAAAGGTAAGAGAATTAGAAAATATTGTCATATTATCATGTACAACATGTGAATAAGAAAATAAGTGATTTAACAAAAACTGTGGAAAGATTTACTAAAGGAAGTGAAACTTTTAAGGTTATTCTAAAATCCCAAAGAGTTTCCTTTGATAAATCTAGAATTGGATATAAATCAGATCAGGATAAAAATAGAGGAAATAAGAAAAATGGTAGTAGAGCTTATGTCAATTATTTTAAGAATTCTGTGCATACATCAAATCCATTTGCATCATGTAGTTATTGTAATAGAAAAGGACATTATACTTCATCATGTTATTTTAGAAAAGGACAAGTCAGTGGTACATATAAATGGGTTCCGAAAGGGACACATGTGCCAAAAGTAATGCATACTAACCACAAAGGACCCAAGAAAGTGTGGGTACCTAAGACTTGATCACCTTATTCTAGGTATGTCTCAAAGTATCACGAGCAAACAAGTGATACATTGATAGTGGGTGCTCGAGACACATGACTAGTGACAAAAATAAGTTCACCATGCTAGAAACCAGAGAAGGAGGAAAGGTAAATTTTGGAGGCAACCAATTTGGATGTATTGCTGGAATTGGTGAAGTGGGAAAATCCGATGGTGTTCAAATCAATAATGTATATTACGTTGAAGGATTGTGCCACAACCTCTTGAGTGTGAGTCAAAGCACTGACAGAGATAACTGGGTAATCTTTGATTCAGAAGAATGCTTGATAGTAAACAAGAAAGATTTACTGCTCAACAAAGAATCTATTAAGGCAAAGATCCGAGCTCAAAGGGACGGTAACTGTTATACTATTGATTTAAATTCAAATTCTTCTGAAAATTGTTTTCTTAGCAGATCAGAGGAAAGTTGGTTTGGCATAAGCGTCTGGCTCATGTTAATATGAACCAACTTGACAAACTGATTAGACAAGATTTAGTTGTTGGTCTTCCTAAACTAAAATTCAAAGATAATATGATTTGTGAAGCATGTAAAAAAGGCAAACAAACTAAATCTTCATTCAAAACAAAGTATGAGATTTCTACTTCCAAACCTTTAAAATTACTTCATATGGATTTGGTAAATCCAGCAAGAGTATAAAGTTTTGGAGGAAATCTATATACTTTAGTAATTGTTGATGATTTTACAAGATTTACATGGACTATATTTATTGCGTCAAAGGATGAAACATTTGTAGAATTTATTATGTTTGCTAAAAAGGTCCAAAATGAGAAAGGTATTTCTATTGTTTCTATCAGGACAGATCATGGAGGAGAATTTGATAATCAACTCTTTGAAGACTTCTGCAACAATGAGGGAATATATCATAACTTCTCTGCACCTAGAACACCCCAGCAAATGGAGTAGTAGAAAGGAAGAATAGAGTCCTCACAGAAATGGCAAGAGCAATACTCAATGAAAAAGAAATGTCACAAGTATTCTGGGCGGATGCAATGAGTACCTCATGCTATATTTCAAATCGAGCATATATTCGCAAGTCACTTGGAAAGACACCATATGAACTCTACAAAGGGAGAAAGCCAAATCTTGCTCATCTATCCATATTTGGAAGCAAGTGCTTCGTCTACAACAACGGTAAAGAAAACTTGGGTAAATTTGATTCAAAGTCTGATGAAGATTTATTTCTAGGATATTCTAATAGAAGTAAAGCATATAGAGTTTTTAATAAAAGAACATGTACAATTGAAGAATCCATTCATGTTGTATTTGATGAACTTGACTCTTAGACAAAGCATTTTGATGAAGAAGAAATGTATTTGATAAAGAAAAACAAAACTATTTCAAAACAAAATAATCTTGAAACAAATGATTTTCAAAATATGGAAGATGTTGATGATAATGCTCAACCAAAAGCATGGAGACATATTAAAAATCATCCAATTGATCAAGTCATTGGAGACATTCACGAAGGTGTCAAAACCAGAAATAGAATTCTCAATAAGGTAACTTTTTCTGCTTTTATTTCTGAGATTGAACCTTCTAATATGGAAGAAGCTTTATCTAACAATGATTGGGTGATTGCTATGCAAGAAGAATTAAATCAATTTTGAAGAAATCAAGTTTGGGATTTGGTTCCTAGACCTAAAAATCACTCGGATATAGGAACTAAATGGGTTTTCAAAAACAAACATGATGAATCAGTATTCATTGTGAGAAACAAAGCAAGATTAGTAGCCAAAGGCTATAATCAAGAAAAAGGTATTGATTATGAGGAAACATATGCTCCTGTGTCAAGATTGGAAGCAATACGAGTACTCTTAGCCTTTGCTTGCATTAAAGGTTTTAAACTTTATCAAATGGATGTGAAAAGTGATTTTCTAAATGGTTATATTATGGAAGAAGTATATGTAGAACAACCTCATGGTTTTGAAGATGAAACAAAGCCTAATCATGTTTTCAAACTTAAGAAAGCTTTATATGGTTTGAAACAAGCACCTAGAGCTTGGTATGAAAGACTAAGTAGGTTTCTTCTTGATCAAAACTTTGTCAGAGGAAAAGTGGATACAACTCTTTTCATCAAACATAACAAAGATGATATTCTAATTGTTCAAATTTATGTTGATGATATTATTTTTGGTACTACTAACTAATCTATGTGTCAAGAATTCTCTAAGATTATGCAGGGAGAGTTTGAGATGTCCATGATGGGAGAATTAAACTTCTTTCTTGGACTTCAAATCAAGCAAAAGAAGAATGGGATATTTGTGTTTCAAACAAAGTATTTGAAAGAGTTGTTAAAGAAGTATGGATTGGATAATGCTAATGGAGCTGATACTCCAATGAGCTCTACAGCATTGTTGGATGCTGATGTAAAAGGTCCCAGTTACAACATCACTAAATATAGAGGAATGATAGGTTCATTACTCTATCTTATAGCAAGCAGGTCGGATATTCAGTTCAGTGTTGGAATGTGTGCAAGGTATCAATCTGCTCCTAAGGTATCACATGAAGAGACTGTGAAAAGAATCTTCAAATACCTAGGAGACACTGCAGAACTTGGCTTATGGTATCCAAAAAGAGGAAACGAATATTTGATGCCCTATTCAGATTCAGATCATGCAGGATATAAGACTGACAGGAAAAGTACTAGTGGTCAATGTTAATTCCTTGGAGGCTCTCTGATATCATGGTTCAGTAAGAAGCAAACCACAGTGTCATTATCTTCTACTGAAGCTGAATATATAGCTGTAGCAAGTTGTTGTTCCCAAGTACTATGGTTGAAGCAAAAACTTCAGGATTTGGGGATATACTTAATGAGATTCCAATTTATTGTGACAACACTAGTACCATTAGCTTGGCCAAGAATCCTGTGCAACATTCAAGGACCAAACACATAGATATCCGACATCCCTTCATTCAAGATCACGTGCAAAAGAAGGATGTCAAAGTAGAATTCATACCAACACATCTTCAACTCGCTGACATATTCATAAAGCCAATAGCTAAAGATCAATTCTTATATATTCGAAGAGAATTGGGAATGGTTAATCCCAATAAGTTCTAAGTTTTTCTTGTTAATTATTATGTTTTATGAGTTTTGATGATAATCATACTACTTAGGCATCGGAGTATGTAGAAATTGTCTTTACAGGATTGTCACTCGAGCACTGGATGTGTCACTTGAGTGACAAGCTCATACTCACTCGAGTCAGTCAACACTGCTCGAGTACAGAACTATAATATATACTTTGTTTCTAAGCTTGTAAAACAGGGGTTAACAGAGGAGATAAAAATACCAAGAGGTTATTTGAAGTGCAATAGGTATAATTGTTCTCACTCGAGCATGTTATGAATTTACCTGAAGTGAAGCAAGAGAACTTGAGCAGAAGGAAGGAATTTATACAAATACTTATTCAAAGCATGTTACTCAAATGATTTTGGAGGATTTGAGTACAAAGATGAAAAATATAACAAGATATATTTAAATTAGGTATGCTTTTACATGTTTTATCAAATTTGTCTGAATGTCACTCGAACATAATATGATCACACTCAAGCACAGTATGAATAACACCCGAGCACTACGGTTGTTGCTCGAATGTTGGAACTTATATAAGTTACGTGATAGCTCAGACCGTCGTACTTCCTCCTTTCACTCAAAGCGTTGCATCACTCAAAGATCGTCTCTCTTCACCTCTGACCATTACCCATTGATTGAACATCTCATTTTGTTTCAAATCACCATTACAACTCTTCAATCTTCTTTATAAGGTGAGATTTATCCTCTAAGTTTCTCATTTCGTGCCCTAACTCTAAAATTTTCTCACTCAATCCTTAGCAAATCTGTGATTCTTATTGTTCTTATTTTGTTTCTAAATGGCTAGAACTAAGATTCCTGTTGTCTCCCAAAGATCTCATTCACCCTCTCCCACTCATTCTGCTGCTAGTTCTTCAAGAACTCTGGTAGCAACACCTTCGTCTCCTATATTGTCTTCTACACCAACACCTCCTCCTAAACCCAAAACCAAAAAGAGAACTCTAGCTAAGAAACCTCATCCTGAGCCTCAAATGGCTAAGAAGGATCAACCTCCGCAAAAGAAACCAAAGGGTGTGGTTTTCAAAGAACCAATGATTACTCGGTCTTAATCCAAAGAAGTCAAAGGAAGAGGAAAGAAGAAGGACACTGAGCAACCACAACAATATTCTTCTTCCTCCGATGAATCTTTCAATATGCAACTCCGAGAAGCAATGGAGAGGTCAAAACTGGACACATTGGTTGGCAAAATTACCTCTCAAGCCGGTGCCTCAAGTTCACACCATGTTGGCAAAATTGCCTCTCAAGCTAGCAAAAGTGCGGCTGCTTTAGGGGTACCTTCTACATCATAGGCTCCAAAGGAAGAACAAGTCACAAGTCCTCCTGAAGGTTTCAATGTTAAGGAACTGAAGCCACTAAAACAGAAAGTATATGATACTGAGTTTGCACATAGACATTTTTGCCTTATAGTTTACGTGGACTTAGATTATCTGAAGAAGAATTGTCATTTGAATTTATATCCTTATCTTAGATTTTATGTTCCTTGGCTGAGTGTTCATATACCTTATTCACCTTCTGTTGTGAGAACCTTTTTACTGTAACATGAAATCTCACAACATACACTCTAGGGATGGAGAGTTGATAGAAGAAGCAGTATCTACCACTGTTAGAGATCAATTTATTATGATATATACTAATATCATTAATGACATTCTTGGCTATGTTGCACCACCTCCTGATCCACCTACTCTTTCTGCCAATGAAGCCTTTCGACTTTTAAAACCAAATGACCTAATAGGTCCTCTTAACTTTAAGCCTATTGACATGCCTGATTCTCATCGAACCTTTCACTACATATACTCTCGTAGCATTGTTAACAAGTCTAAGAATTATACCCATTTTGCTCAGAGAGATTACTATTTGCTGGCCTCCTTCCTAGCCAGACAACGAAGTAATGTGGGGGAGATTATTTTTAGTGAGATGAGAAGATTTCAATTTTCTTCATCAAAATTCGTGACAATACCATATTCTCAACTTGTGTCCCTCATCCTCATGAAAAACAAAATATGGTACTTGGAAGGAACTGAGAGGGTAACCATTCCAAGGTTTGGCAAGACTCAACTGACACACATGAGTATCAATCTTCTAGTAAGTCGAACCAGGGCTATATCTCAGAGAGAAGCCACTCCATCGAGAGGTGATGAGGCTCAGTCGTCTGCTCAAGGTCAGGTTCCACCTCCATCTTTCCTAAATGCATCACTACCAACCCATCTGTCTGAAGTAATCAATCAAAATATGTCTGGACTGAAAAAGGAATTGAGGAATGAGTATGAGAAGTTGGTGGACAAAATGGAGTTACAAGTCTCAAAGTTGGTGGACAAGGCAAATACTAACTTTGATTTGATGTTCAAAACTCAAGAAGATATGTTCATACTTCTTCTGAGGTGCCACCTGAGTCTGCTCATGCCACGACTTGACCTCCTCCATCACAGACTCATGTTCTCTTCACCGACCTAGATTCCAATGTTGATATCACTTATAATCCGTCGCCTTCATCACCACCTGCAGCCTCTGTTCCTCAGCCATCATCTCCACTTTTTGAACCGGACCTAGTTGACCCTTCCACTGCCATGGTGCTCTTTGCCCTATCATCCGATCTCACTTTTCCTCAGCCCCCTTCTGATGCTGACAAAACGGGGGAGAAGGATTTGTGATGGTTTCTGAGCTTATATAGGGCGTATTGGGTAGTTTTGTGTATTGGGGTAGGATTATTGTTATTTTCTAGTTTATTTTTGCTGACGTGGTTGTATATAGGGTTTTATAGGTAGGTGATGATTCAAACTTAATATTGTACTTTTCAAGTTCACTAATGGTTATTTTCAAGTTTATTAAGTTTTCTGTTCAGTTTTAATGGTTTCTATGATACTATGACTTATCTTGGTTGTTAAGTGTCCATTGGAAGTATTGCAGGAAATATATGTGGATAAGTGCAAAAATCTGAAATTGAGTCTAAACTTTGGTAAATATATGCATTTGAAAATGTTGATGATGTCTTTTAAAAATTTTCACTCTAATCAAGATTTTTCTTAAAACTCATCACAAAGGTTTTGTCATCATAAAAAAGGGGGAGAATGTTAGATTCCAAGTTTTGATTATAACAAAAGGTAATTGTGTGCAGAGTATGTTTTTACAAGTTTAGACAATGATTGCAAAGTTACCAAATGCATATGGCAAAGTTTGGAGATGTTTGCTGTCATTTTTTGTTGATGCACTCGAGCAACATAGATAGCACTCGAGCAGATGCGAGTGTTGGATAGAAAGTGTTTGCCCGAGAGCAAATTGCTGTCAGTTCTACTGATGCACTTGAGCAATGGAGCTAGCACTCGAGCATCAAGCTATTTTGTACTCGAGTGTTTGCCTCTTTCATTCCTGAATAGTCTTTCTCACCAATGTCCCCGCCAACTGTAACCCGCTCACCGTAATTACATCCGAATTATGAAATTAAAGTGAAATAGAGACCAATAATTACAAAACAACATTTACTATTTCCTATGTCCCAGATAGGGTGTTTACAAAACCATTTAAAATACTAGTAATTTGGTCTCACATGCACATTCGAATATAATTACCGGCATAGGTTATATCACATTTAAACATATCAGAGTATATAACTTAATCCCTGGCAATCCTCGGGTTTCATCTATACATAAAACTATAAAGTTTCAATTCCCAATCAGGGATTACACTACCATGTATTCAAAAACCATTTACAACTCAAATATCATACAGTAATCCCTATCCAAAATGAATAACCAATACGGCCCGAATCAAATGTCCCTACAGGGTTCTAACCGCTTCGGGTCGTTCGCTTTTCCTTAATGCCACTTGCCCTATCTGAAATGTTAGTCAAAGGAAAGAATGAGATTCAAGAGAATCCTAGTAGTAACAAATCATTCATACAACACATAAGCACATAGCATGTAAGCGAATCACCATTCAGCCGCAGCAACACAAATCACACTCCACCCTCATCCCTTTTTACCTTTGGGAAGGCATACCGTTCTAACCCGAACCGTTGTTAGCGACTCAGGGACTGTTGGTATGGCAGTGCATACAAATAGCCTTACGGCCCATATATTGCCTTTCAGCCCACATAATCACAAATATTACACCCCATCCTCATCCCCTTTTACCGCAGGGAAGGTATGCAGCCCTTACTCGAACCATTGCTAGCAACTCAGGAACTATTGGTATGGAGGTGCTTACACATTTCCACAATCATTGCAGCATTCGAATCCATCACAAATCAATGATATAACACACATACAATGCATCACAGATGGTATAAAAGAAAGAGTCACTACCTTGTTCCTTCCTGACGTTCGCTGGCACAGTGGGCTCACGAGGACGGCAGATGTCAAATCCTATAAACCAAATAAAGTACAATAGATCAATCTCTTTTCCAAGTTCTTAATTCCATAATACTTTAAGTTGGTATTCATATAAACTCTTTAGGTGGCTATTAAATGCCTAAATATATGCCTAAAGGGTTGGGAGAAACTACCCCGAAGATGCCTTTTTGGAAGCAAAAGCACTAATTTTTGGTCAGCTCACTCGAGTGGAGATGACCTCACTCGAGTGATGACCCCCAACTTCACTTGAGTCCCAAAAAGTGCCACATTGGAAGTGTTTGTCAAAGAGCAAACCTCAATATGTCTTACACCCTCACTCGAGTATAGGAAGCTCTACTCGAGTGATGACCTTAAATGCACTCGAGAACCAAAAAGTGAGACACAGTGAGTGACTACCCGAGAGCAAACATAAATCCCAAAAGCTTAAACTTACTCCCTCATTCGAGTGAAACCAAGATCACTTGAGTGATGACCTATGTCACTCGCGGGAACGAAAGTGCACTCTTGAGCTTTGCTTGAGAATCAAAGCGAAACTAAAGGGAAAATGTCTTGTAGCACTCGAGTGAACCTTCCCTCACTCGAGTGTTATTCATCAGAAGCCAAAAATCGCAGCAACTGACATATGTTCCCAGATTTACCCATTTCACTACCAATAGTCCTAAAACTTGTGCCAAAGCTTATCCTCACTCATTTTGACACAAGGAACCCCTTGGTAACTACAAAACAACCCAATGTCCTCTTAATCAACACATTCTCAACTCTAATTCACAAGGCCACACAAAACCACAATTTGCCAAACTTCCTCATTTAATTCCTAATCAAACCTAATGACATTATAACACATCCTAATATCCTTTCCTACACCACACCATTCCAAACTCTTTCATTATCAAATTCTCATCAAATCAGGGCAAAATTCCATAATTTACAAAGCTTAGTCAAAAATCATAACAAACATACCAAAATGCATCAAATGCTTACCTCCTTCTTCTCTCAAAGTGATTTACTTGGTTTCACAACTTCCAAATTTTCTTAAGTTTCCAACCACCACAAATCAAAATTCTGAAACCATGGCAAGGAAGCCCTCAGCACCATGAACAACTTTAGTAAATATAAGATGAGCATTTGAAACCAAATACCTACCTAGAGTCAAACCCTTCCTTTCTCTTTCCTGTCTAAGCTCACCAGAAATGGAGAATGAGGAGAGAGATGAGATGATGATGATGATGATCCACTTCCCTCTTCCCATGCACCCCTTAACCGCCTAGAATGGAGAGAGAAGAGAGAAAAAGAGTTTGACCAATTGACCTACATCCCATGGCCAATCTCTTGCCACTTGTCATGATCTTATTCTCCCTACCATGGATTCACATGGACTTACAGGTGTAGGATTCCGCCTCTCTCTCTGTCAATCCTAGCCATTGATCTCAATTACGAAGGAGTTTCCTCTTCAGTAACTGACCAATCGGTCGGTAATTTACCATTTTACCCCTGATTGTCATAACATATACTAAATCATCATCAAACACATTTGCATCACAATTCACCTTATATTCTTCAAAGGTGCTTAATTAACATTAATTACATCACTTTTAAGGTCATTAGCCCTTAATTACAATTCACGATATTACACCAACGGTAGAGTGTTGCCCAAGAAAGCAACTTGATATGAAGGTTTCATGGCCGCGTTGGATTAGAATCCCTTCTGTGTTGAAGTGGAGGAAGAAACAGTTGTTGATTCGGATTCTAGCAGAAATAGCAATGAGAATCCCACCGCCTCGGTAGCTCGAGTCAAAGAGGATGTCTCAGAAGGTTATGTCTTCATAGTGAATTACATCATCCTGAGCTTTCTTGCTGGAGAAGCCATCAACATGCGAGTGTGTGACTGAATTATCAAGTTTTGAGGAGTTTGATGAGGATAACTCAACTAGATACCTGTCACTTGGAAAAGTATCAGTTGCTCTCAAGCTTCCAATTTTTACCTAATCACCCATATAGACAAGTATTTAGTTAATTCATATATTGTAGCTAGATAAATCTAATAAAGAGAAAATATTAGTTTTAGCTTTCATACTCCGTTAACCTCAATTAAGATAAAACTTAACTTCTCTGTCACAGAAAACTCTTCCTCTTTAGGCATATATGTATTGGTAGAATGAGAGAAAATCAATTGATTAAGGATTATATGTAAGAATGAATGATGTTTACTGATTAAATGAATATCTCGAAAAAGAAAAAAGATTAAGTGAGTATCTAAGTTTGGCAACTCAGATCTTATGAATGCAGTTATAAAAGGAAAAGCATAAATGTGAAGTGAATTGATTCACGAGTCTTTCATTTCATGTCTTTTTTAATTAAATGCATACTTGAATGACTAATGAGGATTCTATGCATAACGATCATATCATAGTCAAAATTCTTTATTCATATTTTGTTCCTAGACTATTAAATGGCATTCCCTGGAAAATAATCAAACAATTGAAGATAACAGGCAGAGTTATTCGAGATTTTATTTTATCGGTAGCTGCAATATCTGATGTTTGCAGGAGGCCCACATCATAAGCACTTTCTCTGCATTTGATTTGGGTATGGAGTGATGTTACAAAAATATTAAATTAAAATAATATTGGATTAATATTATATTTTTAATAATATAACTAATTAATTGCTCAATATAAAATACTTTTTTTGTTTTATTTAATTTTTTAATCATTTACGTTAAACAATTTTCGTATAAGTGTAATTCGTACTATTACATTGTTGAAAAAATTTACTACATTTTATTGATTTTAGCACAATTTTCTTGACATTCTACCTTGTTTATTTACAATAATAATGAGAAAAAAAGGCATAAAAAAAATATAAGATTCCCTCACAGATACAGACAGGCATATCTCGACAAAGAAATAAAAGGTAAAGTAGGCTTGTTCCAGAAAAGAATGGGTAAAGCATTCCTAGTTTTGAGAGAAAGATGTGAAAATGACTGAAAATGAAACGTTTCTCCTGGACTTCACTTTTCACTTCACTTTGTAGTTGCACCAATACATGCTCCTGTTATATCATTATTATATCAAAAGAAAATTTTACAACAATTTAAACTACCACCTGCCTTTATATGTCCTTTAATAAAAAGGAGGAGATCTTATATAAAAGTACTGATTTAGTTATAATTTTTGTCCCAAAAATTTTTACCTAGAAGTTATAGAAATTTGAAAGTTTTTGCTGGATCAATTGTGTTTCAGAACTATGGAAAAAAGAACAATATCATTATAACATCCCAATTTTTATTTCTCAATATGTCTTGTAAACACTTGTGGCATTTAATGAAATGGAACGGTGAATTTTGGAGAATGTAATTATGCTAACAATGAGTTTGTTATATGATTTTGGAAGATTAAATTATGTTCAAAAATTGTGCCATTTTATAGGGTGAAAGTAAACATCCTAAACTTTAATTTGATAGGTAATATGAATCATTTAAAGCTATACACAAAAAGATATGAATTTTTGAAGTTAGCCCAAAAAAACTATCTATTTTTTGGAACAACATCCAAAAAATTTAATTTTGGGAATTTTGTACTTCCAATTGGCAAAAGACTATATTTTTCCTTGAAACTAAACTCAATAAGGGTTCTATAGCTTTTAGAATCACTCTAATACGATGTCTACAAATTTAGTTATGATTTTTCAAAGTTTAGACAGAAAAATCTGCTAAAATTGAGACAAATCGGAAAATAGGAAAAATTTTGTGATGGCAATATGATAATTTTGGGTTAAACCCATCAGCCAATTTGGCTAATCTAAAGGGGCCCTAGGACGTATTTTTGGATGGGCCAAAGAGGGGAAATATTAGTTACATGGTTATTGGGCTTATGGCTTACCAATACATGTACAAAATGCTTATGTACATAAAACCAAAGTTTTGGTATTTATTTTGGAAAATTAGATAATTAGATATTATGACATAAGCATATTATAAAAGCACTTTTCCCTTCCTCTTTCATGCATTCCCGTCGGTTTTGAATGTCAACGAGAGTGACAGCTTGTGAGGAATTCTTGGAGAAAAGGAGGAGAAATTTCACCAGGTAAGCTTGATTTCTTCGGTGAATTAACTTCTAACATGTATAATCCTTCTCCTAAACTTCTCCTCTATGTGATTCAAGGTTTTTGAAGCAAAAATGTCATTGTTTAAGGGAGCTAGGGTTTCGGCCAACAAGGGAAAAGCCAGAAGGAAGTAAAGGTAACTTCCTAAACTTCAAATATTGGTTGTTCTGGTTGTTGTGGATAATTTAATTGGTAGATTTCTGTTGAATTTGGTCTGATTGTAAAATTTGGGAAAGGATGTGCCCTAGGTATTATGCTGCTAAAATTGAGTTTAAATGGTAGTTTTAATGTAATTAAATAGTTAATAAAGTGATTATGAGTAGAAAGGAGTAAATCTGCGGAGTTAGAATTGAAAAACCCAACTTTTTTCAAAGAATCCTAGGATTCGGCTAGTGCTATTTGGAGGGGTTAGAATTAGATTTTTGATGACCTGATGATTCCATTGAGTTCAGGAGGGAAAATTAGGTGGGGTTACATTTGATAAAAGCCTGAAAAAGTATACTTACGAAAATGCCCCTGAAACCCTGAAATAGGGGCTGCCAAGGGCATTCTTGTCTTTTGGCAATTAAATTTGAAATTCCAAATCCAGAAATGAATTCTTTGGGCAAAAATATATCAGAATAACCCAAGTTAAAATTTCGGGAAAAGTACGGTCGGACCGGGTATATTTTCACAATAGACTCATATAACTACTAGGAATATATTGGAAGTGGCTAAAATAATACATGAATGGGTTTTAACCTAATTATTGTATATTTGACATTTTAGGACCAAGTTGAGAGCTCAGTCGTTGGCACACTTTATGAGGCACACATTTCAAGGTGGAAAAGAATTAAGGTAGGAAACTTACCTCTCCTGTGTGTATTTGATATTTGTGCTAGTCAATTGGTGCATGTTGTTGTTTTGTTTGATTATGTGAAACATATATGAATAATTGAAACTCTATTTTTGTTTATACTATGGCCATAATTCTGTTGCATGAAATATTGAACACATAGATATGTCATTGTGTTAGTATGTGTTTATGTAATGTAAGCATATCATGCATTAAATACTTATCCTACATGCATATTGGTATTATTTCCTACTGATATTCTCCTGAATCTCACCCTTCGCTACCAACAATTTAGACAGGTGAAGACAGAAAATATGCTACGAACAAAGAAGAGAATCGTACGAGGGGAATGCAGTGGTGGAACAAAGACGGGAAGGTATCTGCGTTTCACTTAAATGAGTTTGACATTCTAGTTCCATGTGCGGCTACATAATTTTTAATTGTTATATATAATCTTTGCGGGGAATTTCTGTAATCATACACTTATTATCAATATATTTATGCTATTTTTGTGTTGCTCACCGAACCACACAATAATATTTCACTATAAGTCAAAATAAGTAAGGGTGTGACAGTTACCCATAGCGGTTAATGTTACTTTTTTAATTATCAATATTAGGTTTTTAATTGTTAGAACTTTACTCTTTTTTCTTTCTAGGCGAAATTTTAAACTATCCACAATTCGTCACCTTTTATTATATTTTTTTAGTTATTAATATAAGTTATATTTACCTAACTTAATTACATCAATGAAATTCGTGAATTTAGTTAATATGATATGTATTTTTTAAAACACTCTAGTCATCTTCCTTAATTTATTCATTTCCTCTCCTCCTTAATTATGATTGAGGCAATGTTTTAAAAGCCGGACCGGACATTGAGCCGGAAAGGTCAGCGGGTCAAGGTTCAACCGGTTGGAACGGTTGAGCCGTTGAGCCGGACCGGTGACGTAATAATTAAATTTAAAAAATATTATATTTATATATATTACAATAATTAGTCTTTAGTCTAATTTCATATGAATTAGTAAAGTCACAAAACACAATTTAAGAAAGAACATTTAAATCAACCATTAACCTAATAAAAAACATAAATAATAATGATTTCATGCCTTATTAAATATTGATAGTTGGTGGCTTTTGATTGATCAAAACATGAATTTCTTAAAACATATTTGAACCAAAAATGTCATCATTTTTTTGAACAAATGTAAGGCTTATATGGATATTTTGCTAGCCAATAAAATCGTATATATATATATATATATATCTAAACAAAATTGGTAAAACATACACTAATATTCTAATAAAATATTAAAACCTGACAATAAAAATTAAAATCAAAATAAAAGATGAAAAGACTTCTATATGTTTTCCTCTAGTATGACACGACACTTCAGTTTGAATTTTTTTCAACCCCCATGTGATGAGATGAGAGAGAATTAAGTAATTTATACAAGCTTTATTCCTTTTTCATGACACAGCAACACAACCCTTTTATCCATACAATGCGTTTAAGTGTTGGGCAAATTAATGTATTTCACTAGAAGACAAAACTTACTAGCTGCATAAGAAAAGAAAGGTCATATGGGGAATCGAAAACATCATAACAAGCCAACGAATTCTCTCTCTTCAACCACATCTTCTCTTCCTCGAACCAGATCTGCGATTTCCGGCGAAGATGAGTTCCAACTTCAGAAGTCCAAACAAGATATGAAGGAGCTCATATTCGTTATGAATGTTGGAAAAAACCGAAAAACACTTGGCTACATAGATTATACTGTGAGAAATGTTATTTCATATTTTTTATTCTTCTTCGTCTGTTTGGCTTCCTTAGTTTTTCCTTGATGTAAATGTTAGCGTTGAGCCGTCCGGTTAACAAAAATCCGTTCCGGCTTCCGGCTGAAGAGCGGTTTCCGGCCTCATAACGGCTTTTTTCCGGTTGAATCCGGCTCAACTGTCAAAACGGCCTCCTCCATAAAGCCGAGCCGTAGTGACCTCCGGTCGACGGTCCGGCCGGTCCGACCGTCCGGTCCAGTCCGGCCCTCAAAACATTGGATTGAGGAAACATCAATAGAGATAAATTATGAAAGCTTGACGAATATAAAAATTATATCTTATATGTAGAATCAAAATCAACTTCCTAAATATGTTTTATATTAATGACAAGAGGAGTATATTTTATGGAAGTTCTAGTTATCTATACACAATTTACCAAATTATAGTTTGAAATTAGGGTTAGCCTTTCACGAGCTCGGGCCTAAACAGTCTGACCGGTTTATACCTGACTCCTATAAAACCCCTAATTTATGAAGTCCGCGGTATATACAGGGCTGTCCCTTCACGAGTTTCGGCCTAAACGGGCCTAAACTCATTTTAATTCAAATAAAATTCAATTTCATATTTTACAATTTAGTTATTATTTTGTTTTAAATTAATATACATTAATTTTGAAACTCATAAATTTTTAATTAAAACAATTATTTAATGTTCAAATTAGGCTATTTTTTTAAAGTTTAAATGAATAAATCATTGCAGAAAACTAAATAAATCAAATCATTTAATAAGTGTTAGCCTGTTACTAATATTCTATTAGGTATTTATGTGTCTCTTATATTGATAATTTGATATAATGATATTACATATATTAATTTATTTAAAAAAATTAAACGGGCTTAAAAGGGTCGGCTCTACAGGGCTGTAGGGCAGGCCCTTTTAAACCCACATCACTACAAGGCTAGCTTTTTTAGGCCCAACTCTTTTTGGAGGCTCTAAATCATAAATCTGGCCCTTAATTGGCTTGACCCAATTTCCCGACTCTATACCTAATTATCATTTACCCAAAACTTAAAAACTAAAAAGAATGATCCCGGCGAAAAAAAAAATTAAAGAGTTGAAATTATTAAAATTATTGAGTGAGAGGTGGTGCACTAGTGCTAACTCACCATGAGATTGCCGGCGGCGGATAGGAGGGAAATGAAATGGCTTGCCGATTTTGTAGCTTTCTCCTTCCAAATCAATTACTACTCCTCCCAGATCTTTCACTCCTCTTACCAATTCTCTCTCATTTCCTTCCTCCACTGCAAATGCCTCTTCCAGAGCTTTCTGGAACGCTACGCTGCTCTCTTCTTCCCCTCTTGGATCTCCTCCGTACTCCGCCGGGTACACCACTCTCGTAGCCCCTTTCTGCATTTTACACACTCTTACTGTTTGGATCCGAGAAAATTGCTGTGAAAGGAAAGTTTTGAATAGCTCGAATGTGGCATTCGCATGCTTACCGTCTTGATTTCCGGCGAAGGCAACGGAGTGATGAGTTTTTGGTGGAGCTTCAGTCTGAATTCCGATGGCTTTAGAGTAGCTTGTGTGGCGCTGAAACATGTGGATTCTTGTTGTAACAGCATTAATAATAATGCAAAGCCTACCGCTGAGAATGTCGTTATCATTTTGCCTTTTATTTTTCTAAGTGGTTTTGGTATGTCAGTGAAGAACAGAGAGGCCAAGAGATGGAGATGGAAACAGAGGCTATCAGAAGAGAGGCTTTCAGAGGAAGGGAGTATTCGGTTAATTATTAAAATCATTTTGGTTTTTACAAATATGGATAAGAGACGCGCCAACCCTCGACCGTGAGATGATAACATTACACTATTACAAAGGCGCATTGCCCAATGCCCATAGCAGTCTAATTTGAAGATCTCGAACACTAACGAGCAGCCAACACACAAACGCTAAGTTTTAAATTATTGTTCACAATTAAATAAAATTTAATCTCTTATATTTAATATAAGAGTCAATTGAATTTTTTATAATATTAAGAAAATTAAATAAATTACATTAAAGTATTTATATTTTTTATTTTTTTTAATCTAATAATACATAATATATGTTACGACTAAATAGTTTATTTGTTTCTTTAATCTCCTTGAAAGGAGTCAATTGGCCTTTATATTAAAAAATTAAGTTAGATCATTACGAGGAACAACACAATTTGAAAGAAGAGCTTATGGAATTAAGTTGCGTACAATGTTGGATGCAAAGAATAAGGTATTAGACGACTTGAAAGCCCAATTTCAAAAGTTAATGGATGATGCTCCACTTGATCCTGTAAGTGCGTGTACATTCATAGACAAATACATATCTTTAAAGAAAACAAAAGATTGTGACTTGTGGCTTATGAGTCTTTGAATAATCTTTTAAAGTAAGCATGAGCTTTTTATGGGATTTGCCTTCCATCCACTGCCCAACGGTTCGCTGCTCATCATTTTCTCCCAAAACTTGGTGTAGTTTTGGGGTAAAATGTTGGGGCTGATTTTTTTTTTTTTTTAAAAGTGATGTTTAGTATTTTGAAGCATTTTTCTGGACGTATCTAATATCTTAAAATATTTTTTAAGTAACGTGCAGTATCCTAAAATAATTTTTAGTGCTTTTAACCCCTTCAAATATTTTTTCAATTGTACCTAATTTCTTAGTAGACTTATTGCAATTTAACCCTTAATGTATTTTTTCAGCTCCAAAAATCACTTTAAAATATTAGATGCTATTGACAAAATATTTTAGAGTGGGTGTAAATCAATAAATCAATATCCTAAGTTTTGGATACTCTTTACTACTAAGAAAAAAACATTAACGGTAAAATTATAGTCAATCTCTTAAAATATTAGGTATAACTGAAAAAATATTTTAAAGGGTTAAAAGTATCAAAAACTATTTTAAAGTAATTTTTGGAGCTGAAAAAATATATTAAAGGTAAAATTACAATTAGTCTGCTAACAGATTGGGTACAACTGAAAAAATATTTTAAGGGATTAAAAACACTAAAAATTATTTTAGGATACTGCACGTTACTTAAAAAATATTTTAAAATACTAGATACGTCCAGAAAAATACTTCAAAATACTAAACACCATTTAAAAAAAAATCAGTCCCAACATTTTACCCCAAAGGAGAAAAGAATAGTCAGTGGACCGAAGCCAAATCCCTTTTTGTGGAGGGTTCACTTTGTGACATTGTATACAATATTATAATAACAAGCATTGATTTGAGATTTCTCTGCAAGGTTTATTTTGATCAAACCAGTTACCTATACGACATGAGTACTGTCAATAAACTCATTGTACGGAATTGTTAAGTTCCTTTCCTGGGAAAATCTCTATAAAATACTTTTGAAATAGGCAAATCCCTGTTTGGTGCAGTGAAATAGCCAAATCCCTGATCAGTCCGGCAGTAGGAATCAGGGATTTCAAATTTCACAGGAAATGACACAACTAGCCTTGGAAAAATGGGTGGCGAAATGCATAAGAGTGGGAAAGAAAGGAAGGCAAAAAAACATGAGAGAGGAAAGAAAGGATGGTGACGGGGAAGAAAATACGCAAGTTACGGAATGATTAAAAGTTGAAGACAAAGCAGAGATAACTGGCAGTAAGAAATTCTTGTGTAGAAATGATGTTTGTATTGTGAATCTTCCATCTTGCTCTTCTAAAATTGTGAACGATTGTAATGGATTTCTGGTATTGGACGTTTGGTTTTATGGGTAAGGGGTTGTTGGTTGAAGACGGAGAAAGGTTGTAGTTTTAAGGTAATAGGAGATTGTTACTGGTTATGCGGTGGATTTCATTGTGTTTGGTTGTATGAATGGTGAAGATTGTGGCTTTTTTGTTGTTAGGGGCAGCGCGGGAGTAATCGATAATGGCAGCTGTGAGTTGTGATAAACCTGAGCTTTTTTGGCTGGGGGATGGTGTTGTTTTCAATGAAAAAGGGGATGTGAAAAGATATTGTGTTGTTGGTAATGGTACATGGAGGGTAATGCTATGGGGGGTGTTGTTAATATTGAAGATAGAGATGTTAAAATAAATGGTGTTGTTGTTAATAGTTCATGTAGGGTGATAATAGGGGCCGTTGTTAATCATGGAGATGAAGAAATAAATTGTGCTGTTAATTGAGAATATGGAGTTGTTCAAATATACTATAAAATATAACGTGTTGCTATTCATTCTAGATACAGGGTCATGATATGTAGATGATGTTGTTAATAGTGAATATGAGGATGTTAAAACATGAGTTTGTTGTTAATAACCCCTGTTTGGCGATGAAATGAGCAGTTACTCTATTTTATAAATAATGGCTGACAAGTTTACTTAACTGACATAATGATAAGCATCTTTGTTTAATTAATTATTTCCTTTTGTTTGTTGCATGTAGGCATGTAAAATGACATGCAATGAAGGCTCAGCATTTATGAAGGAACTATTTTGTTATTTCCATGTTGGAGGGAAATTTGTCTGGAATGATAAAGGTAAAATTAAATATAATGGTGGTTATGTGAAGGTGAAGTGATTGAAAGAAGTGATAACACTTACAGATTTGAGGTTGATGATATCATCATGGCTTGGTATTGATTGCAACATGTGTGAGATGAAATATATAGTGAGATTTGATGAAAGTACACTAATAGATTTAAATGATGATGGTGAAGTTGAAAACCTTTTTGACTATAATGACAGGAGTGGCCATGTGTATATTGTAATGCCCCAATTTTTGATTAAGGGCTAATGATGATTAATGAGAATAAATTGTGAATTTAGATTGGAATTATTATGCGTGTTGTGGTAATTTTAATTAATGTGCCAAAATTAGTAAGAGGTTGGATGAATGGCTTTAAGTTGGTGATTAATGGAAAAATTAATTACTAGCTAAGAGGAAAATGAGATGCGTAACTAAATGGCTAATGGAGGGGTTAGAGTAACTAATTTAGTTACTTACTTTATGAGAACCAATGGAAATGAGACAAGTGGCAAATGCTCATGATAATAGTTGTTGAGGGAAAGTCAAATAGAGATTAGAAAATTAATTTCTCTCCCTCTTCCCTCCCATATTTTTGCTGCACAAGGGACAAGGAGGCATGAGCTTCATCATTTCTCCTTCTTCAACACTCATCTCTCTCATTCTCTCTCCCATTTTTCGTGCAGCCATGGAAGCTCAAGGAGAAGGAAGAGCTTTTGATTAAGGTGAGTTATTTGACCTTCTAAATGACCTCTAATGGAAAAATCCTCTTCTATAAACTTGTTCCTTGTGTTGAGAGCTTCAATTTCATGGTTTAAGATTTGTCATTTGGTGTTGTTTGAGCTCTCAAGGAATTTTAGAGTGTGGTGAACCAAGAAACTCCATTTGGGAAAGTTATAGAGGTGAGTAAGACAAACATTTCTATATAGGTTTTGTAGCCATTGGTTAAGTTTGGATTTTCTGGAGATTTTGCCTTTAATTTCGAAAATGAGGGTCAATGTGTTATTAGCAGGTTGTTGTCATGGATCTGATGCTTTGAGATGTATCTTGGATGGATAAAATTTGATTGAAGCTTAAATGTAAGGTTTGACACCTTTGTGTTAGTTTTGGTGCATTGGGCAAAACAGGGCATGTGATTGGGTTGTGATTTTGGTCAATTTGAGGTTGTCATTGTGTTCCTTATGGAAAATTGTATGGGAATAGGTTTGATTATTGATTTTGGGAGTCATTGGACACTTTGGTAGGAAATTGGAAATCTGTCAATGTGAACTTTGTTCTGGGCAGTCCGTTACACGAAATTTTTGAATGATCAAATGGTGTCTAAAAATTATGAAACTTTCCAGCCTTAAATTTCACATCTCAAGCTTCAAAATGGACATATATTTCATGTGATTCCGATTTATGAGCTAGGAGTTATGACTGCCCAAAATTTGATGTTAAATCTGGGATCAATTCTGGAGCAGTATGGACATTTCTTAAATTCTGTATTTTTGTGGTGATTTATGGTATTGGTCCATATTTTTCTAGTAAATAGGACTTAAATAGCTTTCATTAGGATTTAGGATCACTACATTTTGATTTTTCTAGAATTAATTATGATTTTTGAAAGTTCAGCTGCGAAACAGAATTTTCCTGGCCGCAGCTAGAAGATTCTTGGCTACAGCCAAGAACCTTCGGACCACTGTTTGGTCGCAGCAAGAAAATTTTGGGCTGCAGCCAGAACACTTATGGGCTGTTTTTGGCTGCAGCCAGAAACATTTTGTGATGTTTTCGGTCGCAGCCAGAGATTTCTTGGCTGCAGCCAACCCCTTGTTTTTAGCACCTTGTGATTTTGAAAAGTGGTTTTCAACCCGGTGTTTCCCAATCTTTTAGGGCTTTTATTAGAGCCAATTGTAACTACTTAAAGGACATAAATGATAACCAAATCTAAGTATTGTGAAGTCAATTGAGTATTGGAATAGAGAATAACTCTTTGTCCCTAATTATAATTATAGGATACGATATTTGCCCTTCTCGGGAGAGACCTGCGACAAAGCACGCACGGAACAAACCAGGTAGTGTGTAACCCCCTCCGTAATTATATCCGAAATACGCGATTAAAGTGAAATAGAGACCAATAACAATCAAATAACATTTACTAACCCATCAACTAGACGGGATTTTCATAAATACATTTCAAAAGCGAATTCACCTGGTCTCACATTCACCTTTCGGATACAATTACGACACGAAGATAAATCACATTCATATAAATATCAGAGTGCACAACAATAATCCCAGCAATCCCGGGTTCATACCGTCACTAAAGATTCATAGGGCACATACGCCCTTTACAATTTCTTAAATGGGGATTACACAATTCTTATTCCAAATACACATTCCAATCTATCATCCGAACATATACGTCCAAACATATACAATTATCCCAGCATATAACAATAACCAACTACCAAATCCAAATGCCCATAAGGGATTCTTGCCGCTCCTAGTCACTTGCTCCTTCCTCGAGCCACCTGTCCTGTCTAATATGTTGGTAGGGGAGGGTGAGATTCTAGAGAATTCCAGTAGGAAACAAATACCAATATGCATGTAAGATAAGTGTTTAATTCATGACATGCTTGCATCACAATAACTCGTGCTCACATAATGACATATCCGCATGGTCAATGTTTCAACAACATACTCATGGCCATAGCATAAATAGAAACAGAGCTTCAATCATTCATATATGTTTCACATAATCAAGAAAAGTAATAACATGCATCAATACATAAACACAAATATCAATACATGCAGACGAGGTAAGTTCCCTACCCTTATTCTTTTCACATATGCTCCAGCATCAGCTACTCATGATCTGAGCGGATATCGAACCATGATCAGGGCAAACACCCAACCCTATAACCAAATCAAGGACATAAGGTTATTCTCTTTTCCAAATTCTCATTGTCATAACACTTATAGTTGGTTACTATTCATGACCTTTAGGTGGCTAATCAAAGCCTAAACACATGCCTAAAGGCTTGGGAAACACTTGACCAAAGGTCACCTTTTAAAAGTCCAAAATGCTGATTTTTGGGGGTTGGCCGCGGCCAATGGATGCATAGAAGGTCTTGGGCCGTGGTTCATAACCTCTGGTCGCGACCAAGAAAATTCTGTTTCCTAGCTGAACTTCCAAAAATCATAACTAATTCTAGAAAATTCTAAATAAGGTGATTCCAAAGCCAAATGAAAGGTATTTAAGTCCTCTTTATAGGAAAAATATGGATCATTACTAGAAATCACCACAAAATTCCATAATTACACAAAACTCAACACTTCCCCAAAACAGAGTTCAGTTTTGATCCCAAACTTTGGCAAAGCATAACTCTCAGTTCACAAAACGAAATGACACAAACTATATGTCCATTTTGAAGCTTGGGATGTGAAATTTGAGACTGGAAAGTTTCCAGATTTTTCAACACCATTTGGTCATTCAAAAATTTCGTACAAACTGACTGCCCAGAACAGAGTTCACATTAACAGCATTTTCCAATTTTCTACCAAAGTGTCCAATGACTTCAAAATCATTAACCAAACTTATTCCCATAAAATTTTCCACAAGGAACACAATGGTAACCTCAAAATAACCAAAATCACAACCTATTGACATGCCCTATTTTGCCCAATGCATAAAAACCAACACAAAGTGGCCAAACTTCACATTTAAACTTCAATGCAATTCTATCACTTCAAAACACTAAACAAGGCACCATTTCCATAACAACAACATATCATACTCCCCCATGACCCTAAATCACAAAAATTAGAGCAAATTTCTAGAAATTCAAGGCCCAACCAATGGCCACAAAACTTATATGAAAATGAAGCTTTCACTTACCTCAACAACTTTCCCAAAGAAGTTCTTTGGTTCTCCAACTTCTAGATTTTCTTGTGGCCACAAAACACCACCAATGGCAAATCTAAAACCATGAAAATGAAGCCCTCAACTCAAGGATCAACTTTAGAGAAGAGATTTTTAACATTAGAGGTCAAGATCTTACATTTTTTACAAGCTTTTCACCTCTTCTTTGGCTCCCATGGCAGCACGAATGGAAGAGAGAATGAGAGAGATGAAGAGTGATGATGAAGAAGGGAAATGATGATGAGGGATGGCAGAAAATTCTGCCCCCAAGCCTTAATCATGCGCATAAAGAGAGAGGGAGAGAGAAAATAATAAACAATGGGTATTTGACTTTTCTTCAACCACTCTCTCTTCATCTTACCTTGCCACATGTCAAATTCTCATTAGCTCTCATACAATAAGCAACCAATTAGCTACTCTAATCCCTCCTTTAGCCATTTAATCACCTTCTCATTTTTCTCTTAGCTAGTAATTAATTTCTCCATTAATCACTAACTACCTGCCCAATTATTCCATTCTTTCAATTTTCCACTAAGAATGGCATATTAATTAATATTGCCATACAACAATATTTAATTCTTTTCCTTCTTCCTCATGCACCATTTACCCCTATTTTAGCCCAAATAATTATTTCATCACATAATTATGCTAAAATACAGGGTGTTGGCTTTCCCAATACTTAATCCGGATCTCAAATCCACATTAATCCACGTAATCATTCACAATAATAGTAATTACCCCTAAATCAAAATTTGGGGCGTTACATAGCGTAATTCCGCTCACGGTAATTATATCCGGATTAGGAAATTTGAGTGAAATAAAGACCAATAAGACAAAAATCATATTTATAATCCCTCATCTCCAAGAGATGGGGTGTCCAAAATCAATTCAAAAACATTAATCATCTGGTTTCACAATCACTTTTGAATACAATTTCCTGTGCAGTTATATCACATAATAAATATCAGAGTGTGTAACCAAAATCCCGGCAACCCCGGGTTACTTGTATATATAAAATGGGTTTAAAGGTTTCCCAAAATGGGGATTACATATCAAAAAAATTTTCATTTACATCTTATACACAAATGGTAATCCCAAACCAAAAATAGATAACCAACAACCAACTAAGTCTCTAAGATAATTAACCACTTCTGGTTATCTGCTTCCTTTTCGAGCCACTCGCCCTGTCTGAAATGTTAGTCATATGGAAAGAGTGAGATTCTAAAGAATCCCAGTAGTAACAAATCATTCATACCACACGTAATCACATAGCATGTAAACAAATCACCATATAACAGCAACTCAAATCACACTCCAACCTCATCCCCTTTTACCGCCGAGAAGGCATACCGTCCTAACCCGAACCGTTGTTAGCGACTCAGGGACTGTTGGTATGGCAGTGCATACGAATAGCCTTACAGCTTACATATAGCCTTTCGGCCCACAATTAGCCTTTCGGCCCACATCATCACATATATCACACCCTAACCTCATCCCCTTTTACCGCCGAGAAGGCACACAGCCCTTACCCGAACCATTGTTAGCGACTCAGGGACTATTGGTATAGCGGCGCTTTCACAATTTCATAAAAATTGTAGCATAAGAATCCATCACAAACCAATGATATAGCACACGTACAATGTATCACATAAGGTATAAAGAAAGAGTCACTACCTGTATCTTTCCTGACTGGCTCCGGTACCGTGGTCTCACGAGGGCGACATATATCAAATCCTATACCAAATTAGGGACAACCGATTAATCTCTTTTCCAAGTTCTTAATTTCATAATACACTAAGTTGGTTATCATTTAGAACTCTTTAGGTGACTATTAGAGGCCTAAACATATGCCTAAGGGTATGGAAAAACTACCCTGAAGACCCCTTTTTCAAAGGCAAAACACAGATTTTTAGCTGGCTCACTCGAGTGACGACGACCTCACTCGAGTGATGAGAAACTCGTACCCGAGTGAGAACGACTCTCACTAGTGAGTGTTTGATAGTGAGCAACTACTACGACCAGAAAGTGCTCACATCACTCGAGCATCCGGCTTTACACTCGGGTGATGACTCTAAATCTGCTCGAGTCCCCAAAAGTGCAACACAACGAGTGACAACCCGAGAGCATAGACAACATCAAAGGGACAAGCTCACCCGAGCATACCTCCCAGTACTCGGGTGAGATGACTGTGCTTGCGAGTGTCAGAACAAACTCTTAGACCTCAACCAGCAAGTGACAACCCGAAAGCAGCCCTAACTCTGGACTTACACCATCACTCGAGCAGTCCCTTGCTCACTCGAGCAATCACCAACATCACTCGCGGACAAGAAGTGCACTCGAGCCTCCCACAAGAGAAACTTAGGCAAAACACAACGCACAAAGGGAAAACACATAATAGCACTCAAGCATGATCTTCCCTCACTCAAGTGTTGTGCAGCAGAGACCAGAAACGCAGCAAATGATAGAAAATATCAGATTGGTCAAAATTGCTCCCAATGGTTCCCAAACCTCACATAAAGCTCATTTCCACTTAAAATGACCTAAGGAACACATTGGTAACCTCCAAAACACTCCAAAAACTCTTTTTACCACAATCAAACACTTAGGTCTCTATGATACACACAATATCCAAATTTCATTCAACTCAATTCCAACTTTCCAAAATAACTCGAACAATCAAATAACTTCACAATGAACTAATTCCAACATCATCCACTATGAAACCCATATATATATTCAATATTTGGCATATAACTAGGGCAAATTTCTAGAATTTCTCAAACTTATCCAAAACTCATAACATATATATCAAAAAGCATCAAATACTTACCTCTTCACTTTGCCAAATGCAAAATCTTGATTCTCCAACTTTCAATTTCGTACAATACTCAAATCAACACTATTCAAGATTCTGAAATCACCACAATGAAGCTCTTAATTAGATGCACAACATTAGAGAAGAAGATTTGAGCTTAAGATAATCACAACTCACCCAAAATCAAAGCTTTCTCTTTTCTCTTCCCTTGCTTGTGTCCACCGAAAATGGAAGAAAGAGGAGAGAGAGATGGTGAGGTATGGAGATGATGATGATGATGAAGTGTGTACACTTCCCTTGCCCATACTCCCACCGAAAATGAGAGAGAAGAGAGAGAAAAATGGATTTTTGTCTCTTATGCCTCATCCAATAGCACACACAATGCTACTTGTCATCATCTTCTCACTCCCTCCATGAGCTCACGCAAACGCAAAGTATAGGATTCTGACTCATGGCCAATAGATCTCAACCCTTGATCTTTAATCTCCAAATACACTTATATCAAATTTCTCTCAAATGTTTAAGTACACAAATCACAATTAATCTCAAGGTCATTAGCCCTTAATCCCAAATTAGGATATTACACATAGTGACTCTTCTCTCATGTTGTGTATGATGTTTTGGTATGCATGACTTGTCATTGTGTTTTGTGAAATGTATATGCCATGGTCCGTTACAACGTGAGCACTTCAGCATGAGCCGTTTAGAGATTAACGCTGGTCATCTCTAACTCGGCCGTTGAACTGCCATTGTAATTGACATGGATCTTTATGAATTCGACCCGTGGGGCGGCATTTGTAAATCCAGCCGTGGGCTGTGTGTTGATCTTGCTAATGTGGCTTGTGTATGAAATACTTTATATGAATCCCAGCTGTGGTGAAATATATTGTGTAGATTGTTGTGATGCAATACAGCAGGAGCAATTCAACGTGAGCAAACATAAGGGTGACATGAGTTATACATGCCCTTGCCGTTGTAACTGCCGTTGTAGTTGCTATGTGTGTGTGTGATGATTTACTTTCATGCCTTATTGTTGTACATACTATGAGTTTTTTGTTACTACGGGGATTCTTTAGAATCTCACTCTCCCAAATCTAAACATTTTAGACAGGACTGAAGGATCGAAAGGCAAGCGGGTGACGAAGAGCGGGTAGAGCCCCATGTTAGGAGTTTCTTTTTGGTTATTGGTTATTATTGTATACTATTGGATATTTTGTGGGAAGTATATGTATATATTGATATTTGTGATGTAGTTTTGTGTAATTCCCAAGTAAAGGGGTATGAACTATGGGCTTTGTGCCTTTGTAAAAACCCTTTATTAATTAGTAGAACCCGAGTGTGTTGGGAATTTATGATGTACTCTGATATGTATGAATGAAATCAACTTGTACAGGCCATTTTGTATTGAAGTGTGAATATGAGACCTTCGTGAACAGGTTTTGAAAAAGTTTTTGAAAACCCTGATTTTGGGGAAGTTTGGTTTTGTTTAAGTCCCTAATCATCTAAGGTCTCTAATTTCACTTAATTACATTTTTATTATCAAATCTCAGCCTTGATCGTGAAGGGGGTTACATATATAGCAACAAAAGGAAATGATAATGTATGCCACATATCAGATGACCCACAAACGTAAGTGAAAATTTTGTAGGGATGATAGTTGTTATTTGTGAAACTTTTGTGGGTTATTAAGTAACAAAAGTTATTATTGTAATTGAGTGTAGGTATGTAAATTCCTTGGGACTCTCACAAGGAAGATCTATTGTCTGTCCAACCAGTGCAGAAAATTAAGATGAAGTGGGGTACTATGAAAGTATTGCTTTGTGTATGACGGCTGAAATTGCTGGAGGATCTAATAAGCTACTTTATGGAGTAGAGAGTGCACCTATGTAATGCCCCAAATTTTGATTAAGGGCAAATACCAATTATTGAGAATTTAAAAGACTGAATTATTATGTGTTGATGGCAATTTCGGTAAATATGCCAAAATCAATGGAAAATTGTTGGTTAATTAGTTGGTGATTAATGAAGAAATTAATTGCTAACTAAGAGGAAATGAGAAGTGTGACAAATGGCTAATGGAGCAGTTAGAGTAACTAATTAGTTACTTGCTTTATAGGAACTAATGAGAATGTGACACTTGGCAAGCTTAAAGGAAGCAAGAGAGTAAAGAAAAGTCAAATCTCATTGTTTAATATTTTCTCTCTCTTGTTCCCCTTGGTTTTCACTGAAGCAAGCATGGTTGGGGGGAGTATTGTCATCATTCTTCATCCTCTCCAACACTCTTTATCTCTCTTGTGTGGCCATGGAAGCTTAAGAAGGGAAGAAGGAAAGCTTGCATTTAAGGTAAGAGAATGGCCTCTATTGCTCAAACTCTCTTCTTTAAAGTTGTTCCTTGAGTTAAGAACTTCATTTTTTATGTTCTTAGTGTGCCTATTGGTGTTGATTTATGCCCACAAGGAATTGTGGAGGTTGGAGAATCAAGAAGTGTCTTTGGGAAAGTTGAAGAGGTAAGTGAAACCAATCTTTCTATCTATGTTTCATGCCATTGGAAGAAGTTTGGAATTTTTAGTATTTATGGCCTTGAATTAAAAACTAAGGGTCATTGGGTATTTGGCATGTTTTTGGTATAGAAATGGGTGTTTTGGTATGTGTTTTGGATGGATAGATTGATTGGAGATTGAAATGTTTAGTTTGGATGATTTTGGAATTTGGATGTTTATATTGCCTAAAACTAAAGCATGATAATGGAGTAGGATTTTGGTAATTATGGTGATTCTATTAGATTCCTTGGATGTTTTTGTGTGGGAGTAGTTTGGTAGAGGTTTTGGTTCTATTGGAATCAATTGGGCAAAGGTTAGAAAGTTTGGTCTGTTTTGCTGTGTTTTCTGGGTTCTGATAAGATCACTCGAGTGATCTGGGGTTCACTCGAGTATGGGATGAATGTTACTCAGGTGAGGTTAAGTATCACTCGAGTGCTGCATGTATATTCTATTTCTCATTAGTTTTTCTATTGTGCTTCCTGGAAAATTTCAAGAGTGTGTTTTAACACTTACGAGTGTTAAGTCATCACTCGAGTGCTCCTTTTCATTGAAAATTCTTGTGCTCTAGGGTGATCACTTCTTGAATCTCACTTCGTGGTACTCGGGTGAGCATTAGGCTATCACTCGAGTGAGAGGTGTCATACTCGAGTGCAACAAGCAATTCTGGGTTCTGTTATTCCTTTCTGCTCTTGGGTTCACACTTCTTGTGCTTCACTTCCTAAGACTCGAGTGAGCATTTGGCTATCACTTGAGTGTTAATCTTTGTGCTCGAGTGTAAAGTACATCATCACTCGAGTGAGGTCTTCTTCACTCGAGTGAAGCAGTGAAAAATAATAGTTTTTTGCTACCAAAAGGGGATCTTTGGGATAGTTCTTCCAACCCTTTAGGAGTTTTGTTAGGGGTATTTAATGACTTTAAAAGAGCAATAATGATAACCTATTAAGTATTAAGAAGTCATTGAGGATTGGAGCAGAGAATTGACTCTTTGTCCCTGATTATGATATGTAGGATACGATAGTTGCCTTACTCGGGAGAGACTGGCGCGCCAGAGCACGAACGAAAGGACCAAGGTAGTGACTTTTCTCTCATGTTGTGTATGATGCTTGGTATGCATGACTTATCATTGTTTTTTGTGTAAATCTTTGACATGAGGCCATTGTGTTATCTCCCGTAGTGCATTATAGCGTGAGTAGTTCAGCGTGAGCAGTCGTAGGGGGTGTAATGATCACACCTACCCCTGTCATTGTATCTGCCATTGTAATTGCCATGGGTGCGTTGTGGAATCATAGATTCTTGTTTGATTATCCGGCCAGTGTGGCTGTGTGTATGTGATATCTCTTATATGGATCCCAGCTATGGTGATGTATGTGATATGGACATGTGATTGTGCACTTCAGCATGAGCAAACGTAAGAGTGACATGAGTTATACCTGCCTTTACAGCTATAACTGCCATTGTTATTATGATATGTGTGTGATGATTTGTTTTCATGCTTTGTTGTTGTGCATACTATGAGTGATTTGTTACTATGGAGATTCCTTAGAATCTCACTCTCCCATAAATCAAATTTTTAGACAGGGTAGAAGGATCGAAAGAAAAGTGGGCGACGAAGAGCAGTTAGAGCTCTAGTTTAGGAGTTTATTTTGGTTAATGGTTATCATGTATAAAATCATTTGGATAATTTGGGAAACAATTGTATATATTTTGGAATGATGAATTGTTGTTTTGTGTAATCCCTAAGTAAAGGGTATGAGTTGTGGGCTTTGTGCCTTTGTACAAACCCTTTATTTATTAATGGAACCTGAGTGTGTCAGGAATTTATGCTGTATTATGATATTTGTAAATGGAATCAACCTGTACAGGCCAATTGTATATTGAAATGTGAATATGAGACCATTGTGAACAAGTTTTGAAAAAGTTTTTGAAAACCCTGATTTTAAGGAAGTTTGATCTTGTCTAAGTTCCTAATCGTTTATGGTCACTAATTCTACATTAATCACGTGGTTATGAACTTAATCTCGGCCTATAGTGGAAGGGGGTTACAACCTACTCCTAGGTTAGAGTTGAACTACACAAAATGGAGGGGATTAATTTCAGGAGTGATGTAGACATTTGCACACGCTAATACTTTTAAGCAGGCATTGTACAAGTACAATATAGCACATAATTTTGAGTTCAAATATGTGAAAAATAGCAAGCCTAGCATTTCAGTAAAGTGTAGGAGTTTAGGTTGTCCTTGGAGGGTAACAGCAAATGCTATAAGTAAGATGACTCCAATACTACGTGTGATGATATTCAGAGATGAATATTATCATAGTGCCCAAGACAATCTTAAGGTGACCCATGGTGGAAGATCTAACTTGACATCTTCAATTATAGTTGATGAAGTGAGAAATCACATTGACAAACGTCCCAATGAAATAAGGAAGACGTTGCAAATAGAATATAGTGTCACTCTTACATACAAGCAAGCATACAAGGTGACGGAAAAAGTGATGGAAGACATACAAGGTAAACCAGAACAATCTTATATGTTAATTCCTTGGATTTGTGAGTGGTTGAAGGAATTAGATGACAAAATTGTTGCTGAATGGGAAGCAAGTAGGAATAACATGTTTGATCGAGTATTTATTGCATATGGGTGTTATATTGAGGGATTTATGGCTGGTGTGAGACATGTGCTATACATTAATGGAACCTACTTGTCCGGACCATATAAGGGAACATGCTTTCAGCTTCTAGTTATAATGTGGACAATGAAATGTTGCCGTTTGCAATATCAACTGTGAAGGGGGAGACATTAGAGGATTGGTTATGGTTCTTACAGAAAGATTAAACAAATTGTTGGGTCAATTGAACTCACAATCGTGTCAGACCGTCAAAATGAAATTAAAGGGTTAGTGTAAACAATTTTTGGGAGTGAAAGGCATGCTTATTGTTATAGGCATGTGAAGGAGAATTTCAATGCAGAATTGGTGAAATTAAATAGAGGCAAGAGGAAGATAAGTGGTTTTCAAAGGAAGATGCACTACGGTTGCTTGATAATGTTGCATATGCAAGGTTGGACGCAGATTTCAATAAGGCAATGGAATACATGCAAAAATCCTATAAAGAGATGGTAGATTGGATGATTCAGCATGGAGATATCGATAAGTGGGCATTGAGCAAGTTCCCATTCCAAAGATAGGATAAGAATACTACCAATATAGCCAAATCATTTAATGTGTGGATGGTGAAGGAGAGAAAACACAATGTCACAATACTTATCCATGAACATTGTGAGAAGGTTGCCAAGAAGATGTATGCATCTAGTATGGCAATGAAGAAATGGAAAAACGGTGCTGGGCCCAACATAGAATCGATAGTAAAGGAAAATGATTGTCATACTGAACATATGTCAACTGTTAATTATGGTAGTGGTAGGCTTTGTGTCCATACCAAATATGGATCCTTAAATGTTAATTTTGGTTTGTGTATTTGCAGCTATAAAGTGTGGCAAATGTCAAGGATCCCTTGTCCACATGCTTGTGCAGCCATCAAGCATGTATATTACAATGTATATGACTATATCGAAGAATGCTACAAAACAACAGCCCAACAAAAGATTTATAAGCGTAGCATGACTCCAGTTTTGACAATAGACAAACCAGACCCAAATAACTATATGTTGGGGAATCTGCTTGCTCAGACTTTGTTGCTGCCACCTAGGACAACCAGACCTGCTAGAAGGCCAAGAACCAATAGGTGTGAATTACAATTCCAAAATAAGAAGATATAATACTATCCAAGGTGCCATGAAGCGGGCCATACTAGACGGAAATGCAAAAATCCAAATCCAAACTGAATTTGGCAAAAGGCATCTTTTGACGTTACTATTTTGCATATATAAGGAGTTGTATTATTTTGAAGTAACCCTATTGATAGTAATGTAAATTTGCTGAAGTAACCCTGTTGATAGTATGCAAGCATTTTGAAGTAACCTAGAGAGAATTTTTTGGGGAAGTGGGTTGTTGCACATGTCTTAAATTTTTTGGTTGTGACAAGGAAACATTAGGGTGAAGTGTAATGTTAATATTCCCTTGTCATTACAGATGTGCACATGCCAAATATCCACTGTCACAGATTTATAGGTGTACCTTGTTCAGTTATGTAATTATGCAAGATATTATGTTATCATGGTAATGTAATTATGCAGCATATAATGTTATTATGTTAATGTAATTATGCAGCATGTGTAATTATGTTTATGCTTTCACTGTGTTGTGTCACACATAATGTGGTTGAATTTCCCCCTGGGCATGTCTTTGTTTTCCCAGAATGAAGTTGGTAAACAAGAATAGTAAGTTGTAAAACAAGAAGGTTATAGTGTGAACTCAGAAATTTTAGTTGTAAATGTAACACCCACTTGTTGCTTTCTGAACCTACCATAGCCATAGCCTGTTTTCGATTTGCTAAGTTGCTAAACAAGATGAGAATGTTGTTAACTAAGAAAAAAAAGTTGTTAATAATGAAATGCATGTTGTTATTGTCCCCCCCCCAATTTGTTTTCAAAGGTAACAAGAAGTCAGAAGTTTTCAATCTTGTAAGTTGTCAAAAAAGAGTGTAAAGTTGTTAATTATGAAATGGTTGTTGTTAATGGACCCCCCACTTGTTGCTTTCTCAAGTTATCCTTATGTTGTGTTTTGAAGTTTTTAAGTTGGTTAACAATATAAGAAAGTTGTTGAACAAAAACTTTAAGTTGTTAATAGTGAAATGCATGTTGTTATTGTCCCCCCCATTTGTTTTCAGAGGTAACAAGAAGTCAGAAGTTTTCAATCTTGTAAGTTGTCAAAAAAGAGTGAAAAGTTGTTAATTAAGAAATGTTGTTGTTAATGGACGCCCCACTTGTTGCTTTCTCAAGCTACCCTCATGTTGTGTTTTGAAGTTTTTAAGTTGGTTAAGAAAGTTGTTAAACAAAAACTTCAAGTTATTAATAATGGAATACTTGTTGTTAATTGCCCTCGTTGTTTTTAGAGGTTACAGGCGGCGTGTATAGAGTTTCAATTTTGTAAGTTGTCAAACAAGATAACCAAGTTGTTACAAATGAACATACAGTTGTTAATATAGAAAATGCGTCTTGTTAATGGAAGCCCCACTAGGTGGTTTTTGCATCTACCCTGGGATTGTCACGTTGTCATATGCATAAGTTGTCTAACAATACCAGAAAGTTGTTAAACACGAAACTAAAGTTGTTAAATATGAATGTTAAATATTGGCTTGTTACACATGTCCCTAGGCATGTACAATCATCTGCCTTACAAAATAGCTGACACTAGGCACAACATGGGCACAACAGTACAATAATATTGACGATTACAAAATAACATTATCCAGGACAAAAAACTACAACTTGAACAAGTTTCGCTGTAAATGTACAAAATAAACCTAAGAACTATTGTGTCACTCATTGACGTTTGCTTCCTTGATGGGTTAGAAGATATAGAGCATCAAGTCTGGATGAATTTTAAGGGTGATTCACCAGCCACCACAGAATTTCTTGCTCGTACTGTTTGACTTGAGCCTGTACATGTCCCAAACAGCAATAGTTCAGTCCATTGTACATTCAAAATAAGACCAAAGTCGACATACATATGAACTATTGTGGTTACCTCTGTGTAATCAAGTACCCCATTTGGACTCCATTGGAACAACCATATCAATACGTGAAAACTGCAGTCAAGCCTATGAAATCGATAGAACAGTCATATGCATAAAAAATTTTGGAAAACTTGTAATTGTCTTGAACACAACATGTAATTGTCTTATAGATTATTTTGCTGGGGTACTCATGCATGAATGATGTCACTCTGTTGCTTCTTCCTATGTCGATTGTTACTAATGAATTCAACTATATCAAGAAATTTGTCCCTCTAAAAAAATACAATTACTTGGGTTCAGTTAGGGAAATGTAATTGCTAATGTTCATGCCAATGTTAAAGCATTAAGTTCCTTACACATATCTCTGCTGCCAATGATTGGGGATCTTGTAAGGTGCTATTTTTCTTGGTGGTGTCAACAATGGGTTTCATTAAGTCCAGAAGATAGAAATTCAATGTTTTTGGTTCCAAGGCTACACAAAACCAATGTTCCCAAACTAGTACAGACCCAAGTAGCAAATAACAATCTGCAAGATTATAGCCTAATCGATCTGCCAATAATTGTGATAGCAGCTTTGGTTTGACTTACTCAAGGAGAAATAAACGTGCTAGAAAGGAATAGAGTGGACTGATCCAATTTAAATTACTATTGCTATTTTATTGCTGCTACCTCATTTATAATTACTGTTGCTATTTTATTGCTGCTAACTCATTTATTATTCGTTAGAGAAATAAGTGGGAGATCCACTACTAGTCTGTTAGGAAATAGTTCCTAAATCTAGTGGTTGTTATTCATGGGGAACTATAATTGCGTCAGAGTATCTGTTAGTCTCATTATAAATAGGCATGGAGCCTCATCAATAAAGGATCATCTTTTATCAGAAAATATATTGATACAGGAGATACTCCAGGACTGTGAAAGTGAAGTCGGTGAGATTCTTGCCTTCTCGCTCTAACAGATTATTCCTTCTATTCTACTCTTTTCTCTGAGTTACTAATCAGTGCCTTAACAATTTGGCATCAGAGCCACGTCGATTCAGAATGGTAACGACGCGTTCTTCCGCAACTCAGCAACCTGATGAAATACCAATTGCAACGGCAGCAGATCCCTTGGCAGCCATCGCCGCTCGACTCACCTCTCTTGATACACTCAGTGAGAAAGTGGCAGCATTAGAAAACAAGTCGATGCGAGAGAAGTCGAAACACCGATCTCACTGGGATGCCGACAGTGAAGACGAACACAACTCAGCTTTTCAAACCCATATGCCATTTACTAAGCTCGAGTTTCCCAAATTCAGCGGAGGGAATCCGAGAGGGTGGATTCTAAAAGCGGAGAAGTACTTCAGGTATTATGAAACACCAGATGACTTGAAGGTGGAAGTACTTCCATGTACCTCGAAGGCGACGCATTGGATCTCTTTGCTTGGGTGAATAATGGCCGAACCTTGCTGTACTGGGATGAGCTCGTGCGGACGCTACAGGAGCACTATGGGCCACCGGAGTACCAAAATCCAGACGAATTTCTCTGTGGCATATAGCAGACAGGCACCGTTTCATATTACCGATCGGAATTCACCAAACGATCATCCCGTGTTGCAAACTGGCTGGAGCATTGCCTTTTGGGAGTGTTTCTCAACGGCCTAAAAGAAGAGTTAAGGGCGGATGTTCAGATACACAAACCCAGAACGGTCTACAGAGCGACGAGCCTGGCACTGGAATATGAAGACAAACTTAAGATCCAACCGGGGCCAAAGACCAATTCCGGATCCTACTTAACCCGACCCACATATAAAGAAACCCGTGGGGCTACATCTCAGTGGGGTGCAACCAAGTCAGCATCAGCATCATCTTCTGGAGCTAAGTCATTCCTGCCCGCATCCTCAATAGAATATCAAAATCACCGCGACAAAGGACTCCGTTTCAGGTGTGGGGAACCGTTTCGCCCCGGCCACCGCTGCACAGGTTCTCTATCATTAATGGAAATCACCGAAGAGGGCGAAGCTATTGCCGAGCCAATCACAGAGGAAATTAACGAGGAAAGTGCCGAGATCTCCCTACACGCAATCCTTAGAAATTCATCAGCATCTACCATGCATCTCAAAGGAAGCATACAGGGCCGTGACGTAATGATACTAGTGGATAGTGGCTCCACTCATAATTTCATATCAGACAAAATCGTATCCGAGCTACAACTTCCAGTACACAACATTCAAGTCTTTAGTGTGCAGATTGGTGATGGTCGTAGGGTCATTTGCAATCAAGTCTGCCCAGAATTAGAGGTACATGTTTCCGATTTAACTATCACACAAGAATTCTTTCCCTTCTCATTAGGTGGTACCGACGTGGTATTGGGAATTAAGTGGTTGGCGTCTCTTAACACGGTGCGAGTCAACTGGAACAACATGTACATGATCTTTTGGATTAAGGGAAAGAGATACAAACTGCAAGGAGTGACCACAAAAGGCGACTCACAGATCTACCTACAAAGCTTGATTATGCAGCAAGTTGTCACTGGCAGCCGTACTGCACCTGGAATCGCGCAAGTCATTCAGGACTTTTCAGTTATCTTTGATGAACCTATGACACTCCCACCTTCACGGGGGCATTATCACACGATTCCCTTACAGCCAGAGGCACCTCCTCCCAACCTACGGCCTCATCGCTATCCTCACTATCAAAAAAATGAGATTGAAGTGCAAGTGGCAGCCCTACTCGACCGTGGATTTATTCGCCCTAGTTCTAGCACATTTGCAAGCCCCGTGTTGTTAGTCAGTAAGAAGGATGGTTCCTGGCGACTCTGTGTAGATTACTGTCGCCTCAACCGAATTACCATACCAGATAAGTACCCGATTCCCAATATTGATGAGCTTTTAGATGAACTAAAGGGCGCTAAGTATTTTTCTAAAATAGACTTGTGATCAGGGTACCACCAAATACGGGTACTACCGGCAGATGTCCATAAAACAGCTTTTCGCACTCACTCAGGCCACTATGAATTCGTGGTCATGCCCTTTGGCCTCACCAACGCACCAGCCACCTTCCAAGCAGTTATGAACAATTTGTTTCGTCCACATCTCCTGAAATTTGTACTTGTCTTCTTCGATGATATCCTGGTATATAGCTCAACGGTACAGGAACACTTTGCACATCTCAGAATCATTTTTTCGATTCTGCAGCAACATTCCTTCTTTGCTAATGCCAAGAAATGCTTGTTAGGCCAAACCAGAATTGATTACCTTGGTCATATAGTGTCTGGCAGCGGAGTTGAGGTCGTCCCAGAAAAGATCAAGGCCGTAGCCCATTGGCCAACACCAGCATGCGTCAAAGACCTACGTGGATTTTTAGGCTCACAGGGTACTATCGAAGATTTGTAAAAAATTATGGACTTATAGCCCGGCCATTGGCTGACCTGACCAAGAAAGATGCCTTTCACTGGTCTAAGCAAGCACAGGACACCTTTGATGACTTGAAAATAGCTCTTACTACCACTCCAGTCCTCCAATTACCAGACTTCAAGCAACCATTTACGGTTGAATGTGATGCTTCCATGGCAGGGATTGGGGCCTTCCTCATGCAACAAGGACACCCCATCGCCTACTTCAGTAAAGGATTTTCTTTTTCCAATCGGTATAAGTCTGCCTATGACAGGGAATTGTTAGCCTTGGTGTTATCTCTTAAAAAATGGCGCCACTACTTACTTGGCCACCACTTCTTTGTGCAAATGGACCACCATAGCCTTAAACACCTGTTGGACCAGAAAATTGTGACTAATTCCCAACAAAGGCTCATGGTGAAACTTCTCCCGTTTGATTTTACAATCACATATAAGCTGGGAAAGGAAAACACTGCGGCAGATTCCCTATCACGAATGCCTCAACAATCATATTTCTTCCATATAGTGATTCCAATGGCGGACGAATTGCAGCAACTCCCACAGGCCTTACTGGATGACCCTGAGACTAAAGCAAAGATGGACGAAATACAAGCAAACCCCAATCATGAATCTCACTTCCACTTGGTTAGTGGACGGCTGTTTTACAAAACCAGATTGGTCATTCCCAATAAGTGTGGTCTTCGTGAGAAGTTTGTGGAGGAAGCTCATAACACACCAACAGGAGGGCACGGGGGTTATCTAAAGACCCTAAAGCATTTAAGTGACCAGTTATACTGGAGAGGAATGAAGAATGATGTCAAGCATTTCATCCAACGGTGTAGTACATGCCAGCAGAATAAATATCAGACGTTGGCCCCAGCAGGACTCCTGCAACCATTACCTATCCCCGTCCAAATATAGGAGGACATCTCTCTAGACTTCATAACGGGTTTACCCAAGTCCAAAGGGTTCGATGTTATCTTGGTGGTGGTTGACCGACTTAGTAAGTATAGCCATTTTATTCCTTTGTCTCACCCCTATTCAGCAAAAATAGTGGCTGAGGTGTTTTGTAAAGAAGTGGTTAAGTTACATGGCATGCCACGGTCTATCGTCTCAGATCGGGACTCGCTCTTTATGAGTACTTTTTGGCAAGAACTCTTTCGTCTAAGCCAAACCCGCTTGAATATGAGTACGACATACCACCCTCAGACAGATGGCCAAACAGAAGTGGTAAATCGCTGTCTTGAAACATACTTACGATGTTTTGCTCATGACCAACCTAAATTATGGAGTAAGTATTTGTGCTGGGCCGAATTTTCTTTTAATACTAGCCACCACACATCAAGCAACCACACTCCGTTTAAGCTGGTATATGGGCGTGACCCTCCACCTCTTCTTCCGTATGTCAAAGGAGAAACCTTAGTTGCAGAACTGGAGGAACAATTAGAAACAAGGGACGCGATGTTAAGAGTTTTGAAGGATACCCTCCTTAAGGCTCAACACAGGATGAAATTACAGGCAGACCAGCATCGCAGGGATCTAGAATTTACACCAGGAGAAGCGGTTTGGTTGAGAATGCAACCATACCGTCAGAAATCCTTAGCCAAAAGGAAATTTGAAAAGCTTTCTCCGAGATTCTTCGGTCCTTTCAAGATTCTTAAGCGAATAGGGAAAGTTGCATACGAGCTGGAGCTTCCTGCCAGTGCCAAAATCCACCCTGTATTCCATGTGTCCCTCTTACGCCCCGCGTATGGACAAGCAGCTCCTCTTGTTCCACCATCCCTGCCTCTTTCAGCTGACATGGAATTACTCCTCACACCTCTTAAGGTACTCAAACACCGTTGGACTAATAATCAAATATTGGAATTACTCATCCAATGGGAAAACCAACCATTAGAAGACGCCACCTGGGAGGGATATGACATGGTTCTAGAGCAATTTCCCAACTTTCGACTTAAGGACAAGTCGGTTTTCCAAGGGGGGAGAAATGATAGCAGCTTTGGTTTGACTTACTCAAGGAGAAATAAACGTGCTAGAAAGGAATAGAGTGGACTGATCCAATTTAAATTACTGTTGCTATTTTATTGCTGCTAACTCATTTATTATTCGTTAGAGAAACAAGTGGGAGATCCACTACTAGTCTGGCAGGAAATAGTTCCTAAATCTAGTGGTTGTTATTCATGGGGAACTATAATTGCGTCAGAGTATCTGTTAGTCTCATTATAAATAGGCATGGAGCCTCATCAATAAAGGATCATCTTTTATCAGAAAATATATTGATACAGGAGATACTCCAGGACTGTGAAAGTGAAGTCGGTGAGATTCTTGCCTTCTCGCTCTAACAGATTATTCCTTCTATTCTACTCTTTTCTCTGAGTTACTAATCAGTGCCTTAACAAATTGACCCTTGTAATATGAAGGTCTCCAATTCTTTCATTTACCAACCATATGCATCTCCAACAAAATATATATCAGTCCCCAAAAAACTAACATATAGATAACCATAATTTATTTGCATCTTACCATAAAGTCAGTATAAACAATGTGCCTCTTAACTGGTCCGTATTGTTTCAAATTTGCCATCAATACCTTGCAAACAAGGGACACCACCTGAAGTGCACAAGTACATAATGAAATCATCCCCATAAACTAAAAAAAAACAAAGTCCTGAAGCTATGGTAATACTGACCCGATTGTTAACCTTGTGGATTCCACCCAAAGAATATAGCTCTTCCCTAGTGATGTATTCATCTTGCAATGTAACCAATTCCCTGTAATAGTTTTTGATACAAATACTCAACACAACTAAGTTTCGTTCAAATTTTTCCATGTCCACTACCTTACAAGTACAAAATTAAACATATATTAAACACTCACTTTTGGCCATCAATGTGTGGAGGACATTGTGAAATTATAGTGAAAAATCTTTCCTTGTCATCAACTTCCATCTTCTTTCGCTTAAAGGCCTTAGGCATGATATAGGGGGATACAATTTTCTTTTCTTTTCTAACCCTAGTTGATCTATGTAAGACATTACCCTTATTAACCTCTTCCTCCTCCACAATGTCCGCTCCTTCTCTTTCACTAGCACATACATTAATAGGGGAGCCAGACACTGTTTGAGTTGCACTATTGCCTCCTTCTTCTTTACTATCTAAGTCCTTCCCACGTTCATCTTATTGACGTTCATTTTTTCCATCCTTCTCTTCTTCTGCATTGACCACAATATCATCTTCGTCCACTCCTTCTCTTCCAACCTTTTTATGTACCCCTCTCTTCACTTGAACCTTTATCAACTCCTCTACAATTATACTTGTCAATCGTCTATACATATCCTTTAGGTCCTGATGCAGAAAATTTAATGAAAACTTGTTACACACATAGATGTACTAATGCATACAAACAATAGGAAATCAATAAATACCTGGTCCAAATGATCAATTCCAACATTTTCCTCTGCATCAACATTTACTTTAGATGCCCTTCCTCCAAATAATATGCACATGTTGTTGTCCCTCTGCAACCTAACCATTACTTTTAATCTATCCTCAATCCAGTAGTTAACAGCATCGACATATTCATGTTTCTCTGTTGGCATCATTGCAAAGTGCTCACCAAAATATATATGCCAAACAAATAGCATAACAATATCTTAAATACTTGCCACTTAAAGCGTACCATAACATAAGTAAATTTAAATACATACCAACAATAAGTACATGCATCAACCAACATTAGAGTTTCCCCTCTTGTTGTTTCTCACATCCCTTACATAGTCTTCCATCTCTTTGCACAAGTCTTTAATGATAAAGTTTGCCCAATCAAATTTCTGAAATCCCTTCATGGTCAACCTCATCACCTTCAGTAACTGCTCACTAACCTTTAGGCTTGTGGTGGGAGCTAGAAAGGTTCCAAGTGTGTACAACATAAACAAAAACTCAAAATTATCATTCTCAATGCCCTCTATAATGGCCTCTACTATGTTGCTGTATAAGCGTTTTGAATAGTCACTCTTTAACTTTGTATAAATCGGGTCATCATCATCCACCTTATCACTCACCATGTCCCCACAGTGGGGAACCCCAAGTAACTGTTTCACATCCACAGCAGAAATTTCACGTGTTTTGCCCCTGATTCAGAATTGGCGAGTTGGTGGATCATATGAGTGAAGCATTGACACAATCATATCTTTCAATAGTTTCTTGCAACCTCCAACCTCTAGCAGCTTGCTGAATCTTAATCTCTTCTCCCTTTCCTTTAAACTTTCATCTTTACTTATAAAGTCAACTAATTGCTTGAATTGCCATATTGAGCTACGAGTGATAAAAGCTACTTTTCTTTCTGTACTCTTCTTCTCCTGTCTTGCTTTCTTAACATTCTCAGTGTATTTAGCCTTCTCACAATATTCCTTCCTCTCTTGCTCACTTAATACTCCCCATGATTTTAGGACATCATCGTTGTGCACAACATATTTGTCAGATTTCTCCAGCTTAAATTTCTTGAAAAACTCAATTCTAAACAACTACAACCCATTATTTAAGGCTTTACATCTATCCCCTTTTTGCAACACCTTCTTCCACCACCTTTTCCCCTTCTTCAACCACCTTATGCCCTTCTTCACTAAAGTTCTACCCCTCTTCAGCCCCCGCCTGCCCTTGTTCAACCACCATCTTCTTCTGTAAAGCAAAATTATAACAAGATTTAGCTATCCATAATTTCTCACTTATATATTATACAAGAAAAGCGATTAAAGCTATCTCAAAAATCGTAAGTTATTATTTGAAATAGGCAAATAGCCAAGGCAATTGTCCTCACACTATAGACATCATTTAACTATACTTGAAATGTTAGAACAATTGCTTATTGCACTACACCAACAAACAGGCAGTTATTTTGTTACAACTACATACTCCTAAACCTTAGCTTACTCCTGAATAATCATAGTGCATTGTTCTAGTTAATGACCCCCCAACTTGTCTAGATTTTCCACATCTTCAGTTGTTAAACAAGAACGAAAAGTTGTTATGTTTTACAATGGTGTTGTTACTGTAGAAACTGAACTAAATATTGAGGCAAACCTTAAAAAACTTATATTTTATGATATATCCAGATTTAAAGCCTGTGACAAAGGAAGGAGGGAGCATTGATACTTCTAGTTACTAGTAGTTCAAAAAGAAAAAGAAAAGTATTGGCCAAAAAAGAAAAAACAAAGAAAAAGAAAAGATATGACTTAAACATGCCTCAAACAAAGTTGATCATCAGGCACTAACTTTGAGCTTCCAAGAAGGCGTTAAATTCTTCTCTTGCCTTTCGCAATCGAGGAGTGATGCACGACGATGCAGGAGAGGCCGGAGAAGACGAAGTGGAAAATCGGACATGGCGAGGCGATGCATCTGACTTTCTGCCGCCACCATTTCCTCTTGCGGAACCAATTTTGAGCACTCCTTTGATGTCCTTATTATCGAACAGGAAAGCCGCCGTCGCCACTGGCGAGTGCGCATCCTCGCCGCCACTTCGGATCAACTCCGACGGCAAGTCGAAACAGGAACTTACAGAGTCGTTTACCTCCACCTGATCCAGTACTATTGGGTTTATGGCCCTCGGTGATGGGGCCCACGAGCCGCACTCAAATTTCTCCAAAGAAACTGTTCTTGATATCACACCATCATGCAATTCTTCCTTTTTAGGTCTGACTGGCTTGGCCTTTCCAAGTCCTGGAATGTACAGACAACTGCATTTGAATCCTTTACCTGCAGGAGCAGGATCCATGTTCTTGCTACTTCTTCTCGTCGGATTTTCTTTCACGGCTTCAGGTTTCGTGAAGCTGCCAAGATCATGATGATGAGTATTGGTGGAATCGTGTTTGATTACGGACCGAAGATCAAACTCATCTGAGGGTGGGTGTGTTCTTCCTTCGCCACACGACTTGCCCTTGTGCAAGTAAGATTGAGCAGGACATGGCGGGGATTCGAGGCTGTCAACTCTGAATTTGTTCTTGGAGGTGAAGCGGGGCGAGGTGGCGGCGGAATTGGGTTGGCTGATGCTCAAGAACTTGGACTTTGGAGGCTGTAATGGTGGTGGAACAATTGCTGCTGCTTCTTTCTGTTTCAGGGACAGAGGATCCACTGTAATCTGCTTCTCTTGTTTTTGCAGGCTTTCTTTGATCATGGTTACACCAGAATTATGATGATGATGATGATCCTGAGTTGTAGGTGTAATGGTGTGTTTTCTGATGATGGGGTTGGTTGTATCAGAAATCTGAAGCGCTATGGGAATCCCTATATCAAGTTTGGGAGAAGAAAGACGGCTGCAACGTTATTTATAGGCAAGAGGAGGAGAAAGTGACGAGTGTGCAAAGCACGTCTCAATGGATCGTGGTGACCATCTTCTATCTCTAGTGTGGGTCTGTGTGACCTTGTGCTAAAAATATAAATATCATTCCCCTTTACTGAATATAAGAAGAAAAAAAATTCCAAGAGATAGTTCATGGGAAAAAGGAAATTAAAATGTCAAGTAGCTACAATGTACTCCTTCCAGTTCTAATTATAAGATAAAATTGACTTTTTTAAAGAAATTAAGGAAGCTAATTAAATTACTTTAGAGTATTTTTATTTTTATTTTTTTTCTTTGAACTAACTAGTTTAACTAATAAATTAATATATAATATAAGGATACATAACATATGATATAATTAAGTAACTTATTTAACTTCCTTAATTTCTCAAAAAAAAAAATCAACTTTGTCTTATATTTAAAACCTGAGATAGTATGAATTAATTAAAATCTGTTCAAATAAATGTTGCCGGTGGCAGTATCCTTATGCATCATTCATTTTGAGGATTCTTATAATCTTATTAGCTCTCTTTGCATCTCTTTGTGCTAACAAATACACTAACAATAGGAAATCTTGACTTTTAATTCTTAAAATAATTACCGATCACCAGACGTTATTTTCGTATATTATACCAAGTTTAAAAATGAGCTGTAGCATTTATTATTAATGACCAGTGCATCTGCTATCCAATATAATTCCATTCACACTTTAGATTAGATGTGATTAAATAAGTCAATCTTCATTTGGTCGTAAATAATAAGTCGTATATAGTAATAACAGGCAGCGCATGCTCATGATAAAATAATGCTGAAGACGTCCATAGAAACTGAAAAAAATGCAAAAGATAAAATATTAAAGTGGATGGTATTTTGCAAATGTCAACTCTTAGATTGTTTTAATGCAACTATTTTTTTTTTCTGGGGATGTTTGGTATGTTAAGGTATTTTTTATTCATGATTTCATCTCCACTTTAAAAAAACCATGATATATGCTTTGCTATCTTATTATCTCTATATTAAGCTATGTTTTATTTTACTCCTTTACTTAAAGAAATGGGCAATTTCTTTGCTATTGTTGCTTTTCCCCTATATTTCCTTGCAAAAAAATGTGTGTTTTTTTTTTTTTTTGAAAATGTAAAGGCAAGTATATGGAAGAAAAGGATGTGTTTGTAATGCAATGGTTTCTTTCTAACATGATTTCTTTGATGTTGAGGTGAATTTGAATCCAAAATAAAAAAGGGAGATTAGGAAAGTGCATATAATCTTTTTTTTTTTTTTTACCATGTTGTAGGTCATCTTCCCCCAAGTTGGACATAACTGGCTTACTTGAAAAAGGAGTTGTGGTATAAAGTATTTAACGGTGTTAAATGACTAAGGATGTGTCAGAATGCAAACATGCCAAACAAGGTCACATTTCCATCATGCTTTAATCATAGCATATGGGTTCTTTCAATTGTTTATCTTGCAAGTAAGCTGACCAATAGCTTTTTCCTTTTTGTCTGCATTAGTTGTAACTGAAAAAGAGCAATGCCTTTATGAGCAAAAAAGTTGGAAAATTAGTATATGAATCATCTCAAAAATTGATACATCTTGCTAAGAAGCATGTGAAGTGTGAGACAATCTTTGCTTCCCGTAGTGCACTGAACTTTCGCAATGCAGGATTCTATTGCCTTCAAACTGGCATTGAAAGTCCTTCCTTTATCTTAACCATGTATGTCAATATTTAAAAAAGTCTAATAAATCAGATGTTAGACAAGTATGCATTTTTTTTTTAATCATGTGGCTTTCTAATGAGTAATTGGTTTTGCAGGTTTGATATTAAAAAGAGGAGATCTACATTGAGCAGGATGATCTCCACAAGACTATTTGCTTCCACATATAATAGATTCCATAAATATTTGGTTCTAATATTAGGTCATGACTTCTCAAAATATTTAAAAGTTATCCAATCAAGTTTTCATTCCATGCAATGTTTAAAATTCACACATCCTTTTTTAAGCAAAAAAAAAAAAAACAGAGAGATATTAGGTCATGCATGTATGAATAAGGGGAAGCAAATTGAAAGGCTATTTTGATTGTGTTTGGTATCACTTATTTTTGGATAATAAGTCCTTATTACACAAGCCGAGATAAAACTCATCTCACATACTTACTTTATATACCGTGAATCACGATTTATAAACACTTATTACCTAAAAATAAACTATTTCAAACAAACACTTTACTAACAAATACAAGCTGTAACTCATAAGGTGCATGATTTTTTAAAAACACATACTTTATATTCTCTTACTCTGCCAAATGAGACATGTTTTTTGGACGTATGGCTAGGTCCTTTCTGATGTCAAACATATCTTCTGAATTCAAACTGTCATGAGATTTTGGCGGTTTTGCAATAAATACTTGGAGAATTATTATGCAATGATGTCAGAGATTTAAAATATGACTTTTCTGTAATGTATTGTCCCTTCCCTCCAAACAGATTTGGGTGTCAATTTTCTCTTCCTTTTTTATGTTGATATCACTTCATCATATTTTATTAATATGCATGCAAGAAAACAAATAAGGAAATACTCTCCACCAATTTTATTTTCATGGCAAAGCTAATATTAGGTTATGATGCCCAGACGACCCATGTAATACTGAAAATCGATTAAAATGCTGTCATCAACAATGATAGTATTTCAAATTGACAAGTTGCAGAAGCACAAACTCCCTGTACAATGTACGGAGAGTACACGCTAGTTCATAAATAAACTAGAGTGAGATATATAGGGGAAGAAAAGTAGAAAACAAATCAGCTTGCAATTTAAACTGCATCACATTGTAGAGCTATCATACCTTGGTTGGCCCAAAAAATGAAATAAAAATAATATTGAGTCTATGAGGGAAGACGCTACTTTGAAGTACTCATTCGATTATAAATATAAGATAAAATTAATTTTTTTTTGAAGATATTAATAATGCTAATTAAATTATCTTAAAGAATTTATATTTATCATTTTTTCTCAAACTATTTTACCTAACTTATAAACTAATATATAATCTAATAATACATAACATATGATACGATTAAATAATCTATTTAACTTCATTAATCCTTCCCAAAAAAATCAACTATGTCTTATATTTAAGACAAAAGGAATAATCAACTTTAAATAACTGATTTATGTAAATTTAAAAATAATTAAATTTAATAAATATATATTATTTTTTCTACTATATCCTTACCTCTAAAGGGGGTAAATGAGAGAGAGTCAGTACAATAAATAAGGATAAAATTAAAAAATAATAAATAATATTTAGAAAAACTTTAAAAGAAAAAAAAAACTTAGATTTCAAATACATCCATTCTCACAGATTTAAAGCCTGTAAACAAGGGAAGGAGGGAGCATTAATATTTACTAGTTACTAGCAGTTCAAAAAAGAAAAAGAAAGACTTTATGCCTAAAACAACGTTGATCATCAGGCACTAACTTTGAGCTTCCAAAAAGGCGTTAAATTCTTCTCTTGCCTTTCGCAATCGAGGAGTGATGCACGACGATGCAGGAGAGGCCGGAGAAGACGAAGTGGAAAATCGGACATGGCGAGGCGATGCATCTGACTTTCTGCCACCGCCGCCACCATTTCCACTTGCGGAACCAATTTTGAGCACTCCTTTGATGTCCTTACTATCGAACAGGACAGCCGCCGCCACCGGCGAGTGCGCATCCTCGCTGCCACATCTGATCAACTCCGACGGCAAGTCGAAATAGGAACTTACAGAGTCGTTTCCCTCCACCTGATCCAGTACCACTGGGTTTATGGCCCTCGGTGATGGGGCCCACGAGCCGCACTCAAATTTCTCCAAAGAAATTGTTCTTGATATCACTCCATCATGCGATTCTTCCTTTCTAGGTCTGACTGGCTTGGCCTTTCCAAATCCTGGAATGTACAGACAACTGCATTTGAATCCTTTACCTGCAGAAGCAGGATCCATGTTCTTGCTACTTCTTCTGGTCGGACTTTCTTTCACGGCTTCAGGTTTCGTGAAGCTGCCAAGATCATGATGATGAGTATTGGTGGAATCGTGTTTGATTACGGACCGAAGATCAAACTCATCTGAGGGTGGGTGTGTTCTTCCTTCGCCACACGACTTGCCCTTGTGCAAGTAAGATTGAGCAGGACATGGCGGGGATTCGAGGCTGTCAACTCTGAATTTGTTCTTGGAGGTGAAGCGGGGCGAGGTGGCGGCGGAATTGGGTTGGCTGATGCTCAAGAATTTGGACTTTGGAGGCTGTAATGGTGGTGGAACAATTGCTGCTGCTTCTTTCTGTTTCAGGGACAGAGGATCCACTGTAATCTGCTTCTCTTGTTTTTGCAGGCTTTCTTTGATCATGGTTACACCAGAATTATGATGATGATGATGATCCTGAGTTGTAAGTGTAGGGTTTGTTTGTTTTCACGGCAGCTTAAAAAATAAGCCCGAATTACGCAATCCGAGAAAAAACTCCTCTCACATACTTACCTCGTATACCGTGAATCACGAATTATAAGCATGTTTTGGACAAAAATAAGTCATTTCAAACGATCACGTAATGATGTGTTTTCTGATGATGGGGTTGGTTGTATCAGAAATCTGAAGCGCTATGGGAATCCCTACATCAAGTTTGGGAGAAGAAAGACGGCCGCAACATTATTTATAGGTAAGAGGAGGAGAAAGTGACGAGTGTGCAAAGCACGTCTCAATGGATCGTGGTGACCATCTTCTATCTCTGGTGTGTGTCTGTGTGACCTTGTGCTAAAAATATAAATATCATTCCCCTTATCAGGGTTCGATCCCTGCCAGACCGTAGTGCTTGCCAATCCAATATATATATATATATATATATCATTCCCCTTTACTGATTATACAAAAAAAAAATTCCAAGAGATAGTTCATGGGAAAAAGGAAATTAAAATGTCAAGTAGCTATAATATACTCTCTCATGTTCTAATTATAAAATAAAATTGATTTTTTTTTAATAAATTAAAGAAACTAATTAAATTATTTTAAAGTATTTATATTTATATTTTTTTTTCAAACTAATTAGTTTAACTAATAAATTAATATATAATATAAAGATACATAACATATGATATAATTAAGTAACTTATTTAGCTTCTTTAATTTCTCCAAAAAAAAAAGTTAACTTTATCTTGTATTTAAGATTAGGAGTAGTATGAATTAATAAAAAATTGTTCAAATAAATGTTGCCAGTGGCAGTATCCTTATGCATCATTCATTTTGAGGATTCTTTTAATCTTATTAGCTCTCTCTGCATCTCTTTGCGCTAACAAAGACACTAATAATAGGAAGACCATTTTCGTATATTATACCAAGTTTAAAAATGAGCTGTAGCATTTATTATTAATGACCAGTGCATCTGTTATCCAATATAATTCCATTCACACTTTAGATTAGATGTGATTAAATAAGTCAATCTTCATTTGGTCGTAAATAATAACTCGAATATAGTAATAACAGGCAGCGCATGCTCATGATAAAATAATGCTGAAGACGTCCATAGAAACTGAAAAAAATGCAAAAGATAAAATATTAAAGTGGCCGGCATCAATCAAATAGAAATATCAAATATCCAAACGTGGGATATAAGATACGCTCATGATATTAACTGATAACTCGTGTTTGTACATTGAATTACCAATTAATTCCTATTGGAGAGAATTGAAAAACAAAATCAAAACTACAGATATTCCTATGATTACAGGAAAAGCTGTCACCAAATATAACGCTCCATAACCCTGCAGGATAAAGAACCTCCTCAGTAGAAAAGCTCAAATTCTCTTGGAAAAAAGAAAATGATTCTACAATGAATAAATGACATCTAGCAACTCCTTATGGTGCACCAACAAATTTGGACTGTTCATAGCCCACAAGGTCTTGTGCCGTCCCATTAATTACTGCATGTTCATAAGTCAGACAATATATTGTGAAGGTACAATCATGGACGGACTGTAAAATTAGCTGCACTAAACGTTACATGAATCTATAAACACAGAATTTTAACTCAGACCTGGAATGGATTGTCATTTATCACAGAGCCCAGGAAAACAGAAGAACAGTAAAATATATAGGAGAAAGTCTAGGAACTGACCACAGCAGGGGGCACCTCTGCGTCATCACTGCCCGCAGTAGTATCTTCAATTTCAGCAGCAGAATCCCAATCAACATTCAATCTCTTTGCAGCCTCTTTAGGATCGATTCCGGTGTCAGTGGCTTTTGCATACAGGGATTTGCGGGGCTTTGTCTTTGGTGCTTCAACCTATACATTTTTTTCACAGGGAAAAAATATGGTAATCACTTGTTAACATCAACTGAATTAGAAACCAGAGGAAGAATTATTTTTATGATTCCAAGTCAGTCACCTACATATAATACCAGCAAATAAGCATTTTCACACGTAGCTACATTATTTGAGAGGCCTCTGGTTCAAGAAAGATACCCAGCAAGTATGTGTTTTCTATATCTAAATTAGTTTGTTAATGAAACCCCGAAAATAAAAATAACAAATAATAAAAAAAAATTGTTATTGGTCACAGCAAACCTACTTTTTTTTTTTTTACTAGGGCAGTTAAACCCCTGAGAAAGGGACCCACACACCCATCAAATGCACCACCCACCTATTTTAGCCACGTAGGGCATAGAACCCACAACCTCCTCTAAGAGGAGGTGGCGGGTGCTGTTTGAGCTGTAAACTCTTGGCAAACTACTTTTCTTTGTTGCAATGGTCAAACTGAACACGCCACATTCTCAACTTAATTTCGGTTTGGTGTTGACCAATTCTGACTAGGCTGGAAACACATAAAAGAGGCATTGGCTGTGCAAGTAACACGACAAACAGGTCATGACCATGCTTCAGAAATATACTGGGAAAGGTGCAAACGGGCAGACTAAATGCTATAAGGACTTTAGGCAGCCTAGTCACCATCATCTCCCAAGTTTGGCTCTTTCTAAAAGATTAAACCTAGATTAGATTCTCCTAGATCCTTGGCTACGCTGAGCAGGCCTGTTGCTAAGGTCCTTTTTTACTAACCCAAATAAATAATGAGAGAGTGATGCGGCTGATCAGTACAGCGGCCGAAAACCACACCAACCATGAACAAATGAAATTGGCTGCGAGAGCAAACCCACATACAGGCCATGCTGCAAAAAAATACCAAAATAAGGTGCATATAGGTGGACCAGAAACCCTAGAAACTTGGGGACACCATGCCATACTCGTCTCCCAACTTTAGCCCTTCCCCCATTCTGCTGCTTCCAGATCCTTTAAGCTTGATTTGGAAAAGTAGTGTCTTCAATTCACTTGGAGAATTTTATGTAGAAACATTAAGACAGCATGATTCATTGAAATTAAATTTTTTCCCATCTGGTTTTGTTAACTTGCTCGATGTTTATGCAAGACCATAGACTTAGGCAACTAGAAAGTGGTACAAGTTTAGAACTTCCAGCGCAATAACATAGAGTAAGCACGAGTGCTCACTTTACACATTTCCTCACATTTCCCTACTGAACGGTATATGCATTACGCTATTACTAGAATTCTCAATATGACTATTATATATTGAGAATTCTAGATTCAAAGTTCAGGATTTGAAGGTTTAATCTTGAACAAAAATAATTTGACATTGAGAGCTGCATTCAAGGGAGAGGATGCTACAGTTAAATAAAAGCCTTTTGCACATAGAAAGAAGAATGAAAAATGAGGCCGACCAAGGAAACTTGACTCTCAAAACTTCAGAGATAACTCATGTCAAACCTTCAATTCGACACAGTTCTTAAATCTCAACTCAATTCTACATTGGCAATACTAGAAAGAATTATCTGTGCTATCAAGATAAGGTAGCAAAATCAGTGACTACGAGACCATATTAAGATACAAAGGATTTGGTATCTTGAAAAGCTTTCATTTGGTAGGAGCTCAATTTCCAATCCATCATTAAAAAAATAAAAGTTGTTGTATTGTAGAAGACATTGGAATTTGGAAATATTAACCACCCTCATTTTACAGGACATTTTGAAATGGCTATTATCGCACAGTTCAGTTTAAGCATGCCAAGGGTCCAAGAAAAGAAAGTATCAGCATACCTCTAAATTAGGCCATGAATTTAATTCCTCAGCTAGCATCTTCAGAGCAGCTTTATTCTTTGGGATTTTCCCTTCGTTAACCTACCAAATAAAGGGTCACACTTTTAACCCCTAAGGAGAAGTCAAGCAAATGAAATTATGATCGTACTAGTGACAAATATTAATTAATGGTGTCAAGGTGGCTTAACACAACTACTTCCGGTAGAAAGATGATCTATGAGTCCACTTTCTTAGTTGCATATAGCAGTCATAGGAGGCCAAACTTACTTCTTCCAAAACAGCAACTAGATCATCCCTTGTTGGGGCATCAGGGTCTTCAATGCCAAGCAATTTTCTTCTCTCAACTTCTCTGGGGTCCTCAATCATTACTGTTAATTTAACCTATGTGTGGCGAAAAAAGAAAGAAACACCAGATCATAATCGGCAAGGTCGAAATGACTGTATAATTGGGGGGCACCATGGCGTAGTAAGCAAGAATAAAGTTAAAAAAAAATAAACAAACTGAAGCATATCACCCAAAAACAAAAAACAAACAAACAAACAAACTGAAGCATAATCAACCAAAAGAGGTGGGAAACTTAAGCCCTCCATTTAAAAATTAAGTTCGTTCTCTTCTCACATTTCATCTCGTCTTTGCCCAACAAAGGTGCAAATAATAAGTAATTAAGATATAAAGTAATGAAAATCCAAGCCAATCAACTGATCAAGTGGCAGCTCACATGAGTTCATGACAACAGCCTATATCGTTATATCCATACCCTTGCCCCTTTTCCCACTCACTACTCCCAAGTCTTGGTGATGCCTCCTTAGTAATCCACAAATAAAAAAAAAAAGTGTTGAGAATGGTTACAGCATGAAGTTTTTTTTTTTTTTTTTTTGGACTGAAGTTACAGCATGAAGTAAAAAGAACAAAACAGGTGAAAGTACCTCACCGAAGAGCATGTCCCTGTTTTTCCTCAGAAGCTCCAGCACCTAGAAGCGCGCGCACAAATGCAAATTAAGAAGCGGGAAATGATTGAAAGATGGATGACAGAAGGATTAGTAGAAAAGGGAGAACAAATTTCACAACTCACAGTATGATGAGAAATACACATACTCTTTTGATTTGGCCGATGTATTCAAGGTTTTGAGGGGTTGGGTCGGCATCCTCATCCTGCTCAGACGAGACGCGCAATTCTGTGTCTTCCTTGCCGATACGAGGAACAACAACGGCGGATGAGCGCCGGAGACGGCGGAAGGCAAGGCTGGGCCTTGAGAATGCTCCATTCCGAAACGGAGCACAGTGGACGAACGCGGGAAGAGACGAAGACGAAGACGAAGACGAAGACGAGAAAGAAAGCGAAAGCGGCAACAATTGGGATGCCATGGTTACGAATGTTCGGCTCCTATTATTATCATCTTTGTTGGTTCCTGCTTCTTCCACCGCCAATTTCTTAAAAAGATTCCATAATCTAATACTCAACCATCTCTACCTATCTGTATCTACAGTCAAAAATTGCATATCATTGGCTTGACCGTGATTAGTCCCCATCTTATCTTGGCTTCCCAGCACAAAGTGGCAACATAATTTTAGCTCCTTAATTTCTTCTTGTCCTCAATTTACTTACATTTTTTTAGGTCAACATTTACTTACATTCCTATGCCAAAAATTAAACCAATTATTAAATTAAAAAATTAATAAAATTAATTAAGTTAATTAATATGATAAATTTTATCTATAGCACTTTAATCATCTTCTTTAATTTCATCTTTCTTAATTCCATACACATCTTCCCTACTTAATTATTGTTGAGGAAATATGGGCTAATTTTTTGAAAAAATCATAAATATGTAAAATATGTAGTATATCTAAAACCAATATTAACTCTCTAATTTAAAGAGGAGTATAATTTTTTAGACAAAAAATCCAAATTACTTCCTCTCCCTTTTAATCATAAAAAATTTTTGAAGATTGAATATTTTATTGGAGAATTAGAATGAAGGACCTGGAGCAAGTGACATTTATTGGGGAGGACCATAAAAACTCTAATTACATAGAAGGAAAAAAAAATTATAATAAAAACTTAAAAATAGCATATTGTTCCTATCAAACCACCTGCATCTTTTCTTTGATCTAGATTTGATAAAATATTATTGGCTCCGTTTAGGGTTGGGCTAGATAGATCTACACCTCAATCCCATGGTCTCTCGTCTATAAGGTTGGGATTTGGCTAAGGAAGGCTATTAGAAGATATCTGATTTTACAAGGCGATGGGGATCAAAGGGGGTGGTGATTCGACTACGGCCATGAAAGCCACTATTGAGTGTGATTCAGAAGCAAAAACTACTAGGGGTGAGTTACGGGCAAGCGAGGCTACCCCGTAGGTGAACCCAGATCCTGCCTATTAAAATATATGGACGGGGGCAGTCCGTACCCATGGGTGAACCCGTATAACCCTTAGCAAAATGGGTATGTGTTATGAATCTACCCTTTTTTATTTTTTGGATAGTTCAGAGTTTAGACCTGCTTTTTTTCCCAACACTCCAGCTTGCTCAATAATACTTAAAATGACAGCAAGGAGAAACAATGTCTATTCAGCCTGCTCAATAATATTCAAACAATCAGACATGCTTTTTAAGTTCTTATAAATGATAGAAGAGTAATAACCTTAAGTCATTCATCATGTTCATATTAATATTCTAAATTACTGAAGTGAATCCTAATCTACGAAGTTCAAAATTCAAACATCACAAATTCACAATTCACAAGTTACAAAACAGAAACATGTTAGTGCTAAATATTGATCATCATTCATCCATCATCATCTATTCAGCTTCAATTGCAAATCTTCACTATTCAGGCTTCAGATTCACCTAAAGTAGTTACTCCTGCTGCTACATCTTCCTCTTTTAAATGTGATTAGTTTTGATGATGTCAAATATAGATGCTAAATATTAAGAGCAAAAAGTTTCCATAATATATTTATCTCCTGACTAATACTATATTTAACATGAAATATCTTGCAGATTAGTCAATCAAAGAATGAGAAAGAATGAGAAGATATTGAAGAATGAAATTATCAAATATGGGAAAATGAAGTCAAGAAAACAAAGAAGTGATTGAATTGATGAGAATGAACAGGAGGGAGAAGAAGAAAGAAATTGAAGACATTAGTTAAGAAAGTAAGGAGTTATCAAAAGGATTATAGAGAAAAAATCAATAAGAAGGAAAGAAGAAATTAAAGAAGGAAGAACTTGCAAAATATAATAGGAATGTCAAGTTTCAAGCTCTTAGATTTGAGATTGGAGGTTGTTATGCTCAAATGGAAGTTGGAATGAATTAATCTGAAGATAAAGTACAAACTATTATGGTTTATTCGAATAAGAGAAGTTTTATTTGAATAGAAGTACTGTTTATTCGAATCATAGCTATACTATTCGAATAGCAGCAGGTCTATTTGAATAACAGCAGCGGACACCAACGAACTTTATGTCATTCAGCATAAGCGAAATTTAGTAATTTAATCATATCCCCCAAACCACAACTCCGATTGAGTTGAAACTTGATTCTTATAAAACTAGACTTCCAGTGTGTCATTTTGACACTAAAATAAAGTTACAAGGAGTTCAAATGAAAGAGGTATCAATTTTGAAAGGTGCTAATCATTATTAGCGATGTATTTTAGAATAGGTTTAGTATTTTGAACATATCTCTCCAACCACAAATCCAATTGAGATGAAACTTGAGGCATATGAAACTAGACTGAAAGAGATTTCTAGTAATAGGTTATTTGTCACATTTGGAGTTCGATTCAAAGAGGTATGCCTTCTGGAAGTGGAAGCTCGAATTTCAACCATTATCCATACCAGATGTTACAAATTGGATTATAACTTTTGGAATACAAAGTATTTGTGATTGATTCCAGTTACTATGCAAAGTAGACTTAAAGAGCTTTTTGGGGATAAGTCATTTGCCAAATTTTGAGTTATATCCAAAGAGTTATGCATGTTATAATCAGAAGTTTATTCGAATAAAGGCTGCAGTATTCGAATAAACATATTCATTATTGAAGGTGTAATGCCCCAAATTTCGATTAAGGGCTAATGACAATTATTGAGAATGAAATTAATGTGAGAAAATGTGTTAAATGGTAATTCAATAAGAATTTTCATAATCAGGGGCAAAATTTGAAGAATGAAAAATTTACCGTTCAATTAGTCAGTAATTGATGAAGAAATTAATTACTAACTAAAAGACTAGTGAGGTAACTAAATGGTTAATGGAGCTAGTTAGAGTAGCCAAGTGGTTGCTTACTTTATGAGAGGTCATGAGATTGAGACAAGTGGCACCATTGGATGAGAAAGGGGGTTACATTTGTGGTATCAGAGTTGTAGTTCTTGGCAAGGGTAGAATTTGCTAGGATAGCTCCCTTAGTTGGCCTTAGTTATTTGGCTTAATATACCTTGATGATTGATAATCATTGGTTGTATAGACATGAGTATTTCTGCTGCTTATGGATATATACAAGTCTTATGGACTATGTGTATATATTTGCTATGGTACTGACGTGGTGAATTATTTGTAGAGTTAAAAGACAAAATGGTTCGCCCTAAACTCAGACCAGGGGATCTATAGGTGGAGGAATTAAATGACAATCCACCTGATTTAATGCTAGAGATGATGAATTTGATAAGGGAACAAAGAGACATGATTGCTGAGCTAAGGGAAGAGCTCAGGGAAGAAAGGGCCAAGCGTAATAAGGAAAAGGTTCAGTCTACTCGTGAGGAGACCCAGGAGGAAAGCCAAGTAGGGACTCGTCATAAGGAGAGAGCTGAGGGGTCCAATTGGTCTCGAGAGACCCCATCTCGCACGATGTCAAATCAAGAGTCACAAGGGGTACCGGTCTGAGAGGGTAGAGATCTACAATTTTGGGTCTCTAAGTTTTGTAAGCATATGCCTTCAGTGTTCAGAGGGAAATTTGAACCCCAAGCTACAGAGGACTGGTTAAACTGGTTAGAGAAGATCTTTGAGATCTTTAAGTATCTATCGGAGGTGAAAGCGAAGCTAGCAATATACAAGGTAGAGGGAGATGCAGATTGGTGGTGGCGGTGGAACATCACCATAACATTGCGAAGCTGGAATGTACCACTGACCTGGGAAGTGTTTCAAGAGAAATTCAATGAAAAGTACTTCCCCAAGTCGGTGAGGCTTGAAAAAGAATCTGAGTTCCTAGCCATCAAGCAGGGCGATATGGAGAGCTTTGAAGAATACCTATCTCGTTTCATCCGGTTTTCTCGATACTCTTCCTACCTCCGGCATAAGGATGATGAGGAGTGGAGTTCTAATATGCTTATCAGGGGGTTGAGGCGTGAGCTGAGGAAGAGGTTAGCCACTCATCTGTTCACTGACTTCAACAAGGCGGTGGAAGAGTGCAGAATAACTGAAAATAATTTGAGGGAGTTGTACCCAGTTAAGGGTAGCAGCAACCACAATAAGCCTAGTAAGGCAAATACTTCCTAGAAGCGAAAAGGACAAGAGTCCTCATCTAGGGGTAATAGCAAAAAGCCCTATCATTCTGAGGGTTATGGTAATCAAAGACCTCCAGCGGGACCAGTATGCAATAAGTGTAGGAAATATCATCCTGGAAGAACCTGCATGGGGCAAGTGATTTGCTTCAACTGCAAACAACAGGGTCATCTTTCTACTCAGTGCCCATGACAGCCGGCAGAGCAAAGGCCTAGGAATCAGGGTCGAGTGTTTGCAATGACACATGAGGAGGCCCGAAAGTCTCCTAAACTGATCCAAGGTAAAATCCTTCTCGGTGGTAATGAGTTATAAGCTTTATTTGATTTGGTGTAAGTCATTCTTTTATTGCTTATGACTGTGTGAAGCGCCTGGGATTGCATGTGCATAAATTACTGTTTGACTTGGTTGTGTCGACGCCAATGGGTGTCAACCTGGGATTGCATGTGCATAAATTACTGTTTGACGGTCGAAGCTTATCTCAATTGTGTGATAGTTGTTGAGAGACTTGAGTCCGTAGTTGATTTGATTTGTTTACCACTTCAACAACTAGAGATTATTCTGGGTTTTGATTGGTTGAGAGCAAATGATGTGCTGCTTGATTGTGGTAATAAGAAGATAATTTAATGTTCTAAATAGAGGGGGAATGATGTGAATGCCAGTTTGAACTTTCTTTCAACGGCTAAAGCTGAGAAATATCTTGAGAAAGGATGCTAGGGGTATATGATATTCTTTTCCGTGCAAGGAGAGACAGAGGAAACTCTAGAAAGTATACCCATGGTAAAAGAGTTCCCTGAAGTATTTCTGGATGATCTTAGCAAATTACCTCCAGAAAAGGAAGTGCAGTTTCCAATTGAGATTGTATCTGGAGCTGATTCTATATCGAAGTCCCAATACCGTATGGCCCCAAATGAAATGGCGGAGTTAAAGAAGAAAATTGAAGAGTTTCTTGAAAAAGGGTTTATTTGACCCAGTGTTTAATCGTGGGGAGCTTCAGTATTGTTTGTGAAAAAGAAAGATGGAAGCTTGAGGCTTTCTATTGATTATAGAGAACTTAACAAAGTCACTGTTAAGAACAAGTATCCTCTCCCAAGAATCGATGACCTGTTAGATCAATTATCTTGCTCATGTGTATTCTTCAAAATTGATCTAAGGTCGGGATATCGTCAGTTGCGTGTGAAGGCAGCGAATGTTCCGAAAACTGCTTTTAGAGCGAGGTATGGGCACTATGAGTTCCTTGTGATGCCCTTCGGGTTGACTAATACGCCGACGGTGTTCATGGATTATATGAACCACGTCTTCCAATAGTATCTTAATCAGTTTGTGGTAGTGTTTATCGACGACATTCTGATATACTCTAAGTGTAGAGAAGAGCATGGGCAGTATCTGAGAATTGTGCTGAGAATTTTGCGAGAAAAGCTGTAATGACCCAATTTGAGATTAAGGGCTACTGACTTCAAAATTGCTTGTAATTAGTGTAATTAAACAATTTTGGAGAAATGTGATGTGAATTTGATATAAATTTATTTGGTGATAATTGAATAATCATAGTGGAAACAAGGGGCAAAATAGTAAAATTGGAAATTCACTGACCAATTGGTCAGTTACCAAAAAGGAAACTCATTAGTGATTGAGAATCAATGGTTAAGATTTATTGTCTATGGGTCGGAATCATGTGCTATGCACCTATGTGAACTCATGAAAGAGTGAGCAAGATGTTGACAAGTGGCTTAATGTGGACTATAGGATTTGGTAAATGTTTCAAACTCATCTTTCTCTGTCCTCTCTCCCTCAAATCGGATGGGGAGCTTTGGGAATGGGAAAATATGCTTGTCTCGATCATCATCATCATCTCTCATTGTTTCTCTCCTCATCCTCCATTTCCGGCGAGCTTGAAGAAGATAGAGGAAAAGAAAGGTAAGATTTTGACACCTTTGTTGACCTCAAATGCTCTAGACCTCTTCTCTATTGTTGTGCACATTATTGAGAGCTTTATTTTGGTGGTTTTAGATATTTGAAAAGAGGTGTTTAAGAGTTTGAGGAATTTGGGAAGTTGAAGAAACCAAGGATTTGCTTTAGCAAATTGAAGAGGTGAGCATTTGGATCATTTTGGTATATTTATTGTGATTTTGGTTGAGCTTGATGATTTCTGGAATTTGTCTGGTTTTATGCCAATTTTTGAATGCATGAATTATATGGTGAATGATGTTGGAACTGGTTTATTGTGAAATTATTTGAGTGTTGGATATGATTTTGAATTTTGAAAGTGAGTTGAATGAAATTGGGTATTGTGTGTGTTATAAAGACCCAAGAGTAAGATTATGGTTAGGATGAGTTTTTGAGTGTTTTGAGGCTACCAATGGATTCCTTGTGGGATTTTAAGTAGGAATGAGCTATGTGTTGAGTTTGGGAACCATTGAGATCAGTTTTGGTAAATCTGGAAATTTCTGTCAGTTGCTGGTATCTGGCAATCTAATAAGCATCACTCGAGTGAGGGGGTCTCACTCGAGTGCTGCATTATATTTTCCCTTTTTCCTTCTACATTTCACCTGGTTTACTAATAAAAGCAAGAGTGCATTTCTTAACCTGCGAGTGATATTGGTGATCACTCGAGCGAGCCTGGGTTCACTCGAGTGAAAGTGTGAGTTTATGTTATAGGGCTGCGTCTCAGGTTGTCACTCGCAGGCCAATTTTCAAGAGTGTGTTCTGACATTCGCAAGTGTAGTCTTCTCACCCGAGTACCAAGGGTTGTGCTCGAGTGATCTTCTTACTCTATAGTGTTTGTGCTCTCAGGCAAGCACTTCATGTGTTGCACTTTTGGGGACTCGAGTGAATTTAGAATAATCACTTGAGTGCAAAAACCTCATGCTTGAGTATTGTGAGCACTTTCTGGCTATAGTTGTTGCTTACTATCAAACACTCATGAGTGAGAACCATTCTCATTCGAGTGCAAGTCTCTTATCACTCAAGTGAGTCAGCCAAAAATCAGTGTTCTGCTTCCTGAAAGGGGTCTTCAGGGTAGTTTCTATCAACCCTTTTGTCATATGTGTAGGCCTCTAATAGCCACCTAAAGAGTTTGAATGATAACCAACTTAGAGTATTATGGAAATAAGTATTTGAAAAAGAGAATAATTGGTTGTCCCTAGTTATAGGATTTGACATTTGCCAAATTCGTGACCCCACTATGCCAAGGAACGTCAGAAAAGAACAAGGTAGTGACTCTTTCTCTTATATTGTGTGTAAATCATTGTATGTATGTCTATCAAGCTTTGTGATGCTTTGTGCCTTATGATGTTGCTGCATAGTGTTTATCGTGAAAGCGGGCATAGTAATTATAGCGAAAGCTGGCATAGTGTTTACCGCGAAAGCAGGAATAGTGATTACAGCGAAAGTTGTCATATTGTGATTACAACCGTGAGTGTTGTCGTTTGTGGTATGAGCCATGAATCATTGTGTTGCTGCTGAACATGATCTTACATGCTATGTGTTTTCATACTGTATGAGTAATTTGTTACTATTGGAATTCTTTTGAATCTCATTCTTTTTTTTGACTAACCATCAGACAGGGCAAGTGGCTCCAAGGAGAAGTAGGCAACCAGGAGCGGTTAGGACCTTGTAGAGATGTTTTAAATTTTGGACTGTAGGTTATCTATTTATCTTGGGAAAACTGTATATATATGGGATGTGAATATTATTTTTGGATATGTAATCCCCTATGTTGGGAAACTTTACTCCCATTTTAAGTATATATATACATGTAACCCGGGGTTATAGGGATTTTAGTTGGGCACTCTGATATTTATGAATGTGATTTAACTGCACAGGTAATTGTATTCGAATGTGAATGTGAGACCAGATTAATTATATTTTTGAACTACTTTTCTGGACACCCCATCTTGAAGATGAGGGATTATAAATGTTGTTTTTGTCTTATTGGTCTCTATTTCACTTAAATTTCATAACTCGGATATAATTACGGTGAGGGGGTTACAAAAGCAACTCTATGCCAAGCTGAGCAAGTGTGAGTTTTGGCTTACGGAAGTAAAATTTCTTGGCTATGTTATCTCACAAGAAAGGGTCTTGGTGGATCCCAGTAAGGTGGAAGCAGTACTTGATTGGAAGAGGCCATAAACTGTTTATGAGATTCATAGATTTTTGGGTCTTGCTGGTTATTATCGGAGGTTCATTTAGAACTTCTCCTGGATTGTATTGCCGATGACCAAGCTCACGAGGAAGGATCAACCGTTTTTATGGGATGAACGTTGTTTGCGAAGTTTCACTGAGCTGAAGGAGAGGTTGACTACGACACTAATGTTGATTATACCTGATCCCAGTGAGGCTTACGTCGTGTACAGTTATGCGAGTAAGCAGGGGTTAGGGTGTGTCCTGATGTAGCAGTGAATAGTGGTGGCCTATGCCTCTCGACAACTGAAACCGTATGAGATGAACTACCTCACTCATGATTTGAAGCTTGCGGCAATAGTGTTTGTATTGAAAATTTGGCGTCATTACCTGTATGGTGTGACAATGGAATTGTACTGCGACCACAAGAGTCTCAAATATCTCTATGATCAGACAGAGTTGAACATGAAATAGCATCAGTGGATAGAGTTGCTGAAAGATTATAACCTGAAGATCAAGTATCATTCGGGTAAGGCTGATGTCGTCGCAGATGCTTTAAGTCTGAAGGCGATGCTAGTGGCAACGATGATGATCTAAGAGAAGAAATTGATAAAGGAATTTCGGGATTTGAATCTCTCGAATAACAACCTGTGTGCCAGTTATGGTATGTTCTAAGGGGAAAATGACCAGAAGACTGAAATTGAAGAGGCTCAGATGCAAGATGAATGAGCCAGTCTATCCGAGCTATGATTAAGCAAGGAGGGACTCGGGATTATGATTTGTCACCTAGTGGACTGGTGCGTTACCATAAGAGAATCTATGTTCCACTGAAGGTTGGCTTGAGACAAAGGATTTTGGATGAGGCTCATAAGAGTCAGTATACCCTTCACCCAGGTATGACCAAGATGTATCAAAATTTGAAATTTATGTATTGGTGGCTAGGGTTGAAGAGTGATGTGACTAAGTACGTGGCGCGATGTCTTACCTGTCAGAAGGTGAAGACCTCTAGTGTTTGAAAACAGAGATCACATGCTCGTGAGAGTGTCTCTGGGTATGGGAATTGATAAAGTGATTAAGAGAAAGAAATTGAGTATGATGCGTTCTTCTGTTTAAGATTCTTGGGGGAATTGGACCTGTAGCATACCGTTTATGCAAGTAATCTAGAAGGGATTGTCCTAGTGAGAAGTAATATATGAAACGAAAGCTGTTATGAAGAGGCGTCCATGGTTTATGTCCCAAATGGTGTATCAATTTCGATGACGAAATTTATTGTACGGGGGGAGAATTGTAATGCCCCAAATTTCGATTAAGGGCTAATGACAATTATTAAGAATGAAATTAATGTGAGAAATGTGTTAAATGGTAATTCAATAAGAATTTCCATAATCAGGGGCAAAATTTGAAAAATGAAAAATTTACCGTTCAATTAGTCAGTAATTGATGAAGAAATTAGTTACTAACTAAAAGAGCTAATGAGGTAACTAAATGGTTAATGGAGCTAGTTAGAGTAACCAAGTGGTTACTTACTTTATGAGAGGTCATGAGATTGAAACAAGTGGCACCATTGGATGAGAAGGGGGGTTATAGAAGGTGCATTATTCGAATAAAATCATAGCTATTCGAATAATGAATTAACTATTCGAATACATTCCAAATTTTAAAGGATTATTCGAATAGAAGAATATGTATTCAAATAAAGAATATTCATTATCAAAGACTCTTATTCAAATAACAATTGGTGTATTCGAATGAGATCAATTTCTTTTCTGAAGCAGCTATTCGAATAAGGGACTAACTATTCGAATAACATCATGTGTTCTTTATTCAAGCCTATTCGAATAAGGGACTGATTATTCTGATACACTTCAAGTTGTGAAAGTTTATTCGAATAGAGGATGAAGTATTCAAATAAGGATTACTCATTATCAAAGAAGGCTATTCGAATAAAAATCAATGTTTTATAAAGGGAGCTATTCGAATACAAAGGATACTATTCGAATAACTAATATTCCAAAAAACAAAGCATCATCTCGAAACTTTTGAAAATCATTGGAATAATTCTGTAACTCGTTCTTCTTGATTTTAGTCACTCTAACGCTTCATTATATTAGTGATTAACCATTTTTCAGTTGGTCAAACAAGGATTAATTCACAAATTGGAAAAAGCACTTTTTGTTAGAAGCTTCCAATGACTATATTTCAATTGTCATATTTTTCCTCAAACGAGTAGAAGAAAAGTTCAATAGTCATTTGTCTTCATCAACTATAAATAGAGAGACATTCAACATGAAAAAAAGATATGAGAGCTTATGCCTACAATGCTGATATGCTACTACACTGAAACTTACTTGACCGAAGCTCTATAATCATACTCCCACTATGTACTTCAGTATTAATCATTATCTACTTTATATAGAGTGAGGTAATCGTTCATTGTAATCATTCTATATTTGTGAGAGTTACTCAAGATTGGGGAATCTTGAGTGGAAAACAGATTGTTTCCTTACAGTGTGTAAAGGGAAGTCCTTGTGTCACTACGAGAATTGTGAAGGCTTCACAAGTGTCCAAATTAAACTTGTGGGATTACAGTGGTTCTCAAGTATCCTGTTAAACTTGAGGTAGATTGTGGGTTGAAATATAAGGAGGAGCCTAGAGATTGGACGTAGGTTATCGTGGATTGGACCGAACTAGAATAAATCACAGTTTGTATCTTCTCTTCCCTAAACCTTATATTTCCAGCATATATGATTTCAATAACTGATTATAGTTTTACATTTCATTACTTACATACTTAGTGATTTCATAAGATGTGAAAAGAATTTTAAAGTTGTTAAGTTTTTATAATACACTCAATTCACTCCTTTCTTGGGTGTCAGCCGATTCTAACATCCTCTACTAAATAAATGAAGATAAATCATTAAATCTTATTGATTAATATGTATTAACTAATAAGAATATGAAATGAAACATTACAAGCTGAAAATTGAAAATGCAAATCAAGATACCAATAACAATAGTTGCACTCTTATCAAAATTATCAACATCACAGTCATTCAAGTTGGGAGGCTTTCACTTATAGCCAATTTTATGTACATATGAGTGCCTTAGCCATCTTTGAGGATAAAGAGCTCCTGAAAGCATCTTATACTCAACCTCTAGTACTAAAAGATGCTTCTGAAGATATTGTAGAGACTGGTACATCCAACAAATCACGTGCCATCAAACTTAACACTTTATACTTACAAGCATTCCTTTTCCACCATGCCAAAATGTCAAATTGTGAATCACAATAACCAACTAATTCAGTTTGAAGGTATTCATCCACTTTTGAAATTTTCTCTACACTACTCTTTGCATCTTCCTTGGCTAAAAACTTTTGGTATGTAACATCAACGGATAACAAGGCTGTTTCAAGTTCAACATCTAAAACTAGCACATTATTCCCACCACAACTATTATTCCCTTGCTCCATTGTTGGTTGAGATCCAGATGTTCCACCAAGACCAACACTAGCTGAATAATGGTCATATAAACAATACAATACACTCATAATCTTCCTCAACATAGCTCCATTGGGAAGAAAATTCTGTCACAGCGAGGCAAAGCAGTCGAGGGCTAGAGGGAATTCATGCATGGTGAAAGTGAGATTAGGTTTAGGAATTAGGTTACTCTAAGAGTTAAGAGGCAAATATATGTATATGTATACAGGTAATGGGTGGGAATGGGTGCCTGTGGGTGTACCCGTTCCCCGTCCCATTTAACATATATGGGTACGAGTAGCCTGTACCTATTACCGGCCCAATCCAAGCAGGCTTAAACAAGCCAAAAACCTATGGGTCGCACGCAAATGGGCAGGTTGAGAGTGTTTTGCTCACCCCTAAATGCTACCCCTTGTCGTTAGTAATGGTGACTTCATCTCTATTTTGCAATTTCATATCTCCTTCGCCCTCCCACAATACCAAACGCTTCTAAGAAGTTGTTGAATATTGTTTGATTTTTCTGTTCTACATTTTTGTTAGAATTTGGTTGATTATTGTGATATGGTTCTACATTTTAATGTTGATCCTGTATCTTTGACAATAAAATTGGCTGGGTTATGGTGTGAGAGTTGGTGAACGGGAGAATAGAAAGAAATCAAAAGATATGGCAGTGAAAGATGATGAGAATTTTGATATTTTTACTTTTTATTTAGGTATTTAGTCCTTTTAAATAAATACAGTTTTGACGGTCCTTTTTAATAAATATAGTTTTCTTTTGGTCTTTTATTCTAATTCTCTCTTTTCAAATAATAGATAATTTTAACTAGTTTATTTATATATTAAAATTATTTATGCTTTTATTAAAGTTAAGTTTAAAAAATGGTGAATATTAATTGAGGGAAGAAATAAAAGAATAAAAAATAAATAAATGAGTTAAAATTATTTTTTAAAAACTAACCGTAGTATATTAGAAAGATTAAGTGTTTGTTTGAAACAATGATTGAAATATTTAAAAATAATTTTTTAATTGTAACTTATGATATACGAGGTAAGTATATGAGAAAATTTTTATCTCGATTTATGTAAAAAAACACTTATAAGCTATAAATAAGCTATCACAGCTTAAAAGTACTTGATTAAAGTTAACTTGACAAAATTTAAGATATGTTTGGAATAGTTTTTTTTGAAAAATAAATGCTTATTACGTAAATCAAGATAAAATTCCTCTAATATATATACCTTATATATATATATATATATATATATCATAAATCATAATTTATAAACACTTATAAATAAAAAATGAACTATCCAGACACAGATTTACCTTCAATGGCGTATATCCCGTCCCTCCCGTCTACAAATCAACATGGGTCACCTCATTCATTGAAGTATTTAACACATCATCATTCCACCGCTTCTTGTTTCGGTAATTCCGTTGCCATTTACGTGCCACAAAACTTTCGAACCCTACAACCCTGTGCTGGGCTATGCGAAGAGATCAAGAACAAGGCCTTTGATCTGGTATCTCCTTCCTTCTTTTCTATTTTTGCTGCTTTTTAGTATTTCTTCTCTGCTTTACACCCCAAACAAACCACATCTTCCATTAATCATCTCATCTCTTCGATAACTCTCCCTGATTCCAAACATGCGAGAGACGGATTTTTTTTTATATATATAAAAAACAGAGTTCAACCAATAACAGTTATATACGTTTTATTTCTCTTTCGCCATGTGGTTGAGGGTTTGATTTTAACTCTGGATTCTTCTAATTAAGTTAACTTTATTAACTCTTGGAGATGGAATTTGAAGTACTTAAGCCGAGAATGGAAGAAGAATGAACGCTGGTTGGCCGTCACGGAATCTTCCGGCACCGACAATGCGTTCGATTTGGACTAAAGTGGGCTGAGGCGGAGAAATAAAACGTGGATTTTATGATTTTTATCCCATTTAATTCTCTGCTACCAAAATTTAATTTTAAAAAATAAAAAATACATTAAGTTTTTCTTCTTTCGTTTTCGTTTTTGCCATCTTCTTTCGTTTTTGACCCTATGATATGAAAGCTTAAGGCATTTTTTGGCCTCTTTTTAGCGAATGCATATGCATTGAGACACGAACACACTCGTTAAGCCGTAGTTCGATTGTTCTCTCCGGTTCCTTCTGGTGGTAGTGCCTCTACCCCCAATTTTCTTCACCTGCGTACTGTTTCTTTCATAATCGTTGGAAATTTGCTGTGGCTGAAAAGAGTTTATTTTTTTTTTTTTCATGTGGCTTATTTGATTATTTTTGTTGCTTTACATATCGCCTTTATTTTTTGCTCTCTTCGTGTCTGACTTGTTTTGGTGGATTTATTGGATCGGAAAATTGCTTCATTTTGTTCCTCCACCTTTCGATGAATTCCAAAATCTGATGGAATTATTCTTTAAATTACAACTGTTGCTTCTTTTTGTGTTGGGAGCATGTCAGGTTTTTGCTAATAATGGTTGATAACTAAGTGTTGGGAAAATGTGTTACTGCGAAGAATTCTGTAGGATCTCTCATTAACAGAAGTTTCAGGCTTTTCATACGCCATTGTGCAAGTGACTTGAAACGAGAACTTCGTGCTTGTATGTTTTAAATATCCTGACTTACCACCTACCAGAGGATTTTATTTAAATCCATTCATTTTCAGGGACATAGGTTTAGAACACTCTGAAACAGAATGAAGCAATCAAAGGATCCATTTGAAGCAGCATTTGAGGAGCAAGAGGATTCACCACCAGAATCGCCAGATGAGGCATTTGAAACACAAAACCCTAGTGCTGTAGGTGTGCAGGGCGCCTTCGTTGGCCCAGAAGATGACATCTCGAATAGTACTGGTACTAAAACGGCAGTCCAATTGACTCCAGCTACTAAGTTTCTCTCAGCTGGGACTAGCAGCGGGCCCACAACCAATACCACTAAGAATAAAGATGACGAGGATGAGGAGGAGGAAGAGAACATGGATGTTGAACTTGGCAAGTTTCCATCAAGTGGTGACCCTGATAAAATGGCCAAGATGCAGTAAGTGGGGGCTTTTCTTGGCTTCATTTCAAAAAACTCAAGTCTGAGTGATCACTGTACTATTGATTTTTACTTGTTTGGCTTGGCTGTGGAATCAAAATAATGACTCTAAACCTAAAGTTTGCACTGTGAAAATACATGAAAATGCATGTGAGTGCGTATTCTGAATGAAAGGCATTGAAAGAACTTTGTGAAGGTAGGATAGACACGTAGTTTTCCAAGAAGCTTTCTATATGTTACCACTCTTGTTCCATGTTTTTCTTGTGATAGTCTAGTTTCTCTTCTCGACCATAATTTATTTGTTTTTGTTTGCTTATTTTAATTTTGCATTTGTAATTATTTTATGTTCCTCTTGAAAATGTTGCATTTGCTTGCTGCTTCAGGGCCATATTATCACAATTCACTGAAGAACAAATGAGCAGATATGAGTCCTTTCGAAGGGCTGGATTTCAGAAAGCTAACATGAAAAGGGTATTTTTTTTTCACCCTGCTCTATTTTATACCCACAAAATACTCAGATTCTATGTTCTTCCAAAGCTTAACTTTAGTGAAGAGAGGTTAAAGTATTCTTTTATGAACTTTACTTTCAAATTTTAATTAGTCTATATGACTGTAAAATTTGTATGAAGTCCTTATAATTTAGAAGATTTAATTAAACCCCTGTTATCAAATTTTTGTTACATCTTAAAACTTAGTAATTTGGACATAAAAATTATAACTGCTATGTTGGAAAGATACTCAAAGTGCCACATATGACTTTCACCCAACCCTCTTTCATCATGTCATTCGAAAGTGTTTGATGGGATGTAGCACAAGTTTGGTTTCAAGTATTAAAATTTCTTTGAAACTTTAAAGACAGTTAAGAATTCTTAAATTATATGGATCTAATTAAAAGTTAAATAAATGTACGGGGGCTATAAATAAATCAGCCTTTAAGAAAATGAGTGCGGAAGAATCAAACTCTTGATAACTGAAATGATAAGCATCTAATAAGGTCCATGATTATTTTATTGATATATATTAAAAAGCCTTTGGGCGTCAAGTTCAAGCCCAATGTACCTCATTCCAAACTTAATTTAATTAAGAAATAGGAGGCCAAAAGAATTGAACTCATGATCTCTTGGCTTTAGAGGTTGTTACCATGGGAAAAGATTGAGCTATTAAGTGACTGTCCATGAATTGTTTGCTATAATCTCTAAGAGGGATTAATCAAAAGATCAGTTGAAGGCTTGATGACAATTTGTGTATATCATGTCATTGAGTTTCCAACATTATGACTACAAAAAGATACTTGTGAATACTTTTACATTTTTGCTCTTTTATTTTACTAGTAATTTGTCATGTACTGAGATTGCTCACAAGTTGCCCCTTATGCCATCCTTGATTGCATTGAAGCAGCTGTTAGCAAGCATTACTGGAACGCAGAAAATTTCTGTGCCAATGACAATTGTAGTGTCAGGGATAGCCAAGATGTTTGTTGGCGATGTTGTTGAAACAGGTAGTGATAGTTTTCCTTCATAAACACAAAATGCTTCCTTTGTAAACAATAAATTATTCAAAGAGGGACTGAATGTTGGATTTATTCTTATTGCCATTCTCTGGAATCTCATGGATGAATGGTGCATCTCACTGGTTTTATTACTGTTAATATGCTGATTTCAACTATCTCCATTAATAAACGATCTCCTTGTGCAGCTAGAATAGTCATGAAAGAGAGGAAAGAGTCCGGGCCAATCCGGCCTTGCCATCTGAGAGAAGCATATAGACGACTAAAGCTTGAAGGAAAAGTCTTCAAGAGACCAGCGTCTAGGCTCTTCCGATAGATGGACCAGATTGTGGATGTAATGTGATTGAAAGCAAAGCTGAACAGGTTAGATAAAGTCTCTGCACTTTCATATTTCTGCATCCTGTAAATCCAGTTAATAATCAAATGAATGAATGAATGAATGCAAGCTTGGAGCTAATTGGTGGAGTTTATTTAATGGTTAGTGCTTGCTGGACAGGAGGACTAGACATTGTTTCTGTGAAAGAAAGATTTGGCCACACCGTGGTGCAAAAGGTACCAGCAAGAATTGATGATATAGAAAGAGTTGAGGTTTTGTGTCGCCTTCTGTGGATAGAGAGTATTGATTATAGTTGCGTAATTACGTTGACGTTTATTTTGGACTGAAAACTGGTCTGGACAAATGTTGCTTGTGGATAGAATATGGAAGTATTATAGGAAAATGAATTTTGTTGTTCTCCATTAAAAAAAATTCTGAAGCTTTTTGGATCAATATTGTATTTATATTATATAAAATTGAATGTATTTATATTCTTGGGGATCTTTACGGGTCATAAATTTTAATAATTTTTTAGCTACCAAATAGATCTGGGTGAAACAAAGCACATTTTTCTTCAAAGTCTGACACGGGAGAACAACCAAAATTTAACTTCTGAGAACCAGTCCCAGAGGTCAAATATTCCTACAATGGTGAAATTGATCTAGCCGGGCCGCTATATATTGATTTTCCTAAGAATTTATACCGACTTGCAATGTAAAAGGGATGGAGCTTTGTTTATGGGTTCATTGCAAAACAGAAAGAATAGCAAATAGAACAGATTTTTGGGAATAAAACTGAGGAATCATTGACATGCTGCTTTGCTCTTGTCAAAGTAGAAAGTGCGAAAAGAAATAGGTACTCACTCCAAAATGAATGATGGGCAAAATTAATTTCATTTGATATGTTTGGATGGGCGAAACCTAACCAATTCAATTTGTACAAGTAGTCTATAATCAAATGTAGTTCATCATATCATTCGTATAGGAAGTTATCTCCATGAGCAGAAAAGCTAATGAATGGTTCCTACCAGAAAATGATGATTGGATATACAAAATTAACGAAAAACCTTGATCACTCTGATAAACTCAAGAAACTTGAGGGGGAGCTTAAAAGTTTGAAGCCTGTATACAAGTGCCAGCATTTGTGCGAATCCACAAGCTGGAGTCACAGATAAATGAGTTTAATATCTCTGAAATTGGAGGCAGAAACCAAATCTTTTCAACCATTCCCAACATGCCATCGTAGTTCAAAGAAACAGTGATATACGTAACAGAGAGGCACAATTTATTTGAAAAAAAAAAAAAAAAACATTCTGGCAATTCATGAACTAGACTCTCACTTCTATTGGACAACACAAACTGGTCAAGGCTTCAAGCAAGATAGCGATAGTTGTTCGCTCTACAAGAACTCACGCTCAATAAGGGATTCAACTCGCTTTTTAATGACAATTTCTGCCTCAATGATAAGTGGAAACATTCAACTCACGAATCCATACCTTGCAACTCATTTATTTGTATTTGTTTCATGTTGTAGTTATGATATGAATGAAGTGGGTAAATGTATAGGGAAAAGGGGGGGGGGGGGGTTGTGGGTTTTTCCAATGGCATGATGATGAGATGAGTGAGAGGTCCACAGAGGTGGCTATGTGAATAGGTTGGACGATGACAATGTGAGGCAGAGGAAAGGAGATGTTGAAAAGTATTTGGGGTTACCCAAATCAAAGACGCATGTGGAATCCATTGAACATATGCTATTTCTATGCCTTAGGCAGTGGATGATTGGATGAATAAAGCAGATGGACCTGATGACTCTTGGGAAGGGAAGGTGCAGTTTTCTCTTTGATGAATATAGTAGCGCTTGTATTTTGTTGCTTTTCTTTGATTAAAGGCTAGCGTGTGGAATATGTTTTGGAAATAATAATAAAATGGACTTTTTTGCCATAAACAAAAAAGAAGTGCCAAAAAATCTAATTCAAATATTATCTCCCTTCATCCTTTTCCCCAATTCAAACATACCTTTATATAGTAATACCACATTAGTCCAATACTAGACACAAATCATGATAAAATAGCACAAGAAAGATATCTCTAAAATGTTTGGTTGCAAATAGAATTCGTTTGAGAACTACAAAATCATCTGTCCCTCAACAAAGGCAGGACACTTGGTCCAATGTAACCTCATTAGCAATACATTACATAATTATTACATTTACAGCAAAAAGGAACACTACATAAATGCTACGGAAGGGAAGATATTTAGAAGTGTCCCCCAAAACATGTAGATGCAGCAGGTCCAGATGAGTGACAATATTGCACAAGGTAATGACTAATTCATTCAGTTCGTTAATGGTCATCTCTCTCATACTCCCAGGAATAAATTACAATGATCTGGAACATTCTGGAAACAGAAACCAGCAATTTCTTGGACGTTGATCATGTTTGGGTCCAAAGGATGCATAGCATCTTCTTATAAGCATCTGGAACAGTCCACAAAAATATACCGGCAATTCCTTGGATGCTCATCGTTTGGCCAAAAATAAGCATAACACGCTGCTTTCTCATCATGCTTCACCTTCATGAAAGTGAACTGTTCCTTGATTTTGAATCCTTGAGGCTCTATAATCCCATACAACAGTGTTTGGAGAATAGAATATAACAATCAAAGCAATGCTAAATGAAAACAATTGTCGTGACCTTTGAAATGCAGAATTCAGGAATAACTAACATACCATTCGTTTGAAGGATCGGGTCTGCGATGTTTTCTTTGAATCCTCAAAATCTGGTTTTGCGCGATCCAGTGCCTACAAAATAGAAAATACAGGATCTATCACGTTATACTAAATAAACTTGAAGAAATGTGAAGGGTGATAAAATACTCTTGAACACTGGATCAATGACTACCCAACAAGCAAAGGAAAAGGAAAAAAAAAAGGCTTTGTTAATCAAATCATGAATCGATGCCAAAGAAAGCACCTTCTGCAGAGACTTCCATTCATCTTCTGGGGATTTCTACGGGGCCCAAATTTTAATCATTATTTAGCTACCAAATAAATCTGGGGTGAAAAATCCTTCAATAATCAACCAAACACCACAATTTCATTATATTTTTCCTGAATTACAGTGTTTTTGTCTGAAAAGTCTGACAAAGGTGAATAAACCCGATCTAAATAATGAGAACCAGTCCCAGAGGTCAAATTGGACACTACCAAAGTGGATGATTAACTAACGGAAAAATATGAGTTTACCTGAATCAAGGACTCCACTCGGCGCCGCATCCGTGTATGCATAAATCCTTCAGAGCACTGTTATAAACAATCATGGTTAGAGATGTTAAAATGACAACCATAAGGGCGTTCGTTCAATAGCTTTGGCTTTTGGGCTAAAGTAGTCATTGATATATTAATAGAATTTTAAGACCAAGTGGTTAGGACTTAGGAATTATGGACTTAATTCATACAAATTAGTTTTCAATATAGAGTATGGCCTCCTTTGTATATCTATGACAAACGCCAGAAAATTTTCTGATTGATCTAATAGAATGAGGAGAAGTTATTTATGTACAAAGCAACATGTATGTATCACTGGTTCCTAGTATCATGGAATTCCACAAACAACATAAAGATGGAGCCCTCTTCATCCCAAGCATCAAACTTCAAGTCACCTAGCACTTGGCGTTTTATAAAGTGAACTTCTGTTATTCTATTCTGCTCAGGGTAATCGTCAGCTTTTCACCTTTAGTCACCTTCCAAAGATCCGTCAATCAAAATACATTATATTGATGTTGTCACAACGTAATCAAACCACCAACTTGTAGCATCGCCTCAACCAAGAGAAAACCAAACATTATCGGCCCTTTTCTCTTTACAAGAAATGAAATTCCTTACCACTGGGCCTTTTTTTTTCCTATTTGTAGCCCTCATTACACCATTGAGATGTAATTCATTACCTCTAATGGCCTTCATGGCTCACTTTCCTTTCTAGCTGAACTTTAATTGTCTCCAAACATATTCTATTTATAAATTTCATTGGGGATAGCGGAACTTTTGGTCCCTCATGTTTGCCTCAGCTATCAATTTGGCCCCTGAAGTTTAATTTTCATCAATCAATTCCCTAAAGTTTCAAACAATTTATATTCTGATTTGATGTCATTGGACCAACATTTTGTTTTTAGCAATCTATGAAGAGGTTGCCCATGTGTGTTTAGGATTATATGTTTTCAACGATAAGGACTAATTATGCATATTATGAAATTTTAGGGACTTGATTGATAAAAAATAAACTCGGGACCAAACTGAAAACTGAGGCATTAACTTGAGGGACCAAAAGTTTCATTATCCCATCTCATTGCTACTAAGCAAACAACTTTTGTCATATATTGCCTTCATTAGTCATGAATTTCATTATCAGTGGGGGTTTTTCTTATTAAATTTAGTCTTCATTACTACTATTTTTCTCTTTATGAGCCTACATTGTCACGTTTCTTTCAGTGGCCAGCTTGCTAATACGGTTGACAGAATTACCTAGTGTTGTCTTTCACAACTTAATCATCAAGCTGGGCAAGCAGGATATCCATTCACCAGCATGGGGGGCGTTAGCGGGGTTAGATAGGTGAATAAAGAAAATATTTTAGTTATTTCATTATTCTCGAATGTCCGTAATTGTAAATTTGTCTCTTAGGTGAAATACCTCAGTACTTGCACCTATGCAAGATGATAGGTGCAAAATTTTAGATGAGCTAATTTTTAGTGAACGGTGTCTGGCTCTGCCCTGTTTTTCACCAAAAGAAAAAATCCGAAAAAGATACAAGCCATTAAACTAATTCGATTCAAAGAAAACACACCTTAACATGATAGCTAACATATGCATGAAATGTTGATAAATTCCAGACTGTGCGATCCAATTTCTGGCCCTCTATGTGACGGGGGAGGATAACTGCAGAGTTGAGCACAAATATTGCCGTGAAAGCAGCAAATGAATGACATGATGAAATGATGAGTTTCAAAACACAAACCAAATGTCACAAATCCTGCATTTGCTGATAACGCATGTGCGGGTGCTTCTTTTAGTTCTGCTGGAGGAGAAAGAGACCATGTACAAGGAGGGGCATTATATAGTCCACCTGTCCGCCTAGCTTCCACAAATTCCTAAATTATAATAAACATTTAAAATTTAAACATTGAACCACCCAACAAAGGAGCAAAATACTACATAAGAAAGCTTTTCAAGATTCAATTTAAGTTTTCCTCTATCTCGCTCTCCCCTATTCTCTTTTAGCAAAGCAACTCTAATGAGATGAGGCATTAGCTTAAAAAACTCTACCTGCAAGAAGGAAGTTGCAAGAACAATGTCTATGGAATCGTTGAATCTCATAGGATACACCACAGTCACCTTATCAGCCTGTCAAAAAGGGAATATTTCATCATCTAAATTGAAGGGTTGCTTACCTCTCAAATAATTAACAGAGAGAAACTAAAACAGCGCAAAGATCAATAGAGTCAGCACACAACACCATACATCAACAAACCAAAACACGGCAGATACTTCAAGAGATACTAGAATTGAAAAACCAGAACAAATTATATTCTTCTATTTTTAACATTTAGAGAATAACTTAATTATTTTCTTCTCCAATTTCAATTTAGAAGAAGAAAAACTGCAGGGGACAGACTATAGTTGCAGGTCTGAACAGCACATGAAAAAAGAAACCACATGTCATCACAACTGGGTTATGTGCTTTGTTGATTGGGACACTAGCATTTTTGTCTTGATAGAGCAAGAAATTTTATTCGAACGAGAAGAATTTACAACTAGCTGGAGGCTAAGATACTCTTAAACCAGAAAGTACAATATTGGTTCAAAACAGAACACAGTTACCCATGAGTATAAGAGCTGTTCATCTTTTTTCTTTTCCCAAGAGTTTCCTCTGTACGATACTGGTTCTTGTACTATTTTCTTCTCTCTCTAGTTTTTGTCTTCAGCCCTAGTACTCATTCTCCTGTCCTAGATATGCTTCTCTTATTTATATATTAAAATATATCTAGAAGGAGCCAATATTTCCATTAAAGGAAATTTACCATTTCCTATTAAGTACATGCAATGTAATTTTAAAACGGTGGTAAGGAAAATATATCAAGAGAGTGAATTTAATAATCCAAAAAAACAACCCTAACTAATAGAAACCAGTGTCAAGTATTTACACCTGAGGAACAAGGAAGAAAGACTCATTCGGGCGATGCACAAGGGCAACAAGTGGACTCAAGCCCGGAGCAACAGTTCTTCGAGCAAGGTGTTTTAGAATTACTCTCAGTGGCGCACCTAGGACCACCTCCCTAACCGATGCAACCTTTAGCAAAAGAGCATATCTTTGATCTGCACAAGATCAATAGCACCAAATGTCAAAAGAAGGGTCAAAAAAGTAAGCACACGCCCTCGCACTAACAACTGAATCATAATAATTATATATAAGAGATTCCCTGAGGTTTTGATTGGTGGCATGTAGTATAAAGATAAGGAGAAGAAACCCTTTCCTATATACCATTTGGTGGCCAAACATCATCCAAATGTCTGCTGCACAGTACTTTTAAGACACAAAAGTATCCATATCAGATTAAGATATTTTATGTGTTATAATACGTTGCATACTGAATTTCATGATACATAGAACATATTCTAACATTTGCATTGTTGCTGTCTTTTGGTCCAAACGACTCGAGCTTATAGAGAATATTATCAACATGAATAATGATGAACATTAACAATCAGTTTGAATAATCAATAAAAAATTGATTTGAATTTGAAGTTACAATTTTAATTTATTTTATACTTTTATTGGTAACTCATTATGAGCATCCTTATTTTGCATTTAAAATGCATGTTTAAAATCCAATTTATTTATATTAGTCATGGTTTATCTGTTTATTTATTGAACATATATAATTATATATATATAATCGTGCTCGTAACCTAAAATTTGAAATTTACCATATCAGAAGCACACCACATTCATTTCCAATATGCTTAACTCAATCTATGCAACATAGGCTGCCTGAAAAGGAGATAGAATCTATGTCCTTTATATAAGCACATAAATCAAGAATAATTATTGAGCCTAATTTATGACAGGTCCATTATCCCCTTATAATAACTACTTTTTTTTAATTTTTATTTTTAAGTAGGAGTGCAAAGACCATTTCTCCAGCAGACTTTTCCATTCCAACATTATTTTTATTCAACCAAACATACAAATGGAATAGTATTCTCATTCTTTTTAATATTATACCAAACATAATTAATTCATTCAGTTCACTTCCTCATTTTCTTTCCACTTCCTTACCCAAATGTTCTGTTTACCAAGCCCATTACCTTTCCTAGAATCAATAAACTTTGGAAAAGTGTAACCATGAAAAATTACCAGAGCATGAAGTGTCTGACAAACCCAAAAGAATTTAAACTGGAACTGATGTAAGATACCACAGCAAAAGAAAATGTCACAAGAACTACGGCCTGATTATGCATGAAGGATGCTGTCCAAAATAAGATACTACTGACCAAGATTCATAAGAAATGACATAATGGAACACCCAGCAATTTATGAGAAAATCAATGAAGTTTAAGTTCCTTCTAAATTTCTAAATATAAGAGCAAAACTCTCTTCTTTAGATTATAGAGTCTATAAATCCATAGAATAGCACATACAAATGCTGAGAACAATGAACACTATTTCAAACACACAAACTGGACCAGGGAAGATGGCTTTCCAATAACAAGCTAGGCCCTTGGTCCCCAATAATTGTATTATGCACTAGCTCTGAAACCTTTGCACCCCAAGTACTTTCAAGTTTCAAGGGAACCCCTTGCCCTTGGATATCTGAGAATGGGATTCTGTTTGTGGCCAGTGCTTTGGAATGGGATTTTCAAGGGATTGTCCTTGTCAAATATGAATAGGGATTAAGCAAGCAGTGCTGTCTTGTTCTCGTTCTTAATCATATTCTCCACTTATGTATCAGTTTCTACTAATAAAATATCTCTTTATCAAAAGAAAGTTGTGCGTGTGTTTAAATGTATTAATATAAAACAGTAAATTAACCCCCCCCCCCCCCAAAAAAAAGAGTAAATTAAATAACCATCCTCTCTAATTATCAAAATATACACAAACCGCATTTGAAGTAAAAGTATGACCAAAATACCCTTAAAATAATATTTATTTCTTTCATTTAAAAAATAGCATTAAATAATATATCATTTCTATGATATTTATTATGCGAAAAAACCATAATTATAACTCACAAAATTTAGAAAATGCACTATTCTTCAAATGGTCTATATATATATATTTAAAATAGTCAGTATCAGATTGAGGTTACTAAGCGGGGGAGAGATGAGATATAGGATTTTATTAGAATGATCTTATATTTGAATCAGGGTTTGGTTTGAATAAATGTAATCTCTTTAGATTATTAGGTTATCTTTTATATTATTATAGAATATTTGCATTTAAATCATAGGATTTCTAGAATATTTACTTTTAACGATATCATTAGGGTTAAGGCTCTATAAACAGGTCTTAACACATCTATTTTGTATGCCTTTTGATGAACTGAATAATAGTTTTCCCATATTTATATTTGAGCACTCTCTCCCCCAAGTCTCTTCTCTTCCCTAGAGTTTGTTTAGTTTCTCCCTCCTCCTTGCTTTTCTGCGTCCTCTCTATTCTCTTCTCTCCCCTTTTCACCCTCTTGTTCTACATCACTTCTAATACATAAAGGTATTTCGGTTAATACAAGTAAATTATAGGTTATTTGCAATGAGAGAGATCAATATAATAAATCGTTTTATTACCTAAAAAACGCAAATGCAAATTTTCAAAATAGATAGAAAAGATGTGAAATTTGGGTATCTTAGAAGTGCAACTGACTCTTCATCCCATGTACACAACTCAGTTACAAGTAGAACATGTAGAAGGCAACAGCAAACAATTTCAGCTCAAGAGGAAAGGCTTCCATAAAGCAGAAAACAAAATGATAATAAAAATAACGGCAACCTCTATATTAGAGTGTAACGGGGCTAGTTATACAATTAGCCGTAGCTTATGAGTTAGTTTGTTAAAACTGCACCAACAGAATTATGAACATTGAACATTTCTGTATCTATCTACACACATTGAGATCATATGATCAATAGAAGCGAGCAATTCTTTTGAGCACTCCCCACCCCCAACACTTAGGTATTACTTCACCAGTCTATCTAATTAGATTCAAAAATTCTTGGCATCTAGCAAGCATATGATGTTATACTTTAAGAAATCTCAACATACCTTGATTTGTAGGAAGCTTGGAAAGATTTATTTTTAATGTGAGGTTAAAGCCATCCCTTGGAGGATCAAGAATTTGTACAAGCGTGCCATATGCAGCTTTTATTGCTTCTATGGCTCCAAAAGGAAGTCCACCCAAGAAAATAGTTTCTGGAGGAGGGATGGGCAATGATACTGATAACAATAAAATATGTGGATTCTTCATAGTCACCTACAATCATTTTTGCTCCATCAAATGTTAAATGCAAAACTGCTAAACACTAACTCCATCAAACAAAAACTATAAAGTATCAAATTCAAAAAGAAGTTATAAAAAATTGAAGGATCCCATTCAGATCTTCATGATTATTACTACCACAAAGACATGTCATTAGTTACCTGAATATGATATCGAACATCATCAAACTCAAACCAGTGGTAGTCCAATTCAACACCTTTTTCAAGACTGTAGTATCAATATGAAATAAACATTAGTGTTATTGGGTGACTGGTCATTAAAATTACGGAAGTTCACACATTATGATAATTTGCTTAGTAAGAGGTAGGTAAGAAACAATTGGAACAAGAGTTTTTCTGCCATCATATAATAGGAACACCCATCACCACACAGTAGCAATATGATATGAAATCCAACTTGACTGTTTGCACCCTTAACTGACAAATATACATGCTAAAAGGCTTTGTTATTGGTTGACAGGATAGATTTCCCACCAAGCTCAACCAAATTAGAGTAAGGCTGTAGACAAAGCAAGCTCCACGAAAACTTTTTAATTTAGTTCATTTTTTCCATAAGAGAAGAAATTATATCAAGAAAAAAGAAATATAAAGCATCATTAGGAAGAAATTTCCTCTGACCCTCTTAATTAGAAACAAAACAGATAAGAATGAAAGATAGAAACATGATCATGAAGCAAAGCTTGCCAATCCCTCTACCTATGAAGCATTGTTACTTCAAAATCAAACACTGTCTAGGTCTAACATGTGTAGAGGCTTATTTTAGACATGATGCTACTTATTCAAATATAAATGGACACTACAAATTTTATAGTGTCTTAGTCATGTCTCAGGTCTCAGCCAATCCTACACATATTAGCCCTTTAACTATCTGATAAAGTGAGTCTCTTCAAAAAGCCTCACCAAGAGAGAACGCAAAAGATTTTCTATCTCACAAGGGTCTAAAGACAAACAAACACCCCTAAAGATACCAGGATTTCATTACAAACAAATGCTCCAAATCACCACACAAAACCATCCATAGCCACAATAATATTCCCTCCTTTTCTACCCAAAACCTTTGAACGGTATGTACATTATCCACTGGGAAGCAATATACTAAAAAATTATCTTCAGTACAAAAAATGATTCTCATACTTGACGATCACACCACCCAATTGAACAGGATGCAAGTTGCGTGTTTTTATTTTAAAAAGGTTCGAAGCTCATTTATGAATGACATTATACACACGATAAGCTCTTGCAACCTGTTAGCGTAAAAAAATATCTACCGGAAAATAGAATGTAAGAAAATTGGATTCAATGAAAAAATTCATTTCAACACATCAAACCTAAATTGCCTTTCAAAATAAAATTGAGAAACCACAGGACAGAGCACGGCGTGAAGCTACTTGAATTTAACCATATTCTACTTATCAACCTAACAAAAATTGAAATTACAAGTCTTCATATCATCTTCACAAGGAGCAAAACGCTTTCTCAAAAACATTATTTTCCGCAAAAGAAATAGGAAAACTGAAAGCACGGAGGAGCTCATCATTCAAAAACAAATAATGCATAAAAAAATGCCAAATGCTTTAGAACAAAAGGAAAATACAAAAATTGAAATTAAAAAAGAAAATTGATAGAGCAATAGGAGGACGCACTTTTGAACCCGAGTCATCAGGGTCTGAAGCAGAAACCTTGAATGAGACTGCAAAAGTATCATCGATTTCCTCCAGCAAAATCGAAATCAAATGTGGGATTTTCAGCGAGGTGCGGAAGGGAGCTGAGAGTGGCTGAGATCTGAATTGCAGCGTTGAGGATTCTTTTCTTGACGTTTGGAACCCAGCCCGCTCTCAGAATTGAATGCGTTTAATAATCGTTACAAATGCCACCGCATGGCGTCAACAACGAGGGTGTGTTTAGATTAGGAATTGGATAAATGACTTAGAGCCCGTTTGGTTCGATCGTATTGCATGCCTGTAATGACAATCATGATTGTATTATCTAGAGAACAGTGTTTGGTTGCTCTTTAGCATGGTAATAGGGTTTACCATGGTAATGATGATTACCAAAAAATTGGTAATCCTCATTCATACCTCCCCCTATGAATCCTCATTACCATCCTATTGCATGGTCTAAAAAGTCTAATTTACCCTTTAGTTTTCCTTATATTTATTTCACTTGTCGTATCACGTCACAACTGCCACCGCCACAACCTCTTCCTCTTCCACCGCCGTCACCTCCACCTTCTGCCGCCACCACTACCTCTTCCACCGCCGTCACCTCCACCCGCCGCCACCCCCGGCCCAGCCACCGGCCCACCGCCCACCGAGGCCACCTCCCCCTCCGCCGCCGCCAATCAAAAATCTTAAAATTGAAAAAATGTTAAATTAGGTAAAATGATGAGTATTTGGATTGACAATTGGATAAGTAACTTATATAAAAGTGAATGATGTTTGGTTTAGCTTTTGCATAAGTGACTTTTATATTATTTAAGAGAAAAAATTGTAAAAATTATAAAAAATGAATGAAAAAATTTTAAAATTATGAAAAGTGAAAAAATTAACTTTGAAAATTTGGCACTGATCAAATACATAATAAAATTACAATAAAAATGCGGATAAATTAGAAATTATACAAACTTAAAGTTTTTGATAAAGTAAAATATAACAAAACTAATTAAATCAAAAGTCTCGTACAGTCTGGTCGAAGCTGTACTTACGCATTTTTTGTAATATTTCGAATCTATTTTACCATACTCCAAAAGTCTTTTCTATTGTGTACCTCAAGCTTAAATTTTATAAATTATATCAAACTCTAATTTAAATATTAAATCTTAACTCATATTTTAACATAATTCAAAATCTAATAAAATAAATCTATTAAAATCTTAATAATACCTTCAATAATCCAAATAAATTATTTAAACTAAATTTAATCTATAAAAACATCATATAGAAATTAATTTATGACATGTTTATAAAAGAAATTGATTATAAAATCATAAGACAACTAAATAATAAATCTAAACTGATTAAAATTAATTATTAATTATTCTCTACATTTCAACAGTCATATATTGACAAAACTTAAAACTTGCCTAAACTCTTATCCCAAAGTATTATTTACCTAGCAGAATATTACTATCTAAAGGAAGAGAAAATTATTTAGAACATTTTTTATAAAAGAAGTTTTGTGATTAGAAGTGATTTTGAATACCTTATTGATCCCCAAAGATATGAAATAACTCCTATCAATATTATTATATATATATACGCACACATATAAGCCAAATAAATAAATAGGTAGTTGGCCAAAAAAAAAAAGAGCATAGGTAACAGTTAAATCGGTGGTTCCAAAAATCCCAATAAGCTTCATTTGCTTCTTATCGGAATCAAAAACTTTTGCTCATTTTGACTGAAACAAAAATGCAGAACCAAACATTGGAAAATGAAGTTGTTATTGTTTGAGACCGATTGGGCATTGTAGAAGTTTGATTGAGAGACCAATCGGTTCAAACAAGCACACACGAAACAAATATATCTAGCTTTCCTTCCTAAATTTCTTCATTTCTAAAACATGTATAAACTATAAAAAAGATGTGGCAAGTTATTTGTTAGGATTGGATGAAAATTTACAGCGTATGCATTTTAAAATTTTGCTGGAAAATAATGTATTCTGAGATTGAAAATTACATGAATAATGGGGCTATTGGTAATTCAATATTTATTTACAATTTGGTATAAAAATAATTTGAATAGTAATTTTAAAAAACATTATTAATTAAATTACAATCAAAATTGAAAGGATATTTTGCCAATGAAATTGAAATAATCAATATATAATAAATTTTCGTTCCTCTTTGTAGACACAGAACAGTACTGTTCATAAGCCACGAAGCCGATGAACAGTTTCGGCTTCATCTTGGGCTTGCTGTTTGGTGTTTGAATTTCAAACTCCTAACTTTTCATCATCCGAACTTTCCTCATTAATATATGCCTTTCTCTCTCCGGATGTTTGGCCCCATTTTTTTTAGTCTGAATTTTTTGTCCCTTTGGCAGCTTTTCCCTTTCCTGAGCCACGCTTCTTCTCTATTTTTCCATCGTCTTTCCCTTTCTCATTTTCATTTCACAGATCGGTTACAATGGCTATCGGCTTTCTTCCTCGGTTCGTGTTCTTCTTCCTCATCTCTGTGTCAAGTAAGTGCAAAAATTCAGATTTTATTCTCAAAATCGTTGATCTAGCGATTTGGGTTTGTTCGTTTTGGGCTTGTGTATAACCCCTTTCGGTTTCACTGGTGCAGAATGCTCGAGCATTCCAGGGATCAACTATGGTCAAGTGGGGAACAATCTACCATCGCCATTGAAATCGGTGGAGCTAATCAAATCTCTCAAAGCCAAACGCGTCAAAATCTACGATGCAAACCAAGAAATCCTCAAACCCCTAAGTAACACGAACTATCAAGTCTCAATCATGGTAACACAATCTTAATTACTATCCATTATCTTCTCTCTTTTTTCATTTCGTTTTTATTTATCTTTACCCCATTTCTCCTCTTTGTTTCATATCACAACGGCGAGGAAGTTTTGTTCGTGACCACGGTGGCAGCCAAGAAGCAACGGCGAGGTTTTTTTGCCCATCGTAGGTAGATCAACTCAAGTTTGTCTTTCTGGATTTTTTGCCCATCGTAGGTGATGGTGTGTGAAGAAGATTTACCTCCAAGATGTTTGAAGCTCAAGTTTGTCTTTGATATTGCTTGGGGTCTGATGGAGGAGCGAAGGTTTTCGGTAAAGAAGTTTATGACCTTTACTCTTAGCATCTTCATTTGTCTATTCAAGTTTCATGAGCTGTCTTTTTATGGAGATGTTTGTTGCTTTGTCCGTCATGTAGACCCTCTCCATTTGATCGAGTTCAGGGGCTTCCCTATGAAGGAGTTCCTTAAAACAGTGCCACATCAGGTGATAATGAATTTTCCCTAATGTAATATCCCGAATTTTAATACTTGAGCTTAGAGATTAAGCCTGAGATTAGTGGACTGCTAAGCCCTGGTTTAGCAAGAGTCCAAATTGTGATTAAGAGATATTGGCTAGGATTGATTTGTGAAGTTGAGTAAGGGGCATAATCATGTGTATGTGTGTGCATGTGAGCCCATAAGAGTTGAAGTGAGATGGTGACAAGTGGCAAGGTGTGGACCCTTGGATGAGGCATAAGTGATGTGAGACACATCATCATCATCTCCATCTCCTCTCTTCTCTCTCTCGTTTTCTCTCTCTTGTGCGGAAGCCATGGAGGTTGGGAGAGAGAAGGGAAAAACTGATTGTTGAGGTAAGCAAATGACCTCTTTAGCTCAAACTCTCTTCTCTAATGTTAATCCTTGAGTTGAGAGCTTTACTTTGGTGGTTGTAGTTTCTCCATTGGTGGTGATTTGAGGATCACGAAAATATGAAGTTTGGAGAATCAAAGAGTGTCTTTGAGAAAGTTGATAAGGTATGTGAACCCAATCTTTCTATCTATGTTTCATGCCAAATGATTAAGTTTGGAATTTCTGGAATTATTGCCCTAATTTCAAAAATATGGGTCAATGGGTAGTTTGGCATGTTATGGTTATGGAAATGGTATCTTAGAGTGAGTTTGGAATAGATAGATTGATTGGGGATTGAAATGATTGAAGTTAGTGATTTTGGAAAAATGATGATTGTGATGCCCTAAACCAAAGCATGTAAATGGAATGGGATTTTGGTAATTCTATTGATTCCATTGAATTCAATGAGTGATTTTATGTGGGAGTAGCTTTGGTAGAGGTTTTGGGTCCATTTGGATCAATTAGGTAAATGGTAGAAGATGTGGTATGTTTTGCTGCGTTTTCTGGAATCTGATAGATTCACTCGAGCAGACATGGGTGTGCTCGAGTGAAGGATGAACATTTCTCGAGTGAGGGAGATCCTGCTCGAGTGATATGTGAGTTTTCCCTTGTTTTGCTTCGAGTGCACCTGGGTTTTATGAACAATGCTCGAGTGCATTGCCTTGTGCTCGAGTGAGCGAAGAACATGCTCGAGTGAGCATAGTTCTGCTTGAGTGAAGGTGCGAGTCAAGAGTGAAGGGTTGGTTTCGGGTCTTCACTCGCTGGTTGATTGGCAAGAGTGTGCTCTGACACTCGCGAGCATGGTCGTCTCACCCGAGCACTGGGGGTCGTGCTCGAGTGAGCCTGTGCCTCTGGTGTGGGTGATGCTCTTGGGTTGTCACTCGCGAGTAAGGTGCTCGAGTGTGCCTTCTCACTCGCGGGAGTGAGGTGTGTGCTCGAGTGCATGTGGTTGTGCTCGAGTGAGCTGGGTCTTGGAGAGCTTTGTGTGCTCTCGGGTCCTCACTTCCTGAACTTCACTCGCAGGTGCTCGAGTGAGGCATTTGGCCTTGTGCTCGAGTGAGGTTCAGCGTGCTCGAGTGAGCCAGTTCCTGAAAATGTCCTTGTGCTCTCGGGTGCTCACTCGCAGTCTCACTCTCTCTTGTGCTCGAGTGCTGTCCGTACCAATGCTCGAGTGATGTCCGTACTTGTGCTCAAGTGAGGCCATCCCTGCTCGAGTGAGGCAGTGAAAAATATCATGTTTAAGTGTTCAAAAGGGGATCTTTGGGGATAGTCTTCCCACCCTTTAGAGCTATCGATTGAGGTGTTTGAGAGTACTTAAAGGGCAATAATGATAACCAACTTGAGTGTCTAAAAGTTAAGGAATTGGAAAAAGGGATTAATCCTATGTCCTTGATTGTGGTTATAGGACTTGATGATTTCCCTGATCGTGAGCAGCCGAAGCTGGAGCTTACGTGGAAAGAGAGTAGGGAACTTACCTCTCCTGCATGTATTGATAATTGTATTTGTGTATTGATGCATGTTATTGCTTTGCGTGATTATGTGAGACATATATGAATGATTGTAGCTCTGTTTCTATTTATACTATGGCCATGAGTATGTTGTGTGAACATTGAGCATGCGGATATATCATTATGTGAACATAAGTTATTGTGATGCAAGCATGTCATGCATTAAATACTTATCTTGCATGCATATTGGTATCTGTTTCCTACTGAGATTCTCTAGAATCTCACCCTCCCCTATCAACATTTTAGGCAGGGAAGGAAGATTGAGGATGAAGCAAGCATCCAAGGATGAAGAGGACTCGTTTTGGGTGAGAGCTTAGTAGTTGGTTATCATTGCGTAAATGAGAATATGTATTTGTATAATTGGATCAATATTTGAGCATGTATTCGAGTAGGTCGTGTAATCCCTATTGGTGGAGTTGTATGGGCTAAAGTGCCCTATGTTTATTAAGCGAAGATATGATTCCGGGATTGCCGGGAATTTATATTACGTACTCTGATAATTGTATAATGTGATTTATCTTCGCGTAGTAATTATATTCGGAGTGTGGATGTGAGACCGTGTTTTAAATGATTTCGAAACGTGTTTGTGCAAACCCCGTCTGGTTGATGGGTTTATAAATGTTGTTTTGAATTAATGGTCTCTATTTCACTTTAATCTCGTAATCCGGATATTAATTACGGCCGGGGGGGGGGGGTTACACCTAACTCTGCATTCCAACTGTTTGTTAAAATGCCCATAAGGATTTTCCCATCTCTGAAATTTCATTGGCTGATCGTTCGGTGATACCACCCTCGATCTCCCTCTACTGCTAAGTTGCCAATCGTCTCTGTCATGCCACCATCGTCACCTTATACAAGGATTATCCTCATCTTCTGTCTCCCAACAAGTTGCTTTATTAAAATATTCATTCACAATCTGATTTACACATCAAGTTTATATCGCATTCACAAGGAAGATGGGATATGGGTACTTCTTCTTCTTCTTCTTTCACCATGATTTGGCTTTTAGTTTCACTAAAATAATCACTTAATAATTACTTTGTTCACTTTCTTGTGGGCGTGTTCAAACTTCAAATAGGTGCAAGCACTATAGCTGATGAGGTCGTTGTTTTCTCAAGCTTTAGCTTTGATTAAAAATTGTTACCACTTGAACAAAAGCTCAAAGATTGGCTATTGTATCAATGTACTCTAGGACTTGGCCATTAGACTTTTCTTTCTCTGCCTTGCATGGCTTTGAATTTCTTACATGTTTATTTGACTACCCTGCAAACTTGTAAATTTTTCAATAACACTCCCTGTATCCATTTTTCTTCAACTTATATTTTGTTAATGGTGCAAGCAGATCATGACATGTTCATTCATTTTAAGGCTGAGCATAACGATTTTCTGAAGCTTGACACATGTTCTATAGGTTCTAGCTTCTGTGTAGTCTCTCTATGGTGTTGTTCAGCAAAGGTCTTTTACCTGTAAAATACCTTCACTGTTTCCATGTTTATTTTCTTCTGATTTCACTGATCTGTTTATCAGGAACACCCAGAGCTCTCGAGGACATGCCTTTATTTGAACAGAGGGGGATTCCTGCTCAATATAGTGGGAGAGACTCTGTTAGTGGTATGCCAACCCAAAACTGGTACACAAGGCTGTCTATCCTCCAATTAATTATTTTGTTCCATAACTTGTCAGTTTGTTTTCGACATGATCAATTCATTTGTGCATTGTTTGGGGCATGGTTCATTCATGTAGTAATTGGTTTTTGGAGTTGTCTTTGGTTGGCCATGTCGTTTTTCTCCAATGTTTGTGTCAATGGGAATGCAATTGGATGTCAGAGAGTGTTGGCCATGTCGTTTTGGTTGGCCTTTGCAGAAGTTTTCGACTGCGTTTTCTTCTAAACTTTTCCAAGCTACGCAGGGTTTGAACTATGCTTCCATTCTGTTGTTTGTTTCTGTTCTCTCCGCTTCGTCCTTGAACTTATGTGATCTGTTTCTTGAGTTGTTCAAATGAACACGTGACATTGAGACTTGTGATGTCATAGAAATATATTCCTTTTATTTCTGTATTGCTTATCTGGGATTGTTGTATGGTTGATTACGGTTCTGTTGACCAATTTTTCTGTATTAACCATTATACAATTCACTACCAGGACACAGGATGTAGTTTATCCTGTACAACATGAGTGAGCTAAATATATGATGACCTTCATCGTCAGAGGCAAGCTATCTCCACTGAATGGACAAGCAAACTGCAGTGATGCCAGTTCACACCGACCCAACCTTCATGCTGACAGAATGAGAAGGTTGTGTGATTACTCTCTCTTCAATCTAAAACCATTTTTCTTTGGGAGTTAAGCAATTTGTGTTGTCATAATGAACTGGCCTTTATTAATTGCTATTATGACTTTGGGTTTACGAATATGTGCTTAACCATGTTGTCTATTATCACTTACACCCTAAGTGAGCTAAAGAAATGATGACATTTATTAATTGATTTAGTTTGCCCCTTACAGCCTGAGTAAGGTAAAGAAATGATGACCTTCATCGACAGAGGCAAGCTATCTCCAATGAATGGACAAGCAAACTACATTGATGCCAGTTCACACATGACCCAACCTTCATGCTAACAGAATGAGAAGGTTGTGTCCTTACTCTCTCTTCAATCTCAAACCCTTTTTCATTTTTCGCTCAGCAATTTGTGTAGTCCTAATGAACCGGCCTTTAGTAATTGCTATTATGACTTTGGGTTTGGTACTATGTGACTAACCACGTTATCTATTAATACTCAGGTTGGACGTTAGCTTTTTAATGAGGTCCCTAAAGCTAACTATTGAAGATGTTTCCCCCACATGAGTTTCGGTTGCTGAGATGAAGACTTACAATTTCCCCTTCTTTTGTACCTGCTGTGTCTATCAAGATCTTGTCAGACAAAGTCCAAAATTTTGCTCTGCCCACCCGTTCATTGCAGAACTTAATTCACTCAGTAACAATCTGAATAAGGGAACATTGTGTTGCTATCTCAGTCAATTTAAACCATTTTGAGGAGTGTTGTTGAGATTTTTTTAATCTATTGTCTTGATACAATGGAGTGATTGTTGCACTTGTAAGGTTGCTCAAAAGTGTAAGGCAAAACCTTGTGGACAAGCAAGGTATTTTCGGCCACAATTGTCTTTGTGTTTTTTTTCCAATGGCTAGCACTGTCTTCTATTTTGTGATAGCACTTCATCGTAGTACAGCATCACGCATTAATGTGCGCTGCAATTGATATTATAGTTTGATAGTATATGCCGCTTATCATGTTGTATATGCCGCTTATCATGTTTGTTTTTGACAAACAAACCCAAACAAGCCATTAATTGCAAAATATAGCAATATATCTATTCTAATCAACTACTTTTTTTTTGTTCTTTGATAGCTGCCTTTGTTTTTTTTTTAATAACCTCTTCCTATTTCCCATTACAGCAGCAAACCAACTCCAGTATATTATGTATAGTTCCATTCTCTCTCTTAAATTTATATATGTTTAAGGAGTTCCGAAATACCAAATATTCATTATGTATTGTCATTCAAGACCTGCCTTCCACCATATGTCGACAACTATTTTGTAACAATGGTCCATGACATTGATGGCAGTACTTCTCCCCCAATTTGTCCATGTATTGCCAATCAAGCAATTTGACTTTGAGATCAGTAAAGTGCAGAAAGCAAAGTCAAGTAATGCAGCAACTACTATCATCAATTAATACCATCACATCATAGTTGCTATGACTTGAAATTCATTTCACATGACAGTGATCTTTACTTGTGACATTGTATTGATTACTGTGAGAAGCATGGTGTGGGGTTATTGAGACAGAAAAGTTAGATAGGTCTCTTTCCTATTTGATGACATTGCTAATCATGGTTTTTTTTTTCTTTTAACGTATTATGAAGCAATATTTTTGTTGCATTAAATTTCTTTATTGTGAAAAAGTATGGTTTGTTTGGGTTATCGTGATAGCCTCCTATTATTGTTCTACATGTCTAATTTCCTGAAACCAACAGTTTGGAAGTGCTGACTGATAAATTTTCCCTTCCAACTTACTCCCTCCGGTCCTAATTATAAAATATAAATCATTTTTTCCTCAAGAAATCCCTAATTAATTTAGTGACCAAATTACGGATTTCATATTATAAATTAAATGCCTTTATTGTATTCTCTCCTTCTCTATTGTCTTTTCTCTCTTTAAAGAGTATACTTGAACTGTATCACTGTAACTTAGTTTTCAAATAAGAAGGGAAAAAAAAACTTATTTTTTATAAATGAGTGTATACATATATAAACATTAATATATAATAAAAGGAAAGATGATTTCTTGATATCAAAATAAGTTTCTCAAAGATTTATCACAAGTTATTCAAGCCAAAGGAAAAAAAGGAAACCATAACCCCAATATCCATTAAATATTTTTTCTTTTCCATATTGTGGACAACAAATTTTTCTTGTGAAGCAATGCACTTAAATTTGTTTTGTAAAAAAAAAAAAACCTACTTCATTAATCACACAATGCTCACGTTTCACACGTGTGACATTTAGTTTGGTTTTTTACGTTAATGGAACTTTTTTTTATTAATTTAAAACATTTTTATTAATATCACACACTTAAGTTTTTTTACTACTGTAGTTTAAGCTTCTTCTCACCCAAAACAATTGAATTAAAAATATAAATTCCTATTCGCAATATGCAGCAACATATCATTTAATAGTTTTTGAGTCATCTTTTCCTTTTGTGTTGGCTTGAGTAAAATTTCCTATTCACAATATTCAGCTAAAAATCAACTTCCATGAACATGCACACAATTCAGCCATATGCTTTTTTAATTATTATCCACACTCTATAGATTAAAGTTGTATGATAAATCATTCTTCAAGATGGTTTTGATGCACTTCTTTTAGCCGACTACATTTATCTACTGCCCACTCCAAAACAACCTCCAGGGAAACATACTTCTTCTTCTTTAGTGCTTTATGTCTATAGGTTTTGGAACCAACTGGTTATAAACAAAAACTTTTAAAATAATCTCAACGCAGAAGCTTTTCTCTCACGTTCCTATACTCATTTTATGTGTCAATTTCCTACTATTTGCAGTTAACCATTATGCCATATATTTTTCCACATTCTACCACTTTTCTCAATTTTTGCTGTATTTGACGTTGTCTCTATTTCCTTATTACCTGCTGTCAAGAACTATTATAATTATCCTGTCCTACTACAACAAGTTTTTTTCCTCCTTTACGCATTAATAGAGGGAATCTTTTTTGCTTTCATTGGCCTGCAAATTAAGGTGTGCCACAAGAACAATATTACAAGAACATCAATTTCTATTTTGATTCTGAACAATGTGAAGCATTTGACGGTGAGAGCAATGGTGATGGGACAAGTGGAGGTTTGTATATGTTATCATTATGGCAATTTTATAACCGTATACAATCAAGTGTTGAAAAACAAAGCATTCGAAAATAGATGGCAAAGGGTGCTTCACATCATTAATCTCTAACAATAAAATGTTAACTGAACAGATGAGTCTGGACACCACATTCTCAACGTGGCACAACCGTTTATTATCAATACAACTAAAAGCCCTTCTACTGCCTTTCCTTCCCAAGGTACCTACACCAAGTAGCCATTTCCAATTTAAGGATACTTTACTCCTAATGTAAGTATAAAGGATTAATAATGCAATAATCCCAAATAAATGTTGACAGTTATTCCATGCTTTTGTGTGCACTTCTTTTTAGATGAAGGTGACCAAATATACAAATGCAAGCATTGTAGTGCAAAGCTTTGGTTCAATGAAAGAGTTCAGAAAGACACGACGGGAAATACTGTAGACATATTCTCATTATGTTGCTTGAAAGGGAAGGTTGTTCTTCCTCTCATCAAAATGGCCCCCGATTATTACAGACCTTATTTTTCAATAAGAAGTCGACCTTCTCCCGCAATTTTCATGGAAATATAAGGCAATACAACAACATATTCTCTTTCACATCCATGGGAAGGAATATTCACCACTCAATCAACTCAGGTGGTGGGCCTTACACATTCGCATTATCAGGGATGAATTATCACACCATTGGCACTTTAATGCCACTAGAAGGTGTCAAACCAGTTTATTCACAGCTCTACATTGTATGGTTTGCTTTTCCCTCTTGATGAACCAGTCTCATGATACCAATGCAAATAAAAGAATTGAATAGTTCTCACGATAGTTACTAGACATTGGCGATGGTAATTTAGGAGATCCTGTTGATGGTGTTGCTGATATAGAAATCCCACAGGAAGTCTTGATTCAAGGTTTCAATGATCCAATGAATGCAATCGTGCATGCAACATACGAAATGCTTCTGGACAATCTAACTTCCAATGACTACTTCAATGACAGAGCACTCCTTGCACCAACGATTGAAATGGTTTCCAAGATCAACGATCACATGTGTTCATTGCTCCCAAGGCAGGAATATGAATTCTTAAGTTGCGACTTTGTGTGCAAGTCAACTGAGCATTCTGACTCCTTTGACAACTTATACACAACAGAATTCCTCAACACCATCACTTCTTCTGGCTTGCCACCTCATAAACTTGTCTTGAAAGTTGGAGCACCAATAATGCTACTGAGAAATATTGATCAAGCATCTAGATTGTGCAATGGAACATGCTTCGTGTCATGATGTTGGGCAACAAGGTCACTGAGGCAATTACTCTGAATGGTTCCAAACCAAATACTAAGGTTCTCATCCATAGGATGAATCTTAATCCTTCTAAGTCTAGATAGCCATTTCGCACGCAAAGGAGACAGTTCCCAATTACACTTTCATTTGCGATGACAATCAACAAAAGTCAAGGGCAATCATTGCGTCATGTTAGATTATATTTTTCAAAACCCGTTTTCACTCATGGACAATTATATGTTGCACTTTCTAGAGTGCTAAGCATGGAAGGGCTGAAGATTGTTGTGGCGGCTGATGAATCAACGGCAAATAACACTACAAAGAAGTGTTTACAAACATAAATATGTAGGTATCCACTTGTGCCGTCCGAGAGTAAACATCCAACATGCTTTAATTAAATCAAAGTCATCATCTCAATTTTCGTTGCTTCATTGTCATTATGGACATTTCACTAAGGTGGAAGTAATGAGCATGTATATGGTAGGTGTTACTATACTTAAGAAAACCCAACAGGAAAGAAATATTTCCTTGCAACGCACGGGAAGTAATGGCATTGAAGGAAGTAGTAATAGGATTTTAAATGTTTCATTTTTTTGAATGTCTTTATAATCAATATATGTGAATGAATGATCTTTTATAGACCTTTATCACAACTTTTTTAACAGAAAACTATGGGATTTTTTCTGCATCACTTTTGGTTAGAGATTATGTTCTCACATTAATGAAATGTTTTCATATTACATCAAGTGTTGAAGTAAGGCTAAAAATTCAAAGTGTAATATGTTTTACTTGACTGTTGTTTATTGCATTCTTTTGTGGAGTGAGTTAATGGCCTACTGTGCAAAATATCGTTTTTGTAGGACAAAGCAAAAAGAGAAATGGACAAGTGCCTTGAATGAAGCATTTCTGTACTTACAGTGCGTGTGCCAAGGCTGCTTCTTTTGGTAAGATGGTTGGTCTTACAGAGAAATGGACAGCTGGCATTTATTTATCAAAGTTTCTTTTAGTTGCTCATTTGGTGGCGGTTGGTTCTGATTTTTACCTTATTACTTTTGTAATATCCGTTGTTCCTTATACAATTTTTTTTCACTATATTGAATTCTTTTCTCTGTTGATTTAATAACATTCTTTATTATGATATGTTGTTTCATTCTCACCTAGGACACTTCATTCATTTGTTAAATTTTTTTAATCCTCTTAAGGTAGATCATGACATTCTCACTACAGGTTTTGTTATTTAAGAGAACAATATAACCCAGATATTTTGTTTTTATAGCCTCATTTATGAAAATTTTCAAACTCAGGTTACTTTATCAGAAGACAACATTGTGATGGAATAAAATAGAGAAGGCTTAGGAACAGGTCTTCACTTTTTGCCAAGTCATCAAAAAAAGGTAACGATTAGTTTTGTTAGTATTCTCAAGATACATAAGCTAGGCCCAGCTTGGTTTCATAGTATTGAGTAAGGGGAGTTGTAAACTTCTATTCAATGATGCAGGAGCTGTGGTTGCTGCAGTGTGATTGTTAGGTAGCCTTACAAGTTTCATGTTTAAGGAAACATTATTTATATCAACTTAAAAGTCAATTTGACACATTGTTTTCTTTCATAAATTAGGCATGCTCAATGTTAGTACATAGCCGAGTTGTCGGTTGATCTTTATACTAGTGTGTTATTTTTGCATTTTTCATATGGATAGATTTACTCATAAGTCAATGATAGTGTGACTGACCAAGTAATAGTTGAATTTACTTTTGGTGGCCAATTTTTTGTCAATGATAGTGTGAATGAGCAAGTCACTTTTTTAAAGCTGGGGTCCATCCTATCATTATGTGTTTTGCTTTTACATCATCTAATGTCTGATATTCCCTCTGTAAGGCCCATAGAACTTCCTGATTACTGAAACTTTAAAATTTCCTTTGCTTTAAGTATGAAACCTGATGTGTAATCTTTTCCATATTTTTTGTCATATTATTGTCACTTTAGGGGAGTATGCAGTCCTTTTTTTAACTGTCTATCAATTGATCTGTAATGTATTCAACCTTTCTTGACTTATGACAGTCATTGTATCCTGACATCACACCATCCTATAAGTCCAAAGGTGTGGTCTTGCACATCGAAGATGCACAGCTCCTACAACCATCACACCATCTATTGTTCCATCGGGTTGAATTTCCCACAATTGTGATTTGTCCCCACTTTTTTTTTATTTATTTATTTTTCTCCTTCTATGTCCTTTAATGCAGGGAACAACCATTCAAGCAAGTATCATCATCAAGTCCATGCATTCCACATTATGTGCTTCTATTAAAGAAGGCCAAACTTATAAAATTGCTAACTTTATTGTCCATGCAACGCACAATTACTACATGCTATACTTATGTAACCATTGTCATATGTGTAGTTCAATGCTTTAAATGCACTATTGTAGTAACCAATACTATTCAAGATGATGTAACTGTCATTATTTAAACACAATATATTTTTCTAACTGATTAAGTGAAAAATGGAGAGATAATTTATCAGTATGTAAAAGCTCTCCGTGCAACGCACGGGTTGCTCCTGCTCGTTCTAATAATATGAGAGGTTCTAAAACACTGTAACATGCAAATCTCTTATGAAGTAAAAAAAAAATTATATCCCTTTTTGTAGAATAAAATTATATATTATTTATATTTGTATTAGAATCAGGGACAGTTATGCAATTGTAGTCTGTAAACTAGTTAGATGTTGAGTCTCAGCTTGGAACTTACCGCCTATAAATATATGTGTGTGAAGGCAGGTTATGTAGTAAGAACATGATTTATTCTATGGAATGATAATGTGTATTATTCATTGTAATCTTTGGGCCTGTGTATTTTCATCACTTTTAACCAATGTTTTAAAAGTCAGACCGGACATCAAGCTGGAAAAAATAGAGGGTCATGGTTTGATTGGTCGGATTGTCCGATCGAACTGGTCACATAATAATGAATTTAAAATAATACCTATATACATATATAATGATATAAATATAATTTGTCTAATTTGTTAAAAAAATTATAGGGTCAAACTTCGCCTAAAAGTTTAGGCCTGGACCAAAATGTAATCAACTTCATTTATTTTAATCTGTAGGATGTGTCTATTTTGAATGTTTTTATACCTCTTTTTATTTATGATAAAAATTTGTTGGCAACACGAATTCATTCAATGTTAAATTTTTTTATACAATTTTTTGGGTTCTGCCAGCAAAAATTATTATTTTTTATTTGGACATATAATCATTGAAATTAATAATGCATTAAACATGCTACTACATGTTTGACTTTATAATTGTTGGCAAAAAAAAAAAAAAACAAAGACAAAAACAAAATAACAATATTGCAAAAAAGTAAATAAAAAATTAGAAGAGGTAACTTGTACTGAAGTTGAACACCTGAATATCCTTTCAAAGACTAGCAAGGTCCGGTATTTAAAAACATGAGGATATCATTTGCAGCTTTTTTTCTTCTCTAGTTTAACTTTTGTACATTGGGCAAAACAATATTATTTTTTCCATTATTCAAATGACCCCACTTTTTCTAGTCAAACAAACTTGGGCTCTTTTCTTTTCACTAGCTAAGTCTCTTTATCCAGCTTCACTGTGTTGACAGCAACAATTGGAAAACAGGGAGGAAATGCTTCAAGCTGCTTCTTTTCTCTGCTTTGCCTTTTATTCGTCATACCACTAATTCATACCAGGTAGATGAGTAAATAAAGAATATGATTTTTTCTCCTTAGGTTCTTTCCTCCTATTTTTTTCCTTCTCCTTTCTCTTTCTTTCTTGTCACGCTCTTATCTTATTTTAACCTTTTTTAGAGTATTTGCGGAAAATGATATGCAGTTCGGTGGGTAACACAGGAATAGCGTAATATACTCATAAAAAGTGCTCGATTGCAACAATTCCCTATAGGGGTTTGCACATAATAATTATAAACCTTGTAGCCACTCAGGGCTCTAAGGTATCTAAACCTCTTCTAGTGAAATGGAGACATTTTCCCGTCTTTGTTCTGCCACTGCAATCCTCTCATATAGTTCTCTTCTCTTATCTATGCATATCTTCTGTCTCCACCTGTCTAAATTGTTGGTATGGAAAGGTGAGATTCCAGAGAATCTTAGTAGGAAAACAGTACCAACATGCATGCAGGATAAGTGTTTAATATATGACATGCTTAAATTACATAAACTCATGCCAACACAATGACATATCTGCGTGTTCAATGTTTCAAACAACATACTTATGGCCATAGCATAATTAGAAACAGAGCTTCAATCATTCATATGTTTCACATAATCATGCAAAGCAGTAACATGCATTAATACACCAACATAAATATCAAATACATGCAGGAGAGGTAAGTTCCCTACCTTAGACCTTTTTCACCTTGAATCATGTGTCTCGATTTGCGTGCCAATCCCTCAGGCTCTCAACTCGGTTCTAAAATGTCAAATATACCAGTTTAGACACTTCCATAGTGTTTCTTGTGGTTATACTAATCTATTGTGAAAATTTACCAAAATGCCCCTGGGGACTTGGCCCAGCCTCGCGGTACCCGGTCCGACCATACTTTTTTCGAAATTCTAACTGGTGCTATTCTGACATATTTTTTTCCCAAGGAATCTATTTTTGGATTCAGAATTACCATATTCAATGTCAAGTTACAAAATTGCCCTTGGTAGCCCCACTTTCAGAGTTTCAGGGGCGTTTTCGTAATGATGCTTTTTTGGGCTTTTCTGAAAAAGTAACCAACTGTAACCCCACCTAATTTTCCCTCTTGAATGCAATGGAACCATCAAATCATTGAAAATCCAACTCTAAGGCCCTTTAACAGCCCTAGCTGAAATCCTCAGGTACTCCGGGGAAAATTGGGGTTTTTCGGTTTCGACTCCACAAACGTGTTTCTTTCTACTCCTAACCACTTTATTGACTATTCCATTAGGTTACAACTATCATTTAGTACCAATTTAGGTAGCATAATATCCCTACACCCACATTTTCCATTTTTACAAACATAGACACTCCGGCGAAATTTCACGTACTAAATTGTCCATAATAGCCAAAATAGTCAATATACAAGAGTTTAGAAGTTACTTCAAGCTTCCACTAGCTTTTCCTCAATGTGGTTGAAAACCCTAAGTGCTCAACAACAGATTTTGAGCTTCCAGACCTTAAAGAATAAAGAGGAGTAGCTTAGGGTCGGAGTTATACGCGTTAGGAGCTAAATCGTCAGAGAAATTGGCTTACCTTGTGAAATTTCTTCTTCTTTCTCTCTCAAGAAGTTCAGCTGCTCTCTTTCTCTCTCTTTAGCCATGGTTCACGTCAGTTATGGCTGAGCAAGAAGAGGATGATGGCTTTTTAGGATATATTTTATTGTTTTTTAATCTTTTGTCCATTTTTCCAAAATTCCAAAAATGTAAATGAATTCCCATATACATGTAATCATGCCATTAAGCCAAACTAATATTTTCTTCTTCATGCCACATATAGGGGACATCTAGGGGTCCCTCCCTGTATTCTCAATTGGATTCACAACTTACTCCGGTTATGTATATACGTAAAGTCCCAATTTTGGTCAAATTTGCACTTTTCGCTCAAATTTTCTATAAATTCATATTTAATTGACCAAAATATTCTAAATATATTTTTCACCTTTATTTTCCTTAATTAATTTAAATTAAATTCAATTAATTAGAAAATAATTAATTTTGTGTTAAATTGGCAAAATTGCGATTTTACCATTACCTTTTTATTCCAATTCTTTTTTTTTATATTGTTTTATTTGGCCAATTTCCACCCATTTTGGACCAAATATTTTCTCTAATATTTGTCCATTTTTGGACCTTAATATTGGGCTTTTTAAATTACCCAAATTAATTCCATAATTATTTTTACCCAATTTCTCATGAAAATGAACATTTATAAATTCATAAATTTTAAATTCATGAATATTCATCATTTTATTAAATGCCTCAAATGATTATAATAATTTTGGTGAATATAAAAATTGGGGTGTTACAGTTCTCCCCGCTTAAATAAATTTCATCCCCGAAATTTGTTACACCTGTATAGCTATAAAGTCCCTGTAACACTTTCTCTTATTCAGTTCTTTTTGATTATATCAATACTTCTTGGTGGTTGTAGTACAACACTACAGTCGCACCATAACAATACGTTTCCAGATTTTCAGTGCAACATAATTGCTACTAACTCAAGATTATGTATGGGATAATAATTAAATTTTTTTTATAAGGCTTCCATTCTCTAGATGCATAAGCCAATACATGGCTATGCTGCATTAAAACACTTCCCAATCCTGCCTACTGGCATCAAGAAGGATAACAAAAGTCTACAATGGATCTAGGTTAACCAGTATCAATGCTGACGTTGATTTTCGTCTCAGCTTAGTGAAGCCCTTCTCCCAATTACAATCCCACAGATAATGTTGAGTTTTGTTTGGGTTAAGCTAATCAAAGGCGACACTATTCTGGAGAAACTCTGGGTAAACCTTTTGTATTATTCGGCAAGACTCAGAAAACTGCACACTTCAGATACAATCTCTGGCCTCTTCCAACTCAGTATTGCTTCCACCGTGTAAGAATCCATCAAGACTCCTTGTTGTGAGACTATATGGCCCAGAAACTTAACCTCTAAAAGCCAAATCCCACATTTTCTTAGATTCTAATGGGTTCAGTACAGTTCAGTCAGAAACGTTCAAAGCCAACCACTATTGCAACCCTTACTCGTTCTGTACCTCAGTTGGATTCCACTTGGCCTTCATAGTAACACACAATATTCATAGAAGATGTGATAAATAAATATGTCAAATACTAGTTAATGCAATATTATACTAACACATAACTTAGTTCAGTTAGAAATGTGTTCAGAACCAACCACTGTCACAACCCCTACACATTCTGGACCTCAGTCCTTGACTGGGCATGTTAGTATACTCGTAGGCGCTATTCATCAGTGTACCCGGAGGCACTGCCTGAAGGCATTATTCATTAGTGTATCTGAAGGCAGTGCCCGAAGGCATTATTCATCAGTGTACTCGAAGGCACTGTGTATCATACATATTATAGAAGATGGCATATTCAAAGCATATAAATATTCACATAGTATATCAAGGATAAAGTTACTACATTAGCCTTTCCTGGATAATATTGAATTTCTAATCTTCCCCTGGTCTGTGTTCTGCTTTATCTCTTGCTGCTTGTTACTAAGATTCTTGATCATTACATACCACTTATTATCGATCTAAATCAGAGTAGCAATGCGCAGTTCGGTGTACCCATAGGTACTCAATTCAATTCACTGCAACGTATTTGGCATGTAGGATTTTACAGCCTAGGGTCTCTAACCCAACTTTTAGGTTCATCATGAAATCTAGAACCTCTATATCACACAAATTGGAAATCATTTTCCTCAATTACATCCAACAATTTCACTAAGAATCAAGATCAATAGCGCCTATTCTAACCTTCACAGTATTTGGATAACATCCTCAAAAATTCACTAGAGGTTTAACACTATCCACAAGGTTCAAACTCCCATCATGGAATAGAACTATAGTGCAACCAATTCCACATTTCGACCTAAGCATTAGTTCAGCTTAAATCAAATTCAAGCTTGTTCTTAACATTCAGTATCATCGGTTCAAATCCTTTAGGATCGATATATGGCATAATCACCCCTAATTATGCATCACCGTACAGCAAACCTACATACCTTTAGCGCAATAATGTTACTACGGATCATTACTTAGTATGGAGAAACCTCAAAACATTTACTACACCTCAAATTTCCATAGCCCGATCAAATGGACCTTTCTGGGAAATATTCATCATGACATAAATTGTCCTGATTTAAAATCAATACTTACTTCATCATTATCTCTATGCTTTTAGGCACTTTTTAAATCATGTAACTCAAATGATAATTAGTCATAGAGAAACCTTAAGACAATTACTATTTCTTAAGTCTTCATGACCTTGCCAACACAACTTCTCAGGGGGTCACCCATCCTAAGATTACCCCTGGGTTGAGCACGTTTAACTTTCATGTGCCCGTGCTAAATTGCATATACCGGCTCTATTTGCTCCTGACCACCATTACCCTAAGACTACCCTTATCTCAAACATTATGCCAACTGCCTCCGGCTGACTAGATACAATGTGTGGACTGCATATTGGCCTTGGCCGTACCCGCCTCCCTGGGTTTCATAGTATCCTTGGTCTATCCTCAGTCCGGTATTGCTCTACTTACTGCCCTCAAGTATTCCCTAACCTTTCGGGCTAATTCACAGAAAAAGGGTAGTTCACCTCTCTAGTACCCCATTCAGTGCGTATCTCCTTTTACAATGTAATTAGAACCTTATTAGTATACTATCCTATTGCTAGAGCTGCTACTCCACCAGAACCGCTTTCGGCTCTGATACCAAAATGTCATGTCCTTATCTTATTTTAACTTTTTTCAGAGTATTTACGGAAATGATATGTGGTTCGGTGGGCAACACAAGAATAGCGTAATATACTGATTACAATAATTTTGGTAAATATAAAAATTGGGGTGTTACATTTCTCATTGTCGGCATTAATTGAAAGCTAAATATCTCCACCCGGACGGTTCCTTGAAAATCGCTCCAGCTTATGGCTTAACTCCGGTTTTCGATTCAAAAGCTGGTTTTGAACGGCTAAACTGCTAAAGCGGTCTAAACATGAAACACGAACCGGTGTGTTTTTCGGTCGCCGACCGAACCAGTCCATTCCAGCTTTAAAATCATTGCTTTTAACCATTGTTTAAGTTTGATTATTTCATAAATCTTATATTCATTTCTATTACTCCCTCCAGGCCATAATATAGGATATATTTGGGGTGTTAATGGGTGTTGATCTTGATTCTAAATATAAGACATAATATTCATATTTGTGAATATTTTTCTAATTTACCCATATTAATTTTTCCTCAACAAAAATCAAGGAGGAGGGGGAATGGATAATTAAAGAATGTGACTAGGATATGATATTTTAAAAATTATATGTCATATTAATTAACTTAATCAACTTTCTTAATCAAATCAAATTAGGTAAATATGTCTTAGATTAAGAATCGGATGAGTATGAACTAAATTATTTCTTTCTCTTTTTTTTTTAGAAATTATTTCATTATTTATAGAAATAATATATATCCAATCCGGCCCATGCCCATTATATGAAATATATTAATTACCAATACTTGAAATTGAGTTAAAAATTTTAGAATGCATTTTCTTACCATCAAACATTTTAAAAGACATAAACTATACATTTTTATCTAATACACAAAAGAACCCACTTTTTTCCCGCAATATATTATCTTGTTTTTTTATATATTTAGGAGGGAAAGTTGGATATATTTTTTTTTCATAGTTGCCGTCCTGTGGTGGGCCCAGCTCCAAGCCCTTGCCCATAAAAAAAATAGCGACCATCTCTTCAAACGTCCCACACACAAAACGATGCTGTTTGCAACACAAGATGGCAGCAGATGGAAGGAAGCAAAGGAAAGAAGCCAGGCACCTCCTTTCCAATGTGGTCAGAGACTTTAGAATTGGGCTTTGGCTTGTAGTAGATCTCCATTCTCAACCTTTTTTTCTTCATATGGCATGGAACTCTGGAATATCGTTTTTCAACCGGCAAATTTTGCATCCTCTCAAGTAAAAAACACCATGGATGAAAGTTGGAGCAACCTACAATTATGGAGAAAAGAAGCACAAGAAAGTGTGGTTGGTAGGCCTTATTTATTATTTTTCCTTATTTTCCTTATTCATTTTCGTTTAAACCACACCTCCTTTTCTGATTGTTTCATTGACGACAGGAGCATCAGATACCTTTTTTTTAGAGCTTTCAAATCCGTTCAGTTCTCTTTAAGCCACTCTGGGTTCCGGCTCAACCACAGGTTCAAGGTAGCTCAAACGGCTTAATCCTTAAAATGGTTTAAGCATGATGGCCGAGCCAATGAAAGGGGTGGGTGGTGGCCGTTCGGTCTGAGTTAAAAAATGTTGTTTTTAACCATGAAATATTACTGACAAAAAATGAGGAGAATATAACTTCAAATATCAGACACACTTAAAAGCTAAAACCAGTGAAATCAGAAAAAAAAGCCAGTGAAATCAGAAAAAAAATATGGCATCTTATAAATTTTGGTGTGCAGCCCTGGTTTAGTACTTGTTTGGTGAGCGGTAGAAGCTATATTTTTAACTTAGTTTACGGTATACGAGGTAAGTATATGAGAGGAGTTTTGTCTTGATTTACATGAACATACTTCTCAAATGCTAACTCAAACATACCCTTAGAATTTAAGTTACCTTGTTCCTTGATATAGTTTGGGAAGTTGATCTTAATCTTAAATATAAGATATATTTTTTATATTTATCAATTTGTTTATAATTTACTCTATTGATGTTTCCTCAACAATAATTAAAGAAAGGGGGAAATAGAGAATTAAGAAAGATGATTCAGGTATTTTTGAAAATGTATGTCATATTAACTAATTTAACTAACTTTATTAATCTAATCAAATTCTATAAATATGCCTTATATTAAGGATAAGAGGAAATAATATAATGGCAAAAAAATAATTCAATAATATATATAATTGAAATATATAAATTACAATCTATGTTTTTCTTGCAAAAAAAAAAAAAAAAAGGGAAAATCGGAAAAATCCCTTATTGGAAATTTTATTGGTGAATATAACATAACCTCATAAATTTATGTTATTCTCACCAAAATAATTTTTAATGAGCACTTTTCACCAATTTTTCTAAAACAATTATACTTAACTCATTTATGAATTATTAATTGTTTATAAAAAAACTTCATAGGCATTTAAATTACTCCCTCCGGTCCTAATTATAAGATAAAGTTGGCTTTTTTGGAGAAATTAAGGAAGCCAATTAAATTACTTTAGAGTATTTATATTTATATTTTTTTTTCTCTAAACTAATTAGTTTGACTAATAAACTGATATATAATATAAGGATACTAAAAATATAAATACTCTAAAGTAATTTAATTGACTTCCTTAATTTCTCCAAAAAAATCAACTTTATCTTATAATTAGAACCGGAGGGAGTACAAGCGATATATGACTGGATTTAATTCTATTAATGTGTGTTTGAATATTGAATGTGCTTAATCCGCTGGAAAAAAATTGAGATTTTGAATTAGTTTTAGCCCATCTAGCTTATAAGTCAAAAGCCATGGAGGTGCTCATGGGTCAACGGCTACCGTCAAGGTATTTAATGATGATTTAAACTTTTTATTAACCCTGATTTGCATAAATAAATAATAAAAACTATCAAAATTTAATAAAAAGATGTAGCAATATGATATCATCCTATATTAAGCAAGGGACCAGGTTATGATCAATTCTATTATTTGGGATCTGATTGCCATTTTCACTATTATAAATACCCCACTAATTTTTGAATGAAGAGAGGCGATTTATTAGTTGCAAATTTTAAAATCAATCCATATGAAATAATGGTACACAAATAAGTCAATATATTATTGGTTACTTTTGGAAATAATTATTTATTTTTAATCTCATTAAAAATGATAATCTAAATTGTTGGATTTGATAGATATCCAAGTTTTTCGAGTTTAGCCTATAAATAAATAACAACTTCATATTTAAACTCATAATAGTGTTACTACTTGGGAGTCGAATAAGTTATATTCATGAACAAAAACTCCATATTTTTAACATGCATGGCTTTAGATAGTCTAGTTTCTAACTTTTGGTTGGGGAAATGATGCTGTTGTAGGGACGATTCATTGGGTTGCTTGGAGTTGGAAATCTCTCTAATAAGTCTAAGAAAGATGGTAGGTTGAGACAAGAATAGTAATATGGATAGCAGTAAATAAAAGGCCTCAAACCGTGCCTCTGGTTCAACAAAGGTTGATACAAGAATAGTAATTTGAAGTGCAATCCATTATCACTATCATTATGAGTGAGCTTAAGAAACCTACCAAACCCGAAGCATAGTTGTAATACATAATGCATTGCAATACACTGGGCCATACAAGCCAGGAAAAAGAAAGCAAGTTTCTTTTATACAGAATGAAATACAAGGGAAAACAAAAGACACTCGTTTTGATGGAACATGGACACCAATAATGGAGAGGAAACAACAATACCAATCAAATTATACGAATGTACGTACTTACATACGTCCTTTAAGACTGTTTGAGTTTGCTCAGAATAATCAAGTAAATGAAATCAATCATCAATATGTAGTGGATCATTCTCCATAAAAAGGTACCCCCAAATTTATTTATAATTAACTCTATCTACTTATTTTCAGCAGACCAAATCTACCATTCAACTTTCAAATCTAAAATATTAGACAAGACACACACACACATATATTATAAAGCACCTGTTACAACCTACAAAGTGGAAACCGTCACAGGACCCAAACATCATCAGTCAATACAATCATTCATTAAGTTGTGATGCCAGATTCTATTAATGCAATCCAGTTAGCAAATTACAAAAAATCAATAAAGTCGTCATAATAATCCAATCTATCATTAAGAATTTAGGTCATATTTGACTAAAATGATTTTATTTGGAAACTAAATACACACACACATATTATGTGTCTTCAGAAGATGACACTTCTAAAAGGAGAGAGAGAAAAATAGGTCAAGGTTATAAGCAGAGGATCACAAAAACCACCCAGATTCAAAGTATGATTCTGGTGAAGAGGAGGGGAGAAGAAAGAGGAAACACCTCCAAGATAGAAAATACAGAGAGAAGCATAAAAAAATTGATGACAAATATCATAGCAGTTAATTTAGAGGCCATTAATGAGAAATCCGCTCATATAGTGCTTATATGGCCAGCTAGGGTAACACATTGCTTGAGAAAACTGAAGGGAGGAACTCGGTTTTGGTAGAATTGGAAAGAGAAGATGAGCGCAACACCAGAATTGAGCTAGACATGGTGCTTTGTTGCTAAGAGTTTGAACAATATAAATAGTTATTTGGAGCTGTACATAAATAGTTACAAATTTTTGAAGTTTACCTAGTGAAACTGGCCAATTTTTGGAACAACATCCAAAGATTGAAATTCTTGGAATGTTGAGCTTCCAGTTGGCTAAAGGCTATATTTTTCTTTAAAACTTGACTCAATAAGGGTTAAGTCGACTTTGGAACCACCTCAATTGGATGCCTACAAATAAATATATAACTTTTCAAAGTTGGGTGAAAATTCTGCCAGTTTTTAGCCAAGGTGCAAAAATGGCAAAAATGTATGTGCAAAATCGTCATTTGGCTAAATAAAGCCCAAATCCAATATTTTTCCCTTTTTCTTGGTGCATATGACGTCCAAGTAGAGGAGCAAAGAGGATTTAAATACTTGGACCAAATTAAAAGAAAGAAGAAGCAACATTGGCTAAGTAAAAGGAGTTGAAAAGTCAATTTTCTCATGTGACTTAACAATTTAATATTATTGTTTGAGGAGGTGGGAATTATTATATTTTTTGAGATCACTTATCTCTTCTTGGGCCAACATTTCATCCAACATAAGAAGGCAAAGAAAGAGTGTTTGAAAAGTCAAATAGAAAAAAATAAGAAGCAAAGGCAAAAACACATGTTAGAATTAACAATAAAATATAATATTTGGGGAAGTGGATGAAGTAATTAAAGAAACCAAATTGGAACATGAAGGACCTCTAAGTGGCCTGTTTTTGGGCTTAACAAGAGGAAGGAAAAGTTGGTTCAAAGTCAATGGAATTTATGACACAAAATTGAGAAGAGATAAGGTTAAATAAAAAATTGTGTCATAAACCCATTAAAGTAATATATTTTAAAAAGAGAGATGGAGATATTTTAAAACACTTCATCATCTTCCTTTCTTCTTCATTTCACGTCATTCATCACTAAAAGAGAGAGAGAAGAGAGCTTGAAGACATAGAGAAAATAAGAGCTCAAGAAGGCAAAATCCAAGGTAAGTGCTTGTGATTTCAAGTGTTCTTGCCTTCTAACTTGTGTAAAAAGGGAAGACTCCAAGGGAGGAGAGAGAGGGGAAGACGTTTTAGAGAGAGAAAGCTTGAGAAAGCAAAGGTAACTTCAAGAACCTTGATTCTCTTGATGTTATGTGGTTGTTGTTGAGATTGTTGGCTTGATTTGTGGATTGTTTGGATATTTTTGTAAATTTGGGATGATGCAAACTTAAGGGGAGGTTATGTCCAAATTTGGATTAATCATGTGGGAAGTGTAATTAAGTGGTTAAACAAGTCATTAAAGGTGAAAGGAAGGTGGTTAATGAAATGGAATAATTTTCCCAATTTTTGGTAATTTTCGTCCAGACCTATTTTGGGCTATGTTTGGACTAGATTTTGGTGTTTTTGATGATTCCATTATGTTTAAAAGGGAAAATTGTGTCAGATTTATGTTGATCATTAAGTGTGAAAAGCATTATAATGTGAAATGTCAATTTACCCATAAAACCTTAAGTTAGGGGCTGCCAAGGGCATTTTCATTTTTTGGCAGTGAATTTGGTAATTCCAAGGTCAAAAATGGATTCCTTTAGCGAAATTATGAAGGAATAGCCTGGGTCATAATTTTTGTAAAAGTATAGTTGGACTGAGTGCAAAGGGACTTAGACCGGGTCCCTAGGGATATTTTGGTCATTTTGTAATTTTAAGCTAAGATAGCCAACAAAATGAGTTTAAAAAAGTTTAGAGTAGTACATAAATGAGTATTAACCTAATTCTTGTAAATTGAGAATTTTAGGATTGAATAGTTATGGCTGAGCCGGATCAAGACAGTCATACGATTAGGCAAGAAAGGGCTATTTCAGGTAGTAACTCTATCTTTCATACATTATGTCAATATTTATATGTTTGTGTATGCCATCTTCTATGATATAATTAATGAACATGGTTTTGCTGAGGAAGGCAATTTATGTGTGGAGGCATACTTATCTTGTTGTTGAGCAAGAACCCAATTAAGGTTTACGGGTAGTGGGTGATTGAGCCCCTAACTCATATACATGCCGTGGTATTGTTGTTAATTTGTTGCATAATATGGAGCATGAAATATTTAATTTTCGCATTTTATATGATCGATTATGTGTTACTTTTGAGATTCTCTCGAATCTCACCCTTTCTATAAATGTTTAAAGTTTGCAGCAGCAGACAATGGCTCCGAGGGAAAAATAGTATTTACTGGTAATTGAAGGTTCTGGTCAAGATCAAGAGAAGACGTTGGTTTTCTGAAGACATTTTATTATCTCAAGGTCTATCATCGCTATTCACACACCCTATGGGGGATTTCTGTAAAGTAATCATGTACATTTTATCAGTATATCTACGCTATTCATGTGTGCCCACCGAACTGCGCAATTTCTACTATGATTAATGTCAATGATAAGTGGTATGTAAGGCAAGGTCTTACAATGATCACTCGAGTGCTCACTCGAGTGATTATGAGACATCACTCGAGTGATCAGTCACTTGAACTTCTGACTGTCCAAATTCAACTGTTATGCCGATTTAATTTGAATTAATGCCAACTACCTTTATTTCCAGGTCATCACTCGAGTGGCTTACCATCACTTCCAATTATCACTCAAGTGATCATGTTGATCACTGGAAGTTGTCACTTGAGTGATTAGCATCTTTGTTTACCTCTGCTTTACTTACCACATAACAAAGTATCAAGGTCCTATAAAACCAAATTACTAGATACTCCGTTGCTTAAGTCAGTAATCATCAAAACATAATCAAATTACATTTTCTAACAATTATCAATTTACAATTCGTTGGGATTTACCATTCCCAATTCTCTTCTTATGAATAAAAATTGATCTTTGGCAAGGGGTTTTGTGAAGATATCTGATGTTTGAAGATGAGTTGGGATGAATATCACTTTGACATCCTTTTTTTGAACATGATTCTTGATGAAGTGATGTCTCACATTTATATGCTTGGTTCTAGAGTGTTGGATCATATTCTTTACCAAGCTTATCATGCTGGTGTTGTCACAGTATTTAGGTATCTCTTTCAAGTGTATACCAAGGTCTTATAGTTGTTGCCTTAGCTATAGTACTTGTGCACAACAACTTGACACTATGACATACCTATCTTCTGTTGACGAAAGAGACACTATATTTTGTTTTTTGCTGAACCATGATACTAGTGAGCCTCCAAGAAACTGGCATTACCCTCTGGTACTCTTTCTGTCAGTCTTGTAACCTTCATGATCAGAGTTTGAGTATACAACTAGGTATTCATTTCCTCCTTAGGATACCAGATACCTAATTATGTTATGTCGGCAAGATATCTAAAGATTTGTTTGACAGTTTTAGCATGTGATTCCTTTGGTGCTGATTGATATCTTGCACACATACCAATACTAAATTGGATGTCAGGTTTGCTTGCAGTGAGATAGAGTATTGATCTAATCATTCCTTTATATTTTGTGATGTTATAGTCTTTTCCCTTGATATAGGCATTAAGCAACATAGTTGAGCTCATAGGTGTGTCAACTCCATTTGCTTGATCTATCCCATATTTCTTCAAAAGTCATTTAGATCTTTTGTTTGAGATAAGGAAAGTCCATTCTTTCTTTGCTTAATTTGCAGCCCAAGAAAGAAGTTTAATTCTCCCATCATTGACATCTCAAACTCCTCTTGTATTATCTCAGAAAATTCTTTGCATATGATTTCATTAGTACCACAGAAAATGATATCATCTACATATATTTGAGCTATTAAAAAATCATTTCGTTTTCATTTTATAAAAAATGTTGTATTGACTTTTCCTCATACAAAACCTTAATTAATGACGAATTTACTAATTTTTTCATACCATGCTCTAGGGGCTTGTTTTAAACTGTATAATGCTTTTCTTGGTTTGAAAACATGATCGGGTTAGGTTACAATTTCAAAACTTGGAGGTTATTCTACATATACTTCTTCCATGATATAGCCATTTAAAAATGTAGTCTTTACATTCATTTGATATAATTTAAATCCCTTGATACACGCAAAGGCTAAGAGTATTCGTATAGCTTCCAATCTAGCCACTAGAGCATACGTTTCCTCATAATTAATACCTTCTTCTTGATTATAGCCTTTGACCACCAATCTTGCCTTGTTTCTGACAATGATTGTGGATTCATCAAGGTTGTTCTTAAATACCCACTTAGTACCAATGATCGGATGATCTTTAGGTCGGGGTACCAAATCCTAAACTTGATTTCTTTCAAATTGATTGAGTTCTTCTTGCATTGCTATTACCCAATCATGATCTAATAGGGCTTCGTCAATTTTAGAAGGTTCAATCTCAAAAATGAATGCAGAATAACGTCATTAAAGATTTTGTTTCTAGTTTTAACTCTCTCATTTACATCTCCTATAACTTGTTTTAGGGGATGACTCTTGTTATATTTCCATGCTCTAAGTTGTGGTTGTTCTTCTTTATCAGTTTCGTCAACCTCAGCATTGGAAGGTTCAGGAATAGGTTGGCTATTCTCTTGATCTAATATTATTTCCTACTTATCGTCAATGATTTTGTCAGAGGATTGAAACTCATCGAATACAACATGAATTGATTCTTCAACTACTCATATTCGTTTAGTGAAAACTCTGTATGCTTTGCTTTGGTTAGAATATCCCAGGGATATTCCTTCATTAGCTTTATAATCAAACTTTTCTAGGTTATCTTTACCATTATTATGAATGAAATACTTACAACTGAAGATGTGTAGATGACCAAGGTTCGACGTCCTTCCATTGTATAGTTCCTATGGTTTCCAAGTTTTGTTTGATATAGGCTCTGTTTGAAATATAGCACGCTGTGCTCATTGCATCAGCCCAGAAAATTTGTGAAACATTCTTTTTGTTTAGCATAGCTCTGGCTATCTCAATGAGCACTTTATTCTTTCTTTCTACAACTCCATTTTGTTGAGGTGTTCTTGGTACAGAGAAATATTGATAAATGCTGTTGGTGTCACAGTATTCTTCAAAGGCATGGTTTTCAAATTCTCCACCGTGATCTGTCCTGATCGCTACAATAGGCATACCTTTCGTATTTTGCACTTTCTTGAGAAAAACAATAAAATCACTGGAGGTTTCTTCCTTCGATGATAAGAAATAGTCCATGTAAATCTAGAAAAATCATCAACAATGACCAATGAATATAAATTGTTACCAAGACTTTTAACTCTTACTGATCCAACTAAATCCATATGAAGTAGTTGAAGCAGTCTGTTTGTTGTGATTTCATTTTTCAATTTTAAAGATGATTTTGTTTGTTTATCCTTCTGACATGTATCACAAATTAAATCATTTTTTAAATTTATTTTAGGTAAACCAATTACTAAATCCTTTTTGAGTTACTTGCCTAGTGATATATATTGATATGAGTTAGTCTTTTATGCCATAACCAACTTTCATCGGCATTACTTAGAAAGCAGTTCTCGAAAACATTTTTACTCATATCAAGGGTATAGCAGTTACCTTCCCTTTTTGCTTTGAGTTTTGCTTTAAGATTTTTCTTTTGTAACTATAAGTCCTTCTTGCTTACAATTAGACACTCTTTAGAGTCAAATATCACCCAGTTGTCTTTATCTATGCTTTGACTCACACTGAGTAGATTGTGACACAAGCTTTTAAAGTAATATACGTCTTTGACTTGTATACCTTCATCACTTTTGATTTCACCTATTCCTGCTATCTTTCTGGATTGATTTCCTCTAAATTTTACCTTTCCACCTTCCTTAGGTTGTAACGTGGTAAAACTTTCGGAATCACTAGTCATATGTTGTAAGCATCCACTATCTATATACCATTTGTTGCCTTTGGATGTTTTGAGACATATCTGCAATTAAATACAGTTAAGTCTTAGGTACCCATATCTTTTTGGGTCCTTTTGGGTTAATACAAATTATTTTCTGAACATATGAACCTTTAGGTACCCATTTATAGGTTCCTATTTTTCCTTTCCATTTATGAAGGCAAGAGGAAGTGTAGTGACCTTTCCTATTGTAGAAATTACAGTGTGCAAAAGGATTCGATATATGTACAAAATGTAGAAAATAATTCAAGTAAGTTGTACCTCCTGTTTTCTTTCTTCCTTTCCTTTTATCTAATTTTAGATCATATCCAATACCAGATCAATCATTTACAAAATGTTGAGCTTTTAAAATGACATTTAACATCTCACTTCCTTTAGCAAATCTCTTAAGAGTTTTAGTGAGATCAGCATTTTTCCTTTTCAATGAAAAACAGTTTTAACAATCTCTTTCAGGTAACTCTTTAAGTTTGTCTTCAAGAACTTTATTCTTCTTTTTCAAAACAACTAATTCTTTAACTATTTTGATGAATTTAGAATGTAAATCATTATATTCAGAAAGTAATTCATCATAGGTTGGATCAGAGTTAGTTACCTCATTTTCTTTCGTTTCTTCTTGAGCGACCAGACATATATTGGCAACTTCTTCTTCATTACTATCTTCATTAGAGGAGTTGTCTCCCCATATAGCATATACAAATGCTTTCTTTTTGTTGAAGAATTTGCCTTTTTTTCTTTTCTTTGTTCTTCTAAACTAGCTCTAGACATTATGACTTGATATGTCCTGGTTTTCTACATTCATAGCAGATAATGTGTTCCTTGTTCTCTCTTTTGTTGTTGGTTCCTCCCTTATGAAGATTTCTAAATCTATGGCCTTTTTTTGTAAAACTTCCTAAATCTTTTTATTATCAGGCCCATTTCATCATCATCAAAATCTTCGTCATCTTCTTGGGTTTCCTCTTTTACGTTTAGTACAAGGCTTTTCTTTTTCTTGTCATCAACTTCTTCTAGTTACCATTTGAACTTTAGCTTGCTTTCATACTCTGAGAGGCTTCTAAACAGAGAAGCTAAGAATGGCATTGATTCACCTTTTTCCTCCTCATTGCCGTAACTTTGGCCTCCCATTCTTTAAAGAGTATGTTCAATATCTTTCTTACTTGGGTATTCTGATCATAGAATTTCCCAAGTGCTGCAAGTTGATTCACAAGATGAGTGTATCTGTGTTCAAATTCTACTATTGACTCACCTGTTTTCATTCGAAGCAGATTGAACTCGGTGACAAGGGTATTGATCGATTTTCTTTATTCCTGAAGTTCCTTTGTTAGCTATTTCAAGAGCTTGTCACATTTCCTTAGCTGTTGGAAGTGTGCAAATCCTAAAATACTCTTTTTGACTTAAGGCACTTTGAATCATCAGGATTGCCTTGCTGTTGAGAGTGACCAGCTTTTTGTCGTTGTCATCGTATCCTGCTATTGGAAGTGGGTTTTCTTGATTTCTCTTGATTAACCAATTCCTTTTCACTTATAATTACAAGATTAACTACTTAAACACTAAAAAAACATGATTTATGGAAATTTTGGTAGCATTTCCCTTTAGAGTTTCATCTTCCCAAATTTACAAAACAAAGCAAAACAAGGCAATCAAACCACTAAACAACCAACAACAATCGATATTCATCAAGATAAGACATATTTCTAAGCTAACCTTGATTTTTCCTTCTTTCTCTCTCTAAAGCATGGTGACATCTCTTTAACCTCTTGATTTTGCTTGCTACAAGTAATATTCATGAAGATATAGTGATTAGGAAACGTTTTCCATGGATTAGGAGTCATAAACACAAGAAACTTCATCAACTTACCTTGATCTTTGCTTCTTGAGCTCTCTTACTTCTCTCTTCTCTTTGCTATCTATGTTCAACTCTCTTTCTCTCTCTTTTGCTCTCTATATTGGCCGAAAATGAGGCTTAATGAAAGAGAAGGGCTCTTAGAAAAATATCCTTCCACCTCCTTATGAAAATAATATTTTAACTGTAATAAATATGTGCTAGTTGCTTTATATCATCATCCTTTCTCTTTCCCTTTCATATCATATGTAGCCCTTTTAATTCAATTTATCATCTTTTTGTTTGGCCTACAATTGTTGACTGAATATGTGTGTTAGAAGAGCTAAAAAGAGCTTCTTCAACGATCATAATTTTGTCTCCTCACAATTTCACTTTTAGTTGAAATTGTTGACCAAAGTCTCCATCTTTTTCCACTTGACTTTGACGACTTCCAAAAGCACCAATTATAGTCAAGTATTTATTTCCTCCTCCCTTTCTCCTTTTGGACGTTATATGGCCCTTTAGAAGAGCAAAATTGGCTTCTTGAATAAGCCATTTCCACACATGATAACCTTTTGACTTTTCCACTCTTTATTTTACATGGCTAGAAATGCTTCCAACTCTTGGATATTCATCTCAAACTTCAATTTCCCTCTTGCTCTTACTTTTTGAATGAAAGTTATCCCAATCAATGGGAAAAATAAATGGCTTCTTGTTTCATTTGGCAATTTCCCCTTTTTCCCTTACATTTTGTGAAATTTCATACATGTACTCCATCTGCTAGAATTTTCACCAAACTTGAAAAATTCATATATTTATTTGTAGATATCCAATTGCAGTGGTTTCAAAGGCTATGTGACCCTTATTAAGTCTATTTTTAAGGAAAAATATAGCTTTTAGCCAATTGGACGCTCAGAATTCCCAGCATTACCATTATTGGATGCTTCCATAGAAACTTGCTAATTTTACTTAGCTAACTTCAAAAATACATAACTTTTTGCATGCAGCTCCAAATGACTTATATGACCTATCAATTTAAAGCTTGATAAGTCTACTTTCATTCTAGAAACTTTTATAGGCATTGGACATCATTTGCTCATTCAAAAATGTCACACAACTAGACTGTCTAGCAGGAAAACACACTAGCAGCACCTTGTAACTTTGCAAATTGGGTCCCAACTTAATCATAGTGTGCGTGGCCATTAATTGCCTTGTTTTAACATTTAATGTACTCTTTAATTCACCATTTAATTCCCTTAAATGCCACAATTACATACAAGGGATATTGGTGAATAAAAAGTAGGATGTTATAAAGGACAATATTAAGGAGCTAATAGACTAGGTGGAGCTACTAGTGACGAATTGATGATTAAGACGTCTAAATTAGATGATGAAAAAGGTAGGGATGATAATCTAGTCTTGGAAGGGAAAATTTGTAGAACTAGATTACTGAGTAATGATTGGGTAAATCAACTTTTGAATGAGTGAACATAGTTGCTAATTTATAAACATATATAATGCATCAACATTTACTCATTCAAATGGATGCATTTTTACAATCAACGCCCTGTCATCTAGCTCAATGAATTTGTCCTTCCAAGTCTATATCATCAACCTTATGTTTTTCATCGTCCAATTTAGAGTTTTTGATCCTTAGCTCATGTAACCCCCTTCCCACCTTAGGCCGGGATTAAGTTCTTAAACTCATAATTAAGTTGTAATTAGAGACCATAATTCAAGTTGGGACTTATCAAAGAAATCTTTTGCCCAAAAGATCGGATTTGCAAAAACTTTTTCAAACTTATTCACAATGGTCTCTTGTTCACAATATAAAGTAATAATGGCCTGAACAGGTGGATTTCATTTATAAATATCAGAGTGCAAGTAAATTCCCGACTCACTTGGGTTCCATTCATTAAATAAGGGATTTACAAAGGCACAAGCCCACAATTCAATACCCTTAACTTGGGGATTACACAAAACTACTATATACAATTCCAAAATATACAATGATAACCATTAATTCCAAAATATACTCCTACACAGGAGCTCTAACTGCTCTTCGTCGCCGCTTGCCTTTCGATCCTTCGACCCTGTCTAAAATGGTTAATTTTGGGAGAGTGAGATTCTAAAGAATCCCCGTAGTGTCAAATCAATCATATAATGTGCAATAATAAGGCATGAAATCAAATCATTATCCACAACGGCAATTCAACGGCAATGGTTAGTATGACACATGTCATCCCTGACGATTGCTCACACTGACTTGCTCACGCTGTATTGCATCACAGCAATCCACACAATATAATTCACCACAGTTGGGATCCATATAATGCATTTCATAACGCAAGCCACATTGGCAAGATACACACACAGCCCACGGTTGGATTCACAAACACCGCCCCACGGGTCGGATTCACAAAGATCCATGTCGATTACGACGGCAGTTCAACGGCCGACCTAGAGATGACCACTGTCACTCCCTATACGGCTCACGCTGAAGTGCTCACGCCGTAATGGACCATGGTAACAGTTCACAAGTTCAATGATAATTATGCATACCAGAACATCATACAAAATATGAGAGAAAAGTCACTACCTTGATCCTTCCGTGCGTGTCCTAACGCCGGTCTCTCCCGAGTAGGGCAAATGTCAAATCCTATATTCACAATTAGGGACGAAGAGTTATTCTCTTATTCCAAGACTTAGTTCACTTCATAATACTTAATTGGTTATCATTATTGCTCTTTTGGAGTCATTAAATACCCCTAATAAAACTCCTAAAGGGTAGGAAGAACTATCCCAAAGACCCCCTTTTTGGAAACACAAAACTGAGATTTTACACTGTTTCACTCGAGCACAGATGACTATGCTCGAGTGCTGGTGTACGGACACTCGAGTGAAAACGGCTTCACTCGAGTGATGGTACGGACATCACTCGGGTACAAGAGAGTAAGAGGCAGCGAGTGAACACCCGAGAGCACAAGGAAGTTTTCAGAAACAGGCTCACTCGAGCACAAATGCCCTCACTCGAGCACTGGTACGGAAATCACCTCAAGCACAAGGAAGTGAAGACAGAAAGCACATGCCCGAGAGCACAAGAGAAATTGCAGCAGCCCAAATGGCTCACTGCACTCGAGCACACACGGCTCACTCGAGCATGGTGCCCATACCCGCGAGTGAGAAGGCACACCCGTGCACCTACTCGCGAGTGACAACCCGAGAAGCAAGTCCTTTGGTGTCAAATACACTCATCACTCGAGCACAAGGAGGGTCACTCGAGTGATGTTCATCCCTCACTCGCGAGTGAGGCTATGCTTGCTATGACCCAGGGAGTGCAATAAGAACACAGAGAGCAAGAAACGATAATTGCACTACCGCACTCGAGCAGAGTTCATCCCTGCTCGAGTGACATTCATCCCTCACTCGAGCAGACCCATTTCTGCTTGGGTGATATTCATCCTTCACTCGAGTAGACCCATCCCTGCTCGAGTGAATCTACCAGATAGCAGAAAACGCAGAAACAGAGGCACTGTCCTTAACCTTTGCCCAATTGATTCCTATGGATACAAAACTTAACCCAAAGCCATTCCCACACAAAAACACCCAATAAACTCAATGGAATCAACAGAATCCTCAAATCTTACTCCATTATCATGATTTGGGTTTTGGGCAACAATTTCAATAATACACCAATCTTAACCAAACTTCACATTTCAATTACCAATCAATCTATCTATCCTAAACTCATTCCAAAACACCATTCTCATGCCAAAAACATACCAAATGAACAATGGCATCCAATTTTCGGATTCAAGCCAAAATTTCCAGAATTTATAAACTACTTCAAATGGTATGAAACATAGATAGATAGATTGGTTTTACTCACCTTATCAACTTCTCCAAAGAGAGTTCTTGATTCACCACTTTCCAAATTTTCGTGTAGCACAAATCAGCACCAAATGGCCACACTATACACACCAAAATGAAGCCCATGATTCAAGGATCAACATTTATAAATGGTGTTTGAGCAATAGAGGGCATTTACTTACCCAAAGATCAAGCTTTGCCTTTCTCTTTCTTGCCCAACAATGGCAGCTCGAATTTGAGAGAGAGAATGTGAGAGATGGAGTGAGGAAGAAGAAGGAAATGATTACACACTCCCTCCCCCCATACCTCAGCCGAACAAGAGAGAGGAGAGGAGAGAGAAAATAATCTTTTATCCCATTTGACTTTTACACACACATACTCTCTTTTCCACATGTCACACTACCATTGGCTCTCACCAAATAAGTCACAAATTAACTTATATAATCTCTCCATTAGCCATTTTAATCACACATCCCATTTTCTCTTAGTTAGTAATTAATTTCTCCATTAATTACCACTTATGGCCAATATTTCCATTATTCCAATTTTTTTCAATAATTTTGACATATTAATTTAATATTGCCATAAAACACATAATAACTCCAATAAATTCATAATTATCCATAATAATCATGATTATCCCTTAATCAAAAATTGGGATATTACAGCTCACAACTAATATATCTACCTAGTCAATTACTTCCTTAATATTAGCCTTCAGTTTGGTTTCCTTCTCAACTAAGACCTTCTCACAAGATTAGATATTCATATATATAACATCAAGTTCTCTTACTTGTATAATAATTATGTTATATTTAGCTTCATTAAATAAGAATCTTCTCCTTATCACCTAAGACTAGGTTGGGAAAGGGGTGTCTCTATTGATTTTCCTCTCCATTGAGTGTATGTACCATTAGATCAACTTTTAATATTTGAGATTTACCATGATAGATTTTTATTATAATCTTATTCTTTACATATTATTAAATCTCAACCATTGAAAGTTGATCTAATGGTACTTACATTCAATGGAGAGTAAATGGAGAGGGAAATCAATGGAGAAACCCCTCTCCCGACTAGGGTAGGGCAGAGCCTTATTTCATATTTGAGGTGTAGAAGGATCAAAATGCATAAGCATAGTAACCTAGCACCTAATCCATGGGTAACTACATTCAACTTTAGGGAGGCTTGTAAAATGAATCATACATCAACAGTATGCAAATGCTGAGCCTAAAATTGCATCCACTAGATCTAACATTCATAAATCATCTAAAAACTTCTTTGGAGGTGAGGAAAATGCAAGAAAAAAAAAGTAAACCTTGAAAAAAAAAATACTAGAATTAAGATTCAATTAATAATATTGGTAAGATATACAAGTTAGTTGTTATTAATTTTTATATAGATCACACTTGGTTTTTTAGACCTATCTTTGAATTTATATTACATAATATAGATTTTAGATATGATTCAAAAGGGCTTTTATGAAACAAAATAAGAAAATATATATTTTTTTAAAAAATTTGTCCACTTCTTAGACCAGGTATAAAAGCACCTAGTCTAAAAAGTAGGCTTTTTTAATAAACTAATATTTTCTAAGACCGATCAATAAAATTTCCAGTATTGAAAGAAACTTTTTAGATTAGGTGTAGGACTAGTCTAGAAAAGAAGGACTTTCTAAACTGGTCAATTTAAGGCATAACCTAACTGGTCTAAAAAGCTAATTTTAACTAATCTAAAAGGCATTTTCCCTTGTAGTGACTAGGTTAGCCGCTAATGCCACTGCTCCAGAATATTCACACTACAATACTATAGGAGTACTAAAGACAACAATATGCATTTCACACAGTAGCGCTATAACCCACAAAATGTCGAAAGAAGCATCAACAACACTTCTATACTCTACCTTATTAGAAGAGTGAGAACCACTTGATGCCTTTTGGAATCCCAAGTCACAGTTGTTACTCCTAGATAAGTGCTATAACCATTCACAGACCTTCTATCCTCCTAGTTGGATGCTCAGTCAACATTTGAAAATGCTTCAAAATGAGGTCTAGTGAAAGGCTGAATTAGGAGACTATGATCACTGTTGCCTACCAAGTAGCATAAAACACTCTTAAAAAACCCAATGTTAGTCATGAGGATTGTGCAGAAATTAACTCAATTAGTTAATTGTAAATGCTATTTCATGTCTAGTATAGCAAAAATATTGTAATTTGCCAAGCACACTACGATACATTTTCTAATTCTGAAAAGGCATACCACTATTAGACATGAGCTGTACATTTGTAGCCATTGGTGTGTCATAAGGACGAGATTGAAGCATCCTTTTGTCTACTAGCAATTAAAGAATAAACATATGCAGACCAACAGGTGTAGAAGAGAACTCAATACCCAAAAATAGGATAGGCCACCTAGTACTTTTAGCAAAAATAGAGAACTTATAGTAGAAATGACCTTAGAAAATTATTATGATATGATCCAGTGATGACTATATCATCAACAATCAAGATAAGATACATAACATTTTTATCCATCTTACAAATATATAGATAAGGATTAGATTTAGACTCAACAAAACCAATCTAACACCAAGAGTCATTAAGGTTTTCAAACTATGCTTGAGGGGCTTGTTTAAGACCCTATATATAGCACTGTGCAACTTACACACCATTAATTTGCCATTACTAGTGTTCGGTCCTAATGGAAAACCAGGAGAAGAGTCCATATAAACTTCTTCTGTCAAGTCAACATTAAGGAAAGCATTGTTAACATCCAGACACCATATTTTCCAATTGAATGAGACAACAACAAGCTCAATATGAACGGTTGCAACTTTTAACATAGGATTGAAAGTGTCAAAAGTCAATCCTAGTTGTCTGTGAGTAACCTTTACTAACAAGTCTTGATTTTCTTCTAACTAATGAGCCATCAGTATTGGTCTTTACTTTTCACAACCAATGGTCTTCCTATTAGGAGATAAGGAAACAACATCCCAAGTGCTAAATTTGATGAGAGCATTATACTTATCTATAACAACCTGACACCAGCTTGCATTTGCAAGTGATCCCTCAATAGTTTCTTGATAAGTAAAATGATAAAGAGTAACAAATACCTTACTTCAAGTAATCATAAGATGGTCATTTAAAATTGGGGGAGAAACACAAGGAATGGGAGAAGTTGTAGGAGAAAAAGTGGCAAATAATAGTAGAGGTTGGGTTGATGAGGTCAAGAGAGTTGGTATGGAAGCAATATGGGATGGTGGGACGGAGACAATGGGGTTAGAAGTTAGTATGGAAGAAGGGACATAAATGGAATTTAGGGTGATATAAGTGGCATATGTAGTTAAAGGAATATTGGTAGGTTTAAGAGAAGAAATAACACCATTAGAATGAGATTTAATTGTTGTGGATTTGACATTATACTGGGACCTACCCAGGAAATGAGTGTAATTGAATTTAACATGCCGAGAGATAAAAATTAAATACGGGTAGAGGTAGTATCCAAACACTTGTAGCCTCGATGTAGTGAATGTTAGCCGTCTAGCTTAACCGCAAGCGCACGGACCGCAAGTAATATAAAAAGATCATTCCCACGAGGACTATGACAAAAAATGAATTAATTATCTCAATTAATTTCTCAATTAGGTTGAGTGAGAATATTTTGAAAGATATTTTATATTTAAGAATTAATTGATTAAATTGAGAACTTCAAGACAGGAGGAACCTAGGATTATCTATCCCCTTTCTACTTCATGAACTAGTTAATTTACCCTCAATAAGCAATAAAACAAAGATATGTATTTGTCTAAGATTTAAAGACATTCCATAATTCTCTCTCGAGTCAAAACCAAATATTTATCCTAAAAAATTAATCAATCTCTTGTATTAATTTATAAGGACTAACTTTAAATACCAATCTTAATCTGACAATGCTAGGTTAGTAACTATATCTCTATGATACTAATAAACCATCCATTTAATATCTAAACTTCAAGTCTAACATGATGTTACCCAAGTTCTATAGTTAAATTATCTTTCTCATGAGTAATTTAAATGAACAAGACAACTAAATGGTGATCAGGCATTTAGAGGCATTAAGAACAAGATAAAATCAATACAAAAACTTCATTTGATGAAAAAAGAGAGTAAATAAATAATTCAATAAATAAATAGGTTCAAGAAAATCCTAGAATGAAAAAATTAGTTACTCATGTTTATCATAATCAAATCACAAAAATAACAATAAAACATTCCAGAGTTCTTTAGGAAGAAAAGAAGAATATCAAGGAACAGAGCGCTGATACAATTTATCTTGAATTTCCAGCTCCCCTCAGCTTCTCTGATCCGCTTAACTTCTCTGATCCCGTCTTATTCTCCAGCGCGTTCTCGTCCAACTCCGCTTCTCGGCTTCGCTCCTTGTCTTCGCTTGAGCGTTTTGTTTCGCGTCTCGTCCCACTGTTTTCGGCTTTTGATTCCCTTTTAAATAGATACTTATAACTTAGGGCTTTTTTCCTCTCTGCGGGCTCCACGTGTTTCTCTTCAGCATTTAAAGATATGATATATCAATATATCATATATTTTCATATCTGCATCTTCATATTGGCTTTTTCCTCACGTGGGTCCATTTTTTTATGCCTTCAAATTGCTTGTCTTTCTTCCAATATTGTTTATCTTTTCAATAGCGTGGGGTCCATGTTTTGGCATGACTTTATCCCTTTCCTTTGTCTTACGCATCTTTTTTCTTGCTTTATATATATATATATATATATATATATATATATATATATATATATATATATATATATTTCTCTATGAATTCCTCTAATGCCGATTGCTTCTTCATTCATATGATAATACCTCTTGCAAGATTAAATAGGATATGTGGGTAGGATTTCTCTTAAAATTTCTTATTTTCCTATCCTTAATGTAAAGATAGAAAAGTATATAAACTAAAATTAAATAGGCATAAAATATTAATAAATCAAGTGAATATATCCAAAATATATACCTATTTAATTATAAAATATATACTTATCAGTGAACTACACCCTAATAAAATGCAAGGAATATATCTAAATTCCAACTTGAGAGAATTAAATGATTGGGTATATGGAAAGCACTCACAACCAAACACCTTGAGAATATAATAATTAGGTCTACTTCCATAAAGTTTCGCAAATGTCCTTGAATTTTCCAAAACCTTTGTTGGAAAACGTTTAAGAAGAAATATAGTAGCAGTAAAGGAATCAGCTAATGATATAAAGAAGACCAACATGAGCTAACAAAGTGAGACATGTCTCAACAATAAGTTTGTGTCTCCTTTCAACAATACCATTTTGTTATGAAGTGTGAGGGCATGAAAAACAATGTTTAATGCCACACATAAGGAGAAAAGCAAGAAATTCACCTCCACTATGTGATTGTATTTGCTTTATTTTATATTTAAGCTTATTCTCAACCATGGTTTTGAACTCTTTGAATTAAGCTAAAGCATCATATTTTTTATGAAGAAAATAGATTCATGTAAAGCAACTAAAAGCATATACAAATGTTGTATAATAAGCTGAGCCATTTGAAACAAGAGGAGCTTGACTCTAAACATCCATTATTGTTATTAGTTGTAATGGATGTTCATACACTGTAGTTGAATATGAAAAAATGAAATTTGTTAATTTTTCCATATTGACAAACTTTACACAAGCCATCAGATGCAATTTTAGAAAAAAGGAATGGAATAAAGATGTAATACAATTTTTACAATTTCTATTGAGTGGTATCCTAATATTTGATGCGAGAGATCACAAGAAGCATTGGATACTGAGTAATCAAAAGTAGTATGTGAATTAAACTTGAAATCACATTAACCAACTATGGTTGCAGCCAATAGAGGGTACATGCCATCACGTTTAGTACTCAACATTAGGGGATGTCTTGTGCTCAAATCCTTAACGACACACTTGTTAGGAAAAACTTCATTAGACACATTGTTGTCTCTAGTGAATCATACAATTGATAATACATTTTTTCTTCATTCTTGGTAGACATAAAACTTTATTCATAGTAAATTGGCCACCAATGGACAAAAGAACAACATTACCAATGTGAGTGATAGAAGAAAACTCACTTGTACCAACTTGACAAGTGCTAGAACCAGTCTAAGGTATTTATAGTGTTGTACAATTAAGATTATGTGTAATATGATCTGTACAAATGAAAGAGGCAAGCTTCACCCAAGAGGGGGTGAACTGGGTGATGTTATAAATTTTTTGGTTGATGCAGTGATATAAAAATAACTGTAGATAGAGTAGAGATGAGAAGATTAGCACGCAAAGAGTTATAATGGTTCGGCTCAAAACCTAAGCCTATGCCCAGTCCTCAGAGATCAAGACCTACTGAGATTTTCACTATTCTTCCAAGATTCTGTGGGCTCTCGGAATGCCACAGAACAACAATCGTCCTTGAATGGACTACGAGCAGAAATATTCTAACACTTAGAAATTTCTCTCCCCCTTACGACAAGTCTTACTGCAGAAAATAAACCTATGACCTTTCTCTCTTGCTTACGTATACAAGTCTTATGAGTAGCAACGTTCTATCCTGCTTAAACCTTTGTAAGTCTTACGATCAACAACGTTCTCTACTGCTTGTATCTTGTAAGTCTTATGAGCAGAAAGTCCTACTAGGAATTCTCTCAACTACTTCACTCGTAAGGATATCTACCCTCTCAAAGTCCCAGTACCTTGAGATCAAATTACAATAGAATTTGAAGTGTATATAGACTCTCTCTCAGAGCAAATATGATAAACACTAAAGTACAATATAAAGACAGAGAAAATATGAATAACAGAGACTTGTGAATTTGCTTGTGTGAATTCTTGTTCTTTGGTTACTTTGATGATCTCTGAAGCTTTGCATTTTTAGTTAGTTGATTTTGCCCATTGAATAATAATCATTATGGAGCGGAACATTTTACTGTGGAACAGCATACGTACATTTGAAATCTTTGAACGTGGTAGGTACGTGCTTGGTTGGTAGTAATGATTCTGTCTGCCATTGTTTGACTTCCTCTGTGCTTTTCTAATTCAAATGATCAAAATCCTGTATCACACTTGTAATATATGTTAAATGATGTTAAATAACAATAACAAGTGGAAATAGAATGAATAAATAATATTAAACCATATTCGGATTGATCGCTATAAGTCAGTTGCATTTTGGCTTCTGACAGAGGATCACTCAAGTGCAAAGAGAGCTTACTCGAGTGCAATACCATATTTTCTCTTCTTGCTTTAGCTTTTCACTTGCACTTCCATGTGATTTTGAGAGAGTGCATTTTCACACTTGCGAGTGATGTGGGTCCTCACTTGAGTACAACTCCTCTCACTCAAGTGCACCTGTATTTTGCACCATGAGCCTATGTCTCTGGATAATAGTTGCATCCCATTTTATCAACAGTGTGATTTTGCACTTGTAGGTGATGTGGGGCCTCACTCGAGTACAATGATCCTCACTCGAGTGAATAGTATATTTTTGTATAAGATACTATTTGGCTTCAACACTTGCATCAGGAATGGAGGGAGTTAGATTTCTCACTCATGAGTGCTGAGGTATCACTCGAGTGTAAGTACTCTTTGCTTGGGTTCACTGCTCTTCCATGCTAGCTGACTCTCAGGCATGCATTTTCTATGCTTCACTCGTTTGGACCCAGGCACTTCTGGTTAGCACACGAGTGTCATACTGAGTGCTCGAGTGAACTTGGTATATTTAGTTTGCTTGCTCTCGGGTAAGCACTTCTTGTACCACACTTGGTAGGACTTAGGTGCACACGAGGCTATCACTCGAGTAGAGAGTCTGTGCTTGAGTGAAGTGATGATATCCTGTCTCTATGATTGTTCTCTGCCAAACACTTGCACGAGTGTCCCTTCATGCTCGAGTACAAATCACATCATCACTTGAGTGTTGTGTTCATCACTCGAGTTGTCTTAGTATTTTCAGCTAGAGTATGCTTTTGTCTAACACTTTCTGTTCAACACTCTCTTGTGCTCGAGTGCAAAAGTGCTTAATGCTTGAGTGCTAGCTCTATCACTCGAGTGTATCAGTTAAAATCACAGCAGTGACCTCTGAACTTAGTGATATGCATTTGGTAATTTTTAACCATTGTCTAAACTTGCAATAACATAAATTTCTTACCATAACACATAATAATCTTTTGTTATCATCAAAACTTGAAATATAACATTCTCCCCCTTTTTTATGATGACAAAACCTTTGTGATGAATTTTAAAAATTTGATTGAAGTGAAAATTTTTGAAAACACTTTCAACATTTCCAAATGCATATTTCACCAAAGTTTAGACTCATTTTTAGATTTTTCCACTTAATCTCATATGTTTCCTGCAATACTTCCAATGGATACTTAAAGCCAAGATAAGTCATAGTACCATTATATTTGCATAGAAACCATTAAATCTGAACAAAAAACTTAGCAAACTTGAAAATGACCATTAATGAACTTGTAAAGTACAATATCAAACTTGAATCAGCATCTACCCATGAAACCCTATATACAATCATGTCAGCAAAAATAAACCAGAAATAACAATAATCCTACTCCAATACATAAAAACTACCCAATACTCTAAAAATCTCCCGTATTAGACCATATCAGCTCAGAAACCATTACAGATCCTTCTCCCCCATTTTTTCAGCATCAGAAGGGGACTGAGGGAAAATGAGATCACATGGTGGAGTATAGATCACTATGGCGGTGGAAGGAACAAATGGCTTAGGTTCAAAAAGAGGATATGATGGCTGAGGAACAGTGGCTGCAAGTGTGGTAAAGGTGGCCAGTCATAAGTGACATCAATATTGGAATGAGGGTTTTTGAAGAGTACATGATTTTGACTCTAAGAAGGTAAGGTTGTGGTAGGAGTAGACTCAGGAGGCACTTAGTAGAAGCAGTCGGAGGATGAGTACGCAAGTAGAACTCCATATCAATGATTCTTTAAGACTAATCTGCTTGGGCCTTAAATATCATGTCAAAATTGGCATTAGCCTTATCCACCAATCATGAGACTTGATGTTCCATCTTGTTCAACAGTTTTTCATACTCACTCATCAATTCCTTTTTCAGGCCAGTCACTGCTTGATTTACCACTTCAGCCAGATATATTGATAGTGATGCATTCAGGAAAGACGAAGGTGGAGTAGGACCTTGTGCAGACAACTGAGCTTCATCACCTTTAGAAGGAGTGGCTTCTCACTGAGATATGGCCTTGGTTTGACTGACTGGAAGAGAGATCCCCATATGTGTCGACTGTGTTTTGCCAAACCTTTGGATGTTTGTCGTCTCAGTTCCTTCCAAATACCAAATCTTGTTATGCTTTAGGATGAGAGACACAAGTTGTAGATATAGTATTGTGGCGAATCTTGATGAAGAAAATTGAAATCTTCTCATCTCACCAAAAATAAGCTCCCCCACATTTCTTCACTGACTGGCTAGGAAGGAGGCCAATAAATAGTAATCTCTCTGGGAAAAATGGGTATAGTTTTTGGATTTGTTAACAATGCTACGAGAATATATATAATGAAGAGCATGAATAGATTCAGGCATATCAACAGGTTTAAAGTTGAGAGGTCCTATAGGGTCTTCTGGTCTTAAGTATTGTAAGGCTTCATTGGCAGTAAGTGTGGGTAGATCAGAAGGTGGTGCAGTATAGCCAAGAATGTCATTTATGATAGAAGGAGATATCATAACGTGTTTACCTCTAACAGTGGTGGAAATTCATTCCTCTATCAACTCTCCAGCTCTAGTACGTATGTTTTGGACTTTCATATTGTAGTAAAAGGTTTTAACCACAATAAGGGAATATAGAAGGTGCAATTTCAACCAGGGTTCATAATATCCAAGGGAAGGTTGAAAATCCAAACTACAATTCTTCTTCAAATAATCCAAATCCATATAAATGACAGGACAAAAAGTTCTAGGAGCAAACTCAGAATCATATACCTTCTGATTAATTGGCTTTAATTCATGAACATTGAAGCCTTCTGGAGGTATTGTGTTTTGTTCTTCCTCTGGGGCCAATGAAGTAGAGGGAACTCCTGAAGTAGCTTGACTTGTCTGGCCAATATGATGAGAACTTGAGGCACTGGCTTGAGAGGCAATCTTGCCAACCAAGGCGTCAAGCTTTGACTTCTCCATTGCTTCCCAGAGTTGCATATTGAATGAGCCATTAGAGGAGGAAGATTGTTGAGGTTGCTCTATGGTGTTTATATTTCCTCTTACCTTCACTTCTTTTGATTGGGAACGAGTAACCACTGGCTCTTTGAAGACAACTCCCTTCAATTTCTTTGGTTGAGGTTGAGCCTCCTTAAGTTTAGGAAGAGTTCTTTTGGCTGGAGTAGATATCTTCTTAGTGGTTTTAGGTTTAGGAAGAGGTGTTGGAGTAGAAGACATAAAAGGTATTGGAGATGAAGGTGTTGCCACTGGAGTATCTGAAGCACTGGCAACAGATTGAGTAGGTGAAGGCGAATGGGATCTTTGGGAAATGACAGGAATCTTAGTTCTAGCCATCTTGATCGATTTAGAAATGAAATGAGAATTAAAAAGTGCAGAGAGGACTCAGGAGATTTTTAGAAAAAAAATATTTGGCTAGGGCTAAATTGAGAATTTATAATGATAAATCTGACCTTATGAGAATGATTGAAGAGTTGTGCCTGAAATTTGAAGAGTTTTGGGGCGTTTAATCGATGGGTAACAGTCATAGGTGAAGAGGTACAGCTTTCAGGTGATGAGACGCTTTGAGTGAGAAGAGAAAGTGTGACAGTCTGAGCTATCACATATTTGATATAAGTTACAACACTCGAGTGACAACCCTAGTGCTCGAGTGTTGTTCATATAGTGCTTGAGTGACACAATTTGATGCTCGAGTGATATTTAAAGAAATCTGATAAAGCATGTAAAAGCGTACCTGATTTAAGTGTATCTTGTTATATTTTTCATCTTTGTACCCAAATCCTAAAATCTCATTTGAATAACCATGCTTTGGATTAGTATTTTCATATTTCTTTCTTTTCTGTTCGAGTGTTCTTGCTCCACTTCAAGTATGTTCATAGTCTACTCGAGTAACTAGAACCTTCACTCGAGTGAGAGCCATCCTACCTATTGTATTTGAGTAACCTCTTGGCACTTTTATCTCCTCTGTTAACCCTTGTTTTGTAAGCTTAAAAACAGAGTATATGATATGGTTCTTTACTCGAGCATTGATCTCTGACTCGAGTGCAAATGTACTTGGCACTCGAGTGACACATTCAGTGCTCAAGTGATAGCCCTGCAAAAAAAATTTCTACATACTTTGATGCCTAAGTCAGTATGATTATCATTAAAACTCATATTAAACATAGTAATTAACAAGAAAAACTTACAACTCATTGGGATTAACCATTCCCAATTCTCTTCGAATATATAAGAATTGATCTTTAGCTATCGGCTTTGTGAATATATCAGCAAATTGAAGATGTGTCGGTATGAATTCTACTTTAACATCCTTCTTTTGCACGTGATCTCGAATGAAATGATGTCGGATATCTATGTGCTTGGTTCTTGAATATTGCACAGGATTCTTGGCCAAGCTAATTGTGCTAGTGTTATCACAGTAAATTGGCATCTCCTTTAAGGATATCCCTAAATCATGAAGTTGTTGCTTCACACTTGAGAACAATAACTTGCTGCAACTATATATTCAGCTTCAGCGGAAGATAACGACACTGTGTTTTGCTTCTTGCTGAACCATGATACCAGAGCACCTCCAAGCAATTGACATTGTCCACTGGTACTTTTTCTCCCAGTTTTATATCCTCCATGATCTGAATCTGAATAGGCCATTAAATATTCATTTCCTCTCTTTGGATACCATAGGCCAAGTTCTGTAGTGTCTCCTAGGTATTTGAAGATTCTTTTTACAATCTCTTCATGTGATACCTTAGGAGCAAATTGATACCTTGTGCACATTCCGACACTGAATTGTATATTTGGTCTGCTTGCTATTAGATAGAGTAATAAACCAATCATTCCTCTATATTTAGTGATGTTGAAGTTAGGGCCTTTTACGTGAGAAATTTCCAAGGCTAGCCATATTTCTTTCACCATTGGAAGTGTGCAAATCCTGAAATACTCTTTTTGGCTTAAGGCACTCTGAATCATTAAGATTGCTTTCCTATTGAGAGTCATGAGCTTTTTGTCATTGTCATCATATTCAGTTGGTGACTTAGGAATCATTCATGATTCTTCAATTTTTATAGATATATAGTTTCCATTTTCAATCACCTCCCATAGTTCGTACTCAGTAGCCATCATGTACTCTAAACTTTGTTTTCTTGAAAGAACAGTGTCTCCATTGAAACCTAGTGGTCTGGTGATTAAAACTCCGTCAGGAAGTATTCCTTCCCTATGCTTGCCATCAGATCCTTCTTAGGTTGTTATACTTAAACAAAAAGACCTACGCTCTGATACCAAATGTTAGTGCAAGTGTTTTACCCAAGGGGGTGAATTAGGTGATAGTCAAATATTTCAAAATTGTAAACAATAATTGACTAAATTAAAATAGAGTTAAGAGAAGGAAGAATATCACCGAAATGTATACCAGGATTTATACTGGTTTGGCCACAACCACTTTGACCTACGTCCAGTCCTCAGAGTCCCTCTGAGAGTTTCACTATATCTTCTAAGATTCAATGGGTTCTTGGCACCTCAGTACATTGCAAGTTCCTTCACTGGACACTCACTCCCCCTTACATAACGTAATCCAATTCCCAACTTAAGGTTCTACAACCTTAAGTAAGCTCAATAATGAATATTGAGTTTGCAATGAAAAACTCTCTCACAAAGTGAATATTGAATCACTGAAGTAGAGAGTGTATAAAGAACAGAAAACAGAGTAAATATAACTATCTCTCATAGATTGATAGCTGTTTGTTATAGTTGTATATTGTTGTTATTCTTGCTCTAAATTCTTCTGTATTTATAGTTGAATTGTTATAGCCTTATGAGTAATTCAACTTATCTGTTAGAGTCATGCAACTTCTTTTGACCATTCTTCGTATTTAAAATACTAGTCGTTACTTCTTATCTAACATCTTATTATTTTCCTAAGCAAATTCTTATAATAGTAATACAATGAGATGTTAGATACAAAAAAAAAATCAATGATTAATAGATGATTATAATTCATTCTGGGATTTATCACTCGAGTGATCCAGAGTCATCACTCAAGTGATCCCTTCCAAAACTTGGTAGAGAGAGTTTGAGCAACTTTTTTGGTAACATCACTCTAGTAATTCAGGGCCATCACTTGAGTGATCACTCGAGTGATCCCTTATAAATTCAAGTAGAGAGTCAAAGGCTATTTTTCTTTCACCATCACTTGAGTAGTCACTCGAGTAATCCTTATACATCACTCGCGTGATCACTTGAGTAAACTCATCAAAAATATGGCAGAGACTTTTTTAACTGCATCACTCGAGTGATTCAGGGTGATCACTCGATGATCACTCAAGTGATCCCTCGATGATCACTCAAGTGATCCCTTCCAAAATTAGCCAGAGATTCTTCCTTTGCATAGAGACTTCATTTCTTACTTCATCAGTTGAGTGGTCACTCGAGTGATGGCTCTACATGCCTCAAAACACTCTGTTTCTTTGTTCAAAAAACTTTTGTTCAATTAAATCATTTGTAACTTCTTTTGTTATTATCAAAACATAGGATCTAGCATGCATGCGATGAGTTAAAGAAGAGACTCACTACACCCCTATCATTTAGTCACCTAAATGGCACCTTTCATTTGAGCACTTTTGTGATGCTTCAGACTCTGCATTAGGTACAGTTCTTGCCCAAAGAGTAGAGAAGAGACAACATATCATAGCCTATACATCTTGAACATTAGATGTTGCTTAGGCTAACTATACTACCATGGAGAAAGAGCTATTTGCAATCATCTTTAGCTAGAGAAATTCCAATCCTACATCCTTCACATAAAGGTGACTATCTCTACAAATCACTCAGCTATCAAATACTTGTTCAAGAAATCAGGCTCAAAACCCTACCTCATTAGGTGGGTGATGTTGATACAAGAGTTAAATGTGGAGATTCATGATAAGCATAGTGCAAAGAATATGGTAGCTGATCATTTGAGTAGGATTGAGACACCTATAATAACATCTTTACCCTCAAATGAATTTCCTAATCAAAGGCTTTGTGAGGTTGTTGTTTCTATCCCTTGGTATGCTATATTGCTAGTTATCTAGCTGTATATGTTTTACCAGCTGACATAGATAAACATCAATTGAATAAGTTTAAGAGAGGCACTAAATTCTATATATGGGATGATCCTTAATTGTGGCACATTTGCAGTGATCAAACTATTAGGCGATGTATTCCTGATGATGAATTTGAATATGTCTCAACTTTTTGCCATGCTCTTGCATGTGGGGGCATTTTAGTGCTAAGCTTTTTGTTATGAAAGTTTTGGAAAGTGGATTGCTCTTACCTAGTATATTTTGTGATGCTCATGGATTTTGTAAGAAGTGTTCAAGGTGTCAATTGGTCGGTAAAATATCTAGGAAGCATGAGATGCCCCAACAACCCTTATTGTTCTATGAAGTCTTTGATGTTTGGGGAATTGATTTCATGGGACCTTTTCCCACTTCATTTAGTTATTTGTACATCCTGCTGGCTATGGATTATGTGTCAAAGTAGGTTGAGGCAATCTCTACTCATATGAATAACTCTTTTGTAGTGGTTTCCTTTGTTCCGTCTCACATTTTTTTTATAGGTTTGGCATTTCTAGAGCTATCATTAGCGATCAAGGAACTCATTTTTTCTTTAGATTTTGCACAGCTTGCTTAGCAAGTATGGTGTAATGCATAAGGTGGCCACTCCATACCACCCTCAGACAAATGGTCAAGCAAAACTCTCTAATAGAGAGATTAATCTTATTTTAGAAAAGACGGTGCAACCTAACCAAAAGAATTGGAGAAAAAGGCTCGATGATGCACTTTGGGAGTATCGCCCAGCATATGAGTCCCATTGGCATGTCTCCATACAGGATTGTCTATGGCAAAGCATGTCATTTGCTAATAGAGGTGGAGCACGAAGCATACTAGGAAATAAAAATGTGCAACCTTGATCTTGCTAGAGCCAGTATTGAAAAAAAGTTGCAATTGCAAGAGCTTGAAGAGTCAAGAACAAAAACTTATGAGAATGCTAGGATTTATGAGGAAATAACTAAAGCAGTCCATGACAAACTCATTGAGAAGAGAGAATTTCAAGTGGGCCAAAAAGTTCTACTGTACGTGTGAACACCCTATTTTGTCCGGGCCCCACTAAAAAATACAAAAATAATTGATGATGATTCGTATCCAAATTGGCAAACATCATTGAAAGAAAAAAAAATTAAAAAACGAAAATTAAAATAAATCTCCTCATTGATATGATTGGCATTGTCATTCATTAAGGGAAAATAATAAATAAAAAAGCAAAAAAAAAATCTCATTTATGTTGATAGGTTAAAATTATGAAGTTACTTGTGGGGAGAATAATAAAAAAATTAAAAATGAAAAAAAATCTCCACTAATGGTAATTAGGTCAAGTTAGGAAGTTTTATCAATAAAAAATATAAAAAATAAAAAAATGAAAATTAAAAAAAAATCTCCATTGATGGTGATTAGGTAAAGTTAGGTAGTTCTTAACATAAAATACAAAAAAAAATCAAAAAACGAAAATTAAAAAAAAGGAGCATTTATGAAGAAAATCCTACCTTGAGACTATAAATAGAAGTGCAAGGGTTGAAGCAAGAGAGAAAAAAATTTTGGGAGAAGGAGGGAGGCAAGAGCTATGTGGACTTGCTTTTCGTTGCCTCATTGAATTGTCTTATGTATTGTTGCTGGATGTGTGGCATTTGGAGCAAGAGGTATGTGTGGCCCTATCACCCTATCTCTTGTTGTAGTGGGTTCAAAAGATAAAAGGTACGTATAAGTCTCCTCACCTTTGACTTCCATTTTATTTAACTTGTGCTATTTTTTTCTTTCTTTTTTCTTCATCCCTTTCTTAGGTCTTCTTTCAAAAAAAAAAGAATCAAAAAATATTTTAACACATTTTTATAAATGAAAATAAAATGGAAAAGCTCTCTTTCATGAAAAATAAAAGCTCTTTCATAAATAAAAAAAACGTTTTTTTAAATAATAATAAAAAATACAAACCAAATAAAAAAAATTATTTTTCTCAAATAAATGAAATAAACATTTTTTCTAAAAAACACAAACAAAGTGATACGCATTTCTACCCCTGAACTACGTGGGCTTTGATCCCTCTAAAGGGTACGTAGGCCTTAGGTTTTCATCCTAGGTCAAGTCCAATTTTGTAAATAAATATATTTCTCTTATTTTCTTTTTGTAAATAAATGTTCTTCTTTTTCTTCTTTAGTTTTCATTTCATTTATTTTTGTAAATTTTTTATTTTTTTATTTAGGTAATTATAATTAAATTAAAGGCCATATTTATTTTTAAATAATTAACTTAGGGTAACAATTCTTATGAATGGGTGTTATGGGGTGCCTAACACCTTCCCCATACACAATCAACTCCTGAACCCTAAATGGTTTTTGTAGACCAGTTTCCATGTTTAAAAAGGTTTCCAAAATTATTCCTTTTCAAAAATTTTGGTGGCGGCTCCATGTTTTTTCCAAATTCCAGGCGCTACATCTTGACAACTCCACTGGGGAAAGTTTGAGAGTCAAGCCCATTTAAGTTAAGTGTTTAAAAATAATTTGGCCTTAATTTTATTTTAATTACCCTTTTTACTTTTTGTAAATATTTATTTTATTTTTTAAATTCTTTATTCATCTATTTGGTTATTCTTTTTTTGTCCTATCTATCTTGTGATTTGCTTAGTAGATGAGGGTTAGGTAGAACCTAAGCCCATAGGTTGGTATACTCTCCACACACACTGAACACATACACTATTCTCCTCACACACATTTTGGGCCCTATACCCGGGTCTGTGAGTTCCCTAGGTGAGTGGAAGTTTCTAGCGGTCTCCCTGTGGGGTTTTAAGAACCCCTTGAGGTTACTGTGAAGACTTCATCCTAGCTGTTACTCATTTAGTGAGGTTGATCCCTGTGGGGTTTTCAGAACCCCCTGAAGGTCAATTTCATCAAATGGGGTCTTCATCTTTACGATGGGGGCAGTTAGGAGACCTTTATCTGTGAGAATTAGAACCACCTTGAAACCATTGCACCTATTAGTGGAAATTATCGACCTACCCAATTAATTAGTACCTGCCTTTCTTAGGATAGATACCACTAACCTAGGGTCATTCCTAAAATAGGACACTGGAGGGCATATATTTATTTATTGTTAATAATCATTACTGTCATCCATGCATAATCAATGAAACCCTTAGGATCAAGTGACTAACTGCCGCTTCACTTGAGTATGTATCTAGCATCACTCCACATAAAGATACATCACAAGGACGGTGTATGCATTAGATAGCTAACCTTAGTCTAAGGGTTTATGACCCGAAAAGACCATGATATCATCACATCAATCATGTTAGAAAACACATCAATAAGAGATAATCCTTTAGGACTCAAGAGGTATCATTATCTCATTCATTAGTATTTTAGCTTCATTTGATATGGGCCTCGGACATAATCATTATTTTTTAAAACCCTTAGTCGCGTGATGGCTTGGGCCATTCGCAGGTTAATGGGCACTTCATTCTCCCTATGAGGTAATAGGTCTCTTGAGGATGTGAAATTCTTTTTCTTAATGTCCATCACCCATATCAAAACTTGAAGTATAAGTCATTACTCTTTCATGTCTCATGAGATATCCTTGCATCATCCATCGGCATTTAGCTTCATTCGATATGGGCCTTGGACATAATAAACATTTAGGAAAACCTTTAGCCGCGTAATAGCTTGGGCGGTTCACAGGTTAATGGGCACTTCATCCTCCCTATGGGGTATTGGATCTCTTGAAGAGGTGAAGTTCTTTTTCTTAATGTCCATCACCCATATCAAAACTTGGAGTATAAGTCATTACTCTTTCATGTCTCATGAGGTATCCTTGCATCATCTATTAGTATTTAGCTTTATTTGATATGGGCCTTGGACATAATCATCATTTTTAAAACCCTTAGCTACGTGATGGCTTAGGCCATTCACAGGTTAAGGGGCACTTCATTATCCCTATGAGGTAATAGATCTCTTGAGGAGGTGAAGTTCTTTCTCTTAATGTCCATCACCCATATCAAAACTTGAAGTATAAGTCATCACTCTGTCATGTTTCATGAGATATCCTTGCATCTTCCATTGGCATTTAGCTTCATTTGATATGGGCCTTGGACATAATAAATATTTAACAAAACCCTTAGCCGTGTAATAGCTTGGGCTATTCGCAGTTTAATGGGCACTTCATCCTCCCTATGGGGTATTGGATCTCTTGAGGAGGTGAAGTTCTTTTTCTTAATGTCCATCACCCATATCAAAACTTGGAGTATAAGTCATCATTCTTTCATGTCTCATGAGGTATCCTTGCATCATCTATTGACATTTAGCTTCATTTGATATAAGCCTTGGACATAATAAACATTTAACAAAACCCTTAACCTCGTAATAGCTTGGGTCATTCGCAGGTTAATGGGCACTTCATCCTCCCTATGGGGTATTGGATCTCTTGAGGAGGTGAAATTCTTATTCTCAATGTCTATCACCCATATCAAGGCTAGAAATCACATGTAATCATCTGCATAGCATGCATTCGAAAATACTTTCTTACTCTTCCTTCTATTTCCTTTAAGAAAGGACAAGCAAGTTATCTAACAACTAAAAATTTGGCACAAAGGTTAAATGGCAAAAGAACCAGGTTTAAATCAAGTTCCTATAGGAAATGTGTATTGCATGCTTATCACTATGGTCAATGATAAGATCTTGGCTAGGATGGGACTCAAGGTCCCTCCTATCTAATGATCAACTCTAGTTCTCCCTGTGGAATAATAGATTCCCTGAGGAAGCTAGAGGATGCTTGTGCCAAAATACCTTTATGCCAATACACCATAGATAACTTACTATGCCCGCTTGAAATTGTGAGTTCAAATAAACTAATGATATTTTGTTCCTTTATAGGCAGGTGATACAATATTGCTCCATTTAAATGTCCTAACCAGCTACCCCCTAAGCATTCATACAACACGTACTCACATAACCGTCAGATGGCAGCCAGCAGTGGAAATGAAGCCGAATCTAATATGAATCATTGGATAGGGAGGGAAGATTAGCATTCTGAAATCCCGATATAAGGAAGAAATTCCTGATGTCCTCTGAAGTGCTAAACAAGCCGACTGTTGCAATGATTTCAACAATAGGCAAAAAGAACTGCACATGGATTTCAGCTGATGATTCTGGAAGAGCTTTAGAAAATTAGGAGTTTGAGGACACCTTCAATTCTATTATTTTAGAGTAACATGTTTAGCTAAAAAGTTGTCCTTTTATGTTTTGTATGCACCTTTAGGCAAGCTCTTATATGAATCATGAATAAAGAATAATATGCGAATAAAATTCACTTATTTATATCCATTCTTCCTTTTTTCCCCCTTCTATTCATTCGTTGTTCTTTTTTCTCCCTCCAGGAAATCGATTTCCTCGGAACTCTTGTCCAATGCAAAGGTTTCTGAGTCCCTGAACAATGATTCACTTGTTGCCATTGATATGCATGACTACGAGTGTGATGATGATGAGATCATTCAAGTATACAAAAAAAATCCTCGAATCTGATGACAATAGAATGTGCCCACATGAAGATGTAATTGAAGTAATAAATATGAGCACAGAGGAAGAAAAGAGAGAACTAAAGATAGTAGATAACCCTGAAAGAGAGCAAATGGTTGAACTTTTCAAAGAATTCATGCCAGGTCTTGATCTAAGGATTGCCTCTCATAAGATTCCCCTATTCCTAGACACCAAGGCTAAAAAGCAGAAATTGAGAAGGCTCACTTCCGATATGTCCTTAGTGGTTCGAGATGAGGTGATGAAGCAATTAGAAGCGGGTTTCCTGGAAGTAACAAAATACCCACAATGGATAGCAAATGTTGTTCTTGTCCTAAAGAAGGGTGGTAGAATTCGAATGTGTGTTGATTATCGAGATCTGAACAAAGCTAGCCCAAAAAATGATTTTACATTGCCCCATATTGATGTCTTAGTTGATAATACGACCCGTAGCTATAGGTACTCGTTCATGGATGGGTACTCAAGGTATAACCAAATCCCTATGGATGAAGAGGACAAAGAAAAAAACCACATTTATCACACAATGGGGCACTTATTGTTACTGCGTCATGCCATTTGGGCTAAAGAATGCTGGGGCAACTTATCAGCGTGCCATGGTGGCACTCTTTCATGATATGATGCACAAAGAACTTGAAGTATAGGTGGATGATATGGTAGCTAAATCTTCTAAGGGAGAAAGCCATGTTGGGGTGTTAAGAAAGCTGTTTGAAAGGCTACGCAAGTACAAGTTACGGCTAAATCCTAACAAATGCGTCTTTAGGGCTTTATCTGGGAAATTGTTGGGCTTCATTGTAAGCCAAAAAGGGATTACAGTAAATCCAAACAAAGTAAAAGCAATATGGGAAATGCCCCCTCCTCAAATAGAAAAGGAAGTTTGAAGCTTTTTGGGGCGGTTGAATTATATTGCACGATTCATTGCTAACAGACTGTAACTTGTGAGCCGATATTCAAGCTTTTAAAGAAGAACTGCACAAGGAAGTGGGATAAAGATTGCCAGTAGGCATTTGATAGGATCAAGGATTATTTGCTAAATCCCCCAATTTTAGTTCCTCCTGTACCAGGACGACCTTTAATTTTGTATTTGACAATACGACCAAACTCCATGGGAGCCATGCTGGGGCAACAAGATGCATCTAAGTGAAGGGAACAAGCAATCTATTACTTGAACAAGAAGTTAAATGATTGTGAGTCACGTTACCTGATGATTGAGTGAACTTGTTATGGTTTAGTCTACAAGGAGGTTGAGGCAATACATGCTTTACTACACCACTTGGTTAATTTCTAGAGTGGACCCACTCAAGTACATCTTTGAAAGCCCGCATGTAGCTGGAAGAGTCTCTAAGTGTAGGTAATATTGTCTGAATATGATATAAGATACGTCACTTAAAAATCCATCAAGGGTGGTACAATAGCAGATAACTTAGAGGAAAACCCCATAGATGAATGCCAGCCACTAGATTTCAAATTCCCACATAAAGACATATGTGCTACAGAGGATCCGATTGAGGAAAGCAAATCGAAGGAGTGGGAGATGTATTTTGATGGGGCAGTAAATATGCATGGCAATGGTGTGGGGGCAGTAATCATATCCCCATACGGAAAGCAATTTCCGATTGCTATAAAGTTAGGGTTTGACTGCACCAATAACATGGCAGAATATGAAGCTTGTATTAATGGTCTCCAAGCTGCCATAGATCTTGGAATAAAAAACCTAAAAGTCAATGGTGACTCAGCTTTCATAATTTATCAGGTGACTGGTGAATGGCGTACTAAAGACCCAAAGTTGATCCCTTATCAAGAGTATTTGATAGAGTTGATCAAAAATTTTGAAGTAATCAATTTCCATCATATGGCCAGAGAAAAGAATCGCTTCGCCGATGCTTTAGCTACTTTAGCGGCTATGATCTAACTCGATTGTGGGGTCCAAGTTCAACCAATACAGATTGAGACTAGAAGATCGCCAGCATTTTACTTTAATATTGGAAGAGAGCACGACGAGCAACCTTGGTACTATAGTATCAGGATATATATAGAACATGGTACTTACCCTCAAACGTGACACATAATGAAAAGAAGACCATCCGGCGATTGGCCATGGGCTTTTTTATTAGTAATAGCGTCCTATATTAGAGAAGCTTTGATGGGACATTGCTATGCTGTGTAGACATGAGGGAGGAAAACAAGATTATGGCAGAGATCTATGAAGGTGTATGCGGCACACATGCAAATGGCCACTCATTAACTAAACAAGCTCAAAGATCTGGTTACTACTGATAACTATGGAGAAGGATTGTATCAATTATGTTAGAAAGTTTCATAAGTTCCAGATATATGCCAACAAAGCTAATGCCCCCTGACTATAATGCATAGTCTCGTATCTCCATGTGGGGAATAGATGTTATCGGGTCGATTAACCCAAAAGCTTCAAAGGGTCATCGTTTCATCCTCGTTGCTATTGACTATTTCACTAACTGGGTAGAAGCCAATTCCTTTGCTAGTATTACTCAGAAGGCCTTCATCAAGCTCTTTAAAGGCCAATATCATCTGTAGATATGGGTTACTGGAGAGGATCATAACTGACAATGCACCAAACCTCAATGGGGCAGTAGTTAAAGAATTATGTGATCAGTTCATGATCAAACATCATAATTTTGCACCATATATGCCACAGATGAATGGTGCAGTTGAGGCAGCCAATAAAAATATTAAGAAGATCATCAGCAAAATGATAGTGACCTATAAGGACTGGCACGAAATGCTTCCATATGCATTACACGAATACCGTACCACAATACGTACTTCAACTGGGGCAACCCCTTACTCTTTAGTTTATGGCATGAAGGTTGTTACTCCAATTAAGGTGGAAATACCATCCCTAAGAATCTTGGCTGAATCAGACCTAGATGAAAGCAAATAGGTACGTTCTCGATTTGAACAATTAAATATGATTAAAGAAAATAGGCTCACAGCAATATGTCATGGGCAGTTATATCAGTCATGAGTGGCAAGGGCCTTTAACAAGAAACTATGACCCATGTGGTTTAAAGTAGGAGACCTAGTCCTCAAGAAGAACCTGCCAAATCAAGAAGATGACAGAGGTAAATGGGCTCTGAATTATGAAGGCCCATATGTTGTTAAGCAAGCTTTCTCTAGAGGGGCATTGATATTGACAAACATGAATGGCCAATCAATTCAGATGCTGTAAAGAAATACTATACGTAAAGAAAAAAAATCTCGCTAAGTTGAAAACCTGAAAGGGCAGCTTAGGCAAAAGTTTGAGCAAAACAAAAAAAAGGGGCTCGCTAAGTTGAAAACCTGAAAGGGTGGTTTAGGCAAAAATTAGAGCAAAAAAAAAATAAAAGAAGCTCTCTAAGTTGAAAACCCGAAAGGGCGGCTTAGGTAAAAGTTAGAGCAAGAAAAAAAAAAGCTCGCTAAGTTAAAAACCCGAAAGTGTGGCTTAGGCAAAAGTTAGAGCAAAAAACAAAGGCTCGCTAAGTTGAAAACCTGAAAGGGGCGGCTTAGGCAAAAGTTAGAGCAAAAAAAAAAATCGCTAAGTTGAAAACCCGAAAGAGCTGCTTAGGCAAAATTTAGAGCAAAAAATTGGGAGCTGTTAAGTCAAAAACCTTAAAAGGCAGGTTAAACAAATATCGAAGAAGGTTATCAGTCCTAGCCCCATGACTCTCTTTACTTTGTCTATTTGGAAGACTCCGTAATCATTAATCAAAAAGTGAATATCTCTGGCAATTAAGCAAGGCACCATCAGGGGGATTACACGGAACTAAAAGTGAAGGACCTCCTAATAACATCACGTCTACACCAATATATGATCATCATCATGCATCCACTTGAATATTAGAAGATCATTTCTTTTAAATGAATCTTCATCCTTAGTATATCTTTCCCTTCTATTAAATTGCATGTCAAACTTTGTGCCATGATTTGTATAAGGGTGACTCTTTTTAATGAAAACACAACTTTTGTCTGGATAAATACTCACGTTGATATACATGGTGTCCTCTACTCCTATTTAACTTGTGTAATTTCAGGATCATTAGCGAAGGTCCCAACTGAAATTTTTGTTGTGGGGTCAAACAGTTGACAAAAGGACACAATCTAAACTGAGGTTATAGGCTGTGGCATCTATGTGAATCTCATTATACACATCTTCATACCTCCGACAAGACTGCGCAAGTAACGGGGTAATGGTTAGGCACCTGGACAAAGAAGGAGCAATATCACCTGCCAGGCAATTCTTTAACACCACAATTATTGCACTCATTCTCATTAGCATGTCATCACCTCCATTATCAACATCACCATTAACATCATCATCATCACTACTATCATCATCATCATCATCATTAGCATTATCATTGTATTCATCATCCTCATTAGGATTCCATCATTACTGTCATCATCATTGTTAGTGTCATCACCTCCATTCTGATATTCCCTTAATTATCATGGCCATTATCATCCTCTTCTTCATCATCGTTGTCATCATCACTATCATCATTATAATCAATATCATCATCTTCATAAGCACTACTCCAAGGGGCATCACATGTTCATAGCACCCTTTTCAAAGCCCTGTAACGACAGGCACCCTTAAAGCCTAGTAACGACTGGCACCCTTTCAAAGCCCTGTACAGGCAGGCACCCTCAAAGCCCAGTAACGGCTCGCACCCTTTCAAAGCCTTGTACCAGCAGGCACCTTTAAAGCCCAGTAACGCTGGCACCTTTTTCAAAGCCCTGTACCGGCAGGCACCCTCAAAGCCCAGTAATGGCTAGCACCCTCAAAGCCCTGTACCGGCAGGCACCCTCAAAGCCCAGTAACGGCTGGCACCCTTTCAAAACCCTGTAGCAGCAGGCACCCTCAAAGCCCAATAACGGCTGGCACAATTCTTTTAAAGCCCAATAACACTTGGCACAATTCTTTTAAATCCTTGTACCGGTAGACACTATTCTTTCAAAGCCCTGTACCAACAAGCACCCTCAAAGCCTAGTAACGGCTAGCACAATTCTTTTAAAGCCCTGTACCGGCAGGCACTATTCTTTCAAAGCCCTGTATCAGCAGGCACTCTCAAATCCCAGTACCGGCTGGCACAATTCTTTTAAAGCCCTGTACCGGCAGGCACTATTCTTTCAAAGCCCTGTACCAACAGGCACCCTTAAAGCCCAGTAACGGCTGTCACAATTCTTTTAAAGCCCTGTAATGGCAGGCACTATTCTTTCAAGGCCCTGTATCAGCAGGCAGTCTCAAAGCCTAGTACCGGCTGACACAATTCTTTTACGCCCCACCAAAGTCCTATGCAACTAGGCGCTTCACTTCCAATCCAGGTAATCATCTATCTCCACTTGCGTTCTTCTCCCCTATGAACCAAGTAAAGAGGGGCATGGGCACTGTATTTTGTCTAAACCCTCTTTGGTTCCAAAGGGGCACCTTATTCTTTGGCCGGACAAAATACGTGTTCTTATCTTTACTTGCTTCATAGATGAGAATCTCACTTTTCTCAGCTACGAAACAAGTAAAGAGGGGCAACTGTGAACACCCTATGTTGTCTGGGCCCCACTAAAACATACAAAAATAATTGATGATGATTCGTATCCAAATTGGCAATCGTCATTGAAGGAAAAAAAATTAAAAACGAAAATTAAAATAAATCCCCTCATTTATATGATTGGCATTGTTATTCATTAAGGGAAAATAATAAATAAAAAAACGAAAAATAAAAAAATCTCATTTATGTTGATAGGTTAAAATTATGAAGTTACTTGTGGGGAGAATAATAAAAAAAATTAAAAATGAAAAAAAATCTCCACTAATGGTAATTAGGTCAAGTTAGGAAGTTTTGTCAATAGAAAATATAAAAAATAAAAAAACGAAAATTAAAAAAAAAATTCCATTGATGGTGATTGGGTCAGTTAGGTAGTTCTTAACATAAAATACAAAAAAAAAATCAAAAAATGAAAATTAAAAAAAGGAGCATTTATGAAGAAAACCCTACCTTGAGACTATAAATAGGAGTGTAAGGGTTGAAGCAAGAGAGCCAAAAATTTTGGGAGAAGGAGGGAGGCAAGAGCTATGTGGACTTGCTTTCCGTTGCCTCATTGAATTGTCTTATGTATTGTTGCTGGATGTGTGGCATTTAGAGCAAGAGGTATGTGTGGCCCTATCACCCTATCTCTTTTTGTAGTGGGTTCAAAAGATAAAAGTTACGTATAAATCTCCTCACCTTTGACTTCCATTTTGTTTAACTTGTACTATTTTTTTCTTTCTTTTTTCTTCATCCCTTTCTTTGGTCCTCTTTCAAAAAAAAAAGAATAAAAAAATATTTTAACAGATTTTTATAAATGAAAATAAAATGGAAAAGCTCTCTTTCATGAAAAATAAAAGAAGTTCTTTCATAAATAAAAAAACGTTTTTTTAAAAAATAATAATAAAAAAATACAAACCAAATAAAAAAAATTATTTTTCTCAAATAAATGAAATAAACATTTTTTCTAAAAAACACAAACAAAGTGACACGCATTTCTATCCTTGAACTACGTGGGCTTTGATCCCTCTAAAGGGTACGTAGGCCCTAGGTTTTCATCCTAGGTCAAGTCCAATTTTGTAAATAAATATATTTCTCTTATTTTCTTTTTGTAAATAAATGTTCTTTTTTTTCTTCTTTAGTTTTCATTTCATTTATTTTTGTAAATATCTTCTTTTTTTTATTTGGGTAATTATAATTAAATTAAAGGCCATATTTATTTTTAAATAATTAACTTAGGGTAACCATTCTTATGAATGGGTGTTATGGGGTCCCTAACACCTTCCCCATTCACAATTGACTCCCGAACCCTAAATGATTTTTGTAGACCAGTTTTCATTTTTAAAACAGTTTCCAAAATTATCCTTTTTCAAAAATTTTGGTGGCGGCTCCATGTTTTTTCCAAATTCTGGGCGCTACAGTACGTTTCCTAATTGAAACTCATGCCTGGAAAACTCCACTCTAGATGGGAGGGGCCTTTCATTATCACTGATGTTTTTCCCTATGGAGTTGTGAAGATCAAAAGGGAGCCAAATGTAAAATGCTTCATCTTCAATAGGCACTGCTTAAAGTTGTTCTATGATGGATTCTTCACTCAAGCAGTGAAGGTTGCTTTACTGCATGACACCACATAAACCTCAATTGTATTCCTTCCTTCACTCTTTTATTTTGCTTTGTCATATTATTGAGTTGAGTAGTGTTGCATATTACTTGTCTTTGTGATTTGTTATGACCGTTTTTCCATTGAGGACAATGCATTGTTTAAGTATGGGGGAGGGATCAACTCTTTGGAGTGTGAGAATTGCAAGTTTTAAGTGATTTTAGCACGATGTATTCTTGATTTGCAAAAAAATGATTGGCCTTGTTTTGAGTTAGTAAACTAAGGGGCAATGGATTTGACTTTGGTGAATTTACACTAGTAATCATATACCTAGTGAGGTTTTGAACCTATTGCATTTTCTTAGTGTGTACCCCCTATTTCTTTACTTGTTTTGGAACTTGACTTGAATCTTATTTGATGCCATATTTTATGCATGTGTATTCATAAAAATGATAAAGGCATTCATTTCATTTGAGCCAAATAAGCCAAAACGCTTATCCTTTTTATGCATATATCCTTTGTTTAGCCCTTTTGAGCTTATATTTTTTTTTCATTTTGTCTACACCCATAGCCGTAAAAAAACAAAAAAAGGTCTCTACCCTTTTGAATGTCTTGGGAGTTGAAGAGCATTGCATTATATCTGTTTTGAACGGAAGAACATGTAGAAAATTAGGAATTGGGTTAATGTGAAAAGTATGGTACGTTATCTTGGAAAAGAAGAAAAAGAAAGGGAAAAAAGAAGAAAAAGGAAAAAAAAGATAGAAAGAAAAAATATATGCAACAAGATTCTGTTCCGTTGGTTTGAGCCGCGCTTAGTAACCAGGGGTCTTCATCACCAATGTTGATCTTCACGTCAAATGGTCAGTAAGAGCTATGAGTGAGCTAGTAGCATCTTGGTGCTATTAAGTCAAAAATCTTTGAGTAACTGGGCCTTCATATCAGTAATATAAAGGTTCATGTCAAAAGAGTATATATATAACAACCCAAGAAATTTGAAGAAAAGAATTGAAAAAAAGTTATGACCCAGTTCAAGCTTGGTTTGATTTCTTTCATAATGTATTTTCATTTGCATAATCTCTTCATTCTCTAAGATATTCAACTTTGTTTTCCAAATACTACATTATTTCTTTCTTCATCCTAGCCCCATTACAACCTAACAAAAGTCCTTTTGATTTATACTTGCATTTGCTTTATTAGTGGTAGAGAATTTAGATTTTTGTCAAGTCTATGAAAAAAAGGATTGGATAAGGTGGTTTTGAGTGTAAACACAAGCCTATATACTTTTGAGTGATGAGTGACATACACATTATCCTTGGTGAGGGATTTCTAGCTTTGATTCCCCTTTGTCAAATAAATTGTCATGAAGTTTGTTTTCTTCAGTCATGAGAAAATCACTTGGATAGGAGAGGCGTTGAAATGCTTTTGTTTACTTTTCATTTGTGATTGGAACATTCACTTTTGAAGCTTTTGTTTTGTTACTCTCCCTTGGTCTTGATTTATTTTGCCCAAGAGAGCAAATGATAAGTGTGGCGTGTTAGTGCAAGTGTTTCACCCAAGAGAGGGGGTGAATTGGCTGATCATGGAAAATTCGAATCGTATATAAAAATTGATAGAATTTAAAGTAGTTAAGAGCTTGGAGAGATATCACCAAAGTGTACACCAGGAGTTATACTGGTTCGGTCACAATCACTTTGACCTATGTCCAGTCCTCAGAGTTCCTCTGAGAGTTTTACTATATCTTCCAAGATTCAATGGGTTCTTGGCACCTCAATACACAGCAAGTTCATTCACTGGACACTCGCTCCCCCTTACATATTGTAAACCAATCCCCAACTCAAGGTTCCACAACCTTAAGTTATCTCAATAACAGATATTGAGTATGTAATGAAAACCTCTCTCATAGAGTAAATATATGATCACTAAAGTATAAAGAATGAATATAAGAAATAGAGCACTAAAAATGTGTTTATCGATGTATGTTCATGTGTTGTTAGTGTTTGTCTCCTTCATTGAATGTTCTCACATTTATAGTTGAGTTGTGATAATTGTTGAAAGCATTTCAACATGTCCGCTAGAGTTACGCAACTTCTTTTGATTGTTCTTCATATCTAAAAAATAGCCGTTGCGGTAGGTGAACATTACGGACGTTACGTTCGGCTTCTCTCTCTTAGCATGATCTCTTAATTGTTTCCCGGAAAATATACTTAGAATACTAATACAATGAAAGGTTAATCATATAGATAACAGATCAATAAACAACATATCATAATCGTGCAATCTGAACATCATCACTTGAGTGATCATTCTAGTGATTCAAGGCCATCACTTAAGTGAGCCCTTCCAGAACTTGGCAGAAAGTGAAGACAACATTTTTTACTACATCACTCGAGTAGTCACTCAAGTGATTCAGGGACATTACTCGAGTGATCCCTTCCAAATCTTGGCAGAGAGTCACTAGCTCATTTCTTATCCGATTACTCGAGTGGTCACTCGAGTGATTCTTGGTCATCACTTGAGTGATCACTTGAGTGACACCTCTCAAAATCTGGCCGAGATTTTCTGGATACTTTTAGCACACATCTTTTGTAAAACCATTTGTTTCTTTCTTTGTTCAAAACTTTTTTTTAATCAAATCTTTTGTAAAACCATTTGTGTTCTCCAATTTGTTATCGTCAAAACATAGGATCTAACATGGGGGAGTTGATAAAATCCCAAATTTTATATATTTTATCCAACCTTATTCATTTATTTTGGGGACTATTTTAGGCTAATTTGGATTGTTAGCCAATTTTAGGAAATACTATAAATCTGAATTAATTATGAGATTATTAGGCTTAAATTGTTGATATTTGATTACCTATCTTGTGATTGAATAATATTTCTAAATATGTAATATATCACGATTTTATTTAATTCTTGTAGGGCAATGAAAAGCATATTAGAAGATCCTATAGTGTAGAATTTTTTCTTGGAAGCTAAAAGAGAATCTAATGGATGAATTTTATTAGGTTACTTAAATTTTAATGGGCTCAAGTTGGTAACCAAAGCTCTCCCTTCCTATTTTAAAAATTGAACCTAGCAACCACAACTGGGAGGGGAACATGCTGAAACTAACAAGAAAAAAAAAGGCATACACAAGTTCTCTTGCATTCAGCGCACTAGCAACTTCACAATTTCTCTTCTACTTCTTTCTCAATTTGCTGCCACTCGGATTCCCCACCAACCATTCCTTCACCAATCATTAAATCACCAACACCTTGTTCACTTCACATACACCAACCTCATCATTCATTAAATATGGCCGTGATTTTCATGAAGGAGTTTGAGGAGGAAAATTCCATGGAGGCTTAGTTCTTTTGGGAGGCAACTTGGGAGGAACATGGAGGAAGCTTACACTTGAAAACCACAAGGAAATTTCTTTTCTTTTATCGATTTGTTCCAAAACTTGAGATTATGTAGTTTTAGATAATTTTGAGTTGTTTTCTTGAGAACAATCTAGTTTTAGATTGTAGAAATATTTAATTTGGATTAAATTGATAGTTTGGATTGATTTGTACTTAGACGATTGCTGAAATTTTGTTTGCAAACCCTTCGGGTGTCAATTTGATTATTAATTGAGTTTTTATTATTAATTTAATTGTCAATTTGGGTTTAACCTCTTAATTGTTTAATTTGGTTGGGTAATTGTCTAGTTGTTTATTTAGGAAATTGTGAACATGATTCCCAAAACTATCTTAAAACTATTTTGACTGGTTTTAATGGATTTAATTAAATATCGCTTATTCCATTATGAGTTTTCTAGAGGCTTAAGTGTTAATGAACTTAATTGAGAGTTTCCCATTTTCAATTAGGTGATTAATTCTATTACTTCCAATCTTTTATCAATCTCCCTTTGGTCTAATAAATTGATATGGGTTAAGAAAGCTAATTCCATGTAAATTCTAAGTTGTCCCCTTCATCATCATAACTGAATTAAATCTTTATTTTTTGTCTTGTTTTTAATCAGTTTCTTGCTTCAGATTTTAATTCCTCTTTCATAACCCCCCAAAAAATGCATTCAAATTCATATAGATTAGTCTCATTCTCATATAGATTTTAGAGTCAATTGCATTAGTGTGTTTAGTTAGTTTAATTGCATTTAGATAGGTAATAGTGTTTTGCATTCTAGTTTAAACCCATTCCATTGCATCTTTCATCACTTAAAAAATCAATCCTAAAGAAAACTCACAGCTTGCTCATTGGAAGAATGACCTAAATTGGCCTTAAACTATATAATTAATTGGGACCTAGTTTAATTGTTTGCTTTAGCGATAAGAGTGACATCAAATGCTGATTGTGCAATATGATTTTAGCTTGGAGGGAGTTGAAGGTTGTGAGCTCAAGTTGTAACCTTTATCCATACGGGTATATTGTTGTGCGATTGGTAGAGTGATCGATGTTATTGGTAGAGTGATCGATGTTAGGGAATGGCCAATTGTAACCTTTATCGACTTGTCATTGAATATTATAAAACTCTTAATCACAAGTTTCACATATCCAATAATCATGAATTCCATTCATAACCAGCGAGAATATCATGACTACGGAGGAGGAAGAGCTTGTGAAGGAAGACCTTCGATCCCTGGAGTTTAAATAGGTGAAAATTAATTAGAGATTTATGAAAGGTAACTAAAATAAGAGTAGTTGGCCAGTGGGAAAAGATTACGTATTTGGAGAAGGAGGCAATGGTGCTTTCAAGAGTTATGCTTTAAATGACGGTTGTTTCTCATGAAAGGTCATTTTTGTCATTCACATTTTATGGTCATTTAATATAACCGTTATTTTTGTGTTTTCACAAATGTAAAGTTGGAATTCGAATCGTTTGTAAGTGTTACATGACGGTTGTTTAAAAGAACCATCAATTTTGTAGCTAAATAATTGACGGTTATTAACAACAATTGTTATTTTTGTGTTTTCACAAATGCCGCCTTATAAAACATAGCGGTGCGTATAATTGACCGTTACTTTTAAATGTTATATAACCTTACGCAACCTATGACTTGACATATATTATGTTTATTAGTTGTAACCATTATGTATTAAGCGTTATAAATGTGTAAATTTGTAGTAGTGATATCGCACCTTCTTCTCTATTTTTTAAAACTCACTGATGTGCATTTATGTGATTTCCTTTTGATTTTAAAAAAGACAAATCAGGCCCTCATATTTCTCTAATATTATGAATATTGGGAGCACCATTTTGTCTTTTAGTATTTTTAAAGTTCCTTATAAGGGATTTTCCCATTTTCATATTTACACACCTTCATGTTTCTTTCATATATTACAATACATGGCAAATATATTTAGTTATATATCAATTAAGCAAACATATGGCAAAAAATTAAATAGCGCCACAGCAACAAACTGATCTATAGCGCTACGAATCAGATGTGAAATACATAGCAGTTGTGTGTACAAAGAAAAGAAGAGTTTCATTAGGTAAAGGTTAAAAGTTATTGAAGAGAAGTAAGATGGAGTTAGGGGAATGATTACTTGACAAAGGCAGGGCTCTGAGACTGTCTCCATGTTCCCTCTTCAATATATTGCGGTTTTCACTTACAAACGTAGAGATGCTCTTTTGTTCTTTCATGTTTGGTTTATTTGCGGGGTAAACATTTTCTTTCCTCTCACCTATGGAAAACGAAATATATATAACAAATGACAATAATTATTGGGATATTCACCCTCAATCATTGTGCTGACTAGGAAGTGTTAATGGCTAATGTGTTATAGTCATTCAGATTATTTGTCATTGGCTTGTTCGCTTTTCGTCATTTACTATTATATTTTAGTTAATCATGCATTTGTTGTAGCCATTTACTAACAACACACAAAAAATAAAACTTGCGACAGTTGTATAGTATTTTTTTGTTAAAATAGTGGGTAATTGATTATATGGTATGGTTATTTATTGCATTTGAGATAATGACTTCAACTTCTCTTTAACGAGGTTATGGAAATATATTTTTTTTTGTAGATCCTCGTTTCAGTAAAGAACTTGCTTGGTTTTAGGTGTGATTCTACTTTAGCTCGCATTTTTTTTAAGTTCATGGTGATTATGATGATTCAAAATTGTTCATTCATTACAGGAGGCATGGTGCTCAAGCAAGTTATAAGGAATACTAAAAGGCAGGAATAAGAAAGCTTTAATAACCACTAACAATAGGATTTTGATATCGAAAGCTTTTGGATATATGCAAAAGAGAGAGATAATTCAATGGAGGGTTGTACTAGTAATCATGAATCCACATATATGTATAAAAGTCTAAACCACATCAGGTATTAACAACAATTTGTTAGAGTTTACACTTCTGGAAAACAAAGTAGTGGAACCTACAATTCAAAAACAGTAACACTTCAGATAATGACTAAACCACATAAGGCATTCATAATAACTTATTTGTAAATAACAACTTATTCAGCTGGGCCATTTATCAAAAACCAACATGGCCATAATTGTTGCTACTTTCCATACATTCAATGAACCAACATGGCCATAATTGTTACTACTTTCCATACATTCAATGACAAATGAACATTAAGATCACTCTTTCACTTGATGTTTTCTTGTCACACAATCACACATCCACAGTACATAGTCACAAAATCACACCTCCACAGTACATATTCAATGACAAGGAACAAAATCAAACTGTGATATTGGATGGAAACTTACCATGAAAGAATATTTCACCAGTTTCCACTTAACTGCCCACAGGCCCACGGCCATGATGCAGTAACAGTACTTCTATGGAATACACCTCCGGTCCTAACTATAAATCAATATTTGTGAGTTGATCTTGATCCTAAATATAAGATTTAGTTTATATATTTGTCAATCCTTTTCTAATTTACCCTAATCTTATTTTTCAATATCTTAGTCCTTCAATTGAATGTAGCATCATTGGTATAGTCCTTCAATTGAATGTAGCGTCATTGGGATCTCCTTTAAATGCCCGGGTAGAAAATTCGAAATATTTCGCTTTCACAACCAAACAGGAGTATAAATACAGAAGGAAAAAAATTGACCCAATAATCATATTCAAAAGCTAAAATAGAGGATAGTCGACCTAAGTTCAAGAGAAGCGAGGGCAGTAATCCTAAACCAAGTCGCCTTTCCTTTGAGGACTAACAGTGATGACAACAGTGAAATTTGGGGTGAAATTTGAGTTGCAGTGTGAATTAAATGGAGGAATTGTTGGGAGAGAGAACGAAGCGAGACCGGATTGGGTTTGATTTAAACAAGGCTGAAGAGGATGTCAAGTTGGGAGGAAACATGTTTGCTCTTCAAAACGGGATGACGATCTCGAAGGGAGAGAGAAGAGGCTGAGAGATCAGAACTAACGAGGTCATGTAAGTAAATTAATCACATTTAGAATTTCCAAATAGGTATTCTAACGCTTCAAATGGGACTTTTACAGGCATTTCAATGCAAATTTCCCCAATCATCTCATATCCCAAACAAACCCTTCATATCACGAGGTGAATTAGACAAGAGGCAGATAATGGCATTCACAAAAACAATGAACCTCATAGGGAAAGCAAGCAAGACCTAATATATTCAAATTCAGCTTTGAACTAAGCAGTTACAATTTCGCATTGTTTAAGTAGAAATTCAAGTCTCACAAGTGAACATAGTCAACGACAATACAGACTTAGCAAGGTAAAACAAACGCATAGCATGCATCCACATTGGCAAATCCTTGATTGTGCATCCAAAAAGACAAACAGCTTATTCAAATGCCCATTGGTTTTCCCTACGGACTTCCTCCTCTTCCTCTGGGGTAAACTCATTCTTGATGTTAAAGGTCTTGCAAATCCCCTCTGGTGTCTTCCCCTTGATCATGTCTGCCACAGTCTGGCATGTAAGGTCTAGCAAGCTCTCGATGTTCAAGTAGTTAGCAGCCTGAGAAACAAAAAGCCACGTCACAAAGTAGGCAATATCCTCATTGCATACTGAATTATAATGAACATATAGTTACAGCAGAGGGCAAACAAGCAGTAGTTTGATGAAAATAAATATTGCCTCGACATTGATAAGAATGCCATTGATAGATGGCAGTATAGAGTGTAGGAAATCAACTCATGATTGTGATCCCATGATTCCAGCATGATTGTGATCCCATGATATTAGCCTTATCATATCCCTTGATTATTGTCTAGCTAGTTTAGGAAATGATTTTATTTTATTTTGTAATCTCCTCATTTAGGACTCCTGATGATTGCTCTGTTTTGAGTCCTATATAATGTAGTTGGTTTCTAATGATAATACATATGATTGAGTTAGTCAGTAGACTCTAAGTTCAATAGAGAGAGAATTAGGTGAGGAGAAAATGTAAGAGCAAAGGTAGAGAAGTTTTCTACAATCAGAATATAAATTCTAGAATCCAAGTTAGACGAAATGGTACTTCATTTATGATAAGACAGGTACACAACATACATATCTTGTCGTTTACATTAACTGAAAATAATGCACATGAGCCAATGGCCTAATGGCCTTATAGTAAAGATTGAACGCAACATAACTGTATAACTTGCATAAATTTAAAACTTAGCAAATAACAACATAAAACATAATTACTATCACTAATACATATGAAAACTACGTGCCCCTCTATTGCTGATTTCATTCTACCGAATGACTTTCATGCCACTTCCTAGAGTAAACCAACAAGGAACATCGAACTCTATAAGTTATATAAAGTAAATACAGTAGGCAGAGAACAACCGAGGCATAGTCCTTCTGCAATGCTAATCTCCTAAGGAAACACCAATTTTACTGAATTCTAGAAGGAATGAACGGGATAATAAAGCAGAGTGCAGATGGAGTTTAGCGAATAAAATGAAGCAAGTGGAATGGAGTGCCATCTTCCAATCCATTTTTTGAGTTTAATGACATGACGAAACTCATTTCACCATTGACCAGATATTGTTAAAAAAATTGAATTGAAAACAGAGAAGGGTGAATTAAAAATGAACATAAGCAAAATTTTCGTTAGGTTCAATTTTACAATCCAACTAGAGCTTCAGCCTCAAATTTTTGCAGATAAAGGAGCAGAAACACTTGTTTATAGTTCATGAGCTCACATTCTTCAATAATCAGAGGGGCAATTACAAAGACAACAATTGTCACTTTTTCTTTCCTCAATCTCATATAACACCACAAGAACATAAAGAGAGGCAACACCGATGTAAAAAAGCTTTCACTTACCAGGCTGGCTTTAATCTCTAATGAGAAATTGAGCACCCCAAAAGGGGTGAAGCATTCCAGGGATCACCAGACTACACCCATAATGAGCCCATTACTCCAAAGTACAAGCCAATGCAAACAAGAAGTTGAAGAGCATTGGCAATCAAAGTGGAATGAACAATGTCGATGAAGACATGTCCATATTAAGTTGCTCAAAAAAGGAAACCGGTATTCATGAGGGAAACATAGGAAGAGAGTTTAAGAGAGAATTAGAGGGAGGGAGGGCAGGAAATTGAGAACAATTAAACTTAACAGGCCATATAGGTATAATTGTTGTAGCACTAGGGTTTTGAATGAGAAACAAGCAATAAATCCATCCTTCACACTTCCATTCCATCCAATGTTCCAATTATCATCCTCCAAAAAAGATTTAAGCTAAAATAATCCTAAATCATGACATCCCTTGCCCAATAAAATCCTCGCTCACATCTCAATAAAGGGTATCCATGGACCATATTCCTTGTCCAATGAGTTTTGGTGACGTCTCAAATGAATTCAAAGGCATATTCAAAGATATTCTGACTTTCAGTACTAAATGTATGCGGATTTCCAACAGTAATAGCTGAAACTACTAAAATAGCAATTATAAACCAGGAAATAAGAAGCACAAAGGGCTTGGACTTGTAAATCACTGTTTGGTAAAATAAATGTTAACCTACTTCCACCCCGCTGTATCATATCTATGCTGAATTCTGAATTCTTCAGTCAAGATAATCACAAACCCTAGCAATTTGATGAGTAATTGTACAAGAACTCGCCAATTTCGTAAACATCATTCATAATCGTCAATAACTTTATTGAAAAAATAATTATGCTAAAAACAGACAGAACTTGAACAAACAAGAAAAATACAAAAAGCTAAAACAAGAAGCGGAATTATAACTCACCAAAATGAGATCAAACAACACAGCTTGATCAACCCTCACGAATTCAGCATCCCAAGTCTTGAGATCTTCATTCTCCTCCAAATTGGAGGCCTCGACATGCTTTTTGCAATATTCGATCACCTTGGCCAAGATCTGACTTGTCACGTTCGGCAGAGGGATGGCGCTGGTAGCACATACGACCTTGTTCAAGTCCTTGATCGTCTTCAATTCAACCGCCACGACCTCGTCAATTTCAAAGTATACACCATCGGAGCTCCTCAGAGTAATTTTCTTGGAAGACATGATCTCACAACGATGATTTTCCGAAGCGAATGCTGCAAAAGAGAGAGATAATTCAATGGAGGGTTGTACCAGTAATCATGAATCCACGTATATGTATAAAAGTCTAAACCACATCGGGTATTAACCGACATCAGGTATTAACCAGGGATTAAAATCCGGATCGGGAGCTAAAACGGGACTAAACCAGTGAGTAATTGAAAATTTTAAGTTTATAATATGAAATTCTAAAGAAAAAAGTTAAATTTTTTTTTTAAATTGGGACCCGGATCAGTCTAGTGACCGGTTAGGCGAGTTTCGGGCCGGACCGGTCGGTCCGGTCCGGATCCCTGAACACTGGTATTAACAACAATTTGTTATAGAGTTTACACTTTTGGAAAACAAAACTTGGGCATACTTGATGTGAGGGATTTGGAGGAGAGAAAAAGAATTTATGATTTGGATTTGGGAAATATTAAAGAAGCGGGGTTGAAAGTTTATAATTAATATTTTTTCTTTTTTGAATAAAAATTGAAATACATTAACCTATTATAAGACTAATACAATTCAGGATTACACAAAATATTTATTATAATTTTATAACATCATTTATCTAATTTTCTTAAATCTAATTCTTAAAAATTTTCCTTTCCCTACCTCCGTTTCCCTCCTATCAATCAAACAAACCCTAAGGATGTGTTTGGTTTGAGGTGAAGGGAGGGGGTAAATTATAATTTTAGACAACAGAAATCCAAAATTTACCTTTTCATTTTTTTAAATTTTGGATTCCAGCCGAAAATTTACTTTCTTATTCCTTTTAAATTTTGAGTTCCCGCTCAAAATTTAAATACCTTTAATCCAAAATGGTAATTTACCCCACCCATATCCTCCCCTCAAACCAAACACATCATCAAAGTATACAAAGATCAATTATTTTATATTGGCGTTTAACTTTTTTATCTGAATTCCAAATCTTTTAATCTAGGGAGAATTGCGTAAAAATACTTTAGAAGCAAATTAATTGCTGAGTGCTACTATGGAATATTTGTTGCACATAACGGAAGATATTTTACACACAATTAAAGATTGTTTGCATATTTATACGGAAGATTTTTACACACACGGAAGATGATTTGCACAAAACGAAAGATCGCTTGCACACACGGAAGATCACTTACACGCTTGGTAGCAATCAACAATTAATTTGCCTCTAAAGTATTTTTTTGGCAATTCTCCCTTTAATCTATAATCTATCAAAATATAATAATAGTTTGAAAAATTTAAATATATAAAATTTTAGTTTTATGCCGAAAATATTGTTTAGTGCTGTTGTCATTTCGTCTTAATAATAGGCTTAATAATTTGTAATAGAAATTAGAAACGAAAAGTAGCAAGAACAGTTGGCCGCCGAGGATTCCGATTATTGCTTGAGGATTCATTGCTTTCTTGATATGAACCATGACAATACAATGAAAATATAATTCTTTTTCAGAAACAATGTATACATAATTGCTTTCTTAATATCTTTATAAATTAAATTTTTTTGAACCTGATTTATAAATTAAATTTAGGTATATATCATTTCGCGGATATTTATAATTATTCAAACAGCAATCCTTCATCATCAATCAATCAACTTTATTGTTGATTAAATCATAATTTCATTTTTATATTGTTTTATAATTGATTTACTAAATAATCAAATTTGAAAATAATTTGATTATTTCTTAAATTTCTATTATTTCCTAATTTTTGATTCATACTCTACACAAATTATGGATATTGATTTGATTTAGAGGTAGTGGCATCATAGTCCCACATTATACATTATAGATGCTTATTTCCTAATAGTTTCTAATTTACTTTTTTATTTATATTTGTTCATATTTGATCATATTGAATGATGATTTTATTATTTCTTCAATTTCCTAATTTCCTTTAGAGATTAAAAATAAAGTTTTTTTACTTATAAAAAAAGGAAGTTTATGGGATTTTATTAATTGGGATGTCAAAATGCCAATAACTCATTTCAACATTTAAAATATAATTGAACATTTACGAACGATGATAACTTATATTCCAACTGTGTGTTTAGATTAGCTTTTGGAGAATAGCTTTTACAATTTATGAGGTAAGTATATAAGAGAAGTTTTGTCTCGATTTACGAAAAAATGTTTTAAAAACCACGATTTGGAGCTTACTCAAACACACAATCATAATTTTCAAACTCGTGAGTTTAAGCAAACTTATGAAAACTCCTACCGTGAATTCAAATCGTAAACTCATAAGAGTTCACTTTTATTATTAAACATGTATTAATAGCATATAATTAAATATTTAAAATTTAAAAAAAGACAAAAACTTGATACAAATATATTTTAAATCCATATAATTGAAATTAAATCCATCAACATTCATAATATATTATCCTTAGCCAAGAAGTTTTTATAAAATTCATATATAAAGCCACTGAGCATGATCAAATCAAAAAATTTGACACACGTTTAAGAGTAATTTAATATGATTTTGTAAGTTAGAAACGTAACAACAATAAACTAGGTGTATAAACTCGCAAGTTTGACTGAGTTTGCAACTGGCACGAGTTTACCTATAACTCGACAAAGAGAAACTTAAAAACGGTAAATTCGAAGAATCAATTTCCGAGATTGACAACAATGGCCAAAATCAAACATAAGCAGGGGAAAAGGGAGAATGGGTCTCTCTAACTTCTATATCCACTTCTTTTCAACTTAATATTTCAACCAATAAATCATATTTTAGTGGGTGAGATTTATGATCCAATGATTAAGATATTAAGTGGAAAGAATAGTTAGTGAAAATACCTCTCTCCCAGACTAACGACCCAAAACCAAAAGGGAACACAAGGCGACTAGTTGTGCTCTTTTGATAAAACGGACTATGTAAATTGGAGTGGAGGCCTAAGCAGAAAGGCGAGAATGCGCATCAATCGATCAATGTATAATTGATTAATGGATTGACATCATGAAGGAAGTAGTAACCGCACAATATTCTTGAAAATGGAGAAGTAAATTATAATTTCTAAGATTTTTTTATTATATAATTTTTATATTAAAAAATAAAAATTCAAACATATTTTTTCAGCTTTTCCGTTAGTTAAGACTAATCTTGTTAAGTTTCAGGGACTAAAAATGCCTTTTATCAACTTAAAGAAATAAAACGATAAAACTTGATGTAAATATAAATGAATAAATATATATATATAGCCTTTAAACAATTAATCTCTGATAATATATATATTATTCTTAAAAGCAGAGCTGAAAGCAGGAACCACAGCATGCCATGTGTTTCCAAAATTTTCTCACCCAATCTCTGTTATATTTATTTGAGAATTTTCTTATTTCTTTGTTTTGTTTTTAACATTGTGAATATTTAAAAATATTTTTTAACTAACCATCCCTCCATCCCTCTTTATATTTGAAATATTTGGTAACTAACTAATTTGATCCATGTTTTGCGTCCAAATTTTTTTATTAATTAAATAATCTTCAATTTTAAATTCCCTACAAATACTAGTGTGCGGAATGAAGTTTCTAATGGTTACTTCCTTTGAATTCCATATAAAGTTTCTAACGGTTAACTCTTGTGAGTTCCACGCGATGCTATGTCAATTTTTTGGGCGAGCTCCGAACTCTGAAGATTCGATAAGCTTATTCATCTTGGTGTGAAAACTTCTTTATCATGTTCAATTAATTTGCAATCCTTCAGCCTTAGTCTCTCAACTTCATCCGTCATATCTCTCTCAACTTCCTCTCTCAAACTCGCTGGAATGGAACTCCATCCCAGAAAAATGTTGCCACTATCAATGATGGGAGGAAAGCCAATAACTGCTCTCCAATACTTCATATGCCTCACATCAAGAACAAACATGGAGGAAGTGGAAGTGCAAATCAAGAATGGAATGGAAGGAAGCAAAACTATGAGGGAGATATAAAAGCTTTAGCCATGAAAGGTGTGTGTATGAAGTCACTACAAAAAAAACATCAAATTAGTGACGGAAATTCCGTCACTAATATGTTTAGTGACGAAAATTAGCGATGGATTAGCAACGAAACCAAATTAGTGACGGAATTTGCTCTGTCGGTAAATATACCGTCACTAATTGATTAGTGACAGAATTTTGAAATGATAACAAATTGGTTGGTGAATCGGAAAAATGTAAAGTTTCATGTATCATACAAAGAACATACAAGAAGGCAACAAACACAAAAGGAATATCATATTTATACTTGTGGAAGGAAGGCCTTTTTTTTGTTTTCCAAGTCTTATACGAAGGGCTTCCATGTATATGCAATCTCAAACTGTGTTCATCCAATCCCTTGTTTTCAATTACAATAAGTTATATATTAGATCGGATTATTTAATGCTATTCACATGTGTACAAAAACATAAGTGATATCTACAAAAGACCACTCAATGTGGCACTCTTCACACTCCTTATGTAATTAAAAAGAATAAATTTGTAATAAGCAAATTAAATACAAATCCACTATAAACAGACGAAAGGAATATCATATTTATACCTGTGGAAGGAAGGCATTTTTTCATTTTCCAAGTCCTACAAAAAGGGCTTGCATATATCTACAACCTCCAACAATGTTCATCTGATCCTCTGTTCTATGTATGCAAATGCAATGTAGCTCGTGAACATGTTTGCTACATAACAGAATTACTGCATATGTAATACTACATATGTTCACATTGGATTGGCATCTTCATAAAGTCTTCACACTCATGAATATATGGTATGATTGCCACTCATCTAGACTTTGTTCCATAGTAGGTTGAACCTGTGAAATATGTGATGATGTTGGCAGTGTAACCCCCATAAAAAATGAGGTCGTGGTTAGTGTAAAACATGTTTTATAATTGGATAAGAGATCAAGAGTAATTAAAAACCTCTTTCCAAAAAATGTACGACAAGATCTCCATCCTTTCATTCATGAAAACAATTGGCCTGTTCGGTTTGTCACATATGCAATATCAGAGTACTAATAAAATTCCCGACATTCACCCGGGATAATATCATTAATCCAAGAGTTTTACGAGGCATCATTGCCCATCTCAGCTTCCCAAACTGAGGATTACACAACAATTACAAATCTATGGTCAATCCAATATATATAATTGTCCAAATGATAACCAAAAACAAAAAAGAAACTAAGATTACCACTGGCAATCCTAGTCATCATTGCTCACCTGCTTGTCCCTTGACCCGCATACCCTGGCTAAAATTGTAATTGGAAAGAGTGAGATTCAAAAGAATCCCAATAATAATAGTTTACGTATATGATGTATAATTAAACAAATCATATAAGTATATATCACAATTCAGCTACACAATATTCAAAGTCGGGCTACCCACCATGACTCAATCATTCATTCAAGGCTGGGTTACCCGCCACGGACCCAATTGGCAATATTCAAGGTTGGGCTAACCGCCACAAACCCAATCAGCAACATTCAAGGTTGGGCTAACCGCCACAAACCCAAGCAGCAACATTCAAGGCCGGGCTACTCGCCATAGACCCAATCAACATCATTCAATGATAAATACGTACAAGCAATGCATTAAACATGATATAGGATAAAGTGTCTCTACCTTGGTCTTTCCGTTCTTGATCAGACACAGGCCTTCTACGATCTGGGCAAATATCAAATCCTATAGTTATAATTAAGGACAACAGATTATCACTTATTCAATACTCAATTGACTTCACGACACTTAGATTTGGTTATCATTAATATCCTTTAGGAAGCTGCAAATGTCTCTAACAAAAGCCTTAAAGGGTTGGGAAACACTGGGTTGAAAACCACTTTTCAAAAGTACAAAATACTGATTTTTGGGGGTTGGCCGCAGCCAAGAAAAATCCTGGTTTTTGGCTAAACTTCAAAAAATCATAACTAATTCTAAAAAAATAGAAATGGGATGATTCCAAAGCCTATGGAAATCTATTTAAATCCTCTTTACAGAAAAAATACGAATTATTGCTTTCCATAACCAAAAAAATACAGAATCTAACAAATGTCCATACTACTCCAGAATTGATCTCAGTTTCAACATCAAACTTTGGACAATCATAACTCCCAACTCACAAAACGAAATGACATGAATTAATTGTCCATTTTGAAGCTTGGCATGTGAACTTTAAGACTGGAAAGTTTTAGAATTTTTCATCACCATTTACCCATTCAAAACATCCGTGCAAACCACTGCCAGCACAGAGTTCTTACTAACCAAAAACTTGCAACTTTTAAACTTAAGTTTCCAATGGTTAAAAATCCACATCCAACACTACTCCCATAAAATTTTCCACAAGGAATCCAATGAAAACATCAAAATAACCAAATTCTCATTCCATTACCATGCTCTGTTTTAGGCAACATCACAATGCAATTTCTCAAAAACTCAAACTTCACAATTCAATACCAAATCCATTCTATCAATTCAATATACATCCCAAGACACCATTTCCATGACCACAACATGCCATACACATCATGACTCTAATTTTCAAAAATCAAGCCAAAATTTCAGAAAATCCAAACTCAACCAAATGACACAAAACCTACATAAAAAGGTTTGTCTTACTCACCTCTACAACTTTTCCAAAGGAGTTCCTTGGTTCTTCAAACTCCAAAATTTCTTGAGAGCTCAAACACCACCAAATGGGAAATCTTAAACCATCAAAATGAAGCCCTCAACTCAATGAATAAGATTGTAGAAGAGATTTTTTCCATTAGAGTTCATTAAGAGGGTCAAATACTTACCTTTTTGCAAGAGCTTCTTCTTCTTTCCTTGGCCAACAATAGAGGACGAATGGGAGAGAGAAAAATGAGAGAGAAGGAAGCTTGAGGGAGGTGAAATGATGATTTCCCTCTAGCCCATGCTTGCAGCCGAATTTGGGGAGGGAAAGAGAGAGAAAGAATTGTTTTAAAATGCTTACTTGACTTTCCATGACCTTTCTCTTACTCTTGACTTGCCAAGTGTCAGACTTTTATTGGCTTTCATAAAGTAAGTAACCAATTGTTACTCTAACCCCTCCATTAGTCATTTAGTTATATTTCTCATTTCTTTCTTAGTTAGTAATTAATCCTTCCATTAATCACTGACTAATAGACATTCTTTCAATTTCTCCACTAATTATGGCATATTGATTAAAATTCCTACATAACACATGATAATTCACACTTTAATTCAAAAATTCTTCTTAACAATTATCATTAACCCTTAATCAAAATTTAGGGCATTACAGGCAGGCCTGAATTAATCACAACTAAGTGATTAGGGCCTATGTCCCAATCAACACCACCACATATTTCACAAGGTCCAATCTGCAATGCAAACCTTATATGTCAATTGAAATGAAAATAAACTTTTTGACTTGATACATCCATTTAAGATCTTTGCCATATCTGTACACCTAGTATGTCCATTTCCATTACAAAAATAGAAAATGAGTGAGCATCAGTGTTTCTATAACTATAACAACAACAAAGAATATACAGCCAATAGAGAAAATGTAAACTATCACACAAAAGAATACACAATAAGGGCTTGTATGTATTTGCAACCTTCAACAATGTTCATCCGAAATAATACTGGTCTCTTTTCAGTGCTCATTGTAGGATTGTGCTATATATGGCAGTGTTGATTGGCCATAATACTACTTGTTTCAAATTCAATGTGTTATCTACAGACCATATGTTCATGAGATACATTGAACTTGAAGCAAGTATGAATATATTGGCTTGCCCACACCACCACATATATCATATACCAGACACTTCTCAAGACATGAATATATGGTCTTATGCATATTTCCATCATAGAATGTAAGCAAAAAAACAAAACTTTCAATAAGGGTTATGATAAAGAAGGAAAAGGAGTATTAAAATATGTCGGTGTGTGTGCATATGGTGTTTTAGGGCAGACACATATACCCTGCGGTTTTAGAGAAGACACTGGCATATGGCGCTGCCTTGTGCCACCTTGACACACATATGGCGACATTTGGGAGACAAGAGGACACGTGGTGTGTTCTTGAAGGAGACATCGGTAAAGTAGCTTTATCAAAGTAGTTTTAATAAAAATAGCTTTTTGAAAAGTGGCTTTTGGGTTGGCGTAATAAGAAGTAGCCACTTAGCGTTTGTTTTTGGGTTGGCCAAATGAGAAGATGCCACCTAGCCCATTCATAAAGTAGCTTTTGTGTTGGCCTAATGGTGTAGCGCCACCTAGCACCTAGTAAGGACAACTCACTAGTCCTCGATTTGGCTACATGTCCGCCTTTCCTAAACACCAAACACAAGAGTCAAAGGAAATCATCGAATTTCCCTCCCTTGAGCAATAAAGTCGACCAATAGGAGAAGGAGGGAGAATGATTACACCTTGACACATGGCTGTTCCCCGGTGTTTAGGTTGGTCGGATATCAAAAAGAGCATCTAGCACCCTATGATTGTACACAAGTCGGCAGAGTAACCAAATTTTCGAACATGAGGTAAATCGATTTACATAAGTTGGTAGAGAGCAACCAATGTTTCAAACATAAAGTAAATTGAATTATAACTGTCATAAATCGATTTACATGTCTGTCGAGAGTAATCATATTTTATGTAATATCCCAAATTGTAATTAAGGGTTAATAACTTCAGAGTAATGTAATTAATGATAATTAAGCACTTTTAAAGTAAATTGTATATTGTGATGTAATATGTGTTTGATAGATGGTGATAGATGTGTTATGGTAATCAGGGGTAAAATGGTAAATTTACCGACTGATTGATCAGTTATGGGAGAGGAAACTCCTTAGTAATCAAGATCAATGGTTAGGATTGAAAGAACAAGAGGTGGAATCAAGTGTGTATGAGAGTATATGAAACCATGGGAGGAAGCTCAAGATGTTGACAAGTGGCATCTTGAGGACCATAGATGAAGTCAACATTTTCAAACTCATCCTCTCTCCCTCTCAAGTCGGCTAAGTGCATGGGGAGTGTGGAAAATATGATTTTCATCAATATCTCATTTCTCTCTCTCCATTCTCTCCATTTGGTGCAGCTGAACCAAGAAAGAGAAAGGGAAAAACTTGTTTTTGGGTGAGTAATTGTTTTTGTATGCTTAAAGCCTCTTCAATAAATTTGTTCAATAGGTTGAGAGCTTCCTTGCTATGTTTTCAGAATTGTGAAAGGTTGTGGTTTAGAGTTCTCACAAATTTGAAAGTAGGGAAAATAGAGATTTGATCTTACCAAGTTTAAGAGGTAATCATTTAGTGCATTTTGGTATGAATGTCTTGGCCATTGGTTTGGTTTTAGAAAATTCTGGATTTTGCCCTAAATTCTTGTGGTTTTGGAAGATATGAATTAAGTGATGTAATGTGGTGAAATAGATGTCAAATAATGTATAGGAGTTAATGGTTTTGGTTTGGATTTGAAAGAGGAAGTTTGGTAAATGATGGTTTTAGGAGATCTTGTAACCTAGAGCTGAGAATGTGTTGTTTGAGTAGGAATTTGATTGTTTTAGAGTTACCAATAGGTTCCTTGTGTTAAAATAAGTGAGAATGAGTTGTGGTACAAGTCTTAGGACCATTGGTAGCAAATTGGTCAATTCTGGAAAACCATATCAGTTGCTGCAATTTGGCATCTGATAGGCATCACTCGAGTGAGGGAGGATCTCACTCGAGCACGACATGAAATTCTGGGAATTTTGGTTAAGTATTTAGGTAGAAACCGCGAACACACTTTCTGACTTGTGAGTGAGATATGATCCTGCTCGAGTGCGCATGGGCATGCTCGAGTGAGGTCTTGCCTGGAAGTAGTCTGTGCTCTCGGGCAAACACTTTTGGTATTGCACTTCTTGGTACTCGAGTACATGTAAGCACATTGCTCGGGTGCAACCTCTTGTGCTCGAGTGAGTATAAGAGATATTTTGAGGATTTGCTCTCGGGCAAACACTTTCTATGTCTCACTCACTAGGACTCGAGCACAACTGGGGGCATCACTCGAGTGAGGTGGTTGTCACTCTAGTAAGGCAGCCCAAAATTGGTGTTTTGCATCAGAAAAAGGTATCTTCTGGGTAGGTTCTTCCAACCCTTTAGGGATATGTTTAGGCCTATTATAGTCACCTAAAGAGTTTAAATGATAACCAACATAAAGTATTACAAGATTTGGAAACTTGGAAAAGAGATTGACCTTTTGTCCCTATTTTGGTTATAGGATTTGATATCTGCCGTCCTCGTGAGCCCATTGAGTCAGCAAACATCAGGAAGGAACGAGGTAGTAACTTTTCTTTCATACCATATGTGATGCATTGTATGTGTGTATTATCATTGATTTGTGATAAATTCGTATGATGCGACATTGTAAATATGTGTAAGCACCGTCATTCCAATAGTCCCTGAGTAGCTAACAACAGATCGGGTAAGGGTTGTATGCCTTTCCGGCGGAGAAAGGGGATGAGGATGAGGTGTGACTTGTGATTATGTGAAAAGCCGAAAGTCTATTTGTGAAGGCCGACAGGCCATTTGTGGAAGTCGGATAGCTATATGAGCTACACGGCTATGTGTATGCACTGCCATGCCAACAGTCCCTGAGTAGCTAACAACGGTTCGGGTTAGGATGGTGTGCCTTCCCGAAGGAGAAAGGGGATGAGGGTGGAGTGTGATTTGTGTTGTTGCTGCTGTATGATGATTTGCTTACATGTTGTGTGCTTATGTGTGGCATAAATGTTTTGTTACTACTGGGATTCTCTTGAATCTCATTCTTTCCTTAAAACTAACCTTTCAGACCAGGCGAGTGGCTCTAAGGAGAAGCGCATGACTCGGAGTGGTTAGAACCCTATAGGGACATTTCCTTTTGGATACGTTGGTAAACATGTTGGACAGAGATCTTATAAATTATTTTTGGGTTGTAATTAGTAGTTGAATATAGTTGTGTACTCCCCTATATGGGAATGGTAAACCTTGGAGTGAATGTATGGACCTCGGGGGTTGTCGGGATTACTATTAGATATTCTGATATGAATGAATGTAAATTAACTGCACAGGTGATTATATTCGATAATTGAACTTGAGACCGGAATAGGAAATAAGTTTTGAAAATTTTGTAAAATTCCTACCACTTAGTGGGTGTTTTAATGAGTTTTGAACTATCCGACGGTCTCTAACCCTTTTTTACTATACGTTATCAAATCTTAATTACGCTTATTAAGGCAGGGGGTTACATTTTACAAAATATAAAGCAAATCAATTTATGTTATGAGCAAATCGATTTACCTTCTGTCTCTGTTTTATGTTCGTTACTGAAAATTTTGCAACCGATGATATTATTTTATAGTTTAAACACTATCTAGATTGATTTCATTTGTCTGACAATGTTTTTGAAGCAAAACTCAGAGATCATTTCAAGCTAATAAGCAAGATAAATCAAAAGGCAGCAAAACATGACTTTACAGAGCAGAAGGAACGTCTAAGTGAAACGGCTAGGTTTTGATTATGATACTGGTAAAAAACGACAGTGAGACACCAACAAATATATTCTATGCATTATGAATGCTTCCAATGGTCACTAATTCTAACACTATAACAGAGGAAGTAAACAACACAAAGGAACATACACTAAAACAAAGCAACAATTCTTCTTGAGCCTTACTCTGCAACTTCTGTGTATGAGTGTTATATTAATTTGTGTGCTTCATTAATTATTTATTTACTCTTCGAGAGAGATTCTTATTACAAAATCAATATCTTTTATTGAGAATACTTAAGGTTGTAGAACCTTGAGTTGAGCTTTAAATTATATCATGGAAGGGGGAGCAAGTGTCCGATAAAGGAACTTGCAATGTACTGAGGTATGAAGAACCCACTAAATCTTGGAAGTTATAGTGAAAATCTCAGAGGATTTCTGAGGACTGGACGTAGGTCAAAGTGGTTGTGACCAAACCAGTATAAATCTCGATGTACACTTAGGTGATATCTTTCTTAACTCTTAACTTTATTCTAAATTCTATAAATTGTTATTCACGACTTCAAAATATTTTTATCACCCAATACAGCCCCTCTTGGGTGAAATGCTTGCTCTAACATTTGGTATCGGAGCTAAAGTCTTCTTGTTCAGGTCCTAAGAAGGATCTGATGGCAAGCATAGGTGAAGGAATTCTTCTTAACGGAGCCTCAATCATCAAACCACCAGTTTTTAATAGAGAACACTTTTCCTTCTGGAAAGTAAAGTTTAGAGTATTCATGATAGCCACAGAATACGACCTCTTGGAGGTGATTGAAAATGGGAACTATGTTCTAGTAAAAATTGAGCTTCTGACAAAGTCTCACTTAAGTACACTGACCTCTCACTCGAGTGTGAATGGTCTCACTCGAGTACATCAGTGTATTTCAGTTTCAAGCTTTACTTCTGGATAGCACTTACACCAATATTTGAGGAAGTGAGCTTTCTCACTCGTGAGTGTTTGGTTCCTCACTCGAGTTCACTACATGTTTTCAAGTTCTTATTTCTTCTTGGGCAAACACTTGCTGTACTTCACTCACATGACTCGAGTGCCACATCAGACTTGATCTATTCATTTTGACTCTAAATGTGGAAAGTCACATATAATCGGAAAACTCTTGTCATATACATTCCAATGCAAAAAGAATCAGCTCTAAACTCATTGTATTCTACAAGTTATGATCCAAGGAGTGTCTACTGTTCCCGACAGTCTTCAAAGTTTCTGGCGTCAATTTCCAGAAGGCATATCTCTCAGCATATAACTTCAAATTTGACAAATTACCTATTCATGGAAAGGTCTTTAAGTCTAGTTTCATATGGCATTAGTTTTCTCTCAATCCAATGTATAGTTGGAGAGTTATGTCCAAAATACTGAACCTCTCTTGGAAAATAATGATGATTTGTGTGTCATCTTTCAAGATTCATATCTCTTTCATTTGAACTCTTTTGAATGTGATCTTGGTGTGTACTTTTTTTTGTTGGGAGTCTATTTTCTTATGCCATTAGTTTCAATTCAATCCGTCATGTGGTTTGAGAGATATGGAAAAAAATACCAAACCTTTATCAGCTCAACATAAAATAGAGCTGAACAGAATGCTTCCAAACTCATTCGACATTCGAGTGTTCGTCTCACACTTCGAGTGCTACAGTGCTGCACTTGCTATAGTGCCGACTGCTACAGTGCTAAACAATGCATGTCATACAATGTCACCTCAAATTTCCTTTTGACCATAGAAATCTCCAGAATTACTTCTAAAAACTTGAATCTTGATATTCCCATTAGATCTTGCAAGTTCTTCTTTCTTTAATATCTTTCTTCTCTAATTTTCTTCTTGATAATCATTCTCCATAACCCAAGTAGGTAGCTCCTTGACTATCTTTAATTTCTTTCTTCTTCTCCCTCTTGTTCATTCTCATCAATTCAATCACTTCTTTGTTCATTTCCACATATTTGATAATGTTGTCTTCTCATTCTTCCTCCATAATTCAACTTAATTAATCTACAAGATATTTCACATTAAACACAGTAATTAGTCAAATTATAAAATAAATACATTACATAAACTTTTTGCTCTTATCATTTCACATCTATATTTGACATCATCAAAACTAATCATATTTAACATTTTGGACTAAAAAGGGGGCATAAATACAAGCAAGAAAGAGGGAAAGAATAATCACATATGTTACCTTTATCCATATAAGAAAAGTTGACCAACATGTGTAAGATGGAAGAGGACTTAGTCAACAATTCAACTCAACTTTTTCAAGAATCCATAAAACCTTAATCAACACAATTTCCTTTTATTTTAAAGGAAAGCAAGAAGGAAAGAGGAAAATATCCTTTTAATTAAGCTAACCTCATATGGTCAATTAATCATACCTTGTTCAAGAAGCCACAACATGGTGACATAAGGCTTTTTCTTGGTTTCCTTGAGTGATATTTTCACCGAGTAAAAAGTGAAGGCTGAAATGGATTAAATAAAACACCCCACATCCTCTTTCACATTCATTTTGGTTGGCTAGTGGAAGAACATGAGAGAGAAGGAGAAGTCAAGAAAACTAAAGGAAACTTCTCTCTAGATTTTCACTAGTTTCCTCACATTTTTTGCTCAAATGTTCTTCATAAATGTTGTTCTCGTCATCCTAAGCTTCAGCTCTATGGTTTTTGTTTTTGAAAAGGAGGTGTCTTGAGCCATTTTTCCAAGACCCAAAGTTGTAGAATCAAGAATCAAAGCCTAAAAGAAGCAAGAGGTGAGTTAGTGCTTTGTTTTGAGCTAAGTATTGCAATGATTTGTGGAGTCTTTTGATTTCTCATTTCTACCCTAGATTTTGGTTGAATGGGTATTGTTAGGGTTTTGCTGGTTTAGTCTTGCAAATGGTTAAATATGAGGTTCAATGATGCATATGGACTAGTTTTGTGGAAAAATTTGGAAGCTTGTGGATTGTTGTTTTTCTTGGTTATTTTCGGTCAGAAAAAAAACTAAGGAAAGAAGTTTGGTTTTGATAATTTTAATGATTCCATTGGATTTAGAAGGGAAAATTGTGTGGGAGTGTTGTATAGCATATATATCATAACTAACGTGATATGTCGCAATCAATCAAACTTACAGCTAACTTTCAAAAAAGAAAATGATGGTTGGGGAAAAACATGAAGAAACAAAATAAAATAAATTCTTAGTTGTTGTTTAACAATTCTATTTCACTCCTAATATAACCAACAATTTTACATTAGCTTGTATAGTTTCAATAACTTAGTAAAAACCAAAATTATACTAGTACTAAATAAATAAGGATATTGTAACTAGAAGTTGGATATGCCAAAATCCCTCTCTTAATCTTTGGCAATCAACTTAAGAATGAAAATGAAAGTTTCCAAACAAAGCATCAAGGTTTTTATGTCAATGATTTCATTTGTCATGCTTTCAATTAAATCAATGAAATTTAAAGCACATACAAAACTAGAAGTACAAAAGCAACAATGCTTGCATCCAGCGGAAACCCCAACTTCAGAAACCTCTTATCTTACTATTAGATTTAAAACACATACAAAACCAAAAGAACAAAAGAACCTTTAGAACAAATTAAAATCATAATTTGAATTGCATGCCAATGAGATGCGAACGCTAGAGACTGGAGAAAAAGACCAACAAAGGTAGGGGAAGGGATGGAAAAGGGAGTAGGCTGGCTGAGGGAAATGATCGTGGAGGGGCCTCCGGAGGGGGAAGGGCCACAGAGGTTAGTTGGTGGAGAGCGAACGATGAGTATGATGAACAAGTGCTTGTCTGGAATAGTGATTGGAGCCTTTAAAAGTAACTTTTCAATAGTGATTTACGGTATATGAGGTGAGATGTAAGAGTTTTATCTCAATTTACGTGAAAAGTACTTATAAGCTCTTCATATGCCAATCCAAACGAAGCCAAAAATGGTAAGGGCTGGAAACAAAATAGTGATATAAATGAAATTAAAGTGGCAAAAATAATAAAATAATAAAACGTTCGAGGGAATTTAGATAGTTTTTTTACTGAAAAATACTTTGAAATCGTTACAACTTTTTAGAAAACAAAGGGTTAAGGTGCAAAAATACACATAAGCTTTTGTTAAAAGTGCATCCTGTAATATCCTGGATTGTGACCAAGGATTAGCAACTTCAAAGTAATGTAATTAATATTAATTGAGCACTTTTGAAGCATATATTGTGCATTGTGATAATCAAGGGTAAAACGGTAAATTTACCGACTAACTGGTTAGTTACCATTGAGAACACTACTTAGTAATCAAGATTAATGGCTAAGATTGAAAGACTAAGAGGTGGAGTCCTATGCATGCAAGCTTATATGAAATCATAGTAGGAAGAATAGGATGGTGCCAAGTGTCAAAATAAGGACCCTTAGATGAAAGTCAAAGTTTCAAACCATTTTCTCTTTCTCCTCTCTTCCTAGTCGGTTATGTGTGTGTGAGGCAAAGTGATCTTCTTCATCAATATCTCATTTTCTCTCTCATCCTCCTCCATTTTTTTTGCTGAACAAGCTAAGAAAAGAGAAAGGGAAAAGCTTGAGTTTTTGGTAAGTTAATGCCTTCATATGCTCAAGTGTCTTTCATTAATGTTGTTCATGAGGTTGAGGGTTATATTCCTATGGTTTCAGAATTTTGGTTGGTGAAGTTTGGGAACTTGTGGAAATTTGGAAGTTGGAGAATTGAAGAATTGGTTTTAGGAAGAAGAAGAGGTAAGAATTAGAAGCATTTTGGTATAGTTGTTGTAATCATTGGTTGAGTATTGAGAATTTATGAATTTGCCCTAATTTTGTGCAATTTTCGAATGGAATGAAATGGTTTATATGTTGTGTAAAATTTGGTCTTTTGTTGAACATTTTGGCCATTGGAATTGATTTGGGAACTTGGATTGGAAAGTGTGGTAATGTGTGAATTGTGTTGTGACATTGTGAGACATGTTGTAGTTGTTGAGCAATAGGTCAATGGGAGTTGAATTTGATCATTTTGATGATTTCAATGGTTATCTTGAGCAAAATTGTGTGAGAATGGTATTTGGGTTGGAATGGGAATCATTTGGGATCAAGTGTGAAAAATCTGGAAAATCTAGCTAATGTAAGTCTGTTCTGGACAGTCAGATGGTGTGGACGTTTTGACTGGGCAAATGATGTTGAAAAATTATGAAATTTTCCAGTCTTAAATTTCACATCTCAAGCTTCAAAATGGACATAAATTTTGTGCCATATCGCTTTTTGAGCTGGGAGTTTGAACTGTCCAAAGTTTGGCATCAAAATTGGACCCTGTTTTGGCATAACATTAGGTTTTTGGTAAATCTGGACTTTTGTGGTAATTTCTAGTTATGGCCAATATTTTTCCTTGAAAGAGGACTTAAATAGCTTTCATTGGGCTTTGGAATCACCTTATTTCGATTTTTCCTGAATTAGTTATGATTTTTGGAAGTTTAGCCAAGAAACTGGATTTTCTGGGCTGCAGCCCAAATGTTTCTGAGCCCTTCTGAACAGTTTTGGGCCGCAGCCCAAATGTTTCTGAGCGTTCCTGAACAGTTTTGGGCCACAGCCCAAATGTTTCTGGGCTGTTTTGGGCCACAGCCCAAGGATTGTGGGCCGCGGCCCACCCCCAAAAATCAGTGCTTTGCACTTTTGAAAGGTGGTTTTGGTATAATCTTTCCCAACCTTTTAGGCATATGTTTAGACATAAAATATTCACCTAAAGAGTTCAAATGATAACCAACTTAAAGTATTATAGAAAAAGAACTTGGGAAAGAGATTGATTTATTGTCCCTAATTTGGTTTATAGGATTCGACATTTGCCGTCCTCATGAGCCCACTGAGCCAGCAAACGTCAGGAAGAAACGAGGTAGTAACTTTTCTTTCGTACCATATGTGATGCATTGTATGTGTGTATTATCATTGATTTGTGATAAACTCGTATGCTGTGATATTGTGAATATGTGTAAACACCGTCATACCAATAGTCCCTGAGTAGCTAACAACAGATCGGGCAAGGGTTGTATGCCTTCCCGGCGGAGAAAGGGGATGAGGATGAGGTGTGGTATATGTGATTATGTGGGCCGAAAGGCTATTTGTGAAGGCCAACTGGCCATTTGTGAAAGCCAGATAGCTATATGAGCTATAAGGCTATGTGTATGCACTGTCACGCCAATAGTCCCTGAGTAGCTAACAACGGTTTGGGTTAGGACAGTGTGCCTTCCCGGCGGAGAAAGGGGATGAGGGTGGAGTGTGATTTGTGCTGCTGCTGCTGTATGATGATTTGCTTACATGCTGTGTACTTATGTGTGGTATAATTGTTTTGTTACTACTGGGATTCTCTTGAATCTCACTCTTTCCTTTAACTAACCTTTCAGACAGGGCGAGTGGCTCTAAGGAGAAGCGTACGACCCGGAGCGGTTAGAACCCTGTAGGGACATTTGTTTTGGATATGTTGGTTATTCATTTTGGACAGGGTTCTGTAAATTACTTTTGGATTGTAAATATTAGTGGAATACAGTCGTGTAATCCCTTATATGGGAATTAAAACCCTATAGTGAATGAATGGAACCCGGGGGTTGCCGAGATTGCTACTAGATATTCTGATATGTTTAAATGTAAATTAACTGCACAGGTGATTATATTCGATAATTGAATTTGAGATCGGAATAGGAAAGAAGTTTTGAAAATTTTGTAAAGTCCCTACTATAAAGGGAGTTTTAAATGAGTTTTGAACTATTCGACGGTCTCTAAACCAATTTAATTAAGTAATATCGAATTATAATTACGCTAATTAAGGCAGGGGGTTACACACCCAACACCAAATGCTTTTGTTTTTGGCAAAAGTGACTATGTGGTTACAATAGCAGAGCAAAAGTCTCATATTCTGTTAAAGGTAAAACATTGACCGTGAAATTGGTTGTTTTTTACTAAATAAAATGACATGTATGATAATGTGGCAATTGAATAAGGCAACTGGGTACTTAAACTGGTGATGTAATACCTCGACTTTTGAGACTTGAGCTTAGAAAATAAGCCTGAGAATAGTGGACTGCTAAGCCCTAGTTTAGCAGGATTCCAATTTGGATTGAGAAATATGAAAATGAGTTTGATGGTGATTCCAAGCGAATTACCATAATAACCAATTGATCGGTGGCCGAAGAGGAAACTCATTGATAACTCAAAGATCAATGGTTGAGATTGATTTGTGTAAAGATCAAAGGGTGGAATCATGTGTGTGTGTGTGCCTATGTGAACTCATGGAGATGAAGCAAGGTCATGACACTTGGCACAATATGGACCATAGAATTGGTCAATGTTTTAAAAAGCTTTTCTCTCTCTTTTCTCTCCCTCAAGTCGGTTTAGGTGTGTGTGGGGAGCCAAAAATCTGGTCCTCCTTCATCCCTTCTTTTTCTCTCTTCTTCCTCCATTTTCGTTGAAGCTTAGGAGGAAAGAGAAATGGAAAAGGTGAGATTTAGCTTGGTTAATGTCCTCTTTTGCTTAAATCATCTTCTATAAAGTTGTTCATAGTGATGAGAGCTTCATTGCTATGGTTTTAGATTTGTGAAAGAAGGTATTTTGAAAGCTTGAGGAAAGTTGGAAGATAAAGAATCAAGGATTTGGCTTGGGAAAGAGGAAAAGGTGAGTATTTGTACCGTTTTGATCTAAGTTTTGTGATATTTGGTTAAGTTATGTGAATTGTGGAACTTGCCTGATATTGGTATAATTGTGAAATGAATGATTTTTGTGGTTAAAATGGTGTCATAGTGTGATTTAATGCCATTAGGATTGGTTTGAACAATTGGAAGTGAAAGTGGTGGAATTGGGTAATGTGTGTGAAGAGTGTGACCAAAAAGGGGAAAATGTCTTTGTGGTGTGATTTTGATTGTTTTGAGGTTTCCAATGGGTTCCTTATATGAAATTATGTGGGAATAGCCTTGTGTAAGAATTTTAGGACCATTGGAAAACATATTAGTTAAGTGAGGGAAAATTCTGGTATATGCTGCATTATGGGTTCTGATAGATCCTCACTCGAGTGAACATGGGTCTCACTCGAGTGCAGCATAATGTTTTCCCTTTTCCCTTCTGTTTTGGTTGCACTTGTATGTGGAAGTGGTGAGAGTACATTGTTCACCCGCGAGTGATGAGGGTTAACACTCGAGTGCACCTTATGCCACTGAGTAAGCATGCATTTTGGGCACTTGGAGCCGCGTCTTGGGTTAACACTCACAGGCTTTTGTCAAGAGTGGGAATGTGCACTCGTAAGTTTCATGATTCCACTCGAGTGCTAGGGTGGGTGCTCGAGTGCACTCTTCATTCTGAGGTTTTCTATGGCTCTCTGGTAGTCACTTTCTGGAGGTTCACTCGGTAGGACTCGGGTGCTTGAGGAGGCATCACTCGAGTGTTGAGGTTATCACTCGAGTGAAAGGCATCCATCACTCAAGTAAGGTCATCTACACTCGAGTGCTACAGTCAAAAAGGGGATTTTGAGGAATCAAAAGATTGTCTTTTGTCAAGTATTTCCCAACCCTTTAGGCTTGTGTTTAGGCTTTGGGGTAGCCACCTAAAGGTATTGATGATAACCAACTCTTAAGTGTTTGAAAGTTAAGGAATTGGAAAAGGGATTAACCCTATGTCCTTGATCTTGGTTATAGGGTTTGGATGTTCACCATGATCGTGAGCAACCAGAGCTGGAGCTTACGTAGAATAAGGGTAGGAAACATATCTCTCCTGCTTGTATTTGATATTTGTGTTAGTGTGTTGGTACATGTCTTAACTTTGCATGATTATGTGTAATTTAAAACTATGTTACAATTTATGCTATGGCCATCAGTATATTGTTTGAAGCATTGAGCTTACAAATTTGTCATTCTATTAGCATGAGTTATGTGATGCAAGCATGTCATGCATTAAACATTTATCGTACATGCATATTGGTATTGTTTCCTACTGAGATTCTCTCGAATCTCAACCTCCCGTACTAACCTTTCAAACAGGGTAGTGGATCAAGGATGGAGCAGGTACCAAGGGCGACGAGGACTCCTTCAGGTTGAGATGTTGTTAGTTGGTTATCATTGTTAGTTGGGATATTTGTATTTGGATTTAGTTGTGTATATACGGATGAGGATTTGATTATGTATATGAGATAGATCAAGTAATCCCCTATTTGGAAAATTGTATATAGGCGAATGTGCCTTCTAAGGCTTTGATTAATATATGAAACCCGGGATTGGCCAAGAATTACATTGCGTACTCTGATATATTTAAATGTGATTTATCTTCGTGTAGTAATTGTATTCGAAATGTGAATGAGAGACCAGGTTATAAATGATTTTGAAATGTAATTATGAAAACCCTATCGTGAAGATAGGATTTTAAATGAATTTTGTTTATTATTGGTCTCTATTTCACTTAAATGGCGTATTTCGGATATAATTACGGTAGGGGGTTACAGGTGACAAGGCAAGGGAATTTGAAAAGAAATATTTATGGAAAATTCTAATTATAATAAGATTATAATATATTATTTTTGTAATATGGACAAAAATATCGATTTAAGGTTACAATTGATGAAAAATTGAGAAATCGATTTCTCAGGAGAGTGGAGAGGCATAGACAATAGTGAGAGAATTGATGGTATCTTCGTGAAAGGTACTAGTGAACAGAAATCTTAAAGGACAATAAGGGCGACAAGAATGAAAAACTCATTGACAATAAGGATGATACTGGGGAGGAAAAGTAGAGTTGCATGTGACTTGAGAATCTTCTTCATAGTCATTGTGCGACCTGCACTTTTGCATGCTGGGAAATCCCCAACCCCAATTCTACCCAAACCCAAAGGCTAGCAAGTGAAGCCTGTATTATTGGCTCTACTTGATTGTAAAAAATTGGTACCTAAATCCACTTAGGTCAGATTAACCATTCCAAAACTATGCAAATGGAAGGAAATAAGAAAATAAGATGAAATTAATATAAAAGGGGCTTAGTTACTTGGTATATAATCAGTAACAGAAAGTGTAGCAATTTGTATAAAACTAATTTGAAATAAACCAATGAAGCACATAAAATATATAGATGAAATTGAAATCAAGCACTCATGCAATGTGTCTACATATTTTTATACAACAAAAGGCTAAGACAAATAAAACAGAGATCTAGATTGTACTCATTATGATCTACTGAACATTGAAAGAAATCATACAATACATAGCCCCCCTTATCCCCCACCCATTTCCTCTAAAACTACTAGAAGACAAGGTTAAAACATGGACACTGTTTTACTTTAATGAAAAGGTTGAAATTTCAGGTTCATGGCTTATGAATTTTGAAGCTGAGGAATCTTGGCATATAGCTCTGCAAGGGCTTTTGCGGCTTTAGCTGTCCATAAGTCGTAAGGAAGAGGTGTGGAAATATAGTTCCAAAATAAGCTCCATCAATGTCTAGATAAAATCAAGTAAATTTGGTAACCACAGGATTAATGCCTTGCCATCAAATTGAACCTTAAGCTAAATGCGTGTGTAACCATATACATTTCAGATCTTAACTACAATAACAATGCTCTTACGATGGGAAGAGGGACTTCCACAACTTTTCCTAGAATAAACTGGCAAAGAACAATGCTCTTACAATGGCATGCTCAAAGAATTTAAAAAGCAGAGATTGAGAAGTGGATGCTGAAACTGGAATAGAAATGTTCAACACTATATATAAGGATACTGCCTTGATACTTGGACTACGGATAGTAAGTATCTTCACATCTAGAACAGTATATTTTCACAGTACTTGATCTAGGAATATCTAAACCAACTAGAAGATAGGGTTGTCCAGAGCAGTAAACTATTGAACATCTCCCAAAATCATAGTTTTTGTACTTGCCCAGCTGGGAAAAAACTTTTTTATCAGTGCCAGTTTCTTATAGTGGTAAGCCATCTAAGCGTAAATTGATTTACCACTTTTGTAATCGATTTACAAAAGTGCTAAATGGATTTAACACATTTTTTTCATTACTTTATTATAAAAGTGTTATGGGTATTTCAGGTTTTCTTTCACTTAATCAATTTACAAAAGATGGCCAAGAGCAGTTAAAAAAATTTCCAGGGCAACAATACTCCTAGGACCATACTTCTAAAGCAAATTTGCTACTTAACCCTTTAAAGTAAGATCAGAAAGAATCAGTTCCCACATATCTCACTCCACTCAAAATAAAAATGAAAGGTGGGTCAGGACATAATGTATATTTTGTCTCAATAAAAACACACATAATAATTAAAGAGACCATCACCTATCAAACTGCATTTTTTCTTAGTTATTTCCAATGCTTCATAAAGAACTTAGATGCAGTAATAATAATTCAAGGGACCATCCTCTTACCAATCTGCATTTTTTCATAAACCACAACCAAATACATTACATATCATTAACAATATTATAATTGTAACCCCTACCTTAATAGCCGAAACTATGGTTCGAAAATGCGTCATTATGTTGAATTGATAATTTAAAACTCATTAGAAGTCCTAACTTCAAGACAGGATGCAATCCTGCGTTAAAGTGGGTTTTTGCAAAAACTTTTCCAAAACCTATTTGATGCGATCTCACATTCACATTTCGAATATATTTGGCATGTACAGTTTGGTTTCATTCATACATGTTAGAGTGTAACAAAAATTCCCGACAACACTCAGGTTTCATTCATTCAGTGAAGGTTTATAGGCATATTTGCCTATTTTTCAGTTTCTCATACTGGGGATTACATAACATTATTCAATATTTATAACATGTACAATAATCCCAACAAAATATGACAACTAACTATAGCTAGGAATACGGGTCAGCCCGCGGGTTGCAAGCTGGCCTGCACTTTTGCAGGCTAGTAAAATGCCAACCCTAACCCGCAATGTGTGGGTTACGGGCCAGCCCGCGGGCCCGCATTTTTTTTTTTTTGAAAAAAAAATTCATATTTTTTAAAGAGGATTAAAAATATGAGACACATATATATGAGTAATTAAATTTACCTTCCTAGTATCAATCATTTCTTTTATAAAAATTTAAAAACATAATCTAAAATTTAAGAGATAAAGTTATCAAATTTGTTAAAGTTTGTAAACAAAACATAAAATCATCCTCAAGCAACCAAAATATAATAATTTTGTTTAAAGAAGAAGAGAAGAAGCTAAGATTTTTTTTACTTTGGATTGGGAGGTACCAAGATAAGAGTAAAAAACTTATAAGTTTTATAAAATTATTATATGTAAATAAAAAATAAAAAATTTTACGGGCCAACCCGTCAAAACCCGCGGGCTCACAGGTTGAGCCCATATTACCGGCTCTACAACTAACTACCAAAACTAAAACTCCTAGCTAAGAGCTTTAGCCGCCCTTCGTCACTTGCTTCTCCTTCAAACTGCTTGCCCTGGCTGTACGTTAGTCAATGGAAGTAACGATTCACTCATAACATGTATAATCACAAAGCATGTAAACAAATCACAAATCAGTAACACAACAATAGCATTCACAACAGCAATACAACAACGGCATTCACAACAGTGGTACAATAACAGCATTCACAACGACGGTACAACAATGGCATTCACAACAGCAGTAGTACATATGACTTTCATCACATTCAGGATAGCATTTGCCGTAATCACGGCATGACAACTCTCGTTGTATTCATAATGGCATTCTTACGATAGCTTTTGTTATATTCACACGGCATCAACACCAACAATCCAGTTCATCACAACTCAATGATAAGTCATGCATACAATACATTATATATCATATAAGAGAAAAGGTCACTACCTTGTTCTTTCTGCTTGTGCTCTAGCACCGGTCTATCACGTGCAGGGCAAATGTCAAATCTTATAAATCATAATCAAGGATTCTCTATTCCAATACTCAACTCCACATTACTTAGGGTTGGTTATCATTTGAGACCTTTAGGTGGCTACTAGAAGCCCAAACAGATGCCTAAAGGGTTGAAAAAGACTTGACCAAAGTCCATCTTTCAAAAGTTCAACAAGTAGTTTGAGGGGTTGGTCGTGGCCCATGGATGGTCAGAAAGATTTAGGCTGCGACTAAGATCTACTAGCCGTGGCCAAAATCAGGTTAGAAACTTTTGGGCCACGGCCAAGAACATGGTCAGATGCTTTTGGGCCGCAGCCAACAACTGGCCTGTTTCCTGACTGATTTTCAAACAACCATAACTTCTTGCACAAACATCAAAATGACCCAAACTTTATATCACTAAAAATCTTGCAATGTCAACTACAAATTTGGAAAATTTCATAATGTTTTGACACCATTTGTTATTTCAAAACACTATGCAAAGTTGTTCCCCTGCACAGAATTTTAACTTAACAATTTTCCAGAATTTTCAGTTTTTCACCAAGTATTTTCAAAGATCAGATTTTCACAACCAACACTACTCCCACACAGTTTTTCACAACGAATCCAATGGCAACATCAAAACACCCAAAATCACATCCTATTCACATGTTCTATTTTGGTACAACATTTCAACATAAAACCCAATTTCATCAAACCTCACATTCAAGACTCCAAACCAATTTCCATTGTCCCAATGACACAACAAAACACCATTTCCATCACAAAACACCATAAAACTCCTACAATCCTAATGTACATGAAAATCAAGGAAAATTTCATAAACCACAATACTCAACCAATAATCACAACATATATGTCAAATGGTAGCTTTTACTCAGCTCTTGCACTATCCCTTGCTTGTTCCTTGATTCTTCAACCTCCAACTTTTCTTAAGCACTCAAACACCTCCTCTTAAAAATATAAAACCATAGGAATGAAGCCCTCATCAAAGTGGTCAAGATTAAAGAAGACGTTTTTGGCATTTGAAGTCATTCACAAGGTCAAAATAGCTTACCTTCACTTGATTTCACTTTTTCTTTCCTTCCCTTGCTATGGCCAACCAAGGAGCTTGAGAGAGAGATTAAAGGATGATGATGAAGTCATATTTTTAACTCCCTCCATGCCTCTAGCCAACTTTGAAGAGAGAGGGAAGAGAAAAAGGTGAGTTTGAAACTTTGACCTTGATCCATAGTTCATGGGATGCCATGTGTCAATATCCTAAGACTTCTTCCATGAGCTTGCAACATGTGATTACTCCCTCTTGTTCTCCTTAGCAACTATTACACCACTTGATCTTTAAGTTACTAATGAGTTCCCTCTTCAGTAACTGGTTAATTGGCAGATAACTTTTCTTTTTCCCCATTTTGCCCCTAACTATAGCAGTGCTTATTGAATCCCCACTTGACACATTTTCTCATTCCATTTCGTCATTCATGCGTCCTCCCCTTCTCTTTGAATTCATTTTAAGCCTTAACAACACAATTAAGCTTAAATACAGGGTTTGGGCACATATTACTACACATTCAGGTCATAACTCACATTATATTCTCCAAAAGTGTTTGTTTAATATTAATTACATTCACTTTTGGGGTCATTAGCCCTTAATCATATTTTGGGGCATTACAACAACCCCTAACAAGAACAAGAAAAACATACATACCCCCTTTAAAAATGTTAGAACCGGCTATCACCCAAGAGGGGGGTGAATTGGGTGTATAATAAAAACTTAAGAATTTTAGATATCTTTTCGTATCTTAACGAAAGTGGTAAGTATGAAGGTTTATAAATCAACAGTTAGATTAAATAATATATACTGGAAATATAAGAGTTTAGGGAAGAGAATATGCAAACTGTGATTTATCCGGGTTCGGTCCAATCTGTGATGGTCTACGTCCAGTCCCCAGGCTCCTCCTGAGATTTTCAAATCCACTATCTTCTTGTTTAATCCGGGCACAAGAAAAGCCTTTACAATCCCACAAGTTTAGCCGGGTACTTGTGAAACCTTTTACAAATCTCTCACTGAAATACTCCCCCTTACGGCAAGTCTTACGAGCAGAGCAATTCCGAAGATCTTCCTCTCCTGCTTACTTATGCAAGTCTTACGAGCAGCAACGTTCTCTCCTGCTTACACCCCTGTAAGTCTTATGAGCAGCAACGTTCTCTACTGCTTGCACCTTGTAAGTCTTACGAGCAGAATGTCTTACGGCAATTCTCTCTACTGCTTCTCCGTAAGAAAATCAACCCTCTCAAGGTCCTTCTACCTTGAGATCAACTCAGAAATATAGATGAAAGTGTTTACAGACTCTCTTACAGAGTGGATATAATCTCACTGAAGTACAATACAAATAATCACTCTCTCAATGATAAGTAATACAGAAACTGAAAATAGAGAGTGAATGGGTAGAAGCAGAGGATTCACATTTCTATGTAGTTGTACGCTATCTCAGTTTTTCTCCGTTTTTCTCTGTTTCCTCTATCTTTCTCAGTTGCCCATCATCGTTGAATGCTTTCTCATTTATAGTTGATGAATATAATGGCCGTTGTGAGCATTCGTCCGTTGGAGTCATTTTGACCGTTGAGCATATTTGAAAACTAGCTACTGTCCGTTGTGGAGCAAAGTGGAGCGTCTCGTTTGAACAGTAGGAAGATTCATTTTGAGCTGTAATAACGTTGTGGAGCGGGATGTGTTTCAGACAATCTCTCATGGTGGGTCAGTTGCTTGTCGTGGTTGGTAGCCGCCAATCGGTGTGTAATGATGGAGTTCACCGTAGTTGACTTTTCTTTGAATCTGCAACCCGAACGTTTAATATCCTGTTTCACACTGCAAAATACTTAATCATTAATATGGTGAAGTATTAGTCATGGGTATGTTGGATCATTGGTCAAACACTGAATTTCTGGCTTCTGTGTCTCATCATGTTGAGTGAAGAATTTTCATACGTAACCTCCATTCTTGAAGATTCAACCCAAATATGTAAACTCCTGTTTTACACTTGAAATATATGTTAGATAATGTTTAGAAACAATAACAAGTGAAAACATAATGATTGTATAACGTTTAACCATGTTTGGATTGATTGCTATGAGGTTCTGTGTTTCTTCGTTGCTTCTGTCAGAGCTTCACTTCGAGTGCAATATGGCTCACTCGAGTGCAGTTCATATTTCCACGTTCTGACTTCCTCTCGGGCAAGCACTCGCAACTCTTCTCTCGTATCTGCTCGAGTGAATTCTCAACATCACTCGAGCACAAAACGTCATGCTCGAGTGCGCCTTCAGTTTTCACGTACATGCTTCTTCTCGGGTTGTCACTCGCACATCATTTTACAAGAGTGAGATTTTGTGCTCGCGAGTGATATGGTTCCTCACTCGAGCACACATACCTCTGCTCGAGTGATACGCATATTCTCAGGGAATATGCTCTCAATATCATCACTCGCATCAGATTTTCAGAGGGATAGAATTTTCACTCGCGAGTGATCTGGTCCTTCACTCGAGCACACACCTTCTGCTCGAGTGAGAAATCATCCAATGCTCGAGCATGAATCCTAGTGCTCGAGTGTTGCAACTTTCTTCACGTTTCATATGCTTCTGGACATCACTCGCACGACATTTTTCAGAGAGAAAGTTTTTGCACTCGCGGGTGATGTGGGGCCACTTTAGAAAAATTTGATTCATTTGATTCAAATGATGTATCATAAGAATGCTCCTATCATATGCATTCCAATGCAACAAGAATCAACTCCAAACTCCTTGTCTTCTGTAAGTTATGATCGAAGGAGTGTATATTTCGCTAGTCTGCACAAGCATCAACTTCCAGAAGGCATAGCTCCTAGAATATACGTTCAAATTATGTACATTACCTATCCATGGAAAGCTCTTTGAGTCTACTTTCATTTGGCACTGGTCTCGTCTCAATCCGATGTGTGGTTTGTGAGATATACTCAAAATACCGAACCTGTGTCGAAATATGACGGTGATTTCAGTTTCATTTTCGACGATTCATAACTCCTTCATTTGATCTTCTTTCAATGTGATCCTGGTGCCAAGTTTACGTGTTGGGAGTCTTCTTTCATATGCCACCGGTTTCGGGTCAATCCGACGTGTAGTTTGAGAGATATGATCAAAAGACCAGACCTCGCTCAGGCTGAACGTAAAATAGAGTAGAACAGAGTATGCACCCGTGCTCGAGTGAAATGGTCTGTGCTCGAGCATGTTCTTCCTGTGCTCGAGCATAACACCTTGTGCTCGAGCATAACTCCTCTAGAAGTGCCAAAACTCATATATAAGTCATCTTAGCTTCATATTAACATATTCCAACCATTATTTGATCATAGAAACCTCCGGTAACATTATAGAAACCTCCAATATCACATCTAACAACTTGAATCTTGATATTCATGATAGATCTACCAAGTTCTTCATTCTTCAATATCTTTATTTTTTATCTTCCTCTTGATAATCATTCTTCATAATCCGAGTAGGCAGCTCCTTGACTATCTTCAATTTCTTTTCTTCTTCTTCCTCTTGTTCATTTTCATTAATTCAATCTTCTTCATTCTTTGCTTGACTAATCTACAAAATATGTAACATTAAATATAGTAGTTAGTCAAAGAAATACATTATATGAACTTTTTGCTCTTATCACTTAATATCTATATTTGACATCATCAAAACTAATCATATCTAACATTCTCCCCCTTTTTGATGATGACAAATCTTTTAAGAAAAATATGTCTGAATGAATTGCTGAATGAATTGCAACATACATGTATAATGCAAAGTGCAACATACATATTATATATAATGCAACATACATATTTTTCTTACATTTTCTCCCCCTATTTGACATCAGCAAAAAGTTTGAAATATATAAAGAAGTAAGGCTTGTGAAGAAGTAAATAGAGTAGAAATTATTTTAATCAAAATGAATGAACCAAGAAAACAATTGACTCTCCCCTATATGAAGGAACTGAAAATAGATTTGGAGAGGTTTTCAAGAAAACTTTTGTAATCAAGATAAATGAAATATATAAAATGTATTCTTGAAAAGTAAAGAGAGAAGGTATAGAAATGCTTATGTAGATTTTGAAAATTGATGAAGCGCTCCATGAAGTCCGTTGCTTTATCCTTTGGCAATGTTAGGTCATGATGATGTGCACCACACTTCTGTTATACAACTCAATATATATTCATGTGGTTGCCAGGATTCTCCAATTGAGTTGAGCTTCTGTTTAGCATGTTCAATGCTCATTTGTATTGGCATATGTATTTGTTGTTCTGAATGTTACAGCCAATATATATTCCTTGACTGAGCGTTAAAAACATCCTCAAGGTTGATAGAGTCTTCCTGTAGTATGTTGAGGAATGCTATTGCACAAAACAAATTCTCCTGTCATAAAATTTAAATCTTTCTTTGCAAAGAGAATTGTTAGTTCAATCAAGTAACAAACTGTTCCTTTCCATATGATATATTAAAATTAAGATCATGAAAAGAACAATATAAGAATAACTCATCATCAAAACTAATCAAGACATGGTGAATTAAGAAGATTTTCTTTCACATAGAAGATGAGCTTTCAACATATAAAACACATGTGAATATGAAGCTCCCCCTTAATTGATGCATGGTTTTAAAAATTATCAGGAAAACAGTTAATAACTCTCCTGGATTTGAGAAACCATTGAAAACTTTATAGAGAAAATGATTTTGAAAGATTTAGAGAGAAATTAAATGGCAATTGCTAATCAGAGGTTTTAAGAGATACAACCTAAAATCACCTGAGTGATTACTTGAGTGATTCTACTCAATCATTACTCGATTGTATACTCAAGTGGTGCAACTCAAAGAATTTGAATTAAGCAAGAATACAATACCTCACTCGAGTAATATCGTAATCACTCGAGTCATAATCCTCTGTAGTCCATTGATACATCGTTGGCTAGTTACTGTCTGAATATATGATCTGACGATGTAATCTCTGTTGCTACTAGAAGATACCAAATTGAGCTCGGAGTAAGGCTTTATGTGCATATTGGCTTAGTATGTGCCCCTTGCTTAGCGAACATCATGGAGAACTTTTAATTTCACCATAGCACATAACACCCTTATTTTGTCATTCATCATCTCAGATAGAACTTTGAAGTTCTGGCTCACTAAGTCACACAGCTACTTCATCTTATCATTGACTGATGATCTCAACATTGTTTGTAGTAAGCTTTGTGTGAAAGAATTAAAGCTCCTCTCTCAGAAAGCCTTAGACAAGTGGACCAAAGAATGGAGACCAACTCTAGCAAAGTGTTGTCTCTCATTTATTGGCCTTGTTCACCATAGCTCTAGTGTAGGTATAGCAGATAATCCAGTGAAGATTTAGACATAGATCTAGGATAGTAGTTAAGAATCCTCATAGGCTCATCAAGCTTGATGACTCTGTGCATCTCAGCATCTTCCTCTGAACATCTCTGTTGGCTCCATATCATAGTGAAAATGTCTGATCACCTTGAAATGATAAGGAAGGTGGGTAGGCAACAAAGATTCATATTGGATAAATTTATTCTTGGCTCTGTGCTGCTTTGAAATAATCTCCGTTGGGTCTCCTAAGAAATCTTCCTTCTCTTTCTCTTTCTCTGATTGTATCACTATCTAGTTATTTGCAAGTGATGATGTGTCATTTGAGTAATATCACATATTTTGCTTCAACTCATGCTGCAACACTATCAATCATGCCTCTTCTGTTAGCCTTTGGTCCTTGTATCCAAAAGTAGAGCATTTTGGTCAACTCCTGCAAACGTATAATGATATGCTCTTTGGTACCCAACTTCTCTTGGGTCCGTACAATATTAGACATAGCAACTCTTATGCTCTTATACAATTAAGCATATGATATTTGAGCAAAGAGTACTATAAACCAACAAAGACCAAGATATATTTTTACCCACTTAAATTTAAACCATTAGATCATGAAGGGTAACGAATCAATGAATGGTGATTTTCAAAGATCAATGAAGATTTGTAAATACATTTCATAGAAAATATTTCATTGATAAGATTTTCATGCAATAGATGTAAGTTGGATCAAAGAGAGTAGAGAATCTATCCATAATGACCAACTTTTATGAAATGATAATTCATGAATGAAAACAAATTTTCAAGAATGATAATGAGATATGCAAATTGTTTCAAAATCTCAAATGTTCTTTCGAATCATAAATATGCAACATGACATTAAGATTTTGAATGCATGAAAACTCATTTATGAAGCTTGTTAAATACAAATGCTTATGCCAAAAACAATGGAAGTCATCAGTTGTAAAATATATAAATCAGAAAGCTTCACTAAGGAATTCAACAAAGATAACATGTTAATTATAAGAGTTAACATGTTGAAGAATTTTCCCAAGAACAAAAGTCATATGAAAAATGAATTAGCCAAATGGCTTATCTTGACATATATAAGCATGATGACTTTAGTATTGATCAAAATATAACCTTGCCTTTTGGAGTTGCGTCTTAAAATGGATAAATATTCAAGGCAACAAGACTTAAAGTGCAAGATTCTAGTTACTCAAAAATTGGATGAAGACAAATGGTAATGCATTTGAGCAACAATATGAATATATGAATTTATGGATGATAAAGCACATACTCATTGATCCAAATGACTAGAATTCTAGAATATTATCCCGGTAAGTTATTCCACAATAATGGTTAATGCATTAAGATTCAATGCACTAATGAACATTTATAATACTTGGAATAACGTGACCAACTAATGATTTATGCATTAGGCACAAGGCTTTCACATATAGAATTCTTTTCTAGGGAATACACTTGAAACTCATATAGATAGTTACCTTGTTAGACATAAGATCTAACTTATTACAAAATAAAAATTGAGGAGTTCAAGTAGTAACAGGTTTAAGATTAAGAAACAAATATGTGAATGATGAGGAAAACTCTAGGGATGGATTTGAAGCATTTCTGACTTTCAGTATACATAAATATTAACTTCCAATTTTGAAACCGATTTGAATGTAAACAAGATGAATTTTAAATCCAAGTAAATTTATGAAATGTGCATTTCAAATTTCCAGTGCAGAGAAAAATTATGCACAATTCTATTTCAATACATTTAGCAATCTGAAAATATTTTGAAATCCATAAATCATTGATTGCTAATGATATGTAGTAATGAGCAAGAATTTACCACTCAAATTGAGTTGGAAAGAATGAGTACGATGGTTGAGTTTTAAAATTAATGATACAGCGTACCTGGCTTGAGTGTAACTTGTAGACACCCAAGTTAATTTCCATCTTCTTGTATCTTTGTACTCAAGTTCTCCAAGATCACTTGAATAAACCATATTTTGAAGCTAGTTTATGCGCTTATACTTGAGTGTTAACATGCCTTGCACTCGAATGTTCGCTTCTAGTGTCATGCCTTTTTTTTTAAATTATTCCTGCAAAAATCATATAACCATTTTTTTTCCTTGGGTATCCAATTCTACTTGGATCCACTCATAGTTAGCTTTGAAAGAATCATAATTCAAATGCTCTAAGAATATAGTTAATTTGAAACAATTGAGCATAATGAATTAAATATGTCTTTATGCATAAACATTGTTTTCTCATGAAGTATGTATATGCATAACAAGTTAGACTAACAAACATTGCAACTCTTTATGTATGATTGTGAAAATTTATGTGCAATGCTTATATCTAAGGTAACAAGTAACAATGTATAAACCTCAATAAATATTAAAAACAACAGCATAGGAGGTTTTATCATTGTGTACCTTTGCCTTAGATATTTGGAGGATTGCTTTTGCTTACCCATTGCATCTTTCTATGATGTTGATACTTTGAATATCTTGCTTTGGGTGCTGGCAACCTTCTCTCAAAATATATAGACTCCAGGAGTCTCTTATTTGATGCTTGAGAGATCCTCCTTTTCTTGTTCTCCTCAAGATAGTTGAATGGTATTCTATGGTAGTTCATTCTTGAGGTGGAACATACTCCTTTTCTCCATTGCCTTTCTTTATGGTTAAACTTTGCAGTTCTAACAATGGGTGATTCGAGAGTTCTCCTAATTGATGTGAATCTCCATTTAGGTGCATGAGAAACTCTTGGCTTCTTTTTCATCTTCTCCTTACCCTTATGTCCATTTCTTTTCGGATCATCCTGCATACATAAAGTACTATATGGACATTTTGGTACCCACATATACTTGGGTCCTTGATTGTTAGTATTAAACCTTACATGTTTCTTCGGTACCCAAATATACTTATTTCTCACATGAGAATTTCTTCTAATATAGCATGTATGAGAAATATGACCGGATTTGCCACAATAATTGCAAATTGTATCAAGATATACATTATGGGATATCATGCAAGTATTATGTCGATCATGAGAGTAGAAATTCGAATGGATTTGATTTGAATATTCTTTCCTCCCAACAAACTTTCCAGTATATTTGAAAACATTTTTTCTTTTATCAATAGAATCAATAGTTGGTTGAGAAACAAACTTTTGTAGACTTTGAAAATCAGTTTTATGAAAATCACACAAAGAATTGGAACTTTTTACCTTAAGTTCATCTTGAGCTCCGGAGAGTGATTTTTCATGTTCATCCATACTGAGCTCCTTTCGCGAATCCTCTTCTTCTTGTCTATTCATGTTGACTGTATGGAAGTGTTCTATGATTTCTTCATCTTCATCATCAACTTCCAATTGTTCATGCACAATAGATACGTAGCGTGTAGTTTCACACGAACAGTCAACACTTTCAACTTCAACAAAATTGTTAGAAGCATAAATAGAATCAAGAGTGTCCCATATATGTTTAGCATTAGAACAAAATCTAATTTTCTCAAAATCATTTTCGGTTAAAGCACTATACAGAATTTTCATTGCTCTAATGTTCAACGAAAACATTTTCTTTTCACTTTCTGTCCAATCCTTTCTTGGTTTGAAATCAAAAACATTTGTAAAAACATTCCACATATCAAAATCAAAAGCTTTTATAAAACTAGTCATTCTAGCTTTCCAAAATCAAAAATCAATATCTTTCAAAAGAGGTGGAATTGTATAATCAAAACCTTCTGAAAATATAAAACACCCAAAATTAGCCATTGTAACTCTTGAGACTGTTAAGTCCTTTAAACAAGAGCCCGGGCTCTGATACCAAATGTTAGAACCGGCTATCACCCAAGGAGGGGGGTGAATTGGGTGTATAATAAAAACTTAAGAATTTTAGATATCTTTTCGTATCTTAACGAAAGTGGTAAGTATGAAGGTTTATAAATCAACAGTTAGATTAAATAATATATACTGGAAATATAAGAGTTTAGGGAAGAGAATATGCAAACTGTGATTTATCCTGGTTCGGTCCAATCTGTGATGGCCTACATCCAGTCCCCAGGCTCCTCCTGAGATTTTCAAATCCACTATCTTCTTGTTTAATCCGGGCACAAGAAAAGCCTTTACAATCCCACAAGTTTAGCCGGGTACTTGTGAAACCTTTTACAAATCTCTCACTGAAATACTCCCCCTTACGGCAAGTCTTACGAGCAGAGCAATTCCGAAGATCTTCCTCTCCTGCTTACTTATGCAAGTCTTACGAGCAGCAACGTTCTCTCCTGCTTACACCCCTGTAAGTCTTATGAGCAGCAACGTTCTCTACTGCTTGCACCTTGTAAGTCTTACGAGCAGAATGTCTTACGGCAATTCTCTCTACTGCTTCTCCGTAAGAAAATCAACCCTCTCAAGGTCCTTCTACCTTGAGATCAACTCAGAAATATAGATGAAAGTGTTTACAGACTCTCTTACATAGTGGATATAATCTCACTGAAGTACAATACAAATAATCACTCTCTCAATGATAAGTAATACAGAAACTGAAAATAGAGAGTGAATGGGTAGAAGCAGAGGATTCACATTTCTATGTAGTTGTACGCTATCTCAGTTTTTCTCCGTTTTTCTCTGTTTCCTCTATCTTTCTCAGTTGCCCATCATCGTTGAATGCTTTCTCATTTATAGTTGATGAATATAATGGCCGTTGTGAGCATTCGTCCGTTGGAGTCATTTTGACCGTTGAGCATATTTGAAAACTAGCTACTGTCCGTTGTGGAGCAAAGTGGAGCGTCTCGTTTGAACAGTAGGAAGATTCATTTTGAGCTGTAATAACGTTGTGGAGCGGGATGTGTTTCAAACAATCTCTCATGGTGGGTCAGTTGCTTGTCGTGGTTGGTAGCCGCCAATCGGTGTGTAATGATGGAGTTCACCGTAGTTGACTTTTCTTTGAATCTGCAACCCGAACGTTTAATATCCTGTTTCACACTGCAAAATACTTAATCATTAATATGATGAAGTATTAGTCATGGGTATGTTGGATCATTGGTCAAACACTGAATTTCTGGCTTCTGTGTCTCATCATGTTGAGTGAAGAATTTTCATACGTAACCTCCATTCTTGAAGATTCAACCCAAATATGTAAACTCCTGTTTTACACTTGAAATATATGTTAGATAATGTTTAGAAACAATAACAAGTGAAAACATAATGATTGTATAACGTTTAACCATGTTTGGATTGATTGCTATGAGGTTCTGTGTTTCTTCGTTGCTTCTGTCAGAGCTTCACTTCGAGTGCAATATGGCTCACTCGAGTGCAGTTCATATTTCCACGTTCTGACTACCTCTCGGGCAAGCACTCGCAACTCTTCTCTCGTATCTGCTTGAGTGAATTCTCAACATCACTCGAGCACAAAACGTCATGCTCGAGTGCGCCTTCAGTTTTCACGTACATGCTTCTTCTCAGGTTGTCACTCGCACATCATTTTACAAGAGTGAGATTTTGTGCTCGCGAGTGATATGGTTCCTCACTCGAGCACACATACCTCTGCTCGAGTGATACGCATATTCTCAGGGAATATGCTCTCAATATCATCACTCGCATCAGATTTTCAGAGGGATAGAATTTTCACTCGCGAGTGATCTGGTCCTTCACTCGAGCACACACCTTCTGCTCGAGTGAGAAATCATCCAATGCTCGAGCATGAATCCTAGTGCTCGAGTGTTGCAACTTTCTTCACGTTTCATATGCTTCTGGACATCACTCGCACGACATTTTTCAGAGAGAAAGTTTTTGCACTCGCGGGTGATGTGGGGCCCTTTTAGAAAAATTTGATTCATTTGATTCAAATGATGTATCATAAGAATGCTCTTATCATATGCATTCCAATGCAACAAGAATCAACTCCAAACTCCTTGTCTTCTGTAAGTTATGATCGAAGGAGTGTATATTTCGCTAGTCTGCACAAGCATCAACTTCCAGAAGGCATAGCTCCTAGAATATACGTTCAAATTATGCAAATTACCTATCCATGGAAAGCTCTTTGAGTCTACTTTCATTTGGCACTGGTCTCGTCTCAATCCGATGTGTGGTTTGTGAGATATACTCAAAATACCGAACCTGTGTCGAAATATGACGGTGATTTCAGTTTCATTTTCGACGATTCATAACTCCTTCATTTGATCTTCTTTCAATGTGATCCTGGTGTCAATTTTACGTGTTGGGAGTATTCGTTCATATGCCACCGGTTTCGGGTCAATCCGACGTGTAGTTTGAGAGATATGATCAAAAGACCAGACCTCGCTCAGGCTGAACGTAAAACAGAGTAGAACAGAGTATGCACCCGTGCTCGAGTGAAATGGTCTGTGCTCGAGCATGTTCTTCCTGTGCTCGAGCATAACACCTTGTGCTCGAGCATAACTCCTCTAGAAGTGTCAAAACTCATATATAAGTCATCTTAGCTTCATATTAACATATTCCAACCATTATTTGATCATAGAAACCTCCGGTAACATTATAGAAACCTCCAATATCACATCTAACAACTTGAATCTTGATATTCATGATAGATCTACCAAGTTCTTCATTCTTCAATATCTTTATTTTTTATCTTCCTCTTGATAATCATTCTTCATAATCCGAGTAGGCAGCTCCTTGACTATCTTCAATTTCTTTTCTTCTTCTTCCTCTTGTTCATTTTCATTAATTCAATCTTCTTCATTCTTTGCTTGACTAATCTACAAAATATGTAACATTAAATATAGTAGTTAGTCAAAGAAATACATTATATGAACTTTTTGCTCTTATCACTTAATATCTATATTTGACATCATCAAAACTAATCATATCTAACAAAAAATACATTACAGCCAACCACAACCAAGTTAGTAACAATGTTGCCAATACAAGTCTGAACTTCAACTACCCCTTCTTTACTTCACTTTCTCCAACTTCATGTCCAGCTTTCAACTTTCTCACCTCACCTTCAATGGCAACCAGCTCTTCGTACAACCTCGCACGATCATTCCCTCTTCTAAGCTGGTTGTTTTCTTCATATAACTTGTCTATGTCATTGAGTAAATCGTTGATTACTGCAGTTTCCCTTTCCCCCAACTCAACATTATGCCATTCGAAAAAACCATAGCCCCCATCCTATGAAATTTCATCACCATCCGTTACAAATAAAGAACCCAACAATCACATATCATTTGACATTTAATAAATCTTACCTGGTAGTAATTGCAACACCTATAAAACCTCCTACCTGGGTTTGCTTCTGACTATGATGTCCGCAAGTCGTTGACTTTGAAGATGAGGTAAGGAGCTTCCTCTCGATTTCTCATTTCTCATTGATCACATCTCTGCTGGACCAATTGCCCCAACTTTGCTTCTTGATTGATGACAAAAAAGGTTGGGGTGAGGTTGATGAGGGTTAAATGTTAATTCCACGCCCATTTGCTAGATCTTCAATTGTCCTTGGAGCCACATAGTTAACACCAATTTAACGGACATCATATTACTTTAACAGAATGACTTTTGCCTCACTATTGCAACCACATAGTCACTTTTGCCCCCCAAAAAAGCATTTGGTGTTGAATGCACTTTTGACAAAAGCTCATGTGTATTTTTGTACCTTAATCAGAAAACAAACTTGTATACTTTTTACTCGTATATTAGATGAATGAGCAAAATAAATTTATCAAATGTGAATACATTACACCAATAAAATTTAGCAGTTTAATAAATATATTAGATGTACTCAATTCAAGGCAAAAAAAAAAAAAACTACAAGGAAAACACATAAAGACGGTTGAATTACCAAAATTTTAATCTAAGTCACTGAATTAAAAGAATTATATATCAAGTTATGCACTTCCCAACAAATGAGCTTCCCAATATTCGAACTTATATTCTTCTCCTTATAGAGGTGAGGCCCCTCCCTTACCACCTCAACTAACAGCTTGTTGCTCTGTGTGTGTGTGTTTTTTTTTTCATACTTAAATGATTATATCCATTTTAATATATTTATTTAAAATCAAGTAATTATTTTCTTTTTTTTGGCTTGGGACTTATATAAGTAAATTTTTTGCCTTGAGTCCATTCAGGTATTCATCTTCTTCGTATAAGGTTTTTTTTTTTTTTATGCACTCATCTTATATTTTTTAGGAGGGAATTGAAATTCTTTATATTTAAGTTGTCCAACTAGGTCATTTGTCTTACTTTTTGAAATATTATCATAGTTTATGCGTCATATATATAGGGAAAATTCCAAAAAAAAAAAAAAAAACCTTTTTTTAATCAAAACGTTAAGCTTAATGCTTGAACATGTTACAACAATTCCTATGGCTCAACTAGCCAACTATCTAGCTTATCATGTTCAAGATATGAGATATAGCCATTTGGAGGTACCGCTAACAAAAGCATATCTGCACCAATCTGGTGAGCTGTCTTTGCTAAATAATCCGCACATTTCATTGCGTGTCTGGGTGCATATTTAATTTCCACCTCTATCTTCGAGTATATAATATCCCTAATGGCAGAAACCATTGATCTCAACGATTGGTCAGCTCCACAGCCTAATATAATCAGACGATATGCCTCCAATGAATCTGTACATGCCAATACTTTTTGAAAGCCATACTGGACACAGACTTGAAGGCCTGTGAGTAATGCGATTACCTCTGTCGAAGTTGAAGGACTAATGCCTATCTATTTTTGGAATCCCAGCCTCCACTCTCCATTAGCATCTCAAATTAACCCACCACATGCAGCTTGGTCTTGTTGGTTAACCGAACCATCCACATCCAGCTTAACATGTAGCTTGGTCTTGTTGGTTAATGTAGAATACGGTGTCGTTAATAAAGAGACCGGTGTTGTTATTCCGAACTGAGAGAGAAGAGCTGAATGTAGGTGCATCTTTGAGACGGAAACGAATTCCGTCGGAAATTTCTGACTGAATTGCTTTCCGTTGGAATTTCCGACCGAATTGCCTTCCGTCGGAATTCAAATTTATTTGAAACACACCAATTAGCGACGGAACAGATTCCGTCAGAAATTCGGTCGGAAAAGCTGATTCCGTGACAAATTTCATCAGAAATAGAGTATTTTTTTGTAGTGGGTTTAATAGATACTTTCAATAAATACCACCAACACACCAACACAGGCACGACAAACAAAGGGCTTCAATATTTACACAAAGAAATTAAGGTGGGGGAAACTAGAGGGCTTTGTTGCGAATTCATTGTTTTTTACAAACAATACAATAAATAATGTCAAAGAATCTTTGTACTCACCTTCTATACTCAGACTTTCACCTTCTTTCAGTTGTGGTCCTGACCCCCAAGATATTCCCGTCACATGCATGCCACTTTTGCCTTGTTAATTTAGAACCTCAATTCAAGTCGAACACGCACTCGCCCTCTTGATGTCCCTCGCTCTTCCCCTCTAGTTCTTGCTCGTGCTCGGTCTCCCTCTCCCTCTCCCTCTCAGTCAACACGATCCCTCTCTGTCGAGCTCGAGCTCGCTTTCAGACGTTTTCAAGGCACAAATATTAAGGATTCAAATGTATTCAGCCTTATTGTTTTAGGGCTTCTAATATACTTGTACATCTCAACAACCACGTGGTACTCAAGTCAAGCCCAACTTATCCATGTCAACATCCACGTAATCAGTTTTTGGTCAAACCACCCACACTAACAGTCAACGTTTCAATTCTGTCAATTCCGCCACCAGGGAGTAGGATTGCTTTGATTTAATTACGTGAGGACAGCAATTGCGCCAAGAAATACTTAAAAACAAAAATTGCAACTGTTTGACAACAACAGGGGGAATTAATTGCACTTTAACCCTTTTCTTTTACAAAGAAACATGAGAAATTTGTAAGGCTGAGCCAACAACACTGAGGCCACAGGTCCAGTTTTAGTGTTGAAATTTTGGCACTTGATTGCTCTACATTACAAACTTTATTCTCATTTCAACTTCAGCCTCGTGTGACTTCATGATAAGTTGGAAATTATTTTCCATCATCAATCCCTATTTTTGTTTCTATTTATTTCATGTTGTATCCATGTGGCCTACCCTAAACCCCCACTTAGTGAGTTACGGCTTGTTTTTGTGGCATTTCTCTTATGCTGTATAACAAACAACTTCTAAAGTACTGTTGATATTATGAAAGTATAGCACTCTTGAAGGTTATGACTGGTTTACACAACTGAAAAGCAAACAAAATTGTTAAACATTTGGCAACTATAACTACGAAATAATGGATCATATCAACCCCTCGTAGGCAACAACGTACACACAAAAACCTGGTATATATCATAAAAATCAGAAGCCCGATGACTCAACTAAGGAAGAATACGAGGCATTTTCATCCAAATCTACAAGCTTCTTGTTGCTGCTTTTACTCGATGCTTCGTCAATATTCTTGCTTACTGGCCCCACATCCAAACCTAAGAAGTCACACAACTCTAATCTTTTATGTTTTGCAGTATCCATGTCACCGTCCCAGCAAGTCTCAGAAACAACTTCAAGTGCTTTCTCCATCTTGTCTTCCCCCACAAGACTCTCATTTTGTAGGAGGACAAGATAAACTTGTTCTGCTGAAGCTTTTCGAATCTGGCTCGGCCCAAAGGAGAAAAATGGTGAGCAAGAATCTTACTATCCATCTACCCTAGCTTTCCAAACAAATCTGCTCCCAAATTCTTATTTTTCTTCATTTTTTTGTTTTTGGGAGAAGAGATAGTAATATTAATATTAATATATAACAAAGTATAATACAACAGTAGTCATCCAGGAGTAAAAAAACGCAGGCTCACATTTAAGCCCCAGATGGGAAAAAATATGACATAAAAAAAAGTTAGACATGGAAAACAATAAAACAATGAAATAATGACATCCTCTCCCTTTACACCGACAAATCAAAGAGTTTTAGTTTAGAAAACATAGGTTAGAACTTCGTACATCCTATGTGCACAGTTCACCTTGCTAAGCCCCTACAAGGATGCAATTCTCCAGAAAAAATATATTATACCCAAAAAATATATATTATTTGAAATTTTACAAGTCCAGAGATTTTTTATTGCATCATAAAAAAAAATCATGCACAAATCTTGTTATGAAACCTTATAATTTAAAAGTAAAATGTAATTTTTCCTAATTCTATAGGTTGACTATCCGTCCAATAAGATTCCTAGCATATCATTGGGTGTCTTGAATGATAGCTTTAGAGATAACTTATCCCTTCACCATCTCATCTAACCTTAACAAAAGACACATAAAAGGGCCATGCTGAATGAATGTTTGTTTGAAGATTACCTTGGGAAACCGATGACCAAGAAAGGTCAGAAGATGAGAAAAAGCCCGAGTGTTGATTGGGTCTGGCACTGAAGCTACATAACCAAGTAATGCAATACCAGCATATAACTTAGAGAAGTCCTTTGATCCCTTCAATTCAAATGCTAAGGAATCCAAAACGCCAGCACAAAAAGTTGTCCTTTGAGCCTGGAAATAAAATTTTACACTTGAATGACACCTCACCAAAAATTTGTGAAGGGAAAACATTCAATAATAAAGCACTAGCCTGGTCCTCTGCTTGAACCATGTTCGAGAATACTTGAATCTAACCAAATTAGCATTAAACCCATTTTAAGAGGATGGCATACATTACCCATAAGCATTAATGAGAAGAGGAAGGAGAAAGCAAAAAACAAAATCCCCTTAGCAATCCACCTCCCCCACAGAGCACAACTCCAGTCCCTGTCTACATAATTGATCTTTAAAAGAAGCTTTATTATTAACTAGCTTTAAGATACTTAAAATTACTGAAAACATTGGCCATACTATCCATCAATCTGTAAAATTTACTAAAGCAGGACAAGTTCATACTATTGCGCTACTTTATCTGATTAAAGAACGTTGCAATACTGATTATCATAGGGAACCAGCTTTGGACAATACAAAGTTCATTACTGACGAAAATAACATGAGATGCTGTCAACATTAGTGATTAAGACCCAGCATGTTATGAGCTTAATGTCAGTGGATTTTGTAGAAACCTTAAAGTGCCTTTGGGTTCCAGGAGATGTTTCCATCTTTCATTCTCTATTTTTCTTATCGTAAAATATAATTTCATGTGCAAGTTTTCAACATTTTTAAATAATTGTCCTGTGAATTTAAAAACATGTTTGTTTTCACTTGCAATTTAAACAACCTTAAAAAACAAAACATTTACTTATTTTTCAGTTTGACCATCAGTAGATGATCAGATTCATAAGTTTGGAGTGTCATAGGAGTGAATTTCATGAAAAATTACAAAAATTATTCCTATCAAGTGGAAACATGGAAATCCTTTAATCAGATAAAGTAGCGCAATTCATGCATGTTTTATATTTTCAATGAAAATGAAAACAGGAAAGGGAAAAGCCAAATGGATTAAAATTTTCATTTCTCTCTCTCTTCCTCACAACTTCTATTTTAATTAACGCAGAAGGTGCAACAAACACATGCAAACATGAGGGATTACTTGTTCATCAAGGGGATTCCATGGAGACAAAAGATGGACAAAGAATTTTTTAGTTCCAACTAGCATGAAAGATTGCAAACAGAAAGCCAAACTAACCTGCAAATTAAGGAATATCTTTTTGCTGAACAGGATCTCTATGGTCTGAAATACAGAAAATTATCAATATATCAGGACTTTAAAGTGAAGGTTTGAAGCGAACGCATTAATGCATTCACACATGCATTGAATAAGAACACAGAAAATACCCACTAGATAATAAATCAACAGCAAAAAGTAAGCTAAACTTTTCATTTATGCTAGTCAATATATATATATTCACAAAGCCATGCTTGCACCCCATGCAACGCACAAGACTGACATTAATTACTCAAGATTGACATAAAAATGGGTTCAGGTGAAGCCGGAATTATATAGGTTGCCTCCTTTGACAGGTTTTTGAGCAATGAACATCAAGTTACCGCAGTGGCTCAGTCCAGTTTAGAGTTTGAGTGTCAAAGTCAATTTCTATGTTCTTGCAAGTATTCTTATATACCAAGGCAAGTTAATCTTTTACTACTGGTATGTCATGTCCCCCACCCGGTTTCAAAACCATGAACTCTCTCACTGCCCTTATTCTTCTAGAATTGATGATGTGTTGTATGAATTCATGTAAAAGAATCAAGGTCGTCAATTTCTTACATGTTGCAGAAGAAAGTTAGAGTTCTGGTCCTATTAGTTTCGCAAAGGTCTGACTATAGTTATACCTTAAGCACGGTCCTCTTATCATTAACTTCATTCTAAAAATTTCAAATCCCTAAACTCACCTACAAACCAATGCCAGAACTTTAGCATCAATTTTGCAATAAACTCACCTACAAACCAATGCCAGAACTTTAGCATCAATTTTGCAATCTAAATTTTGAATTTTTGCTAGTCAATAGCAATCTACAAATATCCCAGGGTAAAAGCCACTAATTAATTCAACATTTAGGATTCTAGTGAACCATAAAAGGTCTTATCTTACTTTGATGAGCCCAACGGCCAACCCACCCAGGTGTACACAAGACGTAGGGCCAGCAACACTGGGCCCAAGTGAGGCTACGGCCCATTAGGTCCTAGTAGAGGTTTAGGGGTAGTTATCTAGGGTTGTGTGTTCGATAGAGGGCAAGAAGGATATGAGTGAATAGTAGATTGGGAGAGCCCCTAAACTCTCAAACTTCAGAGAGGATCCCATAGGTGTTTGTCGAGTCTGTTATTCCTTTTCACCGTAGCTGGAATTGGTTAGTCGATTTTCCTTATTCCCTTCACCATTTTCACTGTGGAGGTTGTACTAATCAGTTCTGGTTGTTCGGCTAATAATACAAATACCCCATTCCTTTTGATTTCTGGGTTTCCAACAAACTAGTATCAGAGCGGTTACTTTCCGGGGCATGGTAGGGACGAGAATGGAGGCCAAACTAGAGCAGGTGGAACAGATAGTTGAAGAACTTCAATGAATGAATAATGAGTCTAGAGAAAAGCGAGTGACTATCCAGTGGGTGTTAGCACAGCTGCAGGAGCAAAATGCCAGCATACTCACGGTACTGCAGAATCAAGGTCGTCAGCTGGAGGTGCTGACCCAAAGGTTGGGCACTGAGGATACCGCCGCTAACTGTGAACCAGGGGGCTCGGTAGGTGCAGGGGCTCATGAGGACGAGGGTACTAGAGAAGCAGGGTCTAGTGGCGACGGCGGGGATGAGACTAGGAAGGGGACGGAGGCTGACGGGAAAGAGACGGAAGCGTTGGGGAAGGACGGACAGAAGCATCGCAAGCTGGAGATGCCATTGTTTAAGGGGGAGGACCCGATAGGGTGGACTTGTAGAATGGAGAGATACTTTGTTGTTAGTGGGGTGGCGGAGACAGAGAAGCTGGATGTCGCCGTTGTTGCTCTAGTGAGACGAGCAGTGAGCTGGTTCTTGTGGGCCAAAATCCGGTCACCCATTCCTGACTAGAATGCCTTCAAAGCTGCCATGATCGAGAGGTTTCACTGTAGTCAGACCGGGGACAATCAGATCGCCGGATTGAAGCAGGAGGGATCGGTTGCCGATTATCGCAAGAAATTTGAACTATTGTCGTCAACACTGACAAACGTTCCAGAGGAATCATTGATGGGCATGTTTTTAAATGGCCTCAAGGACGAGGTTAAGGCTGACGTGCGACTAATGAAGCCTCGGTCCCTTAAGGAGCTCATTGACGACGCCTATCGAGTAGAGGGAAGAAACTTGACACTGAAAAGGGCTGAGGAGAAGACCCAAGGTGCTAGGTTGGGGTCACAGCTCTCTTGGGCTCTACCCAGGCCCACTTACTCCACCTTCTCGAAATTCTCAAGCCCAAGTGAAGGCAGCCCGAAATTGCAAGCTTCATCACCCACCCAACTCACCCGAGGGTACTCGTCAGAGAAGAGAGTGAAGGAGGACTCGATGGTGTCGAGTAACAAGCCCAAGCCCACCGCCATGCCGTCAAGTGGCGATGGCAGTAGTGGAAGTCGATGGACTCGACGGCTATCGGAAGCTGAGATCAATCGCTGGAGGCAACAAGGACTTTGCTTCAAGTGCGAAGAGAAGTACAGTCCGACCCACCGGTGCAAGGGGAAGCAGCTAAGGATTATGCTTTGTGAAGAAGGGGAGGATACCGAAATTGGAGAAGGTGACTTCTCAGAGTTGATGGAAGCCAAGGAAGAAAAGGAGGTAGCAGCTATGGAGCTATCCCAAGCTAACGTCGCTGGATTCACAAGTCACCGTACGATGAAAATTCTGGGTACGATGCAAGGTCAGCAGGTAGTGATCCTCATAGACAGCGGCGCCACTCATAACTTCGTAGCCTTAGGGGTGGCTGATCGGCTAAATCTCCAGGTAACTCAGACCAATCCCTATTCGGTCACTATAGGAGACCATGGTATTGAAAACCGGACCGGACCGGCCGGTTCGGACCGGAAACCGGTGAACCGGTGACTGGTCCGGTCCGGTTTGGGGTCAGAAAACCGGGGGAGGGTGAACCGGCCGAACCGGGTTGACCCGGTGAAAACCGGGGTGACCCGGTGTAACCCGGCCGGGTCACGGTTGCCCTGGTTTGGGTTTTTTTTTTTTTTTTAATTTTTTTTCATCTTCAAAACGACGCCGTTTTGCTTTTTTTTTTTTTTTTTCTGAATCTTTCTTGCTTTTCGGCTTTTCCTTATTCCTTCCCGCGGAAGCTTCATCTCTGAGACTCTGACAGAGACAGAGTTTTTTTTTTTCATTTTGAAACTTCCGTCTCCCTCCCTCTCGACTCTCCGTTTCCGTCGCCAACTCGCCATTGAAGATGAAATCGAGAACCTTGCATTGGCCATAATCTGCAAATCGACCTTCCTTTTCCGTTCCTTCTTGCGGTCAACCGGAAAGCTCAAAGCTTTAACCTTTACCGGTGATATGCTTTGTTTGTCGTGACGCCGGCACCACTCTGGGTCTCTGTTTTTCCCGTGACGCCGGCACCACTCTGGGTCTCTATTTTCGCCGTGACGCCGTCGCCGTGGGTGCTTCCCTCTCTGATGACTCTGTGACGCCGTCACGTCGTCGGTCGCTCAGGTTTGCTCTTCTACTTGAAATGTTACATTTGTGACTCTTTGATCAATTTCTCATTGCGTCTGTGATTGTGTGGTGTGTAACTCTGCTCGGTTTTAATCAATCACTTGAATAGTTTGAATGGAAATAATATATATTCATTTTCGATTCAGAGTTTGAATGGAAATATTCATGTTTTTCGCTTGCTTTTGCTGAGAATAATGGTTTAGTCACTTTAAGTGACTCTGTGATCAATGTTTCGCTTGCTTTTGCTGAGAATAATGCTGAGAAAAATTTTGTGGGCTTAAAGAATCCGCTGAGCAGATTCTGAGATTGTTTTATCCCTTTTCTCTATGATTTTTTTATCCCTTTTCAATAAAACAGAAGTATTGAGTCAATGCAGTCCACAAAATCATTGGATTTGATCATTCGATCCAATCCAGAATGCCAAAACAAGCCAATAGCATGACACCACTGTGTGCAAGGGAAATGCATATGTGTTAATGACAGGTTGGGAAGCAGAGATCTGAGTGTAGATGATGCCTAAGCTGGTTTTAATTTCTTGTTTTTGCACTCCCAACTTGTTTTTCACTTTTTCTGAGACCATTATATTATATATATATATATAACCAAAGTAGGGACGTTTGAGAGGGGCTCTCAGTTCTCACATTCTCATATATATATATATATATATATATTATTGCATGCTTTTGGCTTTGGTAGTGTGCTTGTTAATTAGCTTGGTTGGATTATATATATATATATCACTGAGCTTTTGCACAGAAGACAATTCAATGAGGGTGACCTGCAACTTTTCTATGAGTGCTTGTTAATTAGCTTGGTTTAGATTGATGATGAAGTTTCTGGTGTGCGATATATTCTGAGTTCATTTACTTTGCCTTCATTATTTTCTTGTAGCTATTTATTTATGCTCTGTTCTGAGAATTCTGGTTATGGATAATACAAATACTGAGATTCCGACCTCCACTCCTATTGAGAATGCAACCACTAATGCTACTGGTGCTACAACTAATGCTGAGTTTCCCTCGTCGGTTCATGGATCTGGAAAAACTGATCCAGCATGGGCATATTTTGCCCTTAAAAAAGAAGGGAAAGTAAACGTCTATACGTGTCTTTTTTGTACATCAAGTTATAGAGGAGGCGGAATAAATAGGATGAAGCAACACCTTGCTGGTGTTACTGGTCAAGTTGCTTCTTGCAAAAAGGTTCCTTTTGATGTACGTAATAGGATGCAAGAATCTTTAAAAGAAGGTGCAAAGAAAAAGACCTGTAAGAATATTCATGAGGACATTATTGAAGATATAGAAAGCAACAATGATCCAACTCCAATTACGACAGTCCCTGAGAGTAGTGCCAATTAGAGGAGAGTTTCTAGGAGTGTTGAGAATTATTTTCCTCCTAGGACAACCCCTGGTTCACAACCAAGCATAAAAAGTGTGTTGTCAAGTAAAGAAGCTCAACACAAAGCCAAGATGGCTATTGCTGAATGGGCTATCGCTAATTGTGTTCCATTTAATGCTTTTGATTGCCCTTTGTTTCAGAGAGCTCTTGATGCTGTTGCATCGATTGGACCTGGATTTAAAGGCCCTAATGCTTATGATTTTAGAGTTAACTTGTTGAGAGATTGGAAAAAAGAGTGCCAACTACTCATTGAGGGTTATCGAGCTAAATGGAGTGAAAGGGGTTGTACACTTATGGCAGATGGTTGGACTGATGTTAGCAACCGAACTTTGATAAATTTCTTAGTCTATTCAACACATGGCATGGTGTTTGTAAAATCAGTGGATGCTTCAGATTTAGTCAAGGATGCACAAGCTTTATTCATGTTATTTCGTGAGGTGATTGAGTGGGTTGGTCCTAAAAATATTGTTCACGTGGTAACTGACAATGCATCCAACTATGTAGCATGTGGCAAGTTGATCAAGCAAAGTTATAAAGCAATTTATTGGTCACCGTGTGCTGCCCACTGTTTAAATCTTGTGTTGAAAGATATTGCAAGCATGCATCATGTGTCTGATCTTGCGACAAAGGCATCTAAGATAACCATATTTGCTTATAATCATATGGTTTTCTTATCATGGCTAAGAAAAAGAGAGGGTTGGAAAGAAATTGTGCGTCCAGGAGCAACAAGATTTGCTACTACTTTCATTACTTTGCATAGCATTTATATGCATAAGCATGACTTGCAGGCTTTGGTTGTTGACAAACATTTTGTTGAGCACAAATTAGCAAGAAGTGAAGCTGGGAAATTGTTTAGTGCTATCATATTGGATAGTCGGTTTTGGATTGATTGCTTCCAAGTTGTGAAGATTGTGTCTCCTCTTATAAAATTATTGAGAATTGTTGACTCTGATGAAAAGCCTTCTTTGCCTTATATTTATGAAGGCATGCAAAGGGCCAAAGGTGCAATCAAGGAGATGTTTGCTAAAAGTAAGGAACTATATAAGCCGTACACAGATATTATTCAGGCTCGATGGGATAAGCATTTGAAGGGTCACCTTCATGCATCTGCATATTTGTTGAACCCCGCATTCTTGTATAGCCCTACATTTGTTCAGAAGCATAGGGTAGTGCAAGGTCTGATTGATGTGTTTGAGTCCTACTCTGGTCCAAGTCATGACTATCTTACGACGATGCAGCAACTAGTTGTTTATCGAGATCGTAAAGATTCATTTAATAAAATGTCATGTGAAAAAGCAGCCCAGAAACTAGACCCATGTAAGTAACAAAGTATACACATATAATTTTAATTGCAGTTGTATTTATAATTACTATAACATGTAATTAACACTCAACTAAATATTGCAGGTGAGTGGTGGACATTTTATGGGGGTTCGGTTCCAGAATTGCAAAAGATTGCTGTGCGTATCCTTAGCCAAACTGCTTCATCTTCTGGGTGTGAGAGAAATTGGAGTTTATTTGAGCGTATTCATACCAAAAGAAGAAACAGATTGCAACATGAAAGACTCAATGATTTGGTTTATACGAACTATAATCTACGATTAAAGAATAGGCAAGTTTTGTGTTATGGATGTTCAAATTGAATATCAATTTGATTAAATTTATGTTTTTTGTAAATTATATTTGATTACTTTGATATTCTCTGTTCCTGTAGGAGTATATTCAAGAAGAAGATTGATTATGATCCAATTGACTTTGAATCAATTGACAAAGTCGACTTTTGGGTGGTTGAAGAAGACACAACTCCTGATTTTGATGATGCAGATATAGTAAATCTTGAAAGTGCTGCTACTGCTGCTAGTAATGAAGAAATTGAACAAACATCAACTTTCACTGGGGGTTCTGAAGGTTTGTATCTTCTATTATGATTTATGATTATATTCTTGTATAAGTAAATAATTACTTATTCATTGCCACTTATATTAATTCTTGAAATATAGGTGATGCAGACATGGATATTCCTGAGCCTCCATCTTTGAATGATGTTTTTGGTTATCCTCATGCAGCTTCGCCTCCTAATCATTTAGATTTGAATACAGTCCAACAAAATTTCGAGGGCATTGATTAATAGTTTTAGTGTCCATGGATGACTATGTTACTAGACTTTGTTATTAGACTTTATATTTTGGTTTTTGTTTCACAAATAGGATTGCGGATGCTCTTTGTTTTGTTTTTGGATTTGTAAGGAGCTTTCAAAGTATTAGGTTTTGTTCTTGCTTTATATTCTCCATATTATGCATGTTGTTAATGTTGAACTTCACCTCAAGCCTATTACCTTGCTTAGAAAATGCTCTTGCACGTTTTGATGTTTTTCCAGATGATAAGGCATTTCCTTTAGTTAAAGAGGTTGCATCTTTTTCAATATCATCATCATTTAAAATCTTACATAAAACATTTTGGTTATAAAAAAATCATTGGAACAACTCTGGATACTTATTTCCCCATTATATATATATATATATATTTTATTGAGCCCGGTCTGACTCCCGGGTTGACCCCCGGGTTGACCCCGGTCTGAACCACTAACCCTTGACCCAGTGTCCTAACCGGTTCAATGACCGGTCCGGTTTTCAGTACCTTGTGGGAGACGAGCGCAAGGTAGTGATGAAGGGGGCTTGTAAGGATGTCAAATTGGAGTTACAGGGGATACGAATTACACAAACCCTTTATCCCTTTAATCTCTCTAATGTCGATGTAGTTCTAGGGATTGATTGGTTGGAGACGCTGGGAGAGACTCGAGTTAACTGGGGGCAGTTATATATGAAGATGCAACAGGACCAGAGGTGGGTATGTATAAGGGGTGAGCCAACAATGACTTGTGTTCCAGCCACCCTAAAAGCTATCACCAAGGCAATTGCTTCGGGATATATGCTGGAGGTATATACCATTGAGAGGCTAAACCACATCCCACACGAAGACAACAATGGGATACCTGGAGCAGTAAGAGAATTGCTGAGGACTTACAGCTCTGTTTGTGACCCCATTAGGGGACTTCCACCCCATCGTGCTCGAGACCATTCTATTATGGTGCAACCTGGAGCCCTACCCCCTAACGTCAGACCCTATCGATATGCACATGGGCACAAAACAAAGATAGAAAAGCTGGTCAAGGACATGATTTCAGCTAAAATCATTAGGCCAAGTAGCAGTCCCTATTCGAGTCCAATCCTTCTGGTCAAGATGAAAGATGGTAGCTGGAGATTCTGTGTAGACTATCGCGCCCTGAACAAAATCACTATTCCACATAAGTATCCTATCCTTGCCATTGATGAATTGCTAGATGAATTGGGGGGAGCCACTATTTTTTCTAAATTGGATCTTAAGGCAGGGTACCATCAAATAAGGATAAAACCTGGGGATGAGTACAAAACTGCTTTTAGAACACATGATGGCCAGTATGAATTTTTAGCTATGCCCTTCGGGCTCACTAACACCGTCTACATTTCAGTCCTTGATGAATGATATTTTCAGGGAGCATCTAAGAAAGTTTGTGTTAATATTCTTCGATGACATCCTTGTATACAGCCTAGACGAGGCTTCTCATTTGGCTCACTTGTAGACTGTGTTGCAAATTCTGCAGCAACACCAGCTAGTCATTAATCCGAAGAGGTGCAGTTTCTGTCAACCCTAGCTCGAATACTTGGGGCACATTATCTCCTCCCAAGGGATGCAAGCTGACCCAGCCAAGATTGAAGCAATGATGAAGTGGCCAAAACCCAAGGACGTGAAGAGTTTGAGAGGGTTTTTGGGTCTTACCGGCTACTACCGTAAATTCATTAAAAGACTATGGAAAAATTGCAGCTCCCCTGATGGGCCTGTTAAAAAAGAATGCATTTCAATGGGGGTCTCGGCCACAAGAGGCTTTTGAGTAGCTGAAAACCGCTATGACTTTTGCACCGATGTTATCTATGCCCGACTTCAATCTCCCTTTCGAAATTGAGGCTGATACATGTGGAACAGGGGTGGGTGCGGTAATGATGCAAAATGGGAAGCCCATAACTTATCTTAGTCAGCAGCTATTTGAAAGGGCTAAAAGAGGGTCGGTGTATGAAAATGAGCTGATGGTCATTGTGCTGGCTGTGCGGAAATGGCAGCATTACCTCTCAGCTAAGCCTTTTATTATCAGAACAGACCAGAAAGCCTTAAAACATCTACTCGAGCAGCGTATTATCACTCTGGATCAGAAGAGCTAGGTGTCTAAAATTATGGGGTGCCAGTTTAGTATCCACTACAAACCAGGGAAGGAAAACTGTGCTGCTGATGCCCTATCCCGAAGAGATAGCAATGAGGTAATACTCAATGCCTTTTCTCTCTGGCAATATGGAGGCATAAAGGAGTTTGAGGCGGAAATTGCCCAAGATGAGAAGCTTTACAGTATATGGCAGCAACTTCTAACTGGAGAAGGTGCACCAGCTGGCTATGCCATAAAGAATGGGTTCTTGCTATACCAAGGCAAGCTGGTTTTGCCTGGACAGTCACCTAAGACGACATCCCTCATCACAGAATTTCATAATTCCCAAACGGGAGGGCATTCTGGTTACTTGCGTACTTACAAAAGGCTTTCGAACGTTGTGTATTGGGAGGGAATGAAGAGGGATGTACAAGAGCGAGTGGCAAAGTGTGAAGTCTACCAACGTAACAAGTATGAGGCACTAAGTCCAGCCGGTCTCTTGCAGCCACTACCGATTCCTTCTCAAGTATGGGAGAACATGAGTATGGACTTCATTGTTCAACTGCCCAGGTCACACAGATTTGACACCATAATGGTAGTAGTGGATCAATTGACAAAATATGCTCACTTTGTGCCACTATCTCACCCTTTCACTACTAAAGAGGTAGCTGAACTGTTCATTCGAGATATTGTCAGACTGCATGGATTTCTTAAGTCCATAGTCTCGGATCGTGATCGCATCTTCATCAGCCACTTCTGGAAGGAACTGTTTACACAATTCGATACCACCCTCAAATATAGTTCTGGCTATCACCCCCAAACCGACGGCCAAACTGAGGTTGTCAATTGCACCTTGGAAACCTATTTAAGATGCTTTGTTGGAGAACATCCAAAGAAGTGGGTCAAGCTGCTGCCATGGGCTGAGTTCTGGTTCAATACCTCCTTTAATCGATCCATTAACACTACCCCTTTCAAAGCATTGTATGGTAGGGATCCCCCAACTGTTTTTATGTGGCAGGATGGCTCCTCCTTGATTGAAGAGGTAAATGCGCAACTGGAAGAGAGAAATGAGGCGTTGCAAGCCCTTAAGTCTCACCTAGAGCAAGCACAGGTGCACATGCAGCAACATGCAAATAGGAAGCAGAGGGATGTAGAATTCAAGGTTGGGGATGAGGTCTACTTGCGCATTCAGCCATTCAAACTTTGAAACTTGTCCAAGCAAAAGCATGAGAAGCTAACACCACGATACTATGGCCCTTATGGAATTATCAAAAAGATTGGGCAGGTGGCCTACAAGCTGCAATTACCGGATACCGCTAGGATACACCCCGTCTTCCACGTATCCCAACTTAAGTGGTCCCTGGGTCCCTCCACTCCTACCCAGCAACTTCCAGACTTCCTCACTGAAGACTACAAGCTGCAAGTTCAACCTCAAGATATTATCCGCCTGCGGCACATGACAGACGGCAGAATTCAGGTGCTGGTCAAGTGGCAGAATCTGTTTGATTGTGACAATACCTGGAAAGATATGATAACCCTTCAGAAACAATTTCCCCTCTTCCCCCTTGAGGACAAGGTGGCGCTTCTAGGGGAGGCAATTGATGAGCCCAACAGCCAACCCACCCAAGTGTACACAAGACGTAGGGCCAACAGCACTGGGCCCAAGTGAGGCTACGGCCCATTAGGTCCTAGTAGAGGTTTGGGGGTAGTTATCTAGGGTTGTGTGCTCGATAGAGGGCAAGAAGGATATGAGTGAATAGTAGATTGAGAGAGCCTCTGACCTCTCGAACGTCAGAGAGGATCCCATAGGTGTTTGTCGAGTCTGTTATTCCTTTTCACTATAGCTGGGATTGGTTAGTCGATTTTCCTTATTCCCTTCACCATTTTCACTGCGGAGGCTGTACTAATCAGTTCTGGTTGTTCGGCTAATAATATAAATACCCCATTCCTTTTGATTTCTGGGTTTCCAACATACTTGTATATTTTTTTGGGGACAAGATATCTAGGCTTTATCCCAGGAATATGATTTTCACTTCACAACAACCAAAAGAGTGACAATACGCCAGGCCATTGTGTAGCTTAGGAGAATAAATTTAAGCAACAAAAACGTTGATGTTGTAATTCACAGCAACTAATAGACAAATGAAGAGGAAGGCTTGATAAACAGAGACATGATGAACACTAGGTGAATAATCAAAGCTTCAATCTGCTATTCTAATATCATTGAAGAAAAGCATAAGCATACAAAACAGATGATAAATTACAAGACTTATATCCTAATTTATAGAAAAAGAAAACAAATATTATCATATTTTTTGAGTGAAAAATATTGTCATATATAAAGATAATAGTATCCATAACCATGATCATTAAACATTTAAATATAATTTTGATAGGTTTTCAATATCAACCCTCAAGCTGAAACCATACCAGCTAAAAGTCAATCACCAGAATAATTCTAATTGGCATTGCCTTGCAGCTGAATAAATTTCAAGAACAACCTGTAACTTCAGTGACTCTATGAACTCACAAGGAGCTTGCAATGAACTTGTAAAAGACTTTGAAGAACCACTATTTGCAGATGGACCAATGAACAATCACTGAGTTGTTCAATAAGCCACAACTTGTAAATAGTGCGACCTCAACCAGTCAACACATATACATTAACTAACCAATACTCGCATAAGAGCGCAATCCAACTATAATGGGCTCAAGCAACAGACAACAAATAACGAACTTTGATCAGGCCATCCAAAATTCAAATTCAACAATTAATAGAACTTTCAGACACTGAAGGACTTCTAGACCCTTACTCTCCTTGAGCAACAAATTCTCAAGATTTTTCTATTTGAAAACTTGTTGCACAGAACCAAGTTGCACAGCCACAGAGTACCGACTATCATAATTTTTGGAAACGAATGCCCAAATAGCAAGCTAAGTTCTTACTCATGAGCCAGTTCAATTGAAAGCTATATGAAAATAAATACTTGATGAAAGCTAATTACCTTCAGAGTGGGTATTATAACCCTGTCACATTTCTTGTATTGTTGAAGAACCCACAGAATGTCACCAGAAAGCATGCACTCCCTGGTTATTGACCCTTGTAGATAATCTAACAGTGCGGAGAGTGACACCCTCTTCAAAGAATCCTGTAACCCACCTATTGATATAACTAAACCTGATAGTAATTGTCTGCTATAACAACCAAATTGAAGTAACTGTACAAAACGTGGGTATGAGTAGGCGGGGACCTGCAAGGAAACAATCATTTTTCAATGAACAAAAAAGCTATTCCACCAGTCGCATGAATTTATAAAACAATCTCATCACACTAACCGCCCATTTTGCATCTGCTTCCTTGGGAACAATTTCTTCAAGCTTATCCCTAAAAGGAATATGAGGAATATAAACCATCTGGTTGTACAAAATTCTGTAAAGAACATTTGCAGCTGCTTCTCTTAGCTTATCCATCTTCTCCACAGCTTGCTTAACAATTCCTTCAATCAAACAGGTAGCAAGGTGTTCATCAAACAGTGGAAAATCTTGATTGCTCTTGACAAAGTCATTGATAAACTGCTGCTTTACGAATTCAGTAGAATTTTTTTCCGATCTTCCGCTCAAACAAGCCAAGTCTCTCTTACAGAGCATTGATGTACATTTCTCAAGTCCATCTAATGCAGCCTCACGAACCCAAGAGCCGACATCACCTCTGTTATCAACAGAATAGTCATCTAGAGCTTTAAACAAGGTCATCATCACTTCATTCTTTATCAAAAGAAACAAAGAGAAGTCCTCCTCCATGAAAGAGGTAGCAGAATCTGTTCTTCCATTAATTAATGTTTCACATACAGCTACAAGCCCTTTAACAGCATTTACACGTGCTTCAGCATCTCTATCTTCAGGTTTTTCCTACATTAAAAAATATCATTTTAACGCTCATCTAACTACCATAACGATATAATATGTAAAAACATTAGGAGTAAAAATGCACCTCAATCCTACAACAGCCACACAACTTCAAAAGCACATTTCTCCACCTACTGGCTAAAAATTTGAATGGCAAAACACCTATTGCCAGTGCGGATCCTCTTCTTGCAGCAACATTTGGATCATTTAACATATTGAGGTACTTTGATATAACATCACCCATAAGTTTATCATCCTCAAGCAGATATGCTTGGACAAAGTATTTTAGGGCCTTAACAGCAGCATTCTGTTCCCCAGAACACAATTTTGATTCAGAACGACAATACAACTTAAATGGCATATGGCAATGAAATAAAGAAAGAGGGAAATAGATATGTAGAACCCTTGTTTTAAAAGAATGAAACCTGTATCTGAGAATTAGGATGTCTCAAATTCTCATTCAGAGTGTCAAGCAAGCTTCTTTTTATCTTTTCTGATAATTTTATGTTGAATACAGAGATGCATTCAATGAAGCGAGAAACAGCTGCCCGCATTATCTCTCCTCCTTTTCCACGATAAAGTCTTGCTTTCTCAATAGATGGAACTACACCAGCAAGGGTTTTCTGCTTATCTGTCATGAAAAGTTTAAAGCATTAAGGTCTGTCAACATGTTTTGAAATTAATTACCTCACAGAATATGAACATGGAAAGAACATATGAATGTTAAAAGGCTTCCTCAATAGAGAGTAACAAATGCACCAAAACTCCATGATGAGTTTACCATGACCACTCATTCAGGAAGTCATCATTAAATGATATTTATAGATTATGATTTTGTAATCACATTTAGAAGTAGGAACCTACTTAGTCCAATACTTATATTTTGGCTATTTAATGTTGAAATGAACAAACTGCAGTCGAATTCCTCTGCTCATTATTTTATTAATTATTATGATTTTTTATTTTCTCTTTTTGGGAATCTTTGATAGAGACTAAAATAGTATGGGATGCTTAAGTCCGATATGGGAATGATAGACCTAGGGAAAATAGACTTAAAATGTGTTTGGTTTCACGTTAAAGCATATGAAATAGTTGATGAGGTGTCAAAAAGGGAAAGGGGCAATGTTAATTACCTCACAGGTGTGTGCCAAAGAGAGAAAAGATCTGTGGTTGGATATGTATATAGGGAAGAAAAGGTTCATAGGGGAATGAGGAAGTATTAGGCTTTGCATGAGGAGGGAGCCCAACTTCATCCATCACTCCCTCTATTCCCCCAACTTTCTCCTTCCACTCCCCACTTTTTACTCTACTGTTCTTTATAAGGCTCATTTACTTCCATCTCTATTTTGTTTAAATAAAACAAATATGATTTGCATCTATTAAGAATAGTTTGATCATAAGTTTAAAGAATGTGAGACCTGAGGAAAGAGAGTGATTGCATTTATTTAGAGCTAAAACAAGTTCACCGGTTGCTAATGTTGCTCCATGGCGCATGCACAGATCAGACGAAAGAGTGCAAGGAATTAACTTTTCCATGACCACACTTGCAAAATACTCAGGATCATATTTTACAAGAGATGGAAGTGCCTCTGCAGCAAGTTCTCGCAATCCTTTATCCTGAATATATAGTTTCCAAACGTATTATCCAAAAGTACCACACAAGAAAATTGAGCAATAGGAGACACTAATAACAACATGGTTCCTGGTGCTGCAGGAACAGTAAGAAGAACAATGTTGCAGCCTTACTTTGGTCCTTAGGATATACTGTTTCAACTTACAAGTCAAATTAGCAATAAACTAGTAAAAATTGCACATCAAGATATAATTCATTTTTGGCTGCTAAAAGTTAAAGAAACCACCTTTTTATTTTTTTAAGGGGGCGTGATGAGTAGGAGAATAATTCAGGTCATACGACTCCAGTCCTAAATAAAATCATATTAGCAACAAACATGCTTATAATTATAAATATTAGCAATATCATTATTAGACAAACACAACTTTGGACATCACATGCACGAACAACCAATAATTTTCATATTACAAAACCAACAAGGGGCACCCAATAGAAGAAAAAAGCCAGTTCACATACCTAGGAAAAGGAGCAACGTAATAATGAAAAATAAGGAAATTAGGATATTTCATGTCTTCAGCAAATCCTGATAAAACTTGAACTAAATAAAAGCCTAAGTATTCCTTGAATAATGCAATGCAAAGGTATCAGTAGAATATCATTTTTGGGGTTGTTTTCTTAGCCTTATTCTGTCCCAGCTTCAAGATACCGCTAATTCCTTTGCACTGCAAAGTGCAGCTCAGCAAAAGGAACAGGTCAGATTGATTTATAGCTTTTCTTAGCAAGCAAACAATATTGCAGATGTTATGTTCAAAAAGTGAGCACAATGTTTGCCAGATAAAGTTTCATTTTGTAGAAAGTGTAATTAAATACACCATCAGCACTTGATAAAGATATAGCTAAGGAAAAACTAGAGCGGGAGAGATTAAATTTGAGCATACCCAGTGACAGATTTTTCTATCAAGTAGGTCATCCACAAATGGGAAAATATATCCTTCATACTTAGCAATGAAGACAGCAACATCAAGATAAGAGTTTACTCTTGAAGCTAGTGAAAAGTAGTCTGCAGTATTAATTATGTCAATGCCATGTGGATAATTCCCTTGTCTTCCAACGTTCTCCTGAAAAGCAGCAGCTGCCGCTCTTCTGCAGTTAACCTAAGCATCATTAGCAAATCTATTTAGATGACAATTCATGCATGTAGCATTTAAAAAGAACTCATTTGATGGAAAGGGCACCTCACGGTCATAGCATGCCACTGTTAGGAGGTGGGGGGCAAGATGTTCTAAAATGTTCTTCATTTCCTCATGATAATATGCACGTCCAAATGCCCAACACACATATGCAGCAGCATCACGTACATGAGATCCAACACTATGTGGACCTCTACGAACATCATAATGTAGGGCCTGTACAGTAATTCTGTGTATTATTTCCACTGTTTCATAGCAGGTATATCTGAACCAAGCACTCAACTTCAGTTTGCATTTAGCAATGTTAATAATATTAATAAATATCAATGTCCTCTCTCAACAATGATTTATTAGAGCTTCTTTTTAGTTAATGATACAACATAAACAACAAGTAGTCTTCTCCCATTAATCATCCCAAGCTCAACAACCAACTCAATAGATAAATTATTTACTAAAGATCCCATTCAACGACATCCCTTTTAGTTAATGATATAAAAACAGATTTTCTTGAGAGGAAATGGCACCAAATTAGGGGATAGTGAATCCTCAAAGGCTCAAACTAACAAGTACTGACTCAGAACGTAAAATCATACGAAAAGTCCTAAAAAGAATTAGAGCTATTATCTTAAGACAAATGGGATTAAAGGACATGTATCACCCACTTCAAAATCCTAAACCCAGTTTCCCCTAAAAAAATAAGTATAGGAATCCAGGCATTAGACTCTAAATACTTCATATTCCATTGAAGAAAAAGAACATATACACACAAATGATAGCTACAAGCCAACCATCAGATCCTGTGAAAACAGCAACAGCCAACAGGATAAAGAAATAAAAGAGAATAAAATCAAGAAAGCTCAAGAGCAGAAAACAGGATATAAAGTTCAAATTAGAAAAATAAGATAACACAACTAAAGGCTAATAAACCTGGAAAGACATTAAGAAATATTCAGAATAACGACAATAAAAAGAAATTCCAAGTTATGGATTCTAATTGATTCATTTAATCTCCAGGAACATCAAAGTTTAGTTCCATTCACATTTTTTTCTGTTTCGCACGCCACAAAACCACTAGTTTCCAACAAAGAGCCACAGATGAGAGACCCATCCCAATGTTCATCAGATTATTCAAGTTAGCAAAGATGTCATCAATCTAGGACTATGTTCAATCTATTTTTTCATTCTTACCCCCTCATCCTGTTCCATAATGCTATGCACCATTTTCGTTTTTTTCAGGTAACATGCACGAGTTATTTTACTTGTCATCTATTCAAGCTTTTAAATCTTGGACCAGTAGGTAAAACATGACCATGTATTTCGATAAATAAAAAAATATAAGCAGCTAACGCAATTTTAAATAACAAATCAAATATCTCTGCACTTGAACATACACTTATTCAAATTGGAATACCACCTTCACAATGAAAGGAACAACTTTGGAAAGACAAGCAGGCAAGAGGAGGCCTCTACGAGCAAGTTCAGCCAAAGCTAGACAACCTCCATGCCATGAACCCTCTCCCTGGAAAAAAACAATTTACATGCAGCAATGCCTCGTCAAATTTGATAGTGACATTCAGCCAAGTGATCATAGCAACGTTGCATTCATATAGATACATGCACACAAAAGTAAATGTATGGGAACCATTTAACTACCACAACTAGCATAGGAACAGTATGCAAACGAAAGTTAACTGTCAATGCATACCTCACCAGGTGAAAACAGTTCAGAAACTGATGATAAAACCTCCTCGGCAAGGGAAGATGTCAATCGTGAAGTTATGCGGCCTATACCTTTTGCTGCAGACCAACGGACAACAGTGTCCTGAAATCCGGCAGTAATAAGTGATAAAAAACCTAATCAGACACTAAAACAGTGAAGATAAAAAACATGCTTAAGTTGCTAATAGATGCAATCCATGTGAAGCTTATAATTGTCTTTTGAAAGTCATCAGAAGATACCAAATAAAGAGAACTTATGTCTAAACCACAAATGTTGTGTTTAGATCAGTACACACCTCATATACACCAATCACCAACTTCCCATAAACCAGTAACAAGGGAGGAAAAGAAGTCGATAATAGATACAATTAAGTAACACAATTACCAGTTACTACAATAAGTTCACCATGCAGGGTTTTCACTTCTCTTGTCCAACTAAATTATTCAAATAACTAAGTCCACTGACCTAAACATATAAGATGTCAAGCAAGAGATCACTAGTTATTGCTTTAACCCTAAGTACTACGATGAAGACTAAGATAGTATAGGATGTCTAAGTTTCACATAGAGTAGTATAAAATCTCTATCAGATACTTAAGTATGGCAGTTCTCCTACCTCAATAGCTAGCTTTTGAAAGAGAATCCCCCACCTCACTAGGATGCTTATCAGCTGTATTCAAAGCTATTGGTCAACAACTCTAGAAGGGACCACCCACGGAGGATTCTAACTGGTGATAAAGTCAAGTGTCACCAAGTAAAGCGTCACGAAGCATAGCCATTGGGATCTTGTCTCTTCCAAGGTGGGCCAACTGATGTAGATTTAAGATGCCTAAGGCCCATATTGACTATTGAGTAGTATGGAATGCTACATGGGGTGTTTCAATGGATTAGCGCTCTCATCTCAATATATAACTTATGGGAAAAGGTTCCCTGCCTCACTTTCGTGCCCATCACACACCATCATGAGTAAGCTTACAAGGCTTGTGAAATTGAGAAAGTGCATTATATACATGAACTTCACCTAAAAACAAAAAATTTCTTTGAACTACAACATAACAATTTTAAAACAAGAAATAAGGACCAAACCACAACATCCATGCCGATTGTACTCTAGCATGATTCACAGTGTTAACCCTAAAAGATGAGGTAGCTAAGCAAGGGGCTAAGAATCATTTTGATAACTCGAGCACGAGCTTCAATAAGCAAATCACTGGAGATAGAAACTAGAAACACTGCCCGTCATTCCTCTATCATCCTAATCTTTTCAAGATTATTGATTTGTCGACATAATATCAGAAGTAGTTAGAACTTGCAGCCCTCACTGTCCTTAATAGATAAATTTTAGCAACAGTTATGTTGGGCTTGTGCTTTATCCACGTCAAGCTCAAAAGAACAAACTGTTTGGAGATCAATGGCAGATAAACTGCAAAGATGCAAGTGTCTTTGTGGGAATTCAGAATCTCTGATATCTTATTATAGAATACCGTGTACAGGGAGTTGAAAAATACAAACGTGGAAATCCCACATAATCTGCTGGAAATAAATGACAAACAAAATTATCCTAATCCGATGAAATCTGGGATATAACTTAGGAAAATCAGTTAAAGTAAACTACATTAAATGACAGCTACTAGGGCTTATAAAGAGGCCCATTATTCTAACCAACAATTTTCAGTTTTTCATATGTCAACCATGTTCATGGATGGCACCAGTTCATATGTTGAGATTTATATATGGAATTCAAAAAATACATCCACGATGTATAAAAACAATACCATTGATATCGTTAATCCAACTTCCAATAACTTACATGGTTTAGACAAACTATTTTCCAAAAGTCTTACTTTCAAACAAATCAACATTGGCTTACTTCTAGACATCACTGGACTTTCCCCCATCTTAGTAATTTCTAGTATGAAAGAGGAAAACAAAATTATTAATAAGATTCTCACCCTTCGGACATACCATATCCCTCAAACCAGATAGCAACATCTCAATGATCTCCTCAACAATTTCTGGCACGTCCATATCTTCTTCATCTTGGGCCACATCTATAACTTGGGACAAGTTAGAGGAGCCATCATTCACAACATAACTGCCCTGATCAATTTGACCGGTTTTATTCAAAGCAACATTTAGAGAGGTGCTTCTTCCCTGCATGTTAGGCATACAATCAAGGCTAGAAAATGGTGCCAATCGAGTAGCTTCTAGCAAAGTTGCCAGTACAAGCATGAAATGGACTAGAACTTATTTTTAAGAAAAACATAATAAATAATATTAAAATACCAAAAGCTATATTTGAAAGAGAAAATAAAGAAATCGTCAGAGGAGTTGAAACCATCAAAACAGGTATAATAAGAGTAAAAGCTGCAAAAAAATATTAATGAGACCATTTCCTTTTGTTGGAGGTTCATGCAACTTCATTCTAATAATTTAAATATTTAAATGTTAAACAACAGTTAATTAGGTCTGTTTGTGTATGCTCGTTTGGATAGCGAGTCTTCAAAAGCAGCTTTTCAATCATAATTTACGGTATACGAGGTAATTATGTGACAGGAGTGTTGTCTCGACTTACGTGTATAAGCACTTATAAACCTTTTAAAAGCTCATTCAAACAAGCTTTATATTACTATTTTTAACATGAAAAAAAGGCAATTCATTCCTAGTAGCTTCATTTTTAATGGGACAAATCTAAGATCTAAGTATCAACCTCATAAAGTCCTATTCCAAATAGCAAATTTGTTAGAATCCATAGCAAGATATAGAATTTGAGTTTTAAATCAGGAGAATTGGCATTTTGACGTGATGTTACAAGTACTATGTGCTCTCCAACATCATGAGCTATCTTTTGTGGCAAGCTCTCCCAAAGTTTCCCATCATAATCCCCATTTTAAACATCCATTTACATAACTACATATAGCCGATAAGATATGAGATCACGTCAAAGATTACAAAAGAAAAAGACTGACCACATAACGCCATGAGGGCAAACGATGAGGAAGGGCAGTAAGCCCAATTCGCTGAGTTAGCTTCATCAGATACTTGCGAAGCAAAGGACTTCGTGATGCAGTTGAGGACTTGTATAGTGTCAAAGTGTCATTCCAAACAACAGGAATTACATCAAGCAAGAGTTTACGACTTCCAGTCTGCATACAAAAATATGCTATAAGAGGTGGAAGAGATGAAGATGACAGAGCAATTTTCCAAATGACCGCTTTCATAAAACAAAACTAAATGTCCTAGATAGCCAATATTTCTATTGATTAGTGCATATCATGAAACTTTTCTCCACATCCTTACCCAAACGACAGCAAAACAATTTGTGTGAATATTTATTATGAAAACAGTGAACATATTTGCATTCGAGGGTGTAAATGAAAATAACATAAACAGAACCTTAAAAATGGCAGCCAAAGATTCAACAGCACCAAGTAACTGGAAATGATGAAGAACATCCTCTGTGACAGAAGACAAGACTTGATGCGTCCACTCAACAAACCTGAAGACATCAGAAAACTTAGTTTATGTAGAAACTGATATGATTTTTCACTCTATTATTATTTGACCAGCAAGGGAAACGGTCTTTGCTTTCCAACCGGAGAGCTTGTTCTGTATCTTTTCCTCTATGCACTTATAAGTATCCTTGGTAACACTTGTGAAGTAGTGGAACACCAAGGAACTTGCCAAGATGGTCAGTGCGTTGAAATCCCAGGCTTTTACATATGAAAAACAGTTAATATCATGATTAGTAAAGAAAAAAGTTCTATATACCTCATAAAAGCCTTGGTCATATCTGGACGTGTTAGAAGCCTAGAGAGCACTAATCCAGCAATAGTGCGCATAGGCCCTGCAGTTGAGAGGTAATCCTTACAAAATCCTAAGATTCTTGACACAAGAGGGGTGAGCTCAAGATCGTTGAGGTTGGTATTGTTGGCAATACTAGTGTCCACAGTGGACATGTCAAAAGGCACTAATACAAGTATATAAAGCCACAACAGCATCACACATTTAGCTTCCATCTCTCCTGTGCTTTCCTGCCTCAATGATGTTGCTGAACTCGTGTGATGACACTTCTCCAACAGAGATACAGCAAGTTCTAGATCAGAAACTTGATGTGGCAAAAACTTGATCACAGTCTTATATCCACAAACTGTAACTAACGAATAGATAATGATGCATATTGGCTTGATTATTTCAAGAATTTCATCTGAATTTACACCAAGTTCAATTGTTTTAGAACGAACAATGTACATCAACGGGGAAACTATGCTTTCCAGGTAAGGTTCTAGAAGCTGACCCTGCTCCTGATACTTGTCCAACTGCACATAGAAAGAACGACTTTCTCAAAATATGAAGCACGCATTTCAAAAACAAAATAGTGTATCGGCCACAAATCCGAGACCCAAAAGCTCATAATCATCAGAAACAAGCTTAGTGTTTCCCTCGTCACATTTAATTAATAAACACAATACCACGAACAAAAGTAAAATAAAATAAAGTGCATAAGGAGAGGAGAGTAGGAGTACAATGGATCGGATTCTGTGAACTGAAGATGGATCAGAGACACGGCCATTTGAAACAATGGCGTCGAGAAGGGACTTGACTAGGTTCCATTCTTGAAGGAAGTACTTCTGCAGCACTCTCTCCTTGGAATCATACTCATCCTCTTCTTGATTTACCATAAAAGCAGGTTCGTCCTCTTTCTTCATTGTCTCTTCTTCCGCTATTGCCGCCATGAACTTGATTCAGTTCCCGCTTGCGTCGATGAAACGAAGCTTCCCAGAATCAAAGATCTGTACAGGATTCCGGAGACTCAAATTTGAAAACTTTTTATTTATTTGGGACAGGAAATAGCGGAAAGTTTCAATTACTCCCATTTTTTTTTTTTTTTTGAATACCTTGCGCCCGAATTAATGGGAAAATTCCAAAAAACAACACTCAAAGTATACAAAGGACAAATCAGTACAACTAAATTCAGAAAAAACAAATCAGGCGGGTGTCAGAAAAATGAGGAATCTGTCCTTTTGAAATTTCGGCCAAATTACGAAAATGCCCTTCAGCCCTCAGTCGCAATAACAACATCGGAGTTGTTAATGGCGAATCATGAGGTGTTAATGGCGATGTGAGTGTTGTTATTGGCCCTGAAACTTGTTAAGTGTTGAAAAAAGAAATTAAAGTTGTTAATATCGAATCCAGAGTTGTTAATGGCGAGATATGTGTTGTTATTGGTCCTGAAATTTGTTAATTGTAAAAGAAGAATTGCAGTTGTTAATACCGAATCCGAAGGTGTTAATTCCGATGATCATGTTGTTATTCTGAAGTGTGCATAAAGGGCATTTTCGTAATTTGGCCGAAATTTTAAAAGGACAGATTCCTCCTTTTTCTGACACCCGCCTGATTTGTCTTTTCTGAATTTCGTTGTACTGATTTGTCCTTTGTATATTTTGATTGTAGTTTTTTGGAATTTTCCCCGAATTAATTTTGAAGTTGTAACTACAATCCTAAAATATAAAATATTTAGGGTGTGTTTAGTTTGAATGGAGTTAAATTATCATTTTAGGTTGAAGGTATTTAAATATTAGGCAGCAACCCAAAATTTAAAAAAAAATGGGAGAGTAAATTTTGAGAGCAAATCTAAAATTTAAAAGAATAAAAGAGTGAATTTTGGATTTCTCCAATCCAAAATTATAATTTATCCCTCTCCTCCCCTCAAACCAAACACACCTTTAAGGTTCAATTTCACCCTCTGACTAAGGGTGTGTTTGATTTGAGGGAAGGGTGTATTATCTTATTTGGTTTATTAGCGAGGAAAGAAAAGACGATAATAACTAATTGATTATTCTATCCTTACATGTTACTTTATGGTTTTATAATCATAGATTGTTTAAATTAATTTATACTTGGATTTAAATTAAATTATTACATTAATATTGTAATATGGGTATAAAAATGATATTTTTATCAATAGCTAATATAATAAATATTTTTAAAATACTAAATTAACAATTTTTTTTCTTTTATCCATAAACATCTTCACTTTACCCATTGATTCATTACTTTTTTGGTAGAAGTGTTCAATTTTTTATTATTTAAACTCTATTCATTAAAATTTTGCATCTGTTCATTCTTAAATCTAATTCGTCAATGTAATGAAGTGAACAAGTTTTATTTTGAACATAAAAAATTGTAAAAATCAATAATGCTAAAAAGCTATGTTTTTTTTTGTAAAGTGATGACAAAATATTCAATAGTCTACCTATGAATAAGTGATTAGAACATGCTCAAATATCTATTTTGAGCATGTAACAAAATATTTAAAAGTGTACATACCAACAAGTCATCACTACATATTCAAATATCTATTTTAAGCATGTAATAAAATATTCAAAAGTGATAACTAATACTCAAAAGCTCTATTTTTTGAGCATCAACCAAAATATATATAAGTCATCACTACCTAATTAAAGTGAATTATAGAACATGTTCATAATAACTTGTTTCCTGGCTGAAGGTGGACATTGAATCGTTGTCCTAAGCTTCATGCAAAAATATGACATTTAGTTAGTGAACATACAACATGGGAAGTGTTGCATGTTGATATCAAAATTCTGACCAACCATATGAAAGCTCAAGGTTCACAATTGTGTTTTAGTTTCTTCGACTCTGCATGCATCTAAGGTTCAAAAACAACAACAGGAGATAGCATGTTTCACCTGCTCCAGTTGAAAGACACTTTGCTATCCCAGACTCCCTAGATCAAGTAGTGAAACTTCTTTCACACCAAAAAAGAATCCATCTCTACCATAATGATCAAAACATATAAATAGCATATCACAAGTTGGCACTCATGTCATGTAGAGCATAAAATTGATAACTAAATTACAGGTGTTGGTATCAAATTCCACAAAAATTTCAACAAAAGCTTGGCTCTTGCTTTGTATTAATAGATTCAAATAATGCTAATTGAATAAAGACTTTTCAAAGTTTGACCCAGCAATAAGCATATAAAAAGCTAAATATAGGGAGGGGAAGTGAAAAAACTATTCTTGATCACCTCGCACCACGGTTCGTCATCCATAATAATATGGCGGAAGACATAAATATAGTGTATACAGTTCTCAAAAAAGAGATGGCGCCCTCAAAAGACTTACCAAGTAGGTTCCATCTTTGATAAGTTGTCTTATTTGATTGCACAACGAATGATGAAGATATGAATTATTGGGATTAGGATTACTTAACAGATTAGAAAGTGCAGTAATGCAAAAGGATTATATGGAATTGATTCCTTTGAGAATTATGTCCCACTAAACTTCCCTACATCACTCACAGGATTAATCAAACCAAACAGAGCATGCCTTCAAATTAAGGAAGTGGGGATTATTCTAGAATCAAATTAGACATGGCCTAGATGGATTAATAGAAAACATACTAGTTTTTATGATAAACTCGCATTAGCAGGAGTCTAGCCATTAAGAGTACGAAACTTATACAAAGATTTAAAAACCAGAATACATACTTATTCAAGGGGCAAACTATGTACCCCGACACTTCAATTTCTTGAAAGAAAAACAGACCCAACACACCAAAAAGGGACCAACGAAGGCACTTCAACACAATGCTTAACTTATTTAAATTAAATAAGTTAAGGTCAGGCACAGGAATTTCGCCAGATGACATGAATCGCATCAACATCACTTATTTTAATAAAAAATGAAGTTTGGAAATTAAAGCAACATGAATTAATCTTTACTCATACATTTCCATTATCTAAAACTTTACATTACCAAACTAATTTTTGAAAATAAGCATATATATAGTAGAGTTTGTGTAGTCTTTTTCTATATTTACAAACCTAATCTTTAACCATGAACCACCATCAACCTGCCAACATAAAAGCCACTTTCCCCAATCATTGAAACAGGGATTTCCAAGGTGCATAGTAGAGATTTTTATTAGCTTTCAAGCATTTTAACATTACCACATCAATCTCATGGACAATGGAAGGCTGATGACTGGGAAGGTTGGATGGTGATGGTATGCAACGACCAGAGACACAACAAACCAACGCCGCGTACGAACCCAAAATGCCTACCAAGCACTAGAAACACTGAGCCAGGAACTACACCAAATCTATTCTATTCTTCTTCTATGCTTCCTGCATGATTCAACCTGTACAAGCAATAGATACAAAAATGCAGTTTAATATCTAAAAAGCAAGTATATAAATGAATAAAAAGAGCTTAAAACAATTGGCCATGCAAATTAATAATAAACACAGGTGAAAGTAGAATGCAATAAAATTGATGTCACCAAAGAATCAAGTCCTTGTTTTGGGTTGTATACATTTTGCTTAGCAAATCTAGGGTCAATAACATAGAAAATCCCATCAAATTTTAAAGAAGCCTCAACAATATTAGTTGTCACAACCACTTTTCTCTTCCCAGGAGGTGTAAGATCAAATATCCTAGATTGCATTTCACTAGGAAGAGCACTATAAACAGGTAGAATAATCAACTCAAGAACATTCTCACCTAATCCTGTCATTCTCTTATAAAGAGATTGACAAGTAAAATCAATTTCCTCTTGACCAATCAAGAAGAAAATGATGTCTCCTTTTGGTTCTATCAAATGAATTTGTAGGACAATGATTAATTCTTGTACATTGAAGAGATAATTAGATATGTTGCACATCAACTTACATCATTACATAAAAATATGAAGCTTCCATATGATTAGCAAGCTACACAATCCTATATTGTTAATTCTTTCAAAATATGCATATAGTGAACAAGTGATTATCAAAAATCATTGCTCAATTAGCAAGATATTGTAGCATCAAAAATCTCCAAAAGGTTATCAAACTATATTACTAACATCAAAAGTCTACAAATGGTTAGCAAACTAAATCACTGTAAGTCCTTCACAATATCCATAAGTAAGTCCTTGCGGGCAAGAATGGGGCATTCAACAAATGTCCTCAGTAGGTCACTATCACTTATAAGAACTCTATAAATCTTGGTGACAGTGGTTGTTGAGAAGCCATAATCTTGAATCAGTTTCCAGATTTCTTCCCCAGACAATTAAGGAAGCTTTCTTGATATTTCTCTAGCTATTTGAATTCTTTCTCTAGTTATTTCATTTGCTTCTTTCATTGCTTCATTTCCAGCAATCATGGCATGATTTTCAACGTTAATGGCCTATGCAAATTCATACATGACATCCTTAAGCTCAGTCAAGTCATAAACTTTCTCTTTATTGGAATTCACTTTTTGCTTCTTTCTTGAGGAACAACTTGCAACTCCAATTGAGTTCTCTTGAGTGGTGCTATTATCAAGAGCTTCAAAATTGTCTACATTTATATCATGCTAGGAACCAACATTATTAGTGTTGTTGGCTACATCAAAAAAGTCTGCCTCATTGAGTATGTGACGCCTCTTTCGCATCTCACCAAGTGTACGGGTGCCCTCCCCTGGAGCTCTGTCTTTACCATATAAAAGCAACATTTTGTCATAGTTTGGGTAAGGGACATTTTTTCAATTTGCAGCTTGTGGCTTGGACTTCAAAAAGAAAAATTTAAACAATAGTTAAGTGCATTAATCACATAAGGTTGTCACATAACTAAAAAAAATGCTATTGCAAAATTATCCTTGTTATAGAAGGTTTAAGTGCAAATTGGAGAAATTCTCCTTGTCACATTTTGAATTCTCCTTGTAACAAAAGGTTTAAGTGCAAGTGAATTATTATGACAACCTAAAATTGGAAATAGAATTGCAGAATTCAAAATGTAACAGAAGCCAGCAAATGGAATTGCAAATAGAATTAACATTGCTTATGAAATAACAAAGTGATAACAGGGCCTATTGCAGAATTGGAATACGCAAAAGGAAAATGCACGATAATAGGGCCTATTGCAGAATTGCAAAATGGAAAATTTGAGATACTAAAGTCTGAATTCGAAATAGCAAATGGAAAATGCACAACAACTGCACAACAGGGCCTATTGCAGAATTTCAAAATGGGACAGCAAGAGGGCCTATTGCAGAATTGGAAATAACAAAATTGCAAAATTGGAAATGTAACAAAATTGCAATTAAGGAAATGTGACATAATTTCGTATGCATTATATATAAATATTGGAGAATTGCAAAACTGGACACAACAAGGCCTATTGCAAAATTGGAAATAACAGAATTGCAAAATTGGAAATGTAATAGAATTGAAATTCAGGAAATGTAACATAATTAATGTTGGAAATTGTGCCTTGAGGGCCAATCATTGTACTTTGAACATTATTATTTTAATGAAATTTTTCCATTCTGTTATCATATTATTTGCATGTTAACTGTGATAATTGTATCCTTGGATAATTCATAAAGATTGTCCTAAAATGTCTCTGGTCGGTCATCTATGCGGTAGCAGAGATGAAACAAGACCTGTATGACTTTGATAAGATATGGAGATACGAATCAAAGTCTTAGGCACTTGTAAGAGTACAAGGTGCTGGACCGACCCACTATGAGAAAGCTACATGGATCAAGTCATAAGCTTTTCTCATGTATAACCACGTCACAATGCCCTTAGACCTGAGGTCATCATTGATTCCTACATGAGAGTTGCTAAGCTTTGAACTAGTTAAAAGTCACTTTTGACCGGGTGATAATAAAGGCTACGATCGGGCTTAGTGGTTTTTCATGCAGAGGAATATGAATGATCAAGATGGAATTTGTCCCTCACATTAGTAGAGAAATATTACTGGGCCCCTCGATGAGTGAGTCTGAGAAATGTATGGCCATACTATGATGAAAGGAGTTTCTGTCTCTGTTATTAGGCTACTCAGAAATCGAGAAAGTAATGGTCAGGAACAAGAGGATGACATTATCCATGCCTTATCCTTGATCGACATATCGTGTGACAAAAGGGACGTGATATGGTTGTATGACAGGTTGCATCGTGATAACGATCCTCATATGAATTGGGTAGTCCTAATGTCTTGCTAGAGGCCGCTTGCGACTTTTGGGTTAGTATAGTTATTGGCCCACTGCCAACTTCATATGGGCCTACAGGGTCGCACACAAGAATGACCCAACACGAGATAATGTTTAATTTAGGGTGAATGAATTTTATATTTATATATATATATAATATAAAATTCATTAATAATATTATATAGATATATATATTTTCGAAATATATATCTTATATATATATATATATATATATATTATATGATATTATTATATTTAATAATATTTTATAGATATATATATTTTCGAAATATATATCTTATATATATATATATATGTATATATATATATTATATGATATTATTATATTGTGTTAGTTTTAAATTTAATTTATTAAGATATATTAAATTTAATAACTAACATGATAGAGATATAGTATCTCAGATTTAATTTATGTAGATAAATTAAATCTAATGGCTCTTTATTTGGATTAAATAAATAGGTTAAATTAAAACTGTTAGACAGATTTAATTTAAACTGAATTTATTTAATTAGCTCATCAAGATAATTAATTGTTAATTAATTTCGAAATTAATGATGATTAATTTTGAAATTTGAAAATAGCCCTCATAGGTTATAAACTTGATAGAGCAGATATATTCATACGCACATGAGAATTGAGAGCCGCAAGTGAAACCCTAGGAGACAAGAGAGTCACTAGCACATAGTCTCAGTTTGAGAGCATTCGTGTGGATACCGGTAGAGGGAGCTGACCTGACTTGTTAGCTCCTAGAGATCGTGAAAACTCTGAATCATCAAAAAGGTATGAATCCTTCCAACTTGGTTGGAAGCGCTGTTGATAGATCCTCGATTAGGATCGGTGAAAATTTTTAAAATTCTCCCGTTGTGCCTACCGATCCTAACAATTAATGGAAAATACTGACCTCTATAAGTTGGTCCCAAACTTCATCCTCAGCCTCCCATGTATGTGATGATGCATTCCAACCAAACCCACTCAATCCATTTTTAAAAATATCAAAAACTTCAGAGAATTTTTTTTCAAAGCTTTCCACCTGTTCTTAATTCTTTCTTTGTCCATTTCAATTCAAGCAAGGCACTCATCTCTTTCACAATATTATCATCTGATGTGTAATTGAACTGTCCATTAAGCTTGTTGCCACATTTATATTATTCCCAGAAAGCATTAACAAAGGAGTTATCCATAGCCTTTGTCCAATTCAAACATGGCTTCTGATTGGTTGATTTTGGCTGCATACTATTAAAAAAGTATTAAAAGTAAAGTTCATACTTGAAATAACAATACATAAATATCAAAACTTGAAATAACAATACATAAAGATCCAAACTTCAAATAACAATACATAAAGATCCAAACTTCCAACTTCAAACTTATTTGATTCCATGACATACTAAAACACATGAGCACTTAAAATTGAAATAAACTTGGAAAAATTTCATCACAGAATAAACTTCAATGTCTCATTATCCTATTTTGATAATCTATTCATATCTCATTTACTATAGAGTAACCTCCCTAACTGTAATTATATCCGAAATATGTGATTAAAATTAATTAGAGACCAACGGTATTCAAACTCATTTAAAATCTCATCTTCCCGATAGGGTTTTCACAAATACCTTTCAAAATCCAATTCCTCGGGTCTCAGATTCACGCTTTGAATACAATTACTTCGCAGATAAATCACATTCATTATATATCAAAGTGCACAACATAATTCCCGACAAACCCTGGGTTCATACCTTTATTAAAAGGGTATACAAAATTCGATTCAAAAGATTACAAAATCTCATCTCGAATTTATAACCATATACTCAACCGAATCATATACAGTCATCCCAACTCATATTTATAACCAACTTCCAATTCTCATCTCGAATGAGTCATAGCCACTCCCTCCACAAGCCACTTACCATGTCTAAATTGTTGGTAGGGGAGGGTGAGATTCAAGAGAATCTCAATAGGAAACATATACCATAATGCATGCATGATAGATCTATGTGTATGACATGTTAGCTTTAACTAGATGTATGCCCCATAATGATATTTCTCATTCTCAATGTTTCATGTAACAAAACTATGGCCACAACAAAACAGAAACAAGGCTTCTTTTATTCAAATATGCTCTACACAATCAAGTAAAAACAATCACATACATCACTACACAAGCAAAAATATCAAATATATGCAAGTAAGGTAAGTCTCCTACAATTCCAAATGTACCATTTAGACACTTACATAGTGTTTCTAGGGGTTAGATGAGGCTGTATTGAAAAATTACTAAAATGCCCCCAGGGACCCAGCCTGGCCACGCCATACCCGATTCGGCTGTACTTTTTCCGAAATTCTATCCTGAGCTATCCTGACATATTTTTATCTAGGAATCCATTTCTTGACTCAGAATTATTAAATTTATTGTAAAATTATAAATTTACCCTTGGCAGCCCTACTTTAAGGGTTTTAGGGGCATTTTCATAATTATGTTTTTTCGGCGTTTTCCAAAAAAGTGACCAACTGTAACCCTACCTAATTTTTGCTCCTGAACTCAATGGAATTATGAAATCATTGAAAATCCAACTCTAACCCCTCTAAACTAGCCTTGGCCAAAATTCTCAGTTACCCGAGGAAAATTGGGGTTTTTCGATTTCGGCTGCGTAAACACGTTCCTTTCTACTCCTAACCACTTTATTGACTATTCCATTAGGTTACAACTACCATTTTGTACCAATTTAGGCAGAATAACAACCCCACACACCCATTTTCCATTTTTGAAACCAATGACAATCCGACGAAATTTCACTGATTAAATTGTCCACAACAGCCAGAACAGTCAATATACAAGAATTTGGAAGCTACCTCAAGCTCCCACTAGCTTTTCCTTGTATTGGTTGAAACCCTAGCTATTTTAACACCAAAGGAGGAGCTTCCAAACCTTAAAGGACATAAAGGAGTAGTTTAGGATCAGAGTTATACACGTTAGGAGCTAGATCGTCGGAGAAATCGGCTTACCTTGCAAGTTCTCTTCTCCTTTCTCTCTCTAGAAATCTCAAACATTTTTTCTCTAGTTCAGCTGAATAAACCAACGGTTTTGAAGCTTGGAGGAAGAAGATGATATGTTATATTAGCCTTATGTCATTATTCCCTTATGATGATGTCATAATTCCAAAATTGACATTTTCGGATTTTCTGGCAGATTTTTGCCCAATCTTTGAAAAATTATAACTAATTCTAGAAAAATAAAAATGAGGTGATCACAAAGCCAAATAAAAGCTATTTAAGTCCTCTTTATAGAAAAAATATGGACCATTACTAGAAATCACCACAAAAATACAGATTTGCACAAAACTCAGCACTGCTCCAAAATAGAGTCCAGTTTTGATCCCAAATTTTGGAAAATCATAACTCCCAGCACACAAAACGAAATGATATGAATTATATGTCCATTTTGAAGTTTGGTATGTGAACTTTAAGACTGGAAAGTTTCAGAATTTTTTGACACCATTTGCCCATTCAAAACGTCTACACAAACAAACTGCCCAACACAGAGTTTTAAAGGACAGAATTCTAATTTTTGCACAATTGTTTCCAATGATTCCAATTTCACAACAAACACTCTCCCTACACAAATTTTCACAAGGAAGCCATTGGAATCACTAAAACAACCAAATTCTCATCACATCCACACATATTCAATTTTGAACCACAACGCACACAACCACCAAATTGCCCAACTTTCCATTTCACCATAAACATAATTACTTTCTCCAAAATTCACCATTTTACTATCTTTAATACCCCTAAGATATAAGAATCATTAGGGAATAAATTTGGGCTCCTGCTAAATCGAGGCTTAGTAGTCCACTTATTTTAGGCTTATTTTCTAGCCTCAAATCTCAAAATTCGGGATATTACATATAGTCTTCCTAATTACTTGTTCCCTAGCAGCCTCGTCATTGTCACTGTGTTGATCATGACTATTATCAGCAAACTCTAATTGAGTTGCGAGCTCACGATCTACTTCTTCCATGAGATCCTTGTTAGGGTCAACGCTCATCAAGTAGTTATGAAGAATGCAACATGCTCTAATAATAAATGTTTGAGCTTTTACTCCGTACGTAGGCTCAGATGAATTGGCTAAAATGTCAAATCTTTTTTTCAAAACACAAAAAATTCTTTCAATCACATTACGTAGTGATGAATACCTCAAATTGAAAAATTCTTTATAGTTTTGGGGGGATTTCTTTCTGAATATTTCTTCAAGTGATAACGGACTCCTCTATAAGGTGTAATCAATCCACTAGTTAGCATGAAGCCAACATCCACAAGGCAATACTTACCTTCAGGAATTATGAGCTTATCTTCTCGTGCCAATGTATTTTTAATAATCCTAGAATCAGATGTCGTGCCTTTCCATCCAGTGAGCATATAAGTAATTTTAAATCAAACGAGCAAGCTGCTAACACATTTTGTGTGGGGAAGTCTTTCCTACCACGATATCAAGGAGCATCCTCACCAGATACTTTCACACGTATATGTGTTCCATCAATGGCACCAACATAATACTTAAAAAAGGGGTAAAACCTATTATTTGCATGAATTTTAGGAGGGACTGTTGTCCCATCAGGTTGTACAACAAACTTATTTCTTACTTCAGTGATAGCTCTTAATACATTATGAAGATGACAACTAATTGTCTCACTAGATCTTCGAAAGAAGAAATTTACCACACGATTTTTTGCTCTATAGGATAATATGTAAAGAGTTTTTGCCACTTATTCTTCTACAGTAGACTATCTTATGGCTTTTAACCCCCTCTCTTTCTAGCAAAGCACATAATGTTAGGAAAGCTCTAGGACTCATACGGATAATATTGCGGATCCTTTCATTAGTACTTATTTGACTCATTATTTCTTCACACACCCTTTCCCTTTCAAAACTCATGCTATAAGTTATTCTTCTTTTATGGCTCCTTCGAATAACTAGGTAGACAAAGACACACTTGAGTAGTGCTATAGCTTTTTGACGCAAATCTAGCCATCGACGATGCAAGACTAAATTGTTTTGTAATGCTGACTCCATCTAACTTACCAAGCCAACATGCACCCAATTAATACTAGACCACTTGAGACATATCAAACAGCTCCAAAAAGTTAAAGTTTAGTAAGAACTATGACTTATAATATGCTAGTGTCTAATTATGGACTTGAATATAAAAATGATAAAGTGAAAAATAAAGGAAGCATATATGCTACTGCTTTTTTTATGGTCTGCAAAAAAAGCAAACAATACATATTGAAAAAGGAAGCATATGTGCTGCTGCTTTTTTCACACACAAACACACTGTTATACGACATTGAACATGCAGGGTGGCAACTTTTATTGGATTAATTAAATGAATATTTTGGAAATTATTTAAAAAGACAATAGTATAATGACAATTGGCATGAATCTTAAAAACAGAACTGTATTTATACACCTGAAGACAAAAAAATAGTTTTAAAATTCTATTTCAGACACTTACAAGAAATGGAGGAAAAGAAAAGCGAACCATCATGAAAACATGCCCGACTTTGTAATGCACACGCTTAAGTGGGTGATAACCATGACCAGACTGAACCAGAATTTCTAATGTAATCATCTTCCATAAAACTTTCAAGGCTAGCTAGTAAGGGAAATGATGCATATGGAAACTTGAAAGATCATTAAATTAACTTGGGAATAGAATTGGCTCAATTTCACCCTCTATCAAGGGAAGGGATAGAAGCCTTGATATTCTAATGATTAAACAAATTGTAGGCACAAAGAAAACCCTCCAAACTCACCAAAGGTACGTTCAGCTTCAAGAGTGAACAAATCAGGAATCTCCAACTAATGCTACAAAATTAATTTAAATACATAGACAAAACAGTTCAGAAACAACTCAATGTCAGCTAGTGCCATTTTAAGGAACTATTTATTTCAAACTATAACATGTTCTGTAAAAACTCAAGCAAGGATTTTATGTTAAACAATAAATAATATTTGCATCATTCCACTTTCAACAAATTCACAGCATTATCAAGATAGTAAACTTACAAGTTGAAATCAACCTATCCTAGCTACAACATACAAAGCAGTGGGAATCTATAGGATGCCAAATAAACACCTTCCATATGTGAAGTTAAGTTAGTCGACATAAAAATGAGTGAAAGCTTTTTTTACAGTAAAAATGCAGGGTGGTAGCTTTTATTTTTATATAAATATCATCACATGAAATAAGCTTATTTGAACGAAGGAGCAACCAACAGATCAGGCGCGCGGCGAAGGCGGCGGCTTGTGGAGGAGGGACCCGAGACGACGTTGAAGGAGCAGATTAGCGAGGAGTCCAATCGATCTACATGGCAAGCGGATCGATAACGACCTTCAACGACCAATGATAGTAGCTACAGAGGCAGTCGGCGACGACGACAGTTAGAGGAGAGGCCGGAGACGACGCTCAATTGCAGAGCATGCGAAGTAGGTAAGGGAAAATACGATTTTGAGTGAGAGAAAAAGGAAGAAAAAAATGGAATGACGGGGGGGGGGGGGCAAAGGGTTTTCACAGGCGAGGGCAGTGGTGGAATATTGAAAAATTGCCTCGGGCAATTTAGTCATAGCTGGATACAAATATTCTTTCCCCTACAAAAAAAACCCCAATTTTGAAGGTTTTGTAAAGTGGAGGAGGTTACCACTAGAGGACAGAAAAAACTCCCACGCCTCACGTCCCTTCCTTCCAACCAAACACCTATTTTTAATTTCCAATCCTGCCCCAACCTAACCTAACCTAATAAAACCTTCAACCAAACACAACCAAAGGGTGTGTTTGGCTTGAGGGGAGGGGTGGTAAATTACAATTTTGGATGGAAAAAACCCAAAACTTATCCTCTCATTCTTTTAAATTTTGGATTCCCACCCAAAATTTACCCTTTTATTCCTTTTAAATTTTGAGTTCTTAACTAAAATTTAAATACCTTCAACCCAAAAAGATATTTTAACCCCCTTTCCACCCCTCCCCTCAAACCATTTGGTCTCAAACCATTTGGTTTGAGGGGAGGGGATGGGAGGGGTCTTCATTCCCTCATTTGATTTGAATTTTTGGGTGGGATGGAAGTCCAAATTTTACCTCTCATTCCCTTTTCTCCCTTTATTTTTTGTTTTCATTACAAAGGATCTCCTTTCTTTCCCTCCCCTCTAACAAACTAAATAAGGTAACATGCCTCCTTATCTCCCCGTCCTCCCCCTCCCTTCAAACCAAATAAGCCCTAAGAGCCTGCTCGGTTTGAAGGGAGGGGATGGAAGGAAATGGTAAGGGGTTACCTTGTTTGGTTTGGTTGAAGAGGAAGGAATGAGAGTGATGTTTAATGAACATTTGTTTGGTTTAAGAAGAGAAGAGGGGAGATAATGACTAATTTATCTTTTTTACTCTTATGTGTTATATTTTATTTTTTAAATGTAGAAACTATATAAATTAGTTTGCACCTTAATTCAAATTACATCATTTATGAAAATTCACTCTTATCTCAACTAATTGTTATTATGTATATAAAACCTGATAAGATGATATTTTTTTTTATCTCTTATTGATATGATAATATACTTTCAAAAATCAAATTAGCAAATTTTATGTTTGAATAATAAAGCTTAACTTTATCAATGGATTTATTATTTTTAGGCTTCATTAGTAAAATTGTTCAGCAAATGGTTTAGTTATTGTGCATAGTGTGCCTATGAACAGATATAAACCAATTTCGCCTTTCCTTGTGTTTCCTTTTTAAATAATTGTGTGACTCTGAATAATGGAAATTGATGAACATGTTGCGGTACCAACAAAGAGATCACAAAAAACCAAGGTATTAAAACCCGGACCGGGTATTGAACCGGTCGGGGTACTGGGTTAAGGGTCAGTGGGTCATACCGGGACCAAACCGGAGCTAAACCGGTACCAAACAGGTGAGAAATTGAAAATTTTAGACTTATAGTATAAAATTCTAAAGGAAAAAAAATTTAAATAAGCAACCCGGACCGGACCGGGAACCGGACCGGACCGGTTTACCGGCCGGTTCCCGGGCTGGACCGGCCGGTCCGGTCCGGGTTAATGAACACTGCAAAAAACACATAATAGGCCATATTATTATTATTATTATTACTATTATATAGAAGGAATGATCCACTTAACGCTTTAAGACTCCCTCCAAAAACACAGAATAGGCACACCAAGGCTCGCATGTCACCCAGTCGTATACCTTGGAATATGACTGTCGTACACGTGGACATGTGCATGGGCTACAACTCATAGAGATTTATGGTGCCTATTTGCTAATCCGGAGGAGTTTCAAGTTTAGTTGGTTCTCTATTTATGGGGTTTATTTCATGGTCGAAGTCAGAGAGGTTGGGCCGATTTGTGAATTTTGATGGGTTTCAAAGGCACTGTGATGTAGGGATGAGGAGCAATCTAGAGGTAAGGACTAAATCTCGACCTTTTCTTCATGGTTTCACTGAAAATATTTGGTTGGGGACAAATTGGGCTGAAGGGAATATCAAAAAATACAAGGGATAGATTGGTTACAAAATTTGGTTCCCCTCCCAAAAAACCTCAATTTAGAGGGGACCAAAATGAAGGGAGAGAGGGGCAGATTTTTGCTCCCCTCCCTTCCAAAATTTCAAACTAAATGAGGAGAGGGCTCATTTTTTGTCCGCTCCCCTCCAACTAAACAGGCCCTAAGAGAATTATAAATGCACCCTTCGCATATGTGCATTTTTTTGGTAAATTTACACATAAGCATTTTATTCTAACAAGAAGGGCAGGTAATCATTGAAATTGTGACCTAATTCATTGACCATAAGGAATAAGCTTGGGAACTGAGTAGAATGGAGCAAGGAGATTTGTGAGATAAGTGCAAATGAAAAAAGGTGGGCTTCATTTAATCCTTAAGAAAGGGTACATTTCACAATGTTATATTTAAATTTAGCTTGGAAAGCAAAGCCTTATTCCTCATTTGGTACATTGGAATTAGGCTATAAGAAGTGGAACCTTAAAATTGGATTGTTATGTAGGTTATAATACACTTCTATGATAGAAACTCACTTCCATCAAAATGATGGAAGTCACTTCCTTGGGTAGACGCACGAAAGTGGGGTGGGTTCCATGGAAATGAAAATTTTTGACCATTATACCCTCATGTATTTTACCAATTGACGACTTTGCCCACATGACCCTATTTCATCTTTCTCCACTCCCCAACTCAACAGCCCCCCTCCTCTCTTACAATGATAGCGAGCTCCCTCCCTCTCTTACACCAATGGCAAGTATAGTGACAGTGAGGTACAGTAACAATGAGGTACAACAAAGGCAAGGCACAACAACAACGAGCGACAGTAAGGCACATGGTTCTGGTACTTCGATTTGGGTCTTGGGATGTTGTGTATTGCTTTGAGTCACTATGATGCTGTGTAAGTCACTCGAGTGATCTTTTTAAACTTAGTCTTAGAAAAACTTTATCACTTGAACATATCAATGTGGTGTACAATAAGTGATGTGAATTGAATACATCACTCGAGTGATCAACTTTGAAACTCTTTTCAGAAAACTAATCATTAGCTAGTTCGCTATGGTTAAGTGAAAGTGAAGTCAATTTTAGTAAATCACTCAAGTGGTCACTGAGTGATCAACTTTGAAATTCTTTTTCATAAATGATCACTGGCTACTTTCACTATGGTGAACTGAAAGTGGTAAGATTTAGAATACATCATTCAAGTGATCTTTTTAAAAATGTATTTCATGGATAAGATCACTATCAAAAGACACCATGGTGAAGTGGAAGTGATTAGGAATTTATGCATAACTCGAATAATCTTCAATGAAGATACTTGATCACTTCTAGTGGCTATTATGGTGAGAGTCTTTTTCAAAATATGTCACTCGAGTAATCAATTACAAAATTTACAAGTAGCTTGTTTTCAACTAGTGAAGTGACAGTGGCAGAGTTTGAACACATCACTTAAGTGATCATTCAGGTGATTCATCACTATATGCTTTAAGACATTTTCTTAAGTTGTAAACCAGTGTAACTCCTACGAATCACTTTCTTTAAGGTTTGTTATTATAAAAACATAGGATTTAACAAGGGTTCCATACATTGATGAATTCTCACTATGTGATATTTACATACAAGGAACCCTCACTCAGAGATTGAATTAAAATTTGAACACATATTTGACATGAATACATACTACTAGAGAGCATGATTTAGAAAACCAAGATTTTGAATGAAAAAGGGTTTATGGTATTTGATGGGGGTGTTCGGATGACTTTTTGTCAAAAAAAACACTTTTCCATTGTTATTCGAACACACGTTGAGGGTATTTTGGAATCTTCACAACAATTATGTGGGCCCCAACATAGAAATTAACAGCAGTTAAGTTGCTTTAACGGTTTTAGCATTTTTAGTGCATGTTTGGGAGAGCTTATATTTGGGAAATAAGCCCTTATTACGTAAGCTGAGAAAAAACTCCTCTCACATACTTACCTTGTATACCGTGAATCACGAATTATAAGCAATTATTACCCAAAAATAAGCTCTTCCAAACACACACTTACTCTGGATTTAAAAGTTGATAGTATTTTTACACTTTCAAAAAAGTATATGATTTTAGATGCACTTTGAGTTAAAGTTTATAGATAATTTTACAATTAAATAACTAAATTTTATTGCTGTAACGTTTTATTATTTTATTATTTTTGCTACTTCAATTTCATTTGTACGCTTTCGATCAAAAAAAATTTCATTTGGATCGCTATTTTGTTTTCCGCAGTCTTTGTTCGTCGTCCTGGTCGTCCCCTCTCCGCCGACCAACCTCCGTGGCCCTTCCCCCTTGGAGGCCCCTCCGCGATCATTCCCCTCAGCCGGCCTACCCCCTTTGCCGTCCCCTCCCCGCCCTTTGTCGATCTTTTTCTTCAGTCTCCAGCGTTCGCATCTCATTGGTATGCAATTCGGATTGTGATTTTAATTTGTTCTAAAGGTCCCTTTATTCTTTTGCTTTTGTATGTGTTTTAAATCTAACAGTAAGAGAAGGGGTTTCGGGAGTTGGGGTTTCTGCTGGATGCAAGCATTGTTGCTTCTGTACTTGTGGCTTTGTATGTGCTTTAAATTTCAATGATTCAATTGAAAGCATGACAAATGAAATCATTGACGTCAAAACCTTGATACTTTGTTTGGCAACTTTCATTTTCATTCTTAAGTTTATTGTAAAAGATTAACAGAGGGATTTTGGCATATCCAACTTCTAGCAACAGTATCCTTGTTTATTTAGTACTAGTATAATTTTGGTTTTTACTGAGTTATTGAAACTATGCAAGCTCATGTAAATTTTTTGGTTATATTAGGGGTGAAATAGAATTGTTAAACGGCCACTAAGAATTTATTTTCTTTTGTTTCTTCATGTATTCCACAACCATCATTTTCCTATTTGAAAGATTGCTGTAAGTTTGATTGATTGTGACACAGCACGTTAGTTATGATATATGTGCTGTACAATATTCATGACAAATATTTGACCCTGTGCTAAGTTTTACCTAAACATTAATCTGGAGTTTTAGCTAAGAATTTGATGAACAAAGCAACCTAATTATGTGCTCTTTGTATATTATGCAATTTCAGAAATTTGCTTTTCAAGATGGCTAAGGACCAACCAGTATCTGTGAAAGATGCAGTTTTCAAATTGCAACTATTCCTTCTCGAAGGCATTCAAAATGAAGACCAGTTGTTTGCAGCTGGATCTTTGATGTCAAGGAGCGATTTCGAAGATGTGGTAACTGAACGATACATCACAAACATTTGTGGTTATCCACTTTGTTCTAATCCTTTGCCATTTGAATCTGATCGTCCTCGGAAGGGTAGATATCGGATTTCTTTAAAGGAGCATAAGGTTTACGATCTACAGGAGACATACAAGTATTGTTCTTCCAGTTGTGTTGTTAATAGTAAATCTTTTGCCAGGAGCTTGCAAGACAAGAGGTGCTCAGTTTTAAACCCAAAGAAACTTAATGAAATTCTTAGGTTGTTTGGGAATATGGATGTGGGTCCGGACAAAAAAGTTGGAAAGCCTGAAGAATTAGGTCTGTCTGGCTTGACAATTCAGGAGAAAACAGAAACTAGCACTGGGGATGTGTCTTTGGAGCAGTGGATTGGTCCATCAAATGCTATTGAGGGTTATGTCCCAAAACAAAGAGATAGTGATTCTAAGGGTTCCTCTCGGATGAATATTAAAAATGGTGAGAATTTCATGGCATTTTTTGTTCTTTCTAGATGCATAATTAGTCATATGCATATGCTTTTTCTTGCTAGTGTCTTACATGTACTCTGTCCAATTTTAGGCGTATGGGTGAATATACAACTTTGGAGCTGGGGATCTAATTGTTGCTATGTTTATGAAGTGGATGAATAAAATCACTAGTATCTATTTTGGTTTATGAGAAAGTGAGCTTTGATTGTGCATTGCAGGGTCTAAAGCTAGCCATGGCAAGTTAAGCAGTGGTAAAAATTTGATTATCAATGAGATGGACTTCACCAGCACGATAATTACTCAAGATGAGTATAATGTATCAAAGTTGCCATTTGATCAAAAAGAGACAAATTCAAATTTTAAAATTAGGACATTAGAAATGAATCACCAAAATCTAGAAAATCAATTAGAAAATCTGAAATCTTCATCTCATACTTTGAATATTAATTCTGAGAGTAACTTGGAGCAGTCAATAGGAGTCAGTGATGAACTTGTCAGGGACGGTGATCACAAAATTCAGGAGCTGTCCTCATCATTTAAAAGTGGTCTTAATATAAGTATGTCAGGTGTAGAGAAGGGACCAAATGCCAAGGAAATCAACGTATCATCTGAAATAATGCCCATATCTTCTGTTGAACAATTAGGCAAAACTGGTGTTAAGAACTATGATGCCGCATCAGAAAGACAATGTGAAGTGGAACAGAATGAATCTCGAGAGAAATTACTGCGACAAAATGCGGGAAATAGTAAAGTTGCCACTCATGGCAATACTTCTGCTTCCAATTTAATTGCTGCAAATGCTGAAGAAAAACTTGTAGAGAAAGAAACTAGGTTGAGCAAGAGTAAACTCAAGTCTGCTCTTAAAACATCTGGTGAAAAGAAGCTAAGTCGTTCTGTTACCTGGGCTGATGAGAAAACGAACAGTTCTGGGAGTAAGAATCTTTGTGATTTTGAGGAAATCAGAGATATAAAAGAATCTTCGGTAGGTAGTACACATGTTGATGATGATGAAGCTATTTTACGTCATGCCTCTGCAGAAGCCTGTGCAATTGCTTTGAGCCAGGCATCAGAAGCAGTTGTATCCGCAGGATCTGATGCCGCTGAGGCTGGTAATTTCTGTTTTCTTTTTATAGTTTTCCAGTTCAACTTTATTGCTCATTTTTGACAGGGTTCTTGTCTTTTCCTAAATCTTGTTTAGTTTCTGAAGCTGGTATAATCATATTGCCAAGTCCTCAAATTCCTGATGAAGAACGGACTGTAGAAGAAGTTGATGCAATAGAAAAGGATTCAGTTTCTCTAAAGTGGCCTAGAAAGCCTGGAATTTCAGATAATGATTTGTTTGACTTGGAAGATTCATGGTATGACCCTCCACCTGAGGGTTTCAGTTTGACTGTAAGTCTTGTGAGAATTTCTACAAGTTGTCTGCATTTTCAAGACATGCTTTTATTTTTGAAGTGATTAATGTTTTCTTAACTTCTTTCAGTTGTCACCTTTTGCAATGATGTGGAATGCTCTATTTTCATGGACAACGTCATCTTCTCTGGTATTTATATATGGAAGGGATGAAAGCTTTCATGAAGAATATCAAACAGTTAATGGGCGAGAATATCCCTGTAAAGTTGTCTTAGCTGACAGTCGGTCATCAGAAATAAAACAGGCCCTTTCCAGTTGTCTTGCTCGAGCTTTACCTGGACTTGTGGCTGATCTCAGGTTGCCAACACCAATATCTACCTTGGAGAAAGGGATGGTATGACTTTGGAGTTATGTGATTTTGTTCTAGATTATGATTTGGCGTGGTTGGGTTAAAAAATGAAACTTGGAATAGAGGATAGTTGTTGCTAAGTTGTTCCTCGTGGCTTAATTTGTGGAGATATACAATGCATTGCCTTTTGTAATTGCCTGAATGTACTATTATTGAATGCTGCTTAGGTGATAAAGTAATCCCTCCATTTTTAGTATGACAGGAATATCATTTTTGTTTACGGAAAATGGTGAATTGGCTCTCTGATGTGGGGCATAGAAAAGAGCTTGCTTTATTGGGTATGTGAAGGACTTCAAGGTTCCCAAATTACTTGCATTTTATAAAATGGACAAAATGCCTTTGTTTGGAATTAGGGTCAGGTGACTTGATGTGGGTTTAAGGCCATGGATGACCGTTTCTGCTATCTGGTTACTGGAATCCCACAGCAGTAATGCATTATTCAGTTTTTATAAGGATTGGGGATTGGCTTTAGGACTTTACTATGTAAAGTTGAGGAAAATATTGTGATTGTAGTTTATAGGATTTTAAAGGTAATTGAAAGTAGGGGGGCATGTCTAGTGTGGCAGTGCAGAATAAAGGTGAGAGAATGTAAACACGAAAAGAAACACATTTCAGTAAATTTATAGCCCAAAATCTCCTCCATTTAAAATTTTCTCGTTTTTGGAATGGTAGTAAAGGAACTTGGATTGCTTTACAGTTCTACAACTTTGATTCCTTGAGTGATGTTTATGTTGGTGTAATTTGGGATTAGGTTTTAATTATGGAAATATGGCAATAAAAGCTGGGTTGTTTGCTTTCAAGTTTTGGATGTCATTTCCTAGTGGAATTAAGAGTTACTTGCAATGCCAATGCAATGCAAATGTCTCATGGGATCTTAGTGCTTGTTTGGGATAGCTTAATTTTAGCTTATAAGTGCTTCTTAATCATGATTTACAATATACGAGGTAAGTATGTGGGAGAAGTTTTATTTTGATGTACGTAAGCTATCCCAAACAAAGGCTTAGTGGGTGTTTGGTTTAGCTTATTTTAATTGATTTTGTGCTGCATAAGATACATAGGTGAAAGGGGTTTTGTATCATAAAGCGCAAAGGAGCTTCTTTTAAGTGATTATAGTATTTCCCAAACAGGCACTCTTTTTATTCTATTGATCAATATATTCATTGCATTCCCTTTTCCTTTTTTTTGCTTCTTGATAATGCGAAACTGTTCATAATTTATTAGAGTTTGTTTGGAGGATAAATATACTCTGTTTTGGGGAAGCAATATTGTGTGAGAGGAATCACTAATTATGAACTTCAACAATCTCAGTCCTGTCCGGATTGCAGTAATTTTTGGTCCAGTGTGGATGGTGTGTTGAAGATAAGGTTTATAATGTTTCTAGTCATTGCTTGTTACCTTTTATATTCATTGAACGAGGGCTAGCTATATCGATGCATTAGAGATGAAGTGTTGTATCTTACTTGGTGAGTGAATAACTTCAAATATTTTCTTTATATTGTTAACTTCTTAGGAACGCTTGCTGGATACAATGTCATTTATGGATGCAATTCCAGCATTCAGAATGAGACAATGGCAAGTTGTTGGTCTTCTGTTCATTGAAGCGTTGTCTGTTTGTAAAATACCTGCTCTTATCCCGTACATGACAGATAGGAGGATCTTTCTTCCCAAGGTGAGACCCCCTTATATGACATATGTTGTGCTTCCCTTCTCTACTTCATTCATTGTTCTCCTTTCCATTGCTGGAAGTTTCTTTTTTTAAAAAAAATAATAATCTAGCTCAGTTTTTACACTGAAAAAGTTATAAAGGCAGTGGGTATTTGGAAAAAATTAAAACTATTGCGATATATTCTGAGCTCTATGGGCATTGCTACAAACACAGATTATGGCTTGTGCCTGTAAATTTATAAGTACCCGCCTACCAAGTTAGATGATGATAATAGAAAAGGAAAGGGATGATGATTTAGTCTAGAGTATTCTTTTTTATTTGAATTTAAATTGAACCTTTATTCCTCCCAAGTATGTTTGGATTAAAAAGAATTGGAGAGAGAGGAAACAAAATGTTCTTATAATTATCGATAAAAAATGTCTAAATAAAATATTCTCTTCCATTATTTTTCTCCATTCGAGCATATACTGAAAGGTTAAATGATTTGTTTTTGTTGAGTGCAAGTATCTCATAATTGAAGGCACGCCTCATTTGTGAAATTTTGTTAACCAATATCTTGTTGACTTGAGGAAACAGGTGTTAAACGGATCCCAAATAGGTATGGAAGAGTATGAGTATTTGAAGGATCTGCTAATACCACTTGGTCGAGCACCTCATTTTTCTGCTCAAAGTGGAGCCTGACATCGATTATCGATCACCTTAGGACTGTGATGACTTGAGCCTCTATATGGGGGAAAAATATTGTTACGACATGTTATTAGTGTTGGGACAGTTTGATGCCCATGGTTCAGGCAAAGAGAAGCTAGCCTTGTTATTCTGAGATTTTGTTTTGTGGGGCGGTGAAAAATGGAAGCTTTTGATCTGCGTGATAGGATGCTCTGTGGATGTGCTTTTTTAAACCTGGATGTAATGTCATGTTGAAAGTATAGAACGATCAAATGTTAGCCCTCAACGAAAAATCACAAAAATTGTTAGCTAGCTTGTCAAAGAAAATGGCATTTTTTAAGTAAATTATATGTATGAATTACCTGAGATAGTTTTGGATTCTCCAGCCTAGAGTGAAAAATATTGAATTACGAGGCAGGAAATGCCTGAAACATTGAAATTGGCCGGGATACGCCATGGTGATGCCCGTCTCTACCAGTGGTGGCGCCTTAGGTTCTGTTTGGTATGGGGCATTAAATTTTGATGAATTAGGACTGAGATAGGGATTGAAATGGGATTGGTTTTTTAAAATATGTTTGGTATGAGGTAATAATTTGAGGGAATGATTTGACTAATCTTATTTAATAAACAGATATTAATTATAAAGACCCACATACCCCTTGCCTTAAATCCCAAATGCAATCAATCTATCATCAAAGACTAGGGAAATCATATGTTTATGGTTCAACAAGAGTGTTTTGTTTGTTTGTGACGTGGGGTGTATGATTTTGCTAAACTTGGACGTGTTGGAGAGAATCTAACAGACAATTTCAGTACATATAGTAGTAAAACTAAATCTAGTAAAACTGAGCAATATGAACAATTGCAGTACATATTTATATCAACTAACAAATATGAACAATTGTCGTAAAACTGAGAAAGATGTCGATGGTGAGGGGGCAAAAAGGAGGGAGTGATTATGTGAAAGGGATTCTAGGTTAAAATCAAGGTTAGTTTTGTCTGAAAATATTTTTAATCAAGGATATTTTGGTCTTCATAATTTTGCAATCTCGAGATTCAAAATATAATACCAGGGGGGAGGTGGCTTTGCAGCAATCCCACTTTCGTGGTACTCCCAATTCTTGGTTACCCATAATTTCTCATACCAATCAATATATTCTAACTCAATCTCTAATCCAATCCCACTCCCTACCCTCAAGTACTTTGTACCAAACAGAGCCTTAGGGCCCAACCATATGATTAACATAGTTCCAACGCATCATTTACAATAGCGTTTTAAGTCCGAATCCTCAAATTAGTGCGCCTCCTTCTCAGTTCTCACTCAACTGGTCCATGCTTCATGCACTCTTTAGTCTTATATGGAAAAGGCAGTTGAGAAATTTATTTTTGATATTTAATGTAAGCCCTCAACATCATTTTGCCTTCCTCATTCGTTATTGTTTTTTTTTTTTTATGAATGACTTAAAAGGAGCTGTACTTTAGAGAGACCAATGCATATTTTTTTGGACATAACTAACTTACCTTGTTTTCTTAATTTATGTAAATTAATTTATTAGTTCATATGTTTAGGACACCATTCCGATACTTTGTATGAAGAAAAATTCCATCCCTGGCCCAAATGTTAAAATGTTTAGACCAAAATGCCATAAAAATCATATTTATTTCAACATTAACAATAATTTTTATTAAAAAAATATATATTGGAAATAAGAGGCAAATTAATCTATATATTATATAACCATTAGGAAGTTGTTCACATGTCTGAGTAAAATGTGGCTTACTCTTTTGGCATTGTACGACGGAGCCTGAGATCTATCTTTTTTTATTACAAAGGCAAGTTCAAAGCTTGAAAACTGTGTTATAGAACCACTAGGGTTAAGAAGATTTAGATGAGATAGGCATTCCTTCCTTTAGATAATTTGCTTCCTTGGCAAGACAATCTACACATTGAATGAAGCCATAACATTACTCAAACCATGTTGCTTACACAATTGGAGACCTATTAGTAAGGCAATCAATTCCACTGAGGTTGTAGGGATAAACCCTAGGAGCCATTCTACCATTAATTTGAGTTTCTGACCAATGATCATTAGATCAGCTGGCATCTAGCCTCCTTGGTGAGGATCGACGAGCGGGTTCGATCCCACTTTGAGGGTGTGTTTGGTTTGAGGGGGGGTAGGGGAGGAGAGAGGGGATAAATTACAATTTTATATAAAAGAAACCTAAAATTTACCCTCTCATTTTTTAAATTTTGGATTCTTGCCTAAAATTTACTCTATTATATCTTTTAAATTTTGGGTTCCGGCTCAAAATTTAAATACTTTCAATCCAAAAAGGTAATTTACCTCTCTTTCCCTACCTTCCCTTCAAACCAAACACACCCTGAGTGAGTATGTTGTATTTTCCTTTCCTTTGTATCCAAAAAAATTTAATTTGACCACCAAACACTTAGATCAACTGGTAGGGGGTTATTTAGCTTAACCAAGAGTCTTGAATTCAAGATTTAGGAACACAACATTGTTTGTCGCCACCTAAAAAAATGGTCTTGTCATGTCTTAAATCTGGATTAATTTAGGCCCATAGAGTTCCACGTGACAAGAGATTGACCTGGGATACCGGATGCATATCCAAAAAAAATTAATTTGATTTTCTAATCGGACCTCCATATAAAGCATGACACTGGAGGCTGCCCAACCCATCCGTGTCTAGGCGAATATAAATCTAAATAGGTGGTGTAGGCAGGCATGAATGATCTCGTTTGCATTAAAATTTAGTTATTTTAATTCTTGAAAGAGCTACAACCTTGTTTAGTTAAAAAATAAAAAAGTTGATTTAGAAGCCATGTCAAAAATTATTTTTTTCCTTCTAAGTACCTCTTAAGATTTTAAATTTTTAGGATACATGATTTATAGTTAAATACTTATACTCTAAACAAAATTAGTTCACGAAAGAGCAAGAATTAATTATCCTTATTATTTGTTGTTAGCCCAAATTAAAGGAAAATTTGGTTGGAACAACATTTGGAAGTTTCATTAAAGTTTGAAAGCAATACCAGAACCTCTCAGCACTAATTGAACTCCAACAACCGTTACCTCCTCACTTCAATTATTATTATTAAGGTTCTGAAACCCGGATTGGTCATTGGACCAGTCAAGGTACAGTAGGTCAAACCGGAATCAAACTGGAACTAACCCGAGGTCAAACCGGTGAGAAATTAAATATTTTAGGCTTATTAATATGAAATTCTAAAAAAATATATAAAATAATTGATTTTTTTAAAAATTAAAAAAAAATCTTTGATCGGACCGGCTAATCCAGGTTTAAGAACCTGGATTATTACTATTATTGTAATTAATATGTATTATTATCGTATTTGTGGGTTCCAAAGAATATATTGAGCTGTTTCTACAATATCAGCGCACATAATTATTTGCAACGCACCAAGCAAATTATTGTAGGCACTCCATGTGATTTAATTCGGTTATACCAAATTGTGTTAGTTATAGTACTACTTTTTCGTAGTAGTATTTTGGTCAAAAAGATATACAACACCCAATTTAGAAAAAGATAATGTTCCTCCATATATATATATATATATATATATATATATATATATATATATATGTATATATCTTTATTCACCCCAAGCCATCAAGGAGTGTAATTTATTCGCGTTAGACAATTACAATTAATCAATTATTTAAAATAGTTAACACATCCCTTCAGCCATAAAAACATCAACTTATTGGTTTCTTAGTTTTTTTTTCTTTGACAACAAATTTGTTATCTTTTTTTTTTTTTTTCATTTTGTCACCTAGCGGATGGAACTCACATGTACTGAAGGTTGAACAGTGCAGTCTCATAGTTAAACAATACTTGACTTAAGGAGTGCTTAATATCAATTGAACATGTACTCAGTAAATAGCTTTTTAATAGTGATTTACGGTATACGAAGTAAGTATGTGAGAGGAGTTGTATCTCGATTTACGTAAAAATCAACTTATAAACAATCGTAACGCCCAAACAAACATACTCACAGATATTTGGTCATTTATTTGAGGGTATCCAAATAGCCAAACAAAACATATTTTGACTATTTCATATTCACATATTATTGAATTTAAATTAGAATTTTTTTCACAAAGTAAAAATTTTTAACTATAAGATTTAAATCATTATTTTTGTTTCATAAATATTAAATTCCTTTCACTTGATCCTAAGACCAAATAGAAAAAATGTTTTTAAAGTATAAAATTAATATTAATAAGTTTTCTACACCACTTCAGTGATTGCTGTAGTAATTTCCGAAGAAAATGTTTCCGTTATTTGATCGGCTAAACACTTGAACAGTTGTCCCCAAAAAAAAAACTTGAACAGTTCATAATTAACACAATTTTAATTTTAATTCTCCCCCAAAACCAAATTTAACAAGTATTCCCATTATATATTCATCCATCTCGTTTATTAATGAAGATGCAAATTAATTAATTCATTATTATTTTCTCAATCCCTCACGTTGCCGACCAATTGTTTTTTAAGGGGAAAAAAACTCCATCAACATAAAAAAAATGTAGATATATTTTTTTTTTTCATAGCCATCCGTGATTGTTCTCTACTTTGCATGCCCTGAAAGTTTATCAATACTTTCAAAAGACTAAAATTATTTAATTAATTTCTTGAAAAAGATGTTGACCCATACCATTTTGATCTTATTTATAAGTCATTTTTAACTAATTCTTTTGTACCAAGAAGAGTTAGTTAACTCATTAATTATTGGCTAAATGTTCAATTTTGCCCTTATCTATAATTGGTTCCAAAAGTTAATATAAATAAATTCTTTTTGTTTGTTGTAATTAATAGGGGTAAAAAAATATAAAATGCATTTACTACTCTAAAACTGAACTTATAAATAAGACTAATTTTTTTAGTTAAAAAAGACTTATAAATAAGATCATAGTGATATGTTGCTAACAACGCAATACAAAAAAAAAAATTAAATAATATTGTTCTTCTAATTATAATAATGTAATTAATGAATAAAAACAAGTTGTCATTCATGCTGATGCTTTATGATTGGCTGTATTATTGAAACTTGTTATCAGATTCTCAAAATTGGGAAATAAGAATAGTTAATTGGACTTAATTATTAATTGAACTGTTAGATTCTAATTTTGGTGTTGTAGCTGTTTCTTTTTTATACGTCAAGTTGCAAGACTTCTATCTGTATTATGCTCATCATGCTTTAATATATATGTTATTTTTTAACTAAACCGTGATGTTCATATTATTTATGTCTTGTGAAAATTTTAACATTTTATATATTTTATGCAATACACTTGTGTGTTAATCATTTATAATGAATTACACCTTTTATAAAATATTAATTTTTTAAAATTTGGTACAATATATGATTATACTTTTTATATGATTTTTTGATATATACTATTATTCAATTATATTTAAGTTGGAATTTTAAGGTGTTAGAGTGCCGAAAAAACTATAAATGAACCAAACAGGCCTTAATATAATGCATGCTAAGTTGTGAGCTAAAGCTACTATATAAGGACTAAAAAGAGAAGTCTTGAACTTACACTTGAAAGTGACTCTTAGACCATTTATGTGTTTTAATTACCTGGTTGTATTATGTAACACCCCAAAATTTATATTCACCAAAATTATTATAAATATTTTAGAAATTAAATAAAATGGTGAATATTCATGAATTTTGAATTTATGAATTTATAAATGTTCAATTTCATGAGAAATTGGGCAAAAATAATTAAGGAATTAATTTGGGTAATTTAAAAAGCTCAATATTAAGGTTTAAAAATGAAGTAATATTAGAGAAAATATTTGGTCCAAAAATAGATGGAAATTGGCCAAAAAAAAATAAGAAAAGAAATTGGATTAGAAAGGTAATGGCAAAATCGTAATTTTTCCAAAATAGCACAAAATAAATTATTTTCCAATTAATTGAAGTTAATTTCAATTAATTAAGGAAAATAAAGGCTAAAAATGTATTTAGAATATTTTGGTCAATTTAATATGAATTTATGGAAAATTTGAGCAAAAAGTGCAATTTTGACCAAAATTGAGACTTTACGTGTATACGTAACCGGAACAAGTTGTGAAGCCAATTGAGACCATAGGGAGGGACCCCTAGGTGTCTCCTACACATTGTAAGAGGAAGAAAATATTGGTTAGGCTTAATGAAAGTAGTTACATGTACATAGGGTTTGTGTATATAAAATTGATTTTGGAATTTTTGGAAATTCCATAAATCATTAAAAAATCATATAATATAATAAAAACACTTTACCATCATCTTCCTCATCTCATTTTCGTGCCCAACCAGATCTGAAATAGTGAGAGAAAGTGTGAAATTCTAGAGAGAGAAAAAGAAGAAAAACTTGCAAAGGTAAATGATTTCTTCGGTAAATCGGTTTCTAATACGTATAATCCCGTTCCTAAACTACTCTACTATGTTATTCAAGGTTTGGAAAGCTCAAATTTGATGTTCTAAAAGTTAGGGTTTTCAGCCAAGAGCAAGAAAAGCTAGTGGGAGCTTGAGGTAACATCCAAACCTTCATATATTAACTATTCTGGTTGTTGTGGGCAATTTAATAGGTGAAATTTCGTCGGATTGCCATTGGTTTTAAATTTTGGAAAAATGTGTGCCTAAGGGTTATGCTGCCCAATTTTAGTTCAAATGATTGTTATAACTCAATTAGATGGTTAATAAAGTGGTTAGGAGTAGAAAGGAATGCGTTTACGGAGCCGAAATCGTAAAACCCCAATTTTTCTCGGAAAACACCATAATTTCGGCCAGGGATGTTTGAGGGCCTTAGAGTTGGATTTTCAATGATTTTATGGTTCCATTGGATTCAGTGGGTGAAAATAGGTGGGGTTACAGTTGGGCACTTTTTCAGAAAAGGCTGAGAAAGCATAATTACGGAAACACCCCTAAAACCCTAAAAGTAGGGCTGCCAAGGGCAATTTCGTAATTTGACATTGAATTTGGTAATCTTAAGTCCGGAAATGGATTCCTTGGATGAAAATACGTTAGGATAGCCCTAGTAAAAAATTTTGGGAAAACGTTTCATCGGGCCGGGTACAGTGGGGCCGGGCCGGGGTCTCAAGGGCATTTTAATAAATTTTCACCATAAGCTAATATAACTACAAGAAACACTATGGAAGTGTCTAAAATGATACTTGGATAGGTTATGACCTATTTCTTGTACATTTAATATTTTAAGACCGAATCGGAAGTCGAAAATCGACACGTTTCACGAGACACACAAAAAGGGGTCGATAGAACTTCGAGGTAGGAACTACTATCTCTCATATACTATGTGACTATTTGTATGATGCGTGTTACTGTATTTTGTGATCTGAACATGTGCTGGAGGCACATTACCTAACTGTGGTCTAGGACCTAGCTGAGGTACACTAGTCTTACCTAGCTGTAGTCAAGGACTCAGCTGAGGTACATGAAGGGGTTTCAATGGGTTAGTTGGCCCTGAATTTTGTGTACACACACGAATGATATAAGTTTTCAATTTACTTGATACGGTGCATTGCATATTTAATTTTCGCATTTTATGTGTTGATTGTATATTTCTACTGAGATTCTTTGGAATCTCACCCCTTTTTCTAAACCAAACATCTCAGCAGGTGCTAGCGGATCAAAAGGCAAGGACGTGGATAAAGGAAAGTGACTGGCACGTGTCTTGAGGCGAAGTTAAAGTCCGTGGTTATAGATAGCTTATGTTGTAAATATTGTCACCTTTTGTATCTTAACTTTGCACTGTAAATAAATACTTTTATCAGTATATATGTACTTTTATGTATGCCTATGGAACTTGGTCTCTATTACTCTGTGAATATCGAAATGGAAACGAGTGTTGACATATTATGTCATTAACCACATTCGATTGCCATAAACCACAATAATTACCAACGGTTGAAAACAACTATGATTAATCATCATTAAGTCACCTTTAATCATAATTATAATTGATCATCGGTCATATGTTCTAAACCTATATAAAAAATAAAAGGCGGTGCGTGGTTAAAACATTATGGTTAGGTGACTGTAACGTGTGCAACTAACACCACAGAATATATATATGTATAGCCAAGTAATAGATCAGCAAAATCGATATAGTATTGAGCTGACAAAATTCAGAGACTACAGAGTTGTTTCATATCATCGACACAAAAGTAAAATGCAGTGCAATGAAAATTAGGAAAGACGTTAACAGAGAATAGGAAGAAAGACACACAGCAAGGGAGTACGGAAGATTCAGTCCAGAGGGAAAATCTCCAAATTCATTCACACCCATTTCATCCTCCTTTTCCTTCATATATTGCCGTTATCGTTTCCATCTCGAAGCTTCCAAGACTTTTTCCTGATCCTTGAGCTTTTTCTTGGAATCTTGGGCTCTACCACGTTTGCTAGGCTTTTATCCTTAATTGTATTTGGGCTTGCATCTGACTTGTTTGTCACAACACCTCCCCTATAGAAAGAGACCTTGTCCTCAAGGTCAATAAATGGATATGCAGATATCAGAAAATCTCGATCTTCTCATGTAGGAGTAGGTGACCCGTCCCATTGTACTAAAAATTGTTGAACCTGTGCAAAGTCGGACTGCACCATCCTGGAATCCAGAATACTAATTGGTTGAGTGATACGTCCTTCTGGCACTGTATTAAGAGGCAAGGGAAAATAAGAAGCAGCGGGCTCATCTCCAAAATGTTTTTTCAAAACTGATATGTGAAACACAGGGTGAATTTTGGCATCTAATGGAAGATCTAAACGATACGCCACTTTACCAATCCGTGCCAGTATCTTAAATAGGCCAAAATAAGCCAAAGACACTTTCTGATAATAACGGAGAGCCACTGAATGTTGTCTATATGGTTGTAATTTCACTAGAACTAAGTCACCAATCTGAAATTCTAATTCAGTTCTCTTAGCATCCGCATATTTTTTCATGCGAGCTTGAGCCCTTTGGATATTAATCTTGAGGACTTGTAACAAAACATCCCTTTCCTCAAGCTGCTTATGAACATCCAGTGGAGTGTCATCCAGAGAGGAATGTCGGAGAATAGGAGGTAGTTCCCTTCCATGCACGATTTTGAAAGGAGTCATCCCGGTGGAGTGATGTTAAGAAGTATTATACCAATACTCAGCCCAAGGCAGAAAAGACAACCATTTCCTAGGAAATTCATGAACAAAGCAACGTAGATACATTTCAACACATTTGTTTAAAGCTTCCGATTGCCTATCTGTTTGTAGGTGATAGGCAGAACTAAAATTCAGCTGGGAACCTTGCAATTTCATGAGATGTCTCTAGAAAGCACTAGTAAAAACCCGTTCCTAATAAAAAACAATGGTATTAGGAACCCCATGTAATTTAACAATATTTTGCACAAAGGTTTCTGCAACATGAAGGCTGGAAAAAAACGCAAAGCAACAAAATGACCGTACTTAGAGAGTCGATCCACCACAACCATAATAACCCCATAGCCTTTAACTATCAGTAAGCCAAGGATAAAATCCATAGAAATATCTTCCCATATCCGAGAAGGAATAGGCAATGGGTTAAGCAAACCGGCTGGATGTAAGTGGGATACTTTAGCTTGTTGACAAGTAAAGCAATTACGAATATATGAACGAACATTCTGATGCATGTTATGCCAATAAAATAGAGGAGCAAGACGAAAGAAAGTCTGATGGAATCCAGAGTGGCCCCCAATAACAGAGGAATGAAACTCATCTAAAATCTGTTTAATTAGCTCGACATGAGTAGACGGGATGAATAAATGATTCCACCAATAAATGAATCCTTGCCTGATGCTATAAAGTGGAAATGATGAAGGGTCATGTTCGATTTTAGCTCGTAGATTAGTAAGATGGGAAGAAGAAGTAAGTTGCTGATAAACCCAGTCCATAAAGGTACTCTGCATAGAAGATAAAGTCATACAAGAAACTCAAGAAAGGGCATCGACAGCCTGATTGTGGTTACTGGCTTTATATTCGATAGAAAACTGATAACCCAACAATTTCAGCAAACAAGCCTCTTGCTCTGGCGTCTGAATGGTCTGATCGAGCAAATGGCGAAGACTCGCATGGTCCATTTTGAGGATGAACAGGTGACCGAGTAGATAATGTCTGAATTTGGCCACAGATTTGGTGATTGCGTGTAGCTCTCTAACATATGTTGACTTCGTTTGCATCCTTGGAGGCAACTTCTAAAAATACGCGATAGGGTGATTATTTTGGCTCAGAACTGCTCCAATGCCCATATTGGAGGCATCTGTTTCCAGCACAAATGGTTTGCTGAAATTAGGTAACCCGAGAACAGGAGCCTGAGTGAGAGCGGCCTTTAGATTATCAAATGCCATTTGGGCTTCCTCAGACCAACGAAAACCGTCCTTGCATAGAAGTTGTGCAAGTAGGCCGGCCTTGTGAGAATAATTGTGGATGAATTTTCAATAATATCCACTAAGCCCCAAAAAGCCTTTCAATTGAGTTACTGATGTTGGCCTGGGCCAACTTTGAATAGCCTGTATCTTAGATGGATCAACCTCCACACCTTGGGCAGAAACTATATGGCCCAAATATTCAATACGTGTTTTGCCAAATGAACATTTTGATTTTTTTGCAAACAACTTATGTTGTTGTAATAACATCAGAACCAAAGCAAGATGGAGCAAATGGGACTCCCAAGAGGGACTATAAATTAATATGTCATTAAAGAAAATCAAGACAAATTGTCTAAGGAAGGGACGAAAAATGCTATTCATGATAGATTGAAAAGTGGCCGGGGCATTCAAAAGCCCAAAAGGCATAACAAGCCATTCATATAAGCCCAAATGAGTACGAAACGCCGTTTTCTCCCGATCTACCTCATGCATTAAAACTTGATGGTAACCAGAGCGGAGATCCAATTTTGAATAAAATACGGACCCATGTAGTTCATCAAGGAGTTCGTCCACTGTTGGCATTAGGAAAGCATCCTTAATGGTAACAGCATTCAACGCTCGAAAATCAACACAAAATCGCCAAGATCCATCCTTCTTTCGTACCATAATGATTGGGGCAGAATAAGGGCTTGAACTAGGCTGAATCAATCCATCTTGCAACAAATCATGGACTAATTTTTCAATTTCAGCCTTTTGACTGATTGGATATCTATAGGGCCGAACCTTAACTAGGCCGGATCCAGGCAACAACGTAATTCGATGGTCATGGCCACGTGGCGGCAGTAATCCCTGAGGAAGGTCAAACACGCGCTCATAGTGGTGTAAAACACGTAGCAAATATGCAAAATATCCTCATCATTGGCACCTGTCAGAGTAGCATCCGCAAATCGTTCTACCAGAAAAAAAAATTCTGTAATTACATGGTTTGTTAAAGACGAACGAAATGGTGGAAAGATGCGTGCGTAATAGAAGGACCGCGATACCCTTGTAAGGTAATAAACTGATCATTTGCCACAAACCAAATCATAGAAGCACTATAATCAGCAACGTGTGGACCTAACGTCTCTAGCCAATCGACTCCTATGACGACATCAACACCAACAATTGGTAGAATATATAATCCCAAAAACAGAGTATGGCCGTTAATTTGAATTGGAACCTGTTGGACCCGTTCCGTGCTACTAAGAATACGACCTGTGCCCCCAGTACGCGCAAGGTGGAAATTGGTTCCATCTTAAGTTGTAAATGTTGGGCGATACGTGGGTGAATAAAGTTATCAGAACTGCCCCCATCCAAAAGAATTTGCACTTCAGTACCCAATATGCAGCCATTGAACCGTATGGTCGCTGGACCATTAGTACAAATGGTGTAATGTACCCTCCAACTCATGATCAGGAACACTCACATCAGTAACCTCCGTCGAGTCATCTTCATTAATGAGCATCATTAACTGTTTGTTGGGACACCAGTGAGTAGGTGAAAACTTAGAATCACACGTATAACAAAGCCCCTTTTCTCGTCAGATCTGCATTTCTGCTGGAATTACACATTTAATGGAAGGTATCTTTGGAGTCGGTAACAGAGGAGGTAGATTAGCTTTACCACTTGATGTATCTGTGGTTGAAGAGCTGTGGGCCACCGAGGACGATGAAAAGACAGATTTACCGAAAGAGTTGGCGGCTGGTTTTGGTTTATAAGTAGGAGCAGAAGACACAACAGTATAGGTAAATAAACGAGCCAGTGTCATTGCACTTAACACAGTTTCAGGTCACTGAAGCAAAACGTCTCTCCTTAAATCTGGTTTCAAACCACCTAGATAACAGTCCAGAAGTGCTATCTCCGGTATCTCCTCTGTCCGATTAGTAAGGGCTAAGAAACGAGTATTATAGTCCTCAAGAACAGCCCCAACGTTTTGTTGAGTGAGTTTAAAAAGCTAAGATCGAGCACAATCGAAAGGAGACGGGCCCTATTGAGTCTCGATCGCCTATGCTAAAGCGGTCCAATTAGGAAGACGATTGGCTTTGTGTAACATTTGGAACCATGGTAAAATGTTGCCATCGAGATGCACCGAGGCAATAACCAGGCGCTGGGGATCAGCAATATCATAGTAAGAAAAATATTGCTCTGCTTTAAAAATCCAGTTGAGAGCATCTTTCCCATCAAAGCGAGGGAAATCAAGCTTAACTGGTTTATAACCCTATTGAAGATATTGCACAGGTGAAGCTAGTAGAGGAGTAGTCAAAACCGTGGTATCCTTCGAAGAAGATGAAGAACCAGACGGCTGCAACAAGGTATCAACGGAAGTCACTAAACGAGTGAGCAAGTCCTCTATATTAGTAAAGCGATGATCGATAGAGGTGAAGCGAGCAGATGCTTTGGTCATGAACTCCTAAGTTTTTCTCAAGTCTGCCTGCATTTCCTTTATCCTTGTGTTATCTGCCATGAGAACGTGAATCTGAATGAAAGCACCAAATGTAACGTGTGCAACTAACACCACAGGATATATATATGTATAGCCAAGTAATATATCAGCAAAATCGATATAGTATTGAGCTGACAAAATTCAGAGACTACAGAGTTGTTTCATATCATCGACACAAAAGTAAAATGCAGTGCAATGAAAATTAGGAAAGACGTTAACAGAGAATAGGAAGAAAGACACACAGCAAGGGAGTACGGAAGATTCCGTCCAGAGGAAAAATCTCCAAATTCATTCACACCCATTTCATCCTCCTTTTCCTTCATATATTGCCGTTATTGTTTCCATCTCGAAGCTTCCAAGACTTTTTCCTGATCCTTGAGCTTTTTCTTGGAATCTTGGACTCTACCACGTCTGCTGGGCTTTTATCCTTAATTGTATTTGGGCTTTCGTCTGACTTGTTTGTCACAGTGACACAGAATTCTATCCCCAAACTTCTCTCCTTTCTCTTCTAAGTTACAATGCTATTATATGTTTGCCGTTCTATCATCCTATTTTATGCATGAAAACCTCATTTAATCCTAGAAAATGACATATGTTAATTAGAGTTGTGAAAAAACTTGTAAGCACAGTGTTTTCAAACACCACTCAAAGCATATATTTTTATTATTATTTTGTATATACTCTTAGCAATTTAAATATTGTCAGACTCAATAAAAAATTATATATAAATAAAATTTACTCAAAACTATTCATTCTATAATATCAATAAATAAATTCTTTGTTATCAGAGTCATTTGACTCAACTGACACTAAATTAATTCCCTTCCATTAAGAGAAGATAACTGATCCAATTTATGTAAGGTAAATTATGAGTGTCATACTTTACAGGAATGTAAAATTAAACGTATCATTGTCTGCAACATTATATGACTCTATATGTAACTTAGATTATATAAGATAAAATAATATTTAATGTGATCCAATGCGTAATGTAAGAAAATTAAAATATGGAGATATAATATCAAATTTGTAAAAGAAACTATAGCATTTAATTAAATTTTGTATGGACTATGAAGAATTATTCCGAGGTGGGAAAAAAAAAAAATTATTCCGAGGAAAAAAGGTAAAAAACTTGGGATGATAGAAGTAGGTACAAAACTCATAATCTAGTTATGATAATAAAACAAATAAAAAAATTATTAATGTGTTAAAACTGAGGACTCAGTTGTCAGAGTATTTAAAGGAAAAAGAAAAGGAAGCCCGTGGGAGATTTATGGCAGAAAAGTACGCAGTTGTCAGCAGGTTTGCAGCAATTAAAAAAGTGTTCTCACGGCAACTAATCTGAGTCGACGGCGCAATAAAAAAAAGGGAATAACACAACAAACAAAATTTAAAACACCAACTTTTCTTAGTATTAATTAGGAGTAGCACTGTTTAAAATATTATCAAACACTAAATACTAAATACGAGTAATTCTTGAAAGATTCTAAGCGTATTTAAAATTCGTTTGATTTGTTGGATACCCACACAAGATCAAATTATCAATATGAATTCTAATCACGTTATATGATAAATTCACTATTAAATACGAGAAGAGACCTAATGATAGAATTTTTTGCGGAAGTTTTTTATTGGTGTCTCAAAATTAACTCTCACAAACCGACAAAATTGAGTTTAAGCCCTAATCTATCAATTGTGGACTAAATATATTCTAATAGCTCTTTCAACAAAGATTGAAATATTAATTTATTATGTTATGAGGGAGCAACCCTTTCTGCTAGTCTAACCCGATTAGTTGTAAAGTAATTATATTATCTCTGTACCTATAATATCTTTGCAAAGCAAAAAAAAAAAAAAAAAACCTCTAATCAATTGCCTGTGGCTGGAGCTTGATTTTGATGAGAGGAGAATTGTTAAGAATATGTGATATTGAAATTAATGGCTATTTTATTTTTAAAAAATAAGTTTAATTATATGAAATGATAATAAAATCTTAGATATTTGAACCAAACGGTATTAAATTTAATAAAATAAAATTTAATATTTTGAGAATTTATATTTGAGTTTTACATATTAGTGATAACATGAAGATGAATAATTACTTCAATGTAGTTAATAACAATTTTAATTATATGAGATAAAAAAAATTCAGCAATGACAAATATTATTTTAAAAGGTCATTTCTCAATTTTGAGAGTTAGTCGGGATCATGTTATTTAGTTGGGATCATGTTATTGTCATTTCATGATCGTAATGTGAAACATACATACTTTATAGGTACTTTTATGACATTATTGCTAAAAAAAGAATAGGGATACTGATTATTGTTACCATTTTTATTTAATAATATTTATTTATTTTTTAGAATAAAGATGTAAAAGTACTCATAAATTTTTACCAAAAAGTGTACCCATATGCTTTTTAAAGATGGCACTTAATGAGAGTTGGGGCAGAAACACCAAAACATTTAACTCTAGTTACATTGACTGTTAGAGAGAGAGAGAGAGATTGACTATAAATGCTGATGTGGAAGCTGAGATATAAAAAAAATAATAAAAAATTCCAGATCTCCTCATTTCTAATATTAATTTATTATTTGGAAAAAAAAATTATGCCACGCGTCAGACCTCATTCTCATCCCCACTCTCGTTCCTAGTCCATGTAATAACCCAATTTGGGATTAAGGGCTAATAACTCTGATGTTGATTGTAATTAGTGTAATTAAACACTTTTGAAGAAATGTGATGTGAATTTGATATAAGTGTATTTGGAGATTAAAGATCAATGGTTGAGATTTATTGACCATGGGTTAGAATCCTATGCTTTACATTTATGTGAGCTCATGATGGAAGTGCATAAGATGTTGCCAAGTGGCATTTGGTGGACCATTGGATTATGCTAAGAGATAAAAACTCACTTTTTCTCTCTTTTCTCTCTCCTATGCGGTTTTGGGGTGTATGGGCAAGAAAGAGAAAGCCTGCTTCATCAACATCATTTTCATCATCTCACCATCTCTCTCCTTCTCTCATTTTCGGTGACCTTGAAGGTGGAAAGAGAAAAAGAAAGCTTTGATTTTGGGTGAATAATGATCCTCCTATGCTCAAATCCTCTTCACTAATATTTGTTCATAGTGTAAAGAGCTCCATTTTGGTTGTTTCAGAATTCTGAAAAGTGGTGATTTGGGTGTTGGAGAAATTTGAAAGTTTGAGAATCAAGATTCTAGTTTTGGCAAAATGAAGAGGTAAGCATTTGATGCTTTTTGATATATATGTTGTGATTTTTGGATAAGTTTGAGAAATTCTGGAATTTGCCCTGGTTTATGTCCATTTTGAATGTGTGTGGATTAGAGACCCAAGAGTTAGATTGTGGTTAAAATGATATTTTGGATGTTTTTGGAAGTTACCAATGTGTTCCTTAGGCAATTTTCAGTGGTAATGAACTTTGTGTGAAGTTTGGGAACCATTGGGTTAAGTTTGGTAAATCTGGGAATTTTCTGTCACTTGCTGCGATCTGGGCAATCTGATAGCATCACTCAAGTGAGGGAGGATCACACTCGAGTGCTACCGTGTATTTTCCCTTTCTTCTTTGTGTTTTGCCTGGGTTTGCATGAAGGAAGCTCGAGTGCACTTCTTAAACCGCGAGTGAAGTTGGTGATCACTCGAGTGAGCAAGGGGTCACTCGAGTGATGCCGTGTGTTCAAAGTTAGGGTTGCTCTTGGGTCCTCACTCGCAAGTCAATGTTCAAGAGTATGTTTTGACACTCGTAAGTGTGGGCTCCTCACCCGAGTACCAAGGGTGGTGCTCGAGTGAGCTTGTCCCCCTAATGTTGCATGTGCTCTCGGGTTGTCGCTTTCTGTGTTGCACTTTCGGGGACTCGAGTGGACTTGGAGTCATCACCTGAGTAGAAAGCCTTATGCTCGAGTATGGTGAGCATTTTCTGGCCTAGGTGGTTGCTCACTGTCAAACACTCGCGAGTGAGAGCCGTTCTCACTCTAGTGTGAGTCTTTCATCACTCGAGTGAGGTCATCTTCACTCGAGTGAGTCAACTGAAAATCAGTGTTTTGCCTTCGAAAAGGGGTCTTCAGGGTAGTTTCTTCCAACCCATTAAGTATGTGATTAGGCTTCTAATGGTCATCCTAAAGAGTTTAAATGATAACCAACTTAGAGTATTATAGAAATAAGCATTTGGAAAAAGAGATTGATTGGTTGTCCCTAATTTGATTATAGGATTTGACATCTGTTAGACTCGTGAGCCCACTGTGCCGAAAAACACCAGGAAAGATACAGGTAGCGACTCCTCTCTTATACTTTGTGTAAATGTGATGTATGTATGCCTATCATGCATTGTGTTGTTGTTGCTGCTGCCTTGTGATGCTTGAGACGCCTTATGGAGCTTTATGTTGCTTTGTGCCTTGTGGAGCTTTGTGCCTTGTGATACTTTGTGATGCTGCTGTATAGTGATTACCGTGGAAGCAGGCATAGTGATTATAGCGAAAGCTGGCACAGTGATTACCGCAAAAGCGAGCATAGTGCATTGTGATAACAGTCGTGAGTGCTGTTGGTTGTGGCGCGAACCATGACTCATAGTGTTGTTGCTGAACATGATGAACTTACATGCTTTTTGTTTATATATTGTATGAGTGATTTGTTATTACTGAGATTCTTTAGAATCTCACTCTTTCCAAATGGCTAACATTTCAGACAGGGCAAGTGGCTTAAAGGGGAAGCGGCCAACCAGGAGTGGTTAGGACTAGTAGGGACATATTAGATTTTGGATTGTTGGTTATCTGTTTTGGATTTTGGATTTTAAGATTACTGTATGTATATGATTGTAAATATGGATTTTTTGGATATGTAATCCCCATGTTTGGGAAACTTGAAACCCGTTGTATATGTACAAGTATCCTGGGGTTGCCGGGATTTTAGTTATGCACTTTGATATTTATTATGTGATATAACTGCACAGTTAATTATATACGGAAGTGAATGTGAGACCAGATGAATAATGTTTTTGAACTGATTTTCTGAACACCACATCTCTTAGATGAATAACTGCACCTCCGACCCTCCGACTACAAGCCAGCCTAAGGCACTGTTCTGGCAATGATTTCCGACAGTTCTCATTTGCTTCTTCATCATTTTTTGAGCTCGTTCCATCTATGGTGGCCGTGTGATCCAATTTTAACTTTGGATTGTCAAGTATTTCTGGACATTTACTTTTACCGTAAGATACTTTGTGACTATTTCATTTATTTTTATTGAGATTATTCCATTTTTTGTCAACCTGACGTCTGGCAATATGTTCTTTGTGGAATTTGATCTTTGGCATTTTTTGTGGCTAGCTCCTATTTGGTACTTATTTCCTTAAGATACTTTGTGCTTCCATTTGATTTGATTCTACATGGCTGACTCTAAGAACTCTTATATGTTGCCTATACTGCCTAAGATCACTGCATCACAGTTGAACTGGACCAATTATAGTGATTGGAATAAAACTGTTAGAGTATATATTTTGGACATCGAGATGGAAACACATTTAACTGAAGATCCTCCTTTTAGTGACGAAACAAAACTTTTGTCCTGGCAAAGAGTGGATGCTCCAATTTTTTTTCAAATTCGAAATTCTATTGAACCACAAATTCTATCTTCTGTTAGCCATTATAACACTGTCAAAGAAATTATGAGCTATCTTGAATTTATGTTTTTTGGCAAAGGAAATATTACTCAGGTTCATGAGGTCTGTAAAGGTTTTTATCGCTCTCAACCGCAGGGTCGTCCCTCTAAAGATTTCTTCTTAGACTTTAAGAGGATGTATAAGGAAATAAAAGTATTCATGTCTTCGCAAGCGGATCTTTCGACTCATATCAAGAATTTGGAACTTCAGGCTATCATAAGTTTCCTTGAAGCTCTTAACCCATCTTATAAGACTATTCGTTCTCAAATTCTGTCTAGTCAGGAGCTTCCCTTTCTTGAAAATGTTTTCTCAAGAGTTCTTCGAGCTGATAGTTTGATTCATTCTTCTGTTGATCAAAATGTGAGTGCTCTAACTGGGCGTGGTCTCTTTAAAAATAGGAATTATGGGTACAAACATAACACTAGTTCTCTGACAATGAATTCTGGCAGTATTATTTGTAATTATTGCAAGGAACTTGGTCACATTAAAAAAATTGTCTAAATTGCAAACTAAACAACAGCGTGATCAACAACATGGTCTTGCTCATATTGCACAGACACCTGGTCCATCTGATTCTGGATCTTTATCTGCAAGGACCGTAGCTACAAGCACTTTGTCTTATGGTCTTACTACTACTTCAACAAAGTGGGTCAATGATTCTAGTGCCACCGACCACATGACAGGTAATCAAAATTTGTTTTCATCATATGTCCCCTATGCCAACCCATCATCCATATTCGTCGTCGATGGTTCCCCTGTCCGTGTTCTTGACTCAAGTACTGTTAAACCAACTACATCTCTTTCACTATCTTATGTTCTTAATATTCCCAATCTCACTTTTAATCTTTTGTCTCCAAGTAAACTGACTCATCATTTAAACTATTTTATCTCACTATTCCTTGACTATTGTTTAATTCAGGATCTTTCAACGAAGTAGATTATTGGTAAAGGCTATGAATCCGGTGGGCATTACATCCTTGATGATTAGGTGCCACGTTATGTTGCTTGTTCTAGTAGGTCATCTCCATTTGAATTTCATTGTTGTCTAGGTCATATGTCCCTTTCATCTCTTCGAAAACTGTATCCTCAGTTCTCATCAGTGTCTGTTTTAAATTGTGAGTCATGTCAATTTGTCAAACACCATTGTGTTCATTTCGCACCTCGTGTTAATAAACATGTTGTGTCCCCCTTCGAGTTAGTACATTCTGATGTTTAGGGTCCTTGTTCAGTTCTGTCTCAGACTTGCTATCACTATTTTGTCACTTTTGTTGTTGATTTTTCCCGTACCACTTGGCTTTACTTAATGAAATAGCCTTTTGAATTATTTACTCATTTTTGTAATTTCTATGCTGAAATTAAAACCCACTTTAACACTTCTGTGAAAATCCTACGAAGTAATAATGCAAAAGAATATTTTTTACACCATTCACTGATTATATGCAAAGTTATGGCATCCTTCACCAATCCTCTTGTGTTGATATCCCTGCTCAAAATGGTGTTGCTAAAAGCAAGAACCACTATAATACCCCAAATTTTGATTAAGGGCTAATGACAATTATTGAGAATATTTTGTGAATTAAAGATGATTGAAGTCCCGAATTAATTATTGGAAATACCCAACACCCTGTATTTTAGCATAATTATATGACAAAATACTTATTTGGCCTAAATATGAGGGAAATGGCACATGAAGAAGAAAGAAAAGAATTTAATTATGTGTTATGTGACAATTTGAGTTAATGTGCCATAATCAAGGAAAAAATGAAAGAATGGAAATTATCGGCCAATTAGTCAGTTATTAATGAAGAAATTAATTACTAATTAAGAAGAAATGAGATGTGTGACTAAATGAATAATGGAGTAGTTAGAATAACTAACTAATTGCTTACTTTATGAGAGCCAATGAAAATTAGACACTTGGCAAGTTGATATAAGGTTAGAGTAGTTGGGAAAAGTCAAATAGAATATTTTAATATTTCCTTCTCTCTTTCTCTTTCCCTCATTTTCACTGAATGAGCATAGGTATGGAAGAGTGATCATTTCTTCATCTTCTTCCTCGCTCTTCTCTCTCATTCTCACCTCCATTTTCGGCAGCCATGGATGCTTTGGAGAGAGAAAGAAAAGCTTGATATTAAGGTATGACAATGACCCCAAATACAAAAACTCTCTTCTTTAATCTTGTTCCTTGGATTGAGGACTTTATTTCTATGGTTTTAGATTGTCCATTGGTGGTGTTTTAAGCACTCAAGAAAATCTAGTGGTTGGAGAAGCAAGGAACACCTTTGAGAAAGTAGTAGAGGTAAGTAAGAGAAACCCTTCTACATAGGTTTTTTTGGCATTTAGTTAAGCTTTGAATTTTTTGGAATTTTTCCCTATTTTTGAAATTAGGGTCTTCGAGAGTTTGGTATAATGTGGTAATGGAAATGATGTCTTGCTATGTGTTTAGAATAGATAGAAATGGGCTTGAGGTTGAAATGAAAAGTTTGGCAATTTTGGGGATTTTGTGTTAGATGTTGCCTAAAACAAAGCATGATAATGGAATAAGAATTTGGTAGTTTTGATGTTTCCATTAGATCTCTTATGCAAAATTATGTGGGAATAGTCTTGGATTAGAATTTAGGATCATTGGAAACATATGGTTAAAATTTGGAAAATGTTATAAACTCTAATGCGTTTTGGCTTCTGATAAGCATCACTCGAGTGATCTAGGGTCTCACTCAAGTGCAGCATTGCATATTCTATTTTTTCCTTCAGTTTTTCTGTTGCACTTCCATGCAAAAAGCAAAAGTGTTTATCTCACTTACGATTGCTGTGGGTTCTCACTCGAGTGAACCTTGTCTCACTCGGGTGCCCTATGAACTCGCGTCTCGAAATATCACTCATGGTCAATTTTTAAGAGTGTGTCTTAACACTCGCAAGTGTTAAGCTGTCACTCGAGTGCCAAGGTCCCTGCTCAAGTGCACTTCTCATTTGAAAGTTTCTTTTGTCCTCAAGTGCATGTGAGCATTAGGCTATCACTTGAGTGTGTTTTTCATGACTCGAGTGCAAGTTCATCATTACTCAAGTGAGGCCTTCTTCACTAGAGTGCAACAATGAAAAATCAGCACTTGTACTTCTTAAAGGGGATCTTTGGTATAGTTTTTTCAACCCTTTAGAGCTTTTGTTAGAGGCATTTGTAGCTTCCTAAAGGACATCAATGATAACCAAATCTAAGTGTTGAAGTTATTAAGTATTGGAATAGAGAATAACACTTTATCCCTAATTATGAATTATAGGATTTTATATTTGACCTGCTCGCCAGAAACCGGCGCCTGAGCAAGCAAAGAACGACCAAGGTAGTGACCTTTCTCTTGTATTGTGTATAATGCTTGGTATGCATGACTTGTCATTGTGTTGTTGTTGTTAAAAATGATGCATGAAACCTCGACGTTGTGAAAAAATTGTAGGCATAATGCCATTATGAAAATGTGAATGTGAAATGTGTTGTAGTGCATTGCAAAGTGAGCATTGCAACATAAGCAGTCGTAGTTGCGTGTCACACCTACCCTTGCCATTGAACTGTCGTTGTAATTGCCGAGGCCATGTTGTGAAATATGTGAAATGCTTTATATAGAACTCAGCTGTGGTGAAATACATGATGTGGAACATGTCATTGTGCATTGCAGTGTGAGCACTTCAGCGTGAGCAGACGTAGGGGTAATGTATGTCACACCTACCCCTGCCATTATAACCACCGCGGTAAATGACATTGTTTTGCTGTGGTGTTATGATTTATTTATATACTTTGTTGTTGTGCATACTATGAGTGAAATGTTACTAACGAGATTCTTTAGAATCTCACTCTCCCATAAAACAAATTTCAAACAGGGTTAGTGGTTGCAAAGAGAAGCAGGTGATAAAGGGCGGATAAAACTCCGGGCTAGGAGTTTATATTTTGGATAATTGGTTACCATGTACAAATCATTTGGATATTTTGTTGAGAATTAATGTATATGTTGAATACATTGAGCAGTTTTATGTAATCCCCTTGTTATGGGAAACAAATTATGGGCGTTTATGCCCTGTAAACCCTTAGTTTATTAATAGAACCCGAGTGTGTCGGGAAATTTTATTGCACTCTGATATTTATGAATGGATTTGAATTGTACAGGCCATTTGTATATTTGAAATGTGAATATGGGACCGTGTTGAACAGGTTGTTGAAGAGTTTCTGAAAACCCTGTTTGGAAAATGAAAATTTATAATAAGTCTTGATCCATCCTGTGGTCTCTGATTCAACATAATTATGTAATTTTGAACGTAAATCCTGGCCTGGATGAGAAGGGGGTTACAACCACCATCTCCTAGAAACTGCCCGAGTTCTCATGTTTCACTCATGTGTCCCTAAAACTTTTTGGGCCAATGCTATGTCTACTGCCTATTTCCTCATCAATCGTATGCCTTCGTCTGTTCTTGGTGGGGATATTCTGTATTCTATTTTGTTTCCCACTACTATGTCGTTTCCTTTTGATCCTAAAATTTTTTGTTGTGTTTGTTTTTTCGGGATGTCCGTCCAAGTGTCAGTAAGCTTGATCCCAAATCCTTAAGACATGTTTTTATTGGTTATTCTCAAATTAAGAAAGGTTATCGGTATTATTTTCCTAATCTCCATCATTATCTTATGTCCACTGATATGACTTTTCATTAGCCTTCTCATTTCTTCATGACTTCAACCTTCTCTGGGTCTCCCTCCATCATGGATGAGCCTGATGATGTCCTGGTTTATTGTGTCCCTATCTCACCTGTATAGGCTGTTGTTCCAGAACTTGATATCATCAATGATGCTAATGTTGTAAATATTTTACCTTCGCCAGTTACTGCTTCACCGACAAATTCCATTGATGCCTCTCCAGTTCCTGCTCCTGTTTCCACATATCCACCCATTGCTGTCACTAAACCATTTGTTCCTAATTCTACTATTGATACCTTTGATGACCTGCCCATTGCCCTCCAGAAAGGTACCCGTCCTCATTGTCCTCCAAAAAGACATGCCGATTGTACCTATCATATTTCATCTTTTGTATCCTATCAGTCTTTGTCCCCTATTTCCTCTTCTCTTTTGACCACCCTTGAGTCCATTTGCACTGCTACTAATCTTCACCACGCCTTGACTCACCCTGGTTGGTGTGCAGCAATGGAAAAAGAAATTATGGCACTTGAAAAGACATGTACTTGGACCCTTGTTAATCTCCCTCTTGGGAAGAAGACCATTGATTGTAAATGGGTGTTTGTTGTTAAGACTAAGGTTGATGGTTTCTTGGAATAGTTAAATACTCGGCTTGTTGCTAAAGGGTATGCTCAAACTTATGGTATTGATTATTCTGAAACTTTCTCTCCTGTGGGTAAGCTCACATCTATTCGTCTTCTTGTCTCTTTGGCTTCCACCTATAATTGGGATTTGCATCAATTGAATGTTAAGAATGTTTTTTTGAATAGTGATCTTCTTGAAGAAGTTTATATGGAGCAATCACCTGAGTTCATTGCTCAGGGGGAGAATAGGAAAGTGTGTTACCTCAGGAAGTCGTTGTATGGTCTAAAGCAAAGTCCTCGTGCTTAGTTTGACAGATTCTGTGGTGTGGTCAAGAAGTTTGGGTTAAGTCAAAGCAAGTGTGATCATTTTGTGTTCTATCAGCAATCTGATACAAGCATGATTCTTCTAGTAGTATATGTTGATGATATTGTGATTACAGGGAGTAACATTTTCGGAATCTCAAAACTCAAAGTCTTCCTTAACTCTCACTTCTAGACAAAAGATTTGGGATCATTAAAATACTTTCTTGGTATTGAGGTTTTGAGAAGCAAGAAAGGTATTCTTTTGACTCAGAGGAAGTATGTTCTCGATCTCTTAAAGGAGATTGAAAAGCTTGGAGCTGTACCAAGCAACATTCCCATGATTCCGAATCCTTTCCTAGATCTTGATGCTAGTATGTTTGATACGCTTCCTGATATCTTGAATAAGAAGATTGATCCAGAGAAACTGAAGCCGTTTGTATTTTCTGAGAGATATAGAAGATTTATTGGGAAGCTGAACTATCGAAGAGTAACTCATCATGATATAACCTTGTCGGATAGTGTACTTAGCCAATTCATGGTATATCCAATCGTGGCATAATGGGAAGCCTTAGAGCATATTTTGTATTATTTGAAAGGTTCTCCTGGTCATGACATTCTCTATACAGATTATAGGTATACTAAAGTTGAATGCTTCTGTGATGCAGATCATGCAGGATCTAAAGCCACAAGGTGGTCCACTACAAGTTACTATGTATTTGTTAGGAGAAATTTGATATCTTGGAAAAGTAAGAAGCAAGGTATTGTATCAAAATCCAGTGCAGAAGCAGAATATAAAACTATGTCTCAATCAATACATGAGATTGTATGGGTCCTTCAGCTCATGAAGGAAATTAACATTGTCATAACATTGCCTATTAAGTTATGGTGTGACAATAAGGTAGCATTGCATATAGCATTGAACTCTGTGTTCCATAGACATACAAAACATATTGAGATCGACTGCCATTTTATTCATGATAAAATCAAATAAAATATTGTATAAACAGGACACATGTGATCAAACGACCAGCTGGCAGATTTTCTGATGAAAACCTTACTTGGAATACGGGTTGAATATCTTTGTAACAAATTGGGCATGATTAATATATATGTTCCAATTTGAGAGGGAGTGTCAAAGGAAATCCCACAATATCAGGGATTTAGATTAGAGAAACGTATAATGGCTAGAAACGTAGGAAACGTATTCTTCCCATGTAAATATATATAGATACATACTTGTACATTATGAATCAATGGAGTAAGAAGCATTTCGTGCATTTGATAAGGCAAGCAAACACTTGGCTCTATTCTCGAATTCTATGATTTGTTTTTCTTGATCTGCTTGGTTGCATAATAGCTTTTTTTTAATTCGGAGAAGTGTCACATCAAGCACAACTCATTCTGAAAATCCATAGGATTTGTTTTTGCGGAGCTTCCAATATATAAGATAATAATACTTTGGCTAATGCTCAGCTAAATTATACGAGTACTCTATTATATGTCTCCGATTTTAAATATAAGGTAAAATTGATATTTTTTAGAAAGATTAAAGAAATTAATTAAATTATTTTAGAGTATTTTTATTTTTATTTTTTCTCCAAATAAATTAGTTTGACTATTAAATTGATATATAATTTAAGAATACACAACATATGATATGATTAAATAATTTATTTAGTTTCTTTAAACTCTCCAAAAAAAAATCAATTATGTCTTATATTTAGCATCGAAGAGAGTACTATCACAAAGAGTAAAACAAAACATATACTCTATATATCACATGGTAAATGTATTATATGGATAAAAATTATCAGATATTTCTTATCAATAAAATGTTTAATGCCAGCTTTTCTTCAACTTTTCTCATTTTTTTATGGAGTTAAGGGGCAAAACTAACTTTAAACTTTTCTTAAAAGTGCAGCCACCACTATAAACTTTTTTTTTGTGCAAAAGTAATCATGAACTTTAAAAAATGGTGCAAAAGTAATCATGAACTTTTAAAAAAGGGGCAAAAGTGACACTACCGTTAACGGCCGTTTACTCAAAAGATTTTAAGGGGCAAAAATACCCATAAAATTTTCTTAAAAGTGCACTCACCACCATAAACTTTTTTTTGGATGTAAAAGTAACCATAAACTTTAAAAAATGGGGCAAAAGTGACGGTTCTCTTACTGTTTTCAAATGTCATCTTTTGATTGTTCTAAGTTCAGGAAAACAGCATTTCAACTTGTCCATCATGATTTTTCCAAACCAAAAATTGAAAAATTGATCTTTAATGAAGATGACGTTGTCATCATGCTCTCACCAACATGCCGTAAATGGAATTGTTGATATCAATGGTGTCATAAACGCAATTGTCAAAATTGTTGATGGGGAAGGATCTCAACAATTTCATTTACTGCACGTCGGTGAGAGCAGGATAGCGATGTCATCTTCATTGAAGACGGGTTTTTCAATTTTTGGCTTAGAAAAATCATGGTGGACAAGTTGATGTGTTTTTTTCCTAGACTTAAAACAATCAAAAGATTACATTTGAACCCAATAAAATAACCGTCACCTTTGCCCCATTTTTAAAAGTTTATGGCTATTTTTGCACCCAAAAAAAAGTTTATGGTGGTGAGTGCACTCTTGAGAAAAGTTTATAGGTATTTTCGTCCCTTAAAAACTTTTAAATAAACGGTTGTTAACGGTAGTGTCACTTTTACCCTTTTTTTTAAAGTTCATAATTATTTTTACATCATTTTTAAAATTTCATGATTACTTTTACACCAAATAAAAATTTATAATGGTGGGCGCACTTTTAAAAAAAAAATAAGGAAAATTTTGCCCTTCAACCCTTTTTTATATCTAACATTGTGTCCATCAAATAATCAATTTTAATTCAAATAATAAAAGTTTGCCAGCTCTGTTCATGACTTGACGGCGACGGTCTACTGCGGCTAAATACGGATTAGGGGACCATTCCTTCTTATTTTTGTCTTCATTTCCTTTGTCTTAGTCTGTTTTTTTATTTCCCTTTTTCGTTTTTGCTTTTTTTCCCTTTTGTGTTAAACTGTTAATTTTTTCTTTTTCTTTTTCTTTTAACTTTATTTGGTTTGTACAGCTTGCAAAGTGCTGGAATTATTAATAAATAATCGGTTGAACATCTTTATAAGAGTCATATATATACAATTGTGTGTGTGTGTGTGTGTGTGTGATATGTAAGGTTCCATACTTGCATGTACATTACATAACACTTAAGAAATTAAATATCATTTTTATTGTTGGTAAATGAGACAAATGATTTACTAATTACTACTCCTTTATTCCAAAAAAATAAAAGTTAATTGATGGATTTATTTTTACTCTAAATATAATACCTTACTTTAATTTATCTCTCATGCTACTTCTTCAAACTACCTATATTATTATTATGTTGTTTATATAAGTAAAATTTATGTATTGCTTGTAAAAATTAAAAAGAGAGATATTTTTTAAAAAATGACACGTACATGAGTTATAAAAAACACAACACATGAATTTTTTTACAAGTTATCAATCTAACTAACTAACTTTTTCATTTAAGCGAATTAGTCAACTAATTCGTATTTTAGGAGAAAAAGAAGTATTAATATTGATGATTGTGTATTGATTGATATTTCGATAATAAAACTCCATATATATCCAACCAATAAAAAAGTTTAAAATTAAAGCATACCTTAGTAAAAAGTTATTTGTATCTTTTTTTCCCTTTATTAGTTCTCTCTATAACTTTTTAGTTTTTACAGCTTGTGGACATGTACTGTGTTAATCGTAATTTCTCTTTATAAAAATATTATTCCTTACAGATTTACCCATAAAATGAATACTATTCCTTAGAGAATTTGCATACAATTTTCTTTTAGGATATTTTAAAACTTTAAATATCAAAAAGTGCATCCTTAGGATGCTTTGAGAATAATAGCCAAAATAAATACGATTATAACCTTCATGGTTATTATAAAAATAAGAAGAAATTGACGCCCATTGTGTGTCATTATCACATCAAATGCATATAATTTTGTATAATAAATCATTGACAAAAATAACACTTAAAAAGATCCAAAACTTATAAAACTAATAATTAAGAATATTAGAAACAACCTTTTTAAACATTACAAGAATAAATATATAACTATTGATGATATTGTGACAACAGAAATTTGAAGCACGTAATAACTATTTTTATAATTTAATCGGAAGACATGATAGATAGAAAAACATGAAGTTTATTATTTTTGGAATAATTTTTTTATAGGTGAAATGGGATTTTTTTTTTTTTTTTTGGCCTTGAGTTTGCGGTAAATAACAGAATGAGAAGACAGAGCATAGAGGACAGCTGGTGTGTGTTCGGCTCTTCTCTCAAAATCATGGTTTGGTTGCCAAACACCCAAAAATTTGTTAAAATATGATTTGGATCTCAAAATTACGGTTTTGGGAAAATCCATTTTTTTTTTCTGTTTTTTTCTTATGTGGGTTTCACCCTCTCTTTCATTAGTCCTTTTTTATTATGTGAACCCCATCATTTCTTTCTCATTAGTCTTTTCTCATTATGCAGGCCCCACACCATCAAAAAAGCTATTCTAACTATAATAACCAAACACTTTCATGTTATCAAAATCACTTTTTTTTATAATCTATTCTGCTCAAAAGCTATTCTCCAAAAGTTAATCCAAATCTACGTGTGTGTTTGGGGGAGCGTTTGTACCCCCCAAATGCTAAATTCCCCCTATAAGCTCAATACCTAAACTCAAAAAAAATTTTTGAGTGTTTGTTTCCCAATGTGAGCAATTGAGCTTAATTCTATCTTAATAGCTTTTGTCATAAGCTTCATTTCTCAGCTTTTACTGATTTAGCTTTTGGGGAGAGTGAAAATGGTTGAAATATTTTTTCAGTTGTGTTTGCTACAAAAATTAATTTCAACTATTATTTGGTGCTTTTAACCCTTAAAATATTTTTTCAACTGTACCCAATGTGTTATCAAACTGATTGCAATTTTATCTTTAATATACTTTTTCAATTCCAAAAATTATTTTAAACTATTTTTTGGTGTTTTTAATAGCGTAGATGAACAGCCTTCCACGTCAAATTATGGTAGGCGATCTTCCATTCAAATGAATCAATTGCGTGACTCAATTAGAGACCACATTGTACGAGACATGTGATACAAGTTGTTATGTAATATTTTTTGAACAAATTGTGTTAATTTTAAATTCCAATTTTCCCAACTTTAACTTTTATAAATTTTTTTTTTTTCAATTTCAAATTTAATTTCTTTCTTACTATTCTCTCTAAAATCATTTATGCTTAAGTCAATCCAAATAAGGTTGTAAAAGCTAAATTGACAAACTCCATTTTTTCAATCGCCAATCCAAACATAAATCACATTACACAATTGGGCTTTTACCAAAAACAAGATTACCAAAAGCTAAATGGATAAACTCCATTTTTCTAACCGCTGTTCCAAACACACCCTACCCTTATTATTGGAGTGTAGGTTGGTTGCAATATTGGAAGGTGGCTCGCCCTACACCTTTCAAATAAAGCATGCCCAATATTATCATATATATATATGTGTGTGTGTGTGTGTGTGTGTGAGTGTGTGTGAGCAATAGCGCATACGGATACATACATTCATACAAGTATATTATTTTTTTGGTGAACTATATATATACTAGTATATATTATTAAAAGCAACATAAACTTTTATTGTTACATATCTCTTGTCAAATGCTGTATTGCTTAATAAAACTACACTTTGGTCCCCTAATTTGCATGCAAGATGATGATAGTAAATTTTTGTACACGTTTTACATTATATACATATATATTAATTTTCTTAACTCATATTGTTTACACCATTTCTTTGATTCTATCTTAATACATTTATTTTTATAAAATTTTATCAAAATAATTTCTCATATTTTGTGAAAAAAAGGTGTCCTTGTTATAGGATATTATTTCTCATACGTTTTCCTTTTGATTTGCGTTGATATCAATATTCAAGAGTGTACCAAAAGAAGAATTAAAAATCAGTTTGTTATGAACTTTGATATGTTTTTATCTCATTAATATAAATTGTATTTTTATTAAAAAAGAATAAAAAAATTAATTTAACCAAATACATTGTTGTAGCAAAGCACAAAATTTGGTTTGCCTTCATAATGATAATATGTCCAAAAATTTAAAAGGGTTACTCATACATCTATAATAAAAATAATTGAAATGGTAAGAGAGAAGATAAAGAAAGGAAACCAGAACGTTAATGTCCAGGCGGCATGTTGGTTAATTGAGAAAAGCAGTTTTCTCGTCACATATCACAGGTTCGAACCACATAAAGTAAAGTAAGAAAGGAAACCAAAACATTTCAATAAAAATGCGTATTAAAATTTGAAAAAATTGCTGAAAAGTCTCACATTACAAAATTTATTATCCAAAGCTATCTAACGACTCCTGTCTTCTTCTATTGTGGGTAAAAATATCTTTGGTTGTATGCAAATGTCTTTAATTTTACATATAGTTAATAATATGTTGCATATAGATAAAGAATAATTATATTTATGAAAGATAATTTGCAATTGAGCCTTAAACAAATTATGATACTTTTGAATAATAAATTTTGTTACGGGGTATTTTGCTATAGGTTGTAAAATTATTTTTTAGAAAAAAGATAAAAAAAATACCACTTAAATTTTAAAATTTTAAATTAGTTTTATTAATAATAAGAATAATGAGATTAATAAAAAGAGTATAACAATTGACAACTCAGATTTTTGAGAAATCACTAGTTTAAGATTTTGAAATTTAAAAGGTATTTATTTATCTTTTTCACTTATTTTTTTCTTTCTTTCTTTTTTTCTCATGCGCATGTAAAGGCTGCAAATTGTGAGATTAGGCTTAGATACTTTATTTTTTAAAAAATTAACATGTGAACACTGCATATCTCGACAAGTGTGTAAGAAATGTTTGAGTATATAATGATATAATTTTAAACTTCCATAATTAATCTTTTGAGGTTAAAAAGATTTGTTAGGCAAATGAACAATCTCTTGGTAAGTAAATTTATTAATGTATGAATAGAAGTTAAATTATTTTGTATGAATGGATTAAAAAAACGATGTAAATTTTATTATGCAAAGATGTGCAAGGTGGAGGTGTGTGAAGTGCAGCATAAATGGAGCACGTGCATTAAAAAAAATTATTTGATGAAAATGCATTATTGCTTGTCTTAGAACTCACGCTTCCCTCGGATGCGGAACCCACTGGATTCGTTACCAAGGAATCTCACATATACTAAAGTTGGTTTTTTTTTTTTTTTTTGTTTAATCTTTATATTAAAAAAATCACATAGCTGATTAACCATAGGTGAAAGAATAATTATTGATAAGTGAAAAAGTTATTGGGGAAAATCCCTTTAAAATACCGCCAAAATAGCAAAATTCTGATTCAGTACTATGAAATTTTGAAATCCCAATTCAATGTTGTGTCAGTACGGATGAACAGTGATGGGGTGTGAAAAGACAATTTTATCCTTCAACCCACCCTCTCGCCACTTCAGAATAACAACACGAGACTCTTAATTAACAACTTCGGATCCTTCTTTTTACTCTTACAATAACAACATCGATCTTGTTATTAACAACATCATATTCTATATTAACAACTCTCATTTCCTGTTTCACAACTTCGTAATTTAAGTTTCATGACCAATAACAAACACTTCTTTCTTTATTAACAACATCATATTTTACATTAACAATACTATATTTTTGAGATACGAATATGTGAAAAAACAAAGCGGAATTGTTAATTAAGAGTCTCATATTGTTATTCTGAAGTGGTGAGAGAGAGGGCTGAAGGCCAAAATTGTCTTTTCGCACCCCTGCACTGTTCATCCGTACTGACACAATACTAAATCAGGATTTCGGAATTTCACAGCACTGAGTCGAAATTTAGCTATTTCGGCGATATTTTTAAGGGATTTTCCCAAGTTATTATTGACAAATCATGGAATTTTTTTATATTATTTTCTTTAATTATAATCTTGACATCATTTTTTCTTATATATTTTTATTTTTCTCTCAATGATTTAATTTTGCCTTTTGGGATAAGACCGCAGTGATTTAATCTTAATTTAACCATATCATTTCAAGACACGGACGTATGGGTCATAGGCAATTTAGTCATAATTGGACACAAAAATCCTCTCACCTAGAAAAAACCTCAAATTTGAAAGTTTTGTAAAGTGGGGGAGGTTACCACTAGAGGATAAAAAAACCTCTCACATATAACCTAACCTCCTTCCAACTAAACACCTATTTTTAATCTCCAACCCCACCCCAACCTAACCTAACTTAATAAAACTTCCAACCAAACAAAGCATTAAGCTATGTTTGGAATAGCTTATTTTTAGAATATAAGTGTTTATTACGTAAGTCGAGATAAAACTCCTCTCATATATTTATCTTGTATATCGTAAATCATGATTTACAAACACCTATAAATTAAAAATAAACTATCTCAAACGAACACTTAGGGTCTGTTTGGTCTGAGGGATTTGGAGGGCAATGGAGGAGAGGGAAAAATTTTATGAGTTAAATTTTAAAAGATTGAAACAGTGGGGTAATAAAATTTTAATATAGATAATATATAAGATAAAAGAATAATAAAAATTAATTAAAAATTTTTAATCCCATTTGTCTAATTATTTTAAATTCAACTCAAAAAAATTTTCCCTCCGCCCACTTTCCCTCCCCTCCCCTCAGACCAAACAAACCCTTAAGTTCGCACATCTAACAAAACGTGGAACAAGAATCAAAACAATTTTTGTGGTGGCCTAGATAAGTGGCACACACGGGTAATAGTGATCCTGATTATTAATTTGTTAATTTAAATTAATAATGAACAATTAAGAGGAGGACTTGTGGAAAGGAGGGGAAGATAAGAAAGAGAGAATGATGGGGGAGAGAATATGTGGATGTGGTGGATAATTAAAATAAGAAAGATGAACTGGAAACAGTAAGGAAACGAATAGCCCCAAATGATTCAGTGTTGGGGTTGGAATCATATTGCACCCATGTGGGGCATACCCTCCAACAGGCTATGAGGACCCCACTTCTTCTTTTGTCTTTTTTTTTTTTTTTTTAAGTTCTCCAAAGTTTTCCCATTTTCTCTCATCCCTCTTTTTTAGTTTCATTCCCTTTTCCTTTCCCTTGCTTCTTACTCAATCCTCCTCACTTCCCTCTGGCTCTATCCTATTTCCTATGCAGGCATTGCATCCACTCTATTTCATACTACCCTTCAATTGGAATCCAAGACTACACACACACACACACACACATATCCATCATCCCACTTAGCTTGTTGAAATTTTTATTCGTGAACGGAGCTTGAATGATAGTATTAATACTCTTTTTATACAAAATTTGCAAAATATCAACACACGTGCTTCTTGCCAATAAAACTTTCAATGGATGGCTTTTTCGTTTTTTTCTTTAAAAAAACCTATGATCATGATAATAGTAAGGACGTGGAACTGAATCCAATCAACACACTCTATTTATGCACAAAAATTCATGACCATTTTCACTTTCATTCTGTTAAAGCATGGCTCATGAACAACTAAAGTAGCAGTTTCATATTCACTTCAATTTTTTCAACACAAACAAATATGTCAAAAGCATTCAGGATAGAGTAACAGATGCGCACAAGCAAAGCCACAAGATCTCTCCGGCTACCATCTAGCATGATGGCAGAACAGAAATGGATTGCCCGGTCCCCACACACACAGGCACCGACACTAATATTAAACCATTCATCTTTATTTATAATTATAGTTATAATTTTAATGTAATTCTGTTTACAGGCCATAAAATATAAGAAACCAAAAGAATAATTATTGAAAATAAGACAAGAACATATAACCATCTGAATCTATACGAGAGGACCACAGGGAGGGCAAAAACAAAAAACGAAAGAAAAACAGATATCATACAATAAATTCCAAATTTAGAGGGGAAAAGAAGTTCAGAATGAACATATAAAGAGAAGAGATGAAGAAGATGAATGAGAGTGTCATTGGAGAGGCTTCTGTAACCTAGAACCGATCATCTTGGTCTCAAACTTCCTGATGAAACCAGCAATATCTCTCAAGGTGGTGTCCATTACATAAGGGATTTTCTCAAATGTGACCTGTGTTGAATTGAGAAGCATCCTGCAAGATTCTCTCTTCTCTGCAATAGTTCCATGGTAATGGTAGTACATGATCTTCCCTTCTGTATTGTGAGTCGTCTTCCCTTGTACGTTCTCAGACATGTGAACTCCTGTAGCATACAGCCTCCGAGGTTGCACTGCGTATTTCCTGTCTCTCCTAATGCCTTTCCGAGCATCTCTGTACACAAATTTCTCAATGCCCCATTTCCTGCATTACCAAATTCATATACACCCATTTTAATTCCATGGTCAGAGTTCAAACACCAAAATCATTGAGGCTTTTTTTTTTAATCTCTACGTGTATATCAGATATTCTTAATCAATGATTGCTTGGTAATGTGTTCTCTAAGAAAGCAAGCACAAAGACAACTCAGAGGGATCGCATACAAAATTTTAGTATATTTTACACCTAAAATAACGGTACTACTTTATTTCTTGGGGGAAAAGGTCAACTTGAGTCCAGCGTGGTAATTATATAATGATGTGATTGGAGGGAGAAAGAAATAGGAAGTGTCACTCCCATTATAGGTGTGAGGTCCCCTCCCTGTTCCTTTGTCTCTCTTGCTGTACCTTGAGACTGAAAAAGCACCCAAAGAAGAAAAAATGATAGATGCACATAATGGATATGGGTTAAAAATTTTACGAACCATGGTTATTTTTAACAATCACAGTTACTATCAAATTTTAAGATTCTTTTTTGGAAAAAAAAATTAACATTGTTTATTATGACTAGTCGTTACCATAGGCTAAGCTAAACTTGGAAAAATTTCCTATATCGAACCGTGAAGCAGACGATGAGGCCACCCTCAGGCATAAGAAGTCAAAAAGATAGAACAAATTTCAATGCACGTCCATCCCACATGGCACGGTGGGAGTGAAACAGAACGTGAAAGGGCTAATAAATCCAAACGATACCCACCAAATAATCATTATCGCTTTAAACCACTCATAACAAACCAAACAACCTAAGAGCATCGCAATTGATTTTCGTTGCCTCAAACGAACGGCCGGAGTGAATGCCCCCATTAATTCAATGACTTACCACTCTTCAATGTTGTTGAAAGGAGAAATTTCACAAATCCGAATTCCAAATTGTTAGACTTAAAATTGCTTGATTAAATTTACTGCTTCAGCTCTTTCAATTATGAACAGTGATATGGGAAAATGCTTCAACAAACAGAATTACCACAATAGTTAGATAATAAACACCAGCAAAGATCTCAAAATTTTCTGGTTAATCTATTGAAGGACCTCTGGAAACGAGGTTTAAGAAAAAGTGAAGAGTATTGGTGGTACCTGTACATTCTGCTGGAATCAGCAGAGAGGCAGAGCTTGCCGTTCATGGCCATTTGTTGAATGGTGAATTGTGAGTACTGAGAAAGCGAATCGAGGACACTTTTGATAGTACTCTTAGGAGGCACATAAATGTACTCATCAACGTCAAAGAAGAACATCCACTTAGACATAAACTTGTATCTGAACAAACAATCGTTCACCACCATGAATTGATTGTGATAATAACCATCAAATCTCTCTTGGTCTCTTATATCCTGCAACGTCACGTAACCCAGTTCAATCCACGGCTTCAATACCTCCAACACTTGCTCGTGAATCCCACCGGCATCGTGAATCACGAAATGCGATCTCGGTCCGAAGAACTTGACATGATAAGCGATCCATTCTCTCACTCTCCGCGGGTTCAAGCCTCCGTACAGCGATGACCCACAGTAGAAATAGTCGTACTTAGGCTCCGATGTGAAAATCGAAGCGTCCATGCTTCCAGGAGCCTCCGTCAGAACCTCCATTCTGTCGGTAATATTGAAATTCGTGTCGCCTCCGCCGGATGTGGAAGCGTAGAGGATCAATTTCCCGCCGGAGTTGTGGATATTGACAGGCTGCGAGAAGGTACAGTTCACGATCACGACGGTGTACACGTGACCATAGCCCCAATCTGGGAGAATCTTGTAACCAACAGTGGTTATGGGTTTGGCAGAGTCGTTGCGGACTAAAGGAAGCCACTCGCACTCGTAAGTTGGCGTGCCATAGACGTGAAGAGGCTTGGAAGATAAGCCCACAATGGCGAAATTATTAAGACCTCCTCTGTAAGCACTCATGGAGATGAAATTGTAAGCTGCGGAACCGTAGGGCTTGAAAACCCTCTTGATGATTCCATTTTCTAGAACACGTTCCTTCTCTTCGGAAGGAGATGGAAGTGGGGGAGATGGCGGCGAAGATAGCATTATAGATTTCAGCGAGACAGAGGATGAATTAGAAGGAGAAGAAGAAGAAGAAGAAGAAGAAGCATTAGGAACTTGGGAGACGCGTGAGATGCAGAGGCGGAGATCTGAAGCAGAAATGGTGAAACGAGACGGGATGAACTGAAGCAGAGTAGCGACGGAACAGAGGAGAAGAAGAGTAGTGAGTAGAAGCTTGAGCTCTGCTGCATAGTTACCCAGTACGCCTGGAGGCAGCTTCTTCTCTCTCTCTTTCGCCATTGCTGGTGAATTGCAGAGGAGAGAGAGAGGAAGAAGAAGAAGAAGAGGGAAAGTTCTGGTGAGGCAGGCGCTAATCAGGAGAACAGACACATTATATATTGATGATGATTTACTTTTGCCTCGGGTCTTATTCTTATAGCGTGCCTTGTTTGAGGGATTATTGAGAATATTTTTTTTTTAAGACAAAAAGTAGAGGACTATAATATATGATGATCATGGTTAATGATTGAGGGTTTAATGGGAAAATCATAATTAAGGACCTAAAGTTTATGCTGTTAAAAGTTAAGCATCTTAGGTATTTTTCAATTTCTATGGTTAAATTCAGTAGAAACAACTCAATATTTGTTAAACAAAACCAAGTTTCTAACTTTTTAAGTGTGCAAAAAGACCACATTATAAAAGCTAATGTTATTTGAACTCAATATTATTAGAATAAATGGTGTGAAATATCAAATAGTTATATAAAAGAGAAGGTGAGAAATATTTTTAAAATATGGGTTTTTTAAAATTTGTGCTTTTTAAACACTGATTTTTTTAATAGTTGGTGGATGAATTTTGGAGTGAGAAAAGTGGTCCGTCTGATCTGATAGGTAAGGAAATGGAATTAATATTTTTAATTCTTGATTCAGGGCTGTGCTACATGTGTGTATGAAGCATACGCCGGGATTACTAATTAGGATTAAGATTTTACAATTAAAAAGGAAACAAAATCATAAATATTTAATTTAGTTCCATTGATTTTATTCTAAAAAATGTTGTCTATAATTATTCAAATGTTTCGATTATTGTTCTAGGATTTTTAATAAATTTCAGCTTTCGCATGTATGAATTTATTAAATTTTGAATAATGTAATCTTTTTCAAAAGATCATATTTACATCAAGTTCCTTATTTATTGTATCAATTTTTCTAATTACACATAATGATATGTCCTATATTTTTCATAAAAATTTATATTTAAATAATAGAATAATGACCCTTTTGTAATGAGAGAATTTGATATAACTGATATAAAGAACTTCACTTAAGTATTTTCTTTTTTTTTCAAATTTATTCTATTTTGTTAACTGCAAATATATTTTGTAAAATGATTTGTGAAATGTATATTTATGGGTCACTTTGTTATAAATTTAATATACATGGTGAATGTAAATCATGGGAATAATTCGAGCAATTTATTAAGGAAAAAAGACACAAAAGTATCATTAAATAAGCAAATCTCAATTTGGTATATACCGATGGCAAAAAATATCTTGAAATGACCTTATCAATGGGAACACAACAAGTGCAAAAATAACCCAAATAAGCAAATCTCAATCTAGGATCTCAGTGAATTTACTGCTATAGGTTGGCATTATGTATAAACATCAATTTAGCTTTGTCTATAAATTTAATACATTTTGCAATTTTTACCTCAATTAATTACATGCATCTCTCATTTCTTTTCCCATTTATTCTCTCCTACACTCATCATCTTCATAAAAAAAAAAAAAAGTATATTTGAAAAAAAAAATTGTATCTCTTACACATTTCGTTTAACAAATTTTAACCAATAATTTATTTTGCATTATTTGATAATTATTGCTTATAAAAAAAGTGGGAGGGGGTACATGATTATTAGTCGGCAATTACTCAAATGCCCTTGATCTAAACTCAAATGAAATGACATATTGACAGCAACAAATTAACAAGTTATATAGTTGTTTTTTTAAAAAAAATTTTGATTAATGGTTTTCCCTTTCTAGATTTAAAGAACAAAAGAATTTTATCTCTTCTAATAATTACGTTTGTTAAAATTCAAATTTATATTTTTCTTGTTACAGATTGAATGACGCCACTTACTATTTTGACCAATATCACGTTTAACAGAAAAATTTCACCAAATTTTTTCTGGGTGTATGCTCTGCTCTTGGTTTCACAGCTCATTATCAAGTCACAGAGGTGAGACTCGGTGAGGGAGATGATTCTCTACTTCCATGGGAAATAAGCCAAATTCCATCGGATTCTTGCGGTTTCGCTGAAACAGGGAAACCGAATTTCCTGACAATTCTGGTATCACTTATTTTTTGACAATAAGTTCTTATTACGCAAGTCGAAATAAAACTCGTCTCACATACTTACCTCGTATACCGTGAATCACGATTTATAAGCACTTATTATCAAAAAATAAACTATTCCAAACGAACACTCAAACGCTATCATATTCTCCCTCCAATCCTATTTATAAGCAACTTTATTTCTTATGGGGTTGGTCCTTTTTATAAATAATTTTCACTTTTTGTTTGAAAGTTTAAGCTTCTTTTTTTTTTTTTTTGCCATATTCTTTTTTCTATTTTACCCTTATTAGATAATCATTATTTCTCATATCTTATATTCATTATCTCTCATTCTTTTTATTTATTCTCTCTCATATACTCTTTTCATAAATAGGGACATATATAAAAAAAAATATGACATTTTTGACATACTTATTATCTTTAACTACCAGTTCATTTTGCGAAATCAAATTATAAATAGGGTCGGAAAGAATCCTTGTAAAAAAAAAAATAACACTATCATATAAACCAAACATGCTTAACTGGACTCCGTATCAAACTTCATTTGCGTATGTACTGGTGCCAAACGGTGCAAAAAAGAAATAGACAGAGATGATCCCGAGTAAGAATAGTTATTGACCAAATAGGGCAAGGGCGTTATCGGCAAAAGAAAAAAACAAACATAGGGCAATGGCGTTGAAAGCGGAGATAAATGGAAGGGAATATTAGGACCATGAAATAGTGCGCGCACGATGATTGGGCTTTGAGGTGTGAGACAGATCTAGGGGGAGATTAAAAGTCATAGTAATTAGAGCCAACAGAGAAAGATATAGGTGGGCCCCTTCCTCTTTTTACTCCTTACTTTTTGGCCTTAATCTTGGATAAACAAAATATAATCAGCAACAATAAAATATAATTAGATTATATCTGGGGGTAAAAAAGGGAGGAGAATGAGTCGGTGGGTGGAACAGAACTAGTTGCCGTTGGGAGGGATTTTGATGCCAAATCTGGCTTCCTCTTTCTCTGTCTCTTTCTCTTTCTCGTTCTCAGCCTCTCGTCCTCACCTCATGTTATCATTTCTTCTCCTTGTCGCCGTCACGCCCGTTGGGCATTCCCTAGAGACTAGACTCGTCTTTTTCCAAAAGCAAATTATTGTAATTTTTATCATATACATATTAATATATTAATACTAATTTTTAGAAAGAATGACAGAAAAATATTATTTAAACTTTAAATCTCACTGACAAAATTAATAATGGGATTGACAGTGTAAATCTTTATTAAAATACTAATTTGAGATTTTAAAATTCAAGTAATATTTTTCTGTCATTCTCCTTAATTTTTATAATTTTTTTTGCCAGCATTATCTTTTTAGTAAATTACACTCAAGAAATTCTAAAATTTTGATGCACTTCTTACATTGATAAAAGACAATTTATTTATGCAAATTTTAGAAAAAAAATTAGAAAAATGCTTATAAATTTATAATGGTTAATATATAAAGGGAAAATGACTCATAAAGTAGCTGAGTCTTGCTAAACGATGGAGAGGATACCTGAATTTCTATATTCCTTGGGGAAATGGTACATCCTAAAATAGGATTTTGAAATCTAAGGAAATAGTTTGAAATACCTCTTAATTAAGAAAAAAAAGGTTAATGAGTAAATTTACTAATGAAGTTTTAAGGAATGAGCGTCTAACACAATTATATTTTAAAGAGGGTAAAAATGCACATAAGGTTTTAAAAGTGGAGCATCCAGCACAAAACCGTTAAATTTGACCTAATGACGTTAAATTATTAGAAAAGAAAACCACTAACGGCGTTAGGACAAATTTAACGGTTTTGTGCTGGATGCTCCACTTTTAAAACCTTATGTGTATTTTTGCCCCCTTTACAATATAATTGTGTCAGGCGCTCCTTCTTTAAAACTTCGTTGATAAATTGGCTCCTTAATCCTTGAAAAAAATATATCCAAATCACCTCATTGAAGACACCTTTAGTTGCCAACGGTTGGTCACCTCGGCTACTCTGGTGCTGACTAAAAGTTGTTAATAGCTAACAAAATTTAATAAATAACTATATAAAAGTTGTAAATGACCTAAAAGAGAGGCTTTGTTACTTGATATATGAAAATTGTTAATAGCTAATGAAATGCGGTACTCTCTCCGATCCTAAATATAAAACAGAGTTGACTTTTTTCTGAAGAAATTAAGGAAGCTAAACAAGTTACTTAATTATGTTATATGTTGTGTATCTTTATATCATATATTAGTTTATTAGTCAAACTCATTAGTTTTGAGAATAAAATAAAATAAAAATATTCTAAAGTAATTTAATTAGCTTTCTTAATCTCTCCAAAAAAGTTAACTTTATTTTATATTTAAGACCGAAGGAAATAAATAATTATACAAAAATTGTGAAAGTTGTAACAGTGACCTTGTTGCTTATTAAACAAAAGTTGTTAATAATAATGAAATATAGGGAATAACTATACCAAATTGTGAATGAGTTATAGTCCAATATAAGGAGTTAACTTATACTCTTTCCATCCCTATTTATAAAGTCATTTTTTCTGAAAGAATAAAACTTACCTCCAAGTCTTTATCTTTAGTTCATCCAATTCTCCAATAAATAAGTTACATCCGTATTGTTTAACCACATTACTCTTAATGGCGTTCCTCTTCTCTGTTCACAACTTCATGTATATCAAAGAATCGTAGCTTCACCCCATGCTTTTCTATTCTCTTGTGGGGCTTTCTTTCTTCTACTTTTGCCCATGGCACAATGTACAGAAACTCAACTAAAATGAAAAAAGTCATTATAGGCTCCGAACATTTGTGTTTTCTCTTGGAAAGTCACCATAATCGGCAAGAGAAGGTAGTATGCGGGAATTGCAGTATTGAAGAAGCGGCAAAGATATTTAGAACAGGGTATTGAAGAAGCGGCAAAAATGACGTAGTGTTCGTTTGGAATAGTTTATTTTTGGGTAATAAATGTTTATAAATCGTGATTCACGGTATACAAGATAAGTATGTGAGAGGAGTTTTATCTCAGCTTGCATAATAAAGACTTATTATACAAAAATAAATGATACCAAACACAAACTATAACAGGCAATTGTGAAAATGGTGAAGGGAGATTTTAGGATGAGGAGAAAAGCGGTCATTCGGTCAACGGTTATGTATTTTAAATATAAATAAATATGGCAGTTATTTTATTAGAGAACTGGATATAAAGAATTGGAGGTAAAGAACTAGAGGTAAATTAAAATAGTTCATTTTTTATAAGATGATATTTGCCTTTACATGAGTAATAAATGTTTTTTACCCATTTTATTTTTCACAAATTTTCCCCATAAATTTTTTTAAATCAATTTTCTCATTAGAAATCTCTCCTTTACCCAATCGTAAATAAAGAGAATGTTTAGAGAACAAAGTATATTTTTTATATATTTATTATTTTTAATTAGTTTTAACTATCTTATTGAATAATATAATTCATTTAAAACAACCTCGTATATAAAAAGGCCAGGGAGTATACTTTTTTGCCGATGCCGATAAGATTTGGGGGCTCAATGGTCACCTAAATTCTGAAATGCTATTAATTGTGGGATCGAATCCCATTTTCCCATTTGCCCATAAAATTCCTCCGGTCAGTAGCCAGCGAGCTCTGGCAGTGCCAGCCCCTCTGTGGGGTCTCTAACGAGGTGTGAGTGGCAACCACTTTTTTAAATAAGCGGCATTTTTGTTGTGTTTTTCTTGATTTTCAAAATCCCATTTTGGGATGTTCCACCTCATTGGCATTATGGAAATTCAGGAACCATTTCTATCATTTAGCAATTTTCAGGTTTTGTTGGGAAAAAAAAAAGAAAGAAATTTTTAGGTTTTTTGTCCTGTTCCCAAATATAAATTACCTCATTTTTCTCACCGGCAAAAAAAAAAATCTTATTTTTAGGTGGCGTCAAGACAGTTAAGGTGTTCCTAGTCCGCACGATCTGGCTGTGGTCTGTTACCCGTTTTTTTCTCCTAAACTACACTGTTTTGGTGTAATTTGCGGGTAAATGAGGGGATGATTTTTTTTAAATGGTATTTAGTATTTTGAAATATTTTTTTGGATGTATTTAGTATCTTAAAATATTTTTTAAGTAACATATAATATCTTAAAATAATTTTTAGTACTTTTAACATTTTAAAATATTTTTTCATCGTGCCCAGTGTGTTAACAGATTAATTACAATTTAACCCTTAATGTATTTTTTCAGCTCTTAAAATCACTTTAAAATATTAGATGCTATTGAAAAAATATTTCAGAGTGGGTGAAAATCAATAAATCAGTATTCTAAATTTTGGATGCTCTTTGCTACTAAGAAAAATACATTAACAGTAAAATTGTAGTCAATTTCCTCAAATACTAGGTTCAACTGAAAAAATAAAAGAGTTAAAAGCACCAAAAAATATTTTAAAGGGTTAAAAACATAAAAAAAAAAAATTAAAGTAATTTTTGGAGCTAAAAAAATACATTAAGGGTTAAATTGCAATGCTAACACACTGGGTATAAATGAAAAAATATTTTAAGAGGTTAAAAGTACTAAAAATTATTTTAAGATATTGTATATTATTTTAAAAATATTTTAAGATACTATATATATTTAAAAAAAATACTTCAAAATACTAGATGTTATTTTAAAAAATACAGGCCCTCATTTACCCTCAAACTACACTAAAACGGTGTAATTTAAAAAAAAAAAAGGACTGACAATGGACCGCAAGACAGCAGACCGCAGCCAGATCCGGTCCGCACAACAGGGTAGAGTGGAGTCTTGTACCGTCAAAGGGCGTGCAGAATATCCTGCGGACGGGACCATGAAACTCAATCATGCATTCTCCCACTCTTTCACTGTGCCACGTGCCATCCCTCACCATGTTTTCTTCATTATTAATATTCCCCCTCTTTCTGACTTTTTCTCCTTTTTTTTTATCTTTTCACAAAATCAATCCGTGACAGTCAGGTAATTAATTACTATATTAATTATAGCACGAAGGTGTAGTTTTAACAATAATATTTTATCTCAAGGGTATCTGACACCATAAAATTTTTTAGGGTGTTAAAATACACATAAAGTTTATAAAGTGAAGCAATTTTATCAAACTGTTAATTTAAAGGAAACGGACGCTATATGTGGGTCCCACACGTATTTTTTTAAAAGGGTGACGGTGCAATTTTAACAACAATGTTCTATCTTAGGGGCATATGGAACCATAAAGTTTTTTAGGGTGTTAAAATACACATAAAGTTTATAAAGTGAAGCAATTTTACCAAACCGTTAATTTGAAGAAAACGGACGTTATATGCAGGTTCCACATAGTTAATTTACTGCTTCTTGCTCCTGCTCCCCTCTATAATTTCTCACCCAGTCTTGTTTGTAACATATAGCACTTCCTTTGAAATCTTTAACTATTCACCCGCCTAGTTTCATCTTTCCCATTGCTGAAACATGTAAACTTTTTTTCCCCAACAGCGTTAATAATTTGTATACGTCAGTAAAAAAATAAAGCTAAAGGCTACCAGGTTTGTTCTGCAAATTGTGATATTCATTGAAAAAGGCTTTCAAACCATATTTTTCAAATGGAGTATTGAGCACGATGTAAATAGTATTATCTACTGCTCTTTGTGGAATTATCCACTCAAGAGAAGAGAAGGAGCAAGAAGCAATTGCTTTTTTTTTTTTTTTAAATGTGTAGAACCTGCATATAACGTCCGTTTCCTTCAAGTTAACGGTTTGGTAAAATTGCTCAACTTTATAAAATTTTTGTGTATTTTAACACCTTAAAAAACTTTATGATATCAGATACACTTGAGATAAAATATTATTGTTAAAATTACATCTTCACCCTTTTTAAAAAAATACTTGTGGGACCCGCATATAACGTCCATTTCCTTCAAATTAACGGTTTGGTAAAATTGCTCCACTTTATAAACTTTATGTGTATTGTAGCACCCTAAAAAACTTTATGGTTCTAGATGCCCCTAAGATAAAACATTATTGTTAAAATTGAACCTTTGCCCTTAATTATATTCTCCCACTGGCCACGTGGTTATTTATTCATGATTTTTCCCCAACTCTCCACGATATTCGTCTTTCAATCCTCTAGTTAAACAAGAAAATTTCATAATTAAGGCGAGAAATATATAGATCAAGAGCGGGAGAGAGGGCACAACAAAAATTACTAGGATATAACTTGCTCCATGTACTAAAAAAAAAAATAGGAGGAAAAAGACAAAAATTATAGCATTTAACCTATAAAATCCCAAAAAGTCTTATAAAAAACGAAAAGGATAAAAGGTGGTTGAAGTGAAATTTTGGTTTTTGAAATTTTAGTGTTTTTATCAAAATACCCCTAATAAAAAACTTCATATTCTTTTTCTCCTTGCCCCACTCCTCTTTCTCCCTCTTCCTGATGTAAGATCTTTAAGTTCCATTAACTCACCTTCCAAATACTAATCATAACAGAACTAAAATTTAATAAACAATTTAACATTTTACCAGGATTATAAAATTCTTTCCATTTCAAACTAAAATTATCCATGACAGGAAAGAGATTATCTAAGTATTTTAAACAATCATAAATAACACTTGGACCTCGAGTTTCATGAAACTCAGAGTAAAAAATTCACCAAAAGTCCAAGACCAACAATTCAGTGCTGCATAGTATCCAGTATAATAATCAAAAGTTTATAAAATATGAGTGTGTGGATCTACGTCCATTCATATGCAATCTGTAAGGCCTCAAGCATTCTACCAGCATACTAGTTAGTGACAATTTAATCAAAAGTATACAATTAAATTAGAGTTTACAAAATATAGGTCTTATGAGTGGAAATATACATCAATACGTAGTATAATAAATCAAAAGAGGCTATATAGATATATAGAGAGATATTTATGCTTTAGGAGCTCTCCCCGTTGTCCTAACATGGGAACTATCACCTGAAAAATGTTAACTCGACTGAGTGAGACAAAAGTCTCAGTAACCAGCTATCCAACTCATTACACTTACTGATATGTGCTCATGAGGTGTCAGGTAGAGCAGTTCATATAACAAAATATTAGAGATATAATTGATAAAATTCAATATCACAAGTTCCGTTGCACAAATTTCATATCAAACTTTCCATATCACAATTTCTATAACACAAATTCTATATCAAGAATTCTATATTACAATTTCTACATAACAATTCTCATATTACAATTCTTAAGTTGCCTCCCATCAATTCAATCGAATCGCTTTATTTCTGTTGATTAGACCCATGGGCTAAGTTATTATCCATGTTACTGGCTACTTAAAAGCTCACTGGTCATGTGACGAGGATGGGCCAAAATCCATAGAACATATGCCCAAACCATGGGTCTTTTCCCCTAGTTGAACTAGTAGGGTGTCATAGGCCCTCATTGAATCAGTGGGGCAATCTTTCATTGAACTAGTGGGATAAAGAAAAGCCAACTATCATGCACAATGGAAGCTATACCACGTGGTAAAACAAATTACTCCCTCTCCTCCCAATCCAACAATTACGATAATTATCAATAAATAACTAAACACGAATTTCTCAAGATTTTCACATTCATACAATGTTAATCAAATCATTGTCACATACATTCCATAATATCTCATTTCTCAACTCATAAATAAATAATTAAATATATTCACTATTAAAATTATAAGGTCCTAGAAGGTCATTTCTATCAAAATACTTTTCAACAACATGATAACTTTCTCAATCTCAATAAACATTTCAAAGTACTCATTGGTATATTTAATCAATGTCAATATACTATTTTCATTTTAATAATCATTTCTCAAAATATTTACAAACAACATATTAACGTACATAGCAAGTAGAAAGTGGTTACCCCTTACCAAAGTAAATTATAGCCACACTACTCCTAATCCAAGAGCTCAAACATACACAAGAATCAATCTACAATAATCAAATTACCACACATTTATAACTCTTTGAGATATTAGAACAATTAACTTAATTCTATAAATTTAAAGTTTTGAATTAATTACTCAAAAATTACAATTTCACACTCAAATCCCAATTATTTGTTTTAACATTAATTCAAATATTTCTTCTTCTTCTTCTTAACCTAACAACTAATTTAAGTCATTGATTATCTTCAATTTCATTCCACTTCATAAAATCCCCAATTTAAATTTTAGGGCATAAAATAGAAAAATTATAAATATTTACTTTTATAAAAATCTAAACCGATTAAAACTCTAAGACTACATCCAATAATCCAAATAAATCATTTACCTCAAATTTAATCAGTTAAAAATTCTAATATGAAATATTTATAGGCTGATTATAGAGAAAATTCATTATAAAATCTTATATCAACTAAATAACAAAAGTAAATAGATTAAAATTAACTATTAATCATTCTCTACATTCATACAGTTATCTATTAACAAAACTTAAAACTTGCCCAAAATCTTAACCCTAAAATATTCTCTAATCCGTATGAAATTGCTATAATAAGAAAGAAAAAAATTATTTAGAACATTTTTTATGAAAGAAGTTTTGTGATTAGAAGTGATTTTGAGTACCTTATTGATCCCAATAAAAACTGAAAATACTCCTTCCAGCATCTCACCTTTTGCCTTCGAAAAAATCACTTCACCCTGCGGAGAAGTAGTTGTTGTTGGGGGGGGGGTTATATATAATACTCAAGGTATTAAAATCCGGACCGGGTATTGAACCGGTCGAGATACTAGGTTAAGGGTCAGTTGGTCAGACTGGGGCCAAACCGGAGCTAAACTAGGACCAAACCAGTGAGAAATTGAAGATTTTAGACTTATAGTATAAAATTATAAAGGAAAAATTAATTTTTTTTAGATAGGAACCCAGACTGGACCGGTCTACCGGTCGGTTCGCCGGTTTTCAGGCTAGACCGGCCGATCTGATCCAGGTTCCTTAACATCAATAATACTCCCTCCCTCTTGTGGCTCCTAAAGGGGCAATGTGGCCCCTTTAGGTGCCACATAATATTAATATATTTTTCTCTTTTTTCTTTTTATTTTTTTAATTTTTTTAAATTTTATTCTTATCAATTTACAATTTCCCCCACTCTTATTAATCATATAAATAAACACCCTTATATTTTAATAATTATATGATAAATCTATTTATCATAATTAATTTCTCCTAAATTACAGTTAAACCTTAATACAAAAATTATGATGTTACACTGGGCATCTACTCTCCCTCTCTCCCTCTTCTCATTGTCTATCCCCTTCTCCTACAGCTTAGATCTCGTCACCTTCAACCTCGCTCCCAAATTTTTTGCCTTGTTCCTTTTCCTGGGATTGTGGAGGCCACCGCAAGAGCGATTGTTGAGGAGATGCGAAACAATGGGTTTCTGTGACCAAGCTTGGCTGTCTCATCAAAGAGGGAAAGATTCTTAGCCTCGATCAGATCTACTACCACTCTCTTTCGACAGTAAATCATTGATTTGGATTTTTCTAGTGAGAAGAGGCTAATGGGGTAACAAGATGGAGGAGAAAGGTGAAAGTGTCGTCCTCTTCTTTGAAATTGAAGCTTTAGAGTTCGGCAGTAATGGTGGTGATTCGACGGAGGGAGTGAGGACATAGGAAGACGCTGAATCAATGGTGGTGCTCTGCTCTCATCTCCCTCAAGTTCCTTTCATCTATCTCCGCTTTTTCTTCTCTCCATCTCAGCTCTTCTTGTTTTTTTTAAGAATGTTGGGCTCCTTCCCTCACTCACCCCATTATAAAGCCGTCAACTGCTTTTTCATAATCTTTTCCTCGATTTCAGTCACCACAGGAATCTAATTTTCGGTTGCCACTGTGTTTTTGTTTGTGTTTTGCTAATTGCTACTATGAAGTTGTCATTACCTATACTCAAATAGTTAACATTCCTATTAAGCATCATTGACAAACTGAACATAGTAATTGACAACTACCTCATTTTCGCTTCGTTGGCAACTTGAGTATATCAATTAGCAACTTGGATTTTGAGATTGAGAACTTAGGGAACTCAAATTGTCAATATCTATACCCAAGCTGTTAATTGCTTATACTCAAGTTTCCAACGACATCTAATAGATGTAGTTGCTGTAGACGATCACGGCAATCGGACGAACAGACGAACAGCAACCTGTAAGGATTGGAACGGATGATTTGAGTCGCGTCCAAGGACACTATCCTATAGAGTTATTCCGCAACCACTGGCAGAGAGGAAGCGGCACCCCCCAGGATTAAACAGACCCTTCTTGATATGTCAAGGCAACAGAACTGGCGGAAGGTAATCCAATCACGGAGGGTCACGAATTTCAAACCCCAAAATATAGTGACTTTCCGGCAAGCCAAAATTAATATTATTTTTATTATCTAAAAATAATATTTTCGGTGAGAAAAAAAAAATAATTCACAAAAAGTGCCAGTACCACGTATTTATTCACGTGCAGGGGGGAAATCGCCGGATTTCAACTACGTTTGCCTTCCGGTGGCCCGTTGTTGTGTGCGCGTGAGCCCACCACTCCTCTAGGCCTCTTTACAAGCCCAAGTTAGTAAAGTAATATATATAGGCTTGTGACCTCTTACTCCCAAGCAATGTGGGACTAGCTTTTTTGACACACCCACTCAAACACTTATATTTTACAACAGTTGCTAATTGCTATATTTGACGAGTTGAGTATAGGCAATTAAAACTTAAGAATGACAACTAACAACTTGGGTCTGCACATTGACAACATAAGGTGCTTATGTTGTCAATCTATATACTAAAGTAGTTAATTGCATTACTGAAGTTGTCACCGGAGCTCTGGCGGCCGCAATGATTCTTGTCTTTTTTTTCAAAAAAAAAAAAAAAAAAGAGAGAGGCATTTTGGTAAAATCACCCAAACTTCAAAAACCCAGATTCCTTTTTAATTTCCTCTCTATTCTTTCCATTTCTTATCAAACCTTTTGAGATTTTATAAGTTCAAATGGTATTTTTTGATATTTCCCCCTAAAACAAATTTTATTTTTCATAACTAAGAAATAATGTTTTTTATTATAAAATTTATATTTAACATATTAATTTTTAAGGGGAGTGAGAGGTAAAAATCTAATACGCAATGACACAAACACACACACATCATTGCCTACCATGAACATATATTCTCCTCTTATCTTAAATTTATGTTTTAGTTTGGGGTGAATTTTAATCCAAAATGTAAGATATTTTTTTATACTATCTCTTATATTTATTATTTTTAAAATTAATTTTTTTAACTTATAAATTAAAATGTAAGATACTTTTCTTAAATAAATAATATGATATTACACAAAAATATTTTAGAGAGACTATGACATCTAGGTACTCCATCCGGTCCTATTTATAAGTAAATTTCTCTCTTATAGGGCTGATCCCCTTTATAAGTAATTTTCACTTTTTTTCTAAAAATATAAGCTTCTTTTTCCTATTTTACTCTTATTAAATACTTATTATCTCTCATACTTTTTATATATTCTCTCTCCTATACTTTTTTTATAAATAGGGGCATATATGAAAAAAAAAACATGACATTTTTGATACATTTATTATTTTTAACTATTAATTCATTTCACACAATTAAGAAAAAAATTATTTATAAACAGGATCAGTGAGTATTACTTTTCTAGTTAGCAGGTAACGTTATCGTGGTTGAGAGATCAATGGGAAATACAGGTGACACAACAACAATGAAAGAGTTTGATTGGTCTCCCCTCAACGTGAAGACATCATTGCCAAAAATAATGGAAGCAATCAAAAGAGAATTTGGCGCAAGGAATTAAGTTAGGGATAGTAAGAAATAAAAAATCGGATCGGGTAATGAACTAGTCATGGTATTGGTTTAAGGGTTAATAGGTCAATCGGGGTCTAATCGGTGGTCAGATTGATCATATTAAAATATTATAATTTATTAGTGTCAATATATATATTAATATATTTTTAAACTTCTATAGATAAAAATGAAGATATTTAGAAAAAAAAATGCTTAAAATCTATTAGTATTAGTTATAATGCTTATACTTATGCAACAATATCTCCTTTCCTATAATTATTATATCTTTTTAAATAATTTTTTTCATTATCTTATTTTTTTTTCTAGATTTGTTCTTTCTTAATCTATTTTTCTCTTCATCTTGGTCTTCAACTTTCATTTTTTCATAGCACAAAATAATAATTAAAAAAATAAAAAAATGAAACCAGCCCAAATAGTTAAACCACCAGTTTTAATCGGTTTCAGACCGATTCATGGTTCAATAGGTGAACCAGACCAGACCATTGACCGGTTCCCAGTTGTACCGGCCGGTTTAGTTTGATTTTTTGTTCACCTAGGGATACACACACAATAAAATTTATAAACAAAATTCTCGAACAAAATTTATAAAAAACTATACTATTTATAAATTATAAAGGGAAGACTAGAAATTGTGGGTAAAGCGTAGGCTTCAAGAATCTAATTTCCTAACATGAAAGTGTTTGGTTTGGATAAGCTGAACACTACTTGTGTGTTTTTGCCTTGGGCAGGCTTTTCCTCGTGGAGGCCACATCATAAGATCATGTATTTACTACTCTATCATCATGCCACCTTAAAACGGTGCCTTCTAGTAGTGTCGTTTCATTCAACTTCTATAAATATTTGTCAATTAATATGAATGAATGACTGTATATGGGAAGTAGGGATCTTTTGTAATTGAATTAAGGTAATAGGGATCCTTTGTAATTGAATTAAGTTAAAATTGCTCAAAAATTTCGTTATAAAATATATTGCTAAAAAACACTTGAAATTTGTTTACCCGTGTGTAACATATCTGCAACAACTTCATTTTAAAATTGTGTGCAACTTATCTTTAAATATATGCACATCAGATGATAGTTGTGTATAGCCGAATGTGTTGCACACAACTAAAAGAGAGTTGCACTCGTTCAAAGATTTGAGTCTTAAAACATATTTGGGTAATAAATTTTATTAAGAGAGCTTCTTTTAGCAATTTTTTCCTTCAATTAATAATAAAGCAACAGTTTGGAATTTGAAATTCATTCTATTTTAAATCAGACCCAATTTAAAAAAGTGACTATTAGGAGTTTAGGACTTTAGCTTAAGCTCTAGCTAGGCCAGAAACACTAGGCATCAAGGTATTAAAACCCGGACCGGGTATTGAACCGGTCGGGGTACTGGGTTAAGAGTCAGTGGGTCAATTCGGGGCCAAACTGGAGCTAAGCCGGGACCAAACCGATGAGTAATTGAAGATTTTAAGCTTATAGTATGAAATTTTAAAGGAAAAAGTTAATTTTTTCTAGATTTGTTATTTCTTTATCTATTTTTCTCTTCATCTTGGTCTTCAACTTTTCATTTTTTCATAGCACAAAATAATAATTAAAAAAATAAAAAAATGAAACCAGCCCAAATAGTTAAACCACCAGTTTTAATCAGTTTCAGACCGATTTATGGTTCAATACGTGAACCAGACCAGACCATTGACCGGTTCCCAGTTGAACCGGCCGGTTTAGTTTGATTTTTTGTTCACCCAGGGATACACACACAATAAAATTTATAAACAAAATTCTCGGAAAAAATTTATAAAAAACTATACTATTTATAAATTATAAAGGGAAGACTAGAAATTGTGGGTAAAGCGTAGGCTTCAAGAATCTAATTTCCTAACATGAAAGTGTTTGGTTTGGATAAGCTGAACACTACTTGTGTGTTTTTTCCTTGGGCAGGCTTTTCCTCGTGGAGGCCACATCATAAGATCATGTATTTACTACTCTATCATCATGCCACCTTAAAACGGTGCCTTCTAGTAGTGTCGTTTCATTCAACTTCTATAAATATTTGTCAATTAATATGAATGAATAACTGTATATGGGAAGTAGGGATCTTTTGTAATTGAATTAAGGTAATAGGGATCCTTTGTAATTGAATTAAGTTAAAATTGCTCAAAAATTTCGTTATAAAATATATTGCTAAAAAACGCTTGAAATTTGTTTACCCGTGTGTAACATATCTGCAACAACTCCATTTTAAAATTGTGTGCAACTTATCTTTAAATATATGCACATCAGATGATAGTTGTGTATAGCCGAATGTGTTGCACACAACTAAAAGAGAGTTGCACTCGCTCAAAGATTTGAGTCTTAAAACATATTTGGGTAATAAATTTTATTAAGAGAGCTTCTTTTAGCAATTTTTTCCTTCAATTAATAATAAAGCAACAGTTTGGAATTTGAAATTCATTCTATTTTAAATCAGACCCAATTTAAAAAAGTGGCTATTAGGAGTTTAGGACTTTAGCTAAAGCTCTAGCTAGGCCATAAACACTAGGCATCAAGGTATTAAAACCCGGATCGGGTATTGAACCGGTCGGGGTACTGGGTTAAGGGTCAGTGGGTCAAATCGGGGCCAAACTAGAGCTAAACCGGTAAGTAATTGAAGATTTTAAGCTTATAGTATGAAATTCTAAAGGAAAAATTTAATTTTTTTTTTTTTGAAAATTGAGACCCGGACCAGACCGGTCTACTGACCGATTCGACGGGTTCCAGGCCGGACCGGCCGGTCCAGTTCGGATCTGAGAACCCTGCTAGGCATGCAACAAAAAGAGGAACACGGGTTTGGCACAAGCTTTATTTGCGTACTCACGAATAAATTAGTTATTTTCTTCATCAAAAGCAAGATTCTATGATAACTTCTCTTCAATATTATCCTGACATTACAAATAATATATTATTTTGTATATATGCATATGTAAATATATGTAATTTTTGGACACGAGGGGTGGGGATTGCATCGAATGAGACATAAAAAATTAAAAAGTAGTTGTTTGGGCTCCTCTTTTAAATCTTCGGCCTCCTAGCTGGGTCTTTTGACATGAAACGACTGTATGCAGTTATCTATATTTTTCAAAAAGAAAAAGGAAATGTGTATATAGAATAAAAAATATAGGAAAAAAGTGGTGCCTCCGTCCATCCACTTATCTTCGCTTGTAATTTTCGCTATGCCATCATCTTCATAAGGTAGGGTTTTTTGTGTGGGTGTGTGAAGCTCTATACCTGTGTGTTGTTTAATATTTATCATAAATAAATATTAAATCTCTTTTTTGGACCTTATAGTCAGAAATGACAATTGAGAACCATGTCCTGATAAATTCCAGTGCAAGAAATAACAACTGGTTTATGCTGATAATCTGTTATTGAGACACTTTAGTTATTAAATTTTTGGGTTAATATAATCTTTAGTTCTTCAAATTTACCTTAATTTTGATTTTATCCTCTCCAATTTCAAACCAAATGTTTTAGTCCATCAAATTTCGTTTCGTTTAAAATAATGGTCCCTATAGCTCAACAAAAACTTGGACCATTTTGCCTTTATAGAGACCAAAACTAATTGTTTGAAACTTGAGAGATTAAAATCAAATAAGAAAAAACTTGATGGACTAAAGATTATATTAACCCAAATTTTTTTGGATTATTGTTAGTAAAATCAACTGTTTGCCATGCATCTACCTTGTTGAAATCTGCCAACACAGCATATCAAACCCCAGATATTAGACTGTGGCCCAGTATGAATTTGACACCCATAAAACTAGAGTACTAGAGTTGAAAAAAGAAAATTGTATAGGGTCGCCAGAAGTCCAAAAGCCGAAAGAATTTTGAATTCTGGGTCAAGGCCCAAAATTGATAAGTTGGTTTTTCTTTTCCTAGGTAGAGTTTTCATCAGGCTTGTATCCGATCATTAAAATTTAACTCATCTATAACGTTTTTGTTATTAGAATAAAAGTAAGGTTTTATTATATTTTTTATTTTGGTTTTTTTCTTTATAGGTTAATATAACTTTTGGTCTTTGAAGTTTGATCAGATTTTGATTTTGGTCACTCATATTTGAAATCGGTGGTTTTGATCCTTGAAGTTTGACTTGATTTTGATTTTGGTTTCTTAAATTTTAAATCAGTGGTTTTCGTCCCTCAAGTTTGCTCTGTTTATAATTGTTGGTCCTTTAAGTTTGAAAAGGATTTGATTTTTTTGGGGTCCGGATCGGGTTTAATAACTGGGTGACCAAGTACTTCTCAACTTGAGGGACCAAAGGTCATAAACAGAGTAAAGTTGATGGACCAAAACCACCGATTTCAAACTTGAGGGATCAAAACCAAAATCGGGTTAAACTTCAAGGACTAAAACCACTGATTTCAAATTTGAGGGACAAAAACGAAAATCGGGTCAAACTATAGGGACCAAAAGTTATACTAACCCTTTCTTTATTCTTGGGTGAAAGGTTTTCATTAATGATTATGTATTTAGTATTTTTCATTCCTTCAATAGTTGCATTGCACTTCATGATAATATTAAAACAATTTATGTAACGAAAAGCTTACAACTATTGAAACATGTCGTTTAAGACATGTTTCATGATGAAAATTTAAATGTGAGAAGCACATGAGTATTTCATTCTCATGTGTTTTTCATTAAATTAACATGTTATTATGCCATTATAGAGTAAGAAGGATGGTAGGTATTTTTTTTCCTTATTAGATTGCTTAGTATTATATATGTGTGTGTGTATATGTAGAAATAGATATTTCTGAAAATTTTGATAAAGCATGTTACATTTTATAAAGGGAGAATCCCAAAAAAAATACCATTTCAAATTTAAAAATTCTAAATTGGTTTTGTTGACAATAAGAGTAATGAGATTGACAACTTAGATTTTGTCAAATCACTGATTTGAGATTTTGAAGTTTAAATGGTATTTTTTTTGGGATTTTTTCTTTTATAAATTGTTTTATAAATTTTTGCAAAAAATTATAAAAAAACCCCAATGAGTTTTTTTTTTCCTTTTCCAATTTTAATGCTTACTTTAAAGAGGGGAAAACCATATATTCCCATTTGGGGCAGGAGAAATTAGATAGTAGATTGAGGAATATTGGGCTAGCTAAAGCATAAAGACTACAATTAATAGTTGCCCCAAACTAAAAAACCATAAAGGGAAGAGATGAAGAAAGAAAGTTACATTTGTCCAAAAAAGAAAGTTACATTGAATGTGCACTTGTCCTAAAGAAACATAAATCAAGTAATACTTTTATCCAAAAAAAAAAAGAAAGAAAAAAACATCATGTTATACAAAAAGTTATATGCAAGTGATTTTGGACTTCAAATTTGTGCCATCAATACATGATCATTGATTATGAGGAATTAATTCTAAGAATGCACATAAACTCTAACAACATCAACTATGGGAGCTCGACATATAGGGCACTTGCCACTGTTCCATTGCAACTCATTGGCACATTTGATACACGTACACATGTGCCCACATCTATACAAAACTGAGTCCACTTTCATCTCGTAGCAAATACAACATTTCCCTTTCTTTTCATCTCCCTTCTCTTCATTGCCCTTCTTCTTCTTCGTCTTCTTTTCTCTAACTGTATTGTTAACTCCACGCTTCATTGACTTCTGTATCATCATCTGCATATCTATGCAGCTCTTTAGTGACTTCCTTATCTCGGCCATTTCTCTATACAGTTGTTCCATCTGCCCCCTCATATCATATATCAAATCCATTTCCTAATTCACAAAAATTCCATTAATAGTAGTAATTGTCTACTATTAGGTACATAATCACAGATATTACGTGCCCCCTTTGATCCCTAACATAAGAGATAGACAATGTGTTTAGTTTGAACATAAACAAAAGAAATTTATAAGATTGCACTTAACGAGGTGTAGCTCGACCAAATGCCATAGAACTCATATCAGACTATAGGTTATCTTTTTTTAGAATAGGGAAAGGTACGTCTCTTGAGCTAACCCTTAACTCAGCCAATGAAATATATTTATATAACTCCCATATTGAGGACCGGAGGGAGTATTACTTGTTTTCTTGTTTTGAATGAAGTATATATAGAAAACATACTCACCATTGGATGAGGATTAATGATGGAGGAGGATTGGCGACAATCTTGGTAGAAAGATTGACATGGAGAAGGTTGTATTGAACATGTAGCAGACTCATCAACTTTGTCCTCAAAGTCATCACTAATGGCTTCGTTCTCTCTATAGCTCCATGATGACATAATTGGAGAAGACGAACCCACAATCTGTGTCGTCGACGACTGATTACTATCATCACAGCTGGTTTCATTATAACCACCACCATTACTCATCAAGCTGTCTTCTTCTTCTTCTTCTTCTTCTTCTTGTGCCTCTTGTTTTTTAGCTTCTTCCTTTTTTTCAGGGTCATGGCCTTGACGCTGTATGTGTTGCTGCAAAAATGACATTAGTTGCCCCATTCTGCTCCCACCGCCACTGTTGTCTTCATCACCTTCTTGGCTACTACTCATAAATTGTGTTTGGGTTCCTATATGATATTCCATCAATTTGTCCATTCTTTCTCTCATGTCACTTGAAAGCAAAGTTGAAACTCTTCTTCTGATACACGAATCCATCGTTTACTCAAAATCAAATTCATTCTTATATTATCTTCACTATGCTAATAATTTAAAGGGAAATTATTAAGATAATCTCTCATTGCAAAGTTTATTTTTCATAGGTAGCTAAGGAGACAAGTCCTTGAGTAGATGCAACTTTTATATCTTTAGCTAGTGCAACTCTTCTTCAACTGCTTGCAAGATATATTCAATCATGTGCAAATATCTTCTGTTTTGCACATAATTAAAGATAGATTGCACATAACTAAAGAAGAGCTGCTCCAAGGTTCTTAAATAAATTTTAGATGCATTTAAGTAATAAATTTTGCAATAAGGTATGTATTTCTGAAGCAATCTTTCCTATTTTAAATCACTAAACAAATGAATAGAAAAGTTTCATGTATACCGTTCAAGGAGTTGGCGTATCTCTTCTTTATCATCAGAAGAAGTAGTGTCAAGCATCTCCTTGTACCAGGCTTGTCTACGATCTTCCCAATAGCTTCTAGGGCGAGCAATAGGACTCATCCAATCGTAATAAGTTTCTTCATCATCATGATCATAATCATTGATGCTTTCACTTGCATATTCATGATGATCTTCTTCAATATTATTCATTGTTCTTGTCTCATCCTCATAATTATTATTGATGATTTTAGTTTCATCGGCATTATCCAGCTGCTTTACCTCTGCCATGTCTGCTTCATCTTTTGTCTCGTGACGATTTGCGTTTGATGAATCAACCATATTATTGCAACAAGTACTTGTCTCACCAACTTCTTGTGATGCAATAATGTTCTGAGCCTCTGAGAATACTGTTTCTGATGAACTTGCATAAGCTTCATCTTCTTCTTTATTTGTTTGAGACTCTGGTTTTTGAGCACATGCTGCTGATGAGAAATGATTGGCATTTTGGTAGTCATTTGTCACATTGACAGCCTGGTCTGTCTTGATCGAATTCAACCTGTGCTCACCCCTAGGGTTTTCAGGTTGATCAAGGAGGGTATTTCTTGAACTAGCTATTTCTGATTCCGTTGTACTTCTTTGTTTCACTTCTGCATTAAATCTTTCCCTGTATTTTATTCATGCGTGTTTAACAATTACTCAAAACATACATGATGCTTAATAATATATCTTGTTGTGACATTGAGAAGTAATTTTCCATATGTTACAACAGTGATCATACCTCAAGTGCATAATTGAGGACCCTTTTGGTGGTCTATTCACTTCATATATTGTTGATTCATGGTGTCGTTTCAATAATCTAAGCCGCAAGAGTGACTGCATCCATAATGTCATAAAAACAATAAAATGCAATTTTCCACAAGCAAACAAATTAATGAATGAGAAGAAATTTTAGTATATGCAAAAGATGGACTATCTCTTACTTAAAACAAACAAACACACACACACACGGGTTAACAATTACTCCTCTTATCCTTAATATAAGATATATTTGAGGGGTTAATCTTGATCCTAAATATAAAATATAGTTTTCATATTTGTCAAGCTTTTCTTAATTTACTTCTATTGATGCTCCCTCAATAATAATCAAGGAGAAGAGGGAATTGAGGAAGATGACTAAGGTGTTTTAGAAAATACATGTTATATTAGCTAATATAACAAACTTCTTTAATATAATCCAATTAAGTAAATATGTCTTATATTAAGGATGAGATGGAGTATTTTATTTCTCCAAATATATGTAATAATTTGTAGAGTTTTTTTTTTTTTTTTTTTTTTTGCTCCAAATGATTCGAATTCGTCAAAAGCAAAAGTAAGGAATTACTAGCTTTTAGATACTTATTCTTATCTTGTATATTTATATACCAAATTAGAACTCCATATTCTATGTATAAAATTGTAGTTATCGAAGAGTATATGACAAGATAAAATTTAATAAACACTTAAATATATTAAAATTTTAAGGTGAAGACATACATATGTTAAACAATCAAAATGATTATAACTACAGAAATGAGACAATGCAACTTGAAAGAAATGACTAGCATCTCACTTTCTCCTTTTAAAAAAAGAGCATGTTAGCAACTAATTGGTAATATTTAATAGTAATTTGCATGCATATATACCTGAATACGACCTCGACCTCTTTGGGAAAAGTTGGAAACAGGTGCAAGCTGAGCCAGATTGTTGAGCTCTCCATGTCTATCACGTTCCATCTGCATCAGCAAATCTGTAAATGCTCGGCGGCCTCGAATGCGAGGTGAAGAAACCACCAAGCTCGTGATGTGTTGTCCTTGATCTGATCTACTGCTTGATGAACCAGAGGATCCCATCATCATATTATTATTATTATTTGAATTGTTATTACATTGTTCATACTTATTCTCCTTCAATCTCTTTATAATATCTGCTACCTTTGGCGTTGAACATGTCGTAGCTTCAATATTTGTATCACCGACCACCCAATCTGAATACGATGATGATGATGATGTTTCATCCGTGAATATTTCTCCAACATCTGATGATCCAAGAGATGATGTTCTGCTTGTAATTGTATTGCACTTAAGTGGTGATGATTGGTTCAGGTTATTTAACCTCTTTTCCCATATTTGAACAAGAGACGAAGATCCGCGATTATTCAATATTGTTTCTGACGATGATGATGAAGTAGAAGAATTAGAATTAGAACCAATATTCTCCAAAAGCTCAGCTTCTGTCTCAATCGTTGATACCATTTCTTTTGCTTTTCTTGCAGCCCATCGATCCAGAATTTGTGATTGCTTAGGGTTAACATTGTTGTTGTTGTTCGAGGACGAGGATAAGGATTCATCTTCTTTATTCTCCTTCTTCGTGAATCCTGCGTTGTTGTTGCTGTTAATATTGTTCTTCACATCAACTTGTGGTGGTGCCGCGTTATCTCTGACAACAAAGCTTCTTCTGTCATTGTTCTGGAAGGTTGCTGCTTGTGATGACGAAGAAACTCGAGAAGAAGCACTTTCCTTGAATCTCTCACGATGATTGTATTTTCTTAGAACACAGCCAAAAGGGGATGTTAGAGCAATTTCAACCTGGGACGATGCCATCATTGTTATTATTTATGAACGAATAAATTAATGATCTTTGTTCTGCTATGATATGAAAATGGCGTGCGGGATCATCGTGGGGCAGAGGAACAAAACCAAGATCATGGGGACTGGTGAGATTGAAAACACGCAATGATGATGACAACCTCACAAAAGGCCAAGAACAAAGACGGGTGTGTTTTAAATTTTTGAAATTAGAGGAGGAGAATTATTAATGGAGAATGGAGAATATAGCTTCAATTCCTACGTCCTTTGTTACGTTGAACAAAAATAGAGGACACGCACACTAATTAAGCTCGTCTCGATATATCGTCAATGCTGTATCATTATTACCTCATTTTTTGTTTCTCTTCGTTCGCTCCCTATATTTAGAACCTTTTGTGCCTACAAGAGATGGTTTAATTTTAAACAAAGAAAACGTTTTTTTTTTCCTTTGTGTCGCTATAATTAGAAGGGTTGTTTTGTTTATTTGAGTGAGATGATTATGAAGAAATAGAGAGGGAAACGAAGCGAGGTTTTTAGGTAACTGCATACAAAATCTCAATTAGCCAACATCAACAATATATATATATATATATATATATATATATATATATATATATATATATATATATATATATATATAAGGACAAAAGTTAGGTTAAGTTAATTAGAAAGATTTTGTTTTTTGTTTATTTGAATGAGATGACGGTGAAGAAACAGAGAGGTAGGGGAATGAAGCGAGATTTAGGTACCAACATCCCAACAATATATATATTCATTAGTCAAGTTCTACTCATTGTTTATTATTTTTGATATTTTCATTCGGTATCCAGTTTGGGATTCGTAGCTATCCCTCCCAACATAAGTATCTCCTCTGGAACTTGAACTCGAGACCCAAAAAATCTAGTGGAGTCTTACACCACTAGTCCAACTCTGTATTATGATAGTTGTACTCATTGTTTATGTTGTTCTTCCGACTTAAAAAAGAAACTAAACTTGTAATATGGATATGTGCTTTGGGGGTTGTTCATGTCTATCAACTATTTTAGGTTTGAGCAGATGGGTTAGATCTCAATATAGAGAATTGTTAATTCTTCTTGTTTTTCCCCATCTATTGAAAAGTGTTCCTTATTGTGCTTAGTTGATTATTTAAAATAAAATAATAGATTAAGAACCACTTTAATAAATAGTAAAAATAACAGGCCGGCCTTTCCATTCTACTTTTGTATAATATGATATAGTGTTTCTTATATAACATATATAAAATATTTTTTGTTTAGAGAAGTTATATATATAGTTTGATGAATGTGGTTTTAATTTTGGAAAATTGAATAATTGATAGAAGGTTTGGTAATTATTTTTTTTAGAATTATTATGGGCTTGCAGAGTGACAATTATGGATATGATGCATATATTTATATATTTATATTTTTTCAATACAAATATTCAAGAAAAATTATATCAAGTTATCAAAATAAATATAATTTTTTTTTGTTAGAGTAGCGAAGGCTCAAATAATACAATATTGGGACTGAAAATAAGTTTGAATTGAAGGTTTATAAAAATAAAATGAAATATAGGACTATGAACTGCCTCTTTTCCTTAATATAAGATCTAGTTTGTAGTGTAACATTTACATTGCAAATTAGATTTTATATTAAGGACTATAATGTAGCATAATAGAATAAAAATAAAAGTGGGAATAGCAGCCAAAATAAAATTAAGAGTTTATCATCAATATAATATAATAGGCATAGGAAGGTTACTCAAAACGAACATAGTTTCCTTTCCTTGATTTCGCATCTTAGAAAAAGAAAACTAAAAAGTAATTGAGGTAAATTTTAAATTACAGCGTACTACTTTGCTCAATTTATCCTGATAATTAAAAATGATCATGAAAAATTGATTAATTGTAGCTATTTCCATATAAACATTTTGTTCTTAGTATTATTAAGCAATTTAAATTGGGGAAATTTTTAGAAAAATAATTTCAAAATTTGAAAATCCCCAAATCAATAATTTCCTACTAAAATGAGTGGTGAGGTGAAATATGATAGTAATAAATAATAAAAAATCAAATTTGTCAGAATAATAAAATGCATATGTTTTTTTTTTTGCCAAGGAAGAAACATAATATATTGAACTCATGCGAAAATTACAAACAGTTTGAAGTTAAAATCAACCGCCTATTACCTAAGAACACCAGTAAAAACCGAATGCACACAGACACTGAACCTAAAAACAGAGTCCAAATAAGGTTCTTCAATAATATAAGCAATAATATAAGCAAATATAATTTAAACAAACAAAGCATCCACAACACCAAAGACCCAGAAGGCCCACAGATGTAATAGAAGTCATGGTACCCAATGCATAGGGTAAGACCATTCAGAGAAGCTTTGGTAGTCCACACGGTCACCAACTCGGCTTCTATGAGAATCCTTCTATAAAAGAGGTTTCTGATAATTTTCCTCGAGCAAGGCACAAGGAAGTTAACAAACAAAACACTAACCAACAGAGCATGGTCAGTATGACAATAAGTGAAAGAACTACAATTCCAGCCCCATGAAGAACAGTGTCGCCATACCCACCAAAGAGGCACACATTGAACCCAAGAATGAACAGTGTTGAGAGAAGCACTAACAGGAAAATGTCTACCCAATAGAGAATAGTGTGTACGAACCCATTGAACAGACTCAAATTGATAGTTCCATCAACTAAACACCACAAATAACAGATCAAGGCAACACAACTTGACATACTACCGTACTCATAACCCATTTCCACACTACCAGTAACATAGCATATACTTAAAACCCATTCCCCCCAACACTCGTTCGCGCCATTTCTGTTAAAACAGGGGCACCAAGATTACAGAGATTTAACCCATAAATCCTGCTGCCCAGTGGAGAATTAAACCAAATCATTCGAGCATATATGATGATCCCAACAACCCCCATTCTCAAAGCTTCTAACCAGTAGACAAAATATTTCCTAGATAAATCAACTGCAAGCCAAACGGTCCTACTAGAAGCACATCTCAATCATAATTGGTCATTATTGGGGAAAGAAGAAACCTTAAGCACCTCTATATTTAAGGATCGATTGATTAAAACTATTGAGTTTATCTTTGCCTTTACCTTAGGTTTACTCAGAGCGATTACCAATCCCCCACTGCTAGCCTCGATCAAGATCTTCATTACGCAAGGTTGAAGAAGAATCCACCGCCTCGATCTGTTCTTCACATGCGGGAGCCAAGGGGGAACCCATCGGAGATCTTCATCGGAGGGTTTCACTAATGATTGAGGCCTAAATGCCTTCTCACATCCCTCCTCACTTCCTCCCCATTCACCGCGGTCGCCGGTTTCACTCCCCGCCAATACTTCCGCCGGCCACAACATGGGGCAACTCAAGAACTCCCTCAGAAATGGAGAGACAGCCATACCAAGACGGACGCGATCTACCCCCTAGCAGGGACTGGCTGCCACTGGAGGAGATTGGCGCCGCTCGAACTCGCACAGAGGCGAAACCCTAGTAGAGGGAGAAAATTCGCATGCACACCGAAAAACTTTAATAAAATGTATATGAAAACATCGACGTATCTCCCAATACAAATCCATTCAAGTCGAATGTCATATCACTCACTAATTCACTATGGCTCCTAACTGAAATCACTGTTCACAACAGTGAATTGGCTTTCCCTAAAAAAAAGACATTGGGCACCGTGCTAAGCTGCCGGCTTAAAAAAAAAAGGCGATCAGCTTAGTGGGATTTTGAATTTCTAATTTCATATTTCAAAACTCCCTATGTACCACTGACTTTCAAGCAATTGGTGGCAAAGGTCATTTTTCGATTTATTTGGATGGTGATCTGTAAGAACTCTATCTTACATTAGGCCATCTTTAATTTACCCCTATCAAAGCCTTTCATTGATGTCATTTACCTGATTTGTTCTGTTTCTTTTTTTGTTTTTTTGAACTTTGTTATGTGTTCATCATCATATTGGGCTATATTCTTTTAGTCTATAGCATGTTTATATCAATTAAAAGATGTGCTTATCATCATGGTTATGGAATCAGACCTGTTCTAAGTTTACTGAAACATTTATAAATACTGCCATACCTTTGTAATTGTCTAGAGGAGCACAAATGTTTGATTCTGGAATTAAATTAAACTCATTCAAGTCTAGGTGTCTCTTGGATATAACAAGCAATTACTGGTATAGCGCCAAAAATTGAAATTGCAATTTTTATTTAAAAATCTTTTTGCTGCAATTTCTCTTTCTCTTTTGTGGTTTGGCTTTATTGAATTCGTTAATCAATGAACAGGAATGGCTATTGCGAGGGACCTGAAGGGAGGGAAAAATCATGTGGTTGCCGTAATGGGAGATGGGGCTATGACATCAGGGCTAGCCCATGAAGCCAGAATAATGCTGGATATCTGGATTCTGACACTACTTTAACATGAAAGTAGCAAAAATATGGACTAACCAACATAACAATAATAAGAATTCATTTCTTAAGATACTAAAATATGTTTGCATACCCCAAGATTCTTTTCTGGATCATCTATTGCCTTCTTTGTAGCTTCTGCAGCCTTTTATGTAAAAGAAAAAAAACCACTACAAATCAAGGTAAGATTAGCATGTTAAGAAAAAACACCAGGTGTTTTAGTAACTTTAAGGAAATCAAAGACAATAAAATATCATATTACATAGCAAAAGACATTTATGAAGGATCATAGGCAATACTTGCTCCATTTAGGCCTTCATAGTCTAATAATTCAAATATGAAGAAGCTTACTAAAAGTGTCAAGTCACTAACTAGGTGTGTGGTGGCCCCCCTAAATCAATAACACATATAATGCACGTACCCTTATAAGAGTGAGAATTAGCCAAACATGTATCAGTTAAGTCATGAACATTCTCCTCAGCATCTTTCTGGAGCAATTCTAACAGTCTATCGTATTGCTCTAGAGTGAGTGAGGGAGAAATCATGTTGGCTAACCTTTTTGTAACTTGCTGCCCAACTCCTCCTTCATGTGTCAGATGTTTTCCTTTAGGTTTTTTAAAATCTGGAGGATATCCTACTAGTTGGTAACAATTTTCTTTCATGTGCCCCTTTTTTCTGCAACAAGGGCAATCTAAACCAGATCCTCCCCTTCCTTTGGCTCTGCCATGACCTCTTCGCCTGGCAGCCATAGCCACTTCTTCATTGGGGGGCAATTCTAGCAAAGCTCAAGAAAGCTTTCTATGCTTTATCCTCGGCCACCATTGCAAAAGCTTGGTTCACTATAGGCTGGGGTGTCATTAGGAGAATCAGACTCCTTGCAACACTGTAAGAATCATTTATCCCCATCAAGAATTGTAAAAGTTTTTATTACTGCATCATATCAACCTGAGTTTTTGATGCTCTACATTTACAGCAAGAACAAGATGGACCTATAGAGAAAAGAGCATAATGCTCTTCCTATAATTCTGGTTCTCGTAAGACACGGTTCTAGTTTTCGCAAAGCACGGCTCTGGTTCTCAAACTCACAGAGATCAAATGGTTCTGGTTCTTGCAAGGTACTGCTTTGGTTCTCACAAAGCACTCGATCTTATAGAGATCGAACGCACTCTCTGTCCAAAACCCGAGCACCCGGTCGCAAATACTTTTGCATTAATCAAACGCTCTCTATGTCGCAAATTGTTGAAACTGTTCGCTGGTGGGTTCTTGCCTAGCGTATTCAAGGTTGCAGCAAGAGAGACAAACTTCAAGTTACCAGAGACAGTATCTTGACTTGGCTTCTTGGAACATGGATGTAGAAATCCTGCCCAGTGACTGAATTCTTGATTATCCATGAAGCAACCCAACCCGACCCTATGATGCCATTGAAACAATAAAGAATGGTCTAGAACAAAAAATATTATTACTCTGAATGGGAAGCATCCACACAGACAATTAAGCCCATTATACAACATAATGGGCTTGACTGGCTATAAGGGCCCAATCAATATAACGTGTCCTATTTACAACATTTACAATACAAATACAAACAAACTAAACTAGATAACAATGTTTTCTACATGTTGATAGATAGTAACCTGTTGTTCAGGGGTTGTTATGAAGACATACTATGATCAATTGGAAGTTGTTCCCTATCACAGTCAGAGTTGTTTAATACTATTCTCGGAGTCTAAGTTGAAGAAGCATAGAGAGATGTACTTGAAGAAAATGACAGAGGCTTTTTTTAGGACAGAATAGTGCCTGAGGCAAACCCTGAAAGCATACGGGTAAGAAGGATAGCTCAGGACATAATCGATGCTATAAGGATGAGATACAAGGACACGACTCAATACGACGTCGTATTTGGATGTATTGGAGTGGGAGGTGTTGGTGGTGAGGGGTCATGGAAATGCGTTTTCTATAGCTAATGGGATGATATATTGTGGTGTTTGATTGGATTTTTGAGCATATCACAAGTAACGCTGAGATTGCATTCCTCCTTGCACGTGAGGTACTCTCTCTCTAAATGCTATTATAGGCTTGTCTCTAACTCCTTACTTACTGGTTCTAAAGGTCCCTCTTATCCTTAATATACATAAGAATTACCTACTTTATACTTAGCTTCAATTTCTTTATTAAAGAGGGCATTATATTAAAGATTAGAGGGATCACATAGTAGCTAATAAGGGAGTTTAGAACTTTGCTCTTAGATTTAAGACCTGAATTCTGTGTCTCTCAAACTATTCCGATTGATCTCATATATTGATGAGATTTTTGTCAAGGAGTAGTTCTTATATATGTGTGTGTAAATGACGATACATTTTTTTTTACAATCAACAAACTTAAATAATTTTCTTAACATCCACAAATTTGTTATTCAGTTTCCTACATTTAGGATCAGAAAAGAGTATGTATTTTTGCATTTGGTTAATTGGATACGTGTGGCATCTAATTAATACATGTTATGTTTGTCTTGTAGATTGGACATATTGTGGCTCGACATTCTGCTGAAAACATGACAACAGCATATGGCTTCAAGATTCTAGGTACATACGCCACACCATATAGCTTCCAAGTAATTATGCCACTCCTATGATGTGGCATATCGTTTGGAGGCAAGCTATATATTTAAGTATTGATTCTAAGGGAGAGGATTCCATGTAATCATATGCAACAAACTAATTACAACGCTTGGTTGAACTTATATAATATAAAGATGATTATATTTCTAATTACATCATTTGATATAGTCAGGATTAAATTGTTAAAATTGATGAATGAAGATATTTTAATCAAATGAAAAAGATATTATTGTCATTATAATTTTTAAAATTGATCAAAGTACCCACTCATAAATGTAGTTAAATATTAAATAATAACCACCATTAAATATTAAAAAAATTATTTAATGATATAAAAATTTAAAAAAATATTCCCCATTAAAAAATTTTAAAAATTATATTCCACTGTCTAAAAATTACCGTGAAATCATTCTATTCACTGTATAATATTTCTATCATTAAATATTAATAAATTACATGAATCCAATGTACACTACACAAAATGAAACAAAAATATGTGCAAACAAAGGTAATTTTGTCTCTTACTATATTATTCCTATATATTTTTATGTTTAATGTTATCCAACTAAATGTTTTTATGCATATGCATAAAAACATACTTTGGTGTAGAATTTATCTTTTGTGTGTGTGTTTTTTTTCTTAAGAATAAATCATACTACTCGCATACCTTTTAAATAATATGGCGTATTATAAATTATACAAACATATACGATATATGGCAATTGATATTAATATTTACTTTTTGAAAAATCTGTTTATATGTAATAACTGATACATGGATGTGGGGCTTAGTTGAAATTGCCATTAAATTAATCGTTAATACTTTTGTTTTTTCACAGTTTGACTGGATTTTAGTTTTGATTCTTATTGTTTCAAATTGTGATTTTAAGTCTCCATAAGTTCATAGGACTTGATGTTTAAGGGTGTTAAGATTGTTAGATATAGATTCCAAAACAAAAACTCATTAAAAGTTTAGAAACCAGAACTAAAACACGTTACAAGTATAGTATTGATCCTAATCCCTATATTTTTAATGAGTTTTGGTTTTGATCTATATAGTTAATATTGTTAACTAAAGTTAACAGTTAAACCCATACCAAGTAGTTATATAAAACTATATGGACTAAAAATCATGATTGAAATTACATAGAACAAAACCAAAATTTGATTAAAGACCAACTATTATATATATGGTTGAATATATAAATTTAGCAATGAACTATTTTGCTATGCGCATTCAACAATTATCTTTTGAAGGGTCCAAAAGTATATATAAAATTTTTTTAAGGTAGCATATATGGTAACACCATTAACCTTAAAAATGTATTTTAATATAAGGCTAAAGGTCTATTTTGCCATAAAATTTTTTATTGAGGGGCAATTTTATCCTATAAGCTTTTTTGAGGGAAATTTTTCCCCAAAAGTATAAAAAGGAGAGACTTGGACATTATCCCAATTAATTTTGACTGTTAGTTGACCTAATATACTGAGTTGATAGTCTACATGTCATCCACATCATTTTTGTTTGGTGTAAATTTGCCTTGAAAATTTTAAATCTAACTTTGAAAATAATGAAGTAAATGACACATGCACTTCCGGGGTAACTTTGCACCTTAACAACAATGACGTGGATGACATGTGGACTGCCAGCTCAATATATTTGGTCAACTAATAGTCAAAATTAACTAGGATAGTGGCTAGAGTAAAATTGCTCCTTTTTTGACACTTCCAACTCAAAATTGCTCATCAGTGAAAACTTATAGTATAAAATTGCCCTTTAGTTACCTTTAATATATTTCATCCCAACGACAGCTATCTAACCCATCCCCGATGCCTTGGCCATAGTGCAAAAATCTGATGAAGAGTGAGAAGAATGGTAGGAGCCAAGTGCAAAAATCTAACGGATGTTATCTAGGGTTTAAGGCATTGCCATATATATGCTATCTTAAAAAATGTTTGTGTTTACTTTTGGACCCATCAAAAGATAATTGTGTTGGGTGTTTATAGCAAAATAATTTATTACTAAATTTGCACCTTCTCCCTATATATATTAACTCTTTCTTTTCTTTTCTTTTTTTTTGCTAGATATATATTAACTCTTAAAAATTGATATTACCTTGAGGGTTATATACGTTCTTATCACTATTATTTACTCAGACTAACTATATTAACTCCTTTTTAAGCAAATATATTAAAGGTTCATTAAAGTTAGGTTGGAATAGATGGGGAGAGATTATGGGCTTCGTTTATTTTATGGAGAGAGGATGAGAGGTTTAGTTTCTTATTTGGTGGAATGTGAGAGAAGCTGAGTATAAGTTGACAAATATGTTCTTTTCTTTTTATCTATACATTTTCCTTCTTCTTCAACAATTTTTGTATTAGAATTATTATTTCTTAATCTATGGATATCAAAAAAACCTTACTTGTGTTGGTAAAAAAAAATATTATATACATTTTAAAGAAAACAAAAATCATTAAAAAAAGCAATATCCGTCCATTGGCCATTGCCATAGACCCATGGTAGTAATCAAATAATGAGCAGAAGTAAAGCAACTAGCAATTGCATCTGAGATATCTTATCATCATACATTGTAAGGTATTAAAACCCGGACCGGGTATTGAACCGGTCAGAGTATTGAGTTAAGGGTCAGTGGGTCAGACCGGGGCCAAACCGGAGCTAAACCGGGACTAAACCGATGAGAAATTGAAGATTTTAGGCTTATTGGTATGAAATTCTAAAGAAAATATAATTTTTTTTAAATTGAAAACCGGCCGGTCCGGTTTCCATAACCCTGATACATTGAATTTAGAATCTGGAGGAGAAGTGATTCTATACATACCTCCAGCCATGATAGTTTGTGCAAAAGTTACGAATTCTTCCAAAACATAAATGAAATACTAGTCTTCGCCTCGTATTCACTTTTCTCGTACTATATAAAGACTCTTTTTCTTCCCCCAAATCCAAACCTCCCTAGAAACATAGCTTGCTCTCCAGCTTCAATGGCTATCCATGCTTCTTCCTTCCTTACTTGGCCCTAAAATACCCTCAACGCCCAGTGATTATGTAGCGAATTGGTCCACCACCGGGAAGAAGAAGCAATAACAAGTTTAAATACTATACTTGTCTCTCAACTAGTCTTAGACCTGCTTTCAGGACTAGCTAACTAAGAGCAGAACCGGGGGGGTCTGTCTGGGGAGAAGTGCATCCCATCTCCCCAGGGGCTAAAAGCAGTTTATAATTTAATCTTGCCTTTGACTATCACTGATCGTGTTGTTCTCTTCAGTTTCAATAATGTCTAACTGGGGAGATTCTGCCCTGGTGCGAACTCGCTGTGTGGATCGCTTCTAACAATCCTCCTGCTGTTCAGAGATATCAGCAACGTGCACAGCAACTGCAAAGACCATAGAAGTCTAATGCCTGAGTTGGCTCACCCGAAAAGGAAATGACTTCCAACTTTGATGAGTTGACATTGTCGAGACCTAACTCCGTTGGCTCGTCTTCACAACTGGAAACTGTTAATTTGACTAAGTTGGATCGTTTTATGTCATCAGTCTAGAGTAGGTGGCGGCAATGACGGCGGGAGGAGCAGGTCATGGCGATGCTGCAAGAGGAGAAGACCGAAGCAAAGAAGATGAGTGGAAGAGGCCGCATCTAATGAGAATAAAAGGGGAGAAGGATTTTTAGTTCAAAGGAGCAGCTTTGTAATTTCAAAAAATGGTTGTCACGGTCATAAAGTATTGGGTCAGAATAAAGCCAAAATAGCAACCCAAAACTAGAGTAAAAGTGAAATCTTTTAAAGAAAAGGTGAAAGACTCAGAAATTAGGAAATGACTTGGAACATTTCTCTCTCTCGATGGCTCTTCCTCCTTTGAAATATCTCTTGCTTTTCTGTATATTTGTTTTTGTCTTCTTCTATAATGTCCTTATGTCATTGGTCCCCTATTTTCAGATATTTCCTGATTGTAATTAATTGAGATTATTGATCATATGTAATATTGACAAAGCCAATTGCATCCTTATTATCATATTTGGAATCATGTGTTTTTTACCATTACAAATGGTGCTTTCATCAAGCCCAACCCCTTTTGCCATGATTGATGATTTGGATGAAGCCGAGCTGGAAGCTCTTGTAGCCGACATGAAGAAGGTGAATGAATTTATTAAAGAAGCCGAGTGTTGCTTTCATCAGATAGATCAAATGGATAGTCCATTACCATATTTGGAATTGTGTGTTTTTTACCATTACAATTGTCATAAGCAATTTGATTAAGATGAGATACAAAATTTCTCACCCCTCCTAAAAACCTCAAATTTGGAAGGTTAAGAAATGAAAAAAGGGGAGTATTAGAAGACAAAATTTTTCCCCACCCATCCTTCAAACCAAATCCACATTTTTTTCCAACCCTCCCCAAAAAAACAAGGCCCAAACAGGGCTTGAAGATTGATACTATTACTTTAGGGGTTAATATAAATGTAGGTGCGCTTAAAAACCGACCCTTTGTTATGATTGCAACTAATCATAACAAATGGTCAGTTTTTTTGTTACATAACTACTTGCAGGGCCGCTTTTGTTTGGTTATGAATAACTAACCAAGTATGAACTATATAAATGCTACTTGCGCCGTGAGTTGGACTTGATCACTCTACTGATTTCACCAACAGCCCAGACCCCCCAAATTCTCCTCGCCTGCGCCGTCGTGGGCCTCAGCCCCTCACCATGTACGATGCTTTGCCTTCGCTATCCTTCATCCTCCGCCCGTCGCTTTCTCTGGAGCTTCATAGTGCTCGTTCTTCTCAATCTGTAGTTAATTTTCTCTTTATGATGTGACAATTTAATTCAATCATGTTTATTGTAGCTTTTATTTTTGGTCTTTTGCTTTTACCAAGTTGATATCGCTATTCTTATAGCAGAACAATAGTGAAAAAGAGAGAGTGAAGAACTTGTTAGGTTTTGATGAACTAACATGCTATGTCATATTGTTTGTGAATTATTACATCACATTTCTTACCAGATGAAGGAATTCTTACTTTTAATATGATAGGGACCAAGGTAGCTAGTATGAGCTTCTAAAGTCCTACATCGAGTAGTATGAGCTGTTTGATGGGGTACTTAAGTACCTTGACTCTCTCACCTCAATAACTAGCTTTTTGGGGTGTGGTTCTCCAAGGTGCTTGGGTGTTTCTCATTTGGTATCAGAGTCGGTGGCTGATAGATCGGAGAGAGCTACCTACGGAGGGTTCTTATGGGCTGCTTGATAGGGTACTTAAATACCTTGGCTCTCCTACCTCAATAGTTAGCTTTTGGGGTGTGGTTCTCCAAGGTGCTTGGGTGCCTATCATTTGGTATCAGAGCCGATGGCTGGCGGATTGGAGAGGGTGCTTGGGTGCCTATCACAGAGCTCTCCTACCTCAATAGTTAGCTTTTGGGGTGTGGTTCTCCAAGGTGCTTGGGTGCCTATCATTTGGTATCAGAGCCCATGGCTGACAGATCGGAGAGGGTGCTTGGTGCGTATCGTTTGGTATCAGAGTCGGTGGCTAGCGGACTATGGGTGACGGACCGGAGAGGGTGCTTGGGTTCCTATCATTTGGTATCAAAACCGGTGGCTGACGGACCGGAGAGGGTGTTTGGGTGCCTATCATAGAGCTCTCCCACCTCAATAGTTAGCTTTTAGGGTGTGGTTCTCCAAGGTTCTTGAGCGCCTATCATTTGGTATCAGAGCTGGTGGCTAGCGGACTGTGGCTGACGCACGTGAGAGGGTGCTTGGGTGCTTATCATTTGGTATCAGAGCCGGTGGCTGGCGGACGGAAGAGGGTGCTTGGGTGCCTATCATTTGGGAGATTTTACTGGTAAGAGGTTTTGGACATGCTATTTCTTTACAGTGTGGGAAGATTATATTGTTTGATTGGATGTTTGAGCATATCACAAGTGACTTAGAGATAGCATTCCTCGTTGCACGTGAGGTGTGTATATATATATGCTTGGTGTTGTAATTATTTGGCTCCTTAATTACATATTTTTATATTTGGGTGGCTACATGTGACTTTGAAGTCTAATAGATGTTATGGTCTTTTAGGTGGGGTATATTGTGGCTCGACATTTTGCTGAAAGCTTGACAATAGTTTCACTCTTGGACGTTTTGGATCCCATACTTGAGGTTCCCATACTCATTCAAATTGGTTTGTTAGATGCAGTCATGGATGCATATGTAACTCTTGCCATGCGTGTCTTAAAGCAGTAAGTTACATTCACTCTCAATAACTAATTAATTTTCCAACATCTCTTAATTTGCTCTATGACTTTATTAAGTTGCTGCTTGTTCATTGGTAGGTTTTGATGTGTTGAAATAAAAATTCTCATTCTAAGAACGTAACAACCATTTTGTGATGCAATGAGATATGCTTGTACTATATTTATATATCAACCTTTCACAATTTTCAAGCAAAATGTTGAGGCAGATTACATTGGGATGCATTTAAGTGCTTTAGCTAGATACGATCCAAGGGTGGCCCCGAAATTGTTGGAGAAGATGGACAACAATTACCCAACTCCAAACTGGAGGGTAGAATTTCTGTCACGTCCTGAGGTCATAGAGAAACCTGTTTCTATATACCTACGAGGATGTCTAAAAAGTAGTAGGAATTGAGGTTCACCTCCCTGTTTGTTTGTTTTTTTGTTTTTTTGGGTGAAAATTCGGGCAAAGCCCAGATGGTTACACTAAAACTTGCCTAGGGAAGACAATTCTGTGGGGGTTGTTGCCAAATAGTGAACTTGTGATGAGGACTCGTGCACATGGATGCCAACTTGTCTTCACATCGATCCCCTTTTCTATAGACATGTGCGATAGATATTTGCCACTCTCTTTCTAAAAGATCTTTAATGCCTTGAAAGTAGATAGCAGCCTTGCAAGTTGTGAGTTGTTTTGATAATTACCTATTCTGCATCACACTCCAGTTCAATCTTTCCAAATCTTGTATGCCAATATTTTTTGTTATGTTTGTTCGTTAATAAAAGATCTCATTTGTAATAATTGAAATCTTATATTAGGGATTAGAGATAGTAAATTTTTATCATTCTCAACCTTGTTTCTACAAATTAATATTGATAACAATGATGGTGAATTGTAACACAACTGTTTTAAAGGTTAAAAGTTTCATCAGCATGAACAAGAAAGAAAAATAATATTAGCTTTATGCTAAAATGAAATATACGTATAAAAATGTTGAATTTAGATTCTACTGAAATAGGCTGCTAGTTCGAAACTCTAGAACCTTCCAAATTTAAATAATTGAGATCTTAATCACACAAATCAAATGTAGTACTCGTATATAGTTGGATCGGACTTGCTCTGTGGTTTGGGAAACATTTCTTCAGCAGAAATGATTGGTAATCTTGCACAAGAACTTAGAAGTTAAGAGCTGTTGCATTATCTTAAGAAACATTTATGTCTGAAAAAAATGTGACTTCAATTCTATTACATGTCGTTTTCTCCGACTTTTTTCGGCTTCAAGAAAGATTAGAAGCCATTACGTTCTATAAGAAATGAAGAATCATAGAGAAAGTTGCAGACTCTACCATTATTAAAATTCTTTGGCACGGGGAAAAACTTGAACAATTCACTCCTTGGGGGCTCCGGCAAGGGACCCCATTTCTTCTCATCTATTTGCACTTTGCTGAAAAGACTTACACATAATTAATACTCCCTGGATAGAGTGAGAGCAATGAGAGGGACTCAAAAAGGGATAATTAGTAGAGACAAATTCAAGCAAGTATATGACCTTGGTGGTGCAGAAGAGGGAAAAATGAGTATTGTTACGTGTGTAAATGATCAATTAAATAGTGCAAGTGTACACTGTCGTAATCAAGTAATATAGAAGTGAGTAGAGTATCGTTCCCACGAGGATTGATCACTAAGTACCAAAATTGGTAATTTTAATTCTATTTAGTCGATCGATAAATTGGTGGTTGAGAGTACAAATAAAAGAAAAATAATTAAATATGAGTGCAGATGATATGAAAACAAATATGAGAAAAAGTCCTAGAGATTAGATTTCACTTAACAAATTCCGAATTGAATCACTTATCTATTCTAGCCCAATTTATTCCACATGATTGATAGTCGAGTTTCCCTAATTTAATTACAAGCCTCTTCCAAGGTCGAGCAATTCTATAATTAATTGCTAATCCAATATATTCCTATATGAATTTAAGCAATTAATTATGCATTAAGATTTATGGAACTCAATAAGACTACATAACTCATATGAATATATTCCTATTTCACATGCAAGTTATGGTTTTAATTATAGGATCTACACACATGCATCTCCTTCCGGTCTCAACATGCATATTGTGATCATTCAAAAGGTGGCCAATCAAAATGAAAGCATTAAGAACAATAATTAAAACTCAATCATGAAGGAGAAAATAAAACTAGATTTAATAAGTTAAGATTCAATCCGTCATTAGTAAGCTACGTCATCACCCTAGGAAAATGAAAATTTAACTCATGATAAAATTGAAAACAAAACCAAAATAAATTATATAAAGCTAGAATGAAAGCCTTAAAAATACTGCATAAAACTTGAATATTAAATTCTCAAACATACGTATACAACCAAAAGATGCATGAAAAATGTAAAAATCTAGCCGTCCCTTTAGGAGGTAAAACCTTCCTGTAGGTGGCATACAAAAAGTAATACTATCCTAAGCCTTCCATAGAGGAGGCATGCAAGAAGAAAAGAAGAGAGGAAAGTAATGGATATGAAAATGGTGTGTGTGGAGAAGAGATGAGAGTAATGGATCTCAATTGGGTGTCTTCAATGTGAAGGAGAGGGTGGCTATATATAGGGAAAAATGGAGTAAGGTAGATGAAGTGGTAGATGAAATGTGATATGTGGATTAGTAGATAGAATGTGGTAGATGAAGTAGTAGGTGAAAAGGAAGATGAAGTGGTAGATGAAATGTGATAGATGAAGTAGTAGGTAGAATGTGGTAGATGAAGTAGTTGGTGAAAAGAAAGATGAATTGGTAGATGAAATGTGGTAGATGAAGTAGTAGGTGAAAAGGAAGGTGAAGTGGTAGATGAAATGTGATAGATGAAGTAGTAGGTGAAAAGGAAGATGAAGAGGTGGATGAGATGGTTGGTGGAATGATAGATGATTCCCGCTTTCAACTTTCAAGCAAAATTCGAAATCCTTGGAAATAGAACTGGAATTCTGTCTCAACATAAAAGTTGTAGAGCTCTTTCTTAGCTTTTTATCCATATAAAGAACGTCCCGATCCGACATCTAGAGCTCCAGATATTGCCTGAAAACTGAAAGAGGGTCTAATTTAGTATTTTCCAAGAAATTCTCTTTTATGCCAAAATCATTATTTATTTATTAATTACACCCAAATTTATTAAATTGAGCTCAAATGTCATCCATAAAATCATCATATAAGGGAGAATAAATATGCAAATATTTTACTTATCAAATTCCCCCACACTTAGCTCTTGGACGTCCTCGGACAAGGAATGACTAATAAGTGCTTCCAACAAAATCAGAAGTGTCAAGTCATAAGTAAGAACACAATTGAAAAGTAAAGAGATCATAGTATTCATGAATCAATGAAAATATAAATTGGTAACTTTGTTTGAAAATGAATAAACCGAGTTTGTAAGTGTAACTCATTCTCTCAATCTCTCAAGTGTTTAAGGGTAAGTGTTTCGCTCAAATTCAACCAAAAAATTTGCACTACCATAGGCTTGCTAAAAATCTCAATCTCCACTACCTAATTCACATGCATAATTCAAATCAAAAGGACTTATTAAGGGTTGTAATGGGGTTAAGGTAAAAGGAATGTAAAACATAATATGAAAGGCTATATTTAAGAAATTTAATAGAAGAATTGAAAAATGGGCTACTTATAAATCATAACAACCCACAATTCGAATACTAATTTTTTTTTTCTTTTTTTTTTTCATTTTTTTTTTCTTTTTTTTTTTGCTTGCACTTTTAAAGTTGATGATATATACACCCCCACACTTGTCAAAAGCCCATTTCACAAAAATTTCAAATGCTCTACTAATCTTCCGAATTAGGTAAAAGCATTTGATATATCATTAAAGTATATGTCAATGGGTTGTGAACAAAGAAACAGTCAATGAGGCTCAAAGGGGCTTATCAACGGTATAATTGCAAGGTTGGCTATTTGGCTCTAGCTAAACAAAATGAATGCCTTTATCATCTTTGAATGTGCATGTGAAATGTAATTTCAACCAGATTTAAAGCAAGTTCTAGAGTGACAACTTAATAGGTGAATATCACACATAAGAGAAATAATCATTATAGGCTCAAAAGCTCACGGTTAGGGGCTTTCAAACTCAGCTCATTCAATCTCAAAATTCATCACCAATTGTAACAATCGGTTGTTCATTCATGCTATGAAATCTCTAAATTCAATTGATCTATACTCAAAACTTATATACTTCTTAAAATCATTACAAGGCACTTAAATAGGATGACTTTTTTTTTTTTTTTTTTTTTTACTTTTACTCTTTTTTTTTTCTTTTTTTTCTTCTTTTTTTTTTAGAATGAACAAAAACATGCAACTACTAAAATGCGTCTCAAGAGTTAAGAATAACTCCTTACTCTGCCATTTTTTTTTCACACCCCATGCATCTAATGGTTTTACTAACTAACAAAAGAAAAAAAACAAAGAAAAAAAAACAAAGAAATTTTTTTTTTCTCCTCCCCCAACCTAAATCAGACATTGTCCTCAATGTCTTCTAGAGCTCAAAGAAGGTTTTTTTTTTTTTTTTGAAAACATAAACACATAATAAAGTAAAATCAAGATGCTAAGGGTAAAATCAAGAGATTAAGGAAAGTTACAACCGAAGGGTGGTATCTGGGTTCTGCTCCTGATTGCTATCTGAAGATTGCCCACCTATTTGCTTGACGAGTAGATCTGGTTTAGGTTCATAGGTTTGCAATTGATCGAGCAGCTGATCAGCAGTTGGTGCAGAAATTATGGTATGGCGAGTCGCTTGGGGTATGAATCCTGTTTCCACAGCATGATCAAGAAAAGACAACAAATTATCATAAAAACCATTAACATTTAACAATCCTAATGGCTTTTTGTGATAGTTTAACTTAGCCCAATATGCAATGCTAGAAATGCCATCTAACGTCTCCAAACCACCGGGTAGAGCAATGAAAGCTTGAGCATGGTAGAACATTAGTCCCATTTGTTCAGGCAAGCTTGAAACCTGTAACTCTTGTCCTAAGGAAAAAGTGTGATCTTCCAACTCCTTCACCCTTACACTTAAACCCTTGCTTCCATTCATGGATGCAGAAATGGCCACACTTCCCTTTAGGCCCTGAATGCCTCCTCCGTACACAAAGTTGATTCCTCTGGCAGCTAATCCAACTCCCAGTTCATTTGCTGCTGTTATAAACTCTCCTTTCTTGCCCAAATCAGTTTCACCAAAAATGCAAATAGATGTAAATCTACATTTTTGTGTAATACCCTTTTTCTCTTTCTGTCTCTCGGACCCTGTATGCTTACTAGTGGAAGACTGCATATTTACAAGTGGAAGTGTGCATATTTACAAATGAAAGAGTACATATATATAACACTAAAGCAGCGACAACAAAATCATACAAATCACGCATTTTTCAAAAAAGTTTGAAAAACTTCTGACACGAATGACTGGCGTAATTTGCGTGAAGCAAAAGGGAAGAGAAAGTCAAAAGTTACTGACAAGAAAAGACATATTAGATAAAAGCTACTGAAAAGATAAGATAGATTAGACAAAAGCCACGAAAAAGATAAAATGATTAAACAAAAGCATGATTATGTACAGTAGTTGTGATTTTGGCTCACATCTTCCTCTGGTTTTACGTCCAGAAACGGCTTAAACGCTTTCTATGAATCGAGGATTTGCTTCCCATCCAGTTTTCTTATAAACTGGCAAACAGGGTCTTTTAACGTCAGATTCCCAAGACGATAGCGCTCCTTTTCTCTGTTGAATATGTCTGCTAAATCGAGAATAATACGATGAACATCACCACTCGGATGCGTATCAAGAGTTTGAATGATATCATCCAGTGACTCCTTACTCAGTCCATCCTTTATAAATTTAATTTTATCTTCTCGATTTACAGAAACCATACCTTTACTTCTACAGCGCTGATCACAATTCCACCTTGCACATTTATGGCAGACCTTCATTCTTTTAGCTCTTCTCTTTTTGGAGTAAGAACTTCTTCCCATTCCTGGCAAAGGTTTAACAAATGAATTATGAATCTCACCAGCTAAACGTACCTTGGCTTCAATGATCCAACGTACATCCACAGGAAGGCCCAAACGATTGAATATCATCATCCTTTCAAGTCGACTGTTATAGATCTTCCTGAGCACATCTTTGGGAAGAGTGGGGAACCTGTTCTTAAGCTTTGCAAGAGATTCCTCCATGGTAACTTAAAATGAAATTGATGAAGACTAGAATTCTCAACCCAGTGCAGTGTGTTTCGATGAGTAGGAAAGAAAAATGAGAGAGCAGGAAAGAAGTTTTGAGAGAATAGGAATGAAATAAGTGAGTAGGAAAGAAAATTGAGAGAGTAGGAAAGAAGTTTTGAAAGAGTAGGAATGAAGTTTTGGGTTGCCTCCCAAATAGCCGCCCTTCTTTAACGTCTTTAGCTAGACAAAGATTAAACAATTTTTTTTATTTTATTTTATTTTTTTTCTTTTTATTATTTTTTTTTAATTTTTTTTTTAAATTTTTTTTTTAAATTTTATGAGAATGAGGACTTACCTGTTGGTTCCTCAAACGTGATGACAGTTGTCAAAGTGTTGAGTACCCATCGTTATACTCCTTTAAATGTTCTTGATTGTAACCATCAAAGTGGAATACATCATCAGGAGCTACCAGAAGTCCTGCAAAATCAAAACATCCAACCAAATCTTGGGTTGCCTCCCAAGCAGCGCTAAATTTATAGTCTTCAGCCAGACTTCCCAAACACAAACTACTAATCAAAAGTATCAAACACCAGGATTTCCTTTTCTTCATTTCTTTTCAAGCAACAATGTTTCATGCACACGAAATGATCATTCAAAGTAATTAATTGTACTTCTTCAATCATAGACAATTTTAGAGTACAATTATTTACTGATTTCAAATAAAGCACAACATCCATGCACTTGCAAACAAATTTAGGAGTTTCCAAAATTTTAGAACATCCCACAAAATCCACTTGACTCTCATCAGTAAGAGTCAGCACTTCAACAGGAGAAACATGAACAACAACTTTTGGAACATCCTCATTAGTTTCAACATCAAAGTCACAAAGATGAGGCTCCATAATCGGAATCTCAATTGGACATTCACTGTTCTCTTCAAAAGTGATTTCAAGTTCTTTAACACATTCCACAAGAGCCAATGTTTCATTTAATTCCACATCCTCAATTTTCTCACAATATTCATCATCAACAAAAGAAGTGGACATCATGCTCAAAGAATTATCTTGCCTCATAGTTTCAAGTGAAGCAATAATTTGACTCGCATATATTCCAATATTTTGAACACTTGACTCAACACTAGTGGCAAGTTCATTTTGCTCTCTACTAAATCTCTTTGTTGATTCCGCAAACTCCTCACATAATCTTTCTAAATCAGACTTTTCCTTATACTCAAGAGTTTGTTCTTCAATATATGGATAAGAGTAGAAAGGAGGATTAGGACAATACCTGACATATGGATCCAAAGACTCTTGTTGCTCTAAAATTCCACCAGGATAAAATGAATGATCAAAACAAGTTTGGTGCATATTGAAATCATCTCCCATATAATGACTGGTAGTGCTATATGGATAATGCTCATAGGGATGATACTCTCCATAATAAGCACCAGAAAAACAATTATAAGGAGAAGAATTTTCAACCCAACTGGCATTTTCATGTCTCATTCCATCCACATGCATTTCAGAAAAAGAACTAAGATATGACAAGTTATCACCAAATGAATGCTGTGAATAATTCATTTTTATTTTGATTTTTTTTTTTTGAAATTTTACATGCAGACTAAATTAGTATTAAAATTACTTGGTATTGATATTAATGAAAACAATCCCCGGCAACGGCGCCAAAAACTTGTTACGTGTGTAAATGATCAATTAAATAGTGCAAGTGTACACTGTCGTAATCAAGTAATATAGAAGTGAGTAGAGTATCGTTCCCACGAGGATTGATCACTAAGTACCAAAATTGGTAATTTTAATTCTATTTAGTCGATCGATAAATTGGTGGTTGAGAGTACAAATAAAAGAAAAATAATTAAATATGAGTGCAGATGATATGAAAACAAATATGAGAAAAAGTCCTAGAGATTAGATTTCACTTAACAAATTCCGAATTGAATCACTTATCTATTCTAGCCCAATTTATTCCACATGATTGATAGTCGAGTTTCCCTAATTTAATTACAAGCCTCTTCCAAGGTCGAGCAATTCTATAATTAATTGCTAATCCAATATATTCCTATATGAATTTAAGCAATTAATTATGCATTAAGATTTATGGAACTCAATAAGACTACATAACTCATATGAATATATTCCTATTTCACATGCAAGTTATGGTTTTAATTATAGGATCTACACACATGCATCTCCTTCCGGTCTCAACATGCATATTGTGATCATTCAAAAGGTGGCCAATCAAAATGAAAGCATTAAGAACAATAATTAAAACTCAATCATGAAGGAGAAAATAAAACTAGATTTAATAAGTTAAGATTCAATCCGTCATTAGTAAGCTACGTCATCACCCTAGGAAAATGAAAATTTAACTCATGATAAAATTGAAAACAAAACCAAAATAAATTATATAAAGCTAGAATGAAAGCCTTAAAAATACTGCATAAAACTTGAATATTAAATTCTCAAACATACGTATACAACCAAAAGATGCATGAAAAATGTAAAAATCTAGCCGTCCCTTTAGGAGGTAAAACCTTCCTGTAGGTGGCATACAAAAAGTAATACTATCCTAAGCCTTCCATAGAGGAGGCATGCAAGAAGAAAAGAAGAGAGGAAAGTAATGGATATGAAAATGGTGTGTGTGGAGAAGAGATGAGAGTAATGGATCTCAATTGGGTGTCTTCAATGTGAAGGAGAGGGTGGCTATATATAGGGAAAAATGGAGTAAGGTAGATGAAGTGGTAGATGAAATGTGATATGTGGATTAGTAGATAGAATGTGGTAGATGAAGTAGTAGGTGAAAAGGAAGATGAAGTGGTAGATGAAATGTGATAGATGAAGTAGTAGGTAGAATGTGGTAGATGAAGTAGTTGGTGAAAAGAAAGATGAATTGGTAGATGAAATGTGGTAGATGAAGTAGTAGGTGAAAAGGAAGGTGAAGTGGTAGATGAAATGTGATAGATGAAGTAGTAGGTGAAAAGGAAGATGAAGAGGTGGATGAGATGGTTGGTGGAATGATAGATGATTCCCGCTTTCAACTTTCAAGCAAAATTCGAAATCCTTGGAAATAGAACTGGAATTCTGTCTCAACATAAAAGTTGTAGAGCTCTTTCTTAGCTTTTTATCCATATAAAGAACGTCCCGATCCGACATCTAGAGCTCCAGATATTGCCTGAAAACTGAAAGAGGGTCTAATTTAGTATTTTCCAAGAAATTCTCTTTTATGCCAAAATCATTATTTATTTATTAATTACACCCAAATTTATTAAATTGAGCTCAAATGTCATCCATAAAATCATCATATAAGGGAGAATAAATATGCAAATATTTTACTTATCAAGTATAAATCTATGTTTGACCTTGGTGCAGGAATCTATTACCCAAGTGAATGATAACCTTGGTGGAGATCTCGTCAAGGGTTGGAAAGCTACAAGTATTTGTTTAGCAGGAAGGATGACACTGCTCGAATCCACCATGAACTCTATGGCCATTTTTTTCGTGCAGCATGATAGACTTCCTCAAGGGGATAGACAGAGCAGGAAGCCAGGAAAAATGGAACTTCCTCAGTGCCTCCTCATAATAATGTAGGTGAAGGAGAAATTCTTACATGAATCAAACGCACTACATCATCTGTGCACTACTAAGTAAAATCATATCACATCAATCTCATTAAATCTTGTGTGTTTAATTTCTCTTCTTTTTCTTCATTTATGTCATTTAAAAATGTCTCTCCAAACTCCCCTCTCTCCCCCAATGAGATAGATGTGGTATAATTTTACTGGGTAGTGCACACAGTTCATGTAAGAATTTCTCTGGGGAAGTGGTCAAACAGTAACAATTACTTTCTCTAGTCCTTTTTATAAGCAACTTTTTTTCTTTTAGGGTTAGTCCCTTTTATAAGCAACTTTCTCCTTGTATTTCAAAATTTAAGCTATTTTTTCCTTTTTTACCCCTATTAAATACATATCTTTAAGTCAATTACCCCACTCACTGATAATTCTCTTTCATTTACTCATTTATTACACATTCTCTCTTATATTTTGTACTTATACTCTCTCATATTTATTACTCATCCTCTCTCCTATGCTCTTTTCATAAATAGGGGCATATTTGGAAAAAAGATGAAATTTTGAGACATTTATTATTTTTAATTAATTTTAACTGCCAGTTCGTTTTACGCAATAAGAATAAAAATTACTTATAAAAAATACCGAAGGGAGTAGTATTTAGACCATGATGGGATGATGAAATAGCTAATTAGAGAGCCTATGATGAAGTTCATATTATCTTGTGGTGGATGGTGCCCAACCAAAGAATGGGTGGGGTTGAAACGAAAGTGATGCTGCCCAAGATGTGGATAGAGTTGTTACATTGGAATTGATAGGTGACTTTCAACCACTATATCAAGTTAGTTAAAGTAGTTAATATGATATTTTTAAAAAAATATTGTAATTAATTTTCTTAATTTCACTATCTCTCTTTTATTTAATTATAGTTGAGGGAGCATTAATAGAGGTAAATTGACAAAAATTGACAAATATGAAAAACAAGCCTTATCTTTAAGACCAAAATCAATTCCACAATTTGGTCTTATATATTAAGGACCGAAGTAAGTATATATATTTATTCATGATTTTCCCCAACTCTCAACCATATCCGTCTTTTAGTATCCTCTCGTTAAACAAGAAAGTTTCATAATTAAGGAGAGAAATATGTAGATCGAGAGCAGGGGAGGAATGAGCTTCCCCATTTGTCTAAAGGACGAGCAAGATGGGATCTGAAGAGTCTAAATTTATTTTTTTTAATTTTTATTTTTTTTTAAAAAAATTAATGGGTACATAATCTAAAATAAAGATAGTCTCTTAACTAATATTTTCTCAAAAAATGATTTTTTCTTTTAAAAATAACCAATTTAAAAAAATCAAATTAGGACTGTGCAGATCCCATCTGGACGGTCCAGATGGGAAAAGCTTTCCCTCCTCATCCCAAGGATGAGCAGGGAAACTAGGTCTAGTGGGAGAGAGGAATCAACAAAAATTACTAGAATATAACTTGCTCCATATAGTTAAAAAAAAAATAAAAGGAAAAGTACCAAAAAAATAACATTTCAACTTACAAAATCCCAAAATGTCTTATAATAAATGGAAAGGACAGAAAGGTTGCTGGAGGGAAATTTGGATTTTTGAAGTTTGAGTGTTTTTACCAAAATTCATCTAACAAAAACTTCACCATATGTAAGACCCTTATCTTATTTTTACCTTTTTCATATTATTTGTGGAAAATGATACGTAATTTGGTGAGCACACAGGAATAGAATGAATATACTGATATTATTGAAGCAATATTATTTGATTATAATATAGGAGTTCCCCACAGAGGTTCGTACATATTATTACAGACCTTAAAATAATAAAAGGTCTTCAGATAACCAACGTCATCTCTTGATCTTGACTGGAACCTTCAATTACCGGTAAATACCATTTTGCCCTCGGAGCCGCTAGCTTCTGTTAGAATATTTTTATATTTGAAAAAGGTTGAGATTCAAACAAATCTCAGTAGTAACATACAATCAGTCATATAAAATGCGAAAATTAAATATGTTATGCTCCATTTTATGCATCATATTAAGTACAATATCATGGCATGTATACATGAGTTAGGTGTTTATTCCCCCACTATCCGTAAACCTCGGTTGGGTTCTTACTCAACAACTAGGTAAAAGTGACTCCTAGCACTAATTGGCCTCCTCGGCAAAACCATGTTCATTAATTATATCACAAAATATGGCACACACAAACATAAATATTGACATAGTGTATGAAAGATAAAGTTACTACCTTAAGTCCCTTTTTGAAACACAAATCAGTCCTGGAACTTTGTTTCGGCTCGGGCTAGCTGTTTGGTCCTAAAATTCCAAATGTATGAGAATTGAATCAAGACCCATTCATGTACTAGTCTAAACTCTTTTAAACTCATTCTGTTGGTTGTCTATCATAGTTTCAACAATTTCTACACAGCATAACTTTGCACAGTGCAGTTTCACCGATTTCTAGAAATTGGCAGATTTTTCAGTCAACTTTGGAAAATCATAATTAATTCCTGAAAATTCCGAATTAACTAATTCTAAAGCCTACATGAAGCTCTTTAAATGTACTTGTATGGAAAAATACCCAAAGCTCACTAATATTACCACATTTTGCCCCGAAATTCACAAAACCTCCCCTGTTGTAGATTACATTCCAGAAACAGGGCACAACTTCAAAAATCCATATATTTTAGTATACAAGTCCACAAATTCTGAACCACCTATCAAATTAAAGCTCTACATCTCTACTTTAATTCTGTAAATTTTCATAATTTTTAAACCAAGTTTGGCCTATAAAATCATTGTACAACAAACATTGGCTTACTGGAGGTAAATCAAACAACATGCCCTTGTAACTTTAACAAATTCCATATTTGTATACATGTTTCCAAAAATCATGAACACCTTTATCCCCACACAATCTTCTCTTCTAAACATAATGGAATCATCAAAAATACCAAAATCTAGTCCAAACACAACCCAAAACAGGTCTGGACGAAATTCCATAAAGATTGGGGAAAATGGAGTTTTATGATTTTAATCCATAAAATACCTTCTTTGCACCTCTAATAACTTGTTTAACCACTCAAACACCTTTTACACATAATTAATCAAGATTTGGGCATCACCTCCCCTTAGTTTTGAGCTTCTCAAAACCACAAAGTCATAAAAACCAAGCCAATAACCAACCAAACCAACAACAACAAACATAAATCGACATATTAGGCAAGGTTCATGATTTACCTTTGATTCCTCCTCTTTCTCTCTCTAAAATGTCCCCTCTCTCCTTCTTGTTTCTCTTGGAATCTTGCTTGCTAACCATGATATTCATGGAGAAGAAGAGATTAGAAGAGGTGTAACACAAGCTAGAAGGCAAGAACACTTGAAATCACCAACACTTACTTTGGATTTTTGGCTCTTGAACCCTAGTTCTTGTTCCTTTGCTCTTGCCCTTTCTACGACTCTTTCTCTCTCTATTTTAGTGGTGTTTGATGAAAATGAGAAGAACAAGATGAAGAGGAAGCTTTTAAAATATCTCTTCATCTTTTCTTAAAATACAGTAATTGCATGGTTTATGACATATGTTTGTACTTGGCCTTATCTCTTCATAGTTGTGTCATAACCCTTCCATTTGATTTGAACCAATTTTGCTTCCTCCTTGGTAGCCCAAAAGTGATGCCATTTAGGGTCCAAGTTACACCAAATGGGCTTCATTTCATTAATCTAGCCAACTTGTACATATATTATATTTTATGCTAATTACACATGTGCTCAATCCTTAATCAATTCTTATTTAATTCCTTGCTTAAGATGATGACACTTGGCACAATTTATATCTAAGTGAATATTTTCCTTCTCCTTTAATATTCTGGTAGTAAATGTCCACCAATAAAGGGAAAACATTGAATTTTACTTTATTCCACAATTTACTTAAATGCCATTCCAATTCCCCCCCCAAATTCGCAATAATTGGCAATTCTGGCAAATTTTCTGATCAAACTATGAAAAATCATAACTTTATTTGTAGATATCAAATTGGTGTGATTCCAAAGGCTATGTGACCCTTATTGAGTCTAGTTTCAAGGCAAAATATAGTATTTAGCTAAAAAAAATCTTACAATTCCCAGAATTATTGTTTTTGGACGCTGCCACTGAAAATTGCCAGTTTTACTAGACTAAATTCAAAAATTCATAACTCTTTGTATACAACTCCAAATAATTCATATGACCCATCAAATTAAAGCTTGATAAGCCTACTTTCATACTGAAAAATATTATAGGCATTGAACATCATTTGCCTATTTAAAAATATCACACAACAAGACTGCTATACAGGGAAACTCACTGGCAGCAAATTTAAATGTTCACAATTTGTGTTCTAAACATACTCATATTGTGTGTGATTACTAATTGCCTTATTTTGTCATTCCATGTTCTCTTTAATTCACCATTTTATTCCCTTAAATATAAGGAATTTTGTGTCAGAGCAAGCGGTTCACCCAAGAGGGGGTGAATTAGTTGATCACAGATATTTTAAAAACTGTAAACAATTTTTGACTAATTTAAAACAAAGTTAAAAGCTAAGAGAAATATCACTGAAGTGTACACCGGGAGTCATACTAGTTTCACCACAACCACTTGGACCTACGTCCAGTCCTCAAAGATCCTCTGATAGTTTCACTATATCTTCCAAGATTCAGTGGGTTCTTAGCACCTCAGTACACAGCAAGTTCCTTCACTTGGACACTTACTCCCCTTTATACTTTGTAAACCAATCCCCAACTCAAGGGTCCACAACTTTAAGTTGCCTCAATAATGAATATTGGGTTATTCCCGGAAGGGGTGACTAGATTAAGCAGAGTGGTGGCATATACCTCTCAACTACTGAGGTCTTATAAAGTGAGCTAGCTACTCATGATTTGAGGATTGAAACGATTGTGTTCATGCAATGATTGTGTATAGTGGCGATTATGGCCTTGGGACATTATTAACTGAGAGTTATGCTTTGCCAAAGTTTGGGACAAAAACTGGACTCTATTTTGGAGTAGTGTTGAGTTTTGGGTAATTCTGGAACTTTATGGTAATTTCTAGTTATGGTCCATATTTTTCTAGTAGAGAGGACTTAAATATCTTTCATTTGGCTTTGGAATCACCTTATTTCGATTTTTCTAGAATTAGTTATAAATTTTGGAAATTCAGCCAAGAATTAGGGAATTTCATGGCTGTAGCCCAAGGTGGTTGGCCGTGGCCCAAACCTTTCTGTCCTGATTCTGGCAGCGGCCCATGGGTGGCTGGCCGTGGCCAGTAACCTTCTGACCATATTTTTCCCGCGGCCCAAGGGAGGGTTGGCCTTCCAGAACTTTGAGTTTTTGAAAAGTGATCTTCAATCTATTGTTTCCCAACCTTTTAGGGCTTTTATTAGAGGCATTTGTGGCCTCTTAAAGGTCAATTATGATAACCAAATTTAAGTGTTATGAAGTGAATTAAGTCTTGGAATAGAGTATAACTCTCTATCCTTAATTATGATTCTAGGATTTGATATTTGCCCCACTCGGGAGAGATCGGTGCTAGGACACTCCCGGAAGGACCAAGGTAGTGACTCTTCTCTCATGTTGTGTATGATGTTTTGGTATGCATAACTTATCATTGAGCTGTGTGAACTGCATGTGCCATGGTCCATTATGGCATGAGCACTTCAGTGTGAGCCGTTTAGGGATTGACGCTGGTCATCTCTAGTTTGACCGTTGAACTGCCATCGTAATCGACATGGATCTTTGTGAATCCGACCTGTGGGGCGGCGTTTGTGAATCCAGCCGTGGGCTGTGTGTTGATCTTGCCAGTGTGGCTTGCATATGAAATGCTTTATATGAATCACATCTGTGGTGAAATATATTGTGTGGATTGTCTTGTGCAATGCAGCGTGAGCAAACGCAAGGGTGACATGAGTCATACCTGCCTTTGCCATTGTAACTGCTGTTGTAGTTGTAATGTGTGTGTGATGATTTGCTTTCATGCCTGATTGTTGTGTATACTATGAGTGATTTGACACTACGGGGATTCCTTAGAATCTCACTCTCCCATAAACTAAATTTTTAGATAGGGCAGAAGGATTGAAGGGAAAGCGGGCGACGAAGAGCGGTTAGAGCTCCGGTTTAGGAGTTTTACTTTGGTTATCATGTAAAAACCATTTGGATATATTTTTGGGAAACAATTGTATATGTTTTGGATTAATGTATAGTTTTGTGTAATCCCCAAGAAAAAAGGGAAAACGTGTATGGGCTTTGTGCCTCTGTATAATCCCTTTATTAATTAATGGAACTCGAATGTGTTGGGAATTGATGCTGTCCTTTGATATGTATGAATGAAATCAACCTGTACAGGCCATTTAGTATTGAAATGTGAATATGAGACCGTCATGAACATGTTTTGTAAAAGTTTTTGAAAGCTATGATTTTGAGAAGTTTGATTTTGTTTAAGTCCCAAAATCATCTAAGGTCTCTAATTCTACATCAATTACGTGTTTATGAACTAAACCTCGGCCTATGGTGGAAGGGGTTTACATTTGAAATCCTGATAGAGACTTTACTACCTCATTTCTACCTGATCACTCGAGTAGTCACTTGAGCGGTTCTTGGTCATCACTTGAGTGACACCATGCAAATCTTGGCAGAGAGCTTCTAGGTCTTTTTGGCACATATAACTCGACTGGTCACCCGAGTGATAAAGGGTTATTACTCGAGTGATCACTCAAGTGATCCCTTTTGAATTCTGCCATAGAGTCTTTCTACTGTTTTGTGATTGTTGTTCCTTTATCACTCAAGTGGTCACTCGAGTGATGGCTTATCCTACCACCAACTACTTTGTTTCTTTGTTCAAAAACTCTCTTGCTTATTTATCAAATTCTTTTGTAAATTATTCCAATCTTGTTATCATCAAAAAATTATGGTATCTAACATTTTCTCTCTTTTTAATGATGACAAAACTTAGTGATCTTTGAACAAAGTATTTGAAAATTTTTGAAAGTTGAAGTTTCAATTAAGCTCATATACTTTTAAGAATTCATGACATCTTTTCATATGAAATCAAATTAATCTAGACTATCCTTGGATAATTTTTGAACAAACTTCTTTGAAACCATTGACCTTGAAAATTTTATCCATTGAAATTATTTTGAATCCAAATTCAATGATTTTGAATCTTTTAACATTTGAAATCATTTTGAATCTAAATTCAATAACTTTGAAAAATTAATATGCTTTTTAGTAAGTAATCAAATTTTGTAATCACCTTGCATACATAACCAAAAGTTCATTAGTCCATAATTTGATATTAATAACAAATTTAAATTGTAGAATTCAGATAACTTCAAACTATAATATTCTTGATTAAAACTACAGAATTCATGAAGTTCATTACATATCCAAACCAAAATAAGTCTAAAAAACTCCTTAAATCCCTGTACACCCATAAAACCCTGTCAAATCTCACATAATCATATCCAAGTCTTCTCCCCCTTTTTGACATCATCAGAAAAGTGGGAATCAACTGAGAGAGGAAGAGATGGAGCTAGATGGTTAAGCGGCAAAGATTGGGGCAATGTTGAGAGGTGAGGCTCCAAAGTCATCCTAATGAGAGAAGCTAGGAGATGATAGTTCAGGCTCAGGGAGATTCACTAAAGGTATCTGGAGTGGATCATCTGGAGGGTTCTATGGTGGTGATGGCTGTGAGGTAACTACCACATCCTTTGTATCAGCAAGTGACTGATGGGAATGGTTACTGGAGGAGTGGTGTGATGAAAGTAGCTTAATGCCTGTAGGTGAAGCAACAGGAGTTGGCAGTGGCTGGGGCTAGACTGGTAGGACTGACTCATCAACTGTAGTATGAACTTTTTGAGAGATGTTTGATGGGTTTGTCATGGTAAATAGAAGGTTACCGGGGATGGTGATAGGTATGATAGGAGGAGGGATAGTAGAAGGACCAGGCTCAAAGATTGGAACTGAATCAGGAGCATGAGCAGTGGTAGGTATGGATGGACCAGGAGCCATGGCATCTATCTTGGCATGTAATGATCTTAGAAGGTTACCAAGTTCTTGAATGGCACTACCTTGGGCCTGTCGCTCTGCCAACATTGCCTCATTGTGTTTGTTCATGCTATCCACAAGTTCCCCCATCTTGTGGTTCATGTGGGTTACAAGTTCCGCATTTGTGTTGGTGATATCCACATGAAAACCCTCAAGGACATTCTTCATAAAGGTTTGCATTGTGGACGCAAAGAATGATGGAGGAGATGTGGCAGCAGGAGCAAAGGACTAGGTATCATCTAACTTACTTGACTCAGCCTTGGTCTTCTTCTTCTTTTTTGGACTGGATTCAAGAGGGCTCTTCAATGGTATTTCAATCCCCAATTTTATCTGATTTCTTCCCACTAGGGATAGCCTCTTAAAAGGCTCATTTGATTCCAAATACCAAATCTTATTCATTTTCAAGAATAGAGAAATAAGCTGGGGAAAAGGCATAAGGGTGGTCTTGGTTCCAAAAAAGCGATATCTTTTTTTTCCAACAAAGATAAGGTCACCCAAGTCCCTATGTTATTTCAAGATGATTGAGGCCATATTCCTATAATCTCTCTCAATGAAGTGAGTGAGATTATTTGATTTGTTAACTATGGCACGAGAATAGATATACCACGAGATCCTATGCATATCACACATATCACTTGGGTTGAAGGAAAGTGGTCTTACTTTCTCACTGGGCCTCAAAATGGTGAATAATTGGTTTGAGTCCAAAGTTGGGTGAATATCATCCAGGGGGTCCTTTATACCTTGCCAAGTATTGATTCTAGGGAGATATCAAAAGTTCTTGCCCTCTAACTTTGGTAACCATTTCATCTTCCACTAAGTATCTCAAGGCATCATCTACTAGTTCCAAATTGCAATAAAAATGTCCAACATTTTTGTGTAAAATGGAAGTCTAATAGATAGCCAAGGCATATAAGATTCGAGATAAGGACTTAGGTCAAATTTCAATACCTCTTGTAGAACTTTGAGGTCAACATAGTGTATTTTGCAAACTTTCCTCCTAACTCCTCAAGTTTCTTGACATTGAAACCCTTAGGAGGAAATGTGATTTCTTCTTCTTTTTCTCCTTCTCCTTCTTTCAATGAGGGCTTTGGATCCTTGGAGGATTGTCTTTGCTTTTCTCCTCTAGACTGATAAGCTGTATCTAGCATACTTACCATTGCTTGGGCAAGTTTCCTATCATACTTGGTGTAATATCCCGAATTTTGGGATTGGAAGCTTTGGAATAAGCCTAAATTGAGTGGACTACTAAGCCCTGGTTTAGTAGATGTCCCAAATTTATCCCCTAATGATTTTTATATCTTTGGGATATTAAGAAAGTAAAATGATGAATTTTGGAGAAAGTAATTATGTTTTTGGTGAAATTGCCTATGAGGTAGTAAACTTTTCATGTGATTTTGAATAATCAAATGATGATAAAAAAATTATGATATTTTACAGGATGAAAGTAGACATCCTAAGCTTTAATTTGATAGGTCATATGAATCAATTAGAGCTATACACAAAAGGATATGAATTTTTGAAGTCAGCACAGATAAACTGTGAAATTTCTGGAACAATAGGCAAAGATTGAAATTCTGGGAATTTTGTGATTCCATTAAGCAAAATTCTATATTTTTTCTTGAAACTAGACTCAATAAGGGTTCTATAGGATTTGGAATCACCTCAATTCGATTTTTCTAGAATTAGTTATGATTTTTCAAAGTTTGGGCAGAAATCTGCCAAAATTTTGTAAAATCCGAAATTTTTGGAAAATTAGTAAATGAATAAAATAGAATATATATAAGCATATTCCTTCTCCTTCTTCAGCTCATTTCTGCGTGAACTAACTGAACATAGAGAGAGGAAGTGTGAAATTTTAGAGAGAGAAAAGGGGAGGAAAAAGCTTACAAAGGTAAGTGATTTCTTCGGTAAATCGGTTCCTAATGCGTATAACTCCGTTCCTAAGCTTCCTTTGCATATGATTTAAGGTTTGGAGGCTCAAATTTGGATGTTTGGCATCTAGGGTTTTCAGCCAAGAAGAGGAAAAGCCAGTGGGAGCTTGAGGTAACTTCCAAACTTTCGTATATTGCTTATTCTGGCTGTTGTGGGCAATTTAATCGGTGAAATTTCGCCGGATTGCCATTGGTTTTTAAGTTTGGAAATTGAGTTGCCTGGGGGTTATGCTGCCCAAATTGGGTCTTAATGTTAGTTGTAACCTAATGTAATGGTTAATAAAGTGGTTAGGAGTAGAAATGAACGTGTTTACGCAGCCGAAACCGAAAAACCCCGATTTTCCCTGGAAAACTCATATATTTCGGTCTGGGCTATAAATGGGTCTTAGAGTTGGATTTTCAATGATTTGATGATTCCATTGAGTTCAGGAGGGAAAATTAGGTGGGGTTACAGTTGGGCACTTTTTCGGAAAAGGCCGAGAAAGCATAATTACGGAAACGCCCCTAAAACCCTAAAAGTAGGGCTGCCAAGGGCAATTTCGTAATTTTACATTGAATTTGATAATTCCGAGTCAGGAAATGGATTCCTTGGGCGAAAATATGTCAGGATAGCCCAGGTTAGAATTTCGAGAAAAGTACAGCCGGACCGGGTATGATGGGGCGTCCCCGGGGGTATTTTAGTAATTTTTTAAGATAGACTCATATAACCCCCAGAAACACTATGGAAGTGTCTAAATAGTATATTTGACATTGTAGGATCGAATATGGAGCCCCGAGCTGTTTGCAAGTAGATCGAGGCACGCGTTTCGAGGCGGAAAAAGGGTTAAGGTAGGGGACTTACCTTACTTGCATGTATTTGATATCTTTGCTTGTGTAATGATGTATGTGATTGCTTTACTTGATTATGTAGAGCATATTTGAATAAATGAAGCTCTGTTTCTGTTTTCGCTGTGGCCATAGTCTTGTTGTATGAAACATTGAGCATGCAGAAATGTCATTATGGGGCATACATCTAGATAAAGCTAACATGTCATACACATAGCATCTATCATGCATGCATTATGGTATATGTTTCCTACTGAGATTCTCTTGAATCTCACCCTCCCCTACCAACAATTTTGGACAGGTGAAGACAGAAGATATGCTGAAAACAATACAGAGAGCCATATGAGGGGATTGCAGTGGTGGAACGAAGATGAGAAGATGTCTCCGTTTCACTGGGATAAGTTCTGATACCCTAGTAGCCTTGTGCGGCTACATTATTTGAATTTATCAGGTACGAACCCCTATGGGGAATTTATGTAATCATGCACATATTATCAGTATAGTTATGCTATTCCTGTGTTGCCTACCAAACCGCATGTCGTTTTCCGCTAATACTCTGGTAAAGGTGAAATTAAATTAAGGGTGTGACACTTGGGTCCTCTAGAAGATTTCCTAGTCTAAGAGGGTATGCCAGAAGAATCTGAGGAAGGTGGAGATGACACTGTGGTACCCTTGCCTCTGCCTGGAGGTGTAGCCTTCCTTGTTTTAGCCCTTGTTACCATAGGCTCCTTGATTTCAATCCCTTTTATTCTAGGTTTTGTCTAAGTCTTTGGCTTGGCTTTGGATTTTGTGGCAATTTTGTGTTTCTTGGTTAGAGGAGATTCAGAGTGTTGTTGGTGCTCAGAAGACTCAAAAGGAGGATCTTGATGGGTTGTTTTAGTCCTCACCATTTTAGATTGAGAGAAGATTGAGTTTATGAGAAAATAGGTACTAAGAGTCGAAACCTAGGTCAGAGGATTTGAGAGATTACAGGAAGTTTTTTAGGGTGAAAATCACTGGGTTTTGATGGAAATTGAATGGGTAAGAGGTTGTAAAAATTTTTTTGGAGAGCATTAGGAGAATCATTGGAAGAGATTTTGTGAAAAATGACAAATACCTACTATGCCTGACATCACATGGAACTATTAAATCATTGAAAATCCAACTCTAAGACCTATTTCTTGCTTTGGCCAAAACTGAACATTACTCTGGGGAAAATCGGGGTTTTGCGATTTCGGTTCCATAAATGCGTTCCTTTCTACCCCTAACCACTTTATTAACATCTAATTGAGTTATAACTACCATTTGAACTAAAATTGGGCAGCATAACCCTTGGCCAACACAAATTCCAAATTTTCAAATCAAAGACAATCCAGCAAAATTTCACCGATTAAATTGTCCACTGTAGCCAGAATAGACAATATACGAAGGTTTGGAAGTTACCTTTCGCTTCCCTCTAGCTTTTCTCAACAAGGCTGAAACCCTAAGTCCTCCAACACTAAATTTGAGCCTCCAAACCTTAAATCAGATGAAAAGAAAGCTTAGGATCGGAGTTATACGCATTAGAAACCAATTTACAGAAGAAAGTACCTACCTTTGTAAGCTTTTCTTCCTCTTTCTCCCTCTCTAGAATTTCTCACGTCCTCTCTCTAGGTTCAATCTGTTTGGGACAAAATGGGCTGAAGGAAGAAGGAGATAATGATATATAATAATATGTCATATGTTATTTCATTTATTTAATCAATTTCCAAAAATTCCAAAATCAATTTTATGCACATAAACCCTATGTATATGTAACCAAGCTCATTAAGCCCAGCCAATATTTCCTTCCTCTTGCAACATGTAGGAGGCACCTAGGGGTCCCTCCCTATAGTCTCAATTGGCTTCATAACTTGTTCCAGTTACGTATACATGTAAAGTTCCCATTTTGGCCAAATTAGCATTTTTGCTAAAATTTTTCAAAAATTCATATTAGATTGACCAAAATATTCCAAATATATTTTTACCTTTTATTTTTCTTAAGTAATTGCAATTAACTTCAATTAATCAAAAAATAATTAATTTTGTGCTAAATTGGCAAAATTACGATTTTGTCATTACCTTTTAATCTAATTTCTTTTCTTTTTTTATTTGGTCAATTTCCATCAATTTTTGGACCAAATATTTTCTCTATTATTCCTCCATTTTTGGACCTTAATATTGGGCTTTTTAAATTACCCAAATTAATTCCATAATTGTTCTACCCATTTTCTCATGAATATGAACATTTATAAAATTTATAAATTCCAAATTCATTAATATTCACCATTTTATTGAATTTCTCAATTAATCACAATATATTTGATGAATATAAAATTTGGGGTGTTACATTTAAAGTGTATTTGGTATAAAGGTGGAAGTGGGATATAATTTTTAATTAAAATTATATTTATAATGTGAAAATACCAAAATGCCCTCAACAAAACTCTTTCACCCTAGTCATGATCGGATCCTACACATACCATTGTTCACCAGAAAATTACACATTATCGGTGATAAATCACAAATAATTCATCCAAATTCAATCATCATCATCAATTTAAACAATATATAAATCAAATCCAAACTCAAATATCATCCATCAACACAAACAAAAACTAGAGAGAAATCAAAATTGAACCTATCATAAGGGAAAGGGAGGGAGTTGAGGACGAATGCACAGTCGGTGCCTCTTGCCCTCAAATGAACATGAACTAGAGCGAAATCAAAATTCAAGAAATGATTATCAAAAGGAAGGTTGAACTCCCCGTTGTTGTCAGGTGGTCATTGTAGATATGGGCGACGGAGGTTCCAACGACTCAGCGATGCAGATTTGAGTACTCCTCCCTCTTTCATCTGCATCCTTCATTCAGACAAGGCTAGGCAACAAGAAAAACTTATCATCATTGCTGATCTAGTGAGGATAATGAAGATCAAACCATAAAAACTTTTGATTTGGAGCAAGCAAAGTTGTGCTTGCATGGCCGCCAGAGAAGAAGTGACTAGAAAGACAAAGATGATAGATTACAGAGGGAAGGGGCGATGGAGGTTGAAGAAGAATGCGAAGGGCCATCATTGTTGTCGTTGGTGGAGGACCACTGCTATCACCAATGAAGAATCATTGTTGCTGGTGGAGGGTAGGAGAAAGATCATAAGGGCAACGGTGGAAATAAGCCCCAGGAAGTGGAATTGGAATCCAATTCCATGGGATGGGTGATGGAACCCACTTCCATTATTTTTTATGGAAGTGAGTTCCATCAGGAAGTAACTTCCATCACACCAAACATCCCAAAAGCTGAATTCCACTTCCACTTCCCTCCTCCTAGTTCCATGCCACCAAACGGGGTATTAGTGTTTTTTGTTTTATTTGATTGAGACCATATAACTTTTCATTTACATTTTATACTACCTCTATATGTAAATATAAAAATATTTTTAACAAAATTGTAGGGTTCTAAAAAAATTTTAAAATTAGTGAAATGTAATAAATATGGAGGAAATATAAGTAATTTTTTTTAAATGCCCTTATTTATTTATTAATTTTTATAGGAAAATGCCCATACATATGAATGAGTAAGAATAAGAGCACAAGGAAAGAGAATGTATCACTCTAGTCCTATTTATAAGTTCAAATTAACTAACTCATATGTTAATGTGAAGAAAAGTTAGTTAATTCATTAATTATGAGCTAAATTTTCAATTTTGCCCTTATCTATGATTGGTTCCAAAAATTAACATGAATGAATTTTTATTATTTATTGCAATTAATAAAGGCAAAAAAATAAAAACATATTTATTACTCTGAAACTAAACTTATAATAAGGGCCAAAATTTTTAGTCAAAATGGAGTTATAAATAGGAAGGAAAAGATGATGTAAGAGAATAAAAGGAATGAGTCAATATTTTAATTTATGCAATGTATGAAATTAGTTTAGGGTAAAATGAATAAAATTATATTTATTATTAAGACCAACTCAAAAGAAACATTATGAAAAGAGACAAGTCTATTTAAAAAATAGAATCTTATATATAAGGACAGAGGGAGCAACTCATAATATCATGATGGATTTTTGTATATATAAAATTATCGCAAAGATTGTTAATATTCTATACTTGATAATACTTCAGGGAAAATAATATGTTTTTGGCCAGTTATATAAAAAATTCAATATAATTAAAACTTTTATACTAGTATAATATTAACAAAAATAGTTTTTTTCTTTTATTTTTATAATGTGTCAAAGTTCTATATCCGTAGTTAATATTCCTGACTACATGTTCTGCCATTTGGAGCAGTGATAGCATATATTTTTTCTTTTATAAATTGAATTAAATGTACTTATACCAAAAAGAAGTGTGCCAAAAAATATTTATCAAAACTTTACATGTAATGTGAGGTTTGAGGAGCGGTGTGGTAGTATGGGCAACGCTTTGTAATTCAAGTGCTTTTGGTTTCAACAGTAAAGTTTGGAAAACCGGGCAGGACCGTTCAATTTGACTCAAAAACTGGCCATCCGTGGTTCAATCGGTCTGACCGTTTCGATATTTTTTAATTAAAAAAATTAATTTAAATCATTTTCTATTAATTTTATTCAGAATTTCGTATAAATAAACCTGAAATCTTTACTTCATCGCCAGTCTAACCCTGGTTAGATTCGGTTTAACTCCGGTTTGATCCAATGACCCTTGATCTAATACTCTGACCGGTTTAGTATCTGGTCCAGTTTTCAGTACCTTGTTCAAAAGCATTCAAGTTCCAAGGCAACTTTTGAGTGTATCAAACTTGCCTAGCAAGCACCGAGTTAGGATGATTTTTTCGAGTCTAAACAAGTACCAAGTGATTATGTGTGTGTTTGGAATAACAGTGATAAAAGTGGCTTTTTTGCAAACTTAAGATTGGATAAAAGTCAGATTGTGTAATGTTATTTATATTTGAATTGATATTAGCATCAGTGACCTAACTCAGAGTGCTATCAAAAAAATTAACCACTCTGGTCCGTATTATAAGTTTATGTTAAATAATTCTCTTTCTTCTTTCTCATCTTTCTCCATTTCCAATAAGAATTAAGTAATGACGAAAATGGCAAACACTGATTATTAACTTTTAAGTGAATTTATATTTAGGACAAAAAATTTTATCTATAAGAATTTATAATAAGGACCAGAATAGTATTTCAATTAACAAAAAAAGTGGGACCCAATATTTTTTTTCAAAAGCTACTTTCTCTCTTTATGGTGGAAAAGCCAAAAGCAAAAAATTTTGATTTATGACTTAAACTGCTTTTTTTTCTTCTAACAACTCAATTGAAAAAAAAAAAACCATCCCATAAACTTGGAAAAAAGCCAAAAGCACCCAGTCTTACTTTTCCTTTTGGGGCTCTAAAAGTCATCCCAAATGTTACACATATAAATGATTTATTAAAAAGTGTAAGTGTATACTGTTGTACCAAGTAATATAGAGGTGAGTAGAATATCGTTCCCACTAGGACTGATTACTAAGTACCAAAATTGGTAATATTAATTCCATTCAGTCAATTGATTAGTTGGTGATTGAGATTACAAAATTAAAAGTGATTAAATGTGAATGCAATTGATATGAAAACAACTATGAGAAAAAGCCCTAGGGATCATATTTCATTTAGCAAATTTTGAATTGAATTATCTATCTATTCTAGTCTAATTTATTCCAAATGATTGATAATCGAGTTTCCCTAATTTAATTACAAGCCTCTTCCGAGATCAAAAAATTCTATAATTAATTGCTAATCCAATATATCCCTATATGAATTAAAACAATTAATCATGCATTACGATTTATAAAACTTATTAAGACTACACAACCCATATGCAAGTTATGGTTTTAATTATAGGATCTACACATATGCATCTACTTCTAGTCTCAACATATATACTGAAATCATTTAAAAAATGACCAATCAATTAAAAGCATTATGAACAATAATCAAAACTCAATTATGAAAAAAAAATTAAAACTAGATTTAATAAGTTAAGATTCAATACGTCATTAGTAAGCTAAATCATCTCCTAGGAAAATAAAAATTTAGCTCATGATAAAATTAAAAACAAAACAAAAATAAATTGAAAACTTCATAAACATTGCATAAAACATAAAACATAAAGAACAACTACAAGATGTATGGAAATGGAAAAATCTAGCCTTCCTTATCGGAGGTAAAACCTTCCATATAGATGACAACCTATACTATCCATGAAGGAGGTCTACCTAAGCCTTCCAAGAAGGAGGCATGCAAGAAACAATACAATGCATGAAATTAAACTCTAAGATTGTTCCTCTCCTTATGTCTTCCACTCCTTTATTTATAGATGAATGGGGTGCAAAGATTTCCACTTGTTAGGTATGAATCTTGAATTTAATCCACCAATGTTGACCTTGTGGCAACCATGCTTCTTGATTGCAGCCAAATTTTAATGGTTAACACAGTAGATTCTCACATTTTTATCTTCACAAGAGTTGTAGATCTAGACCTTAGATTGAAAATGCATGTGAGATCTCCTTATTTCAACATTTGCAGTTCAAGTTATAGTCAAATTAATGGGTGAAGGTCAGACTTGGACAAATCTATGTTCTCAACTTCTAAGCAAAATTCGAAACTCTACAAGATGGAACTGGATTCTGGCCTCAACATAAAAGTTGTAGGGATTTTTCTTAGCTTTTTATCCGTATTAAGAACATCTTAATCCGACATCTAAAACTCTAGATACTGCTTGAAAACTGAAACAAGGTTAAAATTTAGTATTTTTTTGATAACCTCTATTTTATGCCAAAATCATTATTTATTTACCAATTATACCCAAATTCATTAAATTAAGCTCAAATATTATCCAAAAAATCATCATATATGAGAAAATAAATATGAAAATATTTTACTTATCACCAAACACACCTTATTTCTGATTTTAAAATGTGTTCTATTGAGATTTTGTTAACCATGGTTGTATAATCAAACAATGAAATATAATACAATTGTTGAAATTACTCCAGGCTCACAATTCAAAATGCACACAAGTAAACCTTTTCACTTCAAGTTAGACTTTAGGACTAAGAACTACTACTTCACAATTCATAACAATCACATATGCCTTAGTTAATACTATAAAAAAAAGTCACTCGTGGCGATTCAAATTCATCTTGTCAAAGTCAAGCACTTTGTTGCTGAAGACATAAAGGAGAACATCACAGACTTGGTGTGAAGACGATCTCAAATGCGGCATCATTTAGGTGCAGTGCAAGGCAACCTCAAGAACTTGGAATGCCACGAACTGCTGAGCTAGCAATAGAGGCATAAGGTGAGGATCAATCAAATCCTGAGCGTGCATCTCAATGTTCATCTCAACCCATCTCACCATATCCATCTCTCCTCCAAATGCTTCATCTGTTGGCATCTTCCCACTCACCATCTCCATCAACACTATCCCCATATTGTACACATCACTCTTCTCTGTTGCCTTCAGTGAATATGCACACTCTGCAACCAACCAAATTCATCATCAGCTTCAATATATCACGTGTTTTCTTATTTGATTTTCTTGCATTAGATATTTTTAAGGTTGTCTTTCTATTAAGACATGACTTCCCTTAGCATAATTAGTTTAGAGTTAATCTTAATTCTAAATATAAAATATAGTTTTCATATTTGTTAAACTTTTCCTAATTTACCTCTATTGATGTTCCCTCAACAATAATCAAGGAAGGAGGGAACAAGGGAATTAAGGAAGATGATTAAAGTGTTTTAGAAAATGCATGTCATATTAATTTGCATTCCATGTACCTGAATACTACCTCGACCTGTTTAGGAAAAGTTAGAAATAGGTGCAAGCTAAGCCAGATTATTGAGCTCTCCATGTCTATCATGTTCCATCTGCATCAGCAAATTTGTAGATGCTCGCCGACCTCAGATGCGAGGTGAATGAACCACCTCGCTCGAGATGTGTTGTCCTTGTTTCGATCAACTACTTGACAAACCCAAGGATCCCACCGCCATCATCATATCATTATTATTTGAATTATTATTACTGTGTTCATACTTATTCTCTTTCAATCTCTTTATAATATCTTCCACCTTTGGCATTGAACATGTCATAGCTTCAATATTTGTATCACCTACCACCCAATCTGAATATGATGATGTTTCATTCGTGAATATTTCTCCAACAATTGATAACCCAAGCGACGATGTTCTGCTTGTAATTGTATTGCACTTGAGTGGTGAAGATTGGTTCAGGTTATTCAAGCTCTTTTCCCATATTTGAACAAGAGACGGAGCTCCACGATTATTCACTAATGTTTCTGATAATGATGAAGAAGAAGAAGTAGAATTACAAGCCATATTCTCCAAAAGCTCAGCTTTTGTCTTAATCGTTAATATCATTTCTTTTGCTTTTCTTGCAACCCATTGATCTAGAATTTGTGATTGCCTAGGGTTAACATTATTGTTGTTGTTTGAGGACAAGGGTAAGGATTCATCTTCTTTATTCTCCTTCATCACAAATCTTGTAAAATCCTTTCCTTAAGTTCATAACATTAACTCACCTTCCAAATACTAATTACGGCAAAACTAAAGTTTAACAAAACAATTTAAGATTTTACCAGGATTATAAAGAATTTCCCAGTTCAAACTAAAATCATCCATAACAGGAAAGAGACGATCTAAATGTTTTTGAAGCAATCATGAATAACACTTGGACCTTGAGTTTCTTGAAACTTAGAGCATAACATTCACCAAAAGTCCAAAACCAACAATCCATTTCTGCATAGTATCCAAATCATAGTATGATAATCAAAAGTTTCCAAAATAAGAGTGTGTGGATCCACGTTCATTCACATTTAATCCTAAAGGCCTCAAGCCTTCTACCAGCATACCAGTCAATGACATTTTAATCAAAAGTATACAGTTAAATCAAAGTTTACAAAATATGGGCCCTATGAGTGGCAATATACATCAATTCATCACATAATAAACCAAAAGATGCTATATAGATATATAGAGAGATATCTATGTCTCAGGAGCTCTCCCTGACATCCGGCATGGGAACTATTACTGGAAAAATATTAAATCAATGGAGTAAGACAAAAGTCTCCATAACCAGCTATCCAACTCATTACACATGATGATATGTGCTCATGAGGTGTCAAGCAAAACAATGCATATAATAAAGTATTAGAGATATAATTTGCAAAATTCTATATCACAAGTTCTGTACACAAATTCCGTTGCTCAAATTTCATATCAAACTTTCCATATCACAATTTCTAGAACACAAATTCCATATCAAGAATTATATATCACAATTTCTATATAACAATTCTCATATTACAATTTCCAAGTTGCCTCCGATCAATCCACTGAATTGCCTTATTTTCGCTGATTAGACCCATGGGCTAAATTATTATCCATGTCATTGCCCACTCATAAAGCTCTCTGATCACGTGACAAGGATCGGCCAAAATCCACAGAGCAGATGCCCAAACCAGTGGTCTTTTCCTCTCATTGAACTGGTGGGGTGTCGTAACTCCTCATTGAACCAGTGGGACAGTCCCTAAATGAACTAGTGGGACAAAAAAAGGCAACTATTGTGCACCAATAGAGGCTATACTACGTGGTAAAACAAGATACTCCACCTCATCCCAAACCAATCATCACAATAATTATTAATAAATAGCTCAATAGAAATTTTTCAAGATTTCTACATTCATATAAGGATATTCAAATCATCTATATATATATATGACATAATATCTCAATTCTCGGTTCATACATACATATATATATATATATATATATATATATATATATATATATATATATATATATATATGTTACAACTCGAATCATAAGGTTCTACAAGGCAAGTTTATATCAAAATACTCCTCAATATCATGATAATTTTCTCAATCACAATAAACCTTTACTCATTGAAATATCTAATAATATTAGCATAACGTTTTCAATCTCATAATCATTTTATAAAATACTTACAAACAACATACCAACTCACATAACAAGTGGAAAGCGATTACCCTTGCCAAAGAAATTATAATCACATTGCTCCTAATTCAAGAGCTCAAACATACATAAGAATCGATCTACAATAATCAATTTACCACACATTAATAACTCTTTGAGTTATTGGAACAATTAACTTAATTAACATATATAATTCTATAAATTTAAAGTTTTAGTTTTGAATTAATTACTCAAAAATTATAATTTCACACTAAAATCCCAGTTATTTGTTTTAACATTAATTCAAATATTTTTTTTTTCTTAACCCAACAACTCATTTAAGTCATTGGTTGTCATCAATTTCATTTCACTTCATAAAATCCCCAATTTAAATTTTAGGGCAAAAAATAGTAAAATTATAAATATTCACTTTCATAAAAATCTAAACCGATTAAAACTTTAAGAATACCTCCAATAATCCAAATAAATCATTTACCTCAAATTTAATTGGTTAAAAATTTTAATATGGAATTATTTATAGGCTGATTATATAGAAAATTTCTTATAAAATCATATATAAACTAAATAACAAAATTAAATCAATTAAAATTAACTATTTATCATCCTCTACATTTCTAAGGTCATCTATTAATAAAACTCAAAACTTACCTAAAATTTTAAGATTAAAATATTCTCTAATCCGTATGAAATTACTATCATAAGAAAGATAAAATTATTTAGAATATTTTTCATGTAAAAAATTTTGTGATTAAAAGTGATTTTAAGTACCTTATTAATTCCTAAAAAATCAGAAATACTCCTATTACCGTCCCACCTTTTCGCCTTCCAGAAAAATCACTTCATCCCACGGTGAAGTGATTGTTGGGGTGGGGGTATATATAATACTCCCTCGCTTCTGTAGCTCCTAAAGGGGCAATGTGGCCCCTTTAGGTGCCACACATATATTAATATTTCTTTTATTTTTTTGATATATATATTTTAAAATTTTTATTTTTATCAATTTACATTTTCCTTCACTCTTATGAATCATATAAATAAACACCCTTTTTTTTTTTAATAATTACATGACAAACCTATTTATCATAATTAATTCCTCCTAAATTGTAGTTAAATCTTAGTAAAAAAGTTAGGACGTTACAAATCCTGCATTGTTGTTGCTGTTAATATTGTTCTTCACATCAACTTGCGGCAATGTTACATTATCTCCGATGACAAAGCTTATTCTGTCATTGTTCTAGAAGGTTGCTGCTTGTGATGATGAAGAAAATCGAGAAGAAGCACTTTCCCTGAATCTCTCACGGTGATTATATTTTCTTAAAACACAACCAAAAGGGGATGTTAGATCAATTTCAACCTGGGACGATGCCGCCGCCGTCGTCGTCGTCGTCGTCATCATCATTATTGATAAGCCAACAAATTAATGATCTTTATTCTACTATGATATCAAAATGGCGTGCGGGATCATCGTGGGGCAGAGGAACAAAACCAAGATCATGGTGACTAGTGAGATTGAAAACACACAATGATGATGACAACCTCACAAAAGGGCAAGAAAAAGACGTGTGTGTTTTAAATTTATGAAATTAGAGGAGGAGAATTATTAATGGAGAATGGAGTATATAGCTTCAATTCCTACGTCCATCTTTATGTTGAGCATACCTGAATAGAGATTGAACGTCTTCGTCATCTAATCTTTGTGCACCATAATCGAACATACTCGGTAAGTTGCCATTGAGCAGACCTAGAGAACTTGAAACTGAAAAAATCCATCGTTGTCCATGAAGATCCACGCAAGCTCCTGTTCATCGGTGGTAGTCGAAGTAAAAGGATCCCTAATAGCAATTAGAGAGGATTCTCCGTTTGGTGGAGAGATTTTTTTTTATACATCATTGGGTGGAGAGTTATGATTAGGATGAATTTGAGGATTTTTAGGTTTGATTTCTAGATCTTGGACTCGAAGTTATGATGGCTTCTAGTTGTGCAGATTTTTTGATTTGTTGGAGGATGAATTGGGAGGTGCTTCTTCTTCTTCTTCTTCCACTTCTTCCACATGCGATTGCATCATGTTTTTTGGCCAGAGCGATGGTATCATGTTTGAGGGGGGAAAAGTTCAATAAAATCCATATTGCCTTGTAAGCAATCCTAGTCAGATGCCACCTTCATAGTTTTTAGTCAAAGTTTTACCAAATCAGCATTTTAACTGTCAAAATTAAACTTTAGATAGGGTTGGATGAAATTGCAACATAAAAATTAGTTCAGAGTTGAAATTGCGCCATAAAAAATTTTAGGATACTAACTGCACCAAGAAAAATATTTTGGGGGAACTAGGCGCCTCTTAACCCTAGAATAAAAAAAAAAAAAACTAGGAATAGCAGCCAAAATGAAATTAAGAGATTATCATCAATATAATAGGCCTAGGAAAGTTTACTCAAAATGAACATGGTTTCCTTATTTCCTTGCTTTTGAGTCATTGAAGAAGTAAACTAAAACATAATTTTGGCAAATTTTTAATTACAGCATGCTACTTTACTAAATTTGTCCTGATAATTAAAAATAACATGAAAAACTGATTATTGATCAATTGTGACTATTTCCATATAAACATTTTGTGCTTAGAACTATTAAGCAACTCATATGGGGAAAATTTTATAAAATACCTTCAAATTTTGAAAATCTCTAAATTAATTATTTTTCCTATTAAATTGAGTCGTGAATTATTAATAAAGTGTAATTAATATAAAATTTAAGAAAACAAACTAGATTTATGATTTTGGTATTTTAAAGGTGTTTTTCTTAAATTTTCCTTTCAAATTGAAATGGAAATATTATTGATATTGTTTTAATAAAAATAAATAATGAAGGTGAGGTGGAATATGATGGTAATAAATATAAAAAAATGAAATTTGTCATCATAATAAAAAGGGAGAATTACACTTAGGTCCTAAGGAAGAAAATAAATGAAAAAATAGTTCTTGAAGATTATAAAATGAAAAAAATATTTTGCATTAATAATTCCAGAAGTCTATTGACAACTTCATAAGACCATTTTTTTATTTTACAATCTTCAAAGACCATTTCTTCTTTTTTTTATTTTTTTGGGACTTGAGAGTAATCCTCCAAAAAAATTAGTAAAGGCCGTGAAAAGGCGACACGTCCCAGAGTTAAAAGCTCACAAATCGAATTAGGAATAGTCGAAGCAGTGGAAGAGGGACCGACTGAAAGAGAGCGATAATGGCATTGGGTGCGACGGCGATCGGAGCGTTGCTGGGTTTGGGTACTCAGATGTACTCCAACGCCCTCCGCAAGCTCCCTTACATGCGACGTAAGTCTCCAGTTTCTCCCCTGGTTTCTGTTTGATTCTCGCGAATTTTCTTTCTCTCTCTCATTCTCTCTTCCTCGCTATAGATCCGTGGGAGCATGTTTTGGGAATGGGTTTGGGTGTTGTTTTTGTTAATCAGCTTGTGAAATGGGATGCTCAACTTCAACAAGACCTCGACAAGATGCTTGCAAAGGCCAAGGCCGCTAACGAGCGCCGTTATATTGGTTAGCCTCCTTCAATTAGCCCCTTTTGCCCTATCCCTCTTAATATGATCTTATCACTTCAAGTTCGATTCCTTTTTTATATTCAATTGGCTTCCTTTATGATTACTGCTTCTATGTTGTGCCTTTAATTTGTGGGGATTATACTAGTTATTAGACAAATATTATGTGGGATTTCGGGGAGGAGGGACTGATGCGTTGGATTGTCCAACTGGGGTGCAAAATTATATTCTTTATGTTCTAGGGTTGGCTCAAGAAACAATAACTGTTCTTTTTCTTAGATTATTGTGTTCTCTGTCTTTACTTCAGCTGAGAGGGTAAAGTTATATTTGCAATGACCATGAGATGTGTAGGTTTGCTGTTTCGGTTGCTCCTAAATTACCTTGATGGTTGAAGATATTAGATGAGAAGAAGAGGATGATATAATGAAAGATATTCTAAAGTCTAAATTATTCCTTCATTTATGTGGTTCTAATCCAATTGTTTGTCTTCCCAGTAAGATGCTATTTTACTACAATTACACTTTAATATAGGAAAAATTCAAGGAATTTGATTCTTCTTAGTGCAATAGTGGAATGGGTGTTGAGATATTAAGGTGTGCTTTTACATATACGATAGATTGCCTCAGTAAAATCAAGCTAGTGATTTAAATATAGTGATGCGTCTGTGAAATTTCTGCTTGAGTTGTCAATTGTTATTGTTTAGGCTCAGTACTTCTGTAGACTAGTGCTTCTGCAAGTGATTTACTTGAGGAGAAATTTCATTTTTTTTTTCTCACGCTTTTCTAACTGTATCTGAGTTCTATATACGTGTTTAGATGCATTCTATGGTTGCTATTGTTTTATCAGTGACACCCCCGCTTTCTTTTTTTTTGGGGGTGGGGGGTTTGGGTTGGTAATATTTTTTTAGTCAAGTTCCATCAGGTCAAATATGCGCCCTTATCCTTGTTGGTTGAAAGCACTTAAATCCTGTGGGGAAAAAAAAACAAATAGGAAGGTGGGTTTGAAGTTCCTTTTCCTCCTCATAACACATGTTAATCATTAAACATTTTGAAACTGTTAATGTCTTGATTGTTTTTAGTGCTTTTTGTTGAATTTTGATGCCTGCCAGAGATATTCCTTAACATTTTGGTTCTTCCTATTGCATTTTAAAGATTTTTCTTTTTTTTTTTTTTTTTGTGGGGCACTAGTACCATTTTCTAGCCCTTCCTGTCATTGCATCAAGCATTTCTGGAAGAACGAACTAAAAACAAGTGGTATGGATTCAAGCAGTTTGGGGATCCCTGACTTTCGTAATCTTTTTAGTACTCTTGCTTTGAATTGTTGAATGAGCATTTATTGTAATTTCTTTAGTTTGAATCTGATGATTTCTCAACTGATTGGGAATTTTTTGATTTCTCATTCTTCTACAATGGAACTGTTATTCAAATATTCACTGAAGTATATCTCTTTCATTCATGTATAAGGGTATTTATATATAAAGGAGGAGCTTCTGAATTAATGGCTCATTATGATGATTGATACTATAATCCCTAATTTAGTGGGATACTAACTATCCCTGATTCTGTGGGATATCTACATTATTTCCTAATCATACATTATTTCCTAGCACTCCCCCTCAAGTTGGAGCATAGATGTTAATCATGCCCAACTTGTTACAAAGATAGTCAACCCGAGTGCCATCCAAGACCTTAGTCAAAAAATCACCTAACTGATCACTAGACGGTACATGTCCTGTAGAGATAAAATTCTCCTTGATCTTATCATGTACAAAGTGACAATCAATCTCAATATGTTTCGTACGTTCATGGAACACGGAGTTGGAGGCTCTGTGTAAGGCGGCTTTATTATCACACCACAATTTCGCATGCAATGACGTGGCAAGACCGACCTCCTTCATTAATTGGTGGATCCACACAATCTCCTGTACGGACTGAGACATGGCTCGATACTCAGCCTCTGCACTAGACTTTGCCACCACATCCTGCTTCTTGCTCCTCCAAGATACCAAGTTTCCTCCTACAAGAACGCAATAGCCTGTAGTGGACCTCCTAGTCGTTTTTGACCCTGCATGATCTGCATCACAGAAACACTCAATCTTTGTGTGACCATGATTCGTATAGAGTATACCACGGCCAGGTGATCCCTTCAAATAATGTAGGACATGCTCCAAAGCCTCCCACTGAGCAACGGTCGGTGATACCATGAATTGGCTAAGCCTACTGACAGGAAAGGTTACATCAGGGCGAGTTACCGTGAGATAGTTCAATTTTCCAATCAAACTTCGGTATCGCTCAGGATAGGCAAACGGTTTAATCTTCTCAGGATCAATTCGTTTTTTCACATCCTCGGGTAGCTCATCAAACGGCACACTATCATCAATGTCCAAAAATGGATTATGAATCATGAGACAGTTACTAGGTGTTGCTCTAAGTTTCCCAGTTTCTTTCAGTAGATCAAGGACATATTTCCGCTGGGTTAGGAGAATGCCCTTCTTGCTTCTCATAACTTCAATCCCAAGAAAATACTTTAACAAACTCTAATCCTTCGTTTGAAAATGAGAATTCAGAAAGTCCTTGAGTGATGAGATCCCTGACGTATCACTTCCTGTAATAACAATGTCATTGATATAGACTACTAAGAGAATCAGGCCAGCATCCGTTCGTTGATAAAACACAGAATGATCACATTTACTCTGATTCAGACCAAACTTCTTAACCACAGAACTAAATCTGTCAAACCAAGCACGAGGGCTCTGTTTCAAACCATATAAAGACATCTGGAGGTGATATACCTTGCCATGCTGCCCCTGAGCAACAAAGCCAGGCGGTTGCTCCATGTAAACTTCCTCAAGAAGATCACCATTTAAAAAGGCGTTCTTAACATCCAACTGATGAAGATCCCAACCATGGGTAGCTGCCATAGAAATGAAGAGACGAACAGAGGAAAACTTGGCCACAGGAGAGAAAGTTTCAGAATAGTCAACACCATACGTCTAAGCATAACCCTTAGCCACCAATCGAGCTTTCAATCGTTCCAAGGTGCCATCAGCTTTGGTCTTAACAGCAAACACCCACTTACATCCAATAGCCTTCTTTCCAGGAGGTAAATCAACGAGTATCCAGGTACCAGTCTTATCAAGGGCCATCATTTCCTCATTCATCGTAGCACACCAACCAGGATGGGCCAAGGCTTGGGAGAGATGGGTGGGAAGGGGAATAGAGTGTACGGAGGCTATGAAAGAACAGGATGTGGGTGACAGGTGATGATAGGAAACAAACGAGGAAATAGGGTACGTACAACTACGTTTACCTTTGCAGAGGGCAATGGGCAGGTCAGCAAAAGGGACAGTAGGATCGAGATTAGCAGGCACATGTTCAGACACTGGTTCAGGCATTGGTTCAGGGTCAGGGGCAAGGGAAGGCGAGGGGGCTAAGTGCGGATCAGGCGCCGAGGCGGACATGGGTAGGTCAGGAAGACGAGCAGCAACATTACTTTCCTTAGGACGTCGTTGATAAACATGGTGGATAGGAGGTGGAGCAGGGGCCGGCACAGATGCTTGCACTGGTGGGGAACGAACCTCATACACTAAGATATGATCAAGATCTGGATTAGGGACAGAAGATGAAGGCAGAACAGGGATAGAGAAGAACGAAGTGGATTCATGGAAAGTGACATCTGTAGACACAAGATAACGCCGAAGGTCGGGAGAGTAGCACCGATAGCCCTTCTGAACCCTAGAATAACCAAGGAAGACACACTTAAGAGATTTTGGATCAAGTTTAGTGAGACCGGGACGAATGTCTTGAACAGAACAGATACACCCAAAAATTTTTGGATCAATGGGAAACAATGGTTTGGAAGGAAACAAAGTGGTGTATGGAACATCGCCACTGAGAACAAGAGATGGCATACGGTTAATAAGAAAGCAGGCGGTGGATACAGCATCAGTCCAAAAGGATTTAGGAACATGCATTTGAAACATTAGAGTGCGGGCAACTTCTAATAAATGCCGACTTTTTTCTTTCGGCAACACCGTTCTGAGCAGGTGTATCGGCATACGAGGACTGATGAAGCATGCCATGGGTAAGCATATAGTCGTGAAACTGGGTAGAAAAATACTCTTTAGCATTATCACTGCGTAAGGTTTTCACAGAGACACTAAATTGAGTTTTGATCTCAACAAAAATTGTCAAAGTAAGAAAACAACTCGGAACGACTTTTCATTAAATAAAACCAGGTGGTTCGAGAAAAATCATCAACGAAAGTGACAAAGTACTTAAAACCAGACGTGGACACAACAGGACAAGGACCCCAAACATCAGAATGAACCAAATCAAAGGGGGACGCAGCCCGTTTATTGACGTGAGGTGCCAGGTGAACACGGTGGTGTTTGGCAAACTGACACGACTTACACTCTAAGGACGACAAATGATGAAATTGAGGATACAACCTCTTCAAGGATGACAAGGACACATGACCTAAACGACAATGAACATCAATTGACGAGTAAGCTTGCTGGGAGACAAAAGGTTAAAAGTAAGGTCAGGAACATTAAGGACTGACGATAGAGGATGTAGGTGTAACCGTGCCAGAGCCAAGGACACGAGAAGCAGAACCATTTGCAATAGTGATAGAAGAGGGGTTGGCATAAGGTGCATACGTAGAGAACAAACGATGGTTACCTGTCATGTGGTCAGTGGCACCAGAATCGATGATCCACCTCGAGGAAGAAGTAGCAAGGCATGAGTCACTGTTACCTGTAGCAGGCGCACTCGGAGTGGATGGAACAGTGGCAGGTTGATCTGTGGATTGGGCCATATGAGCAGCTCCAGTACGTTGCAGCTTGTTTTGCAACTTACGACAGTAGCGTTTGGTATGACCCGGTTTCTTACAATAGTAGCAGACAATAGGACTAGGAGTTGGAGGATTGTTGCCTGAACGTGGAGGACCTTGGTTTCGCGAATCAACAGAGGTCAAGGACGGTGTACTAGGTCCAGAGTTCAAGAAGTTCTGGTGGCGGTTATCAGTGGGACCACGGCCGGCCAACGCACTAGCAGTAGGAGTAGAGATCGGGTGTAAGAGACTATCTACACGTAGCACACGAGAGTACACATCGTGAAGCGAAGGAAGTTTAGAACTAGACAGAACCTGGGAACGAACTGTCTCATAGGCCGGGTCAAGGGCAGTAAGAAAGCTGATAATCGCCAATTTCTCTATATTATCAACCTGTACCTGAAGGTCAGTGGTAGGCGGCATCAACATCTTCAATTCCTCATACATTTTCTTAAACTCCACATAAAAGCTCTTTAAAGAGCGGCCCTGTTGTTCAGCACGATAAAATCCCTTGCAGACATCATGAATGTGAGTAATATTGCCTTTTCCAAAATACAGAAATTCCAAGCAACCCATAAGTTCCTTAACAGTATTATAGTGACTAACCGAGGGAAGGATTTCGCTGCCAATGGAATTCTGGATTTGCATGAATAAACGGGCATCAGCGTGGGCCCAAGCCATCTTAGGGTCATCCGTGGGAGGCGTCTCAGTCAAATGGCCCCCCTTCTCAATACTAAGTAAGTACATACGAACAGTTTTGCTCCAATCCATATAATTTATCTAGGTCAATTTGTGCTCAGTAATTTTGTTAGTCACAGGAATAATTTCAGTAGTGACACTAGTCTTGGAATCAGCCATCAATGCAAGACCAAAACACACACAACAAAGGATCAACTGATGAAAGGAACCTTACAAGCACACTGCCACACAAAAGAACAGCCCCAATACGAATCGAGCAAAGCCACCAGTAGCAAAGGCAACAGTATTAAAGGACGAAATCACCAACAAGATGACAGAAACACTCCTAAAGGTGGCTTAACGAGCAAATATGATAGAAACAAACCAGAAACAGAAGCAACGAACCAGAAATAGGAGCAACGAACCAGAAACAGAAGCAACAGTGTACTCCCAACAGCAGAAAAGGGTGAAATCAACAACGGGACGACAAACCGTAGGTACCCACAACACGAAACCACAAGGGGAAGAACGGCAGCAGCGAGTCGACCCAGCACAGCAAACGGCGTCGGGAAATTCGCCGGAAAACGGCGTCACACGACGGCGCGTGGAATTCCGGCGAGAGGGGGTGGCGCGTGAGGGCCACGCCACGTCGGACGGTGGCGAAACTCCAGGGACTGGCCGATCGGGCGACGGTGAGGCCAGCAGTGGGGCGCGTGTGGGCTGACTCGCCCTGCACCGGAGCTCCGTGCACAGTGAACAGTGCGGACAGAAACAGAAACCAGAGGAAAAGTCGCCGGAAAATGAAAACAGAGAGCACTATGGCTCTGATACCATGTTATTCAAATATTCACTGAAGTATATCTCTTTCATTCATGTATAAGGGTATTTATATACAAAGGAGGAGCCTCTGAATTAATGGCTCATTATGATGATTGATACTATAATCCCTAATTTAGTGGGAAACTAACTATCCCTGATTATGTGGGATATCTACATTATTTCCTAACAGGAACAATTTGTTCTTGATAAGATAATTTGGAATTGTAGAACTCCCTCAAAGGTCAAGTCTTTTGTTTGGACAACAATAACAAAAGATTAAACCGTTGACCTGTTGCAGTTTTGATCACCCCATCCGGTTGTTTCTTCTGAGTTCTGACACGTGGGTGCAGATTTAGCTAGAAAACTGTGCCATGGTCTGCTGGTTAATCACGTGTGGAATAAGCTTTGGTATTTCCTTTACCAAGGATAGGATACATCCTAGTAACTGGAACTGTTATTTGATTTATATGGTCGGTAACATGAAGAAAACTTAAACTTTGCGGCTATTTGTGGTTATTGGTTTTCTTCAAGGGCATATCTTCTCCTGTAACTGTGTTGTATACAGCTTCGCTTTGGTGCACATGCTCTTTTTTTATGGCACCACTTCATTTTAATGCAAATGGATTGCGTGTACTCTGATAGGCCTCTGAAGGCTTCATTTGAATTTTGAGCCTTTCTTTTGTAATTTCTGATTGGAATATCTCATCCTCGAGCTAGATGTAAAATTTTCTGGTGCTTTTGAAACGTTTCTCCTTATTTGAATTTTTATATGAATGTACTCTATTAGGAATCCCTTACTATGCTTCCCAGCTTCTGCAAATAATTGATGAAAAAAACAAATGCTAAATCTTGGCCTAATAAGGAGAGCTTATTATAGTATTTATTTTTTGGGGAAAAATATATAAGTTGGTAGTCTAAATAGCCCCCCTCCTTTTTTAAATGGTTTCATTTATCTGTAATATGACATTGTTGAGAAAGAATAGTCCATGTAAGTTCTGTATACTATTCCCTTGATGTAGTTTATAATGATTAAAATCCTAAAGTTACCTATGAGCTATATTATTTCCTTGATATAGTTTATGATTTGAAAAACGGGGGTTACCATTCATTTGAACTCTGAAGTTACATAGAAGCAATCATGTTTTCTTGTTGTGTTATTGATGTGGGTATGTTCCATTGCAGATGATGATGATGATTAAGAGTATCTTTTCAAGGGCTGCAAAACTTGTGTCATGAGAATGTTGTGGTAAATTGTCGCTATAATCAAATCCTTTTGCTTCTTTTGGATGTGGTTGTACCGTACTTGTGAGGATGTCATAACTTGCTGATGAACCAGTTTTGAACAGAAGATCAGCAACTCATAATGTTCAATGGCTATTATTGTAGCTTCCTTAATAATTTATAGATTCAGTCCATTTACTTTCTAATTCCACAAGGCCACCACGTCTCTCTCATCTATTATTATGCCCCTCTTGTGCCTGTTAAACAAGTCATACTTGTGGCTAATTATTAACTGTGCAACTCATTCGATTTCTTAGTGGAGCGGGTTTTTTTTTTTCGGGTACGACTAGAGCTGGTATTTAAATGGGCTCATTGAAACCAGGGTTCCACATAACCACCAGAAGCCCAATCCGTTTTTCTTTTTATTGGCAGGATATCTATCCATCATTACTGCTTTTTTCTTTTTTCTTTTTTTCTAATTAAATTAAGACCATTTAAATTTTATAACTTATACAATTAACATAGATCTTTTCATATATAAAATTATCAAGCAATGTAAAATTTAATAACATTATTATTATTCCATGCCTCATGCTACTTTATCATAAAAATTTCAATATACTTCACACTATTTTATATAGTTTTAACAAGAATTATATTATTCTTATAATGGGTTAAAAATTTTATATCCATGGTTAATATTCCTGACCAAATATTTTGCCATTGGATCTGGGATTGCATAAATTTTTTTCTTTTATAAGGTGAATTAAATGTAGTTATATTTGAAGTCTACAATATAAATATATATATATATATATATATATATAACCTCTACGTTTGTTTGAGATGGCCTTTATGGCTTTTAGAGTCCCAAAAGCATGATTGAGGGCCAGAAGTTAGATTGATTGTTTTTGACTTCTTTTCAAGTGCTTGGGATAATTTTTTTTTTTTTTTTAAATTGAGCTTTTGTGGGGGAAAAACAGCTTAAGTTATAAGTCAAAATTTCTTGTATTTAGCTTTTCCACCATAGAGAGAGAGAGAAGCACTATATGAAAGAAAGATATTAAGTCTCACTTTTTTTTCAAAAAAGAAAAAATTGAAATGCTATCTGGTCCTTATAATAAATTCTTATAGATAACATTTTTTGTCTTAAATATAAAAGCACTTAAAAGTTAATAATAATTGTCTTTCATTTTTATCTATACTTAATTCTCATTGGAAAAAGAGAAAGATAAAAAAAAGTTGTAAGAGAATTAGTTAAATTAAATTTATAATAAGAATGAGAGTGGTAAATTTTTGACATTAGTCTAATTTAGATCCATGAGAAATTTAATTGATAAGAATTACTTAATAAATTTTTAAATTTTGTTCTAGTAGTTTATTTGGTCTCTGTTGGAGGTGGAAAGTTGTGTTTATTGTTTAATGGTATATGTTGGTCTCTGTTCATGAAACTCTTTTTTAGTTCATGGCCAATTAGTTATGTAATATTAATTGATAAAAAAACTTTATATTTTTTTATTTATTAACTATTTTTAATTATGTATTTTAGCATTGCCCAATTTTCTAAGTTAACTTTTTTCACTTTTTTATAATTATAATTTTTCTCTTATAAGTATCACAATATATGTACTAATATTTGTGTGTGTGTGTGTGTGTTTGTGTTATTTAACAAGATTTACATTATTTTCAGTCATTTTTCAGTTAAACTTGCTTTTCAAAATAATTATTTAAACAAGTTTAAATTTCAGAAAAGTCACTTATGCTACTGCAAATCCAAACATTGACTTTTACCCAAGTCTACAAAGTCATATTATAAAAAAGTCACTTTTAAGAGGAGAGTTAATAATTATTAAAAGGCTAAAATAAATTTAAAAAAACTCCCTTCAACGTTGGGTGTACTGCAAATAACCTTCTCACCTTTAGAAGTTTAAAATCAAGACAAGTTTAATATTTTGAACATTAACCTCCCTGTCGTTAAACTTAAATTTAACAGTTTATGCCATCTCACCTTAACAAATGACACTTGGCATTGATAGGGAATTCAAATATTTTTTTTTTCAGAATTCAAATATTTTAACTATTTTATTAAGATATAAGTATTTATTAATATACTAATAAGTTATAGTCTACAAAGAAAAGATATCTTAATAAAGTATTAAACTGCGGAAGAAAAAAAACTATCGTTCCCAGATCCATTTTTTCAGATTGTAATTTATTATATTAATAAATTCTTAAATACTAGTAAACTGTAAAGTAGTTAAAATATTTGAATTTTGGAAGAAAAATAAAATAAAATATTTGAATTCCATGTCAATGCCAAGTATCTTTTGTCAAGGTGAGATGCAGTTTTAACAGCAATTTCAAAGATAAGGGAGGTTATTCGCAACACACCCAAAATTTAAGTTTAGGAGAGGTTTTATTTTTTTTTAGCCTAATTAAAAATGTTAAAACTTGCACTTTTTTTTTTTGGTTACAAAAAACTTGCACTTTTGAAATGTTAAAACTTTACTGCTTGCAGAGTTGGCCTTGTCAATTAAGGGCCTTGGATTAGCGGTGGAGAAGTGACTTTTTTTATCATCTGACTTTTAGAAAAGTAAGGTAGGAAAAAAAGTGAAAATGTAAATGTGATTTGTGTTTAAATTAGCGGTGCCAAAAGTGACTTTTTTTTCTAACCTTGAACCTGTTTGGATTAAAGTTTGAAAAGCCCGTTTAGATACAAAATGATTGAAAAAAGCATGGATCATATATATATTATTTGTATATATTGTGATAACTGAAGTGAAAAATTAAATTAAAATTAAAATTTGATAAAATACAATAAGTCATATTAATGTATTTTTTGGGAAATTATTATATGATTAAGCACTAATTTGAGGATTAGAGAAAATTACAGAAAAGAACCCCAGAATTTATAAAAATTACAAGTGAATGAAGAAAAGGGATCGGGGAAATCACAGATAATTACCCAACTTTTTCATAAATTACATTTTAACCCTAAAAAATTTCAAAAATTTTCAATTTAATCCCTTCTTAAAAACTTTTGAAGTTTGCACAGAAGTCCCTGGTCAAATCTAATTTGACCGAAACATCATCTTCTTCCTTCGATCACGCGAACCAGCGAACGGAACAGTGAAACAGAGCAAATGGAAGAAAGAGACGGGAAGTGCAGTGGAAAAGCTCATTTGATTAGCTTCAAAAAAAAGCCACGGTGTAGCAAAAAGTGCAGGGAAGATCAACGCTTTACCAAACAGCATAAAAACTGCCACCGTGATTTTTTTTTTCTCTTACCGTGCGGTGGGGGCTGCCCACCGCTGCACCAAACAGACCCTAAAAGCATTAAAAGACTTCTCCAAAGGTTCGCAAGAAGCCCGACTGCTACAAAGGCTGTGTTTTGTCTAAGACATGCGAAGACTCTCTGTCTCTTTTCGGGTCGAAACCAACACTCACTTTCTTTGTTTCTTTTTTTTGGGCTGAAGACCAAGACATTTTTGAAGAAAATACTTGATATCATTCCTCAAAAAAAAAAAAAAAGGATGCAAAAGAAAACAACTAGAATCTATATTCTTTCATCATTCTCCACTTCATGGTTGAAAGGTGGAGCATGATCAAAGATATATACAAAATTGATAGCCTCTGTACAATCAGAATGAATACATACTTTACAAATACCCTTACTCTAACATAAGTATAGCCCGTGTATCATACCTGTTAAGACTTTCATTTTAAATGTTAGACAAATCTTGCATGTTTTTTCTTATGTGACAAATCTTACATTCTCTCTTATACAATATCTTGATTATTCTTTTAATATTAATTTTCTTATTCTCTCTTACCATCTTCTTTATTCTAATAATTTTCTTATTCCCTATGTCCTCATAAATAAAGAAATTTTTGTCAAAAATGTTGGATTTTTTACATATTTATTATCTTAGTTGTCGCTTTGATCATAGTATTCCTTCCAGAAAGGAAAGGAGTGAGCATGTTTTTCATTAATTGCTGTCTTTTCCACACGCCAGTATCCCAAGAAAATTTCAATTCGGTCAGCACAGCCCTTTGAAATTTGAGATTCAGATCTTCCCCTTAGACCGGTTTGTTTTCTATTACAAATTATTCTTAGATCTGAATTAAATACCATCCCAATTCTCTTTTGCATATCGCAGCAAAGCAATTTGATATGGCTTCGTCTTCTTCCTCTACTCCATCTTCACAATCTCCAAAGAAATATGATGCTTTCATTAGTTTTAGAGGCGAGGACACCCGCTTCAATTTCACAAGCCACCTTCATCATTCAGGATTCAACTTTGTTCCTTATCATCTTCTCAGAGAACTATGCATCGTCCACGTGGACCTTAAAGGAGCTTACAAAAGCATTAGAGTGCTCAAAAAATCAAGCTCACCTTTTGTTATGCCAGTGTTCTATACAATACATCCTTCTCATGTGAGGAAGCAATCTTGAAGTTACCAGAAAGCATTTGAAGAACATGAGAACAAAAGCATTGACAAGCAGCAATTGCAAAAGTGGAGGGAGGCTCTCACTCATGCCACCAATTTAGCTGGTTGGGATTGTAGCTTTGATAGGTACCTAACTAGTAATATGCTTATGATCTTTCTCTTATCATGCTTTGGGCTAAATTAAATCAATATTCGAGGAATCTGATATGGAAGTTGAGAATCATAATGAGAATAGCTTCGCTTATATGCCTATCAACTTTATAGTTATGATATTTTTCATCTGAAAACCCTATCTCTCTATATAGTCTCATATAACGATGCATTCATAGACATAAAATGAAGCTAAAATTTTATTTATCTAGTTTAATTAAGTCATCTAGTATAAGTAATATTTCTCAAGAAAATTATTAGAACAAATTTTAAAAATCGGCACGTCTTTAAAGTTGCATATCCTTGGCAATAGTTCCAAATTTTGTATTAAATTTAATGCGTCCTCAATTTTTCAATGGTATGTAAGGATGAGGCGGAGCTAATTAAAGAAATAGTGAATTGTGTTATACAAAAGTTGGGCCCTAAATATCGAAGTGAAGATTATCTAAAAGTCTTGATTGGAATTCATGAAAGAATGATGGATGTAGAATCGTTGTTAGACAAAGGTTCAAATGATGATGTACGATTTATTGTCATTTGGGGCATGAGTGACATAGGCAAAACAACTCTTGCAAAAGCATTGTTTCACAAGTGGTGTTTTGCGTATGAAGGGTTTTGCTTTTTGGCTAATGTGATGGTAGAATAAAAAAAACATGGAATAGATGCTTTGAGAGAAAAACTTATTTTGAAGTTATTAAGGGATAAAGAATCTCACATTGGCATGTTTGATGCAACATATTCTTATGCCACGAGTAGACTTGGTCGGAAAAAAGTTTTCATTGTTTTTGATGATGTTGATGATCTTTGGGCAATTAGAAAATTTAGCCAACAAACATGAGTTTGGATCAGGTAGTAAAATTTTGATAACAACTAGATATAAGCAAGTGCTTGGTAAGGAGGTAGATCATATATATGGGGTTGAAGTTTTGGATCCTAACAAAGCTTTTAATCTTTTCTCCATTAATGCCTTGAGAAATAAATACGCTGACCCCAAGGATAAGGGAGCTAGCAAAAAAAGTGACTCGATATGCAGATGGAAATACGGTGGCCCTAAAAGTTTTAGGTTCCTTATTGTATGGCAAAATCAAGAAGCGTGGGAAAGCCAATTGGACAAGCTTAAAAAATTTCCTTGTCCAAAAATTAATGATATCCTCAAATTGAGTCTTGGAGGACTTGATAAGTAAGAGAAATAAATTTCTTGCATATCGCATGTTTCTTCAATTATTATGATATGGAGGATGTAAAGAATTTGTTAGATGCAGGTAGTTATTCAACTAAGATTGGATTGATGAGACTCGAAGATAAAGCTCTTCTAGATATTCATGGAAGAAGAATATGTATGCACCATCTGATAGAAGAAATGGGTAGACAAATTATTCATGAAGAATCATTAAATAATCCAAAAAGGTGCAATATATTATGGATTTCTAAGGAAATATCAGAAATATTGAAGAAAATCAAGGTAAGACCGTAAGAATGAAATTTTTACATTTTTTATTTAAAGAAATTGTTGAATTCCAAATTCCTTTTTGATTTCTATAATAATTTTATTATTATGATTTTCTTTTTTGTTTGGTTAGGGAAGTAAAGCCACTGAAGGCATAATTCTGAACATTTCAGAAGTTGAAGAGATGTGCTTAAGCACAATGTCCAATCTAAAGTTTCTTTGCTCTTATGGAAATTTCAATGGTCAATTCAAGAACAAGTTAAAATTTCTTTCTTGTATAGAGTTTTTGCCAAACAATCTCAGACTCTTGCGTTGGGTGGGACATCGTTTAGGCTCTGTTTGGTTTGAGGGGAGGGGAGGGCAATGGAGGGGAGGGGAGGAATTTTGGTCCCCCTCCCCTTGATTGGTAGGACTAGGAATGTAGGAGGGATGGGGAATTTCTTTTTTTTTTGAAAATTTTCCCTCCCTCCTCTCAAAACCCTCACGCCCTAAATCAAAGGGATTTCGAGGGGAGGCTGAAAAAAGAAGTTTTATCGGACAAAAATGCTCCTCCAATTTTATGATAACCCACAACTGCCCTTTATCACTTTATTCATCAGAACTAGGAGTGGAAATAGGTCAGGCGGCTTGTCAGGGGCCTGCGGCCTGGCTTGTTTCCGGCCTGATCGGGCCTAGCCGGTTAGAATAAAAAGCCAGGCCCAGGCCTATTTCAAAACCTATTTAGAATAAAAGATCAAGCCCATGCCTATTAATAAGTATTTTAAGCTTAACAGGCTGGCCTGATAATATATATAATAAAAATGAGGGCCGCTCAAAAAACCTGTCATCCAACATTCCAACACCCACTCTCAGACTGTAGAGGATGTAAGCCCATTCTCTTCTTTCTTCCTCTTAGACTTAGATACGCCACTCAAAGTCCTAACGCTAACCTTGACTCTCTCCAATAGCCAACACCGACTCTCACAGTCTCACTACTCCGTCAGATTGTCACGCTCTCACCCACTCTCACTTCTATCTTCATCTTTGCCTGGTCGCCCTTGATTCTCTTCATTTCTTCGCCTTGAATCAAGCCCTACACTGAATCATTGATGAGCCCATGATTCTTGCACAATCGAGAGTCAATGTCGCCTATCGGGCTTCCTTCCTCTGAGAGTCACCATCGCCTACTCTCGTCGTGGTAGTCCTTCCTCTTACTTGATCTCCAGATTTAGTAAGTCCGATATTTTTAGTTGTCCTTTCTCACCATGTTCTGATATTTTTCTCATTTTTTTGCTGGCTTGCTACTCTGTAATTCACACCGTGTTTTATAATTAGATACTGGAATGAAATTGTTTCAATGTTAATTAGATACTGCTCTATTCCGATATTTTTCCTAAATTTTAATTAGATACTGGAACGAAATAGCTTGTTGTTCTGATATTGTTCCAATATTTTAATTTCTTTCGTCTATCTCTAGATCTTGTGTTTTTTTCTTAGATTGTGATTGCATTCATGTTTTTTTTTCTGATATTATTCCTTTCTGCTCTTTTCTTTTGCTTTTTGTTTGGGTCAGCACTTCCAAGAAATTAGGCTCTATGGTTTGCAATCTGACCTAGAAAGATTGACAAATAAACGAAGGAAAAGAAAATAGAACGAGATTAAAAAAGTTTATCGGATTTTCAATTTTTAAAGCCATCTTACTGAGCGATTGCTATGATTCTTTTCTAGCTTTAGGCAAAACTTTTCCAACTTTGGATCCCAGGATAGGGGAAGTAATTGCACATGTTGCTAAGGGTAAAGATAGTTTTACCGAAGCTCTTAGTTAGGGGTAGAAACAGGCCAGGTGACTTGACAGAGGCCTACGGCCTGGCTTGTTAGGCTAAAAGGCTAGGCCAAGGCCAATTAGGAAGCCTATTTTTCTTAATAAGCTTGTCAGGTCGACTTGAGCCTGTTAAGGTCTTCAAAAAAAAAAGGGTAAAAACGTAATTACCTATCGCATCTGTCATCTCCTAGCCTAACCCTATCTAATTCTCCAATCTTCAATATTCACACTTCATTTGTTCACTTCTTAGCTCCACTGTCTTTGTTTGTAGGATTGAGAAACGCGTCGCGGCGTCCGACTCCGTCCATCCCATCTTGCACAGCTCTCTTCTCTCCGACTTCATCCGTTCATCCACCGTCGACCGTCGGTCCTACCCACAGCCCTCGTCTTTCTGTTGCCGTCCTCTCTGTTAGATCTCATGTTTTGATGATAACAAAAGAATGGTTTGAAAAGGAAATAATTATTAAACAAGTTTGATCTAAGCAATTACAGGAATAAGCATCACTTGAAGTAAGCTTGGAAGTAATGAAGAAAGGACAGGAAGAAATGCTGAGAAACTTGATTAACTTCAAGTTTCCTAAAGAATTACTCGAGTATGTACTCGAGTAATGAGACAAAACTTGAAGTAACCAGAGACAACTTCCAGTAACCAGGCAACTTTACTCGAGGAGCTACTCGAGTAACAGTGTAAAAGTTTTCAGGATGCCATTGATACTCGAGGAGCTACTCGAGTAACCCTGTTTCTAAAAATGTGCAGCTCTCGGCATTTAGTACTACTGCAACATTACTCGAGGAGCTACTCGAGTAATCATGTGGAAAACTTCCAGTTGCCTTCAGGTTACCAACGATACTCGAGGCGCTACTCGAGTAACTCTGTTTCTGAAAAGATGGAGCTCTCGGCACTTTGTACCACTGCAACAATTTACTCGAGTATGTACTCGAGTAACTCACTAAGGTAAGTGAAAAACTTGAAGTTGGTACTCGAGTAACCTATGGAACAATGAGTGCATTACTCGAGTACGTACTCGAGTAATGAGGTAAGTGCTCTCGGCATTGCAATCCTGCAACATTACCCGAGTAGAGCATCGAGTAACCAAAAGTTTATTTCAAGTTTTACTCAAGTTGGTACCCGAGTAACTCACAAAGTTGTGAGTGCATTACTCGAGTAGGTACCCGAGTAAACATGTATTTCCAAAGGTTTGAAAATTGGTTATTCCAGGCACTACCCGAGTAATCTTATGTTTATTCATTAACCTGCAATTGATCAAAGATTTTTCGAGGTTACTCGAGTAGGTACTCGAGTAACATTCAAGCAATACTCGAGGAGGTACTCGAGTAAGCTTACCCAGAAATTCTGAAATCATTCAAACGTTCATAGATTTGTTTCCTATATGATTAACCTTTCATTGTATTAGTATTCTTAGTCTATTTACAGATAAACAATGAAGAAAACACTTCAAGAGATTGAAGTCAAAAGAAACGTTCAAATGCCAACCACCGCCAACGGATATTTTTCAAAAACTGGAAAAGTCAACAGTGGCTGCGCACTCTCCAACGGACGAAAGAAAATGTTCCAACGGTCATCACCAACATATCTATATATATGGGAACCTTCAAACAGAGAAATAACAACAAGCACACACACAAACGTATTATCAAGTTTATTGCTCTGTTTTCACATTGAAATTGTATTTCTATGCTTCAGTGATCCTTATTCACTCTGTAAGAGAGATATTACATTCAAACTCAATATTTGTTATTGAGATAACTTAAGGTTGTGGAACCTTGAGTTGGGATTGAATTGCAACTTGTAAGGGGGAGCGAGTGTCCAGGTATAGGAACTTGCTTGTACTGAGGTGCCAAGAACCCACTGAATCTTGGAAGTTATAGTGAAACTCTCAGAGAAGATCTGAGGACTGGACGTAGGTCAAAGTGGTTGTGACCGAACCAGTATAACTCCCGGTGCACACTTCGGTGATATTTCTCCTTACTCATTACCGTTTTTAATTCCTCTGCTAAAGTTTTATATTTCCGACGAAATTTTAGTATCACCCAATTCACCCCCCCCTCTTGGGTGAAACGCTTGTTCTAACATTTGGTATCAGAGAGTAGGTCTTCTTGTTAAGGTATAACAACCTAAGAAGGATCCAATGGCAAGCATGGGTGAAGGAATTCTTCCCGACGGAGCATCCATCACTAGACCTCCCGGTTTCAGTGGAGAACACTTTTCATTTTGGAAAGCAAAATTCAGAGTGTTCGTGATGGCTACCGAATATGGGCTATGGGATGTAATTGAGAGTGGAAATTATCAACCTACAAAGATTGTAGATTCTCAGAAAATTCCCAAGACACCAGCGGAATATGATGAGAATGACAAGAAACTTATCACTCTCAACAGCAAGGCAATTCTGATGTTACAAAGTGCCTTAAGCCAAAGTGAATATTTCAGAATCTGCACACTTCCAACAGCAAAGGAAATGTGGGAAGCTCTGGAAATAGCTCATGAAGGGACTTCGGGAATAAAGGAGAATCGCATCAACACCTTGGTCACTGAATTCGATCTACTTCGAATGAAATCAGGTGAATCAATTTCTGAATTTGAACTTAGATATACTCATCTTGTTAATCAACTTGCAGCACTTGGGAAATCTTATGATCAACATACCCAAGTACGAAAGATTTTGAATATTCTTTCTAAAGAGTGGGAGGCCAAAGTCACTGCGATAGAAGAAGCAAAAGGAGAATCAATGAGATCAGTTGCTTCTCTATTTGGAAGTCTTTCTGAATATGAAAGCAAACTAAAGTTCAAACGGGAACTAGATGACATCGGTGACAAGAAAAAGAAGGGTCTAGCACTAAAAGCAAAAGAAGAAAATCAAGATGAGAATGAAGAGTTCGACGATGACGAAATGGGTCTAATCATAAAACGATTCAGAAAGTTCTACAAGAAAGGACAAGGATTCAAACACTTTCAAAAAGGTGGAACTAGCAACAAAGATCACATCATTTGCTACGAATGTGGAAAACCAGGACATATCAAATCAGAATGTCCAGAACTGAATCAAAAGAGCAAAGAAAAGAGAAAAGGCAAATTCTTCAACAAAAAGAAGGCCTTAGTATCCGCTATATGGGGTGATAGCTCTTCTGACGAAGAAAGTGATGAGGAAGAAGTAGCTAATATATGCCTCGTTGCTCAAGAAGAAACAGAAAGAGAGGTAAATGATTCTGAACCTACCTATGATGAATTACTTTCCGAATATAATGCTTTGCATTCTGAATTCATCAAAGTAGTTAAAGAATTGATTGTTTACAAAAAGAAAAACAAAGCTCTTGAAACTGAACTTAAAGAAAAGGATTGTGAAAATTGTTCATCTTTGAAAAAGAAAAACATTGATCTCACAAAAACTCTTGAAAAATTTACACAAGGTAGTGAGATGCTAAATGTTATTTTAAAAGCTCAACGATTTGTAAATGATCGATCTGGAATTGGATACGATCCAAAATCAGATAAAAGGAAAGGTAGAAAGAAAGCAGGGGGTAAGTCATATTTGAATTATTTCCAGCATTCTGTGCATACATCAAATCCTTTTGCATTTTGTAACTACTGTAATAGAAAAGGCCATTATACTTCTTCATGCATTCATAAGAAGAAAGGAACGATAGGAACCTACAAATGGGTACCTAAAGGTTCATATATCCAGAAAATTATTTGTACTAATCCAAAAGGACCCAAAAAGATGTGGGTACCTAAGACTTAGTCATTCGATTGCAGGAATGTCTCAAAGCATCCAAAAATAACAAGTGGTATATTGATAGTGGATGCTCTAGACATATGACCGGTGATTTCGAAAGTTTTACCAAATTGCAACCTAAAGAAGGTGGAGAGGTAAAATTTGGAGGAAATCAAACCGGAAGAATAGCAGGAATTGGTGAAATAAAAAATGACAAAGGAATACAAGTCAAAGATGTATATTATGTTGAAGGCTTGTGTCATAATTTGCTGAGTGTAAGTCAAAGTGCAGATAAAGACAACTGGGTAATATTTGACTCAGAAGAATGCTTAATTATCAACAAAAATGACTTACAACTTGATAAGAAGAATATCAAGGCTAAGCTCAGAGCAAAAAGGGAAGGTAACTGCTATACTCTAGATATTAGTAGAAATGAATCTGAAAATTGTTTCCTGAGTAATACTGATGAAAGTTGGTTATGGCATAAGAGATTGGCTCATGTTAATATGCATCAATTAGGCAAACTACTCAAAAAGGATTTAGTTCTTGGATTGCCCAAAGTGATTTTCAAAAATGATTTGATTTGTGATGCATGTCAAAAGGGTAAACAAACTAAATCATCTTTTAAATTGAAAAATGAGATTTCAACAAATAGACCACTACAACTATTGCATATGGATTTAGTTGGTCCAGCAAGAGTAAAGAGTCTTGGTGGCAACTTATATTCATTGGTCATTGTTGATGATTTCTCTAGATTTACATGGGTTATCTTTCTATCATCAAAAGATGAAACGTTTGAAGAATTTATTGTCTTTGCTAAGAAAGTGCAAAATGAGAAAGGTATGTCCATTGCAAGTATTAGGACCGACCATGGCGGAGAATTTGAAAATCAAGCATTTGAAGAGTATTGTGACACTAATGGGATTGATCACAATTTCTCTGCTCCAAGGACGCCTCAACAAAATGGAGTTGTAGAACGCAAGAATAGAGTGCTTACAGAAATGGCTAGAGCAATGTTGAATGAAAAGAACGTGTCTCAAGTATTTTGGGCTGATGCCATGTGTACAGCATGCTACATTTCAAATAGAGCCTATATCAGAACAAAACTTAGTAAGACACCATACGAGCTGTACAAAGGAAGAAAGCCAAACATTGCTCATTTACACATCTTCGGCTGTAAGTGTTTCATTCATAATAATGGTAAAGATAACTTAGGAAAATTTGATTCTAAAACTGATGAAGGAATTTTCCTAGGATACTCTAACCGAAGTAAAGCATATAGAGTTTTCAATAAACGAACATGTGTTGTTGAAGAATCAATTCATATTGTATTTGATGAATTTGAATCCTCTGACAAAACCATTGATGAAGAACAGGAAATTGTTTTAAATCAAGAAAAATCTATTTCTAAGTCTCTTATTCCAGAGGTTGATGAAACTAAGGAAGAAGAGCAATCCCTAGGTCAACCTAGAGCTTGGAGATACAATAAAAGTCATCCCCTAGATCAAGTCATAGGAGATGTGAATGAAGGGATCAAAACTAGAAATAGAATTTTCAATGAAGTAAGTTTTTCTGCATTCATTTCTGAGATTGAACCTTCTAACATTGATGAAGCCTTATCAGACAATGATTGGGTTATAGCAATGCAAGAAGAACTAAATCAATTTGAGAGAAATCAAGTTTGGGATTTGGTGCCCCGACCCAAAGATCATCCGATCATTGGTACTAAATGGGTATTCAAGAACAAACTTGATGAATCTGCAATTATTGTCAGAAACAAGGCAAGATTGGTGGCCAAAGGCTATAATCAGGAAGAAGGAATTGATTATGAGGAAACTTATGCTCCAGTGGCTAGATTGGAAGCTATACGTGTACTCTTAGCCTTTGCATGCATCAAGGGATTCAAACTCTATCAAATGGATGTAAAGAGTGCTTTTCTAAATGGTTACATCATGGAAGAAGTGTATGTAGAACAACCTCCAGGCTTTGAGGATGTTACTAAACCTGACCATGTTTTCAAACTCAAAAAGGCTTTATACGATTTAAAACAAGCTCCTAGAGCATGGTATGAAAGGCTCAGTAAGTTTCTCATCGATCAAGGTTTTTTACGAGGAAAAGTTGATACAACACTCTTTATAAAACGAAAACACAATGATATTTTAATTGTTCAAATATATGTTGATGACATTGTTTTCGGTGCTACTAATGAATCTCTATGTAAGGAATTTTCTGAGATAATGCAGGGAGAATTTGAGATGTCAATGATGGGAGAATTGAATTTCTTTCTTGGTTTACAAATCAAACAAAGAAAGAATGGAATCTTCATATCTCAAACAAAGTATTTAAAAGAGCTATTGAAGAAGTATGGAATGGATGAAGCAAATGGGACAGATACGCCTATGAGTTCAACTACATTGCTTGATGCTGATGTCAAAGGTAAAGACTACAACATAACAAAGTATAGAGGAATGATTGGATCATTACTCTACCTCACGGCAAGTAGACCGGACATCCAATTTAGTGTTGGCATATGTGCAAGATATCAATCAGCACCAAAAGAATCACATGCTGAAACAGTCAAACGAATCTTTAGATACCTTGCTGACACACCCGAACTGGGTCTGTGGTATCCCAAAGGAAGAAGTGAATATCTTGTTGCATATTCAGATTCGGATCATGGAGGATACAAAATAGACAGAAAGAGCACTAGTGGACAAGGACAATTTCTTGGGGGATCTCTTGTATCGTGGTTCAGCAAGAAACAAAATACAGTGTCTCTTTCGTCAACGGAAGCCGAATATGTTGCAGTCTCAAGTTGTTGTGCACAAGTGATATGGTTAAAACAACAACTACAAGATCTTGGTATTTATCTCAAGGAAATACCAATCTATTGTGACAATACAAGTACGATAAGCTTGGCAAAGAATCCAGTTCAACACTCTAGAACCAAGCATATCGATGTCAGGCATCACTTCATCAGAGACCATGTACAGAAGAAAGATGTGAAAGTGATATTCATTCCTACTCATCTTCAACTAGCAGATATCTTCACAAAACCCCTTGCAAAAGATCAATTTCTATTTATTAGAAGAGAATTGGGAATGGTAAATCCCAATGAGTTGTAAGTTTATTTCAACATCTCATAATATTAGATGAAGTCATTTGTTAAAGTTTTGATGATTACTAACTTAAGCATCGGAGTATATAGAAATTTGTTTTGCAGGAAGGTTGAAACTCTGTTTTGTGAAATAAAAACAGAGGTGATCAGAGGACATATTTACTGGAGTACCAACTTGAAGTTTTGGCTATCTGAGAAACATTACCCGAGGAGCAACTTGAAGTAAAGAAGGACTTTACTCGAGTATGTACTCGAGTAATGGCCCCCAAAACTGGAAGTAACGGATCAAGTTACTTGATTTTCAAACGTAACGGTTCAGATTTCAAAGAAATGAAGAGTCAGAAGTTGAAAAGCTGGTTACCCGAGGCATGCCTCGAGTAAACTTGGAGCTTACTCGAGTAAGGCCTCGAGTAACGTCGGAGTCCAGATTCTCAAATTAATAAATAATGATTCAAATCTGCTCCAAATTGGTTGTAATTGATCGAGGGAACATCCATGGATAATTACAATATTATTCATGCCAGGTACGCAATTTAAATGAATTATTTTAGAAATTTTCTGTATGAACACTCGAGTAAGGCCTCGAGTAAACTTGAACATTACTCGAGTAACGTCGGGTTCTAGGGCTTTATCAGTCGCGAACTTGGTCATTTCCACAGAATCTCCTCGAGTAAATCACTATTTCCTCTCACAAAAATTTTTCTTGAGTGATTCCTTGCTTCATTTCCGTCAAAACCCAACTGATTTCAAGTTCCAAAACTTCCTATTCTGTTCAAAATCTCTGTGCGACAGTTTTCTCATTTTTTTCTGAGTTTCTCGTTTTTCAATTTTTCTGAACAATGAGAACCAAAAATCTTACTCCCATGGATTCCTCTGATTCCCAACCTCACTCTGATCCTCCTTCTTCTCCTCCCAAAAAGAGAAGAAAATTAGTTCCAAGATCAAAAGCCAAAATCTCTCTTAAACCTCAATCACCACCGAAAGCAAAAGGGATTGTAATCAATGAGCCTATTGTCACTAGGGCTCAATCCAAGAAGAGTACCTCAACCGGAAGAGGGAAGAGTACCAAAGCTCCCTCACCTCCTCACTCTGATTCCTCTACCCCTTCTTTCACTCCTAAGCCACTCAAAAAGCCAAAATATGACAAGAAAGTGGCAAGTGCTATGGCTGGGATCATTGACCAAATGGAGAAGGGTCAATCTTCTAAGAAGTCCAAGATTCCGGAAGCAGAGATCACTTCCCCACCAAAGGAATACAATGTGAGCAAATTGGTGGAGTCTCTGAAGTACTCAACTCAATTCTCCAGAAGGAAAGTGTGCAAAACACACTATGTTGATCTGAAGTTGCTTCAAGAGGTAGTGAAGTATGACCTAAGCTCTTATCTAGAACCCTTTATGCCCTGGCTTTCTATTAGGTTACCATTTTGTACTAAAGTAATTACCCATTTCTATTGCAACCTAGAAATTATAAGTAAGCCTAACCGAACCTCAGTAGAGGAAGAAATGACCACATTTGTAAGAGGTCAAGAGATCTTAATTTCACCTTCCAGAATTAACTTGTGGTTAGGGATAGAGAACCCCCCTGATGATATCTATTCAGAGCTTGAGCCAAACCAAATTTTCACAATTCTCAAACCCGGTGAGATAGTTGGCCCTCTAAATTTCAAACCCAGTGATATGTGTGATCATCATAGGGTCCTTTGGTACATATACTCTAGGTCCCTAGTAAACAAAGCCAACAATTATACCCACTTCTCTGATAGGGACTTTAGGTGGTTTGCTTCACTGCTTCTTAAGGAACAAAAGGATCTGGGAGAGTATATCTTCTCAGAGATGAAGAGGTACAAGGTGGAAGGGAAGCCTACTACACCAATGCCATATCCACAGATTGTGTCACTGATCTTGAAAGAAAACAAGATATGGTACTTGGATAGTAAGGAGCCGATTGAAAGGTTGACCCCAGTGGGGAGAAATCAAATTGGGAAGTTGAAAATTGACATCCCTCTCAAAGGCCCTCTGGAGTCTGGATCTATGAAGAAGCGGAAGGCTACTGAGGCTGAAACCAGTAGGATGGATGACACTCAGTCATCGGCTCCAGCTGGTACCACATCATCACCATCCTTCCTCAATGCCACTCTCCAGCACTTTATGGAGAATATGCTCAGAGGCTTCCATGTGGACATAGCCAATACAAACGCTGAGTTAATCACCAATACGAACTTCAAAATGGGAGAGCTGGTTGAGAAAATCGACAAAAGGCATGAGGAAATGGTTGAAAGGATGGATAGAAGGCATGAGGAGTTACTAGCAGAGCAACGTGCCCAGGGAGAGACTTTGAGATTAATTCTGGCACAGTTGGATTCTTTGGGCCCTGGACCTTCTGTTGGTCCTTCCTCATCTGCACCACCACCACCTCCAGAGAACCCTCCTATTATTGATCCCATTCCTGAGGCTGAACCATCTACCCCTCTGGGTTCTGATCCACTTGAGCCCCAAGGCAAAGAAATTCTATTCACAGTGGATGATCCTGAAACCCATGAAACCACTCACATTACCATTGATGATTCACCTCCCAAGCCTCAACCAGAAACTGATCCTAAACCAACTCCATCACCTGCTCCCACAGAGGAAATCTCTTCTTCCACATCCTCCTCTGAACATCTTACTCCCTCGGCTGAGACCACCCCTGAGAATCAGACCACTCCAGGAGGAGATACATCTTCTATGGTTATCTTCCAATCCACTCCTCCAGGGGATGACATCCAAGTGCCTCCAGTTCATCTACCTGACCCTGTCCCATCTAGTTCTTTTGACTCTTTGAGCTCAGATGGTTCTCCGGTCCTTCCAGTGACACCCATTTCCGTCGTCAAGCCACCTAGCCCTCCTCTTGATTGATGAAGCCAAAAAGGGGGAGAAGAGATGAGAGTGATTTTGTGGATATGTCCTAGTTTATTTTGGGATAATTGGGTGTATATGGGTTTTAGGGAGCATTTCATTTTTAATTATGAACTTTATCTTGTAATTTGAAATTTTAAAGTTTAATGCAAGTATATTTAAGTTATGATGTTAAAGTTTGGACTAATGAAGTTTTTGTGAATGTAAGGTGAACTGAGATATATTTTTTTTGAAAATTAAATTTGAAAAGCTATCCAAAATCACCAAGTTTTGTCATCATCAAAAAGGGGGAGAATGTTAGATCTCATGTTTTGATGATAACAAAAGAATGGTTTGAAAAGGAAATAATTATTAAACAAGTTTGATCTAAGCAATTACAGGAATAAGCATCACTTGAAGTAAGCTTGGAAGTAATGAAGAAAGGACAGGAAGAAATGCTGAGAAACTTGATTAACTTCAAGTTTCCTAAAGAATTACTCGAGTATGTACTCGAGTAATGAGACAAAACTTGAAGTAACCAGAGACAACTTCCAGTAACCAGGCAACTTTACTCGAGGAGCTACTCGAGTAACAGTGTAAAAGTTTTCAGGATGCCATTGATACTCGAGGAGCTACTCGAGTAACCCTGTTTCTAAAAATGTGCAGCTCTCGGCATTTAGTACTACTGCAACATTACTCGAGGAGCTACTCGAGTAATCATGTGGAAAACTTCCAGTTGCCTTCAGGTTACCAACGATACTCGAGGCGCTACTCGAGTAACTCTGTTTCTGAAAAGATGGAGCTCTCGGCACTTTGTACCACTGCAACAATTTACTCGAGTATGTACTCGAGTAACTCACTAAGGTAAGTGAAAAACTTGAAGTTGGTACCCGAGTAACCTATGGAACAATGAGTGCATTACTCGAGTACGTACTCGAGTAATGAGGTAAGTGCTCTCGGCATTGCAATCCTGCAACATTACCCGAGTAGAGCATCGAGTAACCAAAAGTTTATTTCAAGTTTTACTCGAGTTGGTACCCGAGTAACTCACAAAGTTGTGAGTGCATTACTCGAGTAGGTACCCGAGTAAACATGTATTTCCAAAGGTTTGAAAATTGGTTATTCCAGGCACTACCCGAGTAATCTTATGTTTATTCATTAACCTGCAATTGATCAAAGATTTTTCGAGGTTACTCGAGTAGGTACTCGAGTAACATTCAAGCAATACTCGAGGAGGTACTCGAGTAAGCTTACCCAGAAATTCTGAAATCATTCAAACGTTCATAGATTTGTTTCCTATATGATTAACCTTTCATTGTATTAGTATTCTTAGTCTATTTACAGATAAACAATGAAGAAAACACTTCAAGAGATTGAAGTCAAAAGAAACGTTCAAATGCCAACCACCGCCAACGGATATTTTTCAAAAACTGGAAAAGTCAACAGTGGCTGCGCACTCTCCAACGGACGAAAGAAAATGTTCCAACGGTCATCACCAACATATCTATATATATGGGAACCTTCAAACAGAGAAATAACAACAAGCACACACACAAACGTATTATCAAGTTTATTGCTCTGTTTTCACATTGAAATTGTATTTCTATGCTTCAGTGATCCTTATTCACTCTGTAAGAGAGATATTACATTCAAACTCAATATTTGTTATTGAGATAACTTAAGGTTGTGGAACCTTGAGTTGGGATTGAATTGCAACTTGTAAGGGGGAGCGAGTGTCCAGGTATAGGAACTTGCTTGTACTGAGGTGCCAAGAACCCACTGAATCTTGGAAGTTATAGTGAAACTCTCAGAGAAGATCTGAGGACTGGACGTAGGTCAAAGTGGTTGTGACCGAACCAGTATAACTCCCGGTGCACACTTCGGTGATATTTCTCCTTACTCATTACCGTTTTTAATTCCTCTGCTAAAGTTTTATATTTCCGACGAAATTTTAGTATCACCCAATTCACCCCCCCTCTTGGGTGAAACGCTTGTTCTAACACTCTCCTCTCTCTCCAACTCACCATCCTTGAACTCTCTCTTCCTTGGTGTGAGGGGCATCGGTAGATCTAAGCTCAATTAAGTATTTGGTGTTCTTGTGATTTGCGATTTGCTTGTGTTGTTCTCTTCTTACCAAGTTTTCATCATATCTCCTTATTTTCGTCAAGTTTGCTGTGAGTCTGTTTAGTCAAAGATTTACCCATAGCCTTAGTTAAGTGTGCTTATGTATTCTCAATATTTGAAGTCTATTGTGAAGCTTTGATTTTCGACTAAAATTGTGAAGATGTGATTTTTGACTAAAAATGTGAAGCTCTGATTTTTTGTAAGCTGTGAACCAAGTGTTAATCGGAGATTACACCGAAGTAGGATTTGAATGAAAGAAGTGTCAACAGAGAGTATCTAACTCAAAAGGACTTCGTTTGTGACATTTTTCCCAGTACACTTAACCATTAAAAATTATTTATCTCAAACACTTCTAGCAATTAAAAAAAGGATGCTCACCTAACAAATAATCTTCTCGGTGGAAGATTCTGCTTCGAGGACTTTGTGTACATGAAAAGAAGGGAATTGGAATCATTTTACTCTACTTGAAATCTAGGAACGGGAGCTGATTCAGCTACTCCAACAAACAAAAAGTTATTTTGTTATTACTAGGTGATCCTAAACCTTAGCTTAGTCATGAATATAATTTTTTGTTTCCCATTTTTGATTATACAATTGTGAAGCTATGATTTTTCTTACAATTGTTATCCTTGACTATGCAATTGTGAAGCTGTGCTTTAGTTCTCAGTATTTTTCTGTGATTCTGTGAAGGCAGTGAAGCTGCCTTATCTTTCTTATTGTAATAATTGATTTGGTCTAAATTAGTGAAATTGTAATGAAAATTGTTACTTCCTCCGGTCCTAAATATAGGACAAAGTTTGTAGTGTAAATTTGCACTACAAACTTTATCCTATATTTAGGACCGGAGGTAGTATGTTGTTTTATTTGATTTCATATTTTATGATGTATTTTGGATAATTAGTATTTATTTATGTGATTTCGTCATGTTTTTGGCCTGTTTAAAAGTATTTTGGAAAATCTAGGCCTCTTTAACAGGTTTCAGGCTAGGCCAGGCTCAAGCCACCCTATTATAAATCAGGCTGGCATGTTTCTACCCCTACTTCCAGTTTGGTTTTGGTGTTGAAAACTCAGTGTTATGGTCCAGATCAAGCTTTGGTTCTAGATCAAGTTTTGGAGTAGAAAACCCCAGGCTACCCGAAGCTGAAAAATCAGTGCTCCGATTCTATTCTTTGATCTTGTATTGCGAGAGATTGGGGTTTTTTATTTTTTGACGTTGAATGAAGATGAACCCAGTGGAGAGGAGAATTTCAGAGAGGAACTTCCGGCCTTGGCTTTTTTTAGCTTTATAGAACAAATATTATATTCTTAGTGTTTTGATTTCTCTCAGTTACATTTTTCATTTAGATATTAATAAATATAATATTAGGTTTATCTTCTTTGCTGATTCAATAAGTTTTCTAATACTTCACTTCTTGATGAAGTTCATTGATAAATGTGTGATGAGATTTTGATTATAATTTTTTTAAAAAATCCAGGTTTCTTATTAGGCTCCAGGCTTAGGCCTACCTGTCACAATCTAAGCCTAACCTATTAAAGGTGAAGCCTGATCTAATCTCTTTCCACTCATAATCATAAGCAATGAAACTGTTTTTATTTGTTCCAAAAAAAAAACTGTTTTTATTTGGATCATGAATTTACTTTTGATACATCGCTTCCTGTATATTTCCGCGGCTTTTTAAATGAGTTTTAAGTTTTTTACTAAAAAGCTACACATCCACTGTTTTGGAATTATAAAACGTTATTACTCACCAACCTTCGAATCAAAATATAAAATTAGGTGAAATATCATTCATTAGTCTAAAAACATCTTTTTATCAGAATATTTCTTTTGCGCAGATCTACACGTATAGATTAGCAAGGGAAAGAATGACTTTTGGGATAAAAGTTAATTAACATTCTGATTTAAATTTGAATAAATTTTTATAAAAAGGTCAGTTTGACAAAGAAAAATATTTAAAAAATATATTAAAAAGTAAAAGACGATTGTTAACCAAAAAAAAGGTAAAAGACGACTCAAAGATGAGGGGAAAAAAGGCTAAAAACAAAAAAATTAGAAAAAGTTGTTTTAACTTTAACTTGACTTCCAAATCGTAAGTATTTAAATATAAAAGCTATCCTAAATATCATTCTAGAATCAAACGTATAGAAATTTTTTTGCCAAATGAAAAAGTCAGTTTGAGTCATGTTACCTGGATCCATGTGCTCTTTTTTGAAGCATTTGTTCACAAGATAAGAGCAAGGCCTTTTCATTTACTTCAACCCAAACTTGTAAGAGTTTGTGCTTGCCTCGCTACTTGGGTAACAAAAAATGATTTTTTGATATATACAGCAAAACTCCATTACATCCACAGATGAGAGTCAAAAAACCATGCCTCTGCAGTTCGCACCTCTTGGGCATAGGTAGGCGACACTGTTGTCACAATGTTAGAGAAAACAACTCCACCCTGACATTTGGAATCTAAGGCTGTCATTTATCCTTGAACATGAATAATGATCCCTGATTAGTTCTTTATTGTTGTACCTTGACTGCATTGATTCTATCAAAATAAAGGAGCCTAGCAAAAAAATATAAAAATTTCATTATTGAAAATCCAGCATCATATAAGTAACCCAAAGAAAGAACAAGTTCACTCAAAAAAGATGATAGCACATATAACAAAAGCCGTTTGCCAGTCATGACAATGAATAATGTCAGGTTTCTTGCCAGCACAAAGGAGAAACTTGAGAGCTGTACGGCTAAAATATGAAAAGAGTTTAAAATCATCATGCTCCCCTTAAAACGTTCCTCTTCAAAAGAACTTATTAGAATGATGGGGTTCAATGAAATAATTAAACAGGAAGCCCTGCATAAACAGAGGTTACAACACAAGATCTAGGGGGAGGGAACACAAGAGTTAGGTTACAACACAAGATTTAAAAAATACACAATGAAAACGGAAAATTTAATAGCAGACCTTCAACAGTGCCAACCCAGATTTTATTTTTAATTAGTTGGCCATCAAAGTATGACTCTATCTCTACATCTAAAGCCTGAAAAAGGTAATCAAATTATCATGAGTAGTTCAAGACATGTAGATTTTAACTAGACAAATCATTTCTTAATAGAATATCATACCCTTGATTCACGGATGTGTTCATATTGCATACAATTGTATTTGGAAGAACAATTTCAATTAGGTGTCCTTTCTTCTGCAAAGCTTTACTGAGACCGCAGCCAGCATCCCCCCAACCACCAACTGATTCTTCCAATTGATCAGCAGTCCTTTTTGGATAAGATCAACGAAATATCTTTTATAGCTCAAGATGTTTTTTACTAACGGAAAATTCTATTCAGAAGAACAAAAAGAAGATAATGAGTTCACCTTAGCTACTAGTGTCATCTCTACTGCAATCTGAATGACATATAATCCTGAACTAAAGAAGAAAAATAAGGTATGCATAACATAATGGAAGATGCATATACTAAAATTTACTATTTTAAAAAATAAGATCTTGTTGCAGAAGGTGTAAGCCTAAGAAATGCAGAAATGACCTCCTGTTCACTTTGCTCTTTGCAAGCCATGTAGGTATCCCAAATACCCCTATCTCTCTCTTCCTCACCTTCTCTCTCAATAACATAGCATATCTTGCTTTCTTCTACTAGCATACTTCTAATGCTCTTCTCTTGCTTTCTTCTTTTAGAGTATTAATTGTGTCCTGAAATTCCATCACTGACTCATGATACAACTGAACATAAGACTATAGCTCTTCATCAGGCTTTTGAATATAGTCTTCCAATAGCTTTATCGTTTGTTGCATTAGTTCATTATATTTTTGTAATTTATCTGATGACAGCTTATAAACATTAGCTTCTTCAAGGGACTGTTCCAATTCATCAACCTTTCTTTGCAAGTCCTGATTTTCTTGCAAAATTATTGTGGCTTGATCAGCTTGTTTTGTTTCCTTATCAAGTAACAATTGCAAATTTTCAACTTCTTCTGATAAATTCTTGCATTCAACTCTTAGGGTAGATCGTTTTGATACATCTTCCTGAGAAACTAACAACTTTGCTTCCAAATCTTTTATAGCAGATTCCAAAGTTGTGCACTCCTTTTCCAACATTACTAAACGTTCACCTGTATTCTTGACATCATTAAGCTCTGCTTTCAGTGACTTAATGACATTCTTTAGGGAGGAATTTTCTGCTCTTAATGAGCTAAGCTCCTCAGTAAGGGAGTGAATTGTATCATTCTGAGCCAGAGAGTGCTGAGAATCATGTAAAATAGTGCCTCTTCCTTCAATAATTCCCTTGCAAGTCATCTCGTTATGCATCGCCTCTAACTGGTTCTCCAGGTATTCCACATGTATCTTTTCCTGGGTGGCAACTTTAACCCGTGCATCAGTTTCTGCCAATCTCATCTCTAACAAGTTAATTTCTCCTTGCAATGCTTCCTTCTCATATAGAACCTTTTCAAGGTCTCCAATTGCATGAACTCTCGCTTGATTAAAAAGATGGATGTCTACCACAAGAACTTATGCTTCTCAACAAAAGGTAACAAGCCATTAAACTGTAAATATGGAGACGAGGGGAAAATTGTAAGTGCTTTAAAAAGGCATCTTACTTCTTTCTACACTTTTTATCATGCCTAACAAATTCTTGACTTAACTACCTAAGCCTGCTCTACCACATCAATTATGCACTATTTCATAATGAAGTAATCAGAATCATCAATATATCATATAAAAGTAAAATGTGTGAGCATTACTGCTTTATTAATTTACTGACATGACCGTTGATCCTCTTTCTTTCTTTTGTTTTTTCTTTTGTTTTGGAAAAACTGATTTTCTCTTTCAAAATTTGTGTGGTTTAAAAGAATTTTGAATTTCCCTTGCAATGCACAAGGTTGAGCTAAGTTTAGTGTAATAACAGCATAATTTTTAATATCTATCATTTTTGTAACCAAGTAAAGTTACACAACAACAACAAAACCAAGTAATGTCATACATGGGACAGTAATTATTTGTCCAAACTCTTGCACTAAAAAGACCATGCACCAATATTCCACCCAGTGGTGAAGACCACTAAAGGACTCATGTTTGAAGTTTTGACATTGATAGTGATCAGAACAGGAACCAAAATTAGTGAAACAAAAAGATTGAAAATAAATGAAAACAACCCCACCAAATAATAACATATCCCAAGATTTAAATATCACTACTGAAAGTTCCAAATAAATGAAAAACCTAAATCACACCCAAGAACACTATAATAGGGGAAATAGTTTATGTGACCTTCTTATACTTTATTTCTATTTTGGTATAGCTCAACATGATTCTTGAAAAACCTTGAAGTATTCTTATGAAGTAAGAGAGATTGTTAACTATTGTTTAGGAGTCTTATTGTTGTCTGTTTGGATTATTGTCTAGATTTATTATAAAGATGAGAGAGTTAGTTATCTATAGGTTGCTTTGTAATGTTTCTTTATCTTTAGGAGCTTATCTTCTATCTAAGCTCTTTATCATAATATCATAAAACAAAAACAGTATAAGGGATGAAATGAGGTAAGGTGTTTATCTTTATCCCCATGATTTGTGAGCCTTAAATTTCAAAACAAACTAAATAAATGAATAGATTCTATTTAGTACATGTCACCTAATATCAATTACAGATAAACCAATAAGTAGGAATCTACTTCATATCATATTTCTCAATACAAAATACATTGAATCTGCATATATAGCAACAACATATAGAGGTTGATCATTGGCACAGCGGTAAGGTTGTTGTCATGTGACTTGGAAGTCACGGGTTCAAATCCTGAAAACAGACTCTCTAATTGTGGGAGTAAGGCTGTATACATCTATCCCTCCCCTTTGCGTACATCTATCCCTCCTCATACTCCATCTGGTGAGAGCCTTGTGTACTGGGTAGCCCTTTATATAGCAACAACAACCATTGATATATTCTTTTAGCTTCTTTCTCATGACATTTCAACCAGAAATCCAAGGCTTAGGATGATTAATGGAATCAATTTGGTTCTTTGCAAATGGTGTGCTAACAAATTTCCCCAACCAGTGATCCCCAAGAGAGTAAACATAGAAACAAGTCAATGAAAACATAGAAAAAGAAGGCCAAAATATTATAATTCTGATATAGTTTTGAAATCTGGTATCAAGGATTTAGGAAAATTTTGTATATGAAGACAAGAGTTACTTCTAGGTGACAAATTGAGGCTAGTCTTATAAGAGAAAAGTTGCCCATGGTGCAGCCAAAAGAAGAGGTATTAGGGCCTTTGTACAGTCATGGTATCAGTATAATTAGATGTTGCAGGGTCACTTTTATGCACACACCATTACTGATTTGTTCTTTCCTATATTAAGTTTGGTCTCTTACTCCTTCCTTCCAACTTTCTGTTCTCCCAATTTTCTCAGTAAGATTGAAAATCTATGGTCTTAAGCAAGAAATATCTAAATAGGTGGTCCATAGATGTGTGTATGTGAACAGACCAACATCCAAATAGAAGCTAATGTAACGAAACAGACAGAATTCTACAGAAGAAACCAGTGAGAATAATTCCACAATTTGAAGCTATATGTCTAGTTGAAGTAGAGATCAAAGGTGTTGGCTCAGCTAGTACAGCAGGGTCTTTATCCACATCGATATACTCGATATGATCATTGTCATCACTGTCCGTGTTAGTATTAGTGTTAGTATTAGTGTATAAGATTTTCTTGTTCAAATTTGGCAAGCCATCCAAGGAAACCTTTCTAAGCTCAGAGTCCTCGTCTCCACTTGGATGGAGATCTCTATTAGGGGGAGAGGGTCCATGAGAAGCTTTCCTGATCTGCTGCTATTTGTGCTGGGAACTGTGAACTGTTGTATGAGTTCATGCATGCTAATTACTTCCTCCGGTCATAAGTATAAAACAAAATTGATTTTTTTAGAGAGATTAAGGAAGTTAATTAAATTACTTTAGAATATTTATATTTATATTTCTTTCCTCAAACTAATTAGTTTAATTAATAAACTAATATAGAATATGAAGATACACAATATATGATATGATTAACTAACTTATTTAGCTTTCTTAATCTCTCTAAAAAAAAATCAACTTTGTCTTAAATTTAAGAGTAGAGGGAGTACCAAATATACAAAATTACTAGCCATTGACCACCTATTCTTCATTTGTCCCTTCACAAAAGCCGTTTGGTTTGAATGTTTCAACTTTAAATGAAACTTCATGAAAGAGGATATAAAATGGTTTTTGTCTTTTTCTGAAAGCCACAAATCCGGAAGCAGCTGCTCTCATCATCTTATTTTCTTATCATCCATCATGAGCCCATCTGAGCTGTTGATTGGGAAGAGGAGCCCATATGAACCGTTAATTGGGAAAAGGAGAGAAAAGTTAAAGGAGTGATAAATTGATGGCGTGGTTCAATTTTTATCTTTCAGATTGATTGAACGGACATGATTTAGAAATTATAAGAGATGATGAGAAAAGGGATAATGAGAGAAACTATACCCAGTGTGGTTTTGGATTCTCTCATTTTCCCTCTTTCTTCTTTTCTTCTCTTAATCTTAAATCTACCATCATATTAAAAAAAGTGGATAGTTCATATTTAATATTTTATAAAACTAGATTGTGCTCCCCCGTGCGTTGCATGGGGTACTTGTACTTTTAAACCAATTCAAACATTCATTCCATCTCATTTGTTAACATAAATCTTTTTCTTCATTCGATTGCATGTTCTCTAATATACATTTGCGGAGTGAAAGTTAACTTAAAAACATTCTTTGTAACTTTATATTGACTGATATTTGGAGTAACTACAAAATTAGTAAACAAATAAGTCTGTCCTTCCTTGATTGAGTTTTTGAATTTTTCATGGAGTGCTTTGTTCAGCACACTCACTTGTATCCTTGATCCCTGAAATATAATAATCACACAAACACTTAGTAAGTTCAGAACTTAGGATAGACAATGAAACTAATAAAGTCAAAATGCAAGAAACACATAAGCATGTATACACCTCTTCATCAAATAAAACCATGGAAACGCAAAGCATATCTGAAGGGGCTATCTTATGGTAAACATTCCATTTTCTGAAAACTCTAACAATTATACTTTAACAATCAGTACCATCATGCAATTCCTTAATTAAAGAATGTCAGCCCATGATAGTGTTTGAAAAACAAAGGTTTACACATTAAATTCAATTAGGATGCTAAGAAATAAATATATAAAATCTGATCAGAAAGAAGAAAAGAATGTAATATAATAACATACTTGTGTTGTGAAAATTCAGATCAGCTTGAGAATGGAAGGCGAAGAAGCAAGTCGAACCTGAATGACTATATATATGAGTGTAATCAGCATAGACAAAACACAAAATAGGTAGGAGAAGGAAAAAATAGACATATCATATGCAAAGAGTGTTAGAAGAAGATAAGTCAAACGCAGGACCATCTGCTTAGTTTGCATATTAGATATGGCTTTTCATTTAGTGAAAGACATATTATTAATATAAACAAAGATAAATTTAAAAATACTACCGATCCACAGTTGCCTTTAACATGATAACTGTATATTAGAGAACGTACACCAATATATGTAAGATTAAATGCAAGTTTCCAGAAAACAGAAATGTAGCCAAAGCAACCCCTGCTTTTATCCTAATTCATTTAGGCAAAGATAGATTTTGCTACATTTCAGAAGCCTCTATGTCTTTAAAAATTTGACCTTATGAAGTTTGCTATTAAGATAATAATAACTTACGTATTATATCTGCATAAAGATGGTAATAACTTACGTATTATGTCTTGTAACATTTGACCTTATATTTGCATAAAGAGAAGAGACCTAAAACAAAATAGTTTTCTTTCCGATGAAAGCAGTGACCCAACATAACTTTATTGTGTTGACAGCAACTGAGATGGTCCTACCACACTGATTAAGCAATAGTAAGAATGCTTTCAGATATAATGCAATTGAATAGTTTCCATTTCCTTAATAGGAAGGCTATAAAGTATATTGGTAAGTGCATAGTAACCTGAACACATCATTCTTATCAATTTGAATTGAAACTCAGCTAAAAACGGTAGATTTTACGTTGAAGTTTGTTATTGTTGGTAAGAAACATTAAGGAAATAATAAGATCTTATCTGTCATATTCATTAAAGACCTCCTATTTATTTATGACAATAGAACTATGGCAATGGGCAAAAGCTAGCAAAAAATCACAGAAAATTCCTATTTCTATTAAGATGATAACAGTGACAAATGAGACGATTAAAAGGTTAAAAAAAGTAAAGAAGCTAAATTCAATCTTTAATGTATTATTTTTCTGATTAACAGTGACAAATGACTTAAATGAACATGAGTTTGATATAATACACATAGACTTTAAGGAAATATTACAATTAAAATTATAAAAATGAAAATATTTATTGTATTAATAAAAATTGTAAATCATATAATACACTAATATATATATATATATATATATATATAATGGGAATTTCAAATAAAAATTTTTCTATTTTTTACTCAACAGAAAATAAAAAAGAAAATAATTTTGTATAGTAAGAAGTAAATAAGAATTAACAAAAGATATGGTTAAAAAATTATTAAAGGGTAAAGTGGTAAAGGTAGCCAAAAATCTATTTTACAATATCGTTTTTCCATTTAATATATAAGAAACAATTTAAACTTTTACATGATAAAATATGATTCGTTTGCTCAGAAAAACAAAAGAAAGAAGAGAGGGGGCAACATTGGAATGATGGATGGTAAGATCATAAAGTAAGAGAGAGAAGAAAGCAAAAAGCTTGATTGCATAAGTAATAAGCAACTTCTAAGTAATAAGCAGCTGGAAGTTGCTTTATCTAAGCCAATTTTATCGCATAATGGATTTTTAGCCTGCAAAGAAAAGTATGTATTATTATTCTGATTAACAGATATGTTTCAAAACAAATGAGTTGTAATAGGATATATACTTAGGCTCGATAGTGGAAAGTAACCTATGGAGTGACATCATAGAAGGAGCTACAAGTAATAAAAACTTGACAGACCTTTTCAGTCAATTAATAAGGATTGAAGGCTACTTGTATGTAATTTGTATGGATGACTAAACATGGTAGACTAACAAAGGAGAACTTCTTCTTTTTTTATATATATATCATGACAGCTGCAACAGTTTCCATTTGCATGTTACAAGTGATATGACATAAGTTCAAACTTTTTTTTAAAAAAAAAATCATGGAAATTGAACTTGGTACTGTAGCAGATAATCTAGAAGTCTACATATGTCACCAGTATTGACTATATAAAGCATATCTGATTTCACTCCTACAACTTGGCACATCTTCCGCAATGTTGGCCAGCGGAAAGCGACACATCATGCAAGGAAAGAGGGGAAAGATAAGGATGACAGTAGATTTTATTCAATAAGCACCCATTTTAATAGAGGTTATATGTAATTTAAATGACGTTGGCACATAAGGGGTTCTAGCTATGTAGTTTCAAGACCCATGGGGACATTGGAAGAGGGTCAGGAGGAAAAAAGGTTGAAAACATCAGTTTAACTTACCTAGATTCAATGCTCAAGGATAAAAAAATCTTGCCATCATCATGGGTTTAAGTGAATCTGTCTTGAATTGAGAATTCCCATTTTGTATTACTTAATTTGTTCACATTTTGTTGAATTATACAGTAGGACGAAGCTGGATATTAACGTGCACAGAACAATAATTAATCATAAGATTTCAGCCTGCAGCCTTTCTAAAAGTATGGAAGTAGAATGGATCAACGGGATTAGCTATCTTCCACAACTTCAGAGATAAGACACCAAACATAGAAAAAAGCATAATTGGATCAATGAAATGACTTGTAAAAACTCATACAAGAAACAAATCCAGGAAATTGTTTGAAAAGCGCCAAGGCTGGGCAGGAAATCAAACTGAAACAATCAAATAAAGTAGCATTATTTTGCAGCAAGGATCTGCTTCAAGAAGCCTAGGAAGGAGGCCAACGGTGGCGCAAAACAATTATAACAGGGATGGGAAAACCTAAATGAATATTATACAGTCATAAATCCAAGACACCTAACACACAACTCGTTGAAATTTTAACAAATTCTAAAAGATGGTGAGAAATTTTACAACTTGGAACACAGATTATGCACACAGATCAAGGTTCGACCAAAATTCAATTCTGTTGTAGTCTGCAGGGTTTGAGACTTGACATGTTCTTGCTCGCCATAGATTTTCCATTCACCCCTCCACCTTTCTCACTCCCTCTCGATCTCTCCTGATCATGCCTCAAGCTAGATTTTGGTTGTTTCATATAGCGTCTCTGGATTCTGCAACTATAATAGCAAGTTCAAAATAGACCCTACAACACAAAAGAAAGAACAACACAGCTTATAGTTCAAGATGGCAGAAACTCAGATATATGCCCTCAGGGAAATCTAGATCGACGAACGCTCTTGAGGCATGAAGTTTTTGGAATATAGCTCAAGAAACAAAAGGCACCTCTGCATGCAGTGTGTTAGAGGAAAACAGAGATAATCAGGTAACATTTTTGAAAATTCAGTATTGCCTTTCATAACAATTATGATAATTTGATACTCACACCACACCAACCAAAGAATATTTGAAGTTCTTACAATTCTGTACGATCAAAATTTTTTCTATAGACTCTATAATTCTGTACACAAATTAGTCACAATCCTTATATACATGGTTCATAACAGTTAAACTAATCTCTAACTACTCTTAACATCCTTCACTTCACAGTAACAACAATAATACATCCTTCCACATCAAGTTCATACGGGAATCTATACAAAAATTTGGATCAACTTATCAAGTCCAAGAAAACAGAGCATGCCTAAATTCCTCTCATTCATCAATATCCAAAAATCAATAAAACAGAGCATGCCTAAATTCTTCTCAGTAACCAACCTTGATGCTTTACATTCGAGTACTGCAATTTTGAGTAAATAACCGAGTGTTTTCAAATAATAGAACTTTTCTATTAAATTGGGTATCACCTAAAAAAGCTGAATGATCATGAAGATAGATGATATAAGGGAACTCTCTCTATCAGAGATTCTGATGATGTAAAAGCATCTTTGCAAAGAAAAGTGAGGTTATGATTCTAACCTATAAAAGTTAGCTTTGAGGATATACTTCTGGATGCATTATATATTGCTTTTTAATGCTAGAAGGTTCTTGTGCGAGGAGATCCTTTTGGCCATATTTTCTCCAACTATATCCATCATCCAAAGAACCCTCAATCCCTGCTCTTGAGCAAATCTTCACTTGTCGTGTCCATATGGGGCATGATCTTTCTACATACCGCACCAAAAAAAAAAATTAAAAACTTCAGAATCAAACATTTAAACCCTACAATTAAAGTATGTACCTTTTCTTGTAGATGTCTTTGGGATTGTCTTCCTCATATACGGGGCTCTGATGATGATGATAATCACTAATTGAAGGAAAATAAAAATGAACAAAGAAATATAACTTCACGGTTGCATTTTTTTTATTGATTCATATAGTAGGAGGAAGGCGGATATTAACTGCACAGAACACCGATTAATCACAAGATTTCAGGCTTCAGGCTTCAGCCTTTCCAAAGTATGGAAGTAGAAGCAGTAACTGACAATGGATCAACAGAATTAGCATTATTTAGCCGCAAGGATCTGCTTCAAGAAGCCTAGGAAGGAGGCCTACGACGTCAGCAGAACAATTAAAATAGGGATGGAAAAACCCAAAGGAACATTGATCAGATCAACTCTAAAATATTATACAGTCATAAATCCAAGACACCCAACACAAGACTTGTTGAAATTGTAACAAATTCCAAAAGATGATGAGAAATTTTACAACATAGAACACAGATTATCCATACAAATCGGGGGATAAAAGACAAATTATTTAAGAGCTTAATAAAAGAACGCGAAAGAACGTACCAACTCATCAAACACAGATCTCATATCGACAGAGAACATTGGTGGGAAGATCATGGTTAAATGATTCACGAACATTTTTTTCATTAATTATTCTGTCTCCCTTCACAACAATATTATCTTTGCAGATCCCCGAAGTTAGATGTCGAAGCCACACCATCTTCTTCTTGTTGGCTATTAGTTGGGATCTGCGTGCAAGAATGGGGGGTTTGTGCGTTACAAGGTTCGGTTCATGAACCAATGGAAAAATACAAAAAGTTGGAGCACATTATAACCCATGCCCTGTTGCTTGTGTCAGAGCTAGAGCTATCACTATTTGTTCACTATTTGAAATTTGAAATGGGTGCTCAGCTACCAATTTACACCCGTGACTCGATGGTTGAATTTTTGTCAAAGAAGAAAGTATTTTTTTTAATCTATTGAGGCATAGTATAAGGACACATGTTCATGTGTTGAAGATAAACTCCCTTATACACCAAGCAATGAAATGGTTTGTGTGGAGCCCAATGTTGAATTATTATATTGTGGTAAATTGGGTATCGGCTTATGAACAGTGAAATGGGTCTGAAGCTACGCATAAGCCGATTTTTTGAACGGCTTCAGGGGAAGAGATATTTAATTGTTATTGATGATTGATGATGATTGATTATTATTTTAAATATAAATAAATAAATTCAAAACGATAAAATATGATCTATATAATTCATAACTATAATACATACAAAATTAAAAAAAAAAAAGTTGTTTTATAAAATCTTATAATAATATTTTTATAAGATATTAAATCTGAATCATCCATTTCTCAATCCAAAGATAAAATGAGATTGTAAGAAAAGAGGAATAAAAAGATATTGAAAGTTTCCTCTACCATAAACATATAAGGTATATCGATTAAACCGTATGCATCTTCTCAATCTTCATTGAAATTTTCAACAAATGTACAATTTTTATATTTATACCCTCCATTCCTTTTAATAAGGTTTTTATAAAAATGTCTGCTTGGTTTATCAAAAAAAAAAAAAAAAAAAAAGTCTGCTTGATTCCCAACATAAGTTACCTAAAAAATTGTCTAAATTATTAATATTTTTTACTCAAAATTAAGTGGTTTATGTATGTATTAATATTTTTTACTCAAAATTAAATGGTTTATGTATGTAAAAAAGGTGAAAGTACATTAATTAATTAATAACCTCAATGCAGACAGTTGATATTTCTATCAGGATGAAGATGGTGAAAGCTTTAGTAAATAGTAAGTAGCAACACAAAACAACGCATTGACCTCAATGAGATTGGATGATGGCTGACATATCATAGGTGTATGTTTCAAGGGGAATTCATATCATTATACTTTTTCAATTATGGGATCACTAGTGGCTTTTTTATCAGAATACGATAAACAGTAAATTATAATACCAAAATGCTACAAAGTTAAAACTATTTATCATAATACTACACTTAAAATCGTTCTTGAGAAGAACGATTTTAAATTTGTGAAGAAATCGTTCTTGCAAAGAACGACTTTTAGTTCTGATAAATCTAAAAATCGTACTTCGCAAGAACGATTTTAGAAATCGTTCTTGGCGTGAACGATTTCTATATAATATGATTATTTTTAAAATAAGAATTCTTGATGTCAGGAATATATTCTGCGCGTGTTCTCTGATCTGATGCATTCCTCCTTCCCAATGTAGCCTATTCATCAGTCAAATCACTCTTTCCCCAAGCACGTGAACACACAAAGTGAACACGCGCAGTGAACACTCTTTCCCCCAAAAACAATTGATATATTGCTTTATATGTTGGTTGTGGAATTCATTCCTGCGATTTCATTCTACTCCTCTGTTCTCTCCTCTCGTTTTTTCTTCAAGTTTTCTTCCTCTCGTTTTTTCTTCAAGTTTTCTTCAGCTTGCTCGTTTGATGAAGTGCAGTTTTCTTGCTCAAGTTTTGCACTTCTTTTCTCTCATCTCATTTTTGTCTAAGCTCTCTCCTCCTCCTTTGTTTTGTTGATCGTTGATTATTTGCATCAATTGTTTTTCTTATTGCTGTTGTGGGTAAGTTATTTCTCTAGTTTTTTCTCTTAATTTGGTAGTTTGTAATATGTAATTTGAATTTTATTTTTGTTACACTTGATAACTATTATTTGACTATTTTTTATTTTTAGGTGCTGAGTGGTTGGTTCAACAACTTCAAAAAGTAAAATAGGTGCCTCTTATTTTGACTGTAAATATTATCCTGTATTATATGGTAATATAGGTTAGTTTTGAGACTTTAAAATTTAAATTTGATCTCTATTTTTAAGCATATGATTTCACCTATGTGAACCTTGTGTCATGATATTAGCAAATATGTTTTTATTTTGTGGAACTTTATTTGTATATTTATGATATTTGTTAAAAGATTTGGCTCACCCAAAAACTTTAACGTTGGTAGGATAAAACTTAAAAAAAAAAAGTCCCAACATACATAGTGGTGTATAATATTTAAAAAGTAGTTATAGATTAAAATTTTAGAATATATAAAATATTTAGAATATAGGTGTGTAGTTAAAATATTTAGAAAAAAGATATTTTTACCATAAGAATAAGATAGATTTTAGTAAGTATATATTCCTGTTATATTTATACAGTGGTATTGATTTTGTATTATTTATACATAATATCATTGATAAAACCATAAAGGACTGTTTTCGGATATTTAGACCAAAATGACATTTTCAAAATTACTGGTACGTTTCTGTAGTTTTCTCTGATATTTTCACAGCAAAAAAATCAGTTTCCAGCGGTGAATTTCAGATTTTGGGACCCAATTGAAATTTTGTAAATTCGGGTCCTTGTGTAATTTTCTCTGATATTTTTTCAGTTGAAAGTGACAGCTAATATTACAGAAAAATACCCTTATTTCTGTCAAAATTCTCTTAAGCCAGACACAGAATTTTATTTTCTATTTTAGTCCTTATAAATCTTTTTTGTTTCAGAAAAAATATTAATAAATAAAATAAAATAATAAATAATAAGTGTGCCAAATTTACTATCGTCAATTTTGTATATTTCAATGATAATATATATTAATTTTTAATTAACCAAAAATATAATAAGAAATAAAATATATTTTGAAATGCATTGCCACAAAAATTTATAAGAAAAAAAGCAGTGAAAGGTAAATGAAGAATGTTATTTTATATTTTATTATGATTATTTGTTGGTGTTATGCATAATGTGATGAGACAATTATGAATATTTTTTATGATGATTTTTGTAAATGTGATATTGTGAATTTAAATTGTTTTGACAATTTCATTTAATTTTATTAATAATTGTAATGTAATATTTAGGAAGTAGGATGAATCATACAAAGGAGTTCGTGTGTATATTTTCAAATGGTAGAATTTGTAACGGCCCATCCGGTGTAACATTTGAGTCTAATAGGGTGAAAATAATCAAAGTTGACCCAAATATTACCTTGAGTAAACTGAAGCAAGTTATCGGACGAAAGCTACAACTTCCTCCCAATCAAATTGTGACAAATATAGTATATAGATATCCTACATGCATAAATCCACCACAGTACCAGGCATGCAATTTGGAAGATGACTCGGACATACAACAAATGTGGCAAGTGACTCGAAGATTTTCAACTCAATTGACATGTGCAGAGTTGTATGCCAACATATGTGATTTACCATATGATGACCACATTGAATCACAACCAATAATCAATGATGTTGGAAATACACTTCCAGCAAGTATCAGTGAGGTTAACACTGTGGGACCAGAATCCATGTTTACCGGTGACATGGAAAATTTCCACTCATTTGAACCTCTATTATATGGTGGCAACAATGAAGTACCATGTTCAATTCCTCATGTAGAAGACGTCATGGATGAAATCGAGGAAGAGGATGAATATGATTCTTATTTAAATGTTGGTGGTGAGAATGATAATGAAGACAATGACAATGACCATGAAGAGGGGAACGAGCACAATGATCTTGCAACTGCTTTCTTATCACAAATTAATGTTGAGGCAGATATGACTCATGAGGTTAATGATTTAGAAGAAATTCTGAATCTAAGCGATACGAATGAGTTATATATTGGAAAGGTATTTAACAGTGTTCGGGTTCTGAGACGTGCAATCAAGCTATACTCTGTTCGAGTTCATCACACATTTAAGGTTTATTATTCATCTAAAAAATATGAAGAGTATCGATGTGTTAACTATGGGTCAAATTGCAATTGGAGAGTAAGGGCATGCAAGAAAGAAAATAGAAACTTTTGGGAGATAACAAAATATTATGGGGCCCACACGTGCTTGAGCACATCATTGACTCAAGACCATCCAAAGTTGGATGCTGATGTTATATCATCTTGTATTGTGGCAATGGTAACTGATAAGCTAGATGTGAAGATCTCACAAATTATCGAGAGAATGCAATCAATGTTTGGTTATACTGTGTCATACAGGAAAGCATGGAAGGCAAAACAATTAGCTGTTGCCACTGTTTTTGGGAATTGGGAGACGTCTTATTCCTTACTCCCAAGGTGGTTAGCTGCAATTCAACACTTTATGCTTGGTCATGCATACATTTTTCACATAAACAATGCTCTGAAGTCGATTCAAATGGTCAACCAGTTGAAATGTTTCATCGTGTGTTCTGGGCATTCAAACCATGCATATACGCATTTTCATACCTAAAGCCCATTGTACAAGTTGATGGAACATTCCTATACGGAAAATATAAGGGCACATTGCTTATGGCTATATCACAAGATGGCGATCGAAATGTTGTGCCACTTGCATTTGCCATAGTTGAAGGGGAGACAAGATCTGCTTGGGCATGGTTCTTATACCTCGTATGCTACTATGTCACAAAGGATTCTGCACACTAGAAGAGTAATGCATACTACTCGGATGATTGATCCACCTAATCAAATAATTGGATATCTTATATTAGCCGGATTTTATGGTGTTGCTCGAATAGGGCAATTTGATTATGATCGATGTTTGGTCTCTACCCTTATTGAAAGGTGGTGTCTTGAAACTCATACCTTTCATACTACACGTGGAGAGTGTACGGTAACGTTACAGGATGTAGCTATACAATTAGGTCTTCCATGTGTAGGAATGGCTGTCATTGGGCAAACTGACTTGAATTGGCTAGATGTTTGTGAGTGGCTTCTAGGTATTAGACCACCTGCAGATAGACTATACGGGCAACGATTGCTTATAAGTTGGTTGGAAGAGAACTTCAATAACCTACCCCAAGATGCCGATGATGTACAAGTTCAACAATTTACTCGTGCATATATTCTCAGGTTAATAGGTGGATACCTCATGCCAGATAGATCGGGTAGTCGGGTTTACTTAATGTACCTTCCACTACTTTACAATCTTGAAGAAGCTGGAAAATTTAGTTGGGGATCGGCAGTTTTAGCTCATCTGTATAGAGAACTATGTAATGCTACTAACCCAACTGAGGATGGGATTGGAGGATGCTTGTCATTGCTACATTTATGGGCATGGGATCGCTTCCTTATGATCGCACCACCCTTACCTGTGTATCCAAATCCAAATTTAGATGTCTATCATCTCTTATCTCCTTTGGGTTTCAGGTATGCTAAATTCACCTATAAAATGTTTCACATCCATTTATATTATTAAACTCATACAAATTATGATACTATTTTTTGTAATAATAGATGGAAAAATGTTAGACAAAACCCTTGTCCAAGTGCCACGACTTTGCTCAGATATAGGAGTGTTACGAGTTTAGATGATCAATTAAATAGTGCAAGTGTACACTGTCGTAATCAAGTAATATAGAAGTGAGTAGAGTATCGTTCCCACGAGGATTGATCACTAAGTACCAAAATTGGTAATTTTAATTCTATTTAGTCGATCGATAAATTGGTGATTGAGAGTACAAATAAAAGAAAAATAATTAAATATGTGTGCAGATGATATGAAAGCAAATATGATAAAAAGTCCTAGGGATTAGATTTCACTTAACAAATTCCGGATTGAATCACTTATCTATTCTAGCCCAATTTATTCCACATGATTGATAGTCGAGTTTCCCTAATTTAATTACAAGCCTCTTCCAAGGTCAAGCAATTCTATAATTAATTGCTAATCCAATATATTCCTATATGAATTTAAGCAATTAATTATGCATTAAGATTGATGGAACTCAATAAGACTACACAACTCATATGAATATATTCCTATTTCACATGAAAGTTATGGTTTTAAGTATAGGATCTACACACATGCATCTCCTTCCGGTCTCAACATGCATATTGTGATCATTCAAAAGGTGGCCAATCAAAATGAAAGCATTAAGAACAATAATTAAAACTCAATCATGAAGGAGAAATTAAAACTAGATTTAATAAGTTAAGATTCAATCCGTCATTAGTAAGCTACGTCATCACCCTAGGAAAATGAAAATTTAACTCATGATAAAATTGAAAACAAAACCAAAATAAATTATATAAAGCTAGAATGAAAGCCTTAAAAATACTGCATAAAACTTGAATATTAAATTCTCAAACATACATATACAACCAAAAGATGCATGAAAAATGTAAAAATCTAGCCGTCCCTTTAGGAGGTCAAACCTTCCATGTAGGTGGCATACAAAAAGTAATACTATCTTAAGCCTTCCATAGAGGAGGCATGCAAGAAGAAAAGAAGAGAGGAAAGTAATGGATATGAAAATGGTGTGTAAGTAGATAAGAGAGAAGAGTAATGGAAATGAAATGGTATGTGTGGAGAAGAGATGAGAGTAATGGATATCAATTGGTGTCTCAAATGTGAAGGAGAGGGTGGCTATATATAGGGAAAAATGGAGTAAGGTAGATGAAGTGGTAGATGAAATGTGATATGTGGATTAGTAGATAGAATGTGGTAGATGAAGTAGTAGGTGAAAAGAAAGATGAAGTGGTAGATGAAATGTGATAGATGAAGTAGTAGGTAGAATGTGGTAGATGAAGTAGTTGATGAAAAGAAAGATGAATTGGTAGATGAAATGTGGTAGATGAAGTAGTAGGTGAAAAGGAAGATGAAGAGGTAGATGAAATGGTTGGTGGAATGGTAGATGATTCCCTCTTCCAACTTTCAAGCAAAATTCGAAACTCTTGGAGATAGAACTGGAATTTCGTCTCAACATAAAAGTTGTAGAGCTCTTTCTTAGCTTTTTATCCATATAAAGAATGTCCCGATCCGACATCTAGAGCTCCAGATATTGCCTGAAAACTAAAAGAGGGTCTAATTTAGTATTTTCCAAGAAATTCTATTTTATGCCAAAATCATTATTTATTTATTAATAACACCCAAATTTATTAAATTGAGCTTAAATATCATCCATAAAATCATCATATAAGGGAGAATAAATATGCAAATATTTTACTTATCAAGGAGTTTCCTAAATAAAATGGTTGATGACGAGATAATTTGGCAGCCATATGAATCTTATAAAGTACGCCAATTAATTCCAGAGTTTTGCATACAAACACCTGAAATTTGGCTCGCTTCTGTTCCTTTGATATGCTTTAATATCATAGAATGGCACCACCCTGATCGTGTGATAAGGCAGTTTGGTCGTCAGCAACCAATTCCTGCCCAACCTGTTCATTTGGGAAATTACCACACAATGCAACTATGAGGTAGAACAACTACAAATTGGATCAACCAATACTCAACCTTTATTCAGGCATGGAATACTTGGTCAGATGCTATTGTTAATGCTCCAATGGCACATGATGAACTTGATAGAACGTCTTAATACATGCAATGGTACTGGAGACATACAAGACGATGGATTCAACATATCAGTGGTGATACTGGTTGTGCGGTAAGTTTTTCTTCTATTTTCCATCAATACCATTTTTTCCTTCATATAATAAGTGTTATAACACAATCTCTTTTTATTTATTTCAGTCTGACATAGCAGAGGAGTTATATAGGCTAACAATTAATACTCGTTCTACATGCTCAAATTGTATTGATTATCGAGACAGAGTTGCTCGAGATCAACGAAACATTTTACTTGCACTTAGAGAACAACGATTCAACATGAGTCGTCAACCTGCTCCCCCAACAATTGAGTTGCCTCGACCACAAATTCCTCATGATAGACCGAGCAAGCGACGTGGCGGTTACTTGTCAATCCAACCACCAGTTGAAAATGAAAATGTTTTAGAACAAGACCCTCTAAATTTTAGTCAGACTCATTACATGTCAACATCATCATCATCCCATTTCACTTCTTCTAACCCTACACAATAAGAACCTCATTACATGTCACCATTATTATCTTCCCCTTCCAACCCACCCAATGTTGTTCAACCTCAGTCATTCACATCTTTATTAGATGATCATGCATTATTTTCGACTGAATACAATACTTCTACTTTTGAGCATGGTGGGCCATCAAATGAAACATTTGTCACTCCTAGACAATCCATTTCTTTAAATGAATCGTCGTGGTTTGATTTAAATACGTCAACGACACAAATCAATGAAATGCTTGAATCTCAAGAACTTGACGTACAACAACAGCAACGACCGCAACAACAACAACGACCACAACGTATGCGGAGGAGACCTAGATGTGGTACAGGAAGTCACTATTTATAAGGTTAATTCATTTTCATTTTTCAGTCATATACACTTAATTATTATTTAGTGTTAATTTTTTAATACTTTATTTGGTCAATATACTCCTTATCCTATTTTTGCAATCGTTATTTCTTTTATTATGTAATCACTATTAGTATTATTATTATCATCATCATGATCATCATCATCATCATCAATCACTTAGCAATCATTGTTTTTTTAATGTAAATTAATCATTAGGTAATGATGAGGAGAGAGGGAGTTTTTTATTGTAAATTAATCATTAGGCAATGATGAGGAGAGAGGGGGTAGGAGAGAGAAATACACTGAAATCGTTCTTCAGGTAATGAATTTTAGAAATCGTTCACCTGAAGAACGATTTTCATTTGCATAGAATTGCGCACCGAAGCAGTGTTAATGAAGAAATCGTTCTTCAGGTGAACGATTTCTAAAATTCATCACCTGAAGAACGATTTTCAGTGTAGCATTTTAGTAAATATTTTCCACGGTGTAGTATATTGGTAAATATGTTTCATTGTTTGCAACATATTAGTAAAAAAACCGATCACTAGTTTATACTTTATGCTTTTAAACTAACTTTTAAAAATTATATTATAGAGATTCTAAATGTCCTGCTAATCTTTTCATTAATTAGTCTTTCATTAATTACGCTGTTAAATTCCACAAACTCTTTACTTGTATAAACAAAGCTAAGATATGATACAAACCAAGCTTATTCGCCAACGCACCAACTTCAGCAGCTCTTTTTTTTTTTTAACCTATCCCACTAGGGGTGGAAATTGGCTAGACCCCTAATAGGGGCCTACAACCTAGCCTATATAAAGACTAGCCAAGGCTATTTAGTAAATAGGCTAGGCTCAGACTCAGGCATATTGTCGGATTTATTTAGATAAACAGGCTATGCCTATTTTCATAAGGCATAGCCTACAAATCTACAGGCCTGACCTATTTAACTTATTTTTTTAATTTATACTATTATATAAGTGTATATAATGTCATCTAAATAATTTTATAAATTATTTATAAATTACCAACTTAACCTTAATCCTAAGTTTGACATCACATTATCGTTACCCTCAACCCTTGCTTTCGTATTAATCATTCACCCCTCCCTTTATTCTCTTTGATTTCGCATTAATCATTCACTCATATCTCTATTCTCTTTGATTGCTCAAGATGGCAATATTAACTCAATCCCTTTCATCTAATTTACATTGTTCACGAAAGTATAATAATTGCTATAAGTTTATTTTAGTGCCAAATGAAATATTATGATCTTAGTAGAAGAAGTTTGTCCCAATTTACATGGAAAAGTAAAAGAGGTAAAATTCAATTTTACATGTTGCTTCTTATACTTGGTCAATTTTAAAAAAATATATATCTTATTAGTCAACGTATGATTAATTTTTTTATTTCTACTTGCTTGAACAACTGTTATCACTAGACATTCTTTTTGTTTTTTAAGCCCTTATATTATGACAAGAGTGGATGTTAGACTTTTAAAACATACTATAGGATTGTAAATAAGTATGAAGGAGGGTTATATATGAATTTGAAAGCATAAGCTTTAAAGACTATTTAAATGTATACATTTTAAGTAGGCTTTTAAATAGACTTCAAACTTTGTCAAACTTTTTGAAGGCCCAGGCCCTAAAAAAAAGCTTACAAGCTCAGGCTCAAACTTAAGTTTTAAAGCTCTATTGCAGATCTAGTCCTATTAAGGTAAAACCTAAACTAACCTATTCCCACCCCTATATCCCACCTTATATATCTTTTCTTGACTTAATAATATTAATAATGTATTAAAATAATAGTTATTTGGCCTTCCATACAAATGCCCGAGATTGGACAACATTTTGATGTGATGTTATTATTTTTAATTTGTCTTCCAAAACATTAGGTTTGAACTGGCCAGGTTATGCCTTGGCTTTTTTTGAAGAATTACATATATATATATATATATATATATGATGCAGCTGTTGTCGGAGGATTGTGGTTTCATACTATATTTATCTCCGTCACAGGATGATGACAAATAAATTAATTTCATGAAAGTGACGAGAAATAGTTTCAGAAATTTCCAGGAATGATCGAATTGAAGATGAAATTTAAAAAGATTGGAGATTGAAAATGAATGTGAAATTTAAAAAGATTGGAGATTGAAAATGGTGGGCATTCATGAAAATGGTAGGAAGCGGAGGCGTGGAATTGTTGAATCCATCAATGCATTATTTTGGTGGGCATTCATGAAAATCTGAATTTTTTTTAGAGTGATGATTTTCTAAATAAAAAATCATTTTTAAAAAAATAATAGTTAAGATATTATCTTTATTTTAGATTCTATACACATTAAAATAATTTTTTTAAAAAAAATTTAGACTTTTAAAAATTCAGATCTAGACTTGTTTAGATCAGATCTGACGATCTAGATCTGCTTAGCTCTCCTTACTAAGCTTCTAAGCTTAGCAGGGGAATTAGTTCCGCTATTGGATTTGATAAATTCATCAAACTTTGCCGGCTCAACTGAATATGGGAGAGTCATTGAGAGAACCTTAAATTAAGTATGATGGGTTAGTTAAAAACTAATAATGCAGAAAAAAGGAATAAATAAAACATATATACAAATTCGTTATAATATAATTAGAAACAATAGCTATGTCATGAAATAGTCTATCGCAGGAGGCACATAATAGTCATCAAAATTATAATATGAAATTTGTTGGAATTGAGGTATACTAATGAACCCTACGAAAATGTATAGTAAAGAAAAAGCTATTAATTTGTAAGAGAAACTGTCCTGTCTTGTAATGAAAAAGAGTGGAGATGAAAAAAGCAGAAAGTGGACAAAAATGAAAGAGCAGTGGAAGAATGTAAAAAGAATTGTTGGTTGGGTATATTTCCTCAATCAAGTAAAAAGGTTAAATTTCAGGGGGGGGAGTGTCACCTAGAGCTGGTGCTGAATTTGAACCAAGTATTGATCAAGTTGCTGATAGTAACACTTGTATGTGCTTTTCTTCTACACCCTGCATTCCCCTTTTACATCTCGTACACCCCTTCATTATGTTTCTTCTTTACAAAGCCCAGATTTTTCATCCCTCTCCTATTTCGTTGACATCGACTCTCTGAGTTCTCCATCGCAAGCTAGATGCTAGATGGCACTAGGAGGGCATGCCAAATAGCTAGAGGTGGGACTCTCAACATCCCTCCTTTTATATAATCAATAGACAATAGATGGATAGATAGATATATTTAGATTATTTAAGCTAAATTTTTTTAATTCAATCAAGGATATTGATTGCTTTATTACATTTTTAGATATTTTTCAATTTGCATATATATTAAATTTAAGAATAATAACATTTAATTATACAATCATTACTTAAGTTTGTTGCATTAATGTTTTCCGTTAGCAACATTAACGGTGTTAGAATTATAGGATAAAAGTATACTTTATAAAGTTAAGGAACTAAAAACATATATCATATAAACTTAAAGGAATAAAAGTATACTTTAACCTTTATAAAAATATGTATTGATTTATTTAGCAGAAATCATGTTGAGGTTCCAAGAAAGACAAATTATTACTATCTGGTCCTATGAAATCATCAAAATTATATAAGTCTCAAGGGACTTGGGGTGATTTATTTGAAATGTAAAAAGATGAATTTACCTTTACTTGTCACTAGTGGCACATTGACTTGTCCATTGAGGTGTCTTGATTTGTTATTGGTAACACCATGACTTTTTATGCCCTAATTTGTCAAATGTTGCACCTTGAGTTGTCATTAATGACATATTGACTTGTCTAATTGAGGCACTTTGACTTATCATTGATAGTATCGTGTCTTGCCATGTTCTGACTTGTCAATTAGGGAATAGATAACAGAAGAGTCCCTAAATGTATGCATCAAAGAAAACAAATCACAAATGTTAACTTACAACTTTATCATATATTTATAACAAATGCCTCATTTCAAATAATGAAGACGGCTTACTATTCCTCCTACTATCTCCAAACCATTAAGGAATCATGGTAAAAAAAAAAAAAATTAAAAAAAAAACGTTTTGAATTTTTTTCCCTCCAAGAAAAGAGGACAGCACATCCAAATTTTACTGATAGCCCTTACTTACGGTTGGAGAATACCGTGGTTACATCAAATATTACTACAAACAAATGCAAACAAAAGAAGAAGACTTTCTAACACCAAAACTCCTAATGCCCAGACATCACGACCCAAGAAAAAAAAAGAATATATTAGTAAAAGTCTTACAAATACAAAACGGAAAAAACATTAAAAATAGAATGCATAAAATAGAAAGAAAGATAAACATCTTAAATAAAGCCTTATTAAACTTTTTTTAATCAATTCCTAATTCAACTTTTTATATCATGGCAATAAAAAGAAAAATATCCAATGATCTTGTCACTTAATGGCACATGAAAGCCCCTTAATGAGTGGGGTTGTGAGTTTAATCCCTCCTATATGATCCAAGCTGTCAGAGTCTTCCCCTCAAAATAAAAATAAAATAAAATAAAGAAATATCTAACTTATCTTGATCAAGGTACTGAAAACCGGACCGGTCACTGAACCGGTCAGGGCACTGGGTTAAGGGTCAGTGGGTCAGATAGGTAGTCAAACCGGAGCTAAACCGGGATTAAACCGGTGAGGAAGTAAATATTTTAGGCTTATTTATATGAAATTCTATGTAAAAATAATAAAAAATGAATTTTTTCAAAAAAAAAAAAAAAATTGGGTGAACCGGTCCGTACGGTTCACCCCCCGAACCGGACCGGTTGGACCACCGGTTCGTCGGTTCACGGGCTGAACCGACCGGTCCGGTCCGGTTTTCAATTCCTGGATCTTGATTCATCCTTTAAAAAATTTGATCATCACCTTAAATTTGTCAGTGACTACGATTGTACCTAAAGCGTGAAAGCACAGTTCTAGCAAGGAATGTTTGTAACCACTCACCTTAATTCAATTATACAGAGTCATGTCATAGAGAGAGAGAGAGAGAGAGAGAAGGAACCCCGGGGGGGATTTTCATTGTTAGCTTGAATTACCTGAATGGTTCTATCATTCATGTCTTCGTCTTCATAGGATGTGTCAGTTCCCAAGTCCCTGAAAAAAATAGACAGCTGAGTTTGACAGTTGACAGTGGTATTAGTTCAAATATGATAAATGATGGTTTGTGCAGTAACTTGGATAGACTTTTGAATGATGTATCTGGGGATAATAAATATGCTCCTTTTTCGAAAAAAGTACTTGAATAAAAGCAACTTATTGGCTTGGAAGGGAGTTCTAAAAGAACAATTAAATGAAAGCATTTGAAGTAAATCATTGAACAATTAAATAGGAAGAAATTTTCCAGAAATAAGAGGAAGGCATGCTTCAAGAGGTTGAGAGTAAAGAAAAGTACTAAAAATAAGAAAAAGATACTTAGAAGTTTATTTCACATTTTCACTCAAATGAATCTGCTTACACTCTACACATAAGGGAGAAATAATTTCCGTGGATTAATTCAGCAAATCATATTATTAAACACTGATGAGGAACATCTTACATGCAAGCACGTAATCAGCAAAATGTAAAAATACTCTATCTGATTCTTTTTATAAACAATATTCTTTCTCTCTCTCTCTGTCTCTGTTTTTTTTTTTTTTTGGCATATTTTATTAGCAACATTCTGTCACTTAGGTTTGGTATTATATATAAGTAACAATTGGTGTTTGTCTAAAAATTTAATGCACTTTTTCCATTTTTACCCCCCAATCATTCTCTCTCATTTTCCCCCACTCATCCTCTCTCATTCACCATCTTTAAAAATAAGGGTATATTTGAAAAAAAAACTTACATTTCTAACACACTTATTATTTTAAACTAATCTTAAACAACAATTTAATTTGGGTGACCTTAATAGTTGTTGCTTTTAAAAATGTACCGAAAGGGAGTATTAAACTAATAATTGGAATAAGAGATCATATCAGTGCTACCTCGAATACATGTCTGAATGGTAGGAGATTTTGGGCCAAATATCCTCATCATTGTCGTGGCATTGTTCTAAGAGAAACCCATAATGACAAATGTGGAGCCTTTGTAGAGAAGGAGGCATAATTTCTCCTTCTACTTTCTCAATGTTGGGAGAATCCAAAATTTGTAGTTCTTGAGAGGTTAGATGTCGAAGCCTTTTGCAATACCATGTCCCAGATGCAAAACTGATGCAAAGCTGAGTGATAGTTGGAAGGTGATGCAATTCTGTAAGACATGATAATAACTTGTCGCACTCTCTTATCTCGATTCGTTCTAAACTTGACGGTAAGGTTATTGAAAATGGCTCCAGTTCTGGACATCCTTTTATAAATAGCTCTTCTAAAATTGGGAGAAGGCGTTCCATATCATCAAACAAGGACCTCAGAAACTTGCAATTATAAATAGAAATCCTTCGGAGATGACAAAGAGGTGCCTTTGATACCAAATCAAACTTGAGATCCTCATAATCTGCTATTGTTATCCCTTTCACTGAATTTGGCATATGAATCACTGGAAATGGCACTACATCAGGACAATCTCGAACAATTAAATCTCCAACTTTCATTTTTTCAAATAGAGGCTCCAACAATTGCGTACTTGAAATTGTTAGACGCCTTAGGGAAGGTTGCCATTCTTGCTCTTGCAACACTACATTTGGACTTTTAATTATACGTAAATTGTCCATATATTTGAAGTTTGGGATAGAAGAAGAAAGCAGTGGACAATCTTCAATTTCTAGAGACTTTAGAGAAAGAAGTTGGCGAGGTAAATTTCCAATTAGTTTGGGACAATCATGAAAGCGAAGAATGTGGAGATTAGGGAAAGCATCTATATCTATTGAATTCCATTCTTCCCATGAGATCATATTTTCAAAATGAAGAGTTTCAAGGGATGGAAATGGTACAAGTGAAGCAGAACCATCTCCATGGAAAAACTCAGAACCGATAGCCACAACACTTTCTAATCCTGCAATAGTTAAGGTCCTCAAAGCAGGTAGTTGCCCAACAGCAGGAATTCTCCAACAGTTTTTGCAATTAATTTGGTGCAATTCAATCAAGTTGTTGTAGGAATGACCATCAACTTTCAAAATTTCTAAATCCCAATAAGGTCGAAGCTTCTCCATAATATCCCTCTCTTTCCAAGAAAAAAGAAATAATGTTAAAAATATAGAACCAAACTCAAGTTTTGAAGGCCACAATTGTAGCAACATTAATTAATAGTAATAATAAACTACACACTAAAATCCTCTAGTCTCTCACTCTAGCAATATATGATGATGAATAAAAACGTGTTTTCGATAAATGTGATGAAAAATTTAAATTATGAAATTTCATCAAAATTAATTAATTTTATAACATATTAGAAAGTTTGAAAATATATGTTTAAATAAATATTATGTTAAATAACGGCATATCCCTTCACCTTCGTTTGTTGCCATGGTCTCACGAATGCTGCTGAAAATTAGTGGTGATATCCTTTTTTTCTTTCAATTCGGTTGATGCTTTAACTTGGCCGGCGGTTTGGTTAGCTGTTATAGTTGTATATGGAGTTTTTATGTTGTGTTCTTAACTTTCATTTGTTTTTGTGTATGATGTGTGTTGATGTCCTTGTGGTTATCTACCCTTCTTTATGAAAATGTTAAAAGAATGGTGTGTTTTGGCCAAAACAAAAGTTTTAAGGTCAAACTTAACAGACAATTAATAGGTTGGGTCGATGAAAATGAAATTTTAAATTTATAAAAAAGGTTTGTATAACATATACTTTAATTTTAATGAAGGTTTATATACATTTTCAAAATGAGGGGAGGTTTCTATGATAAAATATGAAGGTGAATGTATTTTGCTGTAAGCTATAAAATGGTAAGAGCTCGCCGTAAATGAGAAATTGTAAATAAATTGTATGCTTGTACTAGATGTTGCCATAGCATAAGCTCATAAAACAAGATAATTCATTATATTTGCAAAAGAAGCTAAGTAGCTATGCAAGGCTTATAAAGAGAAGTCTATTGGCTGCCATAGAAGCCAAGCTATTAATTGATTTCTGGAGTAGTCAATTTTGATACTCTGTCCATTTCTTTTCATAAGATACAAATAACTGAATTATATGAATTAAAATATTGGTTAGAATTAGTTAAATATTTTTTCCATCTCAAATTAGTTAAATATAATAAATATATCAAAAAAAAATCCCATATAAAACTGCTTAAAATAAGAAAATTCCAAAGTAAGTTGACAAATTCAGCAAATCCTTAATTATGCCATTAACGCAATTTGAGATTTCAAAACATGAATAAAATAACTTAAATATCCTCTCCTAGCTATTTTTTAAAGTGTTTGATTACTTTGTAACTTATTTTTTCAATATATATATATACCTATATCAACATTAATATTTAATAAAATAAAATATGATTCATTTATATTTTAAATATATTAACGATAACCTTCAGGCCCAAAAATGTACATTAACTATCATCTTAAGAACAAAAACTCAAAATATTTTTTTAAAAAAAAAAAAGGGTTCATTTTATTAACATGAGCAATTTTTTTCAAAAAAAGTATAATATATTCCATTATAAAAAAAAACTTTTTAATAAATATATTAAGTATAAATTTTACAATATCTGTTTCGTGTATATATATATATATATATATTTAAAGTTCTATATTTCAATATAGACAGCATTTTTGTGAAATTTAAAGTGTATTTGATATCTTTTTAACTAAAATATCCTTAGAATTATATCAAATTTATACGCTTCTTATTAGAAACAAATATTTAATATTAACAATTTATATTAAAGTTAAAAAATTGAAATCTCAACTAAATATTTTTTAAAAAAACTCACATACATGTATGTGTTTAGGAAAATTATTCAAAGCTTGTTTAGGAAAACATTGGAAAAAGTGACTTTTATTTCAATTGGTTTTTGGAAACTGAAATTGGTATGTGTTATGCTTTTGTTTTATATTTTTGTTTCACTTGATAAAAATAACTACATCATTTTTTAAAAAAAAAATCAGTTTAAACAATAATTTAATTGATTTAGCAATTGATGTTTTATTTTATTATATATTAATGTTAATATATAGAATAGTAAAGTTATAGAGCAATAAAACTCTTTTAAGAGGGGAGAGGGGAGAGAGGAGAGGGCATTGAAGTCATTTAACACACATTTTAATATCCCAAATAGGGTTAATGACTTAATTAAGAATGTGTTGAATTTATCAACCTAATTTAGAATTTCCCTAATTTAGATAGATTTATATGGGATTTTCCCAATATGTTAAGAATGAAAATTATTTTTCAAATTTACCTCTATCTGTATCATGTAAATAATGGGTCAGGCCCACGTTAAATAGTTATTGGAGCTTGAATAACTTATATTGATATAGTAATTAATGAAAAATGATAATAAATATTTTCACTAGGCTTTTGGAGTCTTTTATAAATAAGAACAAGTAATCTCCCAAAAATTCCCACTAAAAAAACGCTTTGACAGTTAGATCATTAGCTTATCAGAAAAGCAACTAAGTTTCTCGGAAAAATCTAATCTAATCCAATCTCCCAACAAAAAGATATATGTGTGTGTATATAAGAAATAAATTATTCCATAAAAATTTTTGAAAATATATTGTGTATTTGAAGAATATATATATATATATATAAGAGGATGTATGTTAAAAGAAGTAATATTATGTTATGATAAAAACATATATTGGAAAATATTAGAAATAATATTCAAACAAGCAATTTTTCTATAAGAGAGTGAAATATGCACAACCTAATTAGCATGAAGGAGTTTGGGGGATTTGGCTCCCATCCTTTTCTCCAAAGAAAAAGATGATTCTTTCTTTCTATAAGTTGTTGGATTAAGATCTCAATGATTCAGATTTAATATATTATAATATTTTTATAATATATTAAATCTGACCCATTAAGATCTTGATCCAATGACTCATAGGAAGAAAAGAACCATCTTTTCTCTAAAAAGAAAAGGATAGAAGCTGATTCCGAGTTTGGGGGGCCTAATATTATTATAATAATTCTCTCTTGTGCCCCAAGTCAGAAATCATTATATACAGGAAAGACAAGTCTTTAAGTTAGGAATTTAATTTTTCAACGTTTGCAAAAGGTCACAGAATGTGTCTATAGTTTCATTTTATTTTTAAGTTCCAGTAGTTTCAAATGTCTGATAAAAGAAAGAGTTATATGGACCTAATAAAAAACAAATTACATCAACCTAATTAAAAATTATGTGAAACTACAGGCACTTAATAAAAGATAGATAACTACATAAACCTTATTATAAAATCAAGTGAAACTATAGAACTTACATATTAATAATTTTCTCTTTCATATAGCTTCCTTTATGTTTTCCTTTCCCTCTCCAATATAGTTATATTGTTTTAGTTCTTTCAAAAAATAAGAATAAAATAAAAGAAAATATAAAAAAAATAAATCGATGATGAAATAATAAAGTCACAAGCGGTAAAAATAAGAATATCAATGGTAGCATAAAAAGGCAGATGAAGGGAAAAAATACCCTGATAATGCATGGGGTTGTCAAGTGACTCTACATATTTTGTTGAGTTTGAATCCAAATTCATATCTTCTTCGACATCTTTCCAATCTTCTTGTTCTTGTATTTTTTGCCGCAAGTTGGGATCAACAATGTATCTTCTAGGGTCCATGAATTGAATATTTTCTAAGTTACCCTGTAGATTGTATACATGAACTCCAAAATAAATTTCCTGTACTTCGCTCTCAAAGGAAATCTCCACTTGATTCCACTTATTTACAAGGGGGAGTTCAGTACTAAGAATTATGCTTTGCATATCACATATATATATGTGATCAGTCATTATTCTTGACAGTAAAAGCCACATAGAAGAAATAAAATCCACCTTGGTGTCATTGATGCGCACTGAGAATTCACGATTGTAGACATGATGCCGGTGATCTTTAAAAAGAATCCAAAGATAAGCCACTGGGATTACATTAAGAACCCAAAATGATACAGAACTTCCTTGATTATAATAGTGGAGCCTTTTTGGAAGTTTTTTTCCGGGCAAAATAAAGTTCCTTTTCCCAGGTTGAAATTTTAATGCCTGCCAATTGTGTATAGCCAAAAAAGAAAAGTTAACTAAGACGTAAGAATAAAAGAAAATAATTATAGAAGGAGAGCTAAGGCCTAAGGGGAGGGGAGAGCGAGATACCTTCTTGAATACTTTTCTTTTGGATGACTCAGTCAATGATGTGCAACATATGGCGCTAAATTTATCCAAGTTTGGTGGCACCCCTCCAATATGCTGAAGTTGAATGCAATTATCCAACAAAAGATATTCCAAATTGTGACATTCTTTGACGCATTCCGGAAGACTTGTGAATTTATTAAAACTCAGATCTAAGTGTATCAAATTAGCAAAGTGGGAAAGACAGAAGGCAAGAAAGTCATCTGATAAATTGCAAAATGAGAAACAAAGCTGTTCCGTTTTGAATGACATGGCTGAGCAATACAAGCTTGCTTCATCCCCGCCTTCACGCATCTTAAAATGACTCAGTCCTCGACAAAATTTTGCTGTTAGTTTCCTAAGGTTTGGTAATGTACAAATGCTAGCTGGTAGCTGCTTAAGATTAGGACATTCCCCCACGCTTAAGGTTTCAAGTCCAATAAGATTGCAAACTGAAGATGGTAATTCGGTAATTGCTGTCCTGTTCAAATAAAGTCTTTCCATTTCTTTCATCTCGATTGATATTTCTGGAAATGTCTGAAGACTTGAACAACCAAAAAGGTTGAAATGCTCAAGAGATGTCAACCTAAGGCGAGAAGGCAAAATCTTCAAGTTTTTGCATTGCATAGCACTCAATTCTCTCAACTTATTTAAATATCCAACTGAATCATGAATTTCAATTAAATTTGTGCAACCATCAAGCCTCAATTCTGTTAGATTAGAAGCTCCAGATAAGTCTGGTATTTGTTGTAGAAATTCACAATTTCTTAAATTCATACGACTTAAATTCGGAAACTTCTGCAAAACAAAAATCAATTTACTTCTAGAATTAGGCAAAGAAACAAAAAGAAAAGTACTATGGTACTTGTATATATACTCACCTTATCAAATGGTTGGAGCAATTTACAAGAACTGTTGGACAAGTCAAGATAGACAAGTTGGGTTGGGCGCACTTGGTGTGGTAAAAATTTGAAAGAATATCCTTTCCATTCCAACCACCTTAAGCTATTTGGTAGATATTTTGGACTTTTAGAAAAGCAAACATTTCTCATCACAAGCATTTTGAGATTTGTCATCTTCTTAAGTTCCTCTCCGCTCCATTGTACTTTTATACTTTCAGGCAAGTCTAGAATTATGGCTTCAACTTTATTAGTTCCCTTGCAAAATGAAAAGCACATGATAAATTTCAAAACTTAAATATTATAAATCATTAGGAAATTTTAGAAAAAGTAAACATGCATGTTGAAGATCTTACTGTGTCTTGTTGTAAGACATCAAGAATATCTTGATAAAACCATAATCTGCTCCGTCCGCCAGGCTCATCATTTGGTGACTCTCGTTGAACAACCTCTTTACCTACATCTTCTATCAAATCGTGCATTGTGACACGAGCGTTTTCAATCTTTATAAGAGATTTATCAATCAACGTATCAATAGCATATGTTGGTTCAATTGCACGAACACATAGCAAGATATCGATGATATTTGCTAATTTCTTTCCATTGAAAAAACAAGCCAAGTCAAGGAAAACTTGTTTCTCCACTTTCCCTAAAGTATCATAGCTTACTTTCAAGGCATCCAAAACTCTTTCATTCGGTGTGCTTTTAAATTGTTGCAATGCAGAATTCCAAAGATTGACTCCTTTATCACCCAAGTTAGAGCCAATCACTTCTAAAGCTAATGGGAAGCCACATGAATAATCTACTGCACGATTGCAAACCTCCACGTAGTTGGAATCCACATTTTCTTTTTTAAAGGCATACCAACTAAGCAACTTTAGAGATTCCTCACTATCTAATCCCTTAACATCATAAATGCCTTCAATACCATGACTTTTTAATAATTGCTTATCTTTGGTGGTGATGATGATTCTACTTCCACCACCAAACCAATTACAACTTCCAGCGAGTGCTTTTAGTTGGTCTAATTCATCAACATCATCAAGAATCAAAAGAATCTTCTTTTGACTAAGCCTACGTTGTATTATTGGTATCCCTTCATGATAATCACAAAAATTGAGATCTTTTGCCATGACTAATTTAGACAATAATATCTCTTGAAGATGTGACAAACCATTCGGCTCTTTAGATCGTTTTCTTACATTAGAAAGAAAACATAAGCCTTCAAAATTATCAGCAATGGAATTATATAAAGCTCTGGCAATAGTTGATTTTCCTATTCCACCAGCTCCCCAAATTCCTATCATTTTAATTTTCTCAATGGACCAAAGAGCTAAATAAGAGATAACTTCCTTCACTCGAGGTAGAATTCCAACAGGATAATTTGTAACATGTAAAGGCTCCTGGTTAATCCTAGTAGCAATTTCATTAGTGATCCTTGTAATACACTCTTGTTCATTAGCAATCCTAACCAATTTGTAAAAAGTTTGCACTTTTAGTCAACTAAACATTAAGATATGCCATTTTTAGGTATAAAACCTCGGTTGTATTCCCTATTCCTTCCAAAAAGATAAGTAAAAGTATTTTTATACACTTATAAGTGTTTACTAACAGTGTTCCAGCTTGTTAGTGATATTCAGCCGCTCCTCATATAAGGAGGAATACATCATGCTTGGTTACTGTTTCTCTTTTTAAGGAAAATAAAATTAAATAGTTTCTTGATGAGTTTTCATAGAAATACTCAGCATATTTATCAAAAATATTGTTACCCCAACTAAAAAGGAACCAAGCCAGCCAAGGTGTCATAGAGTATGTGCATGTTGTTGTAAGATGGAAATTAAAATTAACAGTTATCATAATAATAAGAGAAAGAGCAATAATAAGAAAAAGAGCAAGTAGACATACTTGGGTTTGAGATGACAGCCTTTGAGATCAGCAGCTTGAGATAGAGCCTGCCTCCATTTTTCCACCTTGTGCCTCTCGTCTTTGAATCTGTTTTCCAGTTGAGCCAGTGCTTTTGCATAGTTTTCACTCGGATTTCGGAGTTCTGATGGATCCACATGATAAAATACAGGATATATCAACCGACTTTCTTCCTTGAAGCACTCAAGAATCTTTTCAAGTTCTCGCAAACAAAATGTTGACTTTGCATAGTTTCGTGAGAAAACAATGATGGCTACTCTTGATTCTTCTATAGCTGTGAAAAGTGCAGGTGTGACATTTTCTCCGGTTCTAATGCATTCATCATCAAGAAAGACATGAATTCCACTTTGACGCAGAGCTTGATGGAGATGGCTGGTGAAACCTAAGCGAGTATCTTCTCCATAGAAACTAAGGAACACATCATAAGTCCATTTGTAAGTGATCGATGAGGATGGTGCTCGATGTGCCATGATTGATGAAGACCCTGAAAATTAACAAGTGGAAGAGAAACATGAAATTAACAAAAAAATTTTGCAAAATTTTTCCTGTGAGAAGAAACCCAGAAAATTCTGGGGAAAATGCTTGTAAGTGGAAGAGAAAAATAACAGAATTAATGGACAGCATTAAAAATGTCAGCCTTGAGCATTGCAGACTTCCTCTTCGTCAAACAAGTTCTTCAGATATATCCACAAGAAAACCTTCTCTCTTCAAACATGCCATAAATCAATTTAATATGGAGAGAAAAATTTATAAATTGTGCTCTCTCTTCTTTAAACTATATTAATTGTTACTTGAGACATTAGTAGAGAGAAAATTGATACGTAATTTCCGGTATTTTTTTATCTCAATTTTTGTTATCTAAATAGAGCTTCCATATTAGTTGGTCAGATAGAATTTTGCAAGAATATTTTTGGTGCATCTGAAAATATTGAGCAGTGGAAAAGAAAACAAGCCGAAAGCTAAACAGAAATAGAATCAGTCCTCTGTTTTTAACAACAGGACAGAGATTAAATTGAATTGGGTGGGAAATTAACGCACACCCTTTCTGTTTTTTTCATCTTTTTCCTGAAAATACTATAAAGTTAAAACAATAAAATTGCTAATTCAAATTCAACCACCACTTATCTTCATATATTTTCTAAAAAAAAATGGAAACTTCATTCCAAAGGAAAAGATCTCAAGCCATAAAAGCTCAACAATTGAAAAGGTTACAGGAAATTCAATGAAAAATTATATATATATATATATATATATATATATTAAAAGATGAAATATCTTGTGAGATAGGAGCAATTGTGAGATATTTACTATGGGTACTGTAAAGATGAAATTTAATGGCGGTCCTCCTAAATCGCAACCCATAGCCAGAGAGCCTTTTTCTTTTGGGGGATCAAAATATTGATATAATAATGGATCTAGTAGTTCTTCATATGCAGAGAGAAAGAAGAAGCACTTTGCTTTTTGAATAAAACAAATATATCCGCCGTTAACTTCATTGAAAAATTTTGAATAAAAGAAATGACAAGTTTAGTCAATAGATCAAGTCCACCCATATCTTTGAAGGTTTTGGGCCATTGTTCTCCAGGAGTAGAAGAATGAAAAATTCCAAATGTTTGAGTATTATGAGATCTACGACAGTATGGTAGCTCAGTAAGGAGATTGAATATAATCAATAGCGACCACTAGGAGAAGAAAACAGCAAATATTTTGCAGAAATTTTCTGTGAAAAATGAAGGGAAAACAAGTAAAATCTGAAGAAATAATTAATAACCTGGATCGAAAGAAATAGATCTCACAAGCAAAGGTCTCAGAAATGGAAGCTTCAGAATTTGCTTTCTCTTTAAACAAGTTCTTCGGACTGCAGAGTTCGATGTGCCATGATTGAAGAAGACGAAGCGCAGGGCTTAGAAACCGCTCAAGAGAGATCTCACAGCACTGCAAAGAATCAAGCGTTGAATTTCTGTAGAATATGCCACCACCGCGCCACGAAGCTTCCCGGATATTTCCTTAACTTTTTAAATGAGATTTTTCTAAAAAGCCACACATCAACTATCTTGGAATTATAAATAAAACTTCATATTCATAGTGTTCGGTGTTTAAACATTTTCTTATATTTAAATACGTTATTACTCACCCACCTTCGAATCAAAATATAAAATTAGGTGAAATATCTTTTATTTGTCTAAAAACATCTTTTTATTAGAATATTTCTTTTGCAGATCTAAACGTATAGATTAGCAAGGGAAAAAATGACTTTTATTCTCTATGGCTTTTAGGATAAAAGTTAATTAACGTTATGCGATTTTTTTTTTTTTGGTAACGAACGTTATGTGATTTAAATTTAAATAAAATTTTACAAAAAAGTCAGTTTAACAAAAAAAAATTAAATAATATATTAAAAAGTCTTAGGAAGATTCAAATATGAGAAAAAAGCTAAAAAAAAAAAATGGAAAAAGTTACTTTAACTTTACGTTGACTTTCGAACCATCAGCACTTAAATATAAAAGCTATCCTAAACATCATTTTTTTTTTCTTCGCCAATATCCTAAACATCATTCTTGAATCAAACGTATAGAAATTCTATTGCTAAATGAAAAAGTCAATTTGAGTCATATTTATTATATTTTTTATAAAACTATTTTGTAGAAAGTGTAAATAATAATTGTAGTATAACGTCTAGTGTTAGGTGATTGAGCCTAATGCTCTTTAAGCCCATGACTTGTATATAAATATTAGACTTGGGAACTGATTATTGTATGGATTCTCCCCATTCATTATTTGAGTAATAATATTCAAAGAAGTTTCTGGGTTACTATTGTTGTCTACATGGCATCAGAGCGCCAAGTTGGATGGAGAATTCATCAGAGATTCAAGAAGTCAATTGGACTTCTCGTCAAAAATTAAAGAAGCCAATTGGGCTCCTCAAGACTTCAGTCCGATTGAAAACAAGAAGCCAATTGGGCTTCACGTCAGAAATTAAAGAAGAAGCCAATTGGGCTTTTCAAGACTGCAGTTGTTTGTTTTTTCAATTCAGACCATTGGCCGAATAATCAAGAATCGGCCACAATACTGGGAAAATCAACACAGTGCTCAAATTTTTGGTTCCCCAATCGGGTAATTCAGATCTGGTGGAACATTCAAGAAACCAGAATAGCAAACGTGACGCGTCGATTCTTTCACTCCTAATATCAAGCACAGTTCTCACGCAAGCACAACTCTTGCGATTATGTCACGATCGCGACTTCACATCTGATACAGTGAGGGCACAGATTAAGGTATAGGCGATGGGGGACACTAAGAAGACTAACTCATCTTCATCAGGTATGACGGCTTCCATTGATTTTGCCATCCTCTCTACTTACATCTGTCCTACACACAAGGTTCAACGATTGTGCCGCAAACGCTTACTAGCAGTGAGAACTATTCCATTTGGAGTAAGGATATAAAGATCGCCCTTAGAGGAAAGCACAAGCTTGGATTTATTGACGGGAGTTGCAAGAAGGAATCGTAAGGAAAGGCACTCGAGGAATAATAGGAGCGCTGTAATGCCGTTGTATTGTCTTGGATAATCAACTCTCTTTCCCGAGAATTAGCCAATGGCGTGGTGTATTTCAGCGATGCCTAAATGGTGTGGCTCGACCTACAAGAAAGGTTTGATAAAGTCACTGGGTCACGGATTTTTGCCTTACACTGTGAGATTAATTCGCTCCAACAAGGGGATTTATCAATTGCAGCATATTATTCCCGATTAAAGGAATTTTGGGAGGAGCAGTCTTCCCTCATGGCCGAAGGCCCTAATTGTAATTGCTGCACTTGTAGAGCGTCAAGGATGAGAACTGATGTCATCCAACAGCAAAAATTGCTCCCATTTTTTATGGGTCTGAATGACACCTATCAGGTGGCAAGAAGCCATATTTTGTTAATGAGCCCTCTTCCTACAGTTAATTAAGCATTCGCTATGGTAAGCTAAGAAGAAACTCATAAAATGATTGCCACTTCAAGAAGGGTGAACTCCATCGAAGGAATAGCTATGGCTGCCAGAGGGAGAGGTTGAGGCTGAGGGAGAGGAAGAGGAAGAAATGGGTCTCCTTCTCATACGAATTGTTCACATTGTAAGAAAAGGGGGCACACCAAGGAAAATTGTTTCAGCTTATAGGATTTCCCCCTGAATTCAGAGGACCCAGAGTATTGAATCAGCAAGCCTCAAATACGTCTAAGGATACCTACAAGGGAACATGTTCTACCAATATGATCTCTCCTTCTCTCACACCAAAATAGTACGATAAACTCCTTGAGCTGTTGAAGAAGGATGGAGATGACAACATACATGCCTTAACTGGTACAGGTTTGGCTAATTCTATATCTTATAAAGAAAATTGCATAACATGGGTAATAGATTCAGGTGCAACCACACACTTAGTTAGTGATCTCTCTTTATTAGATAATTATGCTCATCACACTGGACCAATTAGGATAATTAGGATCCCTAATGGAGATAGGGTCCATATAACTCATATAGGTAATGTTAGATTGTATAATGGACTTACACTGTGAGGTGTCCTTTATGCACCAACACTTAAATTTAATCTCATCTCAGTGTCGAAACTGATTAGGGAACATCAATGCATAGTAGCTTTTTTTCCTAATACTTGTGTGTTATAGGACCTTCAGGGTGGCAAAATGAGGGGGATTGGTAAGCTGGTGGAAGGACCATACCTTATACAATGTGGACAACATGAAGTAGTCAATATGGCAAATGTTAGCCTTAGGACATCAGAATATATTGATGTATCTTTGTTACACAAAAGATTAGGCCATGCACCAATTTCTATATTGAGACATCTGCATGTAATTGATGATAAATCTGCTGCTATGAATAAAGATTGTGATGTTTGTTACCAAGCAAAACAAACTAAATTGCCTTTCACATCAAGTTGCATTAAAACTAAAAGGAAATTTGAATTGTTGCACATGGATGTTTGGGGTCCATATAGGACACCAACACACTCTGGTTTCCAATACTTTCTAACAATAGTAGATGATTATACTCGTGCAACATGGGAATTCATGATGAAACAGAAAACAGAAACATTGTCGCATATTTAAGCTTTCATTGTTTACATTGAGAATCAATTTTTTTGTTACTATCTTGAGAGTATGTAGTGATAATAGGGGTGAATTTGTTAATCATGCCTTGCATACATATTTTACACAAAAGGGAATTCATCATGAAACGACATGTGCATACACACCTGAACAAAATGGCATAGCGGAACATAGAACATTGATTCAAGTTGCTAGGAGTTTAATGATTTAGTCTCATATTCCCATTAAGTATTGGGGTGAATGTATAAAACCTGCTGCATATATTATCAACCGTGTTCCCTCTTAAGTATTGAGCTTTAAAACTCTATATGAGTTCATATAAGGCATGGTGGCTGACTATTTTGTATTAAAAATTTTTGGATGCCTTGCTTATGCAATAGATTTAACTAACCCTGACAAGTTTCATCTAAGATCGATTCCTTGTGTCTTCTTGGGATATCCCACTACCCAAAAAGGATATATTCTATATGATATTAAAACTAAATCTGTGTTTATGAGTAGACATGTCATATTTGTTGAAGGTAGGTTTCCTTTCAAGTTGGATGAGGCTTCACAGCAAGGGGGAGTTGTCAAATATGTTACTGAGCTATTTTGGGATGAAGCTGAGGGGGAGCAGCAACCATTGGTCAGTGGTTCAAATGCTGGCATAGCACATGGTGAAGCTCCCAGAAAGTAGCCGATAACTGGAACACCTCAAAATGTGGCGAGTAGACATGCTAGGAATACTGACTCAAGGGAAGAAATGCCAAATAATAGTGAATTTAATGAGGCTGGACAGTCTAGTGTCAGACCTACAGTCTAGTGTATCTAAAGTTGTTTGGGTAGATGGTTTGCTCAAAGACTTAGATATTCCCAATAAGGGTCCAGTGAGTGTATTCTGTGATAGCAAAGTTGCATTGCATATTGCATCTAATCATGTGTTTCATGAATGTATAAAGCACATCGAGATCGATTACCACTTTGTGCGTGAAAAATTGCAAGCAGGGCTGATTAGCTTGGAGCATGTGAGATCACAAAATCAAGAGGTAGATATTTTGACCAAAGCACTTGGCAAGGAGGCTCATACTAGAATGCTTAGCAAATTAGGGACAGTAAATATATTTCATGCCTCAAATTTGAGGGGGAGTGTAGAAAGTATAGATAGTAATTGTAGCATAACATCTAGTGTTAGGTGATTGGGCCTAATGCTCTTTAAGCCCATGACAAGTATATCAATATTAGACCTAGGAATTGATTATTGTATGGATTCTCCCCATTCATTATTTGAGTAATAATATTCAGAGAAGTTTCTGGGCTACTATTATTGTTTACATACTTTTCATGAGAAATAATCATTATGGCTTCTTCTAGGAAAGTAATGAGCAACTTTTATTCTTACGATATGGTCAATGCGATCAATGAGTTTCCTCACGATCCCAAAGTCTTTACCCAGCTTAATTGGGGTTTATGTGTTTTGATATAGTTAGGAATATCAATAAATAAAATAATACATATATGCGCGCACGCGGCTCGTATTGGAGATTATGGTTCTATATTATATTTATCTCCAATCGATGATGACCAAAAAGTTTGATGGTCCTTACATTAGTGCCTTCTAAGTCAAAATGGGCAGCATGCATGATGTATACTACTCTCTCCAATTTTAAATATGCAGCAATTAATTGGGGCTTTTTAATTCTAAAGGGAATATTTTAATTTTTTATTTCTCATACTAACTATGTTTTTAAAAACTGCTTCCTTTAGTTAGATTTTCATATGATGTATAAGCTAGAGATTGATAATATATCAATATAATAGATGAAAAACATGAATATTTTATAAAAAAAAATCAATGCATAGTTTTTTTTATAAATAATTAGCTTAATTTTTAAATATATGTAAATTAGTAATGAACTAGAGAATAGGCGCAATGATATCAAGTATCAACTAGAGAATAACCTAGTCATGAAACTCTCAAAAAGGCCAAGTGATTTTTGGTTTTGCTGGGTGAGGGTTTCTTAAAAATATTTTTTTTGGTCCTAAAATAAGATGCCTAAAAAATTGTCTTAATTATTAATATCTTTTTTACTCAAAATGAGCCCTATGTCTGGAAAAAAAGGTGAAAATACATTAAAGATTTGCAAAAAAAAACCTTGTCTCTATAGCTCATTTTACTAAAGAGAATTCAATATATGTTGAATTTTTTCCTCATGAGAGTGTTGTTAAGGATTGGCTAATACGAGTTTTAAAATTGCATATTACCTAATCCAAGTATTCATCATTATACTTAGAGTTTAACAGCTCAGCCTGGTGAGTTAGTGATGATAAAAACAGCTGAAAATTCTGATAAATTTAAAATATCAGAAAAAATTCAAAATTTATTAGAAAAATGTTTTGAAGAAAATCCAAGAGCTTTTGAAAATAAAAAAAATTATGTTGCAAAAATATAATTGAAAACTGATAAACCAGTTTATGAAAAGCCAAGGTGATATTCAAAGTTAGATTTAGAAGATTTTCCTAAAGTAATGGAAAAGCTTATAAACCTAAATTTGATAAGATATTCTAAAAGTCCATAGAATTGCTCAGGATTTTTAGTAAGAAATTATTCAGAACAGAAAAGAGGAGAACCACAATTTGTAATAGATTATAAGCCTTTAAATAAGGTTGTAAAATCTAATACATATCCTCTCCCAAGAAAATATGTTCTCTTTGATAAAATCAAGGACTCTGAGATATTTTCAAAATTTGATTGTAAGTCAGGGTTTTATCAAATAGAACTTGAAAAAAAGTCAAGAGAGTGCACTGCTTTTAGTGTATCAAATGGACATTATGAATGGAATGTTCTACCAATGGGTTTAAAGACCAGTCCTACTATTTTTCAAGAAAGAATGGACCAGATCTTTAATCCATATAGATCTTTCATTTTAGTCTATATAGATGATGTTTTAATATTTTCAAAAAGCCCGGAAGAGCATAAAAAACATTTATTTGTTTTTGCCTGTAAAGCTTTTGAAAATGGATTAGTTTTATCCATGAACAAGGATGAAATAGGAAAGACCCAAATAGAATATTTAGGCCTGACTATTAAGCCCAAAAGAGTTGTATAATTACAATCCAATATTATTCAGACTAATTTAACATTTTCGGATAAAATCCAAGATAAGAAACAACTTATGTCGTTTCTAGGACATCTCAATTATGCCATGAACTTTATTCCTTATGAAGCTTTAGCTTGAGGTAAATTACAGAAGATGCTTAGAAAAGATAAGCCCTTTATATGGGGAGAAGAAGAAATCCAAGAGATTAGAAAAATCAAAGAGTATGTAAAAAACAAAGTGAAACCTCTACCTTTACCCAAGGATGAGGATGGGTTGATTTTACAAACTGATGCTTCTAATCACTATTGGGGAGTAGTACTGCGAAAGCAGGAAGAACCCATAAATTCAATTTTATCTTATGCTTCAGGTACTTTTAAAGGATCAGAGATAAATTATGGTATAAATGAGAAAGAACTTCTTGCTGTTAAATATGGTATAAAGAAGTTTGAAATTTGGATTGTCAGTAAAGAATTTACTGTTGAAACAGATAATACCCAAGTAAAAGCATTTATTAATAATAAATGTCTAGATTCAATTGCGAGTCAGAGAAGAGCCAAGTTATCTGCATGGTTTAGTATATATTCTTTTAAAGTTGTTATTATTAAAGGAATTCATAATGTTTTTGCAGATTTTCTTAGTCGATATGGAAGTCAATTCCATGACTAGTATTCTGGATCAAATTCAAAAGATCCAAAAAGAAGAAGCCAAGCTAAAGTCTCTTCTAGGCTCTCAGAATAAATTATACGAGGAGCTCTCTAAGCTTCAAAGCCAAGTTATACTTCAAAGAAGTATATTACTTCGACTAAGAACTTATTTGAAACAGTTCATAAAGAATTCCAGTCCTTTGAGCGAAGTCAAGAAAGACTTGGCCAGTTCTTCTGGTTTAAGAGAGAAAAGCCTTCCTGGTAGAATACTGGAAGCGAGAAAGTCGGATGCTTTGTCCTCCACATTATCCAAGAATGGCGATGAGGAATCTAAGAAAGATAAAGGTTCCGATGATTCAAACAAAGGAGATAATGAGAAATCCTCCCTTCAGGATTTCAATGAATTATCTAAAGAAAAAAATCAACAAGTCAGAATCCAAGACTGAGACTTTAATTGATACTAAGGTACCAAAGAAGAAAGCTGTTAAGTTGGGGTTTACCTTTGCAAAAAAAGCTAAACAAATACCACCTCATTCAAAGCAATTTCCTGAGTTACCCGAAAACACAAAATCCCGAGAACAATTCCTATTGGAATATTATCGAGTATTTACCCTTATGAACCAAGGGAATAACCAAGAATCTTCCAAAACCTTTGCCATAGACTATGAGAGTTTTTATCCAAAAGTCTTAGCATTGTGTGGAGCACCTAAGGGAGTGATTAAACTTGCGTTTAATTACAGATACCTATATTTAGCTTATTTTGATAATCATACTCAAGCTGAAGATTTACTAAAGCCAATTATGTCAGCCCTAAAAGAGTTAGACAAAATTGGACCATCCAAAATAAAGTTTGCCAAGTTTACTATAGTTCCACCTGAATTCTCCTTTGCAGGTCCCTATATTTGCCAAGTGGGAACGATAGGAAAAGTCGAGAATATAAATTTAAAAATAAAGAAAAGTCAGCCGGATTTATAAGTTGAATTTAGTGAAGATTATATTCATCTTCGGTGAGTAACATGATATATTCCTTATCTCCTCGATCTAGATGAAATAATTGAAGATGGTGAGGCCTGGACCTACCACATCATAGAAGCGGTAGTGGTATACTGTTAGAAAAAGAATCCAATGAAAAAAGGCATGATGAGTCAGCTCACTGCTTTTAGCCAAAAAATCCGGAGTAACCAGATATGCTCCAAAGATAAAGTTAAGGAAAATCTTTGTATCATCATGCGGAGAAAAGAAGACAATCACAGTTGTCCACTTTGTCGGCCATCTTTAGTCGAAAGCAAAAAAGAAGGGGACAAGGAGCCAGTAAAGTCAAAAGTAGCCCAAGATTCCGATAAGATGTAATCAGTGTCGGTAACTAGGGTTATGTAAAAGGAATCATGGTTGAGTTATAAAACCATGGCTACCTCTTAGTTGAGAGTCTATATAAACGGACCAGGGTTTTTTCCACAGCACGACTAGCCATAACAAGCTATGTACTATGTTTTTTCCTGAACTATGTACATCAGTTGTGAGTAAATAAAATTTAAGGGATCCTTATCCCTTTTCCTTATCAATATGTTTCTAAATTGATATCCGAGAGGAGAGAGGGTGTGGGAGGAAATCGCTCGGATAACTGGACAAAATATTTTCCGAGAAAGATATCCAATTCTTCAAAGGTCTGTAGCTGAGAAGGCGAGCCTGTGAAGGTAGGAGGCCATGTTAGGGCGTATCGCTGATCGAGAGGTTGCTGGAGCAAAAAAGTGAAGAAGAGGAAAAGAATATCGGAAGACATGTTGGACCCGGTAAATCCTAATCCCATACTCTTGTTATAATCCTGGTTATCAAGTAATTTGAAGCATGATAAGGTTAAAGACAAGGAACTCTTAATTTTATCTCATGTCGAAAAATTTAGTCTTAGAACTAATGTTTTTAGCCAAGGAAAGTAGGAAAAATATTCCTTTATTTATTGAAGAATTTGTTATAATAAGAAGAAAATATCCTAAAATCCATGATAATATTGTGGAAAATAGGTTAAGTTTTGCTGTAGTCAAGTTTATAGAAGAATTTGAAGATTCTTTTGATTATACAGATGAATACATAATCAGTCATTTCTGGTTATTTGGTTTAAGAGACTTTATTCAACTTAAACATTATACCTATAAGGCAATAAGGCAATGCATAGTTGATAACTATATAGCTCAAGAAGCAGTCAAGCAAAAAAGAATTAATGTTGATCGAAGGTTAAATCCTTTGACTCCCAACTCGGCGTCGGATCATTAGAGGATAAGCCAAATGAATAAGCATAGATGTGGGTATATGTCCTTATCCTGTTATTTAGACGAATTGTCTATGCAAGCCAATCCTAATGAGCCGTCGTCATAGCTCAAAGTAAGCGAATCCTTACGAGTGGGCCTGAATACTATGGATTGTACCTTACTGTTGGTCGTCATAAAGTCTCACCATCGACCTTGTCTGCTGAGGTTTACTCTACTATGTCTCATACTCTGTCTTTGTGGCATGCTCGTTTTAGCCATATCTCTTTTGATAGTGTCAAGTTGGCTCTTACTCACTGTAATATTTCTATTGTCTCTGGTAAGTCTTCACATCTCTGTAGTAGTTGTCAGTTAGGCAAATTTCACAAACTTCCATTTACACCTTCAACCACTGTATCCACTGAGCCTCTTGAATTAATAATAATGGATCTTTGGGGTCCTTCCCCTATTTTGTCTCATGGTTTTGCCTACTATGTTGTTTTTGTTGATGCTTTTAATAGATTTAGTTGGATTTATCTGTTACACGAGAAATCTTATGCTTTAGCAAAGTTAAAAGAATTTAAGCTTCTTGTTGAGAATAAACTTCATAAGAAAATCAAGGCTATCCTAAGTGATAATGGTGGTGAGTTTCAGGTAATCATTTATCACTAAATCTAGAATAGAACAACGTTTCTCATGCCCCTATACCTCAGAGCAAAATGGTCTAGTTGAGAGAAGACATCAAAGTATTGTAGAAATTGGACTTACTTTACTTGCCCATGCTTTATTGTCCTTATTTTATTCGCCTGATGTTTTTTTTATCAACTGCGTTCTTACTGAGTGGATATCCTTCTAAGGTGATTGATAACAAGTCTCCTTTCAAATGCTTGTATGATAGCAAGCCAGATTACTCTTTACTATAGTGTTTAGGTGTGGATGTTTTCCCTACATTAGACCCTTTCACACTAATAAACATGAATTACGATATGCTACATGTTTATTCTTGGGCTATTACACTCATCACCGAGGATATAAGTGCCTTGATTTGATTACGAGCAAGTTATATATTTCAAGACATTGGTTCAATGAGGGAGTGTTCCCTGGAGGCTCTCAATACAGTGTTAAGTCCTCATCCTCTACTTTATCATAGCCTTCACCTGAAATGACCCTTTCTCCAAACAACAATTTTCCGTAATGATTGTACAAAAATCTGGTTAAGCAATAATAATAGAAAACAATTTCTCATTTAAAACATATCAGAGTTCAGGGCTCAGGGCACAAAACCCTCCCACAAACCCACTACAAAGATATTCATTACTCAGGGCACACATAACAATAGGAGAATTCACAGCCCACGAGTCTTACAACATTGAATCCCACAATTAAGATTCACACAAAATAATTTCCAACACAGATATGGTTGTGGGTCCACCAAAATCTTAGAATACAAAAATAAGCCCTCACGTCTATCAGAGTTAAACAATTATTCCAAAACATTTATTTAAACAGTAAATATGATATCTCCGAAAACATGAGATGTCCTATAATGGCAATATAGAAAATAATAAAACACCAATACCACAAGAGGCCTACAGGATTCTCAATGTCTAAGCCTCTGGCTGCTTCCCTTGGCCTCTAACCAAATTAGAGGTCTCGTCTAAAAAATATTTACAATGACGGGGTGAGATATAAAGTCTCAGTAACCAAAATCAATTTACAAAATATGCAAGAAAAGATTGCAAGTCAGAAAAGCAGGTTTAACTAACATAACATTAATAATATTCTCAATAATTAAACTTCACATAATATGATCAACAATTAGAACCAACCCCAGTCATCCATCCTGCCCCTCCTTATAACTTCTCGACGTGGTACATCCTATCAATGCTAGTATACCCGACCAAAGGTTAGCTAGTCACTTCAAGAATACTGCCCCCTCCCATGCCACCACCAATATACCGTAATAGGGAGGCGTCCGCCCAAAACACTCAACTCAAAATCCGGGCTAGGAATGAGAGAGCCGATGGGCACAGTTTCACCATATCTCTTCCACATAACCCAACATATCCCATAATAGAAAAACAATATATCAATATAGTTCTCAAAAACATTTACAAATTATCATACCTCATAACATACTCCATCACAAACATTATAACCATCACAACAGTAAGAATTTTAATAATAATAATCTATGCTCATATATACAAGTTTGAAATTACATTGCTTCATTGAACTAGGTTCATATTCAAACATGCATATAATCTTTCAAAACCAAAGTTCTCTAACTCAGATCGGACTGGTCAAACCGGACCGGAAACTGGCCACTCAGCCAGTAAACCAGTCTGGTCGGGTGAACCGGTCCAGGTCAGGTTTTTGATTTTTTTTTTTAAAATCATTTTTTTTATTTTTCTTTTATAATTTCATACTATAAGCCTAAAATTTTTCATCTCTTACTGGTTTGATCCCGGTTTAGCTCCTGTTTGACTCCGGTCTGACCTACTGACCTTTAATCTAATACCCCGACCGATTCACTGACCTGTCCGACTTTAATTACCTTAGAATTTAGAGCCACAAAGATCCGGTTCTTACTCATGGAACCCAAACGGAGGCCCAAATTACCCGGTTCACTATAAAACAATCCCCTAGTTTCCGCTTCCCATCTCTGCCCTAGTCGTCCGCTCCGCCTCTGAGAGCAAGGTGCATACTGCATAGGGATCCCCCGCCTCCATTCACCGTAAGTTCCTCTTTTCCCACATCCCCCGCCTCCATTCACCATAAGTTCCTCTTTTCCCACTATATTCCATTTTAGTGTTTCCCGAACTATGTACTGGGATCTAGTTACAGATGCAATCTCTGCGAATTTTTGTTCTTATTTACTGATTTACTGATCACTGATAAATCATAAAAGTAGTAAGTAAGCTATTTCTTCTTGGTTCTGTTTTTTCACCCGATTTTCTATGAATTGTTTTCTGTACTTGAGGATAATCTCAAATTCGCCTCTCTGTATAATGAGATTATAGTTATATCAAACACTTCATGGAGCTCTTTGTATGCATATTGTAGAAGCAAAGGAATTATATACATCAGAAATGGCAGTCACATTGGCTAATGTTAACTCTGCTTCTGGCTTGAAAAAGCTTGACGAATACCTTCTCACCCGCAGTTATATAACTGGGTAAGTTGCTATTTTTATTGATTTTTCCCCTATTTTATTCATTCCCTCTCTGTTTCTATTCGGCGCTCGTTTACTTTCTCTCGTCAGGTATCAAGCTTCAAAGGACGATATTACAGTATATGCAGCATTGTCTCAGGCGCCATCAGCTGAATATGTGAATGCTTCCCGGTGGTACAAGCACATCGATGGTCTTTTGAGAATCTCGTAAGTTCTAATCCAATGCCTGATCTGTGATGATTTGACAGCTCATGGCACGTTTTAATGTCTGTGTTTGTGATGTCTAAGAATATTAGTTAACGTCACTAGTATCCTGCTTCTTATTTGATCTATTCTTCATGTTTGACCTACAGTGGTGTATCTGGTGATGGATCTGGAGTAAAAGTGGAGGGATCTCTTCCTGTGGCAGACGAGACCATTGCCACTCCTCCACCTGCTGACACAAAGGCAAGTATTATTTTTAATTTTATTCAGGTTTCAAATTATTCATTAACTGGTTTCTTAAAATGAATAAATATAATATGATTTGATTTGAAACTTGTTTTCAAAATTTGAATCTGTATACTTATTGTTTTACTTTTCTTCTTTTTGAAGAACTCCTTCTATAGACTGACTAATTGTAATATGTTATTCAGGCCACATCCGCTGATGATGATGACGATGATGTGGATTTGTTTGGTGAAGAGACAGAAGAAGAGAAGAAGGCTGCTGAAGAACGGGCAGCTGCCGTGAAGGCATCTTCAAAGAAGAAAGAATGTATGTTCTTACTGATTTTAGTTCAACATCCTCTGGGTACTTGCATTTTCTTCTAACACCTATTTTTATGTATAATGACTTTTTGCTGATTGGATTATCAGCTGGGAAGTCATCTGTTTTGCTGGATGTGAAGCCCTGGGATGATGAAACAGACATGAAGAAGCTCGAGGAAGCAGTGAGAGGGGTTCAGATGGAAGGATTGCATTGGGGTGCTTGTAAGTTAATTTGATAATCCTTTTCGCTTTACTTGGATAACCTACATTCATCATGGACCATGCCATTTTGCAATTCTAACATTGTCGATTCACAGCTAAACTTGCCCCTGTTGGGTACGGCATTAAGAAGATGCAAATTATGCTTACTATCGTCGATGACCTGGTTTCTGTTGACAACCTCATTGAGGAACATCTCATGAGCGAGCCAATTAATGAATATGTCCAGAGCTGTGACATTGTGGCCTTCAACAAAATATGTAAGTATATTCTAAAGCCTCTTTGTTTATGATATAGACAGGTTCCTGAATATTGTATTTATTTAGTGAGGGTCCATGCAATTTATGACCCATGATTGATATTTGGTTCTAATTCTGTATCGTAACTTCTGTTGCAGAATCTGGGATTCGGTAGACTCGGATGGTCCTTCCAACGCCTGAGAAGTTTCTAGTGTTAAGATACCTCTAGTGCTATTTTCGTATTATGAGATGTTTTTGTTTTTAAAGGCCCTCCTGTAGTGTTATGTTTCGTTAATTGTCGTCTTGGTGCTTATGATTTGCATGTATTGGGCATATGTTTTCATTTATTGTTCGAAGGATTCAACTTTTTGTGCGGTGCACCAAATAATGGCAGCCTTTTTGAGTGAAAATCAATCTAGGGTTTTATGTCCCGTCTGGCACATTAGAATTGGAGTTGGAGAAGTGGAAGTGAAAGAGGAATCTAAAATTAAGTTGTTTGGTACAATGCAACCCAGTTCCATGGAATTGGGTTGAGTGCGTTGAGTTTCATGGAAGTGATAATTTATTCCAAATATAACCTACGTTTTATCAATTCACAACTTTACCCTTCATAATTATAACCTATGTTCGTCCCTTATCCCTCATCTTCTAACCCATGCCTCTCCGTCCGACCAACTCCGACGGCCTCCCTCTCCCGTGAGAACGTCGGTAAAAAATTTCACCAACAAGCAGTATCCACCAACAGCTTTTTGTGTTCTAACCCATGCTTCTCCGGTTCTAGCGTTAGATATTCGATCTCCACTGAATCCCATCGTCAATGGAGGTGGATTGGAGGTCTCTGAAACCCATCGCCGACATCGTCTCTGGCACCGTTTATCTTCATTGTCGTCTACAGCACCCATTGTTGCACTGTCTTCGACATGGATGAGATCTTCATAATGGGGAGTTTGGAAGGCTATAGATCTTCATAGCCAACAAAATCTGGTTTTTTTGTCAGATCTGCTTGGTGTTTTAAAAAAGAGTATTTCAATATTTTAATAGTGGGTACTTTGACTTTGGTTCCTGTGTTTCCAGCAGCCATAAAAGATTAGGAAACGGTTCTCCGATGATGATTCATGGTTATGGTCGTGTGTTTGGCCATTTGGTTGCTCTAATTCTATGATTTTTTTTTTTTTTTAATTTAGGGGTGATCGGTGACTATGATTTTTGCCTAATTGATTTCTTTAGTCGTCGGTGCCGTTTCTTTGGTGTATGACAGTGTTCTCATGCGTTCCTTCAGGGAAGAAGGCTCTTTCTACATTTAGAGGTAAATTGGTCATTTCATATTTAAAATGAATATATTAATTAAAAATTATATCATACTTCCATCGCCATATCAAACACACTTTTTTCCCCATTTCCACTTCTTCCACTTCTACTTTCATTTTTATTTCTACTTCCACTTCCATTAAAAACTCTCCCACTGTACCAAACGGGACATTAATGTTCCTATTATTTGAAGTTGAATTTTCCAATAATGGTGGTAGCAGTTGTGAAAATATATTCCTATAATTGCTGATGTTGATAGAGATTTTAGTCTTTATTTCTTACAACCAGAAATAAAATTTTTAGCATGGAATGAAAAACCGGATCGGACCGGCCGGTCGGACCTGAAAACCGGTGAACCGGTCCCAAGTCCGGTCCGGTTCACTGCCAGTGGGGGGAGGAGGTCGACTCGGTCAAAACCGAGTCGACCCGGCCGGTTCTTGCATGACTTGGTAAAACCACTGAGTCAGGCGGTTTTACCGAGTCACGTGAATTGGTTTTTGGGACATTTAAAAAAAATTTGCAGAAACAGATTGAGACAAATTCAAAACAGAAATGAGAAAGAGAAACGCAAACTCCCTCCTTCCCCAACGCTGTGCCCTAGTTTAACGAAGAACGACAGGGCCAATTGGTTGAACCGCGAGCAACGACCGCGACGCCGGTGAGCAGTAAGGAGCAAGCGACAGTGACGATTATTGAGATTTCACTGTGAGCGCCGTGGTGAGGTTGAAATAGTGAATATTAAAGCCATCTTTGTAAAAGAAGCAGAACAGAGTCGGAAACAATGTTAAAGAATGGCATCCTATTCCCTTCCTCCTCATTTGCGCTGACGCGTGTCGCTCTAGCTTGAAGAAGATGAACTTTCTTTTCACAGGGAAGAAGGAGAATAGTTGTTAAGAAAGGAGGCTGTCTCTGTTTTGCAAGTTAAAACCCTAGAGTTTTCTTAGGTTAAAGCATTGAAAGAAAGTAATCATTTCAAAAGCACGTGACTCCACATTGAAAGAAGAGAAAGGCAATAATAACAAAAAAAATATAATATAAAATACAAAAAAATAATAAAAATAAAAAGAAAACGGAGGTTGTTGAACTCTTTTTTTATTAATTTGAGAAGACTCTAATTTTTTGCTATTATTATTTATGCTTCTGTATAAACTATTTCTATATTTAAAATCATGATATTACAATAACATTTTTAAATAATACAAAAGATTAATCCCTCCTAAAAAAACTCAAGTAAATCCCCCAAATTTAGCATTCATAATTCTCTAAATATATCAAACTAATACTAATAGATATCAAACTAATATAAGTATAAAAAAAAGAAGATAATAAAAAAAATTATTTAAAAGGATATAATAATTATAGAAAAGGATATAATAATTATCGAAAAGGAGATATCATTGTATAAGTATAGGCATCAGAACTAATACTAATAGATTTTAAGCATTTTTTTTCCTAAAGATCTTTATTTTTATCTATAGAAGTTTAAAAATATATTAATATATATTGCCACTAATAAATTATAATATTTTAATATGACCGGTCCGACCACCGGTTAGACTCCGGTTGACCCACTAACCCTTGAACCTGTACTACGACCAGTTCATTGCCCGGTTCGGTTTTTTGTTCCTTGATTTTTAGATTTTGAGTAATGCATTTAATTTAATAATATTGCGGGGTGATGAGGAACGGTTATTAAATAACGAGTTCAAAAGTAAGTTGAAGCTCATATTCAATTCAATAATTAAATAGTGTAACATCTATTATCTATTACTTAGTACATATTTGGGTTGACAGTAAATATTGTTTTTTTGATGTGATTTATGATGTACGGGATAAATATTTAAGAAAAATTTTATTTTGATTTACATGAATATATTTTTACAACATTAAACTAAACGGACTCTTTTATAATGAGGAACGTTGGGAAGGTTGACTGTGTGATGAGTGGACTGCAGTAGGAGGGTCACTTATTAGGCTAAAAAGGGGGGACATTGTAATAGGTAATCAGTTACATAACAAGTTGAATGTCCCTTGACATGACAGTGTTTCATTTGATAAATTAAACTATCTATTATTATTATTATTATTATTATTTGAGGCCCCTCTATTACGTAATTATAAATTTTTTTTATTCATTTTTAAATATAAAACTAATAAAAAATCTGGCTTATGTGAACTCAAATATTACATAGCAAATGTTCCGAGTGATATTTCGAAACTTTGAGATCCTAAAGTGTTGTTTTCCTGCTTAGTCCAAGGGGTTATCTCCTCAAGAAATTTTTAAATTTTTTTTTTTTTTTTTTTTTTTTTTTTTTTGCTGACAAGAAATTTTTAATTCAATGAAGTAAGCTCGAGGAATATGTTTCCTTGTCCTTGATACTAGACACAAATCGAAGAGTTGGGTATGTCATTTGTTCGGTCACCTGATTATGTTTTTGGATTAGAAATTTGCAATATTTTTTTGTGGGCTGTCATATCTAAATGTGAATTGCCCCGCCATTATTGCTATCAGAGCAAAGCGTAGGGGGACGCACACGTTAGTTGTTAGAGGGAGAAACACCACCAGAAATACAATGTGGTAAATGCTACAGTGCAAGTGCCACTGTAAACCAATCAATGCATAAGGGACTACAACTGCAAGCATTCACTCCTCCCGCGATGTGTGGGAAAAACATCAAGAATGCTTGCAGAAATAAAGGATGGATACTTTTGACGGAGGTGTAGAAAACTCGAAAGAAGATGATGATCTGATGGGGAGAAACATCAAGAAAATGCAAACAAGAGGTACATTGGAGGAGATGAAGGCTGTGGGAAGGATGGATCCAAATCAAGAGGATGTCGCAATGGAGATTCTGGGAGGAAAAGATGTACTAATGGTGTCATACCAGAAAACGCATACTGTATCGAATCAAGCCAGAAGTCAGATTTCTTACAAAGCCAAACTACTGGGTGAGGAGGAGAAGAAGATGGATAAGACCTTTGATGAGCAGATGCTGGAATGGCTCAATGAGGAGGAGGAGCTGGCCCCTGTATTAACAGAAGAACAGAGGCAAGCCATGAGCGCAATCCCTTCTCTCAATTTACCGCATGAAAAACTGAAAGATTTGTGTAGGCCATGGAAGGATGTTCTGATCTTGACAGTGTTGGGAAAGATGGCAAATTTACATATGATGAAGGACAAAATCAAGTGGCTCCTTCGATCAGAGAATTTCGAACTGATTGATCTCCCTAATAACTATTATGTTTTTAGGACCGCAGATAAGGCTCTATGCTCTAGGTTGTTATTTGATGGACCATGGCTGATACAGGGACATTATATGGAAGTCCAGAGATGGAGTCCTAATTTCAACCCCTACTGTAACAAAGTAAGGAAGGTAGCGGTTTGGATAAGAATTCCTACATTACCACTTCACATGTACTCTAAGGATTGCATGTATGAAATTGGTAACTTGATAGGCAGAACCCTCAAAGTAGATATGAATACACTGGCTCACCAGGGAGGAAACAAACAGGCGGTGGAGAGAGGTAAATATGCTAGAGTGAGTGTAGAAGTGGATCTTAATAAGAAGTTACGATCCAGATTTATGCTCAGGAATCACATATACCCAGTGGAATACGAGGGTCTTAGTGCTATATGCTTCAGTTGTGGGTTATATGGGCATACATCACAGACATGCAAACTGAAAATGATTACTGCGGATTCGGCGGTGAAACAGAACAGCCAGGAAGGAACTCCGATGACCATAGATGACAGAGAGAAAGGCCGGAAATTACCTTTGGTGTCCGTACCGGGAGTCAATGTTGAGGAAGAGTACAACACATGGATGCAAGTGAAGCCTAGGGTCAAGGCGCGCCCAAATCCTATTGAAACGGACAGGAAGATGTATACAAGAACGGCGCCATCGGTCCGTCATAGCGAAAAAGAAGCGGAAAGAGGAAAAGGCTCGAGGTTTAATGCACTGCAATAGTATAGGGAAGATGTCATATCAAGCGAGAAATTGGTTTCAAATAAGAAACTAAGTCAGGAACCACAGTGGCGGAGAAAGGAAAAGGGAAAACTAACCAAGGATGGCGATGATGTAAGTCTCAAGCAACGGCTAGAGAAACCGATCTCGAGCTTCGCGATGGGAGAGACAAGTGGATCTAAAATAGATCTGGAGGAGCGAGTTTTGGGGAAGAGCAAGACAGAGAAGACTGGTTTGATGAAGACGCAAATCAGGGATGACATTGCGGATCGGATAGAGATGAAGGGGCAAGAACCCGGTTTGGAGATCCATAGGGCTGAGACGGGTAGGCCATTGATGAAGGGATGTGGGCCTACCAAAAGATCAAAACTAAGCCCAACATCCATTATAACAAAAAATAAAAGAACTAATACATCTATGGGCCAAAAAAATCCAGCAGCAAGCTTAAAAAGGAATAAGGCTAGAAACCGTAGAGCCCATAAGGTGGTTTTTGGATCCTTGTCTCCTAATGGGCCGATGGAGTTGAGTCAAGTAACGGCTAGTATACAGCAGAAGGAAAATGATAATGGAATGGATCATTTTGAGGAAACTATTTCGAGACCCTTGGAGCATGTGGAAGACGATATGAATGAATTCAAGCTCGGTGAGGAGGTAGTGTGCGAAACTCCACAGATTCCTCAAACAGAGATTGGAACGAGGGGGTTTAACATATGCGCTGTGCCTCAAATGTATGCTAATATTAATGAAGTCGGCGAGGTTAAGGGTCCAGAAGCTAGTATAAATGAAGAGTTTCAACAAAAACTTGAAGACACGAAAGGTGAGGGAGGCTTGGTGATTGATGAGGCCATGGAACTCTCAGAGCCGGGACCGGTATTGCAGTAACCACCCTCCAGGTTCGTTTTCCTTTCCTTTATTATTATTTATGGATTATACAAATATATTAGGTTGGAACTGCAGGGGAGCGGGAGGGAAATATTTTCCTGGTAGAGTCAAGGACGTGATTCAGGGGAAGGATGTTAAAATCTTAATCCTCACTAAAACCCGTGTTAGTGGCAGCAGGGCGGATAGAATTATTAGAAGGTTGGGTTTTGATACTTGGCTTAGGCTTGAAGCTATGGGGTATGCGGGAGGAATATGGATTTTATGGAATAATGAGGGGATTAAACTGGAATATATTGCTTCCTCCACCCAAGCCATTCATGTTAGGGTGTGGGTGCAAAATGCGGATCATGATTTTATACTTTCATGTATTTATGCTGAACCTACCCGTATCCTTCATCAAGCTCTGTGGGATGAAATTATTGATTTGAGACACACTGTGAATGTTTCCTGGCTGGTAGTAGGCGATTTCAATGCTTACCTATATAGTGATGATAAAAGTGGGGGGGGCGGATCCTAACAATATTTCAATGAGACAATTTCGGGAATGCATATCTAGGGCTCAGTTATGTCAAACAGAAACAGTGGGAGATAGGTTCACTTGGGAACGTGGCATGCTTAAAGAAAAAATTGACTGGGCTTTTATAAACAATGAATGGAATCAATTATTTCCTTTCATGAAAACCTATCACTTGAGTAAATTTGGTTCTGATCATCGGCCAATCCTTGTTAAAACTACTCCTCCTCATAATCATAGCCGTCTGAAACCCCTTTTTCGGTGTCAGGCTGCTTGGTTTCTCGAAGAAGAGTTTGGGGATCCGGTGAAACATACCTGGAGTGGGGAAGGTTGGAATGAGAAGGTAAACAATTTTGCCACACAGGCCAGCAAGTGGAATACCAGAAAGGTGGGTAACTTGAATGGGAAGAAGAGAAACATTATTCAAAGGATTGAGGGTATTGAAAGATCTCGGGCTAGACAGGACAATCAACACTTAGTTCAGACTGAGAATGAATTATGGAAGGAGTATAATAAAGTCCTTGCTCAGGAAGAACTTATGTGGTTCCAGAAGTCGAGGTGTAGCTGGTTGAAATGGGGAGATAAGAACAGTAAGTTTTTTCATACTGCTGCAATGATTAGGAGAAGGAGGAATAGAATTGATGGTCTCAGGAACTTGGAAGGCGAATGGACGTTTAATCAGACTGCTTTAAAGTACATGGCGTTCAATTATTACAAGAACCTCTTCGGGATTGAGTTGACAAATTACTGCCCCATTAAAACTCATAATAGATTCCCTGTCCTTAACGTTGTCGAACGTGGAAAGATAAATGTAGACCTTTCTAAAGAAGAGATCAAAGGAGCGACTTTTGATCTTGGGGCCTTTAAGGCTCCCGGGCCGGATGGGATACATGCAGTACTTTATCAGGAATATTGAAGTATACTTGAGGTTCACATATATGAGTTGGTTACGGCTGTCTTCCAGGAACCTGATCGGGTCAGAGACATTAATAGCTCAAACATTGTTCTTATTCCGAAGGGGGGAAATCCAAAGACAATCAGGGACTTCAGGCCAATCTCCCTTTGTAATGTTAGTTATAAAATTATTATAAAGATTTTGAGTCGTCGTCTTCGCGATATTATGAGGATAGTGGTTGGTGAACATTAATGTAGTTTTATTGTGGGTAGTCATAGCTGTGATAATATTATTATTGCCCAAGAAGTGATTCACTCAATGAAGACTAAAGTTGGGAGAAACGGTTGGATGGCAGTGAAGGTGGATCTGGAAAAGGCTTATGATCGGCTGGAATGGCCTTTCATTTATGATACTCTTAGAAGTGTGGGTATTGAGGGGAAAATCTGTGACCTGATTATGGCATGTATCACAAGTCCTTCTTTCCAGGTTCTATGGAATGGGGAAGCCACTGATAAGTTTAGATCTTCTCGTGGAATTAGACAAGGGGATCCTTTATCTCCTTTCATATTCACCTTGTGCATGGAGAGACTTAATCATATAATACAGGACGCTATCGATGAGGACGAATGGAAACCGATTAAGCTGAATAGGAATGGACCTCATATATCTCACTTATTCTTTGCGGATGATCTCATCTTATTCGGGGAGGCCTCTGACAATCAAGTGGAGGTGATTCTTAAATGCTTGCAAAGTTTTTGTAACAGCTTGGGTCAGAAGATGAATAGAGATAAGACCAGAGTGTGTTTTTCCAGGAAGGTCCATTTCTCCAAGGCTCTTGATCTAAGCCGAAAGATGGGTGTTGGCCTAACCACGGATTTAGGTAAATACCTTGGCATCCCTCCTATTCATAAAAGAGTTTCAAAGCTTACCTTTGCACCCATCATTTAAAGAATGTTGAAAAAGATCTCGGGATGGAAAAGGGGTTGCTTAAGCTTTGCGAGGAGAACCACTCTCATTAAAGTTGTGCTATCAACTTTACCTTCATACCAAATGCAGACTATGTTGATTTCTAGAGGTATTTTGTGGGAGTTGGAGAGAAGTAGCAAGAAGTTCCTTTGGGATAAACATGAAGACCAGAAAAAACTACATCTCATCTCTTGGGATCAGATAACGGAAAATAAGAGAGATGGTGGATTGGGGATTCGAGACATGTGTAAGCATAATGAAGCCTACATCATGAAACTGTGCTGGCAACTAATGACGAGTACGGATAAGCTGTGGGTTTAGGTCATGAGAGGGAAATATAAATGGGATCGGTTACATGGGCCTGCGGCCAGAAGAAATGCCTCGTCTACCTGGAGGAGTATCTGTTCTGTTTGGGACAAATTTCAGAAAGGGGTGGGAGTCAAGGTTGGAGATGGGTATGCAACCTCCTTTTGGTTTGATAACTGGTCTGAAATAAATAGACCATTGATTGAACTGATTCCAGGACAGGAGGCCTTTGTTGATGGAGATGAAAATGTGTGCGACTACATTACTCCATGGGGTGAATGGGATATTGTCAAGATGAGGAATTGGTTTGATCATCACACTGTTGGCAGGATTATATGTACAAATACTTCTTGTGTGCAGAGAGGACAAGATAAGTATTTCTGGAAACCTTCTTCTGATGGTAATTTTTCTGTTAGTTCTGCGTATCACTTTATTTCTGCAGGTACTGCCAGGTTTAATGAGACATTGTGGAGGCTACTATGGAGATGGGAAGTCCCTGAGAAGATTAGATCTTTCATATGGCTTGCAGCACATGGAAGGGTGCATACAGCACACCTCAGAACAATGAGGGGATTATCTGAATCCGCAACTTGCCCTTTCCAATGCGTTCAGGAGGAAGACTTGATGCACCTATTGAGAGACTGCTCTAATGCTCGTGAAAGGTGGATTTCTATAGTTAAACCTGTCATGTGGAATAACTTTATTAACTTGCAGGGCTCGGAGTGGATAGAATGGAACCTTAAACATGAAGCTGGCAGGGACTTCACTAAAAAGATCAGATGGGCAACTCTGTTCGGCTATGTGTGCTGGGACATTTGGGTAGATAGATGCAGGAAGCTCTTTGGAGAGGAAGGCGACATTGAATATCAGAATGCCTACTCTAGTTTCTTTCGGGCGAGCTGGGACAAAGATTTAAGCGAGCATTGCAGTTTTTATACACAAGCTGCTAAAGGAAGCGAGGTCATACCAGGTGGAAGGCCGGGATTCTACATACTAGAGACAGATGGCTCAGTCCTCCAGTCGGGCCATAGCGGAAGTGCGGGAATCATTAGAGCAGAGGATGGAGGATGGGTATATGGCTACATGAGCAAGCTGACTCAAGTTCCGCCAGTGGTTGCAGAAATTATAGCGATCATCCAGGGGCTCTAAATATGCTGGAACAGAGATGTTAGAGCGCTTATTCTGTGTACGGATTGTATTGAAGCAGTAAATTTTCTTACTATGGGCTGTGATCATAAACACCCGTTTAAAGAGGTTATTGAAGAGGCTAGATTTTGGCTGACTAGAGAGTGGAATGTCCTTCTTAGGCATGTTCCTAGAGAGCACAATGCTCAAGCTGACTGTTTGGCTAAGTTATCGCATAGTGGTGCAGAGATTTTTGTCATCTTTGATCAACCACCACCTCCGCTTGTGGTAGGTGGTGGTGGATGAGAGTAATTGGGTTGTGTCTGTTTTTCAGACGTTTTTCTGTATTAATCTTCATCTAGATTAATGATATCCAGTTTTAAGTAAAAAAAAATGCTATTTTTTGAATCAATGTAATCAACAAATATAAGAAAAACATTATCTAAGTGAGAAGTATTTACTAAAATACTCTCTCTGGTCCTATTTATAAACAACTTTCTTCTTGATTGCGTAAAATGAAATGATAGTTAAAAGTAATTAGTGTGTCAAAAGTACCATGTTTTTTTTTCATATATGCCCATATTTATGAAAAGATTAAAGGAGAAAGAATAGATAAAAAAAAAAGAGAGATTATGAGTATTTAATTAGGGTAAAATAGGAAAAAAAAAGCGTACATTTTCAGACAAAAAGTGAAAGTTGCTTATAAAAAGGACTAACACTATGAGAGAAAAAGTTGCTTACAAATAGGACCAGAGGGAATACTATTTTTCAAACCAACATAATCTACAAACATAAGAAAAGCATTCTCTACAATAAACTGCATAAAAATATTACTCCCTCCGGTCCTAAATATAGGACATAATTTATAGTGCAAATTGCACTACAAACTATGTCCTATATTTAGGACCGGAGGTAGTACTATGTATCAATATGCTCAAGGAATTGAGAAACCAACAACTAAACCAAACCATCTGAATAAACTCCTGAAAATTCTGAACAAAAAAACATGTTAGATTTCCTATTTGATTAATACAGTTCCAATAATGACATCATTAATAATTTTATAATTATACTACCATCTTAATGAAATATTTGGCTTTGTTAACCAACAATTGAATCACATTGTGATGTCTTAGCTCTATAAGTTGAAGACAAAACAGGCCCAGCTCTTTTGAACTACTGAAAAAGAGCATCAACCATATAAAAATGTAGAACTAATCCCTCAAACTTATGGACTGGATAATAGAAGTCTTACATGCAGTTCTCATTAAAAGCCAATAATCACCACGCTACCAACATAAAAACCAATAAAATTAAGCTTAAACATGTAGCACAGTGGCTATTGGCAAAGCAGACGAATCTTCTGTGTTCAAAGGCAATATGGATTAGATGGGGGAATGAATGCAAACACAGCCAAAATGGATTGCATTGGGCAGAGAGTTTATGCAAATTCCAAAACTGCCTAGTCAGTTGAATTGAGCCACAAAACTTTGCAAGGCACCTGGAAAAAAGATCATCAGACAAAAGGTTGTGGGTTTCGGACTGGACTTTAGAAGTTTTACATAACAGCAAAATAAGAAATCCAATATAAAATATTATCCAATCTGAACTTTCTCGCTTCTTTCTTTCATGCCCAGGACAGTGGAAGAATCTCATTAACATTAAAATGAAATTGGCATAGAGAAATAAAAAAAATTAGGGGTGGGGAAAGAGAAAGGAAAGGACTGATATAATATAAAATGTTAATTTAAACAATTAGTTAGGATTTCAGGATTTGTGGCTATTGGTTACCCAATATTGTTGATATGTAACTAATAGATATTCATATTAAGGAGAATGACAGAAAAATGATCCAAAGATTTGGAAATAACAGATGGTTTTTTTAATCAAAAGATGATTAGGAAATGTTAAAACGTGATAAGGAATTTCCAACTTCTGGATTTGTGAAATCACCTATCTGTCATTTTCAAATCTTTAGAGCATTTGTCTGTCATTCTCCCTTCATATTATGATAGATATTCTACCTTGTATATATATTCAAGGGAAAATCCCATTTAAATACCATTTGAAATGTCAAAACCCACAAAAGTTCATTAAAACTTATAAAAGACAGATAAGGGATGTGGTAGGAATAAGGGATATTGATGTTTTGTACAAAAGACCCAAATGCCCCTTTTTAAATTGGTTTCACATATGAGGTGGTTGGTGTGGAAAGAGGCAAAAACAAAAACAAAGTGGAACGGTGGTGTCTGCTGATCAACGTTGAAGGCGAAGAACGAGGAGTCGATCAACGTTGAATCAGACAAGTGTAAGTAAGTTTCTGAGAAACATAATCTTTTTTAGATGAATCGAACAATAACCATTTTATCCTCATTGTTCATGTTGGTGGGTATTGGGTGTGGTTCGGTGGCTTTGATGGTGCATGAACAATAAATAGCTGGGGATTTATGTAGGGTGTGGGAGCTAACTTATTTGGGATTGTCAATGAGGGCTAAGAACAATGACGATGGTGCTACGATTGTAGGTTATTTATGGCAGTTTTGGTTGTGTGTAAGTGAGTTTATAGGTTGAGCGGGATTAAAGGTTCGGACCTTACATAATTATGGCGGCATCGATGATATGGTGTGGGTTATTTATGTCTTAGGTCTTGTTAGTTGTGAGAGGGAGCATAATGAAGAGGTTATTTATTTGAAATAGGTAGCATTGAATTAATGTGGATGACTAACCGTTGTGTAGGTGTAAGTGAAATGAATAATCTTTAATGAACATGTCATAATCATATCTGTACATGCATGGTAATTGCTGTCATTACCACATCTGGTTTGTTGTCAATACTATTACAAAATTTGTCATTACCATTACTAAATTTGTCATTAGCGTTAACAATAATAGTGAGGCAATAACTCATTTTGTCGAGCTATAACTCGCATAACTTAACTGATGACAAGGCAAAACTCTTAGTCAATCATTTGACACATGTTATAAATTAGTGATTCTTGTAAAATCCATTACAGAATTTGTCAACACCTTTACTATTTTTGTGAATCCTAAAACGGATTCTATTAAGATATTGATGAAGTAGTCAATGGTCCAAGTAGGTGTGTTGTGGGGAATTTTTGTAGTGATGAATTTTCATTAGTATAGGATAGGGGTGGAAATAGGTTAGGTTAGGCTAGGCTTTGTCTAAATAGGCCTGGGCCTATAACAGAGATTTAAAGCCTGGGCCTGGGCTTGAGCCTGCATGTAGGCTTTTTTTTAGACCTAAGTCTGGGCCTTCAAAAGGCCTGACAAGGCCTGAAGCCTGTTTAAAGGCCTACTTAAAATGTAGGACTTTAAATAACCTTTAAATAAAACCTACGCCTCCAAATTCATATATACCCCTTCATGCTTATATACAATCCTACATTATATCTTAAAAGCCTAACATATATTCTTATCATAATATTAAGGTTTAGTAAGGAAAAGAAAATAATGTCTAATGACAACACTTGTCTGAGCAAATAGGAATAAGAAAAATTAATCGCCTGTTGACTAATGAGATATACTTTTTAAATTTGACTAAGCATAACAAATAACATGTAAAACTAGATTTTTACCTCTTTAATTCTTCCCACAAAAATTGAGACAAACTCCTCTTATTAAGATATTGATATTTCATTTGACACTAAAATAAACTCAGCAATTATTATGCTTTAGTAGAGGGAACAAATTAGGGGAGAGAAAGTGAGTTAATGTTGTCATCTTAAGCGATCGAAGAAAGGAGAGATGGGGGTGAATAATTTATGCGAAAGCATGGATTGAGTATAATGACAATGAAATATGAAACTTAGAATTCAGATTAAGTTGGTAAATTTATAAATAATTTATAAAATTATTTAGATGATATTATATATACTTATATAATAGTATATTTTTTTTAAAAAAAGAAAAGTTAAATAGGCCAGGCCTGTAGGCTTATAGGCTGGGCCTTATAAAAATAGGCTTAGTAATAAGCCTGAGCTTGAGCCTAGCCTATTTACTAAATAGGTCGAGCTAGACTTTATGTAGGTTAGGCCGTAGGCCCCTGTTAGGGGCTTGGCCTATTTCCATCCCTAGTATAGGACTAGCAATGTCATGAAATCTGAATTTTTTCTTGCAGGTTACCATTGCAGCTCATGCCATCAAGTAGGCCACTCAAGAAGAACGTGCAAGAATCCAAACCCAACTTAAGCCTGGGTGTAGAGACTTGAGAGTAACTATTTTGCAAGTCATGTTTTAGTTTATGTACAATGACTTGTATATTGTAGTTGATGTCATGAAGATTCTGATGTTTTGTGAATTCCATTACTGCACTTATCATTCCCATTACTACTGTTGTTAATGGTGACAATTCATTGTAATTAAAGTATACATGAAGGAACACCTTCTTTTGGGTTTATAACTTATATGCATTGGACGTACGTGGAATGAGTAATGTCAAGTTGCCATTTGATACATTATGTAAAAGTTGTTGTCATGAAGATTCTGGTGTTTTGTCAATTCTATTATCACTCTCGTGAAAACCATTAAAAACTTTGTCATTCCTATTAGTGAACTTGTTAGCATCCAGCCCTTTTGGGCCAACACTCTTACACGTTTGGTGAGAATAAGCTGTCATTCCCATTATGAATCTTGTCAAAACCATTAAAAAAAATTTTCATTCTCATTAGTGAACTTGTTAGCGTCCAGCCCTCTTGGGCCAACACTCTCACACGTTTGGTGAGAATAAGTTGTCATTCCCATTATGAATCTCATCAAAATCATTAAAAACTTTGACATTCCCATTAATGATCTTGTCAGTGACCAGCCCTTTTAGGCCAACACTTTCGCTCATAAAATTTCTTAATTAACTTGCTTCCTGTACAGAAAAAGTACACAATAGGATACAGTTGGAATAAAGTGACTAAAGCTCTAGTCAATATACATACACTAACAATACATCACAAAAGCCCACAACTATGAATCATTATACATGATTGGTGACCAAAATTATCCTACCTATGTCACCCCACAATGCTAGGCTTGATTACTAAGTTAAACAAATGTTGTCAATCTATTTACAACAGGGGTGCATTCCAAAAAAACTAATTGATACTAGAAGATAAAAAATTTACAATTAAAACATAATTATGTCTTCTACTTCTCTGGCTTTTCCTTGCTTTGCCATATGATATTGTTTCCTCTCCTCCTCACTCAAATTCCTCCATGCCCTTGTTGACACCCCTAAGCTTCTCAATACAATTTACCCACTTCTTCCCCTTTTCAAACTCCCTTCGAAACAACATGTAACCATTCTTCACATCTTTTTTTTTCCATATTAACTTTTCTTATTGTCATGAAGTTGTGTTGTGATGATGGAAAAAATATCTGCAATTGTTTACTGAGATGCTTATTATTTTAGATCCCAAAGACAAGAATCAAACAACATAGACTGAGGAAAAATAGCTCATTTACAAAGTTCTAATATATGGCAATATTTGCAGCATATGAAGATACATAAAAAATGCAAGATGATGAATTTTAAGCAGAAGTCACACTAGAGACTGAAATTGCAAAAGATTTGTTTTCATAAAATGACTCAAAATTGCAAAATTCCCTGCAAACTGCGAACATATGTGTTGTGCATAAGTTTAGAAGTGCAGAAGTAATTCACAGAGGAAAGTATTACTTAGAATATATAGTTTTAGTACATTAGATGTACTAATATTTATACCTTAGCAATAAAAATAGTTCAACTGCAGAATTGCCTACAGATTTCATGACATTGTTACTCCCATACCAATGAAAATTCATCACTCAAAAATTCCTCATAACACACCTACTTGGACCATTGACTACTTCATCAATATGTTTGATAATACCAATTTCACAATTAACAATAAAGTTAAGCCTTTACTAAGTATTTAACCTCCAACTCCATACCCATGTCATAGCAGCATACATTTCTCAAGAAATTGACTAACTTACTGCTGCTCTTAATAGAATCCGTCTTGGTATTCACAAAAGTAGTAAAAATGTTGACAAAGTCTGTAATGAATTTTATAAGAATCACTAACTTATAACAACATGTGCCAAACGATTGACCAAGAGTTTTGCCTTGTCATCAATTAAGTTATGTGAGTTATTGCTTGACAAAATGAGTTATTGCCTTCACTATTATTGTTAACGCTAATGACAAATTTAGTAATGGTAATGACAAATCCTGTAATGGCATTGACAATAAACTAGATGTGGTAATGACAGCAACTACCATGCATGTATAGATATGCTTATGACATGTTCATTAAAGATTATTCATTCCGCTTACACCTACTCAACGAACAGTCATCCACATCAACTCAATGCTACCTATTTCAAATCAATAACCTCTTCATTATGCTCCCTCTCACAACTAAAAGACCTAAGACATAAATAACCCACACTATACCATGGATGCTGCCGTAGTTACGTAAAGTCCGAACATTTAATCTAGCTCAACCTATAAACCCACTTACCCATAACCAAAACCGCCATAAATAACCTATAATCGCAGCACCATCGCCATTGTTCTTAGCCCTCATTGACAACCCCAAATAAGTTAGCTCCTATACCCCACGTATGTAATATCCCAATTTTTGATTAAGGGCAAATCATGATTATTGTGGATAATTATGAATTTAATTTGAATTATTATGTGTTTTATGGCAATATTAATTAATATGTCATAATTAGTGAAAAAATTGGAAGAATGGAATTATGGGCCATAAATTAGTAATTAATGGAGAAATTAATTACTAACTATGGGAGAAATGAGAAATGTAATCAAAATGGCTAATGGAGGGATTAAGGTGATTAATTGGTAACTTATTTGGTGATAACCAATAAAGAAATGACATGTGTCAAGCTTGCTTGTGGAGAGGAGATAAGGAAAAGTCAAATGCACATTTTAAAATGTTTTTCTCTCTCCCTCTCCCTTCTATTTTCGCTGACACAAGAGAGGCATGGGGGAGTAGAGTATCATCATTCTTCATCTTCTCTATCACTCAACCTCTCTCATTTTCTCTCTCTCGTTCTCTCTCCTTGGTTCATCACCATTGTTGCTGAAAATAGAGGAAGGAAAGCTTGAGAAAAGGTAAGGAAAATGACCTCTATTGCTCAAACTCATTGTTTAAAGTTATTCCTTGAGTTAAGAGCTACATTTCTATGGTTATAGTTTGCCATTTGGTGTTGGTTTGAGATTTCAAGAAATTATGGAGGTTGGAGAATCAAGAAGCTACTTTGAGAAAGTTGTTAAGGTGAGTTTAAGAGACCTTTCTATATAAGTTTTGTGCCAAATGTTTTAGCTTGAAAATTCTGGAAATTTGGCTTGAAATTTCAAAAATTAGGGTCTTGTGGTGTTTGAATTGTTGTTGTCATGGAATTAGTGCCTTGTTAAGTGTTTTGAATGAATGGAATTGAATTGAAGCTTAAAGGTGAAGTTTGGGAACTTTGTGTTGGTTTTGTGCATTGGGAAAAACTAGGGCATGTAATTGGGTTGTGATTTAGGTCATTTTGAAGTTACCATTGTGTTCCTTGTGAAAATTTATGTGGGAATAGGCTTGATTGTTAATTTTGGAGCCATTGGACACTTTGGTAGAAAATTGGAAAATCTGTCTTGTGTGAACTCTGTCTGGGCAGTCAGTTTTCACGAGCGTTTTGAATTACCAAATAGTGTTGGAAAACTATAAAACTTTCCAATATTAAATTTCACATCCCAAGCTTCAAAATGGATATATATTTTGTGTCATTTCGTTTAGTATTCTGGGAGATATGATTGTCCAAAGTTTGGGATGGAAACATAACTCTGTTTTGAAGTAGTGTTGAGTTTTTGGTGATTCTGTATTTTTGTGATGATTTTAAGTAATGGGACATATTTTTCCTAGAAATAGGACTTAAATACCTTTCATTTAGCTTTGGAATCACCTTGTTTTGATTTTTCTAGAATTAGTTATGAATTTTGGAAGTTCAGCTAAGAATCATGGAATTTCTTGGCCGCGGCCCAAACCTTTCTAACCTGATTTTGGCCGCGGCCCATGGGTGGCTGGCCACGGCCAGTGACCTTCTGACCATATTTTGGCCACGGTCCAAGGAAGGGCTAGCCGCGGCCAACCCCTGTGTTCCAGCACTTTGAGTTTTCGAAAGGAGATCTCTAACCTATTGTTTCCCAACCTTTTAGGGCTTTTATTAGAGGCATTTGTGGCCTCTTAAGGGTCAATTATGATAACCAAATTTAAGTGTTTCAAGTTAATTAAGTCTTTGAATAGAATATAATTCTTCGTCCCTAATCATGATTCTAGGATATGACATTTGCCCTAGGCAGGAGAGACCGGTGCCGGAGTACGCCTGGAAGGATCAAGGTGGTGACTCTTCTCTCATATTGTGTATGATGTTTTGGTATGCATAACTTATCATTGAACTTTGTGAACTGTGTGTCATGGTCCATTACGGCATGAGCACTTCAGTGTGAGTCGTATAGGGATTGACGCTGGTCATCTCTAGGTCGGCCGTTGAACTGCCGTCATAATCGACATGGATCTTTGTGTATCCGACTTGTGGGGCGGTGTTTGTGAATCTAGCCCTGGGCTGTGTGTTGATCTTGCATGTATGGCCTGTGTTATGAAATGCTTTATATGAATCTCAGCTGTGGTGAAATATATTGTGTGGATTGTTGTGATGCAATGCAGCGTGAGCAATCATAAGGGATGACATGTGTCATACTAACCATTGTCGTTGTAACTGCTGTTGTAGTTGCTTTGTGTGGATAATGATTTGATTTCATGCCTTATTGTTGTACATACTATGATTGATTTGACACTACAGGGATTCCTTAGAATCTCACTCTCCCAAAAACCATGTTTTAGACAAGGCAGAAGGATCAAAGGGAAAGCAGGCGACCAAGAGTGGATAGAGCTCTGATTTAGAAGTATATTTTGGGTTATTGGTTATCATGTCATTTGGATGTTTTTGGGAAACAATTGTATATAATGGGATTGATGGTATAGTTTTGTGTAATCCTTAAGTTAAGGATGAGCAATTGTGGGCTTTGTGTCTTTGTAAAACCCTTATTAATGAATGGAACCCGAGTGTGTCGGGAATTTGCTTTATACTCTGATATTTGTGAATAAAATCAACCTGTACAGGCCATTTAGTATTGAAACGTGAATATGAGACCGTCATGAACATGTTTTGTAAAAGTTTTTGTAAGCCATGATTTTGGGAAGTTTGATTTTGTTTAAGTCCCAAAATCATCTAAGGTCTCTAATTCTACATCAATTACGCGTTTATGAACTAAATCTCGGCCTTAATCGTGAAGGGGGTTACAACGTAAATCTCCAACTATTTATTGTTCATGCACCATTAAAGCCACCAAACCACACCCAATACCCACCAACATGAACAATAAGGATAAGATGGTTATTGTCTGATTCATCTAAAAAAGATTATGTTTCTCATAAACTTACTTACACTTGTTCGATTCAACGTTGATCGACGCCTCATTCTTCACCTTCAACGTTGATCAGCAGACACCACCGTTCCACTTCATTTTTTTGCCTCTTTCCACACCAGCCACCTCATATGTGAAACCAATTTAAAAAGGGGCATTTGGGTCTTTTGTACAAAACATCAATATCCCTGATTCCTACCATATCCATTCTCTGTCTTTTGTAAGTTTTATTGGACTTTTGTGGGTTTTGACATTTCAAATGGTATTTAAATAGGATTTTTTCTACATTCAACTGCCGCAATGAATAATATAAGCCCCTCCATTATTCACTTTTCTGATTTCTATACACCACAAGGACGGTTTAGTGTTGCACCCCTGGAAGGGGGCCAAGAAAAATTATAGACTTTTAAGATGAAAGTTGGAGCTGACGGACGAAGTCACATGTGAGTTACACTATTCAAATGAATAGTAAAATGTGAGAGGAATCATACAGAAGAAAAGTTTGGCTCAGCTGATCAGTCATTGAGATTTATTATTACATATTGCTAATTTATCTCTTTATCCTTTAAGGTGTGTTTGGTTTGAGGGGAAGGTAGGGGAGGAGGGGAGAGGTAAATTACTTTTTTGGGTTGAAGTTATTTAAATTTTAGGCGGGAATCCAAAATTTAAAAAAATGAGAGGGTAAATTGTAGGTTTCTTTTGTCCAAAATTGTAATTTACCTACCCTTCCCTCCCCTCAAACCAAACACACCCTTAAAAAATTCAACTATATCTCAATATTAAAGAGTAGAAATAGTTTGACTTTCATTAGTCCCTTATTCATCTAAGTTCTCGACAATATATGCCCATCCAACTCTTGACTTTCTTCTTTATCCTCTTCTTTCTTCCTGCGATTTTCTTCCTCCTCTTCAAAGCTCCTTCCCATTCAAACAATAACAAGAAGAAGAAGGAGGTACTCATAAAACAATACCCTCTAATTGGTTCCTATTTAGACATTATTGCCAACTACGATCGTCGGATCCATTGGTTCTCCGATGTCATCCAGATATCCCTCGCCAATACCAACGTCTTCCACCGCTTCATGGGGCAGCGAATTGTCTTAACCGGCAATCCCGCCATCGTCCAACACATCCTCAAGACCTATTTCCCAGTATAAAAAAAGGCCAGGCCTTCCGCGAAACCCTCACTAACCTTCTCGACAACAAAATCTTCAACACCAACGGTAACACCTGGAAATTCCAAAGGCAAGTAGCAAGTAATGTGTTCAACACCAGGTGCCTGCGTAAATTCATCGAACAGGTTGTGGACACCGAGCTCAACGACCGCCTCATTCCGATTCTGGCCATGGCGGTGGCCCAAAACCAAATCCTTGATTTACAAGACATCCTCCAACGATTCACGTTCAACAACATTTGCAAAATCGCTTTCGAGTTCGATCCAGAGTACTTGCCACCATCACTAGGAGAGAGCAAATTCGTTGTAGCTTTCGAGGATGCTACGGAGATCAACAGCATAAGGGCTTCTTACATCCATCCCTTAATCTGGCAAATAAAGAAGCTTCTTGACATCGGATCTGAAAAGAGATTACGATTCGCAATCTCTGAAATTCACGAATTCTCCAAGAACATAATCTCTCACACACATACAACTGTTGTGTGTGCATTGTGGAAGAAAAAATTTTGTTTGGAGCATGATATTTTATTGCTGTGTTGAGTGCCCCTGAGTCATGCTGAGGATTAATTTAATGTTGACAACACCTTACAAAAGGATTCATTTGTCAGTTCATATCATTTCCATGAGTCTTGGCCATGTTGTATAATGTTATCCCCTTTGGTGCAGGCTATTATTACTGAAGTCAATCATGCAATTGGGGCCACAAGAGTTGTGAGTCAGGAGTGCAAGGCTTTAGTTTCACAATATGGAAAAACACAAGCTTTATGTACTTTAGTTAAGATTTTATGCCACCTTAAATACTTTAGTTTGCCTTGTGATGGCATTTGATGCCACCTTTCATATTTTGGTTTGCCATATGATAGCATTTGGTGGCCTTTAATGCCATGCTGCATATTTTTTGGGATGCCATGTGATTGGCACTTGCTGTCTTACATTAGTAAGCTCATAATATGTTGAACTCCTTATTTTGGTAAATGACATGGTGTTTGGTTTTGTTGTCTTGCATATGATTATATTCTAATTGTGTGTGCGTGTATTATAGACTAATTTTGGGTCTACATTGTAATGCAACAAGTTAATTGAACAAAGAAACATTAGTTGGCTCCATTATTAAAAATAAACGCATGAAATTTTATGTGTTCGCACAATTATAAAAAAGGGGGTATGCATGTATATATGATGAGTATCACATTATCATTATAAAATAGACTTCTTTGGATATAGATGAGTATCATTATATGATGAGTGCGTATAAAATTATAATCAATGAATATATATTTATTGTCTTCCATCATTTTTTTAAAAATATACATTTACATATATATATATATATATAATTATAAAATATAATTTTAAATACATATATGTGTATATATATTTGTATTAAATGTTATTTATAATTTAGGAACATTGGTTAAATGTAATTTTAGAAAATTGTAAAACTTTTAGACATTAACTAATTCTCTTACTAAAATAGTTAATGAGGACTTATATTATAAAAAGGAGTTAAGAGAGTAATTATAAATCTTACCATGTCATTTATGTATTTACAGGATATTGTGAATTCAAGAAAAGTTGATCTCAGTGAATCAGAAGACTTGATTGAGGTCCCAAATTTTTCCAAAGCGATACATCTTGTAAAAGTTGATCTCAGACATTGTTCAAAATTGCATAGCGCTAACCCATCTATTTTATCTCTCCATAGTCTTCATCGTTTATTGCTAAATTATTGCAAAGCACTTACCAACCTTACAAGCAATATCCATCTCAAATCACTTAGTGAACTCAAATTGACAGGTTGCTCAAGACTGTACAAATTTTCAGTGACCTCAGAAAATTGTGGGTTTCATTTGAACCTTTCAGCCACAACCATCGGTGATGAGTTGTGCTCATCAAGTGGACGTCTCAGCAAATTAATTTATTAGAGCTAGACAGGTGCAAACGTGTGACAACTCTCAAAAATTGGTTGACCTGCGTTACCTTACACGTCTTGAAGCTAATGGTTGTAATAAGCTGGCATTAAATCTATGTTTCATGTTTGATGAGATGCGTGCTTTGCAATATCTAGGGCTGAAGGATTGTAGCGAATTATTTCAAGTGCCTGATAACATCAGCTTGTTGCATATATTTTGTCTTTTATAAATTGAATTAAATGTAGTTATATATAAAGTTTGCAAAAGAAAACAAAAAAATCATCAATATATATATAAAATAACTCTTCCCCTAAACCGATATCTCATATGGCTTATCATCGGCTCCCCTCACAAAACACTGTTCATGAGCTGATCTCTCAATTTTTTATTTTTAAATTCATGTCTCAGGCTTCAAGTGAGCCATAGCTTGCAAGTGTTGTCTAATAAGGAGTGCATCAGGCTTCGCGCCTAGTTGCTTTCAGAGAGTCACATGTTGGACTAAAGCCTCAGTCTCTAAGATTGGCCCCCTCGAGGAATTTGTGTTTTTCTCTCACCATTTAATCATTCCTCCTACAAACATGTAGACATTGTTTGAAAATGTCTATTTTTCAAGTTAATAGTTATTATTGAAGTTTGTTTCAAAAATCAAATCTAAGAATGCCTTGTGTCTTTCGCTCACCACTTGATCATTTCTCTAGCAAACATATAGACATTGTCTTTGCTCGTAGACAAGTAAATGTTGCATTGTCCATAGTTAAAAAGTATGAAAGGTTTGAACATAGTTGTCGGTGATAATGGAAGTGACAGCAAGAGGACAATTAAAAATGCTGTGTACAAAGAAATATTCAGAAATGTTAATTGAGAAAAAGACAGAAAAAGAATTTTAAAATTGCAAAAATTAAAATCAGGTATTTCTTAAAATATGAGTTATGAATTACTTATCAAGTTTCATAATTTCCTTATCAACTTTAATAAAAAATCTGATTTGGAACTTTACAATTTCAATTTTCTCTCTCGTTTTTTTCACATGTTAATTAGTGATGGTAGTGATATCACTACAAAAAAAACGTGATTTAGTAGCGGTTAAAAATGAGTATTCGTAGCGGTTCTAACCGCTACAAACTAGGTTAGTAGCGGTTACGAAAACCGCTACTAAATCGTACGTTGCAAGCGGTTTTGTAGCGGTTCTACAAAACCGCTACTCAATCAAAACTAACCGCTACAACCTTTGTAGCGGTTCATAGTAACCGCTACAACACCAAGAGATATTTGTAGCGGTTATATAACCGCTACAAATATAAAAAATTTTATTAAAAAAGAATTTTTTTTTGTAGCGGTTAATAACTGCTACAAATATATAAAAATGAAAATTTGTTAAAAATGACATTTTTTATTTGTAGCGGTTAAGAAACCGCTACTAAATTTGAATTTCATGAAATTAGTAGCGGTTTTTAAAACCGCTACTAATTTCATGAAATTCAAATTTAGCGCCAAAAAAATTTAAATTTAGCTTTGAAAAGGCGCGTTATTTAGTAGCGGTTTAATAACCGCTACAAATATTTAAAAATTTTTTTAAAAATATACGTTGATTTTTTTCTTTTTTTTTAAATATTATATTAAATAGTTTAATTTGTTATTATTTTATCTATTTCAATTAGTTTATTATTTAATAGTTTAACTTATTAATAAATTAAAAAGAAAAAATGTAATTGAATATGATTAGTATAAAATTTATATTAATAATATTATTAAGGATAGTTAGGTAATAAGGAATTATTATGTTTTATAATACAATGTAATTGTATATGAAAAATAGATGAAAATGAGATAGAGTTATGATATATCTAAAAAAAAATGGTTAGAATAAATTTTATAGAAAGAAAAGAAATATTCTAAAAGATATTGAAAATCTTGTTACCATATTTGATCGTATTATTCAGCTCCTCTACTCATACGAAAGAAGTTGTAAATGAGAGGAAATGAAAGAAGGGTAAGGTGAAAAGAAATTGGGGAGTGTTTGAAATGAGTTGTGATAAGGGTATTTATAGGGATTCACGTATAATTTGTAGCGGTTAATGTAGCGGTTAATGTAGCGGTTACTAATTAGTAGCGGTTATTTATATTTTTGTAGCGGTTTAATTATTTGTAGCGGTTAATGTAGCGGTTATTTATATTTTTGTAGCGGTTTAATAACCGCTACAAATATTATATTAATTTTTTTTTTAAAATTTTTTTTTTTGCATTTTTTGTGAAAAAAAATTTTTTGCACTTGAATTCTACAAATATTATTTTAATTTTTTTTAAAATATTTTTTTACATTTTATTTTAACACAAATTTTTTGCATTTTTTGTAAAGACAAATTTTTTACACTTGAATTTGATCACTCATCGTCGCCATCCCTACAAAAATTTTGTAGAAAAATTATTGTTATTGATGTATTATTAAATTTAAAAAATTTAATTGAAATGACGTGGACTTAAAAAAACTCACCGCAGTAGAGGTAAATTGTCATCGCCTTCAGGGAAGTAGTTTTCAAAATCAGCTGGCTGAAATGGCTCACTCTCGTAGGCGATGTTATCGCCTTCACCCATGTCGTAAAGGTCTCTTGGCTTTAAATGAACGACCATGTGCCAATCCCTATGCCGCTCGTCCTCGACATAATAAACCTGATGTGCCTCTGAAGCTAGAATATACGGCTCATCATCTTGAGAAATACTAGTATGAATCGTGCGTGAGAAATTGACTGATGTGATTCCTAGGTCGTCAGTTGTCAGTCCCCGAGAAGTAGTGGTATTTGCCCACAAACACTTGAACAGCGTCACGGTGAAACGGCCTTGATAATTAAGCTCGACCACATCAAGAAGCTTGCCATAGTAAGGGACGCCTCCGAACTGCATGTTGGCGTCACTGCTGCTCGCATAACTCCTTGTCCCAAATGTGCCATAAACACCCGAATTCTGTGTTTGCAATCCTTGATCCCGTGAAACCGTGCAAAACTTAAAACCATTGACATTGTATGCTGTAAACCGTTTTGCATGATCAAGAGGGCCGATTGCGAGAGCTCTGAAATCTGGTGAGTGTGGGTTGTGGTCATTTAGTATTCTGCGCGCAAACCAGCCCGGGAATTCTCTGTGGACCCTCCTATCAACTTCCGAGGATGTCTGTGTACGGATCCTGAGCTGACGCTTGACATGACTTCTAAATTCCCTGCAATTAATAATGGAAAGGCGTTAGTGAAATGAAAGTGAGAAATGTTACGAAAGATATAGATCGATTAACATACATGTGAGTGTACAATTCTTACCGTATGAAAGGCTCAACTTGAGTGCAATTAATCAAGACATGTCTATGTGCTTGGAACTTCTCAGTTGCCGTTAGTTTGAAGTTCTCAGTTGCTCCAACTGGTTTACCAACACGAGGGATAAATTCTCCTGATGTCGGCGCAGGTTCAGGACAATCGTCAACACGAGGGGGGCGGTTGAAAGCCGTCTCAAGATCATCAAAGTACCTTGAGCAAAAATAAAGCACCTCATCCCCTATATAGCCTTCAGCTATAGAACCTTCTGGCCACGCCTTATTCCTCACGTAAGATTTTAATTTCCCAAGGAACCTACGAAGTACATAAGAGAAAATTGATATAAAATGATGAAAAGGACAACTAGGAAACATTAAATACGGACAATAAATGAAAGCACATATTTAAAATGAGTACCTCTCAATCGGATACATCCAACGATATTGTACTGGTCTAGCGAGCTTTGTTTCATGAACGAGATGGACTGTGAGGTGAACCATCACAGTAAAAAAGGACGGAGGAAAGATCATCTCCAAGTGACAAAGCGTAAGAATGATTTTCGACTGCAGCTGATCGAGCTCCTCAACGATCAAAACCTTAGAACACAACTTCCGAAAGAAAGAACAAAGTTCCACCAAAACGATGGAAACATCGGGAGGAAGTGTATTCTTTATAGCCAGAGGGAGTAACTGCTGCATAAGAATATGTGAGTCGTGACTCTTCAGGCCAGCAACCTTCCGAGCCTGCAAGTCGACACATCGAGAAATGTTGCTTGAATACCCATCAGGAACTTTTATTTTCTTCAACGTCGCGAGGAAGACATCCTTGTTCGATTTTGTGAGGGTAAACTTTGCCGGTGTAAATCTGTCATGCTCATCTGGCCAAGCTTCTTCACGAACTCCCATGTCGCGTAAATCTTTCCTAGCTTGAAGGTGATCTTTTGTCTTTCCGGGTTCGTTAAGCAGCGTATACAGCACATTGTCGCAAACATTCTTTTCAATGTGCATTACATCAAGACTGTGGCGAAGTAAATTAGATCTCCAATACGGAAGCGTGAAGAAGATACTTATCTTCTTCCACTGCTGAGGCGCCGAAGTCCTGCGCGTCTTTTGGCGAGTTTGTGCTGAATCGTCGCTTTTTCCAAACTCGACGTCAACATGCTCAAGCTGCTGTAAGATATCTGTACCGGACAAAGTCTGAGGTGGTCCTCTTTTCTCTGGTTTCCCATTGAAGCGATTCCGTTGCAATCTGAACTTATGCGTTCCATCAAGAAACCTCCGATGCCCCATAAAGCACCACTTTCGGCTGTGGGGAAGGCGCAGTGCGTCAGAGTCGAAATTGCAAGCCGGACACGCCGACCCAGTGTGCACATTCCAACCAGATAATGTGCCAAGGCCAGGAAAGTCACTGATCGTCCACATCAAGGCTGCACGCATGTTGAACAAAGTCTTGCTGTGAGCGTCGTACGTCTCCAAGCCGACATTCCACAGGTCAAGCAATTCCGCAATAAGCGGTTGGAGATACACATCGATGTCATTGCCCGGTGCCTTTTTGCCTGGAATGATCATAGACATAATGAAAGAGCTTTGTTTCATACACATCCAGGGGGTAAGTTGTAGGGAACTAAGACTACCGGCCAAATGCTGTAACTTGTGCTAAGATTCCTGAAAGGATTGAAACCGTCGGTCGCCAACGCAAGCCGGACATTTCTGGGGTCAGTCGCAAAATCTGGAAAGTCGTTGTCAAACGTTTTCCAAGCAGCTGCATCCCGCGGATGTCTTAATTTACCGTCTTCGTTTTTATCAACGGCATGCCACCTCATGTGCTCAGCAGTTTTAGACGACATAAATAATCTTTGTAGACGAGGTTTCAAAGGGAAATACCTGAGAATCTTTGCGGGTTTCTTCTTCTGCTTTTTCCCCTTCCGAATTGTCTTGTACCTCGATGTGTGACATCTCTTGCACGTCTCCCTGCTGGAATCGTCTCCCCAATACAGCATACAATCATTTGGGCACGCATCAATCTTTTGATAATTCAACCCCAACCTGTTGATGATCTTCTTGGCCTAGTAGAACGTTGTGGGAATCTCGGCGTCGGGGAATGCATCTTGTAATAAGTCGAGCAACATCGACATTCCCTTATCCGTGATCCCACACAAGCACTTGATATGATACAATTTGATCAAGAAAGATAATTTAGAATATTTGCGACAACCTTGATATAAAGGACGATCTGCCTCATCCATCAAGCTGAAAAAATCCCGAGCTGCTTCATTCCCCATAAAAGCCGGCTCAGAGCCGTGCACTTCTTCGTTGAAGTTGTCGCCTTGAAATCCAAACGCATCACGCACAGCATCATTCACAGGATCATCTTCATCTACTTGAACGCCTACTTGAGAACTTCGAGGAAGAGCCTCGTCATATCTAATGCCGGCCTTCTCACCATGAACTGCCCAGAACGTATAGTCCTCAGGGAAAGGCTTCACAAGCAAATGTTCCTTCACAACATTTCGTGGATGCCACTTCTTGAACTTGCATTTCCGACACGGACAGACGATCTTGCCGTTACAGCTGGCGTGAGTGAATGCGAAATCTAAGAAACTGTTTAATCCGTACAAATATTCAGGAGAATTGCGCGGCAACCTTATCCAAGATTTATCCATAGCTACACTTGAGAGAGAAGAAAGTATAGAGAAGAAGATGAGTGAGAAGATAATGAAGAATGCCTAGAACCTTATATTCTGATAATCCAACGTTTATAACTTTGTAGCGGTTATTAAACAGCTACACCAACCGCTACAGATATTCCAACGTTTATAATTTTGTAGCGGTTATATATATAAAACCGCTACTAATATTCAAGCCGTTAATTGGTGGGAAATTCAAAATGTACTTGTTGAGTATTAGTAGCGGTTTTATATATATAACCGCTACTAATGTTCAACGAATTAGTAGCGGTTATATATATAAAACCGCTACTAATATTAAAGCCGTTGGACATTAAATATAAAAATAATTTCCTAATTTGTAGCGGTTATACATAAGATAACCGCTACAAATGTGCACAAAGGCGGCAAATTTGAAAATTCAAATCATTTGAGTGTTTGTAGCGGTTATTAGTAAATAACCGCTACAAAGATATATATTTGTAGCGGTTTCCCTTGGAAAACCGCTACAAATATATAAAGTAAATTTGTAGCGGTTATGAGTTCAAAACCGCTACAAATCTATATATTTGTAGCGGTTATTTACTTCTAACCGCTACAAATATATACATTTGTAGCGGTTAGAACTTAAAACCGCTACAAATATATATATACTTTTTTTTTTTAAATTTAGATTTAAATCATTTATAAATTATTTCAATGCGATATAATAATATAAATATAATTATATAAAACACAATAAGAAAATTCTGAAATAAAATCTCATAAATATATACAAATGTTTAAAAGAAAAGAAAATGTCCTAAACTAAGAAGCTGGGGGCTGATCCTCTGGTGCTCCCTCAGGTGGGGCTCCCTCAGATGCCGCTGGATCGGGCCGCTGCGTAGACTGAACCGCACCATCCTCATCAGCAGGAGGAGGAGCTGTAGGAGGAGGAATAGTGCTCGGGACGACGTAGCGAGGGACAGGGGGGACCGCTGGATGCTGCTCGTCCGGGAACAGCCGATTCCATGCTCCCTCGAGCATAGTGTTCGCGATCTCACGCCACTGCGTCTGCTGCGCGTACATAGTGTCTGCGTGGATCTGCAGCTGCTGCTGCTGCTGCACCTGCATCTGCTGCATCTGCTGCTGCTGCTGCCCCATCTGCTGCATCTGCTGCTGCGTCTGCTCCAAATCTGACCGCAGCTGGTCAATCGACTCGTCCCTCCGATGTCTGACCCCTCTAGAACTGCCAGCCTCAGAGGCTGCGCTCCTGCCGTAGATCATGCTGGGTCTGGCGCCTATCCCCATCCCCCGCACTCGTCCGGGGTGCTCAGGCTGAGCCATACCCACCTTCAGAGGAGCCGTCGGGTCCACTGACCCCTGTGACTCCTCAGGCTGGGTCTGTCGCAGCTCAGCCTGCGACTGCTGCATCCGCTCCTGCCATTTTATGAAATAATTAATAATTACCATTTTTCATTATTAACTTTGTTTTATAAAAAGTATAATTCAAAATTACTTACAATGGCCGCTTCTGCCTGCTGAGAGGTCGCAGTCCCGTCACGGTGTCTGTGTGTGATGGCGTACAGCTCCGCATAGTCCGTCTGACAGTTCTCCTGCTGAGCCCTCGTCTCCTGAAACAATTACAAAACAATTAGTATTATGAAATAATCAACTAAAAGTAAGTGAAGCACTTGAAAAGTTACCAGCTCGCTGTAGGTCACAGCAAAGGTCTTCGATCCTGCTGTGTGGTGGATCGTCTGCTGCGCCCGGATCGCGGCGTTCCTCCGAGCAAGCTCCTGGAAAAAAAATTAAATGTATTATAATTTAAAATTAAATACAAAATAAATTGATATTATAATTTAATATTTAACAATTAAAAAATTATATATAAAAAATATAATAAATACATTACCTGCGCCTCAGGGCTCCTCCTGAACTGGACAAAACGTGCCCAGTCGTTCGGCGGCACGCCGTCCGGGACGCTCTCCTGCAGCTGCTCCAGAGGCATCGTCCCGTCCCCATCCACACTGTGGAAGAGACGGTTCCTCCTGTTCCTCCAGGCGTCGCCCATCTTCACGAGGGCGTACCTCTTCCGGTTGGCCCGGACGGCAAACCGCAGCTGAAAAAAAGACATTTAAATATCAATAATTATAAAAACCATAATTTAAAAAATTAATTAAATAGAATTAATTACAAAAGATATTAATTAAATAGTTTTAATTACCTGAACCACCTCCTCCCAAGCCTGGTCCTTCGGCCCCTTCGGAATGTGCCTCCACGTCGGGAAGTGAAGGGGGAACCGCATCCAATTCGATCCCAGGTCGCTCAGGAAGCGGTTGAGCAGGTGACCCCCATTGTGGATCGGCTGGTCAGTGCCCTCGTTCCACGGCACTACAACTCGCAGGGACCGGTCCATGCTGTTCAGACCGGCCACATCCAGCCTCCTCGTCGTCACGTTCCCCTGCTCATCTGCACAGTTGACCGCACGTTAGATAAATTATAATTCAAAGTTAAAAAGTTAAAAAATTTAAAAATTAAAAAATTTACCTTCGACCTGCACCTCAAACCCAGTGGACCGCGAAGACGACCCTCGTGGGTTGTTCTGCTCCCAAGCCTCTTCCTCATCGAGGAACTACTCCATCTCCCTGAACCCACTAATCGGGATCTCGAACTCCTCCTCGTTGAGGAAGTCCTCAACGCTAATCTCTGGCACCTCCACCTCAGGCACCTCAGCTGCGGTCGTCGCCTGTGGGATCGTCTGCGGTTCCTGTGGGGGGATGGGCTGAGATGCCTCGGTAGCCCTGCCTGCGCGCTGCCCCCTCCTCCCTCTGCCCCCTGCCCGGCTGCTGCCACCCCGTAAAGTCGGTCTGGGGGGCACAGGGGCCTTCCCCTTATCCTGTCCTGAAGCCATATCAACTGTACAAATTAAAAAAAAAAATTAGTCCATTATTATACAAAAATATAATAAAAATACAAATATAAATAAAAATACGTGTTATATACGTACCTCAAGTGTAAAATACTGCGGAATACTGACCAAAAACTCCTATAGACTCGTCTGAACGCTCAAATATCGAATAAACCACTCAGAGAAACCTCAGGAAACAAAATGAGCAAAATGAGAAATGGAAGAGGCGAGGGGTTTAAATAGGCCGGATATTAGTAGCGGTTATTCAAAATAACCGCTACTCTAACCGCTACAAATAATTAAATTTGTAGCGGTTCTACAATAACCGCTACAAATCTTCACGACGTTTGAAATTCTGTAGCGGTTATTGCCCAGAACCGCTACAAATTTGGAGTCTCTTGAAATTCTGTAGCGGTTATTGCCCAGAACCGCTACAAATTTGGAGTCTCTTGAAATTCTGTAGCGGTTTTGGGCAAGAACCGCTACAAAATTCTGACCTTTGGTATTTTGTAGCGGTTTATGTGCATTAACCGCTACAAAATAACCGCTACAAGTTTTGGCGGGAATTTCGCGCCAAATTTGTAGCGGTTTTTTGTAGGAAACCGCTACAAATATTCTTGCCGCTACAAATTTGTAGCGGTTTAGGTAAAAACCGCTACAAATACTATAATTTGTAGCGGTTTAATATAACCGCTACAAGTTCACCGCTACGAAATACCTTTTTTTTTGTAGTGTATTAACAATGTTGCATTATTTTTCATTCCTTCTTATGTGTAATGCTTGTTTTACTTTCTTAAATAAGTTTGGATTAAATAAATTCAATTATTCAAAACAATTATTTTACTTGAGCGCATTTGTGCACGGGCAAGACAAGCTGGTTATTGATAAAGAACTTTACATGTGGTGTTCAAGGGGCTGTTGGGGCGGCATGCGTAACGCTTTGGAGCTCAAGCGCTATTGGTCCGTGTGCATTCAATTTCAAGGCAAGTTTTGTGAGTCACAAACTCACATAGGAAGCCCTGAGTTTGGCCGACTTTTCTGAGTCTAAACAAGTGCTCTTTCATATCTAATTTAAAAAAGTTCAATACCGAATTACACGATTTAAGAAAGCGATTAAGATTATTTAAAAATAATAAGTATGCTTAGAATAAATTTATGTACCAAGCATACTTTTATTTATGAGAGATAAGTAAGATAGAGAAATAGAATAAATATAAATATCACCAATCTTTTAATTAATACAATACATATAATTAATGGAGGAAAAATTCATTAATTGTTCAGACAACTCTTGTCATACTCTTATTAAAAAAAAGATTAAGACAATTTAAATTTTAGATTCTTGTAAAAATAATCACAGAGAGTACCAAGCACCAAGCAATTATATCCAAGTTTGAAACATGTTGTATTGTGATTTTGTTAACCATGCATGTATCATCAAACAATGAGACATAATTTATTGGAAGGCTCACAATTCAAAATACACACAAGTAAACATTGTCACTTCAAGTTAAACTTTAGAACTAAGAACTACTACTTCACAACTCACAAGAATCAAATATGCCTTAGTTAATACTATAAAAAAAGAGGTCACTCTTGGTGGTTCAAATTCATCTTGTCAAAATCAAGCACTCTGTTGCTGAAGACATGAAGGAGAAGATCACAGACTTGGCGGGAAGACGGTCTCAAATGCGGCGTCGCTTTGGTGCAGTGCAAGGCAACCTCAAGGACTTGGAATGCAGCAAACTGCTGAGCCGGCGGCAGGGGCATGAGGTGAGGATCAATCACATCCTGAGAGTGCATCTCAATGTTCATCTCAACCCATCTCACCATATCCATATCTCCTCCAAATGCTTCATCTGTTGGCATCTTCCCACTCACCAGCTCCATCAACACTATCCCCATACTGTACACATCACTCTTCTCTGTTGCCTTCAGTGAATATGCACACTCTACAACCAACCAGATTCAACATCAGCTTCAATATATCACATGTTTTTGTATTTGATTTTATTGCATTAGATTTTTTTAAAGTTGTCTTTCTATCAAGACAGGACTTCCATTAATATAATTAGTCAATGTGAGGCTCTCTATATTCTAATGTTATCCTCCTACTACTTTTTTCCCACCCAAGCTTATACCTTTTTAGAGTCTTAGAGGCTTTAGTGTTGTCTTTCTATCTAGATTGCACTTCCTTAATATATTTGTCGATGTGAGACTCTTTTTCTATTCGAATATTTCTCCTACTATCTCTTTTTCACCCAGGCTTGTACTTCTCTTTTGAGTTTCAAAGACCTCAAGTACACAATCTTCATGTTTTTCTCTCTCTCTTTTTCGTTTACTTGTGTCCTATTTCGAATGACTCTTGATATACAATTCTATGAAAATAACTCAAGTTAATTTGATAAGACTTAATATTATATACCTTCAATCGTTTATCTAATTAGTAGAAGCGAGACTCTTTTTGTATTCTAATCCTATGAGGGACAAAATTGAGACAAGTATGTGTTTTTAGGATCAGAAAATCTGAAAGTATAGCAGGCAAGTACCTGGAGCAATGTAGCCATAGGACCCAGCAAACCAAGAGTTAGACTCAGTGTTGGAGTTGTCAATGTTGAGTTCTTTTGCCAATCCAAAGTCTCCCAAGTGAGCCTCCATTTTGGAATCTAACAACACATTGCTGGGTTTGATGTCTCTGTGGATTATCTTTGGCACACAGTCATGATGCAAATACTCCACTCCTCTGGCTAATCCCACTGCAATTTTGAATCTTGCTTCCCAATCAAGGATTCTTCTGGTTTTTTCCGGTTTCCCATGTAACCAATCCCACACACTCCCATTCTCCATGAACTCATATATCAGCAAATTCCATCCTTCTCCTTTGTTCTTGTTGCTGCAATAACCCATCAGCTTCACTAGATGTCTATGCCTAATCCTCCCAAGAGTCTTCACTTCTCTCACGAAGCTCTTGTTCTGCATAAAGTCATCTTTTCCTAAGATTTTCTTCACTGCCACTGTATCTCCTGATGGAAATTCTGCTCTGTAGATTGTCCCGGACCCTCCTGTACCGATTATGAACTCATCGCTTAGATTGTCAGTAGCCTCCATGATGTCCTCCCACCTTATGTCTTGCTTCACCACTGTATTGTACCGGAAGAGTGGCCTTCGCTGTGCTCGTGATGATGAAGAGGAGGAGGAGTAAACATAGTTCACTTGGCTGCCTTTTCTGAGAAATTCTTGCTTGTTCTTCATGAACATTCTTACTGCAAGTATTGCTAGTGCAACTGCTGCTAATGTTGAAAGAGCTGAGATTATCACTACTGATGCTTTACTCAGGCCTAACAGGTGATTTCTCGAATCGTCGGTATCACAGTGTTTAAGAGGGCTTCCACAAAGATGTGAATTACCCTCAAATGCCTTAGGTGGCCAATGGGAAAATTTCTCATCTAACTCGCCTTCAAGGTTATTGTAAGAAAGATCAAGCTTCCCCAAGCTGCTCATTTCACCAACTTGAAGAGGGACTTGTCCTGTGAGTTGATTGTGAGAAAGATCAAGCTCTTCCAACTTTGCCAGTGTCCCTAGCAAAGGTGGGATTTCACCAGAGAGATTGTTGTAACTGAGGTCTAACATGCTTTGAAGATTCTGCAGCCTCCCAAGCTCACCTGGAATCTCACCATTAAAGCTGTTCCTGGCCATTCTAAGCTCATAAAGCTTGCTTAACTTACCGATCGCTGGAGGGACCGTGCCAGAGAAGTTGTTTTGCTCAACATTGAGGCTATTAAGGGATGTGAGGTTGCCTATATCATCAGGAATACTTCCATTAAGAGAGTTGCTGTTTAGGGAGAGAACTAGCAACTTAGAACAAGTGAATAGCTCTGATGGAAGATTCCCAGAAAAGTGATTGAAAGATAGCTTAAGCTCTCCCAACAGAGGCAAGCTTCCAAGCCAGGATGGAATCGGCCCAGATAGCATATTATTGTTCAAATCTATATGAGCTAGCTTCTTGCACAAGGAAATCTCTGCTGGGATTGGTCCAGTGAGAGAATTTTCAGACAGGTCTAACAATGAAAGCTCTTCAATTTTTCCCAATGTCCTTGGTATTTCACCAGAAAGGTTGTTCTTTCCTAATCTGAGCCTCTCAAGAGAATGTGAATTTCCCAGCTGGGGTGGAATTTCACCATCAAATACATTGTTAGTGACATCAAAAGAAAGAAAATTCCGAGAGCTACATAGTGCAGATAAACTACCATTCAATCTGTTCTTTGAAAGATTCACCCTTGTCAGATTCTTCAGATTTATCAGTTGGTGAGGGAGATTGCCTTCAAGTGAATTGTTATAAAGCATTAGTTGCTCCAAATCTTTCAGCAATCCAAACGTTGAAGGAATCCCACCAGAGAGATAATTGTCTGCTAAATCAAGAATAGTTAGGTTATGACAGTTACCCAGAGCGGCTGGAATCTCTCCCACAAGCTGGTTCTGTCTGAGATGAAGGAAATTCAAATCTTTAAGCCTTCCAATAGTGATGGGAATTTCCCCACCAAACTTGTTTCCGAAGAAATCAATCATCTGCAAGCTTGAACAATTGCCAATCTCCATAGGAATCTCCCCTGAAAATTGATTATCATAAAGAAACAGTATTTCCAACTTTGCCAGCATCCCCATCTCTGTTGGGAGAGAATCCTGTAAATTGTTGTGGAACAATGCAAGTGTCTCCAGGTTACTGAGATTTCCTATGAAAGGAGATATTGAGCCAACCAAGCTGTTGTTATTGAGCAACAAATCAGTTAAGCCAGTCATTTCATAAAGTTCAATGGGTATTGATCCATTTAAGGAATTGTTTGACAAATCAAGTTGTTTCATGGACTGACACTGGCTTAACTCACTGGGAATCTCACCAGACAGTGCAGTATCCGACAACATCAAATGCTCCAAACTCGTCAAGTTGGAACATATGCCTCCTGGAATGATCCCTGAGAGATGATTCCCAGACAGAACCATGTACTGCAGCTGACCCATGTTTCCAAGTTCTTCAGGAATCCCACCAAGAAGCTTGTTGAACGACAAGTCCAGATTTTTAAGATTAACCAGCTGAGCTAAAGACAATGGAATACGACCCTCGAGTTGGTTGCCCATGAGGTTCAAATAACCGAGCTGACTCAGATTCCCAAGTTCACTCGGAATCTCCCCTGTTATACTGTTGTTGGCGAGGTTGAAAAGATTAAGATTCTCAAGGCTACCAAGTTCACTCGGAAGAGTCCCATTGAGTCCATTGTTTGAAGCAGTGAAAACAGTGAGGTTCGAACAGTTTCCTAACTCGGGTGGAACCGGACCTGTGAGTTCATTCTCTTGTAGAATAAGACTCTGAAGCTGGTTGAGTCGTCCGAGTTGCAATGGAATAGACCCAGTGAGACTACTAGAGGCCAGACCAAGAGTCACAAGACTAGCTAAATTCCCAAAGGACGAAGGAATGAGACCTGTCAACGGGTTGTCTCCGATTCGCAAGACTCGGAGACTCGCGAGCGAGCCGAGCTCAGAGGGGATGTGACCAGTGAGTTGGTTAGAGAAGAGAAGCAGAAACTCCAAAGAAGAGAGGCTCGAGAGAGCAGGTGGGATGGGACCAGTAAGGCGGTTAGAAGAAAGATCAAGTTGGCGCAGGTTACGTAAGAGACCGAGTGAGGGAGAGATTGACCCAGTGAGTGACGAGTCAGAAAGGTTAAGTCCCACTAACATAGAGTTCAATCCGCAACTAATCCCTCTCCAGCTACAGTAATCCGTGTTGTTCTCAGACCAATCAGCCAAAACATTTTCTGGGTCCTCCATGAACGACTTCTTCACCTCCAAAAGCAACCCCAATGTGGAAGACGAATCATCACCCTCTGAATCAGACTTGCCATGACAGAGAAGTAAAACAGAGGATAAGCAGAGGAGTAACAGAACGATCCTCACTGGTACAGCCATTAGAGTGAAGTGCTGAAGCTAGCCAGCTAGGTACAGTATCTAGAACACTCAGAGATACTTCACAGAGAGACGTGAAATGCTATTAACAACAGAGACAAGTGATGAGGATAACAAGTGTTGAATGAGGAAGAGGACACGTGATGAGGGTGAAACTTAAGAGTGAAGTGCATGGTTGTGTGTAAGTGTGACAGAGGTGCATGGCGTGCGTTGGGGATGACGAAGGGGTTTGGTATTTGGTGGAAATTTAATTGAAGAAGGAAGAAGAAAGCTTGAAGGTGAGTGGGAGATGAGGGAGGTGTGTCAGAGAAGGGACATTAATGAGATTTGCAGAGATAAAAGAAAGAGAAGGTGATGCACATAATCATGTTAGTTGGGAGAGTGTAAGAATGGGGAAAGCAAGAGACTGAGGATTAAAGAGCATGGGGAATATAAGAACAAGAAGTCAAAGCAAGTAATTAAATGAATGAATATTGAAGAAGAAGGATGCAAATTAAAGTAATGACTAATGAGGATGAAGAAGATGGATGAGGTGACGAAGGAAGATATGCGGATTGGAGTAGAAGAGAGAAGGTAAAACAGTGGTTGGGCGACTCAGCAATGAATAGTTGTTGGTTTGGGTGTAGAGAGTGAGCATAGTAATATACTCGTATTTCATTTTTAGTGTCGTAGTTCAACACGAAATGTGACCCTCGTAAATAAAGTGAGCAGTTCGGTTTCCTTTTCTTCTCTTATTCTCCAATTTCTCATGGTAAATTTACACACTTTCTTGTTTAAGTATTGCTGCATAGTACTCCCTCTGTTGTTATTGTCAAACTTTTAAATTGATTCTTTGAATTTATTATTTTTATATTTTTAACTAATAAAATCTGTTAAGTCGCTAGTAAATTTATGCTAATTATAAATTTATTTCAATTCACGAGTTTATTGAGCCTATTGTTTTTATATACTCATTAACTCACTCTTAAATTTATGTTAACTTTTTGATTTGATCATATATAATGGCAATATATATGAATTATATAGAAATTTCTTTGTTAAGTATGATAAATTATGAATGTTAATGGATTTAATTTCTATTATTTAGATTTAAAATATATTTAAATCAAATTATTGTCATTTTTATATTTTAATCATTTAATTATACACCATTAAGAGCTATTTAAAATAAAATCTTACGAATTTACGATCCGAGTTTACGTTACTGTCACGAGTTTACTTAAACTCATGAGTTTGATCGCCTTATTTCCTCCAATGCATTTTATAAGGAACAATTATCAAAATCATGTGGTTCAAAGTGTTAAAATAATAAATGTATAACTTATTTATTCTTTTTTCTGATTAATCATTGTTTAGAAAAAGTGTATATATATAAAAATAGTGGATGGAAATTTATTGTAGAGAAATAATAAATGATATATATTTAATGAGGGTAAAAATAGAAAGGTCAATTTAAAATTTTAAATAAATAGGATTTGTTTCTTATAAATATAACCACCCCATATGAGAAAGAATTCCTTAGGAAAAGAACCGGAGGCAGTATCTTAATATATAACGAGTTAGTAGAAAGGATTTACTTTGATTCTAAGTAAAATAGTTCAATTTAGGGAGAATTGCATCTAAGGTCCCGTATAAGAGAAAAAATGAAAAAATAATCTCATTGACAAGTATAGAAACTTCAATTGATAAATCCAAGGGCGTCATTGATAAGTTCAAGGGATTATTTATTCACCTTTTCTCTTGTGTAAGATTTGAATGTATTTCTCCCTTCAATTTATTTATCTATTAAATTTATATCACTCTTGGTCCTTATTATAAATCTATTTTAGCAATATAATTTTTATCTAATAATAGTTAAATTATTAAATATATCTTAAATTGATAAATTTTCTAAGTTTACCCTTATTATCTCAACATTTATAAATCATCCTCACGCCTTTATCATTTTTCTCTTTTTCTAATGAGAATTAAAGAAGGATAAAATTAAAAAACAATCATTAATAATTTTAACTGAACTTATATTTAAGACTAAAAATTGCTTCCACAAGTGGACTTATAGTAATGATAATTTCTCTCTCCTAAACTCAACCAATTAATTGCACGTATAAAAATGTTGTTCATCAAGGTAATAGTTTTCAATGCAAATAAACTAAAAGTGATACTCTAGAGGTATGTTTGGTGTGAGGAATTTGGAGGAAAAGGGAGGGGAGTTAAAAATTTTTTGAGTTGAATTTTAAAAGATTGAAGAAGTGGGGTAATAAAATTTTAATAAAGAGAATATATAAGATAAAAGAGTAAGAAAAATTAATTAAAAATTTTTAATTCCACTTCTCTATTTTTTTTAAATTCAACTAAAAATTTTTTTCCCTCCACCCACTTTCCCTCCCCTCCCCTTAGACCAAACAAGCCCGAGAGGACCAACGCATACTTTTTTTTTTATAAATAATTAATTTAAATAATTTTTAACCTATACAAGTTCAAGCTTGTTTGAATTAACATTTGTACAAAAACTTTTAACCCAATTGCATTTTGTAAGCTAAAGTTGGAATAAAATAATTTCACTTCAATGCCAATCTAAATATAATTTTTGGGCTCAAATGGGCTTTTAAGCTTTTAAACCGGTTTTTTCAATTACAACACTAAATCCAAACAAATCTTTAATATAATTACCTATCTCCTATACATAGGAGTAGGACTAAGGGAATATAACTAGAGGGTGTGATATGGACCCAGCTTTGGTCTTTTATCCTCTAAGAAAAGGAGGGGTTTTTTTTTTTTTATGAGTTGTTAGATCAAGATATCAATAATCTAGATTTAATATATTATAAAAATATTATTATAATATATTAAATTTGAACTGTTAAAATTTTGATCCAACGGCCTATAGAAAGAAAAAATCCTCCTTTTCTTTAGGGGTAAAGGACCAAAGTCAGTTCCAATATAATTTAATAATAATAATAACAACATCAACAAAATAAAACTATAGGAGCTACTTGTACTTTGCGAGCCTTTCAAAGTCAATAGAGTCCCCACAGGGCATATTCCCTTGCATAAGCCAACTTAAAATAACCATTGTCATATTCATCAAACAGGTTAAACAAAAGTTTCACATTTAATTAGATAAAAAATGTTCAAAAATTAGATTATTTACCCTTCTATAATTACATAGCATTTGAAGAAAATAATATTAAAGAATATTATATTTTCCTCCAATATATTAATTTCTCTGAAATTAAATCTTACATTATTTAAAATTAGATTTTTATCTAGGAAAAAAAAGTTTCGAGTTCACCTTATAACTTGAAGTTCACATGATAATCAAGAAACATATAAAAATATAATTGAGATTGTAAGAAACAAAGGCAAGGTATATATTATACTAATTTGAATATGATGTGAATGTAGTATATTGGTTTGGGCCACCAAATCACAATGTCGTTTTGCAGCGTTTCGTATTTATAATTGGATTGGTTGAATGTATATAACATTATAACCCTTTTGCCCACTCCAAAAGCTTTACTTTTTTCATAATGTTCCTGTTGTGTTGTCCTAATCAATAATTTGTACATTTAATTAATATTTCTTAACTCATCCGTTTTGCTCACCCTCATGCAAATCCAAATGTGCTACTCAACGATATTTATTTATCCATACCTTTTGCTATAAATAAGTCAAATAACTTGCTTTTTAATATCTTATAATTGCTTTTGTTTGTCAAAAACTTTTTATGTGTGCTCCGTACTCAATTAAATTCATTAAAATCGTATATGGTATTCATATTAATATAATTTTATTAAAATGGTAACAAAAGTTTAACAAACAATAATTAAGTAAAATAAAGTATTTAAAAACTATACAAATTTCCCCCTTATAAAAAACTATACAAATTTAAACATTAATGCATGAGTTACAAACACTATTAAAAAAATGAAAAACCATAAAACAAAATTAATATAAACTGTTTAAATGGGGTGATGTGAAATCATAAGCAAAATTATCCTAGACATACTAAATAAAAATGCAATTATATTCTAAACATATCACCTTGTGTGTGTAACTTGCACATAAATTTATAATTAGTTATTGATCATTTTTTTATTTTGATCCCTTATGTTGAATGGAAAAATTCGACACCTATATTTACTGAATAACACCTTGTATTGAACTCATAATAAAATGTACAAGCATCATTTGAATAAGAAGAGAACTGCCTATATTTATAAGCAATATTGGTACTAGACCGGACCCATGAATACAAAACCCAATTAACCAAAACTATGATTATGACCTAATTTCTATACCCCCTTCAAGTTGGGGGCTAAACAAATCTATAGCTCCTAATTTGCTAAGTATCCTATCTAACACTTCTTTGCCTACAACCTTAGTCAAGATATCTGCTTTTTGACTATGTGAACGAACATGCTATAAGGCAATTACCTTTTCCAAAACCTTCTCTCTAACAAAATGAAGATCTAATTCTCTCTAACAAAATGAAGATCTATCTCAATATGTTTAGTTCTTTCACAAAAAACTGGATTATCAACAATATTCAAGGCTGCTTTGCTATCACAGAATACATTAACAGGGGTCAAATGCTCATAACCAATTTCTTTATGTAAACCAACTGCCCATACAACTTTGGATATGGGTGTTCAAAGTGTCCCAGTCCCGATTGTCCGGTCCCGGTTCCGGTCATTTTGATCCTGGGAATTTCTCGTCCCGGCCGGGACCGGGACCGGGAAAACCGGGACCAGGATCAATGGGACCTGGGACCGGGATCGGTCACACATCTTGTGATCCCAGTCCCGGTTTTTTTTTATTTTTTTAAAATTTTTTTCTTAAAAATTAAGTTATTATTTTATTTTTGTATTTTTTATCCTATAATTTAAGTTACCATTTGATAAAATGTGTATCATATATTTAGTTGGAGTTAAACTATATATATCGTGATACTAATCCTATTATATAATGTATAAAAATAATAACAAAAATGATGAAGGTGATAATAATAAAAAAATATTATTCTTCAATTTTAGATCAATTTGTGTGATTATTATGGCCTTATTAGATGTTAAATAATTACTTTAGACACTAGATTATAGAAAATTTAACTAAAATAATAATATTTTTTAAATTTAATTTTTTTAAAAAAGAAAACCAGGAATTCCCGGTTTGATCCTGATCCCGCTCGGGATTATCGGGACCGGGATGCAATTCGCATCCCGGCCAAAAATCGGGACCGGGACCTGGAGTGGTGGATCCTGGTCCCGGTCCCGGATTTGAACACCCCTAACTTTGGATACCGCAGAACCAAGTGCACGATACTCCGCTTCAGCAGACGACTTCGAAACGATAAGTTGTTTCTTAGTCTTCCATACCACCAGCGAACCACCAAGCTTTAAGAGGTATTTTGTAACCAATCTTCACGTTATCTCACAAGCTCCCCAATCAGCATCACAGAAATTGTCTATGGTAGTTGTGCCTTCTCTACTAATAAGCACTCCTATTTAGGACTCTGCTTCAAGTATCGCAACGCATTTAGAGCTGTCGCCATGTGACACTTCATGGGTTGATACATAAATTGACTCAACACCTACACCGAAAAATAGAGATCACGCCTGGTTGAGGTCAAGTAGATCAACTTACCCACCAGTCTTCGATATCTTTCTGGATCTTCAAATAGATCCTCTCTCTTGTGTTTCCCTTCTTCATAATCAATCAACTTCAAATTGGTGGCCATTGGTGTGGTAAGTGGCTTACAACCACTCAATCATGTTTCTGTAAGCAAATCTAAAATATATTTTCTTTGTGAAAGTACTATACCTTTTGTTGACCTAACAATTTCAATACCAAGGAAATACTTCATAATCCCTAAATCCTTGATTTTGAAATTGCTATGCAACAAATCCTTTACCTCTTGGACTTTCAAATCAGAACTACCTGTAATTAGTATATCATCAACATAGACCAAACCAGCACAATATCATTGCCAGTTTTCTTAAATAATAGAGAATAATCATGCTTGCTACGTTTAAAACCACCACATATTTAATGCAGCCCACAATTTTTTGTTCCATTGTCTGGTAGCCTGTTTAAGACCATAAAGGGACTTATTAAGTCTACACACCATCCCTCCTTAACCTTCAAAGTCTTGGGGAATAGTCATATACACTTCTTCATTAAGATCTCCCTGTAGAAATGCATTATCTACATCCATTTGAGACAAATTCCAACCAAACATAACAACCAGTTTAAGAATAATTCTAATAGTAATTATTTTAACCACAGGTGAGAAGGTCTCATGATACTCTATATCATCTCTCTATATATAACCTTTTGCAACCAAACTAGCTTTATACTAATCTATGGTTTCATCTGATTTATACTTAACTTTATACACCCACTTGCAACCAATGGGCTTTCATCCTTTTGGTAAGGGTACAATATCCCATGTTCTATTCCTCTCTAAGGATGCTATTTTTGAATTCATTACTTGAATCCATTTATCATCTTCCATAGCTTCATAATAAGAAGTAGGCTCAACAACTGAATCTATGTTACATAAGAAACAAAGATGTGAGTCAGAAATATGCTTATAAGACATATATTCAACAATAGGATATAAACAGTTATTCTTTTCTTTGTGTATGTCTTTCTCTAAGGCAACAAGCCCACAAACATAGGTTGTGGCCCATATAGGGGGCCTACGTTCCCTTGCTGTCCTATTACTACTACTAGGCAAAGGTTGGAAATTCGATGGGGCACTAGCTTGATAGGATTCATCACCACTTCTTTCCTATCTAGACTCACATTCAGCATTTTCTCTAGTTGAATCAGAAATTACCGGATGCATATAACCCTTATCCAAAGCCATATAATCATCCAATAAAAACATTTTGCGAAATTATGCATGTTTGTCTTACCTGATTAGCAGATTTTGCATCTAGAAAAGGGAAGGCATCTTCAACAAATACAACATGCCTACTAATCATAATATTTTGAGTACGTAAATTAAGAAAAATATAACCCTTTTGATGACTCGGGTAGCCGATAAAAACACACGGGATAACTCTAGATTGAAACTTGTCAGAGTTAGTCAAATCAGTAGCATATGCCAAGCAACCAAAAGTTTTCAAAAAATTATAATCAACGTGTTTCTTGTACACCCTTTCATAAGGAGTTTGAAAACCCAAAATCCTAAAAGGTACCCGATTAATCACATATGCTGCCATTTTCACACATTCCCCCTAAAACCTAATGGTAATGTTGGATTGAAGCATAAGACTCCTGGATACTTGCATAAGTGTCCTATGCTTTCTCTTCACAATCCCATTCTGTTCTGGGGTTATATGGACAAGATGTTTCATGTATGATACATTTTTCAAGGAAGTATGATTGTAAATTGTTATTGATAAACTCAGTTCCATTATCACTATGTACACATTTAACATGGAAAGCAAACTGAGTAAGAACATATGCAACAAAATTCTTTACATATTCAACAGTTTCTAACTTATGTCTCATCAAGAACACCCAAGTTGCTCTTAAGTAATCATCAACAATTGTAAGAAAAAACCGATGACCTTGATGGGTAGGTGTCCTATATGGACCCCAGACATCCATGTGAAGTAATTCAAAGCAACAAATAGATTTAATACAACTAGAAGAAAAGAAAAGTTTGGTTTGTTTAGATTGAATGCAAATTTCGTAGCTTTTATTCATGTCAAAACCTTTGTCTATTACAAAATTCAGATCCTTTAGAATTGAAGGGGGCGCATGACCCAACCTATTATGTAGAATTGAGATATATATAGGGTCATTATTATTTAATTCCCTTTATCAATCAAATTCACAGAATTTGCATCATGATTTGATTCATTTTCTAGAATATAAAGTCCCTCAACTAGTCTACTAGTTGCCTTCATTTTCTTAGCTTGAAGGCCTTGCAAGATGCACTAGTTAGGAAGAAAAGTGATTATGCCATATGCCTCATTTGCAAGTCTAGAAACATAAAGAAGTTAAATTGTAGTTTTGGGGCATATAGAACTTCTTTTAATTTTAGGTTATTAGGGAATTTAACATGTCCTATATGAGTAACTTGCACCCTATCACCATTAGGAATTTTGATTATCTTAATGGGCCCTACATATCTATCACATGAATTTAGTAAGGACAAATCTCCCACCAAATGAGTGGTTGCACTAGCGTCTATTACCCAATTAGTATGTGAAAAAAGGTGAGAAGAGGAATTTATCAAACCTGTATTGATAAATGTGTGTACAACTGTAGTCTATTCTGCATCCTTGTTGAGAAACTCCATAAGTCTGTCGTTTTGTCCATTGGTGAATATTGGTGTTACAAAATCATCAGTGGGGTAAATCCCTGTTTGTCCAATTGGCTCAGGTTTGCTATCTGCTAAGTCATATGTGGCTTGTTGCCTTTGAAGTCAGCAGGAAAGCCTACCAAATGCCAGCAATTCTCCTTGATATGTCCTTTTTTGTTATAGTAGGAGCACTCTGGTAGAGGACCGGTTCTTCCTCTTCCTCTACCTATGCCTCTTCTTCTAGCAATCATTGCCATTCTTTCATGTGGGTTTGATTTAACTGTGTTATTGAGATTACATTGTGCTTCATCCTCTATGATCGTGCTAAATGAATGATTAACAGTAGATAAAGGAGTCATCAATAGAATTTTTCTTTTGGCAGTATGGTATGAATCTTGAGTCCCAATAGAAACTGCAGCAACTTCTGTTGTTGTATGCGTTGGGAATATACTTGAGAGATAGGGCACTCACAAGATGGAATTGGCAAGATGACAGACTTTTTTTCCTAAAATTCCTTCATCTTAGAACAATATTGTGAGACAGTGAGGCTCCCCTGGCGCATGGAAGTTATTTCACGATGGAGATTGAAAATACGTGACCTTATCACCTTATCATACCGTTCTTGCATATCAATCCAAACTAAATGAGCATCTTGATGAAAAATCACACTATTGGCTAGCTCTTTAGAGATTGAATGTAGCAGCCAGGAGAGTACCACAACATTGCATCTCTCCCATGGATCATGAAGTCTATTGTCTTGATTCTCCTTGGTGCACGATCCATCAATGAAGCCCAATTTGTGCTTCCCCTTAAGGGCAATTCTCATAGACTGGCTCCAAACAGTGTAGTTTCTGAGCCAGTGAGAACTTGAGGAGTGAGGGAAGCCGCTTGAGTGTCAAAAGGATGGAGGTAAAGAGGATGAGTGAATGGGATGGAGTCGCGGGCCAATTCCTCTATATTTTCATCCATCATTGATTGAATAAGAAAATTTTGTTAATACAAAGAGTAATGAGACGGATTTACAGAGTATATGTTTGAAGCAAGTCATGGGCAAGGTGCTAAGAAATACTCTGTACACTATCAGAAACAACGAAGATCAACCTTGAGATTTTACTGCAGTCAAGGAATAGTGATGAGAGAGAGAATCACAACGATTCCAATAGAGAACCGTGCCACTGAATGTCTTGATTGATTTCTAGAAGGAGATAGATAGCGATTATGGATAGCAACTCTTGGGATTCTAGCAAACTATAATGTCACCGAATAGAGCGATTGATTTTAGGAAGAACAGGGACGGCGACCACAATGATTCAGCGCGGAAGAGCAATAGAAATTGATTTGGAGATTGCTATTGTGGCAATTATGGTGGGGAATCACTACATATCGCAACTAGATCAAGGATTTTGGTGAAGGTTCTGGAGCTTCTTGATTTGGCAATTACCAATTTTGGTTGTTGACGACCTGTCTACTGAGATTGGGTTTCCTTCTTGGATCAGCGATATGGACTTGGCCCAACACTTCTTGAGGATTCACGCCTTCTAACTTCGGATCTTGAAAGAGCACCTCCTTTCTTGGGTTGTGTTCTTCATTCTTAGGGCTCTATAGTATGTTATCAATGCATTCTTCCAGGCTAGTAATCTGGGCTCTGATGCCATGTTGAATGGCAGAATTCGACTCATATATTTACTTAATAATACCTTTTATTGAAGTCATAATAAAATGTATAAGCATCATTTGAATAAGAAGAGAACTGTCTATATTTATAGGAAACATTGGTACTGGACCGGGCCCATGAATACAAAGCCCAATTAACCAAAACTAGGATTATGACATGATTTCTACACCTTACCACTTTATTAATGTTATAAAATTCATAAAAGCCTGTAATACAAGAAATTATAAAAGAATGGTTCACAAATAAGATTTGCGTAATCTTATAGCCATGATTTGTTCCATAATATTATAATTATTGGAATATTTTAGTAAGTGTGGGAGATGTTCAGCCGTGACAGATCACAATTATATTCTGTTGCTATTTACTGACAATATCTGTTGCATTATTTTTTAGAATTAATGTAATAATCAGTCTTGACTTATCCTTGCTACGCCACATATTTTGCAGCATGTTAATAATTGTTCAAGGAACAAAAGATTCCATAAATTTTCCAAAATATATTTGATGATGTATTACATTTACATTTATGAATAGCGCCAAGTTTGGACGATGCATGATTGCTTCTTCACGTATTTATGTTTGACTTTTTCATTATTTGTCACATAATAATAAAACAACAAATTTATTCTGGATGCTCTTTCCAACCGAATATGACAAATGTATGTGTGTGTGTATTAAAAATACCTGACGGTTTGACTCTCCGCATTATATATATTAAATCCCATAGGATGTCATCTTGAGGCTCAAACTGTCATTTTTATACGCTCTTATAATTATCATATATGTAATTGAAGGAATTTTTGTTTTAAATATTTTCGTAAAAAAATGCTTTTTGTAGTGTATTAGAATTTGGAATATTTATGCATAAAAAACAGGATTTGACTAATTATTTTATTTCATTCTTCTTAAAAATTATCAATACCATTTTACATATATGTTATATAAACCAAATACAAAAAAACTAATGACACTGCATGTTGCCACACACATACACACACACAACACAAAACGAATATTCGCAAAGATCTTCATCAATTTTCAATATTGAGAAGAGTAAATGCATTTGACAATAAAGAGTGAAGGATAAAATCATAAAATAAAGAAAATTGACATTGAATATAATATTCTAAATTGAATATGCTGTTGACTTTATTCAGGATTAATTTATCTACCACTCATGAAAGTTATTAGTCAAGTCTAATTTTTATTGAATTCCTTCACTGGAAGTTTCGTCTTTGATATAACTACTTAAGATAAGTCTTTAGAGTTCATAATGCTTCTGCTGATGCTTTAGCACACCATAGTGCCCTTGCTAAGCTAAGTCTGATCATGACTTTATCGATGTTGTATAAGGGATCTTGTTCATATTGATATCTTAATTTAATTTTGGGTGTTTTCACCCTCTTTCCCATAAAAAAATAAAGTGAGCATCCTTCTAATTAAAAATGTACTTATCATAAAAAATTGTTCTCATTTCTTTCTTTCTTTCTTTCTTTTTTTTGTTGCTCACCCGGTTCACCGGAGTTTTGCCCCGACTACATCCGGATCCGACTTGAGTCGCGCATCTGACTATAGGAATTTTTTGCATACACAAGGCTCGAACCCGAGACCTTGCTTAAGCGGAACCAAGCCGCTTACCACTTAGACCAACTCCCATTGGTACTGTTCTCATTTCTATTTCACTTTTTTTTTTTATAAAACAAAACAATGTGACCACAACATTTTTTTGTTGAAAAAAAGGTCCATAACTTTACAAATAGCCTTATTCATATATCTTGGCCTATATTATGTAGGTTGGGCCTATACAGTATTGGGCCGATATAATTAGGCTAAGGGCCATGTAATTAATGAGATGGCCGAATTCTGAAGTACCAGAGAAATAAGGGAGATAGATGACTTAATCACCAATTACAAAGCAAACAATGAAAAATCACTCGCTGCACCTTATGGATGAGAAATTATTTACGTGCAACAGTAAAGATATTACTTTGGTATAATTTTTAAATATTTATTATTAGGTCCTCGTATTTCAAAATGAGGGCTACTGATACTCATATTTTAAAATGAAATATTTAAAAATTAAGATAATTTCATTTTCTTAAATGATTTCTTGTCAAGTTGGAAATTGTAAATGTTTTTAATTCCATTAGAGGATCAAGGTCCTAGAAATTTTTAACAAGGGGCAATTTTGCCCTAAAAGTTTTTAGGGAGTAATTTTGCTCTGACCATTATCCCGGTTAATTTTAACCGTTAGTTGACTAAATATATGCTGAACTGGTAGTCTACATTTCATCCCGTCATTTTTGTTAATGTTTAAATTTGTCACGAAAATTCATATGTCATCTACTTCATGTTTTTTCAAAGTTAGATTTAAAACTTTTAAGATAAATTTACACCTTAACAAAAATGATGTGGATGATACGTGGATTGTTAGCTCATCATATTTGATCTACTAACAGTCAAAATTAATTGGGATAACTGACTAGGGCAAAATTGCTCAATTTTTTATACTTCTAGGGTAAAATTTCCCATCGGTGAAAACTTTAGGGATAAATTTAACCCTTAACCCAATGATCAACTTGCACTTAATGAGCATTATTAATATAATTTTATGAATAAAAAATACTAACGAGTGATCTTTATTATGAAACACTTCCAGCCACTTCATTATAACTAAGAAATGGTAGATAAGCATTAATTTTGTTTAATAGCTAGAATCAATTTTGACTTTTACCTATATTTAAATTAAAAAAATTTCAGATTTATGTTACATTTTTCATTATAATTAATGACTTTAAATAGAAATGATATTGAAAACACTTAATTAATAGCCAACTTTTAACAAATTAAAGAGTGTTCATTTCTTTTAGATTGTGCCTTATATACAAGTATAAGAGGAAGCTAATTAAGTATATATCTTGTATGATTTTTAACGCAATTTTACCTTTCAAAGCTCTAATTATCATTATTGTAAGCATAATTAGTTGTGATTTTTTCTTCACAACAAAGAAAGAAAAAATTGAAAAAAAAATTGAGAATGAATTAATTTCCAGCTGTAGAATGATGAAAAAAAACAAGGAAATTGATTAAGGGTTTCACAAACAACCAAGATCTTCTTTGAAAAAAGGGGACAGTCCTTGAAGATGAAGGTGAAGGACCAGTTTATGAAGCAAAAGGTCAAGTCGCCATTGTATATAATCCAACAACAAATTAAAACAAACAAACATTTCTCTACATTTTGTCTTTTAACTTATTCTCAGTAATCAGCATTTGACAATTCACGCATATTGTACCAACTGTGTTAAAAATCAAAATCATATTTTAAGAGAAGCTAGCCCATGTGTGTTGCACGGTGCAGTAACGACATGCTTATAAAAGAAAACTTCAAGTGGTCATCAATAACTATTAACAATATATGACCCGAGTAATAACATTTTTAAAAAAATAATTTTAATGCTTTTACACTGATTGTACAAACATCATGTTTAAAAAAAAAAGTATATTTTAGATTGGTTGTATGGAACCGTTCTAAAAATTAAAGGCTATTAATATTTACAAAAGTATATCACTGATAACACGTTTTAAAACTTTAACCTCCACACCTGATTTAAAAAAAGACGGTCTAATTTTTTTTTTTTTATTTGTGAGTATAAACACTCATGCAGTACTAAAACACTTGCATGAAAAAAAAATCACTGTTTCTTAATCAAAATACCAATATAAAATAAAAGTTTATTTGTTACTCTCTCCGGTCCCAAGTATAAGATAAAATTGACTTTTTTTAGAGAAATTAAGGAAGTCAAATAAGTTACTTAATCATATTATATGTTATATATCCTTAGATTATATATTAGTTTATTAGTCAAACTAATTAGTTTAGAGAAAAAAAATTAAAAATATAAATACTCTAAAGTAATTTAATTAACTTCCTTAATCTCTCCAAAAAAGTCAATTTTATCTTATATTTAGGACCGAATGGAGTACTATTTATTCACAAGTAGTGTATACAGTTATTATTTTCAAACTATAGATGCTATTTCATTTAAGACGAGTCCTTCTTTCAAATATATATGAACATAAAAAAGTTTGGCCTTTAATATAATATACTCACTCTGGTCCTAATTAAATATAAAAATTAGACATCCAATTCACACAAATTAATAAAAAATTAAGGTGCCTTATAGTTTTCCTGAATATCTTTCATTTTAATGATCAGTATATATTAGCAGACTTATAATAAATGACTGGTTTCTATATGAGCCGTGTAAATAATAAAAAAAGTAGAATATATACAAGCAATTATACGTATCACATGCATGCATATTTTGATTAGATTGGTTAGAACTTTAATTTAGCAGTGAAGATATATGGCTTAGTTTGGTTGGCTTATTAGGGAGCTTAATTGTGATTAAATGACTACAGTGCAATATAATAGATCAATATATATAAATAATGATATTGATATCATATAAGTAAAGTAGTGAAAATGAATGTAATTTTTGGCCAGCTAAAAAGGAATGTTTTGATTTAATTATTCGTTGGAACTTTAATTTAATATATATGGGCAGCTTTCATGCGTACCACCTGTGAATAATCCAGGTAACAGAGATATCCCCACCTTAAAAGGAAGAAATGACCACTCCATGAAAGCCCTTTTTTGCTCTTTCTCCTACTTCAAAATAATATAAAAAAATAAATTATTATTAATGAAGGGTAAAAACTAAGGAAACCAAATGAATCAAGTAAAGCAAGAAGGGGCAGTCAACTTTGAGTAGTGAAGCAAAGCAGTGAAACCCACTTTGATTTACTTTTCTCAAAGCATATATGCATATACACCAGCAGGCACATATATCCATATTCTCAAAAAGCCTTGCTCTATCTTTTAGTTGAGTGAATTAGTGATTTAATTTGTTAGAATAAAAGTGAATTGATATTAAGTAGCAGGTACGTTATACATATAAAGTGGGGAAGAGTGACAAGACATTATAGGCTCCTTCTCCTTATAACAACTAAAAGTGAAGGCTACATCATGTCTCCTTGCCGAAAGGAAGCCATAGCTACACCAAATTTCTCACCTTAATCTCTTAATTCTCTTTTTCTTTCTTTTTTGTCTTCATTAATAATTAGTTTAACATTTTATTATTGTATATAAGTTCTAATTAATTTATGTTGTGTGTGTGATGTTATTTTTTTTCTGATCGACTCTCAAGGTAAAGCTAGGAATAACTAATTTGCAGAAATTAAGAAAATTGTTAAATGAGTTATTTATAAAAAAATGTGTGTTAGTTTCCCTAAAATATTTTTTTTTAATCATTTGTATTGGGAACTATTTCCTTATTGAAAACCTACCTTAATATATGCAATTAATAGAAAAAAAATTTTACAAGAAAAATTATGATTTTGAAAGACAAATAAAATAGGTTAAAGTTTTATGCTTAGAATTAAAGCAAATCCTTTTTACTAACTTTTAATTTGCATTAAGGATTCTAGAGAGTACTCATCTTATCTTATTTATAGGCTGAAAGAGAAGAAAGTTTTATGTCTTATTTATAAGGCACATCATTAAATTTTTCATATAAATATATAATTTTACCTGTCATTTAATTTATCATTGTGCTGATTTTATTCTAAAAGGTTATAATGTATATTAAATAGGGATACAGTTGAAAATTTATTTAATTTAGTAACAAAGTTAATGAAATTAAATGTTTTTGTGTGTGTGTAAAATATGTTGAAATTGTCTTATAAATAGGAGTATAACTGTACAAGAGTATTTGTTTAAATTAAATTACACTCATCATAAAGAGGTTTAAGAGTAAGTGATGTGAGCATTAATATTGCACTTGAGATCCAATATTATATCCAAACTTGGCGTCAATCGAATTCTATTCCTCACACAATTATCTTGAACTGACATGCACGCAATATAATATCAGATAAAATTGAGTCATGTATTATTGAACTTCAATAATGAGCAAGGAACTAAAAATAAGATCGGGCAATAAACCGGTCACAGTATAGGTTTAAGGGTTAATGGGTTAACTGGGGTCTAACCGGTAGTTGTACCGATCATATTAAAATATTATAATTTATTAGTGACAATATATATTAATATATTTTTAAACTTCTATAGATAAAAATGAAGATTTTTAGAAAAAAATACTTAAAATCTATTAGTATGAGTTATAATATATATACTTATGCAATAATATCTCATTTTCTATAATTATTATATCTTTTTAAATAATTTTTTTCATTATCTTCTTTTTTTTATATATTTGTTCTTTCTTTACCTATTTTTCTCTTCATTTTGGTTTTCAACTTCCAATTTTTCCCTAAAAAAAAATTATAAAAAAAAAATGAAACCGGTCCAACCACCGGTTTTAACTGGTTTTAACCAGTTCAACCGGTTTCAGACCGGTTCGACCGATTCTCCGATTTAACCATCAAACCAGACTGGATCACTGGTCGGTTCCTGATTCAACCGATCGAACTGTCCGATCTGATCCGGTTTTTCGTACAAGGACAATGAAGCTAATCTAGCTACGTATGCCCTTCAAGCCAGTATATTTTGAATTCCGTTCAACAGTTAATGAAGTATTGAAAGGAGAGTGTAATCATTATACACACAGCTGATGGAAGAGTTGACATGTGAATGAGTTTTGATCCCAGAAAGAATAGGTACGTACGTACGAGAAATCAAATCAAGACCATAAAAAAAACTTATCGATATTTGGTTCAATTTGGTTGCTAGCTACGCATATATAGACATTTTATTCAGCTTTCCCAAATCATGAATACCATTTACATACATAAAAGCTGCCACACAAACACAAGTTAACTATCAAGCTGTGATCAATTATCGTTAGGGCAAAAATTATTTGACTTGATCTCTTATTCGTATCATGTAATTATTTACTAAGCACGTACGTTCACAAAGATGAAGTGAGAGAGAGAGAGAGAGAGAGGAAAAGAACAAAGGGCTCTCTCTGAAACATACGTACACAGGGAAGAAAAGAGACAAACAAGAAGAGACCCAAAAGCTTTCAGCTCCATCTATCTCATGGCTTTGCTTCAGTCTAAAAGCAAAAGGACAGATATAACACAAATGTCCATGGAGGCTATTTTCGGAAATTCAACGCTCCAAGACTCTGCTTTGGATGCCCCCTTCTTCGTTTACACTTTTTCACGCAAAGCAAGGCGACAGTGTCACTTGCCTTGCCTTTCAGAGACTTCAACTTCTGGTTTCTTTTTTCCTTTCATACTATATATACACATTATTTATTCACTTCAATCAGCTTTATGGATTCATTAATATTCAATTAGAATAATCAATAATCGGCAAAAAATTAGAATAATAAATAATAAATCTTCTAAACTTTCTCCATCCTTTTGTTTTGGTTTTGATGAAGCATAAACAAATTAAAGTACTTATCCTGAACTATAAAAAAAATTAATCTCACCTCAATATCATTCAAATTAAATAATATTTTTGTATTTTTAAAATACAGACACATTTTATTAAAAAAATTAAGGAAAGTTTAACAAACAAAATTTAATTTAAAAATACATATATATTGAAATTATATGCAATTCACGTGTAACTTCATCCAAACTCGTATGAAGTTTATTTTATTTTTATCTTAACAGAAAAAAGATGTAAATTCTAAAAAAATTAAACACTAATAATTTACTCAAAGTAAAAGTAAAAATTTGAAAAAGAAGGTAGTAGAATAATGTAATTTTGGTCTGAAGGGTGGGGTCCAAAAATTAATATAGTCGTGGTCATCAACAAAAGTCTCAGTGTCCTTTATTAAGAGACTTTGAATCATTATGTCCCAAACCTTTTTTTTTCTTTTCTGCTATCGCCTACATAGTCAGTCAGCTGACCACCCTTGTACTCTCAAAATCACACTATTATCCTTTCTTATTTTACATACACTTTGTGTTTCGGTAACAAAGTGTAGTCAACACGACTCTAACAACCACCATTTATCTATAACATATATATATTCCAAATTTTGATTTCTATGTGCAACATTTTTATTTCGAAGTCTTAACACCTTATATCTGAATTTTTTTTTTTTTACATCGAGAAATTCGTGTTGACAAAACACACACACACACACACTGCATTGTATCTTTCTGTCTTGCCTAGTGGGAGTGAACAGTAATTAAGTACTAACCATATTAACTTAACAAAAAAATGTGACCAACTGGTCTAGTAATGAAGTTGTCTTCCCTAATTCAAACATTTTGAAAACTAGAAAGAGCTATTGTGTAATATATATTAAATACAATATTCCCTTCGATTCTAATTATAGGATAAAAGTTTTAATGACATATATGCTTATCATAAATACAGGACAAAGATGCGTGCATAGGAGTTAATATTTTTTTACAATCTTACCCCTCCTTAATTGCACCAAATTATTTGCATGCTCTTAATTCCTAGACAACTTATTTATTGTGATCACTAGGTTGGTAAAATTGGAGAGTCACTCGTTTGTTTTTTAAAGATATATTCCCTTAGATCCAAAATATAAGTCATTATCTTTCAACCATCATACTGAATCAAGGAAAACTGGTTTATTCATTAAATGTGTTTTAAATTAAAAAAATAATTTCCAACTTTACCTATATATTAAATTAGATTTTAAAGGAGAGTAAAAAATATGATGATTGATGAATCACATTTAAGCATTATTACAGGGATAAAATTGATAAATAAACATTAATAACTCTCTAAGTAATTTACATTATGAATCAAATAATTTTTATAGAATATTACTTAAATTTTGGACTAAGGGGAGTATATATATTAACTACCACTCCTTAAAAATAATGAAATTGGTTAACTTTGTCTTATAATTAACATTGGAGGAATAACACTATTTTTCATTGAAGCCATTTGTACACGGTTTAACGAAGAAATTTTTCTCCCCCACAATTAAGGAGATGGGGTAATGGAAAAAATAAAATAATTTATAATGTTGGACTCACAACTCACTCACTCCTTCAGCTGATCGCTTTTTCATTACGCCATATTTATGTTTACTTCGACATGTAATTTTTTTTCAATGCTTTAAGAGCAAAGACAGTCTAGAAGGATACTTCCCCCATCCCTTATTATGATATTTAAATAATCGAATTGTGTGGTTAAAAAAAACAGTTAAAATTAATCAAAAGTAATAGATATGTAAAAAAATATTTTTTTTACATATATGTCCTTATTTATAAATGGGTAAATGAGAGAGGGTAATAATGCAAAAATTGATGAAAGAAAATATATGAAAAAATTAATTAGGGATAAAATTAGTAAAAAAATTTATTAAAATTTAGATTTTATAAATAAAAACAGAGATTACAAAATAAAATGAGGCTAGCTAGTATTGGAGTTGTCTTTCGTAACTCAAGCATCAAAATTTCAAAACTTAATTAACGAAACCCACACACACTCTCTTTGAAAATTAAAAAGAGAAATTAACTGTACTATAGATAAAAAAATATTACGTAGTTACGAAAAAAAATGATAGAACTTCGACGTTTGAAGGGTTTATTTTTTGAAAAAAAAAAATTGGACTCACACCTTCACGTTATCTCTTTCAATGATTGGGCATTAATATTAATTCTTAATCGGACATTAAGTTTCAGTCAATAGTTTAATTAACAAAAAAAAAAAAAAAAAGCTGCAAGAACAATTTGGAAGGATATGAATGAGGGAAATACTACCTGTAGTCATTGGTATAAAATTGAACTATAAAATGGATTTTATATTTAAGAAATAGAAGATAGTATATAAAAAAAAATAGGACATGCTGTGAATTGAATTAAAATTAATCTTGGGAATTAATCATTGTTAGATTGGCTTGTTGCTTTTTCCACGGTCCTTTCATGTCATTCAACCACATCGGAATGCTCATAATCAATTAGCTCGAATATCAGTGCAAAAAGACACAGCAAGCCAAACACATATAATTGAGGCAAAAGATAAAAGAATAATAAAGATAATAGAAGTAATGATGACCATATCTGAAAAGAAGTTAAGCTTAAACTTCAGATAAGAAAATGATCAACATAATCATAGAACATCTCGCATACACATGTCCCTCATCTTCAAATGATTGGAAATTGCTTCACAACAATAATGATATAATTAAATACACTGTACTCATCATATATATAAATATATATCGATCTGTTTTAATTTAAAGCTTCTAACACCGCCAATATGGGAAAAAAAAAAACCAGAGAAATTAAACGAGATAATAAAGAGAAGAAGGAAAAGAACAAAACCCTAGAAATTACAAACCGAACTGTAAGAAGATTTGATACATACATATATATATATGATTTTTTTTTTTTTGAATTACTGGGATCGCGAAGGGTCGTCTCTTGTACACAAAGGGTTAAAACTTTAAGGCATCATCACCTGTTTGAAATAGGGTTTGGACCACTTGGGACTTCATGGTCACTATCGTTGAAGCTTGTCCGATGCGACGACAGAACCGGAGGGCGATGTCGTTTTTGATGATGTTTATGAGGTGGGACATGAATGGTGTTGTAGGGATTATCGGGCGGAGAAGGAGAAGGAGGAGGAGCCATGTTAATGGCATCTTGGTGTTGAGTGGAAGAGAGAGAACGAAGATGTAGAGAGCGAGAAGAAGAGTGAGAAAGTAAGAGGAAGAAGAAAGAGAAGAAGAGGAGGGTGATGAAGTGAAGAGAATTATTATTAGAAGCCATGCATGAAATTATAAGGAAGAAGAAGAATCATGCAGATAGAGGTAGGCAGGGTTAAGAGAAATTGTTTAATGGCCGAGAGAGAGAAAGCTAGGTGGGGAAGAAGATACCTTGCAGGGTTTGTTATAGGTAAAAAGAAAGTTCAAATGAAGTAACTGTTAGAGAGAGGAGGGGGGGGGGGGGAAGCGTGTATGGAGATAGAAATATGAAAAAGAGGAAAGCAGAGAATATATGGTGGACTCACTAGCTCTTTAACCATGTTTGGTGCGAGTTGCATAACTTTATCAATATATGTTCTGTCTTTTTTTTTTTTGCCAAAATCAATATATGTTCTGTCGTCATGCCGGTGAAAACATATACAACAAAATATTGTGCTCCTCACATTTATAAAATATCCTATTATTGGAAAACTATATTATTTGATTCTTTTCTATTCTTATACGAGGAAAGGGTTGGAGTGGCACCAATTAAAAAATAATAGAAAATCGTTTGAAATTTTTTAGACATGTACAAATTAAAGAATGTTATTAAATGCGTCAGTGAGGAGGGTAGATCAACTTGTTTGGAGCCCAATTGAAAGGGATAGCAGAGAAAGATCGAAAAGAATGAAGTTATTGAGCGAGTTCTCTTAGTTAATAATTTATCCGGAGATTTGATTTTTGACTAAGCTTAATGGTATTGTTTGATCTATTTAGCCAATGCCACTTAATAGGATTAAGATTCTGTTGTTGTTGTTGTTTTCTATTTTCAAGAACTCATTCTTATTTTTGATAAATAATCAATTTTGTTGAATTGTGAACAAGTATTTAAAAAATTGTATATTTGCAAAAATTCCATGAGTATTCTCTTAATCTAATACATAAAAATAGGGTTAAAACACATCCAACACATGAAGTAGTATTTTCTTAGGTGTATCAAGTTTTCTAAAGCATTTTTTTTTGTATATCCAATATCTTAAATAATTTTTTATATGCGTTCAGTACCTTAAATTATCTTTGCGCCATGGTGCTGGATACACAAAGAGATATTTTAAGGTACTAGATGCATTTGAAAAAATACTTTAGGGTAATGAATGCACTTAAAAAAAATATTTTAAAATATTGGAGGCACCATAAAATACTTTAGAATGTCTAAGAAAATACTATAGGATGATTGATGCACTTTCACCCTGTATAAAATATCTATCCTTTCTCTTATTTAAAACATATACTCCTTATGATTCTAAATATAAGATAAAGTTGACTTTTTTAAAGAAATTAAGGAAACTAATTAATTTACTTTAACATATTTATATTTTTCATTTTCTCCCAAACTTATAAATTGATAATCTAAAACTACATAATATATGATGTAATTAAATAACTCATTTAACTTCTTTAATCTCTTAAAAAAAAAATCAATTCAATCTATATTTAGGACCAAAGGGAGTATCACATTTAGGGAGTCCTATAGAATACAATCAAATTAGTTACGTTATCATAATATAATTTAATACGCTATTCATTTTGCCCCTAACTAATATTATCAATTTTTGTGCGCTTGTGTGCGCTCGATATTGAAGAAGTATAATTTGTGCAGTACATGATAATAATAAAGGGCAGGGTTTACGCTGAAATCATCAAACGAAGACAAAGTTGCGTCCTTTGAGCCAATGAAAAAAAAAAAAATTCGGGGAGGGACAAAGGAACTTATTGATAAGCAATCTATATGTACTTCAGGAGTCGTTCTTTAAGTTTGGAGGTATGTTCTAACCTTAAAAGTTCCATGAAGCCTATACTCACATGAACTTTTTATATATAAAAAGAGTAAGGTGCTAATGTTAGAACATACGTGTGCATTAGACAATGAAAGATAGGGTTAAGTTGCAAAAATATATGTGAAATTTTTTTGAAGTGTGTCCAACATCAAATTTTTTTTTTAGGGGTAAAAATAATTATGAAATTTTAATATATATATATATATATATATATATATATATATGTAAAAATACACATTAAACTTTAGTTGACCATTTGTTTAATATTTTTAAGGGTTAATGTGTAAAAATACATATGGGATTTTCCAAAACATGTGCCAGTCATAGATACTTTTTTTAGGGGTAAAAGCAACTATGAACTTTTAAAATAGGTGCAAAAATACATATTGACCATTAGTTGTTCATTTATTTGAATTTTTTGATTGAAAATGGTGGCATGGAGGATGACATGGATGATTAAAAAATAATCTGGAATAATAATTTACTGACTGGATAAGGAAAATTAATTTCTACCTAACTCTTTATCTCCATCTCATTACTTTTTTTTCTGCCTGACCCTTCTTCTCCTCTCCATCTCGCTTCCGAAAGAAGTGATGAGTTGGAGATAACAGGATTTGGTGGAAATTAATTTCTCTTACCCAGTCAGCAAATTATTATTTCATGTTGGAAAATACTTACATACTCAAGAGTACAATGTCATCTAAACTCTATCTAATGATGAAAACATAATAACTCATTATTTTAATTCTAGTTGGATGATAACTCATTTGAAAAAATTCAAATTTTATCTTGTATTTAAGAAAAAATATCTTAATTTAAAAAAAACTAAAACAAAATGATCAATCAAGATTTTTCTGTAAAAAAATAAAATTTAAATTTTTCATTAGATCTTTAGCCAATTAGGATTAAAATGATCTGAGTTATTATGTTTCCATTAGACAAAGTTCAGATAACGTGATATTCCCAAAGTATGTAAGTATTTTTCTTTAAGTTATTTCTTAATCATTCATGTTATCCTCAATGTCATCATTTTTATTCAAAAAAATTCAAACAGTCAACTAATGATCAATTTGTATTTTTACACCTATTTTGGAAGTCCATAATTATTTTTGCCTCTAAAAAAAGTATTTGTGTTGGGTGCATTTTTAGAAAAATCTCATGCATATTTTTGCATATTGACTCTTAAAAAAATCATATAAACGGTCAACTAACGATCAATGTGTATTTTTACATCTATTTTAAAAATTTATAGTTATTTTTACTCTTAAAAAAAATTTAATATTGAATATATTTTTTTAAAAAAATATCATGTGTATTTTTTAACCCATGAAAAATATTAGAGAAATATATATATGGGCGACAGAGGCCACCAACTGATGTTGTGTTCTTTGGAATTTTGCTCACTCTTCATACTCACGGACACGCTGCAACCTACATTCAGAGCCTACCTAACAAGAATTTTTTACGATTTTAAATATAAAATAAAATTGATTTTGTTAAAAAAAAATTAAGGAAGCTAACTAAATTATTTTAGAGTATTTAGATTTTTATTTTGTTTTCCAAATTAATTAGTTTGACTAATAAATTAATATATAATTTAATGATACACAACATATAATATGATTAAGTAACTTATTTAACTTCCTTAATCTCTTCAAAAAAAGTCAACTCTATCTTATATTTAGGATGAGAGGAGTATTTGTTACAATCATATATATATATATATATATGCTATCAAAAGTACCACTCATGTGTCCAATTTAAATATCGTCAAGTTTCATTGAATCCAAATAAAAAGGAAACAACTGAAAATCAAATACACATAGAATTTAAACAACGTTTTTCAAAATAAATATTTAAGGTTTCACTATTTACGGGCCATGAAAATTCCAACTAACTATAATTGTATGGCATGAATTAACTAGCTATTAGCCTCAGATATCACTTGTTAGGCTTAGAGATTTTGTCAGTCTTAGAGAGAGCATCGAAAGAAAGGAGATTCCAACTGAACCCTTACCCTATAACAACAAGATGCTTAGAAGTGAGCATGACATCACACTCACACCTTAATTTGATTAAAATCTCTTTAAGTACTGAGCATATAGTTTTTTTTTTTTTTTTTTTTTTTGCATTTATATACTTCCTCCAGTCCTAATTATAAGATAAAGTTGACCTTTTTGGAGAAATAAAGGAAGCCAATTAAATTACTTTAGAGTATTTATATTTTTATTTTTTCCATCAAACTAATTAATTTGACTAATAAACTAATATATAATCTAAGGATACTAAAAATATGAACACTCTAAAGTAATTTAATTGGCTTCCTTTATTTCTCCAAAAAAGTCAACTTTGTCTTATAATTAGGACCGGAGGGAGTACTTTTTTTAGATAAGATTCATAATACTCATATACGTGAATGAGTTGGAGTAACCTCTATTGAAGGAAAAATGGTAGAAAGTTATTTGAGGTAGTTTGGATACGTTCAACGAAGGTCATTGAATGCTCTAGTGAGAAGGGTTGATCAAGCAATTTGAAGTCCTATAAAATGAGGTCGATGAAGGTTGAAGTGAATGCTCAATGAGATCATAGCGAGAGATCTTTTGATTAATAATATACCTAAATATATAATTTTTGATAGAACATAATGACATCGTGCGATCCATATAGCCGACCCCACCTAATAGGATAAAGACTTTATTATTATTGTATTTATAAACTTTTTTTCTCCAACTATTTGATATATGATCCGGTTTAGTTTAATGGAAAGGCCTAATCACTCATAACGGAGTAAACTAATATTTAAATTAATATTTAAATTTTTATTGGGAGATGTCCCACATTTAGTGTTTACTTCGAATGGGATACATGTATCTGAAAAAAGTCTATCTGATTTGGGATCTTTTCTCACGCCACGCCAAACGCAATCACACTTGACATCCCAGCATAGTTTTTGAAAGACTTGGGGAGTACTCTCAATCATTTATCATTGTGTAAAATTATAGATTGGACAAATGATATTAACTCAAAGAGTCCTTTTTATTCTTTTTCTCCTAAGTCAAAGATTTGAGACTTTAATCATTTTGTTTTGCTTCGTTTTAATATCCATACTTCTCTCCATCAATCATAATCACTAAAGTTGGAGGAGACGTATTGAAAATATTACAAGAGAAGTTAATTAAACTCTTCACCATTTTTTTTTATAGCGTGAAGAATTACTTCTTATGCTTATACATCAGAGTTCCTTTACACATTAGATAACATAGTAATTGAGCCTTAAAAAATGGATTCGGTCAAATTAAATTTGATCTATAAATCTTCGTTAACATTTTTTAGTCCAGAACGCATTTCAAGAAAGGTCAGAAAATAAACATTAAAAAAAGTCAAACACAAAAGCTAGGTAATAAACTCATTGTATGGTTTATATTGCACCAGCTTATCCAAATCACCCGTGATCATATGATTTTTTTTTTTTTGGTTACAAGTGACCATATGGAATATTAAATAAGCATGAAATAATTTGAATATTATATTTATTTTTAGGTTATAATAATTAAGAGAGAAAGATAAATGAATACCACTTGAACTTCAAAATCTCAAAGTGGTTCTACTAACAATAAGAATAATAAGATTGAAAAATAGAGTATTGATAACTCAGATTTTAGTAAAATCACTTATTTAAAATTTTAAAATTCAAGTAGTATTTATTTATTTATTTCTAATAATCAAATCGTCCAACACATAATCCCTTCCTTGTCATTGGGCCAGTCCAGTCCTTGATAGTTGATACATATATAATCTTGATTAATAAAATGCAGAAGTCACTGCCTTTACATGACAAATCAAGAGGGACCGGAAAATGAAATTAAAGCTCATTATAATTTAAAATGCAAGTGTGAGAGAAAAGAAAGAAGAGAAAAACAAAAGAATTTTGCTGTAAGTGGAGGATGAGGAATCAAATCAAGCCTTGCTAATGAACTCCACATCAAATAATAGGACCGAATCAGGAGGGATGATACATGAACCTACATATATCACACAAAGTACTTTTCAGATATTATTTTCAGTTAATATGTGTGTATATATATATAGTTAAGATACAATTTTAACAACAAAGTTTTTAAAATGACCCAAATATATATTATAAAGCTAGAGGGAGAATAAATATGTCCCACATAAAAAAGTAACGGCTATTTCGGCCAATTTAACAAAATTGTTAAAATTTCACCATTTATGAAAAGTTGTGTATACTTTTGCAACTTTTAAACTTTAATAATTGTGCCATATGCTTATCACGAAAAACTTTGCTGTTAAACTTACAACTTAACCCATATATATATATATATATAGTACACATATAGAGATGGAGGATAGGAAGGGAACTTGCCTCCCCTACAACCAGCACCTCTTGAGCCGTATGCAAGTTGTGGAGGAATTTTCAATATTCGTTTGCCTCCTAAATATATAAACATAGAACAGATCATATATAAAATGGGAAATTGAAAATTTTAGAAAATGAATTAAGAGGTTGAAACTTGAAATAGTACCTGCAAGCATGGGAGGTATTCCTTCCCCTCCTAATATCCCTTCATCCCATCCTTTGATCACCTGTTCATTCGTTTCACATTCATCAATATCTATTAGACAATGTATTACTTCCTTTGCTACTTAATATAATACCTATTTTGAAAGTTGGTATTAATCCTAAATATAAGACATATTTTTCATATTTATCATTCTTTTCCTAATTTACCCCTATTAGTGCTCTCTTAACAACAATCAAGGAGGAAGAGAGAAGGAGGAAATTAAGGAAGATGACTAGGGTGTTTTAGACAATACATATTATATTAACTAACTTCCTTAATCTAATTAAATTAGGTAAATAAGTTTTACATCAAAGACCGGAAAGAGTAAAAAAGAGTCCCACATTGATTAATTAGATAAATAATTGAAGGTATATAATGTTGAAGGAAGTCTTACCAAATTGGCTTAAGCTATTTATAGATAGACCTATATCTCAAAATTCTAACTCCAATAATATTAATACCACTCTCATCTCACTAAGCCACTTACCACATTTCTTTTTAAAACTACAGTTAACACAGGGATTTGCTGGTTAAAAGCTTTGTTCCAAATCCTCAACTTGAATCACCAATTGTTTATTAGTTCATCTCAGACTCAGGTTCTGTAATCATAGTTTTACAATGCACAACCCATCTGGATTCGAACGTCTTGTATCCTCTTCACATTCATTATTTCAAACTTGGTTCCTCAAAATTTAACAATTACAAGGTCCACAAACAAGCTCACATATATATATATATATATATATATATAAGTATTTAAGTGCTCGGCTGTCGCTTGCTGAAACATGCAATGATAATTTGATAGAGCAGTGTATCACTCAATCTAGCTGCAACTCTCCCACTATTTTTGTAGTGCATTGTGATTTGTTATGATACAGTGACTACAGAATGCTGACATCAACATTGCTTGCTGTTGATCAACTCTAATCTACTTCGATTTTTAATGATATATATATATATATATATCTGATTATTGTTCATGCAAGAACTGTATTAGAAACGGGGTGTTTAATAGTTAAGCATTATAGATAACCCAATTAAGATATGAGACCAAAGAATATGTTTTTGAGAGCAAAATATGAATTTACATACCTCACCAACGCCAACACGAAATGTAAGAGGCTTGCCGCGATTATAGCTGCTGTCAAATATTTTCCCATTCTCCAATTTCCCAACATAATGTGCCTATCCCCACAAACACACATCACTTCAATTTTTCTATAAATCATCATAAACCCCAAAGAATAATGTGATTAGTAAGCATTAAATAGTTAATAAATTACCTTAATGAGCTGACCCTTAACAGCTTGAGGACCATTTCCCACAACTTTATCACAGAAGGCGATGCCCGAAGCAGCCACTGTTAGCTCGCATGGAGCCGCGGCTTCAGCTGCTGACGTGGCTTCCGGCAGCGAATGAAACACAACATTGCAAAGGCCAAATCCAAAGGCAAGCCCTATTGCCTCTCTTCGCTTGAACTTGCCATCGTCTGGGGTTTGCACGATTAGTGAGGGACGGTTTGTTGAGAAAGCGACGCAATTGGATGGTTTTGTTGGAGAATCATTGATTTGAATTTGAGAGAGGAGGCAACTAGTACTGAATTTGGCTTTGGGAAACCTTGTTTTGGTGCGTAAGCAAGAAGAGGCAGGATATGGAGAATATGGCAACGTAATCATTTCCAGAAAAAAAAAACAGAGAAAGGCTCTGTTTCTGTGCCGGGATTTAATATTCGTTTAGCACTTCTGTGGTGGAAATTGCTTGTTCACGTACCATATCATTAACTCTTTTGGGTTGGGCTACTCATTTAATATTGAGGCCGCATTTGATGCCCAGAATAAAATGGAGCTCAAAGGGGATTAATTGATAAAAAACAAAAAAACGAGAGACTAGATTGGGAAGTGGAGAAATCCTTGGGTGCAATAGTACTCTTACCGATATATAAATTTAGAAGGTTTAATATAATTTTTGGTTTCTTAAATATGCCCTTATTTTAAGTTTACTCCCTTAATTCAAACCATCAGTTTTGGTGGGGCAAAATAAATTCACTTAGGCCCCGTTCGGTATGAAGTATTTGGGGGTAGGGACTGGGATTAGATCAGGGATTGGATCAGAATATATCGTTTGGTATGAGGGACTACAGGTAATCAGGGGTTGGGGGTACCATGAAAGTAGGATTGCTGTAAAGCCACCTCCCCCTGGTATTGTGTTTTGAATCCCAGGCCTGCAAAATTATTAAGATAAAAACATTCTTGATTAAAATATTTTTTAGACAAAAATAACCCTAATTTTAACCTAAAATCAATCCTTCTCACATAATCACTCTCTCTCTTTTCTCACCAACGACATAAGTCACTCTCAAGGCGGCCACATTGTTCTCTCCACTAGACGGAAAGATTGTCACAGTAAGGTTTGAATCGCCAAGACCAGAGAATAGAGATCGACGAGTTCGTCTCTCCACTCATACCGACATTCAATTCTACAACGTCCAAGACTGTCTCGGTTATGACCACCCCAGTAAAGCCGTCAATTGGCTCATTAAGAATGCCAAAGCCGCCATAGGTGAGCTTGCCAAGCTTCCGACATGGAACCCAAATACGGTGAATCAAATGCCTTTGAAAGCTTCATGGATTTCCTGAGATAAAACCATCTCTTCCTCAACGAATTTGCCAATGAGAAATTGTCAAGAGGATGAGATGATTTCCTTTCTCTCTCAACAACCTTAGGCCATCGATTTTCCTCATGCTTTGTCGCAACAATGAATGTTAGAAACCCATTCTCCATTGAAGCTATCACGTGATCCATTTTAGCATTCTTTGGCAATCTGAATCTCCACATGAATTTGTTGGTGCATGCTCTGCTCAACGCGATGCCACTTGCCATTCTTGTCTTCTTTCTTGACGTTCCACTCTCCATTAACCTGAATGTGAGGGAAACCATCAGGAGTTGAAAGAGGAAAAGGAAGATAGTAGGGGTATTTCGGTCTTTTCATAATTTTCATAATTAGTGGCTATTTATTAAATAAGATAAATGAAAATATTCCCTCTAACTATTATTTCATACCAAACATATTTTTAAAGCATCAATCACAATCCCAATCTCACTCCCAATTCGAATCTCAATCCTAATCCATCAAAATTCAGTACCACATACCAAACAGGGCCTTAGGGTGTGTTTGGTTCAACGAAGGAAGGGTAGTGAAGGTTTATTAGCTTTGTTTGGTTGTAAGGGGAGGTTTAATCTCTTATTTGGTTCAGGAGAGTAGAGGATGAGAGCTAATTATAAGTTGACAGCTATGACCTTATCTCTTTATTTATATATTTTCCTTCTATTTTTACAATTTTTTTTATTAAAATTATTATTTCTTAATTTATGAATCTCAAAGAACTAATGACTCACTTGTATACAATAACAACAAAGCCTTTATCCCATTAGATAGGGTTGACTATATGGATCGCATAACTCTATTGTGTTATATTGAAAACCAAATCTTTAGATAGGTTATTAACTAAAAGATCCCGCTCTATAACTTCATTGAATGTTCGTTTTGGTCTTCCTTGACCTCATTTTACAAGACTCCATATTGCTTGATCAACCCTCCTCACTGACGCACTCAATGACCTTCTTTGAACATGTCCATATCACCTCAAACAATTTTCTACCATTTTCTCTCCTATAGATACCACTCCAACTCGTTCGTGTATATGATCATTATGAATCTTATCTTTTCTTGTATGACCACATATTCATCTCAACATCTTCATCTTGGCTACCCCCATTTTATGTTCATGTTGTCCCTTTAAAGTCCAACATTCAATATCATAAAGCATTGTTGGTCTTATAGCAGTGCGATAAAACTTCATTTTTACCTTATTAAGTACTTTTCAATCACAAATAACTCCAGTAGCTTTTCTCCACTTATACCATCTAGCTTGAATTCTATGATTAACATCTCCATCAATTGTATCATCTTGTTGTATTATTGATCTCAAATATCTAAACTTTATCACTTGCGGAATGACTTACCCCCCAATTTAACTTCCACTTCACTTCTAACTCTTCTCTTATCAAAATTATAATGCATATATTCAATTTTGCTCCTACTCAGGCAAAAGTCCTTCACCTCCAAAATCCTTCTCCATATCTCAAGTTTGGAATTGATTTCCTTTATGGATTCAGCCAACAGAACTAGATCATTAGGAAAAAAAATGCAAGTAGGGATCTCCTCTTTGATAGGCTCAGTTAGAATGTTTACCACAAGGTTAAACAATGTAGGGCTCAAAGTTGATCCTTGATGTAGGCCAATCCTTATAAGAAAATCATTTGTCACACCTCGAGGTGTTCTGACTCTAGTTGTTACCCTCTCATTCTTGTCTTGGATGACTTTGATATATGCAACGCGCACCTCCTTCTTTTCTAGTGCTTTCCAAAGAATATGTCTTGGCACACTGTCATACGTTTTGTCCAAATCAATGAAAACCATATGTAATTCCCTTCCTTTGCTCCGATACTTTTCCATTAGCCATGGACATGAATCAATGAAGAAATTGTACTAATGATAGGTTGTTGCCTGTAAGTAACGCGTTGTATGGCTTGAGTACAACGATAAGTGAGCGAGAGCTACTGCATCGTCGTCCGGATGTAGTGTTAAATGAGTAAGGGCTATCACTCTCTTCTAAATGGAGGTGGTTAAAGAAGTTAGTTCATGAGAGCAAGATCAAATTTGACACTTGGAACATTAGAACTCTAACTGGAAAATATATGGAGGTGGCAGGCTTAATGAGAGATCGTAAGATTAACATCTTGTACCTCCAGGAAACTAAATGACCTAGAGAAGGGTTTGATAAAAAATTATATAGATTTCAAACGCTCATTTTATTAATTTTGACATGCTATCTCGTCAATCTAAATGTTCTTGTTAAAATGTACTATCGGTCTAAAATATGATAAAATTGTAACATTCTATCTCATTAATTTCTATAATATAAAATTAAAATTACAAAATAATTTAGGATTAAAAACAGGAGTCTAGCTCACTCGTTATGTTTAAACTAAGATTATGTACAAAGTTTCGATGATGCCAACTAAATATGAGAATCCATATATCAATCAATATACAAATGAAGGCTAAGACAATTCATCTATATTTCTCCAAATATGCAAAACCTAGTCCATTTGTCAAGGATAATGCAAAATTCTAGCATCACTTATTCATCCACGTATAGGAATATATATTAAGATCACACTTTAAAGCTATTTATATATATACAAAACACAAACCACTAGGAATAACAGACCTCAAATCATTGAGAAAAAGAGAATTGCTAAACAAATGGTGGTCATAAAAACACCATAAAATTGAGAATGCATTCAATTTCTATCTATCAAAGATCTGCATCTTAATTTATGTATCTACAGGACCAAAAGTTCATATGTGAGTCATAGGGTGTGTTCGGATTAGCTTTTGGAGAATAGCTTCAAAAGAAAAAGTGGAGAATAGCTTCTGGAAGATAGATTCTGAGCAGAATAAATTATGAGAAAAAACGATTTTGATAAAATGAGAGTATTTGGGTATTGTGGTTAGAATAATTTTTTTTCATGGTGAGGGGCCCATGAAACAAGAAAGGACCAATGAGAGAGAACGTGGGCCCACATAAGGAAAAAAGACCAATAAGAGAGAGGGGGTGGGGCCCACACAAGAGAAAAAACAAAAAAATGGATTTTCCCAAAACCTAGGTTTTGAGATCAAAACCATGGTTTGGAAAAATTTTGGGTATTCGGCAACCAAACCATGGTTTTGATTCAAAACCTAGGTTTTGAAAAAACATCTACACACTGATAGATGAAATGAACAGCAATATGATGCTCAATAAATCAGCATCAACAAGATATATCTATACTGTGCAGTCTAGTGATAGTTTAAACATAGTCCATTCCCTCTTTAATTTCTATCCATCAAAGATCTGCATCTTAATTTATTTATCTTTTGCAATTATGCTAGGACAGAGAATTGTGTTAACAAAGAATAAATTTCTTCTGACAAGATGTCTCAATTTTTCTATCTAATTTAACTAAATTAAAGAAGTTAGTGAAGTTAGTTAGGGTTAAAGGCCATTTTTGCTCCGAAAGTATTGGTTCAGGGGCAATTTTGCTCTGAAAGTTTCAAATGTGGGGCAATTTTGCCCTGATCGTCACCCCAGTTAAGTTTGATATTAATTGACCAAATTTCAGGGCAAATTTGCTTCTAAGTGAAAACTTCTAAAGCAAATTTGCTCATAAGTTGAAACTTTCAGGGCAATTTTATCGTTATCTTAGGGGTAAAATTGCCCTGGAAGTTTTCACTTTGAAGCAAATTTATCCCTAAATCTAGTCAACTAATGGTCAATTTACCTGCAATAACGGTTAGGGTGAAATTGCCCCACATTTGAAACTGTCGGAGCAAAATTGCCCTAGATGAAACTTCCGAGGCAAAATTGCCTTTGAGGCAATACTTCTAGGGCAAAAAAGACCTTTAACCTAGTTAGTTAATATGATATGTACTTTCTAAAATAGCCTAATCATTTTCCTTTATGCCTTTCCCTTTCCTCCTTGATTATTGTTGAAGGACCTTAATAGGGTTAAATTAGGAATGACAAATATGAATAATATGTCTTATATTTATGATCAAGGCTAACTCTCTAAATTAAATATGTCTTATATTAAAGACCAGAGGGAGTATTATTTTATAACGATTGATGTTTTTCTATTTGTAAATCTTGATGTTTAGTTTACAGCAACACTGATATAGAAAAATTAATATTTATGCCAATAGTCATTATATTTTATAATTAAAATATGCCAAATATGTAACTTTATAAACATGAAAAATAACTAGTTTGTGATTCTTACAACCCAAAATCACATTATTGAGTCCATATATGATATGCACACATGCAATGATGATAAGAAACTTTTAGGGGAACTTTGGCTTGGACGAAAGATTATTCAAAGCCTTGCCTGCACAGAGAAGCGCTTTAAAAACCAAGTGGTATACATAAATTGCTTATGAGCACCTACCTACATGGTTGCATATGAGGTGAATCTTCAGCCTCTCTCTCATCCATTTCAATACTATCTTCATATGCCTCATGCACCTGAAATCTTTCAATCCTATTTCCTAAACACAGTCATAGCCGCATCAATAAACTTTTATTCTTATAAAAAAGCAACTAGCCAAATTTTGATTAGAACTAAAAAGAAGATGAGAGATGAGAAAGATGGCAAGTGAGGAAGATGAGAAAATTGTAAGTTGGGGATGAGAATTGAGGTCACATAATAGCGGCTAGGGCTAAACTAGCTAGCTGTAATTTTTGTTTTATAAATTTTTACTTTTAAAAAGCATCAATACAACAAAAATATTTTAAATTAAATATAAATTTAAATTAAACAAAGAAAAAGAGCAATTAGATAAGGACCAATTGTGAAATTAGATATCAATTTGTTCTTTGAAAACTTTTGTGTTGACCTCTTGGAAGTTTTATTCAAATTATTCTTGTTGGAAGTTGATGAAAATAAATATGCACATAGCAAGATTTCATGTACCTTCTTGGTAGCCATGGTTTCTTGTGCTAGTGGACATATTACTTTTAACAATTTCTTTGATGGAAGTGAGATTTGACTTAGTGCTAGCTCTGATATTGAACATTAGAAATGAATTGGTATCAGACACAGGTCCACCAATCTTTAATGACTTTATGGTACACTAGGCTGAACCCGATCCACACTCTCTTCTAGACCCATAATGTATCATTTTCTCAATCTTAAAGGAAGTCTATCCTCAAACATTTTGATGAAAGTGGATTTGAACACGTGCTGGCTCTGATACTAAACCTTAGAAACGAATCAATATAAAACATGGGTCCACCAATCTTCTATGACTTTAAGGTTCACCATGTTGAACCTAATCTAGTCTTATGCCATACTCGCAACATATAAGTCCCTACCTCTTAAATAAGGAGGAATATGGATTTTTGAGTTGGATTAGATACCATGAGTTTTCGACAAAACAAAATGAAAAATTATTATATTGTTTGTTCCTAGAAGGAGGAACCCAAGGGTGCGGTGATAGATGTTTGGCGGGAGGAGTTAGAGGGGGTGTGGACAAAATGTTAGGTTGGGAGCATGAAGGGAGAAGGAAGCTTGAGGGTGTAAGGTGGGTGTAACCTCGATGGGAGCAACCTTAACAGTAGGGGAAGTGGAATTGGTAATTTTGACTCTGGTGATGATGACAGAGTGAGGTTTGACGGTTTTTACAATAAGTTTCAAAGGGGAGGGGAGCCCAAGGGGCCAAGGTCAGGGCTAGGGAGGAGGGAAGGATATGTGGCTGGACATGGGGATGAGCATGAAGAAGTAGCCCTTAAGGTTCCAGGGATAAGGTGGTGGGGGCGGGGATCGAACTGTGCCTCGTGTGGGGCTTAAGTACCATGACAGGGGGAGAGGAAGGGGACGCTCAGGAGAGGACAACCAGGGAATGGTGAACACGATGATGGTAGGTTTTATATTCCTGATGTTGAGGTTGAAGGAGGATGGGGTGGGGGTGGGGAGGGGACATGGAGGAGGATGGGTGTAGCCAATGAATGAGGAGCATGCTGGCAATTTAGAATATCTACCTTAGGTTACTCCTTTCTTGAATGATCAGAAACTAATTACAAACCAATCGAACCCTAGACTAGTCTATCATATAATTGAATTGGTAAGAAGGCAGTTCTACTTGATGGATGTCATCCTCAACCCCTTCTCATGGATGAACCATATCATAGATGAAGAAATTAATTTTTATCTGTAAAGATTTAAAGTCGCAACTCCAAAATAGTGGGAGCAGTCAATTCTGGAAGGATGTTTTAAGAAGAATCTGAGAAGGGGCATATGATCGGATTGGCGGATAGTACCACACAAAGTGGCTGATGATGAACAAAACCTTGCAAATGTTGACAGACAACCCCCTCAGCAAAATAGGCAAGAGCCTGATTATTTTGTTGACTTCTGTGATTTCCGTGCTTCTTAGGTATGTAACTATTTTTACCTTATATAACTTTTAGTTTGGACAGACTATGTACGTAATCCTACCTTTTAGAGTCATCTTCTAGTTACAAGATCAAGCTGTTAGGTTATTGAAATTACGTCGTACTTTTTGCTCCATAGTAGATAAATGCCAATATCACCAAAAACCTTGACACCTTAATGATAAGTGTTCTGATGAGTTGTCTTTGACTTAGCTAATATAATATAATTTATTTATGTCAAAGTACATGTGTGCGTACAGTAGTTATCATTCACCGATAAATTTGCACAATTATAATAGTTAGTCCTCATATGCATGAGTCCGCATTGGCTCTTATACCAAACTTTAGAAACCAATCGGTATCAAACATGAGTTCACTAATATGCAATGACTTTATAATCCAGCAGGCCAAACCGATCCACACTCCTTCTAAGATCCACAGATCTTAAAGGAGGTCCATCCTCAAACATTTAGATGGAAGTTTATTCAAACACATGTTGACTTTGATACCAAAGCTTAAAACTGAATCAGTATCAGACAGGGGTCCACTAATCTCCAATAGCTTTATGGTCCACTAGGCTGAACTAGTTTACACTCCCTCGCAGACCCACAATGTATCATTATCTTGATCTTAAAGGAGGTCCATCCTTTGACATTTGGATGGAAGTGGATTTGAACACGTGCTAACTTTGATACCAAACCTTAGGAACAAATGGTATCAAATATGAGCCCACCAGTATCAAATGACTTTATGGTACTCTAGGCTAAACCTAATACAGTCCCATCCTAGACTCATAACATATAATTCTCTCCGTCTTAAATGAGCTTCATCCTCAATCATTTCAATGGAAGTAGATTTGAATTCGTGCTAGCTCTTATACTAATCCTTAGAATTGAATTGGTATCAGACACAAGCCCACCAATCTTCAATGACTTTATTATCCATCAGGCTGAATCAAATCAACAACCATCCTAGACTCACAATGTATCTTTCCCTTCTTGGGTTAATGAGGAGGAATATAAATTTTTTTACTATGAAGAAGGTTTGTGAAAAGTTGTTATTTTCTATTGATAAAGAAGTTAAAGACTATATGAACGGGGTGATTTTTTTGTTAATGAAAAGGGTAAAATTTTGTTAAACATATTCATAATGTTAGGATAATATGTGGTTATTTATTTTACTAGAATGTAGCTTACCTTTTTGTAGTTGATCAGATACACTACAAAAAAAACATCAAATTACTAATGAAATTTCAGTTTTTCGATGGAATTACCCACGGATTATCTATGAAATCTGTTCCGTCTCTAAAAAGTATGTGACAAATTGATTTACCAATGGAATTTGTATTCCATCAGAAATTAACTACAGAATTATTGATGGAAATTTCTGACAGAAGGTTATCGACAGAGTTTTCCGTCGGAAATTACTGACAGATTTTTTATGGAAAAATTTTCTTCGAAAACTATTGACGGAATTTTCTATGGGTAATCCGTGGGTAATTTAGTATTTTTTTTTTAAAAAGGTCCACATGGTGCCATTAAAAGAGGCTACATGGACATCACCAAAGGCCTTACGTGGCCCCCTCTCTGGCCATCACCGAAGGTCTCCCATCCGGCTGGTCGTCGGCCCCAGTAGGCGCCATGTGTCACTCCAACCTTGTACTATGTGGTAATCAATTTTTCGACGGAATTTTTTTGTTGGAAATCCGTCAGTAATTTTTTCGTAGGTAATCTATCAGAAATTACTGACAGAAACTATTCTGTGGATAATTTCATAGGTAATAGCATGTTTTTATGTAGTGATATGACCTTTTGATTTAACTAGAATGTGGTTACATATAACACCCCTGGGTTTATATGGTACAACAACCTTATTCCTCCATCCACTAATCAACTATCTATTGTCGGTCTCAAACTACTAAGACTGCTATTGCTGGATAAGATTGATTATTTTCATGAACAGTATTTTCCACTTCGAAATAACAACGTTGATTTTATTATGGAGATAAAGCAATACGTTAATAATGGTGATATAAATTCATAGTAGGAAATTCATATTCCTCCTCAATAACCAAGGAAGGAAATGATATGTTGAGTCTGGATGGATGTTGTGTTGGAAATTGTGCCCTAAGGGCCAATCATTGTACTTTAAACATTATTATTTTAATGAAATTTCTCCATTCTGTTATTATATTATTTGCATGTTAATTGTGATAATTGTATCCTTGGATAATTCATCAAGAGTGTCTTAAAATGTCCCTGGTCGGTCATCTATACGGGAGTAGAGATGAAACAAGACCAGTATGACTTTGATAAGATATGGAGATACGAATCAAAGTCTTAGGCACTTGTAAGAGTACAAGGTGCTGGACCGACCCACTATGAGAAAGCTACATGGATCAAGTCATAAGTTTTTCTCATGTATAACCACGTAACAATGCCCTTAGACTTGAGGTCATCATGGATTCCTACATGAGAGGTGCTAAGCTTTGAACTAGTCAAAAGTCACTTTTGACCGAGAGATGATAAAGGCTATGATCGGGCTTGGTGGTCTTTCATGCTGAGGAATATGAATGATCAAGATAGAATTTGTCCCTCACATTAGTAGAGAGATATTACTGGGCCCCTCGATGAGTGAGTCTGAGAAATGTATGGCCATACTACAATGGAAAGGAGTTTCCATTTCTATTGTCAGGCTACTCAGGAATTGAGAAATTAATGGTCAGGAACAAGAGGATAACATTATCCATGCCTTATCCTTGATCGATATATCGTGTGACAAAAGGGACGTGATATGGTTGTATGACAGGTTACATCGTGATAACTAGGGGTGAGCAAAGAGCCCGTAACCCGCTCGTCTGCCCACAGCCCGGAGTTTTTTGGCCCGTCTAAGGCCGCACAGATTAGGGCCCGTTACGGGTACGGGCTGCCCATACCCGTTTATATTAAACAGGCGGGTAACGAGTGAACCCACGGGGCACCCCGCACCCGCCTGTTACCCTTTTTTTTTAATGTAATGCTCTTCTTTGATTTTGCCTGCCTATTCGTGTTGTGGGTGTGAGTGTGTGACTGTGTGTGTGTCACTAATGAGAGAATGAAATCGTGAACCCTGATTCCCTTCTTTATACTTCTGCAGTTCTGCTTCATCTCACTGCGAGGCCGAGACTCTCGAGTCTCGATTCATCTTTCTTTGGTCCTGCGACACATCTTTTATCGCCGGCTCACCGCAAGTCGGCACCGCTAGCCTGCGACAGCCTTTTGCCCTTTGATCCAGTCACCCCCTCGCCGGCTACTGCAAGAGTCCTTCGCCACTCGCCCTTTACAGTGAGAGTCGGTCTCCCTTCGATCTAGTTACGATGTGATCCACAACCAGCGCAGACCTTCACCTCTCCTCGCCGTGGCAGACCTTCAGCCAGTGACAGCCGATAGGGAGGAGGTATCTTGAGTTCTTTAGTTTTTACACAATTGCATTGAAATGGCAATTTTTGGCGATTTGTACAACTCCTATAGGGAAGAGATATAAATTTGACATTTTCTGTTGAAGTATTGGTCCGGTGCTTTAGTTTTTTCAGTTGAAGTTGCGATGATAATGTGTATTGGACATTTTCTTCTTTCCCCAGAACTCAGAAATTTATTTTCACAATTCAGTTGCTAGATTACAATGTTTGGGGTAAACTACTACTGCTTAGTGCTTTTAGATTTTTAATTTGAATCCAAATTGAGGTTTGGTTTTTTTCCAGTCATTTACATTGCTAGTTACAAAATGAAGAGTTTTATGAGATGGGAGTGAATGCCCTTATTTTTCTTCTGTAGCTATTCCTGTTGATAATCTTTGTTGTTAGAACTAGGAACAGCTCATGAACGTAGAAAGAATGAAAAATTTTAGGCTAGAAAGTAGTGTACCTTTCACCTTGAGGAAACCGTTGATTTTGCTGTTGACATGGTGTTTGTCTAAGAAAAAAGAATTCCCTATGTTAAATAAATCTCCATTAAATTCCCTATGTAATGAAGACTGCATTATACTAGAGCTTGTTTACTGTTAAATAAATTTGGCATATACTTGTTTAGTGTAATAAATTTGGCATATACTTTGACTGTAATAAATTCTTCTCAATTTAGAAGGGCTGAGACGTCATCCACCTTAGTCTAAGTATTTAGCATGGCACATATTCCACCATAAAATATGCAAGAGCAAGCTGAACTGTTGCAGGGGAAACTACAATCACAACAGCTCAGCAGACCGCTCATAATGCTGAGAATCAAACCAATAATGAGGGAGAGGAAGCTCAAACACAACCTAGAAAAAAAAGGAGAGACTCATCTGACATCTGAAAGCATTTTACAAGGCTGCCATTAGCACAAACTGAAGGAAAACATAAAGCAAAGTGTAACTATTGTGGAGCTTTATATGCAAGTCATCCTTCGAATGATGGCACTAAACAATTATGGCGCCATTTGGACAACTGTCCAAGCAATCCTAACAAAGCTAGCAAGGGTCAAAGTTTATTTGGGGCTATGGTAAATCAAACATTGACTCATCACTTGTTTATTCAAGAGCGAGGTAGAAAGGCAGTTGCTAAGTATATCATAAAAGATGAGGTGCCTTTCCAAACTATAGAGAAGGAGGGTTTTATTGAACTTTTGCAAGAGTTTCAACCCAAGTTTCAAATGCCATCAAGATGGATGGCTGCTAGAGATTGCTACAATATATATCAAGAACAAGCAGATATCCTAAGAAAGTATTTCAAGACCTCTAATGTCCGTGTGTCCTTCACCACCGATTGTTGGACATCTATACAGAACAACAACTGCATGTGTTTGACGGCTCACTGGATTGATGAGGATTGGACTTTGCAGAAATGCATTCTGAATTTTTGTGAGATTACAGATCATAAAGGGGATTCAATTGCAAAGCAAATTGAGGATTGCTTGTTCCATTGGGGCATAGACAAAGTATTTACAATCACAGTTGACAATGCTACTGCCAATGATTCTGCAATTGCAATCTTAAAAAAGCGTTTTAGAAGTTGGGATGGTTTAGTATGTGATGGAGAGTTTTTGCAAATGCGGTGTGCCGCTCACATATTAAATTTGGTAGTTTCTGAAGGTCTGAAAGAAATGAACAAGTCTATTGAGCTCATCCGACATGCAGTCAAATTTGTTAAATCTTCTTCGTCGATGAAGCGTAAATTCATAATATTGGCAGAAAGAGAGCGAGTCGAATCAAAAAGTCTACTTACCTTGGATTGTCCCACAAGGTAATTTATTTATAATTAGTTTGAATGAGCTTTGATATGAAATATGATTATGTTTTTTATTTCTATGTTGTAATTAGGTGGAATTCAACATACCTTATGCTTGAGAGTGTTGTTAAGTTTGTCAAAGTCTTTACTCGGATGGAAGAGGAGGATGAAAATTACAAAGAATACTTCAAGAAAAATGTTAAAATAGGGTCCAATAGAGAGACTTATACCTTGATTGATTATCTTGAAGGTGTTGATGATGTATTCGATGATGCAAGTAGAAGAAGGACAATAGAGCCTACAATTTTTCCTCCTAGTGCATATGATTGGAGCACTGCAAAGGAGTTTCTTGGCTTCTTAAAGTTATTTTACAATATGACATTGAAGTTTTCTGGATCAAACTATGTTACAAGTAACACTTGTTTCCAGCACATTGTTGCAATTCAGACAAGCCTCAATACAAATGCAAGTAGCTCCTACTCTCTCTTGAATGACATGTCAACAAGAATGTTGTCCAAGTTTAACAAATATTGGGGAGCATATGAGAAAATGAATCCATTATTGGTTGTGGCCTTGATATTGGACCCCAGATACAAATTGACATATGTCAAAGTCGCTTTTGCCGACCTTTTTCAAGAACCAACAAAGTGTGAAGCTATGATGAGGAAGATTATGGGTGTATTGTATCGTTTATATGACTATTATTCAGCTAGTGTTCATCTTGGTGAAACTTCTGGATCTCAACCATCAATGGAACAAGGAGATAATAGTGGTGGTGGGAATAATGTGCAATTACTAGAGTTAGAAGTTGAAGTGGCCTTGTTATCTGCTGATGCTACATACCAAAAGTTTTTAGCCAAGGCAGATGCAGAGAGTAATGTAGAGAAACTTTCAGAAGTGGATGAATACCTTCGAGCTGAATTGGTTGGTTATCGCGATTCAAAATTTGACATCTTGTCATGGTGGAAAGGAAATGATTGTAAGTATAAAGTGTTAAGCTTGATGGCACGTGATTTGTTAGCTGTCCCAGTCTCTACAGTTTCTTCAGAAGCAGCTTTTAGTACCGGGGGCAGAGTATTAGATGCTTTCAGGAGCTCTTTATCCTCAAAGATGGCTGAGGCACTGATATGTGCACAAAATTGGCTATCAGTGAAACCACCAAACTTAAATGACTTTGATGTTGATAATTTTGATGAGACTGCAACTATTGTTATCGGTATCTTAATTTGGATCTATTCTCAATATTTAATGTTTCATTTCATCTTCTTATTAAGTTAATACACAATGATCAATATGATATATTATTTGTCTTCATTCTTTTTGTAGAGGAAGATGCAAAAGCAGAAGCAGGAGGTGAATTTGAACTGACAAAAAAATGAAGATTTTCAGACTTGCAGAGTCGCAATTGAATGCTTGATCAGTATCTTCAAACTTGTAACTTGTGAATTTGTGATCATTGAAGTTTGAAATTCGAAGATTAGTATTCAGTAGTTTAGAAAGTAGAATATTAATATGGTCATATGGATATAGTCTATGGACAATTGGAGATTTGAACAGGTTAAAGTCTGCTAAGTGATAATAGGCTGCTAAGTTATATTTATTTATCTTTGTTCATTTTCAGTTTTCACATTGACTGAAGGTCTCCTTTTTATGTTATTGTCTGCCAAGTGAACTAGTGAAGGTCTCCATCAAAATTTTCACGTTTTGGGCTGTTTTGATATTCCAAGTTTTTATGTTAAAGGCTTTCACATTTTGGACTGTTTTGATATGCCAAGTTTTTATGTTGAAAGCTGCCAAATGACAATACTGACGAGTTTGCTCAAAAAAAAAAGACAATAGTGATAGGCTGGACTGTGGATTCTGAGGCCAAAAAAAAGTGGGTGTTGAACGGGTTCCCTGTACCCGTTTAACTTAGCCCGTTTAACCCGTACCCATTTAGGTACGGGCAAAACGGGTTCCTGCACGGGTACGGGGCTACCCGTACACATTTAACTTAAACGGACAGGTCACGGGTTGACCCACGGGGCAGCCCCGCGCACCCGTTGCTCACCCCTAGTGATAACGATCCTCATATGATTTGGATAGTCGTAATGTCTTGCTAGAGGCCGCTTGCGACTTTTGGGTTAGTATAGTTATTGGCCCACTGCCAACTTCATATGGGCCTACAGGGTCACACACAAGAATGGCCCAACACGAGATAATGTTTAACTTAGGGTGGACGAATTTTATATTTATATATATACATATAATATAAAATTCGTTAATAATATATATAGATATATATTTTCGAAATACATATCTTATATATGATATATATGTATATGTATATATATTATATGATATTATTATATTGTGTTAGTTTTAAATTTAATTTATTAAAATATATTAAATTTAATAACTAACATGATAGATATATAGTATCTCAGATTTAATTTATGAAGATAAATTAAATCTAATGGTTCTTTATTTAGATTAAATAAATAGGTTAAATTAAAATTGTTGAACAGATTTAATTTAAACTGAATTTATTTAATTAGCGCATCAAGATAATTAATTATTGATTAATTTCAAGATTAATGATGATTAATTTTGAAATTTGAATATAGCCATCATAGGTTATAAACTTGATAGAGCAGATATACTCATATGCGCATGGGAATTCAGAGCTGCAAGGGAAACCCTAAAAATATTGGAGGTGCTAGCACGCAGTCTTGATTGGAGAGCATTCATGTGGATACCGGTAGAGGGAGCGGACCTAACGTGTTGGCTCCTAGAGATCATGAAAACCCTAAGTTGAAAAAGGTACGAGTTCTTTCTAACCTGATTTAAACGCCATTGATAGATCCTCGATTATGATCGGTAAAATTTTTAAATTCTTCCGCTGTGCCTGCCAATCCTAACATGTTGATCTTGTTCGGCTCAACAGACCATATTTTTAGTGAGGGAACAAACTCCGTCACTAAATCCCATCACTAAACTGATTAGTGATGAAATTTCCGTTACTAAATTCTGTCACTAATTTGATTTTTTTTAGTGTAATTGCATATTTTGAATCTCTATCACTCAAGTTTAGGTTCCTTGGGACCTTTTAATTAGTGAAAGATTTCATGTGACTTTTCAACTAAATTATTTCTATTGGCTAGGATCTTACACTACTACAAAAAACGCTTTTAACGTCCCTTTTTTGGGCCTTTTAACGTCTGAAAACAGGGGAACGTCTATCTGAGCGACGTAAAAAAATGTCAATAATGTTCCTAAAATAGGGGACGTCTTTAGGCAGACTTTAGACGTCCCTAGTCGTAACTGGGGATGTCTAAAGTGTTTCTGAATCACTTTAGACGACCCCAGTCCAAACTGGGGACGTTTAAAGTTTTTTATAGCCTTATATATACATCACTATCCAGCAAAAATAAACTGCAGAAATATTGCATAAACCAGAATGGAAACAACAGCAATTTAGCACTATCTAATAAAAATGTTATCCAGCAATCTAATAGCATATACAACAACACAACTCTAATTCGCACCTTGGAATATAGAAACGTTTGAATCCACTTTAACAACTAACCAATAAAATAAAAAAAGAGATAGGCAGACAACATAACAACAGGAGTTCAGCCACCACAAAGTGTGTCATACACAAACCACTAATTAATTAACTAATATAAATAAAAACTTCACTTTGGTATACATTGAAGAAGATGCCTAGCCAAAAAGTCTTTGATCAAATTAATGTCTTCATATAAGTAGGCATCTTCATTGTCAAAAATCTGCAAATCAGAAAATAAGTTTAGATGAAATAATGAATCAAGTGAGTGAATTAATTTGCAATTGAATTACAACACCAAAAATATTATTCTTTGAGAATGAAGAAGCAATTACTTGTTCAAAATATGTCGCAATACCACTCTTAATGATGTTAAACATATAAAGTAAGACATAGTATTCACATTCCCAGCCGCCAGGTTGTTGAGGGCAATATAAATCAAAAGCAAATGGTTAAAATCAATAAAGGCATATCTAAAACAACAGTCAATCAAAAGAACTTAATTTGAAACTACGTACCTTTAGATACAACCATTTCGGGTCTTTGCCACCTTTACGATCACGGGGCCCGCCAAGGATTCGATATGCCTGGGTTGCCCTATCATTAAAATGAAAATCAACAGAAATTAGAACAATTCATTTAAGTTAAAATGAAATATAAATAAAATAACTTACGTGTTAAAGACATTTTTTATTTCTTTGTCTGGCCTTTTACCCAAGGAATCAAACCAGTAAACTACGTTGAACTGAGGACAGAGAACACACAAACTTTAGTGGTAACTATAACAACATATACAGATTAAAATGAAGCTAGATGGCAAGGAAATTATTTATTAAAAATCTTAAATAGACAATTAAAATGCGTACTCTTGAACAATCGGTGCTAGATAACAACGATAGTTGTTCTCTCCCATTGTGAAGCCCGCATAGTGAGTCCTTTTTTGCACTGTATTTGTATCCCTTGTCGTATTTGCAGGACACAAGAATCCATCTAAATCAACTCTTTGCATGTCAATGCATATATGACGGAAGGAGCTCTAATAGAATTAAAATGATGAACGTATTAGCTAGTGAATATATGAAACCAAAAAACCACTTTACTAAATGAAGGAAAAAATGGGAAATAAAAAAATTACTGGATTGCAAATTTAATCCATCCTACATCTATCTCCTCCAACTTAATGAACTGTTTAAGGTCGTCTTTATCAATTGTGAAGGGATACTCTAATTCCTGGCCCACAATCCCTGTAGGCATATACAAATCAATCTGCTTAATGCCTTTATAGATCTACTGTAGTCATACTAAGAAGGGCCATTTTCCTGCTTCGTACTCGTTCTTTTAGAACATAAAAAAACATATTGTTAGTAGAATGCTAACAGATCTCAAGTAAAAGTGAAAGGTGGATTAATTGTGAAAGGTGGTGTGTTGTCAAGGTTGAAGGTTGGATCACCATGCTTCTGTTTTTTACTTTGCAGTATAATGGAAACTTTTTTATTTGTAGGATCTGTGAAATAAAACACTTGTTTCGCCTAACTTGCTAGAATGAACGGCTCATCCCTATAACCTACTCTTTCAAGATCAACTAAGACAAATCCAAATTGTTGATCTATTACCACAGTATTATTGCTAACCCACTTACATTTGAATAAAGCAACTTTGAACTTGTTGTAAGTGATTTTCCATATTTCTTTTATCACTCCATAATAGGTCATGGATGCTAATATGGGCTTTTTGTCTTTCGAACTGGAAAAGTGCATTGCTTCAACTTCTACCATCACCCCACTATTTTGCATGGTACTTCTGTCATCTTGGTCTTTTGTGTAGAAAGAATACCCGTTAATATCATAACCGCTCAAAGTAATGATCTGAAACGAACGCCCCTAGGCTAGCCACTCTATTATCTCAAACACATCGATCTCATGCAAAACCTTTCCTGAAACTACTATATGAATGTCTTGTTTTGCTCAATAGCAATCTGTATGTCATTCTTCCTTGGATTCATGTTCTTCAATCTCTTTCTGTGTTCATCTATGTACGGTTGAACTTCTGCCATGTTATTTAGGATATAAAGGTGTGCTTGCAACACCTCTTCACGAGGCATAGTCTTCACTTTCAGTCCTTGTGTTCCCTTGCTTCTCCCCTCTCTATGTCGAGATTGTTCCTTCTTCCCTGATAGACAAGCACAAATCACACTTAAATTCTAGCTGAGAATCAAATGCATTTTTCTAAGCATTCACAAGTTTAGTTAGCTAACCTATAGCTGAAACTTTAGAGGGAGATGACCCACGGTGGTAAGAGGGAGGGCGACGGTGGTGAGAATGAGAGAAAATGGTGCAAACCCAGAGCAAAGACAGTGACGAGTAGGCACACTATAGATGAAATAGAGGGTAAGATGGAGGACCAAGAAGAAACAGGGGATAGCCGTATAGAAAGATTAGGAGAAAGAAGAAAAACGAGAAGGGGAGAGGAGAGCACAAAGATGATAGGGATGACGGAAGTGAAGATGGGAGGAGTAGTGACAGAGTAAAGCAGAGGAGCTTTAGGCGTCCCCAGTCAATATTGGGGACGCCTAAAGACAATTTTCTAACACATCACATGCACCAGTCATGTCGACCAATGCATGTGATCCATCGAGCTGGGGACGTCTAAAGTTGCCTTTAGCGTCCCCAGCGGGGCTGGGTGTAACCCCCTCATGGTAATTATATCCGAATTATGAAATTTAAGTGAAATAGAGACCAATAAGACAAAAATCACATTTATAATCCCTTATTTCCAAGAGATGGGGTGTTCAAAAAATCAGTTCAAAAACATTATTCATCTGGTCTCACATTCATTTCCGTATATAATTACCTGTACAGTTATATCACATAATAAATATCAGAGTGCGTAACTAAAATCCCGGCAACCCCGGGTTACTTGTATATATACAATGGGTTTAAAGTTTCCCAAAATGGGGATTACATATCCAAAACTATTATCTACAACTCATATACATACAGTAATCCCAAAATCCAGCTAGATAACCAATAGTCCCAAAATCTAAAATGTCCCTACTAGCCCTAACCACTCTTGGTTGGCCGCTTCCCTTTCGAGCCACTTGCCCTGTCTAAAAATGTTAGTCATTGGAAAGAGTTAGATTCTAAAGAATCCTAATAGTAACAAATCACTCATACAATATATAAACACAAAGCATGTATGTTCATCATGTTCAACAACAACACTATGAGTTATGGCTAGCGCCACAACCGACAGCACTCACGGCTCAATGCACTATGCCCGCTTTTATGGTAAACACTATGCCAACTTTCGTTGTAGTCACTATGCCTGCTTACGCGATAATAACTATGCCCGCTTCCACGGTAATCACTATGCAGCAACAACACAAGGCACAAAACTCCACAAGGCACAAAGTATCACAAGGTACAAAGCTCCACCAGGCGTCTCAATGTATCTCAAAGCAGCAACAGCAACACACAATGCATGATAGGCAAACATGCAATACATTTACACAAAGTATAAGAGAGGAGTCACTACCTGTATCTTTGCTGACGTTCTTCGGCACAGTGGGCTCATGCGTATGACATATATCAAATCCTATACCAATTTAGGGACAATTGATTAATCTCTTTCCCAAATACTTATTTCCATAATACTTTAAGTTGGTTATCATTCAGGACATTTTAGGTGACTATTAGAGGCCTAAACATATGCCTAAAGGGTTAGGAGAAACTACCCTGAAGACCCTTTTTTCGAAGGTAAAACACAGATTTTTTGCTGACTCACTCGAGTGACGATGACCTCACTCGAGTGATGAGAGACTCATACTCGAGTGAGACTAGCTCTCACTCGCAAGTGTTTGACAGTGAGCAACCATCACGGCCAGAAAGTGCTCACAACACTCGAGCATGGGGTTGTGCACTCGGGTGATAACTCCAAAATCACTCGAGTCCCCAAAAATGCAACACAAGAGGTGACAACTCGAGAGCACAGCAGTATCAGAGGGACAAGCTCACTCGAGCATACCCCTAGCACTCGGGTGAGAAGGTTTCACTTAGGAGTGTCAGAACACACTCTTGAACATCAACCAGCAAGTGACAACCCGAGAGTAACCCTAACCAAGAACTCATATCATTACTCGAGTGATCCCATGCTCACTAGAGTGATCACCAACATCACTCACAGTGAAGGAAGTGTACTGGAGCTTTACTCATAAAACCTAGGCAAAAACACAACGCAGAAAGGGAAAACACATGGCAGTACTTGAGTTAGATCCTCCCTCACTCAAGTGACGCTATCAGATTGCCTAGATCGCAGCAAGTGACAAAAATTCCCAGATTGGACAAAATCATACCCAATGGTTCCTAAACTCCAAACAAAGCTCATACTCACTCAAAATGACATAGGGAACCCATTGGTAGCCTCCAAAACACTCAAATACCATTTTAAACATAACTTAACTCTTTGGGTCTCAATAACACACACAACACCTAATTTCAATCAACACACCTCCTAAACTTCAAAACCATATCAAATACTCAAAGAGCTTCACAATGAACTAATCCCAACATCATCAACTATGAAATTCATACATTCCAAAATAGGCATAAAACCAGGGCAAATTTCCAGAATTTCCCAACTCATCCAAAAATCACAATAAATATATCAAAAAGCATCAAATGCTTACCTCTTCACTTTGCCAAAGTCAGAATCTTGATTCTCCAATTTTCAAATTACTCCAACATCAAAATCACCACTATTCAAAAGTTTGAAAACACCAAAATGGAGCTCTCAATGAGGTGCACAACATTAGAGAAGAGGTTTAGGGCATTAGAGATCAACTAACACATCAAAATCTCACCTTTCTTCTTCCTTTTCTTCTTGGTCGCCGCAAATAATGGAGAAAGATGATGATGATGTGTTGCCTTTCCCCTTACCAACACAAACCGCATAGGAGAGAGAGAAGAGAGAAAAAGTAGGTTTTTGTCTTTTGTGCCATATCCATAGGTCTACCCTATGACACTTGTCATGATCTTACTCACTCCCTCCCACACAACTCAATGCACAAGATTCTGACCCATAGCCAATAGATCTCAACCATTGATCTTTAATCTCCAAATGCACTTATATCAATTTACATCACATTTCTCCAAAAGTGTTTAATTACACTAATTACAATCAATATTAGAGTCATTAGCCCTTGATCCCAAATTGAGTCATTACACTGGGGACGTCTAAAGCTTAACATTAGACATCCCCAGATGGGCTGGGGACGTCTAAATCTTGCCATTAGACATCTCAACTATTCTAGGGACGTCTTAATCTTTTATTTTTTTTTTCTGTATGTGAGATTTAGGGGTCTTTAGACGTCCCCATTTTGATTGGGGACGTCTAAAACACTTCTTGGCACCTTCTGGCGTGAGATTCAATTATTTTAGACGCATCAACCTTTCCAATTTTCATCTATAATTACACATATGCCAACCGCCAATATTTTGGGTGTCCCTTTTTCAAAAAGGGACGTCCTTTAGAGTAGTGGAAAGTATATTCTGTAGTAGTGTTAGTGAGATTTTCCCTTAATTATTTTCAAATTTAAAAGATTTATCTTTGAGGATGCACATTTATTTGAACTATTTACCCCAAATTTGGAATGCCTTTAATCTTATAAAATAATCAATATATCAAGAAAAAACAATGACATTTATATGCGTCGAAAAAAAATAAAGGTTCGAGTTTAGGAAGAATTAAAAACATAGATCTCTCATCTCAGCAATTTAGATGAGAAAGAACTTTACACCAAATCTATATTATTACCTCCGTTACGTTTTTTTCATATGATCATACACAAATAATTGAATCATGAAGATATGACAAAACTAGAGGCAAAGAATCAGTAGTAAACCAATCAAATTAGCCTCAAATCAATCAGAACTAGCAAAAAACAAACAATAAAAATTGTATGTACTTTGAACACACGTTCCAGAATGGATGGCACTTGAAGAACATACTTCGAAATTTGCATGGTTAGCTAGCATGGTCAATACCATTATGATCCATACACTTTATTATTTATCCTGACCGATAAAAGCAAAATAAAAAAAAAAATCCTTTCTTCCTTTCTTTTATTGAGAGTATTCTAACTCAGATACACATACATACACACCATCCTTGTGTCAAGGAGGCTTTTGGAAAAGCCTCAAAAGACCGGCCTTTTGTTAAGGGAAGGTGGTTGTAGCCAATGCTTGGCTTATTATCTGCAGAATAAGACAAAAAAATTACAGCACTAGTAATGGAGTTCCCATTTCACTTCTTTTCTAAAAACACAAATTAAAAGAAAGTTGTAGAACATAACTGTTCACTGCTCAGATAAAGAAACGCTAGAATGAAGACTAATAGTAGTTGCAACTTTTTCAGGTACATATGCTGCACATAAAATAATGGATGACCTAAATTCTAACAATACAATGAAATGTAATGGCATCCGAAATAATTGTGCAAATAATTGATGAAACCAAAAGGTTTAGCTAGAGCATTAAGACAAGAGACTTTATTCCATCAACAACGATGTCACTTGGAGAGTAATATCAATCCTGAATCATATCACGTTCTTATTATATTCTAGACTATAGCAATCAAATTCTAAGTGCTTCACCATGAATATTGAAGGTGCTAAATTCTATGGTTATTTTCCTCGCTACCTACGTGAAACTTGAGAGGAGTTTTATCTTATATCATTTATAGTTTGTAGTTTTTTCCCTTTCCATTTCACTTTTTTTTTTTTTTAAAATGTCAATAAAAATGCATATACCATACCCGCCATCAACAATTTCATCAATACAAATTCTCAACAGCTTCACCTACCCTCAACACTCAATGCACCAATCAAGGCTGTTCTATAAGCCTCACCTTACATACATATAGAAATAGTTAGGAACAAGAAAAGAACCTTAGCAAAAGACCAATAACATAACCAAAAAAAAAAAAAAAAAGCCTGCAGAACTGTGGCCAAGATAATCTCGTTTTCATCCTCACTCCATAATAGACTTGAACTCTTAGCATTCTGCTAAAAAAACAATATCTTTAAGAGTGATGTGATTAAAGCTAAAAGAAGTCACCACATGGAAATGAAGAGATCACCCACCTTCTGTTTGGGGTTTGGTCTTTTGAGTCGGTATGAAATATAGCTTTCTCAAAAGCATCCTTTGCACTATTTGTTGGCCACTCATCTGAGTGGTACACCACTTTCAGTATGATTCAAAATATATGGAGATTTAATACACTACAATAAAAACTGTGATTTAGTAGCAATTAAAAATGTGTATTAGTAGCAGTTTTAACCGCTACAAACGACATTAGTAGCGGTTGTAAAAACTATTACAAAATTCACTGTTGCAAACGTATTTGTAGCGGTTTACAACAACCGCTACTCATGTAACACAACCGCTACAAATTTAGTAACGGTTACTAAACTGCTACAAATGTTGGCGCCACAATTTCTCGTGGCAAAAAATGAAAAATGAAATTTGGCTTCAATTTTGTAGCGGTTGGAAAATTGCTACTAAATTCAAATGAGAATTTCAAAAGCAATGCCAAAAATTTAATACTATTTTGACTTTAAATTTGTAGTGGTTCTAAAATCGCTACAAAATTTTGGGAATTTTTTTAAAAAAATTATACAATTATTTGAGTTCATTATTATAATATTGTGTTGAATAGTTTATTATTTAAGTAACTTAAATGATATCGTTATTATTTATAAAGAATGATTAAATTAAGTTAGATAAGTATAAATTTTATATAGATAATATTATTGAAAATGTGCAGATAATGAGTATAACTATTATGAGAGGGGAAAAATGTTAAAATCAAAGAATTAAAATTTCTTTTACTATATTTGATTACCTTACTCAACTCTTTGGCTCTTAAAAAAAATTTCAAATGAGAGAAAACAAAAGAGAAGAAAGATTGAAAGAAATGGAGGAGTGTTTAAAATGCGATGTGCTGAAGGTATTTATAGGGATCTGTGTAGCGCTTGTAACGGTTAATGTGACAATTTTTGTAGCGGTTGATATTTGTAGCGGTTTATGTGACATTATTTGTAGAGGTTTCACATTTGTAGCTATTTCATAACCCCTACAAATATTAGTCTGATTTGTTTTTTATAAAAATATTTCACACTTGTAGCGGTTTTATTCGATTTTGTAGCGGTTTCATAACCCCTACAAATATTTTTTTGAATTTTTTTTATAAAAATATTTTAAATTTCAAATGTTCAATTTGTGACGGTTTTGTTTGTAAAACCGCTACAAATATTTATACTTTGTAGCGGTTTATATATAAAAGCCACTACAAATTTATTTTTTTATTTATTTATTTTATAAATATTTATTTCAAATGTATTTTGTAGCAGTTATACGATAAAAACCGCTACAAATTTTTACCACCGTTGACAGGATTTGAAATTCAAATTTTCAATGTGCAACACTTTGTAGTGGTTATGTCAAAAAAAAAAAAACCACTACAAATGTTCATGATTGTTGGCAGGAATTAAAATATTTAAATTTTAAATGGACATGTTCTAGCAGTTAGTATTGAAAAACTGCTACAAATATTCATAACTGTTGGCGGAAATTAAAATTTTTCAAATTTCAAATATTCAATTTGTAGCAGTTTTGTTTGTCAAACCGTTACAAAGTTACGTATCACTTTGTAGCGGTTTCATCCATTTAATCACTACAAATATTTATATTTTGTAGTGGTTTTTAAATATAAACTACTACAAATATTTTATTTATTTATTTTTTAATAAATATTTATTTTAAATGCATTCTGTAGCGGTTATACACTGTAACCGCTACAAATATGAATTAAATTTTGTGGCAGTTATTTGTAACCGCCACAAAAAGGTGGCCCTCTAAATTCCGTGGTGGTTACTATCATAAAAACTGCTACAAAGGAACCGTCATAATAGTTGCGCTAGCTTCGCGCCAAGTTGGCGCCACATTTGTAGCAGTTAATATAGACTAACCGCTACAAAATAACTGTGAAAAATTTGGCGCGGGTTTGGCGCCAAAATTTGCAGCGGTTATGTCTTGTAAACCATTACAAATCGCGTTTCCTAACCTACGAGCCACTTTGCGCAAAGCATATTGTTGCACATTTGTAGCGGTGTTGCATAAAACCGCTACAAATCCTGATATTTGTGGCGATTTATTTTAACCGCTATAAATATACTTCTACAAATTATAGTGATATGATTTTGCATATTAACCCTCTCCACCACCAAACTATGGATATCAATTAGAGATAGAGAAGATATTGGTCTGAATTTTTGTGCTTGCGTGTTCTTGCAGACAAGTTTATTCTTCCAAATGCAGCAGGGACGATACAACTCAGGGTAGGGGGAGTATGCAGAATATTTCGAACTCCAAGTCAATCCCTCCCTTGATGAACCCTCCATCACCCACATTTGAACTCTACAATGTATATTACAAATTATAGCAAGTGTATTATCATAAACATTAAAGTATGTAGTAAAGAGTGAAAGAGGGTGGCTCTCAGGACTTGGTATCAAATATGCCACTTTCTCTTTACCTAGATATTTTCCTTTTTCTTTAACAATTTTTATATCAGAATTACTATTTCTTAATTTATGAATATCAAAAAATCTGATACCTCACTTGTGTATGATAAAAAAAATATTATTTACATTTTAAATGATCATTTTATTAATTTTGACTTGCTACCTCATCAATTTAAATGTGTTTGTTAAAATCTATTGCCTATCTAAAATATGATAGTAAAATTTTAACATTATGTCTTATTAATTTTTATAATATAAAACTAAAATTACTAATTTGTACACGGTATCGTTTAAAATTAAGAGTAGTTACCAAGAAAAATGCTTCCAAAATCCAAAGTCAGAATAATAAAATTCCGATCTTGAAAAAAGTTTAGGTAATAAAATCAATTAAAAACCACCCTATTCATTGAGTTTAACAATCATCAATAGATAACATAGTCTCTATATTTTGCGTATCAACTTACATCATTATCAAAAATCCGGAGTCTGAATAATAATTCCATTCAGGACTTTGTTTCGGCCTAAATGACTAGGACTAATTACATATTTTGTATATGAACTTGCATCATTTTCAAACATCACTACCCAAGAACCCACAACATTACATGCATAATATCAAAAGTTTTTATATGGGTAACAAACTACACAAGTCCAATATTGCTAAGCTTTTGAAATGGCCTTAACCCATAATGAGGAGAATACAAGTTTAAATCTTAAAAATCGCAATTGTTGAGAGGGGTGAAACCCTTTACGCTTTAAGTCTTGAAAGGGGAAACTCTTCATAAATGGGGGAAAAAAACTGAGGCCAGCATTCTGTTTGCCTAAGGTGAGATTGCTCTATGTTATTAATTAAGAATAAAATTTCACTACTTAATATTTCATGGTGCTTAATGCACCTTAATAAACCAACTCCATCCTCCATAATAAATATTTCAGGGCACCGGCTGAATCTTTGATTCAAACAATTAATTTAGCGAGAAGGGGAGTAATAATGAGAAAATTATGTGACATAGTCTCTTGTTCGAATGCAAAATTATGTGATAATGGGTCCAAACTCATGGTCATGAAATCTAACTTTGTTATTTGATCAAAAAAGAAATCTAACTTTGTTATTACGGCATACGAGGGCGCAAACTTTCAAGAGATTAAATCCTTCGAGACACCTAATGTTGCTGCTGCTATGTTGTCCCCCTGTGGGACTTGTACAAGATTACACTGTCCAAGTTTTTTTTTTTTTTTTTTTTTTTTTTTTTTGTTAAGGCAAGAAATGGGTATATAAATAGTATGGAAGCAAACCATTCATTCATCGTTGTTTCATGTTTAGACATTTTCAAGTCTTGATGTTTAGTTTGAAGCAACATTGATATAGAAAAATTAAAATTTATGCCAATAGTCATCAGATTTTCTGATTAAAACGTGCCAAATATGTAACTCTTATACTACCAACATGATGAATAACTAGTATGCGATTCTTACAACTCAGAATCACATAATAAAAGTGTAATTTTATTACATCATTGAGTCCCTTGGTATGTACACATGTAATGAGGATTAGACACTATCAGGACTTTGGTTTGGAAGGAAGATTCAAAGCCTTTGCCTGCACAGAGGTGAGCTTTGAAAACCAAGTGGTATACAGAAACTGCTTATGAGCACCTACATGGTTGCATATGAGGCGAACCTTCTGCCTTTCTCTCATCCATCTCAATACTATCTTCATATGCCTCTTGCACCTCAAATCTTTCAATCCTACTTCCTGAACACGATCATAACCATCAATGGACATGTATTCTTATAGAAAAGCAGATACACACAAAAGTGACATAAGATTCACATGCCTTTCTTTCCTTTCGCTTCTGCTACTATTTCTGAATTTTAATCTCTTATAGAAGGATGGTCATTCGTCCTGAATTTGTATTTTTCTTCCCTCTTAAAATAAAGTTCTTTCATCATCATCAATATAGTTGTGAGCATTTTGTGATTGACATATGCACAGAATGAAAGTGATTCTTTTTTTTTTGGGAACTAGAAATTCGTTTCGTTCCTTTGGTTTCATTTATCTTACCGTAGGCTGAAAAATTCTTATATGGCATATCACTTCGAAAGACAACACAAAGTCCATGGAAAATGAAACGATTTATTAAACCAAAATCAGGGTATCCTTCTTTTGATCAACAATCAAGCAACAGTTGATAATAACTAAATGCAATGAGTATACCAAGCCAAAAACTTTCAAATAATTACAGGCCTCTGTGATACTCAGTATGTGTCTAACTTCAAGAGATAGCCTGGCAGGAAAAATCACAGAGTTGAATTCTACAACTACTTCAGAAATTAAATGGAAGCATAAAAAAGAGGCACTATGTCAGCTGCTAACCTTGACATGTTCCCACGTCTCAGCGACGGTGAGAGGGCCATGCTCCTTCACAATATCAAAAAGAACTCTAGTGATCGTTTGCGTATGTTCTGGTGGAGTTTTGAGTTCTATAGGTTTCACCTTTGGCTTTGATGTCTTAGCAGCATACCTAATCACTGTCCCAAACATCTACCAACAAATGTATCGCGTGACAAAATTTTCAATGCTTATGCCACGTTTCAGAGGCTGAGATTTTCCTGAAATGATCTGAGTTTGAGACTAACTGAAGTATGATAGAAAAGTGAAAAAAAAACAAAAGGTACCCAATAATACCACACACGCATGACAAGCTAGTGGAAACTCAAATAGACTTCCAATCATAAGGATCGAGACCCTTTAGAGAGTAGCGAAAAATGGACAAACTTCTAACACTTCAGCCTTTTTTTTTTAAATTTTATTGTTTTCCCACAAAGACCAAGAAACTTGTTAGTAATTTATGAAATTGTCAAAACCAACTCCATTGATTCTCTAATACACATGATAGCCAATGAGCAAGACAGGAAAATTTGGTTGACTGTTAAATTGGCATCCTTTTGGAACTAGAAATTGCATTATACATGCACACTTTATATTCTTCATCTAACAAGAAAAACTAAGGAAATTGATGAACCATATCAAGCTAAGTACATTACTGAAGTTCATAGACTATAAATTAGTTGAGACTCAAACAAACCTGTCCATGTGCTAGTGAGGCTTGAAGAGCTATTAAGAACATAATTACGTGCACGCACGCCACGAAAACAAAAAACTCAAAAATAGAGTTACCAGTGAAAAGACAGAATACATTCCAGTGGCCAAAAACTAATAATTTAGCAAATATTGTATAGTAAATCAATAAGACAACAGCTTACACAACATTAGCTCACACAAATATGTAATTTGGGGAAAATAAACATAAAAGTGAATGAAGAAGGTAACATTCCAATTTAGCTTCAGCTCAAAAGTTGAAACACTCAAATCGTACCTATGTCGAATCGAGGATAAGTGTCTTGGTGGAAGAATCAGGGCATAGTGAAATTTGATACAAAATGGAACTAGCGTTGGTGGGTCTGTGAAGGACGATCTTGAAGACGCCGGCGAAGTAAACGATCTAAGGACTAAGGAGCAATCTTTGAAGAATCGATCTGGAAGGCTCGTCGGAGATAGTGATGGGACAAAGAGAGATCGTGGAGGTGGAGGCGAAGTTGGTGGCGTTAGTGGGCCGTCGATCAAAGGCTCCTGGATTGCGCGAGATTCCAGATGAAAAGAACGCGATCGTTTTCTCAATGGGAGAGAAATGGATTTGAAGAATGGTTGGGCTTCCCCAGTTTTGCCCCAAATCAGTCTGTGCCCATTATTTTTTTTTTGGGTTGCACACCCAGTTCACCAAAATTTTATTCCAACTACATCCGGATTCGATCCGCGTCGCGTTTCTGATTATGGTGGGAGAGTCTTCAAATGAGAATTTTTTGTATACACAAACCTCAAACCCGAGACCTTGCTTAAACGGAACTAAGCCTTTTACTACTTGGACCAACTCTCATTGATAGTATGTGCCCATTATACCATGAAGGGAGGGAAACAAAATTCTTTATTCATAACCAATTAGGGTTTAATCCAACTGAATGGTGTAATTCTCCACAACGTAGTGAACTAAGGTTTGAATTTTTTTTGGGAGAGATACCTACATTTAGTAGTACCTGACAGTGCCTCGAATATGATTGTCTCCAGTATAAGGATACCTATACCTGACAAAAAAAAATCTTTATTCATAAAAGGGTAAAGGAGAAAAATACCTATTATCTTTTTTTTAAAAAAAAAGTGCTGCTGGTACCATAATCAAATCTTGGATGTAAAAATGCACATAAATTTTTTAAAATGGAGCAAAAATGCCACATTCATTAACTTTGTCAAACATTTATTACTTTTTCAAAACGTATTTTTATAAAGTTGCAAAAATACCCATGATTTTCAACCTCAATGATTCAATCGGCCTCAAATCTGAGGAAGGGAGGGCTTCATTAATAAAGAGACGATGTAGAAAGGGTTTTGTCCAAAGAAGTAAAAAAGAGGAGAGGATTCATAAAAAATGATTTCATTATTTAGCAAAATTGAATTTTAAAATAATTATTTTTAAATGACAAATAAACTCATAACTAGGATAAAAGTGAGGTGTGGTGTTTTGATAGGTCAGAGTGCAAATAATGTGGCACATTATGAATACCCAATGATGATGGAGCCAGGCTCGAAGAAGATGATGGAGAACTCGTTGGAGGAGGCAAAGAAGATCAAGAGAAGAGAAAGAGAAATTCTTTTTTAAAAATATTAAAATTAATTAGAAATGATGTAATTAGAGAGAAGAGAGAGAATGTGACATGCAGGATTAATATGATATAGGTACTTTTGCACCTAGGGTTCGATTGTGGTGTCAATAGCACTTTTTTTGAAAAGGATGATAGGTATTTTTGCACTTTTACAAAAATATGTCTTTAAAACATAATGGATGTTTAATGGAATTAACGGAGGTGGCATTTTTACTTTATTTTGAAAAGTTTGTGTGCAATTTTGCACCTGAGATTTGATTATGGTGCTAGCAGCACTTTTTAAAAAAGATAATAAGTATTTTTGCTCCTTTAATCTTGATAAAATTTAATTATACACTCTCTAAGTAAGAAAACACAAGTTCGAATCCCAGAAAGCGTACTTGTTGGGAGAGATGAAGACCTTTTACATTTTAAGAAGGGCTAAAGGCCATTTTTGCCCCGGAAGTATAACATTAGGGCCAATTCTGTCCGGAAGTATATTTGGGGCCAATTTTGCTCCGGAAGTTTCAAATTTGGAACAATTTTGCCCTTATGTTAGTTGACCGTTTGTTAACCGTTAGTCGAGGTTGGTTGACCGTTAGTAGGAGCAAATTTGCTCCAAATTTGAAACTTTTAGGGCAAAATTGCACCTTAACCCAATGACCGTTACTCGGGCGCATCGAACACTCCTCTTCCAGCTGTTGGACCCTACCTCTGGCTAAGCCAGGGTGTGCAGGCTGTTAAACAAATAAGAGAACTCTTCCCAAGGCCCTACCGACGTCACCGGACTTACTAACGTTACTATCAGCTGCCACGTCCCGGTTTAGGAATTTTGACCCGATTCCCTTTTGAAGTACAAGATTCCCCTGTCTCTTAGGATCAACTAACTCATGTGCAAGTACCGTTCACATGGAACATTTCCCCTCTTTGGCCTTCAAAGTTCTCATTTGAATATTTGCTGCTACTACCAAGATCTATATCGATGGCCGCTCCGCCCGAGTGTTGAAGTATGCGACCTATACCCGGCCGTTGGGGGAAGCCCGTCTGATAGTAGTAACAAATATTCAAATGAGAATTTTGAAGGCCGAAGAGAGGAAATGTTTCATGTGAACGATACTTGCACATGAATTAGTTGATCTTAAGAGACGGGGGAAGCCTGTCTGATATCATACAGCACGCGTACTTCGAAAGAGAATTGGGTCAAAATTCCTGAACCGGGACGTGGCAGCTGACAATAATGTTAGTGAGTCCGAAGATGTCGGCAGGGGCCTCAGAAAGAGTTCTCTTTTCTGTTTAACAGCCTGCACACCATGGCTTAGCCGGAGGTAGGGTCCAGCGGCTGGAAGAGTAGTGTCTGATGCACCAGAGTAACGATCATTGGGTTAAGGTGCAATTTTGCCCCAGAAGTTTCAAATTTGGAGCAAATTTGCCCCTACTAACAGTCAACCAACCCCGACTAACAGTCAACAAATGGTCAACTAACGTAAAGGCAAAATTGTTCCAAATTTGAAACTTCCAAAGCAAAATTGGTCCCAAAAATACTTTCGGGGCAAAATTGGCCCTAACGGTATACTTCTGGAGCAAAAATGGCCTTTATCCCTTTTAAAAATTCATTATGGATGGAGAGATATGTGTGCGTGCATCTACAATTTCACTTAAAAAACGCAAATCAAGGCTGCAAAATACAGATGTTACACCTATGAAAGAAGCAAATTTTGATAGTAAGTGAAGCTCTAATGCACAATCGGTATACAATACAACAAATCTCTCCCCTTTCTTCAGTCCCAATGGTCATTTGGATCAAGATGTAATTCAAAATAGAAAAGATTGCATTTGCTCACGGGGTTTGAGAAGATGTGGAGAGAGAATGAAATAACAGAGGAAGAAAAAAGAACTCAATATTGCCATGACTCAACAATCATGTTTTCTCAAGAAATTTTCTTATTAAAAATAATAATTACAGAAACATACAAAATCATAAAAAATAATTTTTTTACCACAGAATATGTGACACACAGAACTAATCCAAAATTCTAGCATTTGAAGGAAGATTGGAGGGAAGAGAAAGAAGAGAAGCTGAAAAAGAAAAAAAAACAATAGAAGATTGGAGGGAAGAACAATGAAGGAAGGGTTAGGAAAAGGGAAAGAGGAGAAGATGGAAAAAAAAGTTAGGTGAAAATGTAAAAGGAAGATGATGAGAAAGAAGACGAGAAGCAACCATACGAGTAAGAGAGAGAGAGAAGAAGAAGAAGCCAAACACACGAAGAGGAAGAAAAAACTCAAGAAGATAAGATGTTGCCAAAGTTCTTTAAGGCTGAAATAAGTGATTCTATAAGCCTAAAGGAATCAATGAAAGAAAAGGAAGTAGGGAAAGCACTCAAGGTTGAGCAATAATTGAAAAGGAAGTAGGGAAAGTACTCAAGGAGAAGGAGAGTTTGAAGCAGTTTTCAGCAAGCACAAAAAAAAAGGAGATGATCTTGAATCTGAGGAAAGGTTTCGAAAGCCTTAATTAAGATTTATTAAGTTAGAACCGTTAAGTATGTTGGTAAGAATACTTTACAATTCTTAATTAATAAACGTGAATCATTAAGTTGTTTTTTTAACTTTGTCATTAACTTGACATTTATAAAGTTAGAACCGTTAAGCATTTTGGTAAGAATACTTTACCGGGATATAAAGATCTCATTGATGGGAATGAGAGAGTGGCTATGTATGTTTTGGATAATGGTGAGTGGAATAGAAGGAAAATGGAATATTGGTTCCCTACCAAGCATTGATCAAATTGTAGTGTGCACCCACCTCGTGAGGAGAGGGGAGAGGACAAAATATATTAGAAACCATCCAGTAATGGTTCTTTTTCTGTAAAATTTGCATATCGGTTTCTTTTTTCAAATACTCATCTGGTGGAAGACAAAATATGAAAGATCCTATAGAGATGGTCTATTCTAGAAAAGATTAAAACTTTCATGTGGCTAACAGGGCATGGAAAAGCTCATACATCAAAACTAAGAATGCAACGAGGATTGGAGACGTTTGCTACTTGCCCTTTTGGTTGCAAAAGGGGAAAAGATTTGATGCACATGCTAAGGGCCCGTTTAGTACGCAGAATTCGTTTTGATGGATACGGAAATAAGGTTTATAAGAATATTTGGTATGTCATGGAAATGAAACCTGCTTTTTATGTAAAAAGACTTAAATGCCCTTTTAATTATCTTCATAGCAATGACCTTGTAAAAAAAAACTGAACAAACTCAGCTAACACCAACTATCCAAACCATCGTGATATTCTGGAAAATAATTGCAGATCCATTTCCTTCTATCAGCCTCACCAAATCCCTTTCCCTCTATCAGCTTAAATAGATCCGTTGATAATGGTGACGGAGCTAGAGAAGTCGAAGACACAGTGAACCAGAAATTGAAGATTCGTCGATCTTGTTGCCTGTTATAGTGACAAAGTCAGAGTCGTCATCGTCGTAGAAATTGCTGGAGATCACTTCTTCTTTGGTATGGATCTCATCCCAGTTGCTAGCGATCTTCGTCTTCTTTGGAGTTGTCATCATGGAAATTGATGGAGATCTTGAAGGTCACTTCATCTTCTCTGGAAATCGCTGGAGATTATTGTTGTTGGTGGTTGGAGGTTGAGATCAGGGCGCCGCCGTTGGTTATTGGAGGTCAACATCAAAAGTTACTGGAGGTCATCGTCACCTGTTGCTGGAGGTCACCGTCAAGTTGAGGTCGGTGGTCGGTGATGATTGGATGGACATGGATTTGAAATGAAAGACAAGGGAAGGGCAATAATGGAATTCCATGGAATTTTTGAGAATTCCATGGGTTATGTGATGGAAGCCAAATCCATCAATTTTGATGGAATTGGCTTCCACATAGAAATCAATTGCATGTCTTCAAGAGTGTACCAAATATGTTAAGCATATGGAATTCAATTCCATTTCCAAATCCATACCTCCAATTCCAGCATACCAAATAGGGCATAAGGGATTGCTCAACCGTCATGGATTGTTAGAAATCTATGGTAAAACAAGAAAAATGAGACATGTTCTTTTCTTTGCAGGGTGCAGATTGGATCAAGTGGAACCTAACTCACGAGATTAGAAGGAATGATACTAAGAAGGTCTCGTGGCGAACTATGTTGGGATGTATTGGTCTCACATTGCAATAAACTTTTTAATTGTGAAAGTGCTAACATTGGGCTGAATGCAAATCATAGTTTCTTTAAAGCCTACTTGGATAAGTATATTGTCAGAACATTTGCTACATATAAGAGGCTCATTCCTCTTCAAACCAACCAGAACCATCATGACGAGTAAAGTCTTAGGTACGATAACCCAAAAATCCTATCATTTCTCTTTTATTTAAATGTTTGAAAGAGAATACACTTGACACTTAGTCTGTTGAAAATGAAATCCACCAATATTGCAACCTTACGACTCCTGTTGTCTTTTCTGGCTATCGGGGATCGTTTTTAGTTGAATCCTATCATAAAAAGCCTTCGTCCGACTTCTTAGTGACAGCAGCACGAGTTGTTTTTGTTTGTGAGCCCTAGCCGATTAAGCTGCCTTTATGAAGCTACGACGTGATAAAGCATCTAAGGTGATGTTAAGTAGCTTTTGTGAAGTTATATTTTTTCGAAAACCCATTATTGCTTTGATCGAAGGTTCTTTAAATTACTTTTATGAAGTTATGTTTTTTTAGAGAATCCATTATTGCTCTGATCGAAGGTTTGTTAAATTGTTTTTATGAAGTTATGTTTTTTAATTAAAGTTACCTTTCAGAACAAAGTACTTGAGCAAATTGGACCTACAAATAAATTTAGGAAATATTATTTTTTAAGATGCACATGGAGTTTATAAAAATATTTCTAATAGGAAAACTTGCTTAATTAGAGTTGTTGGTCTCAACATTCTCCCCTGCCCTGGAATAGATTAGATTCAAATATTTCTTATCTATCATTCCTTTTGACACTTGATGAGTTTGAATGTTATTTGATGCTCTTCTTTTTGACGTTCTTGCTTTATAGAATTAATCAATACCACATATTTGGTCTGTGTAACATCCCAACGCCTTGCTCTTGATATTGTCTGCTTTAGGGTCCAACACCCCCACGGTTTTAAAATGTGACGAGAGGGGGTATCTAAACCCTTATAAGGGATGTTTCGTTCCCCTCCCCAGCTGACATGAGAGTTAACACTTTACCTACCTTTAGGCCTAGCGTCCTCACTAACATATTGGCCCACATGGACCCAAACCCGGTTCTAATGCCAATTATAACATCCCAAACTTGGGCTCTGTTACCAATTGTAACATCCCCTAAACCCAGCTCTAATACCAATTGTAACATCTCAAACTTGGGTTTTAATACCAATTGTAACATCCCAATGCCTCGCTCTCGATATTGTCGTCTTTAGGGTCCGACACCCCTTACAGTTTTAAAATGCATCGAGAGGGAGATATATCCAAATCCTTATAAGGGGTCTTTCATTCCCCTTACCAACCAATGTGGGACATAACACACGGTTGTAACATCCTGAACCTTGGCACTGATACCAATTGTAACATCCTAGCGCCTTGCTCTTGATATTGTTCACTTTAAGGTCTGACACCCCTCACTGTTTTAAAATGCATCAAGAGTGGAGGTATCATTGAAGCTCTTCACTCTTGATAATGCGACATACAGTTATCTATGAGAAAATACCTACTTTGGGATGTTACAATTGGGGAGGGGAATAAAAGATGCCTGATAGGGGTTTGGATATCTCACCTCTCGACGCGTTTTAAAACTGTGAGGGCTAACGAGGACCCCAGAGCAAACAATATCGAGAGTGAGATGCTGAGATGTTACAAATGATGTTAGAGCTAGGTGTAACACACACAATTTTAATCCCCTTATTACATCTACAAAATCATTAATTGACTTGTTCTGGCTTAGGAATATGAGTGATTAAAGTTTCCAAACCGAAACTCACCATGTTCATTTTCTTTCAAGGGGTTATTATGCATTTATTACTTTTAGAGTACTTCTCTCTTCACACATATGTATACACATCCCACGATATGTTTACACCATTAGTCAAACATGCAATAATTATACACATAACTCTTCATCACATACAAATATTCAATTCTTCATCACATTCTGCTTCTGTACATCTTCTAGTATTCCATCTGTGTACTCATCATACCTATATGGTTGGGTGAGGAAGAGTGAGATTCAAGAGAATCTCAGTAGCAAATAGTGCTAACAAATGTATACAAGAAATGCTTTGTGCATGACATGCTTGCTTGCATAAATTCCTGCCAACATAATCACATATATACATGCTCAATATTTAACACATTACACTAATGGCCATAGTATACATAAACAGAGCTTCACTCATTCACATATGCTTCATACAATTCATCAAAGCAAGTAACATATCAATACACAAGCACACATATCTAGTTATGCAAGTTATGAAAGTTCACTACCTTTTGGACTTGTGTCCTCTTCTTGTCTCCTTTTCTTCCAACCATTGTAGCTTCTTAGAAATTCTTCCATTTCCTCTTCCTTGACTTCTCATTAAGTATACTTTAGTTGAAATATTATTTTAATGGAATTTGCACATGTCTTTTACTTATGCTTATCTCTAATTGATTGTGCTTAATTCTTTCTCTTTCTCCTTGACTAAATGACACCATAAAGGGTTCCGAATAGACCAAATGGGCTTCATCAATTGCCTCTTGAAATTACCATGTACTTAACCCTTACATTTATTTCCATTTTCATACTTGCTGGAAAATTGGGTAGAATTTTCATCAAACTTTGAAAATTCATAACTATTTGTACAAGGTCCAATTGTGTGGTTCCAAAGGCTATGTAACCCTCATTAAGTCTATTTTCAATAAAACATATAGCCTTTACCCAACTGGAAACTCATAATTCCCCAGAATTTCCATTTTTGGACATTGTCATAGAAGCTGGCCAGTTTCATTGGACTAACTTCAAAAATTCATAACTTTCTGTGTACAACTTCAAATGACCTATATGACCTATCAGATTAAAGCTTGATAAGTCTACTTTCATATTGGAAAATATCATAGGCATTGGACATCGTTTGTCTATTTAAACATGTAACACTGGCAACAAATCCTCATTCTTGGGACTCTTGTTAAACAGGGGCTTAGCAGTCTACTTGATTCAGGCTTATTCTCAAGCCTTTAATCCCAAAATTTAGAATATTACATTTCTTCCCCCGTTCAATAAATTTTATCCTCAAAATTTGAACGTTTACACCTTAAAATTTCAAATATCATATAGAATAATTATCCTCGGGAGAATCCCAACTTAATATGAAAATTGTTCTTGCTGACCACACTGTGAACACTATTCAATATAGCACAGAGTGCTTGTCAGGTCTTACTGTCAAGGGACACTGCCCCATGCAAACATGCACAACGGGTCTTATTGCCTTTGCTTCTATTCAACATAATTGTGAGTACATAGCAATCTGCTGGCCTGAGCACATGCTAGTCCAACAAGTCTTTTGATCCCAAGACTCATAGTCTACTAGTAACTCTAGGCATTATTGCCTTTTTGGGACGCTGCCCGGTGTATTTAGTCTTATGGCTTGTATCATTCTATTCTCACAACATTGAATATCCCGGTTTTATTGCCTTGTACAAATATGTACATTAGGGCTTATTACTAACATGTCTGCCTATTCGGAATTCATGATCAAATGACTATTTAACTCTTACTGGTCGTACTATGTGCCCTGATCACTATTTGTACTGTTCACTGGGTGTACTGTTCACTGAGTGGGTAATTAATTCTATAAGGTTATTGAGAGTGATTCACCACTACCATTATGCCCTACTACATTAGGGCTCATCCCAATCTCTATTTACATGTGTCACAATGAACTATATTGGTTGTGTGACTGTTGACCACAATGGTCGTATCACTGTTCACCATACCGCCACAACACACATGTTTTATGTCCATACACCATGGCAACAAGCTAACCTTAACTGCTTGTTTTATGCGCTGCCTCTCGACGGTGACAACTAGGAGTAGCGTGCAGGTTGGTCTCCTGGTCATGTTAGGTTAAGAGCCAATGCCTCGCCATAGATCACCTTGTGAGAACCCCCAATCATGAGGTTGACTAACAAGCTCTGATGGGCTGCTTTGTTACTTAGGGCAAATCACAATATGCCATACAAGCTACGTCATAGTAGACCATACGGGTATAATCAGATTTAGGACGATCAACACTGGTGCGAATATCAACCTCTCCTGTTGACCTCGAAAATTACACATAAATTTACTATGCTTCCACTGCCCACTCTAATGTTTATCTTTTTATATGAGCTTTAATAATGTCAAGATGATTTAAAAGGAGTTTCACAGGAACCTCCTATAACACCTGAATGCACCCAAAATCTGTGTTCCTCTGTGCCATTTCCTGGCCTGGTTTTATATCCTATTTGATCTCCGCAGTAACACACGATCGTTCATAGAAAATGTGATAATACGTATGCCATGCACTATGTTATGTGAAATGATATATATATGTGTACACATTGTCTAAGGCCAAATGACATGTTTACAACCCTGGCTTAACTCGTGTCCAAGGTCTAATAACATGTTTGCAACCCCAGCTTAACTCATGTCCGAGGTCAAACAACATGTTTGCAACTTGGGCTTAACTCGTGTCCAAGGTCAAACTACTGTTTGGACCTCGGCTTAACTCGTGTCCATGGTCAAATGACATGTTTAGACCCTGGCTTATTCGCGTGCACCATCGCTGGATTCCATATCACAGCTAGGCTAATATGTGTGTCCAAGACACTATGCTCATGTTACAGAAGATAGCTTACACAAACATACAATAATCACATAGTGCATGAAAGAAAGAGTTACTACATTGGCCTTTCCTGGATGATAGTGGATTTTGAATTTTTCCCTGATCTTTGTTCTGTTTCTGCTACACTTCTTGCAGATAATTACTATGATCCTTAATCATTGATCATTATTTGATGTTCTGTTAACATGCCCATGATATGTTACATTGGGCCAGGTCTAGCTTTTTGACCCTGCCCAACATTTGTACTACTTAATCTCATCATCTTTGTGTTTCACTATATGGAAACAAAAAAGAGATAAATTCCTCATAAACACAAGGGCATATATGTCATTTCACAAAGTGTTAGATACACAGGTACTCCTTAAACAACATGTCACAGGCGTTTATAGTTGTCAGAGAAAGCCTGCAACAACTTGCACAGCTTTTGAACTACAACATAATATGTGCTTGCCCCTTTTCATAACATGTCACCACATAGACATGTGACTTAGGGGGTCACCCATCCCGAGGTTTCCCTGGGTTGAGCACGCTTAACCTTTGTGTGCCAGGGCCAAAACAAAGATATATTCTGGCTAGGGGTGTTCATCAATTTCCCGTCCCAACCTTCCTGTCCCAAAAATTTCGGGATCGGGAATGGGATTTCCCGATCTCGAAAATATATCTATATACATATATTTTTTTAAAAAATATTTAAGAAAATAAGACTAAATGTAAAATAAAATATGAAAATCCCTAACACCCTTAAGATAATATCTATTCTTTTAGTTTATTTAGTTAATTTAATTTATTATTTATTAAATAGTTCTAATTTTTTGTTCTTGTTTTTATTCTTTTTACAACTGAATCGACAACTTTAAGCATATATTGGACTAATTATATATTTATATTAAACTTATTTGATACAATACAATATTAAACAAATTATATATTTATACTAGACTAAAGGAAACACAACAAAAAATTTAATATAGAGATTTTTTTAAAAAAAAAAAAGCAAATCCGGGATCGGGAAATTTTCGGGATCGGGATCGGGAATGAAGATCATTCCCGAACCCTTCTTGGGATCGGGATCGGGAATGACATTTCCCGATCCCGATCCCGAACACCCTTAATTCTGGCTTTAACCGCTTCCGACCACCGGTACCCCATGACTACCCTCATCTCAAAAATCGTGCCTACTATCTTTGGGCATCAAAATACTGTGTATGGACTGCATATCAGTGATGGTACATGCATTCGATCACGTGCTTTATGATATGCTCCTTGAAGTCCACCAAGCTGTCATTCGAATCCTATTCTATATCCTCGTTCTCCCCTCCGGACCCCAAAATACAGTATCCGGGAAAGCGTACATCATTGTACGGTCCGATTGCAAGTCATACAACATGTGTACTTTTCCAGCTCTTTGACCAATGAAGAAATCCGGATTTGACTTCAATTTCTCTATCCATGATTGACCTGTGTCTCCTAATGATGAGCTAACTGTTGATTCTGTTTCAGGATGAGCCTACACACTGCCCTTACTCGGGCCTGCCACCTCGACGTTCATGACATCCTTGTATCACCCTGAATTGTCAGACCCTTACTCGATATTGTAATACTTACTGCCCTTTGGGTATTTGTTATTCCTTTGGGGCTGATTTATAGAAGGGGAAGATTCACTTTTCTCTTCCATTTTCGGTGCATATTTCCTTTTATCTTTTCAGTATACAATTTTGTGGCCAAGGGCAGCATGGACTTCCAGAACTACTTGGGCTCTGATACCAAAATGTAACACCCTTAATTTTAATCCCCTTATTACATATATGGAAGAGTTAATTGACTTGTTATGGCTTAGGAATATGAGTGATTAAGGGGCTGTTTGATTTTGTTTTTAAAAATTGTTTTTTGTTTTTAAAAAAATAAAACAATAAAACTTGTTTGGTAAAAGTTGATTTTAAAAACAAAAAAACAAATACTTGTTTTTAAAAACTAAAAAACAAATACAGTTTTTAGTTGTTTTCTTTTTTTGTTTTCCTTATTTTTTATTTTTTGAGGCCATCAATCATCCACTATCGACATTACACAACCAATGATGACCATCGTCAAATCACCACCAACGACCGCACAACCACATCACTTTAAAAACAGATTTTTCAAAACAATCTATCGAAATTTTTTTTTTGTTTTTTTTTATTTTTAAAACTTGTTTCCAAAAACTGTTTCATAAAACTGTTTGTGAGAACAAAAAATAGAAAACAAAATCAAACAAGCCCTAAAGTTCCTAAATTGAAACTCACCATGTTCATTTTCTTTCAAGGGTTTTATTATCTATTTATTAACTTTTAGAGTACTTCTCTGCTCATACATATGTATACATATAGACACATCCCACGGCATGTTTACACCATTGGTCAAATATGCACTAATTATACACATAACTCTTCATCACATACAAATCTTCAATTCTTTATCACATTCTGCTTCTGCATATCTTCTAGCATTCCATATGTGCACTCATCATACCTATATGGTTGGGTGAGGAAGAGTGAGATTCAAGAGAATCTCAGTAGCAAACAGTGCTAACAAATGCATACAAGAAATGCTTTGTGCATGACATGCTTGCTTGCATAAATTCATGCCAACAAAATCACATATATGCATGCTCAATGTTTAACACATTACACTAATGACTATAGTATACATAAACAGAGCTTCACTCATTCACATATGCTTCATACAATTCATCAAAGCAAGTAACACATCAATACACAAGCACACATATCTAGTTATGCAAGTTATGAAAGTTCACTACCTTTTGGACTTGTGTCCTCTTCTTGTCTCTTTTTCTTCCAACCATTGTAGCTTCTTAGAAATTCTTCCATTTCCTCTTCCTTGACTTCTCATTAAGTCTACTTTAGTTGAAATATTATTTCAATAGAATTTGCGCATGTCTTTTACTTATGCTTATCTCTAATTGATTGGGCTTAATTCTTTCTCTTTCTCCTTGACTAAATGACACACCATGAAGGGTTTCAAATAGACCGAATGAGCTTCTTCAATTGCCTCTTGAAATTATCATGTCCTTAGCCCTTATATTTATTTCCATTTTCGTACGTATTAGAAAACTGGGCAGAATTTTCATGAAACTTTGAAAATTCATAATTATTTGTACAAATATTCAATTTGTGTGGTTCTAAAGGCTATGTGATCCTTATTAAATTTATTTTCAAGGAAAAATATAGCCTTTAGCCAATTGGAAACTCATAATTCCTAGAGTTTCCTCTTTTGGTTGCTGTCACAGAAGCTGGCAAGTTTCACTAAGCTAACTTCAAAAATTCATAACTCTCTATATACTGCTCCAAATGACTCATATGACCTATCAAATTAAAGCTTGATAAATCTACTTTGATACTGAAAAATATCATAAGTATTAGATATCATTTGCCTATTTAAACATGTCACACAACGAAACTGTCGCACTAGAAAAATACATTGGCAACAAATCCTCATTCCTATGACTTTTGCTAAACCGGGGTTTAGCAGTCCACTTGATTCAGTCTTAATCTCACGCTTTTAATACCAAAATTTGGGATATTATACCAGGCTCGAGTCAATGTGGAGCTAAAGGTGGGTGAAGTGTTACATCCCACATCGGTGGAGAGGGGAACAAAAGACGCTTTATAAGAGTCAAGATACCTCTCCTCTCGACGCGTTTTAAAACAGTGAGGAGTGATGAGGACTCCAAAGTAGACAATATCGAGAGTGGGGTATTGGGATGTTATGAATGATATCAGAGTCTTACATGGGTTTATGAAATAAGTTGCTAGATGGTTGATGCTGGATTCATGTTAAAAAATGGTCTTATTACACCATATAGAGGAGTTCACCACCATTTGAAAGAATATTCAGAGCCTAATTATGATATAAAACCACATTAAAATCCCTCCTCTTCTTCTCCTTCATGTCCCTTTGGGTCAACACAAACAAAGGTGATATTTAAATCCCTTCCCTCCCTTGACCAAACAGCCCCTTAACCAAACAAAGCCTTACTCATCACTAGCATCTTGCAAATTCGCCGCTTTGGGGGGTTTCATCATCGGCGTTTTCAACATCGAACGTCGGGCTCATCGTCGGCCTCAGTTCCCACGGAAATTTCTGAATGTTCGAAGGTCTAAATCATAGGCTTAGCCCCCCCATCGTCGGTTCATGATCCAGAGCTTCGGAGATTCGCATTTGTAAGCAGTCATAGAGTTTGGCTTATTGGAATCTGAGTTTTTAACACCCTTTATTGTTCATTCAGGTTTGGCTACTGATTGCTATATGAGAAAATTTATGCCATTGATTGGAAATTTTAAAATTTTTTCTGGTAGCTCTTTTTGGCTTTTGCTATAAAAAACTTCCTTGTAGCTACTTTGGTGCTGTTTTGATGTGTAATAGTTGATCCGTTGGACACATGTCATCTAAAAATGAAATCATATCAGTTGCTTGCAATAGTGTTAACCTTGGGGGTTGCTCTTCGATGCTAATGAGAAAGTTATCCTTAATGCTTGACTAAAATTTTTAGTTAATGGGTTTTGAGCTCAGAGCTTCGGTTTTCCCTGACAGCCAGGGAAGAAGGTGATCCAAAAGACTACAGTTGGATTGGAAAAAACAAAAGAAAAGAAAAGACAACTTTCCGTCTTTGTACAGACTTGTTCACCCCATCTTACAATGGCGTCCAAAGATCTTCCACCATCTTTGGAGATACTAGGTATTGCTATCAACTTGCTGCCTTGTGATTTCACACCTTATATTGTTATTTTGTTTTCTCTTATCTTTTGATTCTTTCTCAGTTCGCACACCGGATAACTTCTCAATCTGGGGTGGACCTCCTTTCCCCAATGCTCAACCTGGTCTCAAGCTTGACAAAGTTTCTTGTATGAATGCAAAATTCTGTGATAATGGGTCCAGACTCATGGTCATGAAATCTAACTCTGTTATCACGGTTTATGACTGTGCAAACTTTCAAGAGATTAGATCCTTTGAGATACCTAACGTTGCTGCTGCCATCTTGTCCCCTTGTGGGACTTATTTGCTAACCTTTCAAAAACCCTCTTCTCCCCAAGACAAGAATGTGTCGCTATGGAATATTGAGACTGGGAATTCTGTTTATCAACACTCCCAAAAGAACATGACAAAAACCACGTGGTATGTAATCATGACTTCCTAAAACAAAAAATGTACTTGCTTCTTACCAAGTCTGTCTTTCATCCTATGCTCAAGTTATATATTTTAGGATATTTTGCCTTTCTGGATGGCAGAGTGATTTGAGAACTTGTCATAATTATAACCTCGGCTGTACTTCAGGCCCTCGATTCAATTGAGCTCTGATGAAGCTGTTGCATGCCGGATGGCAACTAATGAGGTTCAATTTTTTGACACGGGGGATTTCTCTAAAGGAATTATCTATCGATTGAAAGTTCCAGGAGTTGCTGCAATTCAGCTTTCTAAGACCCCTGGATCTCATGTAGCTGTATTAGTTCCGGAGTCCAAGGTTTGCGTCCTGCGATTCTATCCTTATAGGGGAAGTTTACCTCACATTCTATGACAATGACTGAGAAATTGTTATATTGACAATTTGGCATGCTATCTGTTAGGCTTCTACTTTCTTACCTATGATGTTTCAAGACTCATTCATGCACAAAAATTGAAAATTTACCCAACTTTGAAATTCATTTTATATTCTTGGGTGAATGTATGGATATTAACCGGTATAGCTTATGCCTTGTGTCTGTCTCACGCATAATTGAACCAACTAGGACTAGTTGGACATGCTCAAATCATTTATTAACCAGTCAATCAAACTTTAAGAAATCCTGTTGTGTCACACAAAGTAAACAATTTTACTAATCAAGTTATTTTATAAATGGAGTTGACTGGGTCCGTTAAACTTAATTGGTAGCCTCCCTATAGCTGACAGCTTAATTATATCAAATCAGGTTCCTTAAACGCAGATTTCATTACAGTAAATTTGATATGAAGGTTTGAAATTTCCAATCTTCTGTGGTTGGAAAGTGTACGAGTCAAGGCTAGGGATGACTTTCTTAACTTCAGCCTGTGTGGTGACTGGCAAGCACCTAGAAATAAAAGTTACTCTCACTATCCCTAAATGTAAGCTTCAAATTTGTGAATGGGTTTGTCCCAAAATATAAGCTTCATTCTAGAAAAGTCGAAGCATTTATTGCGTTTTTCCAACTTTACCTCTTAACTGTATTTGTTGTATTTATTGTCTCTCTCGCTTATCATATTTACTGATAAGGGCATAGTTGGAAAAAAAACATATTTATTACTCTTAACGAATTTTAACTATTTTCTTGATAAGCGCAAATCGGTTATTTGAAGCTTATATTTAGGAACGGAGGGAGTATTAAAGATTACACTGTCCAAGTTTTTTATTTGTAATACATATAATGTGAAGTTTTCCATTGTCTAGGGGGTTCCTGCTAGTGTACAGATATTTGCTTGTGACAAAGATTCTCAAAGTCAACCTATTGCCCGACGCAATTTTTTTCGATGCTCAACTGTCCAGTTTAATTGGAACCATGGATCTTCTGGACTTCTAGTGGTGGTGCAGTCAGATGTTGATAAAACCAATCAGAGTTACTATGGAGAATCAAAGTTATACTACCTGACAACTGATGGGACTCAAGAAACAGTTGTGGCTCTTCGTAAGTTCTCACTGTTGGGGAAAGACAAACTTGTTTATCTTGTTATGTAATCAACAACTAAATGATATTTTATATAAATTGGCAGGTAAAGAGGGACCCGTTCATGATGCCCAGTGGTCATGCTCTGGCTTGGAATTTTGTGTTTTATATGGTTGTATCCTTTTCTATGTGGTATATACTATATGAATATGCATAATATGCACTGTGGTAAGATTCCATAACTTCAATTTCTTGGGCTGGGGTTGACTTACTTTAAATCAGTACATATGTTAAAGTCATGGGCAGATTTTGGTTGAACCAGTCCCTATTGATGCTTCTGGAATCATGTAAGAAAATACTGTGAAAAGCCACTAGTGCCTTCCCCCCCTTTCATTTTTGTTCATTCATCATAGAATTAACTAAGGGCCCGTTTGGTACATTGGAATTAATTTTGATGGATATGGAAATGGAAATGGATATGGATATGGATATGGAAATGGAAATGGAAATGGGGTTTAAAAGTGTGTTTGGTATGTCATGGAAATGAGACATAATTTTTATGTGAAAAGACCAAAAGGCCCTTTTAAATTTTTTTTAAAAAAAATCTTTCACCATCTTCACCCCCTTCGTCCTTTGAACCTTCTGTAGCTTCTGTATCGTTCCAATTTTCTCAGGCAAGATTAGATCCATGAACACAACACCACAGATCACCACAGGAAGATAGTTCATTAGGTAGAGGAACGAAGCAGAGATCACATGCCGGCCATTGTAGTGCAGACTTTGTTGGAGAATGCTACTGCGCCACACCACCTCCTGCAGCTCCCTCCAAAACAAAACTAAATTTAATTTGGTCAGCATGCCTTTTGAAGCTGCAAAAACAAAAAGGAAATTTTCTTTTTCGTTTGAAATTTTAATTTTGATCTTGAGGTTAATCAAAAACCACAGCCGGCAAATCAACCACCACCAGTGTCAGAGTCGATGAACTTCTGCACTCTATGAACTCTTTGTTGTCGTCGACCACCACCACGGCGTCGGCGTCAATGACCAGCCCAAGTTGAACCAGATCCCTCCCCCGCAGATCGGCCCAAGTTCCTACAAGAGGGGAGTTATCTTACGGGGATTTTGCAAGATCGACCCAGATCGCTCTTGTTGATGCACTTAAAGATGAGGGAGATGAAGATGTCTCCGTCACCGTTGCCATAAGATCTTGAGAGCTTGAAGATGTCTCTGACGCCGTCGTCTTTAAAGTTGTAGGGAAGCAGAATGGCGCGGCGGTGCAGGAGAAGAAAATCGGCAGTGGGGTTGAAGGGAGGGGCAAAAGCAGAAATCCATGGAATTTTTTAGAATTCCATGGGTTATGTGATGGAAGCCAATTCCATCAACTTTGATGGAATTGGCTTCCACATGGATTCCATTTCCAGTGTACCAAACACACTTCACTCATGGAATTTAACTCTAATTCCATTTCCACTAGCCCAATTCCTGCGTACCAAACGGGGCCTAAGCATTCAATATGACCTTCCATATTCGCCATGGTGGAGTAGGAATTTCCTACATAGTTTTGGATGCATATTGAAGTGTGCACTTTTATAGGAATTCTCTTCCCTTTTCAGAGATGTATATTTAATCTATATCATGTTTTGAATTATTTTTTTGCACATCCCTTGGGATTTCTTTCTTTTCCTTGACCTATTTAGTTATGCCTGCATCTGCAACTGTATTTAACAAGAAGGGCAGACCCATACTTGAGCTTGGCAGTGGTCCTTTCAATACAATTCGATGGAACCCAAAAGGAAAGTGTATCCTTGGCTGATTAAGTGCCTTTTTTATGTCTTTTATTTTTTTTAAAATATAAATATCCTCATTTGGTTAAAGGCAAACTATTCTGTAACTTTGTGGCCTTGACATCTGGTTTTTCAGTCTTGGTTTTGGCTGGCTTTGGTAACCTACCAGGTGATATGGTATGTTGTCATGGACCATTATGTTTTATTTTGATTTTTCCTGTGATAAAAGAGATTTGACGCCTTAGGATGATTAGTGACTCTCCTTGCTCAATGATTAAGTGATGATCTGCATATTTTGGTCTTTTGTCTCTGAATGATGTCATTGTAAATGACGTAACTAACAAATGCAGTTTATAATGTTAAACTAGTTGAACCATTCCATGTTTTAACCAAGTGAAACTGAGACATCTATTTTTGGCCTTCTATTCTCTTTACATGCTAAGTTTTCCCCCAAATAGAAATGAGCATGTTCTTTGTTCAATTTTTACTTTGGGGCGCTTCTCCCGTTTGAGGACAATAAAGAACAAACCTTTTATATTTTTAATATTAAAGATGTTAATTTCGTTGCTAAATGCGTTATTCTTTTGTCCTAAGGCTGTTTTGCCTTAGCTGCCTTTTGATTCTTGTATTGACTATTGACTGGATAGCTCTTTATAACACAATTTTGTTTAAGCAAATGCAAGTATGGTTTTTATTTCTACAAGTTTGGAAGTCAATACAGATTTTGAAGTTTGGAAACATGTTTCCAAAGTTGCTAGGTGGTCCAGTGGTGAGAGTAGTTGTGGGAGATCTTATATAGAAGCCTCCTTGTTGCCATGTCTTGATAAAGACTTATGTCTCTAGAACTATCTGCTATACTTTCATAAGACATAGAAACAGACACTCAAGCTTGCAAAACAGGTATTTCTTTTATGAAGTTAATATTTGTTTCACGTTTACTTTCCAGGAATTCTGGGATTATGTAGAGTCAAAAAAGATTCTAAAAACAAAGGCTGAATGGTCTGTGACTAGTGAATGGTCTCCTGATGGATGCTATTTCATGACTGCCACAACAGCTCCAAGGCTTCAAGTTGATAATGGGTATGTTATATTTGGCCATTGATGGAATCTTGTTCTATGTTTGGGCTGATTTGATATCCTTGTTTCCATTTTTCTGGTGGTCATGACTTGATTGACTTAATCTCATTCACCAACCAAGCATTCTATTATTTCCCCTTCTAATTTTGTGCATTTCCACCCTCCTATTATAGGATCAAGGTTTTCAACTATGATGGCTCATTGTACTTCGAGAAGAAGTTTGACAAGTTGTTTCAGGTTAGTGATGCTTTGATCCTTCTGAGTTATCTCCTATCTTGAATTATCATTGAATTGTATGCAAATTCTGTGCAGGCTGACTGGAAACCAGAGTCACCAAATAAGTTTGGTGACATTGCTGAATTAATCAAATCTCTTGGGGCAGTAAAAATTGAAGATAGCAAACGACCAGGTTTGTGATGTATTCATTGTAATATATTGTTCTGTTGCGGGTTATTCCTTTTTTCCCCCCTTGACAGAGAGTATGGACTAATTTTCAGCTCAAGGGCCAACAGCAACAACCAAAGCTGCATACTGCCCTCCACATGCTAAGAAGGCAGCCGCTATTCAAGCAGAGGTACATAAAATTTTTTGCTTCTGCACGGTAGAAAGTTAAGTTTAGTTATGATGTGTTTCAAGATGATTAACCTATTGTATCTAACGGTGTCGAACTGATTTGTAATTTTGCAGTTGTTAGGAATGGACCCCACAGAGTAAGCAAAATTTCCCTTTCTAATGCATCGTCTTGGGTTCTTGTGATTTGCTTAGTGTTGTTAATTGTTAATTGTTGATTGATGCAGATCAAGCAACATGAGCAAGAATGCCCTACGAAACAAGAAAAAGAGGGAGCGACAAAGAGAGAAAAAGGTTGCCGAAGCTGCCGGTTCTTCGTGATTGAATCATTCTGAACACTTCTATCGCGCGGAAATGCCTGAAAGCTGCTTCAAGCTTGAGGTGTTAATTTCCTTTAATTAACAATGTGGCTGCGAAGTTCAGACAGTTTTCCTCCATGCTTGTTTAGATTTTCCGTCTCTGTTAGCTTTTTGCTGTTGTTTCTTTCCAGGGGAAAATAGAGTAAGGAGAACAGAGATAAATGCTGTTTTATTTATGCCTTTTTTGGGGGATGTTATTTGTAAGAGTAATTTATGATTAATCTAAACTATAGAAGGCACAAGGAATAGCACTGTTGGCAGCTATGAGTGTGACTTATTTCAGATTTTGAGGCTGACAATGACTTGGTTACTCTGACTCATTCCTGGTTAACTAATACCATTTCCCCCTTCTTTCCCCATCAAAAATACCATGCAGAAGGTGAAAATCATACAAGGGTCGATGAATGACTGCACAACCATTTGAGAGGGGGCTCTAGTTCCTCATTTCCGATCAGTTTCTTACACTTGTTAGTCTGGAACGAGCTTCCCAACTCATCCAAAGGATAAGCGGGGGAGTTCCTCTTATTTGGGCCGTCTAGATTTTATTTTTTGAAAAAAAGAATATTTAATGGGTATATAATTTAAAATAAAGTTAATCTCTTAATTGATATTTTGTCAAAAAATGATTTTTTTATTCAAAATTAACTAGTTTGAAAAAATCAAATATGAACCATTCAAATGGTCAAGATGGAATGAGCTTAAGCACAGAAACGGGTTCCTTGTTAGTCTATATAAACCAACACTTTTTTTAGGGTTACTATTATTAATAGTCCTTATAATTTGATCGAATTTTGATTTTAGTCCTTGTAATTTGAAATTATGGTTTTTGATTTCTATAATTTCACAAGGACTTGGTTTGGGTTTAAAGACCTTAACTTTTAATCAGCATCATTAAGTATTGGGGAAAAAACTCAATTTTGTAAAAGTACAGAGATCAAAACCAAAACTTGTTTAAAGTACAAGAATAAGATAAGTTTTGACTTTAGTCCCTAAGATTTGGTTTTGATTTCCATACAGACCATACCTAAAAATCATTAACTCAAATTAAGTCCTTAAAAAATTATAGGGACTAAGGGTGTGTTTGGTTTGAGGGGAGGGTAGGGGAGGGAGGGGAGGGGAGGGTCATTAAATTACAATTTTGTACAAATGAAATTCAAAATTTACTCCTTATTCTTTTAAATTTTGAATTCCCGCCCAAAATTTACCCCCATATTCCTTTTAAATTTTGGATTCCCGCCCAAAATTTAAAAACCTTCAACCCAAAAAGGTAATTTAACCCCCCTCTCCTCCCCTCCCTCCCCTACCCTCCCCTCAAACCAAACACACCCTAAAGCTCCCAATTTGAAGCTATCAAGATTACAACCAAAATTTGATTTAACTGATACAAACAACAAAAAAATACTCCAACAAAAGATTATATTATATAATCTCATTGAGTGTTTACTTTGATCTTCCCCTACTAACAAAGGACTTCATACTGATTGATTGACAACAATAGTATTAACCTACTATCTCCGATCTTAAATATAGGACATAGTTTGTAGTGCAGACTATATCCTATAGTTAGGACCGGAGGGAGTATTTATTTTTCGTTATAATCAACCTATGCAGCGTGAGGCGGAGACGCTAGTTTCTGGGGTAGCTGATCATCTGGCATATAAACCAGCGTTTTTCAGTATGCGCTAGTGTGCTACTCCATTTTCTTTTCTGAGTCCACAAGGTTGTTGTGTGCAACTGCAAGCAGCCAAATGAATATTTTTATTCTTTCTTCCTGTGCAAGGCAACTCCTTATAATATATAAGCAGATTTAATGTTAAAATTGTCATGCTTCCACATATATTTGTGAACACGAGCAATGAGGCTAACTATATCGCGAGGAAGACAGTTCCATAGCTTTTCCCAATTCCAAGCACCATTAGGAAAGATGTTTGTAAATTTTAAAATGAATATATGCAATTTGGCTTCAAGTTCCTTGATTTGGGGTTTTCTTTCCCTCTCCTAGGGTTAGCTCTTGCGTCGTCAAGATCAGTTCCCCGTCTTTGTGGGCGGTTGTTTCTCCCCGTCCAGTGGAGTTTTTCGTGAAGGTTTCTAGCGTTTCTCCTGCATCGTCGCCTTCTATTGCTCTGGGAGTAAGGTTAATTTTAGGTGAAGGCCAGTAGGGAAAGCGCGTGGGTAGCCGCGCGGAGGCTTGGAGCTCTTGATTCTGGGAGACGGCCTCTAATAGTGACCTTCGATGGGTGCCTTCAGGGCTACTAGCGGCAATCTATGGGTCGAGGTCCAGTTTAGTGATCGAAAGGAAGGTGCTTACGGATAAATTGTTAGTGCAAGCGTTTCATTTAAGAAGGGATGAATTGAGTGATACTAGAAATTTTGTTGCGTATAAGAAAATTAACTGAATATATAAAGCAGTTGAAAGTAAAGAGAAATATCACTGAAGTGTACACCGGGAGTTATACTGGTTCGGCTACAACTACTTTGACCTACATCCAGTTCTCAGAGCGTCTCTGAGAGTTTTACTATATTCTCCAAGATTAAGTGGGTTCTTGGCACCTCAGTACACAGAAAACTCCTTCACTAGGACACTCGCTCCCCCTTACACGCTGTAATCAAATTCCCAACTCAAGGTTCTACAACTTTAAGTTGTCTCAATAATAAATATTGAGTTTGTAATGGAAAAAAAAAAACCTCTCTCACAGGGTAAATATATAATCACAGAAGTACAATAAATGAGTATAAGAAAACAAAGAACTAAGAGTGTGTTGATCAGTGTATGTTCGTGTGTTCTCAGTTCTTGTGTATTATTTTCTTCTCTTTGAATGCTCCATATATATAGATGATTTGTAGTGTTCATTGGAAGCATTTCAAACATGTCTGTTAGAGCCGCGCAACCACGGTTGACCATTCTTCAAATTTGAAAACTATCCGTTTGCGGTAGGTAGCGGTAGGTGAGATCTCAGAAACTTTATTTGACTTTACTCTTCTTGCATGATCTCTTCATTGTTTCTCTGCAAATATACTCAGGATACTAATGCAATGAAGAGTTAATGATATAGATAACAAATCAATAAACATTCGATTAAAAACATAATTTATGGACTGCCTTACTGGAGTGATCATGCTCGTTACTCGAGTGGTCCCTCAAGTAAACCTATCAAAAATATGACAGTGCCTAATTCAACATTTTTCATATGATATTATTCAGGTAAGACATGGAGTGCAATACATCACAAACATTGGAAATACCTGATTACTCGAGTGGCCATGTCTTTACTTCACAAGTTACTCGGGTGCTGACTCTGGTAATTTGATTACTCGAGTGGTTACTCGAATGATCCCTCAAGTGGTTACTCGAATGATCCCTCGAGTAATGCTTCAAATAACTCTGCAAATTACTCAAGTGGTCCCTCGAATAATGCCTTTTTCTAATCTGATTACTCGAGTAATATGTTGCGTTTCTTGATCGAGAGCTACTAGAAAATTTTTTTACCTGATTACTCGAGTGGTTACTCGAGTAATGGTCTATATAACTTTGTAGATTACTCGAGTGGTTCCTCAAGTAACTTTTTCCAAATTTTGACAGTGCTTCTCTAGATGAAATTCTCCGTGATTACTCGAGTGTTTACTCGAGAAACAGCTTCCCTTACTCGAGTCGTCACTCGAATAAGCCATCACAGAATTTGCTCTTTACTTCAGTGCTTACTTCAAATAATGCTTTGCCATTTTGTTTAAATTCATTTGTTTGTTATCAAATCTTTTTATATCATTGATCCAATCTTTATTATCATTAAAATATATGAGATTTAACATAAATTACTAGGTGAGAGGTGGGCATTTTCCGTTGATGATCCTGAGGTTAGTAGTCCATTAAAGATTGAACCTTTTTCTTATGATACTGTTTGAGATTGACTTTTGAAAATGGCAAGGTTGCTTCTATTACTGTTGGAGTTACTATGTTGAGCGTCGCTAATTACCCAGACGAGTTGAACTTAGGTGTGGTTTGGTTAATCTGGTATGATTGGGAGGCTTTTTGTACTAATATTTGGGCCAGAGCATGTTATAATCCAATTCATTTTAAACATGTTGTCACTGTCCTGCTAGAATGAGTGTGGAATGCTTTTATGTGGAGAGGAGAAGGGATGGATATTCATAGTGGTCAGGGGTGTTCAAATTCGGGAATAGGACCGGGATCCCCCACTCCCGGTTCCAGTTCCGGTTCCGGTTTTTCGCCAGGATGCAAATTGCATCCCAGTACCGGTTCCGGTCCTGGTTTGGTCCTAGTCCTGATAATCCCGGGCGGGACAGGGATCAAACCGGGAAATCCCGTTTTTTTTTAAAAAAAATTAAATTTAAATTACATTATTATATTAGTTAAATTTTCTATAATCTAGTGTTTAAAGTAATTATTTAACACCTAATAAGGCCATAATAATCACACAAATTGATCTAAAATTGAAGAATAACATTTTATTATTATTATTATAACCTTCATCATTTTTATTATTATTTTTATACATTATATAGTAGAATTAGTATAACGATATATACAGTTTAACTCCAACTAAATATGTGATACACATTTTATCAAATGATAACTTATTACTTAAAAAATACAAGGTGTGTGACCGGTCCCGGTCCCAACTCCAATAGATCCTAGTCCCGGCCGGGTCGGGAAATTCCTGAGATCAAAATGTCTGGGACTGGGACCGGGACACTTTGGACACCCCTAATAGTGGTGAAAATAGGACTCTTGAGGCCTTTTCTAAGAATATTTATGAGTGGTTTGAGGTAATTGTTTGTGGTAGAGAGATTAGTTATTTTATTGTTTGAAATTCTAATGAATGGTTAATTGCTAATCTTTCAAAAATCATAACTTGTGCCTTTTCAGTTTCATCATTGGCTTAACATGTGGTTGTCCAGTATGGATTCTGCCACTGTTCATAATCCCAGTTTAGTGTGTATGAAAATACTGTTCACTTTCATGCTTGAGTGGTGATTCTCTCTTATACTGCCAAACTGATTGTGCTTTCTCTGATATTATGTTTGGTGTTGTTCTCTTAGGTCTTAAGGAATTTGATTAAGAACCATTATGACATATGGATTCCTATAGAAGCAAATTTGATAGTTGATTGGACTACCAAAACTCTTATCCTTTGTGTTGGGTATGTTGACCTCTATCTCAGTTACAGACTCTATTGACGATCGGTGTTTGTGAAGTTTATTCTTATCCAATTTTAAGTTCTCTCTACGTTGAAGACCTTTTAGTAGTTTGTTTTTCTATATCTGCTTTGTTATTTATGTTTCAATTCTATTTGTATTTTCTTTATAGTTGTTGTTTTGGTTCTTGTGTTTGAGACTTTGTAATTTAGATTTGGTTTTAATATAATATGTTCTTTGTTGGCCAAAACAAAAGAGAGAACAATATATGAAATTTGGTTATTAATAAAAACGGGGCAAAATCCCAAATCAGTTCACATATACCATAGCAGGATTTGGAAATGTTGCGTTTTTACCCTATTGTCCCTCGCTCTAAAAAATATGCCACTCTAGCCCCCTGGCTGGGTCTTTTGGTGGCAAAGTCAACTAATGAAGTGTAATAAATAGCCTACGTGCGTATTTAATGAAGATGTATGCAAATCTCTAAATAAAATGTTATTTGGATAATAATAAAAATATGTGCAAGTCATAATGTGAAGTGGTTGATGAAATATGAGCCATATAAAATGTGAGGGGGATGAACAGATGATAACAAAAAATGAGATGGAGAAGCAAATTGAGGATTGGTGATATATTAAAATCAGGTGGACGTTAGTTGAAGTTGACGGAGTCAAGCGTATGTTGCAAGGGGCTAGTATTTTCCAAAATTGACTGACTTTATACAAAGATCAACCCTCCTATTCTATATTTGACGCTAACATCCAACACTTGGAATTCAAAGAATTGTTTTTTTTGGGTCATTTTGCAAATGTGTTTCCCCCTAGTTTCTCTACTGCTTCTCATTTCAACTATTCAAATGTAATATTTTTCATTTCTTAATTATTAAATATTTTTAAAAAATAATATTAAATAATACGCATAAAGAAAAAAAATCATTAAAAAGTCTTTATTTAAAAATTTTATTAATAAGAAGGACCTGATATAGTTTTATACATTGGAAATATTGATTTTATACAGGATTTCATTAGAGTTGGGAATATGGGCCAACCCGTGGGTTGCGGGCTGACCCGTACCAACCTGTGGGCTTGTGCGGCCCACACTTTTGCTGGCTGGCAAAATGTCAACCCTAACCCGTAATGTGCGGGTTGAGGGCCAACCCGCACACTCGCATTTTTTTTTGAAAAAAAAAAAGTTCTTATTTTTTAAAGAAGGTTGAAAATATGAGACACATATATATGAGTCATTAAATTTACTTTCCTAGCATCAATCATTTATCTTATAAAAATTTAAAAACATAATACACAATTTAAGAGATAAAGGTATCAAATTTGTCAAAGTTTATAAACAAAACATAAACTCATCCTCAAACAACCAAGATATAATAATTTTGTTTAAAGAAGGAGAGAAGAAACTAAGATTTTTTCTCTTTGGATTCGGAGATACCAAGGTAGAAGTGAAAAACTTATAAATTTTGTAAAATTATTATATATAAAAAAGAAATTGTTGCGGGCCAACCTGCGGGCTAGCTCGTATCAACCCACGGGCTATGCGGTGAGGGCCTGTGTGACTTGCAATTTTGCGGGTTGGGATTTTCCCAAACCTAACCCTTCAAAACCCGCAGGCTCAGGGGTTGAGCTTGCGAGTTGAGCCCATATTACCGATTCTAGATTTCATACATAGAAAGTATCGATACTTAAATTCATGCCCGTCTCGAAAATACAATTTTCAAACAAAAATTTTTCGCCAATTTTCGCTAAAACAATTTATAAAATATTTGTATACCTATAATAATATATATTGGACACTGCATATGTAGTGAAATGAAAGGGAAGCAGCATCACCTAGCCATGTTGTTAATCCTCACTTTACGTCACGCCTTGATAAAGAAACTCAACCCTCCTCACCTTCTACATTCCACCAAACTCTCTCTCTCTCTCTCTAGATCTCTCATACCTTAACTTTCCATTCCTCCTTATTTTTCTCTCTCCCACACAACCAAAGTCTATTCATATTCAATTGAATCTCCTTGTAAGTGCAAATCAAACATGGCTATTCTTCAAAACCTCAATATGAATATGAATATGAATACCATCTCTGTGTTATTATTACTTGGATTATGCGCTTGTGTTTCTGTTGATGGTCGCTTTGTTGTGGAAAAGAACAGTATCAGTGTTGTGTCACCTCACAAACTGAAGTCCAAGCATGATGGAGCCATTGGAAACTTTGGAGTTCCTGACTATGGAGGTTTCATAATTGGCTCTTTGGTGTACCCAGATCAACAACACTCCTCTGGTTGCCAAACCTTCCCTGGTCACAAGCCCTTTAAGTCTCAGTCTTTTCGCCCCACTATTCTCCTCCTTGATCGTGGAGGTACTTTTCTAATTTGAATTCGAGTATTGTCAGATTCAATTGCTGATAGGTCTTTCTAATCATACTTGTTTTGTCATCTGATCCTCAAGCTCTGCTTTTGGATTTCTGTTTGGGGTTGATGACTCGTAATCGAGACCCAGAAGGATTTAATGGGGCCTTACATTACTAGACCAACCTGTGTTGTGCTAAAGCTCTGTTTTTAATCTCTGCTTCAAAGTATTAGTGTGTTTGTTGTGTGTTTTTAATCTGTGATTCCCAATCTCTGTTTTCTCTTGTAGTCAGATTGTGTATGAAACCTCTGTTCTCCACAAATACACAAAATGAAATTAAATATGTGTTGGGATGATTTAAATCCGAATAAACAAAACTACTTGAGAAAACAGAGTCAGTTCCAATATGGTGGTTTATGTGGCTCTCTATCTGACTCTGTCACTGAAATTCGTTTAGGTGCTTGCTGGATGCTAAAAGTCAACACTTGAATTCAAGAAGCAGTTTATTTTTTGTTGGTTGGGATGAAATTGAAGATTTGTTAATTTATTTTGTTTTGTTAGCGACTGACGACAGCTGAACTAATTTTTGTTTTTGGTTTTTTTAAATCTGCACTAAAACGTGAAACAGGTTGCTCTGTAATTCTCTGTTTTGTTTTATCCTGTTCTTTTGCTGTCGTTTTTTACTGTGATCATTCGATGCTAATACATTTCACTGTAATTTTTTTAAAAAACATTTTTAAAATGACAATAAAGCTGCAAGTAAAATAAAGGTCTTCTAATAACAAATAAATAAGTAATAATATGCTTGAAGCATGTATAATTTTTGGTATTTTCATTTTTATCTAAAACATTTTATTTACCAAAATGTTTGTAATGATCTATTTTTTTCTTGGTGTACTCCAAATCTCCGATAGATTTACATAAATAGTTTCCCCAACTTTTAATACATAGATCTTTTGATTTTAAAATAGGGTTAAGGTGTATTTAATACTTAGAAATATTTTTCTAAATACATTCAGTGTTTTAAAATATTTTATAATACATCCAGTTTTCTAAACTATTTTTTTGGGCCCCTATCTTTTTAAAGTATTTTTTTATACAATTTTACACTAAATAACTAAGAAAATTTAAGATATTTGATGTAAAAAAAATAGTTTATAACAACAGATGAAAATAAGAAAATACTTTAAAGTGTTATATACACAATAAAATGTTTTAATATAATAGATATACCTAAAAAAAAAGTACTCTATAGTGTTGAACGCAGTTTTATCTTTTAAAGTAAAACTCTAAATATTTTTGTATTGGGATGCTTGTTAGTTTTTTTACTTTTTATATATTTTTTAAGTTTTATTAGAGCTTGTTGATGACACTTTCCTCACATGACACTAAAATAAATAAATTTTGGATAATGTTAAAATAAAGAAAATTCACGATATACTACATCTATTTCACGATATAAAATCTCTTCACGTTTCTCAATCTCTTTCGTTTGTGGAGTGAATGATGGATGCACCAAGAGAATGGTGCAGGAAATGATCCAAATTCATACAAATTTCCAATTTCAAAGCTTGAGCTTCATGATCTCCATGCAAGGAACTACCTGATTATTCTAAGTTTCTTTCTTTTTTCTTTTTTTTACCTGGGATTATTCGAAGTTTACACCAAGTCATTTTGTACTTGTAGAGTGTTATTTTGCATTGAAGGTATGGCACGCTCAACTTGCCGGAGCCGCCGCAGTGCTCGTCGAAGACAGCGTCGACGAGCCTCTGATCACCATGGATTCCCCCGAGGAGAGCGCCGATGCCGACGGCTACATAGAGAAAATCAGCATTCCCTCGGCTCTTGTCGAGAAATCCTTCGGCGATTCCTTGAAGGAAGCCCTAAAAAACAAGGACGACGTTCTCATAAGGCTAGATTGGAGAGAATCGGTGCCTCACCCAGATAACAGAGTGGAGTACGAATTCTGGACTAACAGCAACGACGAGTGTGGGGCCCGTTGCGACGAACAGATGAACTTCGTCAAGAATTTCAAGGGTCACGCTCAGATTCTCGAGAGGGGAGGCTACACATTGTTCACTCCTCACTATATAACTTGGTATTGCCCCACGGCTTTTGTTCAGAGCAGTCAGTGCAAATCGCAGTGCATAAACCGTGGAAGGTATTGTGCACCAGATCCAGAAAAGGATTTTGGAGAGGGTTATCAAGGGAAAGATGTGGTCTATGAGAATTTGAGGCAACTCTGTGTTCACAGGGTTGCCAATGAGAGCAATCGGTCCTGGGTGTGGTGGGATTTTGTGACAGATTTTCATATCAGATGCTCTATGAAGGAGAAGAGATACAGCAAACAGTGTGCTGAGGACGTCATGAAATCATTAGGTAAGTGCCCACTTTGTATTGGGACGTGTCCTGAATTTTAAGTGTTGTTAGTCTCATAGTTAGTTTCAAAGATTTTGTTACTATTTTATTTTTCGGTCCTTGATATTAAATTCTATCCTGTGCCCTTGAGTTATGTTGGTGTGACATCGTTTTAGGTTTGTGAATATGCATTACTACATACCAACTAAAGGGCTAAAAGTGAATGATGAAGTGAAGTGTATCTATTCAAATTTGTAGGCATTGTGACATGGGGTAAATTTAATTGACTTGAATCTAAAGTGTTGAGATGACATCTAACTGGACATGCTATCGAATTTGATGAACTACTGATGGTGATTTAACGAAGGGTAGTTTAAAAAAATTAGCAGGACCTAATTACAAACTTTTAACATATGGATCAAGATGCATGGATGAAAGGATAGAATCCTAGTTCATTTTGTCCCCCCCCCCCCTTTTTTGGTATTTATGATATATCAAGATGGTTATTGGAGTATTATAGGAACATAATTATTTCATTCACTTTTAAATAGGATTTGGCTTTGGCTTTGGCTTTGCTATCTTAGTATTTTGTTGAGTATTATAGAAATATGCAAATATTTATATACCATTTTATGTGAGAAAATAATTCCAAGGTCAGAGGTTGAGTGCCTAGTGTGGATTTGTAAGTTAAGTTACTCCCTTTCTGTGACCATTAATAGAATTTCCTCATCTTAGCTCATCAATGTAAGCTAAAAGTCAAACCACATTAAATTTGGCGTGTGCACACGCATACTTTGCTCCTCTCTCCTTACTCTAGATTTTATTATTTATGATCAAATTGCTTTAGGTCCAGAATCCTATTGTAGATATTTTCCCTGCCTTAACACTTTGTTCTACTGTCATGATCAAGATTCTCCTGTTTTCTATTTTACTAATTTTAATGCTATTCTTGCCACAGATCTACCAACTGAGAAAATTCAAAAGTGTATGGGTGATCCTGAAGCTGATGTGGATAATGAAGTGCTAAAGATTGAGCAAGAACTCCAGGTGACATTTGCATATTCACTTCTATATCAGTTTGAATTTATATAGTTATGAACTGCCAACTAAAGAATAAAAGAATTCTGTATCTTTTACATTTTTGGGATATTCAGATTGGGAGAGGATCTCGTGGTGATGTCACCATCTTGCCAACATTGGTTATAAACAATGTCCAATACCGAGGTTTGTTGCTTAAATCCTAATCAATTAAACATTAAGCTGAAGTGCTTGGATGTGTTCTCTTAAACTTATTACTCTTTAATTCTGCTATTTTCCCAGCTCTATACTGAAAATACTTGTGCATATTTTATCATTAGAGGCTGGTTCTCTATAATCAAAATTTAAAAACTTTTATTGTATTGCTGAGTTGAGGATCTATCAATATTTGTATGCTGCTTTCTTGTGTTTCACTACCAAGGCAGTGGAAAAGACGCACTCTTCCTTTCTAAATAATGCTGCTTTTTTCTCCATTGTATCTCAACATTCACCATGGAACACATTCTGGTGATATGCATAAAAAGGTTTCCATCTCATATGTTATTCAAGAACGTGCTTACAGGCTCAATGAAGTTTACATCTTGATTATATGGCATTGCCTTAGTTTTTGTTTGTGCTGTTTTTCACCCATTCTTGATTTAGTAACTTATAATGAAGCTGCACTTTGATCCTGAACTAATTCCCTATTACAATATTGATGCATGAACTTTAAAATGTAATGAAGTAACTTTTCATTAAAAAACAAAAAAACAAAAGAGTAACTCTGAGCTAACATCAAAATGTCTTATCCAAGCTCTGATTAACTGCAAGAGACCATATGATCCTCTCAAGGCTTCTTCTATTTGCATTTTCATCCCAAGATGTTGATCCATTGAGATTATTGAACTCAGGAACAGTTTTATTCTATTCCATATCTTTTCCTTCTTCAAATTATCCTTTTCAGATAAATTTGACGTAGATTAGATTTTTTAAGTTTTCACCATGTTTTGGTTTAAAGGAAAATTGGAGAGAGTAGCAGTCCTGAAGGCTATATGTGCAGGATTTAAAGAGACTACCGAGCCTGCAGTCTGTTTAACTGGAGGTTCGTATGCTTGCTGTTGTATTTTCTAAGCTGTGAAGATCCAGGGTTCTGCCAATCTGAACATCTATTGTCACGTGCTGGACTTTGGACTCTCTTAAGTTCGGAGAGAAATCTACACCATAAATTTGGAGATAAACACTTGATTTGGAACCTGTATTAAAGAAATAAGTTGGATCCACCGGTTAAGTGATGGGTTCTGCATGTTGAATGCGTTTTCTGTTGAAAATTTATCATGTAAATGTCTCTAAAACACAAGAGGATCCCAATCTGATATCCCGATAGTATTGATTTTTTCATATTGCCTCTGTATTTAGCAGATCTTGAGACTAATGAATGTCTTGAAAGGAATGGAGGATGTTGGGAGGACAAAAATGCAAATGTCACTGCTTGCAAGGTATGGATAAATGTTATCAAGCACGCATTTTCCTTCCTTAATTAGGATCCATATCATTTACCCATGATGTTCTATGTATATATGTGTAATGATACTTAGATGTTTGCTTATAATTGGCTACAAACTGATAGTGAAGCCTGAATTTTGTTAGGATACCTTCAGGGGAAGAGTTTGTGAGTGCCCCATTGTAAGAGGTGTTCATTTCAGGGGTGATGGTTATACATCTTGTGAAGGTATGCCTTCTATCATATGAGAAATGTTATTTTCCTTAACATGCTTTTCTATGACTTGTAATTTGTTTGCTATGCAATTTTTCATGTGGATGTTTTAACGATCTAGTTCATATTATAAATTGATTTACAAATGCTTCTATAGTAAAAATTTGGATTTCAATGTGAATCAAAAGCAATATGGCATCTCCTTATCGTCATTCTTGAATGACAAATTGGATCTATACTTTTCAGAAAACTTAATATTATGAATTCCCTTATGCCTGACAATATTTTGTGTATGATAATGTAAGACCGAAAACAAAGTATTCAAATCTTCACACATTCCATAGTGGGATGAAGTGGAACATTTATTTACTAATACTTCAAGTGTTATTCCCTTTTCATGATGTTTCTGAAATGGTTACTTTTTCTCTTCATTTACAGCATATGGTCCTTTAAGGTGTTCAGTAAATAATGGAGGCTGTTGGTCAGAGAGTAGAAATGGAATAATTCACTCAGCTTGCTCAGTTCAGTACTGCAATATTTTAGTCTTCAGTTATTTTTTCTTGAGAAATTCTTAGGTGTGTGTATAGTGCTAGCTGACTTTATAATAAGTCAATGAAAACTAGATAAAGTGGGTATTTCAGATTGTGGGTTTATTGGCACATTAATTTTTGGTAAATTTCTATTAACAAAAAGGTAGTATACCTAAGCATTTCTCATTTTTCCATCCCCGTGACATGGCTCAGGGTTAACTGAATTCCCCATTCTATATGCAGGAATACAGAGTAGAAGGTTGTCAGTGCCCGATTGGCTTTCATGGTGATGGTAAAAATTGTAAAGGTAATCTTGAATTCCATTGTAGCAAATCAAGACAGGCTCTCATGTCTTCTTTAAACGATTCATAGTTAACTTTAGCATTCTGAGATTTTTTTATGCAGATATTGATGAATGCAAAGAACGAAGTGCATGTCAATGTGATGGCTGCAGCTGCAAAAACACATGGGGTGGTTATGATTGCAAGTGCAAGGGAGATCTTGTGTATATAAAAGAACGAGACGTTTGTATTGGTAAGATATTGAAGTCGATCCATAAATTCTGGTTTGAGATATTAGCTGAATGGCGTACCATTAGGTGACAAAATAATCAAAAGTCAACTACTTAGTTTCAATGTAAAATTTTAGTAGCGTTTGATACTCCAATAGTGATATAGGTTTTTCTTCTGGAAAAATATATATGATACCATCTGAACTAAGGTTTTATTATAATTCTCCTTAATATCCTCTGAAAGAACATAGAACAACCTCATAGGCTAGCTTGTGTCCCCCGCATAAACAAAATAAAAACAAAAAAAAATCGAAAGCAAAGTGCTATAGTACAGTTCAAATTTTTAAAATTGCAGCCATGCGCTACTTTGGGGACATTAAATGTACTTATATAGATGCATAGAACCTTACAGGATGCGGTAGATCACTTGTTTTAATATAAACTTAGTTACATTTATGCGTAGTTTGTTCATCAAAGCACAATAGTCGCTCTAGTTTTGGTTTTATCAGTGTTGTATCACTGGCTCGCTCTCAATTTGGCCACTTTAGTTTGGTAATGTTGTTCTTCTATTTATTAGATTAAGACAGTTCAAATATTTATTATAGAGATAATTGGCAATTGTTAAATAAGAAGAGCAGATTTTTTGACAAATATTTAACTGTTGTATTCTGAAGTAGAAGGAAAAGAATTTTGTGACTTGTGAGTACTAAATTCCAATTAAACTTTGTACATATGATCATTTTGTTTTCCCACATATGCTAAAATCATTTCGCACCTACTTTAAACATACCATATTTGTTTTCATTGTCATTGCAATTTTTTGTCTGGATAGCAAAAATGTACTTGATCTGTAGACTAATTTGAGAAAATATTTAAATTCCAATTAACCACTATCAGATGGAGAGAGAGAATTTTATGAGTCAGATCAAGATACATGACTAGCATTTTGCTTGCTTTCATGCAGAAAGAAGTGGATCAAGATCTGGACGGTTCCTTGTCTTCTTGCTGCTGGCAGTTGTTTTAGGTGCTGGCATGACTGGTTATATATTCTACAAATATAGGCTCAGGGTAAGCTAACTCCATTTACCTATACTCTTACATCTATGTTTACAAAATGAGGTTAATGGCCTTGTAGCCTAGTGAGATGTATACTATCCTATAAGTGGGAGGTTGCGGGTTCAACCCCGCTTGTAATCTTAGGCTGTCATTGCATACCCTTAATTAAAAAAGAAAGAAAAAGGTTAATATGTGTATTTTTAGCTGATATTCTTTTAACTTATTTCTTTGTAGTCTTACATGGACTCGGAGATCATGGCAATCATGTCACAGTACATGCCACTAGACCAGCAGAGTAACAATGAAGTTCAAAATGAAGCTCAACCTCTGCGACAATCCTCAGTATAAGATATCCATCTCCTTCTGGCTTGCTTCATGCAAAACAATCTACTTATGAAGCCACCAATCCTGCAGATAAAACACCCACAGGATTCAATTTCCACGTGAAATTACTATTGTAAGGAGCATTATATAGCCAGAAACATTTAGAACTTTCGAGGAAGATAATGCTTTCCTTACAAAATACTGGTTTAGGACTAATCACGGCAAATATTGAATACAGATTTCCCCCTCTTTTTATAGGATTCTTTTTATGGTTTGTAAATAGAACTGTTGAGATGTAAATGTATGCCTGAGTTATAGTATGCACTACACCTACGAACTATATACGTTTGTTTACACGCACACAACATCATGACACAAATAATATTTCCTCACACACTTGGCCTTTTTTTGGCATTCTTATGAGGAAGTGTGTGTGTGTGTGTGTGTTTTTTTTTTTTTAAAAAAATCTATTACGTCTTCAAAGTTATTATTTCTATTATATCTTTTTCAATTGTTTTTTTCCTGCGTCTTCAAAGCATTATATATCTTGGCAAAAAAGCATTCCATTTGGGTGAAAGGAAACTAGCATGTAGAGTAGGGGCATAGCATACTATGCATTGGAGACTCCCAATTAAATATGATCAATCTTAAAAGCCTATATTACATTTTCAATTTCTGTATAGTTAATGAATTGAGTTGGAGCATAGCATAATGTGCATTGGAGTTCAATTCATTTAAAAGACAAACAATGGTTTAAACTTTGAAGACAATATCATGATTAACGTCCTTCTTTCTCTCTCTGTTTTTTCTAATATTGTCATCTAATATTCGTTGCAGAGTTTTAGTATTCGTTGCACAGTTCGTGGCTGTTGTTCATAACACAAGTGCCTCCTTTGATATTTGAATTTGACACCTAGAGAGATCTAATGAAATTTTATACCGTTAGACCAACTCTATATTAGTTGTAAACGTTCCTGTCTATGGGGAATCGAGGATTAGGTTAGAGATAAATTTTTTAAAGAAAAAATTATAAGATTAAAATTTGTGGTGATGGATTCATTGGTTTTAACCAAGCTATTTTTTTTTTTGTGGTAAATTTCAGAAAAATACCTAAAAGATTATCAAAATTAACAAATAAATTTTGTTTACTATACTTCATTAATTATTCATTATTTTTGATGACAACACTAATACTGATATCAGATTTGGAATTTTCAAATTCAAAAGGCATTGATTTGGAATTTTCTCTTTTCTTCCTTGAATTTGTTCCCCCCAAAAAGCTATGTTTTGGCATGAATAGGAAAAAAAGTTTCTCCTATCATCCTTAATAAAAGACATACTTAACGAGTTAACCTTATTTTTAAATATAATATTGTTTTTATATTTATCAACATTTTTTTAATTTACTCTTATTAATCATCCCTTAATAAGAAAAAAAATTGAAAAAGAAAACTATAATATTTTAAAAAATATATATTATATTAATTAAAACATTTAATTTAATCAAATTAAATAAATATTATTGTATTAAGCATCAGACAAGAGCATATTTACCCTCCTCGTTCCCACCCATTTGGTTTGGGGCTCGAGTTCTCGACTGGCGACGGCGCGAGGCGCGAGTCTGGCAGACATGTAAAATGAGCACCCATATGACTCTGCGATGCGATGTGATTCGAAATGAGTTCACTCCGGCGACTTCATTTCCCGTGTGCTCCGTCGAAAGGCATCACCATTTTCGGTTCTCTCTTCCATAAACCTCTCGCATCAACACCCTCCTGTTCTTCTCTTTCTTCCTCCTCCGAGGAACCACCGCTTCAATCCGATTCCACAAAGCCCATTCTCACCAATGAAGAACTCACAGAGATCAATCTCCTCATTCCTCGCCTCTGCGACTCAAACCAACTCGCCACCGCCGTTAACCTCACCACCACCGTCCTCCTCACAAACCCACCTCTCAAATCCCTTTCTATCTCCGTCTTCATCGATTCTCTTGCTTCCCAACCTGACATGACCCCCGCCATGTCCCTCCTCACGCGCCTCAAGTTCACCCCAACTTCATACCCATATCTTAGACCCATCATCGTCTTGCTCGTCACTTCGTATTTTAACAAGTCTAAGTTCAAAGAAGCCCTCAAAGTGTTCAATTGGATGCAGAGGCCTGATTCCCCGTGCTCGCCAGATGACAAAATTTACGGAATTTTCATTCATGGATTTTGTAGAAAAGGTTTTGTTCTTGAGGGTTTGAAGGTTTTTAGGGCTATGGTGGGTGCTAACATGGTGCCTACTTGCGATTTGAAGGAGTGCGTATATCGCGGATTACTGAGGCAGGCTCGGATAAAAGAAGCGAAGGAACTAAATGATGCTTTTGTTTGTGTAGATGTTGAGGGTCTAAAGAGGATTTCGCTTCTGTTGGATCACATTTTTGCTGAATGGAAAGATTAGAACAAGTAAGCTGTATCTCTCAACTCTGTTCGTAATTTGTTGCCAAAAACTTTACATGTTAGAAATATAAATTTATGTAGATGTTACTCAGTGTTGTGATGCAAGGTGACGATTTATATTTGTTTGCACCCTCATCTCATATATGTCCTATACATTGAGTCTTGCGTATTATGCAAGAAGTGTGTACTTGACATGCTTTTAGCTAAGTTTTCATCACGCATGAGGAAATGAGTGAGTTCATTGATAGAGAGAGACGTAAACCCTCCATTTTTACTGATTTTGAACTTAATAAGCCTTATCCTAGGAGGTGGGTAATAACCTACAGAAATTTATGTTATTTCAGCTCACTCCCCCATTCTTTTGCATACTTTTTAGGTTGAAATGTGCATACTTTGAATACATATATAGTAAAATGTGCATTTTGTTATTCAAGTTCAACTCCTAGGATTTATGGGCTTATGTATGGGTATCTTGACTTATTTTGAGTAATTAAGTATTTTAAAAATTTTTCCATTGTGACAGAAGGTTCAAGCTTTGACTTTGAAAGCACTCAAGGAGTCATTTGAAGTCTAATCACAAGGTTTGAAAGAAAGTATGAAACAAAGGGAGCAAGCTTGAAGTCAAAGATTGAAGATAAGGCTCACTGCAAAACATGCCGACGAATGTGGCCAAAATGAAACTCTGTTTTGATGTCCATACCGGAGTTTAGGGCTTTTTCCTTGATGTTGCTCATTAGCCGGCATTCTAAGCAATTTTGGATCAAAGTTTTGCTAGGGTCTGTGACTTTTGAAGGTCTTGGAGCCAATGATTGAAGCTTAGGAGAGATTTGAAGCTACTTCCTTTGTCATAAGAAGGTAGGGCAAGAGAGCTGCATCCTTAGGAAACATTGAAATGCTTCTGATAAATATAAACCCTCCTTGCTTGTGTATAAATATTCATTACTTTAAACATTTATTATGATGTGGACACACCTTCCTTGCTTGTGTACAATTACTGTTAATCATAAAGAAGTAAAGAACTAACTATAAGGTTTTTGATGTTTACATGTTGGAAAATATTGGTCACAATTAAATTGCAGTTGGGTTCTTCGAATATCTAAACTATTTGGGAGTTGTTGTAACAAGAGTATGAACAGAAATCACTTGTCAGTTTTGTGCCTTGGATGCATCTGGAGCCTTCAAGTGGACATTGAGTATGGAGGCTTCATTATGCTTTTGCATTGCAATATGAAGACATATCATTTTGTATATTTAATTTGATAAGAAAGATTACGCATGTCAATAGAAGAATAGTTATCACTGTTCCATTAATCAATTATCTGGAGTGGTTCGGTTCTGTTTTTGTTTTTGGTTTCCCTTCTATTTTGTTGGGAAAGTGGTTTATTCATGTTTAACATATGTAATCATCTGAAGTGATATATAACAATGGTAAATTATTTCGATGTAAATTTAAATTCAATTACCTATACGAACAAATTCATACATCTCAATGCGACACTTGTTTTATGCTGCATTACTCATATCCTATTTTAAAGCTTTGTACAAACTATAGCTTTTTTCTCATGTCCTGAATCTCTGGTTTTTATAATTATTCATTATTCTACAATTTTTCCTTTATAAGGTGCTTATAAGCCAGAGCATTTAGTTGCCATTTGTCTAAGCATGGAGTATTGGACCCTGCTGTTTTGGTCTTTCAAGAGGATCACTTTTGAAGGATTTGGGCTGTATTTGGAATTCCGATGAAGCAAGTTGGTAGCCCACACAAATATAGAGTACCAATTGGATTTCAATCACTCAATACAACAAATTCTTTCCATTTCAGTAACTTCTGATATATAAACACTTTTATAATCCCAATAGGCTGAAGACAGATACTTTACGAGTTTACATATATCTATCATACTTACTTTGTAGATTATGATTTCACTGATGTCCCGTGTTAACAAAGTGTTTAAAATATTGTAGGCTTGAATGTCAGCTATCCTTAAAAAGTAAAATGCCTGATGAATGTAATACTTTTCCAAAATTCTGAAACATTCTTAACTGGGCATGTAGCGTTGTGTTATAGAGCTGTATTATGCATTTATGCTAATAACTCTTCAAATTTTAGACTTGAACTGGTTTGATTTTGTGTTTGACTGCTCAAATTTCAAATTGCTCCATAATTGATAGACATTTTTATCTCATTAGGCCAAAACAGGATATATATGTGTGTGGAGTGCTGTGCTTCCCATCCAAGAAAAGAAAGTTCAAATTGATATATGATTAAAAGGTAATTTTGAGATATTCTAGTGAAACACGAAGTCCATAGACTGATAAAATATTCATATTGATGAAATTGCAAAAGGTCATGCCAATGGAAATTTGTGTATAGTTGGTTCCTGTAATGCTTTTTACTCAAAAGCTGTTTTTACTTTGTCAGTCCAGAATTTTCAATTTTTCCCTGAAGCAAACAATTGAACCTTAGATGGCTTTGGGGCCTCTAAAAAGAATTTATAGTCACATGACGCATACTGTTAGCGGATAAAAATAATATTTCAAATGAATAAGGAAGATTTGTATCACATACAATTTGGTTTTAAGGAGGATTATATAATTTTTAAAATATAGAGAGTGATTTCTATAATTTAAGTAAACATATTTTACTTTTTATTTTATGGGTGTTTTTAAATTGAAATTGGAAGGCTTAAATCTCATGCTACTTCTAATTTTATATATAAATATATATAAATATTTAATTTCGTTGGAGTAAAATATAAATAATCTAAATGTCACAATGTTTTATAAAATGAACTTATTATTTAAAAAATAATTAATTAAAAACTTTAAATTTTGAATCATCTATATTAGATTTAGAAGAATCAATCCGTCTAACATGTGTGACTGCTGTGTTATGATGTTCAAGAGATTGCATTTAATTTAATGAAGAGGGAAGCTTTAATTGTATAATGAAATATTTTTTTGTAAACTTTCTCTAATGATGTGAGTTGGGGTGTTCGGGATCGGGAAATGCCATTCCCAATCCCGATCCCAAGAAGGGTTCGGGAATGATTTTCATTCCCGATCCTGATCCCGATTCCGAAAATTTCTCGTCCCGATGGGATTGGAAATGTTTGGGATCAGGATCGGGAATTTCCCAATCCCGGATTTCTTCTTCTTTTTTTTTTAAAAAATTCCTATATTAATTTTTTTTTGTTTTATTTTCTTTAGTCTAGTATAAATATATAATTTGTCTAATATCATATTATATCAAATTAATCCAATACAAATATATCATTAGTCCAATACAAATTCGTGCCCGTGAAGATTGTCTCCTGATGGTTGACCCCGGCGTCCTGGTTTCGTCGCCGGGGAGACTGGTAGTCTCTAAGGAACCTGCTGAGCTGATAGCGTTTTCTGCGATATCTACGATTGATACCCCTGCATTTCCCCCAAGCTTCCCCGACCCTGCTAGCTTAGAAGCTGAGCTGGTAGGTTCAAGCTTGGTCAACCCTCCTAATCACTCCGTGAAGGCCTCATACAAGGATATGCTTGCCGGTCTCAAGGGATCAGATTTCAATGGGGTTTCACATGGGAATCACAGTTCAGTTGAGGAAGATAATTTTTCTGATTTTTTTGATCAATCCTGGGATCTTCCTAAGCTTTCAGAGGAGATGAAACAACTTATGGAGGTATACCCTACCATGGAATTGTCAAAAGAGGAGTTTAACCGCTGGGCTAAACCTTGGAATAAATGTCTCGTTGTCACTGTACTGGGAGCCAAGTTCAACTATCAAAGGCTAAAGGATCACCTAGCGAAAATCTGGCAGGTTAGCAACTTTGATTTAATTGACATTCCCAACAATTACTATGTCATTAAATTCAGATTGCAAGACATGTGGGAGAAACATTACAAAAAAATTATTCTGGGAGGTCCTTGGTCTATAGCACAGCACTGCATTCTTGTTCAGAGATGGACTCCCTATTTTGATCCTCTCCACAACCCTCTCGGTAGAGTAGCAACCTGGATTAGAATTCCTCAGATCCCACTTTTCTGTTACAATAAAGAATGCTTGTGGAGACTTGGGGATATGGTTGGGAAGACCCTCAAAGTTGACATGAATACAATTAAAAACCCGGATGATGAGGAAGCCATAGTTCACAGAGGGCGTTTTGCAAGACTTTGCGTGGAGGTGGACTTACAGAAAAAACTTGTTCCCAAGGTCATAACAGCTTCAGCAATTTTCAATATTGAGTATGAAGGGTTAGGTCTGATTTGCTTTACCTGTGGCAAATACGGGCACAGGAAAGAGCAATGTCAGGCAAAGAAGACTGAGGCTACTGGACATGTTGGAACAGTAGCGCACCAAGGCCCCCGATCGAAAAATCTTCAAGCAACAGAGTCATCACCAGAAAACCCACTGATCGAAAGTGCAACAGACAAGACTTCGATCATGGATGACCAGTTTGGGCCATGGATGCTCGCTCGGAAAGCTTCTAAAGCGCGATTACCAAGAGGATCTGAAAACAGGACCAGAGTTGGTATCGCATCCCATACTGTCCTGATAGAGAATAAAGGCTTGGGAAGAACATCACCATCCAAGTTCGTTGCCCTAGCAGATGCTGTCCTAATCGAAGGTGCAGATCTCGAGAGTAATTTGAATTCAGAACTGGTTGGGAGGAAAGACTCATCGGAAGTCTCAAGACAAATTAAGAATGATCATGGGAATACTGGGCGTGGTGTGCAGATGAAGGCTAGTGTTAGTAATGGTCAAAGAAAGGTGTTGAAAGGATTTCCTGTGGGCCCCAAACGTTGGGCCAAAGTGGAAAAGTCCAAAGATTCCTTCAATGCTTCTTCACACGGGCTGAACGAGAATGCTAAAGCCACAACGTCTTTGAAGCCCATGATGAATGAAGGAAAGGGGAAAGCTAAAGGCACTATGTCGGACCAGGATAGCTCGCATGGCCTACATGGACATAAGACATTGAAGTCCAATACCACAACGAAAAGGGCCCACTCCTTAACCAAAGGATGCATGCAAGATATTGGGCCATCTCATAGTAAAAACGTTGAACAGGGACCCAATTCTTTTGCCCAGACTCCAATCCTTCAAATGAAGTCTAAGGGTCGTGACAAAAATAGTGATCAAGAGGAGAATCTGCCTTCAAATGATCCAGTGAAGCAGGGCGTTAATCTATCTACAGGACCGTCGAGCTTGTCTCCGACCCAACTTAATAATGCAATCACAAAAAAAAAAGTTGATGATCTTGGCTCAAGGATACACTCAGTGGCCAATCTGGAAGTTGTGGTCATGATGGAGGACAAGCCTCCAGATAAGTAAGCGCTCTGTCCCCTCTCCTGCTTGTATATATTTATTTTATGATTATCTCTTCCTGAAATTGTCGCGGTGCTGGTGGGCACACGTTCCCGTGTGTGTTGAAAGATGTGGTTCAAAAATATGGTATTAATGTGATGTGTTTAGTGGAACCCAGGATTAGTGGTAGTAGAGCTGACAAGGTTGTTAGGAAATTGGGATTCAATGACTGGTTAAGAGTTGAAGCCACTGGGTATGCTGGGGGTATTTGGGTTTTATGGAACCATTGGGAATTTCAACTTGATTACATTTTTTCTAACACTCAACTTCTTCATTGCAAGATCTCTCCTAAGAATAATCTCAACCCCATGTTTTTGACTTTTGTTTATGGGGACACTAGTCCTTTAAAGAGGAGGGATCTGTGGGAGTCGTTGCATGCGATTAAGCAATCGGTTAGTTCTTCATGGCTGGTTATGGGTGATTTTAATACCTTCCTTACTCCTAGTAATAAAGTTGGTGGAGCGCCTCCTACTCTCAACTCCATGAAGGATTTCCAAAATTGTATTGATAGCTGCAATTTACTGGAGGTTCCGGTTGTTGGGGATAAATTCACTTGGAAAAAAACCGGAGTCAAGGAACGTCTTGATTGGGTGTTCTGCAACTTCGACTGGGATATTCTGAATCCACAAGCCAAAGCTTATCACAATCTTAGGTTCAAATCTGACCATTGGGTGATTGTGGTTGCGGATGGCAATAACAGGGTTGGCTGTAAAAAGGGAAGTCACTTCCTTTACCAAGCAGCGTGGAGCATTGAAGATGGTTTTAGCGAGGTAGTCAAAGATGCATGGCAAGGGAATAGTTGGGTCCAAGGTCAGGAGCGGTTCTCAATAGAAGCCTCGGCGTGGAACTCTATAGTGGTGGGGAATGTGGCAAAAAAGAAGAGAGAAATCATACGCAGATTGGAAGGGATTGATCGGGTCAGGAGTAGAGGAGGTGGGCCTAATGGTCTCTTCAGGATCGAAAAGCAACTATGGGATTTGTATCACAAAATAGCTCTACAGGAGGAACTGATTTGGTTCCAGAAATCAAGATGTAAGTGGATTGGTGGTGGTGATAGAAATACGAAATTTTTTCATGCAAGTGTATCCGCAAGAAGGAAAAGGAACAGGATCGAGGCTCTACAAGATGATACCGGGAACTGGGTGTCTGACGAGTCGCTATTAAGAGGCATGGCTTTCGATTATTTCCAGAATCTCTACTCGGCTGAGAACCCATCTGCTCCCTTTTCCCCTTGGCCGGCAAGATTCCCACCTCTGGATGGTCTTCAATTGGACCATCTGCAAAAATCGGTTTCCCCGACTGAGATTAAAAATGCTGCCTTTGAGATGGGAGCTTTCAAAGCCCCTGGTCCGGGCGGTTTGAGTCCTCATTTCTTCCATACCCAATGGAATCTTATTGGGCAGAAGATTTGTGACCTAGTGATTAGGATTTTTGAGAACCCGGAGGTCATCCAGGAAATTAATCATACGAACATCACCCTCATTCCCAAGATTGATCATCCTACGTTGTTGAAGGACTTCAAACCTATCTCTTTATGCAATGTGAGCTACAAAATCGTTAGTAAAGTTATTGCCAACCGTTTTAAAAGTGTAATGAATCATTTGGTTGCCGAAAACCAATGTAGCTTTATAGCGGGAAGACAAGGTGTGGACAATATCATTATTGCTCAAGAGGCAATTCACTCCATGCGGTTCAAGAAGGGGAATAAGGGATACATTGCAGTGAAAGTTGATATGGAAAAGGCTTTTGATAGGTTGGATTGGCGATTTCTTGAATTCACTCTTCACAGCCTAGGATTGGGAGCAGATTTTGTTAAGCTGATTATGACCTGCGTCTCTTCCCCTTCCATGAGCATTATCTGGAATGGAATAGCTTCCAAACGCTTCCACCCCTCTAGAGGGGTGAGACAGGGTGACCCGCTGAGTCCATTCCTGTTTGTCCTCTGTATGGAACTACTCGGTCAATTGATTCACCAAGAAGTTGATTCGAGGAACTGGCATCCTTTAAAATTGAGCTCATCTGGACCAAATATATCCCATCTATTCTTCGCAGATGACCTTGTTCTTTTTGGGGAAGCTTCCAATGAACAGATGGTGGAGATTCACAATATCATGACTCTTTTCTGCCGGGTCTCTGGTCATAGGATTAACCTGAATAAGTCCAAAATGTTCGTTTCGAAAAATGTCCATTTCAATAGGGCATACGAGATGAGCCAGATTGTAGGAGTTGGATTGATTGCGGATCTTGGGAAATATTTGGGTGTTCCTCTTCTGCACAAAAGGATGGTTAAGAGGACCTTTGCTCCGTTGCTCCAGAAGGTGAGATTGAAATTGGCAAGCTGGAAAGGTAAATTTCTGAGTATGGCAGGTCGTACGACTCTTATCAAGTCGGTCCTTTCGGCAATTCCACAATACCAGATGCAATCAACCCTTGTTTCGAAAGGGGTGCTGGCTGCTATTGAAAAGCTTAGCAGAGACTTCTTTTGGAACCAACATGAGAACTCCAAAAAATTGCACCTGCTTTCTTGGGACATCCTTAAAAGAAGAAAATGTGAGGGTGGATTGGGAATAAAAGACTTACATTGCCAAAATAAAGCTTTCCTCATGAAGTTGTGCTGGTGTTTAATCAAAAAACCAGATGCCTTTTGGGTGAAATGTTTACGTGCAAAATACTCATGTGGATCATCTGTCGACCCCCTCATCCAGAGAAGGAGCAAGCAGTCGGTTGTGTGGAGTGGAATTGTGGCTGTCTGGGAGGATTTCAAGAGTGGTCTTGGCAAAAGTCTGAGAAGCGGCCGGAATACGTTAGCTTGGAAAGAATGTTGGACTCTTGTTGATAAACCGCTTGAACTCCTTATAGATAAAAACTTGCACTTAGTGGATAGGAGTGCCAACGTGCGCTCTTTTACAACCCCATCGGGTCATTGGGATAGAACTAAGTGGGCTTTTTTCCTCCCTCACTGGGTGGTGGAGAAAATTATGTTGATATCTCCACCTTTGGGCAGCGAGGATGACATTGTTTGCTGGAGGAATGCTTCTGATGGGAACTTCAGTGTTAGATCAGCGAATGACGCTATCTATTATCAGCACAACCTTAGGTCCCAACCTCACTGGCAGTCGCTATGGCACTGGGGAATTCCTGAAAGAGTCAAAATTTTCTTGTGGCAAGTATTTCATGACAGGCTTCCTACTAACGAAATAAGAGCGAGACACAACCCGAGCGTCTTAAACACTTGTCCTTTTCAGTGTGATAGTGTGGAGAGTATCCTTCATATGTTGAGAGATTGTGAACAAGCACAGAGAGTGTGGTCAGCCTTAACTAACCCTCTATATTATAGTATGTTTTTTTCTGGTAATTTGCAGGATTGGCTCAATTTCAATCTACAACACTCACCAGGAAACAACAAGATGGCGAGATGGCCGTGGCATAAAGTTTTCAGTTACATGTGCTGGCTATTTTGGAAGAATCGATGTAACCAAGCTTTTGCAGGGTCATCCGACAACTCAAAAGGGATAGTCCACAGATGCATATACCATCTATCGGAAGGTGTGGAGAATGGCAGGTTTCGACACCAGATATTCCAGGTTCCAGACCGAGGTCTTCTTCATTGGAAACCCCCGGACCCAGGATTTCATCGACTAGATGTAGACGGTTCGGTGATTAGGGAAGGCCAGGCCGCGTGCGGCGGTGCTATCCGGGATCACCAGGGTAACTGGATTCGTGGATTTCAACAGAAGTTAGGTCTTACCTTCCCAACTGCTGCTGAAATTCATGCAATCTGTCGAGGCCTTCTACTACGCAAAAAGCTGGGACTGAAGAAAATCAAATTGTTCACAGATTCTCTACAGGTAGTTCACCTATTGTCCACCCACTGTGATCCTGATCATCCTTTGTATGACGTCATTATAGATACTAGATCTCTTGTCTACAACGACTGGGAGTTGGAAATTTCCCACACTCATAGGGAAAGTATTCGTTGTGCAGATTACCTAGCGGGAACGGCGCATTTGATTTCACAAGACTATGTCGAATTAGGCCTTCCCCCAATGGAATGTATTCACCTATTTGCTTTGGATTGTGGTTTGTTACCACAAGACCATTCTGTAGGACCTAGCCTATAGATTCTGTTAATATCAAGCTTTGCTTGCCCTTGTAACAAAAAAAAAAAAAGTTGTCGATTTAACTACAAAAAACATAAAGAAAAGAAAAAAATAGAATTATTTAATAAATAATAAGTGAAATTAACTAAATTAATTAAAAGAATAGATATTACCTTGAGGGTGTTAGGGATTTTCACATTTTATTTTGTATTTGGTCTTGCTTTCTTAAATATTTTTAAAAATTATACATAATATATATATATATATATATATATATATTTTCGGGATCGGGAAGTTCCATTCTCGATCCCAAAAAAAATTTCCCGATCCTGAACTTTTCCTGTCCTGATTTGTTTGGGATCGGGACGGGAAGACCGAGACGGGAAAAAGTTGCACACCCTTAGATGTGAGAAAGAAAATTGCAACTCATATTTTTATTCTTATAATTTTATATGTATTAATAATTTAAAATACTTGATATACACCTGATTTGAAATCATCTTTCTCAATCCGTTAATTCCATAGTTTAGCTAATGCTTTGAGAGGTAAAGTGTATGATTTTTATACTGTATATATGTTTGGCAAATTTGACACACAAACTACAATTTTATGGTGAAGATTTGCTTCAATAATTAAAAAAAAGTCTTATATACCAAAGGTTGCAATAGAGACATGTGTATTTACATGCCGTTCTTATGTTTTCCCCTTGATATATCATGAAAGTTTGATCCCTTAGTCGTGGCATGTATATTGTATGAGTTATAAGGACAGATAATCCATTTAAATAGAAAAGAAAGGAGGGAAGGAAGGAATAACTTCTCGCAGGCAAAGAAATGGAAGATAGATTAATGAATTAAACAATAAAATATTAAATTAAAAGATAATATACTAAAAATATCCCTACTCAACCTAAAATACTATTTGTATTCTTCTAAATGTCACATTTTTTTCTATAAAATGTAGGTATGACTTAAAACATAATAATTAAAATTTATGTTTTGGCTGAAGTAAATTAGGTTGAAAGAATCACGCATCATTGTTTCTACCCCAAACTCCACCTTCTTGAAGTAACCACAATTCTTGAAGTATTCTTGGTCCTTATAATCATTGTCAATGTCAGGAAATTAATCTAAAAAAGAAAGGCAAATATGCTTGCTTTTCAATGTTAGTGACTTGTAATCAGTATTGCCATCTCCTGCCAGAGACTGCCAAGCATACAGAGTTGATATTATGCTTTGCAAGTTGGGCCACATGGACATTGCGCCGGGTTTCCGCTTCCCTCCTCCTCCTTAGTTTCCCTCTCCCGACAAGCAAGCCAGCGTCGAAGAGAAAGAGGTCAAGATCAAGATCGTTCATTTCGCGTGAGGACAAAGGATGGAAGAAGCACTGTCGTCTTCATCAAGAGGTTACCTTTTGGCTGAAACCTGATTAGATCTGTTGGTACAACTAATTGGCTCTTTTAGAAAAGAATGATATCTGTAACTAATTTCTTTCTAATTGATGTAGAAAGATATCTGTACTTGATTTGTATCTAATTGATTTTTTTAGGTTTTCTTTTGTTTTTTTTTACCTAAAGAATTCTCCTCTCGCATGTTGTTTAATGTCTAAAATTGCTTTAAAAAAACCCCTTCTAATGTCTAAAATTGTTCCACGTGACTGACACCTCTTCATGTTTCCCACCTGAAGGCATACTAAAATGTTGAAATATCTGTGGATTGGGTTTAGGTATCACACCCATATTTAGTGAGTGTTTGGGAAGATCCCAAACCTAGATTTGCGCAACCCGAGACAAAATTCCTCTCACACACTTACTTCATAAATCGTAAAAGCTATTCTTAAAAGCTAATTCAAACACACACTTATGATTCAAAATTTAAAATCATTCTATTCTGTGGTTTGGGTTCATTATGGAGTTTGGTGTTTTCTTGGTCATTCCTTTATCACTCTTATGTTGTCTACTTCTACACATTACCTTATCTAAATATCTAAATTATATTTAAATAATTGATTTTTCAAAAAAATAAAAATATAAACCATTTAAATATGATCTTATGACACATTAGAAATCGCGGGTGAGGATAGCTCCTTTAGCTTCATTGATTATATATATAACACTACTTGGTGTGTTTATATATTACTCCATTTAATCCTTTTTATAAGCAACTTTTTTTTAATTGTGCAAAATGAATGGGTGGTTAACATTATTTAAAAACAATAAATTTATCAAAAATGTCATGCCTTTTCCTAATATGCCCCTTATCTATGAAAAGAGCATAGGAGAGAGAATGAGTAAATAATATGAGAAAGAATGAGAATAAAATAAGAGAGAATGGGTAAAAAAAGATTAAATGAAAGAGAATTAGTGGTTTATTCATATAGAGATACAAAAAAAGTAAGTTCCTTATCTATGAAAAGAACATAGGAGAGAGAATGAGTAAATAATATGAGGGAGAATGAGTATATTTAATAAGGGTAGAAAAAAAAAGTAATTTAAATTTTGAGACATAAAAAAAATTGTTTATATTAAGAACCAACCTCAAAAGAAAGAAAGTTACTTATAAATAGACCGGAGGAAATATATATAACAATAATGTTTAACGTATTTTATCTTAGGATTAAAATGCAATTTTACCAACAAAGTTTTACCAAAAATGCGTTTGACACAGATAAGTTTCATTCGCATAAAATTTCATAAAATGTAAATTAAATAAGCATGAATTATATTAACTAATAATTTATGTATCATTATGTTAAATTGCTACTCTACTACTTTTTTACACAAGTGTTTGAAATATTATTTATGAATATCCTGTATTTATAGGAGAGAATGCACGTTTTTTAGTCCTGCTCCCTTCCGTTTATTTCATGAGATGTTTAGAATTAATTCAAACTTATATCAATAAAAATTAATAACACTAAATTTGTCATAAAATTAAAGTGATTTTTAATATGAGTAACCAGCACTCTGAAGTATTTTTTCAAGTACATCTAGTACCCTAAAGTATTTTATGATACACCCACCACATTGAAGTATTTTTACAGATGTGTCCATCACCATATATAAGATATTTTTTGTGCAATTTTGCACTTGACAATTTATATAATTTAGGGTACTGAATACATTTTAAAAAATAATTTAGAGTGTTGGATGCACTAAAAAAAATAGTTTATGACATTGGTCGCACTTAAAAAAAATACTTAGGGTGCTAAAAGTATCATAAAAATACTTTAGGGCACTGGACGCACTACAAAATACTTTAGGGCACTTGATGCATCTAAAAAATATTTCAAGGTGTTATATGCACCTTAACCTTTTTAATATTACTCCTATAGGCACGTCATTAAATTTTTTACATGAATGTACAATTTTGCCTTTCATTTATTGTTATATAGATAATTATTTTCTTGGAGAGTATGTTGTTAAATAAGAGTGAAGTTGGAAAGTTGTTGAATTTTAAATTAGAGCTAATGAAATTTAGGCTTTTTGTTTGTTTGTGTAAATGCTGGAAGTGCCTTATAGGTAGGATCAAAAGGATACCTTATAGATCAAACTAATTAAACAACAATTTCATATTAATTTATACTCTATTTCACTACACTTATTAATTAGTAATGCACGGCTTCTCTCCTATTGTCTTCCATATATCCACGGCCATTCGCAGCTTCTAGTTTTAACTTTTCTCAACTCACCATTCTCCAATGCCTTTAAGCCACATTGAGAGAGAGAGAGAGAGAGAGAGAGAGAGAGAGAGAGAGAGAGAGAGAGAGAGAGAGAGAGAGAGAGAGAGAGTTGAAGGCTTAGTTTGGGAGATGAGGAAAATAGAGGAATAAATAACATGAATTTTAAATAAAATTTTAACAATCTAGATTTAAGATTTTTAATCAATGATTGTTAATAAAAAAAATCATTTTTTGAAAAAAACTGACAGTTAAGAGATTTTCTTTATTTTTAATTTTATATATGTTAAAATATTTTTTTTTTCAAATTGTTTTAAACTACCTAAATTAGACCTAAACGGTTTGCAATGATGAAGAGTTTTTAGTGCTTATCATTGCAATGAGCACTGAAACTGGTTCCATAGCCAACAATGCATGTCCGTTGCTAATTTTAAATTTTACAAGTTATTTCTTGAAGTTTTAGAATTCCTCCTTTGCCATTTTCTCTGCTTAGGAATATCCGAATACATGTAGAATTTGTATGATTGTGCCTTGGTTTACAAGTCCTCCTTCGAAATGAAATTTACGACACAACCAAAGTTTTCCAAGTTCACTCTCTGTGTTTGGTGGATTAATTTCTTTTCAGTTGTCAAATAAAGAAACATGAACATCTAGAGGATTTATACGCAAGTCCTTATAAGATTAATTATTCATTTTTTGTTAATTAGTTTGAACTGATCATACAACTACACCTTTCAAACACTACAAAAGATAACGATAGAAACATACTGAACTATATATATATATATATATATCCATGATCACACGCAAAATTTTCTCGGTAGCCATGAAGCCTTCTTCTGCCAGTTGGATCTGTCCCAACTATGATACGCACCGTCACTTCTGACCGACCAGAATATGGCGTGGCGTCCTAATTCCACTTTGGGATCAAACGCCTGAAACGGTGCACATTGATCATTATCCATTATTAAGATGCCTGACTCCGATTTTCCTCCTGCCATGAAGTTGTATGATTTTCCAGGGTCAATCCGAGCCTCCGTTAATTGGAACGAGCCCACCACGTACAACCTCGGCGAGTTTGGCGGTAGATCGTTGCGGATATCCACCATTGATAGGTTTATGTCAGGTCCTTCTTCTTGTTGTTGTTCATCTTGCTGCTTCTTGTTGCTGCTAGTAGCAGACGCTGTAAGAACAAGCAGCAAAAGAAGAAGTAATAGGGTTGATGAGTAGTAGTGCAGGGAAGTTGTTTTGTACATGGTGCTTGATTTTCAGATAAAGATTTTAGATATCTTGAAGTTTCATCTATACTTCTTCTTTGGTTTCTTCATTGTAATTTGATACTTCCTCTTGTTTTTATTATAAGGCACCAACTAATAAGCGCTTTTGGTCCTTTTTATAAGTACTTGTTTGAGATCATGTTTAGGTCCTCAAAAACGCTTATTCACGAAAATCGAGATAAAACTTCTGTCACATACTTACCTCATATACTGTAAATTAGTATTGAAAAACTGCTTTTTAGGCTCCAATTGCTATTTCAAACAATCATTTAAGACACTTGTTGGTTTCTAAGGAGCATTAAATATTTTTTTTCCATGTTTATCCATATTTAATACATGTAGTTGGAGAGAGCAATAATTAATATGATATTAGAGTTTAGTGTAGTTAGTAAGGGTAATATTGTAAATCATTTGAATTTTAGGACAAATTTAATGCTTTTAACCGTTTTTATTTGTTTGTGAGAATTATTAGTTGGTGCCTTATAATAAGGACCGGATAGAGTATAAGTAGATCATGGTCAAATACATTTAGTTGCATTTATATATATGAGAGCATTTAATTAATGCTTCACGAAAAAATGGAAATTAAATGAATGCAATTACACAGTTTATATTCTGTTAGTGTTGTGCTTATTTATTTATTTATTTATGCTGAAATTTTGTTACATTAAATTAATGTATATTGACTTTGCCATAAATTAGTATTCATTTCATTTTTTATTATAAGTTTTAAATTTGTGAATGGATATATAGCACAATATAAGCTTTATTTTATGTTTGTCTAAATATTTATTATTTTTTCAACTTTATCCCTTATTGACGGTATTTATTACATTTGTTCTCTCTCATTTATCTTTATTATAAATAAGGTCATAGTTTGGAAAAAGGATTAAAGTCCAAAATTGTCTTGGAAGTATTTGCAAAATCTCAATATTTTTCTGGAAGTTTTTTAGTCTCAATGTTACTCTTGAAGTTTCAAAATATAACAATGTTACCCCTAATTTAATAGCCAAACGGTCAAACATTAGTTGACCTCATTATGCTGATATAGTGTGTCTATGTGGTATACCGTCACCCTTTTTAAATCAAATTTACAAGTCAGATTTATAAGTATGAAAAAATAATAAAAAAAATTCCTTATATTCGTCTCAAAATCGCCGAATGTTTACAAATAAGGGCATAGTAAGGGGAGAAAAATACATTTATTACATATTTCAATACTACAAAAATCACTATAATTATAGTTTTTTTTTTGACTTCCTGTGGCATTTTTTTCAAAAAAATTATTTTCGTATTTTCTTTTAGAACCTTATAATTATAGTTTTTTTATATCAAAAGAACCCTATAATTATAGTTGATAACACACTTTAATTACATTTTCATATTCACAACAAAATGAAAAAAATAAACCACAATCAAATAACTTCAAAATGATATAAATTAACAAATAACTAATTAACAAAATCATTACTACTAAGTAAAATACAAGTGTTCAAAATAAATAATTATTTTACTTATGGAAATCATCAATGTTAATAATTACTACAACAACTAAAAATTATAACTACTAAATAAATACAACTTATATAGCAACATTTAATTTTATCTCATTTACTTTTTAGCATATAAAAATGAGAATAATTTTTTCAGAAATAAAATGAGAAAAGAAATTTCAGAAGCATTATTCTTCAAGGAAAATTAGAACAATTAAAAGCAGGAAGCTTGAAAGTAAATATAACCGTTCTTTACTAATACTGCAATTGATAAAATAATATGAACACCATTCCTTCTATCATAAAAATCCAAAGATTTCTTCTCCTATAGAAACATATGCAACATACACTACAAAAAAAGGTATTTTGTAGCAGTGAAATTGTAACGGTTATAATTACCCGCTACAAATATTAACATTTATAGCGGTTTTAACCTAAATCGCTACAAATTTGTAGCGGTAAGCTACGCGCCAAGTGGCGTGACAGATTAGCTGCGTTTTTTGTAGTAGTTACCTAGGAAAAACCGCTACAAAGATGGCGTGAATTTCCTACCAAAATTTGTAGCGGTTTAATTGTAGCGGTTGATAAATAATAACTGCTACAGTTTTCAAGCCACATTGCGCGACCAAGACGCGCCAACAGTGTAGCGGTTATTTATAGCGGTTTTACCAATCAAACTGCTACAAAATTCCAAACGTCGCGTATTTTCAGTCAATTTCTCATGGCCGATTCATACTGGTATTTCTCAAGATGATGAGCTGTATATTCTTGCTTTAGAGGCATATCAGGTTTATTATGTCGAGGACGAGAGGCATAGGGATTGACACATGGTCGTTCATTTACAGCCATGAGACCTTTATGACATGGGTGAAGGCGATAATATCGCCTACGAGAGTGAGTCATTTCAGCCAGCCGATTTTGAAAACTACTTCCTTGAAGGTGATGACAATTTACCTCTACTGCGGTGAGTTTTTTTAAGTCCACATCATTTAAATTAAAATTTTTAAATTTAATAATACATCCATAACAATAATTTTTCTACATAATTTCTGTAGGGATGGCAATGATGAGTGATCAAATTCAAATTAAGCTTTTGTCTTTAAAAAAGAAACTGGAAAAAAAATAAAAAAAAATAAATTAATATTTGTAGCGGTTTAATAACCGCTACAGAAATATAAAATAACCGCTACAAAAATAAAAATAACCGCTACTAAATAAAAACCGCTACAAAATGGATACATTAACTGCTACAAATGGTACATGGATCCTTATAAATACCCTTACCACAACTCATTTCAAACACTCCCCCATTTCTTTCTACCTTACCTTTATTTCTTTTTCTCTCATTTACAACTTCTTTTGTATGAGTTGAGAAGCTGAACAATATGATCAAATATGGTAACAAGTTTTTTAATTTTTTTTTCAATACTTCTTTCCTTTGTATAAAATTTATTCTCATCATTTTTTTTCTAGATATTTTACAACTCTATTTCATTTTCATCTATTTTTCATACACAATTACATTGTAGTAAACAACATAATAGTTCCTTATTACTTACGTATCTTTAATAATATTATCAATACAATTTTTATACTAATCCAATTAAATTAAATTATTCCTTTTAATTTATAAATAAGTTAAAATAATGAATAATAAGCTAATTAAATTAGATAAACTAATAAAAAATAAAATATTTAATTTAATATTAAAAAAATAGAAAAAAATTATCATATTTTTTTAAAAATTGTTTTTGAATTTTTGTAGCGGTTGTTAAACCCCTAGTAATTAATGTGTCTTTTTTAAACTAAAATTAATTTTTTGACGCTAATTTTAAATTTTCATAAAATTAGTTGCGGATATATAACCGCTACAAATTTCATAAAAATACAAAATTAGTAGCGGTTTTTTAACTGCTACAAAATAGAAAAAAAAATTCGTTTCTCTTTTCCTGCCTTCAAAATTTCAGTTTTTTATTTTTGTAGCGGTTATATAACCGCTACAAATATCTTTGAAAAAAATTTCACTAATGAAGATGTTGTAGCGGTTGGGTTGAACCGCTACAAATTATGTAGCGGTTAGTTTCTTTGAGTAGCGGTTTTATATAACCGCTACAAAACCTCTTGCAACATATGATTTAGTAGCGGTTTTGCTAACCGCTACTAATGTTGTTTGTAGTGGTTGTTAAAACTGTTACTAATACACATTTTTAACCGCTACCAAATCACCTTTTTTTTAGTGATAATAGTAAGAAACTATTATTCAAAATAAATTGGTAAGCTATATATGTGATATAATGTAGCTAAAATAGCAATTAGACCAAATAAACTTGCTACTTTGTGGCTAATGCTAAGTTGGATGACGCAAATCTAAAATCTGAAGCTTAGTATAAAAATAATGGAAGAAGAAACAAGTGAAAAGAGAGTGTGCATGTGTGTGTGTGTAAAGGAAGGAAATGTCACCATCTTCATAAGATTCAAGGATGGGAAAACGATTGAAGATCTATTATTTATAGATGGAAAAATCTGGCAGACCACAATTTTTCCAAAAGAATATCCTCACAAAGGTGATAAGTGACAAAGGAATAAGAAGGAAGTGCCGATCGAAATGGGGACGGTGCTGAATAACAAAAAGAGGAGAAAGAGAAAATGTGGGGACTAAGAGGATAAGGAGTGATGACACGTATTAGATGAGGAGTGGAGACTAAAAGGATAAAGGCGATAGAAGCACATTGTAGGAGAGAGAATAATTTGAAAAAAAAATTTAAGAAAATTACCTTGTGTGGCGCTTCTTAAGCTAAGTGCCACACAAAATACGTAACAACTGTGACACTTCCTTAAGCAAGCAACATAGCTGCTACTTCATTTTTTTTTAAAAAAAAACACCTTAAGTGCCACTTCTTCAAGGAAGCGCCACCTAATGTCACCAAGTAGTTGTGGCCCTTCCTTGAGGAAACGCCACCTGAAGTACCTTGTTTTTTTAAAAAAAAATTTAAAAAATCTAGAAAGAAGGTTTAAAGAAGTGCCACAAAAGGTGCGCCACTAATATCTATTTTTGTGGTAGTGAATAACGGTTATTAGATAACAACAATGATTTATCGGAGCTATAAAAAAATTGGGGGGGGGGGGGGAGGTTCTGCTTTCGATATCCCTTGCATATAGAGACCGAATCACAATATATATTTACATTCATTTATATATAGATTAATATAATAAATCAGAATATATTTACAATCATTCATGTATATGTATACACTATTAAAACTAAAACTTTAAAACAAACAAACAAATTATGAGTATATAAAAATTTACAATCATTCTATATGTATATCCTCTCCCACTGATGTTGCACAGATGTCACCAACTCTTCAGCAACTCCTTCCATTTATAAGTTGCTAAACATCATATAGTAGACATAAAAAAAATGTGCATAAAAAGGAAATAAGATGGAAATTAGATATTGCAATATATCCTAGTTGTATTAATATTTTCAGGACCGTGGGTGATAATGTCCTTCATGTACTGCATTACGTAGTACCCACAATCATTGCTCTTGTTGGGTTGCTTTAGGCACTATAAAGAAATGAAAAGAAAAATTTGTCAGTCAATCACCATATATAAACTATATTTTATGTTTCATCAATTTATTAATATTATAGTCATTGGTGAATAATATATATACTTTCGGATACAACCATTAGTGAGCTTATTTTTGTTGCACTCAAGACCATTTTGAGTGTTGTAAGTGTAGACAGCTATGAAAAGATACAATATAAAATTATATATACATAAACATGCAAGATGAACTAGCTTATAAGAGATGATGAATGAATAATTTACTGGTTGAAAGTCTTTTACATGTATAGTCTCGTGTTTGGATCCCCACTTATGGAGTCAAAGTGCCAAATCCTTTTGCACATGGGATTTACAATGATGAGCATCGAGTGATTCCTAAGTACAATAATAGATCACACCATCATGAAAATTACTCCCTCCGGTCCTAATTATAAGACATATTTACCTAACTTTGGAGAAATTAAGGATAGTGGTTAAATTAGTTAATTAAATTTATTTTCCTAAAATACCCTTATTTAAAATTTAAAATGACATCCAATTACGTTGATTCTCGGTTTTTTTTTGTACCTCTTATGCCTCACACACGACTTCTCCAAACTCTCACACAATCCAGCGTTGTCAATCTTCCTCAGCAACTTCTGATCTACTCTTATTAAATTATTATTGTGTTTGATTATTATTGAGAAAGTATCAATAGGGGGTATTTTGGGAAGAAATTGACAAAAATTAGAATTTTGTCCTATAATTATGACCAAGATCAACTCTCAAATGTTGTCCTATAATTAGGACAAGAGGGAGTACAAAATAAATAAAAACTAATTGAAGCATAATTAATGATGTTTCCACCTCTTCAGGATTATGCAAATATGCCTTTGTCAATGCATGACAGAAAGTGCGTAGTGAATTGCCAGCCTTCTTGATGATAAATTCCTTGATGTAATCTCCATCCACATGATACGCAGATTGCAAAGCACACAATTCAAGTTAACATTTTTTACAAGTATATAGCAAGTAATTACCAAGCATTTATACTTTACTCCGATATTGTCCCAAATAATGCCTATGTAATCTCTCTATACCCTACGCCATTTACTTGCTGTGATAGAAACATTGGTCCTTGCCATTAAGTTGATGTAGCTGTTGAAGTGTGCCAGCTCAAGAGGTTGACCGTCATTGTTCCATGTCATATCAAATCTTCTCCCTACAGAGATTGCTTAGTTCATAAAAGTCAAGACACAACGACCCTTCTTTATAATATCCCGCATTCATTCTAACGTCCCTGCTGGGGTCTCATTTCTGGGTGGTGTAGGGATGACATAAGTACCATTGGGAACATTATCAGAAGTATAAATATAAAAACTAGGGGCATTTCAGTGCCGCAAGAAGTAGAATTGAACATTTTAACTGGAAAACAAAACTCATTCAGCCAACCATAAGGAACAGAGCCATGGGTTTTCTAGAAAAACACGATGCATGACTAAGATCAAAACCTACCTAGGTAAGGCAAAGTGAAAAATAAGAAGAATGTGAAATGAAAAATGAAGAAAGTGAAATGCAGAAAATAAATCATACCTTAAAATAAGAAGAACAGAGCATGCGAAGGAATGTGACCTAACTAGGACCCTAAAATGAAAAAGCGACTTAGGGCAATTGAAGAGACTCATGCGGCTGATGGATTGAAGTTCAAAGAAAGCAGTGGAGGATGTGGTTCGCCTGGATATGACTGTCAACAATAGGAAAAGTCAACCAGAGTTGTGGGGTTTCGAGGATGGTGGGTAGTGTTCGACCAAATACAAGAGTGTTAAGTGTAATAACCTGTAAAAGTGAAGAGGCACGGGATAACATGTACATATTTTAACATCACAGTCATTAGATTTTGTAAACGGTGACGGTGATTTCTTAATAACTGTTAGGTATTTGACATGGTATTCTAAAAAGTGATAAGTTTTATATAATAACCGTTACTTATTTGACTTCTAATAATTTTTAAAGTTGATTATTCAACCCAATATTACAAACACAAAATTAAAAAAAAAAGAAAGTTTGAATAAACTAACAAAAAATATCTAAATTAGTAATGATTGTTTACAAATAATTGTGAAGAGACAATTATTTTTTTAAATATTTTTGGGCTACATTACCTTAACGATTAATTTTTTAATATTCAAAAAATAAAAAAGCAGTAGCGGTTTTTAGTCATGACCATTATTTCTGTCCTCCGCCTCCTCCTTCCCTTCCTCCCTCGCTCAACACATCATTGACGTCTGAGGAAGGAGATGAGGGTCTGACCGGAAATAATCATATACAATCTGATTGTAATGAAAGATGGGGTCAAACTTCCTACTCAAACTGTGGGCATATCTAGCAAGATGCCTCATGGAGCGGTCAAGGCTAGCTAATGTCTACATCAGAACCTCCATTGAGGAGGAGGTGGAAGAGGAGGAGGAGGAGGAGGTGGTGGTGGAGGAGGAGGAAGAGGAGGGGGAGGAGCTTGTGGAGAAGGAGGGTGGTGATGAGGAGGAGGAGGAGGGCGAGCATGGGGATGAGGAGAAGGGTGAATGAAAAGAGCTATCTAATATCTAACCATGATGAGGGAGCGAACAATGAGATTACTAAAAAGTGTGTTTTAGAAAAATACTATGAACAAGATGAATACTTAGTTATAAAATATTTAACTTTAGGAGAACTAGTACTTGGTATCAAACTAAATAAGGTTTTGAAAAAATTCTTTTTATATTTGTACTTTATATGATGGTTGTTTATTACGAAATGACATTTTTGTCATTCATACTTTACAGTCAATTGACATAACTGTTATATTTGTGTTTTTGCTGATGTATTATTGGAAGACGAATGGTTTGTAAGTGTTACATGAAGGTTGTTTCAAAAAGAGCATCACTTTTGTCACTAAATAAATGACGGTCATTAACTACAACAATTATTTTTGTATTTTTGCAAATTCTACCTCACAATATATGACGGTGTGTATAATTAACTGTTACTTTTAAGCATTATGTATCCTTGCGCTACCTTCGCCTCGACATACATGACATTAATTAGTAGTAACTGTTATGTATTAGGCATTATAAATGCCCAAATCTGTAGTAGTGTTTAATGTTTTTAAATAATTTTAAATATTTTCTTGATCAACAGAGATCGGTTATTTGAAACTTATAATAAGGGACAAAAGGAGTATATATTAATGCATTGAATTCAATCTAGTACGCCCATTTTATAAGAGGTTAGAAAATATTTTTGGCTATTTTTAATATAATTTTTGATAATTTCATTTAGTATTAAATATTTTTTTCATATATTTATATGTACAATAAGGATAGTGAGAGTAAAAATTAATATCATGTTTGAGGTTAATATGTATAGGGAAAATCCCTATAAAATACCCTTGAAATAGGGAAATCCCTAATCAGTACATTGAAATCAAAAAATCCGGATCAGTCATGCGTCAGTATGGATGAACAGTGCGGGCGGCGCCAAAAGAAGATTTTGCTCTTCAGCCCTCATTCTCGCCACTTCAAAAATAACAACACGCGGTTCTTAATTAACAACTCCGTATTCTTGATTAACAACTCCAGTTTCATCTTTTTACTTTCACAATAATAACACCGGTTTTGTTATTAGCAACTCCGAATTCTTAATTAACAACTCCGCTTTATTCTTCCACATATTCGCATCTCAAAACTATAGTTTTGTTAATATAAAATACGGTATTGTTAATAAAGAAAGAGGTGTTGTTATTAGCCCTGAAACTTAAATTACGAAGTTGTGAAACAAGAAATGAGAGTTGTTAATGTAGAATATGGTATTGTTAATAACAACACCGGTGTTGTTATTGTGAAAGTAAAAAGATGAAATGGAGTTGTTAATAAAGAATACGGAGTATTAATCAAGAATCCGGAGTTGTTAATTAAGAGGGCGTGTTGCTAATAAAAAAGAGGTGTTGTTATTGGCCTTGAAACTTAAATGAGGAAGCTGTGAAACAAGAATACGGAGTTGGTAATCAAGAATCCAAAGTTGTTAATTAAGAACCGCGTGTTGTTATTTTTGATGTGGTGAGAATGAGGGCTGAAGGCCAGAATTGTCTTTTGGCGCCATCTGCACTGTTCATCCGTATTGACGCGTGACTGATCTGGATTTTTTGATTTCAATGTACTGATTAGATATTTCCCTATTTCAAGGGTATTTTATAGGGATTTTCCCATATGTATAATAAGGGTATTATTGAAAATACTTGAATTTTATGATAGAATTAATGTTTTTAACTATTTTTATTGATATGTGTGAATTAGTTATAATTGTCTTATAATTTGATCGGGAGGATTTATCTTTATCGACTTAGCCTAAAGTATTCAGTCCAACCCGTTTTTTTAAATGTAAATAAGTTTATTATCTTGTTAAGAAAATCATTGTGTTATGGTATAAGTTTATGGCTTTATGGCGTAAATTTATGATGTAATTTGATGTTATCATGTTGGCAAAAAAAATAAAAAATAAAAAATAAAAAATAAAAAATAAAAAATAAAAAATAAAAAATAAAAAATAAAAGTTTGATGTTATAATAAAAAATAAAAATTTATTTAGTTTGTGTAACTTTTTTTTAATTCTTTTAGATATGTACTCCTCTGATTTTAATGTAAGACAAAAATTAACTATTTTGATTATATTAAGAAAGTTGGTTAAGAAAGTTAAGTTAATTAATATGAGATGTTTTTTTAAATATCTTAATCATCTTTTTTATTTATTTCATCCCTCTCTACTATTTAATTATTATTGAGAGAATATTAAACGAATTTCGTTATTCAAGAAAAAGTTAAAATTAGTTAAAAGAAATAAATATGTAGGAAATATGCTTGTTTTATTTTTTCAAACATGCCCTTATTTATAAATAGGTATGTAAATGATGAGAGAGTAATTGTGAGAAAAATGATAAAAGAGAGTATGTGGTGAAAATTAATTAGGACGAACATTGATAAAAATATATTTAATGCTCAGACAAGTCCAAAGATGACATTATAAAAGGAATGGGAAAATTCAAAAAATAGGACCTCATAAATAGGGTTGGTGGGTAGTATTGTGAAATAGTTCTTACATTTAAGATTAATATCAACTCTCTAGTTAGACCCTATATTGGGTAAGGCTTTATAAATGATGTTTTATTAGTATGGAAAACAAGGCTTATAGGCATATATGGGCTCATGGTCCAAGGAAAGATCATCATGGCCAGCCCTTGCCTATTTCCCAACTCTATTAATTCCTTGCTACAATAATTAATACTTCCTTCGATCCTAAATATAATATAAATTAATTTTTTTTGGAGAAATTAAGGAAGCTAATAAAAATATTTTAAAGTATTTATATTTGTCATTTTTTCTCCAAAATGTTTTGCCTAACTTATAAACTAATATATAATTTAAGGATACACAACATATGATATAATTAAATAACTTATTAATCTTCCTTAATCTCTCAAAAAAAAGTCAACTATGTCTTATATTTAGGACCAGAGGTAGTAATTATAATGATCACTGAGGAATAAAAGTGAGGTTAAGAAACTAATTAAGTCTCTTTAATTAGGCTAATTTAAATGATAATGATTTGGGTGAAAATGAATTTAAACCCTCCTTTTTCATTATTTTAAATTTTGTATATATTAAAATAAGTTTTTGAAAATAAAAGTGAAAGTAAAAAAAATTCAATTTAAACTATCCAAATTAGATATGAACGGTTTGCTAATAATGAAGAACTCTCAGTACTTCTCATTAATTATGATGAGCACTGAAAAAACTGGTTCCATAGCAGACCATGTCCATTGCTAATTTTAAATTTTACAATAATTCCTCGTTCGCCATTTTCTGTACTTAGGAAATTGATGGAATATATATATATATATATATATAGAATTTGTATGACTGTGCCTTGGTTTACAAGTCTTCCTTCGAAATAAAATTTACAACACAACCAAAGTTTCCCAAAGTTCTCTCTCTGTGTTTGGTGGATTAATTTCTTTTCAGTTGTCAAACAACGAAACATGAACGTAGAAGATTTACACGCAAGTCCATATGAGATTATTAATTTACTGTTTGTTAATTAGTTTGAACTGATCATACAACCACACCTTCCAAATACTACAAAAGAAAACGATAGAAACATAGTGAAATGAGTATATATTTATATATTCATGATTATACGCATATTGGTTGCCATGAAGCCTTCTTCTGCAACTATGATAGGGACCATCGCTTCTGACCGACCAGAATATGGCGTGGCGTCCTAATTCCACATTGGGATCAAACACCAGAATCTTTGCACATTGATTATTATCCATTATCAAGAAGCCTAACTCTGGTTTGCCTCCTGCCACAAAGTTGTATGATTTTCCCGCACTACTACAAAAAGGGTAAAAGGTGGCGCACATTTTGTGGCACTTCTTTAAACAAGTGCCACAGCTTCTCTTTTTTTTTTTTTTTTACCTCTATAATTTTTTTTTTTAAATTTTCGGTACCAGCTGTGGCGCCTAATAGATTAAGTGCCACAATTGAGGAGGCCTAGTGTGGCGCCTGCCTACGTAGGCGCCACACTTGGGGCCACAAAAGCAGCTGTGGCGCCTAACCCACCAAGCGCCACAGCTGCAGCATTGAAATTTTTTTTTTTTTTTTTTATAATGTGGGCATGTGTGGCGCCTAATTAAATAGGCGCCACACATGCTAATGTAATGTTCAGCTGTGGCGCCTAATGCTTAGGCGCCACAGCTGAATAGAGGAGGCAATTGTGGCGCCTAATTATTTAGGCGCCACAATTGCCCACATTTAAAAAAAAAAAAATTCAACTTCTCTTTTTGACCACAATTATTTCATTTCCCGCCTAGTGGTTTTGTGTCCGCCCCCCATTCCTTCTTTTTTTTATTACTACTCCACTTTAATTATTTAACTACTCTCTCCTCCATTAAACTACTTTCCCTTTCTCATCTTCTTAGTGGATCCGTCGACCCCCTCCCTCCATTTCCTATCATCTTCATACTAAAAAACACACCCACAAGCTCACTCGTCACTCAAGCTAGCATCACCAACGTGGTCTCCCACTCCCTGCGCTGGTCAATTAATAGATTTGTAAGAAGAAGACTATTTCATTCTAGCTTGCTTTGTTTAAATTTTTTTTTTAGTCAAGATAAACCGTAATATAACGTTTGCCTTTATGTTCCTAATTTAATAGGAAAGAATGAAAACCTAGCTTGTTTCGTTTGCCTTTTTGCTTTGTTTAAATTTTTTTGCCGACAAGCTTGCGTTTTTTAGTAATCTTTTAATTTACTTAATTAGTTGTTGATGTACTGTGTTCACATATCAAGTTTTTGTATTGTGATATTTTTTATGTTAGCTTTGGAGAGTATTAATGTAAGAACATTATTGTTGGGGAACTTGAATTTTAAATATGAAAATTATATATATATATACATATATAATAGGTTGAAATATAAAATAGAAAGATTGACAATTTGTAGAGATGATAAACACGAAATCCACTCATTTTATATAAAATTTCACAATCAGGAAGCATAAAAAAGAGCCACAGGAAAAAAAAGAAGAAGAAGAAGAAAAAAGAAAAAAAAAAGACCCTATTGTGGCGCTTGCTCAAGCAAGGGCCACAGGAGGGGGACCTCCTGTGGCGCTTGCTCGACCAAGCGCCACAGTAGGGCCCCCCTACTGTGGCGCTTGCTCGAGCAAGCGCCACAGGAGGTCCCCTCCTGTGGCACTTGCTCGAGCAAGCGCCACAATAGGGTATTTTTTTTTAAAAAAAATTTTAAAATATTGTGGCGCTTCCAAGCGCCACAGCTTTTTTTAGTGGCATCTAGATATGTGGCACTTCTCTAGCGCTACAGTTAATGCAATTATAAGCGCCACAGCTTTACTTTTTTGTAGTAGTGCCGGGTCAATCCGAGCCTCCATTGATTGGAACTAGCCCACCACGTACAACCTCGGTGAGTTTGGCGGCAGATCGTTGATGATATCCACCATTGATAGGTTTATGTCTGGTCCTTCTTCTTGTTGTTCATCTTGCTGCTTCTTGTTGCTGATATTAGCAGTCGCTGTAAGAACAAGCAGCAAAAGAAGAAGGGTTGATGATGAGTACTGCAGGGAATTTGTTTTGCGCATGGTGCTTGATTTTCAGATAAAGATGTTAGTTATCTTGAATTTATGTATACTTCTTCTTTGGCTGCTTTGTTGTACCATTCTGGTCCTATTTATAAGACTTTTTAAACTAATTCTCACATACCAAGAAAAGTTAGTTAACTCATTAACTATGAGCTAAATTTCCAATTTCGTCCTATCTCTTATTAGTTCTAAAAGTCAACATGAATAAATTCCTTTGGTTTATTACAATTAATAGGGGTAAAAAGTATAAAATGCACTCACTACTCTAAAACTGGAGTTATAAATATAACCAATTTTTTTTATAAAAAAGACTTATAAATAGAATTAGAATGATATTTATAATTAAGTAGTTCACGGTCATATACGTTTAAGTGCATTTATATATGTGAGAGCATTTAATTAAATGCTTTGACGAAATAATGGAAATTAAATGAATGCAGTTACACAGTTTATATTCTGTTGTGCTTTTTATTTATTTGTGGGTTTACGCCGAAATTCCGTTACTTTAAATTATTGTACATTGACTGTACCATAAATTAGTACTCATTTCTTGTTATAAACTTTAAATTTGTGAATGAATGTCAACCAAAATATAATCTTCATTTCGGATTTGTTTAAATATTTATTGTATTTTTTTCAACTTTACCCTTGATTAATTACTGTATTTATTACATTTATTCTCTCACTTATTATTATCTTTACAAATAAGGGCATAGTTGAAAAAAAAATAAATGTAAAATAAATATATTTTTCTAACTATGCCCTTATTTGTAAAGATAATAATAAGTGAGAAGATAAATGCAATAAATACAGAAGTTAACCAAGGGTAGAATGTCCAATTTCAGTCCAAAGGCCCAAGTTTACCCCTGTCTAGATGAATCTCTAGATGAACTTAGCCATTAATGAATCTCTAGATGAACTTAGCGAGGAAAGGGTCATAACGGACAGAAAAAGAATGAAGAAAGCTCCAAGATGGAGCACTAATCCCCCATTACTATGATATTGGAGTTTAGTGTGTATGATAAGGGAAGTATTGAAAATCACCTCAATTTCAGGATAAAGTTAATGTTTTAACTGTTTTTAAGATTTACCATAGTAGATTTTCATTACAATAATATTTTTTTATATATTATTAAATCTCAACCATTAAAAATTGATCTAATGGTAGATATATTCAATGGAGAATAAATGGAGAGGAAAATCAATGGAGACATCATTCTCCCAATTAGTAAGGGACATGTGTATATTTGATGGTAATATATGTGAGTTACACCAAATGTTACGTTTGTTATAGTGTTGTGAGAGGGTTTTAAACCAAGCATGGAGCTTCACACTTTTAAGTAAGCTAAGGGGGATCATAAGCTTGGTTTGGTTTGGGGCAAAAAAACCAAACCAAACCAATTTAATGATGATTTTTTTGTTGATAATATAACGTAATTAATTAAAAATAATATATCTTTTATGTTTCAAGTCATTATAAAAGCAAGGATAATAAAACATGCTATATATATATATATACATATATGCTTTGGAGTGTGCTTGGTTTTTGTTCAAAACTACGTTCAAAGTTCTAACCAACACAGCGAGTAAATAGCTCCGAATCAACATCACGTACGTCTGAACCAAAGCCAAAGCATTTCCAAAAGCATTGATATTAGATTAAATGAATGCAGTTACACAGTTTATATTCTGTTCTGCTTTTAATTTATTTGTGGTTTTACGCCGAAATTATGTTACATTAAATTAATGTAGATGGACTTTGCCATAAATTAGTACTCATTTCTTATTATAAGTTTCCAATTTATGAATGAGTGTCGAACTAAAATATAAGCTTTATTTTAGACTTGTCTAAATATTTTGTGTTTTTTCCAACTTTACCCTTGGTTAACTTCTGTATTTATTGCATTTATCTTCTCACTTATTATTATCTTTACAAATAAGGGCATAGTTAGAAAAATATATTTATTTTACATTTATTGCTTTTAATTAGTTTTAACTATTTTCTTGATAAATACAAATTGATTATTTAACATTTATAATAAGGGACGGAGAGAGTATATATAAATGCATTGAATTCAATCTATTACTCCCTTTTTATGAGACGTCATTTAGAAAATATTTTTGGTTCTTTTTATAAGAAGTTTTGAGCATTAAATATTTTCCTGTATATACCTTGAGAGAGTAGAGATTAATATAATATTGGAGTTTAGTATGTATGATAAGGATATTATTGAAAACCTCCTCATTTTTATGACAAAGTTAATGTTTTTAATTGTTTTTATTTATATATATAAATTAGTTAGAATTGTTTTGTACACAATTCGATCCTTTTTATAAGAAACAATAAAGTCATGTAGTTCAAAATATTAGCTAAAAGAGATATGAGTTTTTCTATTCATTTATACCTTTATTTATAAATAGAGTACATAAGAGATTATGCATGAAAATTTATTGTAAAGAAATAATAAATGACATATTTAATTGGGATAAAAATAAAAGCTTTTTTACTTGCATCCTATAAACAGTAAAAGGTTTTACAAAAATCCTACATGATAAAATGTATTTATCAAAATACTATACTCAATATCGTTCAAGCCAAGGTAAAGTTTAAAATACTAAAGAACTCGTTCAAGTCAAGATGGGGTTTCCGTTTTTTTTTTTTTTTTTTCCTAATTTCTATCACCATCACATCACCTGATGGGCTGACACTTGTATTTTTTAATTAAAAAAAATTGAAGCAAAATCGTTCCATCTCCCTCCCGCAATTTGCGATGCTAATGGGTCTCCCACCACCACCTCTCTCCATTTGATTTCATTACCTCAACCTAACATTTTTCTTAAAACGTTAACATACTTACAAACACAATAAATTTAAATGTAAATATATGAACCAAGTTAAATATAAATATGAGTAAAATACTCTAACCTCCCCTCTGTTTTGCCTTAATTACACAGACCCTCCTCTATTTTGGAAACCCATATAAACCTCCCTTAAAACAAAAATATATGTTACACAAACCTCCCTTATAATTTGGGATTCTATTTCCATCCATCTAAACCGTTAGTTGACTGTTAAGTTTGACTTTTAAACCTTTTTTAACCAAAATGCCCTTCTTCGGTATTAGAATTATTTATATATCTATATATATATATAGGCTAATAAAAATTTATACAACCATAAATTTATTCTATTAGATTCTCTAACTTTCTAATTTTTTAAAAAATTTATTAATTTGGATATTATAAATTAATTTTGACTTAAAATATATATTAAACACATATTTTTATCAAATATAATAAACAATATAAGTATGAGATTGTATGTGTCATTTAAATTTATAATTTAATATTTTTTTCCACAAATATTTATAAACACATTTGATCAAGTATATTTTTATTTAAAATCTTGCTTGAATATTCCACGTTTGTGATATTTACATTAACTAATGCTAAAATCATCAAACAGATAACTACTTGTAAAGATAAAAATAGAAATTAAGGAATAGATAAAAAAAATCTTAAATTCTTTAAAACAACTTTAGTCAAAAAGTGCAAGAAAAAATAAATTTAATTAAAAAATATATTTTTGGAATCTTTTTAGAATATTCTTAACGGAGTTAACTGTTTGGACTTAAGTGTATGTTTTTAAAAGAGAGGGGAGGTCTGTGTAATTAAGGCAAAACTGGAGGGTAGTCAGAGTATTTTACTCTATAAATATTGATACATGCACTTATTTTTCATAAGAAACCCATTGTGAATTTTTGTTAATCAGGTAAATTTCTATAAAATTTTACATATATTAACGATAATGATTTAGTTGATTTATCTTTGGATTAAAACCTATCCACATAATAATTCATTCCTCTACAGATACATTATTTTTTTTACTGGGTGCCTCGCTCACTGAAGTATTTTTCCAAGTACATTCAGCATTCTAAGGTATTTTAATTTGTTGTTCATGCAGTATTTTTCCATGTGCGTCAAGCATCCAAAATAAAATTGTGCCACAAAATACTTTTGGGTGCTTGACACACATGGAAAAATGCTTTAGGATGCTATATGAATAACAAAATACTACGGGGTGCATTTGAAAAGATACTTCAAGGTGCTATACGTTATATAAAAAAATAATGTGTAAGTAGAGGAATGCATTATTATGTGGATAGGTTTTAATTACAAGATAAATAAACTAAATCATTATCATTAATATATGCAAAATTTTATATAAATTTTCCTGATTAACAGAAATTCACAGTGGGTTTCTTATGAAAAATAAGTAAATATATCAATATTTACATTTAACTTGGTTCATATATTTAAAGTCAAATTTATTGTGTATGTTAACATTTTGAGAAAAATGTTTGGTTGAGGTAAAAGTAAAATTCACTGAGAATGAGATCAAATGGAGAGGGGGTGGTGGGGAGTAGGTTTGGGTTCTCTCAAAATCTTTTATCTCATTTTCTTCTCAGAATCCCATTTTGACCCTCAGATTAAAAAAATAGATGGTTCAGATTTAATAATTATTATGTTTTCAGAACAGTAGAGGAAGTTCTATGCAACAAGTAGCACTTTGATGGACCTTGGCTTATTCAAGGCCATTATCTTGCTATTCAGAGGTGGAGTCCAAATTTTAATCCCTATTGTAACAAGTTGCATACGGTAGCAATTTAGATTCAAATCCCCACTCTTCCTTTGACCATATGTTCGGAAGAGTGCATGATGGAGATTGGGAATGGAAAAGCTCTAAAGGTTGACCTCCACACTTTAGCACAGAGAGTGAACAACTAGCATTTTGTGGTAAGAGGAAAATTCGTGAGGGTAAGTGTGGAAGTAGATTTGAACAAGCAACTTCAATCTAAAATTTCAATTCGGAATTGTATTTACCTAATGGAATATGAAGGTTTGGATACGATATGCTTTGCTTGTGGATTATACACGCATACACAGGAGATTTGCACAACAAGAACACAAAATGCACTATAGTTAACAGAGCAGAAATTGACACAAGTTCTATCGACAATGTTGAAAAACAAGAAGGAAGAGAAAAATCCAATAGTGATCATACCTGGTATTCCAGTAGAGGAAGAGTATGGCATATGGATGAAAGTCACATCAGTTCGGCGCCATCCCCAAAAAGCTAAACCAAATCAGTCATAGATATCTAAGCAAGCTAGTAACGGTCAGTCAACAAAGAAAGATGTGGAGAGGACTGTCACTACTACAAAAAGGGGTTTTAACGTCCCTATTTTGGCACTTTTAACGTCCAAAAACTAAGGGACGTCTATGTTTTAAGAAAAGACGTCCCAAAAAAGTTGGGAGGTCTAAAGTGAGACTTTAGACGTCCCAATTTGAGAATTGGGACGTCTAAAGTCAGGACTTTAGACGTCCCAAATTGAGATTTGGGACGTCTAAAGTCCTCCACGGGGGGACTTTAGACATCCCAAATCTCAATTTGGGACATCTAAAGTCCCCCCGTGGAGGACTTTAGGCGTCCCAAATCTCAATTTGGGACGCCTAAAGTCCTCCACTGGGGGACTTTAGACATCCCAAATCTCAATTTGGGAGGTCTAAAGTCCCCCGTGGAGGACTTTAGACCTCCGAAATCTCAATTTGGGACGTCTAAAGTCCTCCACTGGGGGACTTTAGACCTCCCAAATTCTTAATTTGGGACATTAAAAAGGTTTATTTTTTTTTTAAATAATTATTTATATTCTTCATTACCCAGCAAATTAAAATTGCAGAAACAGAATTGAAGATGGATTTATAAACCAAAAAATGTCCCTTACGAAATGGTAAGGACTTCTAGCACTGCAATCTTTTTACTATATATATATATATATGTGTATAACAACAACAACTCATACAACCTAATATCATATATGTATAACAACAACTAGAAACTGTCAAAATATTTGTCACCACACAACTACAAACTAATTGTTGTTCATTTCATCCAAATAAATATACATATGTATTTTCCTCGATTTCCAAGCTCCAAACGTATAAAACAAAAACATTATTAGTATTGCATAACTACTAACAACTAGTTTATGATTCTAGCAAGAAAACAATCAAGGGAAAACACTCCAATAACTAGAATCATGTAAATAAATTGAAAGCATTATAATAATTTCATATTACAAGTTTAACTTAATTCTTCATGTAAATTTATATTTAAAAAAAACAAACCTGATGAAACCAGGGGAGAGGGCAACCAACAATGTCTATGTGCTTCCAAGGTGGAGAGAAGACGTTGGAGGAGTTGTGTATACACAGTGGAGAGGAGATGTACGCCGGAGGCTGAAAGCAACAAAGAGAGTGGGAGGTGTACGCCGGAGGGTGGAGGGGGCAAAAAAAGTGGAGGATGTGTACGCCGGAGGGTGAGAGCAAAGAAGGTGTTATGAGAATGGAAGGAGGTGGAGGAAAAGGGAATGAAGAAAAGAAAGAGAGGAAGACGAAGTCACGGGAATGAAAGAAAAAAGAAAATGCAGAAAAAAGGGAAGAGAAGTCATGGGGATGGGAAAGATGGAAAAAGAGGTATGGGTTTCTGACATGGGAATGAAGAAAAGGGAAAAAAAGTCTCACGCATGTCAGAATTTCTGACATGACTTTAGGAGTCCCAAATCCCATTTGGGAGGTCTAAAGTCTCTACTTTAGACGTCCCAAATGGGATTTGGGACGCCTAAAGTATTGACTTTAGGCGTCCCAAATGAGATTTGGGACGCCTAAAGTAAGACTTTAGGCCTCCCAAATCCCATTTGGGAGGTCTAAAGTCTCTACTTTAGATGTCCCAAATGGGATTTGGGAGGCCTAAAGTCACACTTTAGGAGTCCCAAAAAATTTGGGACTCCTAAAGTAAGACTTTAGGCCTCCCAAATCCCATTTGGGAGGCCTAAAGTCTCTACTTTAGGCGTCCCAAATCCCATTTGGGACGTCTAAAGTAAGTTAAATTTTTTTAATTTATTTTTTTGGCGCCAGTGGAAATCTTTAGGCGTCCCAAATAAAATTTGGGACGTCTAAAAGTTTTCCTATGTACACATAATTACGAAAATGCCACCGCCTTCCTTTTTAACCACCCAATTTTAAAATTGGGACGTCTATTGGGGTGGTTATATCATAATTCTGTAGTAGTGTGTTGGGTTTCGGTGTGACATCCTGAGGGCTGTAAACTCGAAAGTCACATCAATGGAGAAGGAAACCCTTAACATGAAAAGGGGACCTGCTACACAGTGGAGGAAGAAAGAAATTGGTGATCCTATCAGTGCTAAGAAGGATTTGCAGAGCATTAAGAGCTAGCGGCGACAAAAGCTGAGAATGAAGATCGTAGAGAGAGAACCGAACAAGACGTCAAAGAGACAAAAGTGACAACGGGAGAGGAAAGTGTGAAGAGTAAAAGTGAGAAAAGGGCAGATGTTCTAGAAGGGAAAAGTGTACACGTGGCATGTGGAGATAAAAAGCAAAAGAAGAGCAAAAGTCAAAGTCTTGAAAAAAGAGGAAGTAGGAGCAAAAGTCAAGCAAGTATTTTGACACCAAAAATAGCAGGCCCCACTCTAAAGATAAAGCAAGTGAGCAGAGCCCACAAACTCGTATTTGGTTCAATATTAAAGGGTGGGTTGACGGTTATGAATTAAGCTTTGGAGCAAGCAAGGCTTAGTGTACTTCCACAGTATAATGAGAAGAGAGAGAATGGAGTTGAAATTGCAGAGACACAAAATACTTTTTTTTCAACATTAAGATCTTGTGAGTCATATGTTAATTCCTGCACAACCATTTGATCAACATCTATGGTAACATGAGTCCTATACTAATAATAAGCTTAATGAACATAGTGATATGTGGTTTGAAACCCAAGAGGAAGTCAAAGAAGACTCATAGGGAGTGAATGAAGTCATGGAACTTTCAGATTAGGGCCAGTAAATCCCAAGTTTTGTTTCCTTTTATGATTTTCATCTTTTTAATTATGAATATAGTATTATGGAATTACAGGGGTGCAGCCTCAAAATCCTTTCCTGGTAGAGTGAGGGATATGATACAAGGAAGAAGTGTTTTATACTTATTCTTAGTGAAACTCGTATTAACAGCAATAGGGAGGATATAGTGATTCATAAACTGGGTTTTAATACTTGTTTGAGATTAGAAACTACAAGTTATGTGGGCAGCTCGGGAATGCATAAGAGACATCCATACATTATTTAGCTTCTTCCACACAAGCTATTCATATAAGAGTGGTGCCTTCAGGTAATTTCGAAGGCTTTCTCTTATCTAGTATATATGTGAAGCCTAATTGTATTCTTAAACAAAACCTATAGGGAGAGATCATTTATATTAGTAGCAATGTGAATGGACCTTGGATAGTTTCGGAGATTTTAATGTGTATCTTTCTGTGGATGATAAAAGAGGTGGATCTTGCCTTAATTTTAGATTTATGAGGCAATTTAAAGATTGAGTGTGTTTCTCAAGCTCACCTAATTGAAACTGATGCTACTAGAGAAGGTATACTTGGGAATATGGTCTACTGAAGGAAAGGATTGACTAGGCCTTTACTAATATTGAGTGGAACCGTTTATATCCCTTATCTAAGTGTTTCTTTTGAATAAGTTTGGCTTAGACCATAGACCAATTCTTCTCAGAAGCTCCCCAAAAGATTTTGTCGATGTTGTGAGACAAAGTTGGGATATGGAGCATTGGAATAGAAAAGTAGGAAAGTTTTCTTTTATGACAAGAGAGTGGAATAGAAGTTGAGTGTGAAACCTTACTATGAAAAAGAAGAATCTCTTGAGAAGAATTAAGAGAGTGGAAAGTGCAAGAGGGAGGCGAGACAATTTGTATTTGGTACAAACAGAAAAGGAACTCTAGAAGGAATAAAATGAAGTTCTGGCTCATGAGGAATTGATATGGTACCAGAAGTCAAGATGTAATTTGTTGAAATAGGGTGTTAAAAATAGCAACATTTTCCACAACACTGCTACAATTAGAAAAAGATGAAATAGGGTAGAAGGTCTGAAGAACAGGGATGGAAGATGGGTTTTCAATTAACACATTCTAAAAATCCTAGCTCTTCAGTATTATAAGAATCTTTTTCAGATAGGGAATGCATACGCTCATTCGAGTAGGACACACACTCACTTCCCGATGTTAAATACATTGGAAATAAGCCTCTTACATGAAGATGTTTCAGAGGAGGAGATTTGCTATGCTTGATTGACAGAATTTTTTTGTCTCTTAGCCGTAGGGTCCACAATAAAAAATTAACCAAGGATTACGTATAGGAAAACTTAGGATCGTTCTCTCTTCTCGAGGAGCCTTTTATTGAATCCTAAGTAATCTAATATGCCATGAAAATGTAATGAAAACAAGGGGAAAATTGGTTTTGGATTTTGATGAAAATAGATAAATGCAAAATTTAATTAAAATCCTAAAGCTACGATTTTTTGTCTTTTCAAATAGTGAATGGAATGGAATTGAAATTGGAAATATGAATAATAAAAATGAACCTTGGTGGCAAGTTTGGTGACTTTCCTAGCTCCTTAAAATAATTTAGGAGTTACTTTTGTATCAAGTCAAAGTGAAAACCTCAAGCAAACGCATTGAGTTCAATTTACCTAATTAATGACTAATCCTACGATTGCATTCATAGTCATCTCTTATATAAATTGTTAAAAACCACTTGATGTGTGTTTGAAAATTATTTCAATGCGCTTGTTTCCTCTTAAATGAGAGCACAATCGCAACACTCAATATGAATTAATTCAACTACTCACCATAGTAATCACATATAATGCATAATCTCATTAAAATATAAGGAAAAAATTTCAATGCATAGTCCAAGTGCATCAACACAAAATTCAACACAAATGTTAACCAACGAAGACAAATGAACACTCATCCAAGTCTCACATATATGTATCAATTTAAATTCAAACCAAACATATCACAATTAATACATATAATGAGCTAATGAAAAACTAATAAACTCCCCTTTGTAGCACATTGGAGTCTAGCCACCTCCTCTACCACCTAGAATCACTGAAAAATCAGCCACTCATGAGCTTAATTGCATTCATAGCATCTTCAAAACACCACCAGAATTTCATTGAAATTGAGACACCAAATCACAGAAAAGAGAATGGGGCTGTCGGTCAATGGAAGAAGTAAGGGATTAGGAATGAGATAATGGAAGGACAAGGAAACTGATAATAAAATGGTGCTGGTAGTGGCTGATGGTGTGGTATTTGAGTGATGAAGGAACGAAAGAGATGGTAGTGGTGATTAAATAGAGAGCAAGGTCGATGGTGATCGACTCTGACTGAAGCTAGAGGAAATGGAGGAGAAAGAGAAATCAAAAGTGGAGACAGGGGAGACTGACGCCAGCGATGAGAGTGAAGATCTAATGGTGATAGAACAAAGGGTGCCATGGCGCTGTGAATCTGAGGTCTCTGGTGACTCTGAGATTGAGAAGAGAGTGTGGTGCTAGTGACGGAGCAAAAAGGTCCAATCGATGGTGGTTTAAGGAGGAATGACGCTCTGCTTCTGGGCTCTTCCCGGTGCTTACGTCCCTTGCTGTTCTCTCTCTTAAGCTCTCTGGCGGTGGTTTGGCAGACAACGGAGGAAGTTGCATATGGTATTGGTCTTGAGCTGCGGCACTATCTCCCTCTCAAAACCCAAACTGTGATATGAGCTCTTCAGTTTTATGTCTCCAACTCTCTTTGCCATGGCACCAAAACTCCACACCGTTGGTAGAAGAAATGTAATATCCTAAATTTTGTTTAAGGGATTATGCCTCCAAAAGTGTATGTGATTATTGTTAAACCAACACTTTTGGAGAATACGATGTGAATTGGGATTCGAATGTGTTATGAGCAGTGTCGAAACCCTGTATTTAAGTTCAACTATGGATTAACATCTAAATTGACTTAAAATAGAGGGAGGGCACATGTTATGGTGTATTATGGTGGAAGTGATGCCATATTGTGTTTTGGTGCCATTAGAATTGGTTTGAAACTTTGAATGGAAAGAAATTGCAATGTGATATTGTGTGACGTGTTGTGGTTATTGGGAAAACATGTCAATGTGATGTGAATTAGGTTGATTTGGTGTTTCCAATGGATTTCTTGTGAAAATTTGTGTGGGGAGAGTGTTTATTGTGAAGTTGGAACCATTGGGAATAATTGTGCAAAACTTGGAATTCTGTCTATTGAAACTCTGTGCTGGGCAATTTGTTTGTGTGAACTTTTTGAATAGGCAAACAGTGTCTAAAAATTCTGAAACTTTCTAGTCTTAAAGTTCACATACCAAGACTCAAAATGGACATATAATTCATGTCATTTCGTTTTGTAAGCTGGGAGTTAAGATTTTCCAAAGTTTGGGATTAAAACTGGAATATATTTTGAAGTAGTGTTGGATTTTGTGCAATTATGTACTTTTGGGGTTATGGACATCCTTGATTCATATTTTTCCTGTGAATATGACTTAAAAATATTTAATTAGGGCTTGGGATCAATCCTTTTTGATTTTTATGTAATTAGTTATGATTTTTCAAAGTTTGAGCAGAAATCTGCCCAAATTTTGTAAAATCCGAAATTGTTGGAAATTTAGTAAATAATTGGAAAATAATATTATATTATATTAAATCATCATCCACCTCCTCCATCAGCCCCAAAAACATGCCTAAGTGCTGCAACAAGAGAGAGAAAGAGTTGAGAGATTTTAGAGAGAGAAAGAGAAGAAATCTCGCGAAGAAGGTCAATTTCTTTAGTGAATTCGTACCTAATGTGTATAACCTTGTTCCTAAGCTTCTCTTTCATGTATTGTAAGGTGTTGGAAGCACAAATTTGGGGTGTTCTAAGGCTTGGGTTTTCATCCATTTTGAGAAAAGCCAGAGGGGGCTTGAGGTAACTTCCAAACTCTTGTATATTGACTATTCTGGTTGCTGTGAGCAATTTAATTGGTGAAATTTCACTAGATTGCCATTGGTTTTAAATTTTGGAAATGGGCTTCCTTAGGGGTTATGTTTCCCATTGGTACTAAATTTTAGTTGTAATCTAATGGAATAGTCAATAAATTTTTTAGGAGTAGAAAGGAAGGCGTTTACGCAGCCGAAACCGAAAAACCCCAATTTTCCCCAGAGTACCTGTATATTTTGATCGGGGATATAAATGGGTGTTAGAGTTGGATTTTCAATGATTCGATGATTCCATTGAGTTCAGGAGGGAAAATTAGGTGGGTTACAGTTGGTCACGTTTTCGGAAAAACCCAAAAAAACATAATTACGAAAATGGCCCTAAAACCCTTAAAGTAGGGATGTCAAGGGTAATTTTGTAATTTGGCATTGACTTTGATACTTTGGAGTATGGAAATGCATTTCTTGGGCAGAAATATGTTAGGATAGCCGCCTAGGTTAGAATTTCGGGAAAAGTTCAACTAGACCAGGTACGGTGGGTTGGGCCGGGTCCCGGGGGTATTTTTGTAAATTTTCATAATAGGCTCATATAACCCCCAGAAATACTATGGAAGTGTCTAAATGATACATTTGGAATTGTAGGACTGAGTGGAGAGCCGAGTTGTGACACGTTTTACTAGGCACACATTTCGAAGCGGAAAAGGGACACAAGGTAGGGAACTTACCTCTCCTGCATGTATTTGATATTTGTGTTGGTGTATTGATGCATGTTATTGCTTTGCTTGATTATGTGAAATATATATGAATAATTGAAGCTTTGTTTCTGTTTAAACTGTAGCCATAGTTTTGTTGCACAAAACATTGAGCACGCAAATATGTCATTGTGTGAGCATGAGTTTATGTAATGCAAGCATGTCATGCATTAAGCACTTATCTTGCATGCATATTTGTATTATTTTCCTACTGAGATTCTCTCAAATCTCACCCTCCCCTACAAACAATTTAGACAGGAGGAGATAGAAGATATGCTGAGAATAAAGAAGAGAATTGTACTAGGGGATTGTGGTGGTGGAACGAAGATGGGAAGATGTCTCCATTTCACTCAGACGGGTTTAGACACCCTACTAGCCCTGTATGGCTATTTTAATTGTAAGTATCATGTATGAACCCTTATGGGGCTTTTTTTGTAATCATGCACATATTAGCAGTATAGTTATTGTACCCTTTATTTGTAACACCCTGGATTTTAATCAAGGAATTATGACTTCAAATGATGTAATTAATGTTAATTAATCATATTTGAAGTTTATGTTGTGTAATGTGATAATAAGATCATTATTCATGATTTAATAAGTATTGTGCTAAACAGGGGTAAAACGGTAAATTTACCAACTGTCTGGTTAGTTATCGGTGAGAAAACTCCTTGGTAATCGAGATTAATGGTTGAGATTGAAAGATCAAGGGGTGGAATCAAGTATGGAAGAGAATTGGTGAAATCATGGTAAGGGAGCTTGAGATGGTGCCAAGTGGCAAGTTGTGGACTCTTGGATGAGTCAAATATTCAAACACTCTTCTCTCTCTCTCTCTCCCTAGTCGGTTGTGTGTGTGTGAAGCCATGAGATCATCATCATCTACAACTCACTCTCTCTCACTACTCTCTCCATTTCCGGCGAATTTACTAAGTAAAGAGAAAGAAAGGGCTTGAATTATAGGTGGGTATTTGACTCTAAATGCTCACTTTGCTTTCATTAATGTTGTTCTTATGGTCAAGAGCTATATTTCCATGATTTCAGACTTGGGATTGGTGGTGTATGACAATTTGAGAAAATTCGAAAGTTGAGGAATCCAAGTTCTGAATTCAGCAAGTGTAAGAGGTAGGTTTGTAATGCATTTTGATATATGTGTCAAGGTGCTTGCATAACTAATGTAAATTCTGGAAATTTGACCTAAATATGATGTTAATGGAAGAGTAGGCATTGGGTAATGGGTCACTGTTCATTTGGTTATTTTTGACTTATGGGAGTGATCAGAATTTGATGGGAGTTGAATGAGGGAAATGTGTTAAGTTGTGGTTTTGGAGGATTTATGATTTAGAGAGAGAATGTGTTGAATGAGTTGAATTTGGGTTGGTTGTGGTTGCCAATGGGTTCCTTGTGTTGAAATAAGTGATAATGAGCTTTGACACAAGTTTAAGAACCCTTAGAGTCCATTTGGTGGAGTTTGGAGAAGGTTACCAGTTGCTGCGATCTGGTTTCTGAGGTGATTTCTCGAGTGAGGGAAGAACTCACTCGAGCACAGGATGAATGTGCTCGCGAGTGAGCACGTTGTGCTTGAGTGAGGGTGCCTGAAATCACTGGGGGTGAGCGTCTCGGGTGATCACTCGTGGGTGGTTGCCAAGAGTGCGCTGGCACTCGCGAGTCTTGGGAGCAAGTATGGGGAGATCACTCGAGCACTGGAGTTGTGCTCGAGTGAATCTGTTGCCTGGGAGTGGAGTTGCTCTCGGGTGGACACTCGCGGGACCGCACTTCCTTGTGCTCGCGAGCACTGGGGATCTGTGCTCGAGCACAGGTGTTTGTGCTCGAGAGAAGGTGGGGGAAAAAGTTGAGGGATGCTCTCGGGTCGCCACTCGCAAGCCTCACTTCCGTGGTGCTCGGGTGCTGGCGAGGTCTCTGCTCGAGCACAGCCTCTTGTGCTCGAGTGAGAGTGAGGAATTGTAGTGATGTTTGCTCTCGGGCAAGCACTCGCTGGAGGTCACTCGCATGCGTGCTCGAGTGAGAGCGGGAGTCATGCTCGAGCACGGCCTTCTGTGCTCGAGTGAAGAGTCCAAAAATCAGGGGTTAGCCTTCTAAAGGGGGATCTTTGGAGATAGTTAACCCAACCCTTTAGGCATATGTTTAGGCATTTAATGGCCATCTAAAGAGTCCAAATGAATACCAACTTAGAGTGTTATGGAAGTAAGAATTTGGAAAAGGAAATTAACCAAATGTCCCTATTTGATTATAGGATTTGACATCTGCTATCATCGTGAGCCTGCTGTGCCCAGAGACATCAGGAAGGGATCAGGTAGTGACTTTTCTTTTGTACCAAATATGATGCATTGCATGTGTGTTTTATCGTTGATTGGAAATGGGTTCGTATGCTGCGATATTTGTGGATTTGTGTTAGCACTGTCATTCCGATAGTCCCTGAGTAGCTAACAACGGTTCGGGTTTAGGCAGTATGCCTCCCCGGCGGAGAAAGGGGATGAGGATGAAGTGTGAGATATGTGATATGTGAGCCGAAAGGCTATTTGTGAGGCCGACGGGCCATTTGTGAGAGCCGAATAGCTGTATGAGCTATAAGGCTATGTTTAAGCACTGCCACGCCAATAGTCCCTGAGTAGCTAACAACGGTTCGGGTTAGGGCTGTGTGCCTTCCCGGCGGAGAAAGGGGATGAGGGTGGAGTGTGATATGTGCTGCTGCTGCATGATGATTTGCTTACATGTTATGTGCTTATGTGTGGTATAAATGTTTAGTTACTACTGGGATTCTTTTGAATCTCATTCTTTCCTTTGAACTAACCTTTCAGACAGGGCGACTGGCTCCAAGGAGAAGCGCGTGACCCGGAGTGGTTAGAGTCTCCTAGGGACATAGAATGGGTTTTGTTGGTTGTTCATTTTGGGACAAGAGATTACTGTATAACGTTGAGTTGTAATTAGTTACAATACTTGGTTTTGTAATCCCCTAACCAGGAGATAGAACTCTATATATATATATATAGATGAACCCGGGGGTTGCCGGGGTTTAAATTACGAACTCTGATATATGTGAATGTAAATTATCTGCACAGGTGATTATATTCGGTAATTGAAACCGAGACCCGGATAGGAAAGAAGTTTTGAAAATTTTGTAAGGTCCTACTGCTTGGTAGGTAATTTAATACGTTTTGAACTATCCGACGGTCTCAAACCCCTTTTTATTATGCATTATCGAATATTAATTACAGTAATTAAGGCAGGGGGTTACATTATTGTCCACTGAACCACATATTATTTTCCATAAATACTCTGGTAAAGGTTAAAATGAGGTAAGGGTGTGACAAAGGTGGTTGTCGGCAGCTATGGTGAAGAAGATGAAGGTTGCAGCTGGCGACAAAAGAAAAGGCAGAAGGAAGATGAGATGACTCCACAGCTGTGGCGCTCACTGCCTGAAATTTCCCTCAGCTCCCCCCTTTATGTGTATCACGTCTCTGTTTTTTGAAGAAGCAAACTTAAAGTCCCCTTGGTCAAAACGTACGTTATGAAAAACTTCATAATAAGAAAGCAATAGATCAATTAAGCAAATCCTTCAAGCTAACACTAGCAATAGTCAAGAGATGCAACAAAATTAGCTAACCACACAATCCAAAATATTAGAATGAAGCACAAGAGAACTCTTAAGAAAATAGTGTTTCACTCATCTCACCTTATTTAGATAATTTGACTCTAATTCACTTAATCAACACCTTACCATAGGCTTGTAACAACTCTAATATCTCCACTACCATTGACAATAAATGCAATGAATCAAGAGAACTTAAAAGGCTTGTAATGATGGATGAAGGCTAAATGGAATGAATTAATTAGAGAAAGGAAATAGTTGATATGCAAGTCAAAATTAGTGGACAAGTTCATAGCACCTAAATAACTTGACAACCTTTTGCCAATCTTTTTTTTTCATAAACAAATGCCTTCTTAATATTTCTTTTGCTTTTCTTTTACTCCCTTGTTGTTTTTTTTTGAATTCAATTATTTTTTTAAAACTATACTCTCTTCTCTTTCTCTCTCAGAACTTACTTTCTTTCTCTTTTTCAATTCTCTTCTTCTCTCTTTTTTTTAAATTGTATACTTTATATATATATATGCCTGGCATTTAAATATACACTTTTTTTCAATATATATATATATATATTTGGCAATTCACTTTGATTTTAGAATACCATGAACACTAAGGGTCTGTTTGGTGTGAGGGATTTGGAGGGGAGGGGAGGGGAGGGAAAGTTTTTATGAGTTGAACTTTAAAAGATTGAAGAAGTGGGGTAATAAAATTTTAATAAAGAGAATATATAAAATAAAAGAGTAAGAAAAATTAATTAAAAATTTCTAACACCACTTCTCTAATTTTTTTAAATTCAACTCAAAAATTTTTTCCCTCTGCCCACTTTCCCTCCCCTCAGACCAAACAAGCCCTAAAAGTAAATGATATGCATACAACATAGAAATGACTCAAAGGGGTAAGCAAATGGTGATGAATGAGGGTTTATGTTTGGGTGAAAGGGTTTAAAATTGAATACCTCTTTCATTTCCATTACATTAATGCAAATGTCGTTTCGAAAAAGAATTGAAACAAGTTCTAGAAGGTGAAAGACTAAGTGAACATGCACACATGGAAAGAATTCAAGGCTCAAATAACCTTCCAACAAGGTTTTTCTCAAATGCTCACTCCAATACAATCAATTGTATAGCAAACTAACCACAATGCATTTACTTAACTATTCCAAGTGCTAACTTTACTAAAAGCAATCAATTAACAAAAATGCTCAACTCCTAAAAACATTAATGATGTGGAAACTTTCTTTTCTCAAAATAAGAAGTAAGCAAAAAATCTAATTGTGGGTTTATTTCTTTTCCCATTCACTTAAAAAGCAAAACATGGTTTCAAAAAGTTTCCAAAACACTAGATCTCATAAAAGCTCAAAGAATTGCTCACAAATCACATTCCAAAGTGGCAAATGCGACCCTTTACCACTTGGAACATGTATCAAAACAAGTCATTCTTGAAAAAATTCTAGTTTAAGGCATTTCTCATTTAAAAACAACCAATTAATGGGATTCAAAATGTATTTCCCTCCCCCACACTTAATTAACACATTGTCCTCAATGTGTGAAGAAACTCTATTATTCTAACTTGTTTCTTAGTGAAGTGGGAAGTTGTGAAGTCCAATTGCAACAGGAGTACAACACGTCAACATCACATAAATAAAGAGAAGGAGAAAGTAGTCATAATAATAGAGAAAATCAAAATGAAGAGGCACAATGGTAATTTATGATAGTGGTTAAAAATGCAAAGCAAGCAAAGGGGGTTCTTTTTCTTTGTACTAAACTATACTACTTCTACCTTTTCTACTGGGTTGTGTCCCTCCCCCACACTTATCTTCCTCACACAACAATTAAGCTCAAAGAATCATAGGAATTATAAAGAAAATAAGTGCGGAAAGAGACAACTTATGTTAGAGAATCTTGAGTCATTTGAAGGAGAAGTTCTCATCTTTGATGAGAAGTATAAATTGGTCTTTTAAAACAACTTCTCCCGCATTGAACTTCCTTAGTGGAGGTGGCTCAAGATCGATGGGAAGAGGTCCAAGGATATATGGTAGATGTTGGTTTCTTCGATGACCTTTCTAGGAAAGTGCCTATAAAAGAGGCAAGCAAACAACAGTATCCCATCCAAGAATAGAAACAGGGAGAGATTTCAAACAAACTAAAGACATTTTAGGAATGAAACTCTCCAAGTAACTATCACATCTAAGGAAATCAATGGCACTCCTATCAGTAGGAGGCAAACAAGCAATTATAGTTTGAGAATTCTCTTTTGTTTGCAAAGTGGAAGGTGCGAAATCCAACTTAGTGTTGGGTTACACCATATCATCATTGCAATCACAAGAGGTGAGAAGTAAAAGAGTGGAAGAAGAAAGAGACTTGGTCAAGTCATCACCCAAAACTTTAGAATTTCCAAAAGAATAATTTTCCTTTTCTATATCGGGTGGTAAATCACAAGAAAGAATCATATGGAAAGAATCATTTTCATTTGTAAAATCATCAATCAAAGCATTTGAATCTTTCCATATGAAACTAGCATGCAATTCATTGGATTCAAAAGAAAGATCTTTTTCTAGGTTGTGGTCTTTATCACTCATATTAACCACATTGGCATCCACACAAGATTCAACCTTTTCACAACTGACATGCTTATAGTCATCAATAGTACAAAGAGATGCATCAGGATGAATGGTAGAATCAACCACTTCACTAGATGCTTTCTTTCAAAACTCAAAAAGTAAGTGACATTTGTCATGATAACAATCAACACATATTTGATCTACCGCACAAGAATATGAAAATATTGCATTCAATTTATCACAATCATCCCTAGTACTATAAAAAGAAGCATTTTCAACAGTTAAAGCATCACATAAAGAAGTAGAAGCAGGGTCATCAATAAGTATAATCCAATCACTACTACTAGAACAAATGGATTGAGCAATTATATTTTCAAATATTTCAAGGGATTCAACAATGATTTCCTCATTCACCTCATCATCACTCAAATCATGAATTGCTTCACTAATTAAAGTAGAAGGAGAGTCTACTTCTATAAGAATAAGATCATTACTAAATGGTCAAGAAGACTCTTTAATTCTTTTTGAACTTGCTCCACTTCTTGTACTTATGTGCGAATAGGCAACAAAGGTCCGAAATCTTTTACTTGTGAAGTGGCATGTGACTCTTGAGCTTGGACTCCTTGTTCCTCCTCTATAGGAGAGGAAGACTCCTTTGGAAGTTAAAATCGCATCTTCTTGACTTTATTGACTTGACTTTCTTTTGTGCGAATAGGCAACAAAGGTCCGAAATCTTCTACTTGTGAAGTGGCATGTGACTCTTGAGCTTGGACTCCTTGTTCCTCCTCTATAGGAGAGGAAGACTCCTTTGGAAGTTGAAATCGCATCTTCTTGACTTTCTTGACTTGAATAGGAGGATTGCATGGAGGCAATGGCGGAAGAGTCTCTAGTGGAGTGTTACACTTAGAAGTCTTTATTGAAAGCCACTCCATTGCTTTCTCAAACTATTCATTGTCTTTCTTCCATCGCTTTGCTTCTTATGATGGTTGAGTGAAACGCTCAAAGTCCCTAGCCAATCTCGCGCGCACTTCATCTTGTTGGTCCATTGATTTCATTATAAAGGCCATGTGATTGGCAAATGTGTCCTTGAGTGACTGCTCCTCATTTATAGTAGGTTCTTGGTGTGGCACACTTGATTGAGATGAGGTCTATAAGATGGTTGAAATGATGGGTAGAGAGAAGCATAAGGTGGATGGCATGGTTGGAAAATGGAATGGAATGAAGGAGAAGGTTCATGATATGGCATGTGGTTGTATGATGGAGGATTAGAATGCGGCTCGTAATATGAGTTATAAGGCGGTGGAGAAGGCTCATGGTATGATCTATAGGGTGGGTGTGATGGGTAATAAAGTTAGAATGAAGGTTGTTGGTAGGGTTGATTGTGTGGAGGGTGGAATGAACCATGGTATTCTTGACGAATTGGACTATCTTGACATCCTAACTTAGCTTGAAGAAGCTGTAATGATTGTTGAAGGGAATCGATGGATTGGAAGATAGGATCTTTCTTTCTAATTGACTCTTTATCAAAAGAGTAAAATTGAAAGGGTGAATGTCCTTGACAATTATGTCCTCTGTTTGGATTCTCCATTTGGGCTAAGATGAGGTCTAGTTGTTGTTGCACTGATTGAGATCTTGGAGAGATATTATCATTCCTCTCAATGTAATTGCCTATAGAAGAGTGAGAATTGAGAGGTAAATCTTGATAACTATTAAACCAAGCCATTAGAAATTCAATCACACAATCCTAATGAATCACAAAATGACTATCTAACTAAAAACTATGAAAACTAAGAAAAAGAATCTAAGAGAACACAAATGCAAGTGAAAAAGAAAGAAAAGTATCAAATTGACAAAGAATGCAAACATGCTATGAATTAACTTGGAGACATGGTGAATTCAAACAAGTGAACTCAAAATCATATCAAATTGAATACAACAACACCACACAGAAGCTACCAAGTCAAAACAATGCAATGAATGTTATGCAAGCTATCTAAATGCAAAATTCCTAAACTATATGCAAAGAAAAACAAAAATTGCAAAACTAACAAGCTTCACCCGAGTGACCCCTTGTCAAAAATAAATTTGACAATTAGATTACCTAGAGAGCCAATTACTTAGCTCCCCGGCAATGACGCCATTTGATTGATGAACTATTTTTTGTCTCTTAGCCTTGGGGTCCATAATAAAAAATTAGCCAAGGATTGTGTATAGGCAAACCTAGGATCATTCTTTCTTTTTGAAGAGCCTTTTATTGAATCATGATTAATATAATATGCCATGCAAATGCAATGAAAACAAGGGGAAAATTGGTTTTGGATTTTGTTGAAAATAGATAAATGCAAAATTTAATTAAAATCCGAAAGCTACGATTTTTGGTCTTTTCAAATAGTGAATGGAATGGAATTGAAATTGGAAATATGAATAATAAAAATGAACCTTGGTGGCAAATTTGGTGGCTTTCCTAGCTCCTTAAAATAATTTGGGAGTTACTTTTACATCGAGTCTAAGTGAAAGCCTCAACTAAACGCATTGAGTCCAATTTACCTGATTAATGACTAATCCTACGATCGCATTCATAGTCATCTCTTTGATAAATTGTTAAAAACCACTTGATGTGTGTTTAAAAATTATTTCGATGCACTTATTTCCTCTTAAATGAGAGAACAATCACAACACTCAATATGAATTAAATCAACTACACACCATAGCAGTCACATAAAAAGCATAATCTCATTAAAACATAAGCAAATAATTTTAATGCATAGTACAAGTGCATCAACACAAATGTCATAGTCCAAGAATCACTAAAAAATCAACCACTCATGAGCTTAATTGCATTCATAGAGACCAAATCACAGAGAAGAGAGAATGGGGCTGTCGGTCAATGGAAGAAGTAAGGGATTAGGAATAAGACAATGCAAGGAAAATGAAACTGATAATAAAATGGTTCTGGTAGTGGCTGATGGCGTGGTATTTGAGTGATGAAGGAACGAGAGAAATGGTGGTGGTGATTAAATAGAGAGCAAGGTCGATAGTGATCAACTCTGACTGAAGCTAAAAGAAATGAAGGAGAAAGAGAAATCAAAAGTAGAGATAGGGGAGACCGATACCAGTGGTGAGAGTGAAGATCCAATGGTGACAGAATTGAAGGTGTCATTGTGCTGTGAATCTGAGGTCTCCGGTGACTTTGAGATTGAGAAGAGAATGTGGTGCTAGTGATGAAGCAAGAAGGTCCAATCGATGGTCGTTTGTGGAGGAACGATGATCTGCTTCTGAGCTCTTCCCGGAGCTCATGTCCCTTGGTGCTTTCTCTCTCAAGCTCTCCGGCGGTGGTTTGGTGGACAACAGAGGAAGTTGCTGGTGGTGTTGGTCGTGAGCTGCGGCACTGTCTCCCTTTCAAAACCCAAACCATGATCTGAGCTCTTCGGTTTTGTGTCTCTAGTTCTCTTTTCCGCGGCACTGAATTAGCCACGGAACCAAATTAGCGATGGAATTTGTTCAATCAGTAAAAAGACAGTTACTGATTAATTAGAGATGAAATTTTAAATTCCGTCGCTAATTTGTCAGGGATTAATGATGGAGGGAAAATTCCGTCTCTTATTAGAGATGAAATTCACTAATTAGCGACGGAATTTTCCGTCATTGAATTTCCGACTCTAATCCGTTGCATAATATTTTTTTTATATAATTTAAATTGCCACATGTCCTCACAATGAATCTCCATATGTCCCTTGCCGGCGGCCGTCGCGTGTACCCCCCGCCACCACCTTGCCTCTACCTTCCACATGTCCCGGTCAACCGCCACATGTCACTCTCCATCGCGTGCCACCTGTCACCCTCCATCGCGCGCTACGTGTCGAAGTCACAAATTTGTTGCATTTTGTGACCAAGTTGGGATTCGAAGTATTGACCTTTCACACATGTGCCAGTGCCTTTATCAGTTGAGCTAAGAAGAACCTGTGTAATTTAAATGCAAAATCATATATATATATATATATATATATATATATATATATATATATATATATATATATATATATATATATATATATATATATTTTGCTTTACTAACAAAATTTAATCTATTATTAAATATTTGAATTTAGTTTTCTTATTTTATTTTATGTAAATATTCTACCAAAATTTTTATTATTAATATCTTTTTTATTCATTTTATGATATATTTTATTTTTTTGTTTGTATTTATAAAATTTGTATTTGTATTTATATATAATATATTATTAAAAATTCAAATATATTATATTATAATTTCAATTTCAAAAATAAATATGAATTAATAATTTTATTTATTTTAATATTTATATTATAAATTTATAATAATTTAAAATATATATTATTTAACAAATTTATAATTATAAAAAAATCTAATTATTGAAAAGTTAATTATTTGTGACGAAAATTAGTGATAGAATTTTTCCTAATTTCTATCACCATCACATCACCTTACAGGCTGACAGTTTTTTTTAATTAAAAAAATGAAAAAAAATTGTTTCGTCTTCCTTCCGCAAAAAGCGATGCTAATGGGTCTCCCACCACCACCCCTAGGGGTGGAAACAGGCCAGGCCAGGCTTGTGCCTTAACAGGCCTGGCCTGTTAAGGCACAAGACGGCCTGACCCTGGCCTATGGCCTGTTGCAAGCTTTTTATTAGGCCTAAGCCTGGCCTGTACACAGGCCTGGCCTGGCCTGTGGGCTGTTAAGGAGGCCTGGATTTGTAAAAGATCCTAACAGGCCAAACAGGCTAACAGGTCGACACCTAACAAGCCAAAACAGGCCTACATAAATAGGCCTAGTACTCAGATTTTTTTTTTTCTGATAGAGAACACCATTGCATGAATCAAAACTAGCAAATAACCAGAACACCACATGTACATAAGAGGGCCGTATTAAAATTTTACAAATCACATAATTGTTGCAATGAATATCCTTGTTCTCCTGAAGTAAAGTCACACAAATATTTACTAAATGTGAACATGTGTATAGATCTAAGCATCTGCAATGAATATCCTTGTTCTCTTGAAGCAAAAGTCACATAATTGTTGCAATGAATATCCTTGTTCTCCTTGGTCTAGATCTAAGCATTTGCTGCCCATAAATAAATGTGAACATGTGAATAGATGATTGAATAATATGTTTGACATTCCTAAATCGAATTTGATGAAAGTTACTTCAATAATCTGTTTAATGATGGAAATATCCTTGGACAAGCACAATGAAAAGTAATGTTTTGTGTGCAACTTTAGTTGTTATTATTTTCTTCAAAATATTTACTTCTTTCTTAAAGTGAGTAATCAACATCTTATGAGAACCTTCTAAGAAATTAGAAAAGTATTTTCATTCTTTAAATTTCCTATGTTCCCTCATGGAAAAATGATAAATGATAACATACCTTAGAGTCATGCCCATTTGAAGCTAATGATTCTTCTCACCTTCACATCAAATCTTCAAAATAATTTCTTCTTCTCCTTCAAAGGCCTTGAAAAAAATTAAAATGTATAATGTGGCAATGATTTAGAAAAAAAATGCAGCAATGATCCAAAAGAATGCAGCATAATGTGGCACCAAAGAAGAAGAATTCAAGATCTATAGAGAATGGGAATTTTTCACAAAACTTGGGAATTTAACATCTCAACTCTCAAGGAATCATTATAACCACAATTATTCTTGATCAAATTCATATAATTTCAAGCAAACGCAAAGTACTTGAAAGAACAATCATTCAATCAAATTTAACTGTATCTCTTGAAAATACTAAAATCCAAGTAAAATCTAGGTTCAATCCAAAGTAATAATTGAATATCACATCGAAATTGACTACAACCCATGAATCACAAATTAAACTCTTCTCAAACACTCGCATTATCCAAATCTATAATACGCAGGAAAATCACTCTCTAGCAGAACTACATAAAAATCCTATGGAATCGCACCTAGAGAGAAAAAAGCACAAGAGAGAAAAGCTAACACTACTTCTAGTCCCTAATATAAAATCTCATTTGTAGTGCAAGCTATTTTGAAAATGAGATATGATATTAAGGATAGGAGTTATTATAATTCAAGAACATGGCTGTGTTTGTAGTCCAATCAATGATTAACTTGTGGAAAAACATTCAAATTGAAGAGATACAAGAAGATATTCCTTGTACATCTCCCTACAGCTTAATGCGTCTATGTCTTTAAGGCGTCAATATTGTGCTTTGACATACGAGAATTTGGTTCTACATCAATCTCCGTGTCAATCAACTTGCTAAAAGTAGATTTGTAAGTTGAGTTTCTTCTGTGAAAATTTCTCATTCTAATTGAAGGCACTTTTCTTTTGTGAAAAGTTCTCATTCTAAGTTGAGTTTCTTCTGTGAAAAATTCCCATTCTTGTTAAACTCTTTTGAAAACTTTTCATTCCCACACTGTTACATATATACATCTCTATCAATATATATAGTTGCAATACAAGATCTTTGTCGACATTCAAATAGAAGAAGAATCCAAGATCTATAGAGAGAGATCAGAGAAGCATATCATGACGTTATTGTCAGAATCACCAAGATTGGTTGTGAAGAAGGTTCCAGAATGGGCCAATTTATTGATAACATGCACAAGAATAAAAGAGTAGCAGAAGATAAAAAAAATGATTGCAGAACATGGGATTCAATAGAGCTTAAGCTTAACGAGAAAATGAAACATGTACCGAATCAATAATCACCACATTCCCCAAATTGAAAAAGGTTAACAAGAAAATGAAACAACCAAATCAGAGAGCTTAAGCTTAACGAGACTTGAATCAGAGAGTGAATCTTACCTAATGGCTGAACTGAAACACAACGAATGTTCTTCGGTGGATTGAGAGTGAATCTTCGACGACGGATAGAGTAGTGTTGAGGGAAGAAATCTTCGACGGAGATAGGACAGATCTGACAGAGAGGACCACAGATCCGACGAGGGTAGCCGACTTGTGGTCCGCTGGTGACTCATGGTGGAGCTACGGCCTACGGGAGTCGGGAGTTGGGAAGGAGAGGGAGTCGCTCACCGGGGTCAGGACTCGGGAGGCTGAAGGAGTCGCGTCTCGGGGGAGGCAGAGCGCAGAAGGAGTCTTTCTTTAGGAATTAGGTTTAGAGAATTAGAGAAGAGGGGAGTGGCAGTGGGTGGCTAGGCTATATATTTTTTTTTATAAACCTTACAGGCTCAGGCCGGCCTGACAGGCCTGTCAATAGGCCTTGGCCTGGCCTGTTAAGGAAAATAGGCTTTTAAAGAGGCCTTTGCCTGGCTTTTTAGTCTGTCAGGCCAGGCCGTAGGCCCCTGTCAGCCGGCCTGGCCTGTTTTCACCCCTTACCACCCCTCTCCATTTGATCTCATTCTCAGTCAATTTTACCTTTACCTCAACCAAACATTTTTCTTAAAACGTTAACATACACAATAAATTTAAATGTAAATATATGAACCAAGTTAAATATAAATATTGATACATGTACTTATTTTTCATAAGAAACCCATTATGAATTTTTGTTAAACAGGTAAATTTCTATAAAATCTTACATATATTAGCAATAATGATTTAGTTGATTTATCTTTGAATTAAAACCTATCCATATAATAATTCATTCCTCTACAGATACATTATTTTTTTATAAAATGGAAATTAAATGAATGCAGTTACACAATTTATTTTCTATTGTGCTTTTTTATTTATTTATGGCTTTACGCCGAAATTCTGTTACATTAAACTAATGTAGATTGGCTTTGCTACAAATTAGTACAATCTTATCATAAGTTTCAAATTTGTTAATGAATGTGGACTAAAATATAAGCTTCATTTTAGTTTTGTCTAAACATTTATTACTCCCCCTCTAATTTTACCCCTTGTTGATTACTATATTTGTTCTCTATTACTTATTTTCTTTACCAGTAAGGGCATAATTGGTAAAAACATTTATTGCACATTTATTACTTTTATCTGATTTCAACTATTTTTTTACCAACGCAAATTGTTATCTAAAACTTATAATAAAGGATGTAGGGAGTATATATTAATGTATTAAATTCAATCTAGTATTCCATTTTATAAGAGGTCTTTTAGAAAATATTATTGGTTCCCATTCAGTGAACATTAAATATTTTTTCAATGAGGTTGGAGTTTAGTGTGTATAATAAGGGTATTATTAAAAATCACTTAAATTTTATAATTAATAAATCTAATATTTTAAAATTTTTTTATTGATATATGTGAATGTGTTAGAATTGTCTTGTAATTTAAAGGGGAGGATTAATTTTTATCGACTTAGCCTCAAGAATTCAGGCTAACCACTTTTTTGAAACAAATATCAAATAAATTTATTCTTTTTAAAATAATCCTTAACATTCTTGTTGTAATTAAATTTAATTCAGAGTAAATTTTATGGTTTATATAAAGCTAAATTATACAAAATTCTCCAAGTTTTTTTTTGGTTATATGTAAATAAGGGGAGAGGGGTGTCTCCATTAATTTCCCTCTCCATTTACTGTCTATTGAGGGTATTTATCGTTAGATCAACTTTCAATGGTTGAGATTTAATAATATATAAATAATATCATTATAGTAAAAATCTACTATGATAAATCTCAACCATTGAAAGTTGATCTAATGGTAGATACCCTCAATAGAGAGTAAATGGAGAGGAAAATGAATGGAGACACTCCTCTCTCGTAATCTCTGAAGTGTTCTTGCCAATCCGTTTTTTAAATATATTAAATAATTCTCTTTGCCTAAAAAAATCATTATGTTTCTTTTGCCTAAAAATTACTACACAAATTGTGATATAGGACGGTTATTATCGGCTATAAATCATGATTCTGAACCGTTATATATGCTGACGCTATATATGTTTGGCACAGATAAATTATGATTTCAAATCATTATTTATTGTGGACCTATTATAATGGTTCTAATATAACACTCATTATGAATTGAGGCTTGATGAAGCTATGATATGCGCATTGCCATGATAATAATTAATAGGCACATGTGAACAACCGTCATAATATATGGTAATGCTTACATGATATATAATGGTCTCATTTTGACAACCGTTATTTATTTAGTAACATACATAATAGTTCTTATATAAGAACTTTGACTTTTAATAAAACTAATTAACGGTCTCACATAAACAACTGTTATATATTTGGTACATAAATAATACTAAATAAGAATTGCGAATGTTTATAATACATGACGGTTGTTTTGTCACTACAAAAAAAGGGTATTAGAGACATAATTTAGTGACGGAATTTCCGCCGCTAATATGTTAGCGACATATTAGCGATAGAAAATGTTCCATTCCTAAAAAGGGCGTTACTACTTCTGAAAATTCCATCGCAAATATAGAGATAGATTAGTAACGGAGATTCTGTCTCTAATATGTGACAAAAATTCCATCGCTAATGACAAATTCCATCACTAATTTTTTGAGACGGATTAGTGAGAAAAATTCCGTTTCTAATTTTTGAGACTTATTTGTGATAATAGCGACGGAATTTCCATCGCTAATGTGCGTAGTTTGTCTAGGATTAGCGACTGAATTTCCATCGCTGATTCATTGCAAAGTGAAATTGTTTTAAAAAGACAATTTAATTTTGTGACGGAATTTCCATTACAAATCCTTCTCTAATCTTTTATAAATTTTTTTTCAATAATTTTTTTTGTTATTTTGAATTTAATGGTAAGCTAACCTTAATAACCTATAATGGTTAAAGAGCTGAAAGTGGAATTAAATAGATTGCGTAAAATCAAATTCAAACCAAATTCTAAAATGATAGTAAGTTAACAACTACAAAACAACAAAAGTACTAAAGTGAAAATGTATATAATGTATGAAACAAACCACACAAATATTTAATGTAGTCAAACAACATAGTAACCACTATCTTATGGTGAGCTATCATTAGCGTTATGAGCTTCAAGGTTTGAATTATTGACAGCTCCAGAGAGTTTTTGCTCAAGTGCTTCCAATCTAGTTAAGATAATTTCATTCTGTTGCTTAAGATTGTGATTCTCCTATCTAAGCTCTGTGACAACATTTTGAATATCAGGTTGGAGCATTGTGTTGATAGAAGGAGGAGAAGATCTATAAGAATAAGCTGAGGAATAAACAATTTTGGCCTTATATCTTGAGCCAAATATGCGACCCTTCTTGTTCTTACCACTTGCAGCCTCTAAATATAGGTTCATTTTTTCTTCATCTAGCTGATTTGATTGCACATCACTTGGAGAATCTGTATTAGAATTTCTAGATGTCTTGATTCTCATGTAATAATCCTATTAAAGAAAATAATGAGTAAACAAAGTCAAAAGATATGAATAAATATAAAATAAAGGATGTCATGCAACCACTAAGATGAATTTGACAACTCAATTTAACGCAACAATAACAAGCAATCAAGAATCCGTTCCTAAAAAACCAAGTATAAGAAGAGAAGGCCTAACACCTCACTACTTCATGATGGTAGTGTAGGGAGAGAGATTTAACGTCTCTTCTGTTTACAATTTTTTTTCTTTTTTCATATGATGCTCTATTGAGTTTTATTCCCAAGTCCTCTATGTTATTCTTGGCAATGATAAAAAGATGATGTTGATAAACTTTGTAATACCCTAAATTCTAAGACTTGAGGCTAGAGAATAAGCCTGAGATAAGTGGACTGCTAAGCCCCATTTTAGAAAGATCCCAAATTGCGATTAAGAGATAATGACTCCAAAAGTGGATGTGGTTAGTGATGAATAAACCCTTTTGGAGATTATGGTGTGATTTGGCACCCGATGTGATTCGTATGTGTTGTGAGCAGCGCCGAAATCCTGTATTTAAGTTCAATTATGGATTAACATCTAAATTGACTTAAAATAGAGGGGAGGGTGCATTGTGGAAGAAAAGGAATGATATGGTGTGTTTGGTGGTGATTCAAGAGGAATTGTCGTAATCAGGGGCAAAACGGTAAAGTTACCGACCAATTGGTCAGTTACCGAAGAGGAAACTCATTGGTAACTTCAAGATCAATGGTTAGGATTGATTTGTGCAAGAGATCAAGGGGTGGAATCCCATGTATGTGTGCCTTGGTGAGCTCATGGAGGTGTGATAAGATCTTGACACTTGGCACAATATAAGCCCTTAGATTGGTCAAAAGTGTCAACACCTCTTCCCTCTTTCCTCTTTCCTCTCCCTTTTAGGTCGGTTTTGGGGGCCTTTGAACTCCAAAATCTGATCTCTTTCTCTCTCACCCAAAGCTCCCATGGTCGTCCAAGGCAAGGGAAGAAAGAGAAATGCAAAGGTGAGTTTTTTGTTGTCTTAATGTCCTCTAATGCTCAAATACCCTTCTTTAAAGTTATTCATAGTGATGAGAGCTTCATTGCTATGGTTTTAGATTTGTGAGAGAAGGTGTTTGAGATCTTGAAGAATTTCGGAAGTGGAGGAATCAAAGAATTGGCATTGGGAAGAGGAAGAGGTGAGTATTTGATGACTATTGACCTAATTATTGTGGTTATTGGTTGAGTATTGTGAATTGAGAATTTTGCCCTGATTTTATGGTATTTTCATGTAGAATGTGAATGGTGGAATTGGATGTTTTTTTGTGTTGAAAATGGTGTCATGTTGTGGTATTTAATCATTGGAATTGGTTTGAATTGGATTGGACACAATGGTTGCAAAACTGGAATTCTGTCTTTTGAAACTCTGTTCTGGACAGTCTGCTTGTGTTGCCATTTTGAATGAGCAAATGATGTCAGAAAATTCTGAAACTTTCCATTTTTGAAGTTCACATCTTAAGATTCAAAATGGACATATAATTTGTGTCATTTAGTTTTGTGAACTGGGATTTATGTTTGCCTAAATTTTGAGGTTGAAACTGGGTTTGATTCTGGAGCAATAGTGGATTTTGGGGAATTCTGTATTTTTGTGGTGATTTCCAGTAATGGCTAATATTTTTCCTATGAAGAGGACTTAAATATCTTCATTTGGATTTGGAATCACCTTATTTCGATTTTTTTAGAATTAGTTATGAATTTCCTAAGTTGCCTTGGCTGCAGCAGAAAATCCTGGCTGCAGCGCAAAAGTTTCTGTGCACGTTTTGGCCGTAGCCAGAAATTCTTGGCTGTATCCAAAAGCCTTCTGTGAGTGTTCTGGCTGTAGCCAGAGGATTCTTGGCTGTAGCCAACCCCCATTTTCAGCGTTTTGAGATTTTGAAATGTGATTTCCAACCTAGTACGTCCCAATCCTTTAAGCTTTCATTGAGCTTATTTTAGCCACCTAAAGGATGTGAATGGTAACCAACCTTAAGTGATATGAAATTAAAGATTTGGAATAGAGAATAACCCTATGTCCTTGATTTGGTTATAGGGTTGGATATTCGCTTTGATCGTGAGTAGCCGGTGCTGGAGCATACATGGAAAGAACAAGTGTAGGGAACTTACCTCTCTTGCATGCTTTGATATTTGTGTTTGTGTATTAATGCATGTATTGCTTTGCTTGATTATGTGAAACATGTATGAATAATTGTAGCTCTGTTTCTAGTTTTGCTATGGCCATGAGCATGTTGTTGAAACATTGAGCACGCAGATATGTCATTGTGTGAGCATGAGATATGTATTGCAAGCATGTCATGCATTAAACACATATCATACATGCATATAGGTATTTGTTTCCTACTGAGATTCTCTTGAATCTCACCCTCCCCTACCAACATTTTACACAGGGTAGGTGGATCGAGGTTGGATCAAACAGGCAAAGGGCGATGAGGACTCTTTCGGGTTGTAATCTTGTGATAGTTGGTTATCAATGCATGTTTGGGATTAAGTATATTTGGATATATGATTGTATAGGTTGGAATGTATATTTGAGTATGTATTTGGTATGAGAATTTATGTACTCCCCTATTTGGAAAATTGTAAAGGGCGAATGTGCCTTGTAAGCTTGGATAAATGTAAGAAATCCGGGATTGCCGGAAATTTATATTGTGCACTTTGATAGTTATACGAATGTGATTTATCTTCACAGAGTAGTTATATTCGATATGTGAATATGAGACCAGTTCAATTAGATTTCGAAATGTATTTGTGAAAACCTTATCGTGAAGATGGGATTTTAAAATGGTTTTGTTTATCATTGGTTTCTATTTCATTTTAATCGCGTATTTCGGATATAATTACGAAGGGGGTTACAAACTTCATATGGAAGTCGCTTGAGCATATATCACTGTGCTTGAAACGTTCTCTAGGATTAAAATTGAGAACAAAATTTATGTTTAGAAAGGCAGCACATTTTGTTGATGTTGCGGTAGAAATAACAAAGTTCAGAGAGTATGTTTAATTTCTTGATCAAAGGTAATGGCTATTCCTTTTACCTTCCAAACAAGCCTCTCACATTCAAAAATGAAAAGAAGAAGATCATTGCTTGAATATTGAGTCAATCAAGCCTGGTCCCAATGTTTCCCCTTAAATATGTTCCACTCTTTATCTATCAAACCATCATTTTATTTGGCAAATTAAGAAGGGAACACCAATAGAGGCCCCACATACCTATAACTTGCAAACAATTTTATGTTATCTCAATTGTACAACTAGCTCTACCTCCTACCATTAAAGGATATATATGGATGATACTCTTGTGGTCATAATAAAAGTAAAACCTCGTTTGTAGTGCACTGAAACTTATATGAACCAATGAATGAAATTAATTGTCCTTGAGCCAGGTGACTATGAACAAAAGCCTTAAATATCACCTCAAACAAAACTATAAATATTATGACTTAAACACTACAACTAATATTCTAATTCCAACTTTATAGATGTGTGTTTATAGTAGTTCGGCATGAATCCAACTTTATAGATGTGTTTCTTCACCTCGTCAACATTTAGATATGGCCTACATTTACATTTGACATATGGACACCTAACACTACAAAAAAAAAAGGTATTTTGTAGCGGTGAAGTTGTAGTGGTTAGACTAAACCGCTACAAATTATCGTATTTGTAGCGGTTTTTACTTAAACCGCTACAAATTTGTAGCGGCAAGCTTTTTTTGTAGCGGTTGTGTACAAAACACTGCTACAAATTTGGCGCGAAATTCCCGCCAAAACTTGTAGCGGTGATTTTGTAGCGGTTAATGCACAGAAACCGCTACAATATTCCCGCCACTTGGCGCGCCAACAGTGTAGCGGTTATTTGTAGCGGTTACAGCAAGAGAACCGCTACAAAATACCAAAGGTCAGCATTTTGTAGCGGTTATACCCCTATAACCGCTACAGAATTTCAAGAGTTTCGAACTTTGTAGAGGTTCTGGGCAATAACCGCTACAAAATTTCAAACGTTGTCATAATTTGTAGCGGTTATTGCTAAACCGCTACAAATTTAATTTTTTGTAGCGGTTAAAGTAGCGGTTATTTGAATAACCGCTACTAAAATCTGGCCTATTTAAGGCCTCCGCCTCCCTCATTCATCCTTTTGCTCATTTTGATTCCTGGAGCTTCTCTGAGTGATTTCGCTAAGATTTGAGCGTTCAGACATCTGTGCAGGAGTTTTTACTACAATATTTCTCAGTATTTGCACCTGAGGTACGTATATAACACGTATTTTATTTATATTTGTATTTTCATTATATTTTTGCATAATAATGTGACTAATTTATTTTTTAAATTTTTACAGTTGATATGGCTTCAGGACAGGATAAGGGGAAGGCCCATGAGGTCCCCAGACTGATTTTACGGGGTGGCAGCAGCTGGGCAGGGGGCAGAGGGAGGGGGCAGCGCGCAGGCAGGGCGACCACGGCATCTCAGCCCATCCCCCCACAGGAGTCGCCCCCACCACAGGCACCGCAGACGATCCCACAGGAGACGACCGCACCAGAGGTGCCTGAGGTTGGGGGCCAGATATTAGCCTTGACGACTTCCTCAACGAGGAGGAGTTCGAGATCCCGATGGGGTTCAGGGAGATTGAGCAGTTCTTTGATGAGGAAGACGCTCGGGACCAGAACAACCCACGAGGGTCGTCTTCGCGGTCCATTAGGTTTGAGGTGCAGGTCGAAGGTAAATTAATTTTTTAATTTAGTAAATTATTTATTTAAATTAGAAATGTTAACTTTGAATTACAATTTATCTAACATGCGGTAAACTGTGCAGATGACCAGGGGAACATTTCGACAAGGAGGCTAGACGTGACCGGTGTGAACAGGTTGGACCGGAGCCTGCGAGTTATAGTGCCGTGGAATGAGGGCACTGACCAGCCCATCCACAATGGGGGTCACCTGCTCAACCGCTTCCTGAACGACCTGGGCACGAACTGGATGCGGTTCCCCGTTCACTTCAGGACGTGGAGGCACGTTCCGAAGGGGCCGAAGGACCTGGCTTGGGAGGAGGTGGTTCAGGTAAATAAAATTATTTAATTAATATTTTTTGTAATTAATTCTATTTAATTAATATTTTATTTATTATGTTTTTTGTAATTATTAATATTTAAATAATCTTTTTTCAGCTGCGGTTTGCCGTCCGGGCCAACCGGAAGAGGTACGCCCTCATGAAGATGGGTGACGCCTGGAGGAACAGGAGGAACTGTCTCTTCCACAAGGTGGATCTGGACAGGACGATGCCTCTAGAGCAGCTGATCGAGAGCGTCCCGGACGGCGTGCCGCCGAACGACTGGGCGAGTTTCTTCCAGTTCAGGAGGAGCCCTGAGGCGCAGGTAATGTATTTATTAGATTTTTTATATATAATTTTGTAATTGTTAAATATTAAATTATAATTTCAATTTAATTTGTATTTAAATTTAAATTATAATACATTTAATTTTTTTTCTAGGAGCTTGCTTAGAGGAACACCGAGATCCAGGCGTAGCAGACGATCCACCACACAGCAGGATCGAAGACGTTTGCTGTGACCTATAGCGAGCTGGTAACTTTTCAAAATATCACTTACTTTAAGCTGATTATTTCATAATACTAATTGATTTGTGTAATTGTTTCAGGAGACGAAGGCACAGCAGGAGAACTGTTAGACGGACTACGGGGAGTTGTACACCATCACACACAGACACCGTGATGGGACTGCGACCTCTCAGCAGGCAGACGCGGCCATTGTAAGTAATTTTATTATTATATTTTTTATAAAACCAATTTAATAATGAAAAATGCTAATTAATCATTGTTTCATAAAATGACAGGAGCGGATGCAGCAGTCGCAGGCTGAGCTGCGACAGACCCTGCCTGAGGAGTCACAGGGGTCAGTGTGTAACCCCCTGCCTTATTTAACGTAATTATAATTCGATAAAATGTAATAAAAGGGGTTTGAGACCGCCGGATAGTTCAAAACTTGCTAAATCACCCACTAAATAGTAGGAACTTATAAAATTTTTAAAAACTTCTTTTCTATCCCAGTCTCGATTTCGACTATCGAATATAATCACATGTGCAGTTAACTTACATTCACATATATCAGAGTTTATCACTTAATCCCCGGCAACCCCCGGGTTCATCTATATATACATAGAGTTTCAAATCCTGATTAGGGGATTACAAAACCAAGTATCTCAAAACTATCTACATCTCAAAATGTTATACAGTAATCCCTATCCAAAATGAATGGCCAACAAAATCCATACTAATGTCCCTAGTAAACTCTAACCGCTCCGGGTTGCTCATTTCTCCTTAGAGCCACTCGCCCTGTCTGAAAGGTTAGTCAAAGGAAAGAATGAGATTCAAGAGAATCCCAGTAGTAACTAAACATTTATACCACATATAAGCACACAGCATGTAAACAAATAATCATATAGCAGCTCAATCACACTCCACCCTCATCCCCTTTCTCCGCCGGGTAGGCACACCATCCTAACCCGAACCGTTGTTAGCTACTCAGGGACTATTGGCGTGGCAGTGCATAAACATAGCCTTATAACTCATATAGCTATCCGGCTACACAAATGGCCCGTCGGCCTCACAAATAGCCCTTCGGCTCACAATCATCCTTTCAGCCACATAATCACATAGTCACACCTCATCCTCATCCCCTTTCTCCGCCGGGAAGGCTCACAACCCTTACCCGAACCGTTGCTAGCTACTCAGGGACTATTGGACTGACGGTGCTTACACATATCCACATAAATCCCAACATACGAACTTATCACAAATCAATGATAATAAGCACATACAATGCATCACATATGGTACGAAAGAAAAGTCACTACCTGATCCTTTCCTGACAGTCTCTGGCACAGTGGGCTCACGAGGATAGCAGATGTCAAATCCTATAATCAAATAGGGACATTTGGTTAATTTCCTTTTCCAAGTTCTTAATTCAATAACACTCTAAGATGGTATTCATTTGGACTCTTTAGATGGCCATTAAATGCCTAAACATATGCCTAAAGGGTTGGGATAACTATCCCCAAAGATCACTCTTTAGAAAGCTAAACACTGATTTTTGGACCCTTCACTCGAGCACAGAAGGCCGTGCTCAAGCATGACCCCCCATTCTCACTCGAGCACATGCGAGTGAGACGCAGGAAGTGCTTGCCTGAGAGCAACCCCCGCGACAAACCTACACTCTCACTCGAGCACAAGAGGCTGTGCTCGAGCAGAGACCTCAGAAGCATTCGAGCACCACGGAAGTGAGACCCTGCGATTGACAACCCGAGAGTGATCCCTTCTTCCCAGTCACAAGTGCACTCGAGCACAACCCTAGTGCTCGAGTGACCTCTCCATACTTGCGAGTGTTCCCACTCACCTCTAACAATCTTCCCACAAGTGATAACCCGAGACACTCACCCCCAGTGATTCATGCACCCTCACTCGAGCACACCCATGCTCACTCGAGCATGTTCATCTTGTGCTCGAGTGAGACTCCTTCTCACTCGAGTGATACCCATCAGAAACCAGATCGCAGCAACTGATAAACTTCTCCAGAATTCACCAACTGAACTCCAATGGTTCTAAAACTTGTGTCAAAGCTTATTCTCACTTATTTCAACACAAGGAACCCATTGGCAACCAAAAACAACCCAAATTCAACTCTATCAACACCTTCTCACTCTAAATCATAAAACCACTCAAAACCTCATTCTAACAAATTTCCCTTATTCAACTTCCAATCAATTTCTAATCACTCCCAAATGTCAAAACTGACCACATGAACAGTAACACACTAATCAAAGCCTACCCTTCACCTAACATCATAATTAGGTTAAATTTCCAGAATTCTCATTGATTAGGCAAACATCTTAACACATATACCAAAATGCATCACAAACCTACCTCTTCAACTTGCTGAAATCAACACCTTGATTCCCCCAACTTTCAGATTTGTCCAACAATCAAACACCACCAATGGAAATTCTGAAATCATAAAAGTCAAGCTCTCAATCTCTTGATCAACATTAATGAAGGGTAGCTAGGCATATAAGATCATTTACCTTCACAAATTTCAAACCCTTACTTTCTCTTTCTTGTTTAACTTTGGCGTAAATGGAGAGAATGGAGAGAGAAAATGAGTTATTTGTGAAGATGATCATCTCTCCTCACACATACACACATAAACCGACTACGGAGTGAGAGGGAAGAGAAAATGGTTTGAATATTTGACTTTAATCCAAGGGTCATTATTTTGCCACTTGGCACCATCCCATTCTTCCCACCATGGTTTCACATAGCTTCACATACACAAGATTCCACCCCTTATTCTTTCAATCTCAACCATTGATCTTGATTACCAAGGAGTTTCCTCTCCAGCAACTAACCGATCGAACGGTAAATTTACCGTTTTGCCCCTGATTATCACTTTACACATTAAACCATCACTAATATCACATTGCACAATATATACTTCAAATATGCTTAATTAATATTAATTACATCATTTGAAGTTATTATCCCTTGATTACAATCCAGGATATTACACAGTGGACCTGACGGCTCCTTTGAAGGCGGGTCTGGCTCAGGCTGAGCACCCCGGACGTGTGCGAGGGATGGGGATAGGCGCCAGACCCAGCATGGTCTACGGCAGGAGCGCCGCCTCTGAGGCTGGCAGCTCTAGAGGGGTCAGACATCCGAGGGACGAGTCTATTGACCAGTTGCGGTCAGATTTAGAGCAGCAGATGGCGCAGCAGGAGCAGCGGATGTAGCATATGCAGGTGCAGCAGATGCAGCTGCACGCTGATATGGTCTACGCTCAGCAGATGCAGTGGCGTGAGATCACGAACAACATGCTCGAGAGGGCATGGAGTCGCATGTTCCCAAACGAGCAGCATCCAGCGGTTCCCCCTGTCCCTCGCTACGTTGTCCTGAGTACTACTCCTCCTCCTCCTCCTCCTGCTGATGACGATGGTGCGGTTCACTCTGCGCAGCGGCCTGATCCAGCAGCACCTGAGGGTGCACTAGATGATCAGCCCCCAGCTACTTAGTTTAGGACATTTTTTTTGTTGAAACATTTGTAAATATATATAAGTTTGTATTTCAGAACTTTCTTACTGTGTTTAATATAAATATATTTATATTATTAGATCTCGTTGTTTAATTTATGAATTAATTGCAATAATTATTTATATTTCTAAATTAAAAAAAAAATAAAGCATATATATTTGTAGCGGTTTTAACTTCAAACCGCTACAAATATATACATATTAGTAGCGGTTCTCAAATAGAAACCGCTGCTAATATCTATGAAGTTGTAGCGGTTTCTCTTGTGAAACCGCTACAACTATATATATATCTTAGTAGCGGTTTTACAATAAAAACCGCTACAAATACTCATCATCTGAATTTTGAATTTTGCCGCCTTTGTGCACTTTTGTAGCGGTTATGTGGTGTATAACCGCTACAAATTTAAAATTATTTTTTAATTTTCTGTCCAACGGCTTTAATGTTAGTAGCGGTTATATATATATAACCGCTACAAATAGTAAACAAGTAAATTTTGAATTTCCCACCAAATATTAACGGCTTGAAAATTAGTAGCGGTTTTTAATACATAACCGCTACAAATACTCAACATATAAATTTTGAATTTCCCACCAATGTGTACAGCTTGAAACTTAGTAGCGGTTTTTTATATATAACCGCTACTAATATTTTATAACTGTAGCAGTTAGTGTAGCGGTTTTAGAACCGCTACAAATTTATAAACGTTGGAATTTCAGAATATAAGTTTCTTGGCATTCGTCATTATCTTCTCACTCATCTTCTTCTTTATACTTTCTTCTCTCTCACTTGTAGCTATGGATAAATCATGAATCAGGTTGCCGCGCAATTCTCCTGAATATTTGTACGGATTAGACAGTTTCTTGGATTTTGCATTCACTCATGCCAGCTGTAACGGCAAGATCATCTGTCCGTGTCAGAAATGCAAGTTCAAGAAGTGGCATGCACGAAATGTTGTGAAGGAATATTTGCTTGTGAAGCCTTTCCCTGAGGACTATACGTTTTAGGCAGTTCATGGTGAGAAGGCCGGCATTAGATATGACGATGCTCTTCCTCAAAGTTCTCAAGTAGGCGTTCAAGTAGATGAAGATGATCCTGTGAATGATGCTGTGCGTGATGCGTTTGGATTTCAAGGCGACAACTTCAACGAAGAAGTGCACGGCTCTGAGCCAGTTTTTATGGGGAATGAAGCAGCTCGGGATTTTTTCAGCTTGATGGATGAAGCAGATCGTCCTTTATATCAAGGTTGTCGCAAGTATTCTAAATTATCTTTCTTGATCAAATTGTATCATATCAAATGCTTGTGTGGGATCATAGATAAGGGAATGTCGATGTTGCTCGACTTATTACAAGATGCATTCCCCGATGCCGAGATTCCCACAACGTTCTACGAGGCAAAGAAGATTATCAACAGGTTGGGGTTGAATTATCAAAAGATTGATGCATGCCCAAATGATTGTATGCTGTATTGGGGAGACAATTCCAACAGGGAGATGTGTAAGAGATATCACACATCGAGGTACAAGACAATTCGGAAGGGGAAAAGGAAGAAGAAGAAACCTGCAAAGATTCTCAGGTATTTCCCTTTGAAACCTCGTCTACAAAGATTATTTATGTCGTCTAAAATTGCTGAGCACATGAGGTGGCATGCCGTTGATAAAAATGAAGGCGGTAAATTAAGACATCCGCGGGATGCAGCTGCTTGGAAAACGTTTGACAACGACTTTCCAGATTTTGCGACTGACCCCAGAAATGTTCGGCTTGCGTTGGCGACCAACGGTTTCAATCCTTTCGGGAATCTTAGCACAAGTTACAGTATTTGGCCGGTAGTCTTAGTGCCCTACAACTTACCCCCTGGATGTGTATGAAACAAAGCTCTTTCATTATGTCTATGATCATTCCAGGCAAAAAGGCACCGGGCAATGATATCGATGTGTATCTCCAACCGCTTATTACGGAATTGCTTGACCTGTGGAATGTCGGCTTGGAGACGTACGACGCTTACAGCAAGACTTTGTTCAACATGCGTGCGCCTTGATGTGGACGATTAGTGACTTTCCTGGCCTTGGCATATTATCTGGTTGGAATGTACATATTGGGTCGGCGTGTCTAGCATGCAATTTTGACTTTGACGCATTGCGCCTTTCCCACAGCCGAAAGTGGTGCTTTATGGGGCATCAGAGGTTTCTCGATGGAACGCATAAGTTCAGATTGCAACAGAATCGCTTCAATGGGAAACCAGAAAAAAGAGGACCACCTCAGACTTTATCCGGTACAGATATCTTACAGCAGCTTGAGCATGTTGACTTCGAGTTTGGAAAAAGCGACGATTCAGCACAAACTCGCCAAAAGACGCGCAGGACTTCGGCGCCTCAGCAGTGGAAGAAGATAAGTATTTTCTTCACGCTTCCATATTGGAGATCTAATTTACTTCACCACAGTCTTGATGTAATGCACATTGAAAAAAATGTTTGCGACAATGTGCTGTATACGCTGCTTAACGAACCCGGCAAGATTAAAGATCACCTTCAAGCGAGGAAAGATTTACGCGACATGGGAGTTCGTGAAGACGCTTGGCCAGATGAGCATGACAGATTTCTACCGGTAAAGTTTACCCTCACAAAACCGAACAAGGAAGTATTCCTCGCGACGTTGAAGAAATTAAAAGTTCTTGATGGGTATTCAAGCAATATTTCTCGATGTGTCGACTTGCAGGCTCGAAAGGTTGCTGGCCTGAAGAGTCATGACTCACATGTTCTTATGCAGCAGTTACTCCCTCTGGCTATAAAGAATACACTTCCTCCCGATGTTTCCATCGTTCTGGTGGAACTTTGTTCTTTCTTTCGGAAGTTGTGTTCTAAGGTTTTGATCATTGAGGAGCTCGATCAGCTGCAGTCGAAAATCATTCTTACGCTTTGTCATTTGGAGATGATCTTTCCTCCGTCCTTTTTTACTGTGATGGTTCACCTCACAGTCCACCTCGTTCATGAAACAAAGCTCGCTGGACCAGTACAATATCGTTGGATGTATCCGATTGAGAGGTACTCATTTTAAATACGTGCTTTAATTTATTATCCGTATTTAATGTTTGCTATTCGTCCTTTTCATCATTTTATATCAATTTTCTCTTTTGTACTTCGTAGGTTCCTTGGGAAATTAAAATCTTATGTGAGGAATAAGGCGTGGCCAGAAGGTTCTATAGCTGAAGGCTATATAGGGGATGAGGTGCTATATTTTTGCTCAAGGTACTTTGATGATATTGAGACGGCTTTCAACCGCCCGCCTCTTGTTGACGATTGTCCTGAACCTGCACCGACATTAGGAGAATTTATCCCTCGTGTTGGTAAACCAGTTGGAGCAACTGAGAACTTCAAACTAACGGCAACTGAGAAGTTGCAAGCACATAGACATGTCTTGATTAATTGCACTCAAGTTGAACCTTTCATACGGTAAGAATTGTACACTCACATGTTATTCGATCTACATCTTTCGTAACATTTCTCACTTTCATTTCACTAACGCCTTTCCATTATTAATTGCAGCGAATTCAGAAGTCATGTTAAGCGTCAACTTAGGATCCGTACACAGACATCCTCGAAAGTTGATAGGAGGGTTCACAGAGAATTCCCGAGCTGGTTTGCGCGCAGAATACTAAATGACCACAACCCACACTCACCAGATTTCAGAGCTCTAGCAATCGGCCCTCTTGATCATGCAAAACGGTTTACAGCATACAATGTAAATGGTTTTAAGTTTTGCATGGTTTCACGGGATCAAGGATTGCAAACACAGAATTCAGGTGTTTATGGCACATTTGGGACAAGGAGTTATGCGAGCAGCAGTGACGCCAACATGCAGTTTGGAGGCGTCCCTTACTATGGCAAGCTTCTTGATGTGGTCGAGCTTAATTACCAAGGCCGTTTCACGGTGACGTTGTTCAAGTGTTTGTGGGCAAATACCACTACTTCTCGGGGACTGACAACTGACGACCTAGGGATCACACCAGTCAATTTCTCATGGCCGATTCATACCGGTATTTCTCAAGATGATGAGCCATATATTCTAGCTTCAGAGGCACATCAGGTTTATTATGTCGAGGATGAGAGGCATAGGGATTGGCACATGGTCGTTCATTTAAAGCCAAGAGACCTTTACGACATGGGTGAAGGCGATAACATCGCCTACGAGAGTGAGCCATTTCAGCCAGCTGATTTTGAAAACTACTTCTCTGAAGGCGATGACAATTTACCTCTACTGCGGTGAGTTTTTTTAAGTCCACGTCATTTGAATTAAATTTTTAAAAATTAATAATACATTAATAACAATAATTTTTCTACAAAATTTCTGTAGGGATGGCGACGATGAGTGATCAAATTCAAATTATGCTTTTGTCTTTACAAAAAATGCAAAAAAAATTTTAAAATAAAATGTAAAAAAAATTTTTTTTAAAAAAATTAAAATAATATTTGTAGCGGTTATTAAATCGCTACAAATAAAAACAAAAACCGCTACTAACTGAATAACCGCTACAAAATGGATATAACCGCTACATTAACCGCTACCAATAGCACTATAAATATTAAACCGCTACAAAAATACAAATAATCGCTATTAACTAATAACCGCTATACTAACCGCTACAAATAGTACGTGAATCCCTATAAATACTCTTACCACAACTCATTTCAAACACTCCCCAATTTCTTTTCACCTTACCTTTCTTTCATTTTCTCTCATTTACAACTTCTTTCATATGAGTAGAGGAGCTGAATAATATGATCAAATATGGTAACAAGATTTTTAATTTTTTTTACAATACTTCTTTCCTTTTTATAAAATTTATTCTAACCATTTTTTTTCTAGATATATCATAACTGTATCTCATTTTCATCTATTTTTCATACACAATTAGATTATATCAGATAACATAATAGTTCCTTATTACCTACCTATCCTTAATAATATTATTAATATAAATTTTATACTAATCCAATTCAATTACATTTTTCCTTTTTATTTATTAATAAGTTAAACTATTAAATAATAACCTAATTGAAATAGATAAAATAATAACAAAATAAACTATTTAATTTAATATTGAAAAAATAGAAACAAATAATTGTATATTTTAAAAAAAAATTTTAAATATTTGTAGCGGTTATTAAACCGCTACTAAATAACGCGCCTTTTTAAAACTAAAATTAAATTTTTTTGGCGCCATATTTTAATTTCATGAAATTAGTAGCGGTTTTCAAAACCGCTACTAATTTCATGAAATTCAAAATTAGTAGCGGTTTCTTAACCGCTACAAAATAAAACAATGATTTTTTTTTTCGCCAAAATTTTTTATATTTGTAGCGGTTTGATAACCGTTACAAAAAAAAAGTCATTTTTTTTCACTCTCAAAATTTCAATTTTTTATATTTGTAGCGGTTATCAAACCGCTACAAATATTTCTGAAAAAAATTTCATCCATGTGGGTGTTGTAGCGGTGAAGTTGAACCGCTACAAATGATGTAGCGGTTATTTTGATTAAGTAGCGGTTTTATATAACCGCTACAAAACCGCTTGCAACATACGATTTAGTAGCGGTTCTTGTAACCGCTACTAACCTTGTTTGTAGCGGTTAGAACCGCTACTAATACCCATTTTTAACCGCTACTAAATGACGTTTTTTTTGTAGTGTAACATCCTTTGAGGTTTGAAAATAAGATGACGCTCTCAATGCATAAACAAGAAACTCCTCGACAGCTTCCATGAAGTCTTTTGTATACCATTTTGTTGTTCAATCTACTCTTTTATACATCCATGCTCGATTTTCTAGAACTTCCATTCTACATTGCGTGGCATGATTTAAGCATTGTAGAATAGAAGATATGTATATACATGAATGCATATAAGGCAAACAAATAAATTATTAACACATAACATAAATAAAATTAGCATCTAAAATTATGGGTTGTTTGTCACAATTGCTTGAACTTGCAAAATTATTAAACCATAACATAAATGAAATTAGCATCTAAAATCTATATTAACCCATTTTTTCAGCACAATCAAACTGATGTATTAGTTCCTAATTCCCTTAATTATATTACATTTATCAAACCTCCTTATAATTAACTCTACTCTTCCATATATTATCAAATAATTAATTAAAATGCTCCATAATGCAAAACACAACAACATATACACATGTACCTTTTTTTGTCTGGTTTCCTCTTCCTTTTTTGTTAATTCCCTATCTATATTGATACCACTAGCAAATTAAAAACTAAAGTTCTGGAAGCTCAGAGACCAACAAAGTAAATCAAACATTCCTGAATCCTCATACCAAACAATGTCAGTTTAAGCCCAAGCTTAACATGCTCATGTACTAAATAATAGCAACAAAGCCTTCAAATTTTGACCTTAGCAGATATACACTATTAATCAACCTAAACTCTAAACTAGCAAAGAGAAAAGGTGTAACACCCCCAAATTTTATGCACCAAAATGCATTGTAATTATTGGAAACATTCAATGAATTAGAATGGTGAATTTTGGCCAAAGAAAAGAAGAAAAGGAATTAAATTAAAAAATGTAATGACAAATTCTTAATTTTGCCAACAAAGTACAAGATTAATTATTTTTCAATTAATTGAAGCTGATTTCAATTAATCAAGGAAAATAAAAGGGCAATAGATATTTGAGATATTTTGGTCAAGAAACCAAGGTTTGAAAAATCAAGGTGAATTGTGCAAAAAACTAATTAAAGGAGAATTTGGAAAATGTTGGAACAATTAATATTTCCCTTTTTCCTTCATAGTTTTGGTCAACATATTAAGGAAAATGATTAAATTAGAATTGTTAGAGATGAGCACATGTGTAAATTGGATTAAAATATAATTTTGTGCACATGCAGCTTAACTAATAGAATTGAAGCTCAACTTGGTGTTGGAAGAGGGCTTCTAGGCGTCATTTTCATGGGCTAACCAAGGGAGAGAATTAGATCAATTTTAAGTGAGGTCTATGACACAAATTGGAAGGTGATAAAGTCAAGTACAAATAGGTGTCATAAAAGCTGTTTTTGGAATAAAGCTAAATAAGGGAAAAGGTGAGATATTTGTGAAGCCCAAGCTTCATCTCTCTCATTTCCATCTTCACACCTAGCAACAATAGAGAAGAGGGGGAGAGAGTTCAAGAAAGCTAGAGAGAAGGGGAGCAAAAATCTCAAGGTAAGACTTGTTGATTTTGTGTCTAAGCTTCCTTTTCTTACTTAATAGTTTCTCTAATCTCCTCTTCTCCATAAAAATCATATGTAGCAAGCAAGAAAATATTTAAGGTGGAAGAGAGAGTGAACAATAACTCCTAGAGAGAGAGAGAAAGAAAAGCTAAAGGTAACTCCATAAACTTTAATCTTTGGTTGTGGTTGTTGTTGTAGTTGGAATGATTGGTGGTTTTGGGGTTGATTTGCTATAATTTGTAAATTTGGGAAAATGTTAACCCTAAGTGTTATGCTTCCCAAATTTAGTCTAATCATGTTTAGAAAGTGATTAAATGGTTGATCAAGCAATTAGAAGGAGTGAAAGTAATCAAGCCTTGAAGTTGAAACACAAAAACACATTTTTCCTTAAGAACCCTAATTTCTTCCAGGGGTTGAATCAGGGGGAAGGAGTTGGATTTTCAAAAATCTAATGATTTCATTGGATTTATAAAGGAAATTTGTGTGGGAATATAGGTGGTCATGATTTTTGAAAATTTGTACACAAATATGGAAACTATTGAAGTGCAAATGCATGCTGTTTGGTTATTTTCTATGAGGCAGTGTTACTTTGTCATGCATTTTGTTGACCAAATTAAATTAGAATGTAATGAAACTTTCCAAGATTAAAGTGGACATCCTGGGCTTTAATTTGATAAGTATTATAAGCAATTTCAACTTATGGATTGAGAGTTATGAATTTTCAAAGTTTTGCCCTGATTCTGAACTTAATTTTGGAGTAGCATGGAAATTTATGAAATTCTGGAATTTTGTGATTATAGATAATGGTGTTTCATATTTTTCCATGAAACTAAACTTGAAGAGCTTTCCATAGAGTTTTAGTTCACTTCATTTTGATGTTTGTGGAATTAGTTATGATTTTTTGGAAGTTAAGCCAAGAACGTAGGATTTCTTGTCCGAGGCCAGAGTATTTCTTGGCTGTGGCCCACAACTTTCTGACCTCCCCTGGCTGCGGCCAATTGACTTTTGGCTGGGGCCAAGTCCCCTGTTTCAGCATTTTTACCCTTTTTGATTGGTTTACCTTTTCCAATCCTATAGGTACTTGTATGAACCTCCAATGGCCATCTAAATAGCCCAAAATAGAGCCAATACCATGAGTGTAAAGTAGTACAGGAATGGGTATCAACCTAATTCTTGTACATTTAACATTTTAGCACTGAGTCATAAGATGAAAGTCGACACGTTGTATAAGGCACACAAAAAGGGGTTGATAGAACTTTGAGGAAGGGACTACTATCTCTCATATACTATGTGACTATTTATATGTCATGTGTTGTTGTATTTCGTGATATGAAGGCATGCTAGAAGCAAAGTACCTGGTTGTGTTTTGGTGACCTACCATGGTTTATCGAAAATCCTAGCTATGGTCGGTGACTCGGTTGAGGTACTTATAGGGGTTCTAACTCGGTGTTTGATCCTAAAACTTGAGTACACATATGAATTGTAATATCCTAAATTGTAATTAAGGGCTAATAACTTCAAAGTGATGTAATTAATGAGAATTAAGCATTTTTGAAGTATATGTTGTGCAATGTGATATAAAGGTACTTAGTGATGGTTTAGTAAAGCATTGTAACGATCAGGGGTAAAATGGTAAATTTACCAACCGACTGGTCAGACACCGAAGAGGAAACTCGTTGGTATTGAGATTAATGGCTAGGATTTATTAAGCAAGAGGTGGAATCAAGTGTGTATGGGAATATGTGAGTTTATGAAAGGGTGGAAGGAGATCTTGACAAGTGGCATTGTGATGACCATAAGATTGGTCAAAATGTCAAACATTTTTCCCTCTCTCTTTCCTTGTCAAAGTTAGCTCTGTGTGTGTATGTGTGAAGGGAAAATAATTGCATCATCATCCTCTCACTCTCTCATCTCTCTCCTCACTTCCATTTCCGTCCCAAGCTAACCAAGAAAGAGAAAGAGAAAAGCTTGGTTTTAGGTAAGTGAATGCCTTCAAATGCTCATCCTATGTTTATTAAAGTTTTTCAAGGTGTTGAGGATTTCCTTGCCATGATTTCATAATTTTGAAAGAAGGTGCTTTGAAGTTTGCATAAGCTTGAAAGCTAGAGAATCAAGAAGATGATCATTGGAAGTTGAAGAGGTGTGTATTTATGCTATTTTGGTATAATTGTTTTGACCATTGGTTGAGTTTTGAGAACTTTGGATTTTGCCCTGATTTTAGCCTAATTATGAAATGCATGAACTAGCTAGTGTTTTGTGATGAAATTGATGCCAAATAGTGTCCTGGTGTCAATGGTTGTGGTGTGGATTTGAAAAGGGAAAGTTTGATTATTAGGTGTTATTGGGTGCAATGTGGTTAGAAGAGTAGAATGTGTTATTGTGGTAAGATTTTGGTTGTTTGGAGTTTACCAATAGGTTCCATGTGTCAAAGTGAGTGAGAATAAGCCTTAATATAAGTTTTAGGACTATTGGAACGATAATGGGTAAATCTGGGAAACATGTATCAGTTGCTGTGATTTTGGCTTCTGATACATAACACTCAAGTGAGGGAAGGGCTCACTCGAGTGTGGTGAGACATGTTCCCTGTTTCCTTTCAGTTTCACTTAGGTTCTCAGGTAGAACTCACGAGTGCACTTCTTGACTTGCAGGTGAGATATGATCCCACTCAAGTAAGTAGGGGCATGCTCGAGTGAGGGAGTAAGTTTAAGACTTTGGGATTTATGGTTGCTCTCAGGTAGTCACTCGCGGTACCTCACTTCTTGGTGCTCGAGTACATTTGAGGTCATCACTCGAGTACAGCTTCCAGTGCTCGAGTGAATGTGAGGGATATTGTTAGGTTTGCTCTCGGGCAAACACTTTTTGTGTCTCACTCGCTGGGACTCGAGCACAACTGTAGGCATCACTCGAGTGAGGCGTCCGTCACTCGAGTGAGGCAGCCCAAAATTAGTGCTTCTTCTTCCGAAAAAAAGTGTCTTTGAGGATAGTTACCCCATCCCTTTGGGGATATGTTTAGGCCTATAATAGCACCCTAAAGTGTCTAAATGATAACCAACATAAAGTATTACGGAATTAAGAACTTGGAAAAGAGATTGATCTATTGTCCCTAATTTGGTTTATAGGATTCGACATTTGCCGTCCTCGTGAGCCCACTGTGCCAGTAAATGTCGGGAAGGAACAAGGTAGTGACTCTTTCTTTTATACCATATGTGATGCATTGTATGCGTGTTATATCATTGATTTGTGATGAATTCATATGCTGCGATATCTGTGAATATGTGTAAGCATCGCCATGCCAATAGTTCCTGAGTCGCTAACAATAGTTCGGGTTAGGATGGTATGCCTTCCCGACGGTAAAAGGGGATAAGGATGGGGTGTGATATGTGAGATTATATGAAAAGCTGAAAGGCTATTTGTGAAGGTCGACGGGCTAATTGTGAAAGCTGGATAGCTATATGAGCTATAAGGCTATGTGTATGCATTGCCACGCCAACAGTCCCTGAGTCGCTAACAGCGGTTCGAGTTAGGACGGTGTGCCTTCCTGGTGGTAAAAGGGGATGAGGGTGGAGTGTGATTTGTGCTGCTGCTACTGCTGTATGATGATTGCTTACATGCTATGTGCTTATGTGTGGTATGAATGTTTTGTTACTACTGGGATTCTTTTGAATCTCATTCTTTCCTTTGACTAACCTTTCAGACAGGGCAAGTGGCTCCAAGGGAAAACGTACGACCCAAAGCAGTTAGAATCCTATAGGGGCATTTTGTTCGGCCATTTTGGTTGATCATATTGGACAGGGATTTTGTAAATTAGTTTTGGGTTGTAAGTATTAATTGAATATAGTTGTGTAATCCCTTTTATGGGAACTATAAACCTCTTAGTGAATGAATGGAACCCGGGGGTTGCCAGGATTTTTGGTTATATACTCTGATATGTATGAATGTAAATTAACTACTCAGGTGATTATATTCGATATTTGAACTTGAGACCAGGAAATGAAAGAAGTTTTCAAAATGTTGTGAAAACCCTACCTTAGTGAGGGTGTTTAAAATGAGTTTTAAACTATCCATCGGTCTCTCATCCAATTTAATTATATGTTATCGAATCTTAATTATACTAATTAAGGCAGGGGGTTACATGAATCGAAGTGAACTTTCATTTTATTTGATATGGTGCATTGCATATTTAATTCTCACATTTTATATGTCAATAGTATGTTTCTACTGGGATTCTTCGGGATCTCACCCCTTTTTTTAAACAAACATCTCAGCAAGTGCTAGTGGATCGAAAGGCAAAGAAATAGACACAGGGAAGTGATTGGCACATGTCTCAAGGCAAAAGTCAAAGTTCATGGTTATAGTTAGCTTATGCTTAGAATACTTTTGGGATATCCTATAAATATTGGAGTTAATGTCGCATTTTGTATTTTGTCTATGGATGACTCTGGATTGTAAACGAATGCTTTTATCAGTATATATGTACTTTTCTATATGCCTATGGAACTTAGTCTCTATTACTATGTGAATATCGAAATGGAAACAGGTGTTGACAAAAGGCATGAGCTTTGTAACCCCCCACTTTAATAGTCAAATTTATAGTTTGGGAAGGTGTCATTAAGTTGAAATAGAGACCAACGATTAATTTAAAACTTTTCCAAACCCTATTTAGTGCGGTCTCATGTTTACATTTCAAATATAATTGGCCTGTGCAGTTCGATTTCATTTACATATATCAAAGTGCAACAAAAAATTCTCGACAACGCTTGGGTTTATTTTACTTAAAGGGCACATTGCCTATTTACCGTTTCCCATACAGTGGATTACACTACACCATTCAATATATACAACTAATTCCCAACAAAATATGACAACCAACTACCAAAATTAAAAATCCTAGCTAGGAGCTCCAACTGCCCTTATTTACTTGCTTTTCCTTTGAACTGCTTGCCATAGCTATAGGTTAGTCAATAGAAAGAATGAGATTCAAAAGAATCCCAGTAGTAACAGTTTACTTATAACATGTACAATCACAAAGCAAGTAAGAAAATCACAAGCAACAACGCATCAATGGCATTTCTACGATAGCTTTCGCTATGTTCGCAACAACATGTTTCACAATGGCATGTTTCACATCGGCATATTTCACAATGGCATATCCACACCGGCATGTTTCTCAATGGTGGGTTTCACAACGGCATGTTTCACAAAGCATGTTTCACCACTCAATGATAAGACATACATATAATTTATCATACATAATATAAGAGAAAGGGTTATTACCTTATTCTTTCAACTAGTGCTCTAGCACCGGTTTATCACGTGCAGGGCAAATGTCAAATCCTATAATTAGAATTACGGGCGACAAATTATTACTTAATCCAATTCTTCTTTAATTCAAACACTTAAGTTGGTTATCATTAGGGACATTTAATCAAGTCAACTAATGAGTTAAAGTGGTCAATTAACCTAAAAGACCAATTTCTAACCTCAGAGTTCAATAATATTACATTATGCCATTACATCTTCAATTTTCGCATAGGTGAATCTGCCAAAATTTTTCATCAATTTTGAAAAATCATAACTAAATTTATAAAAATTGAAATGCCATGATTGAAAAGGCTATGTGACCCTTATTTAGTCTATTTCCAAGGAAAAATATCACCCACATCCAGTTGGATACACAACATTTCCAGAATTTTCATTTATTGCACACTGTCAGAATTCAACCCAGTTTTCATGATCTAACTTCAAAAATTCATAACTCCCAGTGTACAAATCAAAATTATGCAAATGAACTATCAAATTGAAGCTTGATATGTATACTATTTAATTAGAAAGTTTCATAGTTTTTTGACATCATTTGCTTATTAAAAACACCACACAATCAAGGTACCTCACTGGAATCCTGTTTGGTAGAAAATCCAATTTTACATTGAGTTTCAATGACCTAAAATTCACAAACCGGGGTTATACCCACACAATTTTTTATGTTGAACACAATGCTAACATCAAAATGAACAAATTCTCACTCAATCCCCATGTCCTATTTTGGCAGGAAAATCAACAAAATTCCATAAATTACCAAACTCCCAAATTGAACATCAAACATGTGTCGTGTGGTTTCTAATAATCATAAAATACCAAATACATAACCAAAACACCATGACTTCTCCAAACCCTTACTTGGACAAAATCAAGGCAGAATTACATACGCAAAATACTTATTCAACCTACACAACACATAGCTTAAATTGAAGCTAATACTCACCTCTTGCTTCTCCTTAGGTTTTTTCTTTAGTTCTTCAATTTTTGCTCTTACAAGATGGCTCTAAAATCCTCTTTTCATGAAATAAAAACCATAGGAATGATTCTCTTAGAGAGAGGAACAAGGTTTATGAAGGCATTTAGAGCTAGAAATGGGATCTTGAAGGTATAAATGGCTTACCACTACTACAAAAAAGCAAAGCTGTGGCGCTTATAATTGCATTAATTGTGGCGTTAAAGAAGTGCCATATATTTGGACGCCACTAAAAAAGCTATGGCACTTGGAAGCGCCACAACATTTTATTTTTTTATTTTTAAAAAATACCCTCCTGTGGTGATTTTTGGGGGTCTCCTGTGGCGCTTGCGTGGAAAAATTGCCCTCTTGTGGTGCTTGCGTGATCCCTTCCTATAGCGCTTCCTTAGGGAAGCACCACAGGAAGGTTAGACCTTTTTTTCTTACATTCTTCTTGTGGTCCTTGTTTAAGGAAGCGCCATATGAACTTTTTTTTGTCGTATTTTTTGTTCATATCTCCCATAATTGCAATATTGCACTGTATGATTTAAACATTTTCTATATATATCCACTGCAAAATAAAGAAAAGCAAACAACAACAATGAGAAATAACTTTAAAATGATACAAATAGATGATTAATTAACTAAAGTAGTACTAAAAATAGTTATACAATATATTGAGAATGAAATATAACAAATTCAGCTTGAATACATGACACGACAATTGGCAAGAAACAACACAACAAAGACCAACTAGTGAATTAAATAGTACAGCTACCCAGAGATTTGCCTAAACACATATTCATACCATTTCTCGATCACTTCATTAAGTTGATGGTCAGGGAAAGTGTCACAACGTTGATCTTCATAATACTACACATATATACAATCAGCCACAAATTAAAATGAATTAAAATCAGTAAAATGTAATTATCAGACACTAATTAAATTTAATTAAAACACAATATGAATTGCAACTAAATGACTTAACTTTTTGAGGAATAAATGGCTAATCATACAGAATTACATCCTTCATAAATTTCATGATGTAATACCCACAATCATTGTCATTAGGTTGGAAAAGGCACTGTAAAAATATAATGCAATATTTAACTCTGTTTATGAATAAAAATTGTTTACTAACATAGTTTGAGTAAATTCATATATTAGAACCAGTATCTTCTTCTAAGGATAACTAAGGTAAGGGTCAGCTACTTTAAAATAACTTAAGAATACAGAGGACCGATACGCAGTCAATGCACTAACAAAACAAATAGAAACTGATTACTTTTGGTTATTCAATCACATATGAAAATATTTACACATATGCACGTACACTTACCTATTGAACAATAGTAATATTTCAGATCGATTTTGTGGAAGACCATATTTTAAAGGATCCATATAGTAAACGTGAAGGCCTAAAGGTTCTGCTGGATTGATAAATATCAATATCCAATAGTGCCTAAAATATTTTAAAAAATTAGTTTCAACAATCATGTTATGATAAAAGTTAAACAATAAAAACAAAAATGGTACCACTAATAATTTACCCTGCATTATATGGCACTCAAAATAAGGTAGTTGGTGTTGCTTTCTTTCTAAAGTAATCTTTCAAATAATTAGACTGTGCATTTATATCTACTTTACCCCCATGATGGCTAACAAGATAAGGGTTGACAAATATGAGTTGGACCCTGTTTGTATCCATTAAGATGTCATGGTACAAATGTAACCCCCACCGTAATTATTATCCGAAATATGTGATTAAAATGAAATAGAGACAAATATAATCAAAACTCATTTACATTCCCATCCATAAGATAGGGTTTTCACAAATTTCTTTCACAAACACTTTAACCTGGTCTCACATTCATATTTTGAATACAATTACCTCGTGAAGATAAACCACATTTATATAAATATCAGAGTGCACAACAATATTCCTGGCAATCCCGGGTTCATACCTTTACTAAAGATTCATAGGGCACATATGCCCTTTACAATTTCTTAAATGGGAATTACATAATACTTATTCCAATTACACATTCCAACCTATTATCCAAACATATACAATTTTCCCAACATCTAACGATAACCAACTACTAAATCCAAATGCCCATAAGGAATTCTCGTTGCCCCTACTCGCTTGCTCCTTCCTCGAGCCACCTGTCCTATCTAAAATGTTAGTAAGGGAGGGTGAGATTCGAGAGAGTCCCAGTAGGAAATAGTTACCAATATGCATGCAAGATAAGTGCTTAATGCATGATATGCTTGCATCACAATAACTCGTGCTTACATAATGATATATCTGTGTGCTCAATGTTTCAACAACATACTCATGGCCATAACATAAATAGAAATAGAGCTTCAATCATTCATATATGTTTCACATAATCAAGCAAAGCAATAACATGCATCAATACACAAACACAAATATCAAAACATGTAGGAGAGGTAAGTTCCCTACTCTTATTTTTCCACGTGTGCTCCAACACAGCTTACTCACGATCAGACGAACATCAAACCATGATCAGGGTGAATATCGAACCCTATAAACCAAAACAAGGACATAGGGTTATTCTCTTTTCCAAATTCTCACTTTCATAACACTTAAAGTTAGTTACCATTCATGACCTTTAAATGGCTAATCAAAGCCTAAACACATGCCTAAAGGCTTGGGAAAACACTTGACCAAAGGCCATCTTTAGAAGCCTAAAATGTCATTTTTGGATGTTGACCGCGGCCCTCCAATCTATTGGCCACGGCCAACAATAAATCAGAAACATTTGGGCCGTGGCCAAGAAAATCCTGTTTCTTGGCTGAACTTCCAAAAATTAAAACTAATTCTAGAAAAATCGAAATAAGGTGATTCTAAATCCAAATGAAAGGTATTTAAGTCCTCTTCATAGGAAAAATATGGGCCATTACTAGAAATCACCAAAGAAATACATAATTTCCCAAAACTCAACAATGCCCCAAAACAGAGTCTTGTTTCCATCCCAAACTTTGGGCAATCATATCTCCCAGCACACAAAACAAAATGACACAAATTATATGTCCATTTTGAAGCTTAGGATGTGAAATTTAAGATTGGAGAGTTTCATAATTTTTAGATACCATTTGGTCATTCAAAACCTCCGTGCAAACTGACTGCCCAGAACAGAGTTCACACTTGACAGATTTCCAATTTTTCTACCAAAGTGTCCAATGGCTCTAAAATCAATAACCAAACCTATTCCCATATAATTTTCCACAAGGAACACAATGGCAACCTCAAAATGACCAAAATCACAACTTATCAACATGCCCTGTTTTGACCAATACACAAAACCAACACAAAGGTACTAAACTTTACATTTAAGCTTCAGTTCAATTCTATTAATTCAAAACACTAAACAAGGCACCATTTCCATGACAACAACATACCATACTCCCCATGACCCTAAATCATGAAAATTAGGGTAAATTTTCCAGAAATTCAAGGCCCAACCAATAGCCATAAAAGTTATATGAAAGTGAAGCTTTCACTCACCTCAACAACTTTCCCAAAAAGGTTCCTTGGTTCTCCAATCTCTAGATTTCCTTGTGTGCTCAAAACACCACTAATAGAAAATCTAAAACCATGAAAGTGAAGCTCTCAACACAAGGAACAACTTTATAGAAGGGAGTTTTGCCATTATAGGTCATTAGAAGGGTCAAAATGGCTTACCTTTATCAGGTTTTCTTACTCTCTCTTGAGCTTCCATGGCAGCCGAAAATATGGAGAGAGAAGAGAGAGATGAGAGGGTGAAATGATGAAGATGAAGGTAGAAAATTCTGCCATCCCATGCCCACACGCATAAACAAGAGAGAGGGGAGAGAAAAGAGAGTTTAAAATGATTTAATTGACTTTTCCCCTACCAACCCTCATGCTTGCTTCATCTACCAATGGCCACATGTCACTTTCTCATTGGTTCTCATAAAGTAAGTAACTAATTAGTTATTCTAACTACTCTATTAGCCATTTAGTTACATATCTCATTTCTCCTTAGTTAGTAATTAATCTCTCCATTAATCACTAACTTATGGCCATTCTTTTAATTTCTCACTGATTATAAAACATTTATTTAAATTGTCACATAACACATGATTAATTCTTTTCCTCTTCTTTATGTGCAATTTACCCTTATTTTAGCCCAAATAATTATTTCATCACATAATTATGCTAAAATATAGGGTGTTGGGCATTCCCAATAACTAATTCATGTCTCAAATTAACTTTAATTTCCAAATCATTTTCAATAATTGTCATTAGCCCTTAATCAAAATTTGGGGCATTACAACAAATGCCAGGTATAAAACAAACAGTGTCATGAAAAACTAAAGAAATGGAATGAGAAATATTAATAACAGTGATAAATGATGGTGGTTAGGTACCTTATTTAGATGTTGATAGCCGATGCACTAACCAATCACGTATACATATGTCATGCATGACATCGCCATTAACGTAGTTAACTAGACCGCTAACACTGTAGATATGTCTTTCAAAATATATTTCTAATACTCTTTCACCAATCAATTATGGTGTAATCGATACTAATTGATAGCGATATAAGGTCAGTCTTCTTTTACTCTGTTGGCTAGCCAATGCTTTCAACTTGGGTTGTGTTGTTGAACACTTTGAAATCTTACCATAAGGTTGGATTTGTTTATCTCTAGACAGTCCACCTTGTGAAAATCAGAAAATTAAATTACAAGTTTAGATGGAAGTATGAAGGAAAAGTGCAGGGAATTGTAAATGAACAACCTTTTCATATGGCTCGATAAGACCTATTGGCCAAGCAACATAGCCACCAACAACATTTTTCACCATTATTTGCTCATCCAGAGATGGGATTGGTAAGAGCGTGTCTTTATTCGTGTAGACGTTAACCCTCACTCGGAGTATGTTGTTGGGCAACGGTGAATTGTGCAGTGTGTCCTTATCAGTATTGTAGGTAGCACCTACTACAACCGTGTGCTTGGAAGCTTGATCGACATATAACTTGCATTGAAATTTGCCTTATAAAAAATAGAGTTAATATGTTAAATTTCGCTAAATTATAATGTAACATAAAGTTAAGTAAAGAAGAAATTAATTACCAAAGGAAAAGGGACTTTAGGCATGGAAGTGCAACTATCTTTGACACTTGGGCTATCACAAAAGGGAACATTTTATGTTGGCCTACATTGCACCAACTATTGTATTTGTGTTGTTAACAATGCATTCTGTTCTTGCATCAAATGTATTTGTTCTAAGAATTGTTCTTTTCGTTGTTCCTTATAGCGCATTTGTTCAGGAGGTAATCCGTTAAGATATCCAAAAACACCTTAGGGAACTCTCTTACCATGGGTATATTTTCTAAAGTTTCTTCTGTCTCTCCTTACACAGAAAAGAATACCATATACCCTTAACACCCCTTCTCTAGATATTTCTTAGCTTTAGCCGTTGAGAGGAAGTTCAAACTAGAATTTGCATTATCATCATTCTAGGAAGTAGGATACACTATTCTCTTATTCCTACAATCAAGCAGCACATTATTCACCGTCAACCAATCAAAACCCAAAATGATCCCTAATTGGTAGAGCAGCAAACAAATCAAATCAACAGTAGACTCATGCCCCTCAACAGTTATGACACAGTTTAAACAAGCTTCAACCGTTACAGCCTTGACACCCATTGGCGTCAACACAACCAAATCAAATGGTAGTTCACTAACATGCAATCCTAGGCACTTTACTCAGTCATAAGCAATAAAGGAATGACTTACAGCCAAATCAAATAATACTTGTAGCAAACTACCATTAAGAAGAATTTTACCTTGGATCAAGTCGGGAGATTTCTGAGCTTCCTCGTGTGTCATCGCGAACACCCTACCCTAATTCCTAGGTCTTGACTCTGTCAGCGGTCATCAGCATTTAGCAGAAATATATCCTGGCTGATTATAATTAAAATAAACCATTTGCCTCATACAAGTTCAGCTAGGATGTGACCTCCCACAGCAAGTGCATATCAATACTATTAGGGGTTTCTGATTATCACGACCCTCAGGCTGATAGGGCTTCTTACTGCTACCCTTATCTGACAACCATTGTCCCTTCCATTTTTGGGAAGTATTCCCCTTGATAGGTTCACTACGGCTGATGCCACCCTTGGCTGGGTACAAATCCCTTAAATTGTTTTCGGTGATTTTGCACTCCTTCACTGCTTTGTTGAATTTGGTAAACTTATAGGTGGCTAATCTCTTCCTTAACTCACGTCTTAACCCTCAAATCAGTATGTCAGAGTTCCACTCCTCATCATCCATTCATCAAAGGTAGGAAGAGTATTGAGCCAGCCAAATGAATCGAGAAAGGTAGTCATCAAATATCTCTATATCCCCCTGCTTGATGGATAGGAAATCAGAATCCTTCTCGAGCCTTACTGATTTGAGGAAATATTTCTCATTAAACTGTTCTTGAAATAATTCCTAAGTCATCGGCATATTTTGATTCTACATTGTCAGGGCGATGTTCTACCACCACTGGTCGGCATCCCCCTCAAACTTATACACGGCTAAGTGTGCCTTCACCTCTGTTGGACTATCCAGAACTTTAAAGATCTTCTCCAACCGGTTCAACCAATCCTCAGCTGGTTGGGGATCAAACCACCCTCAAAACACCAGAGGTAGATATTTGCAAAATTTGGAGCCTCAATATTGTAGATCTCTTTCCTCTTGGACTGGTACCCCTTGTGACTCCTGGTTAGGCACAGTATGAGGTGGGGACTCCTGAGCTCAATTTGACCCCTCAGCTATTTCTTTGTGATGTGTTTCCTCTTGGGTCTCTTCATATGTAGACTAGACCCGGTCTTTATTGCATTTTGCTTTTTCCTCTCTGATCTCTGCCCTTAGCTCATTAATCATATGCTGTTGTTCGCTTATCAAGCCCATTATCTCTTGCATAGGATCAGGTGGGTTGTCATGAATTTCTTCCACCTCTGGTTTTACTCGTCTAACTCTCGGGCGAACCATTATGTCTTTTAATTCTACAAATGATTCACCATGTCAATATCACAATCAATGTATACATATAGCCCTTAAAACTCATATACCAATGCACAACAGGAACAATCATGTGTATACAACAAACAATCATAGGTCATCTTCTATTACTAAGGCAAACAACTACGACAACTATCCTAGCAAAACCTACCCTTGCTAGGAACTACAACTCTGATACAAAAAATGTAAACCCTACCTTAATAGCCAAATTTATAGTTCGAGAATGCATCATTAAGTTGAAATAGAGACCAACGGTTAATTTAAAACTCTTCCAAAACCTGTTTAGTATGGTCTCACATTCACATTTCAAATATAATTAGCCTGTGCAGTTCGGTTTCATTCATATATATTAGAGTGCAACCAAAAATTCCCAAAAATGCTTAGGTTTCATTTACTTAATGAAGGGTTTACAAGGCATATTTCCTATTTACCATTTCCCATACAGGGGATTACACTACACTATTCAATATATACAACTAATTCCCAACAAAATATGACAACCAACTACCAAAATTAAAACTCCTAGCTAGGAGCTCTAACCACCCTTCATCACTTGCTTTTCCTTTGAATCATTTGCCCTGGCTATAGGTTAGTTATTGGAAAGAATGAGATTCAAAAGAACCCCAGTAGTAACAGTTCACTTATAACATGTACAATCATAAAGCATGTAAGCTAATCACAAACAACAACACGTCAACGACATTTCTGCGACAGCTTTCGCTGTGTTCGCAATGGCATATTTCATAAAGGCATGTTTCACATCAACATATTTCACAATGGCGGGTTTCACAACGGCATGTTTCACCACCCAATGATATGACATACATACAATGTATCATACATAATATAAGAGAAAGGGTCACTACCTTATTGTTTCCACGATCTGGCACCTGTTTATCACATGCAGGGCAAATGTCAAATCCTATAATTAGAATTACGGGTGAAAAGTTATTACTTAATCTAATTCTTCTTTAATTCAAGCACTCAAGTTGGTTATCATTAGGGACATTTAATCAAGTCAACTAAGGAGTTAAAGTGGTCAATTAACCTAAAAGACCAATTTCTAACCTCAGAGTTCAACAATATTACATTCTACCATTACATCGTTAATTTTCGCATAGGTGACCAAATCAGCAAGAATTTTTCATCAAATTTGAAAAATCATAACTAAATCTATAAAAATTGAAATGCGATGATTTCAAAGGCTATGTGACCCTTATTTAGTCTATTTCCAAGGAAAAATATCACCCATAGCCAATTGGATGCACAACATTCCTAGAATTTTCATTTATTGCACACTGTCAAAATTCAACCTAGTTTTCATGACCTAAATTCAAAAATTCATAACTCCCAGTGTACAAATCAAAATGATGCAAATGACCTATCAAATTAAAGCTTGATATGTATACTTTTTAATTGAAAAGTTTCATAGTGTCTTGACATCATTTTATTATCCAAAAACACTACACAATTAGGGTACCTCGCTGGAATCCTGTTCGGTAGAAAATCCAATTTTGTATTTTGTGTTTCAGTGACCCAAAATTCACAATCCAGAGCTATACCCACACAATTTTTTTTATGTAGAACACAATGGTAACATCAAAAGGAACAAATTCTCACTCAATCGCCATGTCCTATTTTGGCAGGAAAATCAACAAAATTCCAAAAATTACCAAACTCTCAAATTGAACATCAAACTTGTGTCGTATGGTTTCTAATCTTCATAAAACACCAAATACATAACCAAAACACCATGACTTCTCCAAACCCTAACTTGGACAAAATTAGGGCAGAATTATATATGTCAAAATACTCATTCAACCTACACAACCCATAGCTTAAATTGAAGCTAATACTCACCTCTTACTTCTCTTTAGGTTCTTTCTTTAGTTCTTCAATTTTTACTCTTGCAAGATAGCTCAAAACTCCTCCTTTCAAGAAATAAAAACCATAGGAATGCATTTAGAGCTAGAAATGGGATCTTGATGGTATAAATGGCTTACCTTTCCTTCTTGTTCCCCTTGGCTTTCAACTTTCGGTCCAGCTCTTTCTCTCTTCTTTTCTTTTGCACTTGGCAAACTTGAAATAAATGAATAAGATGAGAGAATGTTTTTAATTAAATAGCCAAGCATTCATGTAGAGTTTAAGTCGGTTTGAGTATGTGTGTAATACCCCAAATTTTGATTAAGGGCTAATGATAATTATTGAAAATGATTTGGGAATTAAAGTTAATTTGAGACATGAATTAGTTATTGGGAATGCCCAACACCCTGTATTTTAGCATAATTATGTGATAAAATAATTATTAGGCTAATATAAAGGTAAATGGCATATGGAAGAGGAAAAAGAAATTAATTATGTATTATGTGGCAATTTAAGTTAATATGCCATAATCAGTGGAAAAATGGAAAGAACAGCCATAAGTTAGTGATTAATAGAGAGATTAATTACTAACTAAGGAGAAATGAGATATGTAACTAAATGGCTAATGGAATGAGTAGAGTAACCAAGTGGTTACTTAACTTTATGAGAACCAATGCGTGTTGGACAAGTGGCATTGGTGGGTGAAGAGAGAGTGAAGTAGGAAAAGTCAAATGTATTATAAAATTATTTCTCTCCTCTCTCTCTCTCATTTTCATTGGCATTGGTATGGGAGGGTGGATGAGTGATCATTTCATCATCCTCATCACTCTCATTTTTCTCTCTCCAAGCTTACAATTCATGCAGCTATGGCAGCCTAGAGAAAGAAGAAGAACTTTATGTAAAAGGTGAGCATTTGACCCTCTTAATGGCTTCTAATGGAAAAACTCTCTTCTATAAACTTGTTCCTTGTGTTGAGAGCTTCAATTTCATGGTGTTAGATTTGTCATTTGGTGTTGTTTGAGCTCTCAAGTGATTGTAGAGTTTGGAGAATCAAGGAACTCCTTTTGGGAAAGTTATAGAGGTGAGTAAGACAAACCTTTCTATATAGGTTTTGTAGCCATTGGTTGAGTTTGGGTTTTCTGGAAATTTTGCCTTGAATTTTGAAAATGAGGGTCATTGTGTTGTTGGAATGTTGTTGTCATGGAAATGATGCCTTATTTGGTGTTTTGAATTAATAGAATTGAATTGAAGCTTAAATGTAAAGTTTGGCAACTTTGTGTTTGGTTTTGTGTATTAGTCAAAAACAGGGCTTGGTGATAAGTTGTGATTTTGGTCATTTTGAGGTTGCCATTGTTTTCCTTGTGAGAAATTGTATGGGGATAGGTTTTGTTATTGATTTTGGAGTCATTGGACACTTTGGTAGAAAATTGGAAATCTGTCTTGTGTGAACTCTGTTCTGGGTAGTCAGTTTACACGAAAGTTTTGAATGACGAAATGGTGTTGGAAAATTCTGAAAATTTTTACTATTAAATTTCACATCTCAAGCTTCAATATGGACATATAATTCATGTCATTTCATTTTGTGAATTGAGAGTTATGCTTTGCCAAAGTTTGGGACTAAAATTGAACTTTGTTTTGGAGCAGTGTTGAGTTTTGTGTAATTTTGGAATTTTGTGGTGATTTCTAGTAAAGAGGACTTAAATATATTTCATTTGGCTTTGGAACCACCTCATTTTGATTTTTCTAGAATTAGTTATGATTTTTGGAAGTTCATCTAAGAAACATGATTTTTCTTGGCCGTGGCCAGCGGATTTTGGGCAGGCGCCCAAATGTTTCGGACCTATTTTTGGTCGTGGCCAATGGATTTGTGGGCCATGGCCAACCCCAAAAAAATGATATTTTGGACTTCTAAAGATGGTCTTTGGTTAAGTGTTCTCCCAAGCCTCTAGGCATATGTTTAGGCTTTGATTAGCCACCTAAAGGTCATGAATGGTAATCAACTATAAGTGTTATGAAAGTGAGAATTTGGAAAATAGAATAACCCTATGTCCTTGTTTTGGTTTGTAGGGTTCGATATTCACCCTGATCATGTTTTGATGTTCGTCTGATCGTGAGTAAGCTGTGCTGGAGCACACATGGAAAACTAAGTGTAGGGAACTTACCTCTCCTGCATGTATTGATATTTGTGTTTGTGATTGATGCATGTTATTACTTTGCATGATTATGTGAAACATATATGAATGATTGAAGCTCTGTTTCTATTTATGCTATAGCCATGAGTATGTTGTTGAAATATTGAGCACACAGATATATCATTATGTGAGCACGAGTTATTGTGATACTAGCATGTCATGCTTTAAGCACTTATCTTGCATGCATATTGGTATATGTTTCCTGTTGGGATTCTCTCAAATCTCACCCTCCCCTACCAACATTTTAGACAGGACAAGTGGCTCGAGGAAGGAGCAAGTGACTAGGGGCTACGAGAATTCCTTATAGGCATTTGGATTTGGTAGTTGGTTATCATTAAATGTTGAGAAAACTGTATATGTTTAGATGATAGGTTGGAATGTGTAATTGGAATAAGTATTGTGTAATCCCTATTTAAGAAATTGTAAAGGGCATATGTACCCTATGAAACTTTGAAATATGAATGTGAGACCAAGTTAAAGTGTTTGTGAAAGAAATTTGTGAAAACCCTATCTTATGGATGGGAATGTAAATGAGTTTTGATTTATATTGGTCTCTATTTCATTTCAATCACGTATTTCAGATAATAATTATGGAGGGAGTTACAATGTTTGTGTGAGAAAGCACTTTAATTGCAAGAGACATGTGCCAATAAACCTTTGCTTCATCTTTTCTCTTTCTTTCTTGATGCCATACGAATATGTGGCCTTTTTTATTCAAGTTATCATCTTTTATTTGGCCTACAATTGTTGACTAAAAATAATGACCAAAAGGAGCTAAAAGAGGCCTTCTTCAATTATCTTAGTTTACCTCCTCACATATGTTACTTTTTAGTTGAAATTGTTGACCAAGTCTCCACCTTTTAATTGGCCATATAATTGTTTCTCTTTCTTGCCTCATGTTATATGAAAATGGAGCCTAGGAAAAGAGATGATGATCTTTTGTAATATCTCATTGAATAATAACATTAATTCACCAATTAGCATGAGATTGTTGATGAAGTCTTCATCTTTTTATAACTTGGTCAAATTGCTTCCATATGTCATATTTAATAGCCAATATGTATTTTCTCTTGCTTTTTCCTCTTGTCATACGTCATTCATGGCCCTTTGAAGGAGATGATGATCTTATAAAATATCATCTTGCAATATAGTATTTAATTGAGAACTTTTGCATGTGAAACTTGACTAAAGTCATCATCCTTTTTTACTTGGCCAAAAATGCTTCCATGTGTCTCATATTATGGCCAAATAAATACTTTCCTCATATTTCTCTTCCACATGCCATTTTCCCCTTATTCTCATATTCAAATTAGTCCTTTGATCATTTTTAACTTTAGGCGAAAAGACTAAGTAGTTATCTCGATTTAATCTGGACTAGAGTCATAACAAAATCTTCAGAGCTAATTTTATCATTAATCCCACCATCTATTCTGTACATTTAGCCCTTAAGTATATTTTTGGATATTACAAGCTTTACCTCAGGAAAGAAGAATAAGGGCAGACCAGAGGGGCAAAACAGCCGAACTCTATCAAAAACAGAGGAGTGAGCTGTGGTTGAAGTGAAAAATGAGCTTTAAACTCCCGATGGTGAGAAAAGCATAGGGCAATGGTGGTGGCTTCAACTTCTATAATGAGCTAGTGAAAGGAGAGGTAGCAAAGAAGAATGGAGTAACAACAAAGGGAGGGATTCTAGTGCTTCCAAATAGAGCGAGTGAGGTGACAGATGGAGGTGGTAGTGTGAGAGAGCAAAAAGAGAAGAAAATATGGCAGAGGAAGGAGGATGACAGTGGAGACCGAGAGAGAGAGAGAGTGACAGATGAAGAGAAGAAGCTGCGGAGTTGGTGGTTTAAAGTATGGATCAGGTTGGAAGATCGAGGTGTTGTGAGGGAAGAGGTGAAGAAGGTCACCGGTGTGGTAAGGCAGTGTCAGTGAGGAGGAGTCTATGTGAAGGAGAGGCGAGGAAGAAGAAGAAATGATGGAGGCGGAGCTAGAAGCATAATTGTGAAGGTGAAGAAAGTGATTCAGCCTAGATGTAGAAGTGATGATCAAAGAGAAGACATAAGAGGGATTAGGGTGGTTTGAGTGAAGGTGGGAAATTACTTGTGGGCATTGGGGATTTGAAATTGGTATTGAATGTGGTTCCTAAAGTAGTCTAAGTTCAAATGTTATAATGGAAATGAGATTCAAGACAAAAAGGCAAATAAGGATGACAATATTTAGGATTTTATGAAAAGTTTTTTTAAACAAAATATTGTTTTTTTAATTAATTAATTAATTGATTGATTATTTTTTAAAAAATACATATATTATTAAATTTGGATTTCAATTTTTTTATGGACAAAGACGCAAGTAGATAGCACAAAGATATATTGGCTTCGGCATACACCCTGTGTGTGTCGAAGCAAATAACATAGAGAGCAAACATTCACGAAAGGGATAATTGGCTTTGGCCAACACCATGTGTGCTGAAGCCAATGACACAGAGAAGGCTTACTGACATAGGGAAAATTAGCTTCAGCCAACACCTTGTCTGCTGAAGCTTATAACATAGAGAGCAAAACTTCTAAATGAGGAAAACATGCTTTAGCCAACAAGTTATTTGCCAAAGCGTATTACACAGTGAGCAAAACACTTTAGAAAAAACAACAAATTGGCTTCAGCACACAACTTATTAGCCGAAGCCAATGTTTGACAGACTCACAAACAACAAAATAGATATCACAACCATATCCGAAGCTCATTCCAACACCATCAAACAAGTCTAAGGTTGTGTGCTGAGCCACAACTAAGGGCTCATTGAAGAAAAATTTTATGGAACACACCTTCCAGGTCCGAGTAATTTGTCTCTAGTTTTGATTATATTAGCAATCTCAATGACAACAGAAATAAATTAAGTTATATAAATCCACCAAATATATTATCAAGTGCATTTCATCATTTTATTGAGTGTGTGAGGGTGGGGGGATTTAATAGCATCATCAAATTGATTTGGAAACAAAATTCATGGGAGATAAATTGCGATAATAACATTTTAACCCACTAGAAAAAATGTGAAGTCTTCTATGTTGGTCTCTATAGTAGCAAGAAAAGTTTATGATCTAAATTAAGAAGGTTCTTATTTTAAAATGTGTATTTATTAAAATATATTGGATATGAAATGGAGAGAGAGAACAAGGAAGGGGTGAGATTTACATATATGGAGTTGAAATAATGAGATACAATGTTAACATGCTCAGCTGCCTTTTTTGTGTTCAAGTTGTAATGGTGGGAAACGGAGCTTATCCTTATCGTCAACTTTTCCTATGAAGAAGAGCATTATGCGGATAAGCATATACTCCTCCGGTTTTAATTAAAAAAATAGATCATATACTCCTCTGGTTTTAATTAAAAAAATAGAGAGAATGTTATTAATATTTATAAGTTAAATCATTAAATTTTTCATATAAATATATAATTTTCCCTTTTTTATTATTATATACACTTTGTACTTAAAAAATATTAAATTTTAAAATAAAATTAATGAAATTTAAAGTTGGGTTTAGTTTTCATCCTCTGCCTTTGTCATCCACTTCCACCCCATTACTCATTTCCACCCTTAGATTGAAATTTAAGTAGTCTAGATTTAATACTTTATAAATTTACTAATAAAACATTAAATTATTAAAAAAATAAATTCAAAAGCTAAATTTTAGCCATGAGAATTTAAAAATGTAATAAAAAATATTTTTATAAAACATTAAATTTAAAAGAAATTAGTAACGGAATTTAGTGACGGGTTTGAGACGGAATAACGACGGAATTTAGTAACGACTTTGAGACAGATTAGCGATGGAAATTAGAGACGGAAAATATTCCATCTCTAATCTGTCCCTCAATGAAGTTAGCAAGGAAAGTAGCGACGGAATAATTCCATCTCTAAAGTCCGTCTCTAAAGTTAGCAATGGATTTATTTACGGTTTAGAGACGGAATAGAATTCCGTTACTAATTTCCATCTCTAATTCTCTGTTTGTTTGTAGTGTATAATAATTATGATGTATGGTTGTGAGACTCTTCCAGTGAGTGTTTATGAGCTAATTAGACTTGTATGTATGTAATAGAATAGTACCTCCCATATTGAGTGGTTATACAATATGGGATGAATCAAGACACTCCAGGCTTTGTAGAAAGAATCAATGGTAACCTTTGACCTATATAAGTGATAATATGACTGTTAACCTATAATTGTGTTTCTTTATAGGAATTAACCTTGGAAGCTAAAGGCCTCTAGGTAAAAACCATATATCCTTGTCAAAAAGGGCGTAGGGGGTATGCACACCTTTAAGGTCAATTTGCATACACCCTTTCTGATAGGGATATTTTTTTCAATCTGCCTTTGCTTTCTAAGCTTAATTGTTGAAAAGACACAAGGTATAAGTGAACAATTTCATTATTAGATATATATAGGTCAGGAGCACAATTGATTCTAGCTACAAAGCCTAGAAAATCTTGATCCGTCTCATATTTCATGGCTACTCGATATGAGAAGTACTACTCTATTAGATAGAGTTGAGACCAAGTATCTCAAAAACTTTGATATTGAAGAGTCTAAGACTGATCACAATGTTGAAGTTCAGAGCTTTTAACTTGGCACCACCTGTTCAATACAAAAATAGGAGAGAAAATTGTGATCAAAGTAATAATGGGTTTTCCAAAAAAAAAAAACATATTTTTACAAAAGCAATTTAATATGTCACCTTAAATGCTTTATCTCTTTGTGACTTCACAAAAGCTACAACCATTCGTTTGTTAATGTATTATTCTCGATACAACTAAACTAGTTTATTTATCACACCCCTATTAATCTTTTCAAAGTAACTTCCAGAGATTAGGATAGTTCTAAAAAAGGAGAGGTATTTGCTTGGGGATCCATATCTCCTGAAGTTACTTCATAAAGGATCAATAGAGTAGGAACCTCCAGTCAAAGCAATAGGTTGACAACTTCATGTAACGGGAGAGGAACCTTCGATCAAATCAATAATAGGTTTTCCAAAAAATATAACTTTACAAAAGCAATTTAGCATCACCTTGGATGCTTTATAGTATCATGAGTTCACAAAGGTAGCCCAATCGTCATGGTTGAACACTGTAAGAAACAGGAGAGGAACCGTTAGAAGTGAATGCAGGAAGGATAATACAAAATGGATTAGGGAAATCATAACTATACCTAGCTAGGGCTAACGAATGAAAACAACTTGCACGGCAGTTGTTGAGACAAGGGCCAAGTGTATCCACTAGTGAATGCAGGAAGGGTAATGCAAAATGGATTAGGGAAATCATAACTATACCTAGCTAGGGCTAATGAATGAAAACAACTTGCATGACAGTTATTGAGACAAGGGTTAAGTGTATCTGATGCATGCTTCTGTCGCTAAAGCAATCAATTAATAATTAAGACAACCTACTAATGCAATATAGTGGCAACGTAGGTCATTCTCTTTAGGAGCAATATGTGAGTTTTCTCTAGAATTGAATTTAGGTGATAAAAAATGTGATGGAATGAACCTAAACTAAAATACAAGACTCCACTACCTAAATGCAAAATGCATAAGACTTTAAAACCTATATGAGAATGAAACTAACCTAAATAATGAACATGCAATTTTTGGGGTTTTTCTTATGAGAGGGAAATTAAAATCCTAAGGAAAAGAAATAAACTAATATCTAAGAAAATCAACAAAGGTTTAGTTCAATTATGATGGTGAAGGAGACAACTTAGGATTCATATGGAATTAGCTTTCTTCGCCATTCAATTTATTAGACCAAAGGGAGGTTGATGAAAAATTGGAATTATAAACTTAATCACCTAATTGAAATATGGGAAACCCTCAAGCTCAATAACACCTAATCCACTAGAAAACTCATAATGGAAAAAGTGGTGGTTAATTAAATCCATTAAAAACCAATCACAATTGGTTAAGATAGTTTTGGAAATTATGTTTACAATTGCCTAATTAAACAATTCGACAATTAATCACCCTAATTAAACAATCAAGAGATTAAACTCAAATTGACAATTAAATTAATAATGAAAACTCAATTAATAATCTAATTGACAATCAAAGGGTTTGCAAACAAAATCTCAAAAATCAATTATGAACAAATCAAATCCAAAATATCAATTCAATCCAAATCAATAATAAGTCTACAATCTAAAACTAGATTATTCTCAATTAATACAACCCAAAATCATTTAAAACTAAACAATCTCAAGTCTTGAATCAAAAAGATAAAAAGAAAGACACTCCCTTATGATCTTCAAATATAAGTTCCTAGGCTCTAACTTCCTCCATGCTCCTCCAAAATTTCCTCCTAAAAGAGTTTAAGTGGCCATCATAATCCTTCCTCCTCCACGCGCCAAGCAATACATGACCGCCATCAAAAGAATTTATATAGTATTAGCTGATGGTGATCAATAGCCGTGGGACCTGGACAACTATTTGAATGAGACAAGAATTCCCATATAGTGGTGGGGTCCGCGTGTGAATGAGGGAGGAATAGGAATTGAATCAATTGATTATGCTTCATCTCTATCAGCGTCTTTAGTCCGTGTATTAGTTCAGCGTCTGTCTCTCTGCCCTCGCTCCCCGTTCTCTTATGTTGGCGGTTAGCTAGGTTAATTTTAAAATAGCAAGAGAGAGTTTTGGGGTTAAATTTGAGCCCATTAAAATTTCAGAAGCCCAATAAAATTTTATCATTGGATTATTTTCTAGCTTCCAAGAAAAGTTCTGCACCGTAAGATCTTCTAATATGTTTTTCCTTAACCTGTAAGAATTAAATAAAATCGTGATCTATCATATAATTGAAAATATTATCCAATCACAAGATAACAATTAAAATATTAACAATTTAAGCCCAATAATATCATAATTAAATCAGATTTATATTATTTCCTAAAATTGGCTAATTACCCAAATATTATCTAATAAATCCAATTTAGCCTAAAATAATCCCCAAAATATATGAATAAGGTGAGATAAAATATATAAAATATAGGATTTATCAGTATCCACTAGTGTGGCTATCGCTTAGAAGTTAGACAAAGTCTTTTTATGATAGGATTCAACTGAAAACGACTCCCAACGGCCAGAAAGGACAACAAGAGTTATAAGGTTACAATGTTGGTGGGTTTCATTCAAGAAGACTAATTGCCAAGTGTATTCTATTTCAGACGTTTAAATAGAAGAGGAATTACAGGTTTTTTGGATTATCGTGCCTAATACTTTTTATCATGGTTCGTCCGTAAGAACTGTTATTTATTTGTTTACATTTATCATGGTTCTTTGTTAATAACCATTATGTATTTCACTTTTTTTATTCTAATAATTGACAGGTTTTACTTAATAACCTTTGTTTATTACACTTTTTTTTTTAAAAAAAAAATTGTTGGTTGATTAAGGAACCACCATTTTATAAACCAAAAAAAAAAAAAAAAAAAAAAACAACCGGACAAAGTATATAAAAAATCTAAAATAACAAGTTATGGAGATATTTTAAGAATATGATATATCATTAGATTCTTCCTTCTCCAATAACTTGTCCATCTTCTCATTCAAAGAGTGAATGAGAGTAGTAAGTTCCTTCAAGCACTAGTCCATGTGTCCTTGCTCTCGCAGATAAACCTTGATCATATGATGGAGCTCGTATGTCGTGTGGATGAGCCCTTCATGGTTTGTTGGTGGAGGGAGTTTATCTTTCGGTTTGTCCCAAGATGATGAAGCAAAGTTCTCTTGCATTTGTCCATAATATTGGTGAAAAAGAACAAAAGCTTGCAGTTGGATATGAGAAGTTAAAATGGAAGTGGAGAAGTGGAGTTTAGTTTTTGGATGTTGATATAGAGAGAGTTTCGTAGATTATTTAGCCGTTGCGTCCTTTAGATTTACATATTTTTATATTTTATAAATGGTGACGGTTGATTTTTAATAACTGTTAGGAATTCAAAGTGGTATTTTAATAGGTGACGGGTTTTGCTTAATAACCGTTATGTATATATATCAACCACCATATTACAGAAAAAAAATAGGTGAACTTAATTATATATTTATAAAAAGGTACTTTAAATAAGAGTAGTTGGAAAAGATAGACCATTTGTAACTGTTACTAACAGTTGTTCTTTTTCCCGCGCTATGAGTTACATGACTGTTGTTTCAATAGAGCTATTATTTAGTTTTGGATACATGATGGTCGTTAAAAAAGAGCAATATATTCATTTTTGAATTCATGATGGTCATCAAGAAAGAACAGTATAAGAATTGTTTTTTATTTTATATATTCATAATTATCCGCATTTTTCTATTGGTTGCTGCCAGTAAGCCCTCTTCTGCCAGTTGGATCTATCCCAACTATGATACGGACCATCGCTTCTGACCGACCAGAATATGGCGCGGCGTCCTAATTCCACTTTGGGATCAAACACCAGAATGTTTGCACATTGATTATTATCCATTATCAAGGTGCCTAACTCTAGTTTGCCTCCTGCCACAAAGTTGTATGATTTTCCCCGGTCAATCCGAGCCTCCGTTGATTGGAACGAGCCCACCACGTACAACCTCGGCGAGTTTGGCGGCAGATCGTTGCGGATATCCACCATTGTTAGGTTTATGTCTGGTCCTTCTTCTTCTTGTTGTTTATCTTGCTGCTTCTTGTTGCTGCTATTAGCAGTCGCAGAAAGAACAAGCAGCAGCAGAAGAAGAAGGGTTGGTGATGAGTACTGCAGGGAAGTTGTGTTGCGCATGGTGCTTGATTTTCATATAAAGATGTTAGATATCTTGAATTTTCATGTATACTTCTTCTTTGATAGCTTCGTTGTATTTATAATTAAGTAGATCACGGTCATGTACGTTTAATTGCATTTATATATGTGAGAGCATTTAATTAAATGCTTCACGAAATAATGGAAATTAAATGAATGCAGTTACACATTTTATATTCTGTTGTGCTTTTTATTTATTTATGGCTTTACGCCGAAATTCTGTTACATTGAATTAATGCAGATTGATTTTGCCATAAATTAGTACTCATTCCTTGTTATAAGTTTAAAATATGTGAATGAGTGTCGATCAAAATATAAGCTTCATTACCCCTCGTCCTTGGGTTTAGCTGGCGAAGGGGTCAGACACTCTCACTAATGGGAGAGGGTTCAATCCCGAGGAAGTCCACTTAGTTGTGGTCCAGTGGAGGCGCTGGGAGAGGCATCCCAACTTTGAGCTTAGCCCTTAGATCGTGGGTGAACCTAACCGCTTTCTTAAAATTTTTATACCAAATATATATATATATATATAAGCTTCATTTCATATTTGTTTAAATATTTATTGCATTTTTTTTTTCAGCTTTACCCTTGATTAATTGCTGTATTTATTCTCTCACTTATTATTATCTTTACAAATAAAGGCATCGTTAGAAAAATACATTTATTACTTTTGATTAATTTTAACTACTTTCTTGATTAACACAAATTGATTATTTGAAATTTATAACAAGGGACAAGAGAGTATATATAAATGCATTGAATTCAATCTAGTACTCCCATTTTATGAGAGGTCTTTGGAAAATATGTTTGATTCTTTTAGAAGTCTTGAGCATGAAATATTTTTCATTATATACTCTAAGAGAGTAGAGATTAATATGATATTGGAGTTTAGTGTGTATGATAAGGGAATTATTAAAAATCACCTCAATTTTGTGACAAAGTTAATGTTTTTAACTGTTTTTAAAATTTACCATAGTATATTTTTATTATAATAATATTCTTTATATATTATTAAATCACAACCATTAAAAATTGATCTAATAGTAGATACATTCAATTAAAAGTAAATAGAGAGAGAAATCAATGGAGACATCATTCTTCCAATTAGTAAGGGACATGTGTATATTTGATGGTAATATATGTGAGTTACATCAAATGTTACGTTTGTTATAGTGTTGTGAGAGGGTTTTAAACCAAGCATGGAGCTTCACACTTTTAAGTAGGCAAAGGGGGATCATAGGCTTGATTTGGGGCAAAAAAACCAAACCAAACCAATTTAATGATTATTTTTTGTTGATAATAGAACGTAATTAATTAAAAAGAATGTATCTTTTATGTTTCGATCAAGTCATTATAAAAGCAAGGATAATAAAACATGCTAAATATATGTATGCATGTGCTTTGGAGTGTGCTTGGTTTTTGTTCAAAATTACGTTCAAAGTTCTAACCAATAAAGCGAGTAAATAGCTCCGAATCAAAATCACGTGCGTCTGAACCAAAGCCAAAGCATTTCCAAAAGCATTGATATTAGATTAAATGAATGCAGTTACACAGTTTATATTCTGTTGTGCTTTTAATTTATTTGTGGCTTTACGCCGAAATTATGTTACATTAAATTAATGTAGATGGACTTTGCCATAAATTAGTACTCATTCCTTGTTATAAGCTTTAATTAAAAAAAAATGTAGCAAAATCGTTACGTCTCCCTTCCGCAAAAAGGGATGCTAATGGGTCTCCCACCACCACCTCTCTCCATTTGATCTCATTCTCAGTCAATTTTACTTTTACCTCAACCAAACATTTTTCTTAAAAAGTTAACATACACAATAAATTTAAATGTAAATATATGAACCAAGTTAAATATAAATATTGATACATGTACTTATTTTTCATAAGAAACCCATTGTGAATTTTTAATAATCAGGTAAATTTCTATAAAATTTTACATATATTAACGATAATGATTTAGTTGATTTATCTTTGAATTAAAACCTATCCACATAATAATTCAATCCTCTACAGATACATTATTTTTTTATCGGGTGCCTCGCTCACTGAAGTATTTTTCCCAATACATTCAACATTCTAAGGTATTTTAATTTTCTGTTCATCCACTTGACGCACATGGAAAAATGTTGCAGGATGCTGTATGAATAACAAAATACTACGGGGTGCATTTGAAAAGATACTTCAAGGTGCTATAAATTTTATAAAAAAATAATGTGTAAGTAGAGGAATGCATTATTATGTGGATAGGTTTTAATTACAAGATAAATCAACTAAATCATTATCATTAATATATGCAAAAAATTTTATAAATTTTCCAGATTAACAGAAATTCACAGTGGGTTTCTTATGAAAAATAAGTAAATATATCAATATTTACATTTAACTTGGTTCATATATTTAAAGTCAAATTTATTGTGTATGTTAACGTTTTGAGAAAAATGTTTGGTTGAGGTAGAAGTAAAATTCACAGAGAATGAGATCAAATGGATAGGTGGTGGTGGGAAGCGGGTTTGGGTTCTCTCAAAATCTTTTGCCTTATTTTCTTCTCAGAATCCCATTTTAACCCTTAGATTAAAAAAAAAAATAGATGATTCAGATTTAATATTTTATAAAATGATTATTTTAAACATAAATAAATAAATTTAAACTGTTAAAATATGATCTATATAATTCATAACTGCAGCACAAACAAAATTTTAAGAAATTAAACTATAAAATACTATAATAATTGTTTCAGAAAATATTAGATATGGACCATTCATTTTTTGATCTGAGGGTGGAATGAGATTGAGGGGAAAAAAAGAAAAAAGATTATGAGAGTATCCTCTTCTATAGGAGACACACTAGCATCGTTTTTTGCTACGGGGAGAAATCGTTCAGTTAAACCATGATTAAATTTGGAGGAGGAATGGTTAGTGAGAGACAGGGTGTTCGCACAAGTCCGTTTAGCAACAATGGAGGTATAACCTCAGAGGGAGATGGAGGACAGAACAAAGAGGATGAAGATATTATGGCGCGTCACATTAAGGAGACGCCAAACCAATGCAGGATGCAGGGGGAGCTGATGAGTAGATAGGAACTAAAACTGAAGCCGTGAAGATAAATGTAAGAAGGGAAGAGGTTGTATCACAATTGAATCTTAACTCTAAGATGCCTGCAAGAACTCAGATTTCCTATAAGGCTAAGCTACTGGGGAATGAGGACCAGGCCTTTGATAAAAGCCTTGATGAAAAGATGAAGGAGTCGTTACAAGAAGAAGAGGCATTAGCACCAGAGCTAACAGATGAACAACAAAAGATGATAGGATCCATCCCTATTCTAGATGTTCTAGATGAAAGACTCAAGGAGCTTTGTAAGCCATGGAAGGATGCTCTTATTTTAGTGGTCCTGGGTAAAAAACCAAACTTAGATATGATGAAAGAAAGAATTAAATGGCTATTGCGCTATGAAAATTTTGAGCTTATTGACCTTCCTAATAATTATTATGTTTTTAGAATAGTAGAGGAAGTTCTATACAACAAGTTGCTCTTTGATGGACCTTGGCTTATTTAGGGCCATTTTCTTGCTATTCAGAAGTGGAGTCCAAATTTTAATCCCTATTGTAACAAGTTGCACAGGGTAGCAATTTAGATTTGAATCCCCATTTTTCCTTTTCACATTAATGGAGAAGGAAACCCTTAACATGAAAAGGGGACCTGTGACACAGTGGAGGAAGAAAGAAAGTGGTGATCCTGTCCTTGCTAAGAAGGATTTGCAGAGCATTAAAAGCTTAGCGGCGAAAAAATCTAAGCATGAAGATCATAAAGAGAGAACCGAACAAGACGTCAAAGAGACAAAAGTGATAGTAGGAGAGGAAAGTGTGAAGAGTAAAAGTAAGAAAAGAGCAAATGCTCTAGAAGGGAAAAGTATACACGTGGCATATGGAGAAAAAAAGTAAAAGAAAAGCAAAAGTTAAAGTTTGTAAAGAAGAGGAAGTAGGAGCAAAAGTCAAGCAGGTATTTTGATACCAAAAATAGCAACCCCCACTCTAAAGAGAAAGCAAGTGAGCCAAGCCCACCAACTTGTATTTGGTTCAATATTAAAGGGTGGGCTAGCGGTTATGAATCAAGCTTTGGAGCAAGCAGGGCTTAGTATACTTCCACAATATAATGAGAAGAGAGAGAACAGAGCTGAAATTGCAGAGAAACAAAATACTTCTTTCAACATCAAGATCTTACGAGTCATATGTCAATTCCTGCACAACCACCTGATCAGCATCTAGGGTGACATGAGTCCTATACTAATAATGAGCTTAATGATCACAGTGATATGTGGTTTGAAACTTAAGAGAAAGTCAAATAAGACTCATAGGGAGTGAACGAAGTCCTAGAACTTTCAGATTCGGGGTAGTAAATCCCAGGTTTTGTTTCCCTTTATGATTTTCATCTTTTTAATTATGAATATAATATTTTGGAATTACAAGGGCGCAGCCTCAAAATCCTTTCCTGGTAAAGTGAGGGATATGATACAAGGAAGAACTATTTTATACTTATTCTTAGTGAAACTCATATTAATAGCAATAGGACAGATAGAGCGGTTCTTAAACTGGGTTTTAATACTTGGCTAAGATTATAAACTACAGGTTATGTGGGCAGCTCTGGAATGCATAAGAGACATCCATACAGTATGTAGCTTCATCCACACAAGCTATTCATATGAGAGTGGTGCCTTCAGGTAATTTGGAAGGCTTTCTCTTATCTAGTATATGCAAAGCCTAATTGTATTCTTAGACAAAACCTATGGGGAGAGATAATTGATATTAGTAGTAATGTTAATGGACCTTGGATAGTTATGGGAGATTTTAATTCGTATCTTTCTGTGGATGATAAAAAAGGTGGATCTTACCCTAATTTCATATCTATGAGGCAATTTAAAGATCGAGTGTATTTCTCAAGCTCACCTAATTGAAACTGATATTACTAGAGAAAGGTATACTTGGGAATGTGGTCTGCTGAAGGAAAGGACTAACTAGGCCTTCACTAATGTTGAGTGGAGCTGTTTATATCCCTTATCTAAAGTGTTTCTTTTGAATAAATTTGGCTCATACCATAGACCAATTCTTCTCAAAAGCTCCCCAGAAGGTTTTTTCGATGTTGTGAGACAAAGTTTGGATATGGAGCATTGGAATGGAAAAGTAGGGAAGTTTGCTTCTATGGCAAGAGAGTGGAATAGAAGCCGAGTGTGAAACCTTACTATGAAAAAGAAGAATCTCTTGAGAAAAATTGAGGGAGTGGAAAGAGCAAGAGGGAGGTGAGACAATTTGTGTTTGGTACAAACGAAAAAGGAACTCTAGAAGGAATACAACAAAGTTTAGGCTTAGGAGGAATTGATATGGTACCAGAAGTCAAGATGTAATTGGTTGAAATGGGGTGATAAAAATAGCAACTTTTTCCACAACACCGCTATAATTAGAAAAAGATGAAATAGGGTAGAAGGTCTGAAGGACAAGGATGGAAGATGGGTTTTCGATCAAAACATTCTAAAAATCCTAACTCTTCAGTATTATAAGAATTTTTTTCAGATAGGGAATGCAGACGCTCATTCAAGTAGGACACGCACTCACTTCCCGATATTAAATACATCGGAAATAAGCCTCTTACATGAAGATGTTTCACAGGAGGAGATCCGCTATGCTACTTTTGATTTGGGAGCTTTTAAGGAGTAAGGACCTGATGTCATACAAGCTATGTTTTATCAGGAATACTAGAATCTAGTTGGGGCTTCGATATGCAAATTGGTCAAAGACTGTGTCAAAGATCCAAACAAGGTGAAGGACATTAATGATACGAACATTGCCTTTATACCTAAGGTGGATTCTCCTGAGACCATTAAGGACTTCCAACCAATCTCTTTATATAATGTGAGTTACAAGATCATTACTAAGGTCATAAGTCATCGCTTATGAGCTATAATGGGGTAATGGTAGGTGACCATTAGTGTAGCTTCATTGCAGGAAGATACCATAGCTATAATATTATTATTTCCCAAGAGATTATTCATTCTATGAGAAATAAAAGGGGTATGAAAGGATGGATGGAAGTTAAATTTGATCTTAAAAAAGCTTATGATAGACTTGAGTAGGCTTTTATTTGTAGTACTCTTAGCAATGTTGGGTTTGATGAGAAATGGTGTGATATAAAAATGGCCTGTATAACTACACCATCTTTCCAGGTTCTATGGAAGGGGAATCTACAAAAACTTTTACTTTATCTAGAGGCATATGGCAAGGAGACCTAATATCCCTATACATTTTCACTTTATGCATGGAGAGATTAAATCATATTATTAAGGATGTTATTGAAGATTGGGATTGTAAGCCGATTCAACTCAGGAGGGGGAAGGGGACTACTTATTTCACATTTGTTTTTTTGTTGATGACCTTATCTTATTTGGGGAAACATCAGTAGGATAGGTAGAAGGGATGATGAAATACTCAGAGACCTTTTGTGAAGTTTCAGGCCAATTAATGAATAAAAACAAGACTAGGGTCTGCTTCTCTAGGAATGTTCACGAATCATGAGGCCTTCAACTAAGTCAGAGCAATGGCAGTTGGTCTTGCAGGAGATCTGGATAAATATTTCGGTATTCCTTTGATCCATAAGAGAGTGTCAAATATCCTCTTTGCCCCAATCTTAGAGAAGTTTGAGAAGAGATTATCTAGATAGAAGTAAGATTGCTTGAACCTAGCGGGACATACTACGCTTATTAAAGCAGTTCTTAATGCTCTACCTTCCTATTTTATGCAAACAATGCTCCTTCCAAAATGTGTGGTCAAAGAACTAGAGAAAAAAGAGTAGGAATTTCATATAGGGCAATAATGATAAGGGGAAGAAGACCCACCTAGTTTCTTGATAGCAAGTTAAAAAAGACAAGAGAAATGGAGGGCTAGGCATAAGAGATTGTGCAAATAAAATGAGGCCTTCTTGATGAAGCTTAGTTTGAATCTCTTAACCAATAAGGATGCATTGTGGGTTAAGGTACTCCATAATAAATACAAGTGTGTAGAAGGGTTCAGACCTGAGATTCAAAAGAAGGAAGGGACATCATACACATGGAAAGGAATATGTACAGTTTGGGATAATTTTATAAAAGGGGTTGGGATTAAAATGGAAATGGAGACTCAACTTCTTTTTGGTTCGATAATTGATTTGAAATCAATAGACCTTTTATTGACCTTATCCCGAGATATGAAACCTTCATGGATAGGAATGATAAAGTAGCTAATTATGTTGACCCGTGGGGAGCATGGGATAGTGTTAACATAATGAAATTATTGTTAAATATGCACATTTCCACTTAATTTCTCATACATTTTGGTGAAATAACGGATAGTTGGGAGTACAAAAGCAATGGAAATGTGCTTGATGCATATCTGACATAAAAAGAGAATAAATGTGGTGATTTTGTATGAATATCTTGTTACGTTTATCAACTATTGGATTTTATGGAGTTCTTCGTGTTGATAGGACCATATTTCAGTCACAGTTAGAGCCAGAGAAAGCTCAATTTAACGAAAAGAAGGTGAAATGGAGTTTGAGTAATCAACCGTGCCATAGAAATGCAAGAAGGGCAGAAAATAGACCTTAGTAGGAGTAAAGCTGAAATTCAGAAGCTTACTGGCGTGGTGAACTATCTACTGGTCGTGGCCAACATATGGTCAGAAGTTCACTAGCCATGGCTAGCAATCTACTGGCCATGGCCAACATATGGTCAGAAGCTCATTGGCTGTAACATCCCAAATTTTGATTAAGAGTTTTGACAATTATTATGAAATGATTTTGTAAATTAATGTGGATTTGATATCCAAATTAGTGTTTGGGAGTGCCCAAAGCCCTGTATTTTAGCATAATTATGTGATGAAATAATTATTGGGCTAAAATAAGTGAAATGGAACATGGAAAAGGAAAAAGGATTTAATTATGTGTTATGTGACAATTTAAGTAAATGTGCCATAATCAGTGAGAAATTGAAAGAATGACCATAAGTTAGTGATTAATAGAGAATTTAATTACTAACTAAGAGAAAGATGAGATGTGTAACTAAATGGCTAATGGAAGGGTTAAAACAACCAATTAGTTACTTACTTTATGAGAGCCAATGAGGTGGAGACATATGGCAAGCTTATGTGAAGAGAAAGTGTGTGTGAAAAGTCAAAACTCAATAAAAAAGGGTTTTCTCTCTCTCTTCTTCCCTCCAATTCAGATGCACAAGGCATGGGAGTCTGTGTGTGATCATTTCATCTTCAACCTCCCTTCTCTCTCATTTTCTCTCTCATTTTAGTCCACTATTGCAGCTACTAGAGAGAGGAAGAGTTCTTGGTAAAAGGTAGGCTTTTGACCCTCTTAAAGATCTCTAATGGAAAAACTCCCTTCTATAAAGTTGTTCCTTGTGTTAAGAGCTTTAATTTCATGGTTTTAGATTTGTCATTTGGTGGTGTTTGAGCTCTCAAGGAATTTTGGAGTTTGGAGAATCAAGGAACTCTTTTGGAAAAGTTGTAGAGGTTAGTAAGACAAACCTTTCTATATAGGTCTTGTAGCCAATGGTTAAGTTTGGATTTTCTAGAATTTTGGCTTGAATTTTGAAAATGAGGGTCATGTTGTGTCTGCCATTTTGTTGTCATGGATATAGTGCCTTGAGAATGTGTTTTGGAATGATAAAATTGAATTGAAGCTTAAAAGTAAAGTTTGGCAACTTTATGCTTGGTTTTGTGTATTGGTCAAAACATGGCATGTCAATGGGTTGTGATTTTGGTCATTTTGAGGTTGCCATTTTGTTCCTTGTGAGAAATTGTATGGGAACATGTTTGGTTATTGATTTTGGAGTCATTAGACACTTTGGTAGAAAATTGGAAATTTGTCAAGTGTGAACTCTGTTCTGGGTAGTCAGTTTGCACAATATTTTTGAATTACCAAATGGTTTTGAAAAATTCTGAAACTTTAATCTTAAATTTGACATCCTAACCTTCAAAATAGACATATAATTTGTGCCATTTCGTTTTGTGAATTGAGAGTTATGCTTTGTCAAAGCTTGGGACTAAAACTGGACTCTGTTTTGAAGTAGTGTTGAGTTTTGTGTAATTCTGAAATTGTGTGGTGATTTCTAGTAATGGTCCATATTTTTCCAGTAAAGAGGACTTAAATAGCTTTCATTTGGCTTTGCAATCACCCCATTTCGATTTTTCTAGAATTAGTTATGATTTTTGGAAGTTCAACAAAGAAACAGGATTTTTCTTGGCCGTGGCCAACCCCTAAAAATCTGTATTTTGCACTTCTGAAAAGTGGTTTTCAACCCAATATTTTCCAACCCTTTAGGGCTTTTATTAGAGGCATTTGTAGCTTCTTAAGGGTTATTATTGATAACCAAATCTAAGTGTTGAGAAGTCAATTAAGTATTAGAATAGAGAATAATGCTTCATCCTTAATTATGACTTTAGGATTTGATATTTGCCTGGAGTGTAGAAGGCCTGTGCCTGCTCAAGAATGGAAAGACCAAGGTAGTAACACTTTATCCTATATCATGTATGTTGCATTGCTCATTTGCATTAGTCATTGAATACAGTTGAGTGGATGTGGCGTAAGCCTGGCCTTTAATATTGAATACAGTTGAGAGGATGTGGCGTGAGCCCGGCCTTGAATACAGTGAGGGGATGTGGTGTGAGCTCGACCTCATATACAGCTGAGGGGACGTGGCGAGAGCCCGGCCTTGAATATAGTGAGGGGACATGGCAATGTGCCGGCCTCGAATATTGAAATGATGCGTTGTGATTTATGTTTACTTGCTTTGTTTATATGCATCATATACATAAACTGTTGCTACTGGGATTCTTTTAAATCTCACTCTTTTCAAATAACATTTTTAGACAGAGCAAGTGGATCGAGGGGCAAACAAGTGGATAAGGGCAACTAGGATTGCCGGTGGTAGTCTTAGCTAGATACTTTTGGTTTTTGGAATTAGTTATCATTTTGGACAAATGTATATATTGAATTGACCATAGAATTGTAGTTTTTGTGTAATCCCCGATATGGGAAACTGAGATGGGCAATGATGCCCTGTACAAACTCTTGGATTAATGTTATTATCCCAGGTGAATGTTGAGAATTTTGCTGATACTCTGATATTGTATATGTGACAAACCAAACAGGCCTATTGATTTTATAAAAGAATGAATGGAGATCTAAATGTACAAGTGTTGTAAAAGGTTTTAATTATTCTAGATCTCTTATTCAATTATGAAACACATTTAAACACTAATCACGGCCTTTATTGTAATGGGGGTTATACTAGCCGCGGCCAACACTCAAAAATGCAGTTTCGCATTTTGACATCGATCATAATGAATTCTAAGGCTTTTAAATACTTAATCCATGAACCAAAGTGGCATTATGGACTGAGGAGGCGATCTTGGAGGTTGGCTTAGCTAGGGTTTAGAGCTTGGAGGTGGAGATTGAGCTATAAATTGAAGATTTGAAGAGATCTAAGCTTTTCTCTTTGGTTTCTCCTCTCCTTCTGTTGTTCTTTCCTTATGTTTTGCTATGTTTCTGGTTTATCCCCATTTTCTCATAGGTTGTATGAACATGTGTAGCTAGATCTTTGATGTTATGATTATTTTGAACCCTTGTATGGATTAAGTACTTATTTCCCTTTATATTTGTGATTAATGATTAGACTATGCTGATTTTACTCTTTGCTTAATGCTTTTTGTTGATTGGCCACCAATAAGACTATTGGGTTCACTTGATTTATGCCTGAGAGGGCTAGATTGAGTGTAAAACTGGAGTTTAATCATGTGAGAACATGACATTTGTGGGTTGAATAGACAGTTTTGTTGATGAGGTAGAGATACACTCATTGACCTCATATAACCATATAAGATTTGAAATGAAAATTGGGTTTAATTGATTAGTTAAGGGATTAATGAATTAATTGAACTAAATACCTATCTGGAGACTGAAAAGCTATACAATGAGTTTAAACCTCAAATATAGAAAAACCAAATCAGTCAAGCATATATATGTAAACATATATGTTTTAATATTTGAAGTAAAGCATTTGAGTAGTAATGGTGGGACAGGGGTTACAAAAGGTTAAGGAGGTTTATGCAGGGAAAGATAATTAGAGGATGGATTTGCACTAGAAGACACAAGAGAGGGTGTGGTGGAGGGCCATTTTGGGGTTAAGGTGCAAATTTAGTAATAAACTATTTTTCTATAGGCACCTAACACAATTGATTATGTCTACTTTTTCACCCAAAAATAGTTAATTGTGTTGATGCCTATAGGAAAAAGGTTCATTACTAAATTTGCACATTAACCCAACTATTTTTCAAGGCTTCTCTTTAGAGATTTCATTGACTCGTTATTCGAGTGGCAGTGCTTTCTAATGCGAATTTTAACATTGTTAGTCTTTGTCTAACAGTAAGGACTAACAAATCTAACTATGAAAGGTTTGACGACGCAATAAAAAAAATCCAGGGAAACAGTAAGGACCGCCAGATTAAATTTCCTATTTTAAATGTTTTACCAATTCTTAAAAGAAATTAAAGAAAGAAATATGTAGAGGAGTGAACCCGACCTTAATAGGGTCTAGTTTTGGTACTCATGCCAATAAGCATTTAACATTGAGATATGATCAGTGAAATTTAATTTGGATTGCTCATACTCAAATTTTTAAATTTGTAAAGTTTCAGATAATCAATTCATCATTTTATTTTTTAAAAAAGGAGATAAATAAAAGTTGTGATTACTTTTGTTTTTTTAGATAAGGAACCCTTCCGGGGGCATAGAGATCATAAAAGTGAGCATTGCTTCTTCTAATAATGTACTTCTATTAGTAATGAACCTTGTTTAAGAGACCAAGGTATCTGCCAACTATAATGAACCTTGTTAGTAAAATTGTTTTTATTTTAAATTCTAATCAATTATAGTCACCCCTGACATCCCAGTTTTAATCTATATATATAGATCTAAAGTGGCATTAGGAAGTTATTTGATTGAGTAACTTGAGGTTCATAATTGTTGGCGACTTGGCACAGTTCTTGCGAATAAAGTGCGTTGGTTTATGATCAACATGCAGTCCATATTTAACTCGTGTGTAAAAGGAATTGCTAGATGTTCACTGTGTTTGGCTTTTGGTAGCTTGTTTTATGTACTCGAGCCCACTCTCCTGTCTTGAGGGGAAGCAAATCTTCTCATCATCTTATTTTCTCATTGTAACCCCCTGCCCTGATTAACGTAACTAATATTCGATAATGCATAATAAAATAGATTAGAGACCGTCGGATAATTCAAAACTCCCTCTTTATAGTAGGGGCTTCACAAAATTTTCAAAACCTGTTTCCAATCATGGTCTCAAGTTCAAACATTGAATATAATTATCTGTGTAGTTATATCACATTTAACATACCAGAGTGCATAACTTAATCCCCAGCAACCCCCGTGTTTCATCTATATATAGAACTATAGGGTTTCAGTTCCCAATTAGGGGATTACACCACCATGTATTCAAAGACTATTTACAACTCAAAAATACCATATAGTAATCCCTATCCAAAATGAATAACCAACACGGCCGAATCAAATGTCTCTATAGGGTTCTAACCACTCCGGGTCGTTCACTTTTCCTTGGAGCCACTTGCCCTGTCTGAAATGTTAGTTAAAGGAAAGAAGGAGATTTAAGAGAATCCCAGTAGTAACAAATCATTCATACCACACATAAGCACATAGCATGTAAGCAAATCATCATACAGGAGCAACAGCACAAATCACACTTCACCCTCATCCCCTTTCACCACCGGGAAGGCACACCGTCCTAACCCGAACCGTTGTTAGCGACTCAGGGACTATTGGTGTGGCAGTGCATACAAATAGCCTTACGGCTCACATATAGCCTTTTGGCCCACAATATAGCCTTTCCACAATCATTGCAGCATTCAAATCCATCACAAATCAATGATATTTCACACATACAATGCATCACATATGGTATAAAAGAAAGAGTTATTACCTTGTTCCTTCCTAACGTTCGCTGGCACAGTGGGCTCACGAGGACGGCATATTTCAAATCCTATAAACCAAAATCAAGGATGGCAGATTAATTCTCTACCCCCAATTCTCACCTTCAAACACTTAAAATAGGTTACCACATGAGTTCCTTAAGTGACTATAATAGGCTCAATGAAAATCTAGAAGGATTGGGAAGTACTAGATTGAAAATTACTTTTCAAAACGACAAAGTGCTAAAAACAGGGTTTTGGCTGCAGCCAGGAATTCTCTGGCTGAGGCCAAAAACAGCACAGAAGTATTTTGGCTGCAACCAAGAATTTTCTGCTTGCGGCCAAAACATGCACAAAAAGTTTTGCGCTGCAGCCAAGGAAACTTTGAAAAATCATAACTAATTCTAGAAAACTCTAAATGAGGTGATCCCAAAGCCTAATGAAAGCTCTTTAAGTCCTCTTTATAGGAAAAATATGGATCATTACCATAAATAACCACAAAATTCCAGAATTACACGAAATTCACCACTACTCCAAAACAGATTCCAGTTTTAATCCCACACTTTGGACAGTCATTACTCTTAGCTCACAAAACAAAATGACACAAAATTTATGTCCATTTTGAAGCTTGGAATGTGAAATTTAAAACTAGAAAGTTTCAGAATTTTTGGACACCATTTGCCTATCCAAAACGTCCAGACAACCTGACTGCCCTGTACAGAGTTTTAAGAGACAAAATTTCAGTTTTTTGAGTAATTGCTTCCAATGGTTCCTAATTCACAACCAATACCATTCCCACACTAATTTTCCACAAGGAATCCATTGGAAACACCCAAATGATGAAATTCAACTCACATTGACATGTTCCACAAGAAACACAACATGTCACATAATAACCCAACTCAAAACTCACAATGCAATTCCTATCTATTTAAGGTTCCAAACCAATTCTATTGGCACCAAAGCACAAAATGACACCTATTCTAACACATCACACAATTCAATTCTTCCAAACCAAAATCATATGAAAATCAGGGCAAAAATTCAAAATTTTCAAAACTTGATCAATGGTTACAAAATTTAGCTCAAAATGTGTTAAATTCTTACCTCTTCTTCTTCCCAGAGCAACTTCCTTGTTTCTCCAACTTTCAATTTTTCTCAAGTTCTCAAACACCACCTTTCAAAAACCTAAAACCATAGCCATGAAGCCCTCAACACCATGAACAATATTAATGAAAATGATTTGAGCATTCATGGACAAATTCTCACCTAAAACTTGAGCTTCTTCTTTCTCTTTCCTTCTCTTGTTGCTTGGCGAAAATGGAGCTGAGGTGAGAGAGAGATGATTAAATGAAATCAGAATTTTGACCCTTAATTGCTTCTTGGCCGACCTAAATGAATGGGAGGGAAGAGGGAGTTGCAATTTTTGACTTGTCAAAAGGGTGTGAGATGATGCCAAGTGTCAAAATCTTCAGGCATCTTCCTTGGACTTACTTGAACATGCACACACACAATTCCACCTTCTTGATCTCATAATAATCAATCCTAACCATTGATCTTTAAGTTACCAATGAGTTTCCTCTTCGGTAACTGATCAATTAGTCAGTAACCTTCCTTTTTGCCCGTTTTGCCCCTATTTCTGGCAATTCCTATGAAATCATCACTAAACACATGTTTATGGTTCATATTGCTCAACCATGCGCCCTCCCTCTTATTTAACTCATTTTAGATGTTGATCCACCATTGAAGTTAAATATAGAGTTTAGGCACAATCAGAAGTTCTAAACACATTCGAATCAAAATTCACATCGTATTCTTCAAAAGTGTTTAATTAATAATAATTACATCACTTTTGGAAGGATTTAGACCTTAATCACAATTTGGGATATTATACTCATCATCCCTCATGAGCCCATCTAAATCGTTGATTGAGAAGAGGAGCCCGTCAAGATCATTAATTGGGAAGAGGAGAGAAAAGTCGAAGGAGTAATAACTTGATTACGTGCCTCATTTTCTTCCTTTCATATTGATTGGACGGATATGATTTAAAGATTATGAGAGATGATGAGAAAAGGGATAATGAGAAAAACTAGACCCGTCTTGAGGGTATTTTGTTGAGGGACCAGTTTTATTTTTATATCACTTTGTTTTTTCCCGATTACCTTTTTTTAAAAAAAAACCGGTTTGCTATGCACAATGGAGTAGCTCCTGAAAATGGAAAGGAATTAGAAAATAGTTTGAATGCAAAATAGTGGTTTTTTTCACGTGGAAAAAACATAAGAAGAAATTATTAGTGTTGAATAATGATGTCATGAATAATAATTAAATATTTTATATCTTGATATATTTGTCATGAAAAATTTTAATTTTCGTTGAATTACATGAAGCTCTTAAAGATTTTTTTTGTCTCCATGGAATACCAAATTCAAGTGTTAAGGCAAACACACTACAAAAAAACACTGAATTTCCAATGGAATTTGCGATGGAATTAGAGTTTCCGACAGAATTTGCAATGGAATTTCGGACAAAATTGATTATGTTGGCAATAATAGCATCAAAAAAATTTAAAGGAATCTAAAATTTCCGACGGAAATTCCATTGCAAAATATTTTTTTTAAAATTTTGAAAATCCACTTGGCAACTCCGGCAACCACCCCCTCATCGCCGGCAACGGCGCGTGGCAACCTCCCTCCGCCATGTGTCGCAACCTCATATTTCCTGGAAATGCAACTCAGCTTGCCTCTCCTTTGATTTGAACCCACGACATCGTCCATACGCACGTGATGTCTTACCTAATGAGCTCAACTGCTTTAGTGTTCTATTATTATACACAATTATATATTTAATCTTATGAGTACATTTTTTTTAATTTCTAAAGTTAAATTTTTATTAACATTAATTAATAACTAATAAGTAATTATTAACTAATATTTTATTTACTAATATTAATTAATAACTAATCAATTTTATTTTTTATATGACTATTTTGCCCCTACAAGGACCAAAACCTATGATTGAAAATTAAAAATATTTTAGAAATTAGAAAATAATAAAAATAATTAAATTTAAAATATTAATGAAAAATAATACATTTTATAAAAATAATTTTTTAAAATTAAATTAAATTTTAAAATATTAAATAATTAAAAAATAATTTTTAAATTTTTCCACGAAATTTCTGACGGTATTGAATTCCATCGGAAATTGAGAGGAATTTTCTGACGGAATTCAATTCGGTCGGAAATTGCGACGGAATTCAAGTCCGTCTAAAATTGCGAGGGAATTTCTGACGGAATTTATTTCCATAAGAAATTGAATTCGTCGGAAATTCCCTCTCAAATTCCGACGGAATCAAATTCCATTGCAAAATTCCATCGCAAATTCCGTGGCAAAAGTTATAATTTCCAGTGGAATATTTTTTGTTGCTGATTCCGTGGCAAATTTTGTGACGGAAAAAATTCCATCGGAAAATTTTCAGACGGAGTTTTCGATGGAATTAAATTCTGTCGCAAATTTCATGTTTTTTTGTAGTGACGTATATTAAGGTTAAATTATAAGTCAATTAGGAATACATGTACTGTTTCAAAAAACCTTTGACCATTTTGATGAAACTTTCATATACTCTCTATGTTGCCTTGTATCCCGAGACCTTTAAACAAGTTTGATAAAACTTAGATGAAATTACACATTTTTCACAAAATTTTCATTTGCATTTTTCACAAAATTTTCATTAAATTTCCATATACTTATTATTAATTTGTTCCGCATCTTCGCAAAAGTTTTCATTTGCAGACAATTTTCATTAACCTTTAACCAAGTGAACAAGAGCTCTTCTGAAGCTTCAAGCTCAAACCAGACCAATGAATCAACTCTTCCAAAAAATGCTGGTCATGGTAACACTTACCATAACAATGGCACTTCAAACTCAAACAAGGGCAAGGGACCAACCCTTGCAGATCGTGCTGGCCCTCACCGAAAATGAATAATCACAACTCATTTCTCTAGGTAATTTTTTCCTTTTATCGTGCTTTTGTACGCTTTGAATTTCTTAACCTTTTGTTTTGGTTTGAGGGGAATGGAGGTGAGAGGAAGGGTCAAAACATTTCAATGTGTTTGATTTTAGAAAAATGAAGAAGTGAGGTTGAAAATTTCCTAGCAATTTTTATTATATTTTCTCTCTATTAAAATTTCATAATCTCTTCCAATGTTTCCAAACAAAAAAAATTATAATCTCACTTGTCTATTATTTTAAGAAAAAATCAAATTCATTAAAATTTTTCCTTCTTTTTCCTACCTCCATTCCGATCAAACCAAACAAAGGATTTGGTTCGTTTTGTTTACCATGAGAATAGAAGAAAACTCTCTTCCATAAACATGAAAATCTTTATTTTTTTAAGAATTTAAATCCAATTTTACCTCATTAATAAACACAATAAAAGAAACAAATTTTAACAAAATTAACATATGTATGATCATCATGAGGTGGATAATATAATGGAATTAAAAATCAAAAAAGGCTGGTTAACAAGGATTTTCAACACTTCATGTGAAGATTCTATTGAATGCCTTTTCTTTTTAATTTTCATGCAGGTTCAAGTTGATGGGAGACTTTGAAGCTAGAAGGAATAATATGCTATCAGAAGATGATTTAAGTTCTACGAAGTAGTCTTTTATTTTATCTAGTTCTTTTAAATTTGTGGTTTAAATCAATGTAAGTTATTGTTTCTAGGTTTATTAAGTATTTTGGTTGGACAAAAATAATTAAGTAGTTTGAAAATTTACAGCCATTCTTGTTTAATAATTTTTATTCATATTAGCCGTCTATCATTCCTGATAAAGATAAAGTAAATTATTTGAAGAAAATAATATAAGATACTAGTATAATCTTTATAGCACTGTCTTTCTTGAAATTATTGATCATGTGTTTATCTGACTAAATATTTATAGTATTTTACAGTAATGAAAAATCAACTATATATCCCTGTCATTAACATATATAAATAATTACAAGTAATAAAAATCATCTAAATTTAATATTTTACTCAACTAAAATTAAAAATTGAAATTCTTTGGCTACAAAAAAATAAATTACTTGGCAAGCAGATCCATTTTTTATTATTACCCTTTGGTTAGTGTACATATTGATTTACTATGCTAATAATATATTTTAAAGGAAAAAGTTATTTGGAGGTGCTTATTGTTTCCTTATTGTTTCCCTCGATTTTGAATAGGTCCCTAAATTTTTATTTTCCTTTTTATTAGGTCATTAAACTTTCTATAGTTAGATCAGTTGATCCTTATTCCTATATCTTAAAGTCTACCAGTGTCAAAATTTGCCAGCCACCCGAATAATGAGTAAACGTTCTTCTCCTTCACTACTACAAAAAAATGTTTTTAATGTCCCTTTTTTAAGCCTTTTAACGTCTAAAAATAAGGAGATGTCTATGTGAGTGACCTAGTAAAAAATGGCAATAACGTCCGTAAATAAAAGGACGTCTAAAGTCCAATCTAAAGTATGGACTTTAGACGTCCCCGGTTTAAAATGGGGACGTCTAAAGTGCTATACAACTAGGGACGTCTAAAGTGTCAGTGTAGTACTTTGGACGTCCCCAGTTTAAAATGGGGATGTCTAGAGTGCTTTTTTAAAAAAAAAATTATTTATATTACAGATTTAGACTAAACAATATTTAAAACCAGAAATTACATATCATCGTCAATAAAATTACAGATCTAGTATTTGAACTCCAAATCCAAAATCTACACAATGATAACTCTAGAGCTGAAATCTCATAGGCAGAAGATGATAATAATAAGAGGAATCAATTGCAAAAAACCTATCTCCTTCTATTATTGAAATTCGATCATTTTCTTGTAATAACGAATAGAGAAGAGCAACAGGGAGAGATGAACCTCATTTTCTCAGTGGGGATATGGCCATTAAGCATGTTTTAGAGTCTCGATCTACAAGCCATACAACACGAGTTAGAAGATAAAATAGAAGGGAAACCCAAGGAAAAAAGAGAAAGAATATAAAATCATAAAAAATAGTAAGAAAGCATAACATATATGGAGGTGAAAAAAAGAGAGAGAAAAGAAGAAGCAAGAGTAAAAACAGCATATAAAAAAGAAGCAAGAGTTAAAAGGTGTAGTGGTAATGGTTCTTTTTCTGGTTACGATGATGAGAAAGATGAGTGTAGGTCTATAAAACTGATAAATAAAGATAGTCAGTGTAGATTTGAATTGTTTTTGGCATCCACAATTTAATTTAGGGACACCTAAAGTTGTTTAGTTAACTTTTTTCTTACTTTAGACATCTTCAATTTAAATGGAGACGTCTAAAGTTTCTAAAATCACACTTCAGACGTCCCTATTTGAATTGGAGATGTCTAAAGTTATTTATTTAATTTTTAATGAGGGACAACAAAGTGAAAATATATAATCAATGACACCATTTTGGCATCCCTAATATTAGTAAGGACACCAAAATTGCGTCCCAGTGATAATATCTAATATTATTAGGGATGCCAAAATGGCGTCCCTGATATTGATATTACAGGGATTCCTTTTAGCATCCCTAATATTGTTAGGGATGCCAAAGGGCATCCCTGAATAAAAGAAAATTTAACTTTAGACACCCCCAATTAAATTGATGAGTATCTGGCACGTTATGTCTAATTGTCTCGGTATTTCTCGTACCTAAGACATGGGGATGACAAGGAGTAGAACTTTGATATATTGATACAAGGGTTAAAGCTAGAATTGAAAAAGAAATTGATTTCTAAACACCCTACAGTGCTCGCCAAGGCAGTTGAAGAGAGTTGACTCGCCGAAAATGATATGTTAAGCTTGCATCATGACAGAAACGATGACTACAGGGATGTGTCTGGTAGTAGGAGTTTCTCGCAAAAACACAAAGATCAGGATGAATTGTCCAAAGGGAACTATAAAAGGCTGAAGTCCACGAAGGTCAAAATCCTGCTAAGGGTAGAAAATGCTGGTGGTGTCACAAGCTATATCATCCTGGTAAATCATGTAGAGATGCATCAGGAAGATACAGTTCAACTGGATGGGATCCAGCTAGTCTGACCTACTATCAATGTCTGGAACCAGGGCATATTGCTAAGAATTGCCCACAGAGGCAACAGTTAGAGAAGACTAGACCAGGAACTCGTTAAGTACATGTGATAAATCAGAAGAAGGCCAGAAAATCTCCTGAACTTATTAAAGGTATGGTTTCTTTTAATAGCGATTCAATGGGAGTAATGCATGATTTGAGTTTAATTATTTATTCACTGTATATGCTCCCTAGTAATGGTTGATACTTGATTAAATTGGGACGATAGTCCTCAATGCAAATAGAATAGAGAAAATAGAGGATAGGTCAGTGATTGGTAAATCCCTAGGTCCTTTCGAAAGATATTAGTGGACAATAGGGATAATTAAGGTGGAGTGATGCTAAACCCTGATAAAAATTGAGGTTTGAGTTGTGATTGAGGGAATTGTAAGTTGAGAATCAAACTTAGTAGTTGAGTTGACTTCTTAGGCATTTGATATGGCCTAAAGTTATTGGAGGTATTAGAATGTGATACCTAATGTGGGGTAATTATGTGGTAAGTCGACCCTAGAGGGTCTGATTTGATGATACTAGTAGTTGAGGATAGGCTTGAATTTGATCTAAGCTGAGATAATGCTTTGATCGAAATGTGAATCGGTTGCATTTGGTTCTATTCCATAATGAAAGGTTGAACCTTGTGAACCTTGTGTATTGTATTAAACCTTTAGTAATGGTAATGTTTTGAGGATAATACCCGAATACCGTGAAGGTTAGAATAGGCACTATTGATCATGAATTTTAGCGAATCTATTGGGTATAATTGAGGAAAATGATTTCCAATGTATGTGATGTTAAGGTTCTAGATTTCATGATGGACCTAAAAGTTGGGTTAGGTACCTTAGGCTATAAAATCTTATATGTCGGATATTGTAGTGTACCTGCATGTCCAAAGGCCCTAAGACCTAGTGGACTAGTTTGTGCTTAGGTGGTGAATCTATTCAGAATTGTGTAGTAATAGTGATAATCCATGAAGTTGAGGAAAGTGATTTCCCAGCTCAGCTAATGCTAAGGTTTCAAGTGTGGAATTATGATCTAAGAATTAGATACGATCGTTGAACTAATTTCTTAGGAATTTGAATTGACCTGGATGGTCCAAGGTACTAAAACAAGGTACTAAAATGAATTAAAATGTGTATGAGGTTCTTGAGGCTGCTAGTTGCTAATCTAGCATAGGGAAAGTCTTGATAATAGAATATTCCCTTATTGAATGAGAATAGTTATTGATAGAACAAAAGTAGCCATGAGATAGGGTCTCAAGTTTAAGACAAAGAATAAAATGTATGAGTGACTTTTGGTCTCCCTGTGCAACGAGGGTAAAGTATCCTGAAGAAAGAAAGAATTGATCTACATGCTATTCTACTAACTTGAGGCTTTACTAGGAGTCGATTGGTGGATGGCTGATAGTGTGTTGAAAGGTATGAATAAATGATAGTAGGAAATCGTGTTTTGAAAGCCTGGTACGCTAACAAATTCTCTGAAATTTGATTTGGAGTATATGAATGAGCTACCTTTAAAAGGATTGTAGAATTGGTAAGTAGGCATAGATTCCCGTAAGAATAGACTTTACCTACACCCGCGGGTGTCAAGGTTGTCAAAGTCAATGTATATATGAATGATATAATGAATGCTAAGGGATATGAATCATTAGAGGATTTGATTGTCTACTATTGCTTGGCTGATGTCAAATGCACCTACTATGTTTATAGACCATATGAATCAGTGTTTTCATCAGCACATGGTCCAATTTGTGGCAATCTTTATTGATTACATATTGGTGAACGATGTTGAACCTAGTAAGGGGAAAAGTAACTCTATGCCAACTTGAATAAATGTGAGTTATGGCTTTCAGAGGTAACATTTCTGGGCTACATAGTCTTATAGCAAGGGATCTTGATGGACCCTAGTAAATTAGAAGCAATACTGAACTGAGAAGGCCAGAAACTATGGTTGTGATATGCAGTGTCATGAGTCTTATTTATTAGTATGAAGGGCCTATATTGAAATTCCCCAAAACTCAGCGTTATGTATGGGATGATGATTGTGAGAGGAGCTTTGGAGAATTGAGATGAAAATTTGTTAAAGTACTAATACTGAGAATTCCATATGCGTGTAAGCATGGATTTGGATGTGATTCAATGTGAGCTAGGTGTAGATATCCTGCCATGGTGAGGGACCCTTGAGTGGCCAAAATCATGGCCGACATTGACATTGAGTCTCTAAGCCTTCTCTGGGTTTCTATGAGCTGAGAGGAAAATCCCTAAGCCTTCGAGGGGCGGAGGGGGGACAAATCCTGGCACAAGGGGCTTCAATAGCACCTATGTCTGGCACCACTATGTGGCCCATGTAATATCCCAATTTTTGATTATGGGTTAATCATGATTATTATGGATAATTATGAATTTAATTGGGATTATTATGTGTTTTATGGCAATATTGATTAATATGTCATAACTATTGAAAAATTGGAATAATGGGAATTATTGGCCATAAGTGGTAATTAATGGAGAAATTAATTACTAACTAAGAGAAAATGAGATGTGTGATTTAAATGGCTAATTGAGAGGTTAGATAAGTTAATTGGTGACTTATTTGGTGAGGGCCAATAGCAATTTGACATGTGGCAATAGAGGGTGTGGGGGAGAGTGCATGTGTGTAAGTCAAAATTGATTAAAATAATCAATTCTCTCTCATTCCTCTCCTCTCTTTCGGCTGGAAATCATGGAGGGAGTATCATTATTTTATTTTCACACCTCCTCCCTCTCATCTCTCACGTCCTCTCTCTCCATCTCACCATCTCTCTCTCTCTCTTTCTTGCTCTCTCTCTCGTCAGCCATTTCTGCAGAAGAAGAGGAAGAAGCTTGTGAAAAAAAGGTGAGCATTTGACCCTCTTAATGGCCTCTAATGGAAAAATGTTCTTCATTAAAGTTGATCCTTGAGTTAAGAGCAACATTTCTATGGTTGTAGTTTGTCCATTGGTTGTGGTTTTTGGCCACACGAAATTTTGGGAGGAAGTGAATCAAGAACTCTCTTTGGAGAAGTTGATAAGGTGAGTGAGACCTATCTTTCTATCTAAGTTTCATACCATTTGAAATAGCTTGAATTTTCTGGAATTCTTGGGCCATTTTCGAAAATGAAGGCCATTAGGAGTTTGGTATGTGTTTTGTATGGAATTTGTATGTTTGGAATGCATTTTGAATATATAGAATTGATTGGGTTTGAAATTGCTAAGTTTGGAGATTTTGGGAGTTTAGTGTTTAATGTTACCCAAAACCAAATCATGATAATGGAATAGGATTTTGGTGATTTTGGCATTCCCATTGAATTCCTTGAGTGATTTTGTGTGGGAATGAGCTTGGTTATTAATTTTGGATTCATTAAAATCACTTGGGAAAAGTTGGAAAGTTGTCTTGTTTAGGCTCTGTTTTTCGCTGTCAGTTTGAGCGAGCGTTTTGAGTGACCAAATGGTATTGGAAAATTATGACACTTTCCAGTCTTAAAGTTAACATCCCAAGCTTCAAAATGGACATATACTTTGTGTCATTTCGTTAAGAATTCTGTGAGATATGGTTGTCCAAAGTTTGGGATTGAAACAGAACTCTGTTTTGGAGTAGTGTTTAGTTTTTGGTGATTCTGTATTTGTGTAGTGATTTCAAGTGATGGGCTATATTTTTCCTTGAAATAGGACTCATATACCTTTCATTTGGCTTTGGAATCATTTCGTTTCGATTTTTCTAGAATTAGTTATGGTTTTTTGAAGTTCAGCCCAGAGTCAGGAAACTTCTGGGCCGCGGCCCAAGAGTGGCTGGCCGCGGCCCAAGACTTTCTGGCCTGATTTGGGCCGCGGCCCAAGTGTGGAGGGCCGCAGCCCAAGGAAGGGCGGGCCACGGCCCACCCCTGTGTTCCAGCACTTAGTGTTTTCGAAAAGTGACCTTCAATCTATTGTTTCCCAACCTTTTAGGGCTTTCATTAGAGGCATTTGTGGCCTCTTAAGGTTCAATTATGATAACCAAAATTAAGTATTTCAAGTTAATTAAGTCTTGGAATAGAATATAACTCTTCGTCCCTAATCATGATTCTAGGATACGATATTTGCCCTCCTCGGGAGAGACCGGCGCTAGGACACGCCCGGAAGGATCAAGGTAGTGACTCTTCTCTCATATTATGTATGATGTTTTGGCATGCATAACTTATCATTGAATTTGTGAAATGTGTGCCATGGTCCATTACGGCGTGAGCAGGTCAGCGTGAGCCGTGTAGGGATTGACGGTGGTCATCTCTAGGTCGGCCGTTGAACTGCCGTCGTAATCGACATGGATATTGTGAATCCGACCCGTGGGGCGGCGTTTGTGAATCCAGCTGTGGGCTGTGCGTAACTTGCCTGTATGGCTTGTGTATGAAATGCATTATATGAATCCCAGCTGTGGTGAAATGTATTGTGTGGATTGCTGTGATGCAATGCAGCGTGAGCAATTCAGCGTGAGCAATCGTAAGGGATGACATGTGTCATACTAACCATTGCCGTTGTACTTGCCGTTGTAGTTGCTTGTTGTGGTTAATGATTTGCTTACATGCACTATTATTGTACATTATATGATTGATTTGTTACTACGGGGATTCCTTAGAATCTCACTCTCCCAAAAACCATGTTTTAGACAGGGCAAAAGGATCAAAGGGAAAGCGGGCGACGAAGAGCGGATAGTGCTCCGGTTTAGAAGTATATTTGGTTTTATTGGTTATCATATATGTATATCTTTTGGGATAATTTTGGGAAACAATTGTGTATATTGGGATTGATAGTATAGTTTTGTGTAATCCCCAAGTTAAGGGTATTGAATTGTGGGCTTGGAGCCTTTGTAAATCCCTTAGTAATGAATGGAACCCGAGTGTGTCGGGAATTTCTTTATACTCTGATATTAATGAATGAAATCAACTTATACAGGCCATTTAGTATTGAAATGTGAATATGAGACCGTCATGAACAGATTTTGTAAAAGTTTTTGTAAGCCATGATTTTGGGAAGTTTGATTTTGTTTAAGTCCCAAAATCATCTAAGGTCTCTAATTCCACATTAATTATGTTTTTATAAACTAAATCTCAGCCTTAATCGTGAAGGGGGTTACAGCCCACATGGTGGGGGGCCGTGCTGTTATATAAAAAGGTGTCGTTACATATGTATCTTGTCTACTGAAGTTTCGTAAATTGAACTATCACACCCATAATCTTAACTTGATGGTAGTAATGTTTGTATTGAATTTGGAAATGTTGCCTTTATGGCGTAATTGTGGAGTTGTACTGCAATCACTATAACCCCCTTCCAACCAAGGCCGAGATTAAGTTTGTAGTTACTAAATTTTGTTGAATTAGAGATCAAGGGATAAGCTAAAACTTATAAAATCTTTCTTTTCCCTCGACACACTTGGGTCCCATTAATCAACTAAGGGTTTACAAGGCACAAATGCCCATAAATAGTTTCCCAAAACAAGGGGATTACACAAAACTATTCCATAATTCCTATATACATTAATTCCCCAACAAAATATCCAAATGTCAAAACATGATAACCAATCATCCAAAAATAAAACTCCTAATCCAGAGCTCTATCCACCCTTCGTCACCTGCTTCTCTTTAGAACCACCAACCCTATCTAAAAAAAAATTTTATGGGAGAGTGAGATTCTAAGGAATCCCTGTAGTAATAAATCACTCATAGTATGCAGAACCACAAAGCATGAAAGAAAATCATAACTAAATACACAACAACTACAACGGTAGTTACAGCGGCAGCAACAAGTATGATGTGCACACCCTTATGTCTACTCACGCTGAAGTGCTCACATTGTATTACACCACCACATAGGTTTACAACCATATAATTCACCACAGATGGGTTTCATATAAAACATTTCACAATACATAACCACACTGGCATGTTTCTTAAAGCAGGAATTCACAACTCCACAATAAACCTACGTTGATTACAACGGAAGTTACAGTGGCAGGGGTAGATGTATAGGCATCGCCCCCTACAACCACTTACGCTAAAGTGCTCACGATGCAATAGACTATGGTACCTTTCACATTCGCAATATCACAATGGCATCATGCCCACAATTTCACAACATCAAGTTTTTATATGATATATTTTCAACCAACACAATGATAAGTCATGCATACCAAGTATTATGCACAACATGAGAGAAAAGTCACTACCTTGGTCTTTCCGTGCGTGCTCTGGCACCGGTCTCTGTGAGTAGGGCAAATGTCGAATTCTATAATTCATAATTGTGACCAAGTGTTATTCTCTATTCCAATATTCAAATGACTTCACAACACTTAGATTTAGTTATCATTAATGTCCTTTAAGTAGCTACAAATGTCTCTAACAAAAGCCCTAAAAGGATTGAGAAGTACTAGGTTAGAAGCCACTTTTCAAAATCACAAGGTGCTAAAAAAAGGGGTTAGCTGCAGCCAATAAACCTCTGGTTGCAGCAAAAAACAGCACAGGAAGTTTCTGGCTGTAGCCAAGAATTTTTTTCCTGTGGCCAAAAATAGCCTAAAAGGTTTTTAGCTGTAGCCAAGAATTTTATTACTGTGGCCAAAAAGTGATCCGAAGGTGCTTGGCTGCAGCCAAGAATCTTCTGGCTGCGGCCATGGAAATTTTGTTTCTTGGTTGAACTTCTAAAAATCATAACTAATTCTAGATAAATCAAAATGAGGTGATCCCAAAGCCTATTAAAAGATATTCAAATCCTCTACACAGGAAAAATATGAATCAAGGCTGTCTATAACTATAAAAATCCAGAATATCATAAATGTTCATACTGTTTCAAAATTAAGTCCAGTTTCAACCCCAAATTTTGGGAAATCATAACTTCTAGTTCACAAACCAAAATGATATGAATTATATGTCCATTTTGAAGCTTGGCATGAGAACTTTAAGGCTGAAAAGTTTCAGAATTTTTCATTTAAGATTGGAAAGTTTCAGAATTTTTCATCACCATTTACCGATTCAAAACATCATGAAATTCTCACAATCTAATATCACACTAAAATCAGGGCAAAATCCTAAATATTCAATGCTCAACCAACAACCACAACCTATATACCACAAGATAGCTTTCACTTACCTCTTTCACTTTCCCAAACTTGTTTCTTGATTCTTCAATCTCCAACTTTTCTCAAACATAAAGACACCTCCTCTTAAAATTCTAAAACAATAGAATGAAAGCTCTCAACAAGGGGAACAACTTTATAGAAGGATATTTTGGCATTCAAGGTCAAGATCTTACCTAAATCTCAACCTTTTCTCTTTCTTCCTTCAAGATAGCGAAAATGGAGAGAGCAAGAGAGAGAGAACGAGATGATGAAGATGAAGATGGGAGCACAGAATTTCTGCCCCATGCCTATATTCATTCGGCCAAAAGAGAGGGAGAGAGAGAAAAAATGATTATACAATGCCTATTTGACTTTCTCACCCACTCTTCATCATATTCACTTGCCACTTGTCCCAATCTCATTGGTTCTCATAAAGTCGATAACTAATTAGTTACTCTAACCACTCCATTAGTCACTTAGTCACATATCTGATTTCTTCTTAGCTAGTAATTAATTTTTTCATTAATCAGTGACTAATTGGCGCTAATTTTTCCATTCTTTCAATTTATCCTCTGATTATGGCATATTAACTGAAATTGCCACATAACATATAATTAAGTTCTTTTCCTTCTTCTATGCGCCATTGACTCCTATATTCAGCCCACATAATTTTTTTATCATGTAATTATGCTAAAATACAGAGTGTTGAACATTCCCAATAACTAATTCATATCTCAAATCAAAATTAATTCACAAAGCATTCTCAATAATTATTATTAGCCCTTAATCAAAATTTGGGGCATTACAATCACAAATGTTGAAATATATGCATGATCAAAAAGAGTGAAATATGATGCAATGTAAGTGGGTAGAGTTGTTGAAAGATTAAGACCTGGAATGTCAATGTTATCCAAGGCAAGCTAATGTTGTCACTGACTCATTGAGCCGTAAAACAATACAGGTGGCAGATATGATGATTTATGAGAAAAAAGTCAATCAAGAAATTTTAGGAATCTTAGTCTGTATAAGCATATCTTAATAAGAGGTAATGATGTCAGTAAGACGTACACAGAAGTGTTACCCAGGAGTTTATGATTATGAACATGTAGAAATTTCGGGGATGAAATTTATTTAAGTCGGGGAGAACTATAACACCCCAAAATTTATATTCATCAAATATATTGTAATTATTTGAGAAATTCAATAAAATGGTGAATATTCATGAATTTGGAATTATGAATTTATAAATGTTCAATTTCATGAGAAATTAGGCATAAATAAATATGGAATTAATTTGGATAATTTAAAAAGCCCAATATTTCCAAAATAGAGAAATATTAGACAAAATATTTAGTCCAGAAATGGATGGAAATTGACCAAAGAAAAATAAGAAAAGAAATTGGATTAAAAAGGATAATGACAAAATTGTAATTTTGCCACAATAGTACAAAATTAATTATTTTCTGATTAATTAAAGTTAATTTAAATTAATTAAGGAAAAAATATATTTAGAATATTTTGGTCAATTTAATATAAAAATTATGAAAACTTTGAGCAAAAATTGCAATTTTGACTAAAATTGAAACATTACGCGTATGACAAATTGCAAAGCCAATTGAGACCAAAGGGAGGGACCCCTAAGTGTCTCCTACATGTGGCATGAAGAAGAAAGTATTAGTTGGACATAATGGCAAGGTTGCATATACATAGGCTTGTGTGCATAAAAATTAATTTTGGTGATTTTTGAATTTTTGGGAATTTGGAAAATGATTAAAATACCATAAAGTAAAATATTAAAAGCTTCATCCTCTCCTCTTGGCTGCCATAACTTGACACCATATCAGTTTTAGAGGGGAGGAAGAGCTCAACATTGTAGAGAGAGAAAGGAGAAGAGATCTTGTACGGTAAGCCAATTTCTTTGAAGATTTAGCTCCTAACTCATATAACTCCGATTCTAAGTTAGTCCTCTATGTTCCTTAAGATTTGGAAGCTCATCTTTTAGTGTTCGAAAAACTAGGGTTTCATACATATTCATGGAAAAGCTAGTAGGAGCTTGAGGTAATTTCCAAACTCTTGTATATAGACTATTCTGGCTGCTGTGGACAATTTAATCAGTGAGATTTCACCGGATTGTCTTTGTTTGTAATTTTTGGAAATGGGTTTTCTTAGGGGTTATGCTACCTAAATTGGTACTAAATGGTAGTTGTAACCTAATGGAATAGTCAATAAAGTGGTTAGGAATAGAAAGAAAAGCATTTACAGAGCAGAAATCGCAAAACCTTGATTTTTCCTGGAGGATACCATAATTTTGGCCAGGTCTAGAAATGGGTCTCAGAATTGGATTTTCAATGATTTGATGATTCCATTGAGTTCATAAGGGAAAGTTAGGAGGGCTTACAGTTGGTCACTTTTTCGGAAAAGTCCAAAAAAGCATAATTACGAAAATACCCTTGAAACCCTAAAATATTGGCTGCCAAGGGTAATTTTGTAATTTGGAATTGAATTTGATAATTATGAGTACAGAAATAGATTCTCTGGGTGGAAATATGTCAAAATAGCCTATGTCAAAATTTCAGGAAAAGTACAGCCGGATCGAGTAAGGTGGGGCGGGCCGGGTCCCGAAGGTATTTTGGTAAAATTTTACCATAGGCTAATATAACCACAAGAAAGCTATGATAGTTCCTAAAATGACACATGGATAGGTTATAACATATTTCTTGTACATTTAACATTTTACGACAGAGTCGAAAGCTGAAAATCGACACTGTTTACGAGGCACGCGATATAGGGGTGATAGAACTTTAAGGTAGGGACTACTATCTCTCATATACTATGTGACTATTTATATGATAGATGTTACTATATTTTGTGATATGAATTCGTGCTAGAGGCACGTTACCTGGTTGTGGTTCGGTGCCCAGCCAAGGTATACTGGTATTGCCTAGCAGTAGTCGATGACTCGGCTGAGGTACATGTAGGAGTTTAAATTTGGCGTTTGGTGCTGAAACTTTGTGTGCACATATGAATCAATGAGAATTTTCATTTTATTTGATACGGTGCATTGCATATTTAATTCTCACATTTTATATGTCGATAGTATATTTCTATAGGGATTCCTTGGGATCTCACCTCTTTTTCTAAACCAAACATCTCAGCGGGTGCCAGTAGATAAAAAGGCAAGACGTAGACAAAGGGAATTGAAAGGCATGTGTCTCGAGGTGAAGATAAAGTTTGTGGTTATAGATAGTCTATGTTTAGGACACTTGGATATTCTGTAAATGTTGTGAATATTGTCGCCTTCTATATTTTGACTTTGGACTATAAACAATTACTTTTATCAGTATATATGCACTTTTCTGTATGCCTATGAAACTTGGTCTCTATTACTCTACTTATATCGAAATGGAAATGGGTATTGACATCAAGTATTGACATCAAGCATATATATATGGGAAACATATATGTTATAATATTTGAAGTAATGCATCTGAGCAGTGATGGTAGGATGGGGGTTACAGGAGGTTGGGGAGGTTTGTGCAGAGAAAGATAATTGGAGGATGGATTTGCACTAGAGGACACACAAGAGAGGGTATGGTGGAGGGCTATTTTGGGGTTACCGTGCAAATTTAGTACAAAACTATTTTCCTATAGGCACCTAACATAATTGATCATGTCTACTTTTGCACCCAAAAACAGTTAATTGTGTTGATGCCTATAGGAAAATGGTTCGTTACTAACTTTGCATATTAACCCGGCTATTTTGCAAGGCTTCTCTTTGGAGATTTCATTAACTCCTTATTTGAGTGGCAGTGCTTTCTAATGCAAATTTTAACATTGTTGGTCTTTGTCTAACAGTAAGGACTAACAAATCTAACTATGAAAGGTTCGACGACACAATAAAAAAAATCCAGGGAAACAATAAGGACCGCCATATTAATTTTTCCTATTTTAAATATTTTACCCTTTTTTTAAAAGAAATTAAAGAAAGAAATATATAGATGATTGAACCCGAGCTTAATGGGGTCTAGTTTTGGTACTCATGCAAATGAGCATTTAACATTGAGATATGATTTGTGAAATTTAATTTGGATTGCTCATACTCAAATTTTTAAATTTGAAACGTTTCAGATAATCAATTCATCATTTTCTTTTTTAAAAAAGGAGATAAATAAAAGTTGAGATTGCTTTTATTTTTTGTAGCTAAGGAACCCTTTCGGGGGCATAGAGATCACAAAAGTGAGATTCAGTTCTTCTAATACGGTACTATTATTAGTAATGAACCTTGTTTAAGACACCTAGGTATCTGCCAACTATAATGAACCTTTGAAATAGCCGTTTAGTCGCCTCGGGGTTATCAAGAATAAAACCGAATTAATGTAATATAGCACATAACTTGGGTCATTTCACTTTAAGAAGCCGATTATGAAACTAATTCCTAATAAACTAAGTAATTACAATGTAAAATTGACAAGGGTAAAACATGATTTATTGATTTTCAAAACTATGAATTGAATGCAATTAAAATAAATATTTTTTGGATTTTCAAATAAGGAGGAATGAAAATAGGTTAGAAATGCAAGTGATGAAGATACTCTTGGAAATAGTTTTTAATGGTTATCCTTACTCAATTAAAATATTTAAAGAGTTAATACACAAAGCTTCTAATATTCCAAACCTCATTAACCAATGAGTCTAGCATCATAAGAGAGGTACCCCTACTCTTGAAATGCTATTAAGCCATCTTTTAATGTAATGAGTTTCTCTAAATTTCCTAATATATCCAATCTCAATTACCATTGAGTCTAATGCTTAAACTCATGAACCCATTTATTTAAGCATTATTAAACCCCTTAGAGCGTGACTATGGAATAAGCAATGCATTTAGATTCAACTAAAATTCTATTTCAATCAAACCATCTAACAATATCTTGTTAAATAGAAAGAAATCAATAGAATCAAAGAGAAACATATATACAATCATATATATTGATGACTACAAATCCCAAATCACAAGAATTCAATCCATAAAATAAATCATAACTAAAATCATAGTCTCATTATATAAATGAATTCCTAAACCTAAGAAATCACAAATATAATGAGCTATAAATAAAATAAACTCCCCTTTGAAGCACATGTGAACTCAAGCTATCTCCAAATCATCAAGAGAACAAAATTACCTACCCACTCATGAGAATAGATTCACCAAACTAGTTCAAGATTCTAGACATTAAAGACCACCAATACCCAGCCATTGAGTCACAGAGTAAATTAACCAATTAGCACTAAATCAATTAGCACTAGATTTGAAATTAAAATATAACAAAGGAAACCATGACTGAAATGAATCAAAATAGAGGAAGATGCTACGGTCTGTGAAGGTTGGAGGAAAGAAACCAGTAAAGGTCGCTGGTAGCTTGAGGGAAGTATGACAGTGGTGGTAGATGATGATGAGGGAGGAGATGGTGAAGTGTGGATGAAGTTCGCCGCTGCTAATCCTGCGAATCCTGGCTCTCAACTCCCTGAGGTCCTCACTGTTACTCTCTCCCACAGCTCCCTCTCACAGCTTTATGTCGGCACCCCCCTCAGCTCTCTGCAATCTCTTCTATTCCCAAATCTCAGTTCTCTCTCACTCTCGGTTTACTCTTAGCTTCTCGGGTTCAGCTCTTAGCTCACCACAAGTGGCTCTAATCTCTCTGTTGGTGGTGACGGAGTGATGATCGCCGGCGGCCTGTGTTGGTGGATAAGCCGCTAGTGAGAGAGAGGAAGTAGAAGGCAAAGGGAATGAGAGGTTGATGCTCTGCTGCTCTCCACTTGCGGCTACCCTCCTCTGTTTTTGTATCGTATATGTCTTAAATGGGGTTTTCAGCTTCAGCTACAAAAATTCTAACCTAAAGAGAGAAATAAAACATTGTGTTTTACTCTGTGACCAAACTAGCAATTTCAAAATTCATGGGACCAAGCTGACATTTTTCAAATTTAAGCCCCATATTGTCATTTTCATTTTTAATCCCATTTTCAAAATACATACAAGTAAAAATAATTTTCCCAACATCAAATCTTCTCAAAAATAAATGATTCAGAGTAATTACAATTTTTCCCTTTTTTGTCCTAATTTAATATATTTACTTTTAATCTCAATGAAGCACAAAGAAGGCATTTTAAGCTAAATTATTATGACAAATCCCCAAATGAAATATGAAAATATATAATAAAATAGGGATTTGTCAATCCCCCCACACTTAGCCTTTTGCACTCCTGGGCAAAATAAAACCAATGTTTCCAAAAATATGCCTAATATTGTAATCATAAAATCATTCAAAGATACAATTACCTAAAGATTGAATAACCACAATTCCTAATCAATTAAAGCTCATGGAAATATTTAATGCAAAGAAATCAATTTGAAAACATAACAAAACCAAGAAAGATAGACATAATAGAGCTCTCAAAGGAATAAGTGTTTCTCTTATCTCTCAAATCATAGGGAATTTAACTCAATTGACCTATTATAGGATCTACCATAGGCTTGTAGAGGTTCTACTATCTCTACCACTAGTTTGCCAAGAATCCATATTCAAGGGGACTTCTTAGGATTGTAATGTTGAGAACGCTAAATGGAATGAAAAATATAACAAAACACTATGCTTGCACCAAATATATTGATAGATCACTTAGCACTACTCAATTAAACTTAATTCACATATTTATCATAGTGCCTTATTTGTTTGTTTTTTTTTTGAATTTTCCCATTCTTTTCTTCTTTTTCTTTCACTCTTTTTTTACTATTCACAATTTTTTCTCTTTTCTATTTATTTATTTTAGGTCTCTTTCTTTTAACTATTCACATGGCACTTTCTCTTCACATATACAATAGCATTTTGTTTTTCATAAATCATAGTGCTAGGAAGAAATTGGTAAATGATACAAACATAGCATTTGTATAATGAAATATAATTGAAAGTGAAAGACTCAAGGGGGTAATCAAAAGTAAATGATGAATGGTTTGTGTTTAGGTCAATGGGTTTAGAAATGAATGACCCTATCATACTACAAATCCAAGGCATTAATGTAGCTTTGAAAAAGAACCTAAACAAGTTCTAGAGATTAACTAAAAAATAGGTGAATGCACATGCATGATGAGAAAATAGAATTAAGGCTCAACAATCTTCCAACAAGGCTTTTCTCTATCATTTCAACTTCCCAAAATCAAGCTAGGCATCCAAATTAATAAAATTGCATTAAAGACACTCCAATCACTCAATTGAATGAAACAAAGGGATTACTCAAGCTTAATGCAATCATATTTGGAAATGCTTGACTTTCACAATCATCATGTATTTAAATTTTCATAAAAAACATGCCAAGGAGTTGCACTAAGAAAGTGACAAATAGGGGTCTATTAAGCACTTCACAAAACTAATACTCAAGTTCAAAATTTTTTCAATTTTTCTCAAATTTCATGAACCAATTGTGGCTACACATTGTGGCTAGAGCAATCCCTCCCCCACACTTAATCTTTACATTGTCCTCAATGTAAACAACAAATATGAACTAACTTGACTTGTTTCTTTGGTGAAGTTGTAAGTTGTGAAGTTCAATTCAAGATTGAAGTACAACACTTCAACAATCACCATGAAGGGAAGAAGAAAGAAACAAGTGAAGTGAGTTTAACAATGAAGTTCAAAATGTAGTAAAGATTAAGTGCAACATGAGAATGGTATATGAACATGGAGCGTTTCTTCACTTCCTAGAAAAGAAAAATAAAGAAATCTACCTTTTACTAATGGTTTTGTCTCCCCCATACTTATTCTCTTCACATAATAATTAAGCTCAAGAAATATATAAAAATGAGAAGAAAGCAAATGAGAAAAGAGACAACTTAATGCTTAAATCTCCATAGACTCTTGTAGGAGAAGTTCTCATCCTGGATGAGAAACATGCATTTACTTTTTGTAACCACTTCTCCTAGAATATACCCTCTTGGTAGTGAAAGTTTCTGCAAAAAGAAACATCAGACCAGAAGCAGTATCTAGTCCAGAAATAAATACATGGAGAGATCAAAAATAAAACATAGGCATTGTAGGAACAAGATTCTCCAAGTAAACTTCACAACCAAGAAAGTCAATTTGGTTCCCTTCAGAAGGAACTAAACAAGTAGTCATATTTTGAAAACCCTCTTGTGTTTGCAATGGGAAAAATGAGGAATCCAACTTAGTGTTGGAGTGCATTACATCATTTTTGTAATCACAAGAGGGGAGGTAAAAGAATGTAAAAAGAAAGAGAATTGATCAAGCTATCACCACCTAAAAATTCAAAACATGTATTTTCATTTGCTATATCAGGTGGCAAATTGCAAGAAAGAACTAAATGGAAAGATTCATTTTCATTTACAATTTTATCATTCAAAATCATTGAATCTTTCTTTATTAAAATACCTAAAACATGTGATTCATAGGAATCAATAGGTGCACAATTTTTAAGGCTTGTATCAAGTGTAGAATGCACTTTAACGTTATCAATTGAACTAGATGAAGAATCAAGGTCATGCGAAGTAAAAAGCCAATTATCAATTTCAGCACAAATAGTACATGACATTTCACCCTCACATGAACAAACTAAAATAGAATGTAGGGAAGAGGGAAAAATAAATTCTTCATCTTGTTCAATAGCATTAAAAAATTCCAAATCATGTTGCCAACACTTGAAAGAGAGGACAAATTGTGTAAATAATCATCATTTAGACAATTATTTGAGCTATCATCAAGTTCACACTTCATCATAATTTGAGCATCTAAGCATAATTCATCAATTTCCATATGCTTAATGTGTTCATCACTACTAGAACTAGGGAAAAGAACATGTTCATCACACATAGAAGTATGGACTATGCAAGTAACATTATCAACTACACAACTACTATTAGAAATATCATAGTGAGCATTTTCAACATCAAGCATATGAGGGGATTTAACCACAATTTCTTCCTCCACCTCATCATCACTGACAACATCAAGAATAGGAGTAAGAGGAGGGTCAACATCTTCAAGAAAAGGAGAATTAGTACCATTATTTAGAAATGGCTCCTCTGATAGTTGAAAATGCACTTCCTTCTTCTTAACATCGTTTATGGAAGTAGGCATTGGAGGGTTGAATGTTTCCACTTCTGAAGTGGCATTTAGCTTTTACTCTTTGGTTCCCTCAATATTGGAGTCATAAGTCCCTGGAGCTCCATTTTCTCCTCCAGTGTTTATCCATGGAACATGATCAACAAATGCCTTGATAAAGCCTCGATCTCCTCCATTCGCTCTTTCTGCCCCTTAGAAATCACATTTTCCTCATTAAGCATGAACAACTTAAAGTGTTCAACCTTGAGCTCATCATACATTCTTCTCAATACACGAGTTATATCATCCATGTTTGGCAAAGTGAGAAAAGCATCAAGTCCACTAGGTTGAGGTGTAAGAGATTGTGATGGAGGGTCATAGAATGATGGAGAAGGTAGTTCATAGAGAGTTGTACATGGCATGGAAGTAGGGGAAATTAGGGAAGATGAAATGGAGATGATTATTCTTGGTAGAATAGAGTGGGTGATTCTTGATTGAACGTATAGGGTGAAGAAGCATGGTTGAAATGGGATTGAGATGGTTGAAAGGTGGGTTCATGGTCAAAATATAGGGTTTGTGGACAATATTGTTCCAAATGTGGATGGAGATACTGAGGTGGTAGAGATTCAGAGTCTCCTTCTTGATAATTGATGTCTGCATGGAGGGAATCCAATTCTTGTTGAAGCAAATCAAGCTTTTGAGAGTATGTGAGATTAGAAATTGTTTCATGTCTCCAAGTACCATAAGATTCATCCAAGAATTGAGAGCTTGGAGGTCTATCATTCTCTAAAAAGGAATGGATATGAGAATTAGTGTAAAACTAAAACTTATGATCCTCGTTAAACCAAGCCATTCGAATTCAAATTGCAATAAATGAAAACCCAATGAATTCTAAATCCTACAAAGTCCTAGAGATACAAATAAATCCTAAAAATTGAAAGAAATCAAGTGTATGCAAGAAAAAATGCAAAACCAAAGGAAAATCAAGATATTTGTTGGTATTTTTGCAAAATTTTATATGGTAAGATGCAATATGCTATGAAAAACATGCAAAACTACCTAAACCTAACTAAAATGCAACCTAAACTAGGACTAGGTATGAAAATACTAGAAAGTAAAAATCCTAAAGGCTTAACCCAGTCAAAAGTACTTAACACTTAGTTACTAGAAAACCAATTTCTTGGTTCCCTAGCAACGGTGCCACTTGAAATAGCCCTTTAGTCGCCTTGAGATTATCAAGAATAAAACTGAATTAATGTAATATAACGCACAGCTCGGGTTGTTTCACTTTGAGGAGTCGATTATGAAACTAATTCCATAAGCTAATTAATTACAATGCAAAATTAATAAGGGTAAAACATGATTGATTAATTTTCAAAACTATGAATTGAATGCAATTAAAATGAATATTTTTTGGATTTTCAAATAAGAAGGAATGAAAATGGGTTAGAAATACAAGTGATGAAGATGCTCTTGGAAATGGTTTTCAATAGCTATCCTTACTCAATTAAAATATTTAGAGAGTTAATACACTAAGCTTCTAATAATTCAAACCTTATTAACCAATGTGCCTAGTATCATAAGAGAGGGACCCCTACTCTTGAAATGTTATTAAGCCCTCTTTTAGTGTAATGAGTTTTTCTAAGTTTCCTAATATACCAAAACTCAATTACCATTGAGTCTAATGCTTAAACTCATGAACCCATTTATTTAAGCATTATTAAACCCCTCAGAGAGTGACTATGGAATTAATAATGCATTTCGGTACAACTACAATTCAATTTCAATCAAACCATCTAACAATACCGTGTTAAATAGATAGAAATCAATAGAATCATGGAGGAACATATATATAATCATATATATTGATGAGTACAAATCCCCATTACAAATCCCAAATCACAAAAACTCAATCCATAAAATAAATCATAACTAAAACCATAGTCTCATTACATAAATGAATTCCTAAACATAAGAAATCACAAATATAATGAGCTATAGATAAAATAAACTCCCCTTAAAGCACATGTGAACTCAAGCCATCTCTAAATCATCTCCAAGAGCACAAAATTACCTAGCCACACATGAGAATAGCTTCACCAAACAAGTTCAAGATTCTAGACATTAAAGACCACCAATACCCAGCCATTGAGTCACAAGGTAAATTAACCAATTAGCACTAAATCAATTTATTTCAAGGGCTGGATTTGAAATTAAAACATAACAGAGGAAGCCACAGCTGAAATGAATCAGAACAAAGGAAGATGCTACAGTCTGTGAATGTTGGAGGAAAGAAATCAGTGAAGGTCACCGGTAGCTTGAGGGAAGTATGACAGTGGTGGAGGATTCAGATGAGGGCAGAGATGGTGAAGTGTGGATGAAGCTCACTGCTACTGCTCCTGCGAATCCTGACTCTCAGCTCCCTAAGGTTGTCGCTGTCACTCTCTCCCACATCTCCCTCTCACAGCTCCGTGTTGGCACCCTCCTCAAGTCTCTGCAATATCTTCTGTTCTCAAATCTTAGCTCTATCTCACCCTCGGTTTACTCTCAACTTCTCCCTCTCACAGCTCTGTGTCGGCACCCTCCTCAAGTCTCTGCAATATCTTCTGTTCTCAAATCTTAGCTCTGTCTCACTCTCGGTTTACTCTCAACTTCTCGTGTTCATCTCTTAGCTCACCACAAGCGGTTCTGATTTCTCTGTTAATGGTGACGGAGTGATGCTCGCCGGTGGCCTGTGGTGGTGGATGAGCTGCTGGCGAGAGAGAGGAAGAAGCAGGTGAAGGGAATGAGAGGTTGATGCTCTTTTTCTTTTTTGGTGTCCTACTCGGTTCACCGGAACTTTTCCCTAACTACATCCGGATCTGACCCGCGTCCCTCACCTAGCTATGGTGGGAGAGTCTCCTAATAGGAATCTTCTGCATACACAAGGTTTGAACCCGAGACCTTACTTAACCGGAACCAAGCCGCTTACCACTTGGACCAACTCCCATTGGTGAGAGGTTGATGCTCTGCTGCTCTCCACTTGCGGCTGTCCTCCTCTGTTTCTGTATCGTATATGTCTTAAATGGGTATTTCAGCTTCAACTGCAAAAATTCTGACCTAAAGAGAGAACCAAAACATTGTGTTTTACTCTGGGACCAAACTGGCATTTTCAAAACTCATGGGACCAAGCTAACATTTTGCAAATTTAAGCCTCAAACTGTCATTTTCAGATTTAGTCCCATTTTCCAAATACCTACAAGTAAAACTAATTTACCCAACATCAAATCTTCACAAAAATAAATAATTAAGAGTAATTAAAATTTTTATGACATTTTTTCCCTTTTTAGTCCTAATTTAATATATTTACTCTTAATCTCGATGAAGCACAAAGAAGGCATTTTAAGCTAAATTATTATGACAAATCCCCAAATAAAATATGAAAATATATAATAAAATAGGGATTTGTCAATTCCCTCACACTTAGCCTTTTGCACTCCTGGGCAAAATAAAACCAATGTTTCTAAAAATATGCCTAATGTTGTAATCATCAAATAATTCAAAAATACAATTACCTAAAGATTGAATAACCATAATTCCAAATACAATTACATGGCTCATTTTTTACCTTTTAGATTGATTGGAAGGATTTGATTTAAAGATTATGAGAGATGATGAGAAAAGGGATAATGAGAGAAATTAGACCCGTCTTGAGGGACCGGTTTTATTTTTATAACACATTTTTTATTTTGGCCCGATTACCTTTTATTTTTTTTAAAACCGTTCTGATATGCACAAAGGGGTAGCTCCTGAAAACGGAAAGGAGTTAAAAAAATAGTTTGAATGCAAAATAGTGTTTTTTATCACGTGGAAAAAACATATGAAGAAATTATTAGTGTTGAATAATGATGTCATCAATAATAATTAAATGTTATATATCTTAATATATTTGTCATGAAAAATTTTACTTTTCGTTGAATTACATGAAGCTCTTAAAGATTTTTTTTGCCTCCATGGATTACCGAATTCAAGTGTTAAGGCAAACGTATATTAAGGTTAAATTATAAGTCAATTAGGAATACTTGTACAGTTTCAAAAAAAACATTTGACCATTTTGATGAAACTTTCATATACTCTCTACAACTTCTGTTGCCTTGTATCTCGGGACCTTCAAACAAGTTTGATAAAACTTAGATGAAATTACACATTTTTCACAAAATTTTCATTAAATTTCCATATACTTATTTAATTTGTTCCGCATCTTCGCAAAAGTTTTCATTTGCAGACAATTTTCATTAACCTTTAACCATGTGAACAAGCAAATTAACTTTATTCATTCATTTTCACAAAAAATGAACAATTTTGAAAGGCTCTGAAGAAAAGTTGAGAAAATTTTGATCAAACTTTGAAGAAATTTACACATATTTTCACACAAATGTTCATTAGCATAGACATGTCTAAGGTCTTTATAAATTAGAACATCACATTCCACAATTGAAGAAGGCAAAGAGAAAAATAAACCCAAAATATTTAGAGTTGTTGAGGAAGAATGAGTGGTTCTGAGAAAAGGCCAAAAATGGATGATATCAGCCATGCAGGGTTTGCTGAGCCCTATAGTAGCTCTTCTGCAGCTTCATCAAGCTCAAACCAGCCCAAGGAAACAAATGCTGGTCATGGTAACACTTACCAAAACAATGGCACTTCAAACTCAAACAAGGGCAAGGGACCAACCCTTGCAGATCGTGCTGGCCCTCGCCGAAAATGAATAATCACAACTCATTCATATTCTAGGTAATTTATTCCTTTTATCGTACTTTTGTATGCTTTGAATTTCTTAACCATTTGTTTTGGTTTTAGGAGAATGGAGATGAGAGGAAGGGTCAAAACATTTCAATGAGTTTGATTTTAGAAAAATGAAGCAGTGAGGTTGAAAATTTCCTAGCAATTTTTATTATATTTTCTCTCTATTAAAATTTCATAATCTCTTCCAATGTATCCAAACAAAAAATTTATAATCTCACTTGTCTATTATTTTAAGCAAAAATCAAATTCATTAAAATTTCCTTCTTTCTCCTCCCTCCATTCCGCTCATACCAAACAAAGGATTTGGTTCATTTTGTTTACCATGAGAATAGAAGAAAACTCTCTTCCATAAACATGAAAATCTTTATTTTTTTTAAGAAATTAAATCCATTTTTACCTCATTAATAAACACAATAAAAGAGACAAATTTTAACAATCTTAACATATGTATGATCATCATGAGGTTGATAATATAATGGGCTTAAAAAACAAAAAGCTCTGGTTAACAAGGATTTTCAACACTTCACGTGATGATTCTATTGAATGTCTTTTCTTTTTAATTTTCATGCAGGTTCAAGTTGACGGGAGACTCTGAAGCTAGAAGTAATAATATGCTATCAGAAGATGATTTAAGTTCTACGAAGTAGTCTTTTATTTTATTTAGTTCTTTTAAAGTTGTGGTTTAAATCAATGCATTGTTTCTAGGTTTATTAAGTATCTTTGTTGGAAAAAAAAATAATTAAGTAGTTAGAAAATTTACAGCCATTCTTGTTTAATAATTTTTTTTCTTAGCCATCTATCATTCCTGATAAAGATAAAAGTAAATTATTTGAATAAAATAATACATGATACTAGTATAATCTATATAGCACTGTCTTTCTTGAAATTATTGATCATGATTTTATTGTGACTAAATATTTATAGTATTTTACAGTAATGAAAAATCAACTATATATCATTATATCCCTGTCATTAACATATATAAATAATTACAACTATCATCTAAATTTAATATTTTACTCAACTGTAATTAAAAATTGAAATTCTTTGGCTACAAAAAATTAAATTAATTGGCAAGCAGATCCATTATTGATTATTACCCTTTGGTTAGTGTACATATTGATTTACTGTGCTAATAATATATTTTAAAGGAAAAACTTATCTGGAGGTGCTTATTGTTTCCCTCGATTTTGAATTAGGTCCCTAAATTTTTATTTTCCTTTTTATTAGGTCATTAAACTTTCTATAGTTAGATCAGATGATCCTTACTCCTATATCTCAAAGACTACCAGTGTTAAAATTTGCCAGCCACCCGGATAATGAGTAAACGTTCTTCTCCTTCTTTAATTTCTCCTTCCACTGTACTCGTTTCAAACCAAGCTCTCCTCTTTTCTTCACCATTTTCTCCTTTCCCAACATTCTCCCAACCTGGCAGTTGCATCTCACCCCTGTGAGCTATGTCTCATCAGCCTTCCCCAATTGCTAAACCTTACCTATCTATAAGATCATCATGTGCACTAATGGAAAACATCTATCTGAATGAAGATAGGAACCAAGAAAAGCTATACAACGAGTCTAAACTTCAAATATAAAAAAACCAAAACAGTCAAGCATATATATATGTAAAACATAGATGTTGTAATATTTGAAGTCATGCATCTGAGCAGTAATGGTGGGATGGGGGTTACAGGAGGTTAGGGAGGTTTGTGCAGAGAAAGATAATTAGTGGATGGATTTGCACTAGAGGACACAAGAGAGGGTGTGGTGGAGGGCTATTTTGGGGTTAAGGTGCAAATTTAGTTATGAAATATTTTCCTATAGTCACCTAACATAATTGATCATGTCTACTTTTACATCTAAAAACAGTTAATTGTGTTGATGCCAATAGGAAAATGGTTCGTTACTAAATTTGCACATTAACCCAACTATTTTGCAAGGCTTCTCTTTGGAGATTTCATTGACTCATTATTCAAGTGGAAGTGCTGTCTAATGCGAATTTTAACATTGTTAGTCTTTGTCTAATAGTAAGGTCTAACAAATCTAACTATGAAAGGTTTGATGACGCGATAAAAAAAAAATCTAGGGAAACAGTAAGGACCACCAGATTAATTTTTCCTATTTTAGATGTTTTGCCAATTCTTAAAAGAAATTAAAGAGAGAAATATATAGAGGAGTGAACTCAGCCTTAATTGGATCTAGTTTTCGTACGATTAAAAGAAGCCTTACCTTTAATAAGTTCAGGAGATTTTCTGGCCTCCTTCTGATCTATCACATGCACCTCACGAGCTCCTTGTCTGGAATTTACCAAAAAAGTCCAATGGGCCGTTCTTTTTGGATATGTTTGTTGGGACATCTGGATGACTCAATGTAAAAAGCTATTTGGAGAGGAACTCAATTTAGATAACAAAAATGTGCATGCTAGCCTTTTTAGAGCAACCTGGGATAGAGATTTGGCATCAACATTTCAGTTCTACTCGAACCAAGACAATGTAGGTTCAATCAACCAGGAAAGTCAACATGGTTTCCTCACCCTTGAAGTGGATGCTTCAATTCTTGAGTCGGGGAGAAGTGACTGCGGAGCTACTATACATGGAGAGGATAGACACTAGATATGAGGATTTATGTGTAAGCTCACTTTTGTTCCCCCAACTCTAGCTGAGATTATTGCAATCATCCAAGGATTAAAGATCTGCTGGTATAGTAGATATAGGAAGATTGATGTTTGATCTGACTGTATTAAAGCTATTAATGTATTTACTAGGGGTTGTGATCAAAACCACCCCCTTTGGAGACATTATCGATGATGCCAGGTTGTGGTTGACAAAAAACTGGCAAGTTTTGATTAATCATATTCCTAGAGAGGAGAATGTCTCAGCAGATCATTTGATTAAGCTAGCTCATAGTATTGTAGAAAACTTATCATTCCTTGATCAACCATGCACCACCTACTTATTAGGAGGTGCTTGTTGATGAAGGATAGCTTTTGATGGTGCTAGACCAAAGTGTCTTTGATCTTTTGAGTTATTAATGGAATCCAGTTTTTCATTAAAAAGAAAATCATTCAGTTAAGGAATGATTTTGCTACATTTTTTAATTAAAAAATATAAGTGTCGGTCTATTAGGTGATGTGATGGTGACTATTAGGTGATGTGATGGTGAGAGAAATTAGAAACAAAAAAAAGGGAAAATCACAGTGAGGTCCCAAGGACGTTAAAAAATTACAAAAAAAAAATCCCATAGCAAATTCCCCTAACAAAAAGGTCCCTAGGGATTGCATTATGATTAATTTTGAATGTGAAGTTACCTGATTGCCCTTACTAATTGGAAACACACTATTAGGCATTGACAACTTCGTCTGCTTATTTTAACAACTGCATCTGCCTACTTTGACAAGTTCATTTTTTCACCTTGACAAGTTATAAAATGTCAAGTTAATGTGCCTATTTTCACATGAGGCAGACGAAATTGTCAAAATTGGCACAGAGGCTTGTCAAAATAGGCACCTTAACTTGCCATTTTATAACTTGTCCAAATAGGAAAATGAACTTTTCAAAGTAGTTAGATGCATTTGTCAAAATAGGCAGATGAAGTTGCCAATGCCCGATAGTGTATGTGTTTTCAATTAGTAAGGACAATCAAGTAACTTCACATTCAAAATTAATTACAATATAGTCCCTAGGGACCTTTTTTTTAGGCGAATTTGCTAAGAGACTTTTTTATAATTTTTTTATGGTCTTTGTGACCTCACTGTGATTTCCCCAAAAAAAAAAAAAAAAAAAAAAGCAAACTTCATCTTTGCTTCAACAAAGTTCTTTAGTATTTTAAACTTCATCTTGTCTCAAAAAATTTTGAGTATAGTATTTGGATAAATACTTTATATCATGTAGGATTTTGGTAAAATCTTTTACTTTTTGTAGCATGCAAGTAAAAAAGCCTAAAAATAAAAAGACAAATTTAAATTTTCAGACAAAAAAATTATTCCTTATATTAATAAAGACAACCCCTATAAGAAAGAATGTTAAGAAGCACAGGGAGTAATTTAGACCGGAGGATTAATCTTTATAGACTTAGCCTAAAGTGGTCAGGCCAACCACTTTTTTAAAATAAATATTAAATAAATTTATTATTTTAAAAATAATCCTTAACGTTCTTGGTGTAATTCAGCTTAGTTTATAATGTAATTTTATGATGTTAGTTTGATGTTAAATAAAATTTTATTTAGTTCATGTAAAGTTAAATTATACAAAATTGTTTGAATTTTTTGCTATTTGTAGAGAACATCATAACCTTTAATGCTTTATAATAAATCCCCTTAAACGTTTAAGTCTATGAAGATAAACTCTTAAAACTTTATGGGCTTATAACCCTAAAGTGTGCAGGCCCACCCGTTTCTTTAAATATCAAATAAATTTATTATTTTTTAAAATCATTATGTTATGGTATAAGTTTATGGCGTAATTTTATGATGTAAGTTTGATGTTAGTATAAAAAATAAACACCTATTTAGTTTATGAAATTCTGTTTTTTTTTAAAAAAAATCATATAAGAATAATAATGTCCTCCTCTGGTTTTAATGACAAAAATTAACTAATTTAATTATATTAAAGAAGTTAGTTAAATCAATTAAGACATATGTTTTTCTAAATCACCTTAATTATCTTTCTTACTAATTCCCTCCCTCTCTTGTATTTGGTAATTGTTAAGGAAATGCCAATAGGACTAATTTAGGAAAAAGTTGATAAATAACCCCTATTTATGGGGTCTTATTAATCGAATTGCTTTATTCAAGAAGATAATTAAAATTAATTAGTTAAAAATAATAAATATGTAGGAAATATATTTAGTTTTTTAAAAATTTATCCTTATTTATAAGTGAATAAATGAGAGAGTAATCATTAGAAAAATGATGAAAGAGAGTGTATAGGGAAAATTAACAAGGGCTAACATTGATAGAAATGCATTTAATGCTCAAATAACTCCAAAGAGTACTATCAAAAAAAAAAAAACTCCAAAGAGGACATTATAAAAAGAAACGGACCAATTTAAAAAATATGACCTTATAAATAGGGACAGTGTAGTATGTGAGATAGGCCTTAAATTTAAAATCAACATCAACTCCCTACTAATTAGATCATATATTAAAGATACGAGAAGTATATTTAAATTATCAAATTTTAGAACACTTATATTGAATTGTATGTATTTCTATTTTTCTCTTAAAGAGATAAACTTCTGGATTATGGTTATCGTAATTTATGCAATTTATTAATGGTATATTTAAAAAAATGAGAAAAATAAGTACAAGGCCTACCCCCCCCCCCCTTTTTTTTTGGTGCCCGGAAAAAGTATAGGCCTGCTGGCTCGACCTTGAATCCTAATAATAATAAGGGTGAAGCTTTATTTAAAAATGATGTTTAATTAGTATGAAAAACAAAGCTTATAGGCATAAGCTCTTGTGGTCCAAAAGTGAGGTCAAGAAACTAATTAAGTCTCTTGAGGCTAGTTTAAATGATAAGGATGTGGGTGAAAATGAATTCAAACCCTCCCAATATATAAAACCATTAATTACTACATGTGTAAAAACATTTATAACGTCCCTTTTTTAGGACTTTTAACGTCTCAAAACATGGGACGTTTATGTTAGTGACGCAGTAAAAAATGGTAATAACGTTCATAAATAAATGGACGCCTAAAGTCTAGACTTTAAATATCCGTATTTTTAAAAGGGATGTCTAAAGTGTCAGTGTAGCACTTTAAACGTTCTAATTTCAAAATTGGGACATCTAAAGTGTTAGTATGTCTACTTTAAGCATCCATTTTTCTTTATAGACATTAAAAGTTTTTTTTTAAACGACCATTTATATTCTTCACTGCACAGCAAATGAAAACTACAGAAACAAGATCGAAGAATTATTCATAAACCACAATATTCCTTATATGGTAAGAAACACCAACACTATCTACATGGTAAGGAACATCAGCACTATCCAACAACCTAATACTATGTACAACAACAACTTCTACTACCTAATTATATGTACAATAACCACCACAAAGTGTTTGAAAGTTGTCTATTACACAACTACAATGATGATAAATCTAAATGCCAGCACCAACAAAATGCATCTACAATAATCCCAGTTCAGAACTTAGTTCATAAAAAACAAAAATAATTAACCATACCTTTTGGCAACGATGGGAGAGGGAGGAGGGAGGCCAACGGTGGGAGAGGGAGGGAGGAGGAACCAACGGCATCAAAGATCAAGGAGGGATGATGGTAACGAGCTTCAACAGTGGAGAAGGAGAGAGAAGGACGGTGGATGATGGTGGTGGAGAGAGAGGAGGACGACCTTCAAGAGAGAGTGACGGTAGTAAGAGGAAGTGAGAGAGAGCGGCGGTGGAAGAAGAAACTTTAACAGATTGCTGGGGGAAATTTTGAATTACTTTAGATGTCCCTTTTTGGGACGTAGATCTTCTGTCAAATTTGAAATGTAAAACTCTATCCAATTTTAGCTGGTATCAGAGCCAGAAGGGGAAGTAGGGATGTATAGATGTCTTGAAGTTCTGGAAAATTTATGAAGTTTTTATGAATATTTCTGGATAAGTATGCTTTGTGGTTGCGACTTTGGTTGATCTTCCACATCAGAAACATGTTAATATAAAGCTAAGTCTTTGCTTAATATTATTATCATCTAATAGCATGCAAGCTAGTTGATCAATGATAGCATATGAACTTCATCCGTCTTTTCTAGGGCTATGGCAGTAAGTCCCGACGGACAGGGCAGATAAGTCCAGACGCCTATTGCTCGAATGTTCATATGATATTAGGGTTCAATGTTCAAAGGCATTGGCTAAGTGATAATAATATTTGCAGATTTTTATCTTTATAAGAACATACAAAGAAATATTTATAATAACTCCATAAGTAGCCCAGAAACTTCATTAGATCTAGCATATCTCTACCAACTAGAAGGTAATGGTATCAGCAGTAAAGTTAATTATGGCTTTCCTGTTCAGATCTAGCTCTTTTCACTCCAACTCCTCCCGTTCCTCTCGCTCTTCTTCATCTTCTTCTGCTCCTTCTTCTTCCGTGCAACAATCTGGTCTCATGACCAACAAAAGTTTTGGGAAATCTTCCCTCCAAAATAATATTTTCAATAATGAAATCCATTTTGAAGATATTAACCAAAAATTTAGTGATTGGACTATTCCAGTCATTAACCAAAATGAATTATACAAACCTGAGGACAAAAATTTTTTCAAAGCTTCTGATTACATAATCAGAATAGTTGAAGAAACAATTCCTCTAAAAGAAGAACCAATTGATATGTGTATCTTATCATAAAGTTCAATCATAAAACATCAAAAGAAATTCAAATTTATACATATTGGATGTGTTCAAGTGGCTGTCATTCCCTTGATAAAAGCTGGTCTAAATGTCTCAACGTTAGTATGTGTTAGAGATGGTTGACATGAAATCTTTTCAGGATCAATTTTTGGAATGGTTGAAGCAGGTCTTAATGAAGGACCAATCTACTTCAACTGCTTCCCAAATTTAACAGCTTCATTACATGATGATCCTGTTATTGAATGTTTGAAATTAAGTTTGAAATTGAACGGATTCCAAATGAAACCTGGAGTTTCACCTGTAGCTTTGGTTTACAGGGTCCAGTACAAAGTTATGAATTCGTCAACTTCAAATGTCAAAATGTTTCCTCAAGGAAAAGAAACATGTCTATTTCTAACAGATGCTACTAGAGCAAATGTTAATATTCCAAAACCAATAAAATGGGAAAACATCACTCTTCCAGATGACTGGGAAATGACCAAAATTGCTCCTGTCATACCAAAACCTGCGAATAATTCTTATAATATTATTCAAAATATTAATGGAGATGTTAGAATTACATTTGATAGATCTAGAAAATCTTTCTCTTGTGCTTCTAGGACTCCATCGATTGCAGAAATCTTCAGGACTGCTTTAGAACAACCTTCTAGGCATTCTTGTAGCTCTTCTGTCAAAGATCAAATTGTTTCACCTTCTGTAATGCAAGGTCTCAGTGAGTCAGCCAGCATTGTAAAACTTGTCTACCAAAATTTAGACCAAAACACTGAAGATGAAACCCAAACTTGCCAATCTCCAACATACTCTGACATGAATGTGATTGAACAACAATTTGAATTAGATAAAGAACTCTTGCGAAAAGATTTCTATTCTAATGAAAATATTGAAAGAAGAAAATGGTTTTTCCAAAAATATAAAACTGAAGAATTGCGAAAACCAATTCAAGAAAAGTTTTACAAAATGCTTGAAACGTATAAACTTCATATTCCTTTCTTTCTATGGTTTGAAGCCTATGTGAAAGATAAGAATCTAAAGGATTATCCTTTTGAACCATTTGAGGGAGTCAATGCTTCTTGGATTTTAAAAAATGAAGAGAAAATTGAATCTGAACTTCCCCCAAAACAATCTTACCAGGTCCCTGGTACAAAAATTGGTGAAGTCACTGTTATGGCTTCCCCTTTCAAAATTAAGGATTCAAAACCTGAGATAAGTCCGGGTGATATTAAAAACATCATTGAACAAAATAATTATACAAATTCTTATCTTCAAACTCTTGGAGAACATATTTTGAAAAAATCTGTTACTAGGGAAGCCAGTAAGATAATCTTACCTAGTTCCACTAGTACACAACCAATTTTCAAACCTTACACTATTCCTGCAAATACTGCAACTAGTGTAAGAGAAGGAAATCTCCAAGCAAGAATTGAAAAGGAATTAAAAAAGATAACCGTGCAGGATACACCTTCTCCTAAATCTAAAGCTACGGTTTCAAAACTAACAATAAATGTTATAAAAGACAATCAAACAAGTGAAAGTGAAGATTGCCCAAAAATTCATGAAATAAAACAAAAAGGTTGGAGAAATCCAACAAAATTGTATTATCCGAGAGCCACTCCTCCGGATATAATGCTCGAAGAAAGGGATTCCTCTCTTTGGCAATTTAATGCTAACAACATCTATGTTTGGAACATAGATGGTCAATCTGAAACAAATATTTTGGAAATATGCCAACAAATGACAATGGTCAGTAATGCTTATGCAATATATAATAATTGTCAAGAGGAAGACGTTATTCATATATTGATCTCTGGCTTTACTGGGCAACTCTGAGGTTGGTGGGATTTCCATCTCACAAATGAACAAAAAAATCAAATTTTGCAAGCTATAAAAACCACTCAAGATGGTATAATTCTCAGAGATAGTATTGGTGAACCAATGTCTGATGCTGTTAACTGTCTTATAGTTAATATTATAGCTCACTTTGTTGGTGATCCAACACTATGGAGGGATAAATCGGCAGATCTTCTGTCAAATTTGAAATGTAAAACTCTATCCAATTTTAGGTGGTATAGAGATAACTTCCTTATGAGAGTTATGGCCAGAGAAGATGGAAATCATCCTATCTGGAAAGAAAAATTCCTTGCTGGTCTTCCTAGGTCTCTAGGAGATAAGATCAAGGAAAAAATCAGAAATCAAACTGGTGATGGTCAAATCCATTACGAAAACTTAACATATGGACAGTTAATTGCAATTGTTCAAAAAACTGCTTTGAAAATTTGCCAAGAAGATAAAATTCAACATCAACTTGCCAAAGAAAAAGCTTCAAATCGGAAGGACTTAGGGACCTTCTGTGAACAATTTGGTTTTCTTGCTTGTAAGAAATCTAAAAAACCTAAACACAAGCACGAAGACAAAGAATACGAGGCTAAAAGATATTACAAAAAATATCGAAAACCTTGGAAGAAACCAAAAACAAACAAACCCAGAAATTTAAAAAATGAATTCAAATCAAAACCTCCTATGGATCTTTCCAAAGGAAAAATTGTTTGTTTTCGATGTGGTAAAGAAGGCCAAATAGCAAAATATTGTAGGCTTAATAAAAGAATTAATGCCTTACAACTTGAAGAACCAGTTCTTCAACAATTAAACAATCTTTTGATTGAAGAAACATCTTCTGAAGAAGAATATGAAGTATCATCATCTGAAGGGGAAGTGAATGAGCTTCAGGGCGAAGTGAATAAGCTTCAACTTGATGATATTCCATCTTCATCTGAAGAAGATGATTTTCAAATAAACTGTCTTGACAAATTTGCTGAGAGTTCAGAAAAGTCTGTTCTTGATGACCCAATCAAGGAATCGGTATTAACCGGTCCCGGCATAGACAGTTTACAAATAAATGTTATTGAAGAAGATTTGGTTTTTGAAATAATTAACTCTCTTTCAACAAATGAAGAAAAGGTTAAATTTTTCAATAAACTAAGAGAAAGCACTGCTTCTTCTTCTTCCACAAAACCAAATCAAAAATATTTGCAAAAGAATTTGCAAACAAGATATGATTTTTCTGAAATAATCAAAAGATTTTAGTCTAACCCAAAACCTGTTTCAATTTCTGACCTTCAGAATGAAATAAACAATTTAAAAGAAGAGATAAGAAACCTGAAGAATACTCAGGAATTCCATTCTTTTATTTTAAATCAAATTCAGGAAGAAAGTCTTGATAAAGAAAAGAAAGTCGAAGAAGTTAAAAACTCATCACAAGATGATGAAATGCCTTCTGAGAGTTTCTTGAACATTATATCAGGAGTTTTAGTCCAGAAATGGCATGTGCCAGTTAAAATTATTGTTGCTAATACCTTCATATTAGAAACAATAGCTTTATGGGATACTGGTGCAGCTCTGAGCTGTATCAGAGAAGGTCTAATTCCAACAAAATTCTTTTAGAAAACCACAGAAAGACTTTGTGGACCAAAAAAATCTCCATTAAATGTCAACTATAAGCTTTCAAATGCAGTAGTTGAAAATAATGGTGTCAAAATGGAAGAACTTTTTATCCTAGCAAAAGTTTTATCTCAAGATGTAATTCTTGGGTCTCCTTTCATCAGTAGATTAAAACCATTTTTAACACATGATGAAGGAATTGAATCTGATGTTATGGGTAAAAGGGTTTTCTTCGAACTTGTTGATCCACCTTATACAAAATTTATAAATCAGATTGAGTATAAGGAGAATCAGATTAATTTCCTAAAGGAAGAAGTTTCTTACAAAACAATTGAAAACCAATTGGAGAAACCTCTTCTAAAACAAAAAATTCAAAATGTTTTGAGAAATATTCAAGACACAATTTGTTCTGATTTTCCAAATGCTTTTTGGGAAAGAAAGAAACATATAATTGATTTGCCTTATGAAAAGGATTTCAATGAAAGAGCAATTCTAACAAAAGCTCGTCCGATCCAAATGAACCAAGAACTCTTAGAACATTGCCAAAAGGAATTTTCTGATTTACTTGATAAGGGTTTAATCAGAAAGAGTCAAAGTCCATGGTCTTGTGCGGCCTTTTATGTAAACAAAAATTCTGAAATTGAAAGAGGAACCCCAAGGCTTGTAATCAATTACAAACCCCTCAACCAAGCTCTTCAATGGATTAGGTATCCAATACCTAACAAAAAAGATTTGTTAAATCGCCTTCATTAGGCCAAAATATTTTCAAAATTTGATATGAAATCTAGTTTTTGGCAAATCCAAATCTTAGAAAAAGATAGGTATAAGACTGCATTCACAGTCCCATTTGGGCAATATAAATGGAATGTTATGCCTTTCGGGTTGAAAAATGCACCCTCAGAATTTCAAAAGGTTATGAATGAAATTTTCAATCCTTTTACAAAATTTATTATTGTCTACATTGATGATGTTTTAGTGTTCTCAGAGTTAATTGACCAACACTTTAAACATGTCAAAATCTTTGTAGATGTTGCTAGGTTCAATGGCTTAGCAGTTTCTAAAACCAAAATCAGTCTCTTCCAGACAAAAATTCGGTTTCTTGGTCATCATATATACCAAGGAACTATCATTCCAATTGATCGAGCAATCCAGTTTGTCGATAAATTTCCAGATCAAATTCTGGACAAAACTCAACTCCAAAGATTTTTAGGTGTTTGAATTATGTAGGTGATTTCATTCCCAATCTAAACAATATCATTAAGCCTCTTCATGAGCGTCTTCCAAAAACTCCTCCTCCTTGGACTGATGATCACACTAGTGTGATTATCAAAATCAAATCCTTGGTTAAAAATCTTCCATGCTTGTATCTTCCAAATCCACAAGCATTCAAAATTGTTGAAACAGATGCCTCTGACATAGGTTATGGTGGCATTCTTAAACAAAAAATTGATGGTAAAGAGCATTGCATTGTATTTACTTCAAAACATTGGAATAGAGCCCAACAGAACTATTCCACAATCAAAAAAGAAATTTTAGCAATTGTTTTGTACATAAACAAATTTCAAAGTGATTTGCTAAATCAAAAATTTTTAATAAGAGTTTATTGCAAAGCTGCAAAAGATGTTTTGCAAAAAGATGTTAAAAATCTTGCATCAAAACAAATTTTTGCCCAATGGCAAGCAATTTTAAGTGTCTTTGATTTTGAAATAGAATTTATCAAAGGTACTTCAAATTCCCTACCAGACTTTCTAACCAGAGATTTCTTGCAGGCGAAATAAGGTGATTCAAATGAGTGATCGAGAAAAGAAAAAGAAGCAAAGGGCCAAAGCCCAAATAAAAGAAGATCTAGAAAGGATCACAAAAGAAGAAGCAGCCCAACTCAAGGCTGCAATCAAAATGTCAAAAGGGTCATTGACCCAAGGATCATCGATCCATCAAAAGGGGTCCCCTTCAGGGACCAAACCCATTCAAAAATCTTCCCCAAAAACTACTAGAACCATAATGGACCCTTATCATTATGGATTTCCAATTGAAACCCTTTTGGCCTTATAGGCTAATCAAAATTTGGCCAAATTGCCAACCAAAACATGGGCTGATGTTACCGAAATGGAACAATCCAAAGCCCTAACCCCATTTACCTTGGATCCAGAGTCCCTTGCTTTGGCAATCCAAAAAACTTCCCAAACCATTTCAAAGGCTGGTTCAACCTCGAAAGAATTAGCCATTTATTCCCAACCAACACAAACCACTTTTGTGTTAAAACCAAAAAAGGTCTTAAACCTTTTTCACACAGAACCAGGTTTCTGTGACAAAAATCCTATTGCATTGGCAGCCAAAATTTATCCGAAAGGATTTCATTTTACTCCAAAATCTTTGGAAAAAACACAACAATTTTATGAGCTTATTGTTGTAGATACAGAATCTACAGAAATAAGACATTTTTTAGATAAGCAACATCCTGATGATAAAGACATTCATGGTTATTCTACTTTTAGATTCAGGAAGTTTTTATCGCCAAAAGATTGGGGTCAAGATCTCAACAAAAGGAAAAAATTTTCAATAAAAAATATAGATCCAATTGGTTTCATATACTGGGATTATTTGGATGCATGGTGGTGTACCTTCTGGTACCAAAACCCAAGTTTTAGTCATACTTGGCTTTTTATGTTCTCGTATGACTTGGAAATAAAATACCAATTTCCATTGTGGTTCAACCAATGGTGGGACTATTTTGGTCATATCCAAGAAATTTTTCCAACTACAACGAAAATTGGGTTCGACTACTTCAAAAGTCGGATCAATCTTAGTGAAGATCCTTTCCCAGTAGATCTTCATTATTTTTCAAAATTTGGTTTAGCCTGGGTTTTCAAATGGAGCTACAAATATGGTCCTTCAAAGTTCCAAAAATTGTTCCCAATGTTGCAAAGAACCTCTGCTGTTAAATGGTGGGCAAAGTTTCCTCACATCCACAATGTGTCAGAAACGAACCTCAAGAAGTGGTTCAGAAGAAATCCAAAATCCCTAATGGCGGGGGATCACGAATCAGCCGTGTTCCTTAACCAAAAGGCAAAAATTACAGCATGTTTAGCCTCGGCAACTGACAAGCAGGCCCTAACTGAACAGCTGCATGAAATACTTGGGCTTCTTCAAACCCAAGAACAAAAATCCAGTCCATCGGCCCAATCCTCAGATGAATCAGATGCTAAAGACCCGGCCTGATACTTTGGACACAAATCGGATGATGAAATCATTAGCCTCGGCGAAGATTGATTTTGAAGCAAAACTGTCCGCATATCCGTCCAAGACTTGCTGACTCAAAAGATTCTCTGCTTTTGTAAAAGTTGTACCTTTACTTTACTTTAGCAGACAAAATGATTTCATTTTACTTTAAGTAAAAGTACTTTTACCCGAGTAACATGTTTTCTACTCAGGTTAAAGTAATTTTACCAAGGTGCATAGTAACTGGTTTGGACACCTATAAAAGGGCACTTCGCCTCAGTTGTTAGGCACCCCGAGTTGTGTTGACGACTCAATTCTCTCTCCCCTCCTCCTCTAAGGTTGATAAACCTTTGTGTGTTTTCTTGTTTTCTCTGTAATTTTCTTTATGTTTGTATCGTTTTAATCTTCAATAACATATCAGTTTTCATAAATCTTCATCTCTTTTATGCATATATTATCATTCTGCATCTAATAATTTAACAATTCCGATTGGTCTCTACTTCTCTCCCTTTCTGTCTCTTTAGTTTTTTCGATCATTACGTGGGATTAGCTGGACGTCTAAAGTCATTCAATTTTTTTTATCTAAAATAATTCAAACATTTTTTTTAAAAAAAAAAAAAAGGAAAATCGCTAGTAAATACCAAATAGGGAAATTAATTGCTATTTACCACCTAGAAACATAAGGAACTAAACTATCATTAATATTGAATATAGAAAGACAAAAATGCCCTTAGTTTGACGACACGATTTTAGGCAGGAGTAAGATGGAAATGCACGACTTTGGAATTGGCTTCTCTAGTGTACCAGCAACCCTAAATTGAACCAAGAGATAAAAGCAAGTTCAGCTTCTAATTGGCATTTGCAGGCGGTTTGAGGCCAGTTAACTACAGCATTTCTTGTATTTGCTATGTATTTTCTTTTAAGGTTAAGAGAATGGCCATGAAAATGACTGTGAGAGGATTTGATAAGTGAGGGTTGGTGTGGTGGTTCTGCTAGAGAGAGCCTTTAAGGTCGATATCGTCGGTGAGGGGTGGAGAAAGCCCAACAAAACGGCGTAAACAAGCAGTGTAAGAGCCTTTGATTATTGAGGCTTGGTCTGGTGGTTCGCCTAGTCAGAAGCTTTGAGGTCCATGCCATAGGTCAGGGGTGGGTGGCATCGATCACTGTGGATTTTGCCGGAGACATAGATTTTGATTTTTGAATGCTTAAAAGGTAGATACTTTTTACTTCACCTTTGCTAAGTGGTTGTCATAGTTAATGGTTGCCTCTTGTTTTGCATTCCTCCGTGTTCCAGATATATCAATAGTCTGCATTGTGATAATATTTGTCCATCTAGTGTAAAGAGATTACTGTAGGTGGTCTGTTGCATCCAAAATAGTAGATTTTCTAGAAATAGCATGTATATTTGTATAAAAAATTTTATAAATGTCAATGTGTGCAATTGATCTTTTGTGGTGTGCAAACAATCTTCCATGTGTGCAAAAATTTTTCATATGAATATGCAAACAATTTTCTGTTGTGTGCAAAATATCTTCCATTCATGTGTAATAGATCTTCCAAGGTAGCATTTGACAATTAATTTGTCCAAAAGCTATTTATTTATAATTCTCCCTAAAATTGTTCAAAGTCCACTAATTTTACTCTTAAGGGGAGATAGAAGTTATTTCAATTGAATATCACATTAAGAGAAAAGAGCAAATGAAAGTATAGAAAGAAAAAGAGACAAGGTACTTGGAAAATGTATGGAACTTGAGCATGAACTTTTGGTACTTTAGCATAAACTTAATAGTAAAGAATAATGAGTTGCAGCCAATCGCTTGATCTAAGATTCTTTTGTTTACCTTAAAGGACCTTCCTAAACTTTCTAGTTATTACCATGTCATGTTGTAGAACTTTGAAATGAGATAACTGAAGAAAAGAATTTTCATTTGTCCAGTAAAGATTCTGGTTATATAAAATGACTAGGAGATTCAAGTGCTCATAGCACTACAAAAAAAATGTGATGTAGTAACGGTTAAAAATTTTCATTAGTAGCGGTTTATAAAAATACTACTAAATCACATGTTGTAAGCGCATTTGTAGCAGTTATAAAAAACCGCTACTCAAGTAAAGTAACCGCTACTTTATTTGTACGGTTCAATCCCACCGCTACAATATCGCCACATGCCATAAGCTTTTTCTGGGATATTTGTAGCGGTTATATAACCCTACAAATATCAACAAGAAAATTTTCAAAGCGGGAAAAGAAAAATGAAATTTTTTTCTCATTTGTAGCGGTTTAAGAATCGCTACTAATAATAAATTTCTAAAATTAGTAGCGATTCTAGAACCACTACTAATTTCATCAAAATTCAAAATTCCTGCCAAAAAATTAATTTCAGTTTGAACCAGGTGCATTAATTAGTAGCGGTTTAATAACCGCTTCAAAAATTAAGAAATTTTTTTAAAAAAATACAATCATTTGTTTATGTTATTTTGATATTAAATGAAATAGTTTATTTTTTAGTAGTTTAGCTAATTTAATTAGCTTATTATTCAATAGTTTAGCTCATTTATAAATTAAAAGGAATAATTTAATTTAGTTGGATAAGTATAAAATTATATTGATAATATTATTAATGATACTTAGGTAATAAGGAACTATTATGTTGTCTACTACAATGTAATTGTGTATGAAAAACATATGAAAATGAGATAAAGCTCTGAAATATCCGGAAAAAGAAAATGATGAGAATAATTTTTATACGAAGGAAAGAAGTATTGAAATAAAAAATTAAGAAACTTGTTACTATATTTGATCATATTGTTAAGCTCCTCAACGCATACAAAAACATTTGTAAATGAGAGAAAATGGAAGAAGGATAAGGTGAAAAGAAATGGGGGAGTGTTTGAAATGAGATGTGGTAGAGGTATTTATAGGAATCCGCGTAGCATTTCTAGCGGTTAATGTCCCCATTTTGTAGCGGTTTTTAATTAGTAGCGGTTATTTTTATTTTTGTAGCAGTTCAAAAACCACTACAAATATTATTTTATTTTATTTTTAAATATTTTTTCCAGTTTTTTTTAAAGACAAAAACATAATTTGAATTTGATCACTCATCCTCGTCATCCCTACAAAAATTATGTAGAAAAATTATTGTTAGTGATATATTATTAAATTTAAAAAATTTAATTTAAAGGGTTAAGGTGCAAAAATACACATGAGTTTTTCTCAAAAGTGCGTCTAACACCAAATGCTTTTTTGAGCAGCAAAAGTAACTATGTGGTTACAAAATAGGTGCAAAAGTCACATTTTCCGTTAGTGGTAGTGGACACCGTTAGTTTTGCCGTTGCATCCTTCTTCTTCTTCATTTTCCACTTCCTAACCACCATAGCTGAGAAAGCTATCAGAGAGAGACCATGGCATAAAAACCACTGACGTCACCCTCTCTCACAGTCATCTCCGGCCCCATTTCCGGCGACCCTCCTCTCAGTCTGCCAAGAACTATCACCACAAACCAGAGAGCACCGTGAACCATGATCAAGGAGCTCTAAACCTTTGACCATTTCCTTCTCACCACCACAACTACCACCGGATTGTGAGACTTTGAACCAGCGATCGCAGACCTTTACTGCCTCTCTGGATCGACTTTCGACATCACCAACAACTCCACTGTCAACTACGAAGCTTTAATTTATGAAGGAGACCGTTGACTCATAAGACCACCAACCACCATCATCGTCATCTCCTTTATCGCTAGAACACACTACACCATCGGCACTCTCTGTTTCTTTCCATTCCTTCATTCCCCTGTTTTTCTTCATTTCTGTCAATATCCAACTCTGCCATTCCCTCACTCTCATGCACTTCCATCACTGTTTCAGCCCCCACTATCATCTCCTTCTCCATCTTCCAGAGCACTGTTTTGACGATGTCAAGAAAGAGGACAAATTGGAGACCAGTGACTTAAGTGTGTTCTAGTGGTCGCATCTACCACCACCTCTGTTTTGAGGTAGAAGAACTGGTCGACGTCGAAGAAGCCAATCCAGTTGCATTCTTGTTTTGATCTAAACATGCAGTAAGAAAAGCCAGCTTCTTGGTTTTAATACATGGCCATGTCGTTCTACCAACGGTGTACCTCTGAGGTCGAGTTCTGAGATTAAGTTTTTGATGTTCTCATTGTTGTTATCACCGTAGATAAACCATCGTTCTACCCCCAGCCATGAATGGTACATGAACCATTCTTTAAGAGTAGAGGCTTGGTTCCACACCATGGATAGACACAGCTCGTGCCACTTCTTCTCTGTCATCGTCACTCTATTCTGAATTATGGCCATTGATAGCATGCTTTTATTGATCGGACATCTTTTATTTTGACCCGAATGGCTCATAGTGACCCAAAAGCCTAGAGCTTTATCGAGATAAAAGCAGAGAGAGAGAGAGAAGGGTTGAAGAAGAAGGAGCAACGGCAAAACTGACGGTGTCTACTACCACTAACGGAAAATGTGACTTTTACACCTATTTTATAACCACATAGTTACTTTTGCTCCTCAAAAAAGTATTTGGTGTTAGGCTCACTTTTGAGAAAAACTCGTGTATTTTTGCACCTTAACCCTAATTTAAATGATATGGACTTAAAAAAATGCACGGTAATAGAGGTAAATAGTCATCGCCTTCAGGGAAGTAGTTTTCAAAATCGGCTGGCTGAAATGGCTCACTCTCATAAGCGATGTTATCACCTTCACCCATGTCGTAAAGGTCTCGTGGCTTTAAATGAACAACCATGTACCAATCCCTGTGCCTCTCGTCCTCGACATAATAAACCTGATGTGCCTCTGAAGCAAGAATATACGGCTCATCATCTTGAGAAGTACAAGTATGAATTGGTAGTGAGAAATTGACTGATGTGATCCCTAAGTTGTCAGTTATCAGTCCCCGAGAAGTAGTGGTATTTTCCCACAAACACTTGAACAGCGTCACGGTGAAACGGCCTTGATAATTAAGTTCAACCACATCAAGAAGCTTTCTATAGTAAAAGGGACGCCTTCGAACTGCATGTTGGCGTCACTGCTACTCGCATAACTCCTTGTCTCAAATGTGCCATAAACACCTGAATTTTGAGTTTGCAATCCTTGATCCTGTGAAACCGTGCAGAACTTAAAACCATTAACATTGTATGCTGTAAACCTTTTTGCATGATCAAGAGGGCCGATTGCGAGAGCTCTAAAATATGGTGAGTGTGGGTTGTGGTCATTTAGTATTCTACGCTCAAACCAAGTTAGGAATTCTCTATGGACCTTTTTGTCAACTTCTGAGGATGTTTGTGTACAGATCCTGAGTTGACACTTAATATGACTTCTGAATTCCCTGCAATTAATAATGGAAAGGCTATAGTGAAATGAAAGTGAAAAAAGTTACGAAAGATATAGAATAACATGTGAGTGTACAATTCTTACTGTATGAAAGGTTCAACTTGAGTGCAATTAATCAAGACATGTCTATGTGCTTGCAACTTCTCAGTTGCCGTTAGCTTGAAGTTCTCAGTTCCTCCAACTAGTTTACCAACACGAGGGATAAATTCTCCTGATGTTGGCGCATGTTCAGGACAATCGTCAACACGAGGTGGGAAGTTGAAAGTCGTCTCAAGGTCATCAAAGTACCTTGAACAAATATACAGCACCTCATCCCCTATATAGCATTCATCTATAGAACCTTCTGGCCACGCCTTATTCCTTACGTAAGATTTTAATTTCCCAAGGAACCTACCAAGTAAAGAAGAGAAAATTGATACTAAATGCTGAAAAGGACGACTAGCAAACATAAGAACTAACAATGAAACACATTTAAAATGAGTACCTCTCAATCGAATACATCCATCGATATTGTACTGGGCCAGCGAGCTTTTTTTCATGAATGAGGAGGACTGTGAGGTGAACCATCACAGTAAAAAAGGACGGAGGAAAGATCATCTCCAAGTGACAAAGTGTAAGAATGATTTTGGACTGCAGATGATCGAGCTCCTCAACGATCAAAACCTTAGAACACAACTTCCGAAAGAAAGAACAAAGTTCCACCAAAATGATGGAAACATCGGGAGGAAGTGCATTCTTTATAGCCAGAGGCAGTAACTGTTGCATAAGAACATGCGAGTCATGACTCTTTAGGCCAGTAACCTTTCTAGCCTGCAAGTCAACAATCAAGAAATGTTGCTTGAAAACCCATCAGGAACTTTTAATTTCTTCAACGTCTCGAGAAAGACTTCCTTGTTCGGTTTTGTGAGGGTAAACTTTGCCGGCTGAAATTTGTCATGCTCATCTAGCCAAGCATCTTCACAAACTCCCATGGTGTATAAATCTTTCCTCGCTTGAAGGTGATCTTTTATCTTGTCGGGTTCATTAAGCACTGTATATAGCACATTATCGCAAACATTCTTTTCAATGTGCATGACATCAAGACTGTGGTGAAGTAAATTAGATCTCCAATATGGAAGAGTGAATAAAATACTTATCTTTTTCCACCGCTGAGGCGCCGAAGTCCTGCGCTTCTTTTAGTGAGTTTGTTCTAAATCGTCGCTTTTTCCAAACTCGAAGTCAATATGCTCATCAAGCTGCTGTAAGATATCAGTACCAGATAAAGTCTGAGGTGGTCCTCTATTTTCTGGTTTCCCATTGAAGTGATTCCGTTGCAATCTGAACTTATGCCTTCCATCGAGAAACCTTCGATGCCCCATAAAGCACCACTTTTGACTATAGGGAAGGCACACTGCGTCAGAGTCAAAATTGCAAGCTGGACATGGCGACCCAGTATATACATTCCAACCAAATAATGTGCCAAGGCCAGGAAAGTCACTAATTGTCCACATCAAGGCTACACGCAAGTTGAACAAAGTCTTCTCGTAAGCGTCGTACGTCTCGATGCTGACATTCCACAGGTCAAGCATTTCTGCAATAAGCGGTTGGAGATACACATCGATGTCATTGCCCAGTGCCTTTTTGCCTAGAATGGTCATAGACATAATGAAGGAGTTTTGTTTCATACACATCCAGGGGGTAAGTTGTAGGGAACTAAGACTACCGGCCAAATACTTTAACTTATGCTAAGATTCCCGAAAGGATTGAAACCGTCGGTCGCCAATGCAAGCCGAACATTTCTGGGGTCATTCGTGAAATCTGGAAAGTTGTTGTCAAACGTTTTCCAAGCATCTGCATCCCGGGGATATCTTAATTTACTGTCTTCATTCTTATCAGCGGCATGCCACCTCATGTGCTCCGCAGTTTTAGACGACATAAATAATCTTTATAAGCAAGGTTTCAAAGGGAAGTACCTAAGAATCTTTGCAGGTTTCTTCTTCTACTTTTTCCCCTTCCGAATTATCTTGTACCTCGATGTGTGGCATCTCTTACAAGTCTCCCCAATACAGCATGCAATTGTTGGGGCATGCATCAATCTTTTGATAGTTCAACCCCACCCTGTTGATAATCTTCTTGGCCTCATAGAATGTTGTGGGAATCTCAGCATCGGAGAATGCATCTTGTAATAATTCGAGCAACATCGACATTCCCTTATCTATGATTCCACACAAGCACTTGATATGATACAATTTGATCAAGAAAGATAATTTAGAATATTTTCGACAACCTTGATATAAAGGACGATCTGCTTCATCCATCAAGCTGAAAAAATCTCGAGCTGCTTCATTCCTCATAAACACCGGCTCAGAACCGTGCACTTCTTCGTTGAAGTTGTCGCCTTGAAATCCAAATGCATCAATAGGAGTTTAAAATATCCTAGTTATTTTCCTTAATTTCCTCCTCCTCTCTCCCTTTTAATTGTTGTTAAAGAAGTATCAATAGGAGTAAATTAAGAAAATAATGACAAATATAAAAAATATGTCTTATAAAAATAGATCAACACTTAAATAGGTCCTATATTAACTATAGGAGGGAGTACATTGCAGTATGCTTCATTATGCATGACTCCAAAAACCATAAAATTCAAGAAATTAAACACAAACTAAACACGCGTCAATAAATCTGAAAGACAAAATATGCTCATTTTATTCACATCAGGAAACCATACTTGAAACACAAAACAAGTCTCTCTGCAGGGCATATATCAACCCATGCAAATTACAACGCTAAATGACAATTACTTAATAATGAGCATATACATACATACACATATATAAAATATTGTTCAGCAGGAAAGCCCTAATTATTATTCATGAGAGCAAACTTGATCTTGTCCAGTGTGGTGGTCACGAGGTGGTTCACGGTGGCCACACTCTCCATGCTCAAGCTCCTCCTGTCCATGCTGTCGCCGCTCACCAGAATCTGTAAAGTCATCGTCAGTATTGACCCTCCGCTGCTGGAAGAAGAACCGCCACAGCCGCCGCCGCCATTGGGTATTCCCATGCTGTCCCTCATGACCACAAAGCCGGACGGCAGCATCGTCAAGTCGGTCGAATCCCCACCTTGCATCACCGCCTTCAACGCCACCTTATCCACCGGCGCGTACACAAGGACACATCCCATTGGTTCAACACAAGTTTCTTGAACAATCGCCACATCGTCACTCTCACTGTGTGCCTGCAGAACATATATACAATTTAATTATTTTGAAATAATTAATTATGCTTAATTACTTAGACTGCTGATAGGACAAGAGCTAGAGCTAGCTAATAATTTGATTGATAAAATATGGCGCTCATATTAAATTAGTTACCTGGATAACTGATATGTAGCTTGCATGATGAGTTCCAGTTGAGATGCGAACAACCTCTTGCTCTAAATTTTCAGTGCACAGAACATCCCACTGCCATCAAAATATACACTACGTCATTTATATTCATATATATAGATATATAAACACACATATAAAAGGTGGGCCCCATTTATGGCACAAAAATTCCAGAAATAAGCTACTGCCTCCCGCCCATCAACAATATACTCATCTAGTATTATTTATAAAGCGCTTGTACCACATATTTTATATTTTATATAGATTAAGAAAAATCTTAAATTTTATTAATTTTACCTTAAAATTCAGTAACCTTCCCACTTGTCCTTATTAAACTACACATTTTCCAAAAAAAATTAACAATCTATAGAATAATAAATAAAGGGTGCAATTGTACCTTCATGTAAAAAATTTAATCATATACCTTGTAAATATGACCAAAAAAATGCATTATTTCTTTGTCTTATAAATAAGACTAAAAAATACATTATCTCTTTGCTTTATAAATAGGACTAGAAGAGTAAATCACCTTCTTCTAGAATTCTTTGCTTTAAACAAATCATTTGGAGAGTAGTTAATGCTTATTTGGCAATGTTGCCCCTATAATCAATGTTTAAACGTGGATCTTTATATTTTTCTCTCTTCTTCAAACCCTCGTTTACCAGGGGCAAAGTTTGAAAAATTTTCTAATTTAATACAGAATGAATGAGCAAACCGCTCTGAAACATACATTTCAGACAAGAGGAGCATGCTGCCTACGATCATCCCAATAAAAGCACTTAAAAACATTAAATGTGTCATAAAGTTCAAGTAATTTCTGATAATTTCCAACATCATGCAATTTTTTTATTTTTTATTTTCTCACTACCCTTATTAAGGAGTATCTTATGAAAAGCACCCAAAACACCTTTTATTAGAAGATGATCATTGTAGTATTGAAAGAGCGATCGAAGTGGATATATATATTTCTGACCTGAAACCGGCGAGAGGCATCGCGAAGGTAGTAGAAGACATGGTCGGGAGGAAGAGGAAGCCAAATAGGAACAGCAGCAGTGAGAGTAATGCCATGTGGCTCACCTCTCTCAAAGTTGTTGCGACTGAACACTCTGATACCAATCTCGTTATTGTTATTATTATTATTAATATTATTAATATTAATATTCTCTTCACTTCTATCTCCACCATTAATAGCACTCTTCATGCTTATCACTCTACAGAAGCTCTTCATCATCCTCTGCCCTAGCCTCATCACGCTGCTTCTTCCCTCTGGTCTTCTCATCAACACTGAAGTTGCTTCCTCATAAGGAATGTGAGGGCTTAAGAAGCTTCCAATTCTCTCACACATTCTCTCAAGTGCCACCACCCATCTTTGAGCTCCATAAGCAACGCTGCTAAACACAAGGTTTCTGTATAGCATGTGCACTATTAGGCTCTCATGCTTCACTTCCACATGTTCCACCCATGTAACCTATGTATAATAATGCCCCACGTCAATAAATAGTATGGCATAAATATCTCATATTGAGAATCAAAACAAACTCTCCTAAACAAAAAAACCACTTCAATGTTTATGAAATGAGTTACTATCTCTGGTCCTTAATAGAATAACCCAGTTGAATAATTTGTGGAGATTAAGAAAACTAAATAAATTACTTTAAAGTATTTGTATTTATCATTAATCTCAAAATTAATTTACCGGACTTATATACTGATGTATAATCTAACAATGCACATAAGTATTTCATAGAGGTTATGTAAGATATGTTATAATTAAATAATTTATTTAGCCTCATTAATCTTACCAAAACCAATTGGGTTATATATATTTACAACCAGAGGTGGCATATAGATTTGGAACCTTTATTTGGATCATTAAATTATACATTAAAAAAAGGTGACATTTTGAGATATTGGAGATAAAATGGTGTAGTTTTGAATTTTGTATGATTTTTTAAAGAAAATAAATTATAATTGCACAATTTTAGAGTATTTTCTTTTAAAAATTGTAAAAACATTCAAAATAGCATCATTTTATCATCGTAAGATATCAAGATGTCAATTATTTTATATAAAATCTAATAATCAAAAGAAATAAGAACAAAAACATTTGAAAAGTTGGGGGGTATTACGTACAAAGACATTAATAGTGTTAGAGGGAAGCGCATTAAAAGCCGGAGTTATATGGAGGTACTAACCTTGGAGAAGCCATTGGGGAGTTCTTCAATCATGCAACCAGAAGGACGCTTCCAGAAGGAGGAAGAATAAGGAACACCAATGTCTTCAAGGGGAACAAACGACACATCACCTATCACCCATGTTGTCTGGTCTGGTTGAAAACAGTGTCGAAGGAACACAAGTTCACGAGGTGGCACCAAAGGCGTAAGCATGTGAAGTTCTTCATACATCTGCGTTTATATACACACAAATAAAATAATTAACATCCCCAAATTATATCCAAAATGCTTTAAAATTAGCACATATAAAATTAAACATACACATACCAGTTGCAAGGCTCCATTCCTGCTCCCAAGCGCACCAGGTTCAAGCACTTTTACTGTGCTTGCTTTCCCAACAATTGTTGGGAACAGATTAACCCATTTGTCCTAGAAAAATCATTCACAAAATCGAATAATTACACACACCCACATATATATAGAAACCATGCCACCGATCGGGACAATGAAATTAAGTTATTCAAGCTTTGAGAGGGATCAGATTTAAAATATATACAGATGGAGAAAATTAATCTTTGGGTCCCTACAATTTTCACCTGGCAATAACTCGATCTTTAAACTTTGACTCAATGCAACTTAGACCCTATAGTTTTAACCATTTAAAACTTTGATCCCTAAGCTTCATGAAATATATAATTTTATTTTATAAAATATAGGGGCTAAAGTTTTGAATGGTTAAAACTATAGAGACTGAGTTTCATCAAGTCAAAGTTCAAAGATAAAGTTATAACTTAATTAAAATTATAGGAACTGAGTTGCATTAGGTTAAAGTTCAGGAACTGAACTATAATCGAGTTAAAATTATCAGAGTGTGGTTCGGTAGAAGTGCTTACAGAGTCGAGAAACATGTCAACCAACTGCAAGGGAGGCATGGTGACGACAGAAGAAGCTTTAGAGCACTCGACACGAGCATTCTTGATAAGCCTCTTGCGGAGATGATGAGCCTTAGGGAATATCCTTTCGTAGGTTTCCGGGTTCGGGAGGAAGAAGAATCCGTGGTCGATGTGGTCCACAGCGGATGCTTCACGGCTTATCCAGAGCGGTGCGTCCACACGCAAAAGCCTCATCAGGTCTTCCATGGCACAAATGGACGTCTCCCACATTACAACCTTGTTGCTTCCTTGTTTTGGCAATAAGTTATTGTTGTCACGGGACATGGACATGGACATGGACAAGCCATATTCTGATGATGATGAAGACGATGTTGATGGAGTTCCTAGGGTTAGGAAATTCTTTTGGATCATCAAAGGTTTCCCAGCATAGTCCGCCAGAATCCTTGTTGCTTTTTCATACTGAAAACCAACCCATTCAAGCAACTGTTAAAAGAGAAAGTAATAAATAAACCATATCTTGAGGAGTAGCTAACATCAAAATGAGTTCAAACATATCATTAAATGATATGATACAAACATTTAAAACAACATATATGGACCATAATTAATACTCATCCGGTCCTAAATATAGGACCTGATTTAATTTGTATTGCAAATTAGGTCTTACATTTAGAACTAGAAGTAGTATTATATTTAACATTCAAAACATTGTCTCTTAATTTGTTGCTATTGTTTCATTGTTCTAGAGATAGTAGATGACGATTTTCAAAGAGCATGCATTTTTGAAAGATAAAAAATGATCATATATATACATATATGTGTGTGTGTAGTTTAAACAATAATATCTACTCATTACTATACTACTATGCAATCATTAATGGATAGTAAAAACACTATTTTATCAATATAGAGTTGGTATAGCAGTGTAAGGCCCCGCTAGATCCCTTTGGGTCTCGAGTTCGAGTTCCAGATGAGACACTTGTGTTGGGAGGTGCAGCCACGAACCCCGAACCAAATAACGGATAATAATATCACAAAAAAGTAAAAACACTGTTTTACTATTCACAAAAAAAGGTTAAATCTGTTTCAATTTAATCATTCCAAAGTTTGAAAAGTGAAAAATCACGATCTTGAATTTGGAAGAGAGTCATAAAAATGCATTTTAAAATTAGGGTTTTGATCAATGAAACCAAGTGATTAGTAGTAAATGAATTGAGCAATTAATAACCTCTTGTCTGAGATAGGCATTCTCATGGAGCAGTTTTTGCATAGTAAATTTGTGTTCTTCATCTCCATAGGAAGGACCACCACAAGCCGGGCATGATACACTACTCTTGAGAATCTCTCTGATTGCTGAGTTCTCTGACTGAATCCTTTCATTCTCAGCACGAAGAGCATTGTTATCTATCCTCTCACTTAGTGTCTGAAATTTATAAAACATACGATTAATTGACCCTGTAATTAATGAATTCATAGAAAGTGTATGTAGTCATCAAAAACTAATTAACTTGAGACCAAGTACGAGGTACTTATACCTTGGTTTGAGTTCTCTTGTTCTGAAACCAGAACTTGATTTGTCTGGGCTCAAGTCCAAGCTCCTTGCTTAAATCTCTGCGTTGTTCCTCATCAGGGTGTGGACACTTGTTGAAAAACCTTCAGTTCATAACCAATCCAAGAGAGAAAGGTTAAATTAAATCACATTAAATTTAGTTTATGATATATGGAGTGAAAAGCAAAATATATATACAAAACAAAACAAAACCACAAATTTAGCGAGGTTTTAGATTTATGAAATTAATTTCGCTGTAAGGTGGTAAGATATTCACTTGTATTATATTTTGTGTCAACACAGATTCATTAAACAATGACAAATCAAGATGTTAATTGAGTCTCCTCTTACAAAATAAAATTATGTTAAACATCACATCAAACAATAAAAGGCAATAGGGTTTTCATTTTTAGAGCTGAAACCTTCATCATTAGAGGATGTCAAAGGGCTGAGAGATTGAAATGGGACAAACATATCGAATATTTACCAGTAAAAGTGACAAAAAAATTGAAGATATTGATAGAGTAACCTCTTGATGTTGATAGAGTAAAAAGAAAATTGAAGATATAATTTAAAGCAAAGCAATATTATGTGTGAGAAATCAGTAAGCCAATGAGGAAAGTTAAAAGGAAAAAAAATCTTAAGGAAGGATATTCTTTTCTGCTAAATTAGTTGACAACATCAAGCAACAGAGTGCTGCTATGCTATAAATTGTCTAGATTTGATTTAAACAATCCAACGCTATAAGAGTCAGATTTTAAAATAAATTAATCTTGATCAAAATAAACTCGTGTGAGCAACAATTAGATGGTTTGCTGAAGTATCACAGTAATTGAACTGCCCAAATTATTCTACAATTTAGATTTCATCTTTTATTTGTTATGTTTTATATTTGGAGAGGAGAACCAAGATATGCTCTCCTCCAATCTATATTCATATCTATAATCATTTTTTCTAAAATTTAAATTTTAATTCTATTCTTTTTTCTTTTAAAATAAAAATTATTAAAATCATTTATATAAATATATAAAATTTAGACCATCTAGATCAGATCTAAAATGATCGATCTAGATCTATCATGGGCAGTCTCAACCAACACAAATTTGACTTAATATGTACCGTTGATCTCTTAAGAGTATTACTTGTTAGTATTAGATCTAGATCATTTCATATATATATATGGGGGAAAAGATTAGACACAAATTTTTCTGTGATCCCGTCTTTCTCCTCACAAAACCAGTCACCAACCATATCTCATGAGGAAACTGAAATCTGAAATTGCCGATCTCTGCGCACTTGGCTATATTTGATTAAAACAAAGAAACACCTTTCAGATCAAGCAATTAATCAAGGATATCGAAGAAATAATCAAGGAATTAACCAATAAAAACACAAAAACTAAATTAAATTAATTTGAGAAAAAATAAATTAGGAGTAATTGATCAGATCTGTTCCTACTCTTCGAGTCTCTGGATCTGTAGAGGAGTGTGACGATGAGAAGACCTCCTCTTTCCAGTTTGATGAGAGCTTGCAGTGTTTTGCTCATCACCAGAGCCATTTCCAACACTCAAAGAAAGATCCATTCTCCAAAAAAAAAAAAAAAAATTGTTTCTGGGTTTTCTGAAATAGGGCACACAATTTTAGGGCTAATTAAACTAGGCCTATATATATATAGTCCACTGAGATTCAGTAGACAAATGTACATTTTCTGGATTTGTTTTAACGTATCATTGTTTGCATTAATGGAAACATTAAAGGGAGTGAATTTCTTAATTTTAGGGTTCAAAATTTGGGTTTTTTGAATTCTTGGATTTCAAGTGTATGTGAAAAAGTTTAATAATTGTTTTCCATATACTTCTGTATATCATTATTTTTCCAACCTGGCAAGATACATTTGACTAGCTGAGAATACAACGTTAGACTAAGCATGGAAAGTGTGAACGGATCGAAACAGGAATATTATATTTCAAATTATTTTTTCTTTCCAAATTAAAAAAAATAAATTGTAAGGTTGTTGGAGAAAAAGTTAAAATTGAGTAATGGTTCATAGCTGCAGTAGCAGTTATCCTTGGTGACTGTTTTCATGGGAGGCATCTTCTCCGGGTAGGTGATGACACAGCATACAATACTGTCTAATTAACTTGAGATTATCCAATTTGGTTATTTAAATATACACACACACACGCGCGCGACGGTTCACTGCCAACATGCAGTAAAAAAAAAGCTCGAATTCGCATTGAAATAAAATTCCGTTGCTAATATGTGACGGAATGTTTGATCACTAACCTAGTGATCAATAATTTGGAATAAGTTTTCTTCGAAAATAGTGATGAATTGTACTTTAGCGAGAGAAATATTACATATCGGCAATTAGTGCAGATATTCTGTTGTTATTTAATTACTGATGACCTTTTTTCGATGAAAAATTGTTAAATTTATTAGTGGCGAAAATTCCGCCTACGTTTTTTTATTTTTTTAGTGGTGAATACAACATTTTGTAGGCAATATATATATCTCTTAGAACATTATATATGAGTTCCAAATCTTATCCTAGCTTTGGTCAACTTATGTGGACTCAACTTTTTTACCTTAGAAAATACAATTAAATTATAATCCTTTCTTGTAAATGCAGAGTAAGAAAAAGACCAAGGCTTATATTTAGGTATATATACCAGAATTGAAAGGATGGCAAGTATGATTTGAAAAAAGAGAATCCTCAGATTCAGATTTTGATACACGAGTTCTTTTCCTAAAAGACTCCTATTCTGAAACTTTTGAAGAAACCCACTTCCATTTAAAAAGCCCATGGAATCAATCATACATACCCCCCGTGAAATTGTTTTTTTTTTCCCTTTTGCTTTTTGTAAGCTTTTGCAACTTTCAAGTGAAAACTACTCTCATTTAATTTGTTTAAAATGTGATTTTGACGAAGAAAAGACTTTTAAACACAACCTCCATCAAAGTGACACATAACGTCTCCATTTCACTTACGGTCTATTTTGCCTCCATTTAAATAAAAAGGTTAAGGTATAAATTTATCTCCGAATTGAAGGTTTTCACTGAGGTTTGAAAGTTTTTTTCAGGTATAATGTCACCCCAGAAGTTTCAAAATATAGTAATATTGCCCCATACTGTTAAAAGACTAACGTTGACAGTCAAAAAATTAATGTTGACTGTTTATTTTTTAACGGAAAATGTCAACATTGCCCTATTTTAACACTTTCAGGATAATATTAAGTCTAAAAAAATTATAGGGCAACATTGCTCCTCCACAAAAACTTCCAAAACAAATTTATACCTTAACCTTGAATAAAATCATGCGGTTTGAATTCTTCATGAAATCCTGTGCCCCTCACTTCACTATCTTTCTAGTTTCTCCTCAATCAAAAGTTGAAACCCCTCTATTTGTGTGTGTGTGTGACATTCTCAAGCTTCAACATGCAAAGCCAAAAGTTTCTCCCCCGATTACCTTCAAAGCTAAAGTGGCTTCACAAGCGTCGCTTCTGGAGGCGGTGGATCACATTCAAGGTGAAGAAGCCTATTTGAAGGTTGGTTTTCCGATGGTTTTGGTCGACCGTGATTTTGTGATTAATTGAATTGTCTAAAATTGTTGAATAAGCGAGATTTCCATTCCCGTATCAAATATATTTTTAAAATTCAACGACATTCTTTTTCTTATCCTAATTATTTTTCTAGTGACACACGGGGATCGATTAGTAAATCCCAAAACGGAAAAATAAAAAAAGATAGAAGAGAAAATGCTTAAGCACTTACGATTTGCCATTCTATATTCTACTTCCACTTCTTTTAAAAACACTTCTATGGTACCAAGCGTAGCCTAAGACTCTCAAATTTTTTCTCACACTTAAGTTGATGAAAAAGCATAATTCATGAATTTCAAGACCGTATTTATAGTGTGTCTAGAAGCAACAATTTTTTTATTTTTGGTGAAAGTATTTTCAACTTCTTATCCAAACATGCACTTACTTGTGGCTTTTGAAAATTGCAGTAAAAAGTCAATGGACTAACAGCCTAACAACACACCGTTTGTCTTTGTTAGCATCAGATTGTAGGTTCTATATATATATATATATATATATCCCGCATAACACTTGTACTGAAGAAAGTTGCAGCAAGTACTCTCTTTTACTACAACAATTTGGTATAAATTGCCGATCATTAATGTAGATTTTCATTCTATCGAGAGCATTGTTGTCAAACTCGCAAGTTGACTCTCTGAGTTTACTGTTTTTATGTTTCTAGCTTATAAAATCGAGTCAAGTCACTGATAAATTCATGACCATTATAAACTGGATTAAATTCATGAGTTTATATACTGAATTTACCATTTTTACGTTTCTAACTTACAAAACCGTATTAACTCACCTTTAAACTCGTGTTAACTTCTTCGATTTGATCATTTCAGCGGCTTTATATATAAATTTTATAGAAATTTCTTTGTTAAATATAATAAATTATGAATGTTGATGGATTTCATTTCAATATTTAGATTTAAAATATATGTAAATCAAATTGTTGTCTTTTTTATATTTTAATTATTTAATTATACACCATTAATACCTATTTAATGGTAAAAATAAAATCTTATGAGTTTACGATTTGAGTTCAAGATACGAGTTTAAATCACTATTACGATTTTGCTTAAACTCGCGAGTTTGACAACCTTGATCGAGAGTTTTTATTTTTACAGCATCCATTAGCATTGATTAGACAATAAATCATTAATTAGCTAGATGAGAAATAAATTTGCATAAATTGAAACAACATTAATTATTTCGTAGTCGTGGGAGTTGGCTTTATTGCTCTTTTATATGTTCCCCCACATTAGATTACGATTTATGGAAGTCATTGTTATTGGTGGGAGTTTTAACTCATTATTTTTAAAACCAATACCTATATTATTTATGAACAAATTAAGATTCCATATATTTAATATACAATATATACAGTTTAATATTCATCAATATATATATTACTAAATAATTCATATGAACTCCCATTGTTCCTAAATCAACAGCGATGCCTTAAACTTTATACATATAAGTGATATAACACGCATGGTGCGCATAATAAATAAATATAGGTGATATAAATTATAAAATTATAACAAGTGATAATACTCAATAAGTTATAGATGGTACTTTTTTTTTTAACTTCATCTCGTTTAAGGATTTCTGATCTCTATTCTTTTTGCCTTTTTAGTCTATCTAGTAACTTAGTTGATCTTTAATATGATTTAATCAATTTTAATTTTGAAAAATTACTCTTAACAGTAGCAACTGGGTTACAGATATTGATAATAATATAGTATAAGCAACGCATGTATTTTGAATTTTGAAATGGATATAATTTTTGATATAGTTTAGCCCCGTTTGGATGAGAAAAAAGTTGGGAGGGAAGAAAATGGGAGAACACAATATGGAGAGAAGAAAAAACTGGAAAAAAAGTTATCACTCATCCTATTTGAATGGAAAGAGGGAAAAAAGGGGGGGGGGGGGGAAGAACAAATGTCTAAATGACTAAAATATCATTGCCCTTATGTTTCAGATATATCATGTTTAAAATCAAATTAATTAGTAAAGACCATCAATATCGGAATGTTGTCTAAAACGTATATATAAGCGCACGTTTTCCACTATTTAAAACAGACTTTGATTTTTTGTTTTTTTTACCAGAAACCTATAGATAATTCTTTATTAAATCTAATAGCCATATCGTCTATTTCTTGTACTTATTGTTTGTTTGGAGATACTTTCATGTGGCTCAAAACTTGGTTTAGTGGAGAAAAAATGTATCATATTTACAATGACAATAATGTGCATATTTAATTTTTAACCTATTTTTTAAGCAATACCAAAAAAATAAATTCAAATAAAAATTAACATCATCAAATTAAAGATTAAAATGAAATTATTTTTATATTTTATCTTGAAATCAAAATATATATTAAGCCAAATTTATTTCCTCGCAAACTAAAAAAATAATTAATGAAAAAGAAGTTAAAATAAAACATGAACATGTCCCAATGTTGATAAAACCTTTGTATACCAAGTTATCATAATCAAAATAAAAATTTCTTTTAAAAAACTAAGATCTTTTTATTTCATTTATAATTATTATTATATGATTTATATGAACAAAAATATAGATATGCATAAATATGTATTTAACTGTCAAAAGCAATGACATAAATATATGAATGACGACAGGCAAAAATGACATAAAAAAGTTCTTGCTAGTGATGACAACCATCCTTTCTATGATATTGTTAGTGATGCCAGGATGTGGTTATCTAAAATCTGGCAGGTGATGATTTGTCATCTACCTAGGGACAGCAATACTCTTGCGGAATATTTAGCTAAGTCTGCCTATAATATTGTGGAAAATTTTGTTTTTCTTATTTATCTACCACCTTCTCATCAGGAGGTGGTCGATGATGAAGGATAATGATCCCTTTCTAGGATCTTTGATTGTATTTCACTTTAGGCGCTAGTGATTTCCAGTTTCTATTCAAAAAAAAAAAAAAAGTTCTTCCTTTGGGATTGCAGGAATGTCTAGCAGGTGAATGACTTAACACAGGCATAAAAGAGGAGGAGAAAACATTTTTCACTACAAATATCAATTAAACTACCCATGCTCTGTAGAATGCTACTCATCTCATGGTAATGGCAGCTTAATCAAAGATACCCCCTCCGGTCCTTAATATAACTTGATTAGACTAAAGAAGTTAGTTAAGTTAGTTAATATGATATGTATTTTCTAAAACACCCTAGTCATCTTCTTTAACTCCCTCTTCTACTTAATTATTGTTGAGAGTGCATCAATAAGAGTAAATTAAAAAAGTTGAAGAATATGAAAAATAGGTGTTATACTTAGGACTAAGATAAATTCCCCAAATATGTTTTATATTAACGTCCGAAGGAAGTATCAAATAAGATTCAATCTGTGCGCACATAGTCATGCCACATATGAACAACTATATTATGTCTTAAAATCGATCATTGTCTATAGTCTTCTTCTTGTGATGAATAATTGTTTGTGTGATCAATGTCTTCAAGTAACAATTCATTATCAACTTTAGCAATTAATTAGACTCTCATAGGAATCTACACCCATCAAAAAGTTACGTAAGTATACAAATAGATCACGCTTGAGGGAAAAGCCCATATCTCCAAGATAAAATTTTCCTGAACAAAAATATCTCAAGGGAGTTAAAAAAAACCATGGTAAAAAAAAGAAACTGTATTATATTATTTACTCGTAAAGTTTCTATTGTAAATAATGTAGGTGTGACAAAGGAAGAGTCCTACAGTGTTTGGGATTGTGGGGTCCAAGTAATAAGTAATATTGAGCTACTAAATAGATCAAGCTAAGGGAAAGAATGAACTCGTACATTAATAGGTCACACAATTGAAATCTAGCGATTTATTCCAACCCTTGAGCAGGAGTTGAAAAAGCGGACTGGACACTTTTGCTAGGCTATTTTTGTGGAATGCTAATTTTGGGAATAAATGAGCTTACTAAAAATGGAATTTTCACTTTGCCTCAATGGCAAAACTAATCGTTGATGTGTTTTAAAAGTTAAGAAACAGTCTTCCTAAATATTGATGGTTTTTGAATGCCTAACTCCCAATATTTATACGATGATTTTTTTAATTCTTTTTAATAGCTTTTAACGTTCAGAAACCTCCAATTATTACAATTATGTGGCTGCCAATGTTTTGAATTTGAGGCCTATATAAAATATTTTAGATGGCTCTTGTGTTTTAGAGTTCTTCTTTCCTCCACTAATTATTTTGTCTGCTGAGTTTTATTATATATTTCATTGTTCTATTCACCCTGCTTTTGTAAGAATGATTCGTTTTATTTTGGGAAGTGCCACTTCTTCCTGCTGATAGTAGTGGAATAGCTCTTAAGGACAATATCATCGGACGCAACTCGGATTATTCGTTTTCTTTGTAGGTGTCATCGCCAACAAGACCTACATAGCATTAGGGAGCAATTGGAACATCCATTGGACTGTTTGACAATTTAGGTGCTGACACCAACAATCTTAAGAGCTATTGCCTATTGTTTTGGGAGTGCACTATGGCGGCCTTTCTCCAATTCACTGGGTTGGTTGCAAGGAAATGAGATAAGTTCAAATATCATATTTTTACTTTGTTTAACCTTGGTCTTTATATTATAGTCAAAATTATTTAATAAACCTAATAATTGTTTTGGGTTTAGTATCAGATTTGGATAAGAATGGACTTGCCATTCCTGTTTCCAAATTTGTTCTCTGTTGCTGCTGGTTCTACAACTACAAACCCCTCCATGTCGCTTGATACTGCACAACAGTAGTTAGTTGTCAAAGTGCACTTTCTATTGACAAAGACAAGTTGATGAGATAAATATTTTTTTTTTTATGAAAAATCTGGTATATATGAATACCATGACACTGGTAGAGACATATGGAGAGAACCATGTGGAGCAATCTCTCCAAGCAACACAAAGCCAGTGCTATTGCCAATCAGGTATTTCTCTTCAATGCTATGACTTGTAGTTGGGATGGAGGTTTAGGTCTAATATTGAGTTTCCAGTTTAATAAGCGAGTTATTACTTGGCTGTTGGTGCTATTTATTCCAAGATTTTTTTTTTTCCGGCACATATGAACGACTTTTTTGGTTATTGTTGCTTTTGCAATTAAATGGTTTTTCCGCTGGCTTTATTAAGGAATGAAGGTATTATGTATTTAATGCCTCTGAAAGTCTATGATCTCCATTACTATGTGAAAGAAGCAACTATATAAAGCTGTTAAAAATTGAGGTATTTTCTTACCAAAAAAAAAAATTGAGGTATTTATTAAACTAAATGCCCAGGTCCATATATATATATATAAAGGACAGGATTTGTGATTGTAATGCTGTTCCTTTTGTTATATGGACCACTGAAAAAGTTCTCAATGATTTTGAACTTTGCCTAACGGTGTCTGCATGCTAATGTGTGTCTATAGAAAGGGGCTAGCTTATATTTTAATGAGTTTTCTGTCATGAATTAACGAGAATTCATTATGTTTAAAATCATTTTTCATAACAGTTGCGTTCAATTTTTTTTTTTTTAATATTGTATGAGAATGATTTAAAATATGTATATCAGTGGCGTTTCAGTTGAATGAAAATTGCCTTTGATTTTATTGTTGATAATTTTTTTTTTTCCATTGAAAGTAAAAGAATACTCATTTTCATCGCTCATGTATTTTTGTTGGTAAATTTAATTGCTTTTCGTTGGAGATCTATTGGGAACTTTGCTAAGCCATCAAGTGTGTAAGCTGATTCTTTGTATGGCTTTATTGGTTTTGGTTAGTGAATTTATTAAATTAGTTTGGTACTAATAATATGCTTAGTGTAACCCCGCCATCATCAAGGCCGTGATTAGTGTTTAAATACACTTTATAATGAAATGAGAGATCAGAGGAAATTAAAAACGTTTACAACACATGTGCAAATAGATCTCCATTCATTCATTCATAAAAATAATCAGCCTGTTCGATCTATTACATGTACAATATCAGAGTATAAGCATAGTTCCCGACATTCACCCGGGATAATAACATTAATCCAAGAGTCTGTACAAGGAATCATTGCCCATCTCAATTCCCATACTGGGGATTACACAAAACTATAATTCTATAATATATTCAATACATATATTCGTCCAAAATGATAACCAGTCAAAAATCAAAAGTATCTATCTAATACTACCACCAGCAATCCTAGTCGCCCTTATACGCTTGCTTGCTTCTTGATCCACCTACCCTCTCTAGAAATTTTATTTGTAAAGAATGAGATTTTAAAGAATCCCAGTAGCAACAGTTTACTTATATGATGCATAATTAAACAAAGCAAGTAAGCATACATCACAATGCAGCAATCAATATTTGAGGCCGGGCACACTGCCAAGTCCTCTTTACTCTATACAAGGTCGGGCTTTCGCCACGTGCCCTCACTGTATTTGTATCCAATGACTAATGCAAACAAGCAATGCAATATACATGATATAGGATAAAGTGTTACTACTGTTAGATCTCATGTTTTGATGATAACAAAAGAATGGTTTGAAAAGGAAATGATTAATAAACAAGTTTGAACTAAGGAATAACAGGGATAAGTATCACTTGAGATAAGCATTGGAGTAATGAAGAAAGGCCAAGAGAAAAAGCTGAGAAACTTGATCAGCAGCAAGTTTTCTAAGGCATTACTCGAGGCGATACTCGAGTAATGAGTCAAAACTTGAAGTAACTAGAGGCACCTTCCAGTAACCTGCCAACGTTACTCGAGTAAGTACTCGAGTAATAGTGTAAGTATTTTCAAGTTGCTCTCGGCCTGCCAATGTTACTCGAGTAGCTACTCGAGTAACCACGTAAATACTTGGAGTTGCTCTCGGCCTGCCAATGTTACTCGAGGCGCTACTCGAGTAACCATGTGAAAAACTTCCAGTTGCTTTCAAGTTGCCAATGATACTCGAGTAGGTACTCGAGTAACTCTGTTTTTGAAAATGTGTTGCTCTCGGCACTTTGTACTACTGCCAATGATACTCGAGTAGGTACTCGAGTAACGAACTGAAGTAAGTGAAAACTTGAAGGTGGTATCCGATTAACTTGATATATTTTTATCACATTTCCTTGAGTCCTTACTCTGATATGCAAGTATTTAATGATCTATTTTAAGTGGATTCCTCGAGTAGGTTCCCGAGTATACAGAGATATTTTGAAAGTAAACCTCAAGTCATTACCCGGGTAAGTCAAGCACAAAAAGTATATTTACTCGAGGTGGTACCCGAGTAACCTATGCAAAAATGAATGCATTACTCGAGTCAGTATCCGGGTAACAAGGTAAGTGCTCTCGGCCTTGAAATCCTGCAACATTACTGGAGTAAAGCATCGAGTAACCAAAAGTTTTAGTAAAGATTTACTCGAGTTGGTACCCGAGTAACTCATAAAGTTGTGAGTGCATTACTCGAGTAAGTACCCGAGTAAACATATATTTTCAAAGGTTTAAGAATTGGTTATTCCATGCACTACCCGAGTAATCTTGTATTTATTCATTGACTTGCAGTTGATCAAAGATTTCCCGATGATACTCGAGTAAGTACTCGAGTAAACTTCAAGGGATACTCGAGTAACTACTCGAGTAAGCAAACCCAGAATTTTAGAAATCATTCAAACGTTCATTGATTTGTTTCCTATATGATTAATATTTCATTGTATTAGCATTCTTAGTTTATTTACAGATAAACAATGAAGAAATCATATCAAGTAATGGAAGTCAAATGAAACGTTCAAATGCCAACCACCGCCAACGGATATTTTTCAAAAACTGGAAAAGTCAATAGTGGCTGCGCACTCTCCAACGGACAAGAAGAAAATGTTCCAACGGTCATCACCAATATATCTATATATATATGGGAACATCCAAACAGAAAAGAACAAGAAAAACACATACAACAACAAGATTACACTCAAACGTATCATTACTCTGTTCTTACGTTGTATTAGAAACTCTATGCTTCAGTGATTCTTATTCACTCTTGAGAGAGATATTTCATTCAAACTCAATATTTGTTATTGAGGCAACTTAAGATTGTGGAACCTTGAGTTGGGATTGGATTACAACTTGTAAGGGGGAGCGAGTGTCTAGGTGTAGGAACTTGCTTGTACTGAGGTGCCAAGAACCCACTGAATCTTGGAAGTTATATTGAAACTCTCAGAGAAGCTCTAAGGACTGGACGTAGGTCAAAGTGGTTGTGGCCGAACCAGTATAACTCACGGTGTACACTTCGGTGATATTTCTCTTTACTCTTTCATGTTTTAATTTCAATGTCAAATTTTATATTTGTAACGAAATTTGTAAGATCACCCAATTCACCCCCCCTCTTAGGTGAAACGCTTGCACTAACATTTGGTATCAGAGCGTAGGTCTTCTTGTTAAGGTTTAACAGCCTAAGAAGGATCCAATGGCAAGCATGGGTGAAGGAATTCTTCCCGACGGTGCATCCATCACTAGACCTCCAGGTTTCAATGGCGAACACTTTTCTTTCTGGAAAGCAAAGTTCAGAGTATTCGTAATGGCTACTGAATATGGTCTATGGGATATGATTGAGAGTGGAAACTATCAACCTACAAAGACTGTGGATTCTCAGAAAATTCCCAAGACGCCAGCGGAATATGATGAGAATGACAAGAAACTTATAACTCTCAACAGCAAGGCAATTCTGATGCTACTAAGTGCCTTGAGTCAAAGTGAGTATTTCAGAATTTGCACACTTCCAACAGCAAAGGAAATGTGGGAAGCTCTGGAAATAGCTCATGAAGGAACTTCGGGAATAAAGGAGAATCGGATCAACACCTTGGTTACTGAATTCGATTTACTTCGAATGAAATCAGGTGAATCAATATCTGAATTTGAACTTAGATATACTCATCTTGTTAATCAACTTGCAGCTCTTGGGAAAGTCTATGATCAGCATACCCAAGTATGAAAGATTCTAAATATTCTTTCTAAAGAATGGGAGGCCCAAGTTACTGCGATAGAAGAAGCAAAAGGAGAATCAATGAGATCAGTTGCTTCTCTATTTGGAAGTCTTTCTGAATATGAAAGCAAACTAAAGTTCAAACGAGAACTAGATGACATTGGTGACAAGAAAAAGAAAGGTCTTGCACTAAAGGTAAAAGAAGAGAATCAAGATGAGGATGAGGAGTTTGACGATGATGAAATGGGCCTAATCATAAAACGATTCAGAAAGTTCTACAAGAAAGGACAAGGATTTAAACACTTTCAAAAAGGTGGAACTAGCAGCAAAGATCATATCATTTGCTACGAATGTGGAAAACCAGGACATATCAAATCAGAATGTCCAGAACTGAATCAAAAGAGCAAAGAAAAGAGAAAAGGCAAATCCTTCAACAAAAAGAAGGCCTTCATATCTGCTATATGGGGTGATAGCACTTCTGACGAAGAAAGTGATGAGGAAGAAGTAGCTAACATATGTCTTGTTGCTCAAGAAGAAACCGAAGAAGAGGTAAATGATTCTGAACCTACCTATGATGAATTACTTTCCGAATATAATGCTTTACATTCTGAATTCATCAAAGTAGTTAAAGAATTGATGGTTTTCAAAAAGAAAAACAAAGCTCTTGAATTTGAAATTAAAGAACGTTCAGAAAAGGATTGTGAAAACTGTTCTTCTTTGAAAAAGAAAAACAATGATCTCACAAAAACTCTTGAAAAATTTACACAAGGAAGTGAGATGCTAAATGTTATTTTAAAAGCTCAACGATTTGTAAATGATCGATCTGGAATTGGATATGATCCAAAATCAGATAGAAGAAAAGGTAGAAAGAAAGCAGGAGGTAAGTCTTACTTGAATTATTTCCAGCATTCTGTGCATACATCAAATCCTTTTGCTTTTTGTAACTACTGTAATAGAAAAGGACATTATACTTCTTCATGTATTCATAAGAAGAAAGGAACAATAGGAACTTACAAATGGGTACCTAAAGGTTCATATATTCAGAAAATTATTTGTACTAACCCAAAAGGACCCAAAAAGATGTGGGTACCTAAGACTTAGTAATTTGATTGCAGGTATGTCTCAAAGCATCCAAAAATAGCAAGTGGTACATAGATAGTGGATGCTCTAGACATATGACCGGAGATTTTGAAAGTTTTACCACATTGCAACCTAAGGAAGGTGGAAAGGTAAAATTTGGAGGAAATCAATCTAGAAAGATAGCAGGAATTGGTGAAATCAAAAATGACAAAGGAATACAAGTCAAAGATGTATATTATGTTGAAGGCTTGTGTCATAATTTGCTGAGCGTAAGTCAAAGTGCAGATAAAGACAACTGGGTAATATTTGACTCAGAAGAATGCCTAATTATCAACAAAAATGACTTACAGCTTGATAAGAAGAATATCAAGGCTAAGCTCAGAGCAAAAAGGGAAGGTAACTGTTATACTCTAGATATTAGTAGAAATGAATCTGAAAATTGTTTTCTGAGTAACGCCGATGAAAGTTGGCTATGGCATAAGAGATTGGCTCATGTCAATATGCATCAACTAGGCAAATTACTCAAAAAGGATTTAGTGCTTAGATTACCCAAAGTAAACTTCAAAAATGACTTGATTTGTGATGCATGTCAAAAGGGTAAACAAACTAAATCATCTTTCAAATTGAAAAATGAGATTTCAACAAATAGACCATTACAATTATTACATATGGATTTAGTTGGTCCAGCAAGAGTAAAGAGTCTTGGTGGCAACCTATATTCATTGGTCATTGTTGATGATTTCTCTAGATTTACATGGGTTATTTTTCTATCATCAAAGGATGAGACCTTTGAAGAATTTATTGTTTTTGCCAAGAAGGTACAAAATGAGAAAGGTATGTCCATTGCAGGTATTAGGACCGATCATGGTGGAGAATTTGAAAATCAAGCCTTTGAAGAATATTGTGATACTAATGGTATTGATCACAATTTTTCTGCTCCAAGAACGCCTCAACAAAATGGGGTTGTGGAACGCAAGAATAGAGTGCTCACAGAAATAGCTAGAGCAATGTTGAATGAAAAGAATGTGTCTCAAGTGTTCTAGGCTGATGCTATGAGTACAGCATGCTACATTTCAAATAGAGCATATATCAGAACAAAACTTGGAAAGACACCATACGAGTTGTACAAAGGACGAAAGCCAAACATTGCTCATCTACACATCTTCGGTTGTAAGTGTTTCATTCATAATAATGGTAAAGATAACTTAGGAAAATTTGATTCTAAAACAGATGAAGGAATTTTCCTAGGATATTCTAACCGAAGTAAAGCATATAGAGTTTACAATAAAAGAACATGTATTATTGAAGAATCAATTCATATTGTATTTGATGAATTTGAATCCTCTGACAAAACCATTGATGAAGAACAGGAAGTTGTTTTAAATCAAGAAAATGATCAATCTATTTCTAAATCTCTTATTCCAGAGGTTGATGAAACTAAGGAAGAAGAACAATCCCTAGGTCAACCTAGAGCATGGAAATACAATAAAAGTCATCCCTTAGATCAAGTCATAGGAGATGTGAATGAAGGGATTAAAACTAGAAATAGAATTTTCAATGAAGTAAGTTTTTCTGCATTCATTTCTGAGATTGAACCTTCTAACATTGATGAAGCCCTATCAGACAATGATTGGGTTATAGCAATGCAAGAAGAACTAAATCAATTTGAAAGAAATCAAGTTTGGGATTTAGTACCCCGACCCAAAGATCATCCGATCATTGGTACTAAATAGGTATTCAAAAACAAACTCGATGAATCCGCAATTATTGTCAGAAACAAGGCAAGATTGGTGGCTAAAGGCTATAATCAGGAAGAAGGGATTGATTATGAGGAAACGTATGCTCCAGTGGCTAGATTGGAAGCTATACGTGTACTCTTAGCCTTTGCATGCATCAAAGGATTCAAACTCTATCAAATGGATGTAAAGAGTGCCTTTCTAAATGGTTACATCATGGAAGAAGTATATGTAGAACAACCTCCAGGTTTTGAGGATGTTACCAAACCTGACCATGTTTACAAACTTAAAAAGGCTTTATATGGTTTAAAACAAGCTCCTAGAGCCTGGTATGAAAGGCTCAGTAAGTTTCTTATTGATCAAGGTTTTGTACGGGGAAAAGTTGATACAACACTTTTTATAAAATGAAAACACAATAATATTTTAATTGTTCAAATATATGTTGATGACATTGTTTTCTGTGCTACTAATGAATCTCTGTGTAAGGAATTTTCTGAGATAATGCAGGGAGAATTTGAGATGTCAATGATGGGGGAACTGAATTTCTTTCTCGGTTTACAAATCAAACAAAGAAAGAATAGAATCTTCATATCTCAAACAAAGTATTTAAAAGAGCTATTGAAGAAGTATGGAATGGATGAAGCAAATGGCACGGACACGCCTATGAGCTCAACTACGTTGCTTGATGCTGATGTCAAAGGGAAAGACTACAATATAACAAAGTATAGAGGAATGATTGGATCATTACTCTATCTCACGGCAAGTAGACCGGACATCCAATTTAGTGTTGGCATATGTGCAAGATATCAATCGGCACTAAAAGAATCACATGCTGAAACGGTCAAACGAATCTTTAGATACCTTGCTGACACACCCGAATTGGGTCTGTGGTATCCCAAAGGAAGAAGTGAATATCTTGTTGCATATTCAGATTCAGATCATGGAGGATACAAAACAGACAGGAAGAGCACCAGTGGACAAGGACAATTTCTTGGAGGATCTCTTGTATCATGGTTCAGCAAGAAACAAAATACAGTGTCTCTTTCATTAACGGAAGTCGAATATGTTGCAGTCTCAAGTTGTTGTGCACAAGTAATATGGTTAAAACAACAACTACAAGATCTTGGTATTTATCTCAAAGAAATACCAATCTATTGTGACAATACTAGTACGATAAGCTTGGCAAAGAATCCAGTTCAACACTCTAGAACCAAGCATATCGATGTCAGACATCACTTCATCAGAGATCATGTTCAAAAGAAAGATGTGAAAGTGATATTTATTCCTACTCATCTTCAACTAGCAGATATTTTCACAAAACCTCTTGCAAAAGATCAATTTCTATACATTAGAAGAGAATTGGAAATGGTAAATCCCAATGAACTGTAAGTTATTTCAGTTTCTCATAATATTAGATGAAGTCATTTATTAAAGTTTTGATGATTACTAACTTAAGCATCGGATTATATAGAAATTTGTTTTGCAGGAAGGTTGAAACTCTGTTTTTAAGAAACAAAAACAGAGGTGATCAGAGGACACATTTACTGGAGTACCAACTTGAAGTATTGTGTGACAGAGAAGCAATACCCGAGGAACAACTTGAAGTAAAGAAGCACTTTACTCGAGTATGTACTTAAGTAATGGACTTCAAAACTGGAAGTAACGGATCAAGTTACTTGATTTTCAAATCTAACGGTTCAGTTACAAAGAAATGAAGAGTCACAAGTTGAAAACTCAGGTTACCCGAGGAAGGCCTCGAGTAAACTTGAAGGTTACTCGAGTAAGGCCTCGAGTAACGTCGGGTTCTAGGGCTTTATCTGTCACAAACTCGGTCATTTCCACAAAATCTCCTCCAGTAAATCACTATTCTCTCTCACAAAAATTTTTCACAAGTGATTCCTTGCCCCATTTCCGTCAAAACCCAACCATTTTCATTCCTAGAAACCACCTATTTTGCTCAAAATCCCAGTGCCCTAAATCGCATCTGAGTCTCTGTTTTTCTGAAGATTCTAGCTTTCAATCATTCAGAAGGATAAGAACTAAAAATCTTACTCCCATAGACTCCTCTGATTCCCAACATCACTCTGATCCTCTTTCTTCTCCTCCCAAGAAGAGAAGAAAACTCACTCCAAGACCAAAAGCTAAAATTCCTCTATCTCAATCAAAACCCAAAGGTATGGTGATTAAAGAGCCTATTGCTACAAGGGCTCAATCCAAGAAGAGTACCTCAACCAGAAGAGGGAAGAGTGCCAAATCTCCTTCACCTCCTCCCTCTAATTCCTCTACCCCCTCTTTCACACCAAAGCCTACCAAAAAGCCAAAGTATGACAAGAATGTGGCTAAGGCTATGGCTAGAATTTTAGATCAAATGGAGAAGGGACAATCTTCCAAGAAGTCCAAAGTACCGGAAGAAGAGATCACCAACCCACCAAAGGGATTCAACGTTAACAAATTGGTGGAGTCTCCCAAGTATCTATCCCAATTCTCCAGGAGGAAAGTGTGCAAGACACACTATGTGGATCTCAGGCTACTTCAAGAGGTAGTGAAGCTTGACCTAAGTCCTTATTTAGATCCCTTTATGCCTTGGTTATCCATTAGATTACCTTTTTGCACAAAGATGATCACTCACTTTTATTGTAACCTAGAGATCATAGATGAGCCTAACCGAACCTCAGTTGAGGAAGAGATGACCACCACAGTTAGAGGCCAGAAGATACTTATAATCACCCTCTAGGATTAATTTGTGGTTAGGGATAGAGAATCCCCTAGATGATATCTATTCCCAACTTGAGCCAAACCAAATTTTTACCATCCTTAAACCCGGTGAGCTTGTTGGCCCCCTAAATTTTAAACCAAGTGATATGTGTGATCATCACAGGGTCCTATGGTACATCTACTCTAGGTCCCTAGTGAACAAAGCCAACAATTATACACACTTCTCTGATAGGGATTATAGGTGGTTTGCTTCACTCCTCTTGAAGGAACAGAAAGATCTGGGAGAGTATATCTTCTCAGAAATGAAAAGGTATAAGGTGGATGGGAAGGCTACAACACCAATGCCATATCCTCAGATTGTGTCTCTAATCCTGAAAGAGAACAAAATATGGTATTTGGATAGCAGGAGCCCATTGAGAGGTTGACTCCAGTTGGGAGAAACCAGATTGGGAAATTGAACATTGATATCCCTCTCAAAGGCCCTCTGGAATCTGGGTCAAAGAAGAAGAGGAAGACCACTGAGGCAGAGACCAGTAGAATGGATGATACTCAGTCATCGGCTCCAGCTGCAACCACATCTTCACCATCCTTTCTCAATGCCACTCTCCAGCACTTTATGGAAAATATGCTGAGAGGTTTCCATGTGGATATCGCCAACACAAACGCCGAACTGATAACCAACACGAATTTCAAGATGGCAGAGTTGGTTGAGAAAATAGACAAGAGGCATGAGGAATTGGTAGAGAAAATGGACAAGAGACATGAGGAGTTGCTAGCAGAGCAACGTGCCCAAGGTGAGACCTTGAGATTGATTCTGGCACGACTGGACTCCTTAGGTCCCGGACCTTCTGCCGGTCCATCTTCATTTGCACCACCACCACCTCCAGTGAACCCTCCTTCAGACACTCTTATCACTGAGGATGAACCATCTACTCCTTTGGTTTCAAGTCCACCTGAGCTTCAAGCCAAAGACATCCTTTACTTAGTAGATAACCCAGAAACCAACGAGACCATACACATCACCATTGATGATTTCCCTCCAAAACCTCAGCCAGAAACTGCTCCTAAACCGACTCCATCTCCTACACACACTGAGGAAATATCTCCCTCATCCTCCTCTGAACATCATACACCAGAGACTGAGACCACACCTGAGATACAGACTACTCCTGAGATACATACCACTCCAGAAGGAGAAACCACCACTATGGTTGTCTTCCAACCCTCTCCTATACCTCCCAACGATGACATCCATGTCCCTCTGGTCCATCTACCTGAACCAGCCTCCTCCAGCTCATTTGATTCTTCGGATTCAGATGATTCTACGGTTCTTCCAGTGACACCCATTTCCATGGCCAAGCCTCCTAGCCCTCCACTTGATTGATGAAGCCAAAAAGGGGGGAGAAGAGCTTGCTAGTGATTTTGTGGATGTGTCCTAGTTTCTTTTGGGTATTTGGGTGTATATGGGCTCTAGGGAGCATTTTGAAACTTGTTAAGTTTTTTTTATTAGTTTTCTTGAACTTATTAGCTTGTAATTTGCAAATTTTAATACAAGTGTGTTTATGTTATGACTGCATTTTAAGTTCATTTAAGCTTTGAATTATGATACATTGTTGGACTAATGAAATCGTTGTATATGCAAGGTTTATGCTATGAATCCAAACTAAATAAGACAAATTTAATTTGAAAATTCAATTTGAAAAACCATGTCCAAAATCACCAAGTTTTGTCATCATCAAAAAGGGGGAGAATGTTAGATCTCATGTTTTGATGATAACAAAAGAATGGTTTGAAAAGGAAATGATTAATAAACAAGTTTGAACTAAGGAATAACAGGGATAAGTATCACTTGAGATAAGCATTGGAGTAATGAAGAAAGGCCAAGAGAAAAAGCTGAGAAACTTGATCAGCAGCAAGTTTTCTAAGGCATTACTCGAGGCGGTACTCGAGTAATGAGTCAAAACTTGAAGTAACTAGAGGCACCTTCCAGTAACCTGCCAACGTTACTCGAGTAAGTACTCGAGTAATAGTGTAAGTATTTTCAAGTTGCTCTCGGTCTGCCAATGTTACTCGAGTAGCTACTCGAGTAACCACGTAAATACTTGGAGTTGCTCTCGGCCTGCCAATGTTACTCGAGGCGCTACTCGAGTAACCATGTGAAAAACTTCCAGTTGCTTTCAAGTTGCCAATGATACTCGAGTAGGTACTCGAGTAACTCTGTTTCTGAAAATGTGTTGCTCTCGGCACTTTGTACTACTGCCAATGATACTCGAGTAACGAACTGAAGTAAGTGAAAACTTGAAGGTGGTATCCGATTAACTTGATATATTTTTATCGCATTTCCTTGAGTCCTTACTCTGATATGCAAGTATTTAATGATCTATTTTAAGTGGATTCCTCGAGTAGGTACCCGAGTATACAGAGATATTTTGAAAGTAAACCTCAAGTCATTACCCGAGTAAGTCAAGCACAAAAAGTATATTTACTCGAGGTGGTACCCGAGTAACCTATGCAAAAATGAATGCATTACTCAAGTCAGTATCCGAGTAACAAGGTAAGTGCTCTCGGCCTTGAAATCCTGCAACATTACTAGAGTAAAGCATCGAGTAACCAAAAGTTTTTGTAAAGATTTACTCGAGTTGGTACCCGAGTAACTCATAAAGTTGTGAGTGCATTACTCGAGTAAGTACCCGAGTAAACATATATTTTCAAAGGTTTAAGAATTGGTTATTCCATGCACTACCCGAGTAATCTTGTATTTATTCATTGACTTGCAGTTGATCAAAGATTTCCCGACGATACTCGAGTAAGTACTCGAGTAAACTTCAAGGGATACTCGAGTAGCTACTCGAGTAAGCAAACCCAGAATTTTAGAAATCATTCAAACGTTCATTGATTTGTTTCCTATATGATTAATATTTCATTGTATTAGCATTCTTAGTCTATTTACAGATAAACAATGAAGAAATCATATCAAGTAATGGAAGTCAAATGAAACGTTCAAATGCCAACCACCGCCAACGGATATTTTTCAAAAACTGGAAAAGTCAATAGTGGCTGCGCACTCTCCAACGGACAAGAAGAAAATGTTCCAACGGTCATCACCAACATATCTATATATATATGGGAACATCCAAACAGAAAAGAACAAGAAAAACACATACAACAACAAGATTACACTCAAACGTATCATTACTCTGTTCTTACGTTGTATTAGAAACTCTATGCTTCAGTGATTCTTATTCACTCTTGAGAGAGATATTTCATTCAAACTCAATATTTGTTATTGAGGCAACTTAAGGTTGTGGAACCTTGAGTTGGGATTGGATTACAACTTGTAAGGGGGAGCGAGTGTCCAGGTGTAGGAACTTGCTTGTACTAAGGTGCCAAGAACCCACTGAATCTTGGAAGTTATAGTGAAACTCTCAGAGAAGCTCTGAGGACTGGACGTAGGTCAAAGTGGTTGTGGCCGAACCAGTATAACTCACGGTGTACACTTCGGTGATATTTCTCTTTACTCTTTCATGTTTTAATTTCAACGTCAAATTTTATATTTGCAACGAAATTTGTAAGATCACCCAATTCACCCCCCCTCTTGGGTGAAACGCTTACACTAACAACTACTTTGGTCTTTCCGTTCTTGAGCAGGCACGGGCCTTCTACGCTCCGGGCAAATATCAAATCCTAAAGTTATAATTAAGGACAATATGTTATCACTTAGTCTTATACTCAATACCTTCACAATACTTAAATTGGTTATCATTACTATCTCTTTAACACTCATATATGCCTCTAATAAAAACCCTAAAGGGTTGGAAGAACTACCCCAAGGATTCCTTTTTTGAATGCACAACATTGATATTTTTCACTGTTTCACTCTAGTGAATGCACAATACTTAAATTGGTTATCATTACTATCTCTTTAACACTCATATATGCCTCTAATAAAAATCCTAAAGGGTTGGAAGAACTACCCCAAGGATTCCTTTTTTGAATGCACAACACTGATATTTTTCACTGTTTCACTCTAGTGAATGCACAATACTTAAATTGGTTATCATTACTATCTCTTTAACACTCATATATGCCTCTAATAAAAACCCTAAAGGGTTGGAAGAACTACCCCAAGGATTCCTTTTTTGAATGCACAACACTGATATTTTTCACTGTTTCACTCTAGTGAATGCACAATACTTAAATTGGTTATCATTACTATCTCTTTAACACTCATATATGCCTCTAATAAAAACCCTAAAGGGTTGGAAGAACTACCCCAGGGATTCCTTTTTTGAATGCACAACACTGATATTTTTCACTGTTTCACTCAAGTGAAAACGGCCTCACTCGAGTGATGGTACGGTCTGCACTCGGGTATCTGAGAGTGAAGGCTAGCGAGTGAGCACCCGAGAGCACAAGAACTTTTTTAGAGACAGTGACACTCGAGCACACAAGACCTCACTCGAGTGATAACCAAATACTTCACTTAAGCACTAGAGAGTGAAGTCCAAGAAGTGAGAACCCGAGAGCAATGAGAGTTTTCAGAGGAAAGAAGCACTCGAGCATGAAACTTCTCACTTGGGTGGAGACTGAATTCTCACGAGTGTTGAGACACACTCTAGCATTCAACCGCGAGTGATAACCCGAGAGGCAAGTTCTAGGTGTCAAATACACCAGCAATCGAGTAAGGGGAAGCTCACTCGAGTGAGAACCCGCCACACTAGCAGGTGAGGCATCACCCTTGCCCTTTTCACAGAAGTGCAATGCAAAAACTGAAGGGAAACAAGAGAATTTCACTGGCTTACTAGAGTGATGCCCTTTCTCACTCGAGTGATATGCATCAGAAACCAGAAAATGCAGAAACAATGATAGTCTTTCCCAAAATTTTCCTAAGAGCTTCCAATGGAGACAAAACCTCAACCAAAGCTATCCCCACACAAAAACACTCAAGGAATCCAATAAAACCATTAAAACAACCAAATTCCTACTCCATTATCATGCTTTGGTCTTGGGCAACATTAAACACTAAATTTCCAAAATCACTAAACTCAAACATTAAATCCCCAATCAATCCTATCTAACCATATACCTTCCAAATATACCATTTCCATACCAATAGCGTACCAAACTTCCCATTAACCTTCATTTTCAAAAATAGGCAATAATTTCCAGAAATCCATAGTTAATCCATTTGACATAAAACTTAGATAGATAGGTCTCTTAAACTCACCTTATCAACTCCTTCAAAGAAGCTTTTTTATTCTCCAACTTTCACAATTCCTTGGAGTCACAAATCAATATCAATGGACACACTATACCCATCAAAATAAAAATCATCACTCAAGGAACAATTTTAAAGAAATGAGTTTGAGCATTTGAGGCCATTTCCCTTACCTTTTTGAAGTTTCTCTTCCTTCCCTTTCCTTCTACAATGGCTGACGGTTTTGGAGAGAGAAGAGAGAGATGAGTGCTTGAAGAAGAAGATGCAATGATACTCCCTCCCTTCCATACCCATGTCAGCCAAAAAATGGGAAGGAAGAAGAGAGAGAAACAATAAAAAAATGGTTTAACTTTTCTCCTCTATTCTCTCTACATGTGAGATTGCCAAGTGTCCTCTTCCTATTGGCTCTCACATACTAAGCCACCAATTACCTTATCTAATCCCTCCATTAGCCATATAATCACACTTCACATTTTTCTCTTAGTTAATCATTAATTTCTCCCTTAATCACCAACTCATGGCCAATAATTCCATTCTTTCAATTTCTCCTTAAATTTGGCACATTAATTAAAATTACCACAAAATACATAATAATCCACTCTAATTCACAATTACATTCTTAATAATCAACATTAGCCCTTAGTCAAAATTTGGGGCGTTACACTTAGAACCAAAATTGAACTTAGTTTTGAGAAATATTGTCTGAGTTGAGTTTGATTTTGATACTAAAATTCTAATGATCATAAGACTATAAATGGAAGAAGATTGGGTGCTAAACCTCATATTAGAACTAACCCCTGGGAATTGTGAAGGCCAGGGATGATTTGAAAATTGAGTTTTAACTCACATTGTTACCCAGGCACGGCAACCTAGCTAGGATGGTGACTAAATTGGTGGTAAAAGTGAACCTAATAAAAGTTGTGTTCAGACAGCGGATCCAATGGTGTTTAGTGGAAATGAGTAATGAGGCATATGCTATATGTTCTTATGGGGCTAAGGGGGTTGTTAACCCCAAGTTCCAAATTTACCTCTTTGATAGGAATCACTTAAGACCTCGTAGACACCGCATTTTAGAAGGAAAGTCCCAGCATGAGTACCATGATTGTAGATTTTCAGGCGTACCTGTAGTGTGTGGATTTGCACTCTCAAGATACCCACAAGAACCGGATCACGTCGGTGGACTCCAGCTATAATGCACAAGAAAATGCATGCATCGAAGCAAATGAGAGAAAAATACTTCCGAGAGTTTTTCACAGTGTATCTCTTTGGGAGGTTGGGGTGTTTCTTAAATCACATATAGAATATAAACCCACGTAAATATAAATGTTCCCACCAATTCTTATGGAAAAACTGCTCCCACAAATTTGTTTTTAAATAATTTGGAAAATATTACTAACAAATACCCCATAAAATTGGATATTTTATTTTAGCCTAAAGGCCAATGAGTTTGGGCTTAATTCACCAAGGGTGGCTCAAGCCCATTTCCCAAAAATGATAATGGTAGAAATGCTTGGAGAGGGATTCTTGACAAAAGTGACTTGACATTATAGATAATAGGCATGAAGTGAATGAATGAGAATTGGATTTCTAATGAGACCATGAGGTACGTGTTTTAGTATTCGTGAAATTGGAATCGATTGTTGTTGATCATTGTGGTTGGTAATATAATTATGGCAAAAGTACACATTTAGTCATTTAAATTGACATCAAGTATCAGTCTAGTCCCTTAAGTTTGTAAAGTGTATTTTTAGTCCTTAAATGCCAACACCGTTAATTTTCACTAACGGAAAATGCTAATTCAATGATAAAATGCATAAAAAATATTTAAATTTGGATGATTTAATATTTTTATATTCTAAAATTAAAATAACAACAAATTGAAAATACCCTTCTCTTCTAAATTTCTACCCTACGCGACAATGGCTTCTCCCTCTTAATAGTCAATATGTTATCCTTTTCTTTTTCTCTTCTCTCCATGCCTCATTTTGGAGCCTCCCCTTAAATGGCCATGTGCAAGTAACTCATAAAAACCTCTATTTAGCACCCACACATCTCCCTCTCACCTTTACTCCATTTTTCGCTCTCTCATGGATTTGGGTAATAGCGGGAGTATGCAATCCTCCAAAGGCGGTGACGAAGATTACGATTCATGCGTCGAATCCATCTCCGCCTTCTTGAACAACCCACCTATCCACATCATCCCTTCACTGGTTCTAACCCCAGCCTCAGCACAAACACATCCATATGTGTTGGACCCTTTGTCGAATTACTTCGATCCCGATCCCAAGCCATTGTTGCGCAGGGTAGAAGAGAAGGGCATTTTCAATTTTTGTTATATTTTAATCTTAAAATATAAAATTATTATATTAAAATAATCTCTTTTTTTTCCCGGAATTTTATCTCTGAGTCAGCATTTCCGTTAGTGAAAGTTAACAGTGTTAGCATATAGAGACTGAAAATACACTTTACAAACTTAAAGGACTAAACTGATACTTGATGTAAACTTAAAGGACCAAACATATACTTTAGCCTATAATTATCTTTTTATGGTTTCGATCATATTGATTATTTTGATTGCATTAACTATTATATGCTAAATTGATGTGTTCACCACCGATGATCTACTGTAATCAATTAGGAGACAATTTGCTGAGATGAAAATTCAGTAATACTCTTAGTCTTAGTTGTTTCTGTTTATTTATTTATTTATTAACTTGATCTCGATGAATAGTGAGTTTTGTTACTTTGATGCTTTGATTGCATTGAATGGCAGGCGTTGCAAACTTGAATGGTAATATATTACCGATATGCCTAAGTTAATGGCTTGGAATTTTTTTTTTTTGAAACAAAAATGTTGAAATATTGAATTGGCTATCAGCATCCGTCAATTCGGCAGTGCACATATTTATTGTCATGTATTATGATTATAGAATGTGAAAACAAAATAAACGGTGAAGTTTTCTCCACTAAATATGCCTGTGAGTAATTTTGCTTTGAATTTTTTCAAGGCATGAGATGTCTGCTGCCATATTAAATACCTTTTGTTTTTTGAAATATTAAATACCTTTGTTGGTATACTATTATGTAATACTTTTAACAGCACTGGTAAAAAAAAAAAAAATGTAATACTTTTAATAGCGTGATTACTAGTGGGTATCAATCTCGTGATGTTGCCATTGTTGTAGGAGAACTCTTGTTTATTTAGATATATGGTGAGATTATTAGAATTGTTTATTGAAACGTTGCTAAATATAACTGAAATATTTGAAAGTTTGGGGGTACCTTATAAAATACGCTTTACTTTAAAGCTGCCAAATTGCTTCTAACCTCATTTTATGCCAAACTTTGTTATTTGAAAAATAATAATTAAGTGGAGGCCTTATTATTTGCTATTGAGAGCAAACATTGTAAGTAGAGGCTTTGTCTTTTGTGACTTAGAGCAAATTCTGTGAATTATTAAATTTTCTGTGTGGCTTGAAACAAAACATTTTGAGGTATGAAAATTTAATTGTTTGTCTATGGTGGATGAATATGATTTTCATAATTTGTGGTTGTGAACACCCCATTTTGTCTGGGCCCCACTCAAAAAAATTAGCAAATAATAAAAAAACAAAATAAAAGAAAATCCTCTCATTAATGATGATAGGTGCTTAAATTGGCAATCATCATTAAAGAAAAAATAAAAAAAATAAGAAAATAAGAAAAACCTCTCATTGATGATGATTGGTATCCAAATTGGCAATTATCATTAAGGAAAAAAAATAAAAGAAAAACGAAAATAAAAAAAAAATCCTCTTATGGATAATGATTGTAGTCCAAATTGGCATTGTCATTCATTAAGGGAAAATAAAATAAAATAAAAACGAAAATAAAAAAAATAAAGAAAAGTCCTCTTATTGATGATGATTGGAGTACCACTTTGAATTGTCATTCATTAAAAAAAATACAAAAAAAATATCTCTCATTCATAGGTTTAAATTAGGAAATTGCTTGTACGGAAAACATAAAATAAAATAAAATAAAATAAATCCCCTCATTGATGATGATTGGCATTGTCATTTATTAAGGGAAAATAATAAATAAATTAAAAAAATGAAAAATAAAAATAAAAAAATCTCTCATTTATGTTGATAGGTTTAAATTAGGAATTACTTATGGGGAAAATAAAAAAATTAAAAAACGAAAATTAAAAAAAATGTATCCCATTGATAGTGATTAGGTCAAGTTAAGAAGTTTTATTGATTGAAAATACAAAAAAAAAAAACGAAAATTAAAAAAAAATCTCTTATTGATTGTAATTAGGTCAAGTTAAGAAGTTTTATTGATAGAAAATACAGAAAAGAAATAAAAAAACGAAAATTAAAAAAAAAATCTCTTATTGATGGTGATTAGGTCAAGTTAGGTAGTTTTTAACATGAAATACAAAAAAAATTCAAAAATGAAAATTCAAAAAAAGAAGGAGCATTTATAAAGAAAACTCTACCTTAAGACTATAAATAGGAGTGAAAAGGTTTAAGCAAGACATAAAAACTCGGAGAGAAAAGACAAAAGAATTTGAGAAGAATTTTGGGAGAACAAGGAGGAAAGGTAGAGTACTAATTTGATTTCTCATTTCATTGCTCCTTCTTATTCTTTCACGGGTTTTGAGAATTAGAAATTTGTTGGAACAACCTAATATTCTTCATGACATGTCTAGATGCTTGCCAATGAACATATCCATGAGATTGAGACACTTACATACAAAGCTCTAGGCATGTTTTTGTTTAGTTTCCTTCTATCTTCATTGAATGCTCACATGATCCCAACCATTTGATATTATTATATTTGAACTCATTACTTCATTGACAGTTTTTTATGGTGATATTTTGATGGTTGAAATGATTGCATGCTCTCTCCTCTAATGCTAACACGCCATATTGTAAGAAAGCCTTTTTGTTTTGATAGGTCATCACACTTTGTAACTCTTGTATGCTTAGCCGAATTTGATCTCTTATCCCCAATATATGCACATCAAAATTGAAGGGATTTATAAGATAGATAAAAGAAAATGCAATGAATTGTATGTTGATCTACCCATGTGTTTTTCTTATCTTGTTTGTTTGAATAGCTTTCAAGGATAAAAGGTACGCATAAATCTCCTCACCTTTGACTTCCTTTTTGTTTAACTCGTGCTATTTTTTTCTTTTTTCTTTATCCTTTTCTTAGGTTCTCTTTCAAAAAAAAAAAGGGGAAAAAATATTTTAACACATTTTTATAAATGAAAATAAAATGGAAAAACTCTCTTCCATGAGAAAATAAAGAAAATGCTTTAAAAAATAATAAAAAACACAAACCAAACAAAAAAAAATATTTTTCTCAAATAAAAATTTTTTTAAAAAAATACCAACAAAGTGACGCGCATTTATACCCCCGAACTATGTAGGCTTTGATCCCTCTAAAAGGTACGTAGGCCCTAGGCTCTCTTCCTAGGTCAAATTCAACTTTATAAATAAATATATTTTTTCTTATTTTTTTTTGTAAATAAATGTTCCTTTTTTTCCTTAGTTTTCATTTTATTTATTTTTGTAAATACTCTTTTTATTTGGGTAATTATAATAAAATTAAATGTCATACTATTTTTAAATAATTAACTTAGGGTAACCATTCTTATGAATGGGTGTTATGGGGTGCCTAACACCTTCCCCATACACAATCGACTCTCGAACCCTAAATGCTTTTTGTAGATCAGTTTCACTTTCAAAAAGGGTTTTCCAAAATTATCCCTTTCCAAAATTTTGGTGGTGGCTCATTGTTTTCCAAATTTCAGGCACTACAATGGCAATATAATTATTTGCGTGCTCATGCGTGTGTGCGCGTGCGTTCATGCATTTGCTTACCCCTGTCTGCAAATATTCTTTTTGATGCTAAAAATTTGTTTGAAGTGGTTCTGTAGCTCAATTAGAGCAAGTACAAATTATTGAGAATTTGTTGCTTTAACGGATATTAATCCCTATGATAAAGCTTATGCAACATGGTGATTAAGCATATATAAATATGCAGTCCGATAAGGGAAATAAAATGTTTGAGGGTTGCCATAAATATTGGTATCATGTGTGATGGATTCCTGTTGTATTGAGATACATGCATATTAATTGAATCACAATTTTATTGAGAAAATCCACTAGTAGCTAAAATAAATTATTATATAAGTTAGAGTTGTTACTCTGAAATTGGCTAAAATTGAAAGATAAGTTGTTAAAACTTCTTAGGAAAAAAAACTATGGATGTAAAACCGGCATTTTATGTCAATGAATTGTGATTGCTAAATAGCAATAGCCATTATAGAAAAAATAATGATAGAAGTGAAAATTGTTTAAGATATATTGTGAATAAGCACGATTAATAATTGATGTGGAGTTATCTCAATTGATTTTGTAAGGTCAAAAAGTTGACTTGCGGATCTGTTAACAAAACCACAAGAAGAACTAAATTAGCTGAGCGGAATGAGACTAAAGCTAATTCGAAATTAACAACAATGGCAACCCAACCTTTATGATTGGTGATCTCATGAAGGAGGTTCAATAAATAAGAATAAGTCATTTGTTAGTTCTACTAGCACTAAAATAAATTACCAGTCCATTTCTATGGCATGAGAAAGTGTTAAAACGTATTTTGGTGAGACTGAGCGAAAGTTCTTAATGATTTCTATGAGATGGTGTACTCATTGTAGGTACATTTTATTAAATCACCTCTATAAATGTAGAGTGGGGCCGTTTCTATAAGATCGTGGTGAAATTTCTAGAGCATTCATTATGCAACCGGCATGCGCATGGTGTTAGTGCAAGCGTTTCACCTAAGAGGGGGGTGAATTGGGTGATACCAGAAATTTCGTTGCGTATAAGAAAATTGACAGAATATTTAAGGCAGTTGAGAGCAAAGAGAAAATATCATCGAAGTGTACACCGGGAGTTATACTGGTTCGGCCACAACTACTTTGACCTACGTCCAGTCCTCAAAGCGTCTCTAAAAGTTTCACTATATTCTCCAAGATTCAGTAGGTTATTGCTACCTCAGTGCACAGCAAGTTCCTTCACCTGGATACTCGCTCCCCCTTACACGTTGTAATCAAATCCACAACTTAAGGTTCCATAACCTTAAGTTCTCTCAATAACAAATATTGAGTTTATAATGAAAAACTCTCTCACAGAGCAAATATATAATAACTAAAGTACAATGGATGAGTATAAGAAAACAAAGCACTAAGAGTGTGTTGATCAGTGCATGTTCATGTCTTCTCAGTTGTTGTTTTCTGCTCTTTGAATGCTCCATATATATAGATGATTTGTAGTGTCCGTTGGAAGCAATTCAAACATGTCCGTTAGAGTCGCGCAGCAACGGTTGACCATTCTTCAAATTTGAAAACTATCCGTTTGCGGTAGGTAGAGGTAGATGAACGTTTGGACTTTTATTTGACTTTTCACTTCTGGCATGATCTCTTCATTGTTTCTCTGCAAATGTACTTATAATACTAGTGCAATAAAGAGTAAATCATATAGATAATAAATCAATAATCATTTGATTAAAAACATGATTTCTAGACTCTATTACTCGAATGGCTACTCGAGTGATCATGCTTGTTACTCGAGTAGTCCCTCGAGTAAACATATCAAAACTATGGCAGTGAGTAATTCAACATTTTTTATAAGATATTACTCGGGTAAGACATGGAATAAGATAACTCATAAAACTTGGAAATACCATATTACTCGAGTGGCTACTCGAGTGGCCATGTCTTTTCCTTACAAGTTACTCGGGTGCTCCCTCCAATAAGCTGATTACTCAAGTTGCCATATCTTTTCTTCACAAGTTACTTGAGTGACCCCTCGAGTAAATTCCAAATAACTTTGCAGATTACTCGATTACTCACTCGAGTAATTGCATCAAATTCTTGGCCGAGAGTATTTGTTCTTTGTTTACCTGATTACTCGAGTGATCCCTTGAGTAATGGATCAAATAAGTCTGCAGATTACTGGAATGCTCCCTCGAGTAATGCCTTTTTCTCACATGGTTACTCGAGTGGCTACTTGAGTAAATTGTTGCATTTCTTGGCTGAGAGCTACTGAAAGATTTTTGCCTTGGTTACTCGAGTGGCGACTCGAGTAAATCCTTTTCTCATGTGTTACTCGAGTGACGACTCGAGTAATGGCTCATATGACTTTGCATATTACTCGAGTGGCTACTCGAGTAATTTCTTCCAAATTTTGGCAGTGCTTCGGAAAACATTTTCTTTCAACATTACTCGAGTACCCACTCGAGTAACAATCTTCCTTACTCGAGTGATCACTCGAGTAAACATAGACAAAATCTGCCAGCAATGTTCTTCCTTTGCTCTTTCTCTCAGATCTTCTTTATTACTCCAGTGCTTACTTCAAGTAATGTTTTGTCTGCCATTTATTTACTTTGTTCAAATTCATTTTTTATCATATCCTCTTATATCATCAGTCCAATCTTTGTTATCATCAAAACATATGGGATTCAACACAAGGCTGTTGAGCATGCAAAACCGCATTGATAGTGAAATGTGGGGATATAATCTAACTATTAATGCCTCTACTATACGCCTAAGCGGTTTAAGTTCATAGTCTATAGGACCACTGACATCTCCATGTACTAAGTGTTAGTAGTCTAGTTCTAGTTCATAGTCCAAAGGACTATTACATACAATAGTTATACCCATGTGTGCAACTCAACAAATGGCGTTCCTTTAACATATGTGTGAGATTGTCTGTAAATAATGTGGGTGTGTCAAAAGAAAAGTCCCATAGTGTTTGGGATTGCAGGGGTTCAAGTAATAAGTGATATTGGGCTACTAAATGGATCAAGAGGAGGAATAAACTCGCACAACAATAGGCCACACAGTTGAAAGTAGTCCAAGCATTTATTAAAGTATAGGATCAATATTTTAGACGGAAGAAATCTTAAAGGATCAAAACTTATAATTTAAAACTTGAAGGACCAAAACCAAAAAATAACATATTTTATTGGAGAAAGCATAAATGAGGTGGCATTCTAATTGCAAATCGACGAGAATTTTCTCCCCTTCGAATATCACTTGATGGTTAAAATTAACTCAAAAAACAAAACAAAAAAAGAGGGAGAATGGCCAATTTCAGTTGAGTGAGGTCTAACGAACCTTATATTTCAGCCTTTTACAATAATTATTTTATGACTAGCCAAAACATGATCAGGGTGTGGTATCAGGGCATACTATCAACATTAGATTCACACAAAGTTTGATTTATTAAATCAACTTAGTTATCAAAGTATGGTAAATAGTAATATTAGGATATGGTTTCGACTAAAACTTTGATACCATACTTTAATAAATGCTTGGACTATTTTGTCTCTTGAGTAGAGCCACGAATGCGAACCAACCCGCGGGTTGAGGGCCACGGGTTGCAAGCTGGCAAAATGTCAACCCTAACTCCCAATATGCAGTTTACAAGTCAGCATGCGGATCCGCATTTTTCTTTTAAAAAATAATTTTCTATTTTTTAAAAACGGCCAAAAGTATTAGACATATATATATATGAGTCATTATATTTATTTTCCTAGCATCAATCATTCCTCTTATAAAAATGTAAAAACATAATCCACAATTCAAGAGATAAAATTATCAAATCTATCAAAGTTTGTAAACAAAAAACATAAAATTATCCCCAAGCAACCAATATATAATAATTTTGTTTGAAGAAGAAGAGAAGAGGCTAAGATTTTTTTTCTTTGGATTAGGAGATACCAAAATAGGAGTTGACAACTTATAGATTTTGTGAAATTATTATATGTAAAAAAAAAATTGCTGACCAACCCACGTGCCATGCAATGTGGGCCTGTGCAGCCCAAATTTTTGCGGGTTGGGAAACCCTATCCCAACCCGCAGGCCCACATGTTGTGCCCATATTACGAACTCTACTCTTAAAGACCAACATTTATAGTCTAAAACTTGTGAGATCAAAATTAAAATGAGGGTAAATTTAAGGAGTAAAAGTTGTATTAACTCTAAAATAAATTACTAATATTGTTGAAATGTTATTTTTTAAGAGATATTTTTTTAATCATTTATATAAAATGCACCTTGTTCAAATTAATAATTAGTTTTTAAAATAAATTATATTTTTACAACCCGAGTTCCGGGGATTGCCCAAAGAAATAGAAGAAAAAACCCAAAAGAGTGTAGGAATTTAAAATATGTCCGTGAAGTCGAAACACACTTTTGGGAAGAACTGGATAACGTTCTTTCGGGTTTTCATCTTTCTTTCGTAGTTTGGTTGCAGCTGGTACTGTCGTCTCACTAGTTGTGACACACTTCATATGCTTAGATTTCCACTTTCTTCAATCCTTCTCATTTCCGATGGTTTCTTCTTTGCCTTTTTCTCAGCCTACTAATCACAGCTTCTTCTCTAAAACCCAGGTTCAGTTTCCCTCTTCTCTTGTTCCTCTCTTTACATCGCTTTCAATCTCAAGTTTTTCATCAGTTTTGGGTTTCATTTGAAGCAGTTGAGAGGATTTGGCCATGGCTCCCGGCGACCAAGCTTCTCATTTTGCCGCGACTACGAAAGCAAAGTTCGACCCATCAAAGCATTGGTTGATACAGCCCCATTCCCCTTGTTTCAACCTCCCAAAGTTGAAGAGTCGCCGTCTGAGGTAAACTCCAAACCTTATTTCATTCATCCTTTCATCGTTTGCCTGCAATAGCACGATAATTGACGCACGTATCACAGGATACTTCAAATTGCATTTATACATTTAAGCATAATAGATTTTATTGTGTTTATTCGTGTATGTATAAGTGGGACCTGTGTGACTACAGAAGCTCAGAGTGAGCAAAGTAAGTTTTGTTATCATTAAATGATTCAAACATTAAGCACTAAAGATAAGTTTTATCGTCTTTAGCAAGTTAACTGTTTTCACCATTAGTTCCTGGGGGTCTTTAATTATGATATAACTAGACTGTGGTTTCGTCCTTTGCACAGAATCTGATGTGAGTCGCACTATTTACACCATGAATAGTATGGTTTAGCTTCCTATAGATTTTATATTATATAGATATGGATTTGGGAAGTGACTAGGAGTATGAGCTTGACAATACTGTCTCAAAGTTGCAGAGTAAGTTTTTTCCATTAGTTGTTTGGTGGTTTTTAATTTTAATTCAAAATTTCATTTGTGGCTTTATGGAAATTCTTTTGTTCCCATAGTTGGAGCCAGCAGACCCAGATTTCTACAAGATAGGTTATATTAGAAGCATGCGAGCTTATGGAGTTGAGTTTAAGGAAGGGCCTGATGGGTTTGGTGTGTATGCTTCTAAAGATGTAGAACCTCTTCGCCGAGCCAGGGTGAGTAGCTTTTAGCATGTGTGCAGCAGTAACTTCTGGCACATGAAAAACTACTTGTGCATATAGTAAAATTCAGGAAAAAAAAAATCAGTTGATTATGATTATAAAACCTTTGATCTGGCCATTGTCCAAATTGATTTTCCATAATGATTTCAACTATGCTTGCTTGAGCAGGTTATAATGGAAATTCCTCTTGAATTAATGCTAACTGTGAGACAGAAGCTCCCATGGATGTTCTTCCCTGATATAATTCCAGTGGGACATCCAATATTTGATATTATCAACTCAACAAATCCAGAGGTACTTTCAATTCTTCTTTCAATACAGCAATTCAAAGCTAGATAGAACTTACTAATTTTGTTGTTTGTTTGTATATTACGAAGCAGCCACATCATAAAGAGGCCGTGTTAATTTTTAAGATTAGAAAGAGAATCTAACGTGAAATATAAACTTGCAATATTCTATTGAAGATTGATTGTCAAGGAGATTCATGGCATTTTATATTGGAATTCTTATAGATTTGCAAAATATGACAAATATGTCATACCCAGAACTTAACCTTTTAAACTCCTCATTCAATGAATTCCCCCCAAGGAATATCACAATAGACCTCATCCTATATTTGTAGCACATTGAACTATTATTTTTGTAAAAATCTATACTTTTTAAATACCATGTATGACATGCTGACATTCATAAGTGTGCCTCTGCTTCATTGTTTGCGTACGAATGTACTTAGTTCTTGTCAGTTCATCACTTATGTCATATTATTGATTGCTGAATATTGTCAGTTTCAGTTCAATCAGCAGTAGCACCTGCAAAGTTCAAATTTGATTCTGCTGATTCAGGTTATCTTGATTCTAATTGCATGACTCTTTTATGACAGACAGATTGGCACCTTAGATTAGCATGCCTGCTGTTATATGCATTCGACTGTCAGGACAACTTTTGGCAGTTGTATGGTGACTTCTTACCCAGTGCTGATGAATGCACTAGCTTACTTCTGGCAACAGAGGTGAATAAAACCCTTTTTTATGCCAAAAGGCAATAAACCTTTGTTTGATGGTAATATTTTAAATTAGACGCATCCCTTTCTTGAGATCACAGTGAGTATGACAAACATGCTCTGATTAAAGATTGACATCAGTGTCACACTTTGAACATGCTGGATTGGAAGTTTTTAACGTTTCAAGTTTTCCCCCTATTTATTCTTTTCTGTGTTGATGTTGAATCATGTCATTACACAGTCAAAATCAATGTTTGTTACTTATGTACGTTGTTTGACAAGTGCAAGGTGTATATCCTGGTGTTCTGTGTGCCCATCTCTTGGAATGATTTGAACGTAGGAGTCTTGCAGCTAATCTTACTATGAGATTGCATTTGACTTGCTTAAATGTCCTCGCAATGTATTGTAACTCAAGATCTCTTTTCTTCACTTATTTTTTTGAATATTTGGGAAGATGACTAATATCAAGCCAGAAAATATATGTTGACTCTTGTTGGCCTCAATCCTCTTTTTCAACGTTTTATTGCCAAGGATCCTCAGAACTCATATCTATAGTTACATGCATGGCTGTTTTGTAAGACTTACTTTACCCTTGGTCTGGCATTATTTATATGCTTCCCTGTTCATCTGTATTCTGCATACCCTGCAGGAGGAACTTTTGGAGCTGCAGGATCCAAATCTTGCATCTACCATCAGGAATGAGCAACGTCATGCCTTGGAATTTTGGGAGAAGAATTGGGTAAAGAACTAATTGCCTGTTTTATTTTAGCGAGTGCTGCAAGCACTATAGCAACCTGTCTTCATCTGTGTATTTTACTATGCAAAAAACAGAGCAAAAATTAAAGGCAATGCTTTTTAAGGATAATGACCAGCAATCTCTGTCTTTTGAGGAAGTTCTTGAGTGCCCTGTAGTCATAAGGAGCCACATCTCATCTGTTCTATAGAGACTTGTCCTTTCTTTTCTCTCTTACTCTCTTCTCTATTCCTCACTTTTTGGTCATGGGACTAAAGGCACCCACAAAAAAGAACTTTCTTTTTTGTCTCTCTTTATTCTCCATATGAATTATTCATTTTTCTTTGCTAGTTTCCTAAATCATTATTTTATTGTGCGTGCTTTGGAACTTTACATGTCAACCCTGCCCCTAACTGAATGTTTACCTTGTGATATATTTTCCAGTTGGTTCTATTCTATATCCCAAATGTCCACTTAATCTTCAGTCTTATTTATGATTCAACTGCTTGATTTTTCATGTTATTGTCGATTCAATGATATTTTAGATGTTAATTAAGCTGTAATGAGCTATATTTTAAGTGCAAGCATAGATTTTTCAAATATGTTGGTTGATTATTATTTAGTTGTCATTCTAACTATAGTCAGTATATTTGTTATATATATAATATGACGTGCGTTATATTCCATTTTAGCTGGCCCAAAGTTAACCAATATAGCATTAAATGTTTTGTCATTGCAAGTGGATTTCTTTTATGTACTATCAATATAAGTATGCTTCTCATTATCATACTCCATCAAGTACAATACTTCATTTATTCTTCTTAACAAATCTTGTCAATGTTGCTCAGCACAGTGGTGTTCCCCTTAAAATAAAGCGTCTTGCTCGTGATCCACAAAGGTTCATGTGGGCAGTAGGTATAGCACAGTCACGATGCATTAACATGCAAATGAGACTTGGCGCACTACATCAAGATGCAAATATGCTGATTCCTTACGCTGGTAAGTTTATTTATCTGAAATTAGCCTGACTAAATGAAACAGTTTTCTTTTTTGATACAATATAAAACATTTTTGTTTCTCAATATAATTAAACAATCGTCATATTTTTATAACTCCATTAGTTATCAATTCAACAATTTGTCTATGATGCCCTTAGTCTGTTTTGTATGTTCATCAATATTGGAATTTGATGAACAATTTAGCTGGAGATTGTGTGATGAATCAATCTCTCTAACTTGACTTGAAAGAGCTACTTTAATTTCAGTTATAAGCACTGAAAAAGGAAAGGATAAGGGTGTTAGATATTAATTACTTTTGTTGTGGAGCGTTTTTTGTGGTTGAAGATGGCAGTGTGTAGAGATCAATTTGTTTGGTGGTTTGAATTAATGTCATAAAATCTGTGGGAGATTTGAACATATTAATCCTCTCACCGTCAGTCTCTTGTATTAACTTAAATACCCCAGCCCACTGGATTTCTAAATTTGACAAACACAACAAATGGTCTTCCAAACTTTGCCCCTAAACAGAATCTCTATCATGTTTACAACTTCGCTCTAAATTCAGTTTCCTTACAAAATCTCTAATTTCATAGGCATTGTTGGCTGACTGGAATCTCAGATTGGATAGACGCCGTGCAATATTTCCAAGTTTTCTTCCGGATATGGAAACCCTAATGGATTGACAATAATTGTTCAAAAGATACTAGATGAACCCATTGCTTTTGAAATGAGCTTAAAATCCATTTTCAGTGATAACTGGCAAATGATGGCTCTTTTCCTTTTCTGGTTACTTTAGACTGTCAAACTTTTATCACAGTTTATTTCTCTGTTTTTTTCCTTTATGTTATAGCGCTTGTTATTATTTTATGTACGGTTCTCAGCCTTTGAGATGTCTCTTTATCCCTATATATTTATTGTCTTGCCATTAGAGTAAAGCGAGGATCCAGAGCATGAGTTTTCTATTGTGCAAATGATGCTAATTCTATAAATTTTGACTAAGAAAGAACTTGCATGGTGGGATGAATCCATTTATATTTCCTCATTTTTTGTGTCTCGTGTATCACAATGCCTAGAATCCCCCCATCCCCCTCATATCCTTCATTTATTTTAAAGCCATTTGGTTTAATGTGTTTCAGTCCGGTTCTAAACCATGTGCTTCTTTGTCATAATAAATGACTGAGTCAAAATCTTCATTCATTTTTTCCTCATTCATATTTTATAATGAAAATATGCATCTTTTTATAAAATATATATATATATATGTCCATAGAATTTGACAATTGCAATGAGAAATAAGAAAACATTATCAGTCCCAGAGGGAAACAAGGTAACAAATACTGTGGAAAAACACGTCTTGTATTCCTTCAAGGTGTGGAGATGTGCTCATTTAGCAGTTTAAGCTGTCGTCTAGTTTATCAGTGTGACCAACTTAGTCTTGTGTCTCAGACATGCTGAACCATTCATTTGAGCCAAATTGCTTTTTCCATTGGCGCTTCAAGGACCGGATGGTTGAGGTCCTTATAAATGCTGGACAGAGGATTAGAAAGGGAGATGAGGTAACCTGTTTTTGAAAGACATGTTTAATGAATTCCTCGCGTATAGTAAATGTTACTGCAAAGCTTTATACAAAATCTTTTGTCTCAAACCACATAAAGTAGAATTGTCTTCAGAAAGCTGAGAGAAATGTAGCTATTGGTTTGTATGGAAGTATTAAATTGTAGGGTTAATACAATCTTTGGTCCCTCAAGTTTCAGTCATAGGTTTTGGTCCCTCAAGTTTCAATCATAGGTTTTGGTTCCTCAAGTTTCATTCCATTTAAAACATTGGTCCCTGTAAGGTAATAAAAACCTAGACCATTTAGCCTTTTGAGGAACCAAAATCCATGATTTGAAACTTGAGGGTCCAAAACCAAAATGAGGGCAAGTTTGAGGGACCAAAGATTGTATTATTCTCTCTTATGAATGTTTATGCTACTTGACTTTGACTCATGCCTATAAATGGAGACCTCCCCAATTCATAATGTAAAGAGACTACACGTTGAAGAACACAAATTCTCTGTCCTGTTTCTGAATTTTGTGTCTCATTTAGACAGTTTTATAACTTGTCTCTTCTGTTGGTTGGCTTAGAGCATGATTCTAAATGCTTTTTCCATGCATGAAGCCATGAACTAGTATACAAAGATTCATGCACCCTTTACTTTATATGCACGATTTGTAACTTATTATAACTTACGAGACTTTCTTATTTCCTTAGTGCCTTTGACAAGGGAAACTCTTATGACCTATTATACTTTCCCTGGTTCTTAATAACTCCTATAAGACTTTATTAAGTAAGGAAACAGAAAGAAAGATGGTTCAGTAATCCTCCTACAAAGAACAACCATAAAAGAGGAACAACACACACCGAGAGATTATGAGAAGCATTATCTCAACGCTCTCCAATCCCTTTGTATGTAATTAAAAAACCTCCACTCCCAGAAAAGCTCACAAGCTGAACCCTCGTAGAAGTTAGAAAAGAATATATATCCTGAAGATCTACTAGTAAGAATCTCTGACTGAAAATTTATGCGACATTCTGGCCAAATGTAATGCAAACCAGAAAAGAGTGCAGCTTTATCATATCACTCTCTTTCCCACCTCCAAAACTTGAATTATTGAAAGGGAAAATTTTCCAAAATGTGTGTGTGAATTTATTGCTCCCTGAAGTGCGAATCAATTTATTGTACAATCACTGCACAACCACATGATGCAATTATAGGTGACTGTTATGCAACTATTAAGGTATAATTGCCCTTTTTTCTATTTTGTCTTCAAATTAATGGTCCAGATACCCTTATAGTGACGGAGGGAAAGTGTTATTATTTATAAGATAGATCAATATATCTTGATTGATTTTTACTAGGTTTGTCTCTTGTTTGACCCATTGTGATCCTGGTTATACTGTCAATTTTTAACAGATGACGGTTGATTACATGAGCAGACAAAAGAATGACATGTTTATGCAAAGATATGGCTTCTCATCACCTGTGGTAATTTTCCTTCCTTTTCAAACTTTATGGAAAACGATGCAATATAATTACTGCTTTTTCCTGAAATCATTTGGATAAGGCCCTCCAATCTTGCAACAGAAGCTCATTCAAACTATGCTAGTTAAAAAGTCAGATGCCGGAAGCCCTTCATTATGAATGTCATCTACAGTATAGTTATTTCTGTAACATAAAATTTAGTCGGAGCTCTTTTTTTCATTTATGGTTGGTTTATAAGTTTTAAAATATTTCAATATATCAAGTATCACTCTGAAAACTGTATTGGACTGTTAAGTTCAACTAGTCAAATGGGATGTCCACCTCCTCTCAGTTCAAACTTAGGGCCGATTATGATGGGCAGGCACATGGCGATTTTTAATCAGTTTTTGGATTATATGTGCATTCCATTTGACCATAGTAAAACCTGTACACCACAAATGTCCCTTCTTTGTTCACCTGTTCATTTTTCAAAATCATGATATTAAAATATTCAATCTTGCAAATGGCACATCTATCTCTATTATAAGTAGTTTGCTTACATGCTTTCCTATAATTAGCAAAATTCATGAACTGTGATCTCAAAGTAACTTAAATTTGCAGAATCCTTGGGATGAGATCAAATTCTCTGGAGATGCATGTATACATTTGGATTCCTTCTTGTCAGTGTTCAACATATCCGGCCTTCCTGAAGAGTATTATCATAACAGTAGGTCAACTTAAAACTGGGATCTGCTTTTTTGAATTTAGAGTAAACCATCTATTTTGTCTCTGAATCGTTAAGCAATTTATTTGTGGTCTCTGAAGTTCGTGAATATGAATAAAAGGGGATCATTCCTTGACATTTTTGAGTCACTACTATACAAGAGGATTAATATGTGGCAATTTTATGTTAATGACTAACTCTGGCATTCATTAATTTTTGGAGATTTTTTTTTTGGACTGAATTTTTTGGAGATTGGATGAGTCATATAGGAACTAAATTGTTATTTTGCTTGCTATGCATATTGGCATTAACAAGGTCTGTTGTGAAATTTGTGGCAGCTTTACTATCTAATGAGGGCGATACTTTTGTTGACGGAGCAGTCATAGCTGCAGCACGAACGCTACCAAGTTGGTCAGATGGGGATGTACCTCCAATCCCCAGTGCGGAACGGAAGGCTGCGAAGGAGTTACAAAATGAATGCCAGAAAATGCTTGCAGAATTTCCCACAACCTCCAAGCAAGACCAAAAATTGCTAGGCAAGTTTGGTTTGCATTGTCTGACGCTTCTAAAGACATTTTATCTGTTCTCATTTCGTCACAAAATTTCATTTTTGAGAATCCTTTATCAGCTTGAAAATTCATTTTACCAGCAAGACTCTCAATTAAGATCAGTCTCTCCCAGTTAGCCTTTTAAGATTTGACTGGCCAAGCCTCATTTATAAAATGTGCGGAAAATCCTGGCCCAGCCTAGTTACAGCCGCAAGCCAGCCCTATGGGCCAAGCTTGAATGGTCAACTTCATAAACAACTACAGAAAAAGAGGGTTTGAATCTCTGTTGGGAAAAGTGCTCGCCTGTAATGCTCAGCAATTCCGCTTAACATGATTGTTTCCAACAAAAGAATGTTCACGCCTATAAAAAAAGTACAGAAAGAGAGTCATGCATGATGCATTAGACTCTTGTTTTTAGTCATGATGCTACACTTTGAAATGCATTTAGACACTTCATATTGAACAGCCTGATCCCTAAGACCTGACTCATAGTGACACTTGCAGCTAGAAGACTGCACTATTCACTGCTTCTGCTATCTTTGCGCTCCTAATAAGATTTATGTTAATAACTTAGGACTAATGTTATCCACTAGGATGGATTGAGCCTGCTATAACGTTCAAATTCAAATGTGCCTGTTTGCTCTCTAATTTGAGTTTCTTTGTGGATAAAAGCTAATACTTTGCTATATACGGCTTCAGATTCATTGCAAGGTGCTACCAGGACTCTTGAAGCTGCAATAAAGTATGTCAATTTCACATCATCTAGAAGTTCCATAAAATTCTTCTAATTGACTGATGAAATCCTCTTAAAATAACCTTCATTATGAACTTTACATGAGCAGGTACAGATTGCACCGGAAATTGTTCATAGAGAAAGTCATCCAAGCATTAGACATGTATCAAGAGAGATTACTCTTCTGATCTCAAGTTTACTAAATTGTTATGTGAAGGAAATTTTGTGACATGCGTATACGGATAATGTTCCTGTCCATGAGTTGTATGCTTAGGTTATCCATGCTTCTCTTTCTATGGTTTTCACTCTATCTGCTTCTTCATGATGCCCCAGATGAACTTAAAGGCTTTATAACAAGAAGTGATGTTAAAATCAAACCAAGTAGATGAAATTAACTAAAATATCTTCAATGAAGCCCAAGTTGATATCAAGGTAGGATTTGGATTCCCTAAATCGAGAGGTTTTTAATTCATTCATATATTATATTTAGGCAACCTAGATTTCAAGTTTTGTTTTGTTTTTAAATCAATTTTTTTTTATGTTCACAAATAGGATATTATATTTAGTTTCATAATAAATAGGTGAGACAAAATTATGCAATTTAAATAAAACTATATTCAAGGTAAACTTTGTAAATATACGTTGAATCAAGTTTTGAAGTTTATTATTAATACTTTTGTAAAATTTGTAAGCTTATATTGTATGAGATAGAGAATGGATTTGTATTTAACATAAATGACTATCCAACTTTTGACTTTTCCTCTAAAGAGATTTAGTTTAGCACGGAGGAGGAGGGGAGGAAATGGAGGCATTTTAATGGAGGAAAATGATATATTTAATGATTTCTGGTTTAGTTTAACTAGTGCGGAGGGGGTTAGACGAATTTTATTGATTTTTTACTTAGTTGATAAATAAAGAAAAGAATTATGATTTTGTTATAATTAAAAGTGTAAAGGTATAAAAATACCCATGAACATTAAAAATAGGGGCAAAAAGTGGCAGCATCATTAAATTTGATCTAACATTATTACTTTTTTTGGTGGGACCCACACTCTTTTTGTAGATGCATATATAACAAGTTAGGTCAAATTTAATGATGTTGGTATTTTTTTTCCCCCTTATTTTGAACATTTATAGGTGTTTATGCACCTCCAAAATGTATATGATACTAGAAACATTTTTGGTAAAAGTTCATAGGTAATTTTTTCTCCTTAACCTTGATTAAAATACAAACCTCCCCTCCAAAAATGTGAGGGAAACCTAAAATTCTCCAACCAAACATAAGATAAACTGAAGACATAAAAGATATTTTCTTTGAAAATCCATTTTATCAAGTACTAATTTTCTTGAACTAAACAAATTGAAACATGTTCAATCCTCTGATAGAGCCTAATTTTGTTTATTCCCACCTATTTGCAATATCTACATAGGGTTGAAATCTTTTCTTTATAATATATAATTACTCGGGACAATACCTAGCTGCAATATTTCACTTATGTACCTTTGACAGCAACATCTCAAGGGCTACGTAGCATGAAAAGTGAAGCATTCAAGTCCCGGGAAAATTGGGGAAAAAATGGTCTCCCGTTAAAAATTTAATGGTTGAAAATAATCAATAAATTTTTATACACACGTAATACAAGTAATCTTCATATTTTGTAGATTCCGAGTATCAAAACCTTGATTTAGATCCTTCTCACCAATTAAACTTCTAGTGAAAGGCTTTTTCCTAAATTTTCCAAACAACAAACATGTTAATGATAGATAACATTATTATTATTCTTTTTCTGTTTTGACGAAGGTTTCCTCTTTCGAAGCTTAAGCATAAAGAATTTTTCATCTCTCCTAATAAGTGCGCTTCCCAAGATCTGAACTTATATTTTCATCCTTACGATATAAAACCACTTACATCCCAACCAACAATTTGTTGGTCTAACTTTATTTCATTTTAATAAAAACTATCGATTATTGAAACATATTTTTAAATAACTTTTTATTTTAAACTTCGTTATTTAGTGTTACAAACATTAGGATGAATTATATTCTAAATCTTTATTATATTTGTAAACCATGCTTATATTGATTAAATTTAAATATGATGCATAATGATGATTGAATACAAAATACACAATTTCTCTCTAAAAAAAAATAGCACTGCCTATTGCTTTTATATTTGTCTACTGAAATCATTATATAACGCATATCTGTTTTTTTAATTATAAGTAAAATAAAATTTACCCAGCTTACAAAAATATGTGCTGAACTAGATATTGCCTATATAACTTGACGTTTAAAAATCAGCAGTTCTGTTTACAAAACGAGCTTGAAATAAATAAATAATCCTTTGTGTTTATATTCTTTTTTACCAATAATCCCCACAAGAACAAGTTCCATCTCTGAAATGATGGAACCTTCTTACATCTCTCAAAATAATCTCCCTGTCCATGATCTTTGATATGAACTTAGTAGCAACATGGCAGTCATTACAAACCCTAAGATTCTTAGCTACTCTAATGGTTGTTCCAGGAGGAGTGTTCAGAAGCCCAAAAGCTATTGCCAGTTTCTCACTGTGTCCACAAAGCAGAGTCTCTTTCTCTTCATCATCAACATTGTGAAGCACACAAGAAGTATCAGGCACATATCCTTCCTTTCTCATTCTCTCTGATAGAATTTCAAGAAACTCATACAGCTTCTCACTTTGTGGATGCGTCATATCCCCTGCCAAAAACTTATGCACCTCATCACCAAACTCAATCCAGCTACAACCAGGTTCTTTCCTTATTCCCATTTCGTTCATTTTCTTCCTTACATCCATTGCCTTGTCCCACAATCCAACCGATGAGTATATGTTCGACAGAAGAACATAGTGGCTCACCACATTCGGCTCCAACACGAATAGGTGCTTTGCCGAAATTTCGCCGATTTCTACGTTCCGGTGAATTCTACAAGCGCCAAGCAAGCTACTCCATGCTTCTAGTTTATCCATGTCGGGTGGCATCGAATTGATCATCCTATACGCCTCTTCAACCTGGCCAGATCGACCGAGCAAGTCCACGAGACAAGCGTAATGGTCAGCTTGCGGTTCGACCCCGTGTTCATCTTTCATTGTGTTGAATAAAGCAAGGCCTTCATCCACCATTCTGGAATGGCTACAAGCAGCAAATATGGCAATGTAAGTCACTTCATTAGGCCTCACTCTTCCATTGTTCTTGGCTCCTTCGGCTGACATTCTTCTGAAAAGTTCCAAGGCTTTTTCACCTTCTCCATGCATCCCGTATGCCATGATGAGAACATTCCAGGTGATAACATTTTTGACAGGCATTTGATCAAACACCCTTCTAGCTAAGTTCAAGCAACCGCATTTTGCATACATGTCAACTAGTGCACTCCCTACGGCAACATCCGTTGCGAGCATCTGTTTTATGGCGTAAGCGTGAATCTCTTTCCCTTTACCCAGTGCTGTCAAGGCGGCACAACCAGGAAGCACCGTCATGAGCGTTACCGAGTTTGGCTTGAGGGGAATTCCATCATCCTCATAATCATCATCAGTGCTGGGATCGGCTTCATCTTCTCCTCTTTGCATGTTATGTAAAAGATTAAGTGCATCATCATGCCTTCCACAAATAACATAACCAGTGATCATTGTATTCCAAGCCACTATATCCCTTTCCTGCATGGTGTCAAAGATGAATTTTGAAACCTCTATCTTACCTATTCTAGAATACATGTCCATTAATGCATTTTGGACATATCTATCCTTCTGTAGGCCCCTTTTTAGTATATAACCGTGGACGGCTTCTTTGTATGAAAAATCTTCGCAACGCACACAGGCTGGTAGAATGCTTGATAATGTGGTTGCATTGGGACAAAGATCAGAACTAGATATCATTTCCATGAAGAGACTTAAGGCTTCCCCATCAAACTCATTCTGTGCATAACCTGCAATAATAGCATTCCAGACAGCAACCGTCCTTTTCAAGATTCCATCGAAAACCATTCGACCCTTTTCAACTGCTTTGCAGTTGCAGTACATGTCAGCTAAAGCACTACCAACAAAAGAATTCTGAATCAAAGCAGTGTTTCTCAGGGCATAGGCATGTATTTCCTTTCCAGTATTTAAAAGCTCCAATTGGGAGCAAGCAGGCAGAACACTTGCCAATGTAACCCCATCAGGTTTAACTCCATCAAGAAGCATAAAGCGAAGATATAACAAGGCCTGCATAAAATGATCATTTTGGGAGAACGAACTGATAATGGTATTCCAAGAGACCAAATCTCTGTCATCAAAGAGCTCAAATAGAGCTTTTGAGTCATCAACTCTTCTTAATTTTGCATACATTGCCATCAAAGCGTTGTTTGTGAATGATCTCCAGTCCTCTTTTCTCAAAGCATACGCATGCAGTTGCTTTCCAAGCCTAATCCCATCAAGCTTACGCAAGTTGGAACAAGCAAGCGCAGCACTCACCAAAGTGAACGAGTTAGGCTCCAAATTTTCCAACATCATCAACCGGAATGCCTCTAAAGCGAATTCCCACTCCTCAAATCTACATAACGTAGAAATCATTGAATTCCACGAAACTTCATCTCTATCAGTTATTCTTTCAAACACCTTGTAGGCACCCTCAATATCTCCACATTTCCCATACATATTAACAAGGGAATTAGCCACAGTCACAGAAGACAAAGCATACCCAAATTTCGCCACATGGGTATGTATCTGCTTTCCCAAATCCAAATCCTGAATACCCGCTACGGCTTTTAGAACAGCAGGGAAAGCGAAATTGTCGGGTTGAACATCCGACAGGGTCATTATTTTCATATATGAGAAAATGGCTTGGTCGAAAAGGTTGGACCGAGCCAGTGAGCGAAGCTCTTCGATCCATGAGGAAGGAGAACGAGATTGTAATATAGGTTGTACGGTGGAAGAAGTAGTGGAGAAGTTGGAGGCAGGAGAAGTTACAGAGTTGGTGACCGCAGCGGCGGCGGCGGAGATGTTGCCGTGGCCGACGCCGGAGCGGTGGTGGAGAGTTAGAGGAAAGGGATTGTGAAGAGAAGAGGAAGACGAAGAGGAGGGGAAGGGGAGTGGAGGGAGGAGGAGGGCTAAAGACGACATATGGTTAAGGTAGTTAATGCAGTTGCAAGGTAGAGGCTTTATTCTGATATGCAATCACCTTTTCTCTCCAAGGTGATATGATATGACATTACGTTTCACTGTTGAAGACCTGAAGTATTATTGTAATATAATACCTTCTGTGTTTAACATAAGAGCTTGTCGGTCAATGAAACTATAAAGACGAACTCTTATATTAAGCACCGGTATTATTGTTTTTTTTTTTTTTTGGCCAATGCACCGGTATTATTGTTGAGAAAGAAAAAGACGAGGCATAACATATTTTACAAGTTGCGATGAAACCACAAAGTTCATGCAGGGGAGACTGGTAGTGATGACCATTGACTAGACTTGGAAAATTTACTGTTAGAAATGTTAGAAATGCAAGATAATTCAATTTCCTCTATTTCTATTTATTTGTTTTTCTAAATAAAACAGAGACACATCTCAGGGAAAATGCAAAAATTATGTACTATATAAGAATTTATTTTTGAAACAATTACATTCAAGTCCCACACAAAAAAAAAAAAGGGAAAATGTCAGCTAGATCCCAAGCTAGAAAAACAATACCACAAAAGTCCCTTTGAAAATTCAACTATCAGAAAAGTCCCTAGAAAAACAATACCACAAAAATCACTTTGAAAAGTCAACTATCAGAAGAAAAGTGACATGAATTCCCAATGACTATTTACCAAAATACCCTCAACCAATTTAACCACTGTCATTGGTTACAACATGTTATGCTATGTTTACAACATTGTAAGTCATAGTAACAACATAGTCAATTACGTTTACAACATGTTACGTTATATTTAATGAGTTGTAAACGTAACTAAAGAGGTTGTAAACGCAACACAATCACGTATTTTATATACATGTTATTAATGTAACTTACTATGTTGTTAATATGACTTACGAAGTTGTAAACATAGTATAACATGTTGTAACCAATGACAGTAGTTAAATTGCTTGGGGGTATTTTGGTAAATGGTCATTGGGAATTCATGTCAGAAAAGTCCCTATGACTCTTCTGACAGTTGACTTTTCAAAGGGATTTTTGTGGTATTTTTTCCCTAGCTTGGGACCTAGCTGACATTTTCCCAAAAAAAAAATGAAGAAATGATCCCTGAAGTTGTAACCCCCCTCGACTTGTCAATGGACGCCCCTTGACTTGTCATTAACAACTTCAGGAATTATTTTTTCATTTTTTCTCTTGTGTGGGATTTGAATGTAATTGTCCCTTATTTTTTTCCATTTCAGTTTTTCTTTCCATCTATCATAAATATTATTGAAAATAAATAATTATTATATTTTTAAATTTGAACCATGAGATATACTTGGGGATAAAATGAAAATTTAAATCAGGACAAAAAATAGGAACGTAGTATAATGTGTAATTCTATATTTATTAATAATATAACTTTATATAAATTTATGAATGTAAACTTGTAATTGTGTTTTTCTAAAATTACGATTTATTTTTCAATTCATTAACTTTCTTAATTTTATTGTACCATATAATTTTTTTAATAAAAAAAGCTCTTGAATTTTGAAACTCTTTATAGTTTTGATTTCTCTATATTTTCAAAGAATTCCAAGTTCTTCTTCATTTGACACTCAGGCAGTGAGAATAAATGAAATGCATGAAAATTAAGAGTTCAAACTCTCCCTTTGTGTATATATTAAAAAAAAAACATAATTTTGTATTCCATTTGTGAGTTCATTCTTTTATATTCTGTCATTCATTCTGAAGAACATCTGAATATGCCTATGCGACAACTGAATATAGATGCATGAAATTGAAAACCAAGCTGCCTCTTTAACCATCATCAAATTTCAAGTCTGGCCCTACTTTGTAAATTGTAATATCAACTTACACAGGAAAATTTGAGGCAAGATTCCTTCCAGTGACCTCAATTTCTCATATGTAGATAAATCAGTAAATGATCAGAGCATAAAACATTATTTTTCAGCTAAAAATGCTGTTCTTAGGACATTGATTTCTCAGCAGAGAGCCATTCTTGAGCCGCCGCTAAGTCAGGAAGCACAATGGCCCCAGATTCTCTCCAATTCTCAGCATCAGGAGTCTGGAATCTGTCCAATAACAGAGCATGCATGCCTATGCTCTTGGCTGGCTCATAGTCTTTGCGCATGCTGTCTCCAATGTGAAGAGCTTCTTGTGGGTTAATATTTCCAGCCCTCTCAAGAGCAATCTCATAAATTCTGGGATTTGGTTTCTCCACCCCTTCAAGCCCAGAAAACACACCAAAGTCCCACTCACTTCCCTGCATTTCTCAAACAGCACACTAGTTTTGTCATCAAATTTTTCAATATAGATCCTTTGCATTCACAGAAAGACAGCAGGTTAGCCTATCCTTTGTAAAAGGTCATAGGCTATAAGGTTTGTGACTTATAATTAATGGTTAAGTTGCATCAAACACCCAAAGTATTTTTTCAGTAGCACCCAATATTCTAAACTAATTTTTTATGCATTTATCACCATAAAGTATTTTTTTCCTTAGCACCTAGTATCCTTAAGAAATTGTTGGTGCAATTTTGCCATTTAAGTATTTTTCTCAATAGCAACGAGTACCATAAACTTCAGATACTAGATGCTATTAGAAAAATGTTTTAGGGTGCTTGATGCACCAAAAATTATTTTACAATTCTAGGTACTATTAAAAAAATACTTTACGGTGATGGATGGACCAAAACAATAGCGCAATGGCATCGTGCAATTCATGTAGCTAACCCCACTGGATGGAATAAAGCTTTGTTGTTATTGTTGCTGAAGGATGGACCAAAAATTAGTTTAAGATACTGAATGTTACTGAAAAAATACTTGAAGGTGTTGGATGTTACTTAATCCTATAAATGATCCAGCCTCCGTTAGATTTTAATACACACACCCCAGAATATGACTATCTCCAATGCTATCAGAACTTCTGGTGTAGGTCTTTCACAATCACAGAAATGATTGTGTACAGAGCATTTCCCTTTGCACTCACCAAAACTTTACAAAAGGAAAAAAATTGAGGATAATTTTCTGAAAGATATGAGATTATCAGATGAGACTGGTTTCCTCCTACCAGATCAGATGAGAAAGTCTGAAATAGATGTGTGATACAAAAGAGAGAGATAACGATGATAGGTAGATTACCTCAGCTAAACCCAAGGATGGGAGTATGACATCTTTATACCGATACTCTGCATTGCTCACAATGCCAACTTTAAGGCCCTTTGAACGGACCCATCTCAGAAATGGTTGGGAGTCTGGAAACACATTGTAAGGAGCAGAAGAACCAAAGGATGCGTATATTCGTCTGAATATCTTCTCAAATGTCTCCTCATCATATTCATATCCAGCCTGCCACAAATACCAGATTTTCCCTTCATCATGTTTAACGAATTTGCGCATGAAGGATTGTAACTCAGTGCTTTCTTATAATAATTTATAATACAGTTGAGCACCAAATATAGGTGGGGGCATAAATCCTTGCACTATTGTCATATAACACTCTTTTATATTTTAAACCTACACAAACCTTCACAGAAAACAAAACACAAACCACTCTTTGTTACTAGAGGCACCTGTCTGAGTTTTCAAAATTAGAAGAAGGACCTAAGTAATTTGACAAAATCCAGGAGGTATTCATAGTGGTTATAAAAATAGAAGGAAAGATAGCATCTTCAACAAACACAAGAAAACTTTAAAAAAATTTCTATAATTATTATCATAATTCCTGTGCTAATAATCCAAAAGCCTAATTAGAATCTACCCAAATATGTTAGCGTCCTCATGCAGCATGTTCATAGGAACCAATAACCAATCATGATAACAAATACCCGCAACATCAATGGCTTTGTCAGATATCTTACCCTCAGAAAAGAGTCTCGCACGCAGGTTTTCCACCATACAATGTTCGCCATTTTGGCATCAAACCCAAAACATGGATACTTTTTTGCCATGTCTTTGTATGCAAGTTTAAAGCCCTCATGCACACGTTTGTAGTCTGGGCAAGGTAAGCCAACAGATTTGGCTGCCATGCAATAGTAGTCACCAAGCTCCCCTTTGTATGCTAGTAGAGTACCGGTAACATCCACAGTAATGCAGCGTAGTCTCGGTAAGAGAGACATGGTGGCACAAATTATGACGTATAGGCCCTTGGGGTCTGAGATATTGGTTAAAAGAATTTCCACTACCCTGATATATAATTTTGAGACACCAACTGCTCCACTGTTATAAGAAAGTCCTGCATGTGTGATTCGAAAATTCAACTCGTTAGTTTTGAGAAAGAGAAATTGAACAAAGCTTAAATGATTAAATTATTATTTGCATGCTGACAGACTGTAAGTGATAGATAATGGTATGTTTGCTTTATATTAGTGATTTGCTTCTTTTAATGACATTACAGAAAAAATAGAGAGAAAACCTTTGTTGCAAAAATACAAATTTGAGGCTTAACCAGATTCTAACATTAAATAGGATAGATATTTCAGATAAATAAAGGCAGAAAATAAAAGAAAGATTTTATAGTCAAATTGAAAGTAAAGTGTTAGTCTGGGAGATGCAGACGTGCAATGTAGTGTACATACTAGCATTTAAGTTCCACTCAAAGTTTCAAACAAGCATGAAGATTTCTGAAGTCCACTGATGTCATCAAAGAAGCTTTACTCAATCATACCCCCGTCAACACACTCATGAAACCAGAATTGTAATGTAAGTTCAGAAAGAAACCAAAAAAAAAAAAAACGCACTTTTATTTATCTTGCAGAAAAAAGAACATCAATCTCAAAACGCTCTTTATTTCATACTGCTCAGACTCAGAAAGTACCAACACGCATTACGGGACCGTTTCATCAGAAAAAGAAGTCACAATATCTGAACCATATCAGATGACAATCAAGTAACCTTTCACAGCATTAACATATGAAATATCAAAGGACAAGTCTTCCATTCATTCTTACAATCTGTCCAATTTTTTCCCTGGGTTGACCTCTTAAACAGCAAAAAAACTTGTAACAAAAGACAAATTTCATTTTGATGCAGAACACATTCATAGGCATCATGAAGCGAATAAGAGCTTCTATATGCCCCATCATAGAACAGATATTATCTACAACTACAACTTATGCATCTTTGCTTCTCCAGAAAATGTACTAGGCGAACAACAACAAGAAGAAGCATTATCCACCAAGGTTGATCGGCTATGAAATGAACTAGGCCAATGCAGACAAAAGTGATCTAAAAATTGTTTGAAAGGGAATAACCTGAACTTAAGTCCAAGTTACCTTATAGCTTAGCTAGGATCGCGAGCAACTCCATGCTGATTCTCAGACAACGAAACCGGTTGGTAATCTCCCTCAAAAATTCAAAGAAAATTAATAGAAATGAAATGGAGAGATACAAACTCATCCTAATCTTAATAACCAAGAAGGTGTATCTATGCAATCGACCTACGCAACTTATAGCCTTCCGGATGACTAATATACATCTTAGGGACGTTCCCACTTGAATCTATTAACTCACATTTGAAAATATGCATCTTTGATGGCTGTGAATCAACGGTTTCACCAGGACTAGCAATATAGAGGGGATTTAAACTTAGGGGACCTAGCTTGACATGAGGCCCTCACCCGGGGGGGGCGCTACTTTCAGGTGCGTGGTAACTAAAAACCAAAAACAAAATTAATTTTAAAAAATCAAAGGGATTTATGTTAATTTGGCTTGGGTAAACAATGTGACTAGTCATCAACTAGTATAATGTATCTCCCACAAAATGGCTAAGAAAAACTGAAAGGCCGATTCAAGAGGAAGAAAACTACTGTTGAAGGAGCAAAAACGAAGACGAAATCGATTTGGACAAATCGTAAGAGAAAGAAACATACACAAGCTGATGATCAATCAGCACAAAATTGTTTTAGCACTTTTCAGAAATGAGCCAAAAATCAAGCGCGATAATTTTGTTCATACCAATAGCTTAGCTGACGATGAAGAAGAAGAAGAACCAGAGCAGCTTTGGCCGAACCCCAATAGCTTTGGAAGAACTAGTTTCAGCTACACAACAACCATGGAAGAATCCAAAAACGAGAGGCACGTTTTTATACGAGAGAGTGAGTTAGAGAGGAGCTTTCGTTCTCTTGAATATACTGGGAGTGGAAAGCAAAGCAGTATGCTTACCGCTCTCCGATCTCCATTTTTGCCTCTGACTCTACAAGTATTTCATTTCTGCCCCTTATACTATGGATTATTTGTGCACATGCCCCTCCATGACCTCTATCCCAATCAAGAGCCTTATTGTAAGCTGCAAGTTAGGAATTTAAAAATTTAGGGAAAAAGTTATTAGGAGATTCATTTTAATAAAATTTGATGGATAGTAAAAACATCATTTAATCATATTAAAATCAATTTTCTTCTATAGTATTATTTATGAAAATATATTTATATAAATATGTAGGGAATCCATCTTAACACAAGCTCATAATTTAATTTTTAAGTGTAATTTGATTTCAAATATTTTTTATTATAATTTTTACCTTAAATTTTTCTTTATTATTTATCAAGAAATATAAAATAGTGTTCTTGTTTAATATTTTATTTATTTTAAAACAAAAATTAAAATGAAACACATTATAATTGAATATATTTTGTTCAGATGAATATGTCAAGTTCATCCCCTCAATATGAATAAATCCAAATTCATAATTGTTTTATATTGACCCTTCATAATTAAATATATTTAATTAAGTAATAAATTTTAACATGGCAGATATTTTTCTATACATGGTATGATTTGATTGAGAAATTTTCTTGACCAGATTTTATTGGGGAATTTGACCTAATAGATATATGCAAATCTACCTAAATGGGTCTTGATGCTGGCAACTTTGAGGGTTGAGTAGTAAATAAGAGAAGTGGGAGGGGTAAATGAGCAAGAAGAGGAGAAGAGTGAGCAATGGAAAACCGTGGACGGGCGAAAGCAAAGACAGTCATCGGATTCTACCAAAACCATTCGCTGCATATTCAAAACTATGGGATTGGATTTGGGATTCCATATTTCAACGTCATTTCATGCTCCCACGTGTCCCTCATGTTTCTCGTCCTTTTGCGCCAAAACTTCGGAATTTCCGACCTTATTTATTACTCACTTTTTTACAACAATTTATTAAATTATTACGACTGTTCCTTTCCATCGTTACGTGACCGATCCCAAATAAAATAAAATAAAATTAAAAAAAAAAAAAAAAAGCCATTGATGATACTTGATCTTAAGTGAGCTTGGGCTCAAGTAGGCTCTCTGGTTATCTCTATTAGCTGTAACAAGAATTTTTAGGATTATTAAGTGAGTGTTTAGGATATCACGAAACTGTGGTTTCAAAAATCCTCTTCAATAAGTTGAAATAAAACTCCTCTCACATATTTATCTTATAAATTATAAAAATTATTTTCTAAAAAATAATTCAAACACACACTAACTCGTGTATTTGTTCCTAGTGGCAAGCATTTTTTTTTTTAATATTGTTTAACATTGATTGATATAAAATATAAAGTAATTACAGTCTTGTAATGTAACTATAACTATTTTTCTATGTTCTGACATTTTTCCTTTCTCTTTATCTGATATCTCGGAAATGTCTGTAAATATCTTCTCCATATATATCAATTATTGTATGTATATGTCTGTTTGAAATTTTATAAGGTTCAGGTTAAATTTTACCTCAAAAGCGTTTGCATAGATCAATAGGTATTTAAATGTATGTCTAGCACATTGAATCTTATATCATGTATAATTCCACATAGGTATGTTTGTTCTCTCTTCTTTGATCATTTTTGCGTTAAAAGTTTTTGTGAAGGAGTAATATTACAAAAAAAGTATTAAGAAATGAATGACGCCACCAAATTTAATAGCAAAACAAAAAAAAAAATCATATAAAAGACCATTGTGAACACAAAATGAAGAACGCGATAGAGAAAATTAATTACTCACCATAAATACTTTAAAATAATTTAATTAGCTTCCTTAATCTCATAAAAAAAAGTTAAATTTGTCTTATATTTAAGACTGAGGGAGTATTTGATTCTACATCATATTTTGTGTTTGTCTACCATATGCTACTTTGTTTTGCGTTTTCACAAGTCTTTCATTTTTTTTTTTTTTTTTGGTTATTAAATTTGGGTGACATTGTTCCATTTTTTACACTTTCAGAGCAACATTGTCCTTTTACAAAATCTTTCAAGATAAAAATAACTAAAGAAGAAGTATAGTCATACTCACATGGAATCATGTGTGGTACAAGGTATAAGGTGACAAACATCCATCTAGCTATGTTAGAATAGAACAACATTACTCTTGTTTTAATATTTTTCAGGACAACATTAAATCTTAAAAAATTTTGGGATAAAATTGAATCTCAACCCAAATTTATATTGCAAGTAGCTGAAAATGGCAAAAGCTTCAAACGTTGTTTGTTTTGTTTTCTTTATGCTCAAAATGGAACTCCTTAAAGTTTTAATTTGTAACACGAAACCCCTTGTCATTACTTTTATTTTTTTAAATTTAATGCCTATCAAAGTAAGCTCATTATTTTCCCATGGTTGAATGATCCTGCCCTCCTCTTTATATATTAAAATAGCCGTTATGCAATCTTATTGTCTTCTTTTACGATCTTAATAAAATTATTAAGATTTTTACTTATTATTTATCATTTAAAATATCTCTTTGAAGTGTGAAAAATAGGAAAAATATATATATTTAAAAGTTTACATTGATAAGAAACATAAGCATAAAAGTTCGACCTTTGATTTAAGAAATACATGTAATGACATGAAGTTTAATGTTAAAAATTGAAATTTTGAGGAGGTTGAATTTAAATTTTAAAATGTCATGGGGTTACAAGCAATTGGCCTAAAGTTCATGTAAGTTTTGTAAAATTATTAATTTAAATAGAATGCCATGTAGGATGTTATTTTTTTTTAATTGATCGAACATGACAATTTCAACAAAATAGATAATGATAGATTAACAACAAGAGGTCGATGATAAAGAAATAAATGTTTAGGGGATTTCTATACTTCTTTAATCCTTAATATAAGATCTTTTTAACTAATTTGATTCGATTAATGAAGTCAGTTAAGTTCGTTATTATGACATTTTTTCTAAAACACCCTAATCATTTTCCTTAATTCCCCTCATCTCCCTCTTACTTGATTATATTGATGGAGCATTAATCTGAGTAATTTTGACACAGATTGGTAACTATATGAAATATGACTTACATTTAGATCAAGATCAACTCCCCAATTATATCCTACATAAGGACCGAAGGAGTAATTTAGCTGGTGATTGGAATTTTTGTTTAAAAAGATACGGTTCTGACTTTTCAATTCTATCTTCCAAACATGCCCAAAATCAATCTTATAAATCAATTACAACCAAATTTATACTCAAAATCATAATTATAAATCAATTTTACTCTCAATTTATTTTCTCACATGTTGGTATGTGAGGTCATGTTTAGAGAGAAGGAAATTTTGTTGCTGATTGGCTATCTATCCATAGTTTTAATATGATTTTGTTTGCTAATCCTCCTTCAGCTATTGAGGTTTTGCTGGATAGAAATCGGATGGGCGCTGTTCACCCTAGGGAAGTTTTGATGAATAAATAGATTGATTGGGCTGTTGCCCCGTATTATGCCCAAAAAACAATAATAATAGTGTGAATTTGATACACTCCCTCCCTCACATCCTAAATATAAGACCTAATTAATAAATTTGTTTGAGGACCTCATTCTGCTTTTTCTTATTCATTTAACAACCTTATCAAATGAAAGGCATTTTAGAAAAAAAGTGACAATTTATAGATAAAAATCATAAATAATCCACTTAACCAATTTTTAAAAACTTTTTAGATTAACTCAAGGTCAAAATATTTTAAAATTAATTAGTTTGTATAAATGGATAAGCATGTGAGGAAACATAGAATCTAATGGCATAACACGTAACATGTCAAACAGGTACCATCGTGATCATCAAAAAAACAAAATAAGATAGAGGCAAAAGCAGAAATCTCATCTCACAATACTCGATTTGCACAAGATTCTCCAAAGCCAGCTTTCTTGGGATTCAACACTACACGGAAGAAAATAATAAAAAATAAAAACAGACCAATCCAATTCACACCACGTCACACCAAGCTTGCTGAAACAAATCAATATATGTACACATATTAATAAATAATATTTTAGGCAGAAATATCAGTGTCGTTATTTACAGTAGAACAGGACCACTAATGGAATCATTTTGGTCAATTTTTGTTGCTGGAGAAATAGTGAGTAATAATAGAACCTCTTTTAACCACATTGGGCCGCTTAAGGGGCCTAAGCCAGGCTCGAACCTCTTGTTGAATTTCTGGTGGTAACTCATCAACCACAGAGGGGTCAATCTCTTCCATTCTGTAGCTCCATGATGCTCTTCCTTCTCCTGCCACTTCACTTGAACTCCCTTCACCATTGTTTGTTCCAATTGCTTCGCAATGGGTCTCTTTTAGTGACTCAACTTGATTATTAATCGTTGAATCACTATTATAATTAGACTCAGATCCTGCAGATTTATATCGCTTAAAGAATAAGGAACACAAAGTGGCGGACATATAATTGGATTAGTTCGTAGGAGTGATCACAGATTAATAATGTAGAATCCGAAAGATATTTCTTACAAATGTATAATGATTCCCCATTAAACAATTTTAGGTAGATCAAAGAAACTAAATAAATTACTTAATCATAACAAATGTTACTTGATCACTCTAAACTCCTATATAGCATTAAGATTATATATAAGCTTAATAGGTAAATTAGTCTGAGACCAATGATAAATATTAGAGATAAAATGCATTAAGATCTTATATTTAAGAACAAAACCAACCTGCTAACTAGCTGCCTATAATTAAGACTGGGGGAGTAATAATTAATCATTTCTCTCACACCTTACCAAAGATCCCTTATCTCACTTGATACATCTATATGTCTGTGTGAAATGATAAAAGGAAATGGATTAGAAGATCACCGATTGATAATGTTTTTCCACCTTGGGCATTAGTAGCATGCTGCTTCTCCGAGGTACAATGACCATGGTGATTCTTGAAAAATTCTAGAATTGAACAATTACCCTGTAGCCATATACATAGAAGTTAGTAAATTACATTGACGTTATATTCAAGTTTCAAGCCCCATATTAATAAAAGCTGCCAAGTGCAAAATTCTTCCCACCATAGGATACAATTGAACTGGAACGTGAAATACCGTCCTTTCTATTTCCTAGCCTTTTAAAATAATACTCCCTCCGGACCTTGTTATATGCTACTCCTCCGGTCCTTAATATAAAACATATTTGGGGAATTAATCTTAGTCTTAAATGCAAGACAGTTTTCATATTTGTCAATCTTTTTCTAATTTACCTCTATTGATGCTCCCTCAACAATAATCAAGGAGAAGAGGGAATAAAGGAATTAAGGAAGATGACTAGGGTTTTTTAGAAAATAAATGTTATATTAACTAGCTCAACCAACTTCATTAATCTAATCAAATTAGATAAATATGCCTAATATTAAGGACCGGAGGAAGTACACTTTTTTAAATGAGTTTTGATCCTTTTTATAAGCTACACTTTATGCTTGTCTAAAGAATACCCCCAATTAATAACATGTCTCTCCCATCTCTTTTCCCTAGACATGCACTCTCTCTCATCTCTTTCCTCACGCATACCCTCCATAAATTAGAGTGTCTTGGAAAATTAATTGTATTTTTTACAAATTTTTTTTCTTTAGCTAATTTTAACCAACTTCTTAGTCTTAGACATGATAAAGATCTAGTTTCTTTGCAATTAACTCAGATAAAGTATATTAGTTATCAAACTATTCTAATAACATAAAAACTAAACAGAATCAAACAAGGCCCTAGCTTCTTTGTAATGCACTCAGACAGGGACTATTAGTTAATATAATCTCAGAGCAGACTTGTACCTTTTCTTTAGTTGTATTTTTCTTCACAACCGTTTTCAATGTAGGCATAGCATGAATGTGCCTAGGGTCTTCCGTAGGAAAACTAGGTTGTGGCTCTCGCTCTGCTGTTCCATTTTCATTTCCTGAATGAAGAGCCGCCTTTGGTCAGAATGTCAGATGGGAAGGGAAGAGGGAGAGGGAGATAAATGAAAACATGGTAGATAAAGTCAGTATAAGATATTGTACCTTGGGGTGACAAAAGGGAAGATTCTTCAGTCAAGCCATCTCCCTGCCTGGATAAGTCGCAAGATGAGTCCTGCAATTATATCTTAATTTTATAAATATGATTTCACATGTTTTCTGCGAAAACAGAATTCGCATATAGATAATAAAAGCAGGTAATTTGAAATGTATTGTAGGCAAAGAGAGAAAATTATATCATCAAAGCACTCAGGTGTCATGTGATTAAAAGGACTCTAGCTATACATAAACAAAGATCATGGCATCATTATCATTTAAGAATAAGATTACAACAATAAATGTCAGTTACTCTCTGTCAAAAAGCAGTGGGCAGAGTTGGAAAGTTAGAACATTGAAGCGACACCCCTAACCAGAAATAAAAACCCATTTTACAAGTTACACACACTATCCTATATTTCTATGAACATCATTTGGGGCGTTGTCTTTGTGAATTAATCCTTAGAAATACCCATGTGACAGGTTACCAAAACTGGAACAACGTTGCAAGAGCCTTCAAGAGACGATTGGCAACTTGTTTACTAACTGCAGCTAAGAGTAGTAAACCATCCTGTATAACATCTTTACACAGATTAGAAATCCTAGGATTAGGTGATGCAATTGAAAGGGGGTGATTAAACAAGCACACAAGACGTTCAGTATGATGAAGATGAAAGAATCCTGAAAATTTGAGTACCCAACAGAAGTACACAAACTACTACTAGTATTTTATAACTTAAACTAGAATGGCAAGAGAAGCAATATAAAAGATGTAAATAGAAATGGTTAGAGTACCCAACAGAAGTACACAAATTAAAAGAACTGGATATCCTCAATAAAGCGGCTTAATGTAGTTGGCCGGGGATCAATGTACAATAAATTAAGTAACTGGCTAACTTCGATAATGCTATTAAACAGCAAGAAAGAATGAACAAGCTAAGGCAAAAAGCAGCACCTTCTACAACCAATTTGGTTACGTACAACGGAAATGTTACCATAAAAACTCTATATTTTGTTTGTTTCACCAGAACAGATTCCTTAGAAATCGTTTCTGACATGAAAGTACTTTATGTTTGTTCTTGATAAAATTTGAGCTTAGAGCCTTCACCTAATAAAAGCCATGTATCTGGCAAGCTATTATATTAGAGCAATCAAATTAGAGGATCATTTCATGTTTCTAAATTATATAGACAGCAATCAAACTAATGGATTATTTTATGAAGTCCACATAAGAGCTTTGATCAACCTGTTGACCAAAACTAGCCTTTAAATACTTCATTCTTGTGTCTTCTTCAGGATATCCAAGCTGTGACTCATATGAATTCAATCCCGAACAACTTTCACTGCCTGCTTAAGACTATCGCCACCATAAGATTAAAATGGAATGGAGTAAAAAACTTAAGTAAAGCAACTTAATGACATGACGTAACCTGAAGGTGAAGATGGTGCAGCTTCATGGATTACACTTTCTGGTGTCTGTTTCAAAGATGAGGAGGGTTGCAATTGCCCACCAAAGTATTTAACAATTGAATGTGTTCCCTAGCACCAATGCAGTTCAAAAAAACAATTTTTAAATATAATTGTTCAACAAAACAGTTTTGCTCCACCCAACAAACTATAAACATTTTTTAGTAACTAAACTAACGCATGGAATTTGGCTGAACTACACTTGATATACACTACTCTTATTTTAAAAATCGTAAAAAATTCCGTAACAGCAAAATCTTGCTTTCAATTTACTTTTTGTCAAAGAAAATAACTTTTTACTTTTTTAGAGAATATGAAGATATAATTCTAACATTAATGTAACAATAGAACTGTTAAATTGATATCAAGATATAATTAAGAGATTCTACTTTTTGAGGCAATGCATATTGCGCAGAAAATTTAAATTGTTATTAAAAATAAATCAGAAATGAGGTTTTAGCAATACATATCAAAAGTAAGGGAGCTGACTATGATGTTTAAAACAAAAAGAATATTAGGTGCAATTCAGCCCAACTTGAGTGGAGATTTAGCGTAATACTCAATATTTTCAAGGTAAAAAAAGTGGTGCACAAACATTAGCAGTTGACGCCTCATATTATCACAGGCAACTAGCCTAGTTCAATTCAAATGCTTCTGATAAGAATGTCAACATATGAAAACATCTAAATGAAATTCTGAACAAATTTACAACCCAAGTCATCAATGGCTGAGGGAACCAACAAATATCATTTTCTGAGAAGAATTGCACAGCCTTTTTAACTTTAAAATCTAGCACCATAGCTCACTGTTTCAAGGCGAGCCTATGTCAGAGGCCACAAGTTGAACACAAGAATTACAGCCAAAAGTTTACACAATCAATTCAAACTTACAGATGGTATGGTGACCATTTTACTTGCACCAACAGAAAGTGATGTTATTCCCCAACTGTTGTTTTGGCTTCCCCGAGATTTGTTGTTGTAAAAGCCAATATATTCACGTAATCCAGCTTGAAATAGATTTATAGCATCTTCTTGAATCTTTGCAGTTCCATATCTTAGAGGACAAGATTTAGAAGGGAAGTTTTTATGTGAATCTGAATCACCACCCTGTTGTCAAAGAAAAACCTCAATAGATAAGATAGAATAGAATTAAATTACTAACAAGATTCATAATCAATATATCAATATATAACAGAAATAATAGTAAGCGGCATCATTTATAAGTCAAGAAAAATGTTACTCATTTTTCAAGCTCTGTACAACTACAAGATCCACATCTAGTTTACAATAGAAGACTAATGAAAAAGTGAAAGTGGTATGTTTATCAAACTTCAGAAATCTTGCATAGATCAGTTACAGAAAAGCCACCTTATATGCTCTAGCATGCAGAGTCAGTGTACGGGCAATTCGCTTATTTTGATCCAAGTCAGATTGAAGACGTTCACTCAGCTCTTCACACAGTTGATTAAGCCAGTGCTGAACCTGAAGACACGAACAAATAATTGCACAAAGCAATGTAATGAAATGGACTTTCTTGCATGTGAAACTAGGAATTGAGCACCAAGCCATCTAACTAATAAAAATCCAATAATCTATTTCTCAAAAGAAGCCCGCCAGCACCTAAACTCATTAAAAAAAAATTGAATAGAGTCAAAGACATTTTAATTATTTTGGGGCAATGAGAGAATCTGATCCAATAAATAACAAATAAAATACTGGGAAACCGAACCATGTAAAGACTCCAAATAAAAAAGGATTTGAAACATGGTATGGAATTGCAGTTCCTTCAAGTTTAAACTGAACTATGTTAGCCATGGGCATATCTTCTTGAACATCCACTCCTCTGTTATGCAATTACACAAAAGAAATCCCTTATAATTATATATTTCCTTTCCAAAAATATAGTAATCTGATCTCATTAATTGATGCTCATGAACCAAAATTTAGGGCATTTACTGTCCTGTTGCAGGGCATTGGGCTAACATCAGAAAAGGATCAATTTACTGCTTAACCATACAAAAGTAGATCTCATAGAAGTCAGTGGTATGCATCTCAGCCTATTGTCACCCAAAAGAAAAAAAAGAAAAAAAACACTTCAGCCTGCACAGATATATTGGAGGCTCTTTTAAGACTCAACACCAATTTGATAGTTGAAATTTGCAATAACTGGAGAATAGTAAAAACGGGGGAACGTGGCAGATCTCAACAGTTATAGAAGAATTGTTAGAATCAAGCAGAGTACATAGGAAGAAAGAGGCTCTTTAAGATTCAATACACCATTGAAAGCAAAAGTTGTCATGTTTGCAAATCTGAAAGTGGATGATCAAGGAACATCTCAACAATTAAAAAACAAAAAAGTAATTATGTGCTCAGAAATAAGACTTTCAGAATGCATATTGTTGAAATTAACTAAAAAGCCAAAGAAAGGTACGAACTTTGGGCACTGGGCACACTTTATCAAATTTCAAGATTATGTTAGTAATATGCATGATAAAATATGAAGCACATGGTTCTATGGCCCAAGTTTCATAGTATTCCCAACAAGCAGATTTAGTAAAAACAGTCACCATACACAAGACAAATGGAATCACTTCTAAAACGTGGATATTGAAGAATATCAAACTATGACAGATTTATTAGGCTGCAGTTTAGGATTAAGTTTTTAACCATTGCACACCGATATGGTTAGAGCATATGTAACTATAAAAACTTAATCTACCTACAGCTTTACAAAGTTAGGGATTTAGTGCATCAAATGACATATTATATTGATAGAAGCTATTGCTGCTTAACAGCTATTTAAATGCCTTGCTTCAGAAAGCAGTACCACCATAAATCAAGTAGCAAGTGATTTGACAAGGTTAGAGGAGGACAATTACTGAAGAAATTGTCTTCAAAGCCTGAGGCCCCGGAAATGTTTTGCCAGAACCATGGCTCTTGGGTAGTAGACGCCCTTCCACTTCTTCCCCACTGATTCCTCTTGCAGTATTCCACAGCCAAGTACTGCAATGCTGTAACAGCTAGAATCAGAAATGGCAGATTACAGATTGCTAAAAGACATACAAATGGACAACCAATAGCCATAAAACAAGGTAAACCTAGGAGTTTTATAGGCACAAAACGTGAAATTCACACAATGACTCATATAATTTGGTTCAAAATAATCGTGCCTTCTACATTGGAGTAATACATGCCATGATATTAAGTTATTAACTAAGGAGACAAAAATTGCTAGTTTAAAAATATAGAATTGCATAAACAAAATCAACAATATATAGCCACTAACATTCTAGTATTCTATAAGTGCAAGAACTACAGAATATCCAAATCAATGTTAAAAGGTAGTTGCTCACCCTGTATTGATTCCATAACGTTGTTGTAGCTTCTCCTCTGAAAACTTGAGCAACTCCCCAACAGTATTGACACCAAGATCACTTTGCAAAGAACTCCCCAGCTTTCCCCCAAGCTGTTTCCTGACAACCAAATTTTCTTCAACATTATGCATTATCAAAATTTCGTACATAATAGCTCAAAAGAGATTGCCAATCTCTTTGTCAACAAAGCAGTCTCTGCTTTGTTGATATTACCAAAACATGAAAAAAATGTAAGCTTAATAGGGTATGGCATAAAAGTTAACCCAAATTGACTTAGTATTTTGATACAAGAAATTATAAAGTATAATTAATTGAATACATTTTCTTTATTGGAAAAGACTCAAGCAATCCTTCAATGGATGAACGTGGCACAATAGTTTGTTGTGCAGGTTTGTTCATAGCACTAGCAAGTTTAGCAAGCATCTGTGAACAAAATAAGATACAGGTCAATGGCAGTATAAAGATCATGGAAACATCCTCAAGTTGAAAATTTTCTAGGTAAAGACAAAAGACAAGACATCAAAGCATACTGAGCCTGCTTCTCACCTTGTTATGAGCAATACCAGCAGAACAAGTGAACTCAGTTTCTTTCAACACTTGCATCCTGAGCTCAGCAACAATGATGGCCCCACAAGCTAATAGTTTATCATGGTAATCAGCATCACTTCTGCAAAGCCACTTCCTAACTTCTGTTTTGGCATCATTTCCATCCTGAATGCAAAATCATTTTAGTGAAGCTAACATGGTCATACCTCTCATGCCTAGCAGGCTAAAAATTTTATTTGGAGATAAAAATAATGTATGATCAGATAATAAAGTTTGTAGCAATGTTATCATAAAACTAGATAAGAGCCCATATGTTGAATGGAGTCTAAGATGGGTCGTACTATTCAAGACTTACCAATAGTATGACTTCCAATGGATTTTATATGTTAAATGGTTGATTTTGACAAACCACCCATCAATTTAGCATTCACGCGGGAAACAAAAATAAATAAATAAATAAAATTAAGCATACAGAAAATACAAGCAATACTTCCTTAACATTAAGAAAAAGAGCATAGAAGGTGAAATATCTTTAAACATAGTCTTTGACCTCAACATTGAGCCCCAAAACATGTGACTTGAGAACTTCCTCATGAATATCATCCAGGTTTTCTGGAGGAGCTTCCTTTAGCATTGCTTCAGCAGCTTCGGTAAGATCTATATATACTTCATCAATTGAAGCCCTCTCACAACGACCCTTCCTCGCAAGGACTGATACAACCTGGTAAAAAAGATATTCAATTATTTCAGCCTTGGTAAAATAATCGTGATGGAAACACATTTTAAGGTAGCTAAAGTTCTGTTCTTAAATCACCTCTGAACCTGCATTACGGTATGTGTTGAGATCAGCTTTACCACGTGCTACTGGAACTTGAACCAATTGAATTTGGGGGCACACCTCCTGTGCTTCATCACCTCTCATTGAACTGAAGAAATTTAGTAAATGGTTAAGTTCTTAATGTCAAAGATCTAAAGCACTCTCTTTATGCAGAGTCCTTACCGCTTGACACCATATTTACGGGCCTCATAGCTCACAGCAATTAAGGCCCCGCCTTTATATGAGTTGTACTGTATGACAGCAGTAGGCAAGCCCCTTAAATTTGGCTGCTTTCGCTGTTCAACTAGAAGAAAATATAATATAAGTAACTTAGACAAATTGAAACAAAGATAAGTAAAATGCTGAGTGGGGGTAAAAGCAATGCTGAATAGAAAACAGATAATACTCTTATAATAAAGTTAAATACTTGAGCAGACAATATGTAAGATATACATACTACATCTCAGCCCCAACAACAGTCGGATATATTCAACTCTCAAGATATACATATTATACATAAGAAGAAACAAAAGATCCTTGAATTGAATTTCCAGGGAATCACCAGAAAAAAATAAAGAAATAACAGTTTCAAGTTTAAACCATCTGCTGGTATGGATTAAAAGAAGTATTTCTGAGTTCACTAACCGAAATTCCTTTATTATCTATATTATGTAATAACACAAGTCAGGAAATAACCCTTTTACTTAATATGGCAGGCACATTCTTGCCCTCAGCCAAAGCACCTTAATTACAGAATCATATGCATATGGAAATGGCTGTGGAAACACATCATTACGGTCCCATCTGTCTTCTATTGTACTGTAAATGGCAACCTTAAGTACAGTAATATTAGTAGCAAACTAGGATGTAATGCAATGTAACCTTATTGGACTCAGCGAAACTGGGGACACTAGATGTAAAGGCGGGAAACAAGGAAAATAAAGTTTGAAACTAAAAAGACGAGTAGGTAAAAATTTCTGGGAGGCTACAATTGTGGGAGATTGGGTATAGCAAAAAGGTAAGTAAAGATATTTGGTTTTGATAGAATTCACATCCACAACGATATTTAAGGCAGCGGCGAACCCTAACTAACTTCCGAAAAGGAGGGAAAAATTCAACAACAACAAACAAGTAAAGGATTAAAGCCGGAAGAAACAGAGGAAGAGATATTGTACCTTGAACGTAAAAGCAATCCATATCTACGTGAGCAATAACTCTGGAATCAGATGTCTCTCGAGTCGCCACTGGCATCGTTTCCCTCCCTCTTTCCCTCCGTTTTCCCACCAAATGCTCTTTTTTCCCCCTCGCCTACTGTACTATCAAATTTTTATTTTTATAAACGGGCATCTCTCTTCTTCTTTTTTCCAACAAAAAATATTTTTTAAATACATGGAGTTCTCATTTATGATAGCTTATTTTTGGATAATAAGTACTTATAAATCCTAATTTACGAAATACAAGATAAGTATGTGAGAGGAGTTTTATCTCGACTAACATAATAAATGCTATTCTTGAAAACATTGTTGGCCACTAAAATATAGCCACCTCTTATACTAGAAATGCAAACATTGATTCGCCACGTTGTGAGGAATTAACCATTTCTGCTAGATCCAACCCGTTAGTAACAAATGTCTTGCACTAATATAAACTAAATGTCAACCCAAAATAAAGTCCAATGAAACAAAAATCCAAAGCCCAAACAACAACATAATCCTTTTTTTTATAGTACATAAAAAACTACAAATATCTCAAAAGCTATTCTCCTGAGTTCACTTGCGGTATCAACCTATTTTGATCAGTAATTAATAAACTCGTAATAACTACAGGAGGCGAATTAGTGATATGGAGATCTATCGCAATCTTCCAAGCTTCCTTTGTCATGTCGTCTACAACCGTATTAACATCTCAATTGCAATGTAACATTTTGACTTCCCAGTTTCAATCCATCAACGTGCGAAAACTCCATGATAAGATGAAAATCTGAGTGTTCCTGAGATACCATGGCATGAATCAGTTCCATGACTTCACTTCAATCACACTCAATCAAGATTTGTTTGTATCCTGTATCCTATACAAGTTTAAAACCCCACAATACACCCCAAGCTTCAATAGATACCACCATCCCTTGCCCAATCCGATACATAAACCCCAGCAAAAACTTACCATTGTGATCTCATAGCATGCCTCTACAAATGCAAGTCCCTAAGTTTTCACTCCTAGATCCATAGGTATTAATCTTCACCCACCCAAGCGGAGGTGGTTTCCAATGTGGACGACTCTCTTCCTCATTATAGTTTTTAAACATGCTTGTATTACCCCATACTAAGCATGCACGAGCACGGGCTAAAATAGCCATTGTACTCCAAGTATTGTTGTTAAAGCATCGGTCAATACGAGCCAACCAGATATACCAGCATAAGACCATAAACCAAAGATGAAACTCGAATCCCTGTATAACGTACTTTCTCTCCATACACCATGCAAGTCATTTATTCCTATCCAATATGCCAAAAAACATATCCCTTCAACCTTGCGGTAAGAAACTATTCCAGAATTCAGAAGTAACGAGGCAATCCCGAAGAACTTGGAGTATTGACTCACGTGTATTATGGCATACTTCACAAGTACCCATAGGATGACTACCAAGATGGAACCGCACCATGTTAGTCATTAAGCGGCCATGAAAGCACAGCCACAAGAAAGTACGGTACCTTTGAGAGACCTTCATTTTCCAAATACATTTCCACCGGTATTTAGCTTGATGCCGTGGGTTACCCACCAAGTATTTGTAAGCAGAGCTCAGGGAGAAAATTCCATCAGAAGACCATCTCCATGCCAGGAAATCCTCCCCATTTAGCTGATGTATATTGACACGTCTGATAGCTATACATACATGTCCTGAGAGTAGGTGATCAAACTTACTCATATCCCACTGTTTGGAGGGGGTGATGCAATCAGCTACTCTCTATTCAGTAACATCTCTAGTCAATGCTCAGGTTGCCAAACTCTGAAGCTTGTCCAAATGTGGCACCCACACATCATTCCAAAAAGAAATATTCTCTCCATTAGTAACTATTCATATTATACTATCATTGACCTTTTCCCAACTGTTACGGATACCCCTCCACGTACTTGACTCCGACCGGTGCTTTTCAACTTTAGGAATAATATCATCTTCAGCTTTATACTTTTCTCGCAAAAATCTGACCCAGAGCGAGTCGCGTCTATTAATCATATTCCATCCAAGCTTCATCATGAATGCCTGGTTCTGATAATGTGCCTTCCTGAGACCAAGGCCTCCATTTTCCTTACATGCACACATCAAATCTCAGGAGACTAGATGCGGTTTTCTGTTTACTAAGCTACTACCCCAGAGGAAATTACGACACTGTTTGTCAATTTCCTCACAAGTTCCCGAAGGTAGAGGCACTATTTGCATAGCATAAGATGGCATAACCAACATTACAAAAGACACTAGAGTATGTCTGGCCGCCATCGATAGCATGTTAGACTTCCAATAGGCCAGACGAGCATCCATCTTATTTAGGAGGAAATTATACATTAGCTTTGAGCTCCGTTCATGTAATATAGGCATAATCATAATCCTAAACCAAAAAACACTACCAATACAACCCCTAATCCTAGGCTGCAAAAATAGGATAGAAACACCAATAATCTTGTTGGAAACAAGAGAAGGGGGTTCGGGTGGAGACATGTGTGTATTTTTTTTAAGTGTATACAGTACCCTAAAGTATTTTGTTGTATAATTTTTCCTTAAAGTATTAACTTTTTCATGAGAAAATTTACATAAAATATTTTTAAAGAGAAATTTTAATTTTGTCATTAACTTTCAAAAAGTTCTATAAATATCTTATAGTATTTTTACAGTCATGTCTAATATTATAAAGTATTTTGTTATTCATTCAGCAGCCTAAAATTTTTTTATGTGCATCCAACATATCAAAATATTTTATAGTTCATTCAACAACATCAAATATTTTTTCAGAGGCGTCCAACACCCTAAAATTATTGTTTTATAGTGCTAGATGCACCTTATCCAGGCCCATAAATTAAAACAATCTCCTATTTATATATGTACGTACGTATGTAGGTACATAAAATACTTAAAAAAATTTAAAACTTATAACACAAGTCAAAATTCATTGCGAGGCAAAACACATTCACTACTACCTTGTGTTTGTATATATTTGAATAACCTATAATTACTATATTGGATCTCATTGTTAATATCTTAACATTTTTGTGGGTGAGATTGAAGCAGAGATTACTACTAAAAAATGTCATACTTGTCAGTAGGGGTGGAAACAGGCCAGGCCGCCTAACAGGGGCCTGCGGCCTGGCTTGTTAGAGGCCTGTTCAAGCCTGGCCTATCAGGCTAAAAGGCCAGGCCAAGGCCTCTTTAGAAGCCTGTTGACCTTAACAGGCCAGGCCAAGGCCTATTGACAGGCCTGTGAGGCCTGTTAGGCCGACCTGAGCCTGTTAAGATTTTATTAAAAAAACTAAAAATAATACTAAATTACAATTATGCCATTGTTCTCTTCCCTGATTATTTCTCTAGCCCTAAGTCCTAAATCTTCAAAACTCATTTTGTTCATTTCTGAGATTCTAAAACTGAAATCACGCATCGTGACTCCCTTTGGCCCTGCCTTTCCCTTCGCCTGACGCCCGACTTCCATTGCTCCACCGACCACCATGAGCAAGCGGCTGACCAGAAGTTCGCAACCGTTGCTCCTTTCTTCGTCTTCTCCTAGTCTGACCATTGCCTCTTAGGCTTTCACCCTCAGTCTGTCAGATCGGTGGTCGTCTCTCACCCTCAGTCCACCGTCGAAGATTCATTCCCGCAACACCACTTTCTCCGTCGTCAAAGATTGACTCGCAGTCTATCGAAGAACAATCGTTGGCCGTTGGGTTTCAGGTCAGGCATTAGGTAAGTATTAGGTATTTTATTTTGTTTGTTTATTATTGAAATATGCTCTGATTCAAGGCTTGAAATCGTTAAGCTTAAGCTGAAAACTGATTATCCTATAGATATGAACATATGTATGTCCTGTGCTTCAGTCCGTCCCATGTTCTGATTTTTTTGGCGTTTTTGGTCATCCCCTGTGCTTCACTCCCTTTTTATGAATATGCGTATGTCCTGAGCTAATTTCAAGATCAGATTGAATGTTGCTATGTTGAAATTGTAAACAGAAAGAAGGTTATATGAATCTGTTGCTTCACACCCTTTTTATGAATATATGTATGTCCTGTTGCTACTCTTGTGGCTTGTTTCACTATCTAGTTCATGTTTTTTTGTGATCTTGATTTATCTGTTGGTGGATGAGTATTTGTGATGTACAAAAATTATCAGGAGCATGATAATTAATAGCACCATGCGTTTGGTTACAACATGGGTCCATAGGCTTGTTTGAGTTTGTGGTTGTGTTTGGATTTTAGCATGGCTGGCATATGAATAAAGAAGATTATCTAATGTCTTTTGATGTGTGTATATATATATATGAGAATAATGGTTTCTACTTTAGTCAGCCTCTTTCATGCTTTTCTTTTATTCTTTCTTCTCTTTTGGCTCTGAATTATTTCCTCCCCTTCTGTTCCCTTGTTAAAATTTGTTGAACAGATGTCTTGCATTCATAATTGCCAGCTGATATCTATTTGGTTAATTAAATTATGAAATTTTGGTTGTTTTATGTTTTAGTTCTAGTGAATTTCATCTCCCTTTGAGAGTGAAACGATGTCATCTAGTTCAGTTCCTCCTAATGCTATTGAGGTATGTCAACAAGCACCAACTGATTCAAGTCAACAAGCTAGTCAACAGACTAGTCAACAAACAGGTGAAAAACTTAACCTATTTGGGATGATTTTGATCAAGTTGAAACTAATGATGGGCTCAAAGCTAAATGCAAGTATTGCAAAAGTCCATTTTTATACTCAGGGAAGGGAGCTAGCACTTCCCATCTATGGAGACATATCAAATCTTGTGATTCAAGGAAGCTACATAATGCTGCAAGAAATAAGCAATCTACCATTCTATTTCAACCTTCAAATATGTGCATTAATCAATTTCTAGCATCAGGGGCTAGATATTCTAATGAGAAGATGAGGGAAATAATTGCTACTGCGATCATAGTGCATGAGCGTCCATTTAGCATAGTTGAGGATGAAGTATAGATGTGGGGATTTCAATATTCTAATTCTGAATTTCAGAAATTTTCTCGCAAGACAGCCAGAAGTGATTGTTTGCTATATATGAAACAGAGAAGAAACAGAAGGCCTTATTACAAGTTGTTAGCAAGATTAGCTTAACTACAGATATGTGGAAATCTAGTCATCAAGTGACTGAATATATGGTTATCACTGGGCATTTCATTGATACGGGGTGGAATCTTCAAAAGAGGGTGTTGAGTTTTGTCAAAGTTCCTGCTCCTAGATGAGGAATTGATGTAACTGATGCTATTTTCAAGTGTTTGAAGGCCTGGGGAATTGAAAACAAAGTGTTTTCTGTGTCAGTTGACAATGTTTCTTGTTTAAGAGCTCTTCGAGACACCTTATCACTTAATAGTTCATTGCCTCTAGGTGGTAGCTTGTTTCACATCAGATGTTGTGCGCATATATTAAAATTATTGGTATAAGATGGCTTTGGTAGAATCAAAGACATTATAAATAATGTTCGTGAGAGTGTGAAGTATATCAATTACAATGATTCAAGGCTAAAAGCATTTTGTGACATTGTTGAGCAGAAACGTTTGAAGGAAAAGAAGATCATTCTTGATTGTCCAACAAGGTGGAATTCTACATATAGGATGTTGTTTATTGCTTTGAAATTCAAGGTTGTCTTTCCTGATTATAAGGAAAGAGAACCACATTACAACTATGCACCGTCCGAAGAGGATTGGAAGAAGGTTGAGAAGATTTGCAAACTTCTAGAAGTGTTCAATCTAGCCACTCATGTCATCTCAGGCAGTGAGTATCCTACTACAAATTTGTATCTTCCTGAAGTTTGGAGGGTGAAACAAGTAATTGACAATGCCTTAGAAGATGATGATTTCTTTATGGTAGAAATGGCTATCTCAATGAAAGAGAAGTTTGACAAATATTAGGGGAATGCAATTTGGTTATGGCTCTTGCAAGTATTTTGGATCCTAGGTGCAAATTATATGTTATTAATTATTGCTTTCCTTTGATTTACAAGCCTGATTATGCTGCTTCTGAGAATATAGATAAAGTGGTGAAAGCTTTATACTCAATGTATGATGAGTATGTAGCATTGTACAAGTGAGAGACAAGTAGTGCAGATGAAAAATGTTGGCAATAACTCTTCTCCCAATGTGCCTAGTTCTTCTATAATTACTGGATTTGATCAAATTATGAACATTATTCGTGAAAAATAAGCAATTCCCCTTATGAAATCAGAATTGGAAGCTTATCTTGAGGATGGTGTTTATATTCCTGAGGGCAGTTCTAACTCATTTAGTGCCCTAGAATGGTAGAAAAATAATAGTTTGAAGTATAAGATTTTATCTAAGATGGCTGTTGACATACTAGCTATTCCAATCTCAACCGTGGCATCAGAGTCCACATTTAGTGATGGAGGTAGAGTTATTGATGAATATCGTTCTAAATTAAATGAAGAATCAATTGAAGAACTTATTTGTGGTGGGGACTAGCTTCAAAACAAGTACGGTTTGAAGAAAAAACAGAAGGTATAAATTTTGTATCGTTAAAATCATATTATTTCTTGTACATGTTAAATTGTGTTATGATCTAATACTATATATTTCATTAATTTTTTTCAAGGCCTTTGAAGGAGAAGAATAAATTATTTTGACGATTTGATGTGAAGGTGAGAAGATTCATTAGCTTCAAATGCATTTTAAAACTTCAAAGTAAGCATGACTATAAGGTATGTTATCATTTATTACAATGGGCATGACTTATTCTATTTTCTTTTCTCATTCCTTTTGTGATGTAGGAGAGTGATTTGCATACAAAAAGAACTAGGCATGGTGAATTTGTTGATAGACATCTGAGACAGCCACTGCAACCACTGAAGCAATTATTGTTCTGCAATCTGCATTATTTGCTTTTGCTTTTGCTTCTACTTTTTTTGTGTGACTTTTCTCATAAGAATTTCTTCCAATGAATCAATGCATTCTGTGGTTTGTAACATTTTAAGCTTCTCTTATGGCCATTAGAACCCTTGTAGGTGCTAGTTTTTTATTGATATGAATGAGGGCTGAGCCCACGTAATTTGGCAATGCAGTCAGATTGAGAATGTGATATGTGTGCCTAGATTGAGTTTGTGAGAAATAAGAAATGAGAGTTGATTTGTATATTACTTTCCTTATCTTTGACTTTGATCTCCCTGCTGGTTACAACATAATATGCATACAAATAATGAGGGCTGAGCCCACGTACAAGCATATGGTCCACAATGACTTATTTATGTGGATGCTAATTTTGATTGATACAATGTCATTCTCTATGCAAAAAAAATGTAATTAGGCCTGTTTTTGGCCTGTTAAGGATGTCGGCCTATTTAAGATCTTTTACAAATCCAGGCCTCCTTAACAGGCCACAGGCTACAGGCCAGGCTAGGCTTAGGCCTAATAAAAAGCCTGTAATAGGCCACAGGCCAGGCTCAGGCCGTCTTATGCCTTAACAGGCCAGTCCTGTTAAGGCACAAGCTTGGCCTGGCCTGGCCTGTTTCCACCCCTACTTGTCAGCTATTTTTTACCTTGTTTATCAAGCATTTTTGCATCATTTAAACTCTGGCCTTATGCTTGTTATGATTGATGGATTTTAACGGTCAAATTATAGGGGTAACATATTTAACGATTTTTTAAAAAGAATAACCAATAATTGATAAATACTTGTCGTCATTTTTCCGTAAATTACTGACAAATATTTGTGCATAAATTTAAAATAGCATGACGGCCCCTGCATTAGAGCTATATATAATAAATAGAAACACTTGAATGCAAAAAAAAAAAAAAAAGGGTTAATATTACAATATGTAAAATCTACATACATATTCAACTAAACTCCAATATTTCAACATCTACACACACTAAACCAAAACATTCCAAAATCCAAAATATAAGAACATATATATAAGTATGATACATGATTTTTTTTCCATACAATGAATTTTGACTATCTTGAAAAACGATAATATAAGTGTATCAAGCTTATATATGTTCTTAATTTTGGTTCTGTAAAAAAAAATGTTCTTGATTTTGAATTTTGTAAAGTTTTAGTTGAATGTATAAATGTAAATTTTGGAATATTGGACTTTAATTTGGTTGATTAAAGGTAATTTTTTTATATTGTGATATTAACTTTCTATCTTGATGTGTTCATATGTTTCTAGTTACCCATATGATCCTTAATGTGGGAGTTATTTAACTAATTTGGTATATTAAAGAAGTTAGATAAATTACATAATTACCACCTCCAATCCTTTTTTTAATAAATATTATCATATCTATTTCTTAATATAAGTGCTAGCTGACTAATTTGGATATATTAAAAAAATTAATTATGTTAGTTATTTGTAACAAGTATACGTTGGTTTTACTAAGAATCATATTTACCTCAAGTTCCTTATATCAATTATATCAAGTTCTCCAATCACACATCTACCACATGTCTTACTTTTTTCATGAGTTTATAGTTAAATGATAATAATTCAAAAATAGGACATATAATCACATGTGATTAGAGAACTTGATGAAATAAATATAGGGAACTCGACCCAAGTATTTTCCTTTTACTAAACTACCATTTTTCATCATGATTACCCTGGGATAAAACCCTTTAAAATGTGCATTCAATAGGGATACTTTAAAAAATTATAAATTTGGGAGATAAAGTGTATTAGGGTCTTATAAATCAAATCCAACACCCAAGTAGCTTTTATATTAAGGGCTGAAGGTGGTATAACAAATATGATCTGATGTCCTTAAAATACCTTTGTACATTATATTATATATAATTTTATAACTTAGATAAATTGGTTTGGGAAAAAAATGATAAAATCATAGAGATTTATGCACAAACACTATTCGATCAATGCGGGGAAATCTTTGGTGACATTAAGGAAATCAATACAAAAGGAAAAAGAATTAGAGGCTAGCAATGTGAAGACGCAGGTTCATGGTATTGGTTTAGGAAGTGGTGATACTTCATTGAATGAGGAACAAGTGGTAGTAATGGAGAATGGACTAGATGTTGCTAGTCAACCTAAGACGGCGATAAGAGAAACTCAAGCACAGCAAACACGACAATCTACTCTAACAAACAAAGTCTTGTATAAATCCAAGCTGTTGGTTAGGGAAGAGGAGGCTTCCTCACAGGAACTGGATGAAAGAATGAGGGAGTGGCTTCAGGAAGAGAAGGAAATCACTCTGGATCTTTTGGGGGAGCAAAAGCTTCTTATTGAATCTTTACCAAGGTTGAACATGCCAGACGAGTATCTTAAGGATCTTTGCCGACCTTGGAAGAATGCTTTGATCCTTATTGTGCTAGGGAAAATTGTGAATTTGAGAGAGTTCAAAAATGGGGTGGCTTGAATTGTGAAATCAAATAACTTCGAAAACATCGACCTACCAAATAATTATTTTGTTTTCAAAACTGAGAACAGATATTTGGGTTTGAAGTTATTATTTGATGGTCTATGGTTAATACAAGGGCACTATATGGTTGTACAGAGATGGAATCCTAATTTCAATCCTTATTGCAACAAATCGTAAGGTGGCTGTTTGGATACGAGTTCCTACTTTACCTATGCATGTTTACTCTGAAGAATGCTTTCTCAAAGTAGGGAACATGATAAGAAGGGCTCTCATGGTGAACATTAATACTCTGACTCTATGTCATGATCATTCTATGATGGTGGAAAAAGGGAAGTTTGCTAGAGTAAGTGTTGAAGTTGATGTAAACCAAGCTTTAAAATCCTAGTTTGTCATCAAATCCATGATATGCACAATAGAATATGAAGGCCTTGAATCCATATGCTTTAAATGTGGTAAATATGGGCATTCTTGAGAGAAATGCCAAATAGCTAATATCTCAGGCTAACTCTTGCTAGAAAGGAATGTGCCAAAGGTGAACGTCGATCGGGAAAGAGAAAATGGAGAAAGCAGTCATAGTCTAAAAAAACCCTTATTTAGCTTGCTTGGAGTCAACTTAGAGGATGCCTTTGGATCTTAGATGCTTGCAAAAAGCATATTTAAGGCTAAGGCCAACCAGGTTGTATTTAAGTCAGTCAATCCATGTACTACATCTATAGAACGTGAGGGAAAGAAGAAAAACGTGGTGAAAGTGGAAAATAATCCTAAATTTGATAAAGGGCGATCACCCCTTCCTTTTGAGTCTGAGGTAATTAGTAGGATTGTTACAAGAGGTATTGAAGTTTCTCAAAAAGTATGCAAAAGTCCACTAGACAAGCAAGAAAAAGCTATGATTATTACGGAAGCTTTAGATAGTCAAAAGCATAATGTTCTCTATTATGATGTCAAGGATGAAGGAGAAGGGATGGAAACAGTGCCATCTTTGTTGTAAGCAGTGCCTATGCCCTTGCTTTGATTTTTTTGATTTAATTAGGGTTAAGGTGTAACAATACACATGTGATTTTCCTCAAAGTGCACCTAACACCAAATGCTTTTTTTAGGTGCAAAAGTGACTATGTGGTTTCAAAATAGGTGCAAAACTATCCTTTGACCTTTAGTTTGACTTTTTTACCATTATTTTGACTTTTTTATCCTAAAAGTGATGACGTGTACGATGAGTGTGGATCCTTTGGCAAGATGAGTATGTATATGTATCGTATGTTTCATCAACTACTCAATTGATGCATGTCAACTACACAATTGATGCATGTGCAAGTAGAAGCTATGAGCTCATCTAAAAAATTCTTCCTAACTTGTGTTTATGCTAGACCATGTGGCATCCTTAGGAGGAATTTATAGGCTAACTTGATTTCTATTAGTCAACGAATGGTGGAATCTTGGCTAGTGTTGGGAGATTTTAATTCTTATTTATCTTGTGATGATAAAAAGGGAGGTGTTAATCCTAATGTTAGATCTATGAGACAATTTGGAGAATGTGTGAACCTCTCTCGATCAATTGAAGTGGAATGCTCAGGGGATAGATACACATGGGAGAGGAACCTCATATAAGAGAAGATAGTTTGGGTATTTGCACATGACCATTAGAACTCTTTATTTTGCTATGTGCCAAAGGATTTCACCTAAATAATTATGGTTAGGATTGTAACCCATATTGTTATCAAGGCCGTGATTAGTGTTTAAAATACATTTTATAATTGAATAAGAGATCGAGGATAATTAAAAAAATTTTACAAAACCCGTATAATACGATCTCTATTCATTCAAAAGTAAAAACAATTGGCCTATTCGCTTTGTCACGTACACAGTATCAGAGTGCTAGAAAAATTCCTGACCTTCACCCGGGATATAATCATCAACCAAAGTGTTTTATAGGGCATCATTGCCCATCTCAATTTCCCATACCGGGGATTACACAACAAATACTATTCTATGGTCAACATATTTATACAATTGTCTGCAATGATAACCAAAAACCAAAAAGCTAAGACTACCACTGGCAATCCTAGTCACTTTTGTTCACTTGTTTGTCCCTCGATCCACTTACCCTGGCTAAAATTTGTTAATTGGAAAGAATGAGATTCAAGAGAATCCTAGTAGTAACATTTCAAGTATATGATGCATAATTAAATAAAGCATGTAAGCATATATCACAATTCAGCAACATTCAAAGCCGGGCTACCTGTCGCAATTCAATTAGCAACAGCAGCATTCAAGGCAGGGCTAACTGCCATAACCCAATAGATCATTTAAAGCCGGGCTAACTGCCACGACGCAATCATACATTCAATGCTGGGCTAACCGCCACGACTCAATTAGCATCAGTAGCATTCAAGGTAGGGCCAACTGCCACAACCCAATCGATCATTCAAAATTGGGTTACCCGCCACGACTCAATCATACATTCAATGATAAATACAAACATACAATGCATTAAACATGATATAGGAAAAAGTTTCACTACCTTATTCTTTCCGTTCAAGTTTAGGCACAGACCTTCTACGTTCCAGGCAAATATCAAATAATATAATCATAATTAAGGACGACAGGTTATCACTTATCCCAATACTCGAATGACTTCAAAACACTTAGATTTGGTTATCATTAAAGTAGAGTTGGTAATTCGGGCTAGCCCGAGCCAGACGGGTTGGACTGTCACATGTTGATCCTTAATCTGGCTGGGCTGAAACAGCTCGTTTACTACACGGGTTGCCAAAGCCCAATGCCAACCTTCCATTTTAAGTGGATTAGGCCATCTGGGCCTTTTTTTAAAAAAAAAATTTTGGGCTGTATGATACCATTGTTTGAAGCCCAGCTTGCTTCCCCATTAGTTTGGACAAACTGGACCAAAACCAATAAACCTTTCATTTGTTCCTTGCCACAAATCATTTGCATTCAATATTAATTTCATCTTGTACAAACATAACCTTACTAATTACTACCAATCTACCATTAATTTTTTCTAATTACATAAATAGCTCACTAACTACTAAGTCATTTAGCTGAAGTCATCTCATATCCGATGAATGAAATAAATGAAATCATGCATCACTCATAAGTTTACTAATTAATTTTGTCCTTTACACATATAAATGAATTTCACAATGTTTGACAGTTTGAGGCTATCTATTCATGCAAATCATGCATCACTCATCAGGCAAGACATGGCATAAGTATATTCGAAGGGAATGAGGGATATAAGTCATATAATATAATAACAATTAGCAAGAAAGTTGTAATCTTCTTGGATCTAATTCTTCAAAACAACAAAAAAACTTATAATCTTCCTTTCTCATTCCTCAATCGGCAAAAATTATATTTGAAGCATTGTCTGAAGCTGCAAAAATAAGGACAGGAGCAGTTTCCCTTTTCTCTATCTCAGAATCCTCATCCACTCGTAATGACATAAACATAAAAGATTTATTAAATAGATATATAAAAAAAGATAAATGGACAAATATGATTATAAATACTACCATCCCATGGAAAACCAAGAAGCCAATTTTGAGTGCAAATGAGAGCTTCAACATTATCTGAAAAAGAAAATATCGATACTTTGTGAGAACCCGAGATCCTATGCTAAAAGTTGATTCACTGGCAATGGTAGTAATTAGAATGCAAAGAATGTCACATGCCATCTTTGAAAGACAAAGAAATCAAGCTGAGTTGGCTTTCCAATAATCCAAGACATTAAATCTTGTAGCCAATCTATTACCAAGTGTCGCTTCTTCCAAATAGTAATCCAATTCAGACTTTTCAATTGTTGACTCATCTTGACACTTGAATGAAAAAAATCTGCACCATTGAAAAATTAATAAAAGGGTCAAATTAAATGTCTAGAGGAAAGTGCCAATGAAAATATGAATTAAATCTAAACATTAACTATTTAAGAATTTCAAACTTACATCAAAAACTTCGTAGCCATCCACTTCATTCGAGTTACGACTAGGAATCGGTTCTGTGATTAACACCGCGTTGGCATTTGAGCTTGAAGCAGCTCCACCAATTGGGGTGGAGGATGAAGATGATCCCACGTTTTTATACTCATTAAAAATATAGTACAACTTGCTCCTTATGTTTTCAATCTTCTCTTGAGAATTTATAGGATCTATTCAAAAGTAAACTTTATGACTTCAAGCTTTATCCGAGGATCAAGGATAATGGCTAATGCAAGAATAACACTATACTTGGTCCAATATTTGTCCAACTTGTCAAGCATACTTTGAGCCATATCCCGAATCACAGAATCCTCATTCTTCAAATGTCCTTTCAGTAGCAACTCAATCTTTGATATTTATGTGAAATACATGTTAGAGGTGGGATATGATGATCCAGACATCAAGTTTGTTATTACTGTAAAAGGCTTCAAGAATGCGCACATAGCCTCTGCTCTTGACCACTCTTTATTGTTGGACAATGATTGTAATTTGTGTCATTCAATGCCAAGCTAGCAAAAGCAATATGATATTTAATTGCACTTTCAAGAGTTGCATGTGTCGAGTTCCATCTAGTCGAGACATCATACCTTAAACCCACAGAAATGTCAATACCCTCAACTTGTTCAACCCTTTTCTTGAATTCTATCATCCTTGCCTCTGATTTTCATACATACATAATGTTTTTCCTAATCTTATTTAAAGCTCCTTCAGCTACTCGCAAGCCATCCTGAAATATGAGATTCAAGATGTGGGTAGAACATCTCACATGGAAGAACTCACCATTGCATATCAAGATACTACTCAAATTCAAATTCTCTTTCAGTATTCTTTGCATATGAAAATTTGTTAAAGCATTGTCCAACGTGATAAAGAAAACCTTCTTGTCGTGTGAGTTCTCAAAATAAAACTAGGTTAGAAAATGTAGCGTAGTAGCTCAACCTAGGTCGTTCTTTTGAGGAGATTAATTTCCAAGTTTCTAAGTATTAAAGTGATTAAAGACCTTGAAGTTATGAGAAATCATTTTGAGAATTTAATTTTAAAACTAATGAAGTAATCTAAGCTAAAGCAATATTTTTGTATTTTTCGGTTTTCAAGACAAAGAAGCAAAAGGAATTGAAATTAACACTAACAACAAGATAAATTCAACTAACTAATATAATGATGAAATGAGATTCCCTTGAGTTGAGGTTTTAGTCTTCCTTGCTTGCTAATAATATGAATTCCATAATAAGTCAAGAGAATGGAACTAAGATACCACTAGCTCCATACTTGCAATAATCATTTAATTCATTCTACCGAAGCAATTAAATGAATATCACCAAATAATTCAGACTCAAGGAGATGAATAATCAACTTCCAATTCTAGCTTGTAATTACCATTACAAAAGTTCAAAGCATTCAGTTTAATCATTTAATTCCACTTAACCAAGTTGGAATAAACAATTCAACATACTACTAATATGAATCATACAAAGCTTAATTAATCAACTCCTAGCTCAACCACCAAGTTTATTCACTTGGCATAATAATCTAGATCACAATTACATACTTAACCAAGCTACATAATCATGAACTAAAAAGAGAGCTTAAAGAAATTCCATTGAAGTTTAGAAGCTCAAACCATTACCCCACTCAAGGAAATCACCAAGGTTTAGCTACTCATGGAAAAGGAAAAGGAAACTTGATGAAAGAAAAGGAGAATAACCATTGAAGTTGCAGTAGCCACCGATTGCTCTTCAAGCTCTATTTCAATTCTGTGCTTCCTCTTCTCATTTATTCGGTGCTGCTCCTTTTCTTTATTCTCCACTTTTCACACCAAGCCGCCACAGTTGCACTCTCCCTTCCCTTCATTCATTTGGTGCCTCTCTTTTTATTTCGTGTGTTCTTTATTGAACTATATTTTTACATAATTTTTCATGATTTATTTGGGATTTAAATGCATTTTATGAAGCATTATTGCATGATTAAGCATTAATTTTGGTTAGGAATAATTGTTTTGAATTAATGGCAATTAAGGGAAAATGTTTACAATTTATTAATTATTTTTATACAATTGTCCCTTGAACTTTTGATGCTACGTTGTGCTTAATTTTTGCATTGTAGGTGCTCAAGGAGAAATTTTGAGACTTTTGAGGTCAAAAATTATTATTTTGTGGATTAGAAAAAATCACAAAATAAATCCTAGAATTTCTGAAATTTACAAAATAGTAAAGAAAAGGACCCATGAGTTCTGGAAACTTTAATTGAACCTCCAAAATATTTCAAAACCTTTCACTGAAATCCCTCCAAAAACCTTTATAACTTTTCACTTTAGTCCTTGGGCCATAGGTTGCAATTTGGGCCTTTGCTGGATAATGAAGTGCAGATGACCAAACGCACTGGACAGACCCGACTTGGCTGTGGATATGGGATTTGGATATACCAGGACCCGATACAGAGAGCTGAAGGTTTTTATTCAGAGTTGAGCGCCGCATCATCGAGTATCACCATCGCATATCACTTTCTCCTTCTACTCTCGCCGGCGGCATAAGCCTACTACCTTCATTGTCGCCGGCGAGACCTCAATTTCCATCGCCTTTAGATCAGACCCGACAGAACAGAGCTGAGAGCAGAAGGAGCTTAGTGTTGCTAACGGAGTGGGTGGCGCCGCAAGCTTCTTCACCAACAATCAATCTTGGCATCATCGATCACCACCCTCTCCTTCACCAACTCCGAAAGCCCACAACCACACCACCATCACTCCGTCACCATCTTCCTTCTTCACCGCCGACAGCCTCCTTTATTTCCAACATCATCTGAGCTGTAGCTTGCCTCTGCTTCTGCACTCACGCAGGTCGTGGATATATTCTGGACTTGTCCCAGTTGTCGGTCTGTTCTGTTTTTAATCATCCGAGCAATGGCTATCTCTGTCCTGTTCTGAGTTCAAATCCAGCCCAATGCCTTCCTTGAATTAGTGCTAATTGATTATTTTAATCTGTGATTTAATATGGCTAGGTGTTTGAATCAGAATATAATTATATCTCTTGAAGTTATTCTCATGATTGGCTAGGCAATTTTGTGCTCTTGGAGATGAATTGGAGATGGCTTGAGCTCATATGTGCTTCAAAGGGGAGTTTATTTTATATATAGTTCATTATATTTATGATTTCTTAGGTTTAAGAATTCATTTATGTAATGAAACTATGATTTTAGTTACAATTTTTTATGAATTGAGTTGTTGTGATTTGGAATTTGTAATGAGGATTTGTACTCATCAATATATATGGTTATATATATATATATATATGTTTTTCTATGATTTTATTGATTTCTATCTATTTAACATGGTATTGTTGGATGGTTTGATTGAAATAGAATTGTAGTTGAACCTAAATGCATTGCTTATTCCATAGTCACTCTCTAAGGGGTTTTAATAATGCTTAAATAAATGGGTTCATGAGTTTAAGCATTAGACTCAATGGTAATTGAGGTTTGATATATTAGAAAACTTAGAGAAACTCATTACACTAAGAGGGCTTAATAGCATTTCAAGGGTAGGGGTTCCTCTCTTGTGATGCTAAACTCAATGGTAATTGAGGTTTGATATATTAGAAGCTTAGTGAATTAACTCCCCAAATATTTTAATTGAGCAAGAATAGTCATTGAAAACCATTTCCAAGAGCATCTTCATCATTTGCATTTCTAACCCATTCCATTCCATATCAGTTTTATTCCAGAATTCCAAAAATATTAGTTTTAAAAGCATTTCAGTTTAATTGCAATTTAGTTGTTAGATAAAAACTTAAAAACCATTTTTAACTCATTTCATGTCAAACATTGCACTTAGTTTCTAGGTAATTAATAAAAGGCTCTTTGAGAGACGATCCGGGATTGCATCCTATATTGCAATCCTTGGTTATTTTTGAAGAGGTTACCAAGGCACAAAGTCGACAATGCCTATTCTTCACCAACGTGATAGAGAAAACCTTCTTGTCAATTCCCCAGTCTATAAATATCTCATGCGCCCTTTTTGCCAATGCAGATCCCGTGTAAGGAGGCTCTATCTTGGAAAAGGAAAGTATTTTGCTATGAAGATTCAATTTCTCATCAACAAAGTGTGCAGACAAGCAAAGATAACATTGTGCAGTTATTACTGTCACACCATCAGAAGTCAAACATATTCTACTTGGACTCATTGCTAGTTTTCTCTTTAGGTTGTCCTTTTGATGGAGATAGAAATTCCAGACATCCACTACAGTAGGTTTTCTTATAATACTCTTATAATCAGGATTTAAATATGTAAGTAACTCCCTAATTCCATCATATTCAACAAAAGCATATGGAAGATTATCTCTAATGATGGCATATGCAATGAGTTCACGCACTTTATTGTAGTCAATCTTTCTAGCTCTAACAATCCCTGCTTGATCTATCATCATGGCACAAACATCCTTGTATTTTAGGAGTGCATGACAACTTTCAATATGACGCCGAAGGTGTGAAGTCCCACAATCCTTGCTTCCTACAACATATGGCTTCCTACACCCATTACATTTAGCTTTTTCTTTGCCATCAACTATGCCAATTTTGGAAAAGTATCTCCTAAACATCAGATGTGGTGCATCTCGCCCTTTTATTTGTAGAAGGAGCATCCTTTTGTTGTGTTTGTATAGACGAAGCTTTGAGGTTCAGCAGGTTGTTCAGATTGTGTTGCCATATTATCAACATCCATCACAAGACAAGATGTAACAAAAAATAAAACCTATTAACCTATTGAAAGCAGGCAAGACAACACCTAATTAACAGCATGCAAAACATAAAACCTATTTAACCTATCATGTACAAATCACCCTCAACGCCCAAAATACAACAAATGATGCAAGACAAGAACCCCAGTCAAACACATTTTTCCCACTAAGAGAGCAATGACCATGAAAGAAATTGCTTGCCACTATCCTGTACTCATACGCTGCTCTATTTTTCAATCTATAAACTCTCCAATGGTCCAACCCAACCAAACAAATGAAGAACTTTGTCTAAGAAAAGCTTGCTTACAATTATACAAAGCTAACCAGAGCTAAATGATGGTGCAAACAAATAAGTCACAACCCAATGCCAAATAAAACTAATTGAGCTTAACCAAATAAAACCACAAGACAGAAGAAGACAGTACCAACCAAAATTTACTGCAAATCAACTCTGTATGCAAGATATGTAAAAAACTTTATTCACACCGATCAAGTTTACTTCAATTTCAACCAAATCAAATCTCAGGAAGATATCTAAAAAATTCAAATAAGCACAGAAAATAGTACCTCTTATAGACTTACACCGTCTCAAACGCCAGACAGAATCACAGTCACAGGTAATGAAACTCAGAGAGGGGAAAGGACGACTGGACACCAACAACGAGACTACTCCATTTAAGAGGGAGATTGGGACGGTCGGACCCAAAGATCTCCAATCGTGAATAAAGCTCCGAGAATAGGAGTCGATGAGAGGAAGAAGGATACTAGGAGAGCACAGAGCGGTAGAGCATTGAAGGCCAAGAGGAAGACAGAGATTGGGAGATCCCGAACCCACAGATTCCGAACCGGGAAAGGGTTAGGGTTAAGTAACTATGAGTATGAGTGAAACTGTGAAACGAGACGGAGGGAGAGAGTCATAAGAGTGAGAGTAAAGAGACACTGAGACAGAGCAGAGCACAGAGGCATGAAATGAGAACTTTTTTATTTTAAATGGGTTAGCCTGTTTAGCACGAAAACAAATGGGCTTTCATTTTCAAGGCCCGAACCCATTTATTTAAGCGGGCTCGTCCCGAATTACCAACTCTACATTAAAGTCCCTTAGGTAGCTATGAATGTCTCTAACAATAGCCCTAAAAGGTTGGGAAGTACTATATTAAAGACTACTTTTCAAAAATACAAATGCTGAAAATTAGGCCTGCAGCCAATAGATGGTCAGAAAGTTTTGGGTTGCGGCTAGTCTCCCTTGGGCCGCTGTCAAGAGAAGGTCAGAAACTTTTAGGTTGCGGCCAAGAATTGTCTTGATTCTTGGCTGTTTTTAATTGACCATAACTCTCAGCACATAACTCAAAATTAATCAAACTTTATACCAATGGAAAGCTTACAATGTGAACTATAAAACATGAAAATTGCACAACATTTCAATACCATTTGCTATTTCAAATTACCTTGCAACATTGGCCCTTTACACAACAATTCACACTTAACATTTTTCAGAATTTTCCAATTTTGCAACCTAAGTCTCCAATGGTTCCAAAATTCATTTCCATACAAAGTTTCACAAGGAAACCAATGGAGATATCAAAATGACCATATACACATTCCTTTCATATGATATAATATAGGTAATAACTCAACACAACTTCCCAAAAACTTCAAACTTCACAAATCAAGTTCAAATCAACTCTATCTATCTAAGACACACCACAAGGCACCATTTTCATTACAACAACATACCAAACACTCAATGACCCTAATTCTCAAAAAAATAGGGCAAAATCCCAAAAATTATGAGCTCAACTAAATGGCACAAAACATACATACAAAGGTTCATCTTACTCACCTTAACAACTTTCTCAAACTTAATCCTTGATTCTCCACCTTCTAGATTTTCTTGAGTGCTCAAAATGCCACCAATGGAAAATCTAAAACCATGGAAATGAAGCCTTCAACTCAAGGAACAAGATTAAAGAAGAGATCTTTGGCATTAGAGCTCATCTAAAGGGTCAAATGCTCACTTTTTTTTCACAAAGCTTCTTCCTCTTTCCTATACTTCCATGGATGCCGAAATTTGGAGAGAGAGATGAGAGTGATGAAGATGATGGAATTATCACTCTTCCATGCCCATACTTTGTTCAGCCAAAATGGAGGAAAAAAAGAGGGAAAGAAAAGATAAAAAAATGTGTTTGACTTTCCATAACAACTCCTTCATCATATCAACTTGCCACATGTCTCAATCTCATTGTTTCTCACCAAATAAGTAATCACATGGTTACACTAACTACTTTATTAGCCATGTAGTCACACTCCTCATTTATCTTAGTTAGTAATTAATTTCTTTGTTAATCACTGACTAATTGGCCGGTAATTTTCCATTCTTTCAATTTTTCCCCAATTATAGCACATTCACTTGAATTGCCACATAACATGTATTTTAATTCTTTTCTTCTTCTCCATGCGCCATTTCCCTCCATTTTAGCCCAAAAATTAATTTGTCACATAATTATGCTAAAATACAGGGTGTTGAGTATTTCTAATAATTAATTCGGGTATCAAATTAACTTTAATTCACAAAATCATTCTCAATAAATGCAATTAGCCCTTAATCAAAATTTAGGGTGTTATAAGGATCATTGGCCACTACTAGTGAAGACTGATCAGTATAGAAGTCCTCGACCCCCAATCTCTCACTTTAAATGTCTAGTGGCTTAGTTACTGGAAAAAAACTTAATTAATGTTGTGCAACAAGGTTAGGGTCAACCAAGGTGGGAAGAAAATATCTCATCGTTTACTAAAAAGGTAAAGGAGTGGAATAGGACTAGGGTGGGGAATATTCCAGAGAAGAAGCAGTCCCTCATTCCTAGAATTGAAGGAGTGGAAAGAAGAAGAGCTTGGAGAGATAGCCAACATCTAATGAAAATTGAGAAGGTGTTGTGGAATGAGTACAATAAATTGTTAGCGCAAGAGGAACTATTATGGTTTCAAAAGTCTAGATGTAATTGGCTTAAATAAGGAGACAAGAATAGTAAGTTTTTTCATGCATCCACCATGATTAAAAGGCGAAAGAACTCAATTGATGGCATCAAAAATTCTGAAGGGGAATGGATTTTTAATCAAAGGGAGCTTAAGAGAATGGCATTGGATTTTTATCAAAACCTGTATTGCAGTGAGGTGAGACATGGAAGAGGGTGTAATACCCGACAGGGATTTCCTCATATTTCCAGAGAAGAAACTTCTTTGCTTTCTACTGAAATAAGCCCTAAGGAAGTTAAGCAAGTAGTTTTGACATTAATTGTTTAACGCTCAGGGCTCATATGGTATTCAGGCGTTCTTCTACCATGAATATTTGAACATCATTGGTGATTCCTTGAGCAGGATGGTAAGAGAGATCTACTAGGAACCAGCTAAAATCAAAGTGATTAATGATACCAATATTGCACTTATCCTAATGATTGATAATCCTGAGCTGGTTAGCGATTTTAGACCAATATCTTTGTGCAATGTTAGCTACAAAGTTATAACTAAAGTGTTAAGCAAGAGGCTTTGATCAATCATAGCTAAAGTGGTTGGCAACCATCAAAGTAGTTTTATTATAGGGAGACAAAGCAGTGATAATATCATCATAGTACAGGAAGTGATCTATTCTAGAAAGAATAAAAAAGGGAATGCTAGATAGTTAGCTGTGAAAGTTAATCTAGAGAAGGCCTGTGACAGATTGAAATAGTCTTTCATTAATGATACTCTGAGGGCGGTTAGCATTGATAGTAAACTATGTGACATCATCATGGCATGTATATCTTCATCGTCCCTTCAGGTGCTTTGGAATAGTGAACCTACATATACTTTTCGTCCATCCAGGGGAATTAGACAGGGTGACCCCATCTCCCCTTACATTTTCACCTTATGCATAAAATGGCTACACCATATCATTAATGATGTAATAGAGGAAGGTTCATGGTCCCCAATTAGATTATCTACGAGAGGACCACATCTATCTCACTTGTTCTTTGATGATGATATGATTCTTTTTGGTGAAGCTTCAAGTTTGCAAGTGGATATAATGCTGACATGTTTAGATCTCTTTTATAGTGTATCGGGGTTGAGAGTGAATAAGGAAAAGACCAAGATATGTTTTTCACGGAATGTTCATTCCTTAAGAGCTATGGAGTTAAGAAGGCAAATGGGGGTGGGACTAACATGTGACTTAAGAAACTATTTGGGAATCCTACTCATCCATAGAAGAACTTCTTACCTGACGTTTGCTCCCATTGTTGAAAAAACTAGAAAGAGACTATTAAGGTGGAAGCAAGGATGCTTAAATCTTGCTGGGAGGGCTACTCTCCTCAAAGATGTGTTATCAACATTACCCATGTACTATATGCAAACCATGTTGCTACCAAAATGTATGAAGCTAGAGCAGAGTAGTAGAAGGTTCTTGTAGGGTGATATAAAAGAGAGCAGGAAGTTACACTTACTCTCTTAGGAGCAGGTATTACAAGAAAAAAAAAAGCAAGAGGGTTAGGGATTGAAAATTTAAGGAAGCAAAATAAAGCTTTTATCATGAAATTGTGTCGGGCTCTTATAACCAATAGAAAGGTTTTTATGGGTGAAAGTGCTTCGGGATAAGTACAAATGTGGTGATAAAGAGATACCTGATGTAAAAAAGAAGAGGAGTTCATCAATCACATCGAAGTATCAAAGCAGTTGGGAGAAAGTTCAAATCAGCACTTGGTAAGAAAATTAGGAATGGTCGATCTTCATCTTTCTGGGTTGATAATTGGTCAGAAATGAACAATCTTCTCATTGATATGGTTTCGGGTTGTGAAGGTCCTATTGATTGGACTAAGTGTGTGGCTGAATATGTCTTGGGAAGTGGCAAGTAGAATAGAAGGAAGATGGACTATAGGTTTCCTCCGTAAGTCTTTGATGAAATTGTTAGTAACGCTCACCCTGTAAGGAGAGAGGAGAGGATAAAATATATTGGAAATCATCCACTGATGGTTGTATTTCTATAAAATCTACATTTCATTTTATTTTTTCAAGTACTCAACCGAAGGAAGATGGCATATGGAAGCTCCTATGAAGATGGCATGTCCCAGAGAAGATTAAAACGTTTATGTGGTTAGCTGTTCATGGAAGAGCTCATACATCCAAAATGAGAATGTAGAGAGGGTTTGAGATGTTGGCTACTTGCCCCTTTGACTGTAAAGCAGAGGAAGATGTGATGCACATGCTGAGGGCTACTCAAATGTCATGGAATACTGGAAATCTGTGGTTAGACAGGATAAATGGGATATGTTATTTTCCCTGCAATATGTTGATTGGATCAATTAGAACCTGACTTATGAGATTGGAAGGACCTACACCAAAAAGATTCCATGGTCAACTCTGTTTGGTTACTTATATTGGGATGCTGGGTCTCACGTTTCAATAAACTCTTTAATAATGAAAATTACAATGTGGGGCTAAATGCAAACAATAGTATCTTTTAAGCCTGCTCAGACAAGGATATCCTTGGAATAGAGATTAGAGATAAGAGGTTCAATCCATCTTCTACTAATCTGAACAATCAAGAGGAGGGGGTTATTAAATTGGAAGTTGATGACTCAATTTTGGAAGATGGAAGAAGTGGGTGTGGTGGATATATTCAAGACCATAATGGCATATGGATTTAGCAGTAAATTGGTTAATTTTCCTCCAGTTTTTGTAGAATTAATTGGTTGTATTCAGGGCCTACATATGTGTTTGTCTAGAGGTTATAGGAACGTTCTTTTGTTTACTGATTGTATAGAAGCTATAAACTATATCTTGAGAAGGTGTGATAAGGATCATCCTTTCAAGGACATTGTAGATGAGATTAGGTTTTTGCTTCATAAAGATTGGCAGGTAGTAGTCTCACATAGTTATAGAGAGACCATAACTATTGCTGATCAATTAGCTACATATATATGCTCATGGCATCGAGGTCAATTACTGTTTCCTTCATCGAATCTCCTTCTTTTACTCCAAGAGGTAGATGTTGATGAAGGGTAGGCTTTTTTAGCTTGATCCTGTCGTAATGTCTCTATTAAGATAATGATTTCAGTTTTTATTCAAAAAAAATTAAGGTCATATTCTTAGGATTGAATTAAAACTTCCTACCTAGCTCCTATATATATAGATTTAATCAAAGCTGCTCAACCCTTCAAGTAGCAAAATGCCCTCAACAAATCCAGTCCAATAACATTGTTGAGATTGAAAGATCACATTGAAGCACAGGAGAAATGCACTAAATATTATTGATCATTAAGAATAAAAGAGAGTACAAGGAGGCCTTTATATAGGCAAATTAATAGGTTAACCCTAACCCTAGAATCTTTGCTAATCAAATCAAATCAAATCATAATATCTTGAAGATATATTCCTAAAATATAATATTCATATCTAATCCTAATAAATACTAAATGATATACCAAATAATAATAATTAATTAACATTTTCTAAACTTGATATTCTCAACACTCCCCCTCAAGCTGGAAGCAGCTTGCACATGCAACAATTGATCTTCAAGAAAACAATGATCCATAGCCTAGAACTCGAACAACAAAGGCTGAGGTAATAATTCACCAACTTCACCAAGAGCTCGAACAACAAAGAGTACCAAACTAGAGTAGAACCCATAAAAACTGGTCTCACAAGGGACCAAACTAACAACAAATGGTCTCAAAAGAGACCAAAGCAACAACAAACGTCTCTTACCAAGGACGAACATCAAATGGTCTCACCAGGGACCAAACCAATTAACAACGAACGGTCTCACAGGGAACCAAAGCAACAACAAATGCCTCACCAGGGATGAACACCAAACTCTCCAATACCCTAAACGTCTCACTAGGGACAAACACCTAAGGTCTTACCGGGGACTAAACAACACTCCAAACGTCTCACAAGGGACGAACACCAAAGGTCTCACCGGGGACCAAACAACAACAAATGGTCTCACCAGGAACCAAAATCAAAAGAATGCAGCCAGAAGAAGACAAAACTCATCCAAATCTAAAACCATGAGATACAAGAATGAAACCATCAAGGGTAAAAGAAAGAACCCTAAGGCTTTGATACCATGTTGAGATTGAAGGATTACATTAAAGCACAGGAGAAATACTCTGAATATGATTGATCCTTAAGAATAAAAGAGAGTACAAAAAGGCCTTTATATAGGCAAACTAATAGACTAACTCTAACTCTAGAATCTATCTCAATCAAATCAAATCATAATATTTTGAAGATATATTCCTAAAATATAATATTCATATCTAATCATAATAAATACTAAATGATATCCCTAATAATAATAATAATAAATTAATATTTCTAAACTTAATATTCTCAACAAACACAAAATACAAAAACAAAAGAGCTCAATCGCGTCGCGCGCGCGCACATGTATGTATGCATATATACACATATCAGAAATTGGAATTTAATAACACAACAATACAAGAGCAAGCATTTGAACACAAAACATACACTACTATATCCACTCCAAAAAAAAACATACACTAATATATAATCAGTACCAGCAAAGACAACCCAAACAAACCAACATAAGATGCTCAAGCGGTGTAAGGCCCTATTAGATTCCTTTGAGTTTCGAATTCGAGTCCCAAAAAAGACATACACTTGTATTGAGAGGGGCAGCCACAAACCTTGAACGGATATTGGAAATAATATTAAAAAAAAAAAGACAACCCAACAATGCAATAATATAATATACTTCCTCTAGTCCTTAATATAAGATCTATTTACCTAATTTAATTAGATTGAGGAAGTTAGTTAAGATAGTTAATATGACATGTCTTTTTTTTCTAAAATACCCAAATTATCTTTCTTAATTCCCTCCATATCTCTTTTACTTGATTATGATTGGGATAAATATTGTAAATCGGTAAATAAGTCTTATATTTGGGACTAACATCAACTCCACAATTATATCATGTATTAAGAACCTGAGGGAGTGCTTATACACTCCCTCATGTCCTTAATATAAGACATATTTACCTAATTTGATTAAATTAAGGAAGCTAGTTAATATGACTTGTATTTTCTAAAATATCCTAGGCATCTTCTTTAATTCCCTCGTTTCCCCTCCTCGTTGATTATTGTTGAGAGAGTATTAATAAGAGTAAATTAGAAAAAGATTGACAAATATGAAAACTTTCTTACATTTAGGACCAAAATGAATTCCCCAAATATATCTTATAATAAGGACCAAAGGAGTATATATATATATTAGAAAGAAGAAATAGACTGTGTTTGGATCAACTTTTGAAGAATAACTTTTATGATTTACAAGGTAAGTATGTGAAAAGGGTTTTGTCTTGGTTTACAGAAAAAGACTTTTGAAACCATGATTTCGAACTTACCCAAACATTACTATACATGTCAGAAAATCAAATCCATAGCTGAACAACCCAATGCATATCAAAAGCTTGAATCCACATCAGAACAAACCAACAACAATATACAAAAGAGTGAGCATCATTTGAACTATATTAACATAACAAAAGAAAAGTAACTTCAATAGCTAGCATAAAGGCGACATGATGAATAAGTGTTTCTAATTAAGCACAAGTTTATTCTTAGATTTACTTAAATCTTAGGAGTCATTTGTCCCACAAACACTCAACAACACAGTGGAAATAGACAACATCTCAAAAGCTCCGTGATGACTTGTATAAATAAATGTTCATAGGCACAAATTTATTCTTAGATATAATTTTTTTCTAATGCAAATATTTTTTTTTCAAAGTATATAACATATAGTTTCTCTTTTCTATTTGCCTCTTGTCTTTTCTAAGCAGCTGGTCATCCAAATCTAATAGAAGGGTAACCAAAAAAAAAACAAAAAACAACATTTAAAATTTTAGAAGTAAGACCTATAATAATTACCTAAAAAATCAAAATTTACATAAACTCATCAATTAAAAAAGAAAGCTACCCTATTCATAATTTATATACATAAATCATATGCTTATAGCTTTTGTAAGTATAATTCTTATATAAACTTTGGGTGAAGCTAGGACAAAACCCTAGAATAACATTATATTCACTAGTGGAAAAAGGGCTTTTTAGACCGGTTAAAATTGACTTTTTAGACCGTTTCTGGATTCGGTCTTGATACAGCCGATCTAAAACATATGTCACTTTTGAGACCGGTTTTGTAACCGGTCTTAAAAGTCTAGCTTTTAAGACCGGTTCTATTTATAACCAGTCTAAAATCAACAATTTTAAGATCGATTTTCATGAGTTCCGGTCTTAAAAGAACTCTTTTGTAAGGCGATTTATGTAACATTTTTAAGATCGATTATAATTATAAATGGTCTTAAAAGTTATTTTAAGACCGGTTTTACATACAACCGGTCTTAGAAATGTTAATTTTAATACCGGTTTTATATACAACTGGTCTTAAAGTTTTAATTTTAAGACCGGTTATAAATATAACCGGTCTTAAAATAACTTTTAAGACCGGTTATCATTATAACCGGTCTTAAAAGTGTCATATATATATTTTTTATTTGTTTGTGATTAGGTTAGTTACCGGAATGCATCCTTGAATTGCTACCTCTAATGCCATACTTATTAAGTGCCATATGGTGTTCAGTTTGCTTCCACTTACCATTTCCTTTTGCTTTAACCTTCTCACTGAATTGGGAACTTGTAACATGTCATATATCCTCATGTATAATGTTTTGTTTAAAACCATCATATATATATATATATGCATAAATGGATTCAACCATGACATATCATGCAACCAATAAGTCAATTCATCAAAATATACAAAAACCATTTTAAAACCAACAAACATGTCAAATCATGCAACCAACAATATAAATGAAATCAACCAATCAACATGTCAATTCATAAATGAATATATATAAAAAAATTCCTCAACTTTACATACAAGAATTCACTGTCGTAAAAGTTCATAAATGAATTCAACACAACAATTACGAATGTGCTTAATATCTTCTTCTGGAAAAGAGTCAGCAAGTTCAAACATCTGAAACACCAAAGCCAGGCAAATCATTAAATTCACTTAAAAAAATAAACTAATACAAATTTTTTTAAATATATATACATTTACCTCTTCAGTAAGTCCTGTCGTACCTAGGGTAATAATATTATACATGTGCCTCAGAATATACAACCTACACGAGTTGGACCCCGGTGGTTGCCTACGGGTCTGAAAAATAACATGATATCGTTAAAACAAGTATAAAATTAAAGCATAGCTTATTATTGATTACATTCTTAAAACAAACCAATATGTAACTAACCTTTGGCAAGATCCATGTAGGGTATTTTACCTCACACATAGGCCTACCAAGAGCAGTGTGTTGGAATGTTCGTATAGCCCTATATCATCAAAATCACAAAGGTTACTTATTTTACACAAATTCCATAAATTTTGCACACGAAAGGTAATTAATAATGCAAGAAAACTTACGAGTTCAAGCTCTTCTTCAGTTCACTAGTTGGCTTGCTGAGGTGGAGGGAGCATAAGAGGATGACAAAATAACTCTTCTTGCACAAAATAGCCAATTGCCAATGACCATTAAAAAAAGGGAAAACTTTTAAGCAAATATAAAATATTATGTATAGTATGAAATATAAATTTGTGTCTTCCCTGTGCAAATATGGAGCCAAGAAACACTCAATTGAGGTTTCATTAAGCCTATGCGATAAGTATGTGTGTCTGATTGCAGTAGTGGTCCCTTTGTCGTAGAGTTGAACTGGGCATAGGAGTCCAAATTTATTGGTTTTGCCAGAGTCAACCAACCTACGATGCATACACCTACAATAATTCAAGCAGGGACATTAAATCAAAGTTTAATAATTTGTAAAATATTAACTTCCAATTTGAGAAGATACTTACATAAAAAAGAGCTAGACAATCGAAATCGTAAGCTGTTGTAGAGGAGCTACCAGGGACATTAAATCATCCCTCTCAAGATAGCATTGTGCCCCTGACTTGCTAACAGCTAACTCAGTAGGTCAATCTCTTGTTCAAAAAGATGTATCATATGCCATCAGAATCACTTGATGCATGACATTCAATGGAGGCCATGAAACATCTTGAGTGGAGGGAGGTAGAGGTAGAAGTGGCGGGGATTCCTCAGCTTGATCAGAAACAAGGTTCTTTGGCCACAAGATGAAAGAGTTGATGACATCACCCACAACCTTGAAGTCATCAATAGGGATAAGGAGAGGTGCATCTGCAACGATCACCTCTTCAACTGCCACTCTGACTTGATCATCCTTTATTTCTTAGTGGTGGACAGTTGATCCAAAGTTGTGCACGCTCCCCCGTGCAACCAATCGTATCAGAGGATCCTCCACAAACAAGTTTCAAGGCTCACAAATTTCTTTTCCAGAACCCTCTGATGACTAACCAATGCAACTCCCTTTAGTGCTCAGTTTAGGGTTTAAGGAATGAGCCTGGGGAGCACTAGTATCTGCTTGTCTTGTGCTCGTCATGATCATCCATTCCTCCTTTATCTTGCTGAACCTTTATTCAAATCGTGCATCAAATGAAGCTTCTGCCTCAGCCCTAGCTTCCACCCTTACAGTGGCTAATATACACTCCATCTCCTCCCTAGTCACAATACCACTTGAGGAACGGTGTGAGGGTGCTCCAAAGTAATCCCTTGTGCCTACCCCTCCTCCAATCCCCCTGACACGGCAGGGATGCTCAGGTTTTCCTGTAGCTACGGTCAGGATATCATTCCTCCCATCCGACCTAAACGATCCCTCGGCTTGTTTTTTTTAAGCTCCTCCTATAAGACACAGATAACAAATGTTAGTAATGAAATTTGTTTACTAAATAATTATTAACAACAAGTCAACAACAATACTTACAATTTTCTTACTGACTATATGAGATTGTTCACTCGTATAAGACCTTCTCCTCTTTTGGTGAGCGAACAACCACTTCTGTTCGTGACGTATCAGAGATGGTGGAGAAAGAAGAATAGAAGGATCGGATTGAGCTGCTTCTTCTAATCTCTTATATTTGGCCGTAAACAAGTCTTTTTCAGCCTTCACATACCCCCCACGAGACATTGTATGGGGGCAATCATTCTTTCTACCACTCTCTTGGGCCTTTTTCCTTTTTTCCTGCGAATAAGAAATCAAAAGTAAGTCATTGTAAATCAATAAAGACAATTCATAATTCATAAGCAAATCAATTGCAAAATAAATCAACTCACCAATTCTTCTGGAGTAGTCCGAAGTCGTCTAAATTCTTGCCAAGTCTGTTCATCAATAAAAGAATACTGATCGCACGGATTAGGAAGAGGCTGACCTTCTTCCACCTCGATATGCACATAATTGTTGGCTAGATTTGTCTTGAACTTCCTCCAGCATTCATCACAATACGTCATTGTCTTGTCATACAAGACTTTTCTCTCAGGAATGTCGTAAGTGAGCTGGATAGTTTCCCAAATATGTCGCTTAACACCTTTATCGACATTTCTCTACTGCTCTATCAAGATGCTAGGCTTGTTGCATGCTAGGAGGCTGACAAAACTCCTATACCGTTGGGCATTAGGCCGGATTGGTTTCCAATATCTATCAAATTCAATCAGAATTTTTTCCCCGGTATTTCGATTGAGAAGAATGTCTGTCAATCGAGTGGCTCTCCTACTCCTTCATCTAGGCCAGTTACGTGGCTCATTATGTTCCTAGCTCGGAGCATTGCTAAGCTCGCTCTTATTTGGATTAGTTGGATCGGGAGTACCCTCACTAGGACGACTCATTGTCTAAAAACACTTTAAGGACACTATTTAAGGAAATTTTGCTACACGGTGCTTATTGTTATAACAGGGCACTATCTACAAAGGCATCGTTCAAAAGCAATTCCCAAGTTATGCAAACATGAACAAATAATTAATTGCAATGCACAAGTTGATAACCAATATCAACTAAAGCAATAATTAAGATGAAGGAGGAATGATTAATTGCAATTGCAAAAGCAATTCCCTAAAGCAAGTTTTCATATTGGTAAAGATTTTAAATTCAAATCTCATGGCCGAATCAAAAGAAGGAAACCAGAAGCTATAAAATCAATATAACAGAAGCAACAAGCTTAAACCAAACAAAACAGGACCCAGTTTAGCAAAATCAACTAGGAGTTACACCACTATAGTCTTCAACTACGATCAAAATCAAACAAAACAAAACCAAATAAGCTTAAACCAAACAAAACAATATAACAGAAGCTACACCACGACTCTCAAAATCATCACTTTCAAATGGAATAATTAAGCCAGGTCCACTAGAAGCAACAAGCTTAAACTATAGTCTGTAATACAAATGGAAAACCACCAAAATAAACTCAGGTCCACAATTTCAGAATAATTAAACGGCACCTTAAACCTTTGCTTGAGGATCCTCTTCTTCCTCTGGATTTGAACAGACCTTGGCCACTTGCTGCAGAAATCGAACAAAGAAAATGGAGGTCAAGTCATCTCACATTTTCAATGAAAAACCCAAAAACGAAATGGAAACACAAACCTGACAATAAAAACAAGGTTGAGAATGAAACCAATCGGAGGGAACAAACGACGATAGCCTTCCGACAATGTATTCAACAGTAAATCTCCGTTGATGGCAACAAAGTTAAGGACGGAGGAGAGAAGGGGAAAGGAGGAGCTGCCGCGAGATGATGCAGGGGTTTTGCTGATGTGCTTGAGTTTTAGATTTCAGAGTCAAATTTAGGCGCCTTTTGAAATCCAGGTCAGTTTTAAGACCGGTAAGTTTAAGACCGGTTAATAATTAATAATCGGTCTTAAATATTAAATATTTAAGACCGGTTTTCATCTACAACCGGTCTTAAAAATAATAAACATTTTATTTTTATAATTGTCTTTACTTCAGATAATATTTTCTAGATTGGTTATTTTTAGAACCGGTTTAGAAAATATATTACATATATTTATTTTTTTAATTGTATATAATTTAAGACCAGTTTTTATTATAACCGGTATTAAATTTATTTTCAAGACCGGTTTTTACTATAACCGGTCTTAAAATTATTTTTAAGACCGGTGTTTATTATAACCGGTCTTAATATTTCATCATAATTACAAAAATATCATCGGTCATATTTTTAAGACATTATCCAATATAACCGGTCTAAATATTCCGATCTAAAAATACTTTTATGTACTAATGATTGTTGTGAGATTCGTGTGGGTACAAGGAGTGCATGAAAACACCAGAAATGAGAGTACATTACTACTGAATATTCAGTAGACACAGCACACGCCTGACAAGACAAACCTAAGAAACACATCCAGATAAATAGATAATATAGATGAGGATCAAAGGGACTACATATATACACGGTCAAATATGAAAATATAGATAATAACAACTAAAAAAATTGGGATCAACAGCTTTAATTTATACATAGTCAACATATGGAAGTGTGTGACTATTACTAACAGTCAAAATAAGTACATGTACTACTTCTACATCTATCTTATGCAATTTATACTGTTACTGACTTTGGTTGAGAATTCGAAGATATTAATGGAAAAACCAACATGACAACCCATAAAGTTCAAACTGAACCAAAATGATTAGGTTACGATGAAGAGAGATGGGGAACCTCGTTTTCCTGTATTGATGGATACAACCCTCCGGTGCTTAATAATATATAAAAGGGAAAATCTCTTAGCCAAGATAAATATTGAAAATTCTCATAACTTGTGTTACTTTCACTTGTTAATAGTGTTATTTTTTCTTATTATTGATAAGTTATGAGACTTTTTAGATAGTTTTTTGATCTTTAATATAAGATATATTTGCTTAATTTGATTACATTAAAAAAGTTAGTTAATTAATATAACATGTATTTTTTAAAACACCCTAGTTATCTTTTTTTATTCCCTCATTCCCTCATCTCCTTGATTATTGTTGTGGGAATATCAATAGAAGTAAAATTAAGAAAAAGTTAATGAATATAAAAATTATATCTTATATTTAGGACCAAAATTAACTCTTTAAATATGTCTTATATTAAGGACTAGAAGAGTATTATTTTTCTTGGCTGGGACCTTGGTCTGATTTTTCGAATATAAAACCCATTTTGTAATTTAATTTATTTGTTAAAGTGTGTTTTATCCGAGGTAGTGTGTTAAAGTTTTACTCCCTTGTTTTGTTTATATAAAATATAAATTATTTAGAATTAATTAAATATAATAATTATTTATAATTTCTTAAAATTATTTTTTATTCGCATAGCTTGATGAAAAGAGATTTAAAAAAATTTATTATTTAAGTGTGAAATAAATAAATTCATTTTTTATTTGAGTTATAAATATTTTATTAAAGTTTTATGAAAAAATGTTGTGATAAAAAGTAATGGGTTGGGTTGGGTTTTCTTTTATTAAAAGGTGAAATTTTATAAATAGGATCCAACAAGGAATTAGCTGCCTGTATGTGTAAATCTTTTTTAGAATTAAGGTGTAAAAATATCCATAATCTTTTATCCAAAATACACTTAATATCAAATGTTTTTTCAGAAGTGTAAAAATATCTTTGAATTCTTAAAGGGAAAATCCCAGATAAATACCTTTTCAATTAATAAAACCCCCAAAAGTCTATTATAACATGATAATGACAGAAAAGTGCTGAAGGACCTTTCAGGGATAATAAAGTGTTGTTTGAAAGACCAAAATGGCCCTTACGTCGTGCGACATTGTGCGTCAAGGTCAAGAGTGCGCCTTTCCATTTCTCACTGAACCATTCCATTCTCACTGAACCATTCCTTCATTCCTTCAGTTCACTCGTTCGACATTCAGTGCCGGAGCCGTAGGTGTCGTTGCCGTTCCCAAATCCGGAATTCTTGTGTGTGCCATTCTCTTGTGTTGCCGGTGACGCCGAGGTTCGTTCTCGTCGCCGTTCCCAAATCCGACATTCAATCGTTGGTTTAAGGTTTGTGTTCGATTTCTCCTCCTCGTCGTGCTTTTGTTCGATTTCGGTAAAGAGAAGGCTCTAAGTCTTGTCATTTCTCATAGAAACACTGGTGGAGCCCTAGATGCCGCCGTCCCCAAATCAGAAATTCTTGTGTGCCCCATTCTCTAGTGTTGCCGGCGACGTCGAGGTGGGTGAGGGAATTTTCAGTGGTTGGTTTGTCCGTTTAAGGTTTGTGTTCGATTTCTCCTCCTCGTCGTGCTTATGTTCGATTCCAAAATTCATCAATGTTCGATTGTCTTGTGCAAATGTTGGTGTGAGCGAAAAAGTTTAACTTGGAAACCGAGGTTCGTTCTCGGCGTGATTCCAAAATGCTTGTGTATTAATTACTAATGGTTGTTGTGATCATAGTTTTAACACCTACAGGTTTTTCTTGTGTTGTCTATGTTTAACTGATGTTTATGTTTCAGATAATCACATTGTCTAGAAATGATATTAATATTGATAACAAGCAGTATGTTTGTAGATGAAAGCTTATTTTTTATCCTGTGTAAAAATGCTGGAGCTTTGGGATTTTAATGGCAAACATCTATTATGATAAATTGGATGTTCTATTTGACAATTTAACCAAAAGAAATGGAATAGCAAAAATAAATAATGGCAATTCCATCGTTTTCACTTCTTTGGAGAGGAGGGTAAAAGTTTGACAAAAATGTATTAATAATGGGTTTGTGGGGGGACGGTTTTATAATTAATATTTGAATGCACGTGAATATACATTACATATTTCTCTGTCAAAGGCTGAAAGAAACAACCCAATGTTGTAGCTCTAAAAGGGCAATAAGAGCATTAAAATTGGGGTAGCAATACTAGGAGAGACAAGGATGTTGAGATGAATATATGATTATAAAGGAAGAGATAATATTCAAAATGATAATATCATAGGTAAGTGGATACGCTTAAGTGGAATTTTCAATTGTAGCTCTAGTGCTGAACATGGAATTTTCTTTTATGTGGGAGATCTATTAAGTGGATACGCTTGTGCTTGTATTCGTTGTTTTTTATAGTTGAGATAGGAAATTTGTTTAAGGTAGTTAGTTCTCCTAGAAGATTATGTAATTTCCTTGATAAGTTGTGGTATAGTGGGTGCTAGGTATGGTTCTTTCTCTTCAGTGATGCTTTGAATTTCAGTCTATTCGTTACTCTATTTCATTGTGCACGTGTTTCTTTGAATGACTGAGCTTTTGTGTGTTGATTTAGCCTTTTGGTTTCGTTTGTATCTACAAGCGCTCTTGTTTATTGTATGATTGAATTGGATAAGATTTATGTATTATTGCAACTAATGGTAAATTAATTGAGCAAAAGCTGTTGCTGACGCGAACAAGGCAATTGACTTGAATGATGAACTAGCCAAGGCATATTTGCGCAAAGGGTGAGTGCAATGCTACTTTGTCATATTAACCTGGCTTTTTTCCTTCTCCGGTGAACCCTGCGTACTTTGTCATATAATCTGCAATGGTACTGAATGATGAACTAATTGTAACGCTACTTGAGGTTATCCAGGCTTGTGTGAAAGGTCTCAATCCAGAACATTGAAAATTGGATATTTCCCTTTGGGAATTTGAACGAATTAACACTTATTATCATTGTAGACCCAATAGTTTCATTCCCTTTGGGTATTCTGTTTTGCTGGAAGTCAGATTTAGCTACTGGTTTGCTGAAACAAGATTGGTTTTCGATTCTGCATGTTATAATTGAGTAAAATGTTATGCATTAACTCATTGAGTTGTTACAGATTCATTTAGTTCAGTTGAATTAAACTGTTATGTTAAATTGTAGCTGCAATTTATTGGGTCTTATACAATGACAAGTGAAGTGGATACGCAGAGAAAAGATGTTAAAAATGGTTATATGTTGTTTCGTCATGAGTTTGAAAAGGGGAAGGAGGGCCTAAATTTTCATGAGAAGGTTAGGGAGTCAACAAAGGCCTGGAGGAATATGAGTGAGGAAGAGAGGAAAAAATATAATGATAGGGCCAAGCAAGGAAGGCCGGACAAGCAGAAGAGGAACTATCCAGTTGCTTTTCACTCCCGTTGCTCCCTAAATCAATTCACCAAGCTAGCTGCTCATGTAAATTGTAATCCACACTTAAAAGCTAAGGTACAAAGATTAGGATTTGGAGCTCTACTAGATGTGGAATGTATGAGGCTCCCCCGGGAAATTTTAGTTGCTATAATGAGAGCGTATGATCCCCCGACCAATCAATTTAGAATTAGGGGGAAGACAGCTGAAATAGAAGCAAAAGATGTTGCTGAATTCCTTGGGGTTCCAAATAGTGGGGAGGAGGTTAGAGTAGACATCAGTGACACAGATGACACGTATAAGAGATTGAAGGCTGAGTATGGCAAGGTCAAGTATGAGAACATACTTAGTGATATAACATCTGGGGAAGCTGATGACAAGTTTGAATTTTTATTCATGTTACATACGTTGGGAACTTTTTTAGCTCCCACAGCAAGCTCCACAATCAGTGACAAGTTGCTGAAGCTCATGTGCTATACCATGAAAGGATTTGCCAACTTTGACTGGGCCACATACATTGTTAATGACCTACGCAAAGAGATAGCAGATTACATTGACACAATTAGAGTCAACAAAGAGGGAAGCTGCAACGTGGGAGGCTGTTTGTACATGTTGTTGGTATGTACTATGAGCGGTTTTTTTTTCTTTTCCCTTTATTGATCCACCAAATGTTTAATATTTGTCTTTTATGTTATAGATATTTTTTGGTGAGCGGTTCCCTCTGTCTAAACCTGTTTGCCATGCGTCGATGTCTGCAATTAAGTTTTGGACGAAAGAGAAAGTGAAGGAGATGATCGACAAAGAGCGCAAGAGTGACATTGGGCTACTATATATGAGGGAGCCAACAAAAGTGCACGAGCAGAAGGACTTTCCCAACAAGAAGGGAGTCGCTTATTTAGACCCTGTATGTCATCACATTATGTAAAATTAATTTAATGAGTTTGCAATGACTTTGACCCTTTTTGTCAATATGTTTTGCAGGAATTGAAGGCATTGCATGCACGGTTGATGGGGGTTATTGAGGACAACCACAGGAAACTTGTTGCTGCTGTTGAAGACGATTTGGTTAAAGCACAACTACAGATTGAAAGGCGGCGCAAGCAGCAAGCTGAGGACCCTATTGACTGTGATGAAATCAATGATGACAATCCGGACAGACATGAGGGAAGTGATAGGGTACATGGTGAGGACGATGAGGGACAGGATCACAATGAAGATGGTGTTGATCATGATTCGGACGATAATGTAGATACATCACTGGCCTCACCCATAAACATTTGTGAATTTGATGAAGAGACTCCAAACCAAGAGCCTACAAACATTGACCAAGAACAATCCGGGGATGATGAGGTTGGACAGAAGGAACAAGGGCCAAGGAGATCAAAGAGGCCAAGGATGCCTAAGAACATGTCCCCGTGGACTTTAACAAAGCCAGTTAAGCGGACCAAGAGGGGTAAAGATGACAAGGATAAGTTTTTCGAGGTCATATCTCGAATAACAAATGCTGCTGAGGGTGAAGAGTAAGTACTAAAGTTCCTCTCACTTTTCTAATCAGTCAATTGATTATTCAGTAACTGGATCATGATAGTGTTTAGCCTTTATAGGGTGCTGGTTGACATTGGTGATGAATACACTGCAAGGGACCAGCTATGGACACTCGGTGGACTTAACAAAATCAGTAACCGTGTAAGTTAAATAAAACCTGATTTGTTAACAAAATTTCTGTAACGCATCTAATGCAGTCCAGTTCGCATGCAGTTAATGTCTCTTGTGTGTAAGATGTTAATGGCAGAATTGAAGAGCGCAGGACAAGTGGGGCGACATATTTTTGACGCAGATTTTATGGTGAGTAAGCTGTAAGTTTCTATTGGCCATCATTCAGTTACTAATCGGTCTAACATGTTTATTCCTCATTCAGTTACTATTGGCCAGAAAACCTATAGGTTGGTCAGTTGCTGAATGGGAGGACCAGCTACTGCCAGAACAAGTTGGCTACAATATTGCAGAGTGTGATCTCATTTTGGGTCCCATGTTGGTCGCAGAACACTGGTTCTGTGTAGCACTTGAACCAAAAACGATGAACTTTTACGTGCTTGATTCAATGCGGCCACTAACTTTTACGAGCAAGAGTAAAAAGCCAAAGAAACAAAGTGCATTTGCAAATCCCCAGGAATCCGCTCTCAATATCCTTGTAAGAAAATTGTGTGCCAAAGTTCCTGTTATTGAGTTAATTATGTCGATATAACAAGGTTGACCCTATTTGTGCAGCGGGATCGATTTCATGCTATCATCGCGCTTGTGAAACCAGGGCATGCTGGGAAGCAGCCGGTTGGAGACTTCATTTGGGCACCCATTCCCCAACAGAACAACTTGTGAGTATTTTTGTATGTTCTACTGACATTGTGGTTATAATATGGTTTAGCATTACTGTCGCATCCTTGTGAGTGTTTTCATGTCACATGTGTCTTGCAGGCGTGACTGTGGAGTCCATGTGCTAATTTGGTTGAACAATTGGAAGCCAGGTGTAACATTCGACTACGGTGCTGATGAGGTTGGGGCATATAGGCGAGACCTTATGTGGTGGGTGGTTAACCATGAAATGAATAGGAAGAGGGAGGATGCATTGAGATTGCTGGCTGCATAAATGACCCTGACTAATAGGATATGACTGATTGACGAAATTATTTTCTTAATGTAACTTTTTGTTCTTCTATTAACACTTGTTTATTTTTGAATTAACCATTGTTGTGAAGAGAGTAACCCTGGTTGTGTAACGTGTTCACCAAGCATTGCATTTTGGGGTGACATTGTAAAGTTGATATTTTTGTAAATGATCTTGTATACCTCTTCATAGCAGTGTGCTTTTCCATGTAATGTTATTGTGTATTTGAATATACTAAATTCGAAGTCCCTATGCCAATATGCACTTGCACTATACAGGAAACAGGAAAATGATGAAATATTGTGTGTCATAGTGTTTCCCAAAAGGGGAGACCTTTGACAAGTTTCCCAATGGGATTAACAAGTTCCATAATGTAATTGACCAGTTTCATAATGCACTTGACAAGTTAGGGTCATCCAGGAATCACTGAGTGTTAACAGCGAAAGGGGAGACCGCTGACAAGTTTCCCAATGAGAATAACAAGTTCAGTAATGGTATTGACGAGAACGATACTGGGAATGACAAGTAAGGGTCACCAAGCAATCACTGAAATTGTTTCTCCAGAAGGGGAGACCGCTGACAAGTTTCTCAATGGGAATAACAAGTTTCACAATGGGAATAACAAGTTTCACAATGGGAATGACAAGTAAGGGTCACCAAGCAATCACTGAAATTGTTTCTCCAGAAGGGGAGACCGCTGACAAGTTTCTCAATGGGAATAACAAGTTTCACAATGGGAATAACAAGTTTCACAATAGGAATGACAAGTAAGGCTCACCAAGCAATCACTGAAATTGTTTCTCCAGAAGGGGAGACCGCTGACAAGTTTCTCAATGGGAATAACAAGTTTCACAATGGGAATAACAAGTTTCACAATGGGAATGACAAGTAAGGGTCACCAAGCAATCACTGAAATTGTTTCTCCAGAAGGGGAGACCGCTGACAAGTTTCTCAATGGGAATAACAAGTTTCACAATGGGAATAACAAGTTTCACAATAGGAATGACAAGTAAGGCTCACCAAGCAATCACTGAAATTGTTTCTCCAGAAGGGGAGACCGCTGACAAGTTTCTCAATGGGAATAACAAGTTTCACAATGGGAATAACAAGTTTCACAATGGGAATGACAAGTAAGGCTCACCAAGCAATCACTGAAATTGTTTCTCCAGAAGGGGAGACCGCTGACAAGTTTCTCAATGGGAATAACAAGTTTCACAATGGGAATAACAAGTTTCACAATAGGAATGACAAGTAAGGCTCACCAAGCAATCACTGAAATTGTTTCTCCAGAAGGGGAGACCGCTGACAAGTTTCTCAATGGGAATAACAAGTTTCACAATGGGAATAACAAGTTTCACAATGGGAATGACAAGTAAGGGTCACCAAGCAATCACTGAAATTGTTTCTCCAGAAGGGGAGACCGCTGACAAGTTTCTCAATGGGAATAACAAGTTTCACAATGGGAATAACAAGTTTCACAATGGGAATGACAAGTAAGGGTCACCAAGCAATCACTGAAATTGTTTCTCCAGAAGGGGAGACCGCTGACAAGTTTCTCAATGGGAATAACAAGTTTCACAATGGGAATAACAAGTTTCACAATAGGAATGACAAGTAAGGCTCACCAAGCAATCACTGAAATTGTTTCTCCAGAAGGGGAGACCGCTGACAAGTTTCTCAATGGGAATAACAAGTTTCACAATGGGAATAACAAGTTTCACAATGGGAATGACAAGTTTAATAATCGGAATGACAAGTAAGGCTCACCAATTGACAAAGACAACAAATGACTATGACATTTTCCATGTAAAGGGTCCAAATGACAATTTGACATTACGCACTACACCTACACACATTGCATACAAGTCAGTAACCCAAAAAGATGGGGTCCGTTCATGTAAGATGTAGTTACAATAACCTGTCATCATTAACAACTATTTCAATGGAAATGACAAGTTCAGTAATGCAATTTACAAAACACCAGATTTTGACTGACAGCATAGTGAAAAAATAATTTTAACATTACGGATAACAGCAAGGCCCAATGCATAGAAGTCGTTAACACAAAATAAGGTGTCCCTTCATGTCTACTATAATTACAATAAGCTGTCATCATTAACAAGAGTAGTAATGGGAATTACAAGTCCAGTAATGGAATTTACAAAACACCAGATTGTTCATGACAGCAACTTTGCTTTAACCAGGCCAATGACAAGTGAACATTACGATTCCACCAGCACCTAATGTTTTCTTGTCATTCCCATCATATAGCCTATTTTTTAACCTAAAAACAGTACTTACATAAAGTTTCATAAATGTCATACCCCTTCCAACCAAAATATGTGAAGGGATCCAACTCATTATACATAAAACAAAAGCTGACTTGCAAAATAGCTACTCCCAGGTCTGCACACCCAGGATTAAGTTGGGTTAGGATTCTTGCACATTCTTCTGGAGTGCCCTGCTTCATGGCATGAGCTGCAATGGTATACTTTCTTGTTTTGGAACTGTGACTCTTTCCTTACAAATCTGGGCCTACCGGGAGGTCGGCTAGTCTTAGGTGGTGCAAGGAACGGTTCAGTTGCTATATTATCTACCCGGTAGTCATTTGGTTTTGGCATGTCTATTGTGACGACTGGGATCATTGTTCTGCTATATATCTTCTGTTGACATGTAATCTGGAACCACTCATCAACATAACTGTACACATTTCCATGAACTCCCTTAATGGCAGCACAAGCGTGAGGACAAGGAATACCCGACATTTGCCATCCTCTACATGTGCACTCGTTTAATAACAGCTCAACCTTCAGTGATCCACTTGGTGTATGGACTTTCACCCTACCACCTCCATATACTTCTACATCCATATATTCAGCCCTTTTAACATTTTCCTTCACTTGTTGTTCTATGTTTGGCCCAACACCGTTTTTCCATTTACTTATTCCCAAGCTTGCTGCATACATCTTTTTCGCTACTTTGTCACGATGCTCGTGGATAAGTTGGGCAACATTATGACGCCTCTCCTTGACCATCCAAGCATTGAATGACTCAGCAAGGTTTGTCGTTATTTTATCCCAACGTTTAAAAGGGAACTTACTCATGGCCCACCTTTCAATATCACCGTGGTTGATCAACCACTCATATATTTCCTTATTAAAAAGCCTCATGTGTTCCATTGCAGTATGGAAGTCGCTTTCAAGCCTTGCATATGCAATTGCATCAAGCAAGTCTAGTGCATTTTGCCTTCCTTGCCCCCCTATCTTCCTCTTTCCTCTATTCAACTTAAGCACTTGGGCGCTGAAGTTTTCCTTAATGTGCCTGTAACAATATGCATGCCTCTCACCTCCGAAAACTCCTCGCACAGCAGCGATTATCGCATTGTGTCGGTCTGATACAATTGTGATATGTAACGAACCTAATATCTTCTTAATCATGTCAAGGAACCAACTCCAGTCTTCAATTGTCTCTCCTTTCACTATAGCGATGGCAAATGGCAACAATTCATTGTCTGCATCAAATGCTGAAGCTGACAATAGAGTTCCCTTGTATGGCCCACTTAAATGGGATCCATCTATGTACAATATAGGCCTAGCACCAGCAATGAACCCCTCTATACAACAACCATAGGCTATAAAAACACGCTCAAAGGTGTTCCTCCCACTAGCGACCCATTCAGCCACTGTCTTGTCATCACTTTCCTTTAACCGCTCACATATACATGGTATAAGCATGTATGTCTGTTCAGGTCTACCATGAATTTCCTCCATAGCCTTTTCCTTTGCCCTATATGCTTGCTTATATGTCAATTGCACTCCATAATCTCTAGCCAAGCTCTTCCTTATTTCATTTGCCCGCTTGTCTGTGTTATTTCTAAGCTCATCAATGATAATTGATGATGTCAAGCTAGCACTTCGAGCATGTGTCACATCAAGATTGTGTTGGGCTGTATGAACATGTTCTTTGGTGTATCTCGTCACACGTACGAAACGATTGCTTTTCCCAATTTCCCTCACAATTATTCTCCATGGACAATCTTCAACCTTACATTTAACGTACACACAATCTCTACAATTCTTCACATATGTGTACTCAAATTTGTGCGCAATACTGAACTTGTGCAGCACCTTCTTGAAATCATCCGCATGTGCAAACATCTGATTTACTCCTACCAACAAATCCTTCCACTTCTTATAGCTCATCTCTGGTATCGGTGTTGGGGCACTCTCAACTGCACATGGAAGGCTAGGAAGGCTAAGAAGAGGTCTTGCATTCCACTCATTTTCTACACATTCATCATTCAATCCATAACACACATCCTCATCAATGTGCGACATTTGCTCCGCAGCTCCCAATAATTCATCAACCCTGCATGGATATTTAACAAGTGTTGTGAATACATATTACCACTAACACTATACCAACAAACTTTTTACGTAACCAAAATAACTGACACTTGCCTTTCTATGTCATCCATTGCCCTTTCTTCATTATCACTTCTTTTGCATGCTACATACACATGTGCACTGCTATCATTATAATAAAACAGATTTTCCATTTCAGAATCATCAATGAGATCTACTAATATCTTTTCATCAAACTTCACAGTGTATTTAATGTCGCACCTATGCCCATCTACACCAAACCATTCTCCTATCATTACCCTCAATTCTTCAATTCTCATCCCTTCCTTCATTGATTTTACCCTCACTCTCCCACCACTATATTTATCTTCACCTTCAACATTACTTACAAACTCCCCCCCAATGTGGAAAAAACATATCAGTGACTTTAAAGAAGGTGTTGCTTGAATATTTGATGTCATGTTGCATGATAACCTGCAACAAAGAATTCAGATTTCAAATTAATAACAATGTTAAGCCTTTACTAACTATTTAACCTCCAACTCCACACCCATGTCATGACATCATTCATTTCTCAATATATATGGCATTCACTAACTTACTGCTACTCTTAACGGAATTTGTTTTGGGATTCACAACAATAGTAATGGTGTTGACAAAGTCTGTAATGGATTTTACAAGAATCACTAACTCACAACAACATGTGCCAAACGATTGAGCAACACTATTTCCTTGTCATGTATTAACTTATGCGACTTATTGCGTGACAAAATGAGTTATTTCCTTAACTATTATTATTAATGCTAATGACAAGTTTAGTAATGGTAATGACAAATCCTGTAATGACATTCACAACAAACCAGATTTGGTCATGACAGCAACTACCATGCACGTAAACATATGCTTATTTCATTACAGATCATTCATTTCACTTGCACCTACTCAACGGTCAGTCATTACATCAATTCAATGCTACCTATTTCAAATCAAAAACCTCTTCATTATGCTCCCTCTCACAGCTAACAAGACCCAACACATAAATGACCCACAATCCCACCACCATTGTCATTCGATGTCGCCGTAGGTACGTCAAGTCCAAACCTTTAATCCCACTCAACCTATAAACCCACTTACCCACAACCAAAACTGCCATAAATAATCTACAATCCCAACAACATTGTCACTCCATACCCCTCATTGACAACCCCAAATAAGTTAGCTTCGTTACACCACGTGATTGCCCATTTTTTTACTGTTCATGCACCTTTCGAACCCAACGAACAACACGGAATAAACACCAAAATTAACAATGATCATAAGATGGATATAGTCCGATTCATCTCAAAAATATTATGTTTCTCAGAAAATTACTTACACTTGTCCGATTCAACCTTGATTCCTCGCTCTTCACCTTCAACGATGACCCAACACACACCTTCGACTGTGTTTCTTTCTTTTTTCTTTGCCTTTTGTCCACAACAGCCACCTCATGTCACACAAATGAAAAGAAGGGCATTTTGGTCTTTCAAACAACACTTCATTATCCCTGAAAGGTCCCTCAGCACTTTTCTGTCATTATCATGTTATAATAGACTTTTGGGGGTTTTGTTAATTGAAAAGGTATTTATCTGGAATTTTCCCATTCTTAAAATAGGAACAAAATTACCATGAATATTACTTTTTTGTGGTGGGCTCACACAACTTTCATGAAAGTATGAAAATGCCCCTAATTCAAACAAAAAAAAAAACACCCCTCCTCTTTCCAAGCTCGATCAGAGATGTCTCCCTTCCAACCTCAGTCTAACATGCCATCGAGTGTCTGAAGAGTTCTAAGTTCATGGGACTTAGAAGGTAATTAATTTGATATCATTGCATATACTTGTATGTATGCACAAATTAAACATAACTAGGGTGGATATGGTTGGCAATCCAGGGTGGGTAAGGATAGGGGCGGGGGGGGGGGGGGACATTACCTGGGCACATTCGGTGAGTTCATATGTAAATTCGAGTTTCGTTAACGTACATGTGAATTGATCAATCAATAAACTAATTATCATTAATCATCAGGAATGGAGGCGGTGGCGGCGCGCCAAAGAATATGATATAGCGAAGATAAGATTGCAGGGCCTGATCGGCGCCAAAAATTGAATATTGATTTGAAATATTATAACACCAAAGCGATTCTTAAACGCAGTAATAATCCAATCAAGGAACTCACAGGGTAACGGTTTATTAAAAGTAGTGAGATGGTGAGATTGAAATCGTGAACGCTGATGACCCTAGGGTGTTTTTTTTTTTTTTTTCCTTTTTTTAGAATTATGACATTTTTGTATTTTCATAAGAATAACGTGGGCACCATCACAAAAAATAATGGTGTTTGATTAAATTTAACTATCATGATATTTTTGTTTCTATTTTGAGAGTTCATAAATACTTTTGCACCTTCAAAAAATATTTGGTGTTAGGTGCATTTTAGATAAAAATTCATAGATATTTTTGTATCTTAACCTTTTTTTTTTAAATAAAAGTATAATTACTTCACGCCATAAAAATAGTTTTAAAACTGTTATTTTATTCTCCTAAGATGTTTTTTTGTTGAGGTGATATCCAAGCATAAAGTACAAGAGAAATACTTACATACTCCAGGAACATCATCTCATTTATATCATAACTAATTAAAATATAAAAACTCATCTTATTTTGATCCTACATGACAGATGAATTATCTAGAAAAATTCAAATTTTATGAATTTTAAGAAACAACAACTCATGTGAGGGAATTGTGGCTTTTGTTTTTCTAAATTATGAAATTTATGTTTTTCAAAATTAAAAAATTTGAATTTCTCCAAAATGACTCATTTGCCATGTAAGATTAAAATAAGATAAGTTGTTATATTTTAATTAGTCAGAGTACAGATGAAGTGGTACCCCGGAAGTATATAAGTATTTCTCAAAGTATAAATAATGATATTTGGCACATCCTATTGGGGGGAAATTTATCAAAACCAATTAAACCAATACGGCCGATGAACATCATCCGAGTCTGTTACGATTACGAGGGTGAATGACTAAAATTGAATAACAGATTGTTTGTAATATTGCATCATTTTTTAATGTAAGCATATATATATATATATATGTCTAATCTTGTCCTTCAAATTATTTATTTATAATTTTTAAGCTTTATATTTTAAATTTAGTCTTACTTAGTCTGCTAAAAATATTTCATGCATTCTTTTTTTGTACATAATGATTTTGTACTCTTAAACAATATACTAACTTATTTTTTTAAATTTCTCACAATATGTCAACATGCCAAACCTTATCTATTGTGGTAAATATACACAAAATCTTGTCATTAGTCAAAGGCTTTGATTAAAAGAAGGTAAGAAACCAGGTTTTTTTTAAAGAATGTTGTTGAGTTGAAGCATAAAAGAAAAGTGAAAGTCATGAAACCCATAATTTGCTATTTCTCTTGATTTAAATTTTGAATCAAAACTTAGTCTCTCATTACACTTCTTGGATATTCATCGCGATCCTAGCTTAAACAGCAGAAGCATCGAAAAGAAATTTAAAGATTAAAACCCGATCTCATTTTCAAACCTAGTACGGCCATAGCTCTGGCCATTCGAAACATTAATTTACTTTTCTATAGTGCTCATTTGGAATAGCTTATTTTTGGATAATAAGTGCTTATAAATCGTGATTCACGGTATACGAGGTAAGTATGTGAGAGGGGTTTTATCTCGGTTTACGTAATAAGGACTTATTTTCTAAGAAAACACTGAACCAAACAAGCCTATATCACAGGGCTTATATTTCAAAACCACACCAATGCGAAACTAATGTGTCAACCACATATTGCATGTTTGGGAACATTTATTTTTTGAATATAAATGCTTATTACGTAAGCCGAGATAAAACTCTTCTCACATACTTACCTCGTATACCGTGAATCACGATTTATAAACATTTATTGTCCAAAAATAAGTTATTTCAAATGAGCACATAAAAGATATGGATATGAAAGACGTGATGAGAAATATGAATATAAAAATAGCCAACCGACAAGTTCAAACGTTTTGTTCACCCAATGTTTAAAATCCTGGCCTCCCCCAAAATACCATAGGTCAACAACAAAGACAACAACCTGTTACTTCAACTTGAACAATATGAAAGACATTAATTAACATCGAACTAAGCCTAAGACTAGTGAACTCCTTAAACGGACACACCTCACAATCTATACAAGCTAAGCTGTATCTAAAACTTGCTACACCCTAGCTTAGCTAGGTACATCTGGTTGACTCCTGAATAATTCAACTCTGATCACTAAAGTCCATAGCACTAGCTATCATTTTTTATACTCTTGGGAACTAGTAATTAACTAGAGTTTCAACTCCATTACATTCACATAACCATACCTCCAAACCATAGCCAAAAAAAAAAAAAAAAAGCCTAGCAAATACGCTTTTCAAATCCTCACGTCCCATCTTAGCATATAAAACCTTCTCTGTCCATCCTTCCTGAAAACTAATATGCCACTTGATGAATGCTTCAATACCCCCACTAGAAGCTCCTACACAAGAGGAAATTAATAATGCTTGTCAATAAACCATGAAATAATATAATTTTAAGTTAAGTTATATTTATTATCCTAAAATAGTATGTACTTTTTATTATTATTTTTCAGTAGTACTCAATATTTTAAAATAATTTTTAATGAGTTTGCTTTCTCTAACATATAAGCTACCCTCATCTAACTTAGATTGGATGTCTTTATAGACTCGTTTATCATAAAATAACTTTCAGTACAATTTTGCCAGTATTATCTTAGTAGCAAAGAGAGATAATACTACTAAAAAGATTTTTTTCGGGCGCTAAATGTATGAAAAATTATAAGAAACGTTTAAGGTGCTGAATGTAACTATTTTTTTAGTAGAACGACAATAATATTAATAAACACAAAGTTTAACAACCAAACTAAAAAAACTGAACTAAAATGCAACAACTTAAGCCTATTTAAATGGTACTGAATTTAATGCTTTTCTAGACCCAATCGAGTTTGAGTCTGGAGACACTTGTCTTGTGTTGGGAGTGACCATGAATCTCGTAGCATAAAGAAAAGATGGAATACTGAGAATATATATACTAACCCTTGAAGCTCTAAAATGGAAGTGCAAGTTGATCCAGAAGGGCAGTGACTGGGGTGGCAAGTCTAGGCTCATAAGCAAAGCCATGCAAAGCAGAAGAAGATGAAGCATTGCCACCACCACTTGAAGCAACAACAACATAAGGACATGGTGGAATCCACTGCCATCTCTTTCTGAAAATATCAAACAACAAAACCTTATCTGTTCCTCTAATCATTAACACAATAAACTCACCATGCCCCACACAATCAAAACCATTCCCTCCTTCTAACTCCGCAAATTGCACATAAAGCTGCTGAGGCATCCTCTCTGTCTCAACCCATGTTGTCCCACAAGCCTGAAGAATCCAAACCCTTAAACTCTTCGGAATATTAAGCTTGCTCTTCTCAACCGCTGCAACTAACAATAACTTCCCTTTGCTCTCAATCAAACTCGGAGACCTTAAGAATCTCCTCATTGGAGCTTGGATTTTAGACCAAGTGTTTGAGGAAATATCATGACATAAGACACTAAAAGGGCTATAGTTCATGCAGTAGAATCTCCCTCCTGCATGAATCATCTTACCAGATTCCAGACTACAGAGTCTAGGTAGCGAAGATGTGGTCCCCCATATGGAATAAAACCCGCTCGAGTCGATATGGAAGCTTTCAGAAGTAAGGTTTTTCACGGCGTAAGGCGAAATCATGTCGTCGCCGGCGACCGTGAGATCTATGGATGAATGGGAGATGGCTAGACCAATGGAAGGGAAAAGCCTTGGCCTTACTGTGGGAGGTAGTTGAGTTATAGTGCCGATTATGGGATTGGAGAGAATAAGAGTCTTGGGACCTGCCTCGTCTGAAACAAAACAGACCAGGCCTGAAGAAGAAGAACATGGAGAAAAACCAGAAGGAACAAGAGGAAATGGAATACGGTACCATGCGATCTCATACGGATCAAACAGGTACGCTTCACAATATTGTGTAGCAGCAGCAGCAGTAGCCCCACGACTGGTACTAGGGTTTTTGGTGGTGTAGATATAGCTGCTCTTGAGGCTTTTGTTGAGGTTGAAGAAAATGAACCAATGGTGGGGTTGTGAGATTTGGAGGTAAAGTTGAAGGAAAGTGTTGGAAAACAAGAGGCCATAGAATCTCTTACAGACACAACGTGCTCGGAAGAAAGCAGGAGGAGGAAGAAAAGCCAAGATCCTGTCAAGAATTCTTGGAGGAAGCTTGCTCCATATTCTACAGTCCATCCATGGAGTGGTGTATGTGCTTGAAGAAGAAGACGAAACATTACCAGAAGAACCAGTAGCACTGAGATTGAAAGTGTAAGCAAATGGTGGTGGTGATTGAGAGCAAATAAGTGGGTGAAAACCCTCCATATAGATAGATGATATGAGAGGCTAAAGGGTCAAAATAGCTTAGCTTAAGAAGGAAACTTTCTTGGAAAATCTAGTTTACAAGTAGATGAAGCTAGGCCTTTCTGTTTTGGGTTTAGGGTTGATATATAATGGGGAAAGTACAGGTAGGTTGCCTTTACGGAAGAAGAAGAAGAAGATAGTGAAGAGGAAAAAAGGAGTTTCCAAAAGCTAGCGAACAGATATGGGATGAACTTGGACTAGAGGTGAGTTTGGACGTTAGCTTGTTGCCTATATATACATAATAAATATATGGTCTTCCCTCTAATACCCTAAAATATTTTTTTAAAGACCCCTAAAATATTTTATTGTGAACCTAACATTTTGAATTTATTTTCTATAGTGTGTCGCACATTCTGAAGTATGTTTTAGATGTGTCTTATATCCTAAATTTTTTTTTTACATCTAATATTCTAAAATATTTTTTTAGATATATCTAATATCTTAAATTATTTAAATTATTAAGTATAAAATTATATAAAAGAATAATATAGGGTGATAGACGCACGCAATAATTACTTACAACACAAAATATTTTTAGTACAATGGATGAATCAAAAAATACTACAAAGTATTAGATGTAAGATAAGTTTTTTTTTTTTTTTTATGGAGAGAGAGAGAAATAAAAAATAACAATGTGGGGGTGATTGGGATGGATGCGTCTATCATTTCAGGGATGTTTTGTCAAGGCCGAGGATTGGAAGGACGATGTTGCAGAAAAAATCAAAAACAGCGAGAAAGATGCTCCTTTTCTTTTTTTCTCTTTTTTGCCCATAGAGAAAGATGCTCCTAGCGACTGATGAGAGCCGAACTCTTTTGCAAGGACAAACGCTACATGATACAACACATGGCTAACTATAATATTTTATAATTACTATGAGTTATAACCTTCACTTCTTCATTTATTTACTTAAAAATAGATATAAAATTTCTGATTTTTGTGTTTTTGACACATGGTGTGGCAGTGATTGATTATTCACACAAAGGGACAAGAAAGACCCATCTATGTGTACATGCATGTAGTTGAAAACTCTTCAAGAAAAGGCGATGTTTTGTGTACGAGAAAATCTTGGAAGATATGCCTCACTGCGAAAGCGATCGAGCAGCGGAAACATCTCAGCAAAACCATGGCCCCTCATCTAGCCTGATATGCATCAAAACGGAAAAATTATATTTCTTGTATTTTAAATATAAGATAAAATTAATTTATTTTTAGAGATATTAAAAAAATTAATTATATTACTTAAAAATATTTATATTTATCATTTTTTCTCCAAACTATTCTGCCTAACATATAAACTGATATATAATTTAATGATATATAATATATGATATGATTAAGCAACTTATTTATCTTCCTTATCATATCTCTAAAAGAAAAAGTCAACTCTATCTTATATTTAACACATATGAAATACCTCATAGACTCTAAACTCTAAATGGAATAGAGTTCATCATTTTTAAATTTTTTTAAAAATTATTTTGTGTTTTTTGTTACATGGAATTATTTTGTGTTTTTTGTTACATGGCAGACCTAAGCCTAGGTCAGTGGGGAATATAATTAGTATATCTCTAAAAGAAAAAGTCAACTCCATTTTATATTTAATATAGGGTCTGTTTGGGAACCCATTTGGGTCCAAAAAAAGCCCATATGGGAGCTAAAAGCTCCAAAAGCTCATTTGATGTGTTTGGGAAAGCTTTTGGGATGACTGAGCTTATGAAGCAAATGGAGCTTTTATGAGAAGCTCATCCAAGTTACTTCTCTCAACTTTTATGAAAAAAAAAAAGTCACTTCTGACACCGTCAATCCAAACACAAATCACATCTACAAAGCTCCTTTTTTTCTATATGACTTTTCCAAAAGCCCATATGTAAAAAAAGCTCCTTCTCCACCGCTAATCCAAACAGGCACATAGAAGTAAATACCTCATAGACGCTAAACTCTAGATGGAATAGAGTTCATTGTAATACCCTAAATTTTGATATTGGAAGTTTAAGAATAAGCCTAAATTAAGCGGACTGCTAAGCCCCAGTTTAGTAGATGTCCCAAATTTATTCTCTAATATTTCTTATATCTTTGGGGCATTAAAGAAAATAAAATGGTTAATTTAAAAAAAAAAAGTGATTATGCTTATGGTGAAATTGTTTATGAGGTAATGAGTTTGTCATATGATTTTGTATGATCAAATGATAAGCAAAAATTATGAGATTTTACAGAATGAAAGTAGACATCCTAAGCTTTAATTTGATAGGTCATATGACTCAATTAGAGCTATATACAAAAAGATATGAATTTTTGAAATCAGCACAGAAAAACTGTGAAGTTTCTGGAACAGCATGCAAAGATTGAAATTCTGGGAATTTTGTGCTTCCAAATAGCAAAAGGCTATATTTTTTCTTGAAACTAGACTCAATAAGGGTTCCATAACCTTTGGAATCACTTCAATTCGATTTTTCTAGAAGTTTGCCCAGAAATCTGCCAGAATTTTATAAAAATCCAAAAATTGGAAAAATTAATTAATTAAATTGGATATAAGCTCTTTCCTTCTTCTTCAACCCAAAACAGACGCCATTTCAGAAAAATAGAGAGAGGAGGTTGTGTTCTTTTAGAGAGAGAAGGAGAGGAGAAAACTCACGAGATAGGTTAATTTCTTTGGTGAATTCGTACCTAACGTGTATAATCCTTCTCCTAAACTTATCTTCTATGTTGTTTGAGGTGTTTGAAGCAAGATTTTTGGAGTTGGGAATGTTAGGGTTTCAGCCAAGAAAAGGAAAAGCCAGAGGGAGCTTGAGGTAACTTCCAAACTCTTATATATTTACTATTCTGGCTACTGTGGACAATTTAATCGGTGAAATTTCGCCGGATTGTCTTTGGTTCTAAAAATAGAAAATGGGTTTATGAGGCTGTTATGCTACCAAATTGGTACTAAATGGTAGCTGTAACCTAATAGAATAGTCAATAAAGTGGTTGGAAGTAGAAAGAAACGTGTTTACGAAGCTGAAACCGAAAACACCGATTTTTCCTGGAAAACACATCTATTTCGGTCAGGGCTATAAATGAGTCTTAGAGTTGGATTTTCAATGATTTGATAGTTCCATTGAGTTCAGGAGCGAAATTAGGTGGGGTTACAGTTGGTCACTTTTTCGGAAAAGGCCGAAAAAACATAATTACTAAAACGTCCCTGAAACCCTTAAAGTAGGGCTATCAAGGATATTTTTATAATTTGACAATGAATTTGATAATTCTGAGTCTGGAAATGGAGTCCTTGGGTGAAAATATGTAAGAATAGTCCATGTTAAAATTTCAGAAAAAGTACAGTCGGACCAAGTACAGCGGGGCCGGGGTCCATGGGGCATTTTAATAAATTTTCATAATAGGCTCATATAACCCTCAGAAACACTATGAAAGTGTCTGAACGGTACCTTTGGCATTGTATGATCAAATATGGAGCCTGAGCTGTTGGCACACTTTATGAGTCACACGTTTCGAGGCGGAAACGGGTTAAGATAGGGAACTTACCTCTCCTGTATGTATTTGGTATTTGTGTTAGTATGTTGATGTATGTTATTGCTTTGATTGATTATGTGAAACATGTATGAATGATTTGAAGCTATGTTTCAATTTATGCTATGACCATAAGTATATTGTTCGAAGCTTAGATTTGGCATTATGTGAGCATGAGTTATGTGATGCAGGCATGTTATGCATTAAACATTTATAGTACATGCATATTGGTATTGTTTTCCTATCCCCTACCAACAATTTAGACAGGAGAAGACGGAAGATATGCTGAGAACAATGCAGAGAACCATATGAGGGAATTGCAGTGTTGGAACGAAAATGGGAATATGTCTCTGTTTCACTGGGACGGGTTTAGATACCCAAGTAGCCCTGTGTGGCTACATTGATGGTAATGATCATGTACGAATCCCTATGGGGAACTTATATAATCATACATTTATTATCAGTATATTTATGTTATTCCTGTGTTATCCACCGAACCGCGCATATCGTTTTCCGTTAATATTCTGAAAAAAGGTTAAAACATGGTAAGGGTGTGACATTCATCATTTTCTAATATTTTTTAAAATTATTTTATTTTTTTGTTACATGGCAGACTTGGTATGTGTTCGGATTAGCTTTTGGAGAATAGCTTTTACGATTTACGAGGTAAGTATGTGAGATGAGTTTTGTCTCGATTTGCGGAAATGAGATTTTAAAACCATGGTTTTACTAATACCTGAACACACACCTAAGCCTATGTCAGTGGGGAATATAATTAGTATATTTGAGTTTAGATTAGTGGATGACTAAATTTATACTTTATAAATTGAGACAAAATTTCTCTCATATATTTACCTCATAAATCGTAAAAATTATTCTAAAAAACTAATCCACTAAATGAAATTTCTCAAAAACACACACTAAATGGATCGAATTTCTTAAAAGAAAGAGTTCATCAATTTTTAATATTATTTTGTTGTTTTTATTTTTGTTACTTGGCGGACCTAGCTAGCCTAGGTCATTGGGGAATATAATTAAATACGTTTGAGTTAGAGTGGGATAAAAATATTAGAATAAGTAGGGTTAAAAAAATCAAATGAAAGTATGAAACTTTTGCCACCACGCTTGCTTACATTTAGATTAAATGTTTGTTTGGGATAATTTATTTTTTTATTTATAAGTACTTATATATCGTGATTTATGGTATACGATATAAGTATATGATAAGAATTTTATCTCAACTTACATAATAAACATTTATTATCCAAAAATAAACTATCTCAAACTCCCCCTAATCATTATCTTTATCCACAATTCCACATCCTAGGCTTGCCCCATTTCTAGCTAGTTCTAAGTGATTATTAATCTTTTTGCAATATATAAAGCAATTTAGAGTTCAATGCTTGAACTTTAAAAAATTTGAAAGTTTATAATACTACCTCCTCAATACTATCATATCTACTTAATTAATTTGGGTAGATTAAGTAAATTAGTTAAATTAATTATTTTTAAAAAATGTGAATTGGTTTTCCTAAAATGACCTCTTAAAACATTAGCATTAAAATTATCTCTTGATATGCAAATTCTCTTAACATGTGTAATTAATAAAGATAATTTAAAAACAAATGATAAAGGGTTAGGAGCAATTTTGCCATTTGAAGTTATCATCGAGGGGCAATTTTAATTTGAATATTTTTCTTAGGGTCAAAAAAGGAGTAATTTTGTCCAAACCGTTATCCCAATTAATTTTGACTGTTAGTTGATCAAATATGTTGAACTGGCGGTCCACATATCATCCTCGTTATAATTATCCATGTCATTACATGACCTACCTTAAAACGTAATACATAATGTATTTTAAACTTAATGAAAAGCTTTTTTCTTTCATGAAATATAGAATGTCAAACAATTGCTCAAATTTTGACGTTCTATTATAGGAGTATCACTTAACACATATATTTAATTTGTGAAAACTAAACTCTAGACAGGCACAGTATGTTTAACAGATTCATTGACATGCATGGAATATCTAGCAAATAAGTCTAGAAAGTAGGATAAATGTCAAGAAATAAAAACAAAATTGTGATTGACACTCGATAAATAAATATAACAGGTTCATCCGCTTGAAGTCATCTCAGTATCGCTTTTTTTTTTTTTTTGGAACAACCTTTCCTTTTCACATATGTAAATGTTTTTTAACCTTGTAAATTTGGCACAGGGAAAGCGACAATTACAAGGACAAAGCATGTCGAGGCTATTAGTTGTTGTTGAAAAAAACATACATGTAGGAACAGTTCTCAGCATCATACGTCTAATCCATCATCACTCTCACTGATGGAGTTGTGCTTTTGCGCAGCAGTACAGTGAGGCGTGAACCACCAAAAGCTCTTGCCATATAAAAATAATAATAATATATAAATAACTATAGATTATAGATGTAGATATATAGCTGTGTATATATATAATATATTATTATTATAGAGAATAGATGAAGGGAAAATTCCAAAAAACTACACTCAAAATATAAAAAGGACAAATCAGTACATTGAAATTCAGAAAAGACAAATCAGGCGGGTGTCAGAAAAAGGAGGAATCTGGCATTTTGAAATTTCGGCCAAATTACGAAAATGTCCTTCAGCACTTCAGAATAACAACATGATCATCGGAATTAACACCTCCGGATTCGTTATTAACAACTTCAATTCTTCTTTTATAATTTACAAGTTTCAGGGCTAATAACACCACCGATCTCGCCATTAACAACTCAGGATTCGATATTAACAACTACATTTTCTTCTTTCGTACTTAACAAATTTCAATGCCAATAACACCATCGATCTCGCCATTAACAACTCCGGATTCGCCATTAACAACTCCTATGTTGTTATTCCGACTGAGGGCTGAAGGGCATTTTCGTCATTTGGCCGAAATTTCAAAATGTCAGATTCCTCCACCCGTCTGACACAGTATGATCTGTCCTTTTGCAATTTCAATATACTGAATTATCCTTTTACTATTTCCAATGTAGTTTTTTGGAATTTTCCCATAGATGAATGTGTAGGTGATAGTGAGAGTGTAAGTGAGTAGGCATATTCTGACGACCACTTTCTTGTTTCTATGAGTCATAATATTCTCTTTCTCGAGGGCTATTGGCTTTTGCTTGGTTTTGTTAAGGAGAAGCAAATCTGAGTCAGAGGGAAACACTGTGTTGTTCGTGTCAAATGTCCTTGGACAATTCGTTTAATTCGCTTCCTTTAGTCTCTCTCTCTCTCTCTCTCTCTCTCTCGGCGTGAGAGAAAGAAAAAAGGGGTTCAAATTGATCAAAAGAAGTTAAAATGAAAAAAGGGCAAACAGTCAGATTTGGAAATGGATGTGTTGCTTCAAGAAAGCTCCATTTTTGGGAAAAGCTCAACTAAACAAACTTGGTAATTTATGTTCACTTCCAAGCAATCCCCCAGTTCCCTCACTTCTCGGTTTTAACCTCCTTTCTACTTATATTACGTGGGTCCAACAAAAGTCAAACAAGTTATATATCAAGCTTTCCTTCCTCTTCTTACTCCTATATGGTTCAAAATATAAACTTCAAAATTTGTGATGGGATCTATTGTTTCCCCCCCTATAATTATAGTTTGAGTTTATCCGATTATTTAATATATTTTTTTACAATTTTACACTCTTTCTCACCATCTTTTTCCCACACTATTTTTAATATCTTCTCTCACTTATTTTCTTTATAAGGACATGGTTGGAAACTGCTTATCAAAGATAGACTAGTAAGGGCATATTTGAGAAAAAGTACATATCTCATATGTTTATTTTTAACTAATTTTAACTATTTTTTACAAACACATATTGGTTACATGAAACTTATATTTTGAACATGAGAGAGTATTATATTATTACTGTTATTGTTATCTTTATTTTTTTTAATAAAAAAAATTTACCTACGCTCATTCATTTTTATTGCATGATAACTCAACTCTACTAGTCAGACCAGTGATCCAGTAAATCAATTTTCTAGTTAAACTAATTAAGAGTTTTGGATGATTCAATTAAGTTGGATTTTATTTTTGATTTTCAGTACCTTATTTTATTGCATGAATTAATCTTATGCAATTTAATTTATTTACTTTATGCCCAAAATTTCAAAAATACTCTTGGTTTGGGTTTTAATCCATTGAAAAAGATCTTAAATTAGTTATCAAGTGTGTGAGATATTACTCTAATTATTATCTTTTTTTGTGGATTTTCTAGAATGGATTTTTATTCAGTCCACATTTATTTTAGACAACTAATTAATCCAGCTGAATGTGAAGCATTAGCATAATTTCAAATATCAAAACTCATACATTATTGAAAACTCATTTCCCAAGCAGAATCAAGATCAAACTAGGTACATGACAGTAATACACTAAAAAAAAGTGATTTAGTAGCGGTTAAAAATGGTTATTAGTAGCGGTTTTAACCGTTATCAAAAACATTAGTAGCCGTTTATAAAACTGCTACTAAATCGTATGTTACAAGCAAATTTGTAGCAGTTATATAAAACCACTACTCAAGCAAAATAACCGCTACTTTATTTGTAGCGATTCAATCCCACTGCTACAACATCTCCATAAGCCGTAAGCTTTTTCTGGGATATTTGTAACGGTTATATAACAGCTACAAATATCAAAAAGAAAATTTTTCAGGCGGGAAAAGAAAAATGAAATTTTTTTGCTCATTTGTAGTGGTTTAATAACCGCCACTAATAGGAAATTCCTAAAATTAGTTGCGGTTCTAGAACCGCTACTAATTTCATTAAAATTCAAAATTTGCGCTAAAAAATTAATTTCAGTTTGAAAAAGGCGCGTTAATTAGTAGCGGTTTAATAACCGCTACAAAAATTAAGAAAATTATAAAAAAAATACAATCATTTGTTTATGTTATTTTGATATTAAATTAAATATTTCATTTTTTTAGCATTTTAGCTAATTTAATTAGCTTATTATTCAATAGTTTAGCTCATTTATAAATTAAAAGGAATAATTTAATTTAGTTGGATAAGTATAAAAATTGTATTGATAATATTATTAAAGATACGTAGGTAATAAGGAACTATTATATTGTCTACTACAATGTAATTGTGTATGAAAAATAGATGAAAATGAGATAAAACTCTTAAATATCTGGAATAAAATGGTGAGAATAATTTTTATGTGAATGAAAGAAGTATTGAAATAAAAAATTAATAAACTTGTTACCATATTTGATCGTATTGTTAAGCTCTTCAACACATATAAAAAAATTTGTAAAAAGAGAAAATGAAAAAAGGATAAGGTGAAAAGAAATGCGGGAGTGTTTGAAATAAAATGTGATAGGGGTATTTATAGGAATCCGCATAGCATTTGTAGCGGATAATGTACCCATTTTGTAACGATTTTTAATTAGTAGCGATTATTTTTGTTTTTGTAGTGGTTCAAAAACCGCTACAAATATTATATTATTTTGTTTAAATATTTTTTTTTTCATTTTTTTTAAAGACAAAAATATAATTTGAATTTGATCACTCATCCTCGTCATCCCTACAGAAATTATGTAGAAAATTATTATTAGTGATGTATTATTAAATTTAAAAAATTTAATTTAAATGATGTGGACTTAAAAAAACGCACCGCAGTAGAGGTAAATTGTCATCGCCTTCAAGGAAGTAGTTTTCAAAATCGGCTGGTTGAAATGGCTTACTCCTTTAGGCGATATTATTGTCTTCACCCATGTTATAAAGGTCTTGTGGCTTTAAATGAACGACTATGTGTCAATCCCTGTGCCTCTCGTCCTTGACATAATAAACCTGAAGTGCCTCTGAAGCAAGAATATATGGCTCATCATCTTGAGAAATACTAGTATGAATTGGCCGTGAGAAATTGACTGATGTGATCCCTAAGTCGTCAGTTGTCAATCCCCGAGAAGTAGTGGTATTTGCCCACAAACACTTGAACAGCGTCACGGTGAAATGGCCTTGATAATTAAGTTCGACCACATCAAGAAGCTTTCCATAGTAAGGGACGCCTCCGAACTACATCTTGGTGTCACTGCTGCTCGCATAACTCCTTGTCCCAAATGTGCCATAAACACCTGAATTTTGAGTTTGCAATCCTTGATCCCATGAAACTGTGCAAAACTTAAAACCATTGACATTGTATGCTGTAAACCTTTTTGCATTATCAAGAGGGCCGATTGTGAGAGCTCTGAAATCTGGTGAGTATGGGTTGTGGTCATTTAGTATTCTACGTGCAAACTAGTTTGGGAATTCTCTGTGGACCTTTTTGTCAACTTTCGAGGATGTTTATGTACGGATCCTGAGTTGACGCTTAACATGACTTCTGAATTCCTTGCAATTAATAATGGAAAGGCGATAGTGAAATGAAAATGAAAAAAGTTACGAAAGATACAGAATAACATGTGAGTGTACAATTCTTACTGTATGAAAGGTTCAACTTGAGTGCAATTAATCAAGACATGTCTATGTGCTTGGAACTTCTCAGTTACCGTTAGTTTGAAGTTCTCAGTTCCTCCAACTGGTTTACCAATACGAGGGATAAATTCTCCTGATGTTGGCGCAGGTTCAGGACAATCGTCAACACGAGGTAGGCGGTTGAAAGTCGTCTCAATGTCATCAAAGTACCTTGAACAAAAATACAGCATCTCATCCCTTATATAGTCTTCAGCTATAGAACCTTCTAGACATGCCTTATTCCTTACGTAAGATTTTAATTTCCCAAGGAACCTACGAAGTGAAGAATAGAAAATTGATACTAAATGTTGAAAAGGATGACTAGTAAACATAATAACTAACAATAAAGTACATATTAAAAATGAGTACCTCTCAATCGGAAACATCCATCGATATTGTACTGGGCCAGCGAGCTTTGTTTCATGAACGAGGTGGACTGTGAGGTGAACCATCACAGTAAAAAAGGACGGAGGAAAGATCATCTCCAAGTGACAAAGCGTAAGAATGATTTTAGACTGCAGCTGATCGAGCTCCTCAACGATCAAAACCTTAGAACACAACTTTCGAAAGAAAAAACAAAGTTCCATCAAAAAGATGGAAACATCGAGAGGAAATGCATTCTTTATAGCCAGAGGGAGTAACTGTTGCATAAGAACATGCGAGTCATGACTCTTCAGGCAGCAACCTTTCGAGCCTGCAAGTCAACATATCGGGAAATGTTGCTTGAATACCTATAAGGAACTTTTAATTTTTTTACGTCGCGAGGAAGACTTCCTTGTTCGGTTTTGTGAGGGTAAGCTTTGCCGGCTGAAATCTGTCATGCTCATCTGGCCAAGCATCTTCATGAACTCCCATGGCACATAAATCTTTTCTCACTTGAAGGTGATCTTTTTTCTGGCCTGGTTCGTTAAGCAGCGTATATAGCACATTATCGCAAACATTCTTTTCAATGTGCGTGACATCAAGACTATGGCAAAGTAAATTAGATCTCCAATATAGAAGAGTGAATAAAATATTTATCTTCTTCTACTGCTGAGGCACCGAAGTCCTGCGCATCTTTTGGCGAGTTTCTGTTGAATCATCACTTTTTCCAAACCCGAAGTCAACAAGTTCAAGATGTTGTAAGATATCTGTACTGGACAAAGTCTGAGGTGGTCCTTTGTTTTCTGGTTTCCCATTGAAGCGATTCCGTTGCAATATGAACTTATGCCTTCCATAGAGAAACCTTCGACGCCCCATGTAACCCCTCATAATTATATCCGAAATACGTAATTAAAATGAAATAGAGACCAATAATAATCAAAACTCATTTAAAATCCCATCCTTGAGATAGGGTTTTCAAAAATACCTTTTAAAATCTAATTAACTTGGTCTCATATTCACATTTCGAATACAATTACTACGCGAAGATAAATCACATTCATATAAATATCAGAGTGCACAATATAATCATCCCAGCAATCCCGGGTACATAACTTCGCTAAAGATACGTAGGGCACAATTGCCCATTACAATTCCTCAGCGGGGATTACACAAATCCATCTCCAATATATAACCAAATAACTCAATAGACATCCAAGCACATATACATCCAATATCCAATTATACATAATCCCAACTACCATGATAACCAACTACCAAAATGACAACCCGAAAGAGTCCTCATCGCCCTTGGATGCTTGCTCTATCCTTGTTCTACCTTCCCTATCTAAGATGTTGGTAGGGGAGGGTGAGATTCGAGAGAATCTCAGTAGGAAACAGATACCATAATGCATGCATGATAGATGCTATGTGTATGACATGTTAGCTTTATCTAGATGCATGCCCCATAATGACATTTCTGCATGCTCAATGTTTTATGTAACAAAACTATGGCCATAGCAACACAGAAACAGAGCTTCATTTATACAAATATGCTCTACACAATCAAGTAAAGCAATCACACACATCACTACACAAGCAAAGATATCAAATACATGCAAGGTAAGTCCCCTACCTCCAATCTTTTCTCCTCGATTTGCTTGCCAGCAACTCGGGGCTTCACATTCGATCCTACAATGTCAAATGTAATATTTAGACACTTCCATAGTGTTTCTGGGGGTTATATGAGGCTATATTGAAAATTTACTAAAATACCCCCGGGGACCTGGCCCCGCCCCGCCTCGCCGTACTCGGTTCGACTGTACTTTTCTTAACATTTTGACATGAGCTATTCTGACATATTTTTGCCCAAGGAATCCATTTCCGGACTTGGAATTATCAAATTCAATGTCAATTTATAAATTTACCCTTGGCAGCCCCACTTCAAGGGTTTCAGGGGCGTTTTCCTAATTATGCTTTTTTAGCCTTTTCCGAAAAAGTGGCCAACTGTAACCCCACCTAATTTTCTCTCCTGAACTCAATGAAATCATCAAATCGTTGAAAATCCATCTCTAACCCCTCCAAACTAGCCTTGGCCGAAATTCTCAATTCCCCGGGAAAAATTGGGGTTTTTCGGTTTCGACTCTGTAAATGTGTTCCTTTCTACTCCTAACCACTTTATTGACTATTCCATTAGGTTACAACTACCATTTAGTACAAATTTTGGCAGCATAACAGCCCCCACAACCCATTTTTTATTTTTACACACAAAGACAATCTGGCGAAATTTTACCGATTAAATTGTTTATAACAGTCAGAATAGTCAATATGTAAGAGTTTGGAAGTTACCTCAAGCTCCCATTAGCTTTTCCTTCTTGTGGCTGAGAACCCTAACTTCTAAACACCAAGATTTGTGCTTCTAACCCCTTACATAACATAGAAGAGAAGCTTAGGAACAAGGTTATACGCATTAGGTACGAATTCACCAAAGAAATCAACCTACCTTGTAAGTTCTCTTCTCTTTCTCTCTCTAAAAGCTCTCAAAATTTCTCTCTATCTTGGCTGTTGGTTCAACAGGAAAATAAGGGCTGAAGATGATGAGAATATGTTTTAATTTCCATGCTGATGTCATCTATTATTTTGATGATGCCATATTCCCATTTTCGGATTTTCTGGCAGATTTTCTGCCTAAACTTTGAAAAATCATAATTAATTCTAGAAAACTCGAAATGAGGTGATCATAAAGCCAAATGAAACATATTTAAGTCCTATTTATAGGAAAAATATAGACCATTACTAGAAATCATCACAAAAATACAGAATTACACAAAACTCAACACTGCTCCAAAATAGAGTCTAGTTTTGATCCCAAATTTTGGACAGACATATCTCCCAGTTCCCAAAACGAAATGGTACAGATTATTTATCCATTTTGAAGCTTGGGATGTGAAATTTAATACTAGAAAGTTTCAAAATTTTTAGACACCATTTGATTATTCAAAACGTTCACACAATCTGACTGCCCAGAATAGAGTTTCACTGGACATAATTTCAGATTTTGCATCTTTGCTTTCAATAGTTCCATTTTCATACTAAACATCATTCCCACATAAATTTTCACAAGGAATCCATTGGAAACACCAAGTCAATCAAATTCACATCTCATTGACATGTTTTCACAACAATCTCAACATGTCAACACAATTCACATTTCAAAACCTAACATTGCAACATTTCCATTCCAAAGTTCCAAACCAATTTCAATGACATCAAAACACACTATGACACCATTTTCAACACAATACCCCATTCAATTCTTCCCTCTATTCTAAGTGAATTTGGATGTTAATCCAAAATTGAACTCAAATATAGGGTTTCGGCACTCCTCACAACACACACGAATCATATTCGAGTGCCAAATCACATCATATTCTCCAAAAGGGTTATTTATCACTAACCACATCCACTTTTGGAGTCATTAACCCTTAATCACAATTTGGGATCTTGCTAAACCGGGGCTTAGCAATTCACTAATCTCAGGCTTATTCTCTAGCCTTGAGTCTCAAAATTCGGGGTATTACACCCCATAAAACACCACTTTCGGCTGTGGGGAAGGTGTACTGCGTCAGAGTCAAAATTGCAAGCTGGACACGCTGACCCAGTATGCACATTCGAACCAGATAATGTGCCAAAGCTAGGAAAGTCACTAATCGTCCACATCAAGGCTGCACGCAAGTTGAACAAAGTCTTCCCTTAAGCGTCGTACGTCTCGATGCCGACATTCCACAAGTCAAGCAATTCCGCAATAAACGGTTGGAAATACACATCGATGTTATTGTCTGGTGCCTTTTTACCTAGAATGATCATAGACATAATGAAAGAGCTTTGTTTCATACACATCCAGGGGGTAAGTTGTAAGGAACTAAAACTACCGGCCAAATACTGTAACTTGTGCTAAGATTCCTGAGTGGATTGAAACCGTCGATCGCCAACACAAGCCAAACATTTCTGGGGTCAGTCGCAAAATCTGAAAAGTCGTTGTCAAACATTTTCCAAGCATATGTATCCCGGTGATGTCTTAATTTACCGTCTTCATTCTTATCAACGACATGCCACCTCATGTGCTCCGTAGTGTTAGACGACATAAATAATCTTTGTAGGCGAGGTTTCAAGGGGAAGTACCTGAGAATCTTTGCAGGTTTCTTCTTCTGCTTTTTCCCTTTTCGAATTGTCTTGTACCTCGATGTGTGGCATCTCTTACAAGTCTCCCTGTTGGAATCGTCTCCTCAATGCAGCATACAATCGTTGGGACATGCATCAATCATTTGATAGTTCAACCCCAACCTGTTGATAATCTTCTTAGCCTCGTAGAATGTTTTGGGAATCTCAACATCAGGGAATGCATCTTGTAATAATTCAAGAAACATCGACATTCGACATTCCCTTATCTGTGATTCCACACAAGCACTTGATATGATACAATTTGATCAAGAAAGATAATTTACAATATTTTCGACAACCTTGATATAAAGGACGATCTGCTTCATCCATCAAGCTGAAAAAATCCCGAGCTGCTTCATTCCTCATGAACACCAGCTCATAACCGTGCACTTCTTTGTTGAAGTTGTCGCCTTGAAATCCAAATGCATCACGCACAGCGTCATTCACAGGATCATCTTCATCTAGTTGAACTCCTACTTGAGAACTTTGAGGAAGAGCATCTTCATATCTAATGCCGGCCTTCTCACCATGAACTGCCCAGAACGTATAGTCCTCCGGGAAAGGCTTCAGGAGCAAATGTTCCTTAACAACATTTAGTGCATGCCATTTCTTGAACTTGCATCTCCGACACGGACAGACGATCTTGCCGTTACAGCTGGCGTGAGTGAATGCGAAATCCAAGAAATTGTTTAATCTGTACAAATATTCTGGAGAATTGCGTGGCAACCTGATCCATGACTTATCCATAGCTATTAGTGAGAGAGAAGAAAGTATAGTGAAGAAGATGAGTGAATAGAGAATGACGAGTGCTTGGAATCTTATATTCTGAATTTCCAACGTTTAAAATTTTGTAGCGGTTCATAACCGCTACAGTAACCGCTACTGTGATAAACATTTGTAGTGGTTATATGTATAAAACCGCTACTAATTATCAAGCAGTTGGGAATCAAATTAAAGAATTTATTTTAATCTTGTAACGGTTATAAGAAAAACCGCTACTAATATAACTTTGTAGCGGTTATATATAATTAACTGCTACAATTTTGTAAAAAGTGGGGGAGAATTCAAAATTGGAAAGTTGAGTATTTGTAGCGGTTATTTATAAAACCGCTACAAATAATCAACAATTCAATTTTGAATTTTGCTATGCACATGTCTTTACATTTGTAGCGGTCAGGGTTAACTACTACAAATATGGAATCATATTTCTAAAACTTAAAAAAAAATAAATTATATATATATTTGTAGCGGTTATATTATAAAACTACTATAAATATAATAAAATTAAATTTGTAGCTGTTATTTTATTAACCGCTACTAATATATACATTTGTAGCCGTTATTGATATAACCGCTACAAATAGTCAACAATTCAATTTTGAATTTTACTGCGCACATATCTTTACATTTGTAGCGGTTTCAACGTTAACCGCTACAAATATGAAACTATATTTCTAAAACTTAAAAAAAATTAATTATATATTTGTAGCGGTTATATTATAAAACCGCTACAAATATAATAAAATTAAAGTTGTAGTGGTTATTTCAGAGGATGATACTTCATATTCTTCTTCAGAAGAGGTTTCTTCAATCAAAAGATTGTTTAATTATTGAAGAGTTGATTCTTTAAGTTGTAAGGCATTAATTCTTTTATTAAGCCTACAACATTTTGCCATGTGGCCTTCTTTACCACATCGAAAACAAACAATTTTTTCTTTGGGAAGATCCATACACTACTGCAAAAAACGTTTTTAACGCCCCTTATTTAGGCCTTTTAACGTCTGAAAACAAGGGGACATCTATGTGAGCGACGTAGTAAAAAATGGCAATAACGTCCGTAAATAAAAGGACGTCTAAAGTCTGGAATTTAGACGTTCCTAGTTTAAAATGGGGACATCTAAAGTGCTACATGACACTTTAGACGTCCCCATTTTAAAATGGAGACGTCTAAAGTCCTTTTTTTTAAAAATAATTTATATTATAGATTTGAACTACACAATATTTAAAATCAGAAATTACAGATCATCGTCAATAAAATTACAGATCTAGTATCTGAACTCCAAATTCAAAATCTACACAATAATAACTCTAGAGCTGAAATCTCATAAATAGAAGATGATAACAATAAGATGAATCAGTTGCAAAAAAATTTATCTCCTTCTATTATTAAAATTCATTTTCTCGTAATAATGAATAGAGAAGAGCAACAGGGAGAGATGGACCTCATTTTCTTAGTGGGAACGTGGCCATGAAGCATGTTTTGGAGTCTCAATCTACAAACTATAACAACACGAGTTAGAAGATAAAATAGAAGGAAAATCCAAAGAAAAAAGAGAAAGAAGATAAAATAATAAAAAATAGTAAGAAACATAACAGATCTGGTGAAAAAGAGAGAGAGAAAAGAAGAAGCAAGTTTAAAAACAGTATATAAAGAAGAAGAAGAAGAAGCAAGAGTTAAATGCGTAGTGGTAAGCATAACAGATCTGATGAAAAAAAGAGAGAGAAAAGAAGAAACAAGTTTAAAAACAACATATAAAGAAGAAGAAGCAAAAGTTAAATGCGTGGTGGTAGTGGTTCTTGTTGTGGTTGCGTTGATGAGAAAAATGAGTGTGGGTCTATAAAACTGACAAATAAAGACTGTCAGTACATATTTGAATTGTTTTTGGCGTCCCCAATTTAATTTAGGGACACCTAAAGTTGTTTAGTTAATTTTTTTTTTTTACTTTAGACGTCCCCAATTCAAAAAGGGACATCTAAAGTCACACTTTAGACATCCCCAATTTAATTGGGGACGTCTAAAGTTAATTTTTTTTTATATATAATCAGGGATGCCTAAATATTTTAGGTGTCCCTAATATATGTAATATCAGGGACGCCACTTTTGGCGTCCCTAATATATATTGGCGTCCCTGATTAAAAAAAATATTTAACTTTAGACGTCCCTAATTAAATTGGGGACGTCTAAAGTGACCAAAAGGCATCCCTGATTAAAAAAAATTTAACTTTAGACGTCCCCAATTTAATTGGGGACGTCTAAAGTGACTTTAGAGGTCCCTATTTGAATTGGGGATGTCTAAAACTATTCAAATCTCACTCAGAATTACAAAAATGCCACCGCCTTTATTTTTTACGTCTCTTTTTTAAAAAGGAACGTCTTTTAGGGTCATAAAATCAATATTTTATAGTAGTGATAGGAGGTTTTGATTTAAATTCATTTTTCAAATTTCTGGGTTTGTTTGTTTTTTGTTTTTTCCAAGGTTTTTAATATTTTTTGTAATATCTTTTAGCCTTGTATTCTTTGTCTTCATGTCTGTGTTTAAGTTTTTTAGACTTTTTACTGGTAGGAAAACCAAATTATTCACAGAAGGTTCCCAAATCCTTCCGATTAAATGCTTTTTCTTTAGCAAGTTGATGTTGAAGTTTATCTTCTTGACAAATTTTTAAAGCAGTTTTTGAACAATTGCAATTAACTGTCTATATGTTAAATTTTCGTAATGGATTTGATCATCACCAGTTTGATTTCTTAATTTTTCTCTGATCTTATCTCCTAGAGATCTAGGGAGACCAGCAAGGAATTTTTCTTTCTAGATTGGATGATTTCTATCTGCTCTGGTCATTACTCTTAAGAGAAAATTATCTCTATACCACTTGAAGTTGGATAGAGTTTTGCATTTTAAGTTTGACAGAAGATTTGCTGATTTATCTCTCCATTGTGATGGATCACCAACAAAATGTGCTATGATATTAACTATAAGACAGTTAACAGCATCAGACATTGGTTCACCATTACTATCAATGATAATTATACCATCTTGAGTGGTCTTTTTGATTTGCAAAATTAGATTTTTTTTGTTCTTGGGTGAGATGAAAATCCCACCAACCTCTGAGTTGCCCAGTAAAGCCAAATAGCAGTATATGAACAACATCTTCCTCTTAACAATTGTTATATATTGCATAGGCATTACTAACCATTGTCATCTGTTGGCAGATTTCCAAAATATTTGTTTCAGATTGGCCATCTATGTTCTACACATAGATGTTGTTTGTATTAAATTGTCGAAGAGCAGAATCCCTTTCTAAGAGCATTATATCCGGAGGAGTAGCTCTTGGATAATACAATTTTGTTGGTCTTTTCCAATCTTCTTGTTTTATTTCATGGATTTTTGGAAAATCTTCACTTGAACTTGTTTGATTGTTTTTTAAAGTGTTAATCACTAATTTTAAAATTGAGGAAACAGATTTTTCATCCTTTTGTGGAGTTTGTGGAATGTCTTTGATTAACTTTTTTAATTCTTCGTTAATCCTTGTTTCTAGATTTCCTTTCCTTATACTATGCAAACTGGTTGCAGGAATAGAATAAGGTTTAAAAATCGGCTGTGTACTGGTGAAACTAAATGAGATTTCTTTAGTTTCACTAGTAACAGGTTTTTTCAAAATATGTTCTCCCAGAGTTTGCAAATACGAATTTGTATAATTATTTTGTTCAATGACATTTTTAATATCATCTGTACTTGCATCTGTTCTAGGATCTTTGATTTTGAAAGGAGAGGCAATGACAGTTGCTTCACCAATTTTTGTACCAGGGACCTGGTAAGATTGTTTTGGAGAAAGATCAGATTCATATCTGTCTTTATTTTTCAAAATCCAAGAGGCGTTAACCTCTTCAAATGGTTTGAAAGGATAATCCTTTATATTCTGATCTTTCACATAGGTTTCAAACCAAAGAAAGAAAGGAATATAAAGTTTATACCTTTCGAGCATTTTATAAAACTTTTCTTGAATTGGTTTTTGCAATTCTTCAGTTTCATATTTTGTGAAAAGTCATTTTCGTCTTTCAGTATTTTCATTATAATAGAAATATTTTCGCAAGAGTTCTTTATCTAATTCAAATTGTTGCTCAATCACATTCATATCAGAATATGTTGGAGATTGGCAAGTTTGGGTTTCAATTTGTTCATCTTCAGTGTTTTGGTAGACAGGTCTTACGACACTGGCTAACTCATTTAAGCCTTGCATAACTGAAGGCGAAACTATTGGTTCTTTGACAGAAGAACTACAAGAATGTCTAGAAGATTTTTCTAGAGCAATCTTGAAGCTTTCTTGAATTGATGGAGTTCTAGAAATACTAAATGATCATCTTCGATCAAAAGTAATCCTAACATCTCCATTTTCATTTTGCCTAATTCTATAAGAATCAGGTGCAGGTTTTGGGATGGGAGGAGCAATTTTTACCATGTCCCAATCATCAGGGAGAGTGATTTCATCCCATCTAACTGGTTTTGGAATTGTAACATTTGCCCTAGTCATAGTTATAACTTTATAACCGCTACAAATACGCGATCTTTCGCATTTTGTAGCGGTTTAAATGGTTAAACCGCTACAAATAAACGCTACACTGTTGGCGTATTTTATTCGCGCCAAGTGGCGCCATATTTGTAGTGGTTATTATTTAGTAACCGCTACAAATGTATCACTACAAGTTTTGGCGGGAATTGCGCGCTATATTTGTAGCGGTTATTTATACTTAACCGCTACAAAAAACGTTGCCAATCTATCGCTCCACTTGGAGCGTAGCTTACCGCTACAAATTCGTAGCGGTTGAGATTTTAACCACTATAAATCTTAATATTTGTAACGGTTAATTGTCACCGCTATAAAATACTTTTTTTTTTTTTTTTTTGTGATAGTTCATATATGCATGCAAGGTACACAGTTCAAAGACAGTTAACAATCTAATATTAAATGTATTGTATTGATTGCATCAAAAAACACATACATATAATGCTACTCAATCTAATATTAAATGTATTTTATTGATTGCATCAAAAAACACATCCATATAATGCTACTCACCCAAGTCACAAATAAATTCACACAAATTTTTTTTTTTTTAACTTACAATATGGAAGTTAAAAGGCAGATGACAGATCCAAAAGTCTCACTGCGGGGAACAAAAGGACCCACACAAAGGGGGCATAATCTGGGAGTTGATTTCTTTTGCCAGTCCTTTAAGAAACAGAACAAACACATAAACTAACTAGCCAGTAATTCTTGTGACACATTTAAAAATTGAGTGATTTAAAATCTATCATATTTAGCTTATGGAATAAAATTAACTAATTTTTATTCTTGAATTAATTTACCAAGCAACACTATATATAACTCTGTGTGATGTGAAATTCATAAAATTGTTAACCAGCTGATTTACAGGTAAGGTTTAAGTTGAATAATGTATATATATGGTGAATAATGTTTTTTTTTGAAAATTATACCTCGTAATTTAACCGTTTAAATCAGTTCCCCATATCATTAACTTAATTGTAAGAAATCAACACATCGATATATCTTTTCAAGTTAAAAAAATGAATGAAACATTTATTGAATATATGAACTTTACATCTTTGGAATGAAAAATCGACATTGTTATCATTCGCCATGAAAAGCAGGGTTATGTAACCTGGACCGGACCGACCCGGAAACCAGTGAACCGGCTGGTAAATCGGTCCGGTCCGGGTTATTATTTTTTAAATTTTTTTTTTAAAATTTTTCCTTTAGAATTTCATACTATAAGTCTAAAATTTTTAATTTTTCACAGGTTTGGTCCCGGTTTAGCCCCGGTCTGATCCACTGACCCTTAACCCAATACTCCAACCGGTTTAATACCCGACCCGAATTTTAATACCTTGATGAAAAGAACAACCATGCCTCATTTGATTTCTTTTTTTTAAATTTTTTTTAATGGACACGGTATGCATTATTTAGATTCAACAACTCTTATGCTTAGGTATTAGCTAAGTTAATATCAGGTCAAAAAGGCTAGGTTAATACATACTACTGAGGCTAAGGCTTTGAAACGTGTGCTTTATTTTCTTATAAAATACTCCTCTGATAATGTAATTAAGGACTAATTAACTAATTTGATTAGATTTAATAAGTTAATTAAATTAATTTTTTAAGAAAATTAAGTTAGATAATATGATTTTTTTCTCCCTAAAATACTCTAAATATTGTTCTTAATTATTTCCCTCTCTCCCAAGAAAACGACGGGAGCCGGGTTCGAAAAAATGCCAATAAAACTAAATAATTTGGGGGGGAGGCGGGGAGAATTAATAAATATATGAAATATATTCTATATTTAAAATTAATATCAATTTTTCTATTCAGCCATATTTAAAAACCGGAAGAATAATATAGAATATGGACAAATATGCTTGTAAGAGTTATTCAAGCACTTCAGAAAGATAAGTTTTTTTTTTTAGCCCCGATTGGGCACGCTAGCATGCGCCGGCAGGAACGAACCCGAGACAAAGTGGCACAAAGGCCACCAGTTATCTCACTTGCGCCACTAAACACTGGCAGAAAGATAAGTTTATTGAATATAGCAAGTTTCTCGCTCTTCTAGAATACATTTTATGGTTCAGAGAATATGAAAGAATAGAAAGATATTCATCTGATCTCATCGTCCGATCATTGTCGTCTTCATAATCAATACACGATTTGTGCCGATGTTCTTTAACACAGCCACAAATTAATTTTCAAATATTTCGAAGGGAAAAAAAAATTCACCCCTCCAAGTGGTACGTGATTCTCCTGTTAAATGATGAAATCATGACTGTACATATTTCATTCAAATCAGGCATCAAGGTATCAGATACACCCTGAAGTTATGAAACTTTTTATTTGGACCAATGGATTGGTCTAACAAGAAACTTTCAGAAACGTCTTTGATATGCTAGAAGGAGATATTTTTAAAATGGGGTCCATAAAAGATAAGATTTTTGAAACGTGTCAATGTCCCAGTGCTGTCCATAATAAAAGTAAAAATTATTTGTCCCTTAATGTTGCTACCCATATCCTACAAGTAATGCAAATTTGTTTGGAGACAATTTTATTCAAGACACTATCAAATATTAAACGTATATGCACTTTTTTAGTTGGGGATTCAAACATTGGTTCACTAAATTATAAAGACTAATCCATTCAACTAGACCAAACTCTTCTAGATTGAATAATAAGATGATTTATTTGTGAACTTTGCGCATATACATATGGGTTAACGTTCTTAGGATCTCGCCTATCTTGAAAATAACTTGACTTCAAACGATTGTGAGTAACCATGGGTTCCTTACCGCAGCTTTCCCAAGTTGCAAGGATAAAAATATAATTGAAAATAAATTGGGAAATAAAAAAGAAACTTTAATAGAAGATTAATATATGAAATGAGTACTGGTCCTAGTTCTAATGAAATGGAAAAATATGCTAAAGGCTAAATACAACTACAGAAAATATAAAGAAAATGTGGAGGGTCCAAGTCAATAAGAAAACTAGAGTTGGGTGGACCAACATGCGTTGGTCTTAGTGGGAGCTTTGGCTGTTTAAACACAAGTTTAGAGTTCGAGTCCGTATAAATGAAAAAAAAAAAACTTTACAAGAGAGCAACCTAGCTGAATTTGATAATACTTGAATTTGACTCATTACAATGAATAAACAAACAAACTACAGTTAGGTGGAAAACTTGATTACAAGTCGCTGACTTGATTTGTGTGTTGAATTGATACTTAAATTTCTTTTTTTGGCAAGTATTAGAGCCATCATGATCAAGTATATCTCTGATGAAATATCTGAATATGTATTTTAAGTGCTTGCATTATTTATATGGGTTCCAACTCAAAGTGAGTTATACTCATTCCGTTCAAACTCATTTTGGGTAGATGCCGGTTTTACCTCTTTTGAAAGTGAAGTTAGTGACATAAGCTTCTTCATCAACCTCTTGTTGGTGAACCTTTATTTATGCAATGCTTCAGTACGAGGATTTCTCATACGTTTCTACTTGTTTATGTCTTTCTAGGCTTGTGGCTCAACATGGTTTTAATCCCATCATCAAATCAATCATTATTAAATATATACTACTAAAACTTATACGTCTACAGCAATTGGTCCAACTAATCACTTTATTATGCCCAATGAACGTTAAGATGATATCATGTGTTATTCAGTTCGGAAAAACTGTCCATGTCATTAGGTCAAAGACACATGCGCCTAGGCATCAGACCAATAGCCGTCCATTGCATAAACATCATTGGTCACACCATTTCCACTTATCAATTGCCATTAATGATGGTTTGAAATAAAACGCTCTTTACCATTTCCCCGTGGACGCTTATCTGAGATATTCCCACATTAGTCTTCCACTCACGTCAAAAGGAGGATGATATGATTCTTATACAGCCTATTTCCGATTGGGTGTTAGTTTTGGAAATTAATTAATGCTAATTATTCAAAAAAAAAAAAAAAAGCTCACTGAACATACCCTAAGTGTGCCAACAAAAATAAAAAATTTCTTAGTTTTCACATGATTCGTTCTGAATTTTTTTCAAAGATTTTCTATTAGGAAAATATTTATATCAAGTTTAATTTTTTATATCCATTTTGTCAAGTTCTCCAATCATAGATGACTATGTGTCTTATTTTTTAATTATTATTGTTTAACTATAAACCTATATAAAAAAAATAGGATAAAAGTTCATGTGTGATTGAAAAAATTGACGAAATGGATATAAGGAACTTAAAGTAAGTATGTTCCTTTTCATTCCAAAAATTTATCAGCCAGCATTTACAATCCTGCGTAGTCATTTAAGGGGAAAAAGAAACAGAAACAAAATTACTTATTTAGTTGAATACTGCGCCTGTGGTTGGGCTGACTAAATTTTCCAATAAAAATTCATACAATGTATTTTTTCTTTTGTTCGGCTTTAAGAAAAATGTCAGCCCAATGAATATTTATGCACAACGATGGCGTGAGTTAAATTAACCTTGAAACTGGTAAAGATGCTTGTGAAAATGCACGATGGTTTTTTTGTCCAACGTAACCTTACAAAAAATGTGTTCCAAGAAAAATAATACGTTGATCTTAAGATTCCCCTCCATGCTTAAGACATCATACCATTTATATTTAGCGCGGGCGATATAGTTATATCACTAATTACAGGCTTAGGTAGCAATTAGACCAATACAAACTACCATAACATCAAAGTGAGTATTTCAATTAGGCACTGAAAGGTTAGCCAGCAAATTGCTGTTTCAAAGATAAAAGAGAAGACTCACTGGATATATACTTCATGATGCAATTTACATTTCATACGACGCTATGGGGTATTTCTCATTGTATGTTATATTTTTTCGTTCTCATGGATGGCCTAAGAATGTGGTTTAGTACACACTAGTAAGATGACCTAAAAATGCATCAACCAATGATATATCAGATAATGAAATCAGAGGATGCATCGGGAAACAATAAAAATCACACAAATGACCACTTGGCAGCTGTAGTAAATGCCCAACACGCATGGCTCTCGACAACTTCTCAGACCCAATTGCCAATAACACGACAAAGCATTTGTTCATACGGCTGGACCAATAGAGGAATTTGATATGGGAAAGGTGATCTCAGTGATGAGGTGACAATCCGTGCCTGTTGTTGTACTCAATTGATCAATCATGACCATCAAACTACGTACCCAATGTCAACTGAAAGCGTTCAATCAGCGGACAATATTGACAGAATGGAACTTGAGCATTGTAATATTTAATTGACTAGCCGTTTCCCGTTTTTAACTCCAACACCAGCAAGTCGGAAGTGTTCAAAAGACAAGTGGCTGTCAAGAACAAGAGAGGCTTACACTCTAATAAGCCTCAATCTGGTAGATGGATTGTCAATTTCTGCAACATAATGTATTCTTACTTTACTAGGTACTCACAAATGATATAGGGAAGAGGCAAAGGACCAATGTTGCAATAATTTCCTACTATCTTAGAGAATCAAGATATAGAAACGGTTATCGGATGGCAGATGCTACTTCCTGATTCAAAAGTTGTTGACCCACAATCTCAAGGAGGGAATTAATCACAAAGCTATTTATGTTTCCAAAAGGCAACCTCGTCGTGTGTTCTCTGACCTGTCCAACACTTGTCATCGTCAAGGCGATCTTCTTATAAACGGGAGTATGCTGGCATATGCCAACATAGAAGTTGCTGGCACAAATGGTACATTGGTCATTTAACGATTGTTTCTTAGACGAAGAAGTCAAGAAGAACGACTGCCGTAATTCAAGACTTCGCCACTGATCCTTACTCCATGCTAAACTAGTTTACTGATAATAGTAGCTACCAAATATCAATATGTAATTCTGTTGCTTTCTTTTGCCCTACTACCACTTTTATTAATATGCTAGCAATTTTACTCAATGTAGACCATCCAACTTGAAATGAAGAAGATTGTGATGCCCTTGAAGATGATGACATCACTGTCAACAATTTGGTGGCGCAGTATGAGTCAAGCTCCACTGATGAGGGAGATGCAGTTTATGAATGTGAATTCTGCGGTGCATTAATGTGGTACAACAAAAGATTGAAAAGAACCAAACAACCACAATTCTCTATATGCTGCGGACATGGGAAGATAAGAGTCCCACTCATGAAATACCCGCCTATTGAGCTTGCAAACTATCCTTCAATAAAAACTATCTGAATTCAAAGAACTTCCTTGAGAATATTCGCAACTATAACAATATGTTTTGTTCATGGCTGTGGAGTCACTAGTAAAATGTACATAATGCGTTAACCGCAGTAGTTTGAGCAAATGGTAGCATAATACTCAATGTTGCCTAATGATTTTACTACCATCTAGGAGAACTGCTCATTCAAGATTTTCTATTCCAATTGATGTGAATGAGGATTCCATTTGTGCAATAACTCAAAAATTAGATCTGTTGCTTGGAATGAAGCGCCAATGGTGAAGAGTCATTGTATTGAGGCGTTCAATCGTACATTAAGAGATATAATAAAATGCAACTCTATATTTATTGAAAAATGTATTGTAATGGGTGGAGATTTCAGGCAGATATATATTACTAGCTATATCAAAGGGTGGTAAAGCTGAAATTGTTGATGCGGCAATCAACACATCTCACACAAACAACTAATGTAGTACATAGAGTGAAGAATTATAATGGGTTGAAGTTGTTTATACTAGATAAGCATAGGAAATGTGCTAGCTAGACAACTAATGTAGTGTATAGAGAGGTCTTCCAAAACCTTACATTTTTATGAGTTGTCTGATAGTAACTTTGGTTCGATGATGTGTCAAATCATAGTTAAATTATTTTTTGGTACATTCGGTAAACTATACTGATTAGTTTAACATTGACAGAAATTAACTAATTCTGTGCAACACATGAGATTGTTTGTCTTGTTGTTGGTCATAAGTTGTCGTATGCATCCTTCTAATTAGATTGCCAATTTCAGTGGCTACACGTAGTAGTTGAGTCTACAATTTTTAGGTTTAATGTGTACTTTACTTTTAGTTGGCATGAAATTTGACTATTTTTCCCTCTCCCATCTTTTGAACTTCATGGGTGGAATACGGAGTTGGTGGTCTTCTTTTTAGAATATTCATAATCATAATCATAATCATTATTAAATATACAGTAATCTTTTTCAAGGCCTTCTAATTTGGGTTGGGTCCAGGCCTAAAAAATTACAATTATGATGCAAACATGAACAACAAAACTCCGTTTCTTTCATGCAACCTCAGAAGATTCAGCAAGTAGAGATTCATTTGTTGCTGTCTGCATTATCAATATATATATATATATATATTGTTGCGTGTAGATTAAAATGTTATCTAGGTTTATTCACCCCATTGGACCAACATTGACATACAAATGAGACCCATGAGAAGGGCAGAAGTGGAGCCAAGTTGAAGCTTAAGACTGGTTAGCATTTTAGGGCAGAAGATGAAGTCAGAGGCAAGAAGATCAACGAGAGCCATGAAAATGAGGATGCCAGCTGAAGCTGATAATAGAATCCCTTCCACTATTACTGCTGTTTGGCTATTCTCATTGTACGTATTTGATATTCCCACTCCAATCCCTATTCCCACTGGGATTGTTAGGCAAAGAAATAGCACCGTTATTATAATTGTTCGCCATTTAAATTGCGCCTGACCAAAGTTAAAAGAAGTAGCTAGGTTAGTAAGTGAAAATGAGTAGATAGGATTCAAAATATATATTACATAAGTTGAGGTAGATAAGATAACTACTCTCCTATTTATAAGGTACTTCCAATATATTTCAAGATCAAGAAAAACATCACACTTCATTAACTTCAAGTAAAAATCAACAACTTCAACTTTATCCCTATTTAATGACACACTTTCTAAGAAAACAACAATCAAACAAAAATAAATAAAGGATAAAATTGCATATTCATATTAAACATTTAATGGTATGCCTTATAAATATGACTAAAAATTACACACTTTCTCTATCTTATAAATAAGATTAGAGCAGTAATTAAAAAAATTACTTAATTTTGTTATTTATAGAAAATGTTCATAGTTTTTTGTAAAATAGTACTCATTTTAATCATTTATACTGAAAATTACTCCTCAATGACAAACCCTCTTAATACATGTAATCAAATCAATATAGAGAGTTTGATTAGAGGTAAATATAAATTTGAGAGAGAAAATAGATTAAAATCTTAAATTTAGGACTACAGTAAACTCTTTTACTAACTTTTATATTTTGGGCCAGAAGGAGAGGGAGTATTAAATATTTGAAAGTTGTAGACATATTTATGCTGTTAAATTGATGATTTAATCAATATATACATACAAATGACTGCTGGCAAAAAGAATGATCGAGACGGAGATAAGATGATAAAGTTAGGCACTTTCATCACCACTTAGGATAAAGTCTACAAGCTATGAATGAGTTAATTTGTCTCTTCTTTTATATATCTAGAGGATTAATTTAAAGAGAAACTTAGGTTCATCTGCTTATATCTATTGACTATTAGGTTCAATTTTTTAATCAAATCTTTTTATGTGGACTTTTTTAATAATAAAAATATTCATGTTGATAAAATTGCATAATTCTGTTGGACCATTATTAATAATAAAAATCACATGTGATAACATTTGAGTGGAGAATTGACCTAATGAATATAAGTAAATAGACCTAAGTTTTATCCTTAATTTAAGGTATAATTTATTATTTACTTAGGGTTAATTTAAAGATAAAAATTAGATTAAAAAGCTAAGTAAAATCAGGAGAAAATAATGAAAACCTTTATTAATATACCTGAGCAATGCAGCTACGAAGTCCTATGCCTTCAAAACATTGATGGAAGCCAAGTGCTGCAATCAGAGGTTTGATGGTGTTAAGACTTCTCGACGCACCAATAGATATGCCAATGATCGCTGAGTGCACCACAATTCCCAGTTCCAAAATCTGCATTATTAATTAATTAATTAATTAATTAATTAATTTTTCCATCATTCCCAATTTTAATTAATTTAATTTACATGGTATAACATCATCGTTAATGCAATCTTTGTCACATTGTTCCTATACAACGCCTGATTTCTCTAGTGTCCCCTTTTTTAGAGTCATTGTAGAGTTTGTAATGCGAGAGTATGAGAATATAAAATAGAAAGTATAAAGTGGGGAGCACTAAAATAAGTCCGCATGAACACATCATCGCTATCTTCAACAGATTAATCAGTTCTTGATTCATAGCATATCTACTTTATGTTAAAACTGTGTTGAATAAAATAGGTTTATTTTAAGTATAAAAAAAATAGGCTTATTTTACATACATTATGTCGACAGGATTAATTATTTTTTTATAAAGAAGCTGATCCTGGAAGAACTATACGGTTAAAATGAATCTTAGTTAATTCCATTGTTTTTTTTACCTGAAATTAATTCCATCGTTTTAAACATTAGTAATTGTGAATGAGTTCTATTAAAAATGATATCGAAGAGGCAGATATATATTAAAAATTTGAAAGGCCAAATTCATAAGAGGGTATATTCTAATTAAAGCTATAACATTGAAGTTCTTTTAAGAAAATAATTGATCCATTGATATTAATTAATTACATGAGAAACCAAGCTATATGTACCTGTATTTTTAAATTATTAGTTTTGGTTCATAGAGTTTCATAAAGACTTAATCTGAGTTTAAATATATGAACCAAAACTATCTAAAGACTAAAACTAGCAACACAAAACTATATAAATCAAAATAAAAATTCGATTAAACTATAACAAGTGATAATATTATTAATAAAAAAAATTATCCATTGATATATATTACCTGAGAAACCAAGCTATGCCTCAAATTATCTGAAGATTCAAATCTCTGTGATCCAAGTTCTTCATCATCCTCATTTTCATCTCTCAAAGGCTGAGCCTTCATCGATTCACCCCTCTTATGATACCCAGTAACAAATGCCTCCATTATCAAAGTCAAAGTCACAGCAACCGTAGCAATAAACCCAGAAAAAGGAAACTTATTACGCCATGGCTTCTTCTCCGTAACACAAGGATTATTCTCTAGGGCTGCAAATGCATCAGGAAGAACATGAAGAAACCCAGTGGCCAAAATCACACCAGCCGCGAAGGATTTCACTATAAAATACAAGTTACTTTCTGGGTTTAAGCTTGACAAATTTTTTGCAACTATTGGTAGGCTTATTCCCACTGTGCTAGCAACCAATGTTGAAGCTATTGCGATCAGTTTGTACTTTGTTGCCTCAGACGAAGATGCAATATTATGATTATTATTATTATTATGACCAACACCTTCTCTGTTATTATTTTCACTGGTGCTTTGTGATGATAAGACCGTGTTTGATAAGAATTATAAAGATGAGGATTGATTGGGTTAGGAATAATTTGCATGATGAACTAGTTTGAAACTTTGAGGTTGGCATATTATATCTATATGGAGGAAATATTAATGAGATGAAGAAAAAGGTTTATGAAGCTTGTTTAACTGATCACCATGGAAAGATTTAAATTAAGTGCCTGCAGAAACTGAAAAGGGCGAAGAACAAAGGAAATTGACAAAAGAATGCTTACTCTCGGCTAATGATAAATACAATGCAACTATATCGCTATATATATGATATAAAGCGGCTTTGTGTAACTCAATGTGGAACTGTTTATATATCTCCTCTAATGATGAGGAACCTTTTTATTTTTTTAATTATTAGAGTTATTGTTTGATTTTATTTGAGGCTAGTATGTTATCTTTCTCTCTTACTGATTGGTACTTGGTACTCCCCCCCCCCAAAAAGTGGATGGACTTGGTATTTATAAAATGGCGAAGGTGTAAAATTACCCATCTACATATTCTCTATGTGTGTCTGGCACCATATACAATTCTTAGGTGCAAAAATACCTATGATCATTAAAAAAAGGGGGTAAAAATGTCAGCTTCATTAACAAAGGCAAATGGCAGTTAGTTTATGGTTTTGTGGGCCCTACTTTAATAATTTTTAAATAATCATTTTAAGGGCAAAGGTGCAAAAATACCTATACGCATACCTCACATGTGCGTCTAATACCATATACAATCATTGAGGTGCAAATATACCTGTGATCATTTAAAAAAGGGACAAAATGCCCGCTCTAATATTAATGAAGGAAGACATTCATTAATTTCTAGCCCCGTTAATTTCTAGTATCGACCCAATCCTAGACATTTTGACCGTGTGTAACACCCCAAATTTTATATTCACAAAAAATATATTATAATTAATTGAGAGATTCACTAAAATAGTGAATATTCATGAATTTAGTTCTTGTGAATTTTGAAATATTTATGTTCATAAGGAAATGGGCAAATAAATTCAAGAAATGAATTAAATTACAAAGGTGATAGCAAAATCATAATTTTGACAAATTAGCCCAAGATTAATTATTTTCCAATTAATTGGAGTTAATTTCAATTAATCAAGGAAAATAAAGGAAAATGCAAAAAAAAAAGGGGATTATTCTTGGTGGAATAAAATCCAGAATTGGGAAATTAGGGGGAATTATACATAATTCATTTATATCACTTATTGAATTGTTAAAATCATTTTTCCCTTTCCTTCCCTCTTGAAATTTCGTCCAAACACACATGAATGAGGAGAAAATTTGATTTCATGAGAACATGCCTAATTACTACATTAAGAGAGTCATGATGGCAAGGCTACATGAACAATTCAATGATGACAAAGGATGAGTGTACACAACATGGAAGTATGATGAATGCATGAAGGGATAGCTTGAGTAAAGGAAGGGAGATACTTGATTGCATGATGGTAAGCTTGAGTGAAGGAAGAGACAAACATGATTACATAAAAGGGTGTAAGAGTATGGACATAGAGAAAGAAGCATGGCTAGTGGAGAAAAGAAAGGGAGAGGGACGGATTTTTAAGAGCAAGCAAAGGAAGCAATTGATTCAAATTAATGGCAAGACAGTGGAGTAATTGTGAGGGAGAGAGAATGGTGACAAGTGTCATAACTTGGGCCCTTGATTGAATCCATGGTTAGGAAGGAAGAAGACCAATTTATTAAACACAAACTCCTTCCTCTTTCATGCGCACATTTAGCCAAGACAAAGAGAAAAGAGAGAGAGAGAGAGTGAGCTTGGGAGTTTTGAAGACTAAGAGAGCAAGAGGAAGCATGAGATAAGGTAAGAGTTGTTTCCAAGTGATTTAAGCTTCCTATCTTGTGTAAGTTCATTCTTTAATCCCTTGTCCTTCATGGAAATCATGGTTTAGCAAGCTAATCTTCAAGGTTGAGGAGAGAGAGAGAGAGGACGTCCTAGAGAGAGAAACATCAAGGATCAAGAGGTAATCTTCAAAATCTCAACTTCTTAGTGTATTGAAGTTGTTGTTGGTGATTTTTGTTTGGTTTATGTGATTTTTGGTTGAGTTGTAAAATTGGAAAAGCCATGACCCTAAGGGGTTATGCTGCCCAAAATCCTTTAAATCATGGTTAAGAAGTGTTTAAGTAAGCTAATAAAGGCTTAGAAGTGGAAAAGTACAAGTTTTGGGAGCTAAAACACAAAACCTCATTTTTTTTTCTATTTTCCCTTCAATATTTCGGCTAGGACCAGAACTAGTAGTAGTAGTAGTAGTAGTAGTAGTAGTAGTAGTTGGATTTTCATAAAATAAATGGTTCCATTGGACTCAGTGAGCAAAAATAGGTGGGGTTACAGTTGGGCACTTTTTCGATAAAGGCTGAAAAAGCATAATTACGAAAACGCCATTGAAATCCCTAAATAGGGGATGTCAAGGGTATTTTCGTAATTTGACACTGAATTTGGTGATTTCGAGCCCGGAAATGGATTCCTTGGGCAAAAATAAGTCAAAATAGCTTTGGTCAAAAATTTGGGAAAACGTGTCATCGGGTCAGGTACTTAGATAGGTTATGACCTATTTCTTGTACATTTAATATTTTAGGACCAAGTCGAGAGCTGGAATGACACGTTTTATGAGACACCGTTAAACAGAGGATTATAAAGCGTTGAGGTAGGGACATTATCCTTCATACACTATGCCATAGTTATGTGATTGTGTGGATGCCATTGTTTTGTAAATGCACTTTATTAATCAACATGATTTGCCTAGAGTGGGGCAGTTAGTGTCAGAGGTGCACTTACATTGGGAGTTGGCAGAAGTCCAACCGGTGTAGATTGTCGGGCTGGGCCCTACTCATGTATACATGACGATGATGTGATTATATTGTTCATTAATTTGTGCATACCTTGGCGCATGCCATATTTACTTTTCGCATTTTCTATGAACGATATTATGTCTCTACGGAGATTCTTTAGAATCTCACCTTATTTTTAAACAAACATCTCAGTGGGTGCTAGTGGATCGAAAGGTGAAGACGCAGACGCCGAGAAGTAATTGGTTCATGTATCGAGGAAAGGACGAGATCGTGGTTATTATTAGTTTATCATTATATATTTTGAGTTACCTTGTATATGTTAGAACTTTTGCTGTATTTTCTGTTTTTCGTTGACGAACGACTTTGGGATTGTAAACGAATATTTTATCAGTATAATTGTACTTTTTTTCTGCCCATTGAATTATGTCTTTATTACTCTTCGATTATCGAAATGGAAACGGGTATTGACACCGTGACTTTTCCATCCCATCCGGGACCGAGCTATCGGAATAGGAACTAGGATCACCCTTGAGATCCCAGTCTTTGTCCCAGTCCCATTTATTTTACCCTATAAATTAAGTTATCATTTTTTTTTACCCTATAAATTTAATTATCCTTTAATAAGATGTGCATCAAATCTTTAGTTGGAGTTAAATCGCATATAACGTGATACTAATCCTAACTGTATACTATATAAAGATAATAATGAAGATGGTGATGAAGAAAATCTTATTCTTCAACTCTAGATCAATTTGTGTAATTATTATGGCCTTATTATTTGTTAAATGATTACTTTAAACAATAGAATATAAAAAAATTTAAATAATATAATAATTTTTTTAAGTTTATTTTTTTAAAAAAAAAGCTAGGATTTCCTGGTCCGAATTCTAGGAAAGTCCCGGTCCTGGTGATATTGGGATTTTCATGGGACCGGTTTTCAGTTCTTGGCCTCTGAACACCCCTAGGCTCTAGTTTGGAGGGCGGGATAGAGAGGAGGGTGAGAGGGAGAGGGGTGCGGGAAGAGAGAGGGTGAGAGTTTTTTAAATGATTACTTAAAAATTATTAAAATGAGCTCACAAAATCAGAAATTAACAAACATTTGCTTTAATTAAGGGAGCTATTATTTTTGTCCATTTTTTAATGATCATAGGTATTTTTGCACCTCAATGATTGTATACGGTGCCAGACGCACATGTGGGATATGTATGAGTATTTTTGCACCTTTGCCCTCAAAATAAATATTTAAAAATTAAAGTGGGGCCTACAAAACCATAAATTAACAGCCATTTGCCTTTATCAATGGAGCTGGTATTTTTAACCCATTTTTTAATTATCATAAATATTTTTGCACTCAAGAATTGTATATGGTGCTAGATGCACATGCGGAATATGAAGATGGGTATTTTTGCACCTTCACCCTTTATAAAATTTTACTTATATTTTGTTCCCAAGGAAATCAAAATTAAATTGCTAAAACGAGAGACTTATTATCACTGTGTAAACAAATTAATGGATTATCATTTTCCCTCCATGTATAGAATCGGCCATCAGGTAAAACTTTGTTTTGGATCATGCTTGGTGAATGAATTTGTCAATTTAGTTTTTCAAAAGATGATTATTTTTCATTTGACTCATAATGAATGAGGTCGTTTTTGTCGTAAAATCAATCAATTAAATTATGACCAACTACTAATACAATATAGTGATAATCTATGTCATTCTTCCAAAAAGCAATATGTGGGGTTTTTTTAGGTTGAATTTTGGTGATGGAAAATGTAATGGAATAAACCTAAACTAAAATGTAAGACGCTACTACTTAAATGCAAAATGTAAATGACTCTAAAATTTATATGAGAATGAAACTAACCTAAGTGAATGCAAATGCAATTTTAGAGAGTTTTTTTTTTTATGAAAAGGGGAATTAAAATCCTAAGGAAAAAAAACTAATAGCTAAGAAAATTAAATAAGAAACGATAAAAAAAAAAGGTTTACTTCAAGTACAGTGAAGGGAACAAGTTATAATTCACATGGAGTTAACTTTTTTAGACCAAATCAATTAATTAAACTAAAGGGAGATTGATAAAATATTAGAATTAATAAATTTAATCACTTAATTGAAACATGGGAAACCCTTAAGTTTAATAACACTTAATCCACTAGAAAAATTATAATGAAGTAAGGTTGGCTAATTAAACCCATTAAAACTAATAACGAATAATGTTAAGATAATTTTGGAAATCATGTTTACAATTATTTAATTAAACAACAAAACAATTAAACAATCAAGGAGATAAACCAAAATAACAATTAAATTAATAATGAAAACTCAATTAATAGTTTAATCGACAATCCAAAGATTTGCAAACAAAAATTCCAGTAAATGTTTCAAGCATAAAATCAATCTAAAATATCAGTTCAAACCAAAAGGAATATGTCTACAATTTAAAACTTGATTGTTCTCTAACAATACAACTCAAAATTATTTAAAACTAAATGATCTCAAATCTTTAAAAAATTGATAAATTGAAAGAAACTAATTTGTGGTCTTCAAGCGCAAACTCCTAGGCTTTATCCTCCTCTATGCTTCTCCTAAGTTGCTTCCCAAACATCTTAAGCTCCCATGGCTGCCCTTGGAGATCCTTTCTCCAAGAGCCAAACAAGTCGCTAACATGATGAATGTGCCAACGAACTCACCAATCCGTGGGTGTCGAGGAGAATGAAGGGAATTGGTTATATAAATGGGGCTTCGCGAGTGTGAATGGCAAAAAAGAGATGGTGTTATGATTAACTAGCATTTACTTCCCCGCGTGTTGCGTAGGGAGCATTTTATTAAAGCAATATTATGCTTGTTTTCAATCCATGTTAATCTATCACATAATCTGGTACACGTTCAACAACAAATGATGCTTATTTGGTTCATAACATAAAATAATGCGACTCAAATTTAAATAAACAGATACTATTGCTTCTTCAATTTGCTAAAGTATAAACAATTTGTATGACAACAAAGATAACATTGGATGAATATATGTCCATAGGTTCTATTTGAGAAATGAATATATCTACAATATATGTAAATTGGTTCTAATTATTCGAGTATAATTTTTTTAAACTTAAGCAATTAATTATAATTATTTAAAAGTATGCTTTTATAGATATAAAATCAACATGACTTATTAATTGTCCTTTCTTTCTTTCTTTTGGATATGGCAGAAAATAGAATAATTATTTTTCCAAGAACTAAATTTTGCATCAACCAAACTCAATTCAATTCGCAAACCTTAGTATAATATATTCACATGTTCTATGCCAAATAAATATCTAAAATTCCATATGTAGTTTGTTATTAAAATTTATCTTAATTGTAGGTAAGAAAACAATTATGAATTTCTAAGCATAAATATTATCTTATAATGAAAGCTAAAGTGGTAAACATTAAATTTTGCAAGGGAGCTTGTCCATATGGAACTATTTTTTGCATTTATTTTTCTTCAATTCTTTTTAATTCATTCTTTGACAACCTTGCTATTTTTATTACAAAGATTTAATAGAATATTATTTGAACAATAATAACTATAGCTACATTATAATTAGCAAAAATAAATTCTTCTTCATAAAACTTTAAAATTAGTACAACTCAATAGAATAATACATCACAGTTCTTAAATATCTGTTTGTATATATAATAAAACAATATTTCTATTCTTCTTTGCACTTGTAAATTTGGAATTATTTCATTTTAATTGCAAAAAAAAAAAACCTCAACTTCCTCACAAAAAATATTTCATAATCAAAGATATGTCATGAAATCACGACATCCTAAATAATATATCGCACAAAAAATATTTCATAATCAAACATGTCATCAAATCGCCACATCATAACAACAATTTATCCTTACATGTCCTTACATGATAAATTAAAATTTCATGAAACATGCATAGGAATGTTTAAGCCACAGTTGAGAGAAGAGAAAAAATAAATTAGCCACTCCACCCCATGATGTGCTTAATAATAGAGATTCATTGATAAACCATATAATTAATTTTGCATATTAGTAAACTGTGTGGGCCAAAATAAGAGGCAAATAATTTTGCAGCTTACATGGCCTGGCACTTTAAAATCATGAATTCGTGTACATGAATAGCCTCCTAATTCCTAAGTTGTTTCCTTGTTGCCTGTTGTTTCTCTTGGAAGTCACCATCATTCTCCACTTATCAGCTAAGTCATATCTTGTAGGCATTAAATTTAAAACCAACACCCATCCCCCAAAAAAAACCCACGCCCAATATCTTGGTAATGCAATAGAAAAAGAGGGCAAGGGACAACAATCAAATAGGCATTAAATTTTAAACCAACACCCATCCCCCCAAAAAAACCCCAGGCCCAGTTTCTGCTTTTGTTTTATTATTCTTCTCTATCCTCCAATTTCAACGTGACGCTAGAGAGAAAGAGGGGCAGAAAAGGAAAAATGGTTTTCTCCTCTAAATCTCTCCAAAATTTAGAGGGAAGAGTTGGGAGGAAAATGGGGCGTGGGGCCCACCCCATTTTCTCTCCAACTTTTCATTCCTCTCACTTTTCTTCAACCATCGAAGCAAAGAAAAAACCATCTCTCTCTTCATTTTTCTCTTTGATTTTCTTTCCTCCGACCTTTTCACCTCATCTGAGCAAGGGGAAAAGGAAAAGAAGTTTTTGTTTATTCCCTCACGATGACACTTACTAGTGGTGGGGTTACCCACTTGCATTCTCATATTATGATGAGGTAACTTGTTTCTCTTATATTTTACTCAACCTTTTTTGTCTAGGAGAACCTCTTTATAAGTAGCCTTTTTTTTGAACCTGTTGACGACCAACTTGTGCATCAATCAAATGGAAAACCTCTTTTGAGGGGGGGGGGAATGGAAAACCTCATTAAAAAAATTAGTTGTTAAAGTTAAAAAAAATTATCACTGATCAACCAAAAAAGTGTTGGATGTAGATAAGATTACATTAAGAGAAAATAAAAGGCACAGTATGTGGAATAGACATAAAAAGTGTGAGAGAAGGAGACATAAAAATGGTGGAGAGAAAAGTGTGGATAAATTAAAAAAAAAAAAAAGAAGTGATATGAAGAAGATGTGATGAATAGAAAAAATAAGAAGAATATGACAACAAAGACAAGGAATAATAAGACAATTGTTAACTTCATGAAATGCTTGTTAGAATTTCACATTTCATCCTGTTTTACCTCACTTTGGGTGTATTAGTGAGCGTTCGAAAGTGTTAAAGTGATGAAATGTGTTTTTCTCATGCTATGCACAACAGATTGTAAATGTGGAGGACATTATTTACTAACTACTATGAATGCCTAACTATGTTTGTGAGTCCTTTGTGTGAACTGATACAAATTCAGTCATAGCTGGCCCAGAGGAAGCCACATGCAGAGAGAAGGAGGCAAAGGAAGTTGAAGCCATCAACTATTCCAGGGGAAAGCAAGCTGGGAGGAGAACAGGGCAGAAAAGAGAAGATAAACTCTGAAAGGAGCCTGGCCGCGGCCAAGATGACCCAAAGCAGCACAGAAAGGCATGGGCGGCGGCCAAGAAGAATCAACATCAGCACAGAAAGTCATTGGCCGCGGCCAAGATGAGCAACAGGAGGTCAGATACTCACTGGCCGTGGCCCAAAGATGAACAGAAGCTTGTTGGCCGCGGCCCACAGAGTGGCTGGCCGCGGCCAACCCCCACAAATAATGCTGTGCATTCTGACATTTGAGGAACTATATAAAGCAAAACCCAGGGTTTGAAAGGGGGATCCCCCAATTTGGAAAGACCAGAGAAGCGGCTGGAAAGGTCCTGAAAGCTTGGGTTTGCTAGAAATCAAGGAGAATCAAGTGGGATTGAAGATTGGAAGAGATTTCAACTCGAGTTTTCTTGATCTTTCTGTATTCATTCCCTTTCTCCACTGTGATTCTGTCATGGCTACACTGAATGCTGTTATCTGTAATTCGTTTTTGAACATGAGTAGTTAGGTTTTTCATTCTAGGATTGTTCCACACCTTTGTATGGATTAAACTTGAATCCTTCTTCCTTTTAGTAGCTAATGGTATATATGTGTTAATTCCTCCCTGTTTTTACTGATATTCATGATTTGCTAGCACTATGAACGATTTGTTCAATTAGATTAAGCTTGAGAGAGTTAATCTAATTGTAGAACTTGGGGAGAATTATGCTAGACTTGAAGTTTAAAAGAGTAAATGGATGGTTAGTTAATAACATAGAGATATAGTTATTAACCTAGCATTGCCTAGTTAAGGAGGCTGTTTAATGATTATTTTCCTTTAAATACAGCAAGAGATTGTGTATCTTAATGGAGGATATAAGTTTGGTTATGACTCGAGAGAGCTTAATCAATGGCTATTGAACCTTAGACAGACATATATATATTCCATAAAAGTAATATTGAAAGGAAGGAGATTGAGTTTATGATATACAAAGGGATCGAACAATCCTAGGTTTACTCTAATTGATTGAATTCACAAGAATCATAGTTTTGTTTAGTAATTTTTAGTTGTTATCAACATATCTTTTGAATTTGTTTTTCTCACACTCAACATTTGGTTTCGGTTCAACTTAATCAAACACATCAAGCCCATTGTTTAACTTAATTGTTACTCAAATCCTCGAGGGAACGATCTCACTTATCACTGTATTACTTGGCGCGATCCGTGCACTTGCGGTTGTTAACAACAATTTGGGGGGAAGAAGGGTAGTGATGATTAAAAAAAAATAAAGCATAAAGAAAAAGCAGAAAGTGATAACTAATCAAGGTGAATTTCATTATTGATCCCACTACCATTAATCTATGCCTTAGACAAATGCAAGTCGCTACTATATTTTTTTAGGACTTGACATGGGTTGATTTAGGCTTAGGAACTAAAGCACAAATTACCGACTCACGTCCATCACACACCATCAACATTACCTCCACTTTCTTCACCACCACTAGCATCCTTGTCCCTCCACCACCGTCCTATCCAGTCGCCGATGAGTCTACTATCACCGGTGAGTTTTTGGTAGAGAGAAACATAGTGCCGTAGACCACCGTCATCCTTTCACTCTCGCCATGTCGGCGAACTTCAGCGAGAGTTTGGGTTTTAGAGATTGGTGAGAGACAAAGCCACCACGAGAGAGGATGAACCAGGCTTACTTTTCGTTATCTCCATTACTACCGTCAATTTCCCTCTCCGGTCTTAACACACGTATCACCTTCCCTACCTTATATGGAGAGACACAACATTGGAGGCACATCAGAAGCAGAACAGAGTCACGGCGAGAGACCTTAAGAAGTGGAGGGGGTAGGTGTTAGAAATTGTGCCTTAAGGGCCAATCATTGTACTTTAAACATTATTATTTTAATAAAATTTCTCCATTCTGTTATATATTATTTGCATGTTAACTGTGATAATTGTATCCTTGGATAATTCATAAAGATTGTCCTAAAATGTCCCTGGTCGGTCATCTATGCGGGAGCAGAGATGAAACAAGACCAGTATGACTTTGATAAGATATGGAGATACGAATCAAAGTCTTAGACACTTGTAATAGCACAAGGTGCTGGACCGACCCACCATGAGAAAGCTACATGGATCAAGTCATAAGCTTTTCTCATGTATAACCACGTCACAATGCCCTTAGACCTGAGGTCATCATGGATTCCTACATGAGAGTTGTTAAGCTTTGAACTAGTCAAAAGTCACTTTTGACCGGGTGATGATAAAGGCTAGATCGGGCTTGGTGGTTTTTCATGTAGAGGAATATGAATGATCAAGATGGAATTTGTCCCTCACATTAGTAGAGAGATATTACTGGGACCCTCGATGAGTGAGTCTGAGAAATGTATGGCCATACTATGATGAAAGGAGTTTCTGTCTCTATTATCAGGCTACTTGTAACCACCAGCCGTAATTAATATCCGGATTACGTGATTAAGTGAAATAGAGACCAATAATTCAAAACAACATTTTATAAATCCATCAACCCGACAGGGTTTTCACAAATACATTTCATAATCATTTAAACACGGTCTCACATCCACACTCCGAATATAATTACTATGCGAAGATAAATTACATTTAGACAATTATCAGAGTACGCAATATAAATTCCTGGCAATCCCGGAATCATATCTTCGCTCATTAATCTTAGAGCACAATAGCCCATACAACTCCACCAACAGGGATTACACAATTTACTCGAATACATGCTCAAACATTGATCCAAATATACAATACATACTCTCAATTGCACCATGATAACCAACAACCAAGCTCTCACCCAGAAACGAGTCCTCTTCGTCCTTGGAAGCTTGCTTCATCCTCAATCTTCCTTCCCTGTCTAAAATGTTGATAGGGGAGGGTGAGATTCTAGAGAATCTCAGTAGGAAACAGGTACCAATATGCATGCAAGATAAGTATTTAATGCATGACATGCTTGCATCACAATAACTCATGTTCACATAATGATATATCCGCATGCTCAATGTTTCAACAACATACTCATGGCCATAGCATAACTAGAAACAGAGCTACAATCATTCATACATGTTTCACATAATCATGCAAAGCAATAACATGCATCAATACACAAATACAATTATCAATACATGCAGGAGAGGTAAGTTCCCTACTCTCTTTCCACGTAAGCTCCAGCTCCGGCTGCTCACAATCGGGGAAATCATCAAATCCTATAACCAAAATCAAGGACATAGGATTAATCCCTTTTCCAATTCCTTAACTTTTAGACACTCAAGTTGGTTATCATTATTGCTCTTTAAGCACCCTCAAACACCTCTATCGATCACTCTAAAGGGTTGGAAGACTATCCCCAAAGATCCCCTTTTGAATGCCCAAACATGATATTTTTCACTGCTTCACTCGAGCAGGGATGGCCTCACTCGAGCACAAGTACGGACATCACTCGAGCACAAATGCTCTCACTCGAGCATTGGTACGGACAGCACTCGAGCACAAGAGAGTGAGAGGCAGCGAGTGAACACCCGAGAGCACAAGGGAGTTTTCAGAAGCAGGCTCACTCGAGCACAAATGCCCTCACTCGAGCACACGTACGGAAATCACTTCAAGCACAAGGAAGTGAGACAGAAAGCACACGCCCGAGAGCACAAGAGAAATGGCAGCAGCCCAAATAGCTCACTGCACTCGAGCACACACGGCTCACTCGAGCACGGTGCCCATACCCGCGAGTGAGAAGGCACACTCGTGCACCTTACCCGCGAGTGACAACCCGAGAGGCAAGTCCCCTGGTGTCAAATACACCCATCACTCGAGCAGACCCCCGCTCACTCGAGCATGTTCTTCGCTTACTCGAGCACAAGGCAATGCACTCGAGCATTGTTCATAAAACCCAGGTGCACTCGAAGCAAAACAAGGGAAAACTCACATATCACTCGAGCAGGATCTCCCTCACTCGAGCAATGTTCCTCCTTCACTCGAGCACACCCATGTCTGCTCGAGTGAATCTATCAGATTCCAGAAAATGCAGCAAAACATACCACATCTTCTACCATTTGCCCAATTGATCCAAATGGACCCAAAACCTCTACCAAAGCTACTCCCACATAAAATCACTCATTGAATTCAATGGAATCAATAGAATTACCAAAATCCCATTCCATTTACATGCTTTGGTCTAGGGCATCACAATCATCATTTTTTCCAAAATCACTAACTTCAATCATTTCAATCCCCAATCAATCTATCTATTCCAAACTCACTCTAAGATACCATTTCTATAACCATAACATGCCAAACTACCCATTGACCCATATTTTCGAAATTAGGGCAATAATTCCAGAAATTCCAAACTTAATCATTTGGCATGAAACATAGATAGAAAGATTGGGTTCACATACCTTATCAACTTTCTCAAAGACACTCTTTGATTCTCCAAACTTCATATTTTTGTGATCCTCAAATCACCACCAATGGAGAAACTACAACCACCAAAATAAAGCTCTCAACTCAAGGATTAACATTAGAGAAGAGAGTTTGAGCTAAAGAGGCCATTTGCTTACCTCAAAAATCAGTTTTTCCTTTCTCCCTCCCAAGCTCCATGGCCACCGAAACAAGAGAGAGAAAATGAGAGAGAGAGAGAAGAGAGGAGATGGAGATGATGATGATGTATCTCACATCACTTATGCCTCATCCAAGGGTCCACACTTTGCCACTTGTCACCATCTCACTACAACTCTCATTGGCTCACATGCACACACATACACATGATTATGCCCCTTACTCAACTTCACAAATCAATCCTAGTCATTGATCTTGAAGCTACCAATGAGTTTCCTCTTCGGCAACCAATCAAATGGTCGGCAACTTTACCGTTTTGCCCCTGATTATGACAATTCCTCTTAAATCACCATCAACACATTTCATATCTCTTAATTCACAATTTGGACTCTTGCTAAACCAGGGCTTAGCAGTCCACTAACCTCAGGCTTAATCTCTAAGCTCAAGTATTAAAATTCGGGATATTACACTACTCAGGAATCGAGAAAGTAATGGTCAGGAACAAGAGGATGACATTTTCCATGCCTTATCCTTGATCGATATATCGTGTGACAAAAGGGACGTGACATGGTTGTATGACAGGTTGCATCTTGGTAACGATCCTCATATGAATTGTGTAGTCGTAATGTCTTGCTAGAGGCCGCTTGCGACTTTTGGGTTAGTGTAGTTATTGGCCCACTACCAACTTCATATGGGCCTACAGGGTCGCACACAAGAATAGCCTAACACGAGATAATGTTTGATTTAGGGTGGATGAATTTTATATTTATATATATATATATAATATAAAATTCATTAATAATATTATATAGATATATATATATATATTTTCGAAATATATATCTTATATATATATATATATATATATTATATTATTATATTTAATAATATTATATAGATATATATATTTTTGAAATATATTATATATATATGTATATATATATATATATTATATGATATTATTATATTGTGTTGGTTTTAAATTTAATTTATTAAGATATATTAAATTTAATAACTAACATGATAGAGATATAGTATCTCAGATTTAATTTATGAAGATAAATTAAATCTAATGGCTCTTTATTTAGATTAAATAAATAGGTTAAACTAAAACTGTTGGACAGATTTAATTTAAACTGAATTTATTTAATTAGCTCATCAAGATAATTAATTGTTAATTAATTTTGAAATTAATGATGATTAATTTTGAAATTTGAAAATAACTTTCATGGTTTATAAACTTGATAGAGCTTATAGACTCAGGGTACAACAGAATTGAGAGCCGCAAGTTAAACCCTTGGAGACATTAGAGACGCTAGCACGCAGTCTCGGTTGGAGAGCATTCATGTGGATGCCGGTAAAGGGAGTGTACCTGACGTGTTGGCTCCTAGAGATCGTGAAAACTCTGAATCATCAAAAAGGTATGAATCCTTCCAACTTGGTTTAAACGCCGTTGATAGATCCTCGATTAGGATTGGTGAAAATTTTATTTTTAAATTCTTCCGCTGTACTTACCGATCCTACAGTGGTATCAGAGCCAGATCAATTGTGCGTTTAAATTAAGTTTATGATTCTTATACATGTGATATATATGGGATGTGTACGTATGTTTATAAGAAACACTCGAATATGTATATGATTCTCGTTTTGGAACAAGCATGAAATCAATTCCGAACATGTATATCTTGAAACATGTATATGATTTTCGTTTTGAACAAGCATGAAATTGGGTAGGGTACCTGAGATCATAGTTGGCGACAATCAAATTGGGTCTAGGTTCGAATATCTATTCGGGTAATAGGGATTCGAACTATGGGGAAGACAAATTGGATCAGAAGCGTTCTGGGCCATTGTTGTTTTTGTTTTGAAAAATTGGGTCCAAAATTTAAAAAATTTAAAATTTTCAAATATTTCTTTTAAAAGGAATGTGCCTTTTTCAAAAGCTTCAGGGGCGCTTCCCCTTGCAACCCCACAAGGGCGGCCCTCCTTGACCCCGCCTGCTAACCGGCTAGTGGGACCGCCGTGACCACCTCTGCGTAGCACAATATAATATGATCATGACATTTATTGCTTTTCATATTGTATGAATTCTTATTGTGGTTTATTATTTATCCTTGTTTGGGTATGGTGAACAACATGGCTTTAGAATTTTACAAAGGTTGTAATATTTAAATACGGCCTACGTGCCGTGCCTTTCTCTAAATACTCTCGATGTACATTCTCTTCTCATCTCACTCCCCTCGAATGTTTAAACGAGGTTTCTCTCAATGTATTTCTTTTTTTATTTAGAGAAGTCCTCTCATTGGCTTGGGAGGATTTTAGGTTAGGTAAGCCATGTTGTGTCACGTTTAAATTATGCTTTTGATAAGATCATTGCATGATTACTTTTACCTTTATATGTATTTATCTGTATGAGATACGACCACGATTGCATCCATATAAACAAAACTAATTAATTAAGCCCTCTGAATTAAATCTTAAGTCATAATGCTGTCAATTAATGAATACTTGTCAAAACCTAGATCGCTCAATTGTGGAAACCACCAAAGTGGATGCACTTGAGTTATCTTGATGAGACAAGCTTGAGTAATGGTGCTGCTCATAATATTCATTATTGTTTTGACTTAATTGAGATTAACAAAACGGTTTTGAATCTCAAGGCATTAGATGGGGTTAAACATTCCGGATCATATGATGATTAAATCCCATAAAGATCTAAGAGTTACATGTGATGTAATTGGTAAATAGGTTACCTACCTAAATAACTTGAATTTAAGCGTCTTGCCAAAGCGGGCTTAAGTTTAAGCCAAATATGGATCTTAGCCCACTAATTATTATATTGAGGGCTGTTAATTTAGTGGGACATTACTAACTAACTTTGCATATTTTAATAAAAAAGAATCATGTCGACTAGTAATACTGCTACACTATCATTGCGATCGATCCTTGAGAAGGACAAACTGAATGGGACAAACTTTCTTGACTGGTTCAGGAACTTGAGAATTGTTCTCAAGCAGGAAAGAAAGGCTTATGTCCTAGATCAACCCATTCATGAGGAGCCTGCAGCTAATGCTCCAGAACTCAGAGAGATGCTTACATAAAGTATAAGGATGACTCTGTGGATGTAGGTTGCCTGATGCTTGCCACTATGGTTCCAGAGCTCCAAAAAGGATCTGGAACTCATGGAGGCTCATGAGATGATAGTACATCTCAAGGAAATGTTCCAGCAACAGGTAAGGCAAGAAAGGTATGAGACCACAAAGGCCTTACATTCCTACAAAATGGCTGAAGGTGCATCAGTTAGTACTAATGTGTTAAAGATGAAAGGCTATATTGATCACCTTGAGAGGCTTGGATTTCCCATGAGCCAGGAGTTGGCTACGGATTTGATCCTCAACTCACTCTCGGAGAGTTATGACCAGTTTGTTATGAACTACAACATAAACAACATGAAGAAATCAATTTCTGAGCTGTATGGGATGCTCAAAACTGCTGAGCAAAGCATTAAGAAAAAGCCTAGCACAGTTTTGATGGTTCAGAAAGAAAAGGGTATGAAAAAGAAAGGGAAGGGCAAATGGAAGGGTAATGTCTCAGGTGGTGAGACCAAAGAGTCAAACAAGCCCGAAACCAAGCCTGCACCCAAGAAGGCAAAGCCTCCAAAGGAAGGAGTCTGCTACTTCTGCAATGAACCCGATCATTAGAAGAGGAATTGCAAACTCTACCTGGAAGATCTGAAAAAGAGGATAAAATCAAACGATTTGAATCCGACCTACCTATGGCATTGTCGTCTAGGCCACATAAGTGAGAAACGCATTTCTAAACTCCATCAAGATGGATTTCTAAACTCATTTGATTTTGAATCATATGATACATGCAAATCTTGCTTATTAGGAAAGATGACTAAGGCACCTTTCACTGGGCACAGTGAGAGGGCTACTGAATTATTGGGCCTCATACATACAGATGTATGTGGACCATTAAATATAGCTGCCAGAGGAGGTTATGTCTACTTCATTACATTTATAGATGACTTTAGTAGATATGGCTATATCTATCTAATGAAACATAAATCTGAATCTTTTGAAATGTTCAAAATATTCCAAAATGAAGTACAAAACCAACTTGGTAAAACAATTAAAGCACTTAGATCTGATCGAGGTGGTGAATATTTGAGCCAAGAATTCACTGACCATCTTAGGAGTTGTGGGATAATCTCACAATTGACTCCTCTAGGAACACCACAATGGAATGGCGTTTCTGAACGGAGGAATCGAACACTATTAGATATGGTTCGATCTATGATGAGTCAAACAGATCTTCCACCATCCTTTTGGGGACATGCCCTAGAGACAGCTACGTTCACACTAAATCGTGTTCCATCTAAGGCAATTGAAAAGACACCATATGAGATATGGACTGGAAAGAAACCAAGTTTATCTTTTCTTAAGATCTGGGGATGTGAGGTATATGTTAAGTAACAAGCCTCTGATAAATTAGTGCCCAGATCCATAAAGTGCCTTTTCGTAGGGTATCCTAAAGAAACGGAAGGATACTATGTCTACAATCCCACCGATAACAAAGTGTTTGTTATTCGAAATGGCAAGTTTCTAGAAAGAGAGTTTGTCTCTAAAACAACCAGTGGGAGCGACGTACATCTCGAAGAAATTCGAGATCCACAAGATGGTACAGAACCACAGATGCAAATTAGAGAAGACTCACAACAAGTTGCTGAGTCTCCTCAAGTAACACAAGGTCCACAAAGATCTGATAGGACACGGCATCAGCCTCAGAGATATGGATTTCTGATTACTGAAGGCCGTGATGTGTTGCTCATTGAGCAAAATGAGCCCACCACCTATCGAGAAGCCACAGTGGGACCAAACTCTGAGAAATGGCTAAATGCCATGAAGTCTGAAATGCAATCCATGTACGATAATCAGGTATGGACCTTAGTTGATCCACCTGAAGGTGTAAAAACCATTGGGTGCAAATGGGTTTTCAAGGAGAAAACTGACATGGATGGCAATGTAAATGTCTTCAAGGCACGACTGGTTGCAAAAGGATTCACTCAAACTCATGGTGTAGACTATGATGAAACCTTTTCCCCAGTTGCAATGGCCAAATCAATCAGAATCCTTCTTGCCATTGCAGCATATTATGACTATGAAATATGGCAGATGGATGTCAAAACAGCCTTCCTTAATGGAAAGCTGCTTGAGGATGTGTATATGACACAACCTGAAGGTTTTGTGCGTCCAGAGGACTCTGGTAAAATTTGCAAGCTTCAAAGATCCATTTATGGATTGAAGCAAGCATCTCGGAGCTGGAATCATCGTTTTGATGAAGTAGTCAAAGAGTTTGGATTCATTCAAAACATCGATGAACCTTGTGTTTACAAGAAGGTTAGTGGGAGCATAGTTGTATTTCTAGTGCTTTATGTAGATGACATCCTACTCATTGGGAATGATATTCCTACCTTGCAGAGTGTCAAGTCTTGGTTAGGAAAGTCCTTTTCAATGAAAGACTTAGGTGAAGCCACCTATATCCTAGGGATTAGGATCTATAGGGATAGATCCAAAAGACTAATAGGCCTAAGTCAGAGCACATACATAGATAAGATACTGCATAGGTTCAATATACATGATTCAAAAAGGGGTTACATGCCTATGTCTCATGGCATCCATCTTAGCAAGGATCTGTGTCCTAGTACACCTGATCAGCGAGATCGCATGAGTAAGGTTCCATATGCCTCAGCCATTGGATCCATCATGTATGCCATATTATGTACTCGACCGGATGTCTCGTTTGCCTTAAGTATGATCAGCAGATACCAACAAGATCCTGGTAAGGGTCATTGGACTGCCATTAAGAATATCCTAAAGTACTTAAGAAGGACTAAGGACTTATTTTTGATCTATGGTGGATTGGATGATGAGCTCTGTGTAACCGGTTACACAGATGCAAGTTTCCAAACTGACCAAGACGACCTTAAATCGCAATCTGGATATGTATTCCTCCTGAATGGTAGAGCAGTAAGCTGGAAGAGCTCCAAGCAAAGCACTATAGCAGATTCTGCAACAGAAGCTGAGTATATAGCAGCATCAGATGCAGCTAAAGAAGCCGTTTGGATAAGAAAGTTCATTACTGAACTAGGGGTGGTGCCTACCATCTCAAATCCAATAGATTTGTTCTGTGACAATAGCGGTGCTATTGCACAGGCCAAGGAGCCTAGGTCACATCAAAGGACCAAACACATACTAAGGCGATTTCATCTTATTAGAGAAATCAATGATAGAGGTGATATAAAGATATGCAAAGTAGCAGGAGAAGATAATGTTGCTGATCCTCTTACTAAGCCACTTGCACAGGCAAAGCATGAGCGTCATGTTAGGGCAATGGGAATTAGGCAAAATGATTGCACCTAGGGCAAGTGGGAGGATGTTGGAAATTGTGCCCTAAGGGCCAATCATTGTACTTTAAACATTATTATTTTAATGAAATTTCTCCATTTTGTTATCATATTATTTGCATGTTAACTGTGATAATTGTATCCTTGGATAATTCATAAAGATTGTCCTAAAATGTCCCTGGTCGGTCATCTATGCGGGAGCAGAGATGAAATAAGACCAGTATGACTTTGATAAGATATGGAGATACGAATCAAAGTCTTAGGCACTTGTAAGAGCACAAGGTGCTGGACCGACCCACCATGAGAAAGCTACATGGATCAAGTCATAAGCTTTTCTCATGTATAACCACGTCACAATGCCCTTAGACCTGAGGTCATCATGGATTCCTACATGAGAGTTGTTAAGCTTTGAACTAGTCAAAAGTCACTTTTGACCGGGTGATGATAAAGGCTAGATCGGGCTTGGTGGTTTTTCATGTAGAGGAATATGAATGATCAAGATGGAATTTGTCCCTCACATTAGTAGAGAGATATTACTGAGCCCCTCGATGAGTGAGTCCGAGAAATGTATGGCCATACTATGATGAAAGGAGTTTCTGTCTCTATTATCAGGCTACTCAGGAATCGAGAAAGTAATGGTCAGGAACAAGAGGATGACATTTTCCATGCCTTATCCTTGATCGATATATCGTGTGACAAAAGGGACGTGACATGGTTGTATGACAGGTTGCATCGTGATAACGATCCTCATATGAATTGGGTAATCGTAATGTCTTGCTAGAGGCCGCTTGCGACTTTTGGGTTAGTGTAGTTATTGGCCCACTGCCAACTTCATATGGGCCTACAGGGTCGCACACAAGAATGGCCCAACACGAGATAATGTTTGATTTAGGGTGGATGAATTTTATATTTATATATATATATAATATAAAATTCATTAATAATATTATATAGATATATATATTTTCAAAATATATTATATATATATATATATATATATATTATATTATTATATTTAATAATATTATATAGATATATATATTTTTGAAATATATTATATATATATATATGTATATATATATTATATGATATTATTATATTGTGTTAGTTTTAAATTTAATTTATTAAGATATATTAAATTTAATAACTAACATGATAGAGATATAGTATCTCAGATTTAATTTATGAAGATAAATTAAATCTAATGGCTCTTTATTTAGATTAAATAAATAGGTTAAATTAAAACTGTTGGACAGATTTAATTTAAACTGAATTTATTTAATTAGCTCATCAAGATAATTAATTTTTAATTAATTTCGAAATTAATGATGATTAATTTTGAAATTTGAAAATAACCCTCATGGGTTATAAACTTGATAGAGCTGATAGACTCAGGGTACAACAGAATTGAGAGCCGCAAGTTAAACCCTTGGAGACATTAGAGACGCTAGCACGCAGTCTCGGTTGGAGAGCATTCATGTGGATACCGGTAAAGGGAGCGTACCTGACGTGTTGGCTCCTAGAGATCATGAAAACTCTGAATCATCAAAAAGGTATGAATCCTTTCAACTTGGTTTAAACGCCGTTGATAGATCCTCGATTAGGATCGGTGAAAATTTTATTTTTAAATTCTTCCACTGTGCTTACCGATCCTACAGTAGGAAGGGCTGGACCTGTGACTGTCGGTCTATCTCTCTTTTCTCTCTCTCACCATCACACACCAAACTTCACTGCCCTTTTCTGTAGATTTCGGCGTCATTTCTATCTTTTATGTCCGCCACTACATTCCTAAATAAGAAAAGATAAAACCAAAAGTAGGGTAGTTAAGATTAGATCTAAACCTTATAGTAATGAACCTTGCGAATCTCCTTTCCGAAAGCTAACGTATTGGCGCAAAGGATATTAGCATACTATATTTTCTTCACCATTGTAGATAATACCAGTCACCAGATTCTAATACTCTGGTTTTGAAGGCTAACGTACTGGGTGGTAGAAAGGAAAAGGGACCGATGGTATTCTTCCTCTCTTCTTCGGTGGCGGTTCTACCTCGCTTCACTGGCCGCGGTGAGTTCCTCTCTTCCTACTCGGTTACCTATAAAAGAATAATAGATTCATTGATAAGAAATAGAAAAAGATGAATGAGTTCAAAAAAAAGATGAAGGAGGCTTTGAAGTTGAAGAAGATTCCATCATCAGTGAAGATGAAGGAGGGTGTTGAGAGGAAAAAGAAACCTATGGAGAAGACGGGTGTGGGAAGAGTTGACGGAGGGCTAATTGTAGCCCCCCTCAAAAGAATATTAAAGGCAGAAGGTTGGTAGAAAGCATGTTCAAATTTCAAATGGAGACAGTGAGGGCGAGTATATTCTAAAATTCATGTCATCGATGAGCAAAAGTTAAAAGAGATGAGAAGAAATCACAACCGTAGAATCCTTAGGAACTGTTTTTTTGTGGAAGAGATTTATATTATATATTGATTGATATTGATGACTACTCCACCCATGTGCTTCCCATCCCCCAAGTTTTTTGTATTGGAACCTCTTCATAATAACTTTGACTGCTCCACCCACGTGCTTCCCATTCCTCGAGCCATTGAGCCGTATCATGAAGTGAAGCAATGGCACGAAGTCACATGGAAGCTTGCACTGTTCATATGAACAATGAATTGTGAGAGAAGGCACAATTGAGCTTGGCTTGGCTTGGCTCATTTGTCATATTTATTATATTAAAGGGATGTTTGAATGAAGATGAATGGGAGAAAAATGAAAAGCCGAGAGAGATAGAGTGTTTTGTTGTGAGCCTCAGCTCTCAATGAAAGCGTGAATCAATAATGGGTGGCGACTAGGTTAATTTAATGGGATGAAGAGAGAGAGCTTTGGGTATAATATTTGAGCCACTAGAATTGAAGTAGTCCAATAAAATTTAGCTATTACATTTTCTTCAACATTCTCAAATTAATTCTACATCATAGGATTCATAATTTTCTCTTCCTTGACATGCAAGAACTAAATGAGGTTGTGATATATCATATATTTAGAAATATTAATCCATCACAAAAAAAGAAAATTAAAATATTAACAATTTAAGCTCAATAATATTAAAATTAATTTAGATCTTATTTCTTAAAATAGGCTAATGATGCAAATATTTCCTAATAAATTCAAAATAGCCTAAAATCATTCCCAAAATAAATGAATGAGGTGGGGTAAATTATATAAAAATCATGGTTTATCAAAAAACAAGGAACTTCCTTTGTTTCTTAATATAAAACCCAGATGACTTTTTTTTGGAGATATTAAGGAAGCTAAGTAAATTACTTTACAGTAATTTTTTAAATTAATTTATCTGATTTATAAACTGATATATAATCTATTTTTACACAATATATGTTATGATTAAGTAATTTATAGGGGACTTATTAATTTATATGGTTTCTTGCTTTTTTTTTTTTGGTAAAATTAATTTATATATAGTTTCTAACATATAAATAGTGTCTTTCAATTAAACTCCTTACAAATAAAGATATTATCAATTATGTCTTTCTATAAGTTGAAAAATGTTCATATATGTGAGGTACCATTACTTATAATCAAGTTGGATTAAGTTATTCAACACTAAAGTATTTTTTCTATAGCACTTAATATTATAGAGTTATTTTGGGTACATCTAGTATCCTAAAATATTTTTTTCAATAATATATACTTAGTATCCAAAAGTAATTTTAGGTACATTTAACTCCCTAAAGTATTTTTTCAATAGTACTTAATATCCTAAAGTTATTTTGGGTACATTTAGTACCCTAAAATAATTTTTTCCCAATAATACTTCATAACTTAAAATTTAGGGTATTTATTGCTACTAAGAAAATACTTTAATGGTGAAATAGCCCCAAAATTTACTTTTTTTATTTTTAAGTAAAAGAGGATATATTATTGATAAACTATTTATAGAGGGTACATTCGAGTAAATAACTCAGGGAGGAGAGACTTAAACCCTAAACCCTTTAATACAAAGATAAAATCACGACTTAATACAAAGGTAAAAACATGAAGGGCCCGTTTGGTACGCTGGAATTGATTTTGATGGAAAGGGATATGGATATGGAAATGGAAATGAGGTTTAAAAGTGTGTTTGGTATGACTTGGAAATGAGACCTAGTTTTCATATGAAAATACTAAAATACCCTCAATTAAAAAAAACCATTTGCTACCCCAAAAAAACACACAAATCACTTTTTAGAGAGCAGGACAAGCCAATTTTTGAGCAACGCGACTTTGATTCCAGTAGATCTCTCTACCACCCCCACTATCGTCGTCGACTCCTACCCAGATGCTTGTCGTCGTCGTCGCTCAAGGAGGTTGATGGAGGATGCTGCCATCACCGCCATCATCGTCGAGCGCATGGTCATCGAAGAAGAGGAGGGGAGACGAAGATGTGGATCAGAAGAAGAGAGGCCAGATATCACTAGATCAGACGAAGATGAGGGGGGAGAGCCGCCATCGTTGTCGTCGTCGGTGAGGGAAACATGTCGTTGTCGTCTCCATTGATCTGGTGAGGGAGATCTGTCATTGCCATCATAGGTGCTAAGGGTGCCACTGTGGCTGCCGTCACCGGTGGAGGGGGGAGAGCTGTCGTCACTATTGAGGGAGAAGAAGTCACCGTTGTAATACCCCAAAATGTGACTCAAGATAATGACTTCAAAAGTGAAGGTAAAGTAGGATTAAACCAACACTTTTGGAGGATGTGACGAGAATTATGACTTGAATGTGTTATAGTCAGAGCCCAGACCCTGTATTTAAGTTCAATTATGAATTAACATCTAAATTGACTTAAAATAGGGGAAGGCGCATATTGGTGTTATGGAGTGATAAGATGAGTTTGATGGTGATTCAGTGTGAATTGTCGTAATCAGGGGCAAAACGGTAAAGTTACTGACCAATTGGTCAGTTACTGAAGAGGAAACTCATTGGTAACTTAAAGATCAATGGTTGAGATTGATTTGTGAAAGAGATCAAAGGGTGGAATCAAGTGTATATGTGTGTTTGTGAACTCATGGGTGATGGACTAAGATCTTGACAAGTGTCACCATGAGAGCCATTGATTGGGTCAAATGGTCAAAAGTCATTTTTCTCTTCTCTCCACTTTTAAATGTCAGCTAAGAGAGTGTTAAGAGCTCAAAAAATCTGATGCTTCTTCATTATTTCATCTCCCTCTCTCTTCTCTTTCATGGATGTCCTACCTTGAACAAGAAAGAGAAAGGAAAAGCTTGAGTTTTGGGTGAGTATTTGTCTCTAAATGCTCAAGTGTTCTTCATTAACATTATTCATAGTGTCAAGAGCTTTATTCCTATGGTTTCAGATTTTTGATTTGTGGTGTTTGAGAATTTGTGGAAATTTGGAAGTGAGGGAAACAAGGAACTAGCTTGGGAAGAAGTTAAGGTGAGTATTTGGAACCTTTTGGTATATTCATGGTGGTTATTGGTTTAGTTTTGGGAATTTCGAATTTTGCCCTGATTTTTTGTCTAATTTGAATGCTTGAATTGGTTAGTGTGTTGTGTAGAATGTGGTGTTAAATTGTGTCTGAGCCATGGGAGTTGATTTGGAATTTTGGAATGGAAGGAATTGCATTGTGGTGGATTGTGTGTATGTTGTGTTGACATGATAAGATTTCTGTGGAACATGTCTAAATGGATGGAATTTGATTGTTTTGATGGCTCCAATGGATTCCTTGGGCAAAATTGGTGTGGGAATGGTGTTTTATGTGAAAATGGGAACCATTGGAAGCAATTGTGAAAAACTGAAAATCTGTCCATTGAAGGTCTGTGCTGGGCAATCTTTTTGTGTGGGCGTTTTGAATAGGCTAATGATGTTATAAAATTATGAAAATTTCCAGTTTTGAAGTTCACTTCCCAAGCTTCAAAATGGACATAAATTTTGTGTCATTTCGCTTTGTGAGCTGGGAGTTTGAACTGTCCAAAGTTAGGCATCAAAACTGGACCCTGTTTTGGCAACGTTAGGTTTTTGGTAAATCTGGACTTTTGTGGTGATTTCTAGTAATGACCAATATTTTTCCTAGAAAGAGGACTTAAATAGCTTTCATTTGGCTTTGGAATCACCTTATTTCGATTTTTCTTGAATTAGTTATGATTTTTGAAAGTTCAGCCAAGAAACTGGATTTTCTTGGCCGCGGCCAGCGGATTCTGGGCCGCGGCCCAAATGTTTCTGGGCAGTTTTTGGCCGCGGCCAACCCCCAAAAATCAATGTTTTGCACATTTGAAAGGTGGTTTTTGGTATAGCCTTTCCCAACCCTTTAGGCATATGTATAGACCTAGAATAGACACCTAAAGAGTTCAAATGATAACCAACTTAAAGTATTATAGAGAAAAGAACTTGGGAAAGAGATTGACGGGTTGTCCCTAACTTGGTTTACAGGATTTGATATTTGCCGTCCTCGTGAGGCCGCAGTGCCAAGAAACGTCGGGAAAGGATCAGGTAGTGACACTTCCCTTATACTTTGTGTAAATGTATTGTATGTATGTTGGTCATGTGCTGTGATGCAGTTGTGATGCTGTTGCTTATACAGCTAGTGATAGCTGGTGCCTATATTATACAGCGAAAGCTGGTGACTTCATTATATAGCGAAAGCTGGTGACTACATTATACAGCGATAGTTGGTGACTATATTATACAGCGAAAGCTGGTGACTTATGTATACAGCGAAAGCTGGTGACTTATGTATACAGCGAAAGCGGGTGACTTTATTATACAGCCATGAGTGCTGTCGTTTGTGGTGAAAAGCATGTTTGATAGTTGTTGTTGGTTGTGATTTACTTACCTGCTATATGTTTACATATTGTATGAGTGAATTTGTTACTACTGGGATTCTTTTGAATCTCATTCTTTCCAATGACTAACATTTCAGACAGGGCAAGTGGCTTAAGAGGGAAGCGGCCAACCAAGAGCGGTTAGGGATTTTGGGAAATATGGGATAGTTGGTTATCTACTTAGATTTTGGATTACTGTATATTATTTTTGGGTTGTAAATAATATTCTGATCACGGTTGTGCAATCCCCTAGTAGGGAATTTTGGAAACCCTTGGACTATCTATATGAACCTGGGGGTTGCCGGGATTTTATCGTACACTCTGATATATGAATGTGATATAACTGCACAGGTAATTCTATTCGATATTTGAACGTGAGACCAGGATAGAGAAGAAGTTTTGAAAAAAATCAAAATAAACTTGTGAAAAATTCTACCACCATGTGGGAGTTTAAAATGAATTCTAAACTATCCGTTGGTCCCTAATCCATTTAATCACGTATTATCGAATCACAATTACGTTTATTAAGGCAGGGGGTTACAACCGTCGTTACCGAGAGTGAGGAGGCTGAAGCAGAGAGTAGCGATGGAAATTTGAGGTTGGAATTACAAATCTTACCTTTTTTGATGGATTTCATTTTACTGGAATTGGGTGATTTAAATTCCACATGGAATTGGAATTGAGCCTCAATTCCATTGTACTAAACAAACTTCTTCATGGGATTGGGCTCCAATTTCATTTCCACCACTCCCAGTTCCAGCGTACCAAACGGCCCCGAAGTGCAGCTAATGAGACCCTACGGGAACCTGAGGCTCTCTTGCTTGCACAGTATGGTCATCAAAATTTACTTTAGGATAATAATTATTAGAGTTAACGTTTGATTTTATTTGAGGCTAATATGCTATCTTTCTCTCTTATTGATTGGTAATTGGCACCATCCCCCATCCCCACTCACAATAAAAACGTGGATTAACTTGGTATTTATAAAATTTTACTTATATTTTGTTCCCAAGGAAATCAAAATTAAATTGCTAAAACAAGAGACTTAGTATTACTGTGTAAACAAATTAATGGATTATCATTTTCCCTCCATGTATAGAATCGGCCATAAGGTAAAACTTTGTTTTGGATCATGCTTGGTGAATGAGTTTGTCAATTTAGTTTTTCAAAAGATGATTATTTTTAATTTGACCCATCATGAATGAGGTCGCTTTTGTCACTAAAACAATCAATTAAATTAGGACCAACTACTAATGCAATATAGTGACAACCTATGTTATTCTTCCAAAAAACAATATGTGGGGTTTTTTTAGGTTGAATTTTGGTGATGGAAAATGTAATGGAATGAACCTAAACTAAAATGCAAAACACTACTAACTAAATGCAAAATGTAAATAACTCTAAAATTTATATGAAAATGAAGCTTACATAAGTGAATGCAAATGCAATTTTAGAGAGTTTTTTTTTTTTTAATGAAAAGGGGAATTAAAATCCTAAGGAAAAAAACTAATAGCTAAGAAAATCAAATAAGAAACGGTAAAAAAAAAAGGTTTACTTCAAGTACAGTGAAGGGAACAAGTTATAATTCACATGGAGTTAACTTTTTTAGACCAAATCAATTAATTAGACTAAAGAGAGATTGATAAAATATTAGAATTAATGAATTTAATTACTTAATTGAAACATGGGAAACCCTTAAGTTTAATAACACTTAATCCACTATAAAAATAATAATGAAATAAGCGCTGGCTAATTAACCCATTAAAACTAATAACAAATAATGTTAAGATAATTTTGGAAATCATGTTTACAATTATCTAATTAAACAACAAGACAATTAAACAATCAAGGAGATAAACCAAAATAACAATTTAATTAATCATGAAAACTCAATTAATATTTTAATTGACAATCCAAAGATTTGCAAACAAAAATTCCAGCAAATGTTTCACGCACAAAATCAATCTAAAATATCAGTTCAATTCAAAAGGAATATGTCTACAATCTAAAATTTGATTCTTCTCAAGCAATACAACTCAAAAACATTTAAAACTAAATGATCTCAAGTCTTGAAAAAAATTGATAAAATGAAAGACACTCTTTTGTGGTCTTCAAGCACAAGCTCATAGGCTTTATCCTCCTCTATGCTTCTCCCAAGTTGCTTCGCAAACAGCTTAAGCTCCCATGGTTACTCTCCTTTCTCCAAGAGCCAAACAAGTTGCTAACATGATGAATATACCAACGAACTCACCAATCCGTGGGTGTCCATGAGAATGAAGGGAATTGGTTATATGAACGGGGTCCGTGAGTGTGAATGGCAAAAAAGAGATGGTGTGATGAATAATGTTTGAATGGAGATGAATGGGAGAAAAATGAAGAGCGGAGAGAGACAGAGCGTTTCGTTGTGTGCCCCGGCTCTCAATAAGAGTGTGAATCAATAATGGGCGGCGACTAGGTTAATTTAATGGGATGAAAAGAGAGCTTTGGGTATAATATTTGAGCCACTATAATGGAAGTAGTCTAATAAAATTTAGCCATTACATTCTCTTCAACATTCTTAGGTTAATTTCATGTCATAGGATTTGATAATCTTTTTTTCCTTGACCTGCAAGAACTAAATGAGATTATGATCTATCATCTATTTAAAAATATTAATCCATCACAAAAAAGAAAATTAAAATATTAACAATTTAGCTCAATAATATTAAAATTAATTTAGATATTATTTCTTAAAATAGGCTAATGATGTAAATATTTCCTAATAAATTCAAAATAGCCTAAAATTGTTCCTAAAATAAATGAATAAGGTGGATAAATTATATAAAAATCATGGTTTATCAATAAACAAGATATTTCCTTCATTTCTTGTTTTTTTCCTCAACTTACTTCCTTCATTTCTTAATATAAGATCTAGATGACTTTTTTTTAAGATATTAAGAAAACTAAATAAATTACTTTAAAGTATTTATATTTATGGTTGATGGACTTTTTGTCTCTTGCGTTAGCTTTGGGGTCCACAATTAAAAATTAACTAAGGATTGTATATAGGCAAATCTATGATCATTTTCTCTTCTCGAATAGTCCTTTATTGAATCCTAAGTAATATAAATGCCATGTAAATACAATAAAACAAGGGGAAATGAGTTTTGGTTTTTTTCCAAATTAATAGCTAGAAGAAAATGCAATTTAATTACAAGCTAAGCTAATATTTTTGGTATTTTTATAAAGATGGGATGGATATAAGGAAATGAGTATTTAATGAATGATATGGATGCTCTTAGAAATAGATGAATGACTATCATAATTCAAATAAAATCCTGGGAGTTAATTCTCTCTAGGTCTTAAAAGCAAAACCCCAAACGAACGTTTAGGTCTAGTGTTCTTAATTAATAATTATTCTTACAAACGCAGCTAGTGACTATCCCTTAAGGCATTATTAGAAACCACTTAGAGTGCAATTAAAAATGAATAAATATAACTTGGTTTCTCTAAAGAAGAATGCTCAAACGAGACACTCCTAAGCACAACTTGAAAATATTAATTAAATAATAACACACTAGCTAATACAATCTCATTGAACTCAATAAAGGAAATATATCAAGCTAAAGCTCCAAATCACAAAATCCAATCCAATTACAAAAGTTCAATCAACAGAGAAAACCAAACGGCAACTCAGTCTCAAAGCCATAGAATGACATTCAACTAGGACATCATCCAGCAGAAATGAGAAATTGAATTAAACTAAAAACTCCCCTAATTGAAGCTTTGGAACTCCAGCCACTTGATCCATCTCCCAGAAGCAAGAAAATTAGCCACACATAACTTCAATTTTGGCTGCAACTGGTTCAGCAAGACAATGAAGATCTATAAAAAAATATGAAGAACGGACACCAAGATTGGAGAAAAGTAGGTCTGTCAAGTTGGTTGAGGAAAGAAGAGGCAGAGGTAATATGAGTGTTGTTGGTGAAGATGCAGGTGACAAAACTCAGAACAGAGGAGGGACGATGGTTGATAGTGTTTGAAGCTGAGAACAGAGGAGGACTAATGGTGGTTGATGGTAGTGCTCTGGTATGGAAGAACGGAGGTTGCGACTGAGAAGGTGGTTTCTAGTGGTGGTGTGGTGGCGCTGACTCTCCTCTTGCGGCACACGAAGCTCCTAGATCCCTCTGTGCTCACAGACTATGTTCTCCGAAGCAAACAGTGGTGTTGGTCGGTGGTCACAACAGTTGTGTAGTGAAGATCTACAGTCTCTCCTCTCAGCTCTCTCTCGATCTAAGCTCCATCCTCCTAGCTCCACTTTTCTTTCAGCTCTCGGGTCCTCTCTGTTCAGAGCTTGTGGGTGGTAGAATGTGAAGGTGGTTGAGGGAGGGTCACCAGCGATGATGAGAGAAGTAGAAGTCACCGGCGACCAGGAGGAATGGTGATGAGAAGAAAACCTCAAGCTTTAGCTGTGTGCCGCGCCTCCACTCAACTCTCAGCTACTCAGTATCAGTCTTGGGTCCTTCTTCGGTTTCGAATCTGTAGAAGGCAGTGAATAGTAACCCTGGTCAAAACGGACTTAAAGGAAAGATTAAAAAGTTTTAAGAAGGGACTACATGAAAATATTTGAAACATTGGTAAGGTGAACTGTAATTTCCAAAACTTCAGGGTACTTTTATGTAATTTCTCTGACTCCATTTTCTTTCACAAATTTGTAATTTTTAGAAATCATGGGCCATTTTCTGTAATTTTTCCTAGTCCTCAAAATATTATTTTAACCCTCCAAAATCTCAATTTTTCTTCCAAAACTCCTACAATAATGCAATATTAAACACAATGTAGCATCAAAAGTTCAAGGGACAATTGTACAAAAATAATTAATAATTATGACCATTTTGCCCCTAATTGCAATTAATTCAAAACAATTGTCCCTAACTAAAATTAGTGTTTAATCACGCAATCATGTCCCGAAAAATGCATCAAAATCCCAATTTAATTATTAAAAATCATATATAAAATATGGTTCAATCAATTTATCGATTTTTTTTAAAACTAATTTGTCTAACTTATAAACTAATATATAATCTAATTTTAATTTACACAATATATGCTATGATTAAGTAATTTATAAGGGCGTTTATTAATTTATATGGTTTTTTTTTGTGAAATTAATTTACATATAGTTTCTAACATATAAATAGTGTCTTTCAATTTAATTCCTTACAAATAAAGATATTATCAATTATGTCTTTCTATAAGTTGAAAAATGTTCATATATGTGAGGTACCATTACTTATAATCAAGTTGGGTTAAGTTATATTCAACACTAAAAGTATTTTTTCCATAGCACTTAATATCTTCAAGTTGTTCTAGGTACATCTAATATACTAAAATATTTTTTTTCCGATAATACTTGGTATTCAAAAAAATTTTTAAGTACATTTAACTCCCTAAAGTATTTTTTTGATAGTACTTAATATCCTAACGTTATTTTGGGCACATCTAGTACCTTAAAATATTTTTTTTTCTAATAATACTTCATAACTTAAATTTAAGGTATTTATTGCTACTAAGAAAATACTTTAATAGTGAAATTGCCCCAAAAGTTACTTTTTGTTCTTTAGTACAAGAGGATATATTATTGATCAACTATTTATAGAGGGCACATTCGAGTAAATAACTAGGAGGAGAGACTTAATACAAAGATAAAATCATGACTTAGTACAAAGCTAAAAACATGAAGTGCAGCTAATAAGACCCTGCGGGAACCTGAGGCTGTCTTGCTTGCACAGTATGGTCATCAAAATTTACTTTAGGATGCTCATTAGTGTTACTGAAAAATATTTTAGGATATTAGATATACTAAAAATTATTTTAGAATACTGAAAGTCATTGTCAACTATTAAATATTCCTATGAGAGAAATTTGTCCTGAATTTAATTTGCCCACAAGTAATATATTCAAAAGGTTGGTTGCAATTTGTATAAGTGGATCATAATTATAATGGCCCTAAAAACCTAAAAATAATTACATAATTAAATTATTTTCTTAAGTAATATTTCAATTATTTGTTACCTCTTTCGGTCTTTTCTAGAAGTAACTTTCTTCCTCCTGAGGCTGATCCTTAATATAAGCAACTTTTTTCTTGTGTTTCAAAATTTAAACTATTTTTTCCTTTTCTATCCATATTAAATACATGTGTTTATGTTAATTATCCTCCACTCACTACTAATTTTCTTTCATTTAATCATTTATTATACATTCTCTCTCATATTTTATACTCATTCTTTCTCATATTCTCTTTTCATAAATAAGGGTATATTTGAAAAAAACATGATATTTTTAACATATTTATTGTTTTTAACTAATCTTAACAGTCAATTCATTTTATCAAATCAATAATAAAGTTGCTTATAAAAAGGATTGAAGGGAGTAGATAACAAGGTAAACTTGTAGTTTAGTGGGATTAACCCCATGGTTGGATAAAGAGAAAAATGAGGAGAAAATAGGGGAATGAAATTCTAAGAAGGAAAACTTCCTAAAATGGTAAAAAAATTTATTATTTTTGAGAGTTTTTTCTCCTAGTATTATTTCCTCCTAATTTTCTCTCCATGTAATGGTACTAGAGTCGGGAAATCGGACCAAGCTCGTCTGAATGACCCGTTTAGACCCGAGCTCATCACGGGTTGGGCTTATAATTTAGAGCGTCTAAAAGAAGTTGGGCTTAAAAGGGCCGGTTCTATAGGATTGCGGGCTTAAAAGGGCTAGCCCGTCAACCCTGCAGGGCCGGTCCTTTTAGGCTTCTTCTTCTTTCTTTTCTTTTTTTTAAATGTGACTCAAGTTATAAGTATAAGGGAAAATCCCATATAAACACCACTTGAAATTGTTTAACCCCAAAACGTCTATTATAACATGCAAAAGACAGATAAGGGTTGAGGGGGGAATTTGAGTTATTGAAGATTTATCAAAAGACCAAAATGCTCCTTTTGTAAATTCGTTTGACATACCCTCCAAATACTCTTTTTTGAATCAACAGGGACTCGCTTTTTAGTTGCAAGGTGAGCGCGAGGGGCAACTAAAATGAGCTACAGCTGCTACCCTCCATATTCTCTGATTCACTATTCATGTTGCTATGCCATTAAGCCATTCACCATTTGAATTTGATTTCATTCGAAGGGGAGTGTATTGTTCAGACTCACAGATCAAGAGGTATCCTCCTCTCACTTCTAGGGTTTTTGTGTATTGTTGTTTAGATATGCCTCTATAATTAGTTAATCATTATTAGAGTTCACTGCGCCTTCTCTAAAGGGTTTCGACATAGCTTACAATTCTTCTTCTTCTTCTTTTCTTTTTGTTTAAATTCATTTCATTCAAATTTTCTGTCATTGCGCTATCTCATATCTGTTGCATAATTGCATTTGGTAGAACATTATATCTTTATACTCTAATTGGGGGAGAAGGAATTATATTTTTAAGATAAAAAACTTGAAGGTAATTAGTTATCTATTTTCTAGCCATGACTCTGTTGATTTTCGAGGAGGGAAAACTGTCGTACTTGATGTTTTGTCTACATCCTTATTTTATAGACCCCTCACCTTTAGTCATTTTCTCATGAATTTTCCAGCCATCCTTTCACGAAAACGTTAAATATTTTTATGTGCGCATTGTGCCATGGAATTAGTGTTCTTTTATCAGTTTTTTATGCACTCGAATTTGATCTTCTACTTACTGCTTTTAGTCAAAACTTGGTGATGAGTTTTAAAGGGCATTGGATTGGCAAAATAAAGTTGAGAATTATTACAAATGTGGTCCGTTTGAAATTGATTATTATTCTGCCTTAGATGTGAAATGTTGGATTGGAAACAAGTATAGTGGAGCGTATAAATCCATGTGCTTATCTTTGAATTTTAATGGAAAAGGGGTTGATAAGCAGGAAGACTTTAAAACGAATGAGAGACCTTTGCCTTTAAGATGATGAAGAGAACTTTAAATAAAAAATTCTTTTGAAGTGCTTTAATGGGGCAACTTATGCTTAGTGAGTCCGTTTTTAATAAATAATCCGTTCTGCTAGATATCTGAGATATAACTGGTTCCTGCTTTATGAATGCTACCTGTTCTTGATGCCTTTTCTGCTTCTTCTCTGATTGTAATACAAACTCACAGTTCCTGTGTTCTTGGTATTGTCTTTCATAAGCTAGTTTTTGAATATAGATGTTGAAGGCTTTATTATGCAAGATAAACATCTCAGTTTTGACTGCATTGTTTATCCTTCAAAATTAGTATAAATATAAAGGTAGAGAGAATTATTTTTATAGAATATGAATTGGAAGCCCATTAATTAGAAAAAAAGTAGGGTAGGACTGGGGGGAAAGAAAAGTCAGTTTTTTCCTCTTTAGGAAATTCCATTGAGGAAGAAATTTTAGTTTACTTGTTCTTAATTAATAAAAAACATAAACTTTATTTGTTCCTGAACCTGGACCCATGCACCTTATATTGGCTGCTTCTTTGCTATCTGTGCTTTCCCCTTGAATTTATTATTTAGTAAATGGATAATGACGCTGTTTACACTTTACAGGGTGCTGGTTGACATAGGTGTTGAATACATTACAAGGGGGCAGCTGCTGACACTCGGTGGAATTAACAGAATAAGTAACCGTGTAAGTGATATAATAGCTGAATTGGTTTTCAATATATTTAACGCATCTAATACATGTGACTCCGCATGCAAGTAATGTCTCTTGTGTATAAGATGTTAATGGCAGAAATGAAAAACACGGGACAAGTGGGGCGACATATTTTTGACGTGGATTTTATGGTGACTATGCTGTAATTTTACACCTGAGTTGTTGTATTGATGTTTCTATACTACGCTAACAATTTTATTCGTCATTCAGTTACTATTGGCTAGAAAACTTATAGGATGGTCAGTTGCTGAATGGAAAGACCAATTACTTCCTGCACAAGTTGGCTACAATATTGCAGACTGTGATATGATTTTGGGACCCATTGTAATATCCCGATTTGTGATTAGGACTAATGACTCTGATAATTATTGTAATTATCTTGATTAAACACTTTTGGAGTCAATGTAATGTGAATTTTGGGAATAAATACATGTGGTATTTAAGATCAAAGGTTGTGATTCCTTAACCAAGGGTCGGAATCCTGTGCTTTGCGGTTATGTGAGCTCATAAGGGAGTGAGGGGATGATGACATGTGGCTTAATGGAGGCCTTTGGATGAGGCACAAGAGGACAAAACCTCACTTTTCTCTCATTTTCTCTCTCTTACTCGACTAGAGGCATGGGCAAGGGAGGAAGATGTGTTTCTTCATCATCATTTTATCTACTCATCTCTCTCTCCTCCATTGATTCCGGCGACCAAGAAGAAAGAGGGGGAAGAAAAGCTTGAATCTTGGTAAGTTGTGATTCTCCTTTACTCCAATCCTCTTCTCTAATATTGCTCATCTCAATGAGAGCTACATTGTGATGATTTTAGAGCCTTGAATGGTGTTGATTGGGACATTGATTCGAAATTGGAAGTTGAGGAATCAAGGTTCTGAATTGGGCAAAGAGAAGAGGTAGGCATTTATAGTATTTTGATATATTGTTTATGATTTTTGGCTAAGTTTAGTCAAATCTGGAAATTTGCCCTAATTTGCACCAAATGTGGATTTTAGGAGTTTCATGGTGTTTGATGTTAAAAAATGAGTTATTGTAGAGTTATTTGATTGTTGGATAAGATCTGGAATGTTGGAAATGTGTTAGGGGAAAGTTGGATAAAGTGTATCATAGAGACTTTAGTGAATGATTGTGGTTAAATTGGTTTTGGAGTGTTTTAAAGTTGCCAAGGTGTTCCTTAGTTAGTGCCAAGTGTGTGTGAGCTTTTGGTTGAGTTTGGGGAACCTTTGGGGGAGGAATTGACCAATCTGGTGTTTCTGGTTTTTGGCTGCGTTTCTGGTCTCTGATACACATCACTCGAGCAGAGGAAGAACGTGCTCGAGTGATATGCAAGTTTTTCCCTGTTGTGCTTCGAGTTATCTGGGTTTTATGGGTTGTGCTCGAGAGCATCGCCTTGTGCTCGAGTGAGCGAAGAACATGCTCGAGTGAGCATGGTTCTGCTTGAGTGAAGGTGCGAGTCCGGAGTTGAGGTTGCTTTCTGGTCCTCACTCGCTGGTTGATGCCAAGAGTGTGCTCTGACACTCGCGAGCATAGCCGTTTCACTCGAGCACTAAGGGTCGTGCTCGAGTGAGCTTGTGCTTCTGGTGTGAGTTGGTGCTCTCGGGTTGTCACTCGCGGCGTTGTGCTTTCGAGTGCTCGGGCACGAGTTGGGCCATCACTCGAGCACAGAGCTTCTTGCTCGAGTGATGCGAGCACTTGCGGGTGGAGAAGGTTGCTCTCTGTCAAGCACTCGCGAGTGAGAATGGCCTCACTCGAGTGATGTCCGTATTGTGCTCGAGTGAGAGCATTTGTGCTCGAGTGAGACTGTCAAAAATAGGTGTTTTGCCTTTGAGTAAGGGGTCTTTTGGGTAGTGTCTTCCAACCCTTTAGGCATATGTTTAGGCCTCTAATAGTCACCTGAAGAGTCCTAAATGATAACCAACTTAGAGTATTATTGAAATATACATATGGAAAAGAGATTGATTGGTTATCCCTAATTGATATAGGATTTTGACATCTGTCGTCCTCGTGAGGCTAAGGTGCCAGAGCCAGTCAGGAAGGATACAGGTAGTGACTCTTTCTTTATACCTTGTGTGATACATTGTATGTATATTATGTCATTGTTTTTGAAATGAAAATCGTATGCTGCAAGTTTTGTGAAAACTGTGGAAGCACCGCTATACCAATAGTCCCTGAGTCGCTAACAACGGTTCGGGTGAAGGTCGTATGCCTTCCCGGCGGTAAAAGGGGATGAGGTTAGGGTGTGATATATGTGTATATGTGGGCCGAAAGGCTAATTGTGAGCCGAAAGGCTATTTGTGAAGGCCGACGGGCCATTGTGAAAGCCGAAAGGCTATATTTGAGCCGTGTGGCTATTTGTATGCACTGCCACGCCAATAGTCCCTGAGTCGCTAACAACGGTTCGGGTAAAGGTCGTATGCCTTCCCGGCGGTAAAAGGGGATGAGGGTGGAGTGACTTGTGTTACTGTATGAGATGATTGGTGTGCATATTCTGTGATTGCATGTGGTATGAAATTGTTGTTACTACTGGGATTCTTTAGAATCTCACCCCTTCCATATGACTAACCTTTTCAGACAGGGCAAATGGCTCGAAAGGGAAGCGGACAACCAGGAGTAGTTAGGCTTACTCCGAAATCTAAGTGGTAGTTGGTTATCATAGTTTTGGATGTGGGGTTGACAAGTGTACATAAGAATGTAAATGATTATTTTGGTTGTGTAATCCCCATAATTGGGAAATCTTAAACCCAAATTATTTATGTAAGTAACCCGGGGTTTGCCGGGATTTTGGTTTCTGCACTCTGATATTGTTTATGTGATTTGTTTTCTCAAGTAGTTATATCCGCACGTGAATGTGAGACCAGGATTAAGTATGCTTTAGAACTGATTTTGAAATATCCCATCTCTTGAATGAGGGATCATAAATGGTTATTTTATTTTATTGGTCTCTATTTCACTTAAATTTAGTAATCCGGATGTAATTACGGTGAGGGGGTTACACCCATGTTGGTTGCTGAACACTGGTTTTGTGTGGCTCTTGAACAAAAAAATGATGAACTTTTATGTGCTTAATTCAATGAAGCCGCTATATTTTACAAGCAAGAGCAAAAAGCGAAAGAAACAATATGCGCTTGCAAATCCCCAGCAATCCGCTCTAAATATACTTATAAGTAAAATGTGTGACAAATTTGTTGGTCATGAGTACATAATGTGGATATAATATGCATGTGTTTTTTCCAGAGGGATTGATTTCATGACATCATCGCGCTTGTAAAACCGGAGCATGTTGGGAAGAAGCCGATCGGTGACTTTATTTGGGTCCCCATTCCACAACAGAACAACTTGTGAGTGTTTTTGTATGTTCACTTGATTTTGGTAAGAAGATGGTTTAGTGTTAGTTTTTAATGTAACTGTGCCATGCAGGCGTGACTATGGCATTCATGTGCTAATTTGGCTGAACAATTGGAAGTCAGGTGTGACCTTCGACTATGGTGATGATGAGGTTCGAGTGTATAGGCGAGACCTACTGTGGTGGATGGTTAACCATGAAATGAATAGCAAGAGGGAGGATGCATTGAGACTAATTAATTCATAGCAATGACCCTGACTAAGAGGATATGACTGACATTATTATGTTATTAATGTCACTTTTTGGTTTTCCTGAAACAATTATTTTTTTTTAGAATTCATCATTGTTGTAAAGAGCTCAAAACCTATTGTCTAACTTAGTAAGCAAGCACTGCATTTTGGTGTGACATAGTAACATTTTTATTTTGGTAATCGATCTTGTATATTACTTTATAGCAGTGGCCTTTTGTGATGTATTATTACTGTGTATATAAATTTAGTAAAGCTATAGTCCATTTATTCCCACAGTTTGATAATATGCACTGTTGTTGCACAGGAAGCAAGTAAATCAAGAAATATTGTGTGTTAAGTGTTGGCCCAAAAAGGGGTAGCCTCTGACAGGTTGAATAATGGGAATGACAAGGTTTTTAATGGTTTTGACGAGAATGATAATGGAAATTTTCATAATAGTTCCAAACATTATATGACCAAGTTTTTGCCCAGAGAGGGGGACGCTGACAAATTCACTAATAAAATTAACAAAGTCTTTAATGGTTTTGACGAGAATGATAATGGGAATGACAAGTTTCATAATGTTTCCAAACATTATGTGACCAAGTGTTTGCCCAGAGGGAGGAATACTGACAAATTCACTAATGTAATTAACAAAGTCTTTAATGGTTTTGACGAGAATGGTAATGGGAATACAAGTTTCATAATGGTTCCAAACATTATGTGGCCAAGTGTTTGCCCAGAGGGGGAAACGCTGACAAATTCACTAATGGAATTAACAAAGTCTTTAATGGTTTTGACGAGAATGGTAATGGGAGTGACAAGTTTCATAATGATTCCAAACATTATGTGGCCAAGTGTTTGCCCAGAGGGGGGATGCTGACAAATTCACTAATGGAATTAACAAAGTTTTTAATGGTTTTGACGAGAATGGTAATGGGAATGACATGTTTCATAATGGTTCCAAACATTATGTGGCCAAGTGTTTGCCCAGTGTAACCCCCTCCGTAATTATATCTGAAATACGCGATTAAAATGAAATAGAGACCAATAATAATCAAATAACATTTACTAACCCATCACATGATGAGGTTTTCAAAAATACCATTCGAAATTATTTATAAACTTGGTCTCATATTCACATTTCGAATACAATTACTACGCGAAGATAAATCACATTCATATAAATATCAGAGTGCACAACATAATCATCCCGGCAATCCCAGGTACATACATTCGCTAAAGATACACAGGGCACAATTGCCCATTACAATTCTTCAAATGGGGATTACACAATCTCATCTTGAAGGAGTCCTAGCCGCTCCCTCTATGAGCCACTTGCCCTGTCTAAATTGTTGGTAAGGGAGGGTGAGATTCGAGAGAATCTCAGTAGGAAACAGATACCATAATGCATGCATGATAGATGCTATGTGTATGACATGTTAGCTTTATCTAGATGCATGCCCCATAATGACATTTCTGCATGCTCAACGTTTCATGTAACAAAACTATGACCACAGCAAAACAGAAACAGAGTTTCATTTATTCAAATATGCTCTACACAATCAAGTAAAGCAATCACATACATCACTACACAAGCAAAGATATCAAATACATGCAAGTAAGGTAAGTCCCCTACCTCCAGTCTTTTCTCCTCGATTTGCGTGCCAGCAACTCGGGGCTTCACATTCGATCCTACAATGTCAAATGTACTATTTAGATACTTCCATAGTGTTTCTGGGGGTTATATCAGTCTATATTGAAAATTTACTAAAACGCCCCCGGGGACCCGACCCGGCCCGACCCCACCGTACCCGGTCCGACTGTACTTTTTTTGAAATTTTGACATGGGCTATTCTGACATATTTTTGCCCAAGGAATCCATTTCCGAACTTGAAATTATCAAATTCAATGTCAATTACAGAATTACCCTTGACAGCCCTACTTTAAGGGTTTCAGGGGCGTTTTCGTAATTATGCTTTTTCGGCCTTTTCTGAAAAAGTGCCCAACTGTAACCCCACCTAATTTTTGCTCCTGAACTCAATGGAATCATCAAATCATTGAAAATCCAACTCTAAGACCCATTTATAGCCTTGGCCGAAATATACATGTACTCCGGGAAAAATTGGGGTTTTTCGGTTTCGGCTCCGTAAACGCGTTCCTTTCTACTCCTAACCACTTTATTGACTATTCCATTAGGTTAAAACTACCATTTAGTACCAATTTGGGCGGCATAATAGCCCCACACACCCATTTTCCATTTTTGAAACCAATGACAATCCGGCGAAATTTCACCGATTAAATTGTCCACAGCAGCCATAATAGTCAATACACAAGAGTTTGGAAGTTACCTCAAGCTCCCACTAGCTTTTCCTTGTCTTGGCTGAAACCCTAGCTGTTTTAACACCAAAGCAAGAGCTTCCAAACCTTAAAGAACATAAAGAGGTAGCTTAGGATCGGAGTTACACGCGTTAGGAGCTAGATCATCGGAGAAATTGGCTTACCTTGCGAGTTCTCTTCTCCTTTCTCTCTCCAAGAGCTCTCAACTTCCTCTCACTAGTTTCAGCTGGTTCATCACGACAGAAAATGAGATCTGAAGAAGATGAGAATATATTAATTCCATGCTGATGTCATCTTTTATTGAGATGATGTCATAATTCCCATTTTTCGGATTTTCTGGCAGATTTTCTGCCCAAACTTTGAAAAATCATAACTAATTCTAGAAAAATAGAAATGAGGTGATTCCAAAGCCAAATGAAAGGTATTTAAGTCCTCTTCATTGGAAAAATATGATCCATTACCAGAAATCACCAAAAAATTCCAGAATTACACAAATTTCATCACTGCCCCAAAAAATAGTCCATTTTCGACCTCAAACTTTGGACAGTCATATCTCCTAGTTCCAAAACCGAAATGGCACAAACTATATGTCCATATTGAAGCTTGGGATGTGATCTCTTAGACTGGAAAGTTTCAGAATTTTTAGACACCATTTGATCATTCAAAACGTTCACACAACCTGACTACCCAGAATAGAGTTTCACTGGACAGAATTTCAGATTTTGCATCTTTGCTTCCAATGGTTCCATTTTCATACCAAACATCATTCCCACATAAATTTTCACAAGGAATCCATTGGAAACACCAAATCAATCAAATTCATATCTCATTGACATGTTTTCACAACAATCTCAACATGTCAACACAATTCACATTTCAAAACCTAACATTGCAACATTTCCATTCCAAAGTTCCAAACCAATTTCAATGACATCAAAACACACTATGACACCATTTCCAACACAATACCCTATTCAATTCGTCCCTCTATTCTAAGTCAATTTGGATGTTAATCCACAATTGAACTCAAATATAGGGTTTCGGCGCTGATCACAACACACACGAATCATATTCGAGTGCCAAATCACATCATATTCTCCAAAAGGGTTATTTATCACTAACCACATCCACTTTTGGACTCATTAACCCTTAATCACAATTTGGGATCTTGCTAAACCGGGGCTTAGCAATCCACTAATCTCAGGCTTATTCTCTAGCCTCGAGTCTCGAAATTCAGGGTATTACACCCAGAGGGGGGACGCTAACAAATTCACTAATGGAATTAACAAAGTCTTTAATAGTTTTGACGAGAATGGTAATGGGAATGACATGTTTCATAATGGTTCCAAACATTATGTGGCCAAATGTTTGCCCAGAAGGGGGGACGCTGACAAATTCATTAATGGAATTAACAAAGTCTTTAATTGTTTTAACGAGAATGGTAATGAGAATGACAAGTTTCATAATGGTAAAGATAAGTTCTGATGACATTCACAAAAACCACCAATATTTATTACAGCAACTACTAAGTAAAGAGTTCAAATGACAATTTAACATTACTCATTCCATCTACACCCAATGTATACAAGCCATGAATCCAGAAGAAGGAGTTCCTTCAATTATAATTAAATGGTTGGAAGCTATCATTATTAACAACTGTTTCAATGGAAATGACAAGTACAATAATGGAATTTACAAAACACCAGATTCTTACTGACAGCACCTAACAAAAACAATGTCAACAAAAAATTTAACATTACTCATTCCACCTACACCCAATGCATAGAAGTCATTAACCCAAAAGAAGGTGTTCCTTCATGTGCACTTTAATTGCATCACCTGTCACCATTAACAAATGTTTCAATGGAAATGACAAGTACATTAATGGAATTTACAAAATACCAGATTCTTACTGACAGCAACTATCAAATGCATTGTCCAATGACAAGTGAACATTACGATTCCACTAGCACCTAATGTTTTCTTGTCATTCCCAGGGTATAATCTATTGTTTTAACAAAAAACAATACTTACATAAAGCACATCATATATGCCATAACCTTTCTAACCAAAATATCTGAAGGGATCCAAATCATTGTACATAAACCAAAAGATGACTTGCAAAATAGCTACTCCCAGATCTGCACACCCAGGCTTAAGTTCAATTTTCTAGAGCCCCTCTCTGATAGAACTGAAAGGAACGACAGAAAACCCTTCTATGACAGAACCGAAAGGAACAACAGAGGAGTGATTCAGTTTTCTGGAGCCCTTCTGCGACAGAACTGAAAGGAACGACAGGGAGTGATTCAATTTTCTGGAGGTGAGTGTGAGTAAATGAGTTGAGGGGCATTTTGGTCTTTAGCCTTAAACTTCAGTAACCCATATTGGTCCTTGATCACCTATCTGTCTTTTCCAAGTTATAAAAGACTTTTGTGAGTTTTAACAATTGAAATGGTATTTATAAAGTATAACCATTTAACCATTAACCATTAACCTAGACCTAGCCGACGCTCCTCTGGCCCTCAGATCTCAGTAAAGATCAACCAACCCAGTCCGCCCTCTCCGCCAGTCCCTCCCTCTCGGCTCTCGGGCTCTCCCGGTGATCCAGTTTCGGAGTCGCCCAGTTTCCCTCACCCTCAGGAGTCACGACTCAGCAATCGCCTTCGCCGCTTCGCGGCTTCGGATCTCTCGGCCGTCGCCGTCGCCTCTCGTGGATTTGGGCATCTGGATCTCTCACCGTTGCATCTTATCGATCTGGCTCTTGCTCAGTTGCTCTCTGCCCTCTGGTCTCCCCGTCGCCTCTCAATTCTCAGGACTCAGATTAGCTAGAGATTTTGACTATCGCTTTGATCGTTGGTTTTCTGACTTTTCTTCACCTACCAAGTTTCTCCATTTTGTTGACCCCCAAATCAAATTGGTGAGTGACTTTGAAATCAATTCTTCGGTTTTAAGTATGGGATCCTGGACTCTCGAGCTTTGGCAATGAATTGAGGCGAGCTTGTTTATGAAAGCGTTTTGATTTTGAGGTTGCAATATTTTTTTGATGAATGGATAATAGCAAGTGCAAAATAATAGTTTAATTTCCTGTCATATGCCTTTATATACTTAGCAATGACAACTAAGTATATTATTACACAGATCACTAACATGGGTTTTATCTTTCATGTTTATCAAGAAAAGTATAGCTTTGGTTTGCTACTGCCCAGTGTAATTTGTGATATCCTCCTAGAAGCCGTTGATAGAGGACAATGTAATTACCAAATTTGAAACATAAGAATAAATCAACGAGTACACCAATTTCCATTCGTTTCATAAAATATGAAATGACGATGCATCAATTAACTTTTTGATTGGCTGAGATCTTGAGTAAAGCTATTTGAACAAGGTAATGAAGTTTTCTTTGATACATGCGGGATTGCTTTTGATATAGTCTAAAAATAAATGTTGAAGATTTCTCATTATCCATAAATTATGGTTGAATGATCAGCAATTGTTTAACATCTCAGAATCTCTGTCTTAATGATGAGCAATTTTTTATGCTTCCATTTATGATTCTTGTTTATTTTTGTTGAATATGATGTTTGATTTGAAGATAGGTATTATATATAATGTCTTCCTCGCAAAAAGAAAAGACTCAAGAGACGGATGAATCATTAGGAAGAGAAAAAATGTTAAATGGGCTCGAAGTCCGCTGGCTTGAACTAATCGGGTTAGGTCGTTGAAATCTTCGGCTTTTTTGGAAACGACCCGTTTAGGTCCCAGCCTGTGATTGCCTGCTCAACCTAGTCTGTATTCTCGGCTCTAAATGGTGCTACATGCTCTGGGGATTGTGTTCATATGTGTTCAAATTCTAGCTGCGACATGGGAGAAAGTTTTTCTGTTTGAATACAATGAAATTACCAAAACGTCCTTTTGTGTCATAAAAATAATAATATAAAAAATCAGATATTTTGCCGGTTTTTCTATTCCTCTTTCCATCAATTTTGCTCGGAACAAAAACCCTCAATCCCTAATTTTTTTTCGATACAGAGGCGCAAACCCAGCCTAACTTTCGTAAAGCTGCCCAGGGGATGTAAAACTACTGGAAAGCGGATGATAACCAGGCGCACATGACACAGCTCTCTTAGTCAGAAAATCAACTGCTTGTTTTGGTCAGCGAGCAGGGCATCAAAGATGGCGATACTTCTAGAGTTTTCGGAGGTGTGATTTAATCTCCTCCTCAAGACAGAGTAGTTCGTGCTTTTGCATTCGCTTGAGGGTGTGAGTGCTTCACCGTTTGTTATCTGTTTTCATCTCTTTTCTCATTAATTCTTCCAAGTTCTTCCTTTGTGTCAATCGTTGCTGTTGTGCGTGAAACTGGACTGTTCTTCTTATGTTCGGAAACTCTTCTCTTTCCCTTGTTCTTTGTTGCTGTCGTGTGCGTTTCAGCGTGCTACAATTATTTTCGGTGATTAAGAAAGGATGGGGAGGAACTTAAACTTTGATTTCTCAATTATTTTATATTAGGTTTAGGGGATTGTGTAATTGTGAGACTTATCTGTTGCTTACAGATTGTGTTGGTATCTATGGAATGAAATATGATGTTTGTTTCTTGGTTTGATTTTGGACGCACATAACATGATTGATGCAATGTGTGATAGATGAATTTTGGTCTATTGTTGCAATTAAGTGTGAGAGAGTCTATTGCCGTTATTAAAGTTTTTGACTTTCACCTTCTATGTTACTCCTCTAACCAAATCCCAATTCTTGTTTTCTTATTTCTTCGTTTCAATTGAAATTTTATATTTTTCAACAGTTTTCAGAATTAGGTGGGTTTGGGATTCTTTTTCTCAGTTATATACTGGTTTGTACTGTTCATGTTTTAGTCTAGCTAGTTTCAGCTCACTTTGTGGTTGGCATAGGGTTCAACTAGAGGTCTATCTTTTATAACCTTAGTGTTCCTTGAGGTTCTTGAAACTTTTTAAGTCGAATCTTTAAGTGTGCAGGAATGATTGTGTGTTCCTTCCAAGGTGTTATGTGTGGGAAGAAAAAAGCTCTCAGGGTATTATGCCGAGAATGGAGAAGTTGGATTATTCTCTTGGTTGCTGAAGTATCGTTTTATTTCTTTTGTTTATTATAAAATATATATCATTATCAAATTGTTCATAGCAGTTTGGAAATTGTGTAGTATTTTATCTTGAAAAGGTTATACTGTCTAAACTTTACATGCTAGATATAATAAGCTATTGTTTGTTTTAGCCTAGAATGGTCTTGGCAAATAGGCACTCTAACGTTTTAGGCTTAGCTTCATTTGATGGTTGACCATTTTGTTCCTGGACAATGTTCTTCAAAAACAGCAACCCATGAGTTTTAATAAGCTAGCGTATATTGGTAGGTTTTTAATTCTCTATATAACTGTCTTCCTAGTGCTCTAGCAAAATAAAGTAAACTTCCCTTCTTTGTACGTTTCTTTCAACATTCAATATCAGTAATAATAAAATCATTGGGCACAGGGTGCATGGAAAGAAGCTTATATGATGTGAAGCTCATATTTTGTGAGAGTTGATGTATACTAGCATGTGAAAATGTCTCAAAGGAGAGGAGATGGAATCATGTATAGTACTATTAATCATTGATAGTACTTATAAGTTTCAAATAGTCTTTATTTTGCACATGTTTAAATTCTATCTTGTCATACAAGGAGTGGAAATGTAGACTTTTAACTTGTTGGAATCATCAGTCAAAAGGCTGAGAACATGGAGAAAAGAAATTTATGAGTATTTAGGAATATCTCATGTTGATTGGTTATAGTTCATTAGGTATCTTATAGTGGTCTAATGGTTTTCTTAATTGACTAATTTCAAATCTTGAATAGTATAAATGGTATTGAAAGCAAAGTGAATGTGAAGAAAATTGGGGGAAAGTCTAGCTATTATGGAAAGACTTGGACAAGAAAAGGATTTAGACCTCTTCATTGAACATATGACACAACACAGTAGTAAACTCATTATTCTAACCATGGTTATTAAATCGGGATACGAATCATGAATCGAAAAGCCTATTTTTAAATCGTGAATTGAAACGTATCGTGAATCGTAAGATTCATGATCAATTATTTAGGATGACATAAATGTAATGTTTAAGCAAGAAAACATTTAGAAGTTTGTGGATATTAGCAATTTAGCATTTTAAAGCCAAATAACACTTCAAATTTCATAAAGTTAACTTTTAAAGAGTAAACATCAAAATGCAAATAGTCCCAAAAGATCAATTGAAATCAGCTAAATCACTGTCACACTTCAAAACCTTACCTTAAAAAAACTAAACTAAAAATATCATTCATCACTCATCATTATTTATTGAAAATCCCTTAAAATTCGGTTGAAATGTAATCTTCTTTGATTGGGTTTCTTCAATTTAGATGTTTTATTCTCAAACCTAAAAATTTTATAAAAAATTTAATTGAATAAAAACACGAAAAATTTTAATTAGATAGTTGGGAATATAACATCCGAAAAAAAAGATAATAGAGAATATAAAAAAAAGGAAAAAAACTGAAAAAAAATGGGCAAGGGGTCCTTAAAAACATAGGATAATGGCTATTAGTGATATGATATTATGATATCACAAGAGCCAGAGAAACCTTTAGCGTCTTATCCCTAAAATACGCTTGGGATTTCTCTTCCGTCATCTTGCCTCGCACTCAGATCTGTGAGACCCTACCGATAGGAGGATTGATCCGGCCCATAGATTTACAGGATCGACCAGCTCCCGATCTGCTTTTTCCGGCCAGCTAATTCCACCGCTCGCCGTCGTTTGGTCAGTACACTTCATTTACCTGTTGCAGCGCGAGTTCAGATATAGGGTGTGGGAGTCCATTGTCCTCTGCTGTGTTGGTTTGGTTCTCTAAGCTAAAGCAAGGGGAATCGTGCGATTCTTCGAGGAATCACGATTTGTGCGATTCTGGTGAGAATCGTGCGATACAGGGACGATTCAGATAAAAAACGAAACAACCATACGAGTCGCATTGCCCACAGCCAAATTGTTTCTGAATCGCGATACGAATCGAATGATTCATGCGATACTAATAACATTGATTCTAACTATTGTTACTTTATGTCTTCGTAAAAGATTAATCATAGCTCTGTCTTTTTGACATTAAGTGCATAACTACTTTATCTTGATTTCTCAAGTGCTAGAATAAGTAACGTATGCTGGTCATATACATAAATGCTTGAAATGGTGTTCTGGTTAATGGATAAAGAGCTTGAGATGCAGAGTTATAATAGAATGTATATAATAGACTATCCTAATTGGAATCTTGATTTGATTATGGTTTTCTTTTCTCGTTTATCAATCTTGTTTTATGTATATACTTAAGTAAAGCATGTATAAAGTTCTTGTGCAAGATATGGATTATGAACACATAGACTCTGTTACAAGATGGAGAAGAAATTTTTCATATATTGAAAGGAATAGTTTCTTATAAGATTGTGTTGGAATTGGGACTCAAGCCCAAAGATAAAGTATAGGTGATGTGCAGAACATGTGAGTGGGGGGTGTTTCTGGTATTTTCTTAGAGTGATGGTTATTGATAAAGCTGGAGTATATAATGATGGTTTTGGTTATGGTGAGGGTATTGAAGGAGTGAGATAGAATTGGGAGAGTTTCCGTGCCTCTCGAATGCACAGTGAGGAGTGTTTTTCTTTGCTTAGGATGTACCTCCATATGACTTACACTCTGTGGAGGAGCTTCTTTCATTGAATAATACTATTTTCCTTGAGTTTGTTCCATCAGATTGTGAACACCTTTATTAGAGGAGCTAGACACAAAGGGCCTATTTCAAAAATATAAAATGCAAGTTTGAAAATGTCTTCATTTCATTTAGATAGTTTTCTATTTTGAAAATAAGTTAAAGTAAGTTTGAAAATAATTTAAAACTTTTTACTATTATTTTAATTTAGTTTTTTTTTTTAATTATTTTTTCCCTATCGTTACAGGAGGCGATGTCATTTGAGTGTTTAAAAATACCTAGACATTTTTCTTGCCAGTTTAAAAAAAAAAAAGGACTCACGAACGCCGTTTTGCAGGCTGACGTAGCTTCGATCATCTTCAAGCATGCCGTTGCTGTGGGGGAGCACGCCGTCGATCTGAGGAAGAGGAACATGCTGTTGTTGTCAACAGTGAAGAGGAGGACGTTGTCAATCTGCTTCTTTTCTTTGACGGAAGTTGCAAGGAAGGGAAGGGGGATCAGGGAGGTGCAGGCTTTGCTTCAAGTTTTTTGTTCTTCACATTATATTGTGATGCAACCTAACCCATAAGCCACAAAAAGGAGCTTCGTCTTCACCGTGCGTTTGGGGCTGCATGTATAAACCCACAGCAGGGAAAAGTTCAAGGCTGCCACACTTTCACGGAACTCCAGCCACCGTAATGCAGCCACAACCAGTGAATGGTGGCCGCGAACGGTGAAGGAGGGAGTAGCAGAGATAATAGTAGAAGAGTAGAGCGAAGAAGATGAAAATATATTATAAGATGATGCCCAGGGAATCTTGGCTTCAAGTAAGTTCACCTTCTCTCTCTCTTTACGTCATTGTTTGGCCTCTAAACCACTGTCAAGGACAGGGACTGCTTTTGCATTAGTGTATATTTCGATATTTTTGGTAGTGCTTTTCTTAAAGAAGATTCTTCTTCCAGGATTAAGCTTTAAATAGCTTAGGATTCTGTACACAGCTGCCATGTGTTCTTCCTGTGGCTGGAGCATGAATTGACTTACTATTCTGACTACATAACTAATATCTGGATGTGCGTAGGTCAAGTATGAGTTTCCTAACAAGTCTTTTGTACCGTTCTGGGTTAACTGGGATACCATTTGGTTTGATTTCTAAGTGACAACCTTCTTCCATTGGTGTTCCTTCAGGTTGTGCCCATAGCATTCCAGTTTCATGCAACAGATCTAAGGTATACTTCCGCTGGGATACGTTGATGCTCTTTTTAGTTCTTGCCACTTCCATGCCTAGAAAATACCTCATTTGTTCAATGTCTTTCATCTGGAACTTAGTTGACAAGTCTTGTTTTAAATGAGCAATGGATTCTTCATCATTTCCTATAATGACCATGTCATCAACATAAACAATCAAGATGGTGACTTTGCCGTTAACACGTTTGATGAACAATGTGTCATCTGCTTGTCCCTGAGTATACCCAAGTCTTTTCATTGTTTTGGTGAATCTACCGAACCACGCTCGAGGAGATTGCTTAAGTCAATACAATGACTTATTAAGTTTACACAAAAAGTTGTTAGGAGCTAAAATTCCATTTGTAATCTCAATGTAAATTTCTTCCAAGTTTTCGTTCAGAAAGGCATTCTTCACGTCTAGTTGGTGCAACGACCATTCCCAGTTGGCTTTGATTGATAGTAGCACTTGGATGGTATTAAGCTTGGCTATTGGAGCAAATGTCTCCTGATAATCAATTCCATATGTCCGGGTGTATCCTTTTGCAACAAGTCTTGCCTTGTATTTGTTGATACTACCATCAGGATTGAATTTTGGGTTAAAGATCCACCTGCATCCTACGGGTTTCTTTCCTTTGGGAAGAGTTGTAATCTCCCACGTTTTATTTTCCTTGAGTGCTCTCAACTCATCTTCTGCAGCTTGTTTCCAATTTGGATTAGCTATGGCTTGTTGAAACATGTTTGGGATTTTAATCTGTGCACTGTTTACATCAAAGCTTTGCATTTTTGTAGATAGGTTACCATATGAGATAAAATGTTGAATTGGATGCTGAGTACAAGATCTTACCCCTTTTATCAATGCAATAGGCCAACCCAGTTCGTTTGGATTTAATCCTGAATTGGGGTCATGGTCGTTCCTTTGAACGGGAGAGAGAGTTCTACCAGTGTTTGGTTCATCTTGAACTTGTAGTCTGGACTCTTCATCTTGTTGTGGTTCGGTATCCATCCCTGAATTGATTTTAACATTTGTTTTCAATTCATTAGGTGTGAGTTCAGGTTGAGGTGGAAGATATTCTGATTCATGATCAAGTTTGGGTAGGACTAGGTTGGCTTGTGGAAGGTAGGGAGTCAATAATGGGTATAAGATTAGGTTGTAGTGGTGATGGTTCAAGTTTATTCAGGATGAGCTATTCAATGTCAATGTACTCCCCCTGAATGGGTAATTTGGAGTAATATGCTTCTTCCGAGAAGACTGTATCCTGGGAGACAATAAGTTTCTTGGAAGTAGGACAGTAGCATTTATATCCTTTTTGAGTAGGGGAGTAGCCAAGAAATAGGCATTTGTGAGCTTGAGTAGCAAATTTGTTGCCATCATTTTTGTGAACAAAGACAACACAACCAAACATCTTAGGAGGTAATGAAGTGATTATTGAGCAATTTAGAAAGTGTTCTAGAAGTTTTTGGATAGGGGTGTCGAATTTTAGGACTTTAGATGACATGCGGTTAATGAGATAAGCTGCAGTGAGTAGGGCATCACCCAAAAAAATCAGAGGAACATTTTGTTCCATAAGGTTTGGGTTACTTTCAACAGGTGACGGTTCTTTCGCTCAGCTACTTCATTTTGTTGAGGTGTGTATGGGCAGGAAGTTTGGTGATAAATTCCTTGTTGATCAAGAAATTCGGTAAAGGTGTTGCTCATGTACTCTTTGGCATTATCATTCCGAAGTACCTTAATGGACACATTAAATTGGGTTCGTACAAAGGTATAGAAGTTTTGAAATACCTTGGTTACTTCAAATTTGTCTTTCATTAAATAAACCCATGTGGTTCTAGTGTGATCATCTATGAAAGTGACAAACCATCTTGCATTGGTGAGGGTTTTTATTAGTGCAGGACTCCAAACGTCACTATGTATTAGTGTGAATGGTGAGGAAGGTGTGTATGGTTATTTGGGATAAGAAGATCTAGTTTGTTTTACAATTGGGCAAGTTTCACAATGAAAAGGAACATAATTTTTATTGAATAAATCTGGACACAAATGCTTTATATAATCAAAACTAGGGTGGCCTAAGCGACAGTGCCATAAGTGTACAATATTATTTTGAGAATTGGAGCTAACTAGTGCCTGTCTCGCCTTCTTTGTATCTTTTGATTTCAAGTTTGATCCTTCAAGGTAGAACAATCCATTCCATTCTCTAAAAGTTCCAATCGTCCTCGAATTTAAATCCTGAAAAACACACATCATTATCAAAAATGATTCGGCACAGTCGACCTTAAGTTAATTTACTCAGATATAAGATTGACAGTGAGTGCAAGAACAAATAGAACATTGTGAATTTTCAGGGAATTAGAGAGTATGATTGTGCCAATTCCTTCAACTGTAGTGTACAGGCCGTTAGCAACTTTGACCCGAAGATTCTCATGAATTAGTTTGGGAGTTGCAAACAATGTGCGATTACCAGTCATGTGATCAGTTGCCCCTGAATCAATAATCCAATCATTCTCACTAGCTCGTATAGTATTTGGAGCTATAAGAGTTACTTGATTGTACAAGATTGATACCGGGCATAGAGTTAAACTTATTCTGTCTGTCTAGCATCCTGTGAAACATTTGCAGTTCCTTTTTACTCAGGGAATCATTATCTTTAGTCTCTGGCTTAGTGGCAGTAATATGGCTTTGTTTGTTAATTGCTGGCTTTCCATGTAATTTCCAACATTCTTCTTTGATGTGGCCCTTCGTCTTGCAATTCGTCGTTCGTCTTGTGGTCGTTTTGCTGCTAGGGCTGATATTTCAATTGAGCTTGGGCTGCCTTGATTCACAGGGTTTCTGCTTTCTTCGAATTGCACATGGTTGACTATTTCAAATAGACGCGGTAGGGGTTTTAATGCTATGATTCGGCCTCTTATTTCCTCAAACGAATCGTTGAGTCCCAGGAGGAAGTCATACGCTAGTTCTTGTTCTACGATCTTCTTATGTAACTGAGCATCTTTGACAGTATCCCATGAATGTGGATCGAAGAAATCTTGTTGCCACAGTTTATGTAAGACATTATAATAATCAGTAACTGTTGAGTTACCTTGTCTCATATCTCGTAGTTGTCGCTTCAGGTGGATCAGAGCAGCGGTGTTATCAAGGGAAGAGTAGGTTTGTTTTGCTTCATCCCAGATTTCTTTTGCAGTGGTTGTTAGAAGATAACCTTCACTGATTTCATCAGTCATGGAATTGCACAACCAAGTCATAACTTGATTGTTCTCTGCAAACTATGTATTGAAATTGGGGTCATTAGGAGAGGTTGAGGAGCTGCTCCATTGATATATTTCTCCATTTGCTTACCACGACTATATCTTAGCACAATTTGAGACAACTAGAGATAGTTTCTTCCATTGAACCTATGGTTGATGGCCATAATATGACTATTGGAAAGTCCTGGTGTAGTTATTGTGCTACTAGTAGTGGAGGAATGAGAGGAGGAAGATGAGTCTTGAGTTTCAGGATTTGTACCAGACATGAGTGTCATTGGTGTGGCCCTGGTTATGGGTGGATTTCTAGGAAGAGAGCCAAAAAAGGAGGAAATTTGGAAGAATCCATGTGTTTTATGGAAGAAATGGTGGCTGGAAACACTGCGGCTTGTTTTTTGGGAGAAAAACGGTGGCTGGAAATAGTGTGTACGGCAGCGCGTAGGGTCATGCGGGGTGTACGGATGGTGGCGTGTGAAGTTCAAGCGCCGGTGCATTGGTGGCGCGTGGATGCCATGTGCTACTCCGATTGACACCTCGCTTCTGGGTTCCGCCAATCCATAGTTTGCGGTCATCCCTGGCCCAACGGTGCATGCTCACAAGCCAGTGCGAGTGAGATTTCAGATCTTCGACGCTCCCTCTGTTTTTCTGTTTCTACGTCGTTTCTCTCTCTCTTGCCTCGCCATCTCTGGTCGCCAGGCATTTTAGGATTAGCTCTGATACCATATGAGATTCTAGGATCTCATACTTACTCGATTCATATATGAAATGCTTAGATGACTAGAATATATATAGGCAAAAAAAGAAACATAATAGACGATAATCAGAGAGACAAAATGGTAGGTGCTATGAGTGATTGACGGAGGCACATGTGTGAGTGTCAACTATCTCATGCTAATCACAGATGTTCGGTGCTGACATTGCTGACATTTTACAGATACCGTAGAACACATTGGCTAAAGATTTGTATACTATTCATCTTCAGAATGTGAAGAAGATTGGGATACTTTTCACAGTTCAAAGATTTTTTCCATCACTACCTCCATTGTAATTCTAAGCCACTCTTCTCCGCACTTTGCCTTCTCAAACATGGAAAGAACTTGTGCAGCTTCTGCCATGGAATGGAGCATTCAACTTGAAAAGGGCCTACGTTCTAAGAAACCAGGTAAAAGAAATGATTTTTCATGGATGTGAACTAACTCCTTGGCTTAACCTCATTTCTAATTTTGTTCTAGTCAGTATGTTACAATTGAATGATCTACTCTTAGATCCTCGTTGGTTTTGGTTGCTTAATGAGATTCATTGTCCAGGTGGATCTGTTGAAGCCATATTACGGTTTGGGCGTCAGCTTCAACAATGGAGTGCAGAGTCTGAATCCGACATAGTTGTCAATAGCATGTTTGATTTGATGGCAGGTGAAGATAGGCTATTTGCCAATGCCATCCTCTTGCGGCTCGCTGATGCATTTGCATGTGATGACAAAGAGACTAAGTTTGCTATTGTCACGGTTTTCCTATCTGAGCTAAAGCACCGTGGAAAGATGAAGCACAAACAATACAAGGGCTTGTTGTCAAAGGCAAAAGTACCAAACCACTTGGAGTTGTTGAAAAGAGTGAAATCCATTTTTGACAGTGGTGATGAGGAGTCAAAGGCATTTGCTCTGGTTCTGTTTGGTTGTTGGGCTGATTTTGCTCATGGCAATGCTCATATACGATACTTGGTGCTTTCCAGTCTTGTTTCTCCTCATGCTTGGTTGGTAAGATAATTTATTTCAACATTTATGCTGTATTGGATGCATCCTTTTATGATACCATCCGCCTAGCCATATCTTCTGCTTAAGTACCCTAATCTGACTTATACTGCCTAGTGCATCAAGCAGTCTTTGGATATTTGTTAATGAGGGGATAAGTAGATATAAGGATGTGATCATTTGATATATTTTGTGCTTACTGCCTTGTTAAAAGCATGTGATAAAATTGCTGTTGTAAATTAGTGTGGCAAACGTCAGAAAAAGTTTATTTCTTGTTTGATTTACAGGACTAAGCTATTCTCTCTATTCCGGTTCTAGGCTCTTAATATGAAATCTATTATTGGGTTCATTTTCATTTGCTTCTGTCCCTCTTTAAGCTGTTCTTTCTAGAAGAAACTTCATTTGCTTTATTGATTAGCAGCCTCAATCTTTTTTACATCTTAATCATTGGATCTGTCTTCTACAGGTGAAAGCATCTTTATTTGCTGCAGGATGCTTTTGTGAAATATCAGATGATTTTGCATCTACCACATTAGAGATGCTGGTTAATATGGTGACTTCATCTGAGATATCCTTACCTGCCAAGTTAGATGCTGCTCGAGTTTTTGGAAAATTCAGGTGCTCATATTCGGTTGCAAATAAAGCATATAAGGTCTTTGTCTTTTTTATAACTCGTGTGATCTAATGCACTTCTGTTTCCTTGGTGGACACTTCTTTTCCCCTAGTTAGTTGCTTTGTTGTGCGGTTTTTAGGCTTCCACCCCCCCCCAGCTGTCAGGCATGTTGTGACACTGAGAGTGATTGTCTTCATGTACACATGCGTCTGTCTGTCTGGACTATATATCTTCTTTGGCCACAGGTGGTCGTGATGGAAGAAATAATTTAGGAACAAACCAAGGGTTTATGTGTGCACGGCAGCACAAACACTCATATACTATTAACCATGTTCCTTAGTGCTTGTATACAATTTTAGGCCATGTTTTAACGGTAGTATTCAGAGTCCTGACTGTTCATGTTTATCTTGAACTTTTGACAGTTTTATAATTTCTTTTCCTGTGGGCTGTGGCCCTTTTCTCAATGGCTTATGTTGGCAGAATATTTCAAATAATATTCCAGCACTTATTTTCTTTTATTAGTCGGATTTATTCCCTGTTTAGTAGCCTCTGTATATCTTTCCATTCAATTGGCTTTTTTCCCCTGGGATTGAATAGCAAGAATGTTGCTATCTCTTCCCTATAAATTGATGTAATGTTTTCTCTTTAATTAAAACGCAGAATAGTCTTCCAAACGCGTTCAGTTTTGTAAGTTGGTTTCTGATATGATTGTTTCATTATTGCAGACAGGTGTAGAGTTGATATTGAATTCTTCAGATGAAGAATATTTGGTAGTGATGTCTTTCTCACTCTCAAAACTGGCTTCTGTATCAACACTACTTATATCTGAACAGGTGATTGCTGTTTTGAGTTTACAATATATTTTAGAGTCTTAGTTGAGTTGGCAGGATGAAGGGCCTACTTGATTTGTTCTCTTAACCTGTTTGTTCTCACTTTGTAATTGTTTTTCTGGGCGCTCATTCATGAATCCCTATTTAATCTCTCAACTGGTAGATTTGTTTTTTGTGGGCTTTTGTATTAGCAAATGTTATGTCAATTAAAAAGTCGATTGTTTGATATTTGTAACCAAATGAAGTACTGTACCACTTGCTTGTCTATGCAGACTAGTAGCAACCACCTTGGTCTATCTTTCACTGTCACGTTCTCTTTTTTCTAATGTTATTTAAACATCTGGATTCAGGTGCGGCTTCTGCTTTCATTTCTTAGCCAAGAAAGAACTTCACATATACGAGAAACAGCTTTAAGATGTTTGAGATTCCTAGTCAAAAAACGACTTTATCAAAATTCAGTCAATTCAGATCTAATACATAGATTACTTTGCATGCTGGAGGAACCTGAAGTGTCTTTGGCCATGCATTGTGAAGCTTTACAGGTTTTACACAAGGTTTGGTTCCAGTACCATGCAAAATGGAGGTTTTATTTTATATTACTGGTTTTGAACTGTTTTGACTTGAATTAGATGATTTGCAGGTACTTGTGTGTATTCCGCCTTTATCTTTTACAGAACTTCATGAATTAGTCAAGCTGGTTACTGTCGTAGAGAATGCAATGCAGCAAGCAGATTTGATGAAGGGCCATTTGGCCATCCATATTTTGGCAGATTTGTCTTGTAAGTTTGTGGGAGCCACAGGTACTGAAAATGGTGTCTTTTTTAATTTGCCTTCACGGCTTGTCTCACTGATCAAGGATCAGATCAAGCTTCTGGTTATGTTATTATTGGAAGCCCGTCAAAATTACTCATTGCTATTTCGGAATCTTGAAACTCTGCTGAATATTCTACTATCTATTATCAGAAAGAATCATCATCTGGTTGTCTTGGTACTTGATAACATAACTTCAACAATTGAATTTCTTGTGACTGTCAAAACTACTGGTCGAGTGACAGCATCGACTCCTCACGTGGCTGTGAAATTTGATCAAGAAGAGAACACTGATGTAGTATCCAAATTTTTTTATAAAATATACAGATTTCTGGTGGCGTTTATTGAAACTCTTAGTAGAGCTAGTGCCATTGATACTGATGTTATGAGCAGGGTGCAAATTTTGGTTGAATTTGTGTGTCAGTGTGGTTTACTCGATTGCTATACATACACAATGTATTGTATACTGTTACACAGTCAACATATTTGGGGTGGTTTGCTTCACCAGGATAATGGAATATGTGATCGATATAACCTGAGTATATATCCTCATAGTTGTCCTGTTGACTGTAAAATTGATACAGTAGAGTTTGTGAACCAGATTTTGACTCACATAGATAATTGGACTGCTTATAGGATTGGAACATATGCAGCATGCCAAGGGGAACTGCATTTATCTTCTTCCATATTCAGCAAGCTAATTAAGGAGGTCAAATCTAATTCTTGCTGTAACTGGTTAAGATCACTTCACCAATTCACTCAGTCTGAGGGAGTAGTCCAGCTTCTTAATTTAGCAAAACAGGCTGTCACTTTAGTGGAAGGATCAGAGAATAATAAATTTCCTTTAAATTCTAGTGATTACTTGGATGAGAAGGATTCAAGGGATGCTGGGAGTGTCAATGATCATAATTACAGTTGTAAGCTAGCTGCAGCTCATCAGGCACTTTGCTCTTCTATACGACTTTTAGAAGCAGCTGTAACAAGTTCTCAGGCATTCAGCTTCCAGAGGTGGTATTTATCCTTGAAAGCTAGATTTTTGGAAAATGTGGTGGGCATGCTTAAAGTTGTGAGACCTGTGTTGAATATAGATCGGGGCAATCCGGTAAATATCGAGGGAGATGTTCTGCTTGGGTGTCTGAAGTCTTTTGAAGACATTTATCAAATTTCTGTTCATTTTTATAAGCTTGCAGAGGAATTTGATCTTGTTGGAACATCCTTCATTGAGATGGACAGTGAAAGTTCTGAAGTCGTGACAGCACTTTCTCTGAGTTGTTCATTATTGGCATTTGTTTCTGGTTTTGCGGTTTTTGTTGTAAAGCAGCTATCTCATGAAAATTTTATGGTTGATAAAAACTCCTGTAACTCCTTACTGGTCTTGGCAATGCAAAATTTAGCAGGGTGGCTGGGGCATATGGATCATGAAACCAACTCAAATTTCTCCTTGCTGTTGAATTTTATTGACCGGCCCACAAACTGTTTTCACTTGCAGCCTAGACATCAAACTTGCAACATCGGCTTTGCATATAGAGATCTTCTCAATGTTTATAGTAATGTGGTCTCTGTGGCTGCCTGCATGGAAAATAAAATAAGCAAGATGCATGATGGAATAACACTGTCTGAAGTTTCCAAGAATTTGTCACAACTGATATTAGATACTCTAACAAAATGGATCCACATTCCTCCTCGGATTCCCAAGTGTTTCTTTAAAGTAAGGTATGATTTTACTCTTAACGCATCTATTAACAGCAAGTGGTTTCAAATTATGAAGCATGGGAGATTATTGATTAGTGGTGTTTTACAGTTGGTCAATGACCATCGCTTAGAGCATTATTTTCTCCATTTTCAGTCAATATTTTATATATGGCCTATCTTTGTCTTTGCCAAGTTAGAGTTAAGCATTTAATTATCACATGTTGTATTGCTCGGATTTTAGCTGTTAAATTTAGGTCTATTTTTGACGTTTCTTGATGAAATTTTCTTTATCACATTTAGTCAATAACTCCTCTGTCCGTTATATATCGTCATTTTAATTCAAGTTTAGCATGCAGTCTTGTTTTCCAAGTGTAGTGTATATGTGAGCCTTAGGCTTCTTCTCAGCATTTTGACGTCCCATTTGCATTACTTATCCAGGCCAGTTATTGGATCTGAGCTGTTTGTCCACAGTGAGGAGACAAAAAATGGTGCTGCTATATCTGTTTCTCAAGGCTCCAGTCTATCACTAAACCTTTGTCTTCAACTGAAAAACCTGTCGGCAAATCTCTGTGTTTGGCCGACAAAGTTGTACTGCATCCTCTATTGTCCAGTGTCCGGCCACGTACTGACACCACATGAACAGGCAGGGGAGCAATTACCATCAGAATATGAAGCTTGGAAAGACGCTGATGTTATCGAGCTGAACAAGAAATTGTTCCACCGTGTTTCAGATTGTATGGCAAATAAGGGCCGAAGAAGTGGTAAGCGTTTTAATAACGGGGCTGCAGAAACATTTTTGGAATTTGTGCCTAACCAGAGACGTCAGGGATTTTCAAGCTGCCTACTTGATGTATCTGATTTTCCTGTGGGTTCTTACAGAATCAAATGGCATAGTTGTTTGTTGGATAGTGCAGGTTCCTACTGGAGCCTCCTCTCTCTGAACATGGCACCTATAATCTCCATACATACATAAATTTAAACATATGATAAAATGCTCCCAAAAAAAAAAAAAAAAACTATGATGTGCCAAACGCAATTATTTTTGTTTGCATAATTGTATTCAACCACTATATGGAAGGAAACTCTCTAAAGTTGGGATCCTCAATAGGGACACCCGCACGTGCAAGCAAAAAGGACTTCACTTCTCTCCTTTTCTTTTCTTGCTAGCTTTCGTCCTTATAATAATTGGATCAAGATCTAATAATTCAAATTTTTAGCTTTCGTTCTTATAACAATTGAATCAAGATCTAATAATCCAAATTTAATATTTCCTTTGCTCCATTTCCTTTGCATTCTTCTCTTTTTGTAGTAATATTTTTATAAAATATTAAATGTGGATCATTAGATCTTCATCTAAGGGTCATGAAGGGATAAAGATGGAAATAGATTGGAAAAAAAAAAGGAAGAGAAGCTAGATCCAAGCAAGGGGGTCATGTGTCAACACTCGTTTCCATTTCCATAATCGAAGAGTAATAAAGATAGAATTCAATGAGCATATAGAAAAATACAATTATATTGATAAAAATATTTGTTTATAATTCTGATATCGTTCGTCGACGGAAACAGAAAATGCAGTAGAAGTTTAATATTTACAATTTTCGTCAAAATATCATAAAATAGAATAATTATGATCCCGATCTTGTTCTCGCCTCGAGACACGTGCCGCTCACTTTCCAGTGTCTACATCTTTTCCCTTAGACCCACTGTCCCCGCTGAGGTGTTTATTAAAAATAGGGTGAGATTTCAGAGAACCCCAGTAGAAACATGTTATCGTTCATAGAAAATGTGAAAAGTAAATATGATATATGCCATGTATGCACCAATTAATGAACATTTGAAACATATCATCTGCATGTATACATGAGTAGGGCCCAGCCCCACTATTCTGCACCGGTTGGGTTTTCACCAACTCCAGTGTAACTGCCTCTGACATTTTTGGCCCTCTCTCTGGGCAAATCATGTTGATTAATAAAGCGCATTTACAAACATTGGCATTCACACAATCATATAATTATGGCATAATGTATGAAGGATAATGTCCCTACCTTAACGCTTCATAATCCTCTGTTTAACGATATCTCGTAAAGTGTGTTGTTTTGGCTCTCGACTTAGTCCTAAAATATTAAATGTATAAGAAATAGGTCATAATCTATCCAAGTATCATTTTAGACTCTTCCATAGTGTTTCTTCTGGTTATATTAGTCTATGGTGAAAATTTACAAAAATGCCCTAGGGAACCCAGCCCGGCCGTACTCGGCCCAATGACACGTTTTCCCAAAATTTTGATCAAAGCTATTTTGACTTATTTTCGCCCAAGGAATCCATTTCGGGGCTCGAAATCACCAAATTCAGTGTCAAATTACGAAAATGCCTTTGACAGCCCCTATTTAGGGATTTCAGTGGCGTTTTCGAAATTATGCTTTTTCGGCCTCTACCGAAAAAGTGCCCAACTGTAACCCCACCTATTTTTGCCCACTGAATCTAATGGAACCATTTATTTCATGAAAATCCAACTCCTACTACCAGTTCTGGTCTTGGGTAAAATATTAGGGAAAAATGGACAAAATGAGGTTTTGTGTTTTAGCTCCCAAAACTTATACTTTTCTACTTCTAATCCTTGATTAACTTACTTAAACACTTCTTAACCATGATTTAAAGGATTTTGGGCAGCATGACCCCTTAGGGTCATGGCTTTTCTAATTTTACAACTCAACCCAAAAATCACAAAACCAAACAACAATCACCAACAACAACTTCAATACACTAAGAAGTTGAGATTATCTCTTGATCCTTGGTGTTTCTCTCTCTAGGACATCCTCTCTCTCTCCTCAACCTTGAAGAATAGCTTGCTAAACCATGATTCCCATGAAGAACAAAAGATTTAGGGGATGAACTACATAATATAGGAAGCTTATTCACTTGAAAACAAGCTCTTACCTTAGCTCTTGCTTCCTTTTGCTCTCTAAATCACAAAGAACTCCCAAGCTCACTCTCTCTCTTTTCTCTTTGCTTTGTGCGTGAAGTGTATGAAGGGAAGGGAAAATAACATATTTTATTAATTCCCTCATCTTTCCTCCTAGCCATTGATATAATCAAGGGTCAAGATTACACCACCTTGCATGCACACCATTCCTCCTCCCATACCTCCTACCATACCCTCTTCTTTATGCCATACCTTCTCATTATGACCACCATGCACATGTCTTCACTTAGAGTGCACTTCACCTTTGTCATCATTGAGAGATTCATGTATTAAACATTTTTTTAAATTTTTCTTTCATCCATGGACGAAAATAATGAGAGGGAGGGAAGAGAAAAATTGTTTTGCTCAATTCCACAATTGACATAATTGATTTTGTGTATACTCCCCCTTAATTTCCCAATTCTTGATTTATTCCACCAAGAATAATCCCATTATGCATTTTCTTTTATTTTCCTTGATTAATTGAGATTAACTCCAATTAATTGGAAAATAATTAATCTTGGGCTAAATTGGCAAAATTATGAATTTGCTATCCCCTTTGTAATTTAATTCAATTTTTGAATTAATTTGCCCATTTCCTTATGAATATGAATATTTCAAAATTCACAAGATCCAAATTCATGAACATTCATCATTTTATTGAATTATTCAAATAATTACAATATATTTTTGGTGAATAAAATTTGGGGTGTTACACCATGCTTGTTAAATAAAAGAATATGTTTGATTTTACTTGATCCAATCTATTACAGGTAATTACAAATTGTATTAGTTTATCAAATATTTATACATTTTCTTAATATCAATTGTGATGGGATCTCTTAATGCACCCTCACATTGTCGCAAATAGATTCTTCTTGTTTTTAGTCTGAGCACTTAAAAATTAAAATAACCTGGGTTGAATTATTATTAAAATTTTACTTCCTAATAAACTATTATGAAACACCTCTAATGACCTCAATGAAATGAAGAGAGGTGGGGTAAGTCAGCAATTTATTTTTGAGAAAATGAAATAAATTTTTTTATTTTACTCATATTTAAATGAAAAATTTTCTATCTAAGAGTACTTGGTTTAATAGTGAATAAGTTAGATCACAAAGTGGGCGAACAAGTTTGAATCCCACTTTGTTAAAAAAAAATGAGCATGTGCTACCCGTGCGTTGCATGGGAGCATTTACTTATTCACAAAGAACTACGCATGACATTAACGGAACAAACCTCCATCATCCTATTAGGAAATTCAACTTCATACTGAACATGGACAATTAAAGTTCAACATCCAATCACCACATAGCAATTGAAATTTAACATTGAAACTAATACGAAACCATTACATGAATAACATCCTAAGATAGTAAATCTACATTCCAGAAAACCTCCTTATAAACCACATTTTTGGTTGTTGCTTTGCCTTCGGATGATTGGTCATCCAACACAATCTTCAAACCTTCTATGCTTCTTACTCTAGACAATGCCACATAAAGTTGCCCATGTGTGAAGACAAGCTTTGAAATATATAATCCCACATGACGTAATGATTGTCCTTGACTTTTGTTAATTGTCATGGCAAATGATAGGGTTATTGGGAATTGTCTTCGTTGCATGCGAAATGGCCATCTAGATTCAGAAGGGTTCATGTCCATCCGATGGATGAGTACTTTTTCATTTGGCCTTGATCCATTCAAAGTAATTGCTTCAATAACTTTCTTCCCTATCATTGATACTCTTAGTCGTGTTCCGTTGCATAATCTGGCTGCTTGGTCAATGTTCCTGAGCAACATAATAAGGGCACCAACTTTGAGAATAAGCTTATGTGGTGGTAAACCTGAGGAGTTGATTGTGTTCAGACATTCTGTTGTGTAGAGGTTGTCAAAACTATTAGGATCGGCTGTTGACTTACATACAGAATCACAACTAAGGAATTCATATTCTTCACCTGGTAGCATGGAGCACATATGATTATTTATTTTGCCGACCATCTCAATGGTTAGAGCGAGAATAGCCCTGTCATTAAAGTACTCATTCACTGTCAAATTGCCCATTATGTTGGGATAAGTTGCATACACAATGGCATTAATTGCATCATTTGAGTACGGAACCAAAACATCATTGGGTATTGCAATGTTGGCAACCCCATCAACAGATTCACCTAATTTTCCATCACCAACATCTAACAACCAATTTGAAAACCATTCGATCCTCTTATTAATATTGGGGTCATATGAAGAGTTAAGCCTCATGTTTTGTGTCAAACGAAAAACTGTGCAATGATGCCATAAGTGTGAGGAACTTATGCAAGCATTGACTATAGTTGCTCTGGTTCCTTTAGGAATCACGGGAAGGATTTGCTTGAAATCACCGCCCATTAGAATACATTTGCCTCCAAAAGGTGCACTACACTGCATTATATCCTGCAAACTTCTATCGAATGCTTCAATGCAATACCGTTGCACCATAGGTGCCTCATCCCAAATAATCAACCTTGTTTGTTTTATGAGGTTAGCTAAAGGTGAATTCTGCCAAATTGAACATGTAGAAGATTCTGTAATTTGTATAGGTATTGCAAACCTAGAATGAGTTATTCTTCCTAACGACAATAATGTTGCAGCAATCCCGCTTGATGCAACTGTAAGCACTATATCTTCGTTTGATCGCAAGGATGTGGCTAATGCATTCCACAGGAATGTTTTTCCAGTTCCTCCATATCCATAAACAAAGAAGAAACCACCGTTAGCCGAATGCAATGCAGTCATGACATTGTCATATACCTTCCTCTAGTTTTGGTTGAGATCATTTAAAAGTTGAGTTGCATGTATCTTTACAGCATCACGATCATAACTCAACTCCTGTAGTATCATATGGTTTGCAATATCAATTGATGGCATTTCAGTAGGTATCGAAAGTCCATTAAAATCATGCAAACTCTTTCCATTTTGTCTGAGTAGGCCATCGATTTCTTTGAGGGCAGCTTCCTCTTTTGCCCACATCGGTACTTGAACACCTACAAATGGTCATAGTAAAAAATTAGAACATAGATGATAATTTAAAAATTAGAAAATGTCTTATGGCAGCATAATGTGATTCAACCAAGTTGAAATTAATGGTGATTAGTTTAGAGGATGGCTTAAACAAACCTGAACGTGTTGCATCATTTCGTCGGATGTGTAATAGATCTTCTGAAAGTAATATAGAAACTTCTTTCCAAACATAATTAGGACGCTGTAGAGAACCACATAGCAACATGGTGACGAATAACTTTCTCAAGGCTAAACTTGAAGCCAAAAAGGAGGCTTCCTTAATTGCAGCAATGTATTCTCTGTCATCATCCAGAAGACCTCGTGCAACACATGTTTCTTTGAAGGTATTATGGATGACACCACCAACAGTTCTAATGTCTTCATATGATGATGGTCCTCGCACCTGAGTTAGCAAAACTCGCAAGTAATACAACTCTCCAGCAAACGGTGAGACATGTGTCATTCTCCCTACGGAACCTCCTCTTTTCCGTCCCTTCCATTCACGCTTGTCTTTTTTATACACATAATAATTTGGAAACTCTGAATATGTGAGTGTTTTGGCAAAAGTGTCCAAGGAATTGATCTTCATCCACGATAGGAATTGTGACTCAGAGACTCGAGGTTTTTCAAGCAATTCACCGACATCGTCTGTACTGGAGTATATGAAAAATTGCTTATTTGGAAGGTGAAAACTCAGCCTCTCAACAGCAGGATATCGATGGTGGATAGGAAATCCAAAAATTCTCCAAGAAGCCTCACATGCAGAAATGTAATGACAGTTATAGTATTGTTGAATCTCATCAATCACTCCATTTGCAGATCTATGTTTGCTACTGTCAAATATCCCAAGGACAACTCTATCATTCCCTTTACTAATATACTTAAATAAGTATTTAATAGCAGTTGAATGGTTGCACTTCTCAACATTAATATGTGCTTGAAACATGTGCAGTGGTTGTGGATTATAAGGTACAACGTAACGATTGTCCAACGGAACTCCCTTTGACTCAACTGACCTTCCATCATCTCTGCGTCTGTATGTAGGGTAACCATCTTCATCAATTGTTGTGTTATTGTTGAACTTCTTTGGAAAGTACTTGCTGCATTTTTTGTCTTTCATGCAGGGAGCATTACGCTCACTATTGCTGTATGGCCCATGAATCATGAATTTCTTGACCAACTCATGAAGCACTGGTGATGTTTCCTTGTCTGGTATTTTAGCTGAGATGACCCTATCAATGGCTTCTGGATCTGTGAACTTATCTTTCGGATCTAAAATTAAAAGTATGTGTGCATAAGGGAGCCCTCTCTTCTGGAACTCAATCGTGTATACCTCTATTACATGTATCAAGATAAGGCATGCTTAGTGGGTAATATAAAATGTGTCATTAATAAAAGTTTGGAAAGAAATGTCCACAATTGCGTAAATTACAATAGAATTACCTGCACATATTGTTCCAAACATCTTTTTGCTCTTTAATGTCTTAAGCAAAGATCGCAGCTTCATCTGAAAAATTCTTGATAATGCTGTCGGACAATCAGAAGGATTTAAATTATGTATCTCACAAAATTTGGTAACTTCTGGCCATGCTGGATTGCAAGTAAAGGTTATGAACAAATCAGGATAACTAACGGTTCTACAAATTGCCATTGCATCTTGATAGTTTTCAATCATGTATCTTGCTCCTCCAGTGAATGATGAGGGAAGGACAATCCTTTTACCTGTTGATGCAGCATTTGTCTCTCCACTGATCACCGCATCAGTTAATCCTTGGTACAAATCAGCCCTTGCTCCTTCTGATGAGTCCTAACCCACAATAATTGTTGTGCTTTGATCATTGTATATCCATCAACAATAAAATGTTGGAGCAACCGAGATGCATGGTGTAATGTGCATATCTCATGTTCTCTTAGGATCAATCTGTAACTTAAGAATTCACGTATACTCACTCTTTTCCTTGTCTTTGTTACAATTAGTGTCTCCTCCCTATGTTGTACATCATCTCTATATCCATCTTCCTCGTAAGGGAAAAATATAGGGTATTGTAGAGGCAAATAAGAGGTATGTAGTTCATTGATTCGTTGTAGAGTTCCTTCTTGGGTCTCCAAAATGATATCCCTCACATTGAAATTCATGTCTAAGTCTCCAACAATTAATGCTGCAACTTTTAAAGCAGAAGGTAAATTGTAAGTTCTTCCATCATGTTCTCTATTTCCAAGCAAACATATCTTCAATGAACTATGGCTTGCATTTGAAAGGATGTCACCAGCTAATCAAAATTGCTTGACAAAAGGATTTATCTCATCCAACTAATCCTTTACCTTCTGAACAATAGCGGGATCAATGTCATGGTCTTTTTGGTGCTTACTGAAAAGTGGAATGAATTGGAAGTTATGTTATGTAAGTGGTAAAAAAAATAATGAATTGCAATGAATGGGAGTTACGTTACAGCAAGGATTCTATTTGACACTTCATTGTCGGTGTCATGAATATAGAGTTGAGAGTAAACTGGTCTTGCACCTTCTGGTGGTATTAATGTGCCAATAGTGTGATAATTTACACCAGATAAGACATAGGTATAAGGACCACTGCCTGAGTTAATTGAATGGTCTATTCTCCCTCCCATTGATGTGAAAGAGAACATGTTGTACTACCTTATGTTCGAACGGAAATTCTTTGACTCTGAAGGTTTCTTGTCAAAGAACAATTTCTGGAATAAAGGAGGAGGCATTTTCACAGGAGGTAATACAACCTTGCCTTTCAAGCAACATAAGGAAAATAAGTCAACACCTTATTGGTTTCTATCTTTCTTCATTCTTTCATTAAACCACAGCTTCGCGTGACAGAATTTACATTTGTATGTTGGATCTCCTTCATTTGTATAGAAGTGAATGAAATGAATATACTTTGTAATTAAAGGTAAGGCCAATTATATATTGATAAATGAGTAATGCAAATAAAAAAGTGGAGCTATCATCTAACCCTGATAAGGTAAGTCTTGAAGGGGGGATTGATTGGATTGAACATTTACTACTTGTTGGTTGTTCTTTGTGTCGTATGATGCATCATATGTTAGGTAACAGAAATATTTACTAAACTTAAAGACATTCATTCATATGAAACAGTAAATAGTAATTGGAAGAACAGATATCAATGGTGTGGTTGTAACCTTGAATGTTCTCAGGTTCAGATTCGCATGAATGGTTTTGCTCCTCCTCTTCCAATTCAAAGTTAAACTCTATGTTATGGTAATACTCAGCTTGAGGCACAACTGTAATATGGTGAAATATAAAAGGCATCATTTAATGTACTTAATTGATTAGATATACAATATGAACCACTTTTGTTAACGAAACATGTCTGAATTGTTCAACCGGAACCAAATAAACATCAAATCACACAAGTAAGTGTGCACAGTGGAAATTTGGGCAAAAAAAAAAAAAGAAGTTAATATGAGATGATGCATGGTGCGACATTTAAACAAAAATCTAAGGATATGTTTCAAGCACATAAACACACATACACTTGCGAGCGTAGAGAGAGGGATGTCTTCCACAGATAATATATATTTACATATATATATATATATATATAGTATGGGTTTGGATCTCCATTCTCCATAATGTCAACATCGCATCAGTGCTCAAATTTTTTTTGTTTTGACCTGAGTAATAGTGCTCAAGTACCGATATTAAGGTAACACTTCTACTATTCTCTAATATTTATAGTTATATAAAGTAAATGTACTTTTTCCAATATGTAACACTTGAATATTGCATAACAATACAAAGTAGGAGGACCAGATTCACATAATTGAAGGTGCTAAAAGAAACACGTATGTGGTTATGTGACTCACTGGAAAAAAAAAAGCCGTGTGAAATTTAAACCGCCAGTATCTCTCTATGAAGGACATGAGTAAGATGTCCTCTTCATTAACTAAAAACAGTTTTTTTTTACAAAAAATCAACTCTGCACTAAGTTTAAAACAAAGAAACACAAAGATGAGCATCAAGTCCAGAAATTTGTATGCAATATAATTTTTTTGGTAAATCACATTATTAAGTATAATTTATTTTTAAATAGAACGAAACGCATAAAATATATCATTTTTAAATAGCAATTATAGAATACATAGTTGAGGTTTTGGTTATCAATTTATCTATAACTTGGAGAATATCAAATTTATTCATTGTGAAATCAGCCTTATTACATGTATCGTAATAAGACCTCGAATCATACCTGGAATCTCAGGAATCTCAGCAATCTCTGGATTACGTGAACCATCATTTAAATCCAGTATACTCTGTCCGTGCTTAACTGTTGGATTCCTCTTATTTCTTGTTGGAGCTGTACTTCTATTAATCTGGTCAAGGCCCCTCCATCTTGCACTCTTACGTTTGAAAGCATTAGTTGCAGAGCTGTTGGTGAAATCTTCTGTAATGGCATTAATGTTAAATAGTTAGAATATACAGAGAAGGTGCTTAATAGAAAACTTCAATATACATGTCAGAGTGGTAATTTCTGCCTGCATCATCTTGAAAATGATTTGATAGATTTGTTTGCAGATTCGTAATGTCATGCAAAGCAGTTGATCTCCTCTGCCTGGTGTGAGATTTTTTCCGTCTATGAGATAACTGGAGATCACTTAAAATAGAGGTTGGTTGAGTGCAGGCAATGGCTTCTGAAGTTGGGATTTCCTGATTACTTGCAGCCAGATTTACATTAACCCAACTAGTGTTTTCTATTCCATCCATTGCAACATGTAGCAGGATTGCAGTAACGACACTCGTTGATGATTCTGTTTCTGTCAAAATGGACAAATAGTCTGCATTTAGTTGGGGAAATAACGAATGATATTTAAAAAGCTAACATGTATTCCTTAATACCCTGGTGTAGCATATGTTGAATAATAAGGGTAGAAGGATATTTTGGACAACGTCAAAGCAGGGGATATGATGCATAGCAGCATAAAGCACACATGGAGACAAAAGAAGCATTTATTGGCAATATGTCATCACTTGAGGGAGGACATGTAGATAAAGACAACTCAAAAACCAAGTAAGGCATTGGGTTCCATGACAAAGAGATTGTCGAAAATTTTAATAAGTACTTTGTTAAGACAAGATTTACTTACCCATCAAATCTTATAATATTGAAATTTAACGACACAGTGTTATGTTCTTGACTTTATGAGTAAGATTTGGGTTTTGAAAACTTAGTTAATTTCTCTGATAAGATTTGTAAGCAATAGTGTGATTGCATAATGTGGTCACAAATTCAATGGGATTGCATTACCCTATAATGTGCATAGTGAGTTGTTTTTATTTACCATTATATCAAAGGATGTTTCTAATTAATTACCATACTGTTATAATTACTGGAACGGCAGTTTTGTTAACAACTGAATTCTGGGGGAATTTATCACATATTAAGGTTCTATGAGATACAATATTTATTGGTCAAATTAAGAAATGATGTTAAAGTAAGAATGAGATTTTATACTCCAGAATATGATGTATTTTAGGCTGGACATAGTGTATTGGGTTCAAAACAGTAATTTGCTTGAAATATATAACATTTTAGACACATAACAGTAGGAAGGAATGTCCTTTATATAATAGTTGATAGGTTAATTTGAAGCTCCTGTAATACTTTACTGCCACGTTGAGTGACGCGTTGATTTAGAGTCAAGTGATGAACCTTATTGGGTTCATCTTACATAGATAAATGTAATCTATTACAAAATTAGTTATTACGTATGTACATAATTTATTTCAGTTATAACAATGAAATTGAATATGTTTGTGTAGGAATGAGAGAGTAATAACGTGGAGTACGGGCGGCATGAAAGCAATTCAATTGAAGATTCATAAAAGAAGAGCAACAACACACAAACATCTAATTGAAGTTTAACTGTAGGTTTGAAACACAACTGACACAATAAGTTCAACGAGAACATAAAAATAGGAAGATAAAGCTGGAAAGAAACTGAAATGCTTATGACTACAGTGCAGAGAAGTAAAGTCTAATCTTAAGTTCTAAGAAGTCCAAATGATAAGCCATTCTTGCGGTGGAATGATTCTATTTCTCTTGCTTAATTGCCTTAAGGATCCTTTCGTTAGTACATTGCTTGGATTGTGGTTGGATGACAGTTGAGGATTCAACTTTATTGATACTCCTCTTGACAGTTGCCTTTCGTTTGCCTTTCACAGCTGGTTGTGTTGAAATCTTGGACAGGTCAATAATTGTCATATCTGCATCATTAGAAGCTTGTTTTCCATCATCATTAACATTAGGTTCCTCTGAAATGGCAGTAAAATCCTCTTCCCCAGTTGGCACCTCCATTGGAGCTTGATGGCCCTAATCCAATGCATGAAGTTAAGATTCAGGCGTAGTAAAAAAAGGCACCACGGATAATGTTAAACATAGCAAGTAGTCAATATGAATAAATCAATAAATGACATACAGGTTGTGTGTTAGTGGCAGATTGTTCCCCATCCTAGCAAGTTGAGCATGAAGCAATGTAATCAATTGAAACCATTCAAAAAAATAGTCACGATGTGAAGCACACTTACGGTTCCTTAACATGTGAACAATGAAATATTTATTTTAAGACTGAAGTGAAAGATGAAATAGTTGAACAAATGAATACCTCAACAGATGCTGCATCAAACTAATGAATGAGGTCCTCACAAACTAAGAATTCAATGACACTTAGGCTAGATCCAGGGAATTTCTTGGTGAACTGATTTATTTTGAGTTTAATTAATAGTTTCTTGCCAACAGGATCTTCCAACTCATTCGGGAATACAGTTTTGCAGTCCTTCTGAAAAACATATTGTTAACATAAATATAAATTTCTGAGAATGAATGTATCAGACTATGGTCAGCCCTGAATTTACTTGTTTCAAATTTAGCTCCAACTGTAAGGCAGTCATGTTCAATAATCGGACCGCAAGTTGATCCCAGAAAAGCACTGAATATGAACCTGAATTATCTTTCACAATGTAGTGGAGTTTCAGCCTACATAATTTCATAAAGTATCTGTTAGCTGCATTAACTTTTTACACATACGTCTAGTCAGATTTGAAGGTGATTAAGAACAAAACAGAAAGCAATATGTTGTACTTAGGCTCAGTTGACTCAGGTGTTCTTTTACAATCGAGACAAATCAGAGCACTGTTAGGATCATGTTCATCAGTGAGTTTCGGTTTGGATGAACATTTGGTACAACCATCATAAACCCAACCATGCTTGGTTTCAAACTTCTGAACTTGACAGCTGATCACAAAAATATCTCCCTGTAATGAAAAAAGCATTAGGTAACAAACAAAAGAGCGATTATATGAGTCAGTAAGGAATTTTGTAACCCACAATTGTTTGTTCCTGGATTTGTGAAATAGAAATTTTGGTCTGGTTATGCAAAGATCCTTGACCAGAAAGCTGACACATCTGTGACGGCATAGGCTGACTGAAAGTAGTAGTTATTGGGGTAGAGCGATCCTTGGCTCTACAAATAAGGTCACATAAGATAAACACAACAAAAATGAAAAAATGCAACATAAATAACTTCCTTAAGTATAAGTAGAATATGTGTAATTGACAATGGTCATGGGCATGCAGAAGAAGACATGTGTCAGAGGCATTGAACCTGTCAATTAAATCCTGAACCTCTTTTATAGGAGGATTAAATAAAACTCTAGTGGCATTGAAGGAACTGCAAATCTGGCGCCTATCTGTAGAAAATATCATCACAACCATAATAAGTTGAACGACCATAAGTGAGTAACGATACTGGAGTGTATTATAAATTATAATTATAAATAATAGTTACATTTAAAATGTATAGTTTATAGTTGATAATTGTCTAAAAAGAATGGAAATGATTGTACATTAAAAGGAGTATGAAGAAGAGACTTACTACTATCAGTGGAATTAAGTCTAGAAAGATGAATGAGAGCAACAACAGGTGTGTCATTGTTTTCCAACTGAGCAAGGTATGCATCTAAAGCACAATGATCTCATAAAACACATTCGATATCATTGCCTCTGCATGGAAGAAGGTGTTAATCAATAAGACAGTTAATGAAAAAATAAAAACATATTGAGAATCAGAATAAGGGTAAGTCTTACTGAACATCTTGTAAAACCATTTGCATCCTATACTTGGTCTCATTGTCCTTATGATCTTCCTCTAAGGTACCAACTGAGCTAACAAATGCAATGACATCTGAAAGTATAACATTTTTCAAACTAAAAATTGTGGGGCAGAAGTGTTTTTGTTGTTCTTATTCAAAAGTTGAATAGCATAAGGATATAGATAGAAGTACCAAATAGGTTTTCGATTTGTTCTTTTTCATCAAGTCTTAGGATATCATAGATGGTCATGAAGGAGTATGAGTACATTGGTATTGGAGCCTCAACTTCTGAGATTGATGTATATGCAGTGAGAGTAAGCTTAAAAGGATGAGTGGTAGGTCTATACTTATACGTATTTGGGGATACAATGAATTTTGATAGTTCATATGTTTCTCCTTCCTTGATGTCATGAGAGAATTTTTTGTGCATTGATTTGTTGATGACACTTGCTTGGATCTTAGTACCCTTGGAAGAAGATGAAAACAAAGTCAATATATCAGGTGGGAAGAATGAATGGGAAAATGGAAGAGAAGAAGGATGAAAAAGTTACCTTAACATCAAGTAATAGCAAGGAAATACATAACAACTCTGAAGGGTAAGCCTTTTGGTAGACATTCCATTTCCTGGAAACTCTAACAACCATAGTCCACATGTCAGATCCATCATGTAAGTCCTTAACCAGAGAGGGAGCCATTACGAGGCTGTGAACAGTAAGTAGGGGAAGACAGGTGTGGAAGGAGATAAATCTGGGAAGACGTAGAACGGATATGAAGGAATTTATGGAAAAGGGAAATGCATGAAATGGGCGGGAAAGGAGGTGGCATGCAAATTTAGGTTGCCCTAAAAGTGAACTTAGATGATGAAGTAAATATGTCAATTGCGTTGGGAGAGCAACATAATCGTTGGTGGTGAGCAGATGATAAATGACAGAGGATTAAGTCAGTACTGGCAGGCACAGTATCATCTGACCTAGGATAGTAATAATGAACAACAAATTGGATGAAATTGACACATGAATGATCGAAAGTAAGTGTGAAAAGAACAACACAATGATCAAGGTATAGGAATGCATAAACAATGGAATAAATGCAAGTTAGAGGGCATTATAATGAGGCAACAGGTCAATGTTCACTTGAGATGTCCATGTCAAGTGACCATTCCCATGTATGGAGGAAGATAAAGCAAATCAATTGGGAGGATTAAGGGCTAATGCCTGTTTTGCAGGAAAAGTGATGGGGAAAAATAAAAATACATATGTACCTATATACGGTATCCATGAAATGGTAAAAAATGCCTGCAGCCAGCACTTTGAAAGGAAGGAATTGTGCGGAAGGCATACTAACTTGACAGGTAAATATCTAGAGACAGTTGCTAATATCATGTATGGAGGCAGATGAAGCAATAGGAAAGGGAGCAAACAGGGTTAATGCTTTTTATGCAGGGAAAGGCAGAGGAAAAGAAAAATAAATACATGAAAATGGGATAAACAGTAAAAGGGCAGAACCTTTACTTGAGAAAGAAAGAAGCATGGAGGGCAACATACTAACTTTGAAGGAAGAAGGCTGAAGACAGTTACCAATCTCATGTAGAGCAAAACTAATGGGAGGAATCAGGGGTAATTCATGTTTTGTAGGAAAAGTGATGAGGGAAAATACTTTTAACATATGTACATATATACGCAAGCCATTAAATACAAGGAAATGCCTGCAGCCATCACTTTAAAAGGAAGGAATTGGCAGTCAGCATACTAACTTGACACATAAATGTCTAGAGACAGTTACTAATATCAAGTATGGAGGCAGATGAAGCATTAGGAAAGGGAGCAGACAGGGTTAATGCTTTTTATGCAGGGAAAGGCAGAGGAAAAGCAAAATAAATACATGAAAATGGGATAAACAGTATAAAATGCGGTACCTTTAATTGAAAAAGGAAGAATCTTGGAGGTCAACATACTTACTTTGAAGGAAGAAGGCTGAAGACAGTTACCAATCTTATGTATGGAGGGAGATATAGCAAAACTAATGGGAAGAATCAGGGGTAATTCTTTTGATGCGAGGAAAGGAAAGAGAAGTACAACGTAAACATGTACATATATAAATAATATCCCATGAAAAGGCCAAACATTAACTTGAAAAAGGAGAATCTTTGTTGTCAACAGAATGACTTGTCAGGAAATTGACAATAGACTGTTAGCATTCTCGTATACAGATGAAGACAAAGCATAAAGAAACCGACCATAGTAAAAGAAAACTAAGTATGAACCATAAGAAAGTGTTAGTATCCCAAGGATAATACAACAAATGTAACTTCAACTAACCTTGAGGTATGTGTCTTCAGATAATGGTAATGGATTCAGATAGATTTGTTTGTGACTTGTAGGAAAAAGAAGCATGTCTTTTTAATTAGATAATATCATAATTAGTAATAAAAAGCCTTTGGTCCATGTCTTATAAACAGATAAAAAAAAAATAAACAACTGAACTTACAGTAAGGCGCAAAACGAAGTCATCAATTGAAGTGATGAAAGAGGTATATTGGTTTATGGTTTATGATGAGGAAGCTTGATGAAGAGGTTGGATACAAATGTGTGTAGGAGTATGGTATAGTAGCTGTGGGATGAGCAAACCAAGCAAACCAAACATAAGTAACCTATGTGCAGAAAATGAAAAATTGTGACAGGAAAGATCAAAGATACTTTATGCATATGAATCATTATGAAGTCGGACAGAAAAGAGATTGCTGACGCAGAAATTGGAAGATATGTGGGCAAGTTGAACATGCTAAATAGATGTGATCCAACTTGAGAGTGAGTGTTGTATAGTTAAAATATTAGGAGTATAAAGGTAAGTGTTAGCAATTAGCCTTATAAATTGGAATTTGTAATGCTGTACTAGATTGCCATATTTGACATATAACAAAGAAATGCCATATTCTTTTATATGTGCTTGATCAAAGCCTTAATATCATTCTATTAATCTTGGATTGCTGATTGGAAGGGAAATGGCTAGCGACAGTTACTAATATCATGTATGGATGCAGTTACTAAAAGAATTAATTGTATAGAATTTTATAGGAAGGGCTCTTAATAACTTTTTACTCTCCCTATTATTGTATATCCCCCGTATGGAATTAAGATGGAGCAGCAATCAATTTTGACATGAAAAAAGAAGTCAGTGTATGTTGTTTCAACTTTAAATGGCAAACATTAAAAAAATAACATAGACCAAAAAACTTGTGAGAGACACAACTGCTAGGTAATTACCTTTAAAGTTAAGACTTCGGTAGAAACAAAATGTTAGTGGGAAATGGTTGACAGCACATGGTTCAATGATCAGGGTAGGTAATACATGCTGGACAAATCCACATGGTTTCTTGTCCGTTGCATGACCTCATGAGCTATAATTAGCGTCACAGCAAACACCCAATGCAAAAAACACAAAGGCAAGAATTTTTTTTAAAAAACAAAAGTTTTTTTTTGAGGAGTGAGTCAAAGCAAAGTAACAGCCATAGAACAGAGGAAAAGCAACATAGCATGGAAAACAAAACAAACACTAATTTCATGCCATTACATCGAAATGGCAAAAAAACAAAAGGCACACAGTAAAAGAAAAATAAGCAGTGACAATCAAAAAGTGTTAGCATACCAAGAATGACAACACGATTGTCATTGCAACCACGTTGAGAAATGTGTCATTTCTCTTTTTTGCATTTTTAATTTAATTTTTTAGAGATTATTTAATGGAAATGTAGTAATTCTTATTAAGTTGGAGAATATTCAAAAGGAATAAATGGGAGTATATTATAGGATTTGTATATTCACCCAAGTCTCAATTATCAGCACATATCAAACACATAGGATTAACCAACTCAAGGTAGCAACGGTAAACGTTTTAAAACTTAAATCCTCTTGAAATAACCAAAAAAAATAATTATTTAAGTAGAATTATATATTTTGTGTTTGTTTATATATGTCTCTATTTGGGGGGGGGGGGGAGCCTGCCTTCAATTAAAAAAAAAAAAGGAAAAAAATACTTTTACGTTTTAAGGGACAATTAGTCTTCACATTTTCTTTTCTAGAACTTAAAATCAATTGTTAAGTTGCATCCAATACTTAAAATATTTTTTTTTTTTAGGTATATTCAGTATTTTAAAATATTTTATGATGTATCTATCAAATACTCTAAAATATTTTTACAAGTACACCTAATACATTGAAATATTTTTTCTGGAGCGTTTAATATCTTAAATTATTTTTTGGTACAATCAACACTTTAAAATATTTTTTTCCGGCATACCCAACATTCTAAATTATCTAAATTATTTGATAAAAAAATTGTATAAAAAGTACTTTTAAGACAATGAACCCATATAAAAAATGAATCAAGGTGATGAGTACCCTACTAAATTTTTTAGGACACCTGGCAAATACTTCAGGTGCACAGAATGCTTCTTAGCCCTGTAACCAATTAAACCAAAACTGTTCACTGTCGCGAGCATGAGGTGACCTTATGAAATGTGACAAATCATTTTCTTCTCAAATCTTAGTTAAGCGCCCCTCTTTACATGTCTCTTTATCAAAGCTTTTCTTTTTCGTTTGTTTATATCCTCACACATAACTCAACGCCTTAATCCCTCCACCACCACCACCACCACCACCACCACCACCACCACCACCTTCTTCATCTTCATCTCTGCTTCTTCTTCTGCACAATCCAACACCTCACAACCCAAACGTCGTCGTATCCAATGGAACCAACAAAAGCCCTAATCCCTCCTTTACTCTCTCTGTTTCTCTTCTTCAATATCTATCCGTCAGCATAGAATCCGTCACCTTCTACCGTCTTCGGTGACCGCCACCGCCAAGCATTACGCAGATTCGAAGCTCTCAAAGCTTCTCACGTCAGACTCAGTGCTTCCAATGCTTCACCACCGTCTCCTTCTCCGTCACCGTCGCCACCACCGGTGACTAACTGAATAACCATTATATATTTGTCACTCTTATACAATGTGATAACACTAAAATAATTGATTTTTTTTTTTTTTGGGTTTGTGCTGATGTGAAGTCTGGTTCGAATGGTCCACGGGTATACTTAGCGACGTCGTATGGGGCGGATCCGACGGGGAAGCCGGACAGTACGGACGCTCTTCTTGCAGCGATAACAGATGCGATGAATGGTCACGGTGAAGGGTCTTTGATCGCCGGTATTGCTAATCTTGGAGGCGCACAGCTTTATGTTCAGGGTGGGAACTACTTAATCAACCGGCCGCTCCGATTTCCGGTTGCCGGCGTTGGAAACTTTATGGTACGTTTCTTCTTGTTCGCTTCCCTCATTTTACAGCTCATAATTTAGCGATTGTTTTTCTTTTTGCCAAAAGAAAATTGCATTTTTTGTACATAAAGAAAATTGCATTTAAGGACCTAAAGTTTGCAAAATTTTAGCCAAATAATTTTGAATTAATTACTTCTAAACTAATATTCTCCTGCCAAAATTGTAACGATTTATTTACTACTTATTATATTATATAAAAAAATAATTATGATGCAAGCTTTTTTTAAAGGGAAAATTCCAGAAAAAGACATCCGAAATAGGGAAATCCCTAATCAGTGCTACGAATTCCAAAATTCCAGATCAGTCTAGAAAGAGAAGAATAAAGTGGGGTTGTTAATAACAAAACCGGTGTTGTTATTGTGAAAGTAAAAAGATGAAACTAGAGTTGTTAATCAAGAATACGGAGTTGTTAATCAAGAATCCGGAGTTGTTAATTAAGAGCCATGTGTTGTTAATAAAGAAAGAGGTGTTGTTATTGGCCTGAAACTTAAATTACGAAGTTGTGAAATAAGAAATGAGAGTTGTTAATCAAGAATCCGGAGTTGTTAATTAAGAGCAGCGTGTTGTTATCCTGAAATGGCGAGAATGAGGATTGAAGGGCAAAATCGTCTTTTGGTGCTTCCCGCATTGTTTATTCGTATTAACAGCGTACTGATCCGGAATTTTGAAATTCACAACACTGATTATGAATTTCCTTATTTTGGATGTATTTTTCTGAAATTTTCTCTTTTTTTTAAGAAAATTAATACTAATTTTTTCTGAAGAAATCAATAATCGTGAATGATTTTAGTTTTTCCAAAAATTTGAGTCTTTTGGTGTGATTTAATTAAGAAACAAACTAATTTGAATTTTATCAGTTTTCAATAAAAAGTAAAAACATGGGCAGTGCCATGAATATTTTACAAAATGAAGCAATAATTATCATGGTGTTACTTTCTTGAAAAATGTAATTGCAAAGTGTCTGCATGTCGCACGTGGCAGTAGTTGGTAAGACTTCTTTGCAACGAAGGTGGTGTCTGTATTTAGTACTATTTTTTTTGAGTTACAATGACAAGAGAAAAGACTCGAGGCCACGACGGACCTTTATAGTAGACCTACTAACATCAAAGAACTATTTAAGACCAAATCTCAGCTGAGATCAGCTAACATTTGAAACGAACAAAGATCTGGTGGGTGTTGCAAAAATGACAGATCGTTGTTTGAATCTAGGCCCCGTTTTGCCAAAAAATCTGCACATTTAAGGGCTTCCTTGGGACAGTGGTGAATCTCTAAATCCCAATCCCTATAGATTAAATGCCGTACTTCCTCCAACTCATTTTGTAGGGGATGATATTGACCGCCTGGCTGGAATAATAGTTGAATTGCTTCCATTGAGTCAGTATACAACATGATCTTTGTAAGATTCTTGGATTTGCAAATTTGTAAGCCAATGCTGATAGCTTGAATCTCAGAAGCTGTTGAGCCAAAACTAAATCCTGTGTTCTGTTGAAAACTGCAAATCCAAGCTCCTGAGCTATCCCATACCACTCCACCAACTACAGAATTTCTCTATTCATCTACCGCAGCATCCACATCGACCTGAACATAGCCATCTGGTGGAGCATACCAACTTTCTGTGTATTTGTCTAGGACTCTGAATATCTTGTGTCTGAGCCAACCCTCTTCTATGCCTTCATGGAGAAAATGAAGCCCTCTGTGGAGCAGTTGATGAGGAAGGTCGGTAGTGCCTTTAAAAGCTCTTTTGCATCTGTTCTTCCAAATTAGCCAGCATAGCGAACCAAAGACTCTCAGCCAGGGCCACTGAGACATCTTACGATCTCCCGGTGAGTGTTGCATGTTCCATTTGATCCAAACCTATAAATTTCCAGAGAAAAATGCAGAGTAATAAATAGGGTTAATACAAGAAAGCCACACATAACTTGCGAACTCACAGTCTCTCAAGGTATGAATTGTTGTTTCCTCACAGTTACACTCAAATGGACACTCAGTGTTTATCCTCACATCTCTCTTAGCACGAATTGTATTCGTAGGCACTCTTTCCTGGAACAATTGCCACATAAAGAATTTGACTTTCTCTGGAATAGGCCATCTTCAGATACGTTGACAGAACGGATCTGAGGATCTCGAGAGCGACGAATAAATCATAGAATAAGCGGATTTAACATTGAAATTTTCATCAGAAGATTTCCTCCACCAAAATGTATCATCACCTGGTTGGGAAGGAGGAGAGACTTGCTTGATCCTTTCAATTACCTACCACGGCAAGAATATACTCCATCTATGAAGGTCCCACTCCCCGTCTGGGCCGACAAATTGGTTTACAACTTCCTCAGGATTTATTAAGTCCTGGTTTCTGTCAACATAGTAAATGAGTGGTTGATCGAGACTTGTCCATAAATCCCACCAAACATTTGTTGACTGGCCACTTCGAAGCTTTCTTCCCACTACTTTCCTAAATGAATCCCATACAGTTGTAATTGCGTTCCAGACAGCAGATTGGTTCTTTTTCCTCTCAACTCTTGGAAATTTATTATCCCCACAATCATATTTCAATCTAAGAACTTTCACCCATAAGGTATCCGGTCTAGTGATGAGATTCCAGCACAATTTCATAATGAGAGCTTCATTTTGGCTAGAAAGGTCTTTGATGCCAAGGCCACTCTCCTTTTTGTCTAGCTTGATTGTCTCCCAAGCAATAAGATGCATCTTCTTTCTATCATGCTCCTGATTCCAGAAGAAATTTCTATTTAGTCTCTCAAGATCTTGCAAAACACCTTTAGGAAGAAGGGTAGTTTGCATCTGGTAAAACGGTAGAGTAGAGAAGATAGAATTTATCAGGACGGTTCTTCCAGCCATATTCAAAAATTTTCCTTTCCACGTGGAAAGCTTCTTTTGAACTTTAGAAACCAAAGGAGCGTATGTCAGTTTGTTAGATCTTTTATGAAGAAGAGGAACACCTAAGTATTTGCCTAAATCGCTTGAGATACTGATTCCTAAGGTTTGGCCCAATTGCAGTGCTATGTGAAACTGGACATTCCTTGAAACAAAGATTTTTTATTTTGGAAGACTGATACGATGCCCAGATACTCTACAGAAGTATGACATCAAGTCTCTAATATTCTCCATATGATTTGAGGAAGCCTCACAGAAAAGGATAAGGTCATCTGTAAAGAAGAGGTGGGAAAGATTCGGACCCGATTGACTAAGCTTTAAAGGTTTCCATCTTCTTTCAACCATTGCTCGGTTTATCAATTGTTGCAATTGGTGATGAATTTTGAGATTGAATTAGCTGAGTTTGAAAGCCTCTAACCGTGGGCTTTTGAGCATATAATGATTATTTCTCTTATGTGTGATATTCACCTATTAAGTTGTCACTCTAGAACTTGCTTTAAATCTGTTTGAGATTATATTTCACATGCGTATTCAAAAATGATAAAGGCATTCATTTTCTTTTTAGCTAGAGCTAAATAGCCAACCTTACAATTATATGGTTGATAAGCCCCTTTGAGCCTAATTGTCCGTTTCTTTGTTCTCAACCCATTAACATCTGTTTTACTGATATATCAAATGCTTTTACCTCATTCAAAAGATTAGTACAACATGTGAATTTTTTGTGAAGTGGGCTTTTGACAAGTGTGGAGGTGTATATATCATCAACTTTAGAGTTGCAGAAAAAAAAAGAGGTAAAAAAAAAAGAAGAAAAAAGAAGGAAAAAATTTGAGTATTTGATTTGTGGGTTGTTGTGATAAAATAGATTTATTCAGAAACTAGCCCCTTTTTTTCACTTGTTCTATTAATCTATTAACCCTTCATATTATGTTTTACATTCCTTTTACCTTAACCCCATTACAACCCTCAATAAGTCCTTTTTGATTTGAACTATGTACGTGAATTAGGTAGTGGAGATTGAGATTTTTAGCAAGCCTATGGTAGTGCAATTTTTTCGGTTGAATTTGAGCGAAACACTTACCCTTAAACACTTGAGAGATTGAGAGAATGAGTAGCAATTATGAACTCGGTTTATTTGTTTTTAAATAAAGTTACTAGTTTATATTTTCGTTGATTCATGAATACTATGATCTCTTTATTTTTCAATTGTGTTCTTGCTTATGACTTGACAATTCTAATTTTGTTAGCACTTATTAGTCACTCCTTGTCCGAGGACGTACAAGAGCTAAGTATGGGGGAATTTGATAAGTAAAATATATGTATATTTATTTTCTCCTATATGATGATTTTGTAGATGATATTTGAGCTCAATTTAATGAATTTGGAAGTAATTGATAAATAAATAATGATTTGGGCATAAAATAGAATTTCTTGAAAAAAAACTAAATCAGAGCCTTTTCAGTTTTCAGGCAATATCTGGAGCTCTAGATGTCGTATTGGGACATTCTTTATATGGATAAAGAGTTAAGAAAGAGCTCTACAACTTTTATGTTGATACCAAAACCTAGTTCTATCTCCAAGAGCTGCGAATTTTGCTTGAAAGTTGAGGACGTGAATTTGTTCAAGTCTGACCTGTGCCCACTAATTTGACCATAACTGGAGCTGCAAATATTGAAATGAGGAGTTTCCACTTGCGTCTTCAAACTAAGATCCATAGCTACAACTTTCATAAAGATCAAAATGTGAAATTCCACCAACCATTCCATCTATCACATTTCATCTACCACTTCATCTTCCTTTTCACCTACTTCTTCATCTACTACTTCATCTACCCTTTCACCTACTCCATTTGACACACCATTTCATATCCATTACTTTCCTCTCTTCTCCACATACACCATCTTATAATAGTTTAATGCATTGTATTTACTTTTTGCATGCCTCCTACATGAAAGGCTTAGGTAGTCCTCTTTCATGGATGGTATAGGTTGCCATCTACATGGAAGGTTTTACCTCCTAAAAGGACGTCTAGATTTTCTCCATTTTCATGCATGTAGTTGTTGTATATTAATGTTTTATAATTTAATATTCAAGTTTTATGCAATGTTTGTGAAGTTTTTAATTTATTTTAGTTTTATTTTTAATTTCATGATGAGCTAAATTTCCATTTTCCTAGGGTGATGATGTAGCTTACTAATGACGGATTAAATATTAACTTGTTAAATCTAGTTTTAATTTTTTTCCTTCATGATTTGTTTTTAATTATTATTCTTAATGCTTTTGATTGATTGGCATCTTTTGATTGATTTCAATACGTATGTTGAGACCGGAAGGAGATGCATGTGTGTAGATCATATAATTAAAATCATAACTTGTATATGAAATAGGAATATATTCATATGAGTTGTGTAGTCTTAATGAGTTCCATAAATCTTAATGCATAACTAATTGCTTGAATTCATATAGGAATATATTGGATTAGTAATTAATTATAGAATTGTTTGACCTTAGAAGATGATAGTAATTAAATGAGGGAAACTCGACTATCAATCATGTGGGATAAATTGGGCTAGAATAGATAAGTGATTCAATCCAAAATTTATTAAATGAAATATGACCTCTAGGGTTTTTTCTCATATTTGCTTTCATATTATTTGCACTCATATTTAATCATTTTATTTTGTTCTCTCAATCATCAATCGATCGATTAAATAGAATTAAAATTACCCATTTTGGTACTCAGTGATCAATCATCGTGGGAATGATACTTTACTCACTTCTATATTACCTGTTTACTACAATGTACATTTGCACTTTTTAATAGATCATTTACACTCGTAATACAAACATCCACTATTCAAAAGTTTTAATATTGATTTTTCAAGGGCTCAATTTTTTTTAAAAACAAAATCCAACCATGAGCTCAAAATTTATATAATAATTCTGCCCAAACTAATTAATATAAAAAAATGATCATTCCTCTTGCTTTTTTCAAAACAAATTTTAACACATTTTTCACTTTGAGAATAGAGCAGACGTACAATTTTGTAAGAGGAGCAACACCCACAAACCCACATCATATATGTTCTAAAAGTCTCTATTTTCCTTTTTTATTTTTTCAAGTTAACGAAGCTTGTTTCTTGATTGCTACGACTCTTCAAGTTGGTCGACTTTCAAGTCTGAAGAAAAGTCCTCAGTTAGCAGTGCATTTTATTCTGCCCTGCATTTTCCCGTCATATTCCCAATAAATGACAATGCATGAACTCTTGTGCTTATATGTACATGTGTGTGTAACATCCTTTGCAATTATACATCATATTGATTTAAAATTTCCTTCTTAGAGCTAGAGATGGGATTCATATCCAAAAAGCCTCAACTTTTGAGCGTTCTATTAATGGCCTCCTTAACTTTCTATTCATCTTCTGCCTTCTCTTTCATGACTTTACAAAACAACAGTGAACCTAACGCTCTGCTAAAGTGGAAAGCCAGAATTGATAACAGAAGCCAAGCTCTCCTTTCCCTGTGGAATAGTTTGGAATAGTTATAATCCTTGCAACTGGGATGGAATTACATGCAACGAGTTTAACTCCATTTCCAAAATTTCTCTTCCAAATTTTGGACTGAGGTACACTTCATCATCTCAATTCCTCATCGTTCCCCAAGCTCCAATTCTTAAATATCTCTTCCAATTCATTTTATGGGACCATCCCCCACCAAATTGGTGAACTCTCTAGACTTAGTGTGTGTTCGGTAACCAGAGAAAAGCGCGTTTTTCAAACAAAACCTTGGTTTTGTCAAAGGTAGCCGAACACCTCCTCAAAATGTACAATCCCGTTTTTTCAACAAAACCATGGTTTCAGCCCAAAACCATGGTTTTGTCCATAAGCTGATTTTTTTTTTTACTTTTCATGCTATGTGGGCTCCACTGCCTTTTTCTTATTGGTCCTTTTTTACTATGGGTCCCACACCACAGACACTCTCTCTCTTCTGTTTTTTTTAAATTTCACAGTTTTTCTAAAAATCTCGTCTGTCACTATATTTTTTTTAAAAGATTTTAAAATTTTAATACCCCCTCTTATCTTTAATATAAGATCTATTTATCTAATTTAATTATATTTCATTTTTGGTATTAATTATGAAATTCAATGTTAAATAATGGGTTAAGATGCATCATTTTTAATGCCGTTAGGACTTTTCTTCTCTTATAATTTAACGTCGTTAGGTAAAATTTAACGGTTTTGTTAAATTTACATCCTTTTTAATTGTTCATTATTATTTTTTATCTTCCAAAACTTATTTGTACCAGACACCCCTTAGGAAAAACTTGACTATTAAATTTGGATCTTAACCCTTAAATAATACATAAAATATAATCTTATTCTTTATATGTAATTATCACAAAAGTTAATGTCCTTTTTTAGTCATTTGACTATGAAAAAAAGCTATTCTGATAACAACATCCAAACACTCTCATTTTATCAAAACCATGGTTTTCCATAATCTATTCTCCTCATAATCTATTCTCCAAAAGCTATTCTCCACTTTTTCTCCAAAAGCTATTCTCCAAAAATTAATCAGAACACACCCTTAGAATTATTGATTTTTCTCATAATAATTTCTCTGAAGCAATTCCGCATGAGATCACACAATTGTCTAGGATTGAACATCTAGACATAGGTTAAAATAAGTTCCTTGGTCATATTTTAAAAGCTATAGTAAATTTAGCCAACATGTCATACTTCAATCTCCAAAACAATAACTTTTCAGGATCTATTCCTTCTGATATCGGAAACTTCCCAAAGCTCTTCAAACTTGCTTTGGATAGAAACCACCTTTCTGGATCGATTCCTTTTATTGGTAACTTGACAAAGCTATCCATACTAAGCTTGTTTCAAAACAGCCTTTCAGGATCTATTCTCTAGTATTGGAAACTTAACAAACCTCTCCATACTAACTTTGGATGGGAACATCCTTTTTGGATGGATTCCTTCAAGTATTGGGTACTTGACACAGCTATCCAAACTAAGTTTGTTTGAAAATGAACTTAGCGGCAGTCTGCCATTAGAAATGAATAACCTTGCCTAATTGCAATCCTTGAAAATTGCTATGAATAGTTTTGAAGCTCATTTGCCTCATGACATTTGCCTTGGTGGAGTACTCACTACTATTAGCGGCCAACTAAATCATTTCACAGGTCCAGTTCCAAGAAGTATAAAGAATTGCTCTAGCCTTCATAGAGTTCGGCTTGAAAACAATCAATTGACACGAAATATAACAGAAGCTTTTGGTGTATATCTAAACTTAGCCGACATTGATTTGAGCAACAATGCATTTTATGGTAGTGCTATAACCTTACAAGACTTAAAATCTCTAATAATAACTTATCTGGGGGTATACCTCCAGAACTAGGAAAGGCAACAAAGTTAGAGCGAATTGATTTTTCATCAAATCATTTGACAGGAAAAATTCCAATGGAATTGAGTCACTTGTCATTATTAGGTGAACTTATGCTTAGCAGCAATCAACTTTCAAGTAACATTCCTATTGATATAGGATTATTGACCAACCTTGATTGGTTGGATCTAGCTAACAATCATTTAAGTGACTCAATTCCAGAACAATTGGGATGGTTGAACAAGTTATGGGAATTGAACTTAAGTGGAAACAAGTTCTTCAACATTCCCAGTAGTTTTGGCCAATTGCAACACCTTCAATCTCTCGATCTTAGTGAACATTCATTTGATGGGGGAATCCCTGTAACGCTTGGAAAGCTACAACGTTTGGAAATGTTATCATTTTTTTGGAACTATTCCTTCACTTTTTGATGATATGAAAGGCTTGACTATGATTCTCATATCATACATTCAATTAGAAGGTCCAGTTCCAAATATTTCAACCTACCTTTCCCACTGTTACATTGGAGAGATTAATAGGCAACAAAGACTTATTAGCCAATCTATCTGGCTTGCCAATTTGCCCAACAACAAATTACATTTCAAGTCATCCCAAGAGCAGTAAATTGGTTATCTATGTTGTATCCTTTGGTTTAGGAGTTATGATGACAGCAGCAATTTTCCTTGGAATTTCGTATATTATTTGCCATTATAATGCTAGAAAAATGGAAAGTCAGGAAATAGAAGATCAAACTCAAAATTTGTTTGCTATATGGAGTTATGATGGAAAATTAGTATATGATGAAATTATTGAATCCACAAAGGAGTTTGACGAAGAATGTCTCATTGGGGTGGGAAGATTTGGAAGTATCTATAAAGCTAAATTGTCCAAAGATCAAGTTGTAGGTGTGAAGAAGCTCCGTTCAATATCAGACAGAGATATGCGTCACCAAAAAGCTTTTATGAGTGAGATTCAGGCCTTGACACAAACTAGGCATTGTAATATCATCAAGCTATATGAGTTTTGCTGGCATTCAAAGTTCTCCTTTTTGGTTTATGAATTCTTGGAAGGGGACAGCTTGGATAACATACTAAGTGATGAGATACAATCAATTGCATTGTATTGGAGTAAAAGAATCAAAGTTGTTGAAGGTGTGCCTAATGCTTTATACCTTCTTCATGGGTGCTCACCTCCTATAGTTCATCATGACATATCAAGAAAAAATGTTATTTTAGACTCGGATTATGAGGCTCACATCTGTGGCGTATTGGTACCTTTGGCTATGCTGCTCTAGGTTAAGAATCTTTTATATTATGCATTTTTTCAATTATGAGTTACATGGTACTATATTTCTTATTTTTATTATTTAGCAATTAAAACTTTATCATTTACTTTTTTTTTATGATAATCATTTTGATTTTATTATAGAACTCACTTACACAATGGAAGTGATAGAGAAATGCGATCTTTATAGCTTTGGAGTGTTGGCTTTAGAAATAATTATGGGAAAGCATCCAAGAGATGTTATAATGTCTTGTTTCTCATCAATACATTCTGCTGCAACACTAACAATATTTACTCAAGAATTGGATTTGAAGGAAGTGTTAGATGAAAGGCTGCCTCTTATCTTCAAGGATCATTGGTTGAGATGGTGATGCTAATTGTAAGAATAGCTTTTACTTTTTTGAATGAAAATCGGCATACCCGCCCAACCATGGAGCATGTATGCAATGAGCTTGCCATGCGACGATCACCTATTTTTGGTTCCAGTACTCCATAGCGTCGAATAAGTTGGAGGTTTCAACTGAAAATAACATTCAACTTTGATTATCAATATGTGACTTTAATGTATTCTCCTATTCTATTTGTGTAGTATTGAAAAGATATTTTACATTTTAAATTAGGCTTTCGGGTGTCCGCTTCCTCTTAATTTTCCCTCAGTTCCCCAATTTTTTTCTTATTTTTTAATTATTAGATTCTATATAAAATGAGTCACATTTTGATATTTATTAGGTAAAAAAATATGCATCTTTTAATTTTGTATTTTTACAATTTTTCAAAGATTACATACTTTAAATTAAAATCGTTTAGTTTCTTTTTTGTTTAAAACTATAATATTCAAAAAATTATAAAAAATTGAAAGTTGCACCATTTTTTGTCTATAAAATATCAAAAGATGACTCATTTTACATATAATCTAATGATTAAAGAAAGAAGAAAATAATATTTTGGAATATGGAAAAATTAAGGGCATCCGACACCCCAAATACTTTAAATTAAGACCCATAACTGAATATAATAAATGTATATTATGTAATTAATTTCATTAATATGTACTTCAATTTATGGAAGTTCATTATTATTTATTCCTATCTTTGGATGGGGGAAAGTGAGAGGAAAATAGGGGAAGAAATGCTAGGAAGGAAAACGTAACTTCCTAAAATAGTTAAAAAAATACTCTCTCCTAATTTTAACTATTTTATTAAACCGTATAATTAAGTTATTTTGCTATTATAAATAGAAACAAAGGGAGTACTATTTTTGAAATTTTTCTCTCCTAGTATTCTGTCCTCCTCATTTTTTTTCCCATCCAAACATAGAGTGCATGTCTTTCTAGTACTTAATCAATGCAAACCGTGGTTGAAAACCCCAATCCTATTGTGTCCCTTTCATATGACCAAGCAGTAGTTCCGCATCTATACAAGATTACAAGACATCATATAACTAATTAATTAAGCACAAGAGACCAAAGCTTATACTGTCCGATATCGATGACCATCCCTTTTATTAATCCTCACAATAGTACTGTTCCAGATCTTCAAATGAGAAGATTAAGAAAAAATAACTGAACCGAATCAATCGCACCATTGGTGGCAAGTAAGTTCCTCAAGACTTGAGCATCTAAATAAAGATATCATAGCAAAATGTATCCTGCCTCTACGCTCAGAGAAGATAAAAGATCTCAGTGCTCTGTAGTTTTTTTAAAAGCGTTGAGCAATTATTGAACAACAGTTACAAAGTTATAATTCATATTTGATAAAATAGTGTTTTTTTTTAAAAAAATCAGAACTAGTAGGAGCCCAAAGATGTTTGAACAGTAGTAAGCAAACCATGAAAAACTTCATTAATCCCAAAAGACTACAAGGGCAAATTAACCCTTTTAAGAAAGAGATCCAAGTTAACCTCCCCTTGAGACCCATATTACCCTTTTTCTTTACTTGGTGGGGACTCACATCCTTTCATGCATGACTAAGCGCACTGGCTTGAAAGCCGTTGTACATTAGACTCTTAACCTTTGGATTGAGACTCTTTATATAGAATTTTAAGGATATCTAGTAACATAGTGATTAACACCCATCATATTAACTAACTCAATATTCTAACACAAAGTACTATGCCATTCACGAAGTCTAAAGAAGTTTGAAGAGATTCGATAATCGGTAACATGCGAATTCTACACTTTGGCCTCGTCACTGATTTTATCATTTAGCATGGTTGAATAATCTTGTGTTCTTCGTTCTTTCTTGTTCGTTTTACACCTCAGTGCAGTTTTAACTGAAAATGCATGGAAATAAATTAAATTTGAAATATAAGTGCAAAATACTATATCTGGAAAATAAATTATATATACTTTTCACCACCTAGAATTTTTTTTGAAGGACCAGATGAAGCAGTAATACCATTTCGGCATTTCTCGAACCCCAACTGAAACCTCATAGATCGTCTATAAAGAACGTGCCATAAAGCTACGTGGGAGACTGGTACACCACACCTAGAATATTATCAAATAAAAACATATAATATTTTTCAACTTTTGGAAAAATTAAATTTTTCACATGTCAAACATCTTTAATAAAACAAACAAAAATAATAATTAGAAAGTGAAGAAGCAGAATCACTTTTCTTAAAGGTAAATCAACCCGTGATCAACAGACTGGACTCATGTGTATGAATGAATCTTAAACTTTCTTTAGCTTCGACTACATTTAATTATTTTCCCATTCATTTTCTTTGTTGTTCACTTATTAGGCTTTTTATAAAATGCATTTTGTTTCCTTCCTCTTTTTCTTAGCTATGTAAACCAATTCATTTTTTTGGCATTGCTCATAATAAGTTTGACAGTTATGAGTTTGGATTCCCCCAGAATGAAAAAGGCGACAATATAAACCAATTCATTTGTTTGGCATTACTTAGTTGTTTTTTGTTTTGTCTTCGTTCTAGTATTTTGTTTTTACATTCCCATGCATCATCATCATCATCATCATCATCATCATCATCATCATCATCATCATCATCATCATCATCATCATCATCATCATGTCATAATAATAATAATAATAATAATAATAATAATCATCATCATCATCATCATCATCATCATCATCATCATCATCATCATCATGACGATGACGATGACGATGTGTTTCATCTAAACATCATCATGACGATGACGATGACGATGTGTTTCATCTAAACAAGTTTGCATTTATTGTGATAGGCCTCATGAAGGAGAAATTCATTATGCCTTTTTTATAGCTGAGTTGGATCTTAAGGCTCATTATAGAGATATTTATTATGTTTTATTACTAATTCATAATAAATGATGTATTCTTTAAGCATGAGAATTACTACCACCACCACCTAAAATTATTAAGCACTTTTAACTAATTTAAACGTCTTATATAAATTTTTAGGAGTTTAAAAAATAACCATTTTTTCGCATGTCTACCTTTATCTATAATTGTGTCTTAAATTATTAATAACAAAATAATGAAATTTTCTTAAATTCTACTATTTTAAGGACATATTTAATTTTTTTTCTCAAAAACTCAAAAAAGTCTCATATTTTTAAATATCGTAACGGAGGGAGTATTATTTTATTTCAACTTTTAATACATTTAAATGAGAAACTCCCTCCCTTACTTAGTATATGAGATCATATGACCTTTTATAAGTTTGTTCTAAATTTAGGATCCATCTTAAATCACAATGTAACATATAATATGTTATAAAAACATCTCTTTTTAATTTATATCAAGTTATTTTAGAAAGTAGAGCCCATGTACCCCTCATTAAGAAGTGTAGTTTTGGAAAGATATTGTGAAAAACATTAATGTAGTTAACTAATTTTAGCTTCTCAGCTTTCACTTTAAATTATATGATTCGGTTGAAAGGGTTCTATTGCTTCTCCATTAGAAAACTAGAGATAGCAATTAACCCAAGTTATTTTGACCTTTTAAATAATCATATACAATATTTTATTAAGCAATGTATAATGAAAATAATATTAACCTATATTGAATCAAGTCAATTTTGGCCCAACTCACATATCAATATTTTTTTGCCTATCTTGAAACCAACATTAGTGTCTATATAATTGTGGTGGAGATTTTTTTTGCCAGTGCATAGAGTTTCCTCTCAATTTCATCATATGAATATCTAGAATATTAACAGTAATTGTAATGTCGAAGTTATTTATGCGGATCATGATGCAGAAATTGTGAATAAATAATCATCTGCTAGCTCCTTCTTGTTCTGTCCAAGTCGTTAAACAAATAAGCAAATTTTTGTATTGCACAGTTTTTTATACTAATATTTTTATGAATAATCAAAATGATATTAGCAAATGATGAAGTGCATTTGCTTGTTTAATTTTTTTAATTATGGCATATTTTGAGGAATGTATGTTCCACACATAGATTTGTTTTGGGAAATTTTGTCATGTTATTAAGAAACTATAATGAGTTATGTTGACTGTCTCAAATGACTCATTGTATTAAGCAGCTCAGGATGAGATGGGTCAAGTAAATCCCAACCAAAAAAAAAAAAAAAAAATTATTCCCTCTAATCTTAATATTAAATGTAAAATCTAGTAGAAAAATTTGCTTCTTCATTATCCCAAAAAAACAAAAAGAAAAATTTGCTTCTTAAATGTAAGGTTTCAATCCATTTTGTCTCCAAAATTTGAAATTTCTTTTAGTAAACTCTCCCTATTAATTGTACATATTAAGGAATTTTCATCTAGAAATTAGTTTCTAATGTAAATGCTTACAATGGGTACTTTAGGAAAGATAACATTTTTTTTTTACAAATAACTAACTAAAATAATTTTTTTTTCTATAAATTAGTTATTTAGCTTATAATTTAGGATCCGAGACACTATTTTGCAAAGCAAAAATGAATGGTATGGAGAGGAAGATATAGACTTTTTCTAATGTCAATTCGAATCACACATGATTAAGTATTTCTCTGTTTGGCATCTTAAAAATTAATGTCACGATCAATCCCACCAGAAAGCATGTCTAAATGTTTGCGGTATCAACAGAAGAATCACAATACTCACCAGTTCTAATTAATGACCTTCTTCTAATATCACAGTACGTGATGGATATATACAAGCTAATAGAGAGAAAATAGAGGCTCTTCCGGTATATTTCAATTTTTGGTTAAAATTAAATTTTACCCGTGTGCTGCACAAGACCCCCCCCCCACACACACACACAGATAATAGTGATGGATATATACAAACTAATGCTGACAGTTAAAAAAACTAACTTTGACTAACCTCAGCCCTTAACATTTTTAAAGGTTAGGGGTGACATTGCGCTTTTTTAAACACTTTTTAGGTTAATATTAATCTAAAAAAAAGCATCATGATGCCTACGACTTTGCTCGAAAACTTTTAGGATAAAATTCTACTTTAACCCAAGTTTTAATCTTATGTCATTATTTTTAAGTATTGTGAGATTGATGTTGACTTCAAATTTGAAGATGATATGGTGAAAAATTTAAATTCAAGATGCTTTTAAGAGAGTAAGAAATTAAAAAGCTGATACGTCATATGTAAAGAAGGTAATTAAACCATTAGATTTAGTGGCACTTCATCTATTCTGTATGGTATATCTCGGAGATTCGATCCGCGCGTTCAATTTTTCATTATGATTTTAAGGACTCACTGATTTCTCACACCTTGGGATATTCAAAATTTGTTCTCTTTATTTATAACATTCCATTCAACAAGGAAAAACACAATGGATTTTGGGTTAAATCTTTATGTATGATATTTGGGCCTTGGTTGCATATCAGATCCACACTATGTGGAAGAAACTCACTGACTTTTAGTTCCGATCATACATTGTTCACTGTTATTGTGACTTTGTCTCTTATCCTGAGAAAAGAACATTACTCACGCTATTCATGGTAATAGACTCAGATGACTTGGGCCTGATAGTAGATCAAAGAGAAAGCCTGATAGATGCCATTAGAGGCCCAAATAGAAGAACTGGAAGCTGCAGAGGCGAGACCTCATCCTATAATAGGGACAAATGCAGTTATAGAGGAAGTGTGGATGATTTTGTGCTATCTTCTCTCTGGTCTCATTCTTGGGAATTCTCTCTGATGATTCTTCCCTTCCTTTGTATTTGCTTCCCTTTTCATCTTTTTGTCCTCAGTTTATCGATATTTTTGCTTAATCAATATGATCTGAATGTATTTCTAGATGGTTATGGTTATAAACCGGATTGAATATTAAGTATTTACTTGTTATTCCATTGTACTGCAATATCTTGATAGTTGATCATTACAATTGGTGCTTTCATTGTGAGAACCCCTTCCACCATGGTGGAAGATTTTGATGAAGCTTAACTGGATGAGCTCGAAGCTAGGATCAAGAAGATCAAGCATTGGGCCTCTAATATGGTTACAAAGATGGATCGTATTATTTTGACAATGGAAGTGCTAAGTTCTAAATAGAATTACTGAATTCTAAATTTTCTCAGAGTTCAAGCTGGGACCAACGCACGAATCTGTTTTACAGTCAGTAATTAAGTTTCTGTAGAGTTATCCCTCCCAAGCGTCTGCAACTCACCTATTGCTAACGAGCAAAAAATCCAGTTCTGAACAGAGTGATGACATAGACGAACCTGTTCGGGTGGACTCTTTGTTGCCACCATCATCGGTCCTTCAATCGGCAACGTCTTCGAAGATGGAATCTATCGATACTATCTGGGCATCACCCTTCGTCAAAAGTTCGACATGCATGCTTGAGAATGGGCCTCTAATGCATAGAATTTATTTTCTTTTTCAAACAAAAAATCAGCTACTAGACTGGGCCGAAGTGCTTGGAGCTAAATTTGTTCCTCTTCAATCCACCTTCAGTTACTCTAGGCGCTTCATCTCTATTTACAGTGACTGACTGAAGCTTGCCGACAACCACAATGGAGTTTGGTTACTCCATCCTTACTCCATTCCTCTTACAACAACATATCAGTTCAACGATTTTCTCCTATGCTTGTCACTGACGGCCAAAAAGGGTACTATTACGAGTTGCACAAATTGGCTAGGAATCGGCAGTTGACTGGATATGGATCTACTCACTTTTGCAAATGCCTAATCTAAATCTGTCCGACAAATTTATATAACTTGTATTGTATATCTCTTACTTGCGGTGGATATGAGGACAGTTCCAAACTACTTCAAGGAAAGTATGAAAACTGTTGGCAGCTACGCTACTGTTCTGAAGGTACAATATGCAGCAAAATTTGAATGCTATTGTAAGGTTTTATATCTTGACCGTGGCAATAAAAGACATTCGGAGGAGGTTTCTTCTTGCAACATTTTTATTCATAACTTGATATTTGATCCGGGTATTTCCTTTGCTCTTACTCTGTTCGTGAGGTGTAGCCTATGCTCATTTAATACGGATATTGTTCAGCTGTGGTTTCTAACTTGCTTGACTAGTCCTTTAAAATTGGATGTGGGGCGCACCATTACCATCTTTTACTATGTATATTTTGGCTCTCTTCCATTTAACGTCCACCACAGTAACATTTATTTTTATGATGACGATTATGAGGAGGTCAAATTATTGTCATTGCTTATGATTACTGCCACACAACAACTGATGAGAATTTTAACATCAATTTTAGTAATGCACCAACTACCATCTGTTATATTCCCCAATATGTTTGCATCACTGATTTCGGTGTTTGATCCTGGAATTACACCGAGTGTTAGGTGCTTAAATGACGGTGCATATGAATGCTTGCCATCTTCGACTCATTCTCTTGCGTTGTTTATATTGGTGAATAGAGTTGCTCCGGCTTTGCATGATGTTTACTCTGTAATTGATATGTGGGAACATGATCATCACTTCTTCAACGGAAGCACTTCTTCAGAATGTATTTCTTGGATTGAGTTATTTGTTACACATGCCACAAAGGGTAGTGCTTGCAGTGTCACGATATTCAATACACTCTTTCTTTGCATAAGCAAATATACCTTGTCCTCTTATGATGAAAACAAGACATTGTGTTTGCCTGTATTGAGTGTGCTCGAGTTTGAAGTTCTAATTCCATAGGGAGTATATGACTATTGTGTTAGAATCGATGTTTTGATGATAATAAAATGATAATATAGTGGTTTGCAAGAAAATGACAAAGTTTAATTAATGACATAGTTTAATTAAATAAGAAAATGACAAAGTTTAATTAAATCAAAGTGGTTATCAAATGCATTTTACAAGTTGACAAAAAGTTGTTGTAGAATATCTGATGCACTCAAGTTTTGGGGTGTGTTTGGTTTGAGGGGAGGGGAGGGGAAATTATAATTTTGGACAAAAGAAACCTAAAATTTCCCCACTCATTTTTTTATATTTTGGGTTCCTGCCTAAAATTTACTTTTTCATTCTTTTTAAATTTTGGATTTCCGTCCAAAATTTAAATTCCTTCAACCCAAAAAGGTAATTTACTCACCCTCCCATTCCCTCCCACCCCTCCCCTCAAACCAAGCACACCCTTAGAGGTGGACTTGAGTTATGCATGCTAAAGAACTCGAGTTTAGCAAGTTAACTCATGTAAGTTTTATACAGAAGTTGCTCTGAAATTGAAATTTACTGAGAAACTCGAGTTCTGGTCTAAAGTGTACTCGAGTTGGCAAGATAACTCTTGCAAATTTTATCCAGAGGCTAAGTCAGAAATAGGAATTATCAAAAGAACTTGAGTTGTAGTACAAAACTCGAGTTATTATCTAAATAGAACTCCAGTTTGGCAAGTTATCTATTGCAAGTGTTGTCTAGAAGCAAAACCAGAATTTGAAACAATGTGATGCACTTGAGCTATATATAGATCAAAACTCGAGTTATGTTCTAAAGTGAACTCAAGTTATGATATAGAACTCAAGTTGTGCCTTAACACTTCCAGTCAACTCTTGTAACTTTTATCCAGAAGTCAAACCAAAAACTTCAACAATCTAATATGAACTGGAGAACTCAAGTTTGGGTAAGGAACTCAAGTTTTGTACCACAACACTTTAAGGTAACTCTTGCAACTTCTTGATAGACACAAACTGAAGTGGTATTGACCAGCTTGGAACTTGGGTTTGTAAAGAGAACTCAAGTTGGAGCTAAAGAACTTCAAGGTCACTCGTAAGTTCAGAGAAAGAGGAAGCTATAACTAGGTCAAATCATTAAGGGAACTTGAGTTATGTCTAAGAACTCGAGTTTTGGCCAAAAATTCTCCAAACACTCTTGAGAGACACTTGAAAGTCTTGAAAGTTTTCTCTATATAGTTTTGTAAATATTGGAGAAAACTCGAGTTGGACATTGGAACTTGAGTTTGGACTTGAGTTGGCAGCATTAACTTGAGTTCATCAGATATAGAGGTAGAAGACATTATAGAGTTACAACAAACAATCCGAATATGGTTAAATGTTATTTAATCATTATGTTTTCAATTGTTATTGTACCTAAACGTTAACTAACATATATTTCAAGTGTAAAATAGGAAATCAAATGTTCGGATTACAGATTCAAATGAGAAAGTCAATTACGGCCAACATAATCATTACATACCGAATATCGGCTACTACCACGACAAATAGTTTACCTACCATGAAAAAATGTGTGAAAACTCAAACGCATACATCCCGCTCCATAACTTGAGATTGAGTTTCACAATGGGACATCCCGCTCCTTAATCGACATTTTGCTCCACAACGGCTAATTCAAATTGGCTATAAATACTGAGCATTGGAGATAGACTAAACTAATACAAGATAGCACAAGAGCATACGCTGAAAATTTACAAAAGTCTCTGATTTCATATTTCTCTCTGTATTTGTATTGTACTTTAGTGATTATCATATCCACTTTGTGAGAGAGTTTGTAAACACTTTCAATTGTATTTTTGATTTAATCTCAAGGTAAAGGGACCTTGAGAAGGTTGATTTCTTTATGGGGAAGCTGTAAAGAAAATTCTTGGTAAGACTTTCCGCTCGTGAGACTTACAAGGTGAAAGCAGTAGAGAATGCTGCTGCTCATAAGACTTACAGGGGTGTAAGCAGGAGAGAACATTGCTGCTCGTAAGACTTACACAGGTAAGCAGGAGAGAAAGGTTTTCATAATTGTTCTGCTTGTAAGACCTTCTGTAAGGGGGAGAGAAGATTCTAGGTATTAGAATATTTCTGCTTGTAGTCCTTGTGAGGACAGTTGTTGTTATGAGAACCCACTGAATCTTAGAAGATTAGTTAAAATCTAAAGAGGTTTTGATCTCTAAGGATTGGACGTAGGCATGGGGTTGGGCATAACCAGTATAAATTCCTGTATACAAATTCTCTTATCTCTACTCTCTCTCTCTTCATTTATTTCTATAACATCGTAACGCCAAAAAATTTTATTTCATCACCCAATTCATCCCCCTCTTAAGTAAAGCTTGCCTATTTCATTTGGTATCAAAGAAAGGTATTCTCGGAAGAGTTTTGAGAACAATGGGTGAACATATTCTTTCAGACGGAGCTTCTATCACTAGACCTCTTGGTTTTACTGGAGAACATATTTTGTTCTAGAAAGCTAAGTTCAAAGTGTTCATAGTGGAAGAAAAATACAGGTTATAGAATGTAATACAAGACGGTGATTATATTCCAATGAAGAAAGTAGAAGATAGAGTCATGAAAAGAGCTGAGAGGAATATGATGACAACGACAAAAGATTAGTAACATGAAATAGCAAAGCTATTTTAATGATATAGAGCGCTATCATCCAGAAGGAGTATTTCAAAATCTGCACTTTGCTAACATCTAAAGACATATGGGATGTACTAGAAATCGTACATGAAGGTATGTATGGAATCAAAGGAAATAGAATTAACACTCTAATTAAAGAGTGTGATTTGTTTCAAATGAAATCTGGAGAAAGGATATCTGAATTCGAACTTAGATATACCCATCTTGTCAACCAGCTGGCGGCACTTGTGAAAACCTTTGATCAAAATTCCCAAGTAAGGAAGATCCTTAACATTCTTACAAAAGAATAGGAAGCAAAAGTGACGGCTATCGAAGAAGCCAAAGGTGAATCAATGAGATCCATAGTTGCACTTTTTGGTAGCCTTTATGAGAATGAGGGAAAGCTGAAATTCAAAAAGGAGCTAGAAGAATTCAAAGACAAAAAGAAAAGAGGAGTCTCCCTCATAGTCATCAAGGAAGTCGAACCATCAGAAAGCAAAGATAAACTTGATGATGACGATATGGGAATGATTATGACAAAGTTCAAGAAGTTCTATGAAGGGGCCAACAGAACTTCAAGAATAATCAAGGGAGTTCAAGCAAGAAAGAGAACAAAAAGCAATAAGTCATATGCTATGAATGTGGAAAACCAAGACATATCATGTCTGAATGCTTCAAGAACAAAGACAAGAAGAAGCAGAAAAAGAAAGCATACATATCATCCATATGGGGTGATAGTTCATCATACGAAGATAGTGATGACGATGAAGTTGCAAATATATGCTTGGTAGCCAAAGAAGAAGAATCAAACTCTGTGGTAAATGATTATGAACCTACTTATGATGAACTATTATCTGAATACAATGCATTGCATACTGAATTCATCAAAGTGGTAAGTTATGAGAAGAAAGTAAAAGAATTAGAAAGTAGAACTGGTATTGTCATGTCATGTTCATCATATGCATCTTGCGAAGGAAAAAAAATAAGAAAATAAGTTACTTAAGAAAAAATTTAGAAATATTTACTAAAGGAAGCGAAACTCTTAAAAAATCGAAGAGTCACTTATGATAAATCTGGAATTGGGTATAATTCTGTTAAAGATAAAAAAAAAGAGGAAAGAAGAAGAAAGGCAGTAAGACATATCTCAAATATTTTAGAAATCTAGTACATTCATCAAATCCATTTGTATCATGTAATTACTGCAATAGGACAGGCCATTATACTTCATCATGTCGTTTTAGAAAAGGAAAGGCTATTGGCATATTTAAATGGGTTCCGAAAGGGACACATGTACCAAGAGTGATTTATACTAAACACGAAGGACCCAAGAAAGTATGGGTAGCTAAAACTTGATAATATTACTCTATGTATGTCTTAAAGCATCACCGGTAAACAAATGGTACATTGACAGTGGATACTTATGGCACATGACTGGTGACAGAGATAAGTTCACCATGTTAGAAACTAAAGTGGAGGAAAGGTAATTTTTGCAGGTAACCAATCTGGACATATTGCCAGAATTGGTAAAGTTGGAAAAGTCAATGGTATTCAAATCAACGACGTATATTATGTCAAAGGATTATGCCACAACCTCCTAAGCGTGAGTTAAAGTATTGACAAAGATAATTGGATAATCTTTGACTTAGGGGAATGCTTGATAGTGAATAAGAAGGATCTACCTCTTAACAAAGAATCTATCAAAGCGAAGATCTAAGTTCAAAGCGACGATAATTGTTATACTATTGATTTAAATTCAAATTCTTCTGAAAGTTGTTTTCTTAGAAATTCTAAGGAAAGTTGGTTATGGCATAATCTTCTTTCTCATGTCAATATAAATCAACTTGATAAATTGATTAAAAAAGGATTTAGTCATTGGTCTTCCTAAACTTAAATTAAAGATGGCATGATTTATAATGCTTGTCAAAAAGGAAAACAAACTAAAGCTTCTTTCAGAACAAAGGATGAGATTTCAACTTCTAAACCTTTATAATTACTTCATATGGATTTAGTAGGATCAGTAAGAGTAAAGAGTTTTGGAGGAAATTTATATACTCTAGTAATTGTCGATGATTTCATAAGATTTACATGGACTATATTTCTTGCTTCCAGAGATAAAACGTTTGTTGAATTTATTACATTTGCCAAGAAGGTCCAAAATGAGAAAGGTATTTCTATTATTTCTATTAGGACTTATCATGGAGGAGAGTTTGATGATCAATTCTTTGAAGACTTCTACAATAATCAAGGAATAGACCATAATTTCTCTACACCAAGGTCGCCTCAACAAAATATAGTTATGGAAAGAAAGAATAGAGTCCTCACAGAGATGACAAGGGCAATGCTCAATGAAAAATAAGTGTTACAAGTATTTTGGGCGGATGCAATGAGCATTGCATGCTATATCTCAAATCGAGCATATGTCCACAAGCCACTGGGAAAGACACCATTTGAGCTCTACAAAGGAAGAAAGGCTAACCTTTCTCATCTACACATCTTCGGATGTAAATGCTACATCCATAACAGTAAAGAAAATTTGGGTAAATTTGATTTAAATTTTGATGAAGGTTTATTTCTTGGTTACTCAAATAGAAGTAAAGCATATAGGTCTTTAATAAAAGAACATGCATTATTGAAGAAACCATTCATGTTGTGTTTGATGAAATAGACTCTTAAACAAAGTCTTTTGATGAAGAGGAAATGGATTTGATAAAGAAAACTAAAAATCTAACCATTTTAAAACCAAAATGATTTTCAAACAAATGATTTTCAAACAGAAGAAAAAGTCGATGATCATGCTCAGCCAAGGGAAGATTAGTTGCCAAAGGCTATAATCAAGAAGATATTGATTATGAGGAAACATATGCTCTAGTGGTAAGATTGAAAGCCACAAGAGTACTCTTAGCCTTTGCATGCATTAAAGAGTACTTTTCTGTAGAACAACCTCCTGGTTTTGAAGACGAAGCAAAACTGATCATGATTTCAAACTCAATAAAGCTTTATATGGTCTAAAACAAGCATCGAGAGCTTGATCAAGGTTTTGTCAGAGGAAAAGTAGACACAACACTCTTTATCAAACATAACAAGAATGATTTAGTAGTAGTACAAATATATGTTGATGATATAGTTTTTGGTGCTACTAATGAATCTCTTTGCTAAGAATTTTCAAAGCTTATGCAGGGAGAACTCAAAATGGCCATGATGGGTGAATTAAATTTCTTTATTGGATTATGAATTAAGCAATGAAAGAATGGGATCTTCATACTCTAAACCAAATATTTGAAAGAGTTGTTAAATAAGTATGAAATGGAGAATGCCAAAGGAGCTGACACTCCAATGAGCACAACCACACTACTGGATGCCGATGTGAATGGCCCTGACTTCAACATTATCAAATATAGATGAATGATCGGTTTATTACTCTATCTAATAGCAAGTAGGCCAGATATATAATTCAGTATTGGTATATATGTAAGGTATCAATCTGCACTTAAGGTATCACATGTTGAAACCGTGGAGAGAATATTCAGGTACGTGGGAGACACTACAAAACTTGGACTATGGTATCCAAAAGTAGAAAATAAGTATTTGATGGCCTAGTCAGATTCAAATCATGAAGGATATAAAACTGACAGAAAGAGCACAAATGGATAATGTCAATTCCTTGGAGGCTCTTTAGTATCATGGTTCAGCAAGAAGCAGAACACACTTTCATTATCCTTTACTGAAGTTGAATACATAGCTGCAGCAAGTTGTTGCTCTCAAGTACTTTGGCTAAAGCAACAACTTCAGGACTTGGGAATCAACTTGAAGGATATACCTATATATTGTGACAACACAAGTACTATAAGCTTGGCCAAGAATCCAATGCAACATTCAAGAACCAAGCACATAGACATCTGACATCACTTCACACGAGACCATGTCCAAAAGAAGGATGTCAAAGTAGAATTCATTCCTACACATCTTCAACTCGCTGATATATTCACAAAGCTGATGGCTAAAGATCAAATTTTATGCATAAGGAGAGAATTGGGAATGGTTAATCCCAATGAGATGTAAGATTTTCTTGTTACTAATTATGTGTTTTATATGTATTTATTTACATGTTTTGATGATTACTATACTGACTTAAGCATCAAAATACTGGAAGTTTGTTTTACAAGGATATTCTACTTACGATCATTGAAATAGGGATAACTTTTAAGTGAAAACTCGAGTCTTATTGAACTTTTGGTATAACTGATAAACATATGTCGTGTGAGTTCTCAAAATAAAACTAGGTTTGGAAATGTAGCGTAGTAGCTCAACCTAGGTTGTTCTTGTGAGGAGATTAATTTCCAAGTTTCTAAGTAGTAAAGTGATAAATACCTTAAAGTTGTGAAAAATCATTTTGAGAAATTGCATTTTTAAACTAATGAAGTAATCTAAGTTAAAGCAATATTTTTGTATTTTTCAGTTTCTAAAACAAAGAAGCAAACAGAATTGAAATTAACAATAACAACAAAGTAAATTTAATAAACTAGAATAATAATGAAATAGGATTTCCTTGAGTTGAGGTTTTAGTCTTCCTTGCTTGCTAATGATTTGAATTCCATAATGAGCCAAGAGGATAGAACTAAGCTACCACTAGCTCCATACTTGAAATAATCATTTAATTCATTCTACCAAAGCAATTAAATGAATATTACCAAATAATTCAGACTCAAGGAGATGAATAATCAATTTTAAACTCTAGCTTGCAATTACCATTACAAAAGTTCAAAGCATTCAGTTTTATTATTTACAATCCACTCAACCAAGTTGGAATAAACAACTCAACCTTCTCCTAATTTGAATCATACAAAGCTTAATTAATCAACTCCTAACTCAACCACCAAGTTTATTCACTTGGCATAGAACAATATAGATCATAATCATATACTCAACCAAGCCATCTAATTATGAAATAGAAAGGAGATTAAAGGAATTCCATTGAAGTTTAGAAGCTCAAACCATTACCCAACTTAAGGAAATCACCAAAGCTTAGCTACTCATAAAGGAAGAAGATGAAGATTGGTGATTGAAGAAGGAATTAGCCATGTGAATTGCAGCAGCCACCTCTTGTTGTTCCAGCGTTTCTTCTCTTCCCTCTTTCTTTCAGTTGTTACCTCTCCCCTCTTTAATAGCCGCCTCTCCCTTTCTTAATTCCTATTCAGTCCAAGTCTTCTTCAATTGCTCTAGCTTACTTCTTAGCCCATCGGTCAACAATTTCAACTCAACTATTTCTCTATTCCTTCAATTCCCATTTTCTGTTCAATTGCTTCCTTTTTATTCAATTCAAAAACTCTTCTCCTTTTTCTTCAATAATCCATTCCAATTGTTCGCTGAAACTTAGAAGACTTGTTGCTACTTGCGTCCTTCACCTTTTTAAATTCATTTGGTCAGCAATTTTGGCTCCCTTCAATCTTCTTTTCTTCAATCCTTCTTTTTCAATCTAGCAACTCCTCCTTATTCAAATGCCCTTTTCTTTTTTTATTCCACTTCGGTTTACTCCATTAATTCGGTCCAGCTCACCATTTATTTTATTCTTCCATTTTTCTTTTTCCTTAGCCGCCATCTTAATTCTCTCCTTCTCCATTCAATTCTCTCTAGGTTAAATAAGTAACTTGTGCCATGTTTGGATAAGAGGTAAAAATCTGTTTTGGCTTTAGGCACAAAATTACTACTACCAAACAAGGTCCTTACTCATTTAACCTCGTCTTAGAAAAAATGTGAAAATAAATTCTGCACTTGTGATGTTCCACTCTTGTCCTTCATTAAACTCCAAAATGACATCTTTGACCTTGACCACTCAAGTTGTGCCATATTATCATCTATAAAATTAGATCCATAAAGGTAATATCTTTTGCTCACAATTAAAGAATAATGGGAATAACAAATATTAATTAAAAATATAACAATTTAATCACTATAATTCCCAAATTATTCTTTCACTAAAATCTCACATTAACACTTGATTATGCCCAAAATATTCAATTAAGTCCCACAAAAGTCTAAGATTAATTAATAAAAATATATAAATATGAAGCTCTATTAATGACACTTGAGTTTTAGATGAAACTCGAGTTCTAACTTGAAGTTCTTAAAGTCCCAACTCGAGTCTTCTTAGAAAGCCCTGCTTTCAGTTGGTAAAGTAGGGATAAACAGAGAGTACATGAACTCTGAGTACAAACTTGAGTTCAAACCAAGTTTTGGCACTAAACTTGAGTTTCAAAAAAATTCAAGTTCCAACTTAAAGTTCCTGTGAACAAACTCGAGTTCATGAAGAACACTACAAAAAGACTTAAGTCAAAAGCATGGTTTACTGAAGTGATCTTGGAGGACTTGAGTACAAAGATACAAGAAGAAGGAAGTAAACTTGGGTGTCTACAAGTTACACTCAAACCAAGTCTGCCATTTCAGCTTACTAAACTTTTTTTGCAGAACTTGAGTTATATAGTTCAACTTGAGTGCATATGAACTCAAGTTCTTAAGTAGAATTCGAGTGTTAGGGTCCTATAATTGTAAGTCCATAGCTCAATCGTCGCACTCGTTCTTCTTAACTTGAACGTGTTCTTACTCAAAAATGTTCCACCCACTCGAATCTAGTTGTTACACTTTGAATCGTCACCTCCACCTTCACAAATCACTGGATGCAACTTTTTAATCCTCTCTAAACATCAAATTCATACTTTAAATCGTCATCACCAAGCCCTAAATGTAGAATCAAGTTATTCACAAAAATTTGCAAAAGCTTTGTTTCTTTACTTATTCATCACTATGGCTCACACAAAAATGCCTAAGGTGACTCAAGATTCATCATCATCATCTTCCCATTTATTCTCTTCACACTCCAGTAAATCACCAACTTTGATAGTGACGCCTACGACAACTCTAAATCCATCTTCGATACCCATTCCTCCTCCTCCTAAAAAGTCGACTATCTCTAAGAAGGGGAGTGTTGTGAAAAAGAAATACCCGAGACTAAAGGTGAAGGATGTACAACCTCCTTTGAAGAAGGCTAAAGATGTTTCCATTAAGGAGTGTATGGTAACTCGGTCAAAATCTAAAGAAGTAGAAGGAAGGGGGAAGAAAAAGGCTATAGAGGTTCCACAAGATTCATCCTTAGACAGTGAAGTTGATAAGCAACTATGGGCAGCGTTGGAATAGTAAAAATTAGATGCCTTGATTGGAAAGATTGCTTCAGGAGCCGGTGCCTCTACATCTCAACATTTTCCTGGACAGTCTAAAAGTTATGCTGGTATACATTCAGGAGCACCCTCTATATCTCAAGCACCAGAGGCAGAAGAAGTTGAGACAGTACCACCACAAAACTTTAACCTCAAACCTTTGGCACCCTTCAACATAAAGGTATGTAATAAGGAATTTTCCTGCTGTAGTTTTTGTCTTGTTGTGTATGTTGACTTAGACTTTTTAAGTATACACTATAGGTTGAATCTTAGCCTTATCTTGATTTTTATGAGCCTTGGCTCAATGTGCACCTACTATATTCACTAACTATTACTATGACTTTATACTATAACATGAAAGTGAAAAACATTTTGTAAAAAACCAGTGCATTGGTAGAGGAAAAACTTGAGACTACTGTTCTTGCGCAAACTGTGATGATCACACCTTCCACCATCGATACCATACTTGGCTATATCTTTCCACCTGCTAATCCAACCCAAGAGTTCACAGCCGACCAAGTATTTCATTTTTAAAACCAGGTGAGCGTGTAGGTTCCTTGAACTTTAAGCCTTTTTCAATACCAAACCTCCAGTGTGTTCTCTTCTATATTTACACTTGAAGCATTATAAACAAATCCAAGAACTTTACCCATTTTAAGTTCAAGGAATATTACATGTTGGCTTCATTCCTTACGGGACAAAAGAGGAATGTTGTAATATCCTAATTTTTGATTAAGAGAAAATCATGATTATTGTGGATAATTATGAATTTAATTTGAATTATTATGTGTTTTATGGCAATATTAATTAATATGTCATAATTAGTGAAAAATTGAAAGAATGGCTATAAGTTAGTGATTAATGGAGAAATTAATTACTAACTAGGAGAACAAACCAAATTCTGACATGTGTCAAGTGGAGATGAGGAGAGAGGTCATGGGAAGTCAATTAACCATAAAATATTCAGTTTCTCTCTCTCTTTCTTCCCTCCATTTTGCTAACAAGAGAGTATAGGAGTGTGTGTGACATCATCATTTCATCTTCAACCTCCTTCTCTCTCTCATTTTCTCTCTCAAATTCGTCCTCCATTTCTGCAGAAAAAGGAAGAAGAAGCTTGGTGAAATAGGTAAGCTTTTGACTTTCTAAATGACATCTAATAGAAAAATGCTCTTCTATAAAGTTGTTCCTTGTGTTGAGAGCTTCATTTTCATGATTTTGGTTTGTCCATTTGGTGTTGTTTGGGCTCTCATGAAATTTTGGACTTGGGTGAATCAAGGAACTCTTTTGGGGAAAGTATAAAGGTGAGTAAGACAAACCTTTCTATATAGGTTTCGTGGCCATTGGTTGAGTTTGGATTTTCCGGAAATTTTTCCTTGAATTTCGAAAATGAGGGTCATTGTCTTGTTGGCATGTTGTTGTCATGGAATTAGTGCCTTGTTTAGTGTTTTGAATGAATAGAATTGAATTGAAGATTAAAGGTGAAGTTTGGGAACTTTGTGTTGGTTTTGTGCATTGGGCAAAAACAGGGCATGTAATTGGGTTATGATTTTGGTCATTTTAAGGTTACCATTGTGTTCCTTGTGAAAATTTATGTGGAAATAGGCTTGATTGTTAATTTTGGAGCCATTAGACACTTTGATAGAAAATTGGAAAATCTGTCTTGTGTGAACTTTGTCTGGGCAGTCAGTTTCCACAAGCGTTTTAAATGACCAAATGGTGTTAGAAAATTCTGAAACTTTCCAATCTTAAATTTCACATCCCAAGCTTCAAAATGGATATATAATTTGTGTCATTTCGTTTTGTTAACTGAGAGTTATGCTTTGCCAAAGTTTTGGGATAAAAACAGAACTCTATTTTGGAGTAGTGTTGGGTTTTGGGTGATTCTGTATTTTTGTGATAATTTGAAGTAATGAGCCACATTTTTCCTATAAAGAGGACTTAAGTACCTTTCATTTGGCTTTAAAATCACCTCATTTCAATATTTCTAGAATTAGTTATGAATTTTGGAAGTTCAGCCAAGAATCAGGAAATTTCTTGGCCGTGGCCCAAACCTTTATGACCATATTTTGGCCGTGGCCCAAGGAAGTGCTGGCCGCGGCCGACCCCTATGTTCCAGCACTTTGAGTTTTCAAAAGGAGATCTCTAACCTATGTTTTCCAACCTTTTAGGGCTTTTATTAGAGGCATTTGTGGCCTTTTAAGGGTCAATTATGATAACCAAATTTAAGTGTTATGAAGTAAATTAAGTCTTGGAATAGAGTATAATTCTTCATCCTCAATTATGATTCTAGGATTTGACATTTGCTCTACTCGGGAGAGACCGGCGCTAGGACACGCCCTAAAGGACCAAGGTAGTGACTCTTCTTTCATATTGTGTATGATGTTTTGGTATGCATAACTTAACATTGAACTTTGTGAACTATGTGCCATGGTCTATTACGGCGTGAGCACTTCAGCGTGAGCCGTATAGGGATTGGCGCTAGTCATCTCTAGGTCGGCCGTTGAACTGCCGTCGTAATTGACATGGATCTTTGTGAATCCGACCCGTGGGGTGGCGTTTGTGAATCCAGCTGTGGGCTATGTGTATCTTGCCAGTGTGGCATGCGTTATGAAATGTGTAACATCCCAAATTTTATTCACCAAGAATATATTGTAATTATTATATAAATTCAATGAAATGGTGAATATTTAAGGCTAACAAAATTAAATATTGAAAATTGAAAGTGGAATAGTGGTTTCAGTGAAATCGCCTGCGAGGCAGTGAGTTTTTCATGTGGTTTTGGAATAACAAATGATGATCAAAAGTTATGAAATTTTACAGGGTGAAAGTAGACATCCTAAGCTTTAATTTGATAGGTCATATGACTCAATTGAAGCTATGTACAAAAATATATGAATTTTTGAAGTTAATCCAGAAAATCTGAAAAGTTTCTGGAGCAGCAGTCAAAGATTGAAAATCTGGGAATAATATGATCCTATCCAGTAAAATTTCATATTTTTCCTTGAAACTAGACTTAATGAGGGTTCCATAGGCTTTGGAATCGCTTTGGAATCGCTTTGAAATGATGTCTACAAAATTAGTTATGATTTTTCAAAGTTAAGGCAGAAAATCTGCCAGAATTGGCATTATTCTGAAAATTTAAGAAATAAAGTAATCTGCCTTTTTCTCTTAATTATTTTATAAATTAAGGGATGAAGGAGGAGAAGACAAGTGTCAAAATCCAATGAGACCAAGTGTCAACACCACATGAAAGAGGATGGAAATAATTGTTGTGTCATAAGTCCTTACTTATGTCATAAGGTTAGGTAGCCAACTCTTGTACCAATTGACTTGAGTAAATAGAAAGAACACTTGATTTAGTTGGAGCATAAGAGGGAGCACGTTTTTGGCCAACCAAGGAAGAAGGAAATGATAATCAAGGTTGAGTGGACACAAAAGGGAAGTATGGCAAGGTTGAGTGCACACAAAAGGGAAGTATGGTGGTTGGCATGTGTCACTATAACAACCTTAGATGAGATCAATGGTTTGGAATCAAGGGAGAATTTTTATGAAGGCTTTCTCTTCCCTTCCCTTCATGCATTTTCGTTCAACATAGAGAGGGAGAGAGTTTGGAGAAACTTTGAAGAGTTAGAGGGAAGAGGAAGAAGAAATCTTAAGGTAAGAGTTTATTCTTAAGCTTTCCTTGTAACATTTCCGCTAGATCCTTCTCTAAACCATGTTTCTTCATGAATCTATGATCTTGAAGACTCATTCTTAGCCCAAGGAGAAGAGAGAGAGGACGTCCTAGAGTGAGAAACATCAAGGATCAAGAGGTAATCTCCAAAATCTCAACTTCTTAGTGTATTGAAGTTGTTGTTGGCAATTGTTGTTTGGTTTTGTGATTTTTGGGTTGAGTTGTAAAATTAGAAAAGCCATACCCTAAGGGGTTATGCTGCCCAAAATCCTTTAAATCATGGTTAATAAGTGTTTAAATAAGTTAATCAAGGATTAGAAGTGGAAAAGTACAAGTTTTGGGAGCTAAAACACAAAACCTCATTTTTCCCATTTTCCCCTAATATTTCGGCCAGGACCAGAAATGGTAGTAGGAGTTTGATTTTCATGAAATAAATGGTTCCATTGGACTCAGTGGGCAGAAAAAGGTGGGGTTACAGTTGGGCACTTTTACGGTAGAGGCCGAAAAAGCATAATTACGAAACCGCTACTGAGATCCCTAAATAGGGGCTGTCAAGGGCATTTTCGTAATTTGATAGTGAATTTGATAATTTCGAGCCTGAAAATGGATTCCTTGGGCGAAAATTAGTTAGAATAGCCTTAGTCAAAATTTTGGGAAAACGTGCCACCGGGCCGGGTACAGCGGGGCTGGGCTAGGTTCCCGAGGGCATTTTTGTAAATTTTAACCATATACTAATATAACCACAATAAACACTATGGAAGAGTCTAAAACAATACTTGGATAGCTTATGACATATTTCTGGTACATTTAATATTTTAGGACCGATTTGGAGGCAGGATACGACACGTTCTTCGAGGCATATTTAAAAAGGGGATATTAAAGCTTTGAGGTAGGGACATTATCCTTCATACACTATGCCATAGTTATATGATTATGTGGATGCCAATGTTTGTAAATGTGCTTTATTAATCAACACAATTTGCCCAGAGAAGGGCTAGAAGTGTCAGAGGCACTTATACTGGAGTTGGTGAAAACCCAACCAGTGCAGAATAGTGGGGCTAGGCCCTACTCATGTATACTTGCAGATGATATGTTTATAATGTTCATTAATTGGTGCATACATGACATATATCATATTTACTTTTCACATTTTCTATGAACAATAGCATGTTTCTACTGGGATTCTCTGGAATCTCACCCTATTTTTAAACAAACATCTCAGCGGGTGCTAGTGGATCGAAAGGTGAAGACGTAGACGCCGGAAAGTGAACGACACGTGTTTCAAGGCAAGGACAAGAACGTGGTGATAATTAGTCTATTTTGTGATATTTTGGTAAAAATTGTAAATATTAAGTTTCCACTGTATTTTCTATTTTTCGTTGATGAAAGATATCAGAATTGTAAACGAATATTTTTATCTGTATAATTGTACTTTTCTGTATGCCCATTGAATTCCATCTTTATTACTCTTCATTTATCGAAATGGAAACGGGTGTTGACAAAATGCTTTATATAAATCCCAGCTGTGGTGAAATATATTGTGTGGATTGTTGTGATGCAATGCAGCGTGAGCAATCGTAAGGGATGACATGTGTCATACTAACCATGGCCGTTGTAACGGCCGTTGTAGGTTCTTTGTGAGGATAATGATTTGATTTCATGCCTTATTGTTGTACATACTATGATTGATTTGACACTACAAGGATTTCTTAGAATTTCACTCTCCCAAAAACCATGTTTTAGACAGGGCAGAAAGATCGAAGGGAAAGCGAATGATGAAGAGTAGTTAGAGCTCTTGTTTAGGAGTATACTTTGGTTATTGGTTATCATATATATCATTTAGATGTTCTTGGGAAACAATTGTATATATTGGGATTAGTGGTATAGTTTTGTGTAATCCCCAAGTTAAGGGTAATGAATTGTGGGATTTGTGCCTTTGTAAAACCCTTATTAATGAATGGAACCTGAGTGTGTTAGGAATTTACATTATACTCTGATATTTGTGAATGAAATCAACCTGTATAGGCCATTTAGTATTGAAATGTGAATATGAGACCGTCATGAACAGGTTTTGTAAAAGTTTTTGTAAGCCATGATTTTGGGAAGTTTGATTTTGTTTGAGTCCCAAAATCATCTAAGGTATCTAATTCTACATCAATTACGTGTTTATGAACTAAATCTCAGCCCATAGTGGAAGGGGGTTTCAAATGTGGGAGAACTTAATTTTAGCTAAATGAGGATATTCAGATTCTCTTCCACCAGATCCAATAGCATCCCACATACTCAAATTGTATCCCTCATCCTTCACACAATAAGATTTGGCACTTGAATGGTGATGAGAAGGTCAGGATCCTGAGGTTTGGTATGACACAACTAAATCACATGGGAATGTCCTTTCCAATAGGTGAAGTGAGACCTACACCACCATCTGAGACCACACCATCATGAACTGATGAGGCTTAATCCTCTGCAAGTGGAAGATCTCCGCCTCCATCATTATTTGGTGCATCCATATAGGGACATGTAGCATATGTGATCAACTGGCAATGTCTAACCTCAAGAAGGAGTTATTTGAACAATATGAGAAGTTGGTTGATAAGATGGAGCAACAAGTTATCAAGTTGGTGGATAAGGCCAATCACAACTTTGACTTAATGGTCAAGACCTACGAAGATCACACAAGGTGGGTTAATAAGTTGGAGACTCTTTTGTATACTCATCTTCCTGTCCATCCTATTCCTCCTACATTAATTCCTCAACCAACCCCCTTTGCATCACCATCCACTACTGCACCAACTCTACCATAGTGTTGTTCACATACACAGATCCTATCACCTCGACCACTATGGATGTCACTTTGGATGGCATTTTGGATTTGGCAATGTAATTTGAAGTTATGATGAATTATGTGGTTAAATTATGAATTTATATCATATATTATGAATTGTTCTTGTCAAAAGGTTAGTAGTGAAAATCTTGTAGAGTTCTTGAAGAAAAGTGCCAAATTTGTAGCAAACAACTTTGAACTTTAGTGTTTATGCATTTGAAAATCCAAAAAGTGCTTTCAATAAGTTTTTTAGAACAATTAAGGTTTCAAATCCATCACAAAAGTTTTGTCATCATCAAAAAGGAGAAGAATATTAGAATCCATGTTTTGATGATAACAAAATGATAATATAGTAGTTAGCAAGAAAATGACAAAGTTTATTTGAATCAAAGTGGATATCAAATGCATTTTACAAGTTGACAAAAAGTCGCTGCAGAATATCTAATGCACTCAAGTTTTAGAGGAGAACTTGAGTCATGCATGCTAAAGAACTCGAGTTTAGCAAGTTAACTCCTACAAGTTTTATACAAAAGCTGCTTTGAAACTGAAATTTATTGAGAAACTCGAGTGTTGGTTCAAAACTCGAGTTCTAGTCTAAAGTATACTCAAGATGACAATATAACTCTTGCAAGTTTTATCCAGTGGCTAGGTTAAAAATAGGAACTATCTGAAGAACTCGAGTTATGATCTAAATAGAACTTGAGTTTAGCAAGTTATCTCTTGCAAGTATTGTCTAGAAGCAAAACCAGGATCTGAAACAATACGATACACTCAAGTTATAGATCAAAACTCAAGTTATGTTCTAAAGTGAACTCGAGTTATGATATAGAACTCAAGTTGTGCCTTAACACTTCTAGTCAACTCTTACGACTTCATCTAGAATCCAAACCAAAAACTTTAAGAATCTAATACCAACCGGAGAACTTGAGTTTGGGTAAGGAACTTGAGGTTGGTACTATAGCACTTTTAGGTAACTCTTGCAACTTCTTGATAAAGACAAACTAAAGTGGTATTGACCAGCTTGGAACTAGAGTTTGTAAAGAGAACTCGAGTTGGAACTTAAGAACTTCAAGGTCACTCGTAAGTTCAGAGAAAGTGAAAGCTAGAACTTGGTCAAATCAGTACGGGAACTCAAGTTATATCTAAGAACTTGAGTTTTGGCCAAAAATTCTCTAAACACTCTTGAGAGACACTTGAAAGTCTTGAATGTTTTCTCTATATAGTTTTGTAAATATTGGAGAGAACTCGAGTTGGACCTTGGAACTCGAGTTTGGACTTGATTTGAAAACATTAACTTGAATTCATCAGATATAGAAGTAGAAGACATTATAGAGTTACGACAAACAATCCGAATATGGTTAAATGTTATTTAATCATTATGTTTTCACTTGTTATTATACCTAAATGTTAACTAACATATATTTCAAGTGTGAAACAGGAAATCAAATATTCGAATTACATATTCAAATGAGAAAATCAATTACGGCAAACATAATTATTACATACCAAATATCGGCTACCTACCACGACAAACAGTTGACCTACCATGAAAGAATGTCTGTAAACTCAAACGCATACATCCCGCTCCTCAATGGACATCTGCTCCACAACAACTATTTCAGACTAGCTATAAATATAGAGCATCAAAGACATACTAAACTAATACAAGATAGCATGAGAGCATACATTGAAAATTTACAAAAGTCTCTGATTTCATATTTTTTTATATATTCATATTGTACTTCAGTGATTATCATATCCACTCTGTGAGAGAATCTATAAATACTTTCAATTGTATTTTTGATTTGATCTCAAGGTAAAGGGACCTTAAGAGGGTTAATTTCTTTACAGGGAAGCTGTAGAGAAAATTCCTGGTAAGACTTTCTGCTCGTAAGACTTACAATGTGCAAGCAGTAGAGAACATTGCTGCTTGTAAGACTTACAAGGGGTAAACAGGAGAGAATGTTGCTGCTCGTAAGACTTGTACGGGTAAGCAGGAGAGAAAGATCTTCATAATTGTTCTGCTCGTAAGACTTTCCATAAGGGGGAGAGAAGATTCTAGGTATTAGAATATTTCTGTTCGTAGTCCTTGCGAGAACATTTGTTGTTCTGAGGCATTCCAAGAGCCCACTGAATCTTGGAAAATTATTTAAAATCTTAAGAGGTGTTGATTTTTGAGGGCAAGACGTAGACCTGGGGTTGGTCCGAACTAATATAAATCCCTGTGTGAAAATTATCTTATCTCTACTCTCTCTCTCTCTCTCTCTCTCTCTTTTCATTGATTTCCATAACACTGTAACACCCAAAAATTTTATTACATCACCCAATTAACCCCCCTCTTGGGTGAAGCTTGTCTCTTTCATATTGACAAAAGTTTATCTACTATATTTCTGAATGGATCCAACCTCCATATTTTCAAGAGGTACAATCCAAAACTCCATTCCATCTATTCAGTTATTTAAAACTTTCTTTCAAAATAGTAGTGTCTTTCAAGTTATAACAGGAAAGGACAATTTATTATGATCACATGTTGAAGGAATTAACATCAAGTTCATGCTCTTTAGGGACTTTTACATAATCAATCCTTCCTACTGTCATATCTAATATGAGCAGCCTATACATTGGGATTCATTTTCAAGTCAAGGTGATTTTCACATAGGTGATAGGGGAAAACAATACTACAATTTTCTTCTAGCCTTTAATGCCAAAAATCATTCTTATGAAATAGCTAAATTGGCATTATACTTGGGTTTACGCTTCAAGAAATTTCATTTGCAAAAGTATCATGTTACTACAATATTGATCCACTTTTTGGAATTTTTATTGATTGAAATATACTTCTATGTTTCTTCTACAACGGGATATGGGGAGACTATATTAGTTCATTTATTTTGTTGGTTCTTATCTTGCTTGGAACTTAAGGACAAGGTTTTTTTTCAATAGGGGAGTAATATGGTCATTTATATGGGGCTAATTTTTCAATAGGGGAACTTAAGGACAAAGTATCAAGGTTTATTTAGTTCATTTATTTTGTCGGTTGTGACGATTCTTCCTTTCCTTTGTATTTGCTTCCCTCTTCATCTTTTTGTCCTTTGTTTATTGATATTTTAGCTTAATTAGTATTATCTGATTGTATTTCTAGATGGTTATGGTTATAAATTGGACTGAATATTAAGTATTTACTTGTTATTCCATTGTATTGAAATATCTTGATAGTTGATCATTACATTCATATTCTTTGCGGTTTTAGGCTTTTGATTCAGTTGAGGAAGCCCCTTCTATATCTCAATGCACACGTGGACCCTATTATCGCATAAGGTGAGTTGGCCATCCATTGGTGAAAAAGCATGAATTTTGTACCTTAGTAGCCTCTTCAAAATTAAACTAATGATTGCAATATAAAGGGTGAAATCCCGGATTGTCGTTTAAGGAGCATTTTTAAGTTTTGCAATCCTTACATCGAAAAAGTATTTATCCATGAAAGTTTTCTTCAAATTAGCCCAAGAATAAAGAGCAACATTAACATGCCTTGGGAGCATTGGCTACCACTCTTTACCCTTCCCCTTAAAAGTGAAATAAAACACCTTTAACAGTACATCATCTAGATGAGCACCAACACACTTCATACTTGAGCAAGCTAGGTGTAAAGCATTTAGATGGTTGTAAGGGTCCTCCTTTTCAAGTACATGGAAAAGAGGTAGTGAAGTAAGTAGAGGACCCTTAAGTTCAAAATTGACCTCAAAGTTAAGGTATGCAACATTGAAAGGATCATAAGTTACGTTGGATCTTGTTACATCCTTTATGGTTCTTCTCCTTTGTTGACCATTATCATCACCGTCCATAGTTGCACCTTGAAAAATACAATCACTTAGATCAATGAAAAACATCAAGGGTAGTGGAACAATCAAATGTCCTATAAAAGTGGTCAGACATGCAAAGCTATTAAGCAATCAATGTAATAATGGAGTGCCAAAATTGTCTTGCATACAAATTCAACCAAATTATTTGAAGTGGAATGAGTGCAAGTGTGTGTGAGTATGTATAATGTGTATGGACAAGAAGAAATGGAGAAATCAAGAAATTTGGAAATTTTATTGTCAACTGAAAACCCCCTGCCTTAATTAACGTAATTAAGATTCGATAACGCATAGTAAAAAGGGGTTAGAGACCTTCGGATAGTTTAAAACTCATTAAAACACCCACTAAGTAGTAGGAACTTTACAAAATTTTCAAAACTTCTTTCCTATTCCGGTCTCAAGTTCAATTATCGAATATAATCACCTGTGTAGTAAATTTACATTCATTCATATCAGAATATCTAATAGCAATCTCGACAACCCCCGGGTTCCATTCATACACTCCAAGGTTTACCATTCCTATATAGGGGATTACACAACTCTATTCAACTACTAATTATAACTCAAAAATAATTTACAAGATCTCTGCCCAACATGTTTAACCAACGTATCCAAAAGGAAATGTCCCTACAGGGTTCTAACCACTCCGAGTCGTGCGCTTCTCCTTGGAGCCACTCGCCCTGTCTGAAAGGTTAGTTAAAGAAAGAATGAGATTCAAAAGAATCCCAGTAGTTAAAAAACATTTATACCACACATAAGCACACAACATGTAAGCAAATCATCATACAGCAGCACAAATCACACTCCACTCTCATCCCCTTTCTCTGCCGGGAAGGCACACCGTCCTAACCCGAATTGTTGTTAGCTACTCAGGGACTGTTGGCGTGGCAGTGCATACACATAGCCTTATAGCTCATATAGCTATTCGGCTTCCACAAATGGCCTGTCGGCCTTCACAAATAGCCTTTCGGCTTTTCACATAATCACAAAGTCACACCTCATCCACATCCCCTTTCTCCGCCGGGAAGGCACACAACCCTTACCTGAACTGTTGTTAGCTACTCAGGGACTATTGGTATGACGGTGCTTACGCATATACACAAATGTCGCAACATATGATTCATCACAAATCAATGATATAACACACATACAATGCATCATATATGATATAAAAGAAACGTCACTACTTTGTTCCTTCCTGATGTTTGCTGGCTCAGTGGGCTCACGAGGACAGCAGATATCAAATCCTATAACCAGAATAGGGACAATAAGTCAATCTCTTTTCCAAGTTTCCAAATCTCGTAATACTTTATGTTGGTTATCATTTAGACTCTTTAGGTGGCTATAATAGGACTAAATGTATCCCCGAAGGGTTAGAAGAAACTACCCAGAAGATACCTTTTTCGGATGCAAAACACCAATTTTAGGCTGCCTCACTCGAGTGACAACCACATCACTCGAGTGATGCCCTCAGTTGTACTCGAGTCCCAGTGAGTGAAACATAGGAAGTGTTTGCCTGAGAGCAAATCCTCAAAATATCTCTCACACTCACTCGAGCACAAGAGGCTGCACCCGAGCAATGACCTTAAGTACACTCGAGCACCAAGAAGTGCAACACCAAGAGTGTTTGCCCGAGAGCACAGACTACTTCCAGGCAAGACCTCACTCGAGCATGCCCATGCTCACTCTAGCAGGACCATATCTCAGTCGCAAGTCAAGAAGTATGCTCGCGGTTTCTGCCTAAAACTTAACCAAAATTCCCAGAATTTCATGTCGTGCTCGAGTGAGATCCTCCCTCACTCGAGTGATGCCTATCAGATGCCAAATCGCAGCAACTGATATGGTTTTCCAGAATTGACCAATTGGCTACCAATGGTCCTAAGACTTGTTCTAAAACTCATTCTCACTCATTATATCATAAGAAACCCATTGGTAAACCCAAAACAACCAAATTCCACTCAACCAACACATTCCCATCTCTAGGTTACAAGATCTCCCAAAACCACCATTTACCAAACTTCCTCTTTCAAATCCAAACCAAGACCATTAACTCCTATACAGTATTTGACATCTATTTCACCACATTACATCACTTAATTCATATCTTCTAAAATCACAAGAAATCGGGGCAAAAATCCAGAATTTACCAAAACCAAACCAATGGCCAAAACATTCATACCAAAATGCACTAAATGATTACCTTCTTAACTTGGTAAGATCAAATCTCTATTTTCCCAACTTTTAAATTTGTGAGAACTCCAAACCTCCACCTTTTACAATTCTAAAAACATAGCAAGGAAGCTCTCAACCTCTTGAACAAATTTATTGAAGAGGCTTTAAGCATACAAAAACAATTACTCACCCCAAAGTCTCTTTCTCTTTCTTGGTTCAGCTGCACCGAATGGAGAGAATGGAGAGAGAAAAATGAGATATTGATGAAATGCAGATTTTCCATACTCCCCATGCACTTAGCCGACTTGAGAGGGAGAGAGGATGTGTTTGAAAATGTTGACTTCATCCATGGTCCTCAAGATGCCACTTGTCAACATCTTGAGCTTCCTTCCATGGTTTCATATACTCTCATACACACTTGATTCCACCTCTTGTTCTTTCAATCCTAGCCATTGATCTTGATTACTAAGGAGTTTTCTCTTCGGTAACTGACCAATCGGTTGGAAAATTTACCATTTTGCCCCTGATTATTACCACACTTACTAAACCATCACTAAACACCTTTATATCACATTACACAACATATACTTCAAAAGTGCTTAATTATCATTAATTACAGCACTTTGAAGTTATTACTCCTTGATTACAATTCAAGATATTACATCAACATGCTCACTATTCACATGGAAAACTATATCACCAATTTGTAACTTGGAAATTGGAATCATGCACCCAGATAGGACAAAAAAAAGTATACACAAGCAATTAAAATGCAATGACACCACTTTACATTAACCAAGCACAAGACACTCAAAATTCAATTGAGAGAAATGCAAGAATGCAAATGCAAATGCAAAAACAAAAGAAAATCAAGATGTTTGTTTGTATTTCTTCAAAAACTTCTTATGCAAAATGCAATGGAATGCTATGAAAAACATGCAAAAATTATCCTAAATGCAAGCCTAAAGGCTCAAGGTACCAATCAATCAAAGATTGATACTTAATTACTAGGGAACCAATTACTTGGCTGCTCCCTGGCAACGGCGCCAATTTGAAAACCTCCCTTTAATCACCTTTGGGTTCAAATACTAAATAATATTGTCATATAGCAGCATGATCCATGTAACCCCTGTCACTATCAAGGCCGAGATTAAGCGTTTAAATACGTTTAATAACTAAATAAGAGATCCGGGGTAATTAAAAACTTTTTTTACAACACTTATACAAATAGAACTCCATTCATTTCAAAGTAAAAGCAATAGGCCTGTTCGATAAGTCACATATACAATATCAGAGTATCAACACAATTCCCGACATACACCTGGGATAATAACATTAATTCAAAGGTTTATACAAGGCATCATTGCCTATCTCAGTATCCATACCGGGGATTACACAAAACTATCATGCTATGATCTATTCAATAGGTACATTTATCCCAAAATAATAACCATTTTAGTATAAACCAAAATATCTAACTAAGACTACCACCGGCAGTCCTAATTGTCCTTGCTCACTTGCTTGTTCTTCGATCCACTTTCCCTATCTAAAAATGTTATTTGGAAAGAATAAGATTCTAGAGAATCCCAGTAGCAACAGTTTACGAATATGATGCATATAAATAAAGCAAATAAACATATATCACAATGCAGCAATCAATATTCGAGGCCGGTCACACTGACATGTCCCCTTCACTGTATACGAGGCCGGGCTCTCACCACGGCCCCTCACTGTATTCAAGGCCAGGCTTTCGCCACGTCTTATCAACTGTATCTGTATTCGAGATCAGGCTTACGCCACATTCCCTTCACTGTATTCAATGATTAATGCAAACAAGCAATGTAATATACATGATATAGGATAAAGTGTTACTACCTTTGTCTTTCCGTTCTTGAGCAGGCACATGCCTTCTTTGCTCCGGGAAAATATCGAATCTAAAGTCATAATTAAAGACGATTCATTACCACTTATTCCAAAACTCAATAACTTCACAATACTTAATTTGGTTATCATTAATCTCTCTTTAACACTCATAAATGCCTCTAGTGACCATATTAGAACCCAGAAAATGCAGACAAAATGACAGTTTTCCAGAATTTTTACCAAAGGCTACCAATAGACCCAAAACCTCAACCAAAGCCACTCCCTCATAAAAACACTCAAGGAATTCAATGGACATGTCAAAACCACCAAAATCCTATTCCATTATCATACTTTGGTTTTGGGCAACATTCAACACTAAATTTCCAACATTTCCAAACTCAATCATTCACTCTATAATCAATCCTATCTATCCATATACCTTTCAAATGTACCATTCCATACCAATAACACGCCAAATAACCAATGATCATCATTTTTTGAAAAATGGCCAATAAATTCCAGAAATTCGAAACAAATTCAAATGGTACAAAACTTAGATAGATAGGTTTCTTTAACTCACCTCAACAACTTTCTCAAAGGGACTTTTTGATTCTCCAACTTTCAAAATTCCTTGAGATCACAAACCAATACCAATGGACAAACTACAACCATAGAAATGTAGCTCATCACTCAAGGAACAATTTTAGAGAAGTGAGTTTGAGCATTTGAGATCATTTTCCTTACCTTTTCTCAAGCTTTTCTTCCTCTATTTTTTGCAACAATGGCGCTGAACCAGGAAGAGAGAAAACGAGAGAGAGAAATGAGAGAGGTGAGAGATGGAGAATGATGAAGAAGAATGATCACCCTACTCCCCCCTTACCATTTCAGCACCAAGTGAGAGAAGAAAGGAGAGAGAAATTATTTAAAAACTCCCCTTGACTTTTCTTTATGCCTCTTTACTTGTAAGCTTAACACTTGTCACATGGTCATTGGTTCTCACGCACTAAGTCTCCAATTAGCTTATCTTAATCCCTCTATTAGCCATTTTAATTACACTTCTCATTTTCCCATTAGTTAGTAATTAATTTTCCCCTTAATTACCAACTTATGGCCAATATTTCCATTGTATCAATTTTCCATCACTTATGACATATTAATTAATATTGTCACAAATACACATTAATTCAACTTTAGCCCACAATTACATTCTCAATAATCCTCATTAGCCCTCAATAATCCTCTTCAGCCCTCAATGTGCAGCTTTTTAAACGCAGCAGTTTTTTACAGGGGACTAAACTGTCATTCTGAAATTTTGTGATACTAAAGTGTCATTTCTCAAATTTGATCCCCAAACTACCATAATCAAATTGAATCCAATTTTTCAAGAACCTACAATTAAAAAGCAATTAAGCAAACATCAAATATTCTTAATAATTAATGATTAAGAGTAATTACAATAATTATGAAAATTTTGCCCTTTTTGATTCTAATTCAATGCATTCACTCTTAATCTCAATTTATCTTAATAAATGAATTTTGAGCACAATAATCATAATCAAATCCCTAAATAAGATATGAATATATATGATAAAATAGGAATTTGTCAATTGGTATAAATTCATAGGCCTTTAAAAAAGGGATAACTACCCAATGTTTATTAGTTACTTAACTAATAGACGTAGAAATTAATTATCATATACGTCAGTTATTTTAACAATGTAAATTTAAGACATGTTGCTACGCTATTATATAATACTCTAAAAAAAATTACGGAAAAAGCCCTCTCTAACCGACGTAGAAAGTTTTACCTGCAATAGTGGAAGTCTCTTTTATAATATGGCCCAAATGTGTTTATCTTTAGTTATTAAAATCGCCACTAATTATACTCCAACACATCGGTTGATTTTTCCATATATCTTTTAAAAGTCTTTGACTTTTCCATGCATCGGTTGACCAAACCTGTTTTTCATTAATTTTTTGTTGCATTCTTCTAACAAAGTCATACAACAACATTATCCTTTTCTTATTCGCGGCTTAATTAACCTGTTCTATGGATTCTCTTCACAAAAAGAAATCATTTTAGTTGCATGTGATGACAATTGACTGTTTTATAAATAATGGTTAATCTTACTCATTCAAATTGTTAGATCAGTGGGAAAAAATGGATTTAAGAAGAATTTAATAATTGAAAATTGAAGAAGAAGAGTAAGAGAAGATAAAAAAGTAGAAAATAAAAAAAGATTCAACATGAGATACTGTTTGTTTGAAGAACCATTATACTACAGTAGTGCACGCGCATACGTCCGAGATATGTACGATCGGTTATCTTCCAATGAGGTAACAATAAATATTGGTCAAATGTATCTAGCATTATTTAAAATGTCCCCTTCATTCCCACTTTTCAAAGTCGTCTTTCACTTTTGTTTTCTGGGAAAAATTATCATTAGTTAATTAAACTGCTTTCTTGACAAGTCACCCGGACTTGCAAGTTACCAGAAAAGTCCACAATTAGGTTGATTGAAAGAATAATATTTGAGCAAAAAAGAAAGAATAATATTTAGAATGGTTATTAAAGCCTAAAGAAGCTTTTCAATCATAATTTACCGTATATAAGGTAAATATGTGAGAGGAGTTTTGTCTTGATTTATGCGAATAAGCACTTTTAAAAGCCTCAAACGTGATTCCAAATAAGCCTATTGTACAATAAAAAAAAGTTAACTTTAAATTGAAATCATGTCAAATACTCCCTCCACCCCCTAAACGTCAGTTATGGTTTTTTTTTTTTTTTAATATATGACCAATCCTTTTTATAAGTTATACTCTGTACTTGTCTTAAAATTTAATTCACTTTTGTTTTTTTTTACATTTTATCCCTAATTAATTATTTGTCTCATCCATATATATTTTTCGACTCATTTTCTTCCATCTATTCCTACCCATTCTTTCTCACACCCTCCCTCATCATAGATATATTTGAAAAAAAAAAAAAAAGTTTCATTCCCAACCCATTTCATTTATGGCTTTTGACAAATCTTAACCAACTTATATGTATATATGCGCACACACATATAGGATCGGAAGGAATATTAAATATTGTGCCTCAATGGCGTTGGCTTTACGTCAGCATACGTATATAAAAGTTAAGATTTAAGAGGTATGTTTAATAATATACTTTAATATATCTTATAATATATATATTTTTTAAATTCAATATCTTGGAGATCAAACTTAGATATAAATTTGGAGTATTTATACGTAAAGTATGTATTAAAAACTTAATAGAGAAAGTCAAAATTAGATATAATTTTTAATTAGGTCTCTCTAGTTTTTTTTTTTATTGGATTTATAAAGTTTCATGAGTTATAGATATTATTAGTCTCTGTGCTTATAAGCTATAATATATTATAATTAGGGCTGGTATGATGACGAGTACATGACATGTAAGTTGGCACAAAGTACAAGATAAAAAAGATATTTTTTTTTAATAAATAAAGTGATGGAACTAAAATGTAATACCTCTTGTTTTAACAAAAAAAAATTACTATTTCTTGTATTTAATGTAAGAGTTAGTTTGAGAGATAAATTTGATTTTAAATATAAGACCGTAATCTACTTTATCTCCTAAATTTATAATTCTTTTTCTAAAATATTCTTATTGATTACATAAATTAAAGGGATTTCTATCCGGCGTAGTTATGATTATAAAAGGCATTTTAGGAAAATCAATCAATATTTATTACAAATAACTAATTTTTTCAATCTATTTAAATTAGTTAAATAGTTCTTATATTAAATAGGAGACGTAGTGTTTATTATCAACATAAGTAGAAAAGTTACTCAAATTGTTGCCCCAACTTGTGCCCACTTTGAAGTCTTCAATCATCCGGTTTGCATACAAAGACGTGGGTTCTTGACACTTTCTTTGGCCACATCAGCAACCCACTTGCTAAGTGAATATATGAATGTTAGGTCATCTGCTTATATATATCTCTTAACATCCACTGCCTTTATTAAACCATTCTCATTCTGTTTAAAATATCCTTCATAGCCATGGTATTTTCTGAGAAGCTAACATTCTGGTGGGTACTCTTAGTTGGCTATTTAATGTTGTCCCCATCTCATGTTTCCTCTTTCATGGCTTCTTCATCAAACAGTGAAGCAAATGCTTTATTAAAGTGGAAAGCCAGCCTTGACAACCAAAGCCAAGCTCTGTTATCATCATGGAAACATAATAGCAGCCGTCCTTGCAAATGGATTGGAATCACATGCAACGAGTTCAACTCCATTTCCAATATATCTCTTCCAGATTTTGGATTAAGAGGTACGCTTAAAAGTCTCAATTTCTCATCTTTCCCCAATCTCCAATCCTTAGAACTTGGAGGCAATCAGTTTATTGGTTCCATTCCCCATGAAATTGGAATGTTAAAGGAACTTGTTTTACTTGACTTGTCAAGCAACTATCTCTTTGGTAACATCCCTACTACTTTAGGAAATATGACCAATTTACACTCTCTTTCCCTTTATTCCAACCAAATCTTAGGATCAATTCCATGGGAAATAGGGAAACTCTACTCAATGGAAACATTGGACTTGTCAGACAACAAAATGTTGGGTTCAATCCCACCCTCTATTTGGAACTTGGTCAATCTAAGTGCCCTCAATTTTTATCAAAACAACCTTTCTGGATCTATTCCTTCTAGAATTGAAAACTTGACAAGGATCTCCATGCTATCATTGGGACGAAACAGTCTTTTAGGATCCGTTCCTTCTAGTATTGGAAATTTGACCGAGCTCATCCACCTAAATTTGTGTGGAAACAAACTTAGTGGCAATCTTCCATCAGAAATGAATAACCTTAGGAAAATGGAATCCTTGCAAATCGGAGAAAATTATTTCAAAGGTCATTTCCCTCAAGACATTTGCTTTGGAGGATTACTTGTTAACATCAGTGCACATAGGAATCAATTCACTGGTCCAATTCCTAAAAGTTTAAAGAATTGCTCTAACCTTATCAGAGTTAGATTTGAAAGTAATCAACTTACAGGAAATGTCACAGATGCATTTGGTGTATATCAACACTTAAGATACATTGATTTAAGCAACAATGCTCTTTATGGTCACTTGTCACCTACATGGGGGCAGTGCCATAACCTTGAAAGCCTCAAGATCTCTAATAATAACTTATCTGGGGGTATACCACTAGAACTAGGTGAGGCAACAAAGTTAAATCAACTTGATTTTTCATCAAATCACCTATCAGGAAATATTCCAAAGGAATTGAGTCACTTGTCATTATTGAGTGTACTTATGCTAGACAACAACCAACTCTCAAGAAGCATTCCTATTGATATAGGATTATTGACAAACCTTGATCAGTTGAGTCTAGCTAACAATCATTTAAGTGGCTCAATTCCAGAACAATTTGGAGAGTTGACCAAGTTATGGAAATTGAACTTAAGTGGAAATAAGTTCTTCAACCTTCCATCTAGTTTGGGCAAATTACAGTATCTTCAATTTCTTGATCTCAGTGCAAATTCCTTTTCTGGTGGAATCCCAACAATGCTTAGAAAGCTACAACAATTGGAAAAGTTAAACCTCTCGCATAATAATTTCTCTGGTACAATTCCCTCATTTTTTGATGATTTGAAAAGCTTGACTATGATTGACATCTCACACAATAAATTTGAAGGTTCACTTCCAGATATTTTTGCCTTTCATAATGCTTCAATGGAGACATTGAAAGACAACAAAGGTTTATGTGGAAATGTATCTGGCTTGCCAATTTGCCCCACAAGAAGTTATAGTCCAAGGCATCATAAGAGAAACAAAGGGGTGATCTATGCTCTATCTCTTGGTTTGGGATCTATGTTGCTAGCAATAGTTTTGATGGGAATTTCATATATTGTTTGCCATCACAAAGCAAGTCAAGCAAAAAGTCAAGAGAGAGAAGTGCGAACCCAAAATTTGTTTGCTATTTGGAGTTATGATGGGAAATTAGTATATGAAAACATTGTTGAAGCCACAGAGGAGTTTGATGAAAAATATCTCATTGGGATTGGAGGATTTGGAAGCGTTTACAAAGCTGAATTATCCACAGGTCAAGTTGTGGCTGTGAAAAAACTTCACTCAGTACCAGACAAAGATCAGTGCTATCAAAAAGCGTTTATAAGTGAGATTCGGGCCTTGACAGAAACTAGGCATCATAATATAATCAAGCTATATGGGTTTTGCTGGCATTCCAAGCTCTCCTTTTTGGTTTATGAATTCTTGGAAGGAGGTAGCTTGGATAAGATACTAAGTGATCAGTCGCAAGCAATTGCATTGGATTGGAATAAGAGAATCAAAGTTGTTGAAGGTGTGGCAAATGCTTCATACTATCTTCATCATGGATGCTCACCTCCGATAGTTCATCGTGACATATCAAGCAAAAATGTTATTTTAGACTCAGATTCTGAGGCTCACATCTCTGACTTCGGGACGGCTAAGCTTTTGTATCCAGATTCTAACAATTGGACCTCATTTGCTGGTACCTTTGGTTATGCTGCTCCAGGTTAAGGATATTTTAATTTATATAATGTGATTTTTCTTTATTTATGAATCACATAATGCTATATTTTGTGATTCATTATTTGTCAATTAAAACTTTGTCACTAACAATGTTTTTCCATGATTATCATTTTGATTTTGTTATAGAACTTGCTTATACAATGGAAGTGACCGAGAGATGTGACGTTTATAGCTTTGGAGTGTTGGCTTTGGAAATAATTATTGGAAAGCATCCAAGAGATCTCATAATGTCTCCTATTGATGCACCAACAATAGTTGCTCATGATTTTGATTTGAAGGAAGTGTTAGACCAGAGGCTACCTTTTCCTCAAGGTTCGGTAGCTGAGAAGGTGATGTTGATTGCAAGAATAGCTTTTACTTGTTTGAATAAAAATCCTCGTGCTCGCCCATCCATGGAGCAAGTATGCAATGAGCTTGTGGTGCCAAGATCACATGCTTCCGGTTCCATTCTATAGGGTCACATGAGTTGGAGATCTGAACAAAAAATAATATTATATCACCATGTAATGTGTCATGTATCGTCTTAATACTTAATGTGTTCCTCTCCTATTGTACTTGTGTTGTATTCAAGGGATGTTTTAGCTTTTGAATAAGTGCCTACCAAGCATGATTAAATATTGTATATTTCAGTTGATTTGTACTATGCCATGTCTTCAATAAATAGTTTTCCATAGTGAGTTCCTCCGTCATTCTTAGATGCCATCTAGTTACTTCTTTGCTTCCAAAGTGAGCTTCCATGCCCTAGCTTCTTCTTCATTATTTGCTCTCTTTTTCTTGGGTTTTGTTTGGGTTCCCCTTCATCAAAATATACGATTAAACTACTCAGTAATATTATTTAACCCTAGAGTTCATTGGGACATGAAGTCAAATCATACAAGAAAATTTTCAAATATTGGAGAGAAATAATCCAACAGTCAATATGGTATCTCAGTTTGTAATGATGTAGCACCAGAAGTAAAATAGTTATATTAAAATTTTCCATACCAAATGAACATCACCAATGCCAATTATGAACACAAACTAATGTAGGCATAAACATTTATGATGGGGATAATTGCAAGTTCCATTAGCAAGGGAATATAAATATTTCCTATAAGAAATGGGATAAAGTCCAAAAAAAAGAAATATAACTCAAGATAGTTTGAATGTATTTCAGAAGTTCAGTCACAATATTTAATACCTTTTTAGTAAAATGAGCAAAATAGATATAGGTTGGAAGGATAAGAATAATACTCCCACCCGTCCTTAATATAATATTTATTTACCTAATTCGATTATATTAAGAAAATTAATTAATATAACATATATTTTCTAAAATACCTTAGAGTTAAGTTAGTTAATATGACATATATTTTCTAAAATACCATAATTACCTTCCTTAATTCTCTCATTTTCTCTCTTCCTTGATTCTTATTGTGGGAGCATCAATATAGATAAATTAAGAAAATATTGATAATTTTGAAAATTATGTCTTATATTTAAGATCAAGATCAAATCCTCAAATATGTCTTATATTAAGGACAGGAGGGAGTGTCATATAGTTGGTAACTTACAGAGAAAGAAAAAACATCAATAACACAACAAGCAACTACTTTTTTTCACAATGCAAAACATCAAAGCAATTACAAACCAAGGCAACCGTTTTTTTTTTTTTGGGATTATTTTACCAACAGTGAAATATATCACATTAATTGATGATTGAACAGCCTACCTTTCCAAGTATAGTACTTATTAAGCATTTGGTTCTATGTCAAAAAGCTTTGCCCTTCTGGATGATATTACTGGGACCTCTAAGTTTCTCAACAGCCACTTAGAGTTCCATCATGTGGTGCTGCTTCCTTTTGCTAGGTTGCTCATTGGTTTCTTTTATGTTGTTGTCCGGTTTCTATTTGTGTATTATTGCAGGTTTGTATCTTATGCCATCAATTTCTCCTCTTACGTTAGCTGGAGCTCGGGTTTGTGCGTTCCTTTCTATTTCTAGCATCTGAACTTGTCAATTTGCTTACTTTCTCTTCCTATAGGAAGCTTCAAACCACGTTGGTTCACTCAAGTGGCTCATGTCCTCTAGGAGTCATGCTGCAACACCCCTTCGTTCTATGCTACTCAACCCTTCCTGGCTCCATCTATGTTTTTTGGGGTTCTTGGTGGCTCTCTTTTGGTGGTTGTGAATCTTCTTGTTTGCAGAAGCCATTTGCTGCTTTGTTTTTCTGTGTTCTTCATATGCATTGTTTTTAGTTTTCGATTATTTGTTTCTTTGCTTTGTTACTTTGTTGTTGTAAACCTCTACCTTATTATCCGTAATTATAATTCAAAAATGCATAATTAAAATAAATTAGAGACCAATGGATAACACAAAATCTATTATAAGTCCCAACTTCAAGACAGGGACCCACCTTATAATAAAGTAGGTTTTCAAAATTTCTTTCCAAACCTATTTAATCTGGTCTCATATTAACATTTCGAATATAATTAACCTACGCAGTTTGGTTGCATTCATACATATCATAGTGTAACAAAATTCCCAGCCACGCCCGGGGTTCATATATTAACTAAAGGGTTTACGGGGCATTTCCGACCCTAGCAGTTTCCCATTTAGGGGATTACATAACCTCATTCAAAATTTACATCTATAATATATATAGTAATCCCAACCAAAATATGACAACCAACTATTAAAATTACATCCCAAGAGGTGTATTAGCCGTCCTTGGTTGTTTCTCCTTCGAGCCTCTTGCCCTAGCTGTAGGTTAGTCAATGGAAAGAATGAGATTCAAGAGAATCCCAGTAATTACAAATCACTCATACAGTATATAATCACATAGCATGCAAGCAAATCACCAAGCAGCAACAGCAACAACGATCATAGCGATGCGTGACTAGTGTCACAATCGACAGCACTCATGGCTATTTAAACATAGCTTCCATAGTATACACATAGCCTTCACGGCATACACATGGCCTTTGTGGCTTACACATAGCCTTCACGGCTTACACTTAGCTTTCACAACAACAAACTTCGCAGCGTTTGCAAGCAACAAAATTCCATGATAAGACATACATACAATGCATTACACATAGCATAAGAGAAAGCGTCACTACCTTGTTCTTTCTGGTTGTGCTCTGGCACCAGTTGATCTCGTACAGGGAAACTATCAAATCTTAAAAACATAATCAAGGATGTTACGAGTGCAGATGATCAATTAAATAGTATATATGTACACTATCGTAATCAAGTAATACAGAAGTGAATAGAGTATCGTTCCCATGATGATTGATCACTAAATACCAAAATGAGTAATTTTAATTTTATTTAGTCGATTGATTAGTTGGTGATTGAGAGTACACAATTAAAGAAAAAATAATTAAATATGAGTGCAGATAATATGAAAGCAAATATGAGAAAAATCCCTAGGGATTAGATTTCACTTAACAAATTCCGGATTGAATCACTTATCTATTCTAGCCCAATTTATTCCACATGATTGATAGTCGAGTTTCCCTAATTTAATTACTAGCCTCTTCCAAGGTCAAGCAATTCTATAATTAATTGATAATCCAATATATTCCTATATGAATTTAAGGAATTAATTATGCATTAAAATTTATAGAACTCTATAAGACTACACAACTCATATGAATATATTCCTATTTCATATGCAAGTTATGGTTTTAATTATGGAGTCTACACACATATATCTCTTTCTGGTCTCAACATATATATTGAAATCATTCAAAAGATGGCCAATCAAATGAAAGAATTAAGAATAACAATTAAAACCCAATCATGAATGAAAAATTAAAACTAGATTTAATAAGTTAAGATTCAATCCGTTATTAGTAAGCTACGTGATCACCCTAGGAAAATAAAAATTTAGCTCATGATAAAATTAAAAATAAAACCAAAATAAATTGACATTATATAAAACTAGAATGAAATCATCATAAATACTGCATAAAACTTGAATATTAAATTCTCAAACATAAATATACAACCAAAAGATGCATGAAAAATGGTAAAATCTAGCCGTCCCTTTAGGAGGTAAAACCTTCCATGTAGGTGGCATGCAAAAAGTAATACAATCTTAAGATTTTCAAGATGGAGGCATGCAAAAAGTAATACAATGCATAAAATTAACTCTAAAATGGTGTATGTGGAGAGGAGAGGAAAGTAATGGATATAAAATGGTTGTAAGTGAAGAAGAGAGGAGAGTAATGGATATCAATTGGTGTGTAAAATGTGAAGGAGAGGGTGGCTATATATAGGGAAGAATGGAGTAGGGTAGATGAAGTGGTAGATAAAATGTGGTAGATGAAGTAGGTGAAAAGGAAGATGAAGTGGTAGATGAAATGTAGTAGATGAAGTAGTAGGTGAAAAGAAAGATGAAGTGGTAGATGAAATGGTTGGTAGAATCAAGGTTATCTGACCCGGACCGGACCGATCGAACCGGCCTGAAAATCGGCGACCCGGGCACTAAACCGGTCCGGTTTGGTGACTCGGTCCGGGTCAATTTTTTTTTAAAAAAAAAATTCCCTTAGAATTTCATACTATAAGCCTAAAATATTCCATTTCTCACCGGTTTGGTCCCGGTTTAGCTCCGGTTTGACTCCAGTCTGAGGACCCAGTACCCCGACCTGTTCACTGACCGGTCCGGGTTTAATTACCTTGGGTAGAATGGTAGATGATTTCTACTCTTAATTTCCAAGCAAACTTCGAAACCCTTGGAGATAGAACTGGATTTTGGTCTCAACATAAATGTTGTAGAGCTCTTTCTTAGCTTTTTATCCATATAAAGAAATTCTATTTTATGCCAAAATCATTATTTATTTATTAATTACACCCAAATTTATTAAATTGAGCTCAAATATCATCCACAAAATCATCATATAAGGGAAAATTAATATGCAAATATTTTACTTATCAAATTCCCCCACACTTAGCTCTTGAACGTCCTCGGACAAGGAGTGACCATTAATGCTTCCAACAAATTTAGAAGTGTCAAGTCATAAGCAAGAACATAATTGAAAAATAAAGAGATCATAATATTCATGAATCAACGAAAATATAAACTAGTAACTTTATTTGAAAATAAATAAACCGAGTTCTTAATTACTACTCATTCTCTCAATCTCTCAAGTGTTTAGGGTAAGTGTTTCGCTCAAACTCAACCAAAAAAATTGCACTACCATAGGCTTGCTAAAAATCTCAATCTCTACTACCTAATTCACATGGATAACTCAAATTAAAAGGACTTATTAAGGGTTGTAGTGGGGTTAAGGTAAAAGGAATGTAAAACGTGATATAAAGGGCTAAATTTAAGAAATTAATAGAATAATTGAAAAATGGGCCAACTTTTGTATAAACCTATTTCATCACAACAACCCACAATTGTAATACTCAATTTTTTTTTTCTTTTTCATCATTTATTTTACAACTCTAAAGTTGATGATATATACACCCCTACACTTGTCAAAAGCTTATTTCACAAAAATTTCAAATGCACTGCTAATTTTCCAAATTAGGTAAAAGTACTTGATATATCATTAAAGCATATGTTAATGGGTTGAGAACAAAGAAATAGTCAATTAGTCTCAAAGGGGCTTATCAACAGTATAATTGCAAGGTTGGCTATTTGGCTCTGGTTAAACAAAATGAATGCCTTTATCATCTTTGAATGTGCATGTGAAATGTAATATCAACCAGATTTAAAGCAAGTTCTAGAGTGACAACTTAATAGGTGAATATCACACACAAGAGAAATAATCATTATAGGCTCAAAAGCTCACGGTTAGGGGCTTTCAAACTCAGCTCATTCAATCTTAAAATTCATAACCTGTTGCAACAATCAGTTGTTCATTCATGCTATAAAATCTCTAAATTCAATTGATCCATACTCAAGACTCATATACTTTTTAAGATCATTACAAAGCACTTAAATAGGATGATTTTTTTTTCACTTTTACTCTTTTTTTTAAGAAGGAACAAAAATATGCAACTAATAAAATGTATCTCAGGAGTTAAGAAATAACTCCTTACTTTGACATTTTTTCCACACCCCATGCATCTAATGGTTTTACTAACTAACTAAAAAAAAATTTTCCTCCTCCCCCAACCTAAATCAGACATTGTCCCCAATGTCTTCTAGAGCTCAGAGGAAGTGTTTTTTTTAACATAAACACACAATAAAGTAAACCCAAGAGATTAAGGAAAGTTATAATCGAAGAGTGGTATTTGGGTTCTGCTTCTGACTTCTATATGAAGATTGCCCACCTATTTGCTTGACAAGTAGATCTGGTTTAAGTTCATAGGTTTGCAGTTGATCGAGCAGTTGATCAACAGTGGTGCAGCAATTATGGAGTGGCGAGTCACTTGAGGTATGAATCTTGTTTCCACAACATGATCAAAAAAACAAAACAAATCATTATAAAAACCATTAACATTTAATAATCCTAATGGCTTTTTGTGATAGTTCAACTTAGCCCAATATGCAACGCTAGAGATCCCATCCAACGTCTCCAAACCACCGTGTAGAGCAATAAAAGCTTAAGCATAGTAGAACATTTGTCCCATATGTTCATGTAAGCTTGAAACCTATAGCTTTTGTCTAAAGGAAAAGATGTGGTTTCCAACTCCTTCACCATTACACTCAAACCCTTGCTTCCATTCATGGATGCAGAAATGACCACACTTCCCCTTAGACCTTAGATGCCTCCCCCGTATACAAAATTGATCTTTCTAGCAGCTAATGCACTTCCAAGTTTGTTTGCTGCTATTATAAACTCTCTATCCTTACCTGTATCAGTTTCTCCAAAAATGCATATAGATGTAAATCTACATCTTTGTATGATACCCGTTTTCTTTTCTTTTCTCTCGGACCATTTATGCTTACAAGTGGAAGACTGCATATATACAAATGAAAGAGTACATATATATAACACTAAATCAGCGACAACAAAATCATACAAAACATGCATTTTTCAAAAAATTTTGAAAAACTTTTAACACGAATGATCGGCGTAATTTACGTGAAGAAAAAGGGGAAAGAAAGTCAAAAGTTACTGAGAAGATAAGACATAATAGACAAAAGATGCTATAAAGATAAGATAGATTAGACAAAAGCCTGATTATGCACAGTAGTTATGATTTTGGCGCACATCTTCCTCTGATTTTACGTCCAGTAACGGCTTAAACGCTTTCTATGAATCGAGGATTTGCTTCCCATCCAGTTTTCTTATAAACTAGCAAACAAGGTCTTTTAACGTCAGATTCCCAAGACAATATCGTTCTTTTTCTCTATTGAATATGTCTGCTAAATCAAGAAGAATACGATGAACATCACCACTCGGATGCGTCTCAAGAGTTTGAATGATTCATCCAGTGACTCCTTACTCTGTCCATCCTTTATAAATTTAATGTTATCTTCTCTATTTATAGAAACCATACCTTTACTCCTACAGCGCTGATCACAATTCCACCTTGCACAGTTATGACAGACATTCATTCGTTTATCTCTTCTCTTTTTAGAGTAAGAACTTCTTTCCATTCCTGGCAAAGGTTTAACAAATGATTTATGAATCTCACCTGCTAAACATACCTTATCTTCAATGATCCAGCATATGTCCACAGGAAAGCCCAAACGCTTGAATATCTTCATCCTTTCAAGTCGACTGTCATAGATCTTCCTGAGGACATCTTTAGGAAGAGTGGGGAACTTGTTATTAAGCTTTACAAGAGATTCCACCATGGTAACTTAAAATAAAACTGATGAAAACTAAAATTCTCAACCCAGTGTAGTGTGTTTTGAGAGAGTAGGAAAGAAGTTTGAGAGAGTAGGAAAGAAATGAGTGAGTAGGAAAGAAGTTTTGGGTTGCCTCCCAAATAGCTATCATTCTTTAACGTCTTTAGCTAGACAAAGACCAAACCAAAAAATTTTTTATTTTTTTTATTTTTTTTTAAAAAAAATTTACTAGATTGAGGACTTACCTATTAGTTCTACAAACGTGATGAAAGATTTCAAAGAGTTGAGTGCACCTTCATTGTATTCTTTGAGCCTTTGCCCATTCACTTTGAATTTTTGATCACTATCTTGAATCTCCATAGTTCCATATGTCCATACTTGTATTACAGTAAAAGGATCTAACCACCTTGATCTCAGTTTTCCTGGAAAGAGCTTTAACCTTGAATTGTATAAAAGCACTTTTTGTCTCAGTTTGAACTCTCTCCTCAAAATTCTTCTGTCATGCCACATTTTTGTCTTCTCCTTGTATAACTTGGCATTTTCATAAGCTTGTTGTCTGAATTCTTCAAGCTCATTAAGTTAGAGAAGCCTTTTCTCACCAGCTACCTTTAAGTCAAAATTTAAGGCTTTTACTACCCAATATGCTTTGTGCTCCATTTCTATTGGAAGACGGCATGCTTTTCCGTAGACCAATTGGTGTCTTGAAGGCAATTTTATAAGCCCAAAGTGCATCTTCTAATTTCTGTGCCCAGTACTTCCGATTGGAATTCATTGTCTTCTCTAAAATCCACTTCAGTTCTCTGTTTGAGATTTCCACCTGCCCACTAATTTGTGGATGATATGAAGTTGCAACCTTATGAGTTACTCTATATTTAGCTAATGTCGACTGAAGCTGCTGATTGCAAAAAATGCCTTCCTCCATCACTGATAATAGCTCTAGGCACTCCAAATCTTGTAAAAATATTCTTCCTCAAGAACTTCTCAAACCACTCGAGAATCATTTGTAGGAAAGGTAGTTGCTTCAACCCACTTGGAGACATAATTAACAGCTACTAAAATGGCTGCTAAATGAGAATTGAAAAGGCCCCATAAAATCAATCCCCTATACATCAAAGAGCTCAACTTTTAAGATGTTATTTAAAGGGGCTTCATGTCTCCTTGAGATATTTACCGTTCTTTGACATATGTTACAAGTTGCCACAATTCTGTGAGCGTCCTTGAAGAGTGTAAGCCAGTAAAATCCTGATTGAAGGACTTTAGTATCTGTTCTATTTGCTCCAAAATGACCACCATATGGGGATGAATGACAATGATTTAAGATGTTGTCCATTTCTTCTTAGGAACACATCGCCTAATAATTCGATCTAGGCATTGTTTGTATAAGAATAGATCCTTCCAAAAGTAATGCCTTACATCAGTCAAAAACTTCTTATTTTGCACTTTAGAAAGTTCATAAGGCATTACTCCACTTGCCAAATAATTCACAAAATCTGCATACCATGGGGTAGGTTGTGACTACATGATGAAAAGCTATTTATCTGGGAAATTCTCCTGGATTGGTGATTCTCTCTTTTGTTCAGGTGGTTCTAACCGAGAAAGATGATCTGTAATGAGATTCTCAATCCCCTTTTTGTCTTTGATCTTCAAATCAAATTCTTGTAGCAAAAACACCCATCTGATCAGTCTAGGCTTAGCGTCTTTCTTCTCAATCAAGTATTTGATTGCTGAGTGGTTGTCCAAACAATGACCTTTGACCTAATCAAGTAGTCTCTGAATTTGTCGAATGCAAACACAACTGCTAATAGCTCCTTTTCTGTTGTTGCATAATTCAGCTGTGCATTTGAGAGTATCCTGCTAGCATAGTAGATGGCATGAAAGACCTTGTCTTTTCTTTGGCCTAAAACAACTCCAACTGCATAATCACTTGCATCGCACATCATTTTGAATGGAAGGTTCCAATCTAAAGTTATGATGACTGGTGCAGAAGTTAAGGCACTTTTTAAAGTTTGGAAGGTTGATAAGCATTCCTTATTAAACATAAAAGGAGTGTTTTTCTCTAACAACATGCATAGTGGCTTTGTGATTGTTGAGAAGTCCTTAATGAATCTTTTATAAAAGCCAGTATGTCCCAAAAAACTCCGAATACCCTTGATTAAGAAAGGAGGTGGTAGCTTTTTAATTATTTCAATCTTAGCTCAGTCCACTTCAATGCCTCAATCAGATACCTTGTGACCCAACACTATTCTTTCCTTCACCATGAGATGACATTTCTCCCAATTTAGAACCAAATTTGTCTCCACACAACATTGCAAGACTTTTGCTAGATTTGAAAGACAATGATCAAATGATTCTCAAAAAACTAAAAAATCATCCATGAATACCTCAATGAACCTTTCTACCATGTCTGTGAAGATCACCATCATACTCCTTTGAAATGTTGCTGGTGCATTACATAGACCAAATGGCATCTTTCTGAAGGCAAAGGTACCATATGGACATGTAAAATTTGTTTTCTCTTGATCCTCTGGTGCAATCGTAATTTGATTATATCCTGTGTACCTATCTAGGAAACAATAATAGGCTTTTCTAGCAAGTCTGTCAAGCATCTGATCTATAAATAGTAGAGGAAAGTGATCTTTTCTAGTTGCTTCATTGAGCTTTTTGTAATCGATGCACACTTTCCATCCAGTCACCGTTCGTTGTGGAATCAGTTCATTTTTCTCGTTGGGTACTACTGTCATTCCACCTTTCTTTGGTACAACTTGAACTGGACTTACCTATTGACTGTCTGAGATTGGGTAGATTATGCCAGTATCCAACCACTTTATTACCTTCTTTCTCACCACTTCTTTCATGTTCGGATTGAGTCTTCTCTGGTGCTCGACTGATGGCTTGTAGTTGTCCTCTATTAAGATCTTATGCATACAAATTGAAAGATTAATCCCTCTTATATCATCTATTGACAATCCAAATGCTATTTTATACTCCCTTATAATTCTTAATAACCTTTCTTCTTCATCAGGAGTAAGAGCAGCTGAGATGATTACTGGTAGTGTTGAATTTCCTCCTAGATAAGCATACTTCAAGTGGAACGGCAATACTTTCAACTCCAGTACTGGTGGTTTCTCTATTGATGGCATTGGCTTATTCGGCCTTTCCCCCAAATCTTCAAATGGTTTCTTGATAAAAATTGGGGAATTTGCTTCAAGGTACCTAATCTGCTCCAAAACTTCTGGATTAGTAGATTTTGATACATCTACCATTCCCATTGTTAATGGTTGATCCATGCAATTTCGTTTACCACGTCTTTTGTGTAGCTGGTCAATGTATCAACTCTGTAACATGTGTCACCTTCATCTGGAAAGGACATAGCCTTGAAAATGTTGAAACATACTTGATTATCTTGAACTCGTAAAGTTAACTTCCCCTGTTGCACATCTATCAACATTCTCCCAGTCACAAGAAATGGCCTCCCAGAATGATCGGAATTTCTTGGTCTTCTTCCATGTCAAGTATTATGAAATCAGGTGGAAATATGAGTTTGTCCACCTTTACCAGAACATCTTCTAAGATACCCCTCGGATGTTTTATTGATCAGTAAGCTAAAAGTAATGAAACTATGGTCGGATTCACCTCTCCAAGGCCAAGTTTATTGTAGACAGATAGAGGTATGAGGTTTACACTTGCTCTAAGGTCACAAAGTGCTCTTTCAAAGTGACATTGACTTATGGTACAAGGTGTGCAAAAGCTTCCTAGATTTTCAGCTTTGGTGGTAATTTCTTTTGGAGAATAGCACTGCACTCCTCAGTAAGTGCAACAGTTTCAAATTCCTCAAGTTTACACTTATTTGAAAGAATATCCTTCATGAATTTTGCATAACTGGGCATTTGGGCAAGAGCGTCTACAAAAGAAATGTTGATATGTAGCTTTTTTAAAACCTCTAAAAACTTGCCAAACTACTTGTCTGACTTTGCTTTCATAAGTCTTTGAGGATATGGAACTGATGGTACATATGAAGGAGGATTATCTAGAAAGCTGATTCTTCTTGGTATTACATCATCCTCCTTCTGTTCTTCTCTGCTTTCTTTCTTTTCTCTGTCATCCTTCTTCTTAATTACAAGATCTTTCAATTCTTTACCACTTCTTAGTTCAACGGCCTTCACATGTTCTCTTGGGGTTCTTTCAGTGTCACTTGGTAGAGTTCTTAGTTGCCTGGAATTCAGCGTATTTTTAATTTAGCCTATCTGGATCTCTAAGTTCTTTATTGAGGCATCTTGGCTTTTGAGTGTTGTATTAGTCATAGCTATGAATTGAGCTAGTACATCTTACATATTTACTTTCTATTGTGGTGGATTTGGTTGTTAAAGAGCTTGTTGCTGGTAGTTCCCTTGTGGCATGAATGCATTTTGATTATTACTCCAACTAAAGTTTAGATGATTTCGCCAACCTGGATTATAGGTGTTTGAGACTGGGTTATTCCTTTGATTTTCGATGAAATGAGCTTGCTCCGGCATGAATGAGTGTCCTTCTTGACATTGCGTGCTCACATGAGATCCTCCACATTGATCACAAGCTTCAGTAGGAGTGCTGATTACATTTGCTTGGGTTGTCAATGATTCTACTTGCTTCGATATATATGTAACTTAAGAAGACAAAGTTATAAGGACATCTAGCTCATATACTCCAAGTGCTTTCTTTGAATTGTTACGTTTAGAAGGCCATTGATATGCATTGGCTGCCATCTCCTCAAGTAGATTGTAAGTATCATCTATATTTTTTCCCATTAAAGATCCTCTAGCTGTAGCATCTACAAGAATTCTGGATATGTGCATCATCCCACTATTGAAAGTTTGTAGTTGCCACCAATTTGGTAACCCATGATGAGGACATCTCCTTAGCAACTCCTTATATCTTTCCCATACTTCATAGAGGCTTTCTTGTTCATGCTCGGTAAATGAGGTAATTTCATTCCTCAATTTAGCGGTTTTTGCTGAAGGAAAGTATTTCTCCAAAAATTTCTGCGCCATGATCTCCCATGTAGTTATGTTTCCCACTGGTAGCGATTGTAACCAACTCTTAGCCTTATCCCTGAGTGAGAAAGGGAAAATTTTAAGTCTAATGGCGTCATTAGTAACACCATTATATGTCGCAGATTTCTAGGAAGTTGGCTATATATGCATTAGGATCTTCTGTTAGTCAACCACCGAACCGATTTGCTTGCATCATTTGGATAATTACAAGCTTGATTTTGAAAGTTGTTAGGTGCTACTGGTGGTCTCCTGATTCCAAAGTTTGTCTCCATGACTGTTGGTGTTGCATAATCATAGAGTGTTTTGGTATCTATTGTTTCTCCCCCCAGATTTGCCATCGGATTGCTTAGGATTGAAGTAGACTGTTTCCGAACTCTTCGATTTCTTCAACAAGTTCTTTCGATCTCAGAATGAAGAGGTTGTAGTTTAGTCTCCTTCGATCTGGTCATACACTTAAGCAAAAGCTAGAAAAGAAACACAAAACACCAAAAAGAAAAACAAATATAATTTAAAGACCAAATTAGTATTAAAATTATTTGGTATTGATATTAATGACTACAATCCTCGGCAACGGCGCCAAAAACTTGTTACGAGTATAGATGATCAATTAAATAATGCAAGTGTACAATGTCATAATCAAGTAATACAAAAGTGAATAGAGTATCGTTCCCACGAGGATTTATCACTAAATACCAAAATGAGTAATTTTAATTCTATTTAGTCAATTGATTAGTTGGTGATTGAGAGTACACAATTAAATATGAGTGTAGATAATATGAAAGCAAATATGAGAAAAATCCCTAGGGATTAGATTTCACTTAACAAATTCCGGATTAAATCACTTATGTATTCTAGCCCAATTTATTCCACATGATTGATAGTCGAGTTTCCCTAATTTAATTACTAGCCTCTTCCAAGGTCAAGCAATTCTATAATTAATTGCTAATCCAATATATTTCTATATGAATTTAAGCAATTAATTATGCATTAAAATTTATGGAACTCTATAAGACTACACAACTCATATGAATATATTCCTATTTCATATGCAAGTTATGGTTTTAATTATGGAGTCTACACACATGTATCTCCTTTCGGTCTCAACATATATATTGAAATCATTTAAAAGATGGTCAATCAAATGAAAGCATTAAGAATAATAATTAAAACTCAATCATGAATGAAAAATTAAAACTAGATTTAATAATTTAAGATTCAATCCGTCATTAGTAAGCTACGTCATCACCCTAGGAAAATAGAAATTTAGATCATAATGAAATTAAAAACAAAATAAAAATAAATTAACATTATATAAAACTAGAATGAAATCCTCAAAAATACTGCATAAAATTTGAATATTAAATTCTCAAATATAAATATACAACCAAAAGATGCATGAAAAATGGAAAAATCTAGCCATTCCTATAGGAGGTAAAACCTTCCATGTAGGTGGCATCCAAAAAGTAATACAATCCTAAGCCTTCCAAGATGGAGGCATGCAAAAAGTAATACAATGCATAAAATTAACTCTGAGATGGTGTATGTGGAGAGGAGAGGAAAGTAATAGATATGAAATGGTTGTAAGTGAAGAAGAGATGAGAGTAATGGATATCAATTGGTATGTAAAATGTGAAAGAGAGGGTGGCTATATATAGGGAAGAATGGAGTAGGGTAGATGAAGTGCGGTAGATGAAGTAGTAGGTGAAAAGGAAGATGAAGTGGTAGATGAAATGGTTGGTGAAATGGTAGATGATTCTCGCTCTCAACTTCGAAGCCAACTTCGAAACCCTTGGAGATAGAACTCGGTTTTAGTTTCAACATAAAAGTTGTAGAGCTCTTTCTTAGCTTTTTATCCATATAAAGAACATCCCAATCCGATATCTAGAGCTCCAGAAATTGCCTGAAAACTGAAAGAGGGTCTAATTTAGTATTTTTTAAGAAATTATATTTTATGCCAAAATCATTATTTATTAATTAATTACACCCAAATGTATTAAATTGAGCTCAAATATCATCCACAAAATCATCATATAAGGGAAAATTAATATGAAAATATTTTACTTATCAAAGGACAACAAATTAATCTCTATTCCAAATTCTTAATTTCAAAACACTTAAATTTGGTTATCATTTGAGACTTTTAGGTGGTACTAGAAGCCTAAACAAATGCCTAAAGGGTTGGGAAAGACTTGATCAAAGACCATCTTTCGAAAGTACAAAATACCATTTTTGAAGGGTTGGCTGTAGCCAATAGATGGTTAGAAGGTTTTGGGCCACGGCCAAGATCCATGGGCCACGGTCAAAAGCAGGTCAGAAAGATTTGGGCCTTGGCCAACATCATTAGGCCGCGGCCAGAAACAGATTAGAAACTTTTGGGTCACAGCCAACCTTCTTAGGCCGCGGCTAAAAACAGGTCAGAGAGTTTTGGGTCTCGGCCAGCATCCATAGGCCATAGCTAACCATAGACCTGCCTCCTGGCTGATTTTCAAACTAACATAACTCTTTGCACAAACATCAATATGACCCAAACTTTATATCAATTGAAAGCTTGCAATATGAACTACAAATCTGAAAAATGTCACAACATTTTGACACCGTTTATTATTTCAAATCACCATACAAAGTTGGTCCCCTGCACAGCATTTTACACTTGACCAAATTTCCAGAATTTCCAGTTTTCCACCAAGGTGTTCAATGGCTCCAAAATTTACAACTAAACCTATTCCCACACAGTTTTTCACAAGGAAACCATTTGAAATACTAAAATGGCCAAATTCACATCACCTCTACACATGTCCTATTTTGAGACACCTTTCAACACAAAATCACAACACAAGGTTCCAACATTGCCAAATTCCCATTCAATGTCCCAAATAAATTTCATTGTTCCAATAACACAATAAGACACCATTTTCAACTCAAAACACCATGCAATTCATGCAACTCTAATGTGCACCAAAATCAAGGCAAAATCCAAAAATTCCAAAACTCAACCAATAATCACAACATATAGGTCAAACGGTAGCTATTACTCACTTCTTCTACTTTCCAAGGTTTGTTTCTTGATTCCTCAACCTTCCACTTTGCTCAAGCACTTAAACACCTTCTTTTAAAAATCTAAAACTATAAGATTAAAGCTCTCATCAAGGTGATCAAGATTAGTGAAGAGGGTTTAAGCATTCAAGGTCAAATAGAACACTTACCTTGAATTTTCTTCTTTCTCTTTCCTTCTAAGCTTGAATGAACATGGAGCTTGGAGAGAGAGAAAATGTGAGATGATGATGAAGATGAGGGAAATCAGGTTTTTGGGGGAGGAATGGCCTCTTGGCCGACTTGGAGAGGTGAGGAGAGAGGAAAGAGTTGAAAATTTGACTTTAGTCTAATGGTGTAAAATGATACCATGTGTCAAAATCTTGAAAATTCTTCCATGCACCTCCATGCACATCCAACCATGAGATTATGCTCTCTTGCTCTCTTGACAATTAGTCATAACCATTAATCTTTATATTAATAGTGAAACCCTTCTTCGGTTTCTGACTAATTAACCGATAACTTTTCTTTTGCCCATTTTACCCCTGACTATAGTAATACCTACTAAATCACCACCAAACACATTTTCTCATTCTACTATATCATTCATGCACCCTCCCCTGCCCTTGAATTCATCTTAAGCTTTGACACACAATTAAGCTGAAATACCGGGCTTGGGCACTAATTATTACAAATTCAAACCGTAATACACATCATATTCTCTAAAAGTATTTATTTAACATTAATTAGATTCACTTCTGAAGTAGCCCTTGATCACATCTTAGGGCATTATAGTTGTCTTGGGCTGCTTGGTTTTGCTTTTGGTTATGATGTAATGTAGCCCAAGTTTATTGTAATCATTTTACTATGTGCTTAACGAAGTTTTTTTGTATAAAAAAAAACATTTACTTAGCTATTTCCTTATAGACCAACCCACTTTTGCATAACACAGTAGCCTGACCACATATTGAATCATTGGGACAAAATTCGTACATGTAATGTTCTGGCCTCTCTTATAATTATATATGGCCCTCGAGAAAAACCAACAATAAATAATAGTCAAACAAGAAAAAAAAACTAACAAATTCAGCCCAATGCAATACATTCAAGATTTTCAACAAGAATGAACCCAAGTCTATGTTATAGGAAGGAAGGAATGAGGGAGGAGGTTCATTGGTGAGTTCCAGGTTCAAATATTGTTATTGGGACCCCAAAACAAACGGAGAAATGTTTGAATGAAAATCAGCATCCTCACCCTACGTATCTTACCGTTCATTAGTTCTTATTAAAGCTGGAAAACAAGCTAAGCCGTCATGATTTAGAATCCACAAAAGGAGCGAGACCCAAAAGGACAAGCCTTATAAGAGAACGAGCTTAGACAGGCCGCCTATTTAAGCCCAACAACGTTTCCCCAAGATAACAAAATTCATAAAGCCAATAAAAGGTGGGAAAGACACCGACAAACTGTTGGTTTATGTAGTAAGGGGCTTCACCTCGTAAAGAGAGAACACAACTTTGAATCCCTCAAAGCACACTTATTAGAAGAGATGAAAACCCTTTGCCCTCTAAACCTTTAAAGGGGAAACCTTGATATTACCAAAAGAGAAAAGGTGGGAAAGACCAAACAAAAAAAGAAGCATGAATGAACAAAGGAAAAAACTTAACCAATTCCGTACAATGAGTTTATCGACAATACTCATATCAGATAGGAGGTAACTGGTTTGATCAGAATAAATCTTGTAGAGAAATCTCAAACCAATATCAGCCAGAAGCCACAATCTTTCGTTTTCTTTAAAGATATGTATGTGTGTATATATATGCGCACACATACTTACAGGATCAACAAGATGATCATCCATTAACTTTTGAAATTGGGCTTCCAAGTCATCTAGTACCTTATTCTTTGCGTCTAACATTGTACGTAACTTAATTCCATAAGTTCTTTTAATTTGTGTTGTTCCCCGTAACGATAAAATTAACATGGGGTGGAAATAGGTTATGCACTTATCATGGATCTAAGACTTAACCTATATAAAGCTTAGTCTAATCTGTTTAGTAAATAGGTTAAGCTTAGGTTTAAACTTATTGTCAGGCCTATTTAGATATACAGGTCAGAGCTATTTTTATATTATAACCTACAAGCCAGGCTTGGCCTATTTTAGTTTTTAAATTTTTACTATTCTATATTATATATAATATAACCTAAATAATTTTATAAATTATTTATAAAATTACCAACTTAGATTTAATTATAAGTTTCACATCTTATTATCATTCACAAACACTCAGCCCTTACATTCAATCATTCTCACCTCTACGTCTTCTCTCAGAACACCAGCTCACTCCCTCTGCTATTTTACATCATCCACTAAAATATAGTAAATACTGAAAGTATATTTTAGTGTCAAATAAAATATTATAATCTTAATTAGAGGAGTTTGTCCCAGTTTATATGAGAAAAAGAAAAGAAGTAACATATAGTCTTACATGTTGCTTACTATGCTTTGTTGATTTTAGAAAATATATCTCATTAGTTAATAGATAATTAGTTTTTTTATTCCTACTTACTCAAATAACTATTATCACTAGGCATTATTTTATTTTCATTACTAAACTCATACAGCCCGTTTGATTCAATTTCAAGGAAAAGAATCACATATAATCATAGCTTTTGGTTGAACATATGTAAGGTAAAGAGAAGTAAATTAGTACGTGTTTGTGTGTTGGCTTCTCATGGTCTTTGATGTCTTCAAATTAGTTTTTTTATACAAACTTTAATCATAAATATAAGACATAATTAACTTATTTGAAAGATTAAGAAAGCTAATAAAATTACTTTAAAACATTTATATTTATCATTTTTTTATAAACTATTTTGTTTGACTTATAAATAACTATAAAATTTAATCTTATATAACATATGATATTTTGATAAAAAAATGATATAATTAAGAAACTTATTTATATTTATTAATTTAAAAAAAAAGGTAAAATAAGTCTTATATTTATTTAGTTGCGGAGTAAGGAATCTATCAAAGGTGCTTTCGGCCATACGCCTGCAAGGCTTTAATGTAATATACTGAGGTCATCTTACAGTTAAGGGGTGACGTGTCTCTTTCACATTTTTGTAAAAAAGAAAATAATTATTTAAATAATTAACCGAATGCTCCCATCCTCTGGAAGCCTCCCTCTCTGTTCTTCACTTAGCCTCTCTGTTCTTCACTGAGAAACCAAAACCACTCGAAAACATAAAAAGCCGAAATGATAACGACATTCTCAGCGGTAGGTTTTGCACTATTACTATTGCTGTTACAACAACAATCTACATGTTTCAAAGCCACACAAGCTACTCTGAAGCCATCAGAATTCAGACCGAAGCTCCACTAGAAACTCACCACTCCGTTGGCTTCGCCATAAATCAAGACGGTAAGCATGCGAATGCCACATTCGAGCTTGATTACAATTTTCTTTTCTTAGCAATTTTCTCTTGATCCAAACAGTGAGAGTGTGTGTGAAATGCAGAAAGAAGTTGTGAGAGTGGTGTACTCGGCGGAGTACGGCGGAGATCCGAGAGGAGGAGAAGAGAGCAGCGAAGCGTTCCAGAAAGCTCTCGAAGAGGCATTTGCGGTGGAGGAAGGAGATGAAAGAGAATTGGTGAGAGGAGTGAAAGATTTGGGAGGAGTTGTGATTGATTTATAATTTATTAGAGGGAGAAATCTACAAAATCGGAAAGCCCATTTCATTTTGTTTTCAGACATTTCCCCTTTTTTCTCTGGAAACTAGGAATGTTTTACCCTTTCTTTTTATGAGGCAAGCCTACTTTAATTTTATTCTTTTGTCGAGATATGTCTGTGTGTATGTAAGTGAACCTTATTTGTTTCATTGGCCAAAAAAAAAAAAAAAAATAGAATCTTATTTGTTTTATGCATTTTTTTCCTCATATTATTGTAAATATACAAGGTAAAATGTCAATAAAATTTTGCTCAAATCAATAAAATGTAGTAAAATATTAGGGGAATTATTATAAGGTCATAAAGAGAGGACTTGATTGCCAAGATATCCTAATAATAATTGAGAAGCGATCAGTTCCATTTTATAAAATGACATCTCACTTATTATTGAGATCTTTTAATAATTAAATTTTTTTTTGGACGTCATAGTAATTCTCAAAATATTGCAATAATGTAATGGTACGGATTAAACTTTTAAGTAATTATAAAATTGTTAAATATAAATAATAAAAAAATTGGGTTAAAGTGCAACTCCGTTCATTAACAAAGTCTTATCGTCGTTTTAGAAATTTTTTTAATTTTAATGTCACTCTAAAAATATTAAAACGTAGCCATGTTATCTCTGCTTATTGACAAAGTTAATTTTAATTATTAAAAGACACGTTTCGCTGCAACATGGCTGTCAAAATATCACTTCATCACCGAGCTTCTTCCCCCTATATCCATCTCATCATTCCCTCCTCTCTCCCTCTGTTTCCTTGGCCGAAGATGAATCTTCTTCCTCAGATCTCGTTCCACCTTGGGACCTCAAGGAGACCTGCCGTTAAAAGACGCAAAGCTGCAGATAGAACAGGATAGAACAACTATTCCCAAGCCAGCAATAGTTGCTAGGGAAAGATCTTCCTCCCTTATAATGTGCAAAACCCGCCTTACAATATTACCCACAGCTACCTCTGCAATTATAAACATACCTTATAATGATGGAAAACAATATATATATATCCAAAAATAATTATAATCAAGATGATGATCAAACATCACTATGGGAATCGGGTGATGGGACGGTTTTCAAAACAACATTGGTTGAAGGACCATGGCTTTCAGAAATAAGCTTGTTGGAAGAAGTGGGCTTAGGGGAATCACTGGCTTGGGAATCCATGACAACGGGCGAAGCAAGATGGCTAAGTTGAGGAAATGCATAAGCTTGACTATACTCGATTGATAGTGATATATTCTCTAGAATATATATATAAGTTAGTACAAACCAACTGAGAACCAGCCACGTGTTAACTACACAGCCGGAATCCATTAACAGAACATGCCTATCTATGAGGCAATCCAAAAATAACAACCTACCAACATTAAAAAATATTCACAAATACTGCACATACACAATATGATGATCTAACAAAGCATCTAGAAGACATGCTTCAACTTACACAAGCAATAAAGTAGAAAATAGACCCAATGCATACACATCTGAAATATAAAATGTGGTCAAGGCACAAACAAATTTTACAAGAGATCATTAACAACGGACTGAACATTAAGCATTGTGATCCCTGATTTTACCAGAAACGTGAAAAATGTCAGGGCCTCCCTACCTCAGCAAGTGTCAATATCATACCTCGCTTGAAATCTCTACATGACACTCTATTAGCACTAGCTAGCATGAGAGCAACAGGGCTACCTACCTTTATGAAGCTTCAGATATGCGATTCTACAAACGCAAACTTCAGAGACGGACAGCGGCCGGCGAAGTGAGAACCGAGGTGACAACTGACGGGGCCGAGAGGTGAGATGCAACTTGCGAGTTGCAAGAGCGAGAGATGAGAACTGAGACGAGAGTCGAGAGTCCAGACTCGATCACTAGAGAGCTTCAATAAACTTGGTAGAATCAGAGTCAAACAAGTTACTTATATAGAGTGGTTCGTTATTTAATTTGGATAGGATCTGGTGGCTTGTGCAAGTGTTTGTGAAAGGAATTTTGCTAGCAGACACTGTTAAGATAGTTGAGAAGAACAAGATCTGCAAGCGTAAAGACCATTTTTCCGGAAAGCTCGTAACTGATGGGTTGGTGGCTATCGGATATGACGCGTCAATCTGCAAATCTCGCTGGGATAATTGTCCCTTTATTCCTGTTCATCGTTTTGAATTGAAAATTTTTTCAGCTTTGTTGATTAATGGATGCTCGAACTCTGTTTTAATTTCTTTAGGTGGAAAAGTGCTAAACAGAGTCTAAATAATAATGGCATGCACATGCCGCCACGGAGGAAAGAGACGGAGACAGGAGGGGATGGTGAGATGGACAGAGAAGAAGCAGGGTGATGAGGTGGCATTTTGACTGCCCTGAGACAGAAACATATATTTTTTAACAGTCAAAGTTAACTTTATTTATGGGCAATGACAATATTGTTACATTTTAATACTTCAATAGTGATATTAAAATAAAAAAACTTTTAAGGCCATATTACGACTTCGCCAATGTTTTCAGGTTAAATTTATACTTGAACCCTAAAATATTTAATAAAACATTGAAGTTAAATACATTGATTTTTATATTCAAAAATTAATTAGTTATATCATTATGAATTTAATATGAATACAATATAATGTTAATAAATACTCCCTCTGGTTGTTAATATAAGACATATTTATAGAGTTGATCTTGATCCTAAATATAAGATAAAGTTTTCATATTTGTCAATCTTTTTCTAATTCACCCATATTGATGTTCCCTCAATAATAATCAAGGAGAGAAGAGAATGAAGGAAATTAAAGAAAATGATTAGGATATTTTAGAAAATACATGTCATATTAACTAACTCAACTAACTTACTTAATCTAATTAAATTAGATAAATATGTCTTATAGTAGAAACCGATTCAGTATTTTTTTTTTAACATTAGCAACATCACTCCTACCCTAATTATTCACTTGTCTATAATCAAATGCAGAGAAAGTACTTACTATGGGGCCTAATGCAAAAATCTGATATTGCTGCTGCCGATAAAGTAAAATCTCGAATTACTCTGCTTTTTTCTTCAATATTTTGATTATTTTCCACAATGAATGCAATTTAATAGTCTAGAAATTAAAACAACATACAATAGCAAAGATTTATGATTATGATGTGATCATTATGCAAAGAATCCACATTAGTCATTCAATTATGCATTTAATTAAAAATGACATGAAATGAAATAGTTAAGGAAAACTAAATTCAACACTTTGTATATATATTTATGATTTTGCTTTTATAACTGCATTCATAAGATTGAGTTGTCTACCAACATATAGTTGGTCTAGCAGTGTAAGGCCATGTTTAATCCTTTTGGGCCTTGCGTTTAAGTCTCAGAGGAGACACTTGTATTGGGAGAGGTAGTCACGAACCAAATAATGGATGATGATATTAAAAAAAACAAAGATATGAATTGCCTAGCTTATACATCCTTGCAATGTTGGAGTAAAATACACAACATCAGATGTTCACTTATAATCAGTAAACATAACTTGTTCTTACATTTAATCTTAAATCAATTGCTTTTCTCTAACTCTGCTCGGAAAAGTTGTCTTTGACAAAGAAATTAAATTTTACCTGAATTGAGGTTAAGGGAATATGAAAGCTATAAGTAGTCTTTTCTCTTTATTAGACATATCCACCTACAATTAAATCTAACTATTATGTCTATGTGTGTGATTAGGTAAAGGGTAGGAGTTTGAGAGCAACTGATACTTTTCCAAGCGACACGTATCTAGTTGAGTTATCCTCATCGCACTCCTCGAAACTTGACAATTCATTTGCACACTTGCATGCCGATGACTTCTCTGGAAAGAAATCTCAAAAGGACATAATTCACTATGAAGACATAACCTTTCAAGACATCGTCTTCCATCAGGCTACTGAGGCGGTGGGATTCTCATTACAGATTACGCTAGAATCAAAATCAACAACTGTTTCTTCCTCCACTTCACAATATAAAGCATTCTAGCCCAACGCGGCCATGAAACCTTCATTTCAAGTTGCTTTTTTTTTTTTTTTTTGGCAAAACTCTACTGTTGGCGGAGACGTGAGTGAGAACGACTATTCAGGAATGGCCATTGACCTAGCTAGCAATCACAATGCAATCATAGATGTTGCTATTTTCTCGGAGGCCGTTGGGATTATAGTAAGAGGCCATGCAAATATGATCACGAGTGTACATTGTTATAACAAAGCAACATCTTTTGGAGGTATAGGTATACTTGTGAAACAAGTAGGAAATTCACTAACAAGAAATTGATAATTGTTATTTGGAGAGTGTTTAGATTAGCTTTTGCAGAATAATTTCAAGACAAAAAGTAATAAAAGTGATTTTAGAGAATAAATTATAGGGTTAAGGTGCTTAAATAATCTTTAACTTTTCTGAAAAGTGCAAAAGTAATAATAAACTATTTTGTAAAGCAAACATAATCATGAACATTATAAAAGAGGGCAAAAGTAATCATGAAGTTAATTACTATTAATATCCGTTAATGTGAGTTTTTTAATGAAATGTTAAGGTGATAAAATAACCATTAACTCATACCAAAAGAGCAAAAGTGACCATAAATTTTTTTTGAATTCAAAAGTAACTAAAAAGTGATTTCTTGAATGATAAGTATATATTTTATAATTAAATAAGTGTAGATTCTGAGATATATTTGATTAAATTTATTAATATTTATACTTATTTAATTATCTTTTATATATTTTTCTGTCTTTTAATTAATTATCGGATAAAATGATATTTTGATATAAAATCTACTCATATCTTAATTTATTTTGTAGGGGATATTATAATATTCAAGTGAGAACAAAATATCAATATAATATATCTATATTATAAGATAATCGATAAAAAGAAAAAGATAAATCAAGATATTGTAATAGAGATGCACGCCAAGGGAGCAATATATACATATTCATATACATACATACATATATATATATATATATATATATATATATATATATATCTCTGTGCGTGTGTGTGTGTGTGTGTGTTAGGAGTAGCAATAGGGAGGTATTCTATTATCCTGGTTGGTGACAATAAGGCAAGAGCTTTAGTGGAGGAAGATTAAAGTTTGGAGATATAGAAGAGCAACAGCACGGATGAAAATTTGGCATTGAGTTTTTGTTTCTCCTTTCCTTTCTCTTATTTATTTTATCCTTAGTTAGCTATTATTTTGGTCATGACAATGTTCAGTTTATGTAGCTAAACCTTTGGTTTTGGGTTATTTAGTTTGATTATGAATTAGTGGATGATAATTTTTGTCGTTAATTGCTTTAATATTTGTTAATTTAATTGTGTGTTTGATTATTCTGAAACAAGAGACATCTGATTGGGATTATTTTGTTGTTCTAAAAGAGTCTAGACATAGGGAATTTAGAATAGACTTTCAATTGAATCGTGTAGGATTAGGTTTTTCAAACTTAATTTATTTGTAGGATAGACATATATCTATCGGCCCTATATAGTCTTATTAGGCTTGCACTTAAGTTAATCCAATTAAGTACTAATTGCCTAAGACATTAGGAATTAACATAGTTGGAATACCTTTAGTGGATCGAAAGATATTATTAGGTAATTAAGAATCCTAAACTAGCAAATATAACTTTAAATGCAATTAAGGGGATAAATTAGATACTAAGAAATAATCAAAGCTGTAATAATCCAAGCACAACTAAAGATCTAGAATTACCCTCAACTTTAATAGTAGTTAGATTTGTTTGTTTTTTCTTATTTTATCTAGATTTTATTCATAATTTGAATTGTGTTGACTCAACTTAAGCAAAAGTGTAAAATCATTGTTCAATTGCATTGTTGGTATTAAGTCCTCATCAGAACGATATCTTACTCACTCTTTATTACTTGATGCAAGTACGGCCCGTGCACTTGCAGAGTTTTTGGCTCTTTATTTTGCCCTTATCAAGTTTTGGCACCGTTGCTAGGGACTTGTGTGCCACAATTGTCTTGGTTGGAATTGATTGAGCATTAGTAGTTTAAGTTTGAATTGGTAAATAACTTGTTTCTTTTCTTTTTTAGCAAAAAAAAAAAAGAAAAGAAAATGGATTTCACATGGCAACCAATTGGTCTTAATTTTGAGAAAAAGATGAATTCCTTGTCTTCAACACAAGATGAACTGATTGCTTTTATAAATTCTTTGAATGAATATAGGCAATATAAAAGGAGCATAAATGATAGTTATAGTCCATTTATGGATTCTTCTCAATGTGTTTATATGTCTTGTATTTATTGTGGAGGGAGTCATTTATATGAGCATTGTCCATATAGTACAACTAGTCATTTTATGCGGGAGATGATTTTGTTAGGAACCAAACTTATTTTGACCATTCATTTTGTCCTAATCAAAGTTTTGAGTAACAAAAGTTTTGGGATTCACATGTCAAGTATTGTTCTAATGAAATTACCCCTCCTTTCTACTCTTATCCACATATTGAAGAACACACCATTGAGCATAAGGAAAAATCTAATTTAGAAGATTATTTGAGGAGTGTGTGGAAGTATTAGAGAGATTTAGTATAAAGCAAAAATAACTTGTTACTATAGTTGAGTCAAGTGTCCAAAATATTGAGATATATATGAATCAAATTGTTTCAACCCTTGAGACTATGAGGCAAGATAATTCCTTAAACATGATGACTACTTTTTGTGTTGATAATGATTATTGTGAGAAAGTTGAAGATGTGGAATTGCATGAGACTATGGATAATGTAGAAGGTGACTCTGAGCTTGAAATTAATGTAGATGATAATATTGGGTGTCTAGAAGAGGTTCTACTTGTGGAGCCTAAGGTTTGTGATTTTGCTGATCAAATTGATATGGATGTCACAATAGTTGTTATGAATAATTCTTCTATAGATCTTTTGACTCTTCCTGATGAGAGTCAAGTGGATTTTGTTGGATGCTCTAAAATTTTGAAAATTTCTATATCTATTTGTAATTATGTGCATGTTGTGCCTTCTTTGAATTCAATGAATAATGCTTGTACTTTGAAATTGTCTATGATTGAAGAAGTACAGGTAATTAACATGAATGAGCATCTTTATGCTTTGAAATCTTGTTGTTTCAAAAGAAATGAAGACAAGGTGATTATGGTATTTGATACGAATGATTAGATGATTATGTAGAGAAGTCTAGCTGAAGAATTTAAATTTGGCTCTTAATGGGAGGCAACCCAATATAATGAATTATGCTTTTGATTATTATTCTTTTTCTTTTCTTTTATATATCCTTTTTTTTTTTTTTTTGCTGTCTCTTAGCCTCAAATTTCTCATTAACACCCCTCTCAAGTTTCATTGTAAGAAAGTTAAAGCGTCATTGAAGGTACTAGTTCCTTTCCCTCTTTATTGATTTTTGCAACATTGAGGACAATGTTTGATTTAAGTGTGGGGCGACATATATGATTTTTTTTTGTGCCTGTCCTTTTATGCAATTGAAAAAGATTTTTTATTTTGCAAGATTTTCATAATTGAAATTTTTGCATTGCTTATGATTGATATCAAACCCCTTAACATTTCAATATGTGCAAAGAATTAAAGGCATAGTTCCACATGCATACAAAAATAGTGTAGATATACTGATAAAAGTACTTGTTTATATACAAGAGTCTCTCCCGTGGGGTTTGAAAGTATATATATTGTCCAAAATATTAAATTTAACTAATATAACCAAATAGCTCCTATATATCTCGAGATCTGCACACCTTAATTGCCCATATTCACTATTTTTCCCTTGGAGCCACTAGTTTCTCCTGGAATATTTATTTATTTGAAAAAGGGTGAGATTCAAAGAATCTCAATAGTAACATACAATCAATCATATAAAATATGAAATTTAAATATGTAATGAACCATATAATATGAAATGAAAAATCCATACTATAACGTGTGTGCGCACAATGCTTAGTGCCAAATGACTTTTTGGATCCCCTACTTGTCGGTATACCTCAACTGAGTCCCAAACTACAGCAAGGTAATGTGTCACAGGCACTGTGTTCATATCACAGAATATAGCAATATACAACATATCAATATTCACATAATGTATGAGAGATAGAGTTACTACCTTGTATCTCTTTTTGTAATAGAAAATAGTTCTTAATTTGGACCAGCTCAAACGTAACAGACTGATCCTAAAAATCTAAGTATACAAGAATTAGGTTAATATCTATTCATGTACCACTATAGACTCTTCCAAAGTATTTTTTTGGTTTTATTAGTCTAATTCAACAAAATTACCAAAATGCCCCTAATGGACCCGATCTAAGCCCCTTTGTACCCCGTTCAATTGTATTTTTTTCATAAATTTTGACCCAGATTATTCCTACACAGTTTTGAATGAAGAATCTAGTTTTGACCTTAGTTTTGCTAAAATCATTGCCAAATGACAGTTTTACCCTTGACAACCCCTATTAGGGTTTTAGAGGTATTTTTGTAATTTCACTTTCTAGGGCTTTTCTCACAAAGTGATCAACATCAACCCTACAAAATTTTCCCTCCTGAACATCATGGAACTATTAGATTAATGAAATTCAAGCTCTAACCCCTATAACCAACTCTGGCCAAAACATATGCTCGAAAGGGAAAATGTGATTTTTGAAATTTAACACCTAAAGCTCCGGGTAACTCTTTCTGATATCTTCTTCCATTTCACATGTGGCTTCTCTAGGTGATAATCATATCCCCTTCTTAAATAAATTTCATCCCATAAATTTGCTACACATTCATAGTTATAAACTCCAGGTAACACTTTCTTATATCTTCTTCCATTTCCCATGTGGCTTCTCTAGGATATAACCCCTTCCAGACAACTTTGATAAACGAGATGCTCATATTTCTAAGTTGTATCTTTTGTCAATCAATAATTTGATTAGGTGTGACTTCATACATTAAATCATCCCGCATCTCCACGTCTTCATATTCAATCATGTGCTCTAGATCGGGTTGGTACTTTATCAATTAGGAAACATGAAAGACGTCAAGCAACCTGCTCAGGTTTGGTGGTAAAGCTTTATGGTACGCTATTAGGCCAACCTTCGCCAAGATCTCAAATAGACTAATGTACCTTGGATGTAGCTTCTTTACTTTTAGTGCTCTGCCAATACCTGTGACTAGCGAAACTTTCATGAATAAGTGATCACCAACCTCAAACTCCATAGTTTTTTGCCTCTTATCAGCATAACTCTTTTGTTGGCTTTGAGCAGTCAATAGTCTCTGCTTAATCAACTTGATCTGCTCAGTAGTCTGATCAATAATGTTTGGCCTAAGTAAGCGCCACTCAAACAATTCCATCCAGCATAAGGGTGATTGACATTTCCTTCTATACAGTACCTCATATGGAGCTATTCGAATCCTCAAGTGATAGCTATTATTGTAAGCAAACTCTGCCCATATGTTTGAGGGTGATATGCCGTGCTAAATCAAATCTTAGTACCCAAAGCCTCATGTAGTGCCTTCAAAAACTTGGAAGTAAATCGAGGATCTCGATTTGAGATGATATTCTTTAGAGTACTATATAATCACACAATCTCCTTGATGTAATATCTACCAGTTTATCAAGAGAATAATGAACCCTGATAGGTAGGAAATGGGTTGTCTTCATAAATCTGTCAACTATTACCTATATTGCATCATGATTTCTGACTTTGGGTAACCCTGTCATGAAATCCATGGTAATGCTTTCCCACTTTCACTCAGGAATCTCAAGGTTTTGTAGAAGCCCTGATGGTTGCTGATGTTCAACCTTCACTTTCTGGCACGTGAGACAACAAGTGACAAACTCAGTCACATCTCTTTTCATTCATGGCAACCAATACAAGGACTTCAGGTCATGGTACATTTTGGTAGCCTCTGGATGTATAATATATTTACTCTTGTGTGCTTCCTCCAGGATTTATCATTTGAGCTCTATCTACGGTGGAACATATATCTACTTATGATATCTACCTAGTCTGCTAAGTGACAAGTCGTATTCTTGAGTTTCTCCCTTTATAATTATATCTTTGATAGACAGTGCCGGTCTATCTTGTAGCTATGATTCTTCATTTGTTGCTCTTAGGTCATTATACACCTGACTGACATTACTGTTGGTCATTAAAATCTGACGAGACAGATTGAGGTCTCTAAAATCCTTGATTAGTTTCTGGCCGTGAATTATCATAGCTGCCACCTATACTGATTTATAGCTCAATGCGTCAGCAAAGACATTAGCCTTTCCTGGATGATATTTTATCTCCAAGTTGTAGTCTTTCAACAACTCCTTCTATTTGCGTTGTCTCATGTTAAGCTCTTTCTGATCATAGAGATATTTCAAGCTCTTGTGGTCGGAGTACAGCTCTATGATCACACCATAGAGATAATGTCTTCAAATTTTCAAAGTAAATAGAATGGCCGCTAACTCAAGATAGTAAGTGGGATAATTCAATTCGTGAAGTTTCAACTATGAGATGCATATGCCACTACTTGGCTTTGTTGCATCAACACACATCCTAATCCACGCCTACTAGCATCTTTGTAAACAACATAAGTAAACAGTGGATTTGGGACTGTTAGCACTGGTGCTATTGTTAACCTCTGCTTCAACTGCATGAAGCTCTTCTCACAACTATTGCCCTACACAAAATGTTGAGGCTTTCACGCCAACTTTGTCAAAGGCAAAACTATTATGGAGAAGTTCTGTATAAATCTTCTATAATACCCAGCAAGACGCAGAAAACTGCATATTTCAAAGGTAGTCTCTGGTTTCTTTCAATTCAGTACTGCTTCCACTTCACTAGGATCAACCAAGACCCTTTGCTGTGAGACTATTGGCCTAGAAAATTAACCTCTTAAAGCCAGAATTCACATTTTCTCATCTTGGTATAGCGTTGCTTATCCCTTAATATATTCAATAATGTTCTTAGATGCTGCTCATGTTTAGCTTTTTTTCGTGAGTATATCAAAATGCCATCAATGAAGACTACTACAAACTGGTCCAGATATGAAAAGAAAATATGATTCATGTAGTTCATGAACACAATAGGTGCATTGGTCAACACATGTGGCATCACTAGAAACTTGTAATGGCCATATCTAGTCTTAAAAGTAGTTTTGGGTACATCCCCTGCTTTTACCCTGAGTGATGGTATCCCAATCGCAAATGAATTTTTGAGAATACACAAGAACTAGATAACTGATCAAGCAAGTCATCAATGCTAGGGAGTGCGTATTTGTTCTTGATGGTCACCTTATTCAACTCCCTGTAATCTATACAGAGTCACAAGCTTCCGTCCTTCTTTTTAACAAAAAGCATTGGAGCTCCCTATGGTGAGACACTAGGTTGAATGAACCTTTTCTCTAGCAACTCCTCAATCTGCTTCTTCAACTCTGCTATTTCACTTAAAAGTCATTCTATGTGGGGCTTTATATATTAGACCTACTTCAGGCCTAAAATCAATCACAAATTCCACTTCCCTATTTGGAGTTAATCCGCCAATATCTTCTGGAAATACATTTAGAAACTCATTCACTATAGGGATACTTTCTAAGGCTACTCCGAGCTCTAACTGCATGGAAAAGAATAACATGTACCCCTAATAACCTTTTTGCAGACATCTCTTAGCTTCAGCGGCTGAAAGAAAATTAAGGTTGATTTCTGTACCGACTTGAGATTGTGGATTAGGGTATACAACCCTATTCCCTTTATAGTCTAGCAATACACTATTCACTATCAACTAGTCAATCTCGAGTATTACTTCTAACCCTTTCAGTGGTGGAAAAATTAGATCGACTGTCGATTCATGTCCCTCAACATTTACCACACAATTCAAACAAACATCAGCTGTTGTAACATCCCAAATTTTAGTCACCAAAATTTCTTCTATTTAAGGGAATAAAATGGTGAATTAAAGAGCACATGGAATGACAAAACAAGGTAATTAGGGGTCACACACAACATTATAATGTGGAAACACAAGTTGTACAAGTTGATGTTTGCTACCAGTGAGTTTCTTTGTGTAGTAGCCTTGTTGTGTGACATTTTAAAATAGCCAAACAATGTTCACAAATTATGAAATTTTATAGGATGAAAGTAGATATCTAAGCTTTAATTTGAGAGGTCATATAAATCAATTAGAGCTATATACAAAATTTTATGAATTTTTGAAGTTAACCTAGAAAAACTAAAAAGTTTCTAGAGTAGTATTCAAAGATATTAAATCTGGGAATGATGTGCTTCCAATTGGCAAAAGTCTATTTTTTTTCTTGAAACTAGACTCAATAAGGGTTCTATAGCCTTTGGAATCACTCAAATATGAGGCCTACAAATTTAGTTATGATTTTTCAAAATCTGGGCAGAAAATATACTAGAATTTTGTATAAATCCGAAAATTAAGGGATAATTCCAAAATGTTATAAAATAAATTCCATCTTTTTCCTCCTCTAAAAATTGATGTTCTTCATCCCAAAGAGAGAGAGGGAGTGTAGAGATTTTGTAGAGAGAAGGAGGAAGAGATCTTGCAAGGTAGGTTGATTTCTTCGGTGATTTAGCTCCAAACTTGGGTATTCCTTCCTCTAAGCTTGACTTCTACATGATTCAAGGTGTTTGAAGCACAAAATTCAGTGTTAAGAGGAGGCTAGGTTTTGACCAAATCAAGGAAGAGCTAGAAGGAAGCTAAAGTGACTTCCTAAACTTCAATCTATGGTTATTCTGGCTGCTGTGAGTAGTTTAATCAGTAGAATTTTTTCGGATTGGCTCTTATTGTAAATTTGATAAAGGTGGTGGCCTAGGATTTTTGCTACCAAAATTAGGTCTAAAGGGTAATTTTAACAAAATTAAATAGTTAATAAAGTGGTTAGGAGTATAAAGGAGCACGTCTGCGGAGCTAGAATCGAAAAATGCCAATTTGTTTTTGGGGAATTTTGCAATTTGGCCAGGAGATAGAAATGGGACTTAGAGTTGGATTTTCAATGATTTGATAATTCCATTGAGTTCAAGAGGGAAAATTAGGTGGGGTTATAGTTGGTTACTTTTTCGAAAAAGCATGAAAAAACATAATTACAAAAATACCCTTGAAACCCTGAAATAGGGGCTGCCAAGGGCATTCTTGTCTTTTGGTAGTGAATTTGGTAATTCCAAGTCTAGAAATGGATTCCTTGTGCGAAAATAAGTTAGAATAGCTCTAGTCAAAATTTCAGAAAAAGTATGGTCGAACCGGGTATGGCAGGGTCGTGCCGGGTCCCTAGGGGCATTTTAGTAAATTTTCATAATAAGCTCATATTACTACCAAAAACACTATGGAAGTGTCTAAATTTTTCATTTGGAATTTTAGGATCGAATATGGAGCCTGAGCTGTTTGCACGTAAATTGAAGAACTATTTATAGTTAGCAAAAGGAACACAAGGTAGGGAACTTACCTCTCCTACATGTATTTGGTATTTTTGTTGGTATATTGATGCATGTTATTGCTTTGCTTGTTTATGTGAAACAAATATGAACGATTGAAGCTTTATTTCTATTTATGCTATGGCCACAAGTATGTTGTTTGAAACATTAAGCACACAGATATGTCATTGTGTGAGCATGAGTTAGGTAATGCAAGCATGTCATGCATTCAACATTTATCTTACATGCATATTGGTACTATTTTCCTACTGAGATTCTCTCGAATCTCACCCTTCCTTACGAACAATTTAGACAAGAGAGAACGTAAGATATGCTTAGAACAAAGAAGAGAACCGTACAAGGGGATTACAGTAATGGAACGAAGACAGGAAGATGTCTCCATTTCAATGGGATGGGTTTAGATACCTTAGAGCCCTGTGCGCCTACAAGTTTTGTAATTATTATGTACGAACTCTTATAGGGAATTTCTATAATCATACACATATTATTAGTATATTTATGCTATTCCTATGTTGCCCACCGAACCACATCATTTTTCGCAAATACTCCAGAAAAGGTGAAATCAAGATAAGGGCATAACAGTCATGACGATTCTAGCACCCCTGGGTGTAAATATGACTAGATCGTACGATAATTTGTGTACTTTCATATCTACCCATCTCACACAGTCATATGCAATGAATGAATGACTAGCACTCGAATCATACATAACATGCACTAAGAAGGGCATAACAGTTGATTAAACCGTATCTTGTATCAATTTTGGAGAATTTTGAGCTTCCTCCTGTGTTATGGTGTAGATAATAGCGCTCAATATTTATATATTTTTATTAATTAATCTTAGGTTTTTTTAGAATTTAATTGAATATTTTGGGCATAATCAAGTGTTAATGTAAGATTTTAGTGAAATGATAATTTGGGAATTATAGTGGTCAAATTGTTATATTTTTAATTAATAATTTTTATTTTCATTATTTCTTAATTGTGAGAAAAAGATATTACCTTTGTGAATCTAATTTTGTAGGTGATAATGTGGCACAACTTACTCATTTAACCTAAAGAAAATTGAAGAAAGAAAAAGAAGGAGGGGACTACATGAAGAATAAAGGGGTAGCGGCTGGACTAAATGGGCATTAATGAAGAAAAGAGGTGGCTGTGAGAATTAAAAAAAAAAAGTGAAGCACCAAAATGAAATAGGAGGAGGGAAGCTACACGACACAAAGAAAATGTGGTGGTTGTGATAAAGTGACTTGGACCAAAAAGGGAATTGAATAAGAAAAAGGAGAATGGTATTGGCTATGAAGTAAAGGGAGGAGTAACACCATGTAGACAATGAGAGGAGGAAATGAATTGATTAAAAAGAGGAGTTGACCAAAGGAGAATGATGGTTGTGAAGAAATTGGAGAGAGGAGACCGAATGGATTAAAGAAAAGAAAAGGGGACAACTGGCCGAAATGGATTAAAAAGAGGAGGAGACGCAATTGATAGGCTGGACTAATTAAAGAGAAGAGGAATAATGGAATAAGGAGGAGAGCCCACATGAAATGAAAATAAGGGTTTGGCAGCTGTGCATAACAAAAGGGGACCACGTGAATAGGAAGAGGAGTAGCACCGAATGAAAAAAGAAAAAAGAAAAATGGGATGCGTGAAGTAGAACGAGGAGAGTGTGGTGGATGAGATGGAATAAAGAGGAGAGGCGGCTATTAAGGATATTGTATGGTTGACCGAATGCAAAAGAGAAGTAGAAAGGTGTGAAGGAGGGCTGTTTGGTGCTACAATTTCAATGGCTAATTCCTTATCTATTTATCAAGCTTCATCTTCCTCTTCCTCCATGAGTAGCTAAGCTTTGGTGATTTCCTTGAGTTGGGTAATGGTTTGAGTTTCTAAACTTTAATGGAATTCCTTAAGCTCTCTTTCTAGTTCATAATTATGTGGATTGGTTAAGTATATAATTGTGATCTAGATTGTTCTATGCCAAGTGAATAAACTTGGTAGTTGAGATAGCAGTTGATTAATTAAGTTTTGTATGATGCAAATTAGGAGTAGGTTGAGTTGTTTATTCCAACTCGGTTGAGTGGATTGTAAATGACTAAACTGAATGCTTTGAACTTTTGTAATGGTAATTACAAGCTAGAAGTAGAAGTTAATAATTCATCTCCTTGAGTCTGAATTATTTGGTGGTATTCATTTAATTGCTTCGGTAGAATGAATTAAATGATTAATGCAAGTATAAAGCTAGTAGTAGCTTAGTTCTATCCTCTTGACTCATGTTATTGAATTCTTATCATTAGTAAGTAAAGAAGACTAAAACCTCAACTCAAGGGAATCTCATTTCATCATTATTTTAGTTTATTAAATTTACTTTTTTTGTTATTGTTAATTTTGATTTTGTTTGCTTCTTTGTTTTAAAAACTGAAAAATACAAAAATATTGCATTAGCTCATATTACTTTATTAGTTTTAAAAAAAATCTCAAAATGATTTATCACAACTATAAGGTATTCATCACTTTACTATTTAGAAACTTAGAAATTAATATCCTCATAAGAACGACCTAAATTGAGCTACTACGCTACATTTTCAAACCTAGTTTTATTTTGAGAACTCACACGACATAGGATCATCAAATTGGCGCCGTTGCTGGGGAGGATGATTGCCAAGGTTTTAAGTAGTTAAGTTTTTTTTTTTCAGTTGTCATAGTGTGTCTTAGTTGAGTAGCAAGTGTTTGGCACTCATTTGAATTTGGTGAAAATCTGAGTTTTGAATAGCACTGTCTTACTAGAACTGAAATATTCTTGCTCAAAAAATTCTGAAATTTTAGAGGTCAAAGTTTTTCAACATTCTAAACAAGACTTATAGCTAACGCTATTATGTCTGCTGGATTTTAGCCAAATTCAAAGGTTTACTATACTTTTCTAAATTTTCTTTTTTTTTGTTATTTTCTAGGTTTTTTATTAGGTTTGTTTTTAGGGTTTTCTTTGATTTTTCTTGGTTGTTAGTGTGTTTTTGAGTTTGTTTTAGGTAGTTGCTCATTGTTGGTGTGTTAGGTAGTGGCTTAGGTCATTTTTTTTATGATCATAGTTGTTTTGCATTCCATTTACATATATAATTCTCTAAAAAAATTGCATTTTATTGCTTTGTTATCATGTTTTTAGTGGCCATTATGTGGTTTACTATTATTTTGTGGTGAGCAACTTTGTATTCTTCATCCTTGGGAAGCTCTTGGTAACACTACTAGAATGGAAGATCCTCTTTCACAAAGCTTTAAAGACATATGTCATCAATTAAAGCTTCTTCAAGCCAAGTTGGAGAGTCAAGAGAGAGCTTCCAATAGTCAAGAATATGATTCATTCTTCTACAACCTATATCATGAACCCTATTTTCAACAATCTTTTCCACCATACCAACCCTTCCATAGTCCTTCATTCCTCCTACAACCCCCATATAGATCTCAACATGACTTTTGTTCCCCACCATACAACCTATATCTTGACCCCATCCCTTCACCACAAAGGCCACCCTATGAACCATCTCCTTTACACTATCTACCCTCTTACTCACCATACCAACCCTCATTCTAATCTTCATTCTAAACATTTTACCCACCACTTTGTGAACCTTCCCCACCATCCTACCTTGAACCTCCACCACCATTTCATGAACCGCAACCTAGTGGATTGGATACCATTTTCTCACCTTACAGCATGGATTTCCTAACAAGTTCCTTAACAAGGAAGTATGAGACACTCCAAGAACAATACCTTCAGTTACTCATGTATCAAAGAACAATTGATAGCTCTAAAGAGATAGGAGAGCAATTGAAAGATATTGATGAATTCTTCAAGGCATACTATGATCACATGTTATGGGTAAAGACAGGAGGTGAAATTGGAACCCATTGGGCTCAAGAACTAAAAAAAGAAGAACAAGGAATCTAAAATCAAGAGCTTTATGCTACTTTACATGTAGAGAGTTCTTAACCTTCAATGATTTAATCAAATGTATCTATCCAAGCATAAGAAGTGATGCAAGTATAAAAGCGCAATGAAGAGTCTTTCTTACCCTTTGGTAACAATTCTATCTTTACAAAAGTTGACTCTCATACTACTTTGATTGGTGAAGTAATTAATGATTTGAGTGATAATGAGGTGGATGAGGAAATAATTGTTGAATTCCCTCTAATGCTTGAACATGTAATTGCTTAACCCATTAATTCTAGTAGTGGTAGCTTGGATGAGCCTGTGCCTTATAATGATTCTACTCTTTTGCATGATACTTTGAGTGACAATTTGCATGATAATGATGATGCTGGTGCTGAATTTACATGTTCTTGTGATGGAAACATAATGTGTATGGATTGCATTGATGAGAAATATCCTAAGTTTGTTTAAATACATAAAAGTAAAGATAACCATTCTTTAGAACTTAGTGATATGCATGCCATACATGATGTTGAGTATCAAACTCCTTTATCTTTCTCTTCTTCTTCTCTTACTTGTGAGAGTGACTTGATGCACTCCAATTCTATATTGGATTCTGCACTTTCCACTTCACACAAGAGTGAAGATAAAGATGTTAAATCACAATTGATCACTAATCTTAAGGTCAATCTTTGTTTGCAAGAGTTCAATATGCCCATTATCGATGATGACAAGCATGTACCCATTGTTTCAATTGACAGTGCTTTTGATTTGGCAAGGGACATTTAATTTGATTCACTTGAATTGCTTGGACCTAGTTTTGTGCTTTGTGATGATCATACTTCTTTACTAGATGATGTCAAGCATATTCATGACTCCTATTCCCAAATCCTATCATGTGATTTACCTCCTGATATATTAGGATTTGATGGTGCTAATGATTCTATTAACTTGGATTATGCTATACATGATAGAGTAGTGCTTGACTATAGCACTACTATTGATGAAATCCAAATTGATTCTTTGATACCTAGTGTTGCTTGATATATGCCACTAGTTGACTTTATTGGTTATAAGAGCACTTGTTATCGAATGCAGTCGACTCTAGTCTTCTCACATTACATACACCATTATGCCATTTCATTTGTCCTAATGCTTTCCATGGATTTAAGTATTTGATTCATATGGCATCTTTGGAGTAGGTACTGCTATTGTTTTGGTTAATTCTTTGCAGGCTAATTCTCTTGGTGGTTGCCTTCATCCTATTATCTTTGGATTTGGGAATCTCTACTCCTACTTAGGCCTAAACTGTGGAGGAGCAAAATACTAAGCTTTCTTTTGATTTTCCTATCAAGTTACAAGCCACCATGATTATAAGGTTGTCTCTTTCTTTACCTTATTCCTTGTCTCTTTCTTTACCATGATATATGGTATTGAACAAGTGTGGGGAAGGGACTTATCAGTAGTAAAAAGTAGTTGGTTTGTTTGAAATTTTACAATTGAATAAACTCCATTTTGAATAGAACTCTTGTGCTTAGCCTTATCCTCCACTACTCTTTTCTCTATATCCTTGTGCCTAATTTCTAAGAACTAATTCCACTTATGTCTTGTCTTTCTCTCTCCTTGTGATGATGATGTGTTGTGCTTTAATCTTGAATTGAACTTCACAACATTCCCTTCACCCAAGAGATAAGTGCATCTAAGTTCTTTGTTTTTTATGAGTTACATTAAGGGCAATGTAAGGATTGAGTGTGGGGGAGTGTGTTTATTCTCATGATGGATTTCATTGTGGCATCATATGCTCTCTCTACTTCTTTTGTCCTCTATTTTTTGGTCCAATTCATTGAGATTTTTGAGGTATTTAGTCATGATCAAGGAACTCGATTACTCTTAGTTAGATTCATGGTTGAAACTTGCTTTGAATTAGTGAATTGCAACAAAATCCAAGTGTTTTAATGATGTATGGTTTAATTTTGATGAGTTTGTTAGGGAACAAAAAGCCTAGTTAGAAGGTATTTTGGGCCTCATTATTCATTTCAGGTTGTGATTTATCCACTTGGTCTACTACTCTCTAGAACTTGTCTTATTTCTTGGTGAAGGCTACATTTTTGCAATGGTATAGATAGAGATGACATTGGCATTCATTTCTAAACCTTCTAACCTAAACACAAACCAATCATTGTTCACCTTTGTTTACCCCTTTGAGCCCTTCATGTTCATTTTTTTATTTCATTATACAAATATTATGTTTGCATCCTTTATTAAATTCTTCTTAGCACTATTATTTTTGAAGAAGAAGAAGAAGAAGAATACTGTTGTATATGTAAAAAAAGAAGAGAAAAGAAAAGTGCCATATGAAATAAAGAAAAAAAAGAAGAAGAAAAAGAGAACAAGTGTGAATAAAAAAAACAGAGAGGGAAAATTCAAAGAAAGAAATAAATTCAAAATGGTAAAATATGTGAATTAAGTTAGTTTTATAATGCTAAGTGATCTAGCAAATTATTTGGTGCAAACATAGTGTTTGTTACATTATTCATCATTTGGCCTATTCAACATTACAACCCTATAAAGTCCTTTGGATTTATTTATGCCGTTGTTGCAAGTAGTGGAGAGCCTAGAAATATTATAAGCTTATGGTAGAGTGTGGTTGAAGTGGATGCAAGTGAAAAACTACCTCATATGAGAGAAGAGTGCAAACACTTATCCTAGTTAAGGTTTCCAATTAAGCTCATTGTAATTAAACCTTGCATAACTTTAGCTATTCAATTTTTGGTATGTTCATTGAATTTGGATAGGTGGATACCTTGTTATTTGATTAAGTGTGATTCTTGAAGATTGATCTTGCCTATTTTTCAACTTTTATCCCTCTTTGCCTAGTGTTTAGTTTAATGTTTTGCTCAGGAGTGTAATAGACCCTGCCTTTAACTCTGGGCCTCGTTTCCTCTGGTTGATGTTGCTATAGGCAATCTTTAGAAATATGCCCCAGCTTACCACATACATAACAAGTAAACTATCTGGTTGGATCTAATCTCATTGGAGTACCACCACAGGTTTTGCAAGGGTGAAATAGTTTATGACAAAGCCAACAGGTTCTATTCCCCAAAAAATTTTGGCCTCCAGTCTAATTTGGCCTCTTACTGTCCCCCTTGGACGGTCCACCCTGATCTTTTCATTTCTGAGATGAACTGCCACTGCTGGATACACCCTTGCCTTGGTTATTTCTAGCGGAAGATAAGCTCAACATGTTCCTCTCAATGACATAGCATTCTTTAACTGATTTGTTGAACTCAGTATAACACCTTGCAACCAGTTTTTCTTTCATCTCTGGCATCAATCCCTCTATCATCATATCCGCAGTCCATTCTTTGTCATCCCGATACTTGAGGTATATACAATATAGAGACAAACAAATATACCAAGCTAAATAATCATCAAAGCTCTCCTTGTCTTGTTGTTGTATGTTGAGGAATCTTTTTCTTTTTCTCTTTTGACTGAAGGGGGAAAATATTTCTTATTAAACTTCTCTTAGAATAATTCCTAGGTCATTAGAATATTCCTTCCCTGCAGAATCAATTCCGTATTCTTCTACCATCGATCTGCATCACCTTCCATTTTATAGATTGCTAGAAGGACTTTAATTTCATCTAGGGACAACAGAATATTGAATATTTTCTCCAAATGTGATAGCCAGTCTTCAACTAACTGTGGATTAAATTTCCCTCAGAAGATAGGAGGCTGCTACTTGCTAAACCTGCCTACCCAAGTCTAGATGTCTGACTCAGGCTCAGGAAAAATATCTTTGGCTGGGGTCCTTCGAGCGGATCTTCTTTACCTTTACCCCTTACCAGTTCCTCCAGGCGATCTTGCCTTTACTGCAATTCCCGCATCTTTTCCCGGATTTCATTCATAGTAGCCTGCTGTTGAGTCAATATACCCAGAATCTGCTGTTGGATTGGATCAGGTCTATCCTCCTGATCTGGGTTATCACCTCTTCCTCGAACTCTACCTCAACCTCTACCAATTCCTTCTGTTTGTGTCATGTCTATAATTCACACTACATGAAAATAGTAAAGAAATAAAATTTTATATAGATGCAATGGCATTTTTGTCATTTCATAATAATCGGGTACACAGATATGTCAGATATAACATACATTAGATATTTACAATAGTTAAGGAAAGCTAGAAACATCACACAACCTACTAACTACTGTACATAACATATTTGTCCTTTTTACATTTCATAACTTAAGTTACATATAGCTTCTTAAGGGGTCACCCATCCTAGGATTGCCCTGGGTTGAACACACTTAACTTTCTATGTACCCGTCCAAAATACAAACACTGACTTTAACAGCTTCCGTTCACTGGTTTCCTGTGATTACCCTTGCCTCAAAAGACATGCATGCTGCCTTTAGTCACCCAAAATATACTTCCTGGGCCCCAGTCACTCGTTGTACATGTACCTCCGTACTAGGTTAATAATGTGCTCCAGGAACTCCCAAAAGCACACGCATGGGCCTCTCTTAACAATATTAATCTTCTTCCGGTTCTAGATTGCTGGGTCCGGAAAGAAATCCATGGTTGTGAAGATCTAGATCTCAACGTGCACATCAACCTCTAGCTGCTCCTGGTTCCGGTGCAAAGACTCCACGCCGTCTAGAAATGAGAGGTACTGGCCCCTAGGAGTGTCATGTGCCTGTAGTGCTAGAAAATATCTACCCCGGACATAATCCCACAACTCCAGGTCTGGCTGCAGGTCGTATGGTATATACACTGTCTCTATTCTAGAGACATCAGCCTTACTCAGGTCCTTATCCAACTCATCTATCAGTAGATGCCCTGTCTCTCCTAACAGTGACCCAGCTGGCAATGTTGGCCTCGGCTCACGACTATAAACCAGTCTCATTGGTACACTCTTCCTCATTGTCCACCTCATCCTGAGACCTCCTGGTGCGTAGTACTCGACATACTGCTGTCTATCCAGGATCCACTGCTCCAGTGGACTCTGGTTTACTGACGACAGCGATCCCCTACTCTACTGACACTTACTACCACTGCTTATGATTTCCCGTCGCTATGCAAATAAGACCATATCAGTATACTATTCTAAGAATGCTAGAACTGCTTTTAGCTCTAATATGAAAAATGTTAAATCCGTTAACATTTCGATATATGCATAGAGTTAAAGACGTAGTTCCACAGGCATACAAAAATAGTACAAATATACTAATAAAAAGTACTTGTTTATATATAGGAGTATCCCCCGCAGGGTTTGAAAGTATATATACAAATTGTCCAAAATATTAAAATTAAACTAATATAACCAAACAACTCTTATCTCGAGATCTCCACACATCAATTGCCCGCAGTCATTGTTTTACCCTTGGAACTACTAGCTTCTCCTGGAATATTTATTTATTTGAAAAAAGGTGAAATTCAAAGAATCTCAGGAGTAACATATAATCAATCATATGAAATGTGAAAATTAAATATGCAATGCACCATATAATGTAAAATGAAAAATCCATACTATAACGTATGTGTGCACAATGCTCAGAGCCAAATGATTGTTTAGATTCCCTACTTGTTCGTCTACCTCAACTGAGTTCCAGACTACAGCTAGGTAATGTGCCCTAGGCACCGTGTCCATATCACAGAATATAGCAACATACAACATATGAATATTCACATAGTATACAACAGAAAATAGTTCCAAATTTGGTCTGGCTCGGCCGTAACAGACTGATCCTAAAAATCCAAGTATACAAGAATTCAGTTAATACCCATTCATGTACGACTATAAACTCTTCCAAAGTGTTTTTGTTGGTTATATTAGTCTAATTCTGCAAAATTACCAAAATACCCCTGGAGACCCAGTTAAGCCCCTTTGTATCCAGTCCAACTGTATTTTTTTTCAAAAATTTTAACTCAGGTTATTCCTATACAATTTTGTGTGTAGCATCCATTTTTTACCTCAGTTTCCATAAAATCACTACCAAATAACAGTTTTGCCATTGACAGCCCCTACTTAAAGTTTTAGGTATATTTTTGTAATTTCATTTTCTAGGGCTTTTCTCACAAAGTGATCAACATCAACCCTACACAATTTTCCCTCCTGAACACCATGGAACCATCAGATTAATGAAATTCCAGCCCTAACCCCTCTAACTAGCTCTGGCCAAAACATATGCTCAAGAAAGAGAAACTGTGATTTTTGAAATTCAACACCTAAAGCTTACTTCTTTTCACTCCTAATCCCTTGGTAAACCATTTAAACACAAACTAAACAAGATTTGAGGAAATTTGGGCAGTATAACCCCTTAAGGTTACACTTTCCAAATTTAGAAAATCAGCAACAACCCACTAACCAAGCAAAAAACAACAACAACAACAACAATAAACCAAAAGATTTGGTGTTCTTGAGGTTACCTTGGATTTCTTCACTTTCTCTCTCTAAAATTGTCCTCCCATCCTCTCTCTCTCTCTCTCTCTCTCTCAACCTTGAGATTTTGCTTGCTACACAATGTTTTCCATGAAGATCAAGAGGTAAGAGAAGAGATTACACAAGTTAGAGGAGCTAAACACTTAAAATCACAAGCTTTACCATAGGTTTTGCTCCTCTTTCGCTCTAAAACTCCAAAGCTCTTCTCTCTCTCTCTCTCTCTCTCTCTCTCTCTCTCTATTATTGTTGGGACGGAAATAAGGACAAGAAAGATGAAGCAAGAGTTTTAAAAATATCCTACACAACCCTTGATTAATGAATGATGGCATAATGAATTATGACATAAGCATTTGTACTTTGACTTTATCTCTTGCCAACTTGTGTCATTCAATCCCATTACATGTGAACCAATTTTTCCTCTCCTCCTTAGCCCATAAAAGACACCTAGGCCCCTTCATAAACCAAGTTTGGGCTTCAATTCCATTAAATTAACCACATGTACATATATGTAGTATTTTATTCTAATTAAGCATGTGCCCAACTTTAACAATTATAATTTAATTCTCTTGCCTTAAGATAATGACACTTGGCATATTTAGGATTCAAATAATTCTTTCCCCTCCCATTCCTTTATTTGGGCGAAATTTACAAAGAATAAGGGAAATAATATTTGCTCCAGCATTTTCCACCATCTCTTTAATTAATTTATGTACAAGTCCACTTTGACTCTTCAAACCTTGATTTATTTGATAAAAAATGTTCCATATATATATATATGTCCCCTTTATCTTCCTTAATTAATTGAAATTAACTTCAATTAATTGAAAAATAATTACTCTTGTGCTTAATTGGCAAAATTATGATTTTACCATTACATTTTTGGATTTATTCCTTTTTCTTCATCCATGGCCAAAATTAACTTTAATGTTGGGCCAAATATTATGCTTTACTATTCTTTCATTTTGGGCTTTAATATTGGGCTTTTTAAAACACCCAAAAATTAATTCCATAACTTGATCTAGCCCAATTCTCATGAAAATGGAAATTTACTAGCTTCTTTAATTCTAAGTTCATGAATATTGACAATTTCATTTCGTTGAACATTTCAAATAATTACAATGTATATTGGTGAATAAAATTTGGGGTGTTACAATTGAACTTAACTTTGAGCCTTTCCCATCTTAGAGAATGTTGTTTAAAAAATATTAAAATAGAAAAGAATGTTTTAATTAAGCCTCTAAACCTTGATCTTTAGTATAAATCTGGATATGGACTATGAGAATAGGGTTAGTTTGTAATATGACTAACATATTATTAGTTTATGAATATTTTACAACTTAATTTCTTTAGAAATTTGATGATAACCTTTGTTGGCCAAGCAAAGCTTCTATTTAGGGAAATGATTGAGGTGGAAACAAAGTAAAAAAACAAAGAGAGAGAGAGAGAGAGAGAGAATAAGAAACATAACTCTAATAGCTTCTCTAGACTTAACTTAATAACCGGGGGCACTTCATCACCAATGTTGGCACTTGCATCGTACGGTAAAGTCAAAGAGGGCCATAAGTTGGGCTAAAATCCTCTTGAGCTATCTGTTGGAGTAATTAAGTAACCGGTGTTGCATCACCCATATATAGGGTCGTGTCAAAAAGGGATCTACAATAGCTCAAGATGAAAAAAATAGAAAAAAAAAGAAAAAATATAATGAATCAATTTTCTACCTGAGGAACCTTATTAAATTAAATGAAAAGTTTGGTTAAGTGGGACATTTGAGTCTTTCTGAAGGAGTTAAGTAACTTAATATTCCTTTATTAATCTTACTGTTACACTTATTACTTGCTAATCCTTTGATCATAGAGATGTTAATGGATAATTACAATTGTTTAAGGTTCTTGGCTTAGTGACCTATTCTTATAAGATATTAAATTGAATAGAATTCGATAGCATGATCTAAGTGTGGTGGTGTGCTACTCTCTATTTAGGAATTTCGTAAGCAATGTTCTTCTTGTTCGAATAATGAATTTTCTTTCTTTTGCTTGAGGACAAGCAAATGTTTAAATGTGGGGGAGTTTGATAAGTATATATTTTATAATTAAATAAGTGTAGATCTGAGATATATTTGATTAAATTTATTAATATTTTATACTTATTTAATTATCTTTTATATATTTTTCTATCTTTTAATTAATTGTAGGATAAAAGGATATTTTGATAAACAATCTGCTCATATCTTAATTTATTTTGCAGTGGATATTAAAAGATTCAAGTGAGAACAAAATATCAATATAATATATTTATATTAGAAGATCATCGATAAAAAGAAAAAGATAAATCAAGATATTATGATAGAAACGCACATAAGGATGCCATATATACCTATATATGCTGGGAGTAGCAAGAGGGATGTATTCTATTCTTCTGGTTGGTGACGGCAAGGCAAGAGCTTTAGTAGAGGGAGATTAAAGTTTAGAGATGTAGAAGAGCCACAACACGGATAAAAATTCGGCATTGAGTTTTTGTTTCTCCTTTCCTTTCTTTTATTTATTTTGTCCTTGGTTAGCTATTATGTTGGTCATGACAATGTTTAGTTTATGTAGCTAAACCCTTAGTTTTGGATTATTTAGTTTGACTATGAATTAGTGGATGATAATTTTTGTCATTAATTGCTTTAATATTATATTTGTTGATTTAATTGTGTGTTTGATTATCTTGAAACAAGAGACATCTGATTGGGATTATTTTGGTGTTCTAAAGGAGCCTAAACATAGAGAATTTAGAATAGACCTTTAATTGAATCGTGTAGGATAAGGTTTTCGGACTTAAATTGCTTGTAGAATGGACATATACCTATTGGCCCTACATATTCTTATTAGGCTTGCACTTAAATTAATCTAATTAAGTACTAATTGCATAAGACATTAGGGATTAACAGTTAGAATACCTTTTAATGATTGGCAAACAAAAAAGAATACCTTTTAATAGATTGAAAGACACTCTTAGGTAATTAAGAGTCATAGACTAGCAAATATAACTTTAAATGCAATTAAGGGGATCAATTAGATGTCAAACCCCTTAACATTTTGATATGCGCAGAGTAATAAAGGCACAATTCGACAGGCATACAGATATAATACAATTATACTGATATTAAGTATATGTTTACATACAGGAATCTCCACGTAGGGTTTAAAAGTATATATACAATATGTCCAAGGATAATCAAAAAGACTAATAGTATAACCAACAGCTTAGCTCTCGTAGCCCGCACACCTTAGTTGGCAAGCTTTGCTACCTTGCCCTTGGAGCCATTAGTTCCCGCTGGAATATTTCTTTATTTGAAAGAAAGGTGAGATTCAAACAAATCTCGGTAGTAACATACAATCAATTATATAAAATGTGAAAATTAAATATGCAATACACCATATAGTGTAAATGAAAATTCATACTGTAACGTGTGTGTGCACAATACTTAGGGCTAAATGACTGTCTGGATCCCCTATTTATCCTTGTACCTCGGCTGAGTCCCTGACTACAGTTGGGTAATGTGCCCCCTGCAAGTGTTCATATCACAAAATACAACAACATACAACATACAACATATCAACATTCACATAGTGTATGAGAGATAAAGTTACTACCTTAAACCCCTTTTTGACTCGTAAAAATTCTCCTTGAACTTTGTGTCACATCTCGGGCTACCAATCAGGTCATAAAATTTCAAATACACAAGAATTAAGTTAAAACTCATTCATGTGCTATTCTAGACACTTCTAAAGTGTTATTGCTGGTTATATTAGTCCAATGCTAAAAATTACCAAAATGCCCCTGGGGACCTGGTCTTGGCCCCACCATACCCGGTCCAACCGTATTTTTCTAGAAATTTTGACCTAGGCTATTCTAACATATTTTCATCCAAGAATCCATTTTTGACCTCATTTTTCACAAATTCATTGCCAAATGACAAGTTTGCCCTTGACAACCCCTAATCAAGTTTTCAGAAGTGTTTTGGTCATTTCTCTTTCGATGGCTTTTTCTGAAAAAGTGTTCAACATCAACCCCACCTAATTTTCCCTCCTGAACACAATAGAACCATCAGATTGATGAAATTCTAGCTCTTACCCTCAAACCAGGCCTGGCCGAAACCTACTAGGGTTTTAGGGAAAATTGGATTTTTGATTTTCAACTCCAAAAGCTTGCTCCTTTTCACTCCTAACCACTTGATTAATCATTTAAACACTTAATACACAAGATTTGAAGAAATTTGGCTAGCATAACCGCTTAGGGTTTCCCTTTCCCAAATTTACAAATCAAGCAATTAAACCACCAATCAACTTTAACAACAACCACAATAACATTCAAGATTTGAGGCTTTTGAAGTTACCTTTGGATTTCTCCTTCTTTATCTCTCTAGCCAAAATCATTTCCTCCTCAAACCTTGAAATTTTTCTTGCTAAAAACATGAATCCATGGAGAAGAGAAGCTTAGGGAAAGATTTGCACATGTTAAAAGCTAAATCACAAGGAAAATCACAACTTACCTTGAAATTTTCCTCCTCCCTCTCTCTCTCTCTCTCCCTCTCTCTCTTTTTGGGTTGGCTGACATAAATATGAAGAAAGGATGAAGGGAATGTGTTTTCAAAATATCTCCCATTTTCTCTAATTTTTTTATTACAAGAAAATCCAAAAAATTTGACTTTTGTGTCACAAAATTACTTGAGCTTATCTACAAGTAACTTGTGTCATAAACCCTAACTAAAATGAAACTAATTTTTCCCTCTTCTAGTTAGCCCATAAGGACGCCTAAGAGGGTCCTTCATGCTTCAATTTATGCTTCAATACACGTCTCACTACATGCACACATATGTAGCATTTTAGTCCAAGTAGCATGTGTTCCAATTTTAATAATTATAATTAAATCTCTTGCCTTAAAATATTGACACTTGGCATATTTAGGATTTAAAATAATTATTTCCTCTTTATTTTTCTTAATTAATTGAAATTAAATTCAATTAATTGAAAAATAATTAATCTTGTGCGTTATTGGCAAAATTACGATTTAATTTTGCCACTACGTATTTGAATAAATTCCTTTTCTTCTTTTCCTTGGCCAAAATTAACATTAATATTTAGCCAAATATTATTATCTTGTATTTCTCTGTTTGGGCCTCAATATTGGACTTTTTGAAAAACCAAAGAATTAATTCCATAATGTGTTCTAGGCCAATTCTCATGAAAAATGAAAATTTACTAACTTTATAAATTTCAAGTTCATGAATATTCACCATTTCATTAAATATTTCAAATAATTACAATACTTTTTTGTGAATAAAATTTGAGGTGTTGCATTAGATACTAAGAAGTAATCAAAGCTATAATAATCCAAGTCATAGCTAAAAGATCTAGAATTACCCTTAGCCTTAATAGTAGTTAGATTTTTCTTTTCTTATTTTATCTAGCTTTTATTCATAATTTGAATTGTGTTGAATCAACTTAAACAAAAGTGTAAAGTCATTACTCAACTGTATTGTGAGTATCAAGTTCTTGTGGGAACGATATTTTACTTACTCTTTTTTACTTGATATGGCTCGTGCACTTGCGAAGTTTTTGACTCCATATTTTGACCTTATCATTGAACATTAACTCATATGTTTTTCTTTGGCTTTTGTATTATGAGTGTTTTATCAATTTGGGGATTAAAATAAAAAAACTTATGAATTAGTATTCAAGAAGTCACTTTTTTATTATTCTAGTGAGAATAACAAAACAAAAGAAATTTTTCACCCCAGCTCCAAAAGCTAAAATTTCTAATATGTATCACTGGCTTTAAAAATACTGTCATTGCTAATGTTGAAGCAACTCCATAACCAAAGATGAGAAGATTCTAAGGCAGGCTATATGAGAGAAAATTTAAAATACCCAATGATAGCATATGCATATGGTAGGGTTGGATGACAAGTAGATTTTAATTATGAGGTGACCAGTGGTGACGTGGATTTTCTTAACCCCACCATATGTATATTCGATCTTCCATTGCCCTAGCTTTCCTCTCATATATCCTCCCTTAAAATTTTTTCATCTTAAGTTATGGGATAGCTTCAACATTGGCGATGATGATATTTTTAAGGCCAGTGATTCATGTTGGAGATTTTAGATTTTGGAGTTGAGGTGACAAGTTTATTTTGTAACACCCCAATTTTTTTTCACCAAAATGTCTTATAATTATTTGAAGTATTTAATGAAATGGAATGGTCAGTATTGTAACACCGCAAATTTATATTCATCAAATATATTTTACTTATTTGATAAATTCAATAAAATGATGAATATTCATGAATTGGGAATTTATGAATTTATAAATGTTCATTTTCATGAGAAATTGGGCAAAATAATTATATAATTAATTTGGGTAATTTAAAAAGCCCAATATTAAGGTCCAAAAATGGAGAAATAATAGAGAAAATATTTGGTCCAAAAATGAATGGAAATTGGCCAAATAAAAAGAAGAAAAGAAATTAGGTAATGGCAAAATCGTAATTTTGCCAATTTAGCACAAAATTAATTATTTTCTGATTAATTGAAGTTAATTTCAATTAATTAAGGAAAATAAAGTGGAAAAATATATTTGGAGTATTTTGGTCAAATAAATATGAATTTCTAAAAAATTTGAGCAAAAATGTGAATTTGCTCAAAATTATGACTTTACTTGTATACGTAACTTGTACAAGCTATGAAGCCAATTCAGACATGGAAGAAGGACCCTTGGGATGTCATTACATGTAACAAAAAGAGGGGAATATTAGTTGCTTGTTAATTGGGCTAAAGGTATCAAGTTACATGAAGATAGGAATTATTGCATAAAAACTTAAGTTTGGAATTTTTGGAAATTAAGTGACTGATTAAAATATAATATGATAATATGATAAAAGCATCATCTCCTTCCTTTCTTCAGCCATAACCGATGCCATTTTCAGCCCTACGAGAAAGAGAGAGTTGAGAAATTCTAGAGAGAGAAGGAGAAGAAAATTCACAAGGTATGTCAATTTCTTCGGTGAATTCGTACCTAACGTGTATAACTCTACTCCTAAGCTCCTCTTTTATGTAATTTAAGGTTGTTGAAGCTCAAATTTTTTTTTGGGAAGCTAGGTTTTTAGGCCACATCAAGGAGAGCCAGAAGGAAGTGAAAGGTAACTCCCAAATCTTCAATTATTGATTGTTCTTACCACTATGAGTAATTTAATTAGTGAAATTTCGTCAGATTGTCTTTGTTTGTGAAATTGGGAATTGTGGTGTTGGAAATGTTATGCTACCAAAATTTGGAATAAATGGTAGTTATAGCGTAATTAAATAGTTAATAAAATGGTTAGGAGTAGAAAGAAGCACATCTATGGAGTTAGAATCAAAAAACCCCAAATTTTCCTTAAGAATTGAACATTTTGGCTAGGGCTGGTACAAGGGGTTAGATTTGGACTTTTGATATTATAATGATTCCATTGAATTCAAAGGGAAAATTAGGTGGGGTTACAATTGATCACTTTTTCGAAAAAGCTCGAAAAGCATAATTACGAAAACACCCCTGAGACTCAGAAAGTGGGGTTGCCAAGGGTATTTTTGTCATGTGGCAGTGAATTTTGTAATTCATAGTCCACAAATGGATTCCTTGGGCGAAAATATGTCAGAATAGCCCCAATCAAAAATTCAGGAAAAGTACGGTTAGACCAAGTACGACGGGGTCGGGGCGAGTCCTCGGGGGCATTTTGGTAAATTTTCTCTATAGGCTAATAAAACCACTATAAACACTATGGAAGTGTCTAAAATGGTACATGAATAGGTTTTAATCTAATTGTTGTACATTTGACATTTTAAGACAAGTTGGGAGCTTGAGGTTGACACGTTGTACTAGGTGAACATTTCAGGGTGAAAGAGAGTTGAGGTAGGGACATTATCCTTCATTCATCATGTTATAGTTCATATGATTGTGTGGATGCCATTGTTTGTGCTTTTATTAATTAACATGATTTGCTTAGAAGAGGCAGCTAGTGTCGGAAGTGCACTTACACCTAGGGATTGGGTAAGAATCCAACCGGTGTATAAATAGTGGGGCGGGAGCCCTACTCATGTATACATGACGATGATATTTTATAGTGTTCATTAATTTGTGCATACATGGTGCATATCATATCTACTTCTCACATTTTATATGAATGATAGTTGTTGCTACTGGGATTTCTTATCTCACCCCTTTTTCTAAACAAAAATATCTCAGCGGGTGCCAGCAGCTCAAAAAGAAAGAAAGTAGATACGGGAAACTGACGGGCACATTTTCTGAGACGAAGATCGTGGTTATATATCTATAGTTTGGATTTTGGGATATTTTTGGATATTCTGTATATATTTGTAAATATTGCCAAACTTTATACTATTGATTTCGGTCTGTAAACAAATACTTTTATCAATATATTTGTATTTTTTTGTATGCCTATGGAACTTGATCTCTATTACTTTGTGTATATCGACATGGAAACGGGTGTTGACAATATTCATGATCCTAGGAATTAAACATTGAAAATTTGGAATGTGAACAGTGCTGCTATTGAAATTTCCTACGAGGCAGTGAGTTTGTCATGTGGTTTTGGATGACTAAATGATGACCAAAAATTATGGAATTTTATAATATGAAAGTAGACATCCAAAAATTTAATTTGATAGGTCATATGAATTATTTGGAGCTGTACACAAAGAGTTATAAATTTTTGAATTTAGCGCAGTGAAACTGGCCAACATCCGTGGCAGCGTCCAAAAACAATAATTATGGGAAGTTTGAACTTCTAGTTGGCCAAAGTTTATATTTTTCCTTGAACCTAGACTCAAAAAGAGTTTCATAGCCTTTGGAATCACTCTAATTGAAGTTCTACAAATAAAGTTATAATTTTTCCAAATTTAGTCAGAAAATCTACCAGAATTGCCAACTATTCTGAAAATGGGAAAAAATGTTATGGCAAATCTTGTAACTAAAAGAAGGAAGGATTAGTTCAATTTTAAATGAAGTTTATGACACCATTTGGTAAGGGATAAAGGCAAGTCCAATTGTCATAAATTTCTAATTTTTGGGATAATAAAAATGAAGGGAAATATCAAGATATTTTAAAAAAAAAAAAACTTTCCTTCCTCTTTCTTATCCCATTTCCGTCAGCCAAGCAAGAAGAAGAGAGAGAGAGAGAGAGGGAGTGAGCTTGAAGAGTTCTAGAGAGAAAGAGGAGAAAATCAAATGTAAGTCTTGATTTTCCCTTGTGATTTAGCTTCTAACTTGAGTAGTTCTTCCTCTAAGCTCCTCCTTTCCATGAATCTACATGTTTAGCAAGCAAACCATCAAGGATTGTGGAGGGAGAGGGTTCAGGTAGGTGAGAGAAAGAGTGGAATCAAGAGGTAACTTCCATAATCTCTTTCTCTTTGACGTTATTGTTGTTGTTGTTGTTGAAGTTGTTGGTTGGATTTGTGGTTTATTGCTTGGATTTGTAACTTTGGGAAGTGATAACCCTAAGGGGTTATGTTGCCTAAGTTTTCTCAAATCTTGTGTATTAAGTGTTTAAATGATTAATCAAGTGATTATAAGTGAAAAGGAACAAATTTTTGGAGTTAAAAATCAAAAATCGAAGTTTCCCTTTTCTTCCTCTATGTTTTGGCCAAGTAAGAATAGAGGGGTAAGAGCTGGATTTTCATGAATATGATGATTCCATGATGTTTAGGAGGGAAAATTATGTAGGGTTGAGGTTGAACACCTTGTGAGAAAAGCCTTAGAAAGTGAAATTACAAAAATACACCTAAGACCCTAAAAAGGTGGGTTGTCAAGGGCAAAAATGTCATTTGGCAGTGATTTTACGAAAACTGAGGTCAAAAATGGATTCTACACCCAAAACTAAGTGGGAATAGCCTGGGTCAAAATTTTTAAAAAAGTACAATCGGACTGGGTATAAAGGGGCCTAGATCAGGTCCACAGGGGCATAACGGTCAAAAGGTGTTTTTGAGTGAAAATAACCAACACATTGAAATTTAGAATGATTTATGAATGAGTAATAACTCATTTATCCTAAATTTGGAATTTTAGGATATATCGATAGCTCGAGCTGGAAGGCAGTTTAGACGGACAATCAGGCAAGGAAAGGACATTCCTGGCAGTAACCTATCTCTCATACACTATGTAAGTGTTTATATACTTGTGTATACCATATTTTGTGATATGAATAGTGAACACACACATTACTTAGTTGTGGTCTAAGATTCAGCTGTGGTATACTGACACGTAGGGTGCATACTCAGTGTCATAGTTCTATTACATGATTTGGTGCCTAGCATATTAATGTATGACATTTTATATGATTGATAGTTGGTTACTACTGAGATTCTCTCGAATCTCACCCTTTCCATACAAATATATAGTTTCCAGCTACAAGCAACTAGGGGTGTTCAAATCCCGGGACGGGACCGGGAATACCCATTCCCGGTTCCCGTCCCGGGATTTCCCGGGATCGGGATCTCATTCCCGGTCCCGGTCCCGGTCCCGGGAAATTCCCGGGACAACCGGGACCGGGAATTCCCGGGACCGGGACCGGGAATTCCCGGTCTTAATAATATAATTATATTAGTTAAATTTTTTTATAATCTAATGTTTAAAGTAATTATTTAACACCTAATAAGGTCATAAAAATCATATAAATTGAGTTAGAATTGAAAAATAACATATTATTATCACATTCATCATTTTTGTTATTATCTTTATACATTATATAGTTAGGATTTGTATCACGATATATACAATTTAACTCTAACTAAATATGTGATATACATTTTATCAAATGATAACTTAATTTATGGGGTAAAAAATACAAAAATAAAATAATAACCTATTTTTTAAGGAAAAAAGAAAAAAAAAGAAAAAAAAAAACCCGGGACCGGGAATTCCCGGGATCACAAGGTGTGATCCCGGTCCCGGTCCCGGTCCCGGGTTTTTACATCCCGGTCCCGGGTTTTCCCGGTCCCGGTCCCGGCCGGGACGGGAAATTCCCGGGATAAAAAATCCGGGACCGGGCCGGGACAACCGGGACCGGGATACTTTGAACACCCCTACAAGCAACCGCTAAAAGGGCATAAGCGTAATTTCTAACAACTAAAGGTTCCGGACAGTGGACACTACAAGCAAAGCAGTTGGTTATCTGAAGACCTTTTATTTACTTTAAGGCTTGAAATATATTGTACGATACCTTATATGGGAATTCCTGTATACACTCAAGTATATTATATCAATAATATCAGTATATTTATGTTATTCTTGTTGTACCCACCGAACCACGCATTAATATTCTACTGCAAGTCAAAATAAATAGGGTCTTACATCTTTCACTTCTTCATTCTCACCATATGAAAAATAAAGTGACTTCTTGAACATTAATTCATAGGTTTTTCTTTGACTTTTGTCAATTTAGTCCCTAAATTGATAAAACACTCATAATACAAAAGCAAAGTTAAGCACATTAACATTTCATTAAAAAAACTCACATTAATAGTCGTTAACAGACGTTAAAGTTATAATACTTTTGCCCTCTTTTATAATGTTTATGGCTACTTTCACTCCAAAAAATAGTTTATGGTTATTTTTGCATTTTTCAGAAAAGTTGAAGGTTATATAAGCACCTTAACCCTAAATTCTAAGCAGAATAAATTATATGGAATAAAGTGATTTTGATAAAATAATAGTGTTTGAATAATTGTTATTTGAATCACTTTTTTCATGATCAAATTATTAAAAAGGACATTAGCTAATGTGATAATTGCATATAAAAGATAAGATTCCATTTCACCCATTTTTAACATTTAATTACATAATAAATATCAAAATTTAAATAAATTTGTTTACAAAATTAAAATTATAACATTAATCAATTTTATAATATGATAAAATAGCTCATACATATATGTATTAATAAATTTTATAGAAAAATTATTTTTAAATAGTAATTAATAAATTGTACATTTTAAATAGTAAGTAAATGTTCCTAGATTTCTTTTTTCTAAAGGTAATTCATGATTTAATTTGCGTCATTTTCTTCTTCTGTCATTGTATAGCGTTCTTCTAATTTTTTCTTAACATTCATTTACATAAAATTTCAATTTTATTTTTTCTTCTAAAGACAGGTTGAATTCTAAATTTTATCACAATACTAACTCTATGGATTGCCAATTTCATCAAAAACATCCCAAATCTAAACATATATAGTTCACTAATCCCCTCAAATGAGAAGCAGAAAAAAAAAAAACCAAAATTCCTCAACAACAATAACGAAACAAGAAAAATAAAAAATTAGTATCATAAGTATAATCCACTTATAGAATGTATTTTCATACTAAGAGAAACTGCACTTTAAAACTTACATCAGAACGCATGAGCATTATCCTTCATCTTATTCATATTAGCACAAAAATCTGATAGTATGTTCGCACCATTTATCTGAGTTGGTAAATCATTTATATATATATATATATAGGAAGAGAGAAAAGGTGAAACAGAACATAACAAAAGATAAAAGAACTGAAAAATGTCAGAAAAAGAGATGACAGAGGAAAAGAGAAAAGATTGAAAGGAAAAGACGATAGAAGAAAGAGAATAAGGAGAAAAAATTAGTTTTTTAAAAACTATGGTTTTGAGCTACAAATCATAGTTTTGGATCAAAAAATGTTTCTTTAATTTTTCCAAGTGTTTGAACAATTTTTCGGCAAACCATAGTTTTGGGCACAAAATTGCTTCTTTTTTTTGTTTTGTCCAAAGAGCAACTTGGATTATATAGGTATAGTCATGGAAGACCCTTTTCAAGTTCATATCACTAATGGGTTATTCCTTGGTGATGCCAATATATGTTGAGGTCAATTAAAGGTCAAGTCTTGGAGTTAAATATAGTTAATAATATGTTCTTAGGAGACCCTAAAAAGAAGGTTCCAATTGTGAATTTAGAACAATGTAGACATTTAAAGAGTGTTCTGGATGGTTACTGTGTAGCATCAGGGCAAATGATTTACACCCTGAAATCCTGTTTGTTTTTCATTGGGAATACTCTTGAGCTTAGTAAAGAGGAAATTGGACAGGTACATGCAGCAGATATTGTAACCCCCTGCCGTAATTATATCCGAAATACGCGATTAAAGTAAAATAGAGACCAATAAGAAACAAATAACATTTTACAAACCCATCTACCAGACGGGGTTTTCATAAATACCTTTCGAAATCATTCATAACCTGGTCTCACATTCACATTCCGAATACAATTACTACACAAAGATAAATCACATTTAAATATATCAGAGTACGCAATATAATAATCCCGGCAATCCCGGGTTCTCTTCATTAACTCAAGCTTCATAGAGCACATTAGCCCATACAAGCCCTCATATGGGGATTACGCAATTCTCTTCTAATACATATACAAATCCTCATCCACATACATATATATACATCCAAATACAAATATCCCATCTGGGATGATAACCAACTACCAAAACAACTACCGAAGGAAGTCCTCATCGCCCTTGGCTGCATGCTCCATCCTCAATCGACTACCCTGTCTGAAAGGTTAGTAGGGGAGGGTGAGATTCTAGAGAATCTCAGTAGGATAACAATATCAATATGCATGTACGATAAATGTTTAATGCATGACATGCTTGCATCACATAACTATCATGATGACAAATCTGTAAGCTCAATGCTTCTAAGAATATACTAATGGCCATAGCATAAATTAAAACATAGCTTCAATAACACATAACCATGCAAAGCTAAGACATGCATCAACACATTAACACATGTATCAAATACAAGCAGAAGAGATATGTTCCCTACACTCTTTCCACGTAAGCTCCAGCACAGCTTACTCACGACCAGGCAAATATCGAACCACGATCAGGGCGACTATCCAACCCTATAACCAAAATCATGGACATAGGGTTAATCCCTTTTCCAATTCCTCAACATACAAACACTTTATGTTGGTTATCATTCATGGCCTTTAGGAGGCTAATTAAAGCCCAAACATATGCCTAAAGGCTTGGGAAACACTTGACCAAAGATCACCTTTCAAAAATGCAAAACACTGATTTTTGGGGGTGGGCCGCGGCCCACAATCCTTGGGCTGCGGCCCAAGGCTGTCCAGAGACGCACATAAACATTTGGGCCGCGGCCCAACATCCTTGGGCCGCGGCCCAAGAAAATCCAGTTTCTGGCTGAACTTCCAAAAATCATAACTAATTCAGGAAACATCGAAATGAGGTGATCCCAAAGCCAGATGAAAGCTATTCAAGTCCTCTACACAGGAAAAATACTGAACAATACTGGAAATCACCACACAAATACAGAATTCCCAAACATTCAAGACTGTCCCAAAACAGAATCCATTTTCGACCTCAAACTTTGGACAGCTATAACTCCCAGTTCCCAAAACGAAATGGCACAAGTTATATGTCCATTTTGAACCTTGGGAGGTGAAATTTAAGATTGGAAAGTTTTAGAATTTTCTAACATCATTTGCCCATTCAAAACGGCAACACAAACAGAACTGCCCAAACAGACTTTATACTGGACAGAATTCCAAATTTGTACAATTGGCTTCCAATGGTCCAATTTTCATATCAAGCATCATTTCCACACAAAATTTCATAAGGAATCCATTGGAATTACCAAATCAACCAAATTCACATTATATTGACATGTTTCACAAAAAAATGGCAACATGTCATACAATATCACCTTTCAAACCACAACATTACAACTCTTCCAATTCAAGTTCCCAAATCAATTCCAATGACCAAATACCACAACATGACACCATTTCCAACATAAAACACAACCCAATTCATCCAATCCAAAATCACAAGAAAATCAGGGCAAAATTCGAAATTCACAAAGCTCAACCAAAACTCACAAAACTTAGATCAAAAGTCTTCAAATACTCACCTCTTCCTCTTTCTCAAACCAACTCTTTGATTCTCCATCTTTCCAAATTTCCTCAAGCCATCAACCACCTCCAATCAAGAATCTAAAACCATAGAGATGTAGCTCTCATCACTATGAACAACTTTAAAGAAGAGTGTTTTAGCAATAGAGGACAAGAAACAAGGCCAAAACATCACCTTTCTCTTTTCTCTTCCTTCTCTTAGCTTTGGACGTTCATGGAGGACAAGAGAGAGATGAGAATGATGAGATGATGAAGCAAATCAGCTTTTTGGCCACTAAAACCGACCTAATAGGGAAGAGAGGAGAGAGGGAAGAGTTTGACATCTTGACCCAATCCAAAGGTCCACATTTTGCCACTTGTCAAGATCTTGTTCCATCAACCATGAGTTCACATGAGCACACCACATGAGATTCCACCCTTTGATCTATTACACAATCAATCTCAACCATTGATCTTGAAGTTACCAATGAGTTTTCTCTTCGGTAACTGACCAATTGGTCGGTAATTTTACCATTTTGCCCCTGATTATGGTAATTCTCATTGAATCACCACCAAATTCTTTTTCTCATTCATTTTCTTTCACAATACACCCTTCCCTCTATTTTAAGTCAATTTAGATGTTAATCCATAATTGAACTTAAATACAGGGTTTCGGCGCTGCTCACAACACATACGAATTACATCGGGTGCCAAATCACACCATAGTCTCCAAAAGGGTTTATTTATCACTAACCGCTTCCACTTTTGGATTCATTATCTCTTAATCACAATTTAGGATCTTGCTAAATCAGGGCTTAGCAGTCCACTAATCTCAAGCTTATTCTCTAGCCTCGAGTCTCAAAATTCGGGGTATTACAGATATCCCTGGGAACTATCTTGATCTACCGATAACTCTCCATTTTTAGTATATTTAAAGTACATTTTGAAAATATATGAAGAGTTATCTAGACAATTTTAGAAGAATTCAATGAGATTTTATTATTTTAAGATTAAATCAAGGTTGAGACATCATTTAAGGGATTTCCTTATAAATATTATAGTTTTATGTTTAGATAAAAGAAATAATAATAATAATAATAATAATAATAATAATAATAATAATAATAATGCTTTATTTTAGTTTTATTTATTTTCCTTCTTATTTTATTGTTGTGTCCTCTTTGTTTAAATGGCAGGTGACGTGGTTTTGGGTTGGAAATTGATGAGTCAATTGGACCAAAAGGCAATATAGGAAGAGGGCCACCATAGACTAAGGGCCTGTTTCGTTGGAGGGGAGGGGATGTGAGGGGATAAAAAATGAGACCATTCTCTTATTTAGTATAAAAAATTGGGGGAGGGGAGCCGAAAAAGGGGCTCCAAATCTCTCATCCTCCCTCATTTTTGCTCTCTCCAAATTGGAGGGTTTTGGAGGGACGTAAAATAATGTGATTATTTTACCCCATTACTTTTTTATATTTTTATTGATACCCCAAAGGGGAAATTAAAATATGCTCATTTTTACACCTCCATTACACCTCATTTTTATCAAGACATATTTCTACATTAAGTTTATGGTCTCAAAGTTAAATTATTTTTGAACTTCTACTTTAGAGGCTGACAGTTGATATCTTGATCTCAGGATTTGTTTTTGAGGAGAAGGATTTTATATATAAAAAAAGTGTTCTTTGTGTCCACTTGGTAAAATAAATATGAATTTTCATAATTTATTTAATTTAAATTGAGGTGTAAACTAATTTATATAATTTTCATTTCAAAAAAATAATTTAAATTAGTTATATAAGAAAAAAAAAACCAAACATATAAGGATAAAATGGTAAACTATTTATTATCTCTCCTCCCATCTTCTCTTGAACCAAACAAAGGATCATTAAAAAATATTTTCCTTTCTTTCCTCCAACCAAACCAAACAAGATGACTCTATATCCTCCCCTCCATCCCGTTCTTTTGAACCAAACAAGCCCTAAGGATCAAGTATGTGGGTGTTTGTTTTGACCTTTTCATGTACAAACGGGCTTGAACAGTGGAAAAAACAAGATTGAATAGTGAAAAAACTAAAAAGAGTGTTTGGTTCAGCGATGAGATTTAAGGTAAAAAAAGTCAAAAGTTGGAAAAAAGTAATAAGCCTCAAAATGGAGCTTATGTGCGTGTGTGTGTGTGTGTCTGTATATATAAAATAATATTGATAGGAGTATTTTTATATCTTTGGTGGTCAATGAAGTACTAAAAATCACTTATAATCACAAAACTTCTTTCATGAAAAATGTTCTAAATAATTTTCTCTTTCTTTAGATAGTAATCTTCTGCTAATTATAGAATACTTTGGGATAAAAGTTTAGGCAAGTTTTGAGTTTTATCAATATATAACTGTAGAAATGTAGAGAATAATTAATAATTAATTTTAATCAGTTTAGATTTATTATTTAGTTATTTTATGATTTTATAATTAATTTATTTTATAAACATGTCATAAATTAGTTTCTCTATGGTGTTTTTACAAATTAAATTTAGTTTAAGTAATTTATTTGGATTATTGGAGGTATTATTGAGGTTTTAATCTGTTTATTTTGTTAGATTTTGAGCTATATGAAAATATGAGTTAGGATTTAATATTTAAATTAGAGTTTGATATAATATATAAAATTTAAGATTAATGTGCATAATAGAAAAATGATTTTAGAGTGTATCAATTTAAATTATAGTTTGATATAATTTTATTAAAATTGTATCATTGCCAAATTTTCAAAGTTAATTTTTGAGAAAATTGTGAAAAAATCCCTCCGTGTGTAGATATCTTCCTAGGTTCTATTTGACAATTAAGTTGCCAATGAGGATTTTTTTCATAATTTTCCCTTTATTTTTTCATTTTTCATAATTTTTATAATTTTTTCTCTTAAATAATACAAAAACCACTTATATAAAAATCAAACCAAACATCATTTATTTAATTATTTTTACATAAATTACTTATCCAATCACTAATCCAAACACTCATCATTTTACCCAACCTTTTTTTTTTTTTTTAATTTTAAGATTCCAAAAATCTAAATAAAAATAAGTTACTTTTCTAACTACGAATCCAAGCAACCCTGTCTTTTTGGACCTAAGGGATTAGAAGCGATGACACCGTTTGCAGTTAGAAGTGTGGAGTTGATTTTGAAAGAAAAGGCAACAGAAGTGGCACTGTTTTGGGGCCTAATTGAAGAGAAGGGAAGACCTAAAGAAGAGAGGAGGTGAGCGACAGAGAACTGGAGAAAGCAGTCGACACTGGGAACATCCATCACCTTCATTAAGGAAAAAGGAGCTCGCGAGAGAGAGGAGCATCAGCTGGAGGTTCCGGACCTGGGGAGGTGCTATTAGCTTCTGGTTCATCTTCTTCTTCCCCAGGTCCGACAAGCTTGACGGTGGAGTGTGCTTTCTTGTTGGGAGCATCGGAAACCAGATCAGACAGGAGGCACGGCAGTTCTGGAAATCAGAGGGAACAGAGCGGAGAAGCAAGGAGCTGCAGGGGTTGAATCGGAGGAGGAATCAGTTTCTCACTATTTAAATTTGGAAATATCAACAACGGGTTCAATGGCTGTGAGCAGAGGAGGCTTGTTCGAACGTTGTTTATCATTTTGATCTTCTCTATGAGAAATCTGAACCAGAGTGGGAGAATTCTGTTCTTTGGATTATTTCCTTTGATTTGTTTCCAGATTCTGATTACCTTATGTTTCTGAAACTGGTTATTATTGTTGAGATTGTGACTCTGGTTAAAGTAATGTGTGGCTAGGCTTCTTTTTGAACCTAGAGTATGAACTAATATGAGAATTTGAGTATGTATGAATTAATTAATTGTGTTTAGTATTATTTTTGTTTATTTAATTAGTTTTGTTTTGATTACCACTAAATATGAAATTGGGAAATTTAGATTAGTTTTGGAAGAGGATTTTAATTAGACCACAAGATTAAGTAACGTGAAATTAGAATTTATTCTAATTTGTCAATAGGATAGAAATATACTTATTGAACCCATATAGTCATATTAGAGTGAAATTGGAAATTTATTGCCTCTTGAGTAAATTAATTAGGAATAAAAATTTTAATTTGAGAGAGGCATATAAGTGATTGGAAGATACTTATATCCATTTAAATTCTAGATTAACAATTTAACATTAAGTACTTTTGATTAGGTAAATACATGCTTTAAAAATTGAAAAGGGAATTAACCACTCTAGGTTGTTTTTATCGATTGAAATCTTTAAATCATTAAATTTGTTTTTTTTTTTTGCATTTGTTTAAATTGTCTTTCAATTTCTTTCTTTGATTTGCTCAACTTAAACGAAAATGGGAATTTTAATGCCTAATTATCTATTACCTTGAATCTATATGGGACGACCTCGATTTGCTATTATACTATTTCAACGGCCGTACACTTACGGTGCTTATTTAAAATTTAGTACCTATTACTTGGGGCTCTCAAAGACACAAGTGCTGAACTTTGTCATAGACAAGCTCAAGAAGAAAATGCAAGGATGGCAGAATAACTTCCTATCAGAAGCAGGGCGTGAGGTACTTGTAAAATCTGTACCAAATGCAATACTTGTCTACTCCATGTCTTGTTTTCTTTTCCAAAGAATGTTATTAAAAGAATAGACCAATTGATCACTAGATTTTGATGGAACGGCACTAATGGAAAAAGAAAGATGCACTGGGTTTCTAAGGAAAAGCTTAAAAAACATAAATTAGAAGGGGGGTTTGGGCTTGAAAGAATTTGAAGCTTTTAACTTGGCTTGACTTGCAGAACTTAGTTGGTTTACAGGAACCTGAATAGCAGTGAGTAAAGATCCTAAAGGCCAAGTACTTCCCAAAATTGGGTTTTTTGGAGGCAAAGAGAGGAAAGAAAGCTTCATGGATCTGGACGAGCATACTGGAAGGAAGGAAAGTGCTTGAAGGTAATGTGCTGGCTAGCATTGGAAATGGAAGAACCACAAGATTGTGGAATGATCCTTGGCTTGCTGAAATTCGGTAAAAAACTTCAATCATTTTGTCCATGAGTCTTTTAAATCACTTATTGTTGCTGACGTAAGACAAGGGTATGGATGGAATTTGTGTCCAATAGAAGGATAATTAGAAGCATTTGAAACAAGGGCCATTTTAAACACTACAGCGGCAATCTCAGGAAGGGAAGATAAATGGTTATGGGCTGGGGGAAAGAGGGGCGTATTCGATAAGAGATGGATACCAAATGGCAAAGAATATAGTGCTAAATAACCAAGGATATGAAGATGGTACTTCAACTAATCATTCACATAGGCTACGGAAGGAAGTATGGAAACTAAAAACCCCCCCATAAAATAAAACTAATCTTGTGGAGGCTACTGTCAAATGCCTTATCTAACTTTGAAAATTCGCATAAAAGGAATGGTTGTGTCACAGATCTTTGTCTCATATGCAAATCTAAGCCGAAGTCTTTGTTGCACCTATTCTGTTTGTGTCCGTGTTTTAAAAGAGTGTGGTTTGGTAGTATTTTTTCCTTCCCTTTTGGTTGTGAATCTAATATGGATATCAAGACATGGTTTGCTCAATGCCTCCTGGAATTAAATTTATCTAAATGGCACAAAGCTTCCATTGCCATGACCTTGTGCCAGATTTGGAAGGGCAATAACCTATTTGTTTATGAGAAAGCTGAGCTTGACCCTGTCTTTATTTTTGCACAGGCAAGTACTATGCTGCAGGAAATTGGGGAGTCTCGAGGTGGATAATACCAAATCCAGCACCTAACCCGAGTGAAGAGCCAAGAACACGGTCAGCTAGGAGTGGTAAAGGCTAGAAGGGAATGAATTGAAATTCAATGTGGATTGTGCATACCAAGAAGGCGGAAGGAAGAGTTGTTGTTTCACTGACCATCCAAGACTCAAACGGATGGATTTTGGATGGTAGCACAAAACTAATATGTGTGAAGTCAGCCTTCATGGGTGAATGCATAGCCATGCAAGAAGCAGCCCAATATGCAGTAGCAAACCTTTTGGAAGATGTGATTTTTTAATCAGAGAACCAAAGTCTAATCAAATGTCTCAATGAAGGAATTGCATCACCAAACTGGAGATGTGATATTATTATTGAAAACATCCTTGCTATAAGGAACTTTTGTCGAAACCCTACCTTCGTATGGGTACCTAGGGAGGAGAATTTGGTTGTGGATTGGGTAGCCAAAGCCTACTTAAAGGGGTCATGTCTAGTGGATTGGCTTATGAAACCCCTTTTAGTACTACAGGATTTAATGAGAAAGGATATGATAGATGATGAGTTGATTCAGGTTGATGTGTATGGTTAATTATTTTGCTGAATGTAATATATGTGGACTAGACTGTTAGTTTATGTTAATGAATTATCCTTATTGGCACCAAAAAAACAAAAAAAATGTAAATCATCTTGTCATCATCTTGTACTATAGCAGCCACCACTTTCTCTTTATCATCTTGCAGGAGCCACGCGAGCACGCCATATACGCTCATACTCAATAGGTTATACCGCTTTTAACATACATGGAAATTACATAATGGTCCTAAGCATTTTTTAGATCTTAATAAAATAAGATAAATATTTAGGCCCTGTTTGGTATGATGGAATTAGGGGTGATGGAAATGAAATTGAGGATCAATTCCATCATGATGCTTGTTTGGTATGATGGAATTAGAAAACTTTCCAATTCCATGTGAAAGTCAAATAGGCTCAATTCCACCCAATCAATTCCATTAAAATATCTTAGATTTACAATTCCATGTGATCATTTCCATCTATTACCCTCCACTACCTTCAAAAAAAAAAATTTGAAGGACATTTTGGTATTTTTATATAAAAATTATATCTCATTTCCATGACATACCAAACATACTTTTAGTCCCTATTTTCATTTTCATATCTATATTTATTTCTATTTTCATATCTATCAAAATCAATTTCAACGTACCAAGCATGCCTTGAAATTCCATGTGGTAAAGTGATGTAGTATATTGCTCAATAAAAAACGAGTGAGATGACATGATCCGTTAAATTTAACGGCAACTTTAACAAGAAGGTAAAAGTGTGAAAGTTCATGGTCATAAATTTAAACTTCTAAAACTTAAGAAGGCTAAGGGCAACACACTCAAAGTTTAGAGAGGTGTTGTGAATTTTAGCCAAAAATGTGCGCGCGCGCCTAGATGTTAATATAAGTAGGGTGCATGGTGCAGAAATTAAGTTAGGAAAATAATAGTAATAAGATAGCATGACAATTAAAGGATAATTAGATTTGAAGGACTATATACTCCCTCACCCTGTCCTTTTTATTAAAAAAACAACCACTAAAATCACGCGATTCAAAATATTAATTAAAAGAAATAAATGTGTAATTTTTATATCTTTTTTTCCAATTATACATGATAGATAATGAGTGGGAATTAATTACTGAAAAATAATGAGCAACATATATTTAATGAGAGTAAAAATAGAATGATCAGGTTAAATTTTCTGACAAATAGAAGTTGTTCCTTATATTAAGAACTACCCATATAAGAGAGAATATTCTTCATTAAAAAGAATTAGAGAGAGTGAGTATTATAATTCATGAGAATTGTAAAGACACAGGGAATTCTATTAAGAATTTAGAATATAAAAAGCAAAAGGAAAAACAACATAGAAAACTCAGCATAGAAGGGAAAAGAAGCCCAAAAAAGGGATAAATAACCATGCTCATGGATCTTTTAATTTCATTTCTACTGCGTTCGGCCTTAGACCTGTGGCAAAGCTGTCTCTTCCATTTTTTTTTTTTACTTTATGTTAACACGAATTTGCACATGAAACAGATGGCAAGGAGTATTAGGACAGGGTTGATCCCTATTTTTGAACCTTTTTTATGGGGAAAATGAATTTTTCTTTAGATAAGTGATTTTTGTGTAATTGTTTGGAGAATAATACTTTTTGTACAACTTTTACTGAAAAACACACTTTTACAAAACTGTTTTGACTTTGAGAACATAATAGCACAAAACAAAATCAAACAAACGTGTAATTACTTTAGTCACTGTTACCTCATTTTAGACTTTTAGAAAACTTCTTTAGGATAGCAGGCTATAAATTTTTAGGGAATTGTAAACAATTATTATGTAGATGTAACTAACACTATTATAGAATCGCCAAATGAATATTATCGGCCATAAATTATAGTTCCGAACCATCATATACGCAGGTTCTATATATGCTCAGCACAATATACCTAATAGTTCCGAACCATAGTATATTGAGAGCAGAAACAACGGTTATTTATCAATAACCGTAATGTACTGACTTTATTTTTTATTCTATATAGTTATTTTTTATTATTTGTTTTTATCTAGTTCCATTGTTAAAATCTATTATATAATTTAATACATAATTCAATGTATTATAGATAAACATCATACAATTTAAAAGAACTTAATCACTTAAACAATCTAGAACATTATCTTATAATTTTTTAATTCTAAAAGAAAATCTATTAAAAGAATTTTACAATATTCTCTAATGCATTTGTTGTAGATTGTCAATCACCTATTAGTACTTCAAGTTTGTCAATCACCTATTAGTACTTCAAGTTCCAGTCACACAACCTTTAACTACAAAAAGATAATATAAATATGAAATTAGAATATATATATATATATATATATATAGTGAAAAGGATTAAAGTGCAAAAATACCAATGAATTTTTACCTAAAATGCACATAGTGCCAAATGCTCTTTGTAACGTAACCAATGTACTTTCAAAATGTGAGCAAAAATACTATTACCGTTAAATGTAATCAAACTCTGTTATTTTGTTGTAGTGGGGCCCACACTATTTGCATGGAAGTATAAAAATCTTGGCAATACTATTATTCAAATGTCATTAATTAAAAGATTCCCTCCCCTCTCATTTTTTTTAAGAGGGGAGAGAAAGTGGGTGATGGGAAAATTTTTTTGAGTTGAATTTAAAAAAATTAGAGAATTGGGGTTAAAAATTTTTAATTAATTTTTCTTACTCTTTTATCTTATATATTCTTTTTATTAAAATTTTATTACCCCACTTCTTCAATTTTTTTAAAATTCAACTCATAAAAATTTTCCCTCCCCTCCCTTCCCTCCAAATCCCTCACACCAACCAAACAGACCCTAAGCCTCACATTTTCATTTTCTTGATAAGTTGCCCCAACTAGCAAGTTGAGCACAAGAAAAGTCTACTGCATGCACATCCTATAATCTACAATAAATAAAAGTAGTTCACTTAATAGGTTAAGGTACACCCAACATCTTATAGTATTTTCTTATATGCAACCAGTGCCCTAAAGTTATTTGTGGTACAATTTTAATCTTTTAAAGTTATTGAAATGGAGCAATCTCATGCTATATTAACACCTCAACAAACGTATGTTAGTGCATGTAATTCATAGTCGTACGAAACCCGTTTGCCTCTTCCGAGTTCTAATTGCTAAGCCCGCCATATTCTCTACTTCTCACCCTTTTATCTGTGGTGACCCGCTCTTCATTCTTTATCTTCCTCTAGATATTTCTCTCGCTCCTCTCCTTCCCTCCTCTTTTCTCGCTCTTAAATCAGCAAAGTGGTCAAGTCGATCAGTGGAAGAAAAAGATTGGCTGGGTTTACCACAAACAAGATATATCTCCTTTTTGCAGTCCTGTGGAATTTCTCAGCTTCAATTTGATGCCTAGGAGGCCTATAGGTCGAACATCTTCAATGTTTTCATACCCAATTCTAAAGCACCCTGTTTCAACAATCACACAAGCTTAGAAATTTTGGGAGCAAATATGCATGAATAATTTTATAACCCAACATAAAAACAAAATCTGTGTTTCCCTATATCAGTTTGACCATCTCTGTCGGGCTGGGTCTCCCATGAGTCTCATGTTCTTTGGCTATATTCTTGTTCGTCCACTTCTTCAATATACAATTTGCTCTGTTTCTTCGACGTTGTTTTTGGATACAAATTCACTTCGCCACTGGTGCACTCACCTTCGTCAATGAAGTAGTAAATTTGATCAATAGCGGAAGAGGCGATAGATGGTTGTGACATGTTTTTAACTGACATTTGTGTTTGGATGAGATTGCTCAATTTTAATAACTTTGAGGATGAAATTGTACCACAAATAACTTTAGAGTGTTGGGTAGACTTTAAAAAATCCTCGAGGATGTTGGAAGCATCTTGACCCATTTTAAATTAAAGTGACTGTCAAATATTAAATAGTATTCCCTCCCGTTTTAATTATAGGATAATATTTGAGAGTTGATCTTGGTCCTAATTATAGGATAAAATTCTAATTTTTATCAATTTCTTCCCAAAATACCCCATATTAATACTTTCTCAATAATAATTAACACAATAATAACTTAATAAGAGTAGATCGGATATTGTTGAGGGAGATTGACGACACCGGATTATGTGAGAGCTAGGAGAAATTGTGTGTGAGGCAGAAGAGGTACAAGAAAAAACAGAGAATTAACGTAATTGGATGTTATTTTAAATTTTAAATAAGGGTATTTTAGGAAAATAAATATGATTAACTAATTTAACCACTATCCTTAAACCACTATCCTTAATTTCTCCAAAATTAGATAAATATGTCCTATAATTAGGACCGGAGGGAGTATATGCTTTAAGGGCGATGGCATTGCATCTATACATTTGTAGAAGTTCATAATCATGTTTAAAAAAAAAAAGATAATTTTCGACATTGATTCAATATAATTTAATATAACATATATTATATCATGTTTTAAAATAAATATTATGAAGATCAAAATTTGATATAATTTTAGAGTATATGCAAAGTATGTATTATATAGCGGATTTAGATAAAACAACGCGTTAATTTTTTTTTTCAAAAAAGAAATTGAGGAGTAAAATAACAAAGTTTAGGACATTTTTCAGATAATTTTAAATTTATAATCAAAATTGCTCATTTTGATCCCATATGGACCTTCAGGTTTATTAAACCGAAGGACATATTTTCTCAAAAAAGAAATATCACTATAAAAAAAATGATAATTTGTAGCGGTGCATTTATAGCGGTTAAATAAACCGCTGCAAATATTAGGATTTGTAGCGGTTTTAAGCAACACCGCTACAAATTTGTAACGGTATGCTTCGCGTTAAGTGGCGCGTGGGTTTGGGAACATGATTTGCAGCGATTTACAAAACATAACCGCTACAAATTTTGGTGTCAAACTCGCTCCAAATTTGCTGCGGTTATTTTGTAGCGGTTATTCTATATTAACCGCTACAAATGTGGCGTTAGCTGGGCGCAAAGTTGGTGCGACTACTGTGGTGATTTTTTTGTAGCGGTTTTTATGACAGTAACCACTATGGAATTAAGAAGGCCACCTTTTTGTAGCAGTTACAAAGAATTGCTATAAAGTTTAACTCATATTTGTAGCGGTTACAGCATATAACCGCTATAGAATGTCTTTGAAATAAATATTTATAAAAAAATAAATAAAAAAACATTTATAGCTGTTTTTATATATAAACTACTACAAAGTATAAATATTTGTAGAAGTTAAATAGATGAAACCGCTACAAATTGAATATTTGAAATTTTTAAATTTTTAACTCCCGCCAACGGTTATGAATATTTGTAGCGGTTTCTTGATATTAACTGCTACAAAGTGTTCATTTAAAATTTAAATATTTTAATTCCCGCCAATAGTCATGAACATTTGTAGCGGTTTTTTGACATAATTGCTACAAAGTGTTGCACAATGAAAATTTGAATTTCATATCCCGCAAACAGTCATGAAAGTTTGTAGTGATTTTTACTACAGTAACCGCTACAGAATACATTTGAAATAAATATTTATAAAAAAATAAATAAAAAAAAATCAATTTGTAGCGGTTTTTATATATAAACTACTACAAAGCATAGATATTTGTAGCGGTTTTACAAACTCAACCGCTACAAATTGAACATTTGAAATCTGAAATATTTTTATAAAAAAAGTTCAAACAAATATTTGTAGAAGCTATGAAACCGCTAAAAATAATGTCACATTAACCGCTATAAATATCAATCGCTACAAAACTTGTCACATTAATCATTACAAGCGCTACACAGATCCCTATAAATACCCCCACCACACTTCATTTCAAACACTCCTCCATTTTTTTCAACCCTTCTTCTCTTTCGTTTTCCCTCATCTGAAAATTTTTTTTAAGAGCCAAAGAGCTGAGCAAGTGATCAAATATGATAAAAAAAATTGTAATTCTTGGATTTCAACATTTTTCCCCTCTCATAATATTTATACTCATTAATTTTTTTTTTGTCTAGAAATTGAAGAACTTTTCCTCAACGTTTTCAATACTCCTTCCATAATGATCAACATATAGTTGACAACATAATAAGTCCTCATTATCTACACATTCTCAATAATATTACCTATATAAAATTTATACTTATCTAACTTAATTTAATCATTCTTTTTAAATAATAACTACTATCATTTAAGTTACTTAAATAATAAACTATTCAACACAATATTATAACAAAGAACTCAGATAACTGTATAATTTTTTTAAAAAAATTTCCCAAAATTTTGTAGCGGTTTTAGAACCACTACAAATCTTAACTCAAAATGGTATTAAATTTTTGACACTATTTTTTAAATTCCTATTTGAATTTAGTAGCGGTTTTCCAACTGCTACAAAATTGGAGCCAAATTTTCATTTTTCCTTTCTTGCCATTCGAAATTGTGGCCCCAACATTTGTAGCGGTTGAAATGAACTGCTACTAAATTTGTAGCGATTGTGTTACGTAAATAGCATTTGTTGTAAACCGCTATAAATCTGTTTGAAACAATGGATTTTGTAGCGGTTTTTGCAACCGCTACTAATATCATTTATAGCAGTTAAAACCGCTACAAATATATGTTTTTAACCACTACTAAATTAGAGTTTTTTGTAATGTATGCCTATATATTGAAAATTTTTATTGATAATTGAAATATATATAATTCTTTTTTATTTGATGGAAATTAAGTATATTACTTTCACTACTACAGATTTGCGCATTTATAACGCTTAATATATATAACGGCTACAACTAATAAATGTCATGTATGTTGAGGTGAAAGTTGTGCAAAAATATATATAACACTTAAAAGCAACGGTTAATTATGCGCACTGTCATATATTATAAAGCGAAATTCGCAAAAAACCAAAAATAATGATTGTAGTTAATAACTATAATTTATTTAGTGACAAAAGTGATTGTTCTTTCAAAATAACCATCATATAACACTTACAAACGATTCATTTTCCAACCTTACATCAACTAAAACACAAACATAATGGTTATGTCTATTGACAGTGAAATATGAATGACAAAAATGACATTTCATAATAAACAACCGTCATATAATGCACAAATATAAAACACACCTTTTTAAAACCTCATTCTGTTCGACACTAAATACCAGTTTTCCTAAGTTAAATATACTTTAGACCGAAGTATTCAACTCTATTTATACTGACATATTCCTTTTGTTCTTATTACTTTTCTAAAAGCTTATTTCATAACCCCATCATTCTCTCCCTCATCGTTATCAGACCCCTAGAAAGCTCTTTCCATTTGTCTCCTCCTTCTCCACAAGCCCTTCCTCTTCCACCACTGTCTCCTCCTCCACCACCACCACTATTGTAATATCCCAAATTTCGGAATTTGAGACTTGAGAATAAGCCTGAATTAAATGGACTGCTAAGCCCCGGTTTAGCAAGTGTCCCATGAATATAAACTGAGCTGCCATAGTGTTTTCTTGTGAGGCAGTGAGATTGTCAGGTGCTTTTGGATAATCAAATTATGTCCAATGAATGTGAAATTTTCTAGAATAAAAGTAAACATATCAAGCTTTAATTTGATAGGTCATATAAGTCATTTGAACCTATACACTGAGAGTTATGTATTTTTGAAATTAGCCAGGTAAAATTGGCAAGTTTATGTGGCAGTATCCAATAAATGGCAGTTCTGAAATACTATGAGTCCAGTTTTCTAAAGGAAATATTTTTCCTTAAAAATAGACTCAATAAGGGTCATATAGTCTTTAGAACCACAATAATTGGACATCTATAAATAAAGATATGAATTTTCAAAGTTTGATGAAAATTCTGTCAGCTTTTAATTAAGGTGCAAAATTAGAAAGGAATCATTGGTCAATTAGTCAACAATTTCCTCTTTTTTTAGAAGAAGAAATTGATCATCAATTAAAAGAAGAAGACGGAGAACTAAATGGCTAACTAAACTAGTTATAGTAACTAATTAGTTACTTATCTTTTTGAGGAACCACAAGTTTTTGACAAGTGGCACAATTAGGACTAAGTAAATTGTTGTTAGGTGAAAATAATCATCTAACACTCCCTCTCTCCTCTCATTTTCGTCTAGCTACCCCAAATAAATCAAAAAAATTTCCATAAATATCACAAAATTGTTAGATGAGAGATAGAAGGTGAATAGTAACGTTTCAGAACTTCAATCCACCGGAACACTACCGAATCAACATGTTTTCTCAAAATACCCTTCTATAACCTTCTTCAACCCATCCTAAGCTTCATTTATATGGGTTTAGATTTTTATTTGGAGGTGTTTGGTGCCGTCTCACTTGTCAGAATATTTATGGATTTCCGAACCGGTTGCGGAAACGCATAAAGGTAAGCGTATGCTTCCTTTTGAACCGATTGGTTTGTTGTTTGGATGAGTTTCATGAGAGTGGTGTACTGTTCAAATTTCATCCAGGGGGTATTTTTAAGGTTTAATCATGAGTATGTTTATGGTTAAATGATGATTTATGATGATATTGGACCAAGTTGTTGGAAAAAATTTTGTTTTGGTAATTTTGGCTTGTAAAGAGTTTTTTCTGTCAGTGCTATAAGGGGCTGAAATCTTGTGATTTTGATGATTTTAACATTACCATTGTGTTTAAAATGTAAAGCTATGTGGGAATAGCCTTGGTTATGAATTCTGGATTATTGGAACATAGTTTGTAACATTGCCAATTTCTGCTAGTGAGATTTTTTGTGAGGCAGTCTAGTTGTGTGACGAATTTTATTGGTCAAATGTATTCTAATGGCTGTGATATTTTACACAACAATACTAGATATTTTAAGCTTTAATTTCATACATAATATGCTAAATTTGGGTCTGTAAATTGGTAGATATTAATTATTAAAATTTGAGGTTGAAACTAGAATTGATTTTGGAACAGTATGGCAATTCATAGAATTCTATATTTTTGTGATTATAAATGGTCGTGGTAAATATTTTTACTATATAGAGGACTGAAAGAGCTTCAAGCAGGACTTTGAACCACTCCAATTGGAGTTTTGTAGATTAAGTTATAATTTTTGGAAGTTTAGTAAAAAAAATAGAGGATTTCTTGGCCGTGGCCCAAATGGTTCTGATCTCTCTTGGCCGCAGCCAAAGGATTTCTTGGCTGCAGCCAAGCCCCTATTTCAGTACTCTATATCTTTCTGAATGGTGTTGATTGTTCTAGCTTTTTAAAACCTCATAGGCATATGTTTGGGCTTCCAATGGCCACCCAAGTGACTCAGATAATAACCAAGAAGTTCAAAACAAAGGAGATAAACATAAGAATAGGTCAAGGATAACTTAGTTTACATTATGCCAAAGGTGTTGGACTAAGTAATGACACGTCAATTGTAAATTCTGATTATAAGACCTGTTAGCTGTATGGGATCTAAGACCTGCCTGAGCATGGAGGAACAATTGGATAACCCTCAGGAAAGGCGTCCAAGTAGTAACTCTTTCTTTCATGCACTATGAGGTTAATGTGTATTTGTGTATGCCATCTTTCGTAATATGAGCACAGTATCTTGAACATGCATATTAGCCTGGTTGTGGACTGGGACCCAACAGAGGCGCAGAGTAAGCCCAATGGAGGCACATAGTTAAGCAGGGGTTGAAAATAGTTGTTTGGCCTTGAACAGTGTGGATATAGCATTCTTTCATTTTACATAACATGGTGCATGGCATATTTATTTTCACATCATATATGTTTGATTTTGTTACTATTGTAACACCCTTATCTTATTTTCACATTTTTCAGAGTACTTGTACGCAGTTCGGTGAGCAACACAGGAATAGCATAAACATATTGATATGTTGATACATTAGGTCAGATTATGTTACAGGAATTTCCAATAGGGTGTGATAATACATATACAATTTTCCAAAATATCCAAAATTAAGACTACTTATAACCATTTTCTTTACCTTGGGATCCGCACCTCAGTTGCCCGTGTCAACCACTTTACCCTTGAAGCCGTTGGTTTCTACTTGAATATTTATTGTTTATGAAAAAGGGTGAGATTCAAATGAATCTTAGTAGTAACAGACAATCTATCATAGAAAATGAAATAGTAAACATGTTACGTACCACATATAGTAATATTGTACTAACCCACAATATAATTCAGTATAGTTCAATTCAGTTGGAAATGTTCAGGACCAACTATTGTTTCCACCTCTGCTCTTTCCGTAGCTCAGCTAGGCTTGAGGCCACTAGTTGGGTGTACTAGTGTACCCGTAGCCACTATGTTCAGCCATGCTCGATGAACTCGTAGGCACTATGTTCAGTCATGCTCGGTCATGTTCAATATACCCGTATGTACTCTACAACATACATATTACGGTAAATGGCATGTATAAAGCATATAAATATTGGCATAATGTATGAAAGAAAGAGTTACTACCTTGAACCTTTTTCCAACTCGTAAACCGCTCCTTGTAATGCATGTCAATGACTCATGCTCTTAATCATGTCCTAAAATCCAAATGTACAATTTAGACACTTCCATAGTTTTTCTAGTGGTTATATGAGTCTATATTAAAAAAATTACTAAAATACCCCTTGGGACTCGGCCTGGCTTGGCTATACCCGGTTCGACCGTACTTTTCCCAAAATTTTAACCCAAACTATTCTATCATATTTTTTCCCAAGGAATCTATTTCCGTACTCAGAATTACCAAATTCACTGCCAAATGATGAAAATGCCCTTGGCAGCCCCTATTTCAAGGTTTTGTAGGCGTTTTGGTCATTATGCTTTCTATGACTTTTCTGAAAGAGTGTTCAACTATAACCCCACCTAATTTCCCCTCCTGAACACAATGGAACCATTAATTTCATGAAAACCCAACTCCTAGCCCTTCAAACAACCCTGGCTGAAATCCTAAGGTTCTCCAAGAAAAGTTGGGGTTTTCTGATTCTGGCTTCGTAGATTTGCTCCTTTCTACTCCTAACCTTTCATTAGCTATTTAATTAAGTTAAAACCACCATTTGTACTCAATTTGGGTAGCATAATGTTTAGAACACAAATTTTCCAAAATTTACATTATGAGCAAATCCAATAAAAATTTACCGATCAAAATTGCTCACAGCAGTTAGAATAATCAATTTTCAAAGTTTAGGAAGTTATTTCAAGCTCCTTCTTGCTTTTCCTTCCTATGGCCAAAACCCAAACCCTTGAAACACTAAACTTTCTGCCTCAAACACCTTCAATAACATAGAAGGAAAGCTTAGGAGAAGGATTATACACATTAGATATGAATTCACCTAAGAAATCAACCTACCTTGTGAGATTTTTCTCCTTCTCTCTCTAAAACCCAAGCATCTCACTCTCTCCCCTTTGCTCTCATGGCTGCACGGTTTTGAGGAGGAAGATGAGGGGAAAAATGATTTTATAATATTTTACACTTATCCCTTAACTTACACCAATTATTTAATTTCCAAAATTCACAATATTGGACTTTTGTGTACATAACCTTTAACTTCATGTACCCATGACATTAAGCCCAAGTATCATACAACTAATATTTCCCTCCTCTTTAGTCAGCCCTTTATACCTCTAGGGGTCCAAATTAGAGCCAAAATGGGCTGATATCAATTTAATACCAAAATATTTTCCATTTTCGAATTTATACAAATTTTGGCAAATTTTCTGCTCGAACTTTGAAAAATCATAATTGAATTTGTAGATATTATATTGAAGTGATTCGAAAAGGATATAGAACCCTTATTGAGTCTAGTTTCAAGAAAAAATATAGCCTTTTGCAATTGGAGACACATCATTCCCATATTTTTAGTTTTTAGAAGCTGTTCCAGAAAATAGATGGATTTTCTAGGCTAAATTCAAAAATTCATAACTTTTTGTATATATCTTCAAATGATTCATATGACCTATCAATGTAAATTTTAGGATGTCTACTTTGACCCTGTAAAATTTCATAATTTTTGAACATCATTTGATCATCCAAATCCACCTGACAAACTCACTACCTCACAAGAAAGTTGCATTGACAGCAAAATCATATCCTCCAAAATTCACCCTTCCATTTTATTTAATATTTCCACATATTTTACAATATATTTTGGTGAATAAAATTCAGGGCGTTACAGTTCTCCCCTACCTAAATAAATTTTGTCACCGAAATTGGCTACACCTGTATAGTCATAAATTCTGAGTAACGTTTTTTCCCCATATTCAGTTCTTTTTTATTGTATCCATACTTCATATCCTATTGGTCGTAGTACAACGCTACAATCACACCATAAAGGTTACATCTCTAGATTTCAGTGCAACACAATTGTTGCTAACTCAAGATCATGTATGGGATAATAATCAAGTTTCAGTGAGGCTTTCATTTTCTAGTTGCATAAACCAATACATGGCCATGCTGTATTACAACACTTTCCAGTCCATGCCTACTGTTATCAATAAGGACAATGAAGGTCCATAGTGGATCTGGGATTATCAGTATTGGTACTAATGTTGATTTCAGTCTCAGTTTCAGTGAAGTTTCTCTCATAATTATGATCCCACAGATAATGTTAAGTTTTCCTTTTCAGTTATTCTAGAGAAATTCAATATGAATCTTTGGTAATACTCAGTAAGACCCAGAAAACTGTGTAGTTCAGAAATAGTTTCTGGCATTTTTCAATTTAGTATTGTTTCCCCTTTGCAAGGATCCCCCTTGAGACCCCTTGCTGTGAGACTATCTAGCCCAGAAAACTAATTTCCAAAAGCCAGAACTCATATGCATATCAACTTGGTATGGAGTTGCTTAGATTTTAGTGTATTCAACTTGATTCTCAAATTTTGTTCACGTTTTGATCTACTCCATGAGTATACCAGTATATCATCTATAAATCATCCACTAATTCCCTTCTTCCAGTTCTTTGCCCATTTCAACACAATTCATTCGGGGCCATTTCAAATTCTTGTTGAACCAAAGCTTAGCAGTTGATTCCTGGGTTACGGTTTACTTAATAACCCTTCTACTCATACTTTTCATCACCTCATTTGCCATCCACCAATTGACTCCTAGTATAGTCTCAAGTTAGTGGAATAACAGGCAGATTAATTCTGTCTTTCATTTGTTAGAGAGCTATCACCTCAATCAATCATTTAAGGGAATATTTTTTGATTATTATCTTTCTCTATGTTAGGCTTAATAGCTAGTAACCTTTCAAACTCCCTTTCTGCAAGGATTCGTGTCAGTAGAAATCTTGTTCTTCGATTCCATGAATCATTACTAACCCAATATAATACTAAATAAGTTTGCTAGCCTAAGGACACATTGGTCCACTAGGTCGTAGACACACAGGTCTACTACAACACATCTGGCGTGTAATATCACACAGCCTAGGGTCTTTAACCCAATTTTTAGGTTCATCATAAAATCTAGAACCTCAATCATCACATCAATTGGAAATCATTTTCCTCAAATATACCCAATAGGTTCGCTAAGAATTAGGATCAATAGCACCAATTCTAACCTTTACAGTACGTGGGTAATATCCTCAAAACATTACTGAAGGTTTAACATTATTCGTAAAGTTCAACTTCCATTATGGAACAGAACCATAGTGCAACCTAATTCACATTTCAACCTAAGCACTATTTCAGCTTAGATTTAATTCAAGCCTATTCTCAACATTCAATAGTATCAAATCGGATCCTCTAAGATCAACATACGGCATAATAACCACGTATCATATATCACTGTATGTCATTTCTACATACCTTTAACACCACAGTGTTTCTAAGGATCATCTCTTAACATGGAGAAACCTCAAAACATTTACTATGCCTCGAGTTCCCATAGCCTCATCAAATGAACCTTTCTGCCAGTACTTACTATAATAAAAATGTTCCATATTAAAATCAATACTTACATTATCACCCTATACTTCTAAACATTCTTCATATCGTCTAATTAAAAATATCATTAGTCATGGAGAAACCTTAAGACAATTCACTATTCCTCAAGTCTCTATGACCTTGCCAACTTAACTTACCAGGGGGTCACTCATCCTAAGATTTTCTTGGGTTAAGCACGCTTAACTTTTGTGTTCTTGTACCAAAACGCAGATGCTGTCACTATCTGTTCTTGACCACAGGTTCCTCGAGACTACTCTCACCTCAAAAGACGTACCGACTACCTCTGGCCAACCAACATATAATAGCTAGGCCCCACATCACTCTCTGTACATGTACCGCCATTCAAGATCGGTAATATGCTCCATGAAGTCCCAAAAGCATTCAGTTGGACATCTCTTGATAATATCAATCTTCTTCCGGTATTGCACTACGTGTTGCCCTTAAGTTTTCCCAAATCCTTCTGGCCGATTCATAGAAAAGGGGTAGTGTACTTCCCTAGTGCCCCATTCTGTGCATATCTCCTTTTACCGTATAATCAACACCTTATTAGTATACAATCCTGTTGCTAGAACTGCATGCTCTGATACCAAAATGTAAAATCCTTATCTTATTTTCACTTTTTTAGAGTGATTGCGTGCAATTTGGTGAGCAACATAGGAATAACATAAACATACTGATATGTTGATACATTAGGTCTGATTATGTTACTATATTTTCTAATAGAGTGTGATAATACATGCACAATTTTCTAAAATATCTAAAATTAAGATACATATAACCATTTTCTCTGCCTCGGGATCTGCACCTCAGTTGCCCGTGTCAACCACTTTACCCTTGGAGCCGCTGGTTTCCACTGGAATATTTATTTTTTAAGAAAAAGGTTGAGAGTCAAACAAATATCAGTAGTAACAGACAATCTATCATAGAAAAGGCAATAGTAAACATGCTACATGCCACATACAGTAATATTGTACTAACCCACAATATAATTTAGTGCACTTCAATTCAGTCACAACCATTCAGGGCCAACTATTCTTGCCACCCTTACTCGTTCTGTACCTCAGCTGGGCATACTAGTGTACCCGTAGGCACTATGTTCAGTCCTATTCAATGTACCCGTAGGCACTATGTTCAGCCATGTTTGGTGTACCTGTAGGCACTATGTTGAGTCATGCTCGGTCAGGTTCAGTATACCCTAGGTACTCTACAACATACATATTATGGTAAATGGCATGTATAAAGCATATAAATATTGGCATAATGTATGAAAGAAAGAGTTACTACCTTGAACCTTTTTCCAACTCTTAAAGCACTCCATGTAATGCGTGTCAACGACTCGGGCTCTTAATCATGTCCTAAAATCCAAATGTATAATTTAGACGCTTCCATAGTTTTTCTGGTGGTTATATGAGTCTATATTGAAAAATTACTAAAATACCCCTTGGGACCTGGCCCGGCCATACCCGATCCGACCATACTTTTTCTGAAATTTTAACCCAGATTATTCTATCATATTTTTGTCCAAGGAATCCATTTCTTCACATGGAATTATCAAATTCTCTGGTAATTGATGAAAATGCCCTTGGCAGCCTCTATTTAAAGGTTTCATAGGCGTTTTGGTTGTTATGCTTTCTATAGTTTTTTCTAAAAATGTGTTCAATTGTAACCCCACCTAATTTTCCCTCCCGAACGTAATGAAACCATTAATTTCATAAAAATCTAACTCCTAACCCCTCAATAGCCCTAGCCAAAATTCTAAGATTGTCCAGAAAAAGTTGGGGTTTTCCGATTCTGCCTCTGTAGACTTGCTCCTTTCTAACCCTAACCACTTTATTAGGTATTTATTAAGTTAAAACCACCATTTGTACTCAATTTAGGCAGCATAATGTTTAGAACACAACTTTTCCGAAATTTACATTCTAATCAAATCCAATAAAAATTTATTGATTAAATTGCTCACAGCAGTCAGAACAATCAATTTTCAAAGTTTGGAAAGTTACCTCAAGCTCCTTCTTGCTTTTCCTTCCTATGGCCAAAACCATAACCCTTGAAACACTAAAATTTCTTCCTTAAACACCTTCAATAACATAGAAGAGAAGCTTAGGAGAAGGATTATTCACGTTAGGTATGAATTCATTGAAGAAATCGACCTACCTTGTGAGATTTTCCTCCTTCTCTCTCTAAAACCCAAGCATCTCTCTCTCATGGTTGCATGGTTTGGAGGAGGAAGATGAGGGGGAAAATTATTTTATAATGTTTTACACTTATCCCTTAACTTACATCAATTATTTAATTTCCAAAATTCACAATATTGGACTTTTGTGTACATAACCTTTAACTTCATGTAGCCATGACATTAAGCCCAATTATCAAACAACTAATATTTCCCACCTCTTTAGTCAGCCCTTTATACCTCTAGGGGTCCAAATTAGAGCCAAATTGGGCTGATATCAATTTAATACCAAAATGTTTTCCATTTTAAAATTTATACAAATTTTGGCAGATTTTCTGCTCGAGTTTTGAAAAATCATAACTAAATTTGTAGATATTATATTGAAGTGATTCGAAAAGGATATAGAACCCTTATTGAGTTTAGTTTCAAGGAAAAATATAGCCTTTTGCAATTGGAGACAGATCATTCCCAGATTTTTAGTTTTTTGAAGCTGTTCCAGAAAATAGATAGATTTTCTAGGATAAAATCAAAAATTCATAACTCTTTGTATATAGCTTCAAATGATTCATATAACCTATCAATGTAAAGTTGTCTACTTTCATCCTGTAAATTTTCATAATTTTTGAACATCATTTGTTCATCCAAATCTACCTGACAAACTCACTGCCTCACAGGATGTAACCCCCTTCCCACCATAGGCCGAGATTTACATTCGTAACACGTAATTAAGTTTGAATTAGAGACTGTAAAAGGATTTGGGACTTATTCAGATTAAATTTCCAAAAATCAGGGTTTTCAAAAACTTTTTCAAATCCTTATCATTACAATCTCATATTCATAATACAAAACAAATATGGCCTGCACAGGTGGGTTCCATTTATAAATATCAGAGTCCAAAGTAAATTCCCGACTCACTCGGGTTCCATTCATTTGATAAGGGTTTACACAAAGGCATAAAGCCCATAATTCATACCCTTTACTTGGGGATTACACAAAATACATTACAATTCCCATATACAATTATCCAAAATACCAATGATAACCAATATCTAATTAACCAAAAGGGACTCTACATCAGAGCTCCCTTCGATCCTTCGGCCCTGTCTAAAACATTGTTTTTGGGAGAGTGAGATTCTAAAGAATCCCCGTAGTGTCAAATCAATCATATAATGTGCAATAATAAGGCATGAAATCAAATCATTATCCATATAAGCAACTACAACGGCAATTCAACGGCAATGGTTAGTATGACACATGTCATCCCTGACGACTGCTCACGCTGTATTGCATCACAACAATCAACACAGTATAATTCACCACAGCTGGGATCCATATAAAGCATTTCATAATGCACGCCATTCAGGCAAGATACACACAGCCCACGGCTGGTTTCACAAACACCGCCCCACGGGTCGGATTCATAAAGATCCATGTCGATTATGACGGCAGTTCAACGGCCGACCTAGAGATGACCACTATCACTCTCTATATAGCTCACGCTGACCTGCTCATGCCGTAATGGACCATGGCACACATTTCACAAATTCAACGATAAGTTATGCATGCCAAAACATCATACAAAATATGAGAGAAAAGTCACTACCTGAGTTCTTCTGGGCGTGTCCTAGCGCCGGTCTCTCCCGAGGAGGGCAAATGTCAAATCCTATATTCACAATTAGGGACGAAGAGTTATTCTCTATTCCAAGACTTAATTCACTTTGTAATACTTAATTGGTTATCATTATTGCTCTTTTAGAGTCATTAAACACCCTTAACAAAACTCCTAAAGGGTAGGAAGAACCATCCCAAAGATCCCCTTTTGGAAGCACAAAAACTTATTTTTCACTGCTTCACCTCGAGTGAAAATGGTCTCACTCGAGCACTGGTACGGACACTCGAGCACTGGTACGGAAATCACCTCAAGCACAAGGAAGTGAAGACGGAATCACAATACTTTTCAGAGACAGAATCACTCGAGCACACTGGACCTCACTCGAGTGAAAGCCAAATGCCTCACTCGAGCACATGAGAGTGAAGCCCAGGAAGTGAGAGCCCGAGAGCATAAGAGAAATGGCAGTAGCCCAAATGGCTCACTGCACACGAGCACACATGGCTCACTCGAGCACGATACCCATACCCGCAAGTGAGAAGGCACACTCGTGCACTTACTCGCGAGTGACAACCCGAGAAGCAAGTCCTTTAGTGTTAAATACACTCATCACTCGAGCACAAGGAGGTTCACTCGAGTGATATTCATCCCTCACTCGCGAGTGAGGCTATGCTTGCTATGACCAAGGAAGTGCAATAAGAACACAGAGAGCAAGAAACGAAAATTGCACTACCGCACTCGAGCAGAGTTCATCCCTGCTCGGGTGATATTCATCCTTCACTCGAGCAGACCCCAGAGTGCTCGAGTGAATCCCTCAGATACCAGAAACGCAGAAAACAGAGGCACTTTCCTCAACCTTTGCCCAATTGATTCCTATGGACACAAAACTTAACCCAAAGCCATTCCCACACAAAAACACCCAATAAACTCAATGGAATCCTCAGAATCATCACAATCCTACTCCATTATCATGCTTTGGGTTTTGGGCAACAAATTCAACAAAACACCAATCTCAACCAAACTTCACATTTCAATTCCCAATCAATCTATCTATCCTAAACTCATTCCAAAACACCATTCTCATGCCAAAAACATACCAAATGAACAGTGACACTCATTTTTTTTTTTTGGATTCAAGCCAAAATTTCTAGAAATCATAAACTACTTCAAATGGTATGAAACATAGATAGATAGATGGGTTTCACTCACCTTATCAAATTCTCCAAAGGGAGTTCTTGATTCACCACTTTCCAAAATTTCGTGTGATCACAAACAACACCAAAAGGCCAAACTATACACACCAAAATGAAGCTCATCACTCAAGGATCAACATTTATGAATGGAACTTGAGCAATGGAGGTCATTTACTTACCCAAAGATCAAGCTTTTCCTTTCTCTTTCTTGCCCAACAATGGCAGCTCGAAATTAAGAGAGAGAATGTGAGAGATGAAGTGAGGAAGAAGAAGCAATCATCATCCCTCTCTACCCATACCTCCAGCCGAAAGAGAGAGAAGAGAGGAGAGAGAAATTAGTATTTTATCCCATTTGACTTACACACACATGCACTCTCTCCCATACCCTCTTTGCCACATGTCAAATTGCTATTGGCTCTCACCAAATAAGTCACCAATTAACTTATCTAATCTCTCCATTAGCCATTTTAATCACACATCTCATTTTCTCTTAGTTAGTAATTAATTTCCCCATTAATTACCACTTATGGCCAATATTTCCATTCTTCCAATTTTCCACTAATTATGACATATTAATTAATATTGCCATAAAACACATAATAATTCCAATTAAATCCATAATTATCCACAAAATCATGATTATCCCTTAATCAAAAATTGGGATATTACAATTCTCCCCCCCATTCAATAAATTTCGCCCTCAAAATTTGTTACACATCATGGGGCATAAAATTAGGAAATCTTTTCTTCATGTCTGCTTCCGCCTCCCAAGTGGCTTCCCTTGGAGACATTCCCTTCCAGACCACCTTCACAAATGGTAAGCTTCGATGCCTGAGCCTCCGCTCTTCTCGATCGATGATACGCTCTGGCTCTACCGCATAAGTAAAGTTATCTTGCAATTCCACTTCTTCATACTCAATGATATGCTCAGGGTCTGGTTGGTACTTCTTGAGTTGCGAGACATGGAACACATCATGCAATTGACCTAAACTTGGGGGTAGTGCTATCCGATATGCCACCGGCCTGATTCTTGCCAGAATCTCAAATGGACCAATATATCTCAGACTTAGCTTCTTCCGCTTGATTGCTCTCCCGATGCCCGTGACCGGAGACACTCTCAAGAAAACATGATCCCCCACTTCAAACTCAAGAGGTCTTCTCCTCTTATCAGCATAGCTCTTCTGACGACTCTGTGCTGTAAGGAGCCTCTTCCTGATAACTCGGATCTGCTCAGCGGTTTGGTCAACAAGATCCGGCCCATACAACTTCCTCTCAGACAACTCTCACCAGCACAACGGTGACTGGCACTTTCTTCCATACAGTGCTTCATACGGAGCCATTTGAATGCTCGCATGGTAACTGTTGTTATATGCAAACTCAGCCAATGGAAGATAGTAGTCCCACTTTCCCTTGAAGTCTAGGACACACGCTCTCAGCATATCTTCTAAAGTCTGGATAGTCCTCTCTGACTGTCCGTCTGTTTGAGGATGGTAGGTCGTACTAAACCTCAACTGAGTACCCATAGCTTCATGCAGAGCCCTACAAAATCTCGAAGTAAACCGAGGATCTCTATCGGAGATAATATTCTTTGGTGTACCATGGAGTCTCACAATCTCCTTAATATATATCTCAGCTAGCTTGTCAGGAGAATAGCTAGCGTTGATAGGTATGAAGTGCGCCAACTTCGTGAGTCGATCAACAATCACCCAGATCGCATCATAGTTTCTGATCCTGGGTAGACCCACTACTAGATCCATGGTTACACTCTCCCACTTCCATTCTGGAATTTCTGGACTCTGAAGCAATCCTGGCGGTCTCTAGTGTTCAATCTTCACCTTTTGACAGGTAAGACACCGCGCCACATACTTAGTCACATTACTCTTCAACCCTGGCCACCAATACATAGACTTCAAGTTGTGATACATCTTGGTCATACCGGGGTGAAGAGTATACTGACTCTTATGAGCCTCATCAAGAATTCTCAACCTCAAGTCAGCCTTCAGTGGAATATAGATCCTTTTCTGGTAATGCACTAACCCACTAGGTGACAAGTCATAATCTCGAGTCTCTCCTCGCTCAATTCTAGCTCGAATCGACTGGGCTTGCTCATCATGCATCTGAGCCTCTTCAATTTTAGTTCTCAGGTCATTCTCCCCTTGGACCACACCATAACTGGCACATAGGATATCTTTCGAGAGATTTAAATCCCAAAAATCCTCTATCAATTTCCATTCCTGGATCATCATTGTTGCCACCAGCATCGCCTTCCGACTCAAAGCGTCCACGACGACATTAGCCTTACCCGGATGGTATTTGATCTCCAGGTTATAGTCTTTTAGCAACTCCATCCACCGACGTTGTCTCATATTCAACTCTTTCTGATCATACAGATATTTGAAACTTTTGTGGTCGCAGTACAATTCCACAGTCACACCGTACAGGTAGTGACGCCAAATTTTCAATGCAAACACAATTGCCGCAAGCTCCAGATCATGAGTGGGGTAGTTCATCTCGTGCGGTTTCAGCTGTCGAGAGGCATAGGCCACCACACGTCCCTGCTGCATCAGGACACACCCTAACCCCTACTTACTCGCATCATTGTACACGACGTAAGCCTCATTGGGATCAGGTATAATCAACACTGGTGCCGTAGTCAATCTCTCCTTCAGCTTGGTGAAACTCCGCTCACAACATTAATCCCACAAAAACGGTTGATCCTTCCTCGTGAGCTTGGTCATCGGCAATGCAATACGCGAGAAGTTTTGAATGAACCTCCGGTAATAACCAGCAAGACCCAGAAAACTGTGAATCTTAGAAACAGTTTCTGGCCTCTTCCAATCAAGTACTGCTTCCACCTTACTGGGATCCACTGATACCCCGTCTCGTGAGATCACATGGCCAAGGAATTTCACTTCCGTAAGCCAAAACTCATACTTACTCAGCTTGGCATAGAGTTGCTTTTCCCGCAAGATTCTCAACACAATTCTCAGATGTTGCTCATGTTCTTCTCTACTCTTAGAGTATATCAGAATGTCGTCGATCAACACAACCACAAACTGGTCAAGATACTGTCGGAAGATGCGATTCATATAATCCATGAACACCGTTGGTGCATTTGTCAACCCAAAGGGCATCACAAGGAACTCATAGTGCCCGTATCTCGTTCTGAAAGCAGTTTTCGGAACGTCTGCTGCCTTCACACGCAACTGATGATATCCCGACCTTAGATCAATCTTGGAGAATACACACGAGCCAGACAATTGATCTAACAGGTCATCAATTCTTGGGAGAGGGTACTTGTTCTTAACAGTAACCTTGTTAAGTTCTCGATAATCAATACAAAGCCTCAAGCTTCCATCTTTCTTTTTCACAAATAACACTGGGGCTCCCCACGGCGATACACTGGGTCGGATGAACCCTTTCTCAAGTAATTCTTTAATTTGCTTCTTCAACTCCGCCATTTCATTCAGGGCCATACGATATGGGGCTTTCGATATCGAACCAGCTCCAGGCACAATCTCAATTGGGAATTCTACTTCCCTTTTTGGAGGTAATCCGCTAAGATCCTCTGGAAATACCTCAGGGAATTCATTTACCACAGGTATACTCTCTAAAGCTTCACTTGACTCTCCCTGAACAGAGAAGAACACCATATACCCTTGGCATCCCTTCTCAAGATATCTCTCTGCTTTAGCCGTTGAAAGTAAGTTCAAACTGGCATTCACATTGTTCTCCCGCCGTACATTATGGAAGGTTATCCTCTTATTACCACAATCAAGCAATACATCATTTGCTCTTAACCAATCAAAACCCAAAATGACTTCTAGTTGTTGAAGTGGCAAACAGATCAAATCAACTGTAGACTCCGAACCCTCAACAACTATTACACAATTTAAGTAGGCTTCGGCTGTCACGGCCTTAACACCCATCGGCGTCGACACAACCAAATCAAATGGTAGTCTATGCACATGCAATCCCAGGCGCTTTACACAGTCATAAGCTATGAACGAATGACTTGCACCCAAATCAAACAAAGCATTTAACTCATTATCACCGAGAAGAATTTTACCTTGGATCAATTCAGGCGACTTCCGGGCCTACTTATGAGTCATGGCGAACACTCGACCCTGATTCCTGGGCCTTTGCTCTACCGGCTGTCGTGGGCACTTAGGAGAGATGTGACCCACTTGCTTGCAGTTGAAGCAAATCACCTCCCCAGCACAAGTTCTTCCCGGATGGTACTTTCTGCACTGATTGCACACTGGTCCCGCTGGAGGTCTCTGGTCACTACGACCCCCAGGTTGATAGGGCTTCTTGTTACCACCCCCATATGAGGATCCTAGTCCCTTCTGCTTCTGGGAAGTGTTAGCCTTGCTAGGCTCACTGCGACTGTCTTTACCCTTAGCTGGGTACCAATCCCTCAGATTGTTCTCAACAATCCGACACTGCTCCACCGCCTTGTTGAAGTCAGTAAACAGGTGAGTGGCTAATCTCTTTTTCAATTCACGCCTCAAGCCCCTGATAAGCATATCGGAGCTTCACTCCTCATCATCCCTATCCCGGAGATGTGTAGAGTATCGAGATAGTCGGACGAAACGGGAAAGATACTCGTCAAAACTCTCTGTATCTCCCTGTCTGATAGCCAAGAACTCAGACTCTTTCTCCAACCTCACAGACTTGGGGAAGTACTTCTCATTAAACTTTTCTTGGAATACCTCCCAAGTCAATGGCACATTCCGGCTTCGAAGTGTCATGGCGATATTCCGCCACCAACGGTCTGCATCCCCCTCTAGCTTATACACAGCTAGCTTCGCCTTTCTCTAGCCGGTTCAACCAGTCCTCAGCAACTTGGGGCTCAAACCACCTTTTGAACACTGGAGACATATGCTTGCAAAACTTAGAGACCCAATATTACAAGTCTCTTTCCTTACGAGCCGGCACCCCTTGAGACTCTTGATTAGGTACCGTGAGAGGTGGGGATTCATGAGATCCATTGGACCCCTCAGCTGTCTCCTCATGATGAGTCTCTGGTTGAGTTTCCTCATGAGTTGACTAGGCCCTTCCCTCATTTCGCTTGGCCCTTTATTCTCTAAGCTTTTCTCTCAGCTCAGCTATCATATCCCTTTGTTCCCGTACGAGATCCATCATTTCTCGCATTGGATCTGGAGGATTGTCATTCAACTCCTCCACCTCCGGGTCCTGTTGCCTGACTCTAGTAAGAGGGCGAACCATTTCGTCTTTATCACTACAAATGATTCACCACGTCAGTACCTTAGCCAATGTATACACATAATCCATAAAATTCATCTCAATCCACAATAAGTAGAAATACTCATGTGTATACACAACAAGCACTTATCAATCATTAAGCTACCCTAAACTCAAAGGATTAAGGTCAACTAAGGAGCTATCCTAGCAAATCCTTACCTTGCCAGGAACTACAGCTCTGATACTACAAATGTAACCCCCTTCCCACCATAGGCAGAGATTTACATTCGTAACACGTAATTAAGTTTGAATTAGAGACTGTAAAAGGATTTGGGACTTATTCAGATTAAACTTCCCAAAATCAGGGTTTTCAAAAACTTTTTCAAATCCTTATCATTACAATCTCATATTCATAATACAAAACAAATATGGCCTGCACAGGTGGGTTCCATTTATAAATATCAGAGTGCAAAGTAAATTCCCGACTTACTCGGGTTCCATTCATTTGATAAGGGTTTACACAAAGGCATAAAGCCCATAATTCAAACCCTTTACTTGGGGATTACACAAAATACATTACAATTCCCATATACAATTATCCAAAATACCAATGATAACCAATATCTAATTAACCAAAAGGTACTCTACATCAGAGCTCTAGCCGCTCTTCGTCACCCGTTTTCCCTTCGATCCTTCGGCCCTGTCTAAAACATTGTTTTTGGGAGAGTGAGATTCTAAAGAATCCCCGTAGTGTCAAATCAATCATATAATGTGCGATAATAAGGCATGAAATCAAATCATTATCCATATAAGCAACTACAACGGCAATTCAACGGCAATGGTTAGTATGACACATGTCATCCCTGACGATTGCTCACGCTGTATTGCATCACAACAATCAACACAGTATAATTCACCACAGCTGGGATCCATATAAAGCATTTCATAACGCAAGCCATACAGGCAAGATACACACAGCCCACGGCTGGTTTCACAAACACCGCCCCATGGGTCGGATTCACAAAGATCCATGTCGATTACGACGGCAGTTCAACGGCCGACCTAGAGATGACCACTATCACTCTCTATATGGCTCACGCTGACCTGCTCACGCCGTAATGGACCATGGCACACATTTCACAAATTCAACGATAAGTTATGCATGCCAAAACATCATACAAAATATGAGAGAAAAGTCACTACTTGAGTTCTTCCGGGCGTGTCCTAGCGCCGGTCTCTCCCGAGGAGGGCAAATGTCAAATCCTATATTCATAATTAGGGACGAAGAGTTATTCTCTATTCCAAGACTGAATTCACTTTGTAATACTTAATTGGTTATCATTATTGCTCTTTTAGAGTCATTAAACACCCTTAACAAAACTCCTAAAGGGTAGGAAGAACCATCCCAAAGATCCCCTTTTGGAAGCACAAAAACTTATTTTTCACTGCTGCACCTCGAGTGAAAATGGTCTCACTCGAGCACTGGTACGGAAATCACCTCAAGCACAAGGAAGTGAAGACGGAAAGCACATGCCCGAGAGCACCACAATACTTTTCAGAGACAGAATCACTCGAGCACTCTGGACCTCACTCGAGTGAAAGACAAATGCCTCACTCGAGCACATGAGAGTGAAGCCCAGGAAGTGAGAGCCCGAGAGCATAAGAGAAATGGCAGTAGCCCAAATGGCTCACTGCACTCGAGCACACACGGCTCACTCGAGCACGATACCCATACCCACGAGTGAGAAGGCACACTCGTGCACTTACCCGCGAGTGACAACCCGAGAAGCAAGTCCTTTAGTGTCAAATACACTTATCACTCGAGCACAAGGAGGTTCACTCGAGTGATATTCATCCCTCACTCGCGAGTGAGGCTATGCTTGCTATGACCAAGGAAGTGCAATAAGAACACAGAGAGCAAGAAACGAAAATTGCACTACCGCACTCGAGCAGAGTTCATCCCTGCTCGGGTGATATTCATCCTTCACTCGAGCAGACCCCAGAGTGCTCAAGTGAATCCCTCAGATACCAGAAACGCAGAAAACAGAGGCACTTTCCTCAACCTTTACCCAATTGATTCCTATGGACACAAAACTTAACCCAAAGCCATTCCCACACAAAAACACCTAATAAACTCAATGGAATCCTCAGAATCATCACAATCCTACTCCATTATCATGCTTTGGGTTTTGGGCAACAAATTCAACAAAACACCAATCTCAACCAAACTTCACATTTCAATTCCCAATCAATCTATCTATCCTAAACTCATTCCAAAACACCATTCTCATGCCAAAAACATACCAAATGAACAGTGACACTCATTTTTTTTTTGGATTCAAGCCAAAATTTCCAGAAATCATAAACTACTTCAAATGGTATGAAACATAGATAGATAGATAGATGGGTTTCACTCACCTTATCAACTTCTCCAAAGGGAGTTCTTGATTCACCACTTTCCAAAATTTCGTGTGATCACAAACAACACCAAAAGGCCAAACTATACACACCAAAATGAAGCTCATCACTCAAGGATCAACATTTATGAATGGAACTTGAGCAATGGAGGTCATTTACTTACCCAAAGATCAAGCTTTTCCTTTCTCTTTCTTGCCCAACAATGGCAGCTCGAAATTGAGAGAGAGAATGTGAGAGATGAAGTGAGGAAGAAGAAGCAATCATCATCCCTCTCTACCCATACCTCCAGCCGAAAGAGAGAGAAGAGAGGAGAGAGAAATTAGTATTTTATCCCATTTGACTTACACACACATGCACTCTCTCCCATACCCTCTTTGCCACATGTCAAATTGCTATTGGCTCTCACCAAATAAGTCACCAATTAACTTATCTAATCTCTCCATTAGCCATTTTAATCACACATCTCATTTTCTCTTAGTTAGTAATTAATTTCCCCATTAATTACCACTTATGGCCAATATTTTCATTCTTCCAATTTTCCACTAATTATGACATATTAATTAATATTGCCATAAAACACATAATAATTCCAATTAAATCCATAATTATCCACAAAATCATGATTATCCCTTAATCAAAAATTGGGATATTACACAGGAAATTTACACTGGTAGTAAAATCATATCCTCCAAAATTCACCCTTCCATTTTATTTAATATTTCCACATATTTTATAATATATTTTTGTGAATAAAATTTGGGACATTACAACTACTGAGATTCTTTGAATCTCACCATTTCCATAAATGTAAAAAATTTTCAGCAGCAAATAGCAGCTTAGAAAGCAGAATCGTAATTACGGCAACAAAAGGTTCAAGATGAGCATAAGAGGAGATGTTAGTTATTTGAAGACCTTTTATTTTTAAGGTCCGTAATTATTATGTACTAACCCCTGTGTGGAACTCCTGTAATATAATCAAGCAATATTTTTTCAATAATATCAGTATATTTTTGCTATTCCTGTATGTCCAGCGAACTGTAATTGCTTCTTTGATTAATGTCAATAATAAGTGGTATATAAGGTAGGATGTTACAACCACCACCTCTACAAGCTCCTCACCCTCCTCCTCTACCACCACCTCTTCTGCCTCCTCCTCAAATGGAGGCTCTTTTGATGACATTGGCCAGCCTTGACTGCTCTACAAGGAATCTCGCTAGACATGCCTACAGTCTGAACAGGAAGCTAGACCTCATCATTCATCACAATCAAGTTGTATATGATACTTCCAGTCAAACCCATCATCTGCTTCCACAGAAGTTGATGATGTGCCGAACGATGGGGAGGGGTAGGAGGAGGGGGATAGCAATAGTGGTGATGACTAAAAACTACTAATGTAACCCCCTTCTCGTCAAGGCTGAGATTTATGTTTAAAATTACGTAATTATGTTGATTTAGAGATCACAGGCTAAATTGTAACTTATTAAAAATTTTCAATTTCCAAACAGGGTTTTCGAAAACTTTTCAACAACCTATTCAACATGGTCTCACCTTCGCATTTCAAATATACAAATGGCTTGTGCAGTTTAATTCAATTCATAATATTAGAGTGCAATAAAATTTCCTGATATACTCAGGTTCCAATAATCAATAAAGGATTTATAGGGCATAAATGCCTATAATCAGTTCCGCATTCTAGGGGATTACACAATTACCATTCTATGATCCAAAATATTATGTACAAATATCTAGAATGATAACCAAAAACCAAAATAAACTTCTAGCCCAGAGTTCTAATCGCCCTTTGTCACCTACTTCTCTTTAGAACCACTAGCCTTATCTGAAATTTGTTTTGGGAGAGTGAGATTCAAAGGAGTCCCCGTAGTAACAAATCATTCATAGTATACACAACCATAAAAGCATGAAAGCAACTCATAACACCACACACAACAATACAACAGCAGTTACAATAGTAGAGGTAGGTATGATATGCATCACCCTTATGCCTGCTCATGCTGAATTGTTCACGTTGTATTTCACCATAATATGGTTCACATCATATATTTCACCACAATTGGGTTTCATATAAATCATTTCACAATACATAGCCACACTGGTGTGTTTCTCAAAGTCAGAATTCAAAATTCCAAAACACCGCCCCGACATTTACAACGACAGGGATAAGTGTAACAAGCATCACCATCTATGATTGCTCATGCTGAAGTGCTCACATTGTAATGCACTACAGCACATTTCTCATTCACATTTTCCCAACATCAACACAATGATAAGTCATGTATACCAAGCATTATACACAATACAAGAGAAAAGTCACTACCTTGGTCTTTCCGTGCTTGCTCTAGGACTAGTCTCTCGCAAGCAAGGCAAATATAAAATCCTATAATTCATGATTAGGGACGAAGTGTTATTTTCTATTCCAATACTTAATGACTTCAACACTTAGATTTGGTTATCATTAATGTCCTTTGGGGAGCTACAAATACCTCTAATAAAAGCCCTAAATAATTGGAAGAACTATACCAAAGATCCCTTTTTTGAAGTACAAGTGGTGATTTTTCACTGTTTCACTTTAGTGAAGAATGCCTCACTCGAGTGATGATGGACTTGCACTCGAGTCATGAAAAACACACTCGTGCAAGTGCTTGACAGTAAGCAAGGGAAGAGAAAAGAAGTGCTCACTCCACTCGAGTCATGGAAGCAACACTCGAGTGATATCCTAATGCTCACCCGAGTTCTACAAAGTGAGGTTCATGAAGTGCTCACCCGAGAGCACAAGGAGCTTTCGAAGGAAAACAACACTCGAGTAGGGACCTTGGCACTCGAGTGATGGCTTAACACTCACGAGTGTTAAGACACACTCTTAAAAATTAAGCATGAGTGACAACCTGAGACATGAGTTCATAGTGTCAAATACACTCGCACTGGAGTGAGACAAGGTTCACTCGAGTGAGAACCCACTTCACTCGGAAGAGATGCAAACACTTTTGGCTTTTCGCAAGAAAGTGCAATAGAAAAACTAAAGGAAAATGAGAACATGCAATGCTTCACTCGAGTGATGCTTATCAGAAGCTAAAAACGCAGCAGAGTTGACAGCACATTCCAAATTTTTACCATATGTTTTTCTTATCCAAGACTATTCCCACATAAGTTTGCACAAGGAATCCAATAGAAACATCAAAACTACCAAATTCCCACTCCATTATCATGCTTTGTTTTAGGCCACATTCAACACAAAATCCTAAAATTGCCAAACTTGACATTTCAACCTTAAACCAATTCTATATATCCAAATCACATCCCAAAACACCATTTTCATGACCATATTATACCAAACTCCCAATACCCCTAATTTTCGAAAATAGGGCATAAATTCCAGGAATTCAAAACTAAATACAATGGTCACAAAACTCATATAGAAAAGCTCATTTCACTTACCTCAACAACTTTCTCAAAGGTGTCCTTTAGTTCACCAACCTTTAGATTTCCTTGTATACTCAAAACACCACCAATGGAAAATCTACCACCATAGAATCAAAGCTCTCAATCCAAGGAACAAGATTAATGAGAGAGTTTTGGCATTTGGGTTCATTTTCTTACCTTAATATCAAGCTTTTTCTTTCTCCCTCCTAAGGTTCCATGGCTGCCGAAAATATGGAGAGAATGAGAGAGATGAGTGAGGAAGAAGATAAATAAATGATGACACTCCCCCATGCCCATACTTGCTTCAGGGAAAAGGAGGGGAGGGAAGAGAGAGAAAATGATTAAACAATGGGTTATTTGACTTTCTCCACATTCTCCCTTCATCCCCATTTGCCATGTGTCTCAATCTTATTAGTTCTCATAAAGCAAGTAACTAATTAGTTTCTCTAACCACTCCATTAGCCATTTAGTCATACATCTCATTTCTTCTTAGTTAGTAATTAATTTCTTCATTAATCACTGACTAATTAACTGACAATTTTTCATTCCTTCAAATTTTCCACTGATTTTGGCATATTAACTTAAATTACCACATAACACATATTTAAATTTTTTTCCTCTTCTTTATGCGCCATTTCCCTCATGTTTAGCCCAAATAATTATTTGTCACTTAATTATGCTAAAATACAAGGTGTTGGGCATTTCCAATAATTAATTTGAATCTCAAATCAACTTTAATTCACCAAATCATTCATAATAATTTTCATTAGCCCTTAATCAAACTTTGGGGCATTACAATTCTCCCCCCATTCAATAAGCTTCGTTCCTGAAATTTGTTACACATCATTGGGCATAAACTCAGGAAATCGCTTCTTCATGTCTGTTTTCGCTTCCCAAGTAGCTTATCTTGGAGACATTCCCTTCTAGACCACCTTTAAAAATGATAAGCTTCGATGCCTGAGCCACCGCTCTTCTCGATCAATTATTCGCTCTGGCTCTACCGCATAAGTAAAGTTATCTTGTAACTAAACCTCTTCATACTCAATAATATGCTCAGGGTCTGGTTGATACTTCTTGAGCTATGAGACATGGAACACATTGTGAAGTCTGCTCAGACTCGGGAGTAGTGCTATCCAATATGCCACCAGTCCAATTCTAGCCAGAATCTCAAATGGACCAATGTACCTCGAGCTCAGCTTCTTCCACTTGATTGCTCTCTCGACGCCTGTGACCGGAGATACTCTCAAGAAAACACGATCCCCCACTTCAAACTCTAGAGGCCTTCTCCTTTTATTAGCATAGTTCTTATGTCGACTCTGCACTGCAAGGAGCCTTTTCCTAATGATTCTGATATGCTCTGAGGTCTGATCAACCAGATCCGGCCCACACAACTTCCTCTCAGACAACTTTGTCCAGCGCAACGGTGACTGGCACCTTTTCCTATACAGTGCTTCATATGGAACTATCTGAATGTTTGCATGATAATTGTTGTTGTAAGTGAACTCAGCTAGTGGGAAATAGTAGTCCCAGTTTCCTTTAAAATCAAGGACACATGCTCGCAACATATCCTTTAGTTTCTGAACAGTCCTCTCTGACTGTCCGTTGGTTGTAGGATGGTAGGCCGTGCTAAACCTCAATGGCGTACCCATAGCTTCATGTAGAGCCCTCCAAAATCTCAAAGTAAACTGAGGATTTCTGTCGGAGATAATCTTCTTTGGCATGCCATGGAGTCTCACTATCTCTTTGATGTATATCTCAGCCAGCCTATCAGGAAAATAGCTAGCATTTATAGGTATGAGTGCGTTGACTTTGTGAGTCGATTAACAATAACCCAGATCACATCATAGTTTCTGATCCTGGGCAGAACCACCACTAAATCCATGGTCATACTCTCCCACTTCCATTCTGGAATTTTCAGACTCTAAAGCAATCCTAGCGGTTTTTGGTGTTCAATCTTCACCTTTTGATAGGTAAGACATCCCGCCACATACTTAGTCACATCACTCTTCAACCCTGGCCACCAGTACATAGATTTCAAGTCTGGCCACCAGTACATAGATTTCAAGTTATGATACATCTTGGTCATACTTGGGTGAAGAGGATACTGATTCTTTTGAGCCTCATCCAGAATTCTCTCCCTCAAGTCACCCCTCAGTGGAACATAGATTCTCTTCTGGTAACGAACTGGTCTAGTAGGTGACAAATCATAATCTCAAGTCCCTCCTTGGTCAATCATAGCTCGGATGGACTAGGCTCGCTAGACATGCAATTTAAGCCTCTTTGATTTAAGTCCTCAGGTCATTCTCCCTTTAGACAACACCATAACTGGCACATAGGATATCATTCACGAGATTGAAGTCTCAAAAATTCTCAATCAATTTCACCTCTTGAATCATCATTGCTGCAACAAGCACCGTCTTTTGACTAAGAGCATCCGCAATGACATTGGCTTTACCCGGATGATATTTGATTTCACATGGTAATCTTCAAGCAACTCCATCTAGTGGTGCTGTCTCATATTTAACTCTTTCTGATCATACAGATATTTGAGACTCTTGTGGTCATAGTATAGTTCCACTGTCACACCACATAAGTAATGACGCCAAATCTTCAATACAAACACTATTGCTGCAAGCTCTAGATCATGAGTAGGATAGTTCATTTCGTGCAGCTTGAGCTGTCGAGAGGCATAGGCCACCACACATCCCTGCTACATCAAGATGCACTTTAACCACTGCTTACTCGCATCACTCTGCATGACGTAGGCCTCACTGGGATCAGGTATAATCAACACTGGTGTCATAGTCAATCTTTCTTTCAGCTCTGTGAAACTACGCTCACAACATTCATCCCACAAAAAATGGTTGATTCTTCCTTGTGTGCTTAGTCATCGGTAATGCAATACGGGAGAAATTCTGAATAAATCTCTGGTAGTAACCAACAAGACCCAGAAAACTGTAAATCTCTAAAATAGTTTCTAGCCTCTTCTAGTCAAGTACTACTTCCACCTTACTGGGATCTACCGAGACTCCTTCTCGTGAGATAACATAGCCAAGAAATTTCACTTCCGTAAGCCAGAACTCACACTTACTCAACTTGGCATAGAGCTGCTTTTCACGTAATGTCTCAAGCACAATTCTTAAATGATGCTCATGCTCTTCTCTACTCTTAGAGTATATTAGTATGCCATCGATAAAAACCACAACGAATTGATCAAGGTACTGTCGAAAGCCGCGGTTCAGGTAATCCATGAATATCGTAAGTGCATTAGTCAACCCGAAGGGCATCACCAAAAACTCATAGTGCTAATATCTCGTTCTGAAAGCAGTCTTTGGTACGTCTTCTGCTCTCACACATAGCTGATGATAACCCGACGTTAGATCAATTTTAGAGAATACGCAAGAACCAGATAGTTGATTTAACATGTTGTCAATTCTTGAAAGTGGATACTTGTTCTTAATAGTGACTTTGTTAAGTTCTCTGTAATCAATACAAAGCCTCAAGCTTCCATCTTTCTTTTTCACAAACAGCACTAGAGCTCCCCATAATGAAATATTGGGTTAAATAAATCCTGTTTCAAGAAACTCTTCAATTTGCTTCTTCAACTCCGCCATTTCAATTGGAGCCATACAGTATGAGGCTTTTGATATAGAACCAGCTCCAAGCACAATCTCAATTGGGAACTGTACTTTCCTTTCTGGAAGCAATCCGTTAAGGTTGTCTAGGAATGCCTCAGGGAACTCTCTTACCACAGGTATACTTTCTAAGGTTTCTTCTGTCTCCCCTTGCACGAAAAAGAACACCATATACCCCTGGCATCCCTTTTCAAGATATTTCTCAGCTTTAGCCATTGAAAGAAAATTCAAACTGGCATTCACATAATTTTCCCTCTGTGCGGTGCAATAAATTATCCTCTTATTGCCACAGTCAAGCATTACATTATTTGCTGTCAACCAGTTAAAATCTAAAATAACCTTTAGTTATTGGAGCGGAAAACAAATCAAATCGACTATGGACTTAAGTCCCTCAACAACTATTGCACAATTCAAACAAGCCTCGGCTTTCACAGCCTTGATACCCATTGGTATCGACACAACCAAATCAAACGGTAATTTATGCACATGCAATCCTCGGTGCTTCACACAGTCATTAGCAATAAAAGAATGGCTCATACCCGAATCAAATAAAGCTTGTAACTCACTACCACTGAGAAGAATTTTACCTTGAATCAGTTCAGGGGACTTCCAGGCCTCCTCATGTGTCATCACGAACACTCTACCCTGATTCCTGGGCCTTTGCTCTGTCGGTAGTCGTGGGCACTTAGTAGATATGTGTCCTGACTGTTTGCAGTTGAAACAAATCACTTACCCCGAGCAAGTCTTTCCTGGATGATAACCCTTACATTGAGTGCACATGATTCCCGCTGGAGGTCTCTGATCACCACGACCCCTGGATTAATAGGGCCTCTTGCTATTGCCCCTAGATAAGGACCCTTATCCCTTCTGGTTCTAGGAAGTATTTGCCTTGCTAGGCTCACTGCAGCTGCCACTACCCTTAGCTAGGTGCAGCTCTCTAAGATTATTTTCAGTTATTCTGCACTCTTCCACCACCTTGTTGAAATCAGTGAACAGATGAGTGGCTAACCTCTTCCTTAGCTCACACTTTAAACCCCGGATAAGCATATCGAAGCTCTACTCCTCATCATCCATATGTCAAAGATAAGAAGAGTACCTTGCCAGTCGGATGAAATGAGATATATAGTCATCAAAGCTTTTTGTATCACCCTGCTTGATGGCTAGGAATTCGGATTCCTTTTCAAGCCTCACCAACTTAGGGAAGTACTTCTTATTAAAATTCTCTTGAAACACCTCCCAAGTCAGTGGTACCTTCCAGTTTCGCAATGCCATGGCGATATTCCGCCATCATCGGTCTGAATCCCCCTCTAACTTGTATATTGCCAGCTTTGCCTTCACCTCTGTTGGACACTCGAGGACTTCAAAAATCTTCTTTAACTGGTTTAACCAGTTCTCAGCAGCTTGAGGTTCAAATATCCCTCTGAACACCGGAGGTAGATGCTTGCAAAACTTTAAAACCCAAAATTGCATATCTCTACCCTCTCGGGTTGGTACCCCTTGTGACTCCTGATTGGGTTCTGTGCAAGATGGGGACTCTCAAGACTGATTGGATTCCTCAGCTGTCTCTTCATGACGACTCTCTACTTGGGTTTCCTCTTAAGTCTCCTCACATGTAGATTAAACCCTTTCCTTATTGGGCTTGGCCCTTTCTTCCCTGAGCTCTTCTCTTAGCTCATTTATCATGTCTCTCTATTCCCTTATTAGGTTCATCATCTCCTGCATTGGATCAGGTGGGTTGTCATTTAATTCTTCTACCTCTGGGTCCACTAGTTTGAGTCTAGGGCGAACCATTTTATCCTTTAACTCTACAAATGATTCACCATATTAGTACCATAACAAATGTATACACATAGTCGTTAAAACTTATATATATCCACAAACAATAGAAATACTCATGTGTATACAACAAACAATCCTAAGTCATCCGTTATGGCTAAGGTAACAAACTATAGCAACTATCCTAGCAAATCCTACCCTTACCAGGAACTACAGCTCTGATACCACAAATGTAACCCCCTTCTCATCAAGGCCGAGATTTACGTTTAAAATTACGTAATTAAGTTGAATTGGAGACCACAGGCTAAATTATAACTTATTAAAAATTTTCAATTTCCAAACAGGGTTGTTGAAAACTTTTAAACAACCTGTCCAATAAAGTCTCACCTTCACATTTCAAATATACAAATGGCCTGCACAGTTTAATTCCATTTATAATTATCAGAGTGCAATAAAATTTCCCAATACACTTGGGTTCCAATAATCAATAAAGGATTTACAGGGCATAAATGCCCATAATCAGTTTCCCATTCTAGGGGATTACACAATTACCATTCTATGATCCAAAATATTATGTAAAATATCCAGAATGATAACCAAAAACTAAAATAAACTCCTAGCCCGGAGTTCTAACCACCTTTCGCCACCTGCTTTTCTTTAGAATCACTAGCCCTATCTGAAATTTGTTTTGGGAGAGTAAGATTCAAATGAATCCCTGTAGTAACAAATCACTCATAGTATGCACAACCACAAAGCATGAAAGCAAATCATAATATCACACACAACAATGACAACAGCAGTTACAACGGCAGGGGTAGGTATGACGTTCATCACCCTTACGCCTGCTCACGCTGAATTGCTCACGCTATATTACACCATAACACGGTTCAAATCATATATTTCCACAGCTGGGTTTCATATAAATCATTTAACAATACATAGCCACACTGGCATGTTTCGAAAAGTAGGAATTCACAATTCTAAAACACCACCCCAGAACTTACAACGGCAGGGATAGGTGTGACAGGCATTACCACCTATGAGTGCTCACGCTGAAGTGCTCACGCTATAACATACTACGGTACATTTCTCATTCATATTTTCGCAACATGAATACAATGATAAGTCATGCATACCAAGCATCATACATAATACAAGAGAAAAGTCACTACCTTGGTCTTTCCGTGGTTGATCTGGCACTGGTCTCTCGCGAGCAAGGCAAATATCGAATCCTGAAATTCATGATTACGGATGAAGCGTTATTCTCTATTCCAATACTTAATAACTTCAACACTTAAATTTGGTTATCATTAATGTCCTTTAGGAAGCTACAAATGCCTCTAACAAAAGCCTTAAAGGATTGCAAGAACTATACCAAAGATCCCCTTTTTTGAAGTACAAGTGGTGATTTTTGACTATTTCAATCAAGTGAAGAAGGCCTCACTCTAGTGATGATGGACTTGCACTCGAGTCATGAAAAGCATACTCGTGAGAGTGCTTGACAGTAAGCAACGCTAGAGAAAAGAAGTTCTCACTCCACTCGAGTGATAGCCTAATGTTCACCCGAGTTCTACAAAGTGAGGGTCATGAAGTGTTCATCTAAGAGCACAACGAGCTTCTAAAGGAGAACAACACTCTAGCAGGGACCTTAGCACTCGAGTGATGGCTTAACACTCGTGAGTGTTAAGAGACACTCTTGAAAATTGACCGGGAGTGATAACTTGAGACACGAGTTCATAGTGTTAAATACACCTGCACTGGAGTGAGACAAGGTTCACTCGAGTAAGAACCCACTTCACTCACAAGAGATGCAAATACTTTTGGCTTTTTGTAAGGAAGTGCAACAGAAAAACTAAAGGAAAACAAGAACAACAATGCTTTACTCAGGTGAGACCCATGATCACTCGAGTGATGCTTATCAAAAGAAAAGAATGCAGCAGAGTTGACAGCACATTCCAAATTTTTACCATATGTTTCCAATGATCCCAAATTCTTATCTAAGACTATTCCCACATAATTTTCCACAAGGAATCCAATGGAAACATCAAAACTACCAAATTCCTACTCCATTATCATGCTTTGTTTTAGGCCACATTCAACACAAAATTCCAAAATTGCCAAACTTGACATTTCAACCTCAAACCAATTCTATCTGTCCAAATCATATCCCAAAACACCATTTCCATGACCACATTATACCAAACTCCCAATGACCCTAATTTTCAAAAATAGGGCATAAATTCCAGAAATCCTATAGTCTACATGAAGCTTGCATCAAACGCATATGATCAGTGAATTATTCTACTTGACGCTCGTAGCCACTAATCCTCTAGTCTACGTGAAGCATGTAGTCAGACATTTGTTGTACAAGCGTCATTGCATCCCAAATATTTGCTTTACTCTATCCTAGACACCTTATTATTATTAGCCTTCAAACGTAACCTTAATTGATATAAAGTAAGACAAATGAATAGTGATTACAATTATATTATCATTATTATTAAGTCAGGCAAATGAAAAGTAAGACTAGAAAGTACAATATATATTATTGTCTTTACTATTGATGTGAAAGCTAAGTGAAGAAATGAATGGTGACAGTGAAACTACCAACTTCTTAGCTTGTAATTAAATGAAAAAAATTTAGATAAGTTAAAATACAAAAAATATACTCTAAATTCCGCCTATTGAAGTAATTCTAAGGGATATTAAAGCATTGGAAAATTAAATGGAAGTGAAGATACTAAGACAATTAATGCCAAAACAATATAAATTGAATAAGGAAAGAAGGATACTGGCAAATAAATAAATAAGGAAAGAAGGTGCTAAAGCTTACCTTAATTAACGGGGTGCCTTAGTTAATAATCAACTTGTATGTCCTTAGCATATGAAGGAGGAATGGACGTGACGATCGAAGCTCGATCGCCATATGTGATCTCTCCGCTATGTTGGTAGTAGCTATTAACTCTCACTTTCAGTCTCTATACACGCAGTGTCTGATCTCTCGCTCTCTCCTTAGCCTAGATAATATATAAAGAAGTAAGAGAACTTTTAGGCCACAGTGGCCTTGCGCATGCAAGGCTACAGTGGCCATTCCTTGCATGCCTGACAAGGTTGCCAAGTGCAGCCTTGGGTTGTCGGCAAGGGCCTTGGCCAGCACTTGCCCCACCAAGCGCCGGTCAAGGTTTACGGCACTTGCTTGAGGCCTTCACAAGCCCACAGTGGCCTTGGCAAAATGCCAAGGCTAATTGTGCCCAGCCATATGCCTGCCTGTGGCCTTGGCAGGCATGCCAATGGGGGAATAACGTATGCATGCATGAAGCAACATTCAATTCATCTGTGAAGCAAGCAACATAAGAAACATACCTAAAGTAAAGATTATGTATGTGTTATAGGAGAAGAATTTAGGGGGGGAAACATGAGGACACGATGAGATAAATTTACGGAGCCAATAGCCTATGACTCCAAAAATAAAATTCTAAATAATAAATCTAGCTTTAATTTGTAGTTAAGAAAATATTTCCTAAAAATAACCTAGCTATGACGCTTTCTTAAGAAAGCGTCATATATGGGACTTTCATTTTTTCCTTTTTTTCTTATGAATGTTTTGTGTGGCGCTTATTAAGGAGAGTGTCATACAAGCCTAATACAAGCTATGACACTTATTATAGGAAGCACCGTAGCTTCTTAAATTGTTTTTTTAAAAAAAAAAACAATTATCTATAGCACTTCTTTAAAGAAGTGCTATAAGAGGGACGTCACTAAATCCTTATTTTGTAATAGTGATACCTTCAGCTATCTTTGACAAAAGTCAGAAAAGTTCTTCACAATACTAGGTCTCTCACAATAGAATATGGTAAATCTTCCAAAAAATATATATATGTGAACCTAGATGTTTATATAAGCAGGGTACATGATGCAGAAATTAAGTTAGGAAAATAATAGTAATAATATGGCATGACAAGCAAAGGATAATTAGATTTGAAGGGCTATATACTAGTTCTTTTTATGAGGAACAACTACCAAAATCACACGGTTCAAAATATTAGTGAAAAACAATAAATATGTACCTTTTATACATTTCTTTCCAATTAATGAGTGGAAATTAATTGCAGAACAATAATGAGTGATATATATTTAATGAGGGTAAAAATGGAAAAATGAGGCTAATTTTTCATACAAAAAGTTTTTCCTTATATTAGGGATCACATATATAAGAGAGCATGTTCCTTATAAAAAGGACTAAAAGGAATATTATAATTCATGAGAATTGTAAACACACAAGGAATTATATTAAGAATTTAGAATGTAAAAGGCAAAAGGGACAAAGAAAGAAAGAAAACTCAGCATATTTCGCAAAAGAAGCCCAAAAAAAGGATAAAAGACCATTGTCATGGATCCTTTGATTTCTATTGCTGTACGCCTTAGACCTGTAGCGAATATGTCTCTTCCATTTTTTAAAAAAATTTATGTTAACACGAATTCGCTTGTGAATAGCAAGGAGTATTTACGACTGGGTTGACCCCTATTTTCGAACTTTCTTGAAGGGGCAAAAAAGGAATTTTCCTTGAGATAAGTGATTTTTGAGTAAATTTTTTAGAACAATATTTTTGTACGAATTTTACTGAAAAACGCAGCATGGCAAAAATGTTTTGACTTTGAGAGTATAATTGCACAAAATCAATCAATCGTGTAATTTCCGACGAACATTCCGTTACTAAATTAGCGAAGGAATTTTTTTCATCTCTAAATTAGTGGCGCTGCTTATCATTCTAACCTATTACAAAATTTTTAGGGAAGGAAAAAAATTCCTTGCTAATTTTGGTCACAATATTTTTTAGTGAAAAAAACATTTTCAGTCACTAAAAATTCTAGTGTCGCTAAAGCAATTAATCATCGCTAAAAATTCTATTGTTGCTAAAGCAATTTGTGAAAAAAGAATTATCGACAAAAATTCTGTCAATGATCTGATATTAATTTCATCACTAAATTGATTAGCAACAAAACATTATGTCTGTTATAAGCTATTTTTTGTAGTGGCTCTCCTCTCTAACACCGTTTGATTTTTGTATCTGTTAAAAATCTTCCACATTTCTCTAATGGGAAAATGATCACCAGCCCACTTGTTGATATTGCAATCCAACATTTTCCTTGTCCGCATCTGCTTGTTCAAATAAAATGCTTAGCCATATAGTTTTACGTTTCTTATTGTTGTGTTCTTCACGCACAATAAGGACTAAGAGAAGATAAAAATAGAAAATAAACCAATATTCAGCGTACATGGGATCCTTGGTTCAGATTTAATGTACTGTTTAAATAACCATTATACAATGCGCGTCTCTCGTAGATATTTGTTTCCTTGTACTTAAATCTCGGCGTTTATTTCCTTGAAATGTATCTACCATTTGTGAAAATGGCCCCTTCTGGTCCCCAACACGAGTTGATTTTTCCATATTTGAAAACTCTTCCACATTTGTCTACTGGGAAAATGTTCATCAGGCCGTTTGTGGATATTACAATCTATCACGTTAATTAAAATGTCTTTTGCACTCCCACTGTTCAAAGTCTGTTACTTTTGTTTTCTGGGAATGAAAATGATCACCACTTAAGCTGGTTTCTTGCTAAGTTGCCCCAGCTTGCAAGTAACCTAACATGAAAAGTCCAGAACTTGTTAGACTTCATGCACAGTCACACACGTTGTTGATTATTATTTATTGTGGTTGGTTTCTGCAATCGGATAGGTTCACACAACACTATCGCCTTTTGCTAGTCGAACCATTATAATTTGTCTTGTATCCAATCCATTGACTAGCTCTTATATTGTGTGTCATGAGTTTATGAGTCAATTATTTGGATTAAAATATATAATTGTTGATAATTATTAATAAGATAAGGTTTAGGAAGTGCAAGTGCAAATCAACATATAAATGCAATTGCTAATTCTCATACACGGCTGTAACCATTGTTAAACTTGTGAGTTGACCATCTGATTTTAATATTTTAACATTTATAACTTTTAAAATTGTGCAGCTCACTTTTAAATCTGTTCTCGCGACAAATTAAACTCAGCTAAACTCATGAGTTCACACATTGATTTTAATGCTTTTACCACTATTATAGATTTGTCTATATATAACACTTTTTTTGTGTGGAGATTTAATGGTTTTCAACTGTTAAATATCTATCTGTGCGTCAAATATTTATATATAATGGTTTGCAACTGTTAAATATTGGGCATTATATTTCATGGTTGTTTAAAGACAACCGTTATATATAGGGCACTATATTTGATGGTTAATTACAAGACAATGATTGTTAAATATAGCAATATATATTTAATGGTTGTTTAATAAGAACCGTGATATATTGTATAAAATATTTAATAGTTAAAATGATGAAGGGTAAGTATTGGTCTAAAGGAAGGGGTTTATGTGATGATTATTTACAAAAACCGTTATATATGTATAATATTTGATGGTTATTGGCAAGTAGCTGTTAAGTATATGTCACAATTTTTAAAAAAAAAGAAAATTGGGGGCTCACTTTCGATAAGCCTCCATCTGCATATTATGTACAGAAACCAAATATAGAAATAACAATTACAAAAACCAAATATATATAGAAGCCATTTTAAACGAATCATCAAAATGTACATATACAAATTAAGCTGTACATTATAGAAACAGAAACCAAAACCAGTTAGAGCAAAAAGACAAAACAAAAATAGAAACCAAAACCAAAATCAATCATAGCTAACTTATGCTCTATCCATGGTCGATAAATTGTCATAGCCAACTCTTCTATGACTTCTTCAATTTGTCTGGGCCAATATTACTCAGAATAACTATCCTCAAAGTACTACACACAAAGACAAAGTATGGTTAATGATATGACTTGACTTTAATTTAACTTAAACACACATACATGCACTAAAAAAATAACATTTCGTAAAGGTGATTTTGTAACAGTTAGTTTTAACTGCTACAAATATCATTATTTGTAGTGGTTTTGATTTAAACTGCTACAAATTTGTAGCAGTAAGCTTCGCGCCAAGTGGTGCACTGGTAAGCCAATGTTATTTGCAGTGGTTGAAAAAAAAACCCCTACAAATTTGGCTCCAATTTCACACCATAAGTTGTAGCGGTTAATTTGTAGTGGTCATATTATGTAAACTGCTACAAATGTGGTTGGCGCGAAGCAGGCATGACAATTGTGGTGGTTATTTTGTAGCGGTTACATGGACATGAATTGCTACATAATGCACATGGTTGCCTGCTTGTAGCAGTTTAACAGAACCGCATTAAATGTAAACAACATTTGTAGCGGTTTTTCTCCGAAAGCGCTATAAAACTTCAACAGTCTTGATATTTGTAACGGTTAGTGGTAACCGCTACAAAGTGTTCCATTGCCTAAGGCAAGTTTATAGTAGTTTTATCAATAACTACTACAAAATTCGGTGCTATAAATACCTAGCAACCCTTCATTTGTCTCATTTGGCTATTTTGTTTTCTGACGGTTCTTTGAGAGTTTTTATTTAGATCTGAGCTTTCTGATGTCTCTCTAAGAGTTTTGCTGCAGCATTTGACATTTTTCACACTTGAGGTACGAAAGTTACTTATTTCCTTTCCACTTTTTTTTATTATTATATTTTATATATAAATGTGAATAATTTTTTTTATTTTTTTTTATATTTTGCAGTTGATATGGCTTCAGGGAGGGACAAGGGGAAGGGGAAGGAGGTCGAACTTCCCCCTAGACCGCTTCTACAGGGCGGTAGCAATAGAGGAGGGGTAGTGGGAGGGGGCAGCGTGGAGAAAGGGTGACTTTGGTTGGTCACAGGAGTCGGCCTACAGCAGAGAGCCCCACAGTAGCCACAGGAGTCGGCCCCACCATAGCCACTGTAGACAGCCCCACAAGAGGTGACCACATCACAAGTGCCTGAGGATGTTCTGGGAGAGGGAGGCAAACTGAGTCTCCGTGACTACAATGAGAACGAGGAGTTCGAGATCCCAATTCCGCTTAGTGACATGGAGTGGTTTCTGGATGAGGAGGCGTGGGACCAGAACAACCCAAGATAGTCGTCTTCCTAGTCAATTGAGGTGCAGGTCCAAGATAAACATAATTTTTTGTTCAATAAATTAAATATTTAAATTTGACCTGTTAAATGTGAATTTAAATTTATCTAATGTATGTGGTAAATTGTGCAAATGAGCAGGGGAACATTTCCACGAGGAGGTTGGACGTGGCCGGTCTAAACAGCTTGGACCAAACAGTACAAGCCGTAGTTCCGTTGAATGAGGCCACAGACCAGCCTATTGAAAATGGGGGTCACTTGTTCAACCACTTCCTGAACGAGCTAGGCTCGAATTGAATGTGATTCCCCTTTCACTTCAGGATGTGGAAGAAGGTTTCGAAGGGGCTGAAGGATCTGGCATGGGATGAAGTGGTGAAGGTAATTAATAGTATTTAATTATATTATATATTTTGTAATTAATTGTATTTAATTAATATTTATTAATTGTATCATTTGTAATTATTTATACCTAATTATTTTTTATTCAATTGTGTTATAGCTTAGGTTTGTCGTCTGGGACAACCGGAAGAGGTACACGCTGATGAAGATGGAGGAATAGGAGGAATTGTCTCTTCCACAGTACAAATAAGGATGAGACGATTCCTCTGAAGCAGCTGATCGAGAACATCCCAGACGGCGTCCCACCAAATGACTGGGTGAGTTTTGTCCAGTTTAGGAGGAGTGAAGAGGGCCAAGTAATTTATTTATAATTATAATTTTAATATAAATTTCATAAATTTTATGTTTTTAATAATTATAATTGTTTTAATAATTTTAATTTTGTTTTTTTGTAGGTGCTTTCTTAGAGGTATACGAGGTGCTGAGGGCAGCAGAGGATCCATCATATGGCAGGATCGAAGACCTTTGCTGTCACTTACAGTGAGCTGGTAATTTTTTTGCAATGTCAATTACTTTTAGCTAGTTATTTCGTATTATAAATTTAGTGTTTTATTGTTCATAATACTAATTTAATTTTTTAAATTGTTTTAGGAGAGGAAGGCACAGTAGGAGAACCGTCAGGCAGACTATAGGGAGTTATTCACTATCACCCATAGACACCATGATGGGACTCCGACTTTTGTATGTAGCCTTTGATGAAATGATAGCCATGATGTCTCCTTTATTACATGCATTACATTCAAACCACTCTGGTATTATTTATAAGTCTTTTTTGAGAAAAAAAATTTGGTCCTATTTTTAAGTTCAGTTTTAGTGTAGTAAATGATATTGTGACAATTTTGTCTCTATTTATTATACCAATGAAGAAATAATTTAAAGATAGATAGAGAAGAAAAAGTTGAAAAGTACTAATTCATAAATGAGGGCATAGTTAGAAATTTACCCCATAATCATTGAGCTAACTACCTCTCCTTGGTATGTGAGATTTAGTTAAAAGGGACTTATGAATAGGACCTGAGTGGTATATAATAATAATAAAATGATTCCCCTTTTGAATTTTTCTTGTTTTACTGGTAGAGCCACAAGGCCATACTAATATAATAATATGTTATTCAAGAATTTTATAGTACTAGTGGAAATCTCTCTTATAATAAATATGGCCCAAATGTGTCTATCTTTAGTCAAAATCGCCACTAATTAAACTCCAACATATCGGTTGATTTTTCCACATATTTTTTTTTTCAAGTCTTCCACTTTTGTTTAATTTGTTGGGAAAATAATCACCAAACCTGTTTTTAATTAATTTTTTGTTGCATTCTTCAGACAAAGTCATTCAACAACATCACCCTTATTCGCGGCTTAATTAATTTGTTCTATGGCTTCTCTTCAGAAAAAGATATCATTGTAGTTGCATGTGATGACAATTGGCTGTTTTATAAATCATGGTCAGTCTTACTCATTCAAGCTGTTAATTAGATCACTGGGAAAAAAAATTGATTTAAGAAGAATTTAATAATTGTAAATTAACGAAGCAAAGTAAGACAAGATAAATATAAAACAAGTACTACTACAGAACATAGATTTTATATCCCTAAAAGACATCCCTTTTTTAAAAAGGGAAGTAAAAAATAAAGGCGGTAGTATTTTTGTAATTATGGGTGAGAACTGAATAGCTTTAGACGTCCCCAATTTAAATAGAGACGTCTAAAGTGTGACTTTACAGATTTTAGACGTCTACATTTTAATTGGGGACATCTAAAGTAAAAAAAAAAAAAATTTACTTTAGACATCCCTAATTCAAACAGGGATGTCTAAAGTTTGTGAAGTCACACTTTAGACGTCCCTATATACATTGGGGACATCTAAAGTTTTTAATTTTTTTTTAAATGAGGGACACCCTTCAGCGTCCCTTCCTAATGATGCATCAGGGACACCAAAAATATAATATTAGGGATGCCAAAATGGCATCCTTGATGATACATCAAGGGCGTCCCTACATATACGAGGGACGCCAAAGGCTGTCCCTCATTTAAAAAAAAAAAACTTTAGATGTCTCCAATTTGAATTGGGGACGTCTAAAGTTAAAAAAAAAAAAGAATTAAAAAAAATAACTAAACAACTTTAGACATCCCTAAATTAAATTGGAGACGCCAAAAGTAATTCAAATTTTTATTGACAGTCTTTATTTGTCAGTTTTATATTACTTTTACATTCATCTTTCTCTTCCCATCGCAGCAAACACAAGAGTCACTACCACCACGCCTTTTAACAACTCATACTTCTTCTTCTTTGTATGCTCTTTTTACTCTTGCTTCTTCCTTTCTCTCTCTTTTTTTCACTTCCAGATTTGTTATGCTTTCTTACCATTTTTTGTTATTTTATCATCTTTCTTTTTCTTTTCTTTAGGTTTCCCTTCTATTTTATCTTATAACTCGTGTTGCTATGGTTTGTAGATCAAAACTCTGAAACATGCTTCATGGCCACGTTCCCACTGAGAAAACGAGGTTCATATCTCCCTGTCGCTCTTTTCTATTTATTATTACGAGAAAATGAATTTCAATAATAGAAGGAGATAAGTTTTTTGCAACTAATTCCTCTTATTGTTTTCATCTTCTGCCTATGAGATTTCAGCTTTGGAGTTATTATTGTGTAGTTTTTGGATTTAGATTTCAAATACTAGATCTGTAAATTTATCGACGATGATCTATGATTTCTGGTTTTAAATACTGTTTAGTCTATATCTATATTTTTTTTTTTAAAAAAAAGCACTTTAGATGTCCCCATTTTAAAATGGGGACGTCTAAAGCGTCAGTGTAGCACTTTAGACGTCTCTTTTTAAAATGGGGACGTCTAAAGTCCAGACCTTAGACGTCCTTTTATCTATGGACGTTATTGTCATTTTTTACTACGTTGATCATATAGGCGTCCCCTTGTTTTCAAACATTAAAAGACCTAAAAAAGGGACGTTAAAAACGTTTTTTGTAGTAGTGAAGATTCAACATGAGATACTGTTTGTTTGAAGAACCATTATACTCCCTCAAGTCCTTAATACAAGACATATTTTGGAAGTTGATCTTAGTCCTAAATAAAAGACATAGTTTTCATATTTGTCACGTTTTTCCTAATTTACCTTTATTAATGCTCTATCAACAATAATCAAGGAGGAAAAGGAATGCGAGAATTAAGGAATATGACTTAGGCATTTTAGATAATACATATCATGTTAACTAATTCAACTAACTTCTTTAATCTAATCAATTTAAGTAAATATGTCTTATATTAAAGACCGCACAGAGTACTACAGTAATGCACGCGCATCTGCCATAGATATGTATGATTGGTTACCTTCCAATTAGTTAACAATAATATTCTTAAATGTATCTAGCATTAGTTAAAATGCCCCTTTCACTCCCACTTTTCAAAGTCGTCTTTCACTTTTGTTTTCTGGGAAAAATGATCATTAGTTAATTAAACTGCTTTCTTGACCCGTTACCCTTTCTTGACCCGTTACCCCGACTTGCAAGTTAGCAGAAAAGTCCACAATTAGATTGATTGAAAACACAATCAATAATGTACGATAAAAAAAGTCAAGTTTAAATTGCAATCATGTCAAATACTCCCTCCACCCCAAAACGTAAGTTATAGGTTTTTTTATCTGTGAACAATCCTATTTATGAGTTATACATGGTACTTGTCTTAAAATTTAGGGAAAATCTCTAAAAAAAAACTTTAAAAATGTTAAAATATAAAAATGTATTTTGAATATTCATAATTTCATGGAGATGTTAGGTTTAATTTGTCTTTTTTAAAATTAAAAGAAAAAGACCAATGTGCCCTTACATATTTTTTTTTATTTAAAAGAAAACTATCCCACCAACTGCCGCAACCTCCGGTGGCACTGAGCAGTTGGAGCTCCTTTGGGAATATTCCCTTGGGAATAAATATTCCCAAAGTGGTGGGGGTGGGGTATTGGTGGCCATTAGGCCACCAATGCCATCCAATATAAATAATGCAAATATATATATATATATATTAACATTTGATCTTTGACCCACGTCCATTAACAAGTTCAGATAAAGAATTGATAAGTTTAAATAAATAATTCACTACTTTTTTTTTTTTAAGTAAAAAATCCACTTACCTTCTCTAGTCATTCACAAGTTTAGATAAGGAATTCACAAATTCAAATAAGAAATTCGCAAGTTCAGATAAGGAATTCATAACTTAAAAAAAAACCTTAACTCTAAAAGCAAAGGTATGTCAATAAATTAATACAAGGCAAAATTCTGATATTATTTTTATTCTCTAAAATATTAAAGAAATGATCAGAGCATTTAATTTGTAAGAGAAATGAGGTGATTTTTTTTTTTCCAAAAAAGGGCATGAATTATGTGAACAGTTAAGCCACAACATTCTTCATTCTAATTTTGTGTGTATATATTTTTCGGAATTTATCTTTTATGTCTTTTTCAAAGGAATCGGCTGTTTATGTGTGCGCTAAAGGAAACAAGTGGATTAATGGTAGGTTTTTACTTTGAGCAAATATATACTGAATAGGCGTATATATTTGAAGGCTTTTTTATGTTGAAAAATGTAGTGACTATGTTTCTTATATTTGGGAATTGGGATGGCTTAATATTGTGGGGAAAGTTGTGGATGATAGTTGGCACCAAAAATAAAGTTGGAATGCGGACATCGAATTTGCAGTCCTTTTCTGAACTTTTGAATTCCTTATCTAAACTTGTAAATGGCTTGAAAGAGTAAATGAAATTTTTACTTAAAAAGTGAAAGTTATGAATTCCTTATCTGAACTTATGAATGGCCTGAGAGAGTAATTGAATTTTTAATTTAAGCAAAAGTTGTGAATTACTTATCTAAACTTGTCAATACCTTACCTGAACATGTGAAAAATCGGGGTTTTACGATTTCGGCTCCGTAAACTCGTTCTTTTCTACTCCTAACCACTTTATGTACCATCTAATTGAGTTATGACAACTATTTTGAACTAAAATTGGGCAGCATAACCCTTAGGCACACACATTTCCAAAATTTAAAATCAATGGCAATCCAGAAAAATTTCACCGATTAAATTGCCTACAGCAGCCAGAATAGACAATATACGAAGGTTTAGAAGTTACATTTCACTTTATTGTAGCTGTTCTTGACAAGGCTGAAACCTGAGCTTTCACACACTCAAAGATGAGCTTCCCAAACCTTAAACACACAGAAGAGTAGCTTAGAAATGGAATTATGTGTTAGGAACTGATTTACTGAAGAAATTACTTACCTTTGTAAGTTTTTCTTCTCTTTCTCTCTCTAGAATTTCACACACACTCTCTCTCTAGTTCAGATCTGTTAGGGCACAAAATGAGCTGTAGGAAGATGATGGAAATGTATTTTTATTATATTATATGATTTTTTAATGATTTATGGAATTTCCAAAAATTCCATTATTTGGTTTTTCATGCAACAATTCCTATCTTCATCCAATTGTGTAATAAACTCAACCAACATATATCTAATATTTCCCTCCTAATACTACATGTATGAGACACCTAAGGGACCCTTCCTTTGGCCTCAATTGGCTTCACAACTTGTTTTAGTTACGTATACACGTAAAATCTCAATTTTGGTCAAAATTGCACTTTTTGCTCAAATTTTCCATAAATTCATATTAAATTGACCAAAATATTCTAAATATATTTTCCTTAATTAATTGAAATTAAGTTCAATTAATCGGAAAATAATTAATTTTGTGATAATTTGACAAAACTACGATTTTGCCATTACCTTTCTAATCCAATTTCTTCTCTTATTTTATTTGGCCAATTTCATTCTATTTTTGGACAAAATATTTTCTCTAATATTCCTTCATTTTTGGACCTTAATATTGGGCTTTTTAAATCACCCAAATTAATTCTATATTTATTTTTGCCCAATTTCTCATGAAATTGAACATTTATAAAATTCATAAATTCCAAATTCATGAATATTCACCATTTTATTAAATTTCCCAAATAATTATAATATATTTGGTGAATATAAAATTTGGGGTATTGCATGAATTGCCTTATAGAGTAAGTGTATTTTTACTTAAAAAGCGAAAGTTGCAAATTCTTTATCTAAACTTGCCAATTCATTATCTGAACTTTTTAATAGGCTTGGGTTAAAGATCAAAGGTTAATATATATATATATTTGTTTGCATTACTTATATTGAATGACATTGGTGACCCAATGATCACCAACATTTTTTGCAAACAAGTATAACCCCCACCCCCACTACTTTGAGAATATTTATTCCCAAGGGAACATTCTGCCGGAATATTCCCATCGGAGCTTCGGTAGCAAAGGTAGTGGCCACTAGTGGGGCTAATTTTTTTAAAATAAAAAAAAATTTAAGGGCAAATATGTCTTTTTCTTTAATTCCAAAAAAGACATATTGAGCTTAACATTTGTCTGGGATTATGAATATTTGAAACACCTTTTTGTCTTTTAGTATTTTTAAAATTCTTTTTTAGAGATTTTTCCTAAAATTTAATTCAATTTTTTTTTTTTGTATTTCTATCCCTAATTAATTATATTTTTCATTCATATATATTTTTCTCCTGATTCTGTCTCGTATATTCCTACCATTCTTTCTCACATCCTCCACCTTAATAGATATGTTTGTAAAAAAGTTACATTCCCAACCCATTTATGGCTTTTGACAAATTTTAACCAGCCCATATGTATATTATGTACACACACACATGTATATATATTGGATCGGATGGAGTATAATATTGTGCTTCAATGGCGTTGGCTTTACGTCAATATACGTATATAAAAGTTAAGACTTAAGAGGTATGTTTAATATACTTTAATATATCTTATACTCCTCCAATCTTTAATATAAGATATATTTTGAGAGCTAATTTATCCTATTGTTACTGTCTCAACAATAATCAAGGAGAAGAGGGAATGAAGGGATTAAGGAAGATGACTAGGATGTTTTAAAAAATACATATCATATTAACTAACTTAACTAAATTCCTTAAATTAGGTAAGTATATATTATATGAAGGACCGGAGAAGTATTATATTTTTTAAAGTCAATATCTTGGAGATCAAACTTAGATATAAATTTGGAGTATATATACGTAAAGTATGTACTGGACACTTAATAGAGAAAGTAAAAATTAGATATAATTTTTAATTACGTCTCTCTAGTTTTTTTTTTATTATATTGGATTTATAAAGTTTCATGAGTTATGTGTTATTAGTCTCTGTGCTTATAAGCTATAATATGTTATAATTAGGGCTGTGATGACGAGTACATGACATGTAAGTTGGCACAAAGTACAAAATTTAAAAGATATTTTTTAAGAAATAAAGTGATAGAATTAAAATTTAGGGAAAATTCCATTTAAATACCATTTGAATTTATAAAATCCCAAAAAGTCTGTTAACACATGGAAATGATATGAAGGTGACAAGTACCAACTTGAGTAAAGGCGTAATGATATTGACTAAATCATTAATAGGATTAACTAAATGCGTAGTGGTTAGGCGTGAGTAAAAACTCGGCGGTCTGGTCTATGCTCTTCCCTAATAATTGTATTGACTAAACGAGTAATGGCATTGACAGAAGGTGCAATGACATTAACTAAATGAGTAATGATATTAACTAATTGAGCAGTGAAATTAACTAAAAGTGTAATGATATTGACTTAATGAGTAATGGTATTGACTAAAGGTGTAATGGTATTAACTAAATGAGTAATGGAATTGACTAAAGACGCAATGATATCGACATTACTCATAACCATTATGTCTTTAGTTAATCTCATTATTCATTTAGTCAATGTCATTATGTCTTTAGTTAATCGCATTACTCGTTTAATCAATACTATTACGCTTTTAGTTAATCTTACTACTCAATTAGTCAATATCATTATGTATTTAGTCAATGTCATTACACCTTCAGTCAATCTCATTATTCGTTTAGTCAATACCATTATTAGGGATGAGCATGGACCATACCACTAGGTTTTTGCCCACACCTAACCATTAAGACTTTAGTTAGTTAGTCTCATTACTTGTTTAGTCAATATCATTACCTCTTTAGTCAATACCATTATTCATTAAGTCAGTGTTATTATATCTTTAGTCAATATTACTACTCATTTAGTCAATCTCGTTACTTATTTAGCCAATACCATCATTAGTTAATGTCATCACTCATTTAGTCAATATAATCATGCCTCTGGTCAATACCATTACGTATTTTGTGATTTCCATTACTTATTTTGCCAAATATGTCTTTATTTTAATTATACATATATATAGTCATGCATATATATATATATATGTATCAAAAGGGGGGTTCGATCCCATCCCTTACCACCTTCATCCATCTTTAAAAAAAATTGCCCGCCCCTCAAAAAAAGCCCTCGATGCCGGAGGGTGCTGGCCGGCAGGTGGTGGTGCTCCAACAAGGGACACCTTTTCTTTTCTTTTTTTAAACTAAGGGGCAAAAGGGTAGAAGCATCAACACTTTAAAATCCTAATTTGGTGCCTGTCTCCTTTATGTCATTTACATGTGTTAACAAGTTTTTTGGGGTTTTATAAATTCACATGGTATTTAAATTTAAAATGTACGACCTCTTGTTTTACCAAAAAAAGTACTATGGATATATGTATTTATTGTGAGAGTTAGTTTGAGGGATAAATCTAATGCTACCTCTAAAACGTCAATCCGCTTTATCTCCCAAATTTATAATACTTTCTCTAAAATATCCTTATTAATTACACAAATTAAGTAGATTTCTATCCGGGGTAGTTATGATTATAATATAAAAGGCACTTTAGAAAAATAAACTCTTATTTATTACAAATAATTAATTTTCTCCATCTACACAAATTAATTAAATAGGCTATGTAGTATTTATTATCAACACAAGAAGAAAAGTCACTCAAATTGTAGGCCCAACTTGTGCCCACTTTGAAGAAAAGTATTCAAACAGCCCCTTTTCATACAGAGACGTAGGTTCTTGACACTTTCTTTGGCCATGCAATTTTCAGTAATGTCAACATCAGCAACCCCACTTCTAAGAATAAGGATACTCGGTGAATAGAAGAATGTTAAGTCATCTGCTTATATATATATCTATTAACATTGTTTGCCTTTATCACACGCACCATTCTCATTCTGTTTAAAATATTTTTCATAGCCATGGCATTCCTCTCCCGAAAACCTCTATTTTCTGAGAAGCTAACATTTTGGCTGATACTGTTAGTGGGCTATTTAACCTTGTTCCCATCTATTGTTTCCTCTTTCATTACTTCACCAAACAGTGAAGCAACTGCTTTGCTAAAGTGGAAAGCCAGCCTTGACAACCAAAGCCAAACTCTGTTATCATCATGGAAACATAATAGCAGCCGTCCTTGCAAATGGATTGGAATTACATGCAACGAGTTCAACTCCATTTCAAGTATCTCTCTTCCAGGTTTTGGATTAAAAGGTACGCTTGATAGTCTCAATTTCTCATCTTTCCCCAATCTCCAATACTTGAAACTTGGAGGTAATCAATTTATTGGTTCCATTCCTCATGAAATTGGAATGTTAAAGGAACTAGTTTTACTTGACTTGTCAAGCAACTATCTCTCTAGTAACATCCCTACCTCTTTAGGAAATATGACCAATTTACACAGTGTTTACCTTTATTCCAACCAAATCTCAGGATCAATTCCATGGGAAATGGGGAAACTCTACTCAATGGAAACATTGGACTTGTCAAAGAACAAGATGGTGGGTTCAATCCCACCCTCTATTTTGAAACTGGCCAATCTAAGCACCCTCTCTTTTTATCAAAACAACCTTTCTGGATCTATTCCTTCCAGAATTGGAAACTTGACAAGGCTCTCCATGCTATCGTTGGGACGAAATGATCTTCTAGGATCTGTTCCTTCTAGTATTGGAAATTTGACAGAGCTCACCTATCTAAATTTGTGTGGAAACAAACATAGTGGCAATCTTCCGTCCGAAATGAATAACCTTAGGAAAATGGAATCCTTGCAAATTGGAGAAAATTATTTTAAAGGTCATTTCCCTCAAGACATTTGCTTTGGAGGATTACTTGTTAACATCACTGCGCATAGGAATCGATTCACTGGTCCAATTCCTAGAAGTTTGAAGAATTGCTCTAACCTTATTAGAGTTAGGTTTGAAAGCAATCAACTAACAGGAAATGTCACAGATGCATTTGGTGTATATCAACACTTAAGTTACATTGATTTAAGCAACAATGCACTTTACGGTCACTTGTCACCTACATGGGGGCAGTGCCATAACCTTGAAAGCCTCAAGATCTCTAATAATAACTTATTTGGGGGTATACCACCAGAACTAGGTGAGGCAACAAAGTTAAATCAACTTGATTTTTCATCAAATCACCTGTCAGGAAATATTCCAAAGGAATTGAGTCACTTGTCATTATTGAGTGAACTTATGCTAGATAACAACCAACTCTCAAGAAGCATTCCTATTGATATAGGATTATTGACAAACCTTGAGCAGTTGAGTCTAGCTAACAATCATTTAAATGGCTCAATTCCAGAACAATTTGGAGAGTTGACCAAGTTATGGAAATTGAACTTTAGTGGAAACAAGTTCTTCAACGTTCCATCTAGTTTGGGCAAATTACAATATCTTCAATTTCTTGATCTCAGTGCAAATTCCTTTTCTGGTGGAATCCCAACAATGCTCAGAAATCTACAACAATTGGAAAAGTTAAACCTCTCGCATAATAATTTCTCTGGTATGATTCCCTCATTTTTTGATGATTTGAAAAGCTTGACTATGATTGACATCTCACACAATAAATTAGAAGGTTCACTTCCAAATATTTTTGCCTTTCGTAATGCTTCAATAGAGACATTGAAAGACAACAAAGGTTTATGTGGAAATGTATCTGGCTTGCCAATTTGCCCCACAAGAAGTTACATTCCAAGGCATCAAAAGAGAAACAAAGGGGTGATCTATGCTCTATCTCTTGGTTTGGGATATGTGTTGCTAGCAATAGTTTTGATGGGAATTTCATATATTGTTTGCCATCACAAAGAAAGTCAAGCAAAAATTCAACAGAGAGAAGTGCGTACCCAGAATTTGTTTGCTATATGGAGTTATGATGGGAAATTAGTGTATGAAAACATTGTTGAAGCCACAGAGGAGTTTGACGAAAAATATCTCATTGGGGTTGGAGGATTTGGAAGCGTCTACAAAGCTGAATTATCCACAGGTCAAGTTGTGGCTGTGAAGAAGCTCCATTCATTACCAAACAAAGATCAGTGTCATGAAAAAGCATTTGTAAGTGAGATTCAGGCCTTGACAGAAACTAGACATCATAATATCATCAAGCTATATGGGTTTTGTTGGCATTCCAAGTTCTCCTTTTTGGTTTATGAATTCTTGGAAGGAGGCAGCTTGGATAAGATACTAAGTGATGAGATGCAAGCAATTACATTGGATTGGAATAAGAGAATCAAAGTTGTTGAAGGTGTGGCAAATGCTTCATACTATCTTCATCATGGATGCTCACCTCCGATAGTTCATCGTGACATATCAAGCAAAAATGTTATTTTAGACTCAGATTATGAGGCTCACATCTCTGACTTCGGGATAGCCAAGCTATTGTATCCAGATTCTAACAATTGGACCTCATTTGCCGGTACCTTTGGCTATGCTGCTCCAGGTTAAGGATATTTCAATTTATATAATGTGTTTTTTTTTATTTATGAATTACACAGTGCTATATTTCATGTTTTGTTTATTTGAAAATTAAAACTTTATCACTAACAATCCTTTTTTTTCAAGATAATCATTTTGACTTTGTTATAGAACTTGCGTATACAATGGAAGTGACCGAGAAATGTGACGTTTATAGCTTTGGAGTGTTGGCTCTGGAAATAATTATGGGAAAGCATCCAAGAGATCTTAGAATATCTACTACTAATGCCCCAACATTAGTTGCTCATGATTTGGATTTGAAGGAAGTGTTAGACCAAAGGCTACCTTATCCTCAAGGTTCGGTTGCTGAAAAGGTGATGTTGATTGCAAGAATAGCGTTTACTTGCTTGAATGAAAATCCACGTATTCGCCCATCCATGGAGCAAGTATGCAATGAGCTTGTTATGCCAAGATCCCATGTTTTTGGTTCCATTCCATAAAGTGGTGTGGGTTGGAGATCTCAACCAAAAATAATATTATATCACTATGTGATGAGTGATGTATTGTCTTAATGCATGTGTTCCTCTCCTATTCTACTTGTATTGTATTAAAGGGATGGTTTAGCTTTTAAATAAGGACCTACCAAGCATAATTAAATATTGTGTAATTAAGTTGATCTGTGCTATATCTTCAATAAATAGTTTTCCACAGTGAACTTCTCCGTCATTCTCGGATGCCATCAAGTTACTCCTTTGCTTCCAAAGTGAGCTTCCATGCCCTAGCTTGTTCTTCATTATTTGCTCTCTTTCTCTTGGGTTTTGTTTACAATTAAACTACTTAGTAATATTATTTAAGCCAATAGTTCATTGGGACATGAAGTCAAATCATATAAGAAAATTATCAAATATAGGAAAGAAATAATCCAACATTCAATATGGTATCCCGGTTTTTAATGATGTAGCACCAGAAGTAAAATAGTTATATTAAAATTTCCATACCAAATGAACATCTCCAATGCCAATTACGAGCACAAACTAAGGTAGGCGAAAAAAATTTATGATGGGCAAAATTGAAAGTTCTATTAGTAAGGGAATATAAATATTTCCTATAAGAAATGGGACCAAGTCCCAAAAAATGAAATATAACTGAAGATAGTTTGAATGAATTTCAGAAGTCCAGTCACAATAATTAATACCAATTCTGTAAAATGAGCAAAATAAATATAAGTTGGAAGGATAAAAATAATACTCCCACTGGTACTTAATATAAGATACATTTACCTAACTTGATTAGGTTAAAGAAGTTAGTTAATATCACATATATTTTCTAAAATACCCTAGTCACCTTCCTTAATTCTCTCATTTCCTCTCTTCCTTGATTATTGTTGGGGGAGCATCAATAGAGATAAATTAAGAAAATATTGACAATATTGAAAATTATGTCTTATATTTAGGATTAAGATCAAATGCTCAAATATGTCTTATATTAAGGATAGGAGGGAGTATCATATGGTTGTAACTTACAGAGAAAGAAAAAACGTCAAGAACACAACAAGCAACTACTACTTTTTTTCATAGTGGCAAAACATCAAAGCAATTACAAACCAAGGCAAATAGTTCTTTTTTTTTTTTTTTGGGATTATTTTACCAATAGTGAAATATATAACATTGATGATTGAACATCCTACCTTTCCTTGCAAAGCACTTATTAAGCATTTGTTTTTGTTGCAAAAAGCTCCATGTTTCTGAATGATCGTACTGGGGACCTCTATGTTTCTCAACAGCCACTTAGAAGTCCATCCTATTGTGCTGCTTCCTTTTGCTAAGTTGCTCGTTGGTTTCTTTTATGTTATTGTCTGGTTTCTGCTTGTGTATTATTGTAGGTTTGTAGCTTATGCCATCAATTTCTCCTCTTGTGTTAGCTGGAGCTTGGGTTTTTTCGTTCCTCTCTATTTCTAGCATCTGGACTTGTTAGTTTGCCTACTTTTTCTTCCTATAGAAAGCTTCAAACCACGTTGGTTCACTTAAGTGGCCCATGTCCTTAATAAGACATGCTACAACACCCCTTCGTTCTATCCCGCTCAACCCTTCATGGCTCCATCTGCATTTTTGGAGGTTCTTGGTGGCTCTCTTTTCGTGGTTGTGAACCTTCTTGCCAACAGGAGCCGTTTGTTGCTTTGTTTTTCTATGTTCTTCATGTGTGTTGTTTTTAGTTTTTGCTTGTTTGTTTCTTAGCTTTGTTACTTTGTTGTCATGGGCTACTTGGTTTTGCTTTCGGTTCTGATGTAATGTAGCCCAAGTTTTTTGTAATCATTTTACTGTGTGTTTAATGAAGTTTGTCTTTATATCCAAAAATAAAACATTTGGTTAGCTATTTCCTTACATACTGTTAAGGAAATATTTAGACATTAATATTATATCAATTAGCAAAATTAACGGGAATTATTGATTGTTACGATTCCCTCATTTAAGAATAATTAATACCTAGGCTCCTCACTCTTTATAGATATATTATACCATCTTGTGAATAGAAAATATATAATTCTAAGCATTCCAATAGTAGTCTTGCATGGTATAAGAGAGAGTTGATCTCTGAATTTTTTTTCTGGCTTGTACTGTTCATGTATTGTTCGATACTGTTTGCATACTGTTCGACCACTGTTCACCTTACTGTTCTGGTACTGTTTTAGTACTGTTTAGTTACTGTTCGATCACTATTCGTTGTATTGTTCATGCACTATTTCGTACTGTTTTGCACTGTTTTGGTTATTGTTAATGGTATTGTTTGTACTCTATTTCAAGGTACTATTATGCACTATTTCAGATACTATTTTGCATTGTTTCGGACACTATTCATCAATGTTTTTAAGTTTGCTCTTGTGACCCAAATTTGGAGATTTTCTTGTCGGTTGGACTTATTTGTTGTTGTTATTCTTTTCTGGATTAAAGGTTGACTCTAAGATTCCTAAAATATTGCCCATGTCTGCTAAGTTACAATCTCACAATTGAACAGACTAATTATAGTGATTGAAACATCACTAATAAAGCAAAACTGGTCTCTTGGCAACAGGCTGATGCTAGAATCTTGTTTCAAATTAGAAATTCTATTAAACCCCGGATCTTGTCTTCGGTGAGTCACTGCACTACTGTTAAGGAAATAATAAATTATATGGAATTTATGCTCTCTGGAAAAGGAAGCCTCATTTGGATTCACAAAGTTTATAAAGGTTTTTATCACTCTTAGCAGCAGGGTCATCCGTTGAAGGACTTCTTTTTGGATTATAAATGGTTGTATGAGGTAATGAAAGTCCTTATGTTTCCACAAGCAGATCTTGAGATTCACATTAAGAATCTGGAACTACAAGCATTCATCGGTTTTCTCAAGCCCTTAATCCCTCTTATGAGACCATTTGCTCTAAGATTTTGTCTAGCCAAGAGCTCTCATCCCTTGACGATGTGTTCACACGAATCCTTCACTCTGATGGTGTGACTCATTCATCTGTGGATCCAAATACGAGTTCTTTGGTAGGTTAGTGTCCCTTCGACAACATGAATTATAGCTCCAAACAGGATTCCAGTGCCTCGCACGTGACTTCTGGTAGTATTATCTGTAGTTATTGTAAGGAACCTGGTCTTATCAAGAAAACTTGTCAAAAATTGTAGAGTAAACAATAACGTGATCAACAACGTGGCTCTACTCATGTTGTCTAGACCTCTGTTCCGTCCACCCCTGGTTCGTCATCTGCCACAGCCTTACTTACAGCACTCTGCCTTTTGGTCTTGCTACCACTTCCTCAAAGTGGGTCATTGATTCTGGTGCTACCGACCACATGACAGGTAAGAATCATTTATTTTCATCGTATGTCGCCTATGCTAACCTGTCTTCCATCTTTGTTGCCAATGATTCCCCTGTTCTTGTAGTTGGATCAAGCACTATTAACCCCACCCCCTCCATTTTATTATCTTTTGTTCTTGATATTCCTAATCTCACCTTTAATCTTCTATCTCTCAGTAAATTGACTCGTCATTCAAACTATTTTATCTTACTCTTTCCTGACCATTGTTTGATCCAGGATCTGTCAACGAAGCATATTATTGGTAGAGGCTATGAATCTGGTGGACACTACATTCTGGATGATATGGTGCCACGTTCTGTTGCATGTTCTGGTAGGTCATCTATCTTTGAGGTTCAATGTCGTCTTGGTCATGTGTCAATTTCGTCTCTAAAGAGGTTATATCCTTATTTTTCTTCTGTATCTGCTTTGAACTGTAAGTCGTGTTAGTTTTCCAAACACCATCTTGTTCATTTGGCACCTCGCGTCAATAAATGGGTTGCTTACCCTTTTGACTTAGTACATTCTAATGTTTGGGGTCCTTGTTCGGTTTTATCTCAGATTGGTTATCGTTATTTTGTCACTTTTGTTGATGATTTTTCCCAAAACACATGGCTTTATTCAATGAAATAGCGCTCTGAATTGTTTACTCATTTTCAAAACTTTTATGCTGAAATTCAAACTTAGTTTAATACTCTTGTTTAAACCCTTTGAAGCGATAAAGAGAAAGAATATTTTTCCACCCCTTTTTCTGATTACATGCATAGCCATGGTATCCTTCACTATTCCTTATGTTTCGATACCCCTACTCAAAATAGTGTTGCTGAAAGAAAGAATCGCCACCTTTTAGAAACTGCTTGAGCTCTTATGTTTCATTTTAGTGTTCCTCCACCCTTTTGGGCTGATGTCGTATCTACTGCATGTTTTCTCATTAATCGTATGCTTTCGGCTGTTCTTAGTGGTGACATTCCCTATTCTGTTTTGTTCCCCACCACTAAGCTCTTCCTTATTGATCCAAAAATCTTTGATTGTATTTGTTTTATTCGGGATGTTTGTCCGATTGTTAGTAAACTCGATCCCAAGTCTTTAAAGTGTGTCTTCCTTGGTTATTCTTGTGTTCAGAATGGCTATCGGCGTTACTCTCTTGATCTTCGTCATTATCTTGTGTTCATTGATGTTACCTTCCATAAGTCCTCTTCTTTCTTCAAGTCTTCAGTCTTATCTAAGTCTCTCTTGGTCATTGATATGACGGATGATTTCTTGGTCTATCATGTCCCACCAGTTTAGGCTGATGTTTCGGTTCTTGATATAATTACTGAGAATGATCCCACTGAGTCTACACCTTTATCAGTCAATGTTTCACCATTAGATTTTGTTACAGTGACCCCAGACCCTCCTGCCCCTGATACAGTTGTGCCTGATTTTGCCATTGACCTATCTACTGACCTCCCTATTGCCCTTAGAAAAGGTAATTGCCCAATTGTCCCCCAAACGCTATGCTAACTACACATATCCTATTTCTGACTTTATTTCCTACCAATAGTTGTCTTCTATTTCCTCTTCTCTTGTGGCTACCCTTGAGTCCATCTCCCTGTTAGAACCGGCTGACACCCAAGAGGAGGGTGAATTAGGTGTAAGATAAAAATCTTAAGAACTTTGAAAATATTTTTGCATCTTAGAGGAAGCAATAAATATGAAAGTAATGAATCATAAATTAATAGTTAATATATGCTAGAAATATAAGAGTTTAAGGAAGAGAGTGTGCAAACTGTGATTTATCCTAATTCGATCAAATCTGCAATGACCTACGTCCAGTCCCCAGGCTCCTCCTGAGATTTTCAAATCCACTATCTTCTTGTTTAATCCAGGCATAAGAAAAGCCTTTACAACCCACAAGTTTAGCTGGGCACTTGCGAAGCCGTTTAAAAATCTCTCACCAATTTACTCCCCCTTACACACCGTAAGGTTACAACCGAGTTACTCTTCTTACACACCCTGTAAGGATACAACTTTTATGATGAAAGATTACAGTCAATCTTCTCTCTCAGAAGTGAATAGATGAATACTGAAGCACAATGAAAATAATCTCTCTCTCAAATATACATGATATAGAAAATGGATAAGAGCAGAGAGTAATTGGGTTGGAGTAGATGATTCATGATCTTTGCATGTTTCTCGTTGTAGTGTTCTTGTTCGTTGTTCTGAACTCTGAATGCTCTTCTATTTATAGTTGATGAAGGTTGATGACCGTTTGAGCATTTCAATATATCCGTTGGAGTGTGGCTTCTTCAATTTGAAAACTAGCCGTTATAACATTGATGCTCCGCTTCTATAAATTCACCTTTTGACTCTTCACATCATATCTTCATTGTATTCTTGGAGAAATACATTAAACACTAATACAATGAAGTGTTAGAGTGATTAGAAGCAAGAAGAATGAGTTATATGATCATTTCATTGATTTCCAGAATCTTCAGGACGTTGTTCTGTTTTCCTGGGAAGCATTACTCGAGTGCTCACTCGAGTGGTCATCAAGTTTCTTCACAGGTTACTCGAGTGGCCTTCTATTTTCTGCATAGCTTACTCGGGTAGTGACTTGAAGTTCTCTTCTAAATAACTCTGCATACTCGGGTAGTGCCTCGAGTAAAGTGTGATAATAACATGCAGATTAATCGAGTAATCGAGTGTTACCTTCAAGTTTTGCTTATCATAGTGCTTTACTAGAGTAGCTCCTCGAGTAACATTGGCAGGATTGAAAATGCCAAGAGCAACACATTTCTTGAAGTGGGGGACTCGAGTACTGACTCGAGTAATGTTGGCAAGCCGAGAGCAACTGGAAGTTCTTTACCTTGATTACTCGAGTGGCTACTCGAGTAAAGTCTTTTGTTATTAACTAGTTACTCGAGTGGTTTCTCGAGTAATGCTCTCTTCTCATGTTGTTACTGGATTGGCTACTCGGGTAATTGGTCTCATATCTTTCCATGTTACTCAAGTGGTTACTCGAGTAAGGTTCCATATAACTTTGCATATTACTCAAGAGGTGCTTTCAAGTGAATTCTTGATTTTGACTCGAAACATGGCAAATTATATATCATCGGAAATCCCTCATTATCAATATTCCAATGCAACAAGAATTAGCCCCAAACATGTTGTGTACTGAAAGTTATGATCCAAAGAGTATCTACTGTTCTTAGACCATTTCTGAACTCATGAACCATCACGAGCAGCAAATTCCAGAAGTCATAGCTCTTAGGATATAGCTTCAAATGTGACAAATTGTATATCTATGGAAAGCTCATTGAGTCTACTTTGATATGGCACCAGTTTCGTTGCAATCCGATGTGTAGTTTGGGAGTTATGTCCAAACTACCAAAGCTGTCCAGGAATATGATGCTGATTCATGTGTCAACTTTTGAAGCTTATATCTCTCTCATATGAACTCCTTTGAATGTGATCTTGGTGTCAAACGTTCGTGTTGGAAGTCTAGTTTCATATGCCACTAGTTTCAGTTCGATCCGACATATGGTTGGAGAGATATCATCAAAATACCAAATCTTTGTTCTGCATCGCGAAAACAGAGTGCCCATTACTTCAAGTGCCACCTCGAGTGATTCATCAAGTAACCTGGCAGATTACTCAAGTAGCTACTCGAGTAATCACCTCTAAAATGAGGCAGTGCCCTATTACTTGAGTGATTACTCGAGTGATCATCCCCAGAGGCACCATAACTTCTGTATACATCATTTTAGCTTCGTATTGACCCATTCCAACTTCCATTTAACCATAGAAACCTCCGATATCACTTCTAATAGCTTGGATCTTGATATTCTCATGTGATCTTGCAAGTTCTTATTTCTTTAATCTCTTTCTTCAATCTCTTTCTTCTTGTTTTGCCACTTGATAATCATTCTTCATAACCCAACTAGATATCTTCTTGAATTGATGATCGTTCTTCATAAACAAACTAGATATCTTCTTGAATATCTTCAATCTTCTTTAATCTTTGCTTGAAATTCCTATTAGTTCTTGCAATGCCTTCTTTCTTCAATCCCTTGTCTCTTGATTTTCTTCTTGATGATCATTCTCCACATATGAGGCATTATAACATCAACCCACAATCAGGTTTATGACTAATCTACAAAATATGCAACATTAAATATAGTAGTTAGTCAATGTAAAAGATAATTATATCATACAAACTTTTTTCTCATATTTAACATCTATATTTGACATCATCAAAACTATTCATATCTAACACTCCCCTCCTACCACCCTTCACCAAGCCTTAGCCTACCCTGGTTGGTGTGCTGTGATGGAAGAAGAAATGATGGCCTTTGACAAGGCTGGTTCCTGGACTCTTGTTGATTTACCTTTTGGGAAGAAGACTATTGGGTATAAATGGGTGTTTGTCGTTAAGACTAAGGCTAATGGTTCCTTAGAAAGTCTAAAAGCTTAGCTTGTTGCCAAAGGGTATACTCAAACTTATTACATTGATTACTCTGAGACTTTCTCCCCGGTTGCTAAGCTCACTTTCATTCATCTTCTTGTCTCTCTGGCTGCCACCTATTATTAGACTGTGCATCAGTTAGAGATTAAAAATGCCTTTTTGAATAGTGACCTCCTTGAGGAAGTTTATATAGAGCAACCTCCTGGTTTTGTTGCTCAGCAGAAGTGTGGGAAAGTGTGCTATCTCAAAAAGTCATTGTACGTTCTGAAACAGAGTCTACGTGCCTGGTTTGATAGATTTTCTAATGTGGTTCATATGTTCAGATTAAGCCAAAGCAAGAGTGATCATTCTGTGTTCTATCAGAAGATCGACACATGTATGATTCTTTTGGTCGTATATGTTGATGACATAGTAATTATAGAGAGTAACACTTCTAGAATCTCAGAGCTTAAAGTCTTTCTCAACCTCCACTTCTAGACGAAAGACTTAAGACCATTGAAGTACTTTCTGGGTATTAAAATTATGAGAAACAAGGAAGGCATTCTGCTGACTAAGAGGAAGTATGTTGTTGACCTCCTAAAGGAAACTGGGGAGCTTAAAGCTACACTAAGTAGCCTTCCCATGATTCCAAATCCATACCTGGACTTGAATGGAAGTATGTTTAATGAACTTTCTGATGACTTGAAAAAGAATATTGATCCAGAGAAACTGAAGCCATTTGCATATCCTAAGAGATATAGAAGATTGGTTGGAAAGCTGAGTTATCTGACAGTAACTCATTCTGATATAACCTTTTCGGTCAGTGTACTTAGTCAATTCATGGCATCTTCGATAGTGGCACAGTGGGAAGCCTTAGAACATAACTTGCACTATCTGAAAGGCTCCCCAGGTCAGGGCATTCTCTATTTGATAACGGACACACTAAAGATGAGTGCTTCTGTGATGCAGATCATATAGGATCCAAGGCCTCGAGATGATCCATTATAGGTTACTGTGTGTTTGTAGGTGGTAACTTGATATTTTGGAGGAGCAAGAAATAAGGGGTTGCATCTAAATCAAGCGTAGAGGCAGTATACAGAGCTATGTCACAATCCGTACAAGAAGTTGTATGGGTACTTTAGCTCATGAAGGAAATTGGCATTGTCATGACATTGCGTTTGAAACTTTGGTGTGACAATAAAGCAGTGCTCCATATAGCTTCGAATTATGTGTTCCATGAGCCAACGAAGCATATTCAGATCGATTGTCACTTTATTTGGGACAAGATCAAAGAAAATGTTGTATTTATAGGAAATGTGCGATCGAACGACCAGTTAGGAGAACTTCTGACAAAAGCGTTGATTGGGATATGGGTTGAGTATCTTTGTAAAAAGTTGGGAATGATTAACATATATCCTCCAACTTGAGGAGGAGTGTTAAGGAAATATTCAGACATTAATATTATATCAGTTAGCATAATTAACATGATCGATTAATTGTTACGATTCCCTCATTTAGGAGCAATTAATACCTAGGCTCCTCACTCTTTGTATATATAGTATACCTCCCTATAAATAGAAAATATATAATTCTAAGCATTCCAATACTTGTCTTACATAGACTAAACCACTTTCGTATAACACAGTAGCCTGATGACATATTGAATCACCGGGGCAAAATTCATACATGTAATGTTCTGGCCTCTCTTATAATTATATATAGCCCTCGAGAAAAACCAACAATAAATAATAGTGAAACAAGAAAATAAACTAACAAATTCAGCCCAATTCAATACATTCAAGATTTTCAACAAGAATGAACCGAAGTCAATGTTATGGGAAGGAAGGAGTAAGGGAGGAGGTTCATTGGTGAGTTCCAGGTTCAAATATTGTTATTGGGAACCCCAAACTAAATAGAGAAATGTTTGAATGAAAATCAACATCATCATCCTATGTATATTACTATTCATTAGTTCTAATTAAATCTAGAAAACAAGCTCAACCCTCATGATTTAAAATCTCCAAAAAGAGCCAGACCCAAAAAGGCAAGCCTTATAAGAGCGTGAGCTTAAATCGGCTGACTATTTAAGCCCAAAAATTTTTTTCTTAAGATAACAAAATTCATAAAGCCAATTAAAGGTGGGAAAGGCACCAATATGTTGAGGTGTTAAAGGGCCTCACCCACATAAGGAGAGAACACAAGTTTGAATCTTGAGAAGCGCACTTGTTAAGAGAGGTAAAAACCCTTTACCCTCTAAATTTTAAAAGGGGAAATCCTTGATATTACCAAAAACAAAAAAAAAGGTGGGAAAGGCCAAACAAAAAAGAAGCATGAATGAACAAAGGAAAGAACTTAACCAGTTCCATATAATGATTTTATTGACAATACTCATATCATATAGGAGGTAACTCGTTTGATCAAAATAAATCTTGCAAGATGGTTGGGTATAGTCCATTCAGGCTCTAATTAAACGAGGGGAAGCTCGGGACTATGATTTGTTGCCTAGTGTATTGGTTTGTTACCAAAAGAGAATCTGTCTTCTACTGAAGGCAGGCCTGATGTAGAAGATTCTGGATAAGGCACACAAGAGCTGGTATAGTCTTCACCTCGGAATGACCAAAATGTACCATAATTTGAAGTCAATGTATTGGTGACTATGATTGAAAAGCGATGTGCCAAAGTATGTGGCACTGTGTCTTACTTGCCAAAAGATGAAGATCGAGCACCAAAGGCTACCAGGCTTACTATAGAGTCCTGAGATTCTGAAATGGAAATGGGAAAGTGTGACCATGTACCTTGTTGTGAGATTGCCCAGGATCAGGAGCTATGATGTGATCTGGATAATTGTTGACCGGTCAATGAAGTCAGTACACTTCATACCGATCAATACTAGTTACTCTCCAAACAGACATGGCACACCAAAGAATATTATTTCCGACAGAGATCCCTGATTTACTTCAAGATTCTAGAGGGCTTTACATAAGGCTCTGGGTATGAAGCTGAGATTTAGTACAGCCTACCATCCTAAGACAGATGGACATCTGGAGAGGCCTATTCTAACACTATAAGATATGTTGCAAGCATGTGTCCACAACTTTAAAGGGAATTGGAACTACTTTCTCCTACTAGTAAAGTTTACCTACAACAATAGCTATCATGCGAGCAACCAAATGGCTCTATATAAGCGTTGTGTGGGAGGAAGTACCAATCACTGTTGTGCTGGAACGAGCTGTCTGAGAGAAAGCTTTATGGGCTAGATTTTGTTGTTCAGACCTCAGCATAGATTCAAATCATTCAAAAAAGGCTCCTTGCAGTGTAGAGTCGACAGAAAAGGTATGCTGAAAAGAGGAGAAGACCTCTAGAGTTTGAGGTTGGTGATTATGTGTTTTTGAGGGTGTCTATGGTCATCGGCATTGGGAGAGGCATTAAGCGAAAGAAGCTGAGCCTAAGGTATATAGGTCCTTTTGAAATTCTTGTGAGAATTAGGCTTGTTGCTTATCAAGTAGTCTTACCCCTGAACTTGAGCAGGCTCTATGATATGTTTCATATTTCCCAACTGAAGAATTACTAACCAGATCCATCCCACATTATCGAATATGAAGATATTGACTTGTAAGACAACTTCACATATGCGGTAAAGCCAGAGTAGATTATTGATCGGGAAGAAAGATGGCTCAGACACCAAAGCATTCTGTTTGTGAAGGTGATATGGAAGGGCATGACTTAGAGAAAAGCAACTTGGGAAGCGAAAGCAAACATGCAGAGACGTTATTGGGAGTTTATGGCTCAAGTTATGTGACAAATTTTGAGGGCGAAATTTATTTTACGGGGGGAGAATTGTAAGGCCCCAAAATGTGATTATGGGCTAATGACTTCAAAAGTGGATGTAATTATATATAAATAAACACTTTTGGAGAATATGATGTGAATTGCGATCTGAATGTGTTATAATCAGTGCCTAAACCTTGTATTTAAGCTTAATTTTGTGACAAAGATTAAAATGAACCATAAAGGAAGGGGAGGACCCATGGTGGAAGCAATGGAATGGGAAAATGTGTTTGGTGGTAATTCAAAAGGAATTGCCAAAGTTAGGGGTAAAATGGGAAAAAGAAAAGTTATCGGGGAACAAGTCAGTAACCAAAGAGGGAATTCATTGATTACTTGAAGACTATATGGAGTGTTTAATTGCCAAAGAGAGTAAGAGAGAATAATCATATACATGCAAGCACATAGAAGGAGTTGTAAGAGTATGACACATGTCAACATGTGAGCCATGAATGAGAGTCAAATTGTCAACACAATTTCTCTTCCCTCTCCCCTCATTAAGTCGGCCAAAAAGAAACATGGGAGGCCAAATTTCTGCATCATCATTCTCATCTCATCTTCTCTCTCTCTCTCTCTCTCTAACAACCATTTTTGCCAAGTAAAGGAAGAAAACAAAAAGAAAAGGTGAGGTTTTGACCTTAGAGATGACCTTGAATGCTCAAATGCTCTTCTTTAATTTTGTTCATATTGATGAAAGCTTCATCTTTACAGTTTTAGATTTTTGAAAGAAGGTGTTTAAGTACTTGAGGAAATTTGAAGGTTGAAGAATCAAGGAACTAGCCTTAGGAATTGAAAGAGGTGAGAGAAAGCTTTATTTTGACAAATATATTGTGGTCATTGGTTAAGTTTTGGAATTTTTGGATTTTTCCCTACTTTTGGTGCACATTAGAGTTGTATGAATTGAATGGTGTACTGTGTTGAAAATGGTGTCTTAATATGTTATTGGAACAATGGAATTGGTTTAGAACCTTGAATGGAAAGTATGGCAATGTTGAGACTTGTGTTGTGATTTTGTGTTGATATGTTGTGGCTAAGGTAAAACATGTCAATATATGTGAATTTTTTTGTTTTGGTGTTTCCAATGGGTTCCTTGTGAAAAATTGTAATGGAATGGTGTTTGTTGTGAATTTTGGAGCCATTGGACACTTTGGTTGAAAACTGGAAATTCTGGAAAATGGCCAAGTGTAAAATGATATGCAGGGGACCAAATTTGCATGGCAATTTAACACAACAAATGCTGTCTAAATATTGTGAAATTGTCTAGATTTGTAGTTCACATTGCAAGCTTTCCATTAATATAAGGTTTGAGTCATTCTGATATTTGTGCAAAGAGTTATCTCCATTTTAAAATCAACCAAGAGACAGGTCTATGGTTGCTCGCAGCCCATGGGTAATACCCACGACCCAAAACCTTCCCACCAGTCCTTGGCCGCGGCCTAAGGGTGCTGGCTGCAGCCCAAAAGTTTCTTACCTGTCTCTGGCCGAGGCCCAAATCTTTCTGACCTGTTTTTGGCCGCAGCCCATGGATCCTGGCCACAGCCCAAAACTTTCTGACTATCTATTGGCCTCGGCCAGTAGATGGCTTGGCCACGGGCTAACCCTTCAAAAATGGCATTTTGAACTTTTGAAAGATGATCTTCGATCAAGTATTTCCTAACCCTTTAGGCATTTGTTTAAGCTTCTAGTAGCCACCTAAAGGTCTCAAATGATAACCAACTTTAAATGTTTTAGAATTAAGAACTTGGAATAGAAATTAATCCGTCATTCTTGATTTTGGTTTTAGGATTTGACATTTGCCCTACTCGAGAGCAACCTGTGCCAGGGCACACCTGGAAAGAACAAGGTAGTGACACTTCCTCTTATATTGTGTGTAATACATTGTATGTATGTTTGATCATTGAATTGTGATGATTATAAATGCTGCAAAGTTTGTTGTTGTGAAAGACATGTGAAAGTCGTAAAGGTTATGTGAAAGCCATAAAGGCTATGTGAAAGCTGTAAAGAGCATGTGTAAGCCGTAAGGCTATATGTATATTAGAAGACTTTGTGTATGTCGTAAAGGCTATATGTATACTGTAATCGTTGCTATTGGTTTGATTGATGATTTGCTTACATGCTATGTGATTATATATTGTATGAGTGATTTGTTACTATTGGGATTCTCTTGAATCTCATTCTTTCCATTGACTAACCTACAGATAGGGCAAGTGGCTTGGAGGGGACGCAAACAACCAAGGGCGGCTAGGACTCTTTTAGGGATGTGATTTTGGTAGTTGGTTGTTAAATTTTGGTTGTGATTACTGTACATAGTATGGATGAAATTTTTGAATGATGTTACGTAATCCCCTAAATGGGAAATTGTTGGGACAGAAATGTCCATAAACCTTTTAGTTAGTATATAAAACCCGGGGGTTGCCAAGAATTTTATTTACACTCTAATATGTATGAATGCAATTGAACTGCACAGGTTAATTATATTCAAAATGTGAATATGAGGCTAGATTAAACAGGCGTTAAAAGAAATTTTTGAAAACTATCTCGAGGATGGGATTGAAAATAAGTCTTTTATCATCTGTTGGTCTCTAATTCATCTTAATTATACATTTTTGAATTTTATTTATGGATTATAAGGCAAAGGGTTACACCCTACCTCTAGAAGCCCCTATTAACTCATAGAATTTGATAACATTCTAACACATTTTCTTCTCTTTTCACTTACTTTGAGTACAAATTGTGCATATATAGAAGAAAATATGATAGAACAAAAGAAAAGTTCAAATCATGAGATAAATACATATGATTATGATTATCTGTTAAAATTAAGGAGCTCATGATGCCCTCCTCCTTGTAGGTGGAAGATGACAAGTCATAAAAGCTCTCAAAGACTAAAGAAAGCTCAATGAACCAGGAGGGAAGCTGCGATATTGTTGGCCTCAGCCAATAATACATGTGCTGAAGCCAAGGGAGATTTTGACTCACTGTGTCATATGCTTCAGCCATTGGCATATGTACTGAAGCAGATGGGTTCAGAACTTACTATGTCATATGCTTCAGTACTCAATACTTGGTCGAAGCCAATGAGGACCAGAACTTACTGTGTCATATGCTTCTGCACATTACAGTGTGCCGAAGCACACGCAGATAGTACAACCATGCGTTTTACTTGCTGAAACACATGTGGAGGCCTTTTAAATAAGGGATAGGCCAAAAATAGGTTATTCTGGACACCCGAGGGCTTTTTGATGCTTTTTATGCTAGGGTTTGTGTCCTTGAGGAGCTTAGAGCAAAGGAGGGAGCTTAGGAAGAGATTTGAAGCATCTTTGGCTTGGTTTTTCTTTCTTTTCCCCATTTTCTCTCATGTAATCTATTATAGCTATCATTTTTTACATAGTTTGAGTTATTTGATGGCTAGGTATAGCTAGACTCCTCATTTTAGGGTTTTTTGAATCCTTGTATGGATTAAGTACTCATTTTTCCTTTGTATTTGTGATCAACGATGAGATTATACTGATTTTACTCTTTTCTTAATGCTTCTTAGTAATTGGCCACCAATAAGATTGTTGGGTTCACTTGATTAATTTTTGAGAGGGCTAGATTGAGTGTAGAACTTGAGTTAAATCGTGTGAGAGCTTGATATTTACTAATTGATTGGATAGTTTTGTTAATGAGGTAGATCTATACTCATTAACCTCACATAGCCAAATAGGATTTGCAATGAAAATCAGGGTCTAAAGATAGTTTCAAATTTCTTTTTCATCTCAACCCATATGTTTTGGCTCAACTTGATCAATTTTAAATAATTACATTCAACCTAATTAAACATATGGTTATATTAGTTAGCTTGCTTTCGTTATAGTCCTCTTGGAATGATGCTCTTTTTCTCACTAAATTATTACTTATGACTTGTGCGCTTGTGGTAAGCTTGACAGCGAACAAGTTTTTGGTGTCATTGCCGAGGACTATTGACTAAAGTATTTTGAGTTAATTAGTGTGATTGTGTGCTTGATTATGCTTGAATCCTTCTCGTCTTCTTATTTCACTTTCTTAATTTGCTTTGTTTTTAAGGATAGTTATAGCTATAGCTCCTTTTCTTGTTTTTTATAGTTTAGTCCTATTTGTTGACAACTTTGATACTCGTTATGGGATTTTTGAATTGTAGGTACTTTAGCACTGTATGCAAACTGATTTGGAAGTCATTCTTGACAAAGTTGTTGAAGAATATCTTTTGAAAGATTTTGAAACTGAACTGGAGACTCCACTTCCTGTGCAACCTAACTAAGGACTTGAACCTTTACCAGCACTAGAGCAACTGAGACTACCACCTCGTCCTCATCCATATTACAATATAGCCAATCCTAATGATGATGACTTGGAGCATACTTTGGATGACTACATGGAGCAAGGAAGCTCCACCTATCAATTTAGCATGTAGTTTCCTACTATTCAAGCTCAGAATTTTGAGTTAAAGCCAATCCATGCTTCAAATGCTCCAGATGATTGGCTTGTTTTCAGCAACCCAAAATGAAGATCCAACTGACCATTTGATACACTTTGTACAAGTGTGTGAGATTTTTAAGTTTCAAGTAGTAACTTTGGATGCGCTCAGATTATAACTCTTCCCCTTATCACTTGACAAGAAGGCAAGAGCTTGGCTTACCGCTCTACCTCTTAACTTAATCACTACTGGGGATGAAATGGCATCCAAATTCAAGGCAATGTCCATTCCAAAGGGTAGACGGGCAGTTCAAAGAGCTAAACTCTTAGGTTTCCAATAATAACCTGGTGAACTTTTTCTGAAGTATGGGAGAGATTTAAGGAGCTGTCACGTAGTTGTCCCAACATGAATAGAAGACCTATGTCTTGATCTAAGCCTTTGCGGCAAGATTGGACATACCCACTTGAAATATGCTCAATAATGCCTCAATGGTAGAATTGGCAATATGAGAATTTATAATATATCACAGTTGTATGAGGACATTGCTTTTAGTTCCTTACAACAATCTGAAAAATCATGTTCTAGTTATAGAATGTATAAGGAACCAAGTCCTTTAAGTAGTTCAAAGGTGTCTAAAGAAATTGCCACTCAACTTGAAGCAATTGCCAAGAGATTTGATCAACTCGAGTTGAGAATGTAAATAAATTCCTATAAGAATGTGAATGCTATTAAAGCTACAAGTCTTTCTTGTGAAATATATGGAGAAGCTCACTCTTATAAAGAATGTCATCATACTATAGAGTTGATGAGTTATTTGAACAATAATAAAAGGTATCCACATAGCAACCCTTACTCTAATACCTACAATAAGGGTATGAAGGACCATCCCAACTTCTCTTAGAAGACTGGACCTAGTGAGAATCCCATTAATCACTATGCTACTAGTAAGCCAATGCGTTCACCGGGCTTTGAGCAACCACAAAAGCCATAAGAAAGTGATTCTGAAACAAATAAACTCTTGAGGCAACTTCTTAAATGACAAGAAGGCTTAATTGGCATAGTTTCTCTTCATGACACGACAATCAAGAACCTTGAGATATAAATGGGACAAATTGCTTCACACTTGAGTGCTCAACCAAGCAATGGTCTTCCAAGTGATACTATTCCTAATCGTAAGCGAGAAGGTAAAGAAAAATGCAAGGCTTTTACTTTACGAAGTGGCAAGACTTTACCCGATGTTCCAAGCGTGGGTAAGGCTACTACAAAGCCAAAGGACCACGCTGTGGAAGATCTTAACCTTGATGAAAAGGTCGATGAAGAAATTATGGTTGAAGAAGAGGACAACAAGAAGAGGAAGCAAACTGAGGAGAATCTAGATAATATGGTGCAAAGCAAGCCCCTTTTTCCTAAAAATATGGAAGAGAATAAGAGAAAGACCAACACTTCTCCTCCACAATATGTCCCACTACCCCCTTTTCCACAAAGGCTCAAGAAACATTAAGAAGATGGGCAATTCAAGAAGTTATTGAGATATTTAAGCAGTTGCATATCAGCATTCTCTTTACGGAAGCTTTAGAGAAAATGTCTAAATATGCCAATTCATGAAGGAAGTCCTCACAAAGAAATGAAGGTTCAATGAGTTTGAGACGGTGGCTATCACCACATGCTTCACTGATGTTATCAAGCAACTTCCACCTGAGTTAAAGGATCCCAGGAGTTTCTCTATACCTTGTCATATGGGAGGTAGATTCTTAGGGAATAGTTTATGTGATATTGGTTCAAGTATCTACCTTATGCCTTTATCTGTGTTCAACAAGTTAGGATTAGGTGATGCTAGACCTACCATGGTTACTTTGCAATTGGTCGATAGAAGCTTGTCATATCCTAAAGGGATTATTGAGGATGTGTTAGTCAAGGTTGATAAGTTCATATTTCCTATGGATTTTATTGTTCTTGACTTTGATCTGGATAGAGAAATGCCCTTGTAGTTAGGGAGACCATTTTTAGCTACTGCTAGAACTTTGATAGATGTGGAAAAAGGTGAGTTGAATTTGAGGGTGGCCGATAAGCAAGTTAATTTTAATATGAATCAATTGATGAAGAGTCCTCATGTTCATAAAGATTGTTTCTTTCTTGATATGATTGGTCTTGTCACACAAGAGGAATTAGATACCTCTATTATTGAAGATCCACTTGAAGTCGCTCTTCTTGATGTTGATTATGAGGGTTTGGATGTAGTGGAGTGCAGAGCTATTATGAATGCTTCAACCCCTTATCCTAGATGGAGGATACCATTTGAGTCACTTGATTTGGGTTTAACTGATAGACCAAAGTTGAAATTTTTTTAGAGGAACCACCTTCACTTGAGCTGAAGGCATTGCCATCTCATCTACCATATGCTTATCTGGGTTCCAACAACACTCTTCTGGTGATTATTACTTTGGATCTCACTATTCAATAAAAGGAGCAATTAGTTGAAGTCTTAAAAGCTCACAAAAGGGCTATTGGGTAGACAATTGCTTATATCAAGGGCATTAGCCCCTCTATGTGCATGCATAAGATCTTTTTGAAAGAGAATCATAAGTCTTCCATTGAACATCAAAGAAGACTCAACCCTATTATGAAGGAAGTAGTGAAGAAGGAGCTTCTTAAATGGCTCGATACTGGCATTGTATACCCTATTTTTTATAGTTCTTGGGTCAGTGTAATCAAATGCATCCCCAAAAAGGGCAGTATGACTATAGTGACTAACACCCACAATGAGCTCATTCCCACTTGCACTAAAGGGTTTGTATGGACTACCGTAAGCTTAATACGGCTACTTGCAAGGACCATTTCTATTTCCTTTCATTGATAAGATGTTGGACAAACTAGTTGGAAGGGAGTTCTTTTGTTTTCTTGATGGTTATTTGAGGTACAACCAAATAGAAATTGCTCCAAAAGATTAAAAGAAGACTATATTTACATGCCCATATGGCCTCTTCGCTTTCAAGCATATGCCCTTTGGCCTTTACAATACACTAGCTACATTTCAACAATGTATGATAGTCATTTTCACTGATATGATAGAGCACACCATGGAAGTGTTCATGGATTAATTCACCTTCTTTGGTGATTCATATGAAGAGTGATTGCCAACTTAGCTTGAGTCTTGAAGCAGTGTGAAGACACTAATCTTATGCTTAATTGGGAGAAGTGTCATTTTATGATGAAAAAAGGCATTGTGTTAGGCCATCGTGTCTCCAAGAATGGTTTAGAAGTTGACTGAGCAAAGATAGAGGTGATTAAACAACTTCCTCCACCTACCAATGTTAAAGGTATGAGAAGCTTTTTTGGGCCATGCTGAATTCTATCAAAGGTTCATAAAGGATTTTTCCAAAATCACTAAGCTACTCAGTGCTTTACTTGAGAAGGATGTCGAGTTCAAGTTTGATGTGCATGATTGAAAGCATTTAAAGAGTTGAAAATAATACTTGTAACCACTCCTATCATCATGGCTCCGGATTGGAGTTTACCCTTTATAATGATGTATGATGCCAATGATTATGTCGTGGGAGCTATACTTGGGCAGAAAAAGGATAAAGTCTTCCATCCTATCTACTATACGAGTAAGACACTCGATGATGCTCAAGAAAATTATACTACCATTGAGAAAGAGCTTCGAGCTGTAGTGTATGCATTTGCCAAGTTCCAGCCTTACTTGATTGGTGGCAAGGTGGTTGTTCATACTGATCACTTGACACTAAGGTACTACTTTAGTAAAAATGACTCTAAAGCAAGGTTGATTCTATGGGTTTTTCTCTTACAATAATTTGATCTTGAAATATTGATAGAAAGGGCTCTGAAAATCAAGTTGCCGACCACTTATCTAGGTTGAGTATTGAAGCTCAACATAATGGAAATCTACCCATTCATGAAAATTTTCTAGATGAGCTACTCTTTTTAGTGAGTCATTATGAAACTCCTTGGTATGCCAATATAGTAAATTACGTTGTGAGTGGAATCATTTTTTAGAACTTGAGCTATCACCAATGGAAGAAGTTCTTACATGATGTCAAGTTTTATCATTGGGAAAAACCATTCTTATTTTACTATTATGCTAATCAGTTTATTAGAAGATTTATTCCAGAAAGTGAGCAACAAGATGTCTTGAAGTGTTGTCATTCCTCTGAGTATGGAGGCCAATTTAGTGGTAACAAGACTACTGCAAAAGTCTTGTAATCTGGATTTTTCCAGCCATCCTTGTTCAATGACTCTTATAAATCTGCTCTATCTTGTGACCGATGTCAAATGGTTGGTAATATCTCTAGGAGAAATGAAATGCCACTTAACAGTATGTTAGAAGTGGAATTATTTGATGTATGGGGGATTGACTTCATGTGACCTTTTCCTAAGTCCTTCAACAATCAATACATTCTCATACCAGTTGATTATGTGTCTAAATGGGTTGAGGCCATTGCTTCCCCCAACCAATGATGCTAAAGTAGTGGTCAAATTCATGAACAAGCACATTTTCACTCTTTTCGGTGCTCCAAGGGCTATTATTAGTGATGGAGACTCCCACTTTTGCAACCATCAATTTAAATCTCTTTTGCAACCTATACTTGAAGTATTGTGCATATTTCTCCATCTTAATTGCTAATATATGAGCCACTAATGGCTCTTACTATAAGCTGGTACAGGTTTTAATCAGGCTACTCAGAGCCTATTGTGAATATGCTTTTGTACAGGTGATGACACTCTTATTTTTTATCCTTTTTATTGACACTGAGGACATTGTCAATTTTAAGTTTAGGGGTGAGAGTGCTTCAATTTTGAAATTGCTAGAAATTTTGACTTCAATTTTGAAACTTTTTGAAAGAAATAGATTGCACAAAAAAATTTTGAATAGGTTTTTCAAGAAAATTATTGGAATGTTTGAGATTTCTCATACTTAACTTTTTGCTTGTGAAAAATTGTTGAAAATGAGCTGTTGGTTCGGTTAGTTGTCAAATATTTTTTGGATGATCCTATGATATAAATTTTTGCTTGATATGTTATATTATATAGGAAATTTTTATTAATGTGCATGTATGAGTGCATTATAGTGATAAAACATGTTGTTCAAAAGTTTTTAAGTAATTCATGAACTATTGGAGTTAAATTTATTGTGGATGTGCTGGTTGAAGGACTTTGTGGCAAATTATATTATATACCTTTGTTTCAAGTTTTTGATTTTAGAATCCTATTTGGAATTCCTTAAAACTTTTTATTTACTCCACAAGGTTTGAAAAAATGATTAGGGCAGTTCATAAAATGCAATCGAGCCTTTCAAACTGACCCAATTGATGTGATTTCCCTTTAAACCCTTATCTTGAGTCTATTTGAAAACCAATTAAAGATTTTTATTGGAAAACCTAACACTTACCTACCTCAACCTATGTGAAAAACCATGTTTCCCTCGCTTTGAGATAGATGATAATTGATTAGGTGGTGAATTATGGTGATGTTATGCAAAGTTACAAAAGATTGGGAAAGGAGTGTAGGAAGTAAAAGAGTTCACAATGCATAGAAATCAAGCCAAAATATTTTAAAAAAATAAAGAAAGAAAAATGCTTACAAAGAAAGCTTGATATGAAAAGATCAATTTGGTTTAAGTTTGAGGGAGTATGTTTCATGAGAAAAGAAAGAAAACCCTTAAATAGCATCATCTATCTTAAGGTATTTGATTGATTATCCTTTACCTTTTCTTTTGAAAACCTTAACCCTTGGCCCCATTACAAGCTAAGAAAAGTCCCTTTGATTTTTAAGTTAAATGGAGTGAATTAGAAGAAAAGAGGAAGAAATTAGGGGATAACAAAATTATTTGTTTGAATATTGGTATATGATTTGAAGTGTTGCTGTGAATTTTAACTAGTACAAAAGGAATAAATGTTGACTCCATTCACACACTCATACTTAAGAATTCTTGAAAAGCATGTTTTAAATCTATGAAGCATTCATCTTTGCATATTGTACTCATTTCTTGTTTAATTTAATTACTTAAGTAGATGATAAGGGTAATTTGTTCGTACATAAATAATGAGTAATTGATTCATTCAGTAAGGATAAACTTCTTTGCTTGAAGACAAGCAAAAGTTTAAGTTTGGGGGTGTGTTAACTCATAGAAATTGATAACATTCTAGCACATTTTCTTCTCTTTTCACTTACTTTTGAGTACAAATTGTGCATATATAGAAGAAAATGTGATAGAACAAAAGAAAAGTTCAAATTATGAGATAAATACATATGACTAGGATTATCTCTTAAAATTAAAGAGCTCATGATGCCCTCCTCCTTGTAGGTGGAAGATGACAAGTCATAAAAGCTCTCAAAGACTAAAGAAAGCTTAATGAACCAGGAGGGAAGCAGTGGTGTTGTTGGCCTCAGCCAAGAGTACATTTGCTAAAGCCAATGGAGATTTGGACTAACTGTGTCATATGCTTCAGCCAATGACATATGTTCTGAAGGAGACGGGTTCAGAACTTACTGTGTCATATGCTTCAGCACTCAACCCTTGGCCAAAGCCAACAAGGATCAAAACTTACTGTGTCATATGCTTCCACACACCACAGTGTGCCGAAGCACACGACAGACAGTACAACCATGCATTTTACTTGCTAAAGCAGATGTGGAGGGTTTTTAAGCAAGGGATAGGCTAAAAATAGGTTATTCTAGACGTCCAAGGGCTTTTTTATGCTTTTTGTGCTAGGGTTTGTGTCCTTGAGGAGCTTGGAGCTAAGGAAGGAGATTGGGAAGAGATTTGAAGCATCTTTGGCTTGGTTTTTCTTTCTTTTCCCTATTTTCTCTCATGTAATATGTTATAGCTGTCATTGTTTTGCATAGTTTGAGTTATATGATGACTATGTATAGCTAGACTCCTCATTTTAATTTTTTTTGAACCCTTGTATGGATTAAGTACTCATTTCTCCTTTATATGTGTGATCAATGATGAGATTATGCTGATTTTACTCTTTTCTTAATGCTTCTTATTAATTGGTTACGAATAAGATTGTTGGGTTCACTTGATTAATTTTTGAGAGGGGTAGATTGGTGTAGAACTTGAGTTAAATCGTGTGAGAGCTTGATATTTACTAATTGAATGGATAGTTTTGTTAATGAGGTAGATATATACTCATTAACCTCACATAGCCAAATAGGATTTGCAATGAACATCAGGGCTTAATTAGTTAATTAAGAGATTAATGAATTAATTAAACTATGTACCTATTTGGAGACTTGAGAAAGTACTTAGAGGTAATTTAGGATCCTTGGCTAGTATAATCTCTCATTAAGTAGCACATATTTGGGGGACTTGAGTGCGTGCCTTTGAAATACAAGGGTGATAAACAATCCTAAGTTCATTTAATATTTGAATTTAAAGAATCATTTGCTTTTATAAAATTTTAGTCTAAAGATAGTTTTAAATTTCTCTTTCACCTCAACCCACATGTTTTGGCTCAACTTGATCAATTTTAAATGATTCCATTCAACCTAATTAAACATATGGTTACATTAGTTAGTTTGCTTTCGTCATAGTCCTTGTGGAACGATGCTCTTTTTCTCACTAAATTATTACTTGTGACCTGTACGCTTGCAGTAAGCTAGATGGTGAACAGCCTCCCTCTCTGTTCTTCACTTGGCCTCTCTATTCTTCACTGAGAAACTAAAACTACTCAAAAACATAAAAAGCCAAAATGATAACTACATTCTCAGCTATAGGTTTCGCACTATTTTATTGCTGTTACAACAACAATCTACATATTTCAAAGCCACTTCAGTTACTCCGAAGCCACCAAAATTCAAACCGAAGCTCAGAAACCTACCACTCCATTGGCTTTGCCAGAAATCAAGACGGTAAGCATGTGAATGCCACATTCAAGCTTGTTTACAATTTTCTTTTCTCAGTAATTGTCTAGGGATCCAAACAGTGAGAGTGTGTGTGAAATGCAGAAAGAATTTGTGAGAGTCATGTACCCGATGGAGTACAGCGGAATCCAAGAGAGGCAGAAGAGAGCAGCGAAGTGTTCCAGAAAGCTCTGGAAGAGGCATTTGCAGTGGAGGAAGGAGATGAGAGAGAATTGGTGATAGGAGTGAAAGATCTAGGAGGAGTTGTGATTGATTTAGAGGGAGGAATCTACAAAATTAGAAAGCCCATTTCATTTCTCTCCTCCGCCGCCAGCAATCTTGCGGTGAGTTATTGCCACCTCTTCCTCAATAGTTTTATTAAGGGAAAAAGACACTTAAATATCATTTGATTTGTTAACAATAAGAGTAATGATATTGATAAAAAGAGTGGAGGGAGAATTGCTGATAAATACTTTTTTGAAAAATTAATTGCTGAATGCTACCATAGAAGATCTGTTGCACATAACAGAAGATATTTTACACACAACGGAAGATTGTTTGCACATTTATATAGAAGATTTTTGCACACACAGAAGATGGTTTGCACAAAACGGAAGATTGCTTGCACACACGAAAGATCGCTTGCACGCTTGGTAGCAATCAGCAATTAATTTACCCCAAAAGTATTTTTAGGCAATTCTCTTAAGAGAGTATAGCAATTGACAATTCAGGTTTTTGGAAAATCACTAATTTGAGATTTTGAAGTTCAAGTGTTGTTTATTTATCTTTTTTCTTTGATATTAATTTCAACTTTTTTCCACGTCTTGTAATATTTTTTCCAATTTCTTGGTAAAGGATAATTTGGTAAATTGTGAGTTGGGACCAAGGTCACTAGAAGTTTACATAAATATATAATAAGATGTGATGGATTATGGAGGGGCTAAAAAAGTCGAAGCTAAAACATATACTGACATACTCCGTAATACTATAATAGAAGTGTGTAGGTGAAAATTGCAAAGTGAGGTTCGGGTCTCTGGGACACATTTCGTTTTCAGTCATTTTCACCTTTTTCTCTTAAAACTACGAATGCTTCACCCTTTTTTCCTTGAGACAGGCCTACTATAATTTTATTTTTTCCTTTGTCGAGATATGCCTGTGTGTATGTGAGAGAATCTTATTTGTTTTATGAATTTTTATTTCTCATATTATTGTAAATATACAAGGTAAAATGTCAATAAAATTTTGCTCAAATCAATAAAATGTAGTAAAATATTATGGGAATTATTTTAAGGTCATAAAAAGGGAACAAAATTACTAAAATGTTTTAATGACAAATGAGAAGCATGTAATGACAAGTTCCATTTTAAGAAATGACATCTCACTTATTATTGAGACTTCTTATTAATTAAATTTCTTCTTTAAAATGCCATAGTAATTCCCAAAATATTACAACAATGTAATAATACAGATTAAACATTTAAGTAAGTGCAAAACTGTTAAATATAAATGATAAGAAATTGGGTTAAGGTGTAAATCCGTCCCGGAAGTATTGATAAAGTTTCAATATTATTCTAGAAGTTTTTTTGATCTCAATGTCACCCTAGAAATATTAAAATGTAGTAATGTTATCCCTGCCATTTAACGTTAACTTTGGCCGTTAAAAAACACATGCCACTGCCACGTGGCATTCAACATGCCACCTCATCACCATGTTTCTTCTCCCCTATCCACCTCATCTTCCCCCTCTGCTCTTCCTCCATTTCCTTGGCTGAAGATGAATCTTCTTCCTCAGATCTGGCTGGTTCCACCTTGAGACTTCAAGGAGACCTCACCGTTAGAAGATGCAAAGTGCTTCTCTAAGCAGTAGCAAAAGCAGCTGCAAATAGAACAAGATAATCATCTCACTCCACATCATCTTCATCGTGTATGTGCATCAAATTAACTCTAAGATGGTGTATGTGCAGAGGAGAGGAAAGTAATGGATATGAAATGATTGTAAGTGAAGAAGAGAGGAGAGTAGTGGATATGAATTGATGTGTAAAACGTGAAGGAGAGGGTGGCTATATATAGGGAAGAATAGAGTGGGGTAGATGAAGTGATAGATGAAATGTGATAGATGAAGTAGTAGGTAAAAAGGAAGATGAAGTGGTAGATGAAATGTAGTAGATGAAGTAGTAGGTGAAAAAGAAAATGAAGTGGTAGATGAAATGGTAGGTGGAATGGTAGATGATTCCCACTCTCAACTTCCAAGCAAAATTCGAAACCCTTGGAGATAGAACTAGATTTTGGACTCAACATAAAAGTTGTAGAAATCTTTCTTAGCTGTGTATCCATATAAAGAACATCCTAATCTGACATTTAGAGCTCCAAATATTGCCTAAAAATTGAAAGAGGGTCTAATTTAGTATTTTTCAAGAAATTCTATTTTATGCTAAAATCATTATTTATTTATTATAACCAAATTTATTAAATTGAGCTCAAATATCGTCCACAAAATCTCATATAGGGGAAAATTAATATTCAAATATTTTACTTATCAAATTCCCTCACACTTAGCTCTCAGACGTCCTCGAACATGGGGTGACCATTAAGTGCTTCCAACAAAATCAGAAGTGTCAAGTCATAAGCAAGAACACAATTGAAAAATAAAGAGATCATAATATTCATGAATCAACGAAAATATAAATTGGTAACTTTATTTGAAAATGAATAAACTGAGTTAGTAATTATAACTCATTCTCCCAATCTCTCAAGTGTTTAAGGGTAAGTGTTTCGCTTGAATTCAACCGAAAAAATTGCACTACCATAGGCTTACTAAAAATCTAAATCTCCACTGCCTAATTCACATACATAATTCAAATCAAAAGGACTTATTAAGGGTTGTAACGAGGTTAAGGTAAAGGAATGTAAAACATGATATGAGCATGGTAGAACATTTGTCCCATACGTTCAGGCAAGCTTGAAACCTGCAACTCTTGTCCGAAGGAGAAGATGTGGCCTTCCAACTCCTTCACCCTTACACTCAAACCCTTGATTCCCTTCATGGATGTAGAAATGACTATACTTCCCCTTAGACCCTGGATGCCTTTCCCATATACAAAATTGATCTTTCTAGTGGCTAATGCACTTCCAAGTTCATTTGTTGCTATTATAAACTCTCCTTCCATACCCATATCAGTTTCACCAAAAATGCAGATAGATGTAAATCTACATCTTTGTATGATTCCCTTTTTCTTTTCTTTTCTCTCAGACCATTTGTGCTTACAAGTGGAAGACTACATATTTACAAGTGGAAGTGTGCATATTTACAAATGAAAGAGTACATATATATAACACTAAAGCAGTGACAACAAAATTATACAAATCACGCATTTTTCAAAAAAGTTTGAAAAACTTTTGACACGAATGATTGGCGTAATTTGCGTGAAGAAAAAGGGGAAAGAAAGTCAAAAGTTACTGAGAAGATAAGACATATTAGACAAAAGCTGCTGAAAAGATAAGATAGATTAGACAAAAGCATGATTATGTACAGTAGTTATGATTTTGGCTCACATCTTCCTCTGGTTTTACATCCAGTAACGGCTTAAACACTTTCTATGAATCAAGGATTTGCCTCCCATCCAATTTTTTTATAAACTAGAAAATAGGGTCTTTTAACGTCAGATTCCCAAGACAATAGCGCTCTTTTTCTCTGTTGAATATGTCCGCTAAATCAAGAAGAATACGATGAATATTACCACTCGGATGCGTCTCAAGAGTTTGAATGATATCATCCAATGACTCCTTACTTAGTCCATCCTTTATAAATTTAATTTTATCTTCTCGATTTATAGAAACCATACCTTTACTCCTACAACACTGATCACAATTCCACCTTGCACATTTATTGCAAACATTCATTCGTTTAGCTCTTCTCTTTTTGGAGTAAGAACTTCTTCCCATTCCTAGCAAAGGTTTAACAAATGATTTATGAATCTCACCTGCTAAATGTACCTTAACTTCAATGATCCAGCGTATGTTCACAAGAAAGCCCAAATGCTTTAATATCTTCATCCTTTCAAGTCGACTGTTATAGATCTTCCTGAGCACATCTTTGGAAAGAGTGAGGAAGCTGTTCTTAAGCTTTACAAGAGATTACTCCATGGTAATTTAAAATGAAACTGATGAAAACTAAAATTCTCAACCCAGTATAGTGTGTTTTGTTGAGCAGGAAAATGAGAGAGTAGGCAAGAAGTTGAGAGAGTAAGAAAGAAGTTTGAAAGAGTAGGAAAGAAGTTTTGGGTTGCCTCTCAAATAGCCGCCTTTCTTTAACATCTTTAGCAAGATAAATACCGAACAAAAATATTTTATTATTATTATTATTATTATTATTTATTTTTAAAAAAAATTACTAGATTGAGGACTTACCTATTGGTTCCTCAAACGTGATGACAGATTTCAAAGTATTGAGTGCACCTTCATTGTATTCTTTGGGCCTTTGCCTATTCACTTTGAATTTTCTATCACCATCTTGAATCTCCACTGTTCCATATGCCTATACTTGAATCACAGTAAAAGGACCTGACTACCTTGATCTCAGCTTTTCTGGAAAGAGCTTTAACCTTGAGTTGTATAAAATCACTTTTTGTCCTGGTATGAACTCTCTCCTCAAAATTCTTCTGTCATGCCACATTTTTGTCTTCTCCTTGTATAACTTGGCATTTTCATAAGCTTATTGTCTAAATTGTTCAAACTCATTGAGTTGGAGAAGCCTTTTCTCACCAGCTGCCTTTAAGTCAAAATTTAAGGTTTTCACTGCCTAATATGCTTTGTGCTCCATTTCTACTGGAAGATGGTATGCTTTCCTGTAGACCAATTGATATAGGGATGTACCAATTGGTGTATTGAAGGCAGTTCTATAAGCCCAAAGTGCATCTTCTAATTTCTGTGCCCAGTCCTTCCGATTGGAATTCACCGTCTTCTCTAAAATCCACTTCAATTCTATGTTTGAGATTTCCACCTACCCACTGGTTTGTGGATGATATGGAGTTGCAACCTTATAAGTTACTCCATATTTAGCTAATACCGACTGAAGTTGCTGATTGCAAAAATGCCTTTCTCCATCACTGATAATAGCTCTAGGTACTCCAAATCTTATAGAAATATTCTTCTTCAAGAACTTCACTACCACTCGAGAATCATTTGTAGGAAAGGTAGCTACTTCAACCCACTTGGAGACATAGTCAACAGCTATTGAAATAAACTAGTTGCTAAATAAGGATGGAAAAAGCCCCATAAAGTCAATCCCCCATACATCAAAGAGCTCAACTTCTAAGATGTTAGTTAAAGGGGCTTCGTGTCTCCTTGAGATATTTCCCGTTCTTTAACAATCTGTCACAAGTTGCCACAATTCTGTGAGCGTCCTTGAGAGTATAGGCCAGTAAAATCCTGATTGAAGGATTTTAGTAGTTGTTCTATTTGCTCCAAAATGACCACCATATGGGGATGAATGACAATGATTTAGGATGTTGTCCATTTCTTCTTTAGGAACACATCGCCTGATAATTAGATTTGGGCATTGTTTTATAAGAACGGATCCTCCCAAAAGTAATGCCATACATCAGCCAGAAACTTATTCTTTTACACTTTAGAAAGTTCATAAGGCATTACTCTGCTTGCCAAATAATTCACAAAATCAGCATACCATGGGGTAGGTTGTGATTGCTTGATAAAAAGTTGCTCCTTTGGGAAATCCTCCTAGATTGGTGGTTCTCTCTTTCGTTCAGGTGGTTCTAATCGAGAAAGATGATCTACAATGAGATTCTTGGTCCCCTTTTTGTCTTTGATCTCCAAGTCAAATTCTTGTAGCAGAAGTACCCATATGATCAGTCTAGGCTTAGCTTCTTTCTTTTCAATCAAGTATTTGATTGCTGAGTTGTCCGTCCAGACAATTACCTTTGGCCCAATCAAGTAGGCTCTGAATTTTTTGAATGCAAATACAACTGCTAATAGCTCCTTTTCAATTGTTTCATAATTCAGCTGTGCATCTAAGAGTGTCCTGCTAGAATAGTAGATGGCATGAAAGACCTTGTTGCTTCTTTGGCCTAAAATAGCTCCAACTACATAATCACTGGCATCGCACATCATTTCAAATGGAAGGTTCCAATCTGGAACTAGAATGACTGGTGCAGAAGTCAAGGAACTTTTTAAAATTTGGAAGGCTGATAAGTACTCCTCATTAAACACAAAGGGAGTGTTTTTCTCTAATAGCATGCAAAGTGGCTTTGTGATTTTTGAAAAGTCCTTGATGAATCTTCTATAAAAGCCAGCATGTCCCAAAAAACTCCGAATACCCTTGATTGAGGAAGGAGATGGTAACTTTTCAATTATTTTAATCTTAGCTTGATCCACTTCAATGCCTTGATCAGATACCTTGTGACCCAGCACGATTCCTTCTTTCACCATGAGATGGCATTTCTCCCAATTTAGAACTAAATTTGTCTCCACACAATGTTGTAGGACTTTTACCAGATTTGAAAGACACTGATCAAATGATTCTCCAAAAACTGAAAAATCACCCATTAACACCTCAATGAACCTTTCCACCATGTCTGGGAAGATCGCCATCAAACTCCTTTGAAATGTTGCTGGTGCATTACATAGACCAAATGGCATCTTTCTAAAGGAAAAGGTACCATATGGAGATGTAAAAGTTGTTTTCTCTTGATCCTCTAGTGCAATTATAATTTGATTATATCCTGTGTACCCGTCCAGGAAACAATAATAGGTTTTCCCAGCTAGTCTGTCAAGCATCTAGTCTATAAATAGTAGAGGGAAGTGATCTTTTTTGGTGGATTTATTGAGCTTCTTGTAGTCTATGCATAATCTCCATCCAGTCACCATTCGTTATGGAATCAGTTCATTTTTCTCATTAGGCACCACTGTCATTCCACCTTTCTTTGGCACAACTTAAACTGGACTTACCCATTGACTGTTAGAGATTGGGTAAATTATGCCAGCATCTAGCCACTTTATTATCTCCTTTCTCACTACCTCCCTTATATTCGGATTAACTCTTCTCTGGTGCTCAACTATTGGCTTGTAGTTGTCCTCCATCAAGATCTTATGCATAAAAATTAAAGGACTAATCCCTCTTATATCAGATATTGACCATCCAAATGTTGTTATATGCTCCCTTAGAACTCTTAATAACATTTCTTCTTCATCAGGAGTAAGATCTGCTGAGACAATTACTTGTAGTGTTGAATTTCCTCCTAGATAAGCATACTTCAAGTGGGATGGCAATACTTTCAACTCCAGTACTAGTGGTTTCTTGGTTGATAGCATTGGCTTACTCGGCCTTTCTCCCAAATCTTCAAATGGTTTCTTGATAAAAATTGGGTAATTTGCTTCCAGGTACCTAATATGCTCCAAGACTTTAGGATTAGTAGATTTTGATACATCTACCATTCCCATTGCTAATAGTTTATCTATATAAATTTCGTCCATCACGTCTTTTATACAGTTGGTCAATGTATCTACTCTGTAACAGGTGTCACCTTCATTTGGAAAGGACAAAGCCTTGAAGATGTTGAAGGAGACTTGATTATCTTGAACTCATAAAGTTAACTTCCCCTATTGTACATCTATTAACGTTCTCCCAATTACAAGAAATGGCCTCCCAAGAATGATAGGAATTTCTTGATCTTCTTCCATGTCAAGTATTATGGAATCAGCTAGGAATATGAGTTTGTACACCTTCACCAGAACATCTTCTAAAATACCCCTTGGATGTTTTATTGATCGGTCAGCCAAAAGTAGTGAAACTATGGTCCACTTTACCTCTCCAAGACTAAGTTTGTTGTAGATAGATAGAGGCATATGGTTTATACTTGCTCCAAGGTCACAAAGTGCTCTTTCAAAGTGACATTGACCTATGGTGCAAGGTATGCAAAAGCTTCCTGGATCTTTCAGCTTTTAAGGTAATTTCTTTTAAAGAATAGCACTGCATTCCTCAATAAGTGCAATTGTCTCAAATTCCTCAAGCTTATGCTTATTTGAGAGAATGTCCTCCATGAATTTTGCATAACTGTGCATTTGGGCATGAGCGTCTGCAAAAGGAATATTGATATGTAACTTTTTGAAAACCTCCAGAAACTTGCCAAACTGCTTGTCTAACTTTGCTTTCACGAGTCTCTGAGGGTGTAGAACTGGTGGTACATATGGGGGAGGATTTTTGGAAAGCTGATTTTTCCTAGTATCACATCATCCTCCTTCTGTTCTTGTACTTCCTCCTTCTATTCTTCTCTGATTTCTTTCTTTTCTCCATCATCCTTCTTCTTAATTACAAGATCTTTCAATTATTTACCACTTCTTAGTGCAACTGCCTTCACATGTTCTTTTGTGTTTCTTTCGGTGTCACTTGGTAGAGTTCCTGTTGCCTGGAATTCAACATATTTGCAATTTGGCTCATCTGGATCTCCAAGTTTGTTATTAAGTCTTCTTAGTTTTTTATTGTTGCATCAGTCCTAGCCATGAATTAAGATGTATTCATGGTTAGTTGAGCCAATGCATCCTCCAAATTCACTTTCTGTTGTGGTGGATTTGGTTGTTGAAAAGCTTGTTGCTAATAGTTCCCTTATGGCTTGAATGCATTTTGATTATTCATCCAACTAAAGTTTCGATTATTTTGCCAACCTGGATTGTAGGTGTTTGAGAATGAGTCATTCCTTTGATTTTCGATGAAATGAGCTTGCTCCGGCATGAATGAGTGTCCTTCTTGATATTGCATGCTCACATGAGGTCCTCCACATTTATCACAAGCTTCAGTAGGAGTGCTGATTACATTTGCTTGGGTTGTCAATTGTAATATCCCGATTTGTGATTAGGGCTAATGATTATGAAAATCATTGTAATTAGTGTAATTAAGCACTATCATGATTAATGTAATGTGAATTTTGAAAATAAATACATATGGTATTTAAGATCAATGGTTGTGATTCCTTGACCGTGGGTCGGAATCCTATGTGTTGTGATTTGGTGAGCTCATAAGGGAGTGAGTGGATGATGACATGTGGCAAGAGAATGGCCATTGGATGTGGCACTAGAAGACAAAAATCACTTTTCTCTTCTCTCTCTCTCTCTTGTGCGGTTGTGTGTGTGTAGGGAGAAAGAATTGTCTCCATCATCATCTTCCTTCCATTTCTCTCTCTCATTTTTTCTCTTCCTTCCTCCATTTCTGGCGCTGGTTTGAGCTTGGAAGAGAAGAAGAAAGCTTGATTTTCGAGTAGGTAAATGATCTCTATTGCTTAAACTCCCTTCATTAAAGTTGATCCTTGAGTTGAGAGCAACATTTCTATGGTTGTAGCTTGCCCATTGGTGGTGGTTTGTGGCCACACGAAATTCTGGACTTGGGAGAATCAAGAACTTGCTTTGAGAAAGTTGTTAAGGTGAGTTTAAGAAACCTTTCTATATAAGTCTTGTGCCCAATGATTTAACTTGGAATTTCTGGAATTTTGGGACCCATTTTCGAAAATTAGGGTCTTGTGGTGTTTAAATTGTTGTTGACATGGAATTAGTGCCTTGTTAAGTGTTTTGAATAAATGGTATTGAATTGAAGCTTAGAGGTGGAGTTTGAGAATTCTATATTGGTTTGGACATTGGGCAAAAACAGGGCATGTGATTGGGTGATGATTTTGGTCATTTTGAAGTCACCATTGTGTTCCTTGAGTGATTTTGTGTGGGGATAAGCTTGGTTGTTGATTTTGGATTCATTAAAATCACTTGGGAAAAGTTGGAAAATTGTTTGGTTTGAGCTCTGTTTTTCGCTGTCAGTTTGAGCGAGCGTTTTGAGTGACCAAATGGTATTGGAAAATTATGAAACTTTCCAGTCTTAAAGTTCACATCCCAAGCTTCAAAATGGACATATATTTTGTGTCATTTCGTTTAGAATTCTGTGAGATATGGTTGTCCAAAGTTTGGGATTGAAACAGAACTCTGTTTTGGAGTAGTGGTTAGTTTTTGGTGATTATGTAATTTTGTAGTGATTCCCAGTGAAGGGCTGTATTTTTCCTTGAAAGAGGACTTATATACCTTTCATTTGGCTTTGGAATCACTTCGTTTCGATTTTTTTAGAATTAGTTATGGTTTTTCGAAGTTCAGCCCAGAATCAGAAACTTCTGGGCCGCGGCCCAAGAGTGGTGGACCGCGGCCCAAACCTTTCTGGCCTGTTCAAGACTTTCTGACCTGTTTTGGGCCGCGGCCCAAGGATTGGTGGGCCGGGGCCCAAGCCTGTGTTCCAGCACTTAGTGTTTTCGAAATGTGACCTTCAACCTATTGTTTCCCAACATTTTAGGGCTTTCATTAGAGTCATTTGTGGCCTCTTAAGAGTCCTAAATGATAACCAACTTAGTGTATTATGGGATTAAGTAAAGTAATTGGAAAAGAGATTGATCAATTGTCCCTAATTTGGTATAGGATTTGACATCTGCCGCACGCGTGAGCCCACTGTGCCCAAGATTGTCAGGAAAGATACAGGTAGCGACTTCTCTCTTATGCTTTATGTAAATGTATTGTATGTTTGTCTGTCATTCATTGCGTGGATGTTGCTGCTGCTGCTTTGTGATACTTTGTGCATTGAGATCCTTTGTGGAGCATAGTGATACACCCTGCCTTGAGATGCTTTTATGGTGCTTTGTGCTTTGTGTTGCTGCTACATAGTGTTCACCGCGAAAGCGGGCGTTGTGCATAGTGATTACAGCGAAATCTGGCATAGTGTTCACCACGAAAGTGGGCGTAGTGCATTGTGATTACAGCCGTGAGTGCTGTCGTATGTGGCGTGAGCCAGAGATCATTGTGAAGCTGCTGATTATGATGAACATGCATGCTCTATGTTTATATATTGTATGAGTGAGTTGTTGCTCTAGGATTCTCAAGAATCTCATTATTTCCATATACTAACTTTTTCAGACAGGGCAAGTGGCTCAAAGGGGAAGCGACCAACCCGGAGTGGTTAGGGTCTCTTAGGGACATTCATGTTTTGGGATTGTTGGTTATATCCATTTTGGATTTGGGAATTGCCAAAGTGTAAAGAATTGTAAATGATTATTTGGATCGTGTAATCCCCTTCATGGGAAAACTCATAAACCCATATCATATATGTATTAACCCGGGGGTTTGCCGGGATTTTAGTTTCCGCACTCTGATATTTCTTATGTAATTTGATTTCTCAAGTAGTTATATCCGCATGTGAATGTGAGACCCGGAATTAATACGTTTTGAATCGATTTTGAAATACCTCATCCCGAGTTGAGGGATTATAAATTGTTGATTTGATTTTATTGGTCTCTATTTCACTTAATTTTTGAAATTCGGATGTGATTACCGTGAGGGGGTTACATCAATGATCCTACTTGCTTGGATATAGATGCAACTTGAGAAGACAAAGTTGTAAGGACATCCAGCTCATATACTCCAAGTACTTTCTTTGAATTGCTACATTCAGAAGGCCATTGATATGCATTGGCTGCCATCTCCTCAAGTAGATTGTAAGCATCATCTATATTTTTTCCCATTAAAGATCCTCCAGTTGTAACATCTACAAGAATTCTGGAGATGTGCATCATCCCACTATAGAAAGTTTGCAGTTGCTTCCAGTTTGGTAACCCATGATGAAGACATCTCCTTTTCAACTCCTTATATCTTTCCCATGCTTCAAAGAGGCTTTCTTGTTCATATTGGGTAAATGAGGCAATTTCATTCCTCAATTTAGCGGTTTTTGCTGAAGGAAAGTATTTCTCTAAAAATTTTTGCGCCATGATCTCCCATGTAGTTATGCTTCCCACTGGAAGTGATTGTAACCAACTCTTTGCCTTATCCCTGAGTGAGAAAGGTAAAAGTCTAAGTCTAATGGCGTCATCAGTAACACCATTATGCTTGAATGTGTCACAGATTTCTAGGAAGTTGGCTATATGTGCATTAGGATCTTCTGTTGGTAAACCACCAAACTGATTTGCTTGCATCATCTGGATAATTGCAGGCTTGATTTCAAAGTTGTTAGCTGCTACTGGTGGTCTTTTGATTCCAGAGTTTGTCCCCATGACTGTTGGTGTTGCATAGTCACGGAGTATTTTGGTATCTGCTGTTTCTCCTCTCAGATTTTCCATCGGGTTGCCTAGGATTGAAGGAGACTTCTTTCAAACTTTTCGATTTCTTCGACAAGTTCTTTCGATCTCAGAATCAAGAGGTTGTAGTTCAGTCTCCTTCAATCTGGTCATACACTGAGCAAAAGCCCAAAAAGAAACACAAAACACCAAAAAGAAAAACAAATATAATATAAAAACCAAATTAGTATTAAAATTACTTGGTATTGATATTAATGATAACAATCCACGGCAACGGTGCCAAAAACTTGTTACAAGTGTAAATGGTCTATTAGAAAGTGCAAGTGTACACTGTCATAAACAAGTAATATAGAAGTGAGTAGAGTATCGTTCCCTCAAGGATTGATCACTAAGTACCAAAATAAGTAATTTTAACTCTATTTAGTCGATCGATTAGTTGGTGATTGAGAATACGAAAAGATGAATAAATATAAATGTAAATGATATGAAACAACTATGAGAAAATGTCCTAGGAATTAGATTTCACTTAACAAATTCCGGATTGAATCACTTATCTATTCTAGCTAAATTTATTCCACATGATTGATAGTCGAGTTTCCCTAATTTAATTACTAGCATCTTCCAAGGTCAAGCAATTCTATAATTAATTGTTAATCCAACATATTCCTATATGAATTTAAGCAATTAATTATGCATTAAAATTTATGGAACTCTATAAGACTACACAACTCATATGAATATATTACTATTTCATATGCAAGTTATGGTTTTAATTATAGGGTTTACACACATATATCTCCTTCCGGTCTCAACATACATATTGAAATCATTCAAAAGATGACCAATCAAATGAAAGCATTAAGAATAATAATTAAAACTCAATCATGAAGGAAAAATTAAAACTAGATTTAATAAGTTATGATTCAGTCCGTTATTAGTAAGCTACGTCATCACCCTAAGAAAATGAAAATTTAGCTCATGAAAAAATTGAAAATAAAACCAAAATAAATTGACATTATATAAAATAGGGGTGTTCAAAGTATCCCGGTCCCGGTTGTCCCGGCCCGGTCCCGGATTTTTTATCCCGGGAATTTCCCGTCCCGGCCGGGACCGGGACCAGGAAAACCCGGGACCGGGATGTAAAAACCCGGGACCGGGATCACACCTTGTGATCCCGGGAATTCCCGGTCCCGGGTTTTTTTTTATTTTTTTTCTTTTTTCCTTAAAAAATAGGTTATTATTTTATTTTTGTATTTTTTACCCCATAAATTAAGTTATCATTTGATAAAATGTATATCACATATTTAGTTAGAGTTAAATTGTATATATCGTGATACAAATCCTAACTATATAATGTATAAAGATAATAACAAAAATGATGAATGTGATAATAATATGTTATTTTTCAATTCTAACTCAATTTATGTGATTTTTATGACCTTATTAGGTGTTAAATAATTACTTTAAACATTAGATTATAAAAAAATTTAACTAATATAATTATATTATTAAGACCGGGAATTCCCGATCCCGGTTGTCCCGGGAATTTCCCGGGACCAGGAATGAGATCCCAGTCCCGGGAAATCCCGGGACGGGAACCGGGAATGGGTATTCCTGGTCCCGTCCCGGGATTTGAACACCCCTAATATAAAATTAGAATGAAATCCTCATAAATACTGCATAAAAATTGAATATTAAATTCTCAAACCTAAATATACAATCAAAAGATGCACGAAAAATGGAAAAATCTAGCCGTCCCTTTAGGAGGTAAAACCTTCTATGCAGGTGGCATGCAAAAAGTAATATAATCCTAAGCCTTCCAAGATGGAGGCATGCAAAAAGTAATACAATGCATAAAATTAACTCTAAGATGGTGTATGTGGAGAGGAGAGGAAAGTAATGGATATGAAATGGTTGTAAGTGAAGAAGAGAGGAGAGTAGTGGATATGGATTGGTGTATAAAATGTGAAGGAGAGGGTGGCTATATATAGAGAAGAATGGAGTGGGGTAGATGAAGTGATAGATGAAATGTGATAGATAAAGTAGTAGGTAGAATGTGGTAGATGAAGGTAGTAGGTGAAAAGGAAGATGAAGTGGTAGATGAAATGTAGTAAATGAAGTAGTAGGTGAAAAGGAAGATGAGTGGTAGATGAAATGGTTGGTAGAATGGTAGATGATTCTCACTCTCAACTTTCAAGCAAAATTCGAAACCCTTGAAGATAGAACTAGATTTTGGTCTCAACATAAAAGTTGTAGAGCTCTTTCTTAGCTTTTTATCCATATAAAGAACGTCCTAATCCGACATCTAGAGCTCCAGATATTGCTTGAAAATTGAAAGAGGGTCTAATTTAGTATTTTTTAAGGAATTCTATTTTATGCCAAAATCATTATTTATTTATTTATTTATTTATTTATTACATCCAAATTTATTAAATTGAACTCAAATATCATCCACAAAATCATCATATAAGGGAAAATTAATATGCAAATATTTTACTTATCACTCTTTATTAGATTTATCCTCCTACAATTAAATTAACTAACTACATTTGTATGTGGGTGATTAGGAAAATGATAGGAGTTTGAGAGCAACTGATGCTTTTCCAAGTGCTAGGTATCTGGTTGAGTTATCCTCTTCAAACTCCTCGACACTTGATAATTCACTTGCACGCTTGCATGCCAATGACTTCTCTGGCAAGAAAGCTTACAATGGCATAATTCAATATGAAGACATAACCTTCCGAGACATCCTCTTCGACTCAGGCTACTGAGGTGGTGGGATTCTCATTGCTGATTCTGTTAGAATCAGAATCAACAACTGCTTCTTCCTCCACTTCAACATAGAAGGGATTCAGATCCAACACGGCCGTGAAACCTTCATCTCAAGTTGCTTTATTAGGCAACACTCTACTATTGGTGGAGACGTGGGTGAGAAAGACTATTCAGGAACGGCCAATGATCTTGCTAGCAATGACAATGCAATCACGGATGTCACTATTTTCTCGGCTGCCGTTGGGATTATAGTAAGAGGCCAAGCTAATATGATCACGGGTGTATATTGTTATAAAAAAGCAACATCTTTTGGAGCTATAGGTATACTAGTTTGGTGATATTGATCAAGTGGTGATTGATATATAAGAACAATGTGAATGGAATGGGATTGGGATCAACGGTTGGGAAGTTAACTGTGGGAGGAAATGGAACCAAATGGACGGCTGATTGTTCTGGGGAGTTGCTGTTTCCTAATCGGATTAGTCATTTTCAGTATTCATTTTATGTTCAAGAGCCTAAATTTGTGGCATATTGTGTGACCAATGTGTTAGATAATGTGGTGGTTGTAGAGACAAATGAAGCAGTTAAAGGGTTGGTATTCTTTATTGTTAAGCAATGAGAAAAGCAAAAACATTGTGTAATACTTATTATATATTACTCACTCTGTTCCTTTATATAAGATTCAATTATTTGAATATATATGTAATTTTTTTATAAGATATATTGTGCAGGTATCTCAACATTTAATGCATTTTTCCCGTTTTTACTCTCAATTAATTGTATGTCTCTCTCATCATTTTTTCTACTTATTCTCTCCCCCACCCACCTTATTTATAAATAAGAGTGTTTTTAGAAAATGAGTTGCATTTGTTGCATATTTATTATCTTTAACCAATTTTAACTAACATTTTAATCTACGTGCTTCGGTTACTTGTATCTTATAAAATCGAATGAAGAGAGTATTGTAATAATTATTCACTATCATAAGATTTGCTGAGTTTTCTTCAATAAATCCCTTTTCAATCTCTGATTTGTTCTGGGTTAATCTATTTTGTTTGCATTTGTCTCTTTTGATTTCTTTGTTACATTCAAGAAAACGGTGTTGGGATTGTTCAGTGATTTGGTTAGAATTTTAGTTTGGGATTAATTTCCAATCAACAACATTTGAAGAAGACGATAGAAATTTGCCAACCAAATAAATTGTTGCTGGCGCGGTGATGGCAGTGACTCGGCAGTGAGGGTTCACGAGCAACCCAATGTATCGCAGAGAGAAGGTTTGTTTCTTTCGATTGCTTCTTCCATTTTTTCGGGTGAGCTACTGGAATTGTTCGATCCCTTTGGATCTGAATTTTTTTAGTTTTTTATATTCTGTATCTTTTTTAGGATTTACTTTTCATCAAAGGGAAAAATGATGTGGCAAAAAAAGACCACCGAGGTGGCTAGATAAGCAAAATATAGTCAACTTGACGGTCAAATGTTCAGATATGTTATAAAGAACAAACATTGCACCAATTTAAAAACAACTGGATAGAAATTGCGCCTAGAAATACCTTAGGATGAAAATTGTGACAAGTTGAAAGCGTTACGGTGGATTACACTTTAACCAAAAATAGTATTTAGGGTCATAGCGTTTAAGTAATTAATGAATGACAGAAACAATAATAGTAAATCATCTTGTACAAACGGTACTAGCAGCCATCACTTCCTCTTTATCAGGCAAAGAATCTTCTTATTCCTTGTTTTGTTAGCCACGGAAAGGAGTTTTACAAAGTTTAATGATACACTTGTTTGAAGTTGCTTATCATAAAATCGTTAACATAAGTCAAGACAAAACTTTTCTCTTATAATTACTTCTCAAACCATATATCATGGCTAAAAAACTATTTTTTAATGCTTCGATTATCATTTCAAAAATACATATAACAGGTGCCGCTAGAGTTTAACGACGAATGAGAAAAACGCATGCTCATACCTTTAGCTATCTTTGCCAAAAGTCAGAAAAGTTCTTCACAATACTAGTCTCATCAATAGAATATGGTAAATCTTTCAAAAAAGAGAGAGGCTAAAATACACAACAGCTCCCTGAACTTTGGGTATATTGCGCACAATTTCCCTGATCTTTAAAAATTTAAATATATCACCCTGAACTTTCACATTTTTGATATCAACTCCCTTGCTGTTAAAGTTGCTGTTAAATTAAATGGTCTATGCCATCTCACTTTTTTTTATTGAGCACTGTGCCACATCACTCTACCACATGCAATTTTCAGTATTTTACTTATTTTATTAAGATCTGAAAAAATGCTTACGACCATCGTGCCATTTCCATAATAAAAGAGGTTTAACCTCCTAGGCGGCTTCCTTTAATCTGACAAGCTAGCTGAGGATGATAGAGAACTTGGTGAAGGTGCAGTCGACCATGCGTGTGGGTTGGAGGGAGAGTGCGGCTTGCTTGGCTTGGGGCTCCATTATCGGCCCCTTCGATTCTGCTTCCAAGATGCTATTTTGCTTCTCCATCAGCCTCTTCATGTCGTTGGTAATTCTTTATTTCTCATCCTCACGAATCATCATTTGTTTATTGTTTTATTATTGGCGAAATTGTGGGAACAAATTAACATTTAAGGAGGCTAGTTATATTCAAGAAGGCGATGAGGAAGTTCAATGCAACATGCTAGGCTCTAGCATTTGCTTCGATACAGAAGGCTTAGGAGGTTGAAGGAGCCACGCGGGCATGCCCCATACCCTCATACTCAATAGGTTAAACTTATTTTAAGATATATGGAAATGACAAAATGGCTCTAAGCATTTTTTAGATCTTAATGAAATAAGTATAAAATACTCAAAATTCCATGTGGTAGAGTAATGTCGCATATTGCTCAATCTAAAAAGAGTGAGATGGCATGAACCGTTAAATTTAACGACGACTTTAGCAAGGAGGTCGATGATAAAAGTGTGAATGTTCAGGGTTTTAGATTTAAACTTCTAAAGATTATGAAGGTTATGCATAACATACTCAAAATTCAGGGCGGTTTTTTGTGTATTTTAGCCCAAAAATATATGTGAACCTAGATGTTAATATAAGTAGGGTGCATGATGCATAAAATAAGTTAGGAAAATAATAGTAATAAGATAGCATGACAATGAAAGGATAATCAGATTTGAAGGGCTACATACTCCCTTAGCCTGTCCTTATTATAAATAGCAACTATCAAAATCACGTAATTCAAAATGTTAGTTAAAAGCAATAAATTTGTAGTATTTATATTTTCTTTTCCAATTATACATGGTAGATAATAAGTGGGAATTAATTGATAAGAGACAACGAGTGACATATATTTAATGAGGGTAAATATAAAACAATTAGGTTAAATTTTCAAACAAATAGAAGATGTTTCTTATATTAAAGACCATCCATATAAGAGAGAATGTTCCTTAAAAAAAGGACAAGAGCGAGTATTATAATTTATTATAATTGTAAAGACACAGGGAATTCTAGTAAGAATTTAGAATGCAAAAAGCAAAAGGAAAGGGAAAATTCTAAAAAAATACAATCAAAATTAAGAAAGGACAAAAAGGTGTAGTGAAATTGAGAAATCCCAAATCACTTCAACCATAGGAATCCGGGTTTTGAAATCTTGATACAACGACGAAAATGTCCCCAATTTAGTGATAGGAAAAAGAAAATAGAGGGTGCACGAGTGGGTGTACAGAGAATGAAGGTGGCGCCAAAAAGTGACGATAGCAGAGGAAAAGTGACGGAAATGATAGCTAAGCCATGGGTAAGTAAATTTACTTACCCATGGCTTAGCTATCATTTCCGTCACTTTTCCGCTGCTATCGTCAGTTTTGGCGCCACCTTCACGCTCTGTATACTCACTTGTGTGCCCTCTGTTTTCTTTCTTTCTTTTTTTTTTGGTCACTAACCTGAGAGCATTTTGGTCATTGTGTCAAGATTTCAAAACCCAGATTCCTAAGGTTGAAGTGATTTGGGATTTCTTAAATTTACCACACCTTTTTATCTTTTCCTAATTTTGACTGTATTTTTCTGGGATTTTTTTAAAAGGAAAAACAAAGAAGAAAATTGAGCATAGTAGGCAAAAGAAGGATAAATAACCATTATCATGGATCCTTTAATTTCATTTCTTTTTTTTTTTGGACAAATGCACATTTCTCATAGATAAGGAAAAATACAAAGCAATTCCAAAACAATGTGAACACAAAGCAAAACCAAAGCAACATTAACATAAAGCAAAAACAAAGCAACGTAAACACCAATCAATTCATAGTGCTTTAGCAAACTCCTGATCTAGTTACTGGCATCACGTTCTCTGCAGGAGACCATTGCACTTCATGAACATCTGAGGTTAGAATTGAAGACAAAGAGAGTGATGGTTGTAATACCCACCCTATCGGGCACACTCCCTTAAAAGCCTCTGCTGCTAGTAAGTTAGCTACAGCATTTCCAAGTCTAGGAGTAAAAGAAACGGAGAACCCAACTTCGAATGAAATGAGATTAATGATATCATGCACTATACCCTACTTTTCCAGTCATAAAGATCCGGCAGTTGCATTTCGACACAAGATTGCAGAAATTTGGAATCAGTTTCAAACACAACCTTATCATTTCCCAAATCAACAGCTAACATGAGAGCTCTTTTTAGCTCAAGTGCCTCGGTCATAAAAGCATATATTGATTTAATTTTATCCACAAAACCCCATAAGAAATTGCCCTTATCATCACGACAAACAATCCCCAACGACGATTGGCCTGAAAATTCTTGATATGCACCATCACAATTTATCTTGATAAAACCTGGAGAGGGTAGACACCAACTCGCATTTTCTGAATTGGGCATTGTAGTAACATTAGAGGATTCCCCATTAACAGACAAACATTCAGTATTCCTTCTAGTAGCTAATTCAATCACCAATGAAGGATTTAGTTGCACCCTATTAAAGATCCTATCATTTCTTTGCTTCCAGATCAACCATAATAACCAGCAAATCAGTGTAATATCCACATCCTTAAGGACACTGTTAGCATCATTAATCCTTTGCCACCAAGACGTAAAATTTGCAGTGCTGCACATATCTAACTTTACACCGAGACGACAGCCAAACCAAACACAACTGGTCCAACTACACCTGAAAAAGAGATGCTCAATGGATTCATTCTCCTGATAACATATCGAGCAAAGTGGAGTTAGAGATCTCTTTTGATGGAAGAGTGCTTCATTTGTAGACACTGCATTACTCAAGATTCGCCAAAGAAATTGTTGTATTTGGGGAATGGTTTTCAACTTCCATAAAGATTTCCAATCAGTAGTGGAGACCATACATGAAGAGCTAGCTTTTTGAACTGCTTTGTCACCACATATCTTTCCATGCTTGTACCCAAGTTTGACTGAGTATTGACGATTAGGAGCTACCTTCCAAAAAAGCTTGTCCTCAATATCATTAGCAGGGATTGGAATTTGAGAAATAGCATGAAGTACATTTTAAGATAGCAACTCACGTACTGGAGCAAGATCCCAAACACCATTTCTTATCAAATCCCTAACCTTGCCATGGTTCACAATAAAATTTTCTGAATCTATAGGCTTCTCTAGAAAGGTAATACTTGGCACCCAATTATCACCCCAGATTCGGATTGAAATTCCTTTACCAAGATCCCAAAATAAATCATTCTTTAAAAATTCTCTTCCTTCTAGAATACTAGACCAGCACCATGAAGCTCTGGATCCTTTCTTGGCCTCAATAAACTCGCTTCTTGGGAAGTAGATGCTTTTGAGAACTTGAACCCACAAGGCATCCGGACTATGCATGAGATTCCATGCTGTCTTTGCAAGCAAAACATTATTCATAATTACAAAATCTTTGAAGCCCATTCCTCCCTCAGATTTACTCCTAGTGAGCTGCTCCTAGGCTTTCCAATGAGTTTTACCTCCTGTTGCTCTACTATCCCACCAAAAATTTGAGATAATAGTATTCAACTCTCTGCATGTCTTGAGAGGGAATTTGAAACAATTCATGGGGTAGATAGGAATGGCATTGATCACTGATTTAATCATGACTTCTCGGCCAGCATATGAGAGAATGGATTTACATCACCCCTGAACTTTGTAACAGACCCTATTCTGGATATAAGAAAGAGCTTGATGTTTAGATTTTCCCCAGATACTCGGAATGCCCAAATATTTGCCAGGATATCCAGCTGCTTGTATGCCCAGAAGTTCACCCACTCTTGTTTTAACCTCTGTTGAAGTGTTTGCAGAAAAGAAAACACATGATTTATCAATATTGGCCACCAGTCCCGAAGCATTACAATAACAATTCAGGATTTGTGCAAGTTTGAGGCAGTTTCTATCACTAGCATTCATAAACAACAGAGCATCATCTGCAAAAAAAACTATGTGTCAATTCTGGGTAGGCATTACTCAATTTGATCCCACGAATTTCTCGAGACTGCAAATTTTTAGTTATCATATTGCTCAAAACTTTTGCAACCAGAATAAAGAGATAAGGGGAAAGAGGATCCCCTTGGCGGAGTCCTCTACCTGGAGTAATAGAGCCAACCTTCTCACCTGAAAGGCATAAGTTCAGTTTAATTGAGCTTACACAGCGCATTATAAGAGTGACCCAATCAACACAGAAACCCATTCTCAATAAGACAAGTTCCAAAAAATCCCACTCAACTCTGTCATAAGCTTTACTCATGTCCATTTTTAGAGCAAACTCATATTTGCAGCTTGTCTTTTTCCTTCGTAAATAATGATACACTTCATGAGCTATGATAATATTATCGTGGATAGATCGACCAGGGATAAAAGCACTCTGATTTGGGGAGACACAAACATCTAGAAGAGGTCTCATGCGATTTGCAATGATCTTGGAGATAATCTTATAAGAGAAATTACATAGCCCAATCGGTCTAAACTGGGAGATGTGATCAGGTTTATCAACTTTAGAGATCAAAGTGATGTTGGTATCATTGATATCATGAATGAGAGCATGCCCAGCAAAAAAATTCAATACCAAAGAGCAAACTGTATCTCCTATCTCCTTCCATGCAGGTGCTTTAGTACCTCCAAGACTGAAAGCTGCTTCTTTGATTTCCTCCCTTGTGATCGGCATCATCAAATCTCTGTTCATTTGTTCATTAATTCTTTCATCCACATAGCTTAGGGCAGTTTCCATAGATCTTTCCCCACTAGAAAGGAATAGCTTCTGGAAAAATAGAGTGATATTAGATGCAATATCCACTTTCTCAGTAAGCCATTGCCCTGAGTCATCTTTAATACGCAAAATGCTGTTGAATTGTCTCCGCTTGATAGTGGACAGATGAAAAAATTGGGAATTCTTATCACCTGCTTTAAGCCAATCTACCCTTGATCGTTGCCACCAATATTGCTCCTCACGTTGCAATGCTTGATCAAGTAATTCAGTAAGTTCAGCAATTTTTTGGGAGTTACTAGATGATAGAACATCCTAGGTGCAAGCTGCTAATTCAGTTTTCAATTTCGCAATGATAACTTTTCCATTTGGGTATTCGCGCCTACTCCATGTAACCAACTCTTTTCTGCATGAATTAAGTCGTATTAAAAAAGAGTTAAGAGGAGAGATCTCACTTACAGAGGTATTAGTCCACCCATTTTTGACAATATTCAAAAAATTGTTATGAGATGCCCAAATAGCTTCAAACTTGAAATTGTTGCTCTTCCTCGGTTGGATAAAATAGCATTTAACAAGTAGAAGATGATGATCAGATCCGATTGGATCAATATGGAATACTTGAAGATTTGGGAATTCTTCCCGTAACTGGATATTCCCCAGAGCTCGATCAATTCATTCCCGGATTGTCTCCTGATCCACTCGTTTATTACACCATGTAAATTTATAACCATTGAACCCGAGATCCATTAATTCACAATCTGCTACAAAGGACTAGAAATTAAGTATTTTCCTCATAACACATGGATTGCCACCCAACTTCTCATCAAGAGACATAATATCATTAAAATCACCCATACATAACCAAGAATGGTTAAGACCAGTAGCAATTCGTTGAACCTCTTGCCAACATAATAATCTCTCATTTTCCTTTGGCGGCCCATATATAAAAGTAATATAAGCGGGAGTGTCAAAACCAGTGGCTGAGACCAGAGTGTGAATTATATTAGAGGTAAAATAAAGAATATTTACCGTGACATTTTCATTCCACCATAGAGCCAGTCCACCACTTCTTCCCACAGGATCCACTATCCACTCTTCCTGGAAACTACACTTGCGTCTCACCTTCCTCACATATCTACTTTTTTGTTTTGTTTCCATGAGAAATACCATTTGAGGTTTATTCACCTTACATTCTTCCTTCAAATTTCGAACTGTCAAGGCAACCCCAAGACCTTGACAGTTCCAAGCCATGAGATTCATTGTGAATCGGTGGCTGGTCTCATCCAACCACCGGCATTTTTAGAAGAATTAGAAGAATCAGTAACATCAGTATCATCCTTAGGGGCGTACCAACTTGCAGGAAAGTCAATTTCACCATGAAGATCTATATCTGGGACTATCTTGGACTTCTCCGCTGATGATTTACGACGGATATGGTGCTTCAAGGTTCGAATATTTCTCCGAGGATTAGATCTCCCAACCACCGTTGAAATTTCTTGATTAAAGCTGGGCACCTCTGCAGAAAAATTAAGGCGTCGATGTCTAGACCCTTTAGTGAAATTCTCACTATTTTCTAGATTCCTTTTTAGACTGATATCCTTAAGTCCATTGGTCATAGCAGAGATTGGAGACAACCCGCTAAAAGGAATAATAGCACAAGAACAATCTTCCACTTCGTTTGGGAATTCCACTTTATGAGAAACATTTTTACCTTCAACATCCTTTTGACTTGGCATGTGATGCACTTCGTGAATTATAACTCGTGGGCCCGCTGAATCATTCCTAATAATAGTGATATGCTTCCTTACCACCTCCCCACGCGTTCTTCCTTCATGACATAATAAATTAGAATCAATCCGTGGGTCCCTCATAGCCATAATGTCCATTAAGTCTTCCTTTCCACCTTTTGAGTCATCAATCACACCTTTTGACTTTTCATTACACTTTGCATTAAGCTTTTCCCCTGTAATGATACAATCCTGCGTAATTGACGCCGAGGATTGATTCTTTTCAATATTATCTTATGGGAGCAAGCATTTTACCTTCAAGGATTTTCTGGCCGGTGACCTCCGGTTGCCATAGATTTTAGCTTCCAACCAGTCCTCCCTGCAGATCTCCAAGAAATTATCAAGAGTTTTAACATGTGGGGTACCGACCCAGTTGCCAAAATCACCATTACTTTCTTCATCTTCATCCTTACCTCCACCTTCCCTACAGCCTCATACTTCATGGCCAATACGGCCACATTTATAACAGAAATTCTGTAGTCGTTCGTATTGAACTCTAACCCACGCTGGATCTTTATCCTGACGAGGAACCCAGAAACCAACCACCAGGGGGTTCTTCAAATAATAAGAGATCGAACACGTATAAAACCTCTGGTTAATTTTCCTTCCACTTCAGGCTTCTCATACAACATCGTCTCTCCAACTGCATTACCCAACGTAACGGCATTCTCATTTTCGAAAGCCTCCAGCGGAACACCATGAAACTGCACCCAAAAAGGTAGTGAAGTATTGAAATTAACCTCATCTAACACCATATAATCTTCCCAGACTTGGATACTCAACAGATGACCTTGGATGGACCAAGGCCGACCTTTAACAATCCGATGGTAATCTTCTACCTTCTCGAACCGAAATAAAAAGATGAGCTTATTTCGATCGAGATCATGAACCTCAATTTCTTCATCAAGTTGCCAACCTTTCTTGATCATCCAAACTACCGTTGGCTTATTCAGACTTTTGCCAGTCATTAGTCGACCCACCAGAGCTCCACTTGACTTCTTTTCTGGCTTTTTATTCAGATTCAAGAACACATCTTTTGATTTTTTTCTTCCTACTACCCTCACCAACCTCCATGCCTCTTGTTCGCTAAACACACACACAGAGACTGAAACTTACTCACTTTCCCGGAAAATAAGTAGATGGGTAAAGAAGAGGACGAAGAAGAAGAAGAAGAAGACTGCCGAACGTCGTTCAAATAACGGCGACGACAGGTCACGCAATGGACCTTAGTAGACTCTCACCAGGGAGAGAGAAGAAACTCTCACCAGGGAGAGAATTGTACATCTTTAATTTCATTTCCACTGCCGTAGGCCTTAGACCTGTGGCAAATCTGTCTCTTCCATTTTGTTTATTTTATGTTAACACGAATTCGCACATGAAACAGATAGCAAGGAGTATTAGGACAAGGTTGACCCCTATTTTCAGACTTTTTTTTTTAGAATAAAAGGAATTTTTCTTTGGATAAGGGATTTTTGTGTAGTATTTGTTTGGGATAACTTATTTTTTATTTATAAGTGCTTATAATTCATAATTTAAGGTATAGGGTAAATATATGAGAGGAATTGTATCTTAACTTACGTAATAAACACTTATTTCCCAAAAATAAACTATTCCAAACATAGTTGTAATCGTTTTGAGAATAATAGTTTTGTACAACTTTTACTGAAAAAGACAGTTTTACAAAACTTTTTTGACTTTGAGAACAAAATAGCACAAAACAAAATCAAACAAGCGTGTAATTACCTTAGTTAATGTTACCTCATTTTTGGCTTTTAGAGAACATTTTTTTTTTTATACTTTGAACCGGAATTCAGCTTCAAGGTTTGTGACTTTCACTTCCAACACAAGTGTTTCATCTGAGACTTGAACTCGATATCTAAAGGGGCTTTACATCGCTAGACTAACTTTATGTTGGTAAACTTCTTTACGATAGAAGGCTATAAATTTTTAGGGAATTGTCAAATACTATTATGTAGATGAAACTAATACTACTATTGAATTGCTAATATATGATGATTATTATAGATCATATATCACAGTTTTGAACCGTCGTATATGCAGACGCTATATATATGCTCAACATAAGATACATAATAATTCCGAATTATAATATATGGAGAGCATATATAACGGTTATTTATTAATAACCATAATCTATTAACTTTATTTTTCTATTATATATAGTTATTTTTTATTATTTGTTTTTATTTAGTTTTGTTGTTAAAATTTATTATATAATTCAATACATTATAAAATATTCAATACATTATATATCAATATCATTCAATTTAAAAGAAGTTAATAACTTAAACACTCTAGAACATTATCTTATAATTTTTTTAATTCTAAAACAAAATCCATTAAAAAATTCTACAATATTCTCTAATGCCTTTGTTGTAGCTTTTTTGATCACGTATCAATACTTTAGATTCCAGTCACACATTCTTTAACTGCAAAAGGATAATATAAATATGAAAATCAGAATATATATATATATATAGTAAAAGGGGTTAAGGTGCAAAAATACCATTAAACTTTTATCCAAAGTGCACCTAGCACCAAATACTTTTTAGAGATGTAAAAGTACCCATAAACTCTTAAAATGGGAGTAAAAATATCATGACCAATAAATATAAACAAACTCTATTACTTCTTTTTTTTGTGGGGGGAGCACACTATTCTCTTGGAAGTACAAAAAGGCCCCTACTTCAAAAAACAAAAACAAAAACCCCTTCCCTCTTCCCAAGCTCAATCTGAGATCTCTCCTTCCCAACCTATACGGAGGTCATGTTCCGGCTAAGGTCAACGGCCATTAAGGAAACATAATTGGGAATTGGACCAGTGAGAGTGTTGAAGCTCATGTTCATCTTTGTAAGCATCTGCAAATTGAAAATTTCCTTGGGAATCTCGCCTGCAAATTGGTTCATATCTAGTACCAGACTTTTCAAGCTCCAGAGCTTATGGCCGGAGGGATTTTACCAGTGAAGGAATTATTCGAAAGTGTCAAAATTCTGAGAACATTGCTTGACATATCCGACGGTAGCTCTCCAGATAAGTTGTTGTTTTTGACTTCGATTATCGTCACCAAAGGAAGATAGAAAAACTCAGGAGGAATCGATCCATTGACGTCAAGTACCTCTAATTTCCTGTTCCGGCCCAGATTTTCAGGCAATATGTACAAGAAATTGTTGTCCCAAACCTGAAGAATTTCTAAATTGGGATGGTCACCGATGAGTTGGTTGTTGGATAAATCCACCTCCGTGAGGCTAATCATACCAGTGAGTTCATGTGGAGTGGTTCTGTTTAGACTGTTCATTTGAAGAAACAGAACTTGCACGTTGTTTAATTTGAAGCGTGCTCATCATGCCTAGCTCTGGTGGGATACCTCCTTCGTACACATTACTATACCCCGAATCCAATCGTTTGAGCTTCTTTGATCAATTTCGCTAAACTCGCAGGGATTTTCCCTCTAAGGCTGTTCTCATTTTGCTTTTCTTCTATGGCATTTCAGACTGAAGTTGGGACGAAGAGATCCCTAATTGAACTAGGAAGGGGGAAGGGTGTTTTTCTTTTGAATTAGGGGCATTTTTGTACTTTTAATGAAAATAGAATGGGTCCCACCACAAAAAAAAAAAAAGTAATAGAGTTTGGTTACATTTAAAGGCCATGCTATTTTGCTTATATTTCATGAGTTCTTTTATACTTTTAAAAAATATTAGATAGTGGGTGCACTTTAAATAAAAATTTATGAATATTTTTATACCTTAATTCTAGTAAAAATTGACAAATATTAAACCTTGAGCAAATCTCGAATCTGATTCAGTAAATCTGATTTCAACATACCTGCTAAAGTTTAGGAATATGAGATGATGAACGTTCAAGTGGATCTAATTCAACAAACTGTTAAAAATTAGGAGAAAAAATTATATTAATTTTAGTCTATATAATCGAAGTGTAATCAAAATTATTTTCACTACAATAATAAAAATTTTTGACATTTTACTTCATCATTTTTTTCATACTCTCTACTATTTTCTGGTGGTTTTTCTCTGTTATTATCTTCAAAACAATGACTGTCATCAAAAATTAGATATCACTTTGTGTCCACAATTCTTCTTCGTAGATAATATGGCGACCTCTTAAGCCTTAACTAGTGAATTCTCGTTATATAAAAAATAAAATGAAATTAAAAACATTAATTGAAAAAAATAAAAAGCTTACTTGAGAAAGAATCACAAGAAGAATGAGCTGCAGAGTGAAAATCTATGTTAATGGTGGAAGATGAAATCTACAACGATAAAGTAAAACCCATAGAATAAAGAGTATGAGATCCAATAAGGAAACTCAAAAGCGTTTGTAGTTAGAAGAGTTGCGTTAAATTTCTTTTTTTTTTTTTCAAAATCCGCTTCTTTATATTTGATTTTTTTTTTTGATCAAAAAAAATATTTGATATTTTTTTGAATTCCGTCTTTTTATATGAAAGAATACTTAACGGTTTTTTATGAAGAAATATAATGTATTGTTCATAATATATTAGTTAATTTAGCGATAAATAATATATTAATATATTTTTAGATCACTTGTTGTGAAGAACCGTAATTTATTGTCAAATAATTTTTTTTATTACACAATACTTAACTGTTCTAATTTATAGAGAACCATAAGATTTTGTTAAATAATATTTTTTTTCAATATCCCACCTTTTTATATTAAATAATACTTAATGGTTTTTTGTAAAAAACTGTCATGTATTACCAAATAATTTTTTTTTTTTATAGAATCCTGCTTTCTTATATTTGACATTTTTCAAAATCACACTTTCTTATCTATGACGATTATCATTTTTAACCATTAAGTAATCTTAAAAGATACATAATGGGTTCTTTGTGAAGAATTGTTAAGTATTGTGAAATAAATTTTTTTTAGAATTCGGTTTCCTTATATATGATGGTTTTCATTGATAACGGTTAGTTATTCTTAAAAAGTATATAATGGTTCTTTATGAAGAAGTGTCAAGTATTGTCAAATAATTTTTTTTTAAGAGTCTCATCTTTCCTGCATCCATAAGATATTAATAGATATTATATATTAGATTAATATCGTAATATATTATATTTATTTTAAAAGTATAATTCTGAGATATTATTGGATATAATTATATATCTTAATATATTATATTTATCTTAGAAGTATAAATCCAAGATGTTATTAGATATAATATCTAATAATACCTCAGCTTTATTATCATACCTTACAGTTAATTATTATAACCATTATGTATTTGTTTTCACTGACAGCTGTAAGTATCATATGACGGTTATTTCATAAGAACCGTCATAGTCACTAAATAAAGTATGGTTATTAACTAGCTACATCCATTATTTTTGTGCTTTCGCGAATTTTTGCTCTCAATATATAACAGTGCGTATATTTAACCCTTATATTTTAGCATTATATATTCCTGTGCGACCTCCGCCTTAATATACATGATGTTTATCCATTGTAATAGTTATTTATTAAGTGTTATATATATCCAAATCTTTAATAGAGTAACACAAAAATATTAAAGGAACTTTAATCAATTGATACTTAGAGTTACATCAATTTTCATGCTGGTATTTATCCCTCTTCATATGTGTGTAACTTATAACGTTATATTTATTTTTTGCCCTGAAATAACGTTATAACATTTAAACCTTGGAATTATCAAATATTTTTCATAATTAGCACCTACCACCGCCACATGGAAAAATAAAAGCAAGCGTGCATGGCAGGAAGTACAATTTTCCTTCTTGAGGGGAACAAGTTTTTAGTGTTCACTTGTACAGTTAGCTAGTGCTCATATCCTAACATTAAAGGCCTTGTTTTATGAATTGGTCCGTTCCTTTAATAAGTTTCTCTTTAATTTTGTCTGAATAGAAAATGTTTTTTACCCATTTAAACCTTCATTAATTATGCCCCCCGGTTTACTTTCATCGTTTTTCTCATTACCACTCTCTCCTTTACCCACTAAAAAAATAAAGGTATATTTAAAAAAAGAACATATTTCTTACATATTTATTACTTTTAACTAATTTTGATTGTTTTCTTGAGTAACTCAATCTAGTTAATAAGACCTTATAAATAGAAACAAAAAGGTTACACTACACAAAAAAAAAAAATTGCTATTGATAAAATTACTAAGAAGAAATTATTATGTCACTAATTTCCAACAAACATTCCATCACTAAATTTACCGATGCTGATGTTTCATCACTAAATTATCGGAGGAATTTTTTAGTCACTAAATTAGCAATGCTAATTTTCATCACTAACCAGTCACAAAATTTTTAACGACAGAAAAAATTTAATTGCTAATTTTGGTCTCAAAATTTTTAACTGGAAGTGGCCCCTCCAGTACGCCAACCCATTTGTTGATATTGCAATCCATCGTTTTCCTGTTCCCCACCTGCATGTTCAAAGAAAATGCTTAAGCCACATTGTTGTACGTTTCTCATTATTGTGTTATTCACACGCATGGACTAAGAAGATTAAAAAAAAAAAACTAGAAAATAAAACAATATCCAGAAAACATGAGATACTTGGTTCGGATTTGATGTACTATTTAAATAACCATTATACGAGCATCTCTCGTAGATATTTATTCCCTTGTAATTAAGTCTGAGCGATTATATCCTTAAAATGTATCTATCATTAATGAAAATGGTCCCTTGACTGAAACTGATGTTGGAGAAAAATACACTTGGAGTGTAACTTACTGAAAGAAACGATTGACTGGGCCTTCACCAATGTCGAATGGAACCGTTTGCATCCTCTAACTAAAGTGTATCACCTGAATAAGTTGGCTTGGATCACAGACCAATCCTACACAGAAGCTCAACAGAGATGACACATTGACGACAAGAACCCCCTTCTAGTGTCAAGTTGCTTGGTTTCTTGGGGAAGATTGTGATGATGTTGGCATGGAACATTGGAATGAAAAAATTGAGAAATTTTCTAAAGTTGCAAGGGAGTGGAATAGAAATAAGCTGGGAAATCTAAACTCAAAAAAGAAGAATATGTTGGGATTGGGAGGCATAACAGAAATTTAAAATATGCAAAAGTTTACCAATCCCAATTACAGATATATTAATTGGTGTTTAAATTGAGTTAGAAAAGTCGTACCTTTTCAGTTTTGCCTAATTTTTGATATTGAGAAGCCAACTACTCATATCAGCCCCCTTTACTAGTATCCACATGAACAGGACCCAACATTGACAGCGTGCTAGCACCACCAACTATATGTTTAAAACTCTAGGGTTTTTGTGGCAGTCTATTTCTCATCCGTACTAGGATTATATTGTCCCTTTGTTTTTATAACTGATAAAGGCTATATTGGATTTTCAAAATTAATCTTAATTAATTTTGAAATCACTTAACACTTAATTGTTTTGATGAGCTGATTAAATAAAATTTGTTTAATTAAATCTGTCCAACAGTTTTAATTTAACCTATTTATTTAATCCGAATAAAGAGCCAATGAAAATAGATTTAATCTATCTTTATAAATTAAATATGAGATATTATATCTCTATCAATGTTAGTAATTTAATTTATCAAATTAAATTAAATCTAAAACTAACACTACACAATAATAATAATAATAATAATAATAATAATAATATTATTATTATTATTATTATTATTATTTTCACTAATTTTATATCATATATATATATATGTATAAAATTCATCCACCCTAGATTAAACGTTATATTCATTGAATCTTAGGCACATCTTAGATTCAATAAATCTGGACATTATAGCTCGTATTAGGCTATTCTTGTGTGCTGCCTTATAGGCCCATATAAAGTTAGTAGTGGGCCAATAATTGTACTAACCCACAAGTCGCAAGCAGCCTCTAGCAAGACAGTACAACAACCCAATTCATATGAGGATCGTTAGCACAATGTAATATGTCATACAACCATGTCACGTGTAACACCTTAGTTACATTATCATTCTGATGAGTCTTCCATAGTGAATATGAACCATTAAGTGATATTTCTTGGTAAACAATTTCAAATCCCAACTCCAATACAAGAGTCGAACCTGTAGTTGAGTGGGTTTTTTAGAAAATTTCAAATTCTTGTGGAAGCGTCATTCAGTGGTTCGCGACTTATTACTACTCATCGATTCTTATCTTTATTCAATTCAATCAGAGTGATTCACTACTCATTTATTTAGCTAGATTATTCCTCTGCTCATTCTTAATTCATTCATTTGTATATTTATACAGACAGTATAGCCATATAGGGCTACCAAAGTGTCTAATATAATACACAGTAGATCAATCTTCACTTCTCTGCCATAATTCCCTCTTGTGCAACTCCTTGCAGTACTCTTCTGTACTTCATCACACATGTATGGTTGGTTGAGGGAGGGTGAGATTCGGAGCGAATCTCAATAGTAAACAATGCTAAGTATGCATGCAAGATAATGCTTAGTGTACAATATGCTTGCTTATATAAATTTATACCAACATAATGACATATGCATGCTTAATGCTTTATAATACACTTATGGCCATAGCGTAAGTATAAACAGAGCTTCAATCATTCATGTATATTCCACACAATTCATCAAAGCAATATCACACCAATACATAAGCATATGCATATCAAATATGTGCAAGTCAGGAAAGTTTAACTACCTCTTGTCTTCGTGTCCTCCTCCTGTACCTCTTCTTCCAACCATTGTAGATTTTTGGAAATTCTTCCATTTCTTTTTCCTTGATCTCTCATGGCCCTAGATACCCAATCACATCATTAGAGACATGATAGAGAGTCATTGGAAGTGTATATTAATGTCCAAAAGTTAGGGAGGCTAAACAATTCAACATTTCTTGGCAAAATATGAAACATTGGAAATTGGGGTCTTGGCTGTGGCCAAAATTTTCAAAAACTTTTGGGCTACGACCAAGAAATCATCTAGCCACGGCCAAGAAACTGCACCTCCAGGTTTTCCCCTATTTCTTGGCTGAACTTTCAAAAATCATAACTTAATCTAGAAAAATCCAGATGGAGTGGTTCAAAGTTCTATGTGACCCTCTTTAAGCCTACTTAAAGAGAAAAATATTATTCAGAGCCAATTCTAACCATAAAATTCCAGAACTATGACTAAAGCCTCACTGCTATAGAATTAATTCCAGATTCAATGTCTAACTTCAAAAAATCATAACTCTTACAAATCCAAATGGCACATTTTACCTATCAAATTAAAGTTTGAAAGGTCTACAATAATTCTAAAAAGTTTCATGGACATTGGACAATATTTGGTCACTCAAACACTCATCATAAGTAGACTGCCTCCAGAAAATGAAATCTGGTAGCACTACTACTTTGACTTCAATCTTTGGGTTTTCAATCCAACCCTTTTAAAATCATGCTCACAACCTATTCCCACACAAAATCGTGTTTAGAATCCATTTCTAACATCAAAAACACCAAAATCATCTTCTTTCCATAAGTTTTGGATCTGACCGAAAATCAGGGTTCATTAAAACTTACTACTACAAAAAAAACATTTTTAACGTCCCTTTTTTAGGCCTTTTAACGTCTGAAAATAAGGGGACGTCTATGTGAGCGACGTAGTAAAAAATGACAATAACGTCCGTAGATAAAAGGATGTCTAAAGTCTAGACTTTAGACGTCCCTATTTTAAAAAGGGACGTCTCAAGTGCTATGCTGACACTTTAGACGTCCCCACTTTAAAATGGGGACGTCTAAAGTCAGACGTCCCCACTTTAAACTCAGGACGTCTTTAGAGGTCCCCATTTTAAAGTGGGGACGTCTAAAGTGTCACTGTAGCACTTTAGACGTCTCCATTTTAAATTGGGGACATCTAAAGTGGGGACTTTAGACGTCCCCAATTTAAAATAGGGACATCTAAAGTGTTTTTTTTTAAAAAAAATTTGTGGATATTACAGATCTGAACTAAACATATTTAAAACCAGAAATCACATATCATCGTCAATAAATTTACAAATCTAATATCTGAAATCCAAATCCAAAATCTACACAATAATAACCCCAAAGCTGAAATCTCATAGTCAGAAGATGAAAACAATAAGAGGAATTAGTTGCAAAAAACTTATCTCCTTCTATTATTGAAATTCATTTTCTCTTAACAATAAATAGAAAAGAGCGAAAGGAAGAGATGAACCTCGTTTTCTCAGTAGGAACGTGGTCATAAAGCATGTTTCAGAGTCCTGATCTACAAGACATAACAACACGAGTTAGAAGAAAAAATAGAAGGCAAACCCAATTTCATGAAGCATGTTCTGGAATAATACGTTGATTTATGTGTCAATTTCAACAGATCATATCTCTCTCATCTGAGCTCCTTTTAACTTGATCTTGTTGTCAAAATAACGCATTGGAAGTCTAGTTTCCTATGCCACTAATTTCACCTCAATCCGAGTTGTGGTTTGCTGATATGACCAAAAAACTAAATGTCGCCCATGCTGAAAAAAACATAGTCTGCTGCGTTATTCGAATAGCCTTGCTTCTATTCAAATAGAATCACCCTTTTTCAGTTATGGACTATTCGTATAGCCACTTCACTATTCGAATAGTGTTTGATCATTTTGCACTGAGACTATCCTGATAGTTCCATTACTATCCTGATAGTCTTATAGTATTCGAATAGTCATTTCACTATTCGAATACTATTTGATAATTTTGCACTGAGATTATTCTAATAGTTCCATTACAATCCTGATAGTCTTGTAGTATTCGAATAGCCATTTCACTATTCGAATAGTATTTGATAATTTTGCAGTAGGACTATTCTGATAGTTCTATTACTATTCGGATAGTCCTCCTTGAAATATGTTAAATACTATCCTGATAGTCTCCTTACTGTCCTGATAGTAATCTTACTATCCTGATAGTAACCTTACTATCCTGATAGTCTTATAGTATTGGATGCTGAAATTCATCAAAAACTTATTCAAATAATCATCACACTATTTGAATAGTGCCCTTCGAATAGTTATCCTACTATCCGGATAACATATTTAGAAACAGAGTTTGAAATCACAATGACTATTTGAATAGTGCCTTGATTATTTGAATACTTTTTCACTTGAATTATTTTCAAAAAAAAAATTTGTTAGACATATTATTCGAATACTAATGTGCCTATCTGAATACTTTCAACTATAACAGTTCTTCTCTATTCGAATAGCATATTCATTATTCGAATAATACTTTGTTTATTCAGATAAATTGAGAGTTATGCAAATATTTTTTAACTAAAAACAAGTTTTACTGTTCGAATAACAATTTGACTATTCTACTAATCCGCAATATTAAATCACATGAATTTTTTCAACCCAACTTGATATCTTCTTTCTTTGATTGACTAATCTACAAGATATTTCACATTAAACACAGTAGTTAGTCAATATAGGAGATAAATACATTATGTAAATTTTTTGCTCTCGATATTTAACATCTATATTTGACATCAACAAAACTAATCATATCTAACACATACATTTCTCAGACTCAAATCGAGGGGCCTAGTAATATTTCTCTACTAATGTTGAGGGACAAATTCCATCTTAACCATTCACATTCCTCTGCATGAAAACTACCAAGCTCGATTGTAGCCTTTATCATCACCCAATCAAAGGTGACTTTTGACTAGTTCAAAGCTTAGCTATTCTCATGTAAGAATCCATGATGATCTCAGGTAGAAGGGCATAGTGACGTAGTTATACATGAGATAAGCTTATGACTTAATCCATGCAACTTTCCCATAGTAGGTCAGTTCAACACCTTGTACTCTTACAAATTCCTAAGACTTTTATTTGTATCTCCATACCTTATCAAAGTCATACTGGTTTTACCTCATCTTTGCTCCTGCATAGATGACTAACCAGGGACATTTAGAACAATCTTTATGATTTATCTAAGGATACAGTTATCATAGTGAACATGCGAATAATATGATAACAAAATGGAGAAATTCATTAAATAAAAATCTTCAAAAATAATGATTGGCCCCTAGGGTACAATTTCCAACAGAACATCCTCAGGAGAATAGATAGAGTGGAGAGAGCAAGGGGACAACGTGACAGTCAATATCTTGTTCACACAGAAAGGGAACTCTAGAAGGAGAACAACAAAGTTCTTGCTCAAGAAGAATTGATGTGGTACTAGAAATCAAGATGCGATTGGTTGAAGTAGGGGGACAAAACTAGGAAATTTTTTCACACTACTGTTACAATCAAAAGGAGAATTTAAGGCCTCAAGGATTCTGATGGGAGTTGGGTTTTTTATTAGTGCACTCTCAAAAATCTAGCTATTAATTATTATAAGGAGCTCTTCAAAATGGGGAACAATAATACTAGTGAGATTAGAACTAGGTCTCACTTTCCTATGTTAAATGGTGTACAATTACGTCATCTACTAGCAAACATTACATATGAAGAAATCGGGCATGCTACTTTTGACCTTAGAGCTTTTACAGCACCTAAACCAGATGGAATATAGGATGTACTTTATCAAGAGTACTGGAATTTAGTAGGGGGTCTATCTGTAAATTAATAAAAGATTTCTTGGATGATCCATTAAGGGTAAAGGACATTAACAACACAAAGATTATCCCTATACCTAAGATGGAAACCCACAGAGACCATCAAAGACTTTAGGCCAATTTCCTTATACAATATGAGTCACAAGATCATTACTATGGTTATAAGTCATCGTCTTCGAAATATAATAAGGAAAATTATGGGTGATCAGCAGTACAGTTTCATAACAAGAAGATAGAGCAGTGATAATATTATTATTGCCCAAGAGGTCATACATTTTATAAGATCCAAGACAAGAATGAAATGATGGATGGCAGTTAAAGTTAATCTTGAGAAAGCTTATGATAGACTTGAATGGGCTTTTATCCATGATACTCTTAAGGCTGTTGGCTTTAATCATAAATGGTGTGAAGCAATAATGGCTTGTATCACTACACCATCCTTCTAGGTTTTATGGAATGGGGAAGCAACAGAGACCTTTACTTCTTCTAGAGGCATACGACAAGGAGATCCAATTTCTCCATACATTTTCACATTTTTTTTGGAGAGATTAAACAATATCATTAAGGATGCTATAGAGGATGGGTCTTAAAAGCCGATTCAACTCAAAAGGGGAGGTTCGTTTATTGCTCACCTATTTTTTTGTCGATGATCTTATTTTGTTTGGTGAAACATCAAAGGGACAAGTTGAAGGGATGATGAAGTGCTAAGAAACATTTTATGGGACTTCTAGTCAATTGATGAACAAGAACAAGACTAAAGTTTGTTTCTCCAGGAATGTTTATGGTTCAAGGGCTCTTTGCCTAAACTAAAGCATGGGAGTTGTTTTTACCAAACACTTGGGCAAGTACTTGGGTATAGCCTTGATTCATATGAGAGCATTAACTGTCACCTTTGCCCTAATCTTGGAGAAAACTCAGAAAAAATTGTCAAGGTGGAAACGTGGATGCTTGAACATTGTTGGTCAAACTACCCTTATTAGATCAATGCTCATTGCCTTGCCATCTTATTATATGCAAAAAATGCTTCTCCCAAAAGGTTTGGTAAAGGAATTGGAGAAGAAGAGCAAGAATTTCTTATGAGGTGATGATGACAAGGGAAAGAAGCTCCATCTGGTATCATTGGAGAAAGTAACTAAAGAAAAGAATGATGGTGGCCTTGGAATAAGGGATTTGCGCAAACATAATGAATCATTCTTGATGAAATTGTGTTGGAATCTTTTGGATAATATGGAAGCGCTTTGGGTCAAGGTGCTCAGTTATAAATATAAGGGTAGAGAAGGGTTTAGACCTAAAATTTAGAAGAATGAAGGGCATCCTTCACATGGAGAGGGATATGTGCTGTTTGGAAAAGTTTTAAAGCGGCGTTGGAGTTAAAATTGGAAATGGAGAATCAACACATCCTTTTGGTTTTATAGTTGGTCTTAAATGAATATCCCCTTATTGATCTTATTATAGGTTATGAATCTTTCATGGACATGAATGAGAAAGTTACTGAGTACGTTGATTGTTGAAGAGAGTGGGACCAAAAGAAGTTGATCAAGTAGTTCCAGCTGCAAGTTGTTGATCAGATCATATATCCACACCTACCCCGGGAGGAGAGAGGGGAGGATAAATGCTATTAGAAACCTTCATCTTATGGTTGTTTTTATGTAAAGTCTGCATACCAATTTCTTTTTGCAAGCACACATCGAGGTTATAGGGATGGGCTATCCCGGAGAATATTAAGTCTTTTATGTGAACTTTTGCACATGTAGAGTACATACGGTGCAGCTAAGAGTTCATAGAGGCATTGAGGTATCAGCCAGATGCCCATTTGGATGTGACCAGGAGGAGGACTTAATGCACTTAATGAGGGATTATAGCAACGTGAAGGAACGATGGATGTCAGTAGTGACCCCAGCCTTATGGGAGAAGTTCACATCCCTCCAAGGCACGGAGTGGTTGCAGATGAATCTTAAACAGAAAGCAGGAAGGGAACTCACCAAGAAAATGCAATAGGCTACTCTATTCAGTTATATCTGTTAGGACATTTGGGTAGATTATGAAAGATAGGATAGGGGCCTAATAACAAAATGTCAATTTTACACTAACTAGAATATTGTAAGACAGGTTAGCCGGGGTGTCAATAAGGATTCTCTCTCTCAAGGTGGATGCTTTTGTTCTAGAGTTTGGGAGAAGCGGTTGTAAAGGCACTATCAATAAAGACGATAGATGATGGATATGTTGATTCATGTGTAAGCTCACGACAGTTCCCCCAGCGATAACATAACTTATTGTGGTCACCCAAGGTCTTTAGATATGCTGGAATAGAGGATACAAAAATGTTGTTGTATTATCCACTACTACAAAAAAACACCAGCTGTGACACTTAATTTAAAGAATACTATGGCACTTGGGAAGTGCCGTAGCTTCCAACGCCGTTAAAACAAGCTACGATGCTTCTTGAATATATAGAAGCACCATAGCTTGATTATTATTTTTTTCAAAAAAATATCACTTCCTACGGTGTTTCCCTGGAGAAGCGCCGTATGAAGTCTTTCATTTAACAAAAAAAAAATTATGACTTCCTACGGCACTTCCCTGGAGAAGCGTCGTAGGAAGTCTTTCATTTAACAAAAAAAAAATTATGACTTCCTACGACACTTCCTTGGAGAAGGGCCGTAGGAAGTCTTTTATTTAACAAAAAAACAATTTCATATTTATTTTATTTTCCTGATGAAAACCTCCATTTACAATCCAAAATCCACAACAATTTATAATACAATCCACAGCAAAATAAAATAACATAGCATGTATCTTTTGTAATATTGCGTCTTTATGTATCAAGCATAAAATAACTAGCATTTAAGTTTCTTAAGCTTGAGCCATACACATTACTTTTACGGAGGATTAAACTAAGTATTATTATATTTGTATGCTCAAAAATTAAAAAACTTACAATATATAAGAAGTTCAAGAAGATAGAGTTGATAATTCAAATAAATACCTGGAAAAAAATTATGAGCACATATATAAGATTCATGACAGATTTTAACTAAACAAAAACCTGAACCAAATATGGAAAAAAGAAAAACACTTACAGGCTAGGGAGCTTCTGAAGGAGGTCAAGACAAGTAAACAAATATATGGGAGAGAAAGCTTTCTACAGCAACAAAGTTTTGGTAAATAGGGGAGCTAAAAAGAAAGCAAGAATATGAAAATGAAAATGAAAATGGCGGGTTATGGAAATTAAATTATAAGGTGGGAGAAGCTACAACGTTTTTTGTCAAAACGCCGAAGCTTCTCAATTTAAAAAAATGATGGCCAATTTTTTTTTAAAAAAGACAGAAGTTATAGTGCTTTTTTTTCAAAGCTCCAAAGCATCTCAATTTTTTAAAAAAATGATGGCCAATATTTTTTTTAAAAAAAGTCTTAGATAGCGCTTGATTATCAAGGCCGTCCAAAACTGAGCCTTAAATGACACTTGATTTCCAAATTTTGTCCAAGGCCTTAAAATATCCACACACCACAAGTATTAAAGGCACCACGTGGTGGCTTGAATTTTCAAGGCACCATTGCCTCCTTGAAATTGCGCCTTGGACGAGCTGTTCAAGGCCAATTTCAAGGACTGTCTAAGGCCTTATTCTTAAATGGCACTTCCTTATGAAGTGTCGTCTAAGGCTATTAAGGGCTTTTATTAAAAAAAATTAAAATATTTTTTAGTCTAGATAATTTATCTCTAACTTTTGACTTCCAAACCGATTCTTAAATTTAATTTTTGTTTCTTAGCATAGACAAACTTTCTCAAAAAAGCATCTTATCATAGTAATAGAGCTTTGACACTTATAGAATGTCTATTATTCCATAGTTGCCACACACTTTTTTTAATAGTAGTAAAGGGATTATTTTTAAAAAAAAATAACCCCCTGTATGGCACTTTCTCAGGCAAGTGTCATACAATGTATTAAGTAACTATAGCACTTTTCTACTCAAGTGCCGTAGCTGTCACATTTTTTTTAAAGAAAAATAAGAAGTCTCCTCCAGCGCTTGTTTGAAGAAGTGCCATATGTAATATCCTAAAGTGTAATTAAGGGCTAATAACTTCAAAGTGATGTAATTAATGTTAATTAAGCACTTTTGAAGTATATGATGTAGATTGTGACGTAAGATGTGTTTGGTGATGGTTAGTAAGCATTGTGATAATCAGGGGCAAAATGGTAAATTACTGACCGATTGGTCAGTTACCGAAGAGGAAACTCCTTGGTAATTTAAGAATCAATGGCTAGGATTGAGTAATTAATAGGGTGGAATCATGTACTTTGAATTCATGTGTTCCTATGTGATAAGATCTAAGATTTTGACAAGTGGCATGCTTTGGACCATAGATTATGGTCAAATGTTCAACCTTCATTTTTCTCTCTCCTTTCTTCCCCCTATTCGGCTAGACATGCATGGGAAAGGGGAAAATATGATCTTCTTCATCATTCTCTCATTTTCTCTCTCCATTTCTCCATTTTTTGTTGATCAAGGAAGGAAAGAGGAAACACAAAGGTAAGATTTTAATGATATTCTAGTTCTCAAATGCTCAATTGCTCTTCATTAAAGTTGTTCATGGTGTTGAGAGCTTCCTTGCCATGGTTTCAGAATTTTGAGAAGGGGTGTTTTGGTATTTGAACAAATTTGAAAGTTGGAGAATCAAGGTTTTGATCTTAGTAAAGTGAAGAGGTAAATATTTGATGCATTTTGGTATATTTGTGATGATTTTTGGTTAAGTTTTGTAAATTCTGGAATTTTGCCCTGATTTCATGAGAATTAGATAATGGAAGAGTTGGGAATGGTAATGTGTAGTAAATGGTGTTAAGGTGTGTTATAATGTCATTAGGTTTGATTTGGAATTGAAGGAGGAAGTTTGGTAGTTTGTGGTTTTATGTGGCTTTAAGAGCTAGAGTTGAAAATGTGTTAATTGAATGTGAATCTGGATATTTTGAGGTTACCAATAGGTTCCTTAGGAGATTTTGTGTGGGAATAAGCTTTAGTATAAGTTTTGGAACTATTGGGATTAGTTTTGGTAAATCTGGAAAACTCTGTCAGTTGCTTCGTTTCTGGATTATGATGAATATCACTCGAGTGAGTGAGGGTTTCACTCGAGTGTAGCAACATAAATCCCCTTTGTCTTCTATATTTTTCTTGGGTTTTCTGGTAGAAAGCGTGAGTGCACTTCCCAACCCGCGAGGGATATAGGTTATCACTCGAGTGAGCATAAGTTCACTCAAGTGCAGGTGTATGATCATGTTAAGGATTGCTCACGGCTAAGCACTCGCAGGCCAAACTCTGAGAGTGTGATTTGACACTCGCAAGTATTATGTTCTCACTCGAGTGATAGGGGTAGTACTCGAGTGAGCTTTCTCTTCTAAGGATGGGTGTACTCTCGGGTAAACACTTTTGGTGTTTCACCTTTGGGAACTCGAGTGGATTTGGGGTCATCACTCAAGTGAAAGTCTTCGTACTCGAGTGGGCTGGCTACTCCAGGGTGTGTTGGTGCTCTCGAGTACACATTTTCTGAGTCTCACTTGCTAGGACTCGAGTGCGAGTAGAGTAATCACTCAAGTGAGGTCTTTTTCACTCAAGTGACTCAGGCAAAAATTAGAGTTTTGTTTCCCAAAAAGGGATCTTTGGGGTAGTTTTTCCTAACCCTTTAGGTATATGTTTAGGTCTATAATGGTCACCTAAAGAGTTTAAATGATAACCAACTTAAAGTACTACAAAATTAAGAACTTTGAAAAGAGATTGATGGGTTGTCCCTAACTTGGTTTATAGGATTTGACATTTACCGCCCTCGAGAGCCCACGGTACCGAAGAGCATCAGGAAAGAACAAGGTAGTGACTCTTTCTCTTATACTGTGTGTGAAACATTGTATGTATGTTTGTCATGCATTGAGAATACTTTATGGATACATTGTGATGCTTTGAGTTCGCAATGAAAGCTGACGCTTAGTGATATATTGTGATACTTTGTGATATATAGAGATCGCAAAGAAAGCTGGCACATAGAGTTTACAGCCATGAGTGTTGTCGTTTATGGCTTGTGCCATAATACATTGTGATCCTATTTAACATGATCATATATGCTATGTGTTTATGGACTGTATGAGTGATTTGTTACTACTGGGATTCTCTTGAATCTCATTCTTTCCTATAACTAACATTTCAGATAGGGCTAGTGGCTCTAAAGAGAAGAGAGCAACCCAGAGCGATTAGGACCCCTTTTGGGGTATATTTGATTTTGGGGATGTTGGTTATCTACTTTTGAACTTGGGATTACTGTATATTTTGAGATGTAAAACATGATCATATATGCTATGTGTTTGTGCACTGTATTAGTGATTTGTTACTACCAGGATTCTCTTGAATCTTATTCTTTCCAATAACTAACATTTCAGACAGGGCTAGTGGCTCTAAAAAAAAGCGGGCAACCCAGAGCGATTAGGACCCCCTTTTGGGATATATTTGATTTTGGGGATGTTGGTTATCTACTTTTGAACTTGGGATTGCTGTATATTTTGAGATATAAATATTACATTTGATTTTGGTTATGTAATCCCCTAGTTGAGACTTATAAACCCTTAGTTTATATACATATAGAACCCGGGAGTTGCCAGGAATTTGGTTATACACTCTGATATGTATGAATGTGAATTAAATGCACAGGTAATTATATTCGAGATTTGAAATTGAGACCAGGATAGGGAAAAGTTTTTGAAAGATTTTGTGAAAATCCTACTATAAGGTAGGAATTTGAAATGAGTTTAAATTATCCGACGGTCTCTAATCCAATTTAATTAGGTGATATCAAATCATAGTTACGCTAATCAAGGCAGTGGGTTACACCATAAGACTAATGCTGCTAAATCCATATTTTGTAGTAGTGATCAGATTGTATTGAGGCTGTATGAATGTCTTGACTAGGGGTTGTGATCATACTCACCCCTTTAGGGACATTATAGATTATGCTAGATTGTAGTTATCAAAAAAATGGCAAGTTTTACTTAGTCATATCCTAGGGAATATAATAGTTTAGCAGATCATTTGGCTAAGCTAGCTCATAATATTATAGGAAACTTTGGTCTTTTTGATCACCCACCACCTTCGCACTAGGAAGTGGTAGTTGGTGAAGGATAATAGGTTTTAGTTTTCCATGTGGAATATGCTCTTTTGAGTTATTAATGGATTCCAGTTTCTATTAAAAAAACAATAGTACCCTGTCGTCTCCAACACGACTTGATTTTTACAATTATCTTTATTGTTGTCCCAACCTGCATGTTCGAAGAAATTAAAGTCATCAATTAGATTTTGTACATTCCTTCTTGTTGCATTATTCTTCAGAAAAATTCACGACACTATCACCATAGTTTAAAACTCTTCAACATTTGATGACAGTTGACTATTTTATGAATAATTAATTATGGTTAATATAATCCTATTTACTCAAGTTTTTAGATCGCTGATGGGAAATAAATGTATTGATGAATGATTAATAACTTAAGATTTGAGGAGTAAGATGATATAATAAAATAGAATATACACTAGTGGAAAAATGGCCTTTTAGACCGGTTAAAATTGACTTTTTAGACCGGTTTTGGATTATGTCTTAATACAGTCAGTCTAAAAAATATATCACTTTTAAGACCGGTTTGGTAACCGGTTTTAAAAGTTTCACTTTTAAGATCGGCTGTATTGATAACTGGTCTTAAAATAAATCATTTTAAGACTGGTTATCATGAGCACCGGTTTTAAAAGACCTCTTTTGTAGGCAATATAGAAACATTTTTAAGACCAGTTTTCCATATAACCAGTCTTAAAAAGTTTGAATTTTAAGAATATTTGTACATAAAACTGGTCTTAAAACTTGATTTTTAAGACCGGTTTCATTGGAAATCGTCCTTACAATAACTTTTAAGACCCGTTATATTTATAACCGGTCTTAAAAGTGTTATAATTTTTTGTTATTTTCTGTGATTAGGTCAGTTACCAAAATGCATCTTAGAATTGCTACTTCCAATGCCATACTTATTAAGTGTCATAAGGTGTTCAGTTTTCTTCCACTTATCATTACCTTTTTCTTTAACCTTCTCATTGGGAACTTGTAACATAACATGCGCCTTATATCCTCATGTAATGTGTAGTTTAAAACCAGCATATATATATATATATATATGCATAATTGTTTAAAACACATGCAGGCCAATGACATGGCTCAAACAGATTCACATGTATAAACGCATGGTTGCACATAATCACAAAAACAACAAATATGTCAAATCATGCAACCAACAAGTTTTGCAACCAACCAACATGTCAATTCATCAATATATACAAATATTCCTCAGTTTTATAAGAACTCACTGTTGTAAAAGTTCATAAATGAATTCAGCACAACAATTGCGAATGTGATCAATATCTTCTTCTGGAAAGGGGTCAACAAGATTAAACATCTGAAACACCAAAGCCAGGCAAAACATTAACTTCACTTTAAAAAAACTAAAAGTAATACAAAATTTTTGAAATATATATACATTTACCTCTTGAGTAAATTCTGTCTTGCCTAGGGTAATAATATTATAAATCTGCCTTAGAACATACAACCCACACAAGTTGGACCCCAATGATTGCCTATGGGTCTGAAAAATAATATGATATCATTAAAACAAGTATAAAATAAAGCATGGCTTATTATTGAATACATTCTTAAAACAAACTAATATGTAACTAACCTTTGGCAAGATCCATGTAGGGTCTTTTAGGTCACGAATAGGCCTACCACAAGCAGTATGTAGGAATGTCTGCATAGCCCTATATCATCAAAATCACAAAGGTTACTTATTTTACACAAATTCCATAAATTTTGCACACGAAAGGTAATTAATAATGCAAGAAAACTTACGAGTTCAAGGTCTTCTTCAATTCACTACTTGGCTTGCTAAGGTGGAGGGAGCATAAGAGGATGACAGAATAACTCTTCTTGCACAAAATAGCTAATTGCCAATGATTTCTGAAAAAATGGAAAACTTTTATGCAAATATAAAACATTATGTATATTATGAAATATAAATTTTTTTCTTACCCATGCAAATATAGAGCCAAGAAATACTCAATTGGGGTTTCACTAAGCCCGTGCGATAAGTATATGTGTCTGATAGCAGCAGTGGTCCCTTTATCGTAGAGTTGAACTAGGCATAAGGGTCCAAATTTATTGGTTTTGCCAGAGTCAACCAACCTACAATTCATGTACCTACAATAATGCAAGCACACAAATCAATGTTTAACGATGTAATTTGTAAAATATTAACTTCCAATTTGAGAAGATACTTACATGAAAAAGAGTTGGACAATTGAAACCGTAAGCTGTTGTAGATGAGCTACCAGGGACATTAAATCATCCCTCTCAAGATAGCATTGCACCCCTGACTTGCCAACAGCTAACTTAGTAGACCAATCTCTTGATTGAAAGGATGTATCATATGCTATCATAATCACTTGCTGCATGACATTTGATGGAGGCCGTGAAACATCTTGAGTAGAGGGAGGAGGTGGTGGTGGTGGGTATTCCTCAGCTCGATCAGAAACAAGGTTCTTTGCTACAATATGAAAGAGTTGAGGACATCGCCCATAATCTTGAAGTCATTAAAAGGGATGGGGAGAGGTGCATCTACAATGATCACCTCTTCAACTGCCACTCTGACTTGATCATCCTTTATTTCTTTGTGGTGGACAGTAGATCCCCAGTTGTGCACGCTCTACTATACAACTAATCATCTCAGAGGATCCTCCACAAATAAGTCACAAGGTTCACCAATTTCTTTTCCAGGACCCTCTGATGACTGACCAATACAACTCCTTTTAGTACTCTGTTTAGGGTTTAGGGAATGAGCCTGGGGAGCATTGGTATCTGCTTGTCTTGTGCTCGTCATGATCATCCATTCCTCCTTCATCTTGCTGAACCTTTCTTTAAATCGTGTATCAAATGAAGCTTCTGCCCTGGCCCTAGCTTCCTCCCTCATAGTGGCCAATATATGCTCCATCTCTTCCATAGTCACCATAATACTTGAGGAATGGTGTGGGGGTGCTCCAAAGTAATCCCTTATGCCTACCCCTCCTCTAACTCCCCTAACACGACCGGGATGCTCACGTTTTTCTGTAGTTACAGTCAGGATGTCATTCCTCCCATACGACCTAAGTGATCCCTTGGCTTGTTTTTTTTAAGCTCTTCCTATAAGACACAGATGACAAACATTAGTAATGAAATTTGTTTACTAAATAATTAATAACAATAATTCAACAACAATACTTACAATTTTCTCACCAACTATACGAGATTTTTCACTCGTGTAAGACCCGCTCCTCTTTTGGTGAGCGAACAACTACTTCTCTTCGTGACGTATCGGAGATAGTGGAGAAAGAAGAATAGAAGGATCGGATTGCGATGCTTCTTCCAATCTCTTCTATTTGGCTGCCAACAAGTCTTTTTCGACCTTCACATAACCCCCACGAGACATTGTATGGGGGCAATCATTCTTTCTACCACTCTCTTAGGCCTTTTACCTTTTTTCCTACGAATAAGAAATCAAAATTAAGATTACAATCAATAAAGACAATTCACAATTCATAAGTAAATCAAATGCAAAATAAGTCAACTCACCAATGCTTCTGGAGTAGTCTGAAGCCGTCTAAATTCTTGCCAAGTGTGTTCGTCAATATAAGAATACTGGTCGCACGGATTAGGATGAGACTGACCTTCTTCCACCTCAATATGCACCTAATTGTTGTCTAGACTTGTTTTAAACTTCTTCCAGCATTCATCATAATACATCATTGTCTTGTTATACAAGGCTTCATTCTCAAGAATGTCGTAAGTGAGGTGGATAGTTTCCCAAATATGTAACTTCACATTTTTATCCACATTTCTCCACTGCTCTATCAAGATGCTAGGCTTGTTGCGTGTTAACAGGCCGATAAAATTCCTATACCATTAGGCATTAGGCCTGATTAGTTTCCACTATCTATCAAACTCAATTAGAATCTTTTCCCCGGTATTCCTATTATGGGGAATGTCCCTCATTCAGGTGCCTCTTCTACCCCTTCATCTGGGTTGATTACCACTTTGATTCTGGCTCGGAGCATTAATAGGAGTACCCCCACTTTGATAAATACTAGTTGGCTCCGGAGGACGGCTCAGTAGGACGGCTCAATATTGTTAGATCCCATATGTTTTGATGATGATAAAAATTGGATCAATGATATAAAAGAATTTGATAACAAACAAATGAATTTGAACAAAGTAGCAAAGCATTACTTGGAGTAAGCACTGGAGTGATGAACCAATTCTGTGAAGGCTTACCCAAGTAGCCACTCGAGTAATGGAAGCAATTACTCAAGTAGCCACTCAAGTAACCAAGGAAAATTTCATCCAGTGAAGCACTGCCAAAATTTGGACGAAGTTACTTAAGGGAGTACTCGAGTAATCTAAAAAGTTATATAGACCATTACTCGAGTAGCCACTCGAGTAACATCATTTTCACAGGCATCACTCGAGTAACCAAGGTAAAAATTTTCCAGTAGCTCTCGACCAAGAAATGCAACAATTTACTCGAGTAGCCACTCGAGTAACCGTATGAGAAAAAAAGCTTTACTCGAGGGACTACTAGAGTAATATGTAGAGTTATATAGACCATTACTCGAGTAGCCATTCAGTAACATCATTTTCACAGGCATCACTCGAGTAGCCACTCGAGTAACCAAGGTAAAAATCTTCCAGTAGCTCTCGGCCAAGAAATGCAACAATTTACTCGAGTAGCCACTCGAGTAACCATGTGAGGAAAAAAGCTTTACTTTAGGGACCACCTGAGTAATCAGTAAAGTTATTTGAAGCATTAGTCGAGTAGCCACTCGAGTAATCAGAAAGCAAACTCTCGGCCATGCAATGACTTGAGGGAGTAATCAAGTAATCTGCCGGTTATTTGAAATCTACTCGAGGGACCACTCGAATAAGGTGTGAAGAAAAATGAAGGTCACTCGAGTAATGACTCGAGTAACCATATTACCACAATCAGCACCCGAGTAACTTGTGAATTTAAAGACAAGGCCACTCAAGTAGCTACTCGAGTAATCAAGTATTTTCAAGGTTTGTGATCTACCTCACTCCATGTCTTATCTGAGTAATATCTTATGAAACATGTTAAGTTACCCACTGCCATATTTTTTACAGGTTTACTTGAGGGACTACTCGAGTAACAAACTTGATCACTCAAGTAACCACTCGAGTAAGGCAGTCTAGAAATTATGCTTTTAATTGAATGTTTATTAAATTGTTATCTATATGATTAACTCTTCATTGCATTAGTATCCTAAGTACACTTGCAGAGAAACAAGGTATAGATCATGCAAGAAGAGAAAAATCAAATAAAGTGTCCGAACGTTCACCTACCGCTACCTACCGCAAAAGGATATTTTCCAAATTTGAAGAATGGTCAACCGTTGCTGCGTAACTCTAACGGACATTACAAATCATCTATATATATGGAGCATTCAAAGAAAAGAAAATAAGACACAAGAACTGAGAACACACATCGATCAATACACTCTTATTGCTTTATTTTCTTATACTCATTCATTGTACTTCAGTGATTATATATTTGCTTTGTAAGAGAGTTTTTCATTACAAACTCAATATTTGTTATTGAGACAACTTAAGGTAGTGGAACCTTGAGTTCGGGATTTGAGTACAACGTGTAAGGGGGAGCAAGTGTCCAAGTGAAGGAACTTGCTGTGTACTGAGGTGCCAAGAACCCACTGAATCTTGGAGAATATAGTGAAACTCTCAGAGACGCTCTGAGGACTGGACGTAGGTCAAAGTGGTTGTGGCCGAACCAGTATAACTCCCAGTGTATACTTCGGTGATATTTCTCTTTACTCTCAATTGCTTTAATTATTCAGTCAATTTTCTTATACGCAACGAAATTTCTGGTATCACCCAATTCACCCCCCCTCTTGGGTGAAACGCTTGCACTAACAATTATCCTCACTTGAAATTGAATGAGCTAATTTATATTCATATGTGATTATGACACTTTAAATTTTAGCTCCGATTTTCATTTCAAGCACTATATTAACATTCTAGACTATGCTATATCCTTGTTGGCACTTAAGTATCATACAAGGCATCAAAATGCACAATACAATTCCACTTTAGAATCTGGAATTTCCAACAACTAACTTATAATAATTTCTTTCTCATGCTCTCCCTATATAATTCCACCTCCTAAACTCATTGAAGCTATAAAAAGGACTAGAATCTAACTTTGTCTAACACATTACTGGGATCCATAGAGTTCCAGAATAAAATCTAACACATTATAATTTAACAATACAGAGTTACAGAATCAAGGTTTAGAGACATTATTCACATTATAATCCAATAATACAGAGTTACAGAATAGAAAAATTCACATTATAATTCAACAAAACAGAGTTAATAAAGGCAGAGAGACATAGAAGTAGCTCTAAGAAAGGAAAGATAGGCTTTGCATCCACATATAATATTCACAAGTTCAAATAATTCAAAAGGCAAAACAATGCCTCAGAGCAAGCAACGGAAAAAGGAAAATTTATTACTTAAAAACCTGGAGTTGGAGCTTGAGGAACAAACACAGGGGAGGCAAGCAACAGAAACGAGGGAATGCAATCCACCGTAGCCTTGCTCAATCGGCGGTGTTGGTAGGAGAGGCGTGGAAAAGACAAGGTTAAAGACAAAAACCCAGGGGAGGCAGAAACCCCGCTTGAAGAAGAAAACAATCAAAGGAAACAAATGCCTAGCCTTACAGTAATATTTCAACCGAACTTCCATATCGATGGCGGCGAAGGTTAAGGATGGAGGAGCAACGTGGGAAGAAGGAGCTGCCGCAAAAGGAGGCAAGGGTTTTTAATAAGCTTGAAACGATGGAGTTGAAATGCTTTAAAGTAGAAATTAGGCGTGATGGATTTTTAGGGCATTTTTAAGACCGGTTTTATATAACAACCGGTCTTAAAATTTATATTTTAGACCAGTTATTTAGTATAACCGGTCTTAAAAATATTTTAGACCGGTTCCTATCAACAACCGGTCTTAAAGTTTCAAAATTTAATACTGGTTATTTTTTAGAACCGGTCTTAAAAAATATATTTTTTTAATTTTTTTTATTTCAGAAAATATATTAGACCTGTTACATTTAGAACTGGTCTAGAAAATACATACATATATTAATATTTTTTAATGATTAATTTTTTAAAACCGGTTGTTTATAAAACCGGTTTAAATAATATATTCACTAGTACAAAATTTCCTTTTTAGACCATCATATTTAGACCGGTTATAGCGGATAAGGTCTAAAAAATTTGACTGGTGGCAGTTTTATAATTATATAGAACTTCTAAGACCGGTTCTCAAAAAAACCGGTCTTAAAAAAATTATTTAGACCGGTTATAAATAAAATCAGTCTAAAAATATCAAAATATTTAAAAAAATTAAAAATTGTAAACTTTTAAGACCGGTTATTATTAATAACCGGTCTTAAATATGAAAAATTTAAAAATTAATTTTTTTCCACCTTTTTAAGATCAGTTTTATATATACCCGGTCTAAAAATTGACCCTAAATTTTTGAATCTCCTCTTTATCTCGTCTAAATTTCGCTCTTTAAATCTGAAACCTCTATTCTTGGTGCGATTACTCTGTGAGCTTGGCCATCTTCGCTCGATCTCATTCTCATATTTGTTGCTGCGGTGCTCTCACCCTTGCACTGAATGAGTTTGTCGCCGCCACAACCTCGCTTGCTCTGATCTCCTTTGTCACGACTTTTCTCTTTCCCCGTGACATCCATCCTTCATCGCAACCTACCTTGGCAGCCTCACTTCTTTGCTGCAATGAGCTGCTTGCTCCTTTGCTTTGACCCAGAGATACGTGAAGAAGATGTAACTGATGTTATGAGGTTTGAATAAACTTTCCTTTTAAACGCTTAATTAATTTGTAAACTAATTTTTGAGTATCTACTGCAAGGTGGCGATAGATGAAAGAGGAAGAAGAAGGTGCAGAGCGAAGCGCCTCGCTTAAAACAATTCCTCTGTTTGCTTTTGTTAATTCCGTCTCTAGTTTTCTTCTTCCTTATGGTTGTGCCAAAATAGTTTCATAGTTTCAACTAAGAAACTGAATATGAATACAAAGTTAAACTTATGGGTGTGCCTAAATTTTGTTACAAGAGATGTTCATTATCTTTCTACGTTGTTTGATGTTCTTAGTGAACAATACAGGAATTCAGGTTTTCGGAAAGTTTAGCAGCGGGATTCACAGGGAAGGTGTTTTTGTGAAATCTGATGGTGGTAATTTGCTTGAAAGTATTCGCAATCGATTTTTCACTATGATCCCTTCTATTCATCTGTACGTTTGACTACAAAAAAAAGCCCTATTTATTTTTTTTTTAAATATCACTTTTAAGACCGGTTATTTTAACAACCGGTCTTAAAAGTCTTAACAAAAATGTTTTTAGAGCGGTTTTTAAACAACTGGTCTAACAAGTCTGGACTTTTAAGACCTGGTTTTCAAAAAATCGGTCTAAAAAAGTGATTTTTAAGACCGGTTTCGTTAATCAATCTAAAAAATAGCAGACTTTTAAGACCGGTTGTATCAAGACTGGATCCAAAACCGGTCTAAAATGTCTTTTTAACCGGTCTTAAAAGTGATTTTTCCATTAGTGATTTAAGACCAGTTTTTAGTATAACCAGTCTTAGAAGTTGACCATAATCATAAAAATGCCACCGGTCACTTTTTTAAGACCTTATCCTTTATAACCGGTCTAAATACGTCAGTCTTAAACACCATTTGTATACTAATGATGGTGTATCTCTGCTAGATATTATGGGTTCCCTTTTGTTTTTTTTTTTTTTTCTTTTTGACCCGATCGGTTCCCTTCCAACGAAGTCTTGGAAATAATGTTATAAAAATGTCATAATTTAAATGTCTCTTGCAGTCCTACTTTTCAAGGTCTTTCACTTTTGTCAGACTGCATGCGCATTCACACACATTGTTGATTATTTATTGTGGTTGCTTTCTTCGATCGGATAGTTTCAAACAACACTATCGCCTTTTGTTATTCGAGCCTTTATTGTTTGTCTTGCATCCAATCCACTCTCTCAAATATTGTGGTCATGAGTATAGGAGTTAATTATTCGGATTAAAATATATAATTGTTGATAATTATTAGATAAGGAATAGGAAACGTAAACACATATTAACATATAAATGCAGCTGCCAATTCTCATGGCCGTGACTATTGTTGTTAAACTCTCAAGTTGATTTTTCAATTTTAACATTTATAACTTACAAAATCGTGTCAACTCACTTGTAAACTCGTGCTAGCTGTAAAGTCAGTTAAGCTCGTGAGTTCACACAGCAATTTTACTACTTTTACATATTCAACTTACAAAACTCTATCAACTCACTCTTAAACTCTTGCTAGATTTTTGTATTTGATTATATTTAGTGACTTCATATATGTATATATATATATGAATTTCATAGAAATTTTTTTATCAAATATGATAAATTATGAATATTATTAATGAAATTTAACTATGTAGTGGTTGAAAATTCCGTCACTAATTTTTTTTTTCTTTTTGATGAAATCTCAGCAATAATATTCTTCAAATGTCATTGATTAAAACGTCCCCTCCATTCTCATTTTATTTTAAGTCTCACACTTTCATTTTCTTAATAAGTTGCTTCAACTGGCAACTTGAGCAAAATCTATCATATAGCGAGACTGCACGCACATCCTATACTTTGTAATAAATAAAAAAAGATAATTTAGTGGGTTAAGGTGCACCCAACACCCTGTAATATTTTCTCAGATGCATCAAGTGCCTTATAGTTATTAGTGGTGCAATTTTAACCTCAAAAGTTATTAAAATGGCCAATCTCATCCCATATTATCACCTCAACAAACGTCCGTTAGTACGTGAAATTCATAGTTGTACAAAACCGTTTGCCTCTTCCAACTTCTAATTTGCTAAACCCATATTCTCTGCTTCTCACCCCGCTATCCGTAGGGACCCGCTCTTCATTCTTTATCTTCCTTGTGATACATCTCTCGCTCCTCTCCTTCCCTCCTCTTTTCTCAGTGGTCAAGTCAGTTTAATGCCATGTGGAATTTCTCGGCTTCAATTTAATGCCTAGAGGCCTATAGGTCGAACCTCTTCAATGTTTTCATACGCAATTCCTAAAGCGCCCTGTTTCAACAACCACACAAACTCAGAAATTTTGGGAGCAAATATGCATGAATAATTTTATAACCCAACAAAAAAACAAATTCTGGGTTTCCCTATATCAGTTTGACCATCTCTGTCGGCCTGGCTCTCCCATGAGTCTCATGTTCTTTGGCTATATCTTGCTCGTCCACTTTTTCAATATACAATTTGATCTGTTTCTTTGCTATTGTTTCTGAATACAAATTCACTTCGCCACTGGTGCTCTCACCTTTATCAATGGAGCAGTAAATTTGATCGAGGATGGAATAGGAGAGAGATGGGGGTTTGACGTGATTTTAATGGACATTAGTGTTTGGATGATTGCTCAATTTTAATAACTTTGAGGTTGAAATTGCATCACATCATCGGGTAACATGAGAAAATATTTTAGGATGTTGGGTGCACCTTAACCATTTTTAAATTAAAGTGACTCTCAAATATTAAAGGATTAAGGGGTAAAAATATCTATAAATTTTTTTTAAAAGTATATCCACTATCTCAAACTTTTTTTTGGTGCAAAAGTGACCATGAACTTTCAAAAAGGGGCAAAAGTGACACTTCTGTTAAAACTAACTAATAGCCTTTAACTCCAATACTAAAGTACCAAAATATCCCTATCGAAGAAAAAGATTAAGGGACAAAAATACCCATAAACTTTTTTCAAAAGTGCAAAAATATCTATAAACTTTAAACCGTAAAACCGGTTGAACCGACCAAAACCAGTCTGAAACCGGTTGGACCGGTTTTTCATTTTTTTTTTTATTTTTATTTTGTGCTATTTTTTAGGGGAAAATGGAAAATTGAAGACTAAAATGAAAAGAAAAGTAAGTAAAGAAAGAACAAATCTAAAAAAAAAAAAGAAGATAATGAAAAAAATTATTTAAAAAGATATAATAATTATAGAAAAAAAGATATCATTACATAAATATAAGTATTATAACTAATACTAATAGATTTTAAGCATTTTTTTTCTAAAAATCTTCATTTTTTTCTATAGAAGTTTAAAAATATATTAATATATATATTGTCACTAATAAATTATAATATTTTAATATGGCCGGTTCAACTACCGGTTAGACCCCGGTTGACCCATTAACCCTTGATACCGTGATCGGTTCATTGCCCGGTCCGGTTTTTCGTTCCTTGGTAATGGAAGTGTCTCTTTTGCTCCCCTCCTTTTTGAAAGTTCATGGTTACTTTTGCACCTAAAAAAAATTTATAGTGATGGATACACTTTTGAGAAAAATTTATGAGTATTTTTATCCCTTAACCCAATATTAAATAGTATTTGCTTCAAGGGCGTGGGCTTGCATCTATACATTTGTAGAAGTTCATAATTATGTTTTAAAAAAAAGATAATTTTCAACATTGATTCAATATAATTTAATATAACTTATATTATATAATGTTTTAAAATTAATATTATGAATATCAAAATTAGATAAAATTTTAAAGCACTTGTAAAGTATGTATAGTGGATTTAGATAAAATAACGAGTTAAATTTTTTCAAAAAAGAAACTGACGGGTAAAATAACAAATTTTAGGACATTTTCAAATAATTTTGAATTTGTAATTAAAATTGCTCATTTTGATCCCAAATGGTCCATCGGGCCTATTAAATGGAATGACATTGTTTCTACAAAAGGAAATATGCCTATATATTGAAAATTTTTATTGTTAATTGAAATATATATAATTCTTTTTTATTTGATGGAAATTAAGTATATTACTTTCACTACTACAAATTTACACATATATGACACTTAAAACATAATGGTTACATCTAATAAATGTCATATATGTTGAGGCGGAGGACGCGCAAAAATATATAACGCTTAAAAGTAATAGTTAATTATGCACACTGTCATATATTGCAAGGCGGAATTTGTGAAAGCGCAAAAATAACGGTTGTGGTTAATAACCATCATTTATTTATTAACAAAAAGGACAGTTCTTTCAAAACAACCGTCATAAGTACTTACAAATGATTCATCTTCCAACCTTACATTAGCTAAAATACAAACATAACGGTTATATCTATTGACGTAAAGTATGAATAACAAAAAAGATATTAAATAATAAACAACCATTATATAATGAACAAATCTAAAAAGCACCTTTTTAAAACCTCGTTCAATCCAGCGCTATGTACCAGTTCTCCTAAGTTAAATATACTTTAGAGTGAAGTATTCAACTCTAATTATATTGACCTATTTCTTTTATTCTTAGTACTTTTTTAAAAGCACATTTTTATAACCTCACCCTTCTCTTACTCATTATGGTCAGACACTAGAAAACTCTTTCCATTCACCCTCCTCCTCTACATGATCACCTTCCTCCTCCTTATCATCCTCACCCTTCTCCTCTACAAGCCCCTCCTCTTCCACCACTGCCTCCACTACCATTATCTCCTCCATAAGCTGTCAACACCTATTTCCATTTTGATATTCGTAGAGTAATAGAGACCAAGTTCCACAGGTATGTAGAAAAATACATATATACTGATAAAATTAGCTGTTTACAGTCCCAAGTCAAAATACAGAATGCAAAAGTATTTCCAATATTTACAAGATTTCCCAAAATATCTTAAACATAAACTAATTATACCTATGAACTTTGACTTCACCTCGGGATGTCAAGCCCTTATTTTAATTTTACCTTTACCAGAGTATTCGCAGAAAATGATATGCGGTTCAATAGGCAACACAGAAATAGCATAATTATACTGATAATATGTGCTTGATTACAGAAAATCTCCATAAGGGTTCGTACATGATACTTAGAATTAAGGTAGTCGTACAGGTCTACTAGGGTGTCTAAACCCATCCCAGTGAAATGAAGACTTCTTCCCGTCTTCGCTCCACCACTGCAACTCTCCCTCGTACAGTTCTCTTCTCTTATTTCCGCATACCTTCTGTATTTGCCTGTCTAAATTTTTGGTAAGGGAAGGTGAGATTCAAGAGAATCTCAGTAGGAAAATAGTCTCAATATGCATGCAAGATAAGTGTTTAATGCATGACATGCTTGCATTACATAACTCATGCTCACACAACGACATCTCTGCGTGCTCAATGTTTCAAATAACATACGTATGACCATAGCATAAATAGAAATAGAGCTTCAATCATTTATATATGTTTCACTTAATCAAGCAAAGTAATAACATGCATCTATACACTAGCACAAATATCAAATACATGCAGGAGAGGTAAGTTCCTTACCTTGTGTCCCTTTTGCTAAATACAAATAGTTCCTCAATCTACGTGCAAACAACTCAGGCTCCATATTCGATCCTACAATGCCAAATGTACTGTTTAGATACTTCCATAGTGTTTTCTAGGGTTTATGTGAGTCTATAATGAAATGTTACTAAAATGCCTCCGGGTACCCAGCCCGGCCCCGCGGTACTCGATCCGACTGTACTGTTCCCGAAATTCTAACCTGGCTATCCTGACATATTTCCGCCCAAGGAATCCATTTCTAGATTTAAAATTATCAAATTCATTGTCAAATTACAAAAATACCCTTGACAGCCCTTATTTCAGGGTTTTAAGGGCGTTTTCATAATTATGCTTTTTCGGCTTTTTGCGAAAAAGTGACCAACTGTAACCCTACCTAATTTTCGCCCTTGAACTCAATAGAACCATCAAATCATTGAAAATCCAACTCTAAGGCCCTCTAATAGCCCTGGTCAAAATCCTTAGGTACTCTGGGGAAAATTGGGGTTTTGCGATTTCGGCTCTGTAAATGCATTCATTTCTACTCCTAACTGCTTTATTGACTATTCCATTAGGTTACAATTAGCATTAAGACCCAATTTGGGCAGCATAACCCCTAAACCATGTCATTTCCAAACTTTAAACCCAATGGCAATCCGGCGAAATTTCACTGATTAAATTGCCCACAGCAACCAGAATAAGCAATACATGAAAGTTTGGAAGTTACCTCAAGCTCCTTCTAGCTTTTTCCTAATATGGCTGAAAAAACTTAACTTTACCAACCAAGATTTGACCTTTAACAAACTTCAAGAACATGGAAGAGAAGCTTAGGAGTAGAGTTATACGCGTTAGGAGTTAAATCATCAGAGAAATCGGCTTAGCTTACAAGATCTCTTCCCCTTTCTCTCTCTAAAAGCTCACAACTTCTTCTCTCTATTTTTCTAAAAATGGGGTCAGTTTGGGCTGAAGAGGAAGAAGAAGATGATATTTTAATATTAGGGTGATGTCATAATTTAATTATTTATTAATTTCCAATAATTTCGGATTTTTACACATTTTTGGCAAATTTCTGCTCAAACTTTGAAAAATCATACCTAATTCTGGAAAAATTGATATGGGATGATCCAAAAGCATATTGAAAGCTATTTAAGTCATCTTTACAAGAAAAATATGAATTATCATCAACCACCACCACACAAATACATAATTGCACAAAATCCAACACTGCTCCAAAACAGATTCTAGTTCTAATCTCAAATTTTGGAAAATCATAACTTCCAACTCACAAATCGAAATGACATGAACTATCATTCCATTTTGAAGCTTGGCATGTGAAATTTAAAACTGGAAAGTTTTAGAATTTTTAGACACCATTTTCCTGTTCAAAATGTCCATACAAACCGAATGCCCTGTGCAAAGTTCACACTGGATAGAATTTCAAGTTTCCAACCAATGTGTCCAATGGCTCCAAAATCAACAAACAACCCTATTCCCATATAAATTTTCACAAGGAAACCATTAGAATCACTAAAACAACCAAATTCTTATCACATCCACACATATCCAATTTTGAACCAAACAGCAACACAAACCACCAAATCGTCAAACTTTCTATTTCAAGTTTCAAACAAATTCCAATGACACAATATGACACCATTTTCACCACAATATGTGCCCTCCCTCTATTCCAATTCAATTTAGATGTTAATGTACAATTCAACTTAACTACAGGGTTTAGGCACTACTCATAACACATTCAAATCACAATTCACCTCATATTCTCCAAAAGTGTTGATTTAACAATAATCACCTTCACCTTTGGAGTCATTAACCCTTAATCAAAATTTAGGTTATTACACGAAACACGTGCCAATTACTTCCCTATGTCTACGTCTTTGCCTTTCCATCCACTGGCACCCACTGATATGTTTGTTTAGAAAAAGGGATGAGATCCTGAAGAATCCTAGTGGAAACATACTATCGACTTATAAAATGTGAGAATTAAATATGCAATGCACCATATCAGGTAAAATGAAAGTTCACGTCGATTTATACGTGTACACAATTTTCAGGGCTAAATATCGAGTTAGAATGCAACCCTGTACCTTTAAAAGCGTAATTATAATTCAAAAATGCGTAATCAAAAAGAGTTAGAGACTAATGGATAATTAAACTCATTTCAATCCCTTCCTGATAGTAGGGTTTTCACAAATTCTTTCAAAATTTCAAAACATACTATCGACTTATAAAATGTGAGAATTAAATATGCAATGCACCATATCAGGTAAAATGAAAGTTCATGTCGATTCATACATGTACACAATTTTCAGGGCAAAACATCGAGTTAGAATGCAACCCCGTACCTTTAAAAGCATAATTATAATTCAAAAATGCGTAATCAAAAAGAGTTAGAGACTAATGGATAATTAAACTCATTTCAATCCCTTCCTGATAGTAGGGTTTTCACAAATTCTTTCAAAATTTCTTCCCAGTCTTGGTCTTAAGTTCATGCTTCGAATTGAATTACCCTGTGCAGTTCAATCGCATTCATACATATCAGAGTATATAGCATAAATCCCAGTGAACCCCGAGTTTGTCTATATCTCAATTAAGGGTTTATAGTTTGCCCAATAGGGGATTACACAAAATCATTCTATTATTTACATCCCAGATATATAAACAGTAATCCTAACCAAAACATACATAACTAACAACCAAGTCAAATATCCCTAAAATATCCTAACCGCCCTTGGTTGTCTTCTTCCCTTTGGAGCCACTTGCCCAGTCTGAAAGATTAGTCAATGGAAAGAATGAGATTCAAGAGAATCCCAGTAGTAAAAAATCACTTATACAGTATATAAACACATAGCATGTAAGTAAATCACAATTAGCAGCGACACAATGATACATGGCTTTCACCTCAAACGACAACACTCACAGCTGTATATACAATACAACAGCTCACACTATATAATCAAGTTACCAGCTTACGATGTATAATCAAGTCACCAACTTATGCTGTATAATCATGTCACCAGCTTCCGTTGTATAGTCATATCACCAGCTTACGCTGTATAACGACAGCTATCACCAGCTGAATAGGCAGTAATATCATAACTCATCATAAAATATGATCACACATACATACACTACATTTACACATAATATAAGGGAAGAGTTACTACCTTGTTCTTTCCTGATTGGTACTAGCTCAAGCTGCTCGCGATTAGGGAAAATTTTGAATCCTACAAGTCCAAATGCACCAATTAGACACTTCAATAGTGTTTCTTGGGGTTATGAGTCTATAATGAAAATTTATAAAAATGCCCCCGGGGGCCCGACCCGGCCCCACCGTACCCAGTCCGGCTGCACCTCTCCCGAAATTCTAACCTAAGCTATCCTAATATATTTCAGCCCATAAATCCATTTCTAGACTCAGAATTGTCAAATTCAATGTCAAATTACAAATTTAGCCTTAGCAGCCCGACTTTAAGGGTTGCAGGGGTGTTTTCATAATTATGCTTTTTCGACGTTTTTTGAAAAAGTGACCAACTGCAACACCACCTAATGACTTTGAGATTAATTGTAATTGTGTAATTACACACTTGTGGCATTAATGTGATGTGAATTTGGTATACATGTGTGTGGTATTTAAGATCAAGGGTTGAGATTCTTTGACTATGGGTCGGAATCCTATGCTTTGTGATTTTGTGAGCTCATGAAGGAATAAGTAGGATGGTGACAAGTGGCATTTGGTGAGCCATAGGATGTGGCACAAGAGGACAAAATAGCACTTTTTCTTTCCTCTCTCTCTCCTATTCAATGGAAGTGTGTATGGGAAGGAAGATGAAGCTTGTTCATCATTATCATTTGCATTATATCATCATTTCCCTCTATCTCTCCTCTTTCTCCATAGTTTTCGGTGATCAAGGGAAAAGGAAGAAGAAAAAGTGAGATTTTGATGCTTTGTTTGATCTCTAATGCCTTATATCTCTTCTCTAAAGATGTGCATCTCATTGAAAGCTTCAACTTGATGTTCTTAGAATCTTGAAAAGTGGAGGCTTGTATGTTGATCGAAATTTGGAAGTGGGAGAATCAAGATTCTGGATTTGGCAAAGTAAAGAGGTAGGCATTTAGTGCATTTTGATATATGGTTTGTGATTTTTGGATAAGTTTGGGAAAATCTGGAAATTTGCCCTAGTTATGCCAAATGTTGAAAATATGGATTTTATTGTGTTTGATGTTAGAAATGATTTATTGTGAAGATATTTGAGTATTGGATTTAGTTTGGAATATTGGAAATGTGTTAAGGGAAATCGGACATTTGTTGTGTTATAGAGACCTAAGAATATGATTGTGGTCAAATTGGTTTTGGGAGTGTTTTTGAAGTGGCCAATGTGTTCCCAAGTTAGTGCTAAGTGTATATGAGCTTTTGGTAGAGTTTGGGAGCCATTGGGTATGAATTTGACCATCTGGTATTTTCTGATGTTTTCTGCATTTCTGGTCTCTGATGCAGCACACTCGAGTAGAGGAATATCATGCTCGAGTGCTGTGTGCATTTTCCCTTTTTCTGCTTTGAGTTTTGTTGGGTTTTTTGAATGAGGCTCGAGTGCATTCCTTTGTTCTCGAGTGAGGGATGATCATGCTCGAGTGATGGTGTGAGCCCAGAGTTGGGGTTGCTCTCGGCTTGTCACTCGCTGGCCATGGTCCAAGAGTGTGCTCTGACACTCGCAAGCACGGCCGTCTCACCCGAGCACTGGAGGGTATGCTCGAGTGAGCTTGTCCCTCTGATGGTTGCATGTGCTCTCGGGTTGTCACTCGTGGTGTTGCACTTTCAGGGACTCGAGCATATTTGGGGTCATCACCCAAGTGTAGAGCTTGGTGCTCGAGTAATGTGAGCATTTCCTGGCCTTGAAGGTTGCTCACTGTCAAACACTCGCAAGTGAGAGTCATTCTCACCTGAGCACAAGTCTCTCATCACTCGAGTGAGGTCGTCTTCACTTGAGTGAGGCTCTCAAAAATCAGTTTTGTCCCTTCGAAAAAGGGGTCTTTGGGGTAGTTTCTTCCAACCCTTTAAGCATATGTTTAGGCCTCTATTAGCCACCTAAAGAGTCTTAAATGATAACCAACTTAGAGTATTATGAATTTAAGAATTTGGAAAAGAGATTGATTAGTTGTCCCTAATTTGGTATAGGATTTGACATCTGTCGCCCTCGTGAGACCACGGTACCAGATCCAGTCAGGAAAGATATAGGTAGTGACTCTTTCTTTATACCTTATGTGATACATTGTATGTGTGCTATATCATTGTTTGTGATGGATTCGTATGCTACAATGATTGTGAAATTGTGAAAGCACCGCTATGCCAATAGTCCCTGAGTCGCTAACAATGGTTCGGGTAAGGGCTGTGTGCCTTCCCGGCGGTAAAAAGGGATGAGGTTAGGGTGTGATATATGTGATTATGTAGGCCCAAAGGCTAATTGTGGGCTGAAAGGCTATATGTGAGCCGTAAGGCTATTCGTATGCACTGCCATACCAACAGTCCTTGAGTCGCTAACAACGGTTCGGGTTAGGATGGTGTGCCTTCCCGGCGGTAAAAGGGGATGAGGTTGGAGTGTGATTTGTGTTGCTGATATGTGGTGATTTGTTCACATGCTATGTGATTACGTGTGGTATGAATAATTTGTTACTACTGGGATTCTTTAGAATCTTACTCTTTCCAAATGACTAACATTTCAGACAGGGCGAGTGGCTCGAAAGGGAAGCGAACAACCAAAAGTGGCTAAGTTAACTTGGGACATTTAGTGGATTGTTGGTTATCTGTTTTTGGTTTGGGATTACCAAATGTAAATAAGATGTAAATGATAATTTTTGGATATGTAATCCTCATTTTGGGAACTTTAAACCCATGATACATTTATGAAGTAGCCCGGGGTTTGCCGGGATTTTAGTTTCTGCACACTGATATTTATTATGTGATTTGATTTCTCAAGTAACTATATCCGCACGTGAATGTGAGACCAGGAGTAATTGTGTTTTGAACTGATTTTCGAAATACCCCATCTCCTAGATGAGGGATAATAAATTGATATTTTGTCTTATTGGTCTCTATTTCACTTAAATTTCGTAATCCGGATGTAATTACGGTGAGGGGGTTACATTTTTGGTATCAGAGCTGCAGTTCCTGGAAAGGGTAGAGTTTGCTAGGATAGCTCCCATAGTTTGGCATTAGTGACATAAGATCATTTGTGAATGAGTGTTGTATACACATATGTGTTCTTGTGATGTGAAAACATATATGATTTGTGGAATTATGTGTATACTATAATTGTTCGATTAATGGAGTGAGTTCTTTGTAGAATGAAAAGAACAACAATAAATTCATATTTTGTCTTATTGGTCTCTATTTCACTTAAATTTCGTAATCCAGATGTAATTACGGTGAGGGGGTTACATTTGGCAAAATTACAAGTTTGTCATTCAATTTTCTTTGTATTTTCGGATTTTTGGCAGATTTTCTGTCCAAATTTTGAAAAATCATAACTAATTCTATAAAAATGGAAATGAAGTGATTCCAAAGGCTATTGAACCTTTATTGAGTCTAGTTTCCAGGAAAAATATAGCCTTTTACTAGCTAGAAGTATATCATTCCCAGAGTTAATTTCTTTGACCGCTGCTCCAGAAAATAATCAATTTCGGTGGCGAAATTTCAAAAATTCATAACTCTTATCTCACAAATCGAAATGAAACAAAATTACATGTCCATTTTGAAGCTTGACATGTGAACTTTAAGACTGGAAATTTTTAGAGTCTTTAGACACCATTTTCCCATTCAAAATGTCCATATAAACCAACTGCCCTGCACAGAATTACACTTGACAGTTTTTCCAATTTTTAACCAATGTGTCCAATGGCTCCAAAATCAACAATCAAACCTATTCCCACATAATTTTTCACAAGGAAACCATTGAAATTATTAAAACAACCAAATTTCCATCACACATTCCCCAAAAGTGTTTATTCAATAATATTTACATTCACTTTTAAAGTCATTAGCCCTCAATCCCATTTTTGGGTCATTACATAGAACCCCTACATATACCTCAGCCGAGTCACCGACCACAATTAGGATTTTTGATATACCTTGGCTGGGCACCGAACCACAACCAGGTATTGTGCCTCTAGCACGTATTCATATCACAAAATACAATAACACATAACATATAAATAGTCATATAGTATATGAGAGATAGTAGTCCCTACCTTAAAGCTTTATCAACCCCTTTTTGTGTGCCTTGTAAAACGTGTCGCTTTCGGCTTCTGACTTGGTCCTGAAATATTAAATGTACAAGAAATAGGTCATCACCTATCCAAGTATCATTTTAGACACTTCCATAGTGTTTCTTGTGCCCGACTCGACTGTACTTTTTCTAAAATTTTGACTAAGACCATCCTAATGTATTTTTGCCCAAAGAATCCATTTTCGGACTTGAAATTACCAATTTCAGTGTCAAATTATGAAATTGCTCTTGACAGCTCGCTTTAGGGTTTTAGAGGCGTCTTTGTAAATATACTTTTTCAGGCTTTTTTGAAAAAGTGACCAACTGTAATCCAACCTAATTTTCCCACTTAAACTCATTGGAATCATCAAATCATTGAAAATCCAACTCCTTCCCCCCCAGAATAGTGCTAACCAAAATATGGCTCAAGAAAAGGAAAAATTGCACTTTTGTGTTTTAACCTCTAAAGCTTATGCCTTTCCACTTCTAATCCATTATTAAGCCATTTAAATACATTTTAACCATGATTTAAAGAAATTTGGGTAGCATAACCCCTTAGGGTTAAGACTTTCCAAATTTACAAATCCAACTATAAACATCAATAATAACAACATACTAGTATGGATTTGAGATTTGTGAAGTTATCTCTTGAACTCTTGAACTTTCTCTCTCTAGGCGTCCTACTCTCTCTCTCTCTCCTTGAGCTCAAGATTTTCTTGCTAAACCATGGATTTTATGGAAAGGAAGAGATTAGAGAAGAGCTTATGCAATATTAGAAGGAAAAGCCTTAAGAAATCTCTACTTGCCTTAATCTTTCTCTTCTTCCTTCTCTCTAAAGCTTGAGGTTTCTTAAGCTTTTCTCTCTCTCTCTCTCCTCTCTTGAGCTTTGGACGAAAATGGCCAAAAAAATATGAAGCTTTGCTTCATAAATTATCTCACTTAATTTCTCTTATTTAATAAATGGTAGGAAATTATTTTATGACATCATGATTGTACTTAAGTTTATCTTCATCCAACTTGTCCTTATCTACTTCAAACTTGTGTCATAAAGTCCATTTGTATTTGAACTAATTCTCTTCTCTTTTCCCTCTAGCCCAACACGCCTAAAGGGTCCTTAAGAAACCAAATGGGCCTCTTTGATTTGTCTTAAGCTTCTTGTTCCAATAAATATTATCTTAAGGCAATTACACATGTGCTCATATACAATAATCATTGTTTATTCCTCTTGATTTGGATTAATGACACTTGGCATATCTTATTCCCAATAACTATTTTTCACTCCAATTTCCTTAAGCTAGGCGAAAATATCAAGGAAAAGGGGAAATAGAATTTGTTCCAACATTTTCCATAATTCCTTAATTGTTTTATGTACAAGTTCCTTCCAATTTCACAAATCTTGATTTATTCCACCAAGAATATTCCAAATATACATTCTCCTTTATTTTCCTTAATTAATTGAAATTAAATTCCATTAATTGGAAAATAATCAATCTTGTGCTAAATTGGCAGAAGTTATGATTTTACCATTACCTTTGTAATCTAATTTCCTTTCTTGAATTAATTTGCCCATTTTCTCATAAACATTTCTAAAATTCATAAATTCCAAATTCATGAATGTTCACCATTTTATTGAATTTCCCAAATAATTACAATATATTTGGTGAATATAAAATTTGGAGTGTTACAGTTCTCCTCTACTTAATTAAATTTTGTCCCCAAAATTTGCTATACTTATACAACCATAAATTCTGAATAACGTTTCTTCATACTTTCCTCTGTTTCACACATAGCCTCTCTGGGCCATAACCCTTTCCAAACTGTCTTGACAAACAGAATGCTCTTGCTCCTGAGTTGTTTCTCCTGCCGATCGATGATTCGGTCACGCGTGACTTTGTAAGTCAAATCTTCATGCATTTCCACGTCTTCATACTCTATTACAAGTTTTGGATTAGGTTGATACTTTTTCAATTGGGAAACATGGAAAACATCATGTAGTCTGCTCAGATTTGGTGGCAAAGCGATGCGATATACTACAGGCCCAATCTTCTCCAAGATCTTGTACAGACCAATATACCTTGATTGCAGCTTCCTTACTTTAATGCTCTGCTAATACCCGTAATAGGTGATACTTTCATAAATAAGTGGTTACCAACTTCAAATTCCATAGGTTTTCGCCTCTTATCTGCATAACTTTTCTATTGGCTTTGAGCAGTGCTTAATCAATTTTATCTGTTTCGTTGACTGATCAAGAAGATTTAGCCCCAACAATTACATCTCAGACAACTCAATCCAGCATAACGGTGATTGACACTTCCTCCTATAAAGTGCCTCATATGGAGCCATCTGGATGCTCTAATGGTAAATGTTATTATAGGCAAACTCTGCCGATAGACAGAATTTGTCCTAACTACCTTTGTAACCAAGTATACATGCCCTTAGCATATCCTCAAGGGTTTAAATCGTTCACTCTGTCTACCCATCAGTTTAAGGATGATATTCCGTGTTAAATCAAAGTTTGGTACGCAAAGCTTCATGTACTGCCTTCTAAAACTTAAAAGTGAATAGTGGATCTCGATCAGAGATGATGTTTTTCAGAATATCATGTAACCTCACAATCTCCTTAATATAGATTTCCACCAGTTTGTTCAGAGAATAGTGAATACTGATCGGTAGGAAATGAGCTGTCTTCGTAAATCTATCAACTATCACCCATATAGCGTAATAGTTTCTGACCTTAGGTAATCTTGTCATGAAATCCATAGTAACGCTTTCCCACTTCCACTCAGGAATCTCAGGATTAGTCAAAAGCCTGATGGTCACTGATGTTTAACTATCACTTTCTAACATGTCAAGCAATGAGCGACAAAATCAGTTACCTCCTTTTTCATCCCTGGCCAATAGTATTGAGCCTTCATGTCATGGTACATCTTTGTAGCCTCTGGATGTAGATTATACTTACACTTCTGTGCCTCCTCCTGGATTTTTCATTTCAATTCTAGTTTTAGTATAACATAAATCTGCTTCTTGTACCTGACTAGTCCGCTGGGTGACAAGTCATATTCCTGAGTTTCGCCCCTATCAATCATACCTCTGATAGATAGTGCTTGATCATCATGCAGTTGAGCTTCTTAAATCACTGTGCTTAGATCATTGTATATTTGGCTAACACCACTGTTCAACAGAATCTGACTAGATAGAGTTAAATCTCTAAACCCTCAATCAGTTCTTTCTCATAGATCATTATAGCTGCCACCTACACTGATTTACTGTTTAATGCATCAGCATTGACATTAGTCTTACCAAGATGATACTTAATTTCTAGATTGTAGTCTTTCAGCAACTCCATCCATCTACGTTGTCTCATGTTGAGCTCTTTCTGGTCATACAAGTACTTTAAGCTCTTGTGGTCGCAGTACAACTCTACAGTATCACCATAGAGATAATGTCTCCAGATCTTTAAAGAAAACACACAATTTCTGCTAACTCAAGATCGTGGATGATAATTCGATTCATGAGGTTTCAGCTGTTGAGATGCATATGCCACCAGTTGGCCATGCTACATCAATACGCATCCTAATCTATGCCCACTGGCATCTGTATAAACAACATATGAAAACTGCGGATTTGGGATCATCAACATTGTTATTGTAGTTAACCTCTGCTTCAACTCCAGGAATCTTTTTCCACAATTCACATCTGGTCGTTGTTTAGCTTTCGCAAGTGTACGGGTCGCAAGTAATAAATTTGTGAGAAACATGTGTCGATCCACAAGGACTATGACAAAAGCGAGTTAACTAATTTAACCATGTTCTTAATTAGGTTGAATAGAATCATTTAAATTTGATCAATTTGTATAAATACTTTTGATAAAAATAAACAAAGCAAAACAGTGGAAATTGGGAAATTGGGTCAACTTCAAGAAGTATTAGCTTGGATTACTTCTTCCCCATTGTATTTCATGAAACTATGCAATTATCCACTTATGTTAATGAAATGAGTCTATATGCTAGTCAAAGGTTCTCAAATCATCAATCAAGCTCTCTCAAGTCAAGATTGATTTTTAATCCTCATTAAAAATATTCAATCTCTTGTTTCCAATTAATGAAAATCATCTTTCCAAGGCAAGCCTTCACTTGACTATGCTAGGTTGTTAGATTTATCTCTATTCTAACAACAAAACATCCATTTAATCTCTAAACTTCAAATCTAGCATGATTTTTCTTAAGTTCTATAATCAAAATAGCTCTCTCAAGCATCTTCCAACTGAACAAATCTAATCATGTGGTGATCAAGCACAAGATAGCATTAAGCTCAAACAAAAATCAACATATATACTCATTAACCAACAAAAGCAAGATAATCTAGTAGTTTCAATCCTTAAAATAGGTAAAAGTAATCCTAATTAGGAGTTTTAGCTACTAATGATCAATACAAACCAACAACTAAGCTTAAGAATCATAACCATATCAGCAAAACGGGAAGAAAAAAGAGAACAACCAGAAAAAGCAAGGAAAATCCTTGACTTTCTTCACAAAACTCCTTCTGAAGCTCTAAAATCTCCTCAAGCTCTCTCCTAGAAGCCTCCCTTGTGTCATTGACCTTTCCCCTGTGCACAATGAGTCACTTTCGGAACCTCTCTTAGGTTAAAATAGTATCAGCAGCATCACTTTTTCAAAACGTGCAGTATCAGTTTCACACGTTCATCGTGGGTTCGCTACGACAAATGCCATAGCGAATTGTCATCAGACAGAAGTAAGGCTTTTTCAGGTGGTTTCGCTATGACATTGGCTACAGCGGATTTCACGGCCAAGAGGCAGACAGAAGGGTCATCTTTTGAGGTAGTTTTGCATTGGCTTAGCTACAATATTTCCACAGTAATTGCAAGCTTCTCCTTCATAGTGTCCTTTTTCATCTTCCTCTTGCATTCTTCACTTCCCTTCACATCTTCCCATGATCTTTGTGAGCTTTTACAACTTGTCATCTTCCACCTACAAAGAGGAAGACTTCATGAGCTTTTTTATCTTTCACAAATAATCAAATTTATGTGGATTTAACCCATGATTCAACAAAATTTTGATTTAGCTTTGTCTTATCACATTTTCTTCTATAATCTCTTTATATGCACAATTTGAATCCAAAAATAAATGAAAAGAGAAGAAAATGTGCTAGAATACTCTTGATTTCTATATGTTAACACACCCCCAAACTTAAGCTTTTGCTTGTCCTCAAGCAAAGAAGTCTATCCTTACTGAATAAACCAATTACTCATCATTTATGTATGAATGAATTGATCCTCATCAGCTGCTCAATAAGTTATATTAAACAAGAAATGAAGACAATATGCAAGGATGAATGCTGCATAGATTTAAAACATATTTTTCAAGGGTTCTTAAGTGTGAGTATGTGAATGGAGTCAACATATATTCCTTTTGTACAAGCTAAAGTTAAAAGTAACACTTCAAATCATACACCCATATTCAAATAAACAATTTTAACATCCCCTAAGTCCTTCATCTTTTCTTCTAATTCACTCTACTTGACTTAAAAATCAAAGGGACTTTTCTTAGCTTGTAATGGGGCCAAGGGCTAAGGTTTTCAAAAGAAAACATAAATGATAATCAATCAAATACCTTCAGATAGATGATAACTATTGAAGGGTTTTCTTTCTTTTCTCATAAAACATACTCCCACAAACTTGAACCAAATTGAATTTTTCATATCAAGCCTTCTTTGTAAGCATATTTCTTCTTCTTCTTCTTCTTTTATCTCTCTATTTTTTTTAAACTTCTGTTTTGGCTTGATTTTCTTTTCATAATGTGAACCCTTTTGCTTTCTACACCCCTTTCCCAAATATTTTGTAACTTTTCATACCAGCACCACATTCCACCACCCAATCACTTATCATCTATCTCAAAGCAAGGGAATCATGGTTTTACATATTGGTTAGGAAAGGTAGGTGTTAAGTTTTTCAATAAGAATCTTTAACTGGTTTATTTAAGAATTTACTCTAGGGCTTCCATAAAGGGAATGTTGATATGCAGCTGCTTGAACATCTCAATAAATTTCTTGAATGGCCCATCTTCTTGATGTTTCTTAAGCCTTTATGGAAAAGGGGGTGGTGGGACATATTGTTGAGGAGAAGTATTGGCATTTCTCTTCTTCTCTTCCATATTTTCAGAAGCAACGTGCTTGCTTGGCACCACATCATCCAGAGTTACTTCCGTTTGCTTTCTCTTCTCGTTGTCCTTTTCTCGACCATAATGTCTTCAACAACCTCTTCGTCAAGGTTAAGATCTTCCACAACATGGTCCTTTGGCTTTGTTGTAGCCTTACCTATACTTAGAACATCGGGTAAAGTCTTGCCACTTTAGAGAGTAAGAGCCTTGCATTATTCTTTACCTTCTCACTTAAGATTGGGAATAGTATCACTTGGAAGGCCATTTCTTGGTTGAGCACTAAAGTGTGAAGTAATTTGGCCTATTTGTATCTCAAGATTCTTGATTACTGTGTCATGAAAAGAAACTGTGCCAACTAAGCCTTCTTGACCTTTGAGAAGTTACCTCAAGATTTTATGTATCTCGGAATCACCCTCTTATGGCTTTTGTGGTTGCTTCAAGCTCGATGGACGCATTGGCTTACTAGTAGAAGCATAGTGATTAATTGGATTCTCACTAGGTCCATTCCTCTAAGAGAAGTTTAGATGATCCCTCATACCCTTGTTGTAGGTATTAGAGTAAGGGTTGCCACATGGATACCATTGATTATTGTTTACATAACTCACAGACTCCATAGTATGATAACATTCTTCATAGGAATAGGCTTCTCCACATATTTCACAAGAAGGACTTGGAGCTTGGATAGCATTCACATTCTTGGATGAATTTCTCTCTATCTTCAATTCAAGTTGATCAAATCTCTTTGTCATTGCTTCAAGTTGAGCAACAATTTCCTTAGACACGTTTGAACTACTCGAAGGACTTGGTTCCTTATAGGTTCTATAGCTAGAAAGTGATTTTTCATATTGTTGCAAGGAACAAGAAGCGATGTCCTCATACAAATGTGATATATCACAAACTCTCATCTTGCCAATTCCACCATTAGAGGCATTATTGAGCATATTGAAAGTAGGCACATCCAATCTGGCCGTAAAGGCTTCAAGCAAGACATAGGTCTTTTGTTTATAGTTGGGCCAACTGCGCGACAGCTCCTTGAATCTCTCCCATGCTTCATGAAAAATTTCACATGGTTGTTGTTGTTGGAAACCCAAGAGATCAACTTTTTGAACTGCCCATCTACCCCTTGGAATGAACCTTACCTTGAATTTAGATGTCATTTCATCCCAAGTAATGATCGAGTTAAGAGGTAGAGCAGTTAGCCAAGCTTTTGCCTTCTTGTCAAGTAAGAGGGGGAAGAGTTGCAATCTAAGCGCATCTGAAGTTACTCCTTGAAACTTGAAGTTCTCAGACACTTGTACAAAGCATGTCAAATGGTCAGTAGGATCTTCATTCTGAGTTCCTTAAAAAAAGCCAATCATTTGGAGCATTTAAAGCATGATTGGCTTCAACTCAAAATTCCAAGCTTGAATAGCAGGAAACTGGATGCTAAATTGAAAGGTGGAGTTTTCTTGCTCCATGTACTCATCTAAAGTGCGGTCCAAGTCATCATCATTAGGATTAGCCATATTGTAATATGGATGAGGACGAGGCGGTGGTCGAGGTTGCTCTAGTGCCGATAAAGGTTTAGGTCTTTAGATAGGTTGCACTTGCGGTGGAGTCTCCGATTCAGTTTCAAAATCTTCAGAAAAATATTCTTCAACAACACCGTCAAGAACAACCTCCAAATCAGTTTGCATACGGAGCAAGAGTACCTACAATTCAAAAATTCCCACAACGAGTATCAAACTTATCAACTAATAGAACTACACAAAGAAAACAAGAAAAAGAACTATAGCTATAACTATACTTAAAAACAAAGCAAATTAAGAAAATGCAACAAGAAGAGGAAAAAGATTCAAGCGTAATCAAGCACACAATTACACTAATTAACTCAAAAGGCTTTAGTCAATAGTCCTTAGCAACAACACCAAAAACTTGTTCTCTGTTTAGCTTCCGCAAGCGTATGGGTCGTAAGTAATAAATTTGTGAGAAACAAGTGTCGATCCACAAGGACTATGACAAAAGCGAGTTAACTAATTTAACCATGTTCTTAATTAGGTTGAATGGAATCATGTAAATTTGATCAATTTATATAAATACTTTTGATAAAAATAAACAAAGAAAAAAAGTGGAAATTGGGAAATTGGGTCAACTTCAAGAAGTATTAGCTTAGGAATACTTCTTCCCCATTGTATTTCATGAAACTATGCAATTATCCACTTATGTTAATGAAATGAGTCTATATGCTAGTCAAAGGTTCTCAAATCATCAATCAAGCTCTCTCAAGTCAAGATTGATTTTTAATCCTCATTAAAAATATTCAATCTCTTGTTTCCAATTAATGAAAATCATCTTTCCAAGGCAAGCCTTCACTTGACTATGCTAGGTTGTTAGATTTATATCTATTCTAACAACAAACCATCCATTTAATCTCTAAACTTCAAGTCTAGCATGATTTTTCTTAAGTTCTATAATCAAAATAGCTCTCTCAAGCATCTTCCAACAGAACAAATCTAATTATGTGGTGATCAAGCACAAGATAGCATTAAGCTCAAAGAAAAATCAACATATATACTCATTAACCAACAAAAGCAAGATAATCTAGTAGTTTCAATCCTTACAATGGGTAAAAGTAATCCTAATTAAGAGTTTTAGCTAATAATGATCAATACAAAGCAACAACTAAGCTTAAGAATCATAACCATATCAGCGAAACGGGAAGAAAAAAGAGAATGAGTAATAATCATCTCTCCTAGAAGCCTCCCTTGCGTCCTTGACCTTTCCCCTGTGCAGAATGAGTCACTTTCGGCGCCTCTCTTAGGTTAAAATAGCATCAGTAGCGTCACTTTTTCAAAACGTGCAGTATCAGTTTCACACGTTCGTCGTGGGTTCGCTACGACAAATGCCATAGCGAATTGTCATTAGATAGAAGTAAGGCTTTTTCAGGTGGTTTCGCTATGACATTGGCTACAGCGGATTTCACGGCCAACAGGCAGATAAAAGGGTCATCTTTTGAGGTAGTTTTGCATTGGCTTAGCTACAATATTTCCATAACAATTGCAAGCTTCTCCTTCATAGTGTCCTTTTTCATCTTCCTCTTGCATTCTTCACTTCCTTTCACATCTTCCCATGATCTTTGTGAGCTTTTACAACTTGTCATCTTCCACCTACAAAGAGGAAGACTTTATGAGCTTTTTTATCTTTCACAAATAATCAAATCTATGTGGATTTAACCCATGATTCAACGAAATTTTGATTTAGCTTTGTCTTATCACATTTTCTTCTATAATCTTTTTATATGCACAATTTGAATCCAAAAATAACTTAAAAAAGAAGAAAATGTGCTAGAATACTCTTGATTTCTATGAGTTAACAACATCCCACACAAAATGTTGAGCTTTTAGTGTCAATTTTGTCAACGGTAATGCAATTCTGAAGAAATTTTGTATAAACCTTATATAATAACCCACTAGACCCAGAAAACTATGCATTCGAATACTGTTTCTAGTCTCTTCCAGTTTAGTATTGCTTCCACCTTACTAGGATCAACAGAGACCCCTTGCTGTAAGACAACGTAGCCCACAAACTTTATCTCGGAAAGCCAAAATTCGTACTTGCTTAGCTTAGCGTAGAGTTGCCTATTCTGGAATATGTTCAACACAGTCCTTAGATGTTGTTCGTGTTTAACCTTACTTCATGAATACACCAGTATATCATCAATGAAGACTACCATAAATTGGTCCAAGTACGGATGGAAGATTTGATTCATATAGACCATGAACATAGCAGGCACATTGGTCAGCCCAAACGGCATCACAAGAACTTGTAATGGCCATATCTTGTCCTAAAAGTATTCTTCGATACATCTTCTGCTTTTGCCTTCAACTGGTAGTATCCCGATCATAAGTCAATCTTTGAGAATACACAAGAACCAAACAACTGATCAAGCAAATCATCAATTCTAGGGAGTAGATACATGTTCTTAACGGTCATCTTATTCAATTCTTTATAATCGATACAAAGACGCAGGATTCCATCTTTCTTCTTAACGAAGAGCACTAGAGCACCCCAAGGTGATATGTTGGGTCGTATAAACCCTTTCTCAAGTAGTTCCTCAATCTGCTTCTTTAGCTCTACCATTTCACTTGGAGTTATACGATATGGGGTTTTGGAAAGTGGACCCACTCCAGGCCTCAAATCAATAGAGAACTCCACTTCCCTATCTGGGGGTAATCCTTCGACATCCTCAAGAAATACATTAGGAAACTCACTCACTACAAGGTTATTTTCTAAGGCTACACCGGCCTCTGATTGCATAGAGCAGAATACCATGTAACCCTGACAACCTTTCTGTAGATATCTCTCAACCTTAGCCACGAAGAGAAGGTTAAGAGTGATTTCTATGTCAACTCACTGTTGTGGACTCAGATATATAACTCTCTTATGTTTACAACCTAATAACACACCATTCGCTATTAACCAATAAATCCCCAAACTTACTTCTAACCCTTACAGTGACAAACAAATCAGATTTATAGTCGATTCGTGCCCCTCAACATTTACTGCATAGTTTAAACAAACATCGGCCGTTACAATTCGTGCGTCCATAGGCGTAGATACAACCAAATCATATGGGGATATATGCATATGTAAATAAAACTATCTCATGCAGTCATATGCAATGAATGAATGACTAGTACCAAAATCATACATAACATACACTAGACTGCCATTCAGAGAAATCATACCTTGAATCATCTCCGGAGACTTTCTGGCTTCTTCTTGTGTTAGTATGTAGACCCTTCCTGAGACTCTAGGTCTAGTCTCCACCGGTTGCTACCCTTGCAGGCAATCCTTAGACATGTGTCTTAACTTACCGTAATTTAAACAAGTAAATGGTTTGTTGGGATCAGCTTTTAGTGGTGTACCATTACAAGCCTTGCCAGGATATAATGGTTTATGACAAAACCAACATGATCGACTTCCTGAGGATCCTTGGCCTCCACGGCCTCCTGTTTGATTTGATCTCTTAATAACTCCCCTGGAAGGTCCACCCTGTTCTTTTCTTTTATATGCTGAGCTACCACTTCCGGAAACACCTCTATTCCCAGTCTGTGTTGCCCAGTTCGACATACGCTTCTCAATGTATTCACACTCTTCTGCTAGTTTGCTGAATTCAGTAAAATGTTGAGAAATCAGCTTCTCTTTGAATTCGGGTCTCAACCCTTCAATCATCATATCTGCGTTCCACTCTTCATTTTCATTCAGCTTATAGTACGATGAATATCATTACAGTCAAATATAATAGGCTAAATAATCATCAAAGCTCTCCTGGTCTTACCATTTGATACAGAGGAATTCTTTATCCACAAAATGTGACTAAATAATCATCATAGATAAATTCTCCTACTATTTTGTACATCCAAATTAAATATAATATATGCACATCGTAATAGAGGGATTAACTAATTAAATTTGATCAACAAAATTAAAATAATAAACCTCCCACTATTTTATGTATCTAAATATTGTTTAAGAAATCAATTTCATCATATTTCAACTCAAATATAATTTTTCAAAATTTAAGCAGTTGAAAATTTGTGCAAAACTAATTACATACATATTAAGGTAATTAAATGATATACCAGAACAAAATTTTGCAAATTACCATAACACGAAAATAGCCAAGATTAATTTTCCCACACTGAAACAATTAAAATAACATATAAAAATAAGTCAACATTCAAATATTTTGATCAAATAAACCATTTATGGGATGGAATAGAAACTAACACAAACAATTGATCAAATATTTAATTTCTAGAATGGTGCACAAAATAGAGTTAAGGAAATAATATCTAGAAATAAAACTCTAAGGCATCAATATCAATAACCCAATACATTAAACAATAACTGTAATATCCTTAACTATAATTAAGGGCTAATAACTTCAAAGTGATGTAATTAATGTTAATTAAGCACTTTTGAAGTAAATAATGTGAATTGTGACGCAAATGTGTTGGATGATGGTTTAGTATATGTTATGATAATCAAGGGTAAAATGGTAAATTTACAGACCGACTGATCATTTACCGAAGAGGAAACTCATAGGTAACTTGAGATTAATGGCTAGGATATGTTAAGCAAGAGGTAGAATCAAGTGTGCATGGGTTATATGAGTTTATAAAGGGAAGAATTAGATCATGACAAGTGGCAAGAGATTAGCCATGGGATAAAGGTCAATTGGTCAAACTCTTTTTCTCTCTTCTCTCTCCATTCTAGGTGGTCAAGGGTGCATGGGAAGAGGGAAGTGGATCATCATCATCATCTCATCTCTCTCCATATTCTCTATTGCCGGCGAGCTTGGACAAGAAAGAAAAAGGAAGGGTTTGAACTTTAGGTAGCTATTTGACTTCAAATGCTCATCTTATATTTACTAAAGTTCTTTATGGTGTTGAGGGCTTCCTTGCCATGGTTTCAGAATTTTGATTTGTGGTGGTTGGAAGCTTAAGAAAACTTGGAAGTTGTGAAACCAAGGAAATCACTTTGAGAGAAGAAGAAGCTAAGCATTTGATGCATTTTGGTATGTTTGTTATGATTTTTGACTAAGCTTTGTAAATTCTGGAATTTTTGCCCTGATTTCATGAGAATTAGATAATAAAAGAGTTTGGAATGGTATGGTATAGAAAATGATGTTAGGATATGTTATAATACCATTAAGTTTGATTTGAAGTTAAATGAGGAAGTTTGATAAATTGTGGTTTTGAGTAGCCTTGTGAGTTAGAATTGAGATTGTGTTGATGGAAGGGAATTTGGGTATTTTGAAATCACCAATAGGTTCCTTAGGAGATTTTGAGTGAGGATGAGCTTTGGCACAAGTTTTGGGACCATTAGAACTAGTTTTGGTAAATCTGGAAAACTATATCAGTTGCTGTGATCTGGCTTCTGATAAGCTTCACTCGAGTGAGGTAGGGTCTCACTAGAGTGCAGTATGAAATTCTGGGTATTTTGGTTAAGTCTTCAGGCAGAAACCACGAGTGAACTTCTTCGTCTTCGAGTGACGTACGTTATAACTCGAGTGCATATAGTATCACTCAAGTGTGAGTGCATGTAGCACTATGGGTGGGCGTCTCGAGTTATCACTCGCAGATAATTGCTGAGAGTGCACGTGGGCACTCACGAGCATTAGGCAGCCACTCGAGTGCTAGGACTGGTGCTCAAGTGCACTTGTCGCCTGGGAGTGGTAGTTGCTCTCGGGTTGTCACTTCTTGCACCTCAATCGATGGGACTCGGGTGACTAGAGTACCATCACTCGAGTGCTGGTGTCTGTGCTCGAGTACACTTGTCATCTTGGAGGTGTTGGTGCTCTCGGGTACACACTTTCTGTGTCTCACTCGCTGGGACTCGAGTGTAATTGTGGCAACACTCGAGGAGGCGTCCTTCACTCGAGTGAGCCAGCCCAAACTCAGTGTTCTTTTTCTGAGAAAGGTATCTTTAGGGTAGTTTCTCCTAACCCTTTTGGGGATATATTTAGGCCTATAATAGCACCCTAAAGAGATTAAATGATAACCAACATAAAGCATTACAAAATTGGGAAACTTGGAAAAGAGATTGACGGGTTGTCCCTGGTTTGGTTTATAGGATTTGATATTTGCCGCCCTCGAGAGCCTAGGGTGCCAAAGAACGTCAGGAAGGAACAAGGTAGTGACTCTTTCTCTTACACTGTGTGTGAAACATTGTATTTATGTTTGTCATGCATTGAGAATACATTGTGATACTTTGTGATACTTTGAGATCGTAGCGAAAGCTGACGCATAGTGAAACATTGTGATACGTTGTGAATACATAGAGATCGCATCGAAAGCTGACACATAGAGTTTACTGCCATGAGTTCTGTCGTTTGTGGCGTGAACCATGATACATTGTGATGCTGCTTAACATGATCATACATGCTACGAATTTATGCCTTGTGTAAGTGATTTGTTACTACTGGGATTCTCTTAAATCTCATTCTTTCCAATGACTAACATTTCAGATAGGGCTAGTGGCGCTAAAGAGGATCGGGCAACCCGGAGCAATTAGGACCCTACGGGGTATTTTTGATTTTGGGAGTTGGTTATCTACTTTTGAACTCAGGATTACTGTATACTTTGAGATGTAAATATTACATTTGATTTTGGTTATGTAATCCCCTAGTGGAGACTTATAAACCCTCAAATTATATATGTATAGAACCCGGGAGTCGCCGGGGATTTGGTTATACACTCTGATATGTGTGAATGTAAATTAACTGCACAGATAATTATATTTGAGTTTTGAAAATTAAGACCAGGATGGGGAAGAATTTTTGAAAAACTTTGTGAAAACCCTACTATAAAGTAGGAAGCTGAAATGAGTTAAAATTATCTGACTTCTCTAATTAAATTGAATTATACGATATCGAATCATAATTACGCTAATCAAAGTAGGGGGTTACAATAACGGTTGTCCAGCATTAAAATAAACACTTACCTTAATGGTCCAAATAATTGAAGACTTAGTAGAGCTCATAAGTAGGAGAGCCCATAAGTAAATTTTTCCAGGAAAAAAGAAAAAAAAAATATTAGAACAAAAAGGTTCAGAATTATTCATGGTTTTCAAATCTGGACCGGATTGGTTCAGAAAACCAGTCTAATTTGCTGATGAACCCTGATTAAGAGTTGACCCCGGGTCAACCCCGCAAACTCGGCCAACTGGTCTGATTTTCTAATGAACCCGGGTTAAGAGTTGACCGCGGGTCAACCCGGCAAACTCTTCCAACCGGTCTGATTTGCTGATAAACCCAGGTTAAGAGTTGACCCCGAGTCAACCCGAAAAACTTGGCCTGACTCGACCAAGTTGGCGAGTTAGCCCGGGTCACCTCTATATAATTTTTTCCCCTCCTCCTACCTAATGAAACAACACCGTTTGTGTTATTATTTTTTTTATATTCAAACTTAGTTGACAGATGGCGTTGGGCTCCAAGTCTCTGGTCAATTATCACTGTCAGTGATCAAAATCAAATCACTCACTTCACTTCATATTCATTTATGATATCTGTTCTTGATTATGAATATTTGAGTAAGCATGTTTTTATATTCTTAGCAAAATTGGATTGATTTATTTGAATTTAAATTATTATTCAAGGATGAATGTACAAAATTTATTTATTTATATGAAATGTTTATTCTCATACAACTCTCCGTCAATTTGTAAAGAAAATTGTAAACAATATGTGACAAGTATTGGAGTATATGATTATTTTGTTAGTAATTTAAGGTATGAAAATGATATATAGTATTTGAAATTTTAGATGGTGTGATGAGAAATTATATTATTTTTCAATTTTTTATACCTCACCTGTTTAGGCCCCTGGTTGACCCCGATTTGACTCTGATCTGACCCACTGACTTTTAACCCTGTACCTCGGCTGGTTCAATGCCAGGTCCGGATTTCAGAACCTTGGAATCATCAATATATATAAAATCTCTTCCCCAAACAACTTCCTCCAACGGCTTCATATCGACTTCAGACCCATTTTACTGTTCACAAGCCGGTCTAAATTTTTCCACATTTAATATTCATATCCTTAGGCTTTGTTTCGGCTTTCTAGTTTGAACATATATTAAAATATTGCCAATTGTCAATGTCAATATCAACATTGGCATAAAGCATTCTTCAGGACTTCAAGGGTAGAGTTTTTTTAGTTTCCTCAATTAAAATATTCTACTTTGACATAAAAAAATCTGTTCAACTCACTGGGCTTCTATCTTTGACATTTATTACGCCTGCAACAATCAAATTTTTGGTTTTTGAAAACCCAAATGAGTACCTTCATCAACCAGATCTTCAAAGTATCTAGCCCCCATCAAACCCTCCTTCCCTCAGAGATGGCCTCTGATGACATGGTGACCAAGAAGAAAATGATGTGGCTTCGGCATCTAACTCCTAGGATATGTGCTAAAAATACTGTTGTCAAGGTTGATAGAATCATCAATGTCGAACACATTCGGGTCGCAGTGGACTTTGGAATGCCTTCAAAAGTTCTCTGTCGATATGAGATGGTTCTATTTGATGAGACAGTATGGTCTTTTGTTTAGTTTCCATTTCAACTCATTATTTATTATTACAGTAGTGGGAAAGTCATTTACTTCATCTCACAATGGTTGTTCTGTGAAGCTAACTCATATAGTGCTTGAGATGGACTCCGAGTACATATGGGAAATGTTTACTGGAAGGTTTGGTGAGGACCAAGTGTACCAGATTTCTCACTTCTTGGTGGTTTGGCCTGGACAAGAAAGGAATAATAAGTTTGAAGTACGGCCTCAAACTATGACCAGCCTCTGTAGTAGAGCCGATGGATGTCGATATGCCGAATCACTTATTCGATATGTATTCTGTGTATGATTATGCTGGTTTAAACCTGAGGCCATGGGAGTTACTGGGTATGTTGTGCATTTATTTCTTATTACTTTTCCTTCACTACATTTTTGCGGAAACTTCCATTACACAACATACTCAGTACTTTATTACAATAACTTTAGCTTATTTACTTATGTCGTTTGACTTGCAGATGTATATGGATTTCTTAAGACCGTTGAGATAAATACTTTGAAAAATGTTCAAGGCTTTTTCTCCAAGGAAGTTATGCGAGAGCTTGAGGATAAGCAGGGGGTGACAGTGAGGTTAGTTTCATGGAAGTTATTCTAGAGTGTTTCAATATTCCAAGTTTGTCAGATATTTTCCTTCTCTACAATATTTTTTCTCATGGTTGACATCTGCAAATTTTTTAAATATTATGGCTGATTAGTCATCTTTTCATAAATGGTAAGGGCAACAAGATTTTCAAATACTCTTTGGTTGGTGAACTGGTTGAGGTAACTTTGAGAATGCTTGAGTCTTATTCACCTAAGGATAATGTCCACGTGGTTATTCAGTATGTTGTCTTAGAGAGTAGGTATGAGGACGGTTTGCCAATGATGAGATCATACTACAATGGTACCAGGGTGCTCTGTAATCCAGCTTGAGGAGCTTAATGATGACATGCTTAGAGGCATCCTCCCAACCATTGTGTTGGATTAGGAAGATGTTGTGTGAACGTTTTACTCTGTTTTCATTTATTCTGGCTTATTAGTTGTCTTTTCCAATTGGAGATGGCATCTAAAAGCTATTAATCACACTCTTGTATGTTTGAAGGGCATGTTCTAGAGGAGTGTTGTACTTGAACCTCTGAATGAAAATGACGCCTATATAATAACTTCTACACCCCATGTTTAGGTTCAACTTCTTTAGACTTATGTGCAACTCACCCAATGTTATGATTTTGAAATTTGAATTTGAAGGGAACTTTATATCTGAATTATAAAATGAATTCGCTTTAGGTCTTCATTGGTAACATCTGTTGTGTATGATGGCTGTATGTGAAGACTGACATGAAAAAAGAAACCACTTTTGGCCTCCTTCATTGGAAATTAAAAATGAAAAATTTCCGACCATGGTCTATTATAATAGGACAATAGAAATCTTCATAAATAAAGGATGTAAAACATAAAGATGTAAGTCAAAACTACAGATTCATCAATACTAGTGCCCCTTCCAGTTCTGATGAGCTAAAAAAATTTTGACTTATTATCAATTACTTGTCGTAATTAAACTTCTCTCTCAAAAAATTTTAAACAGGTGCATATTGTAACCCCCTACCTTAATTAGCGTAATTATGATTTGATAACACATAATTAAAGTGGTTTAGAGACCAATGGATAACTTAAACTCTTCAACTTCCTACTTTACTGTAGGGTTTTCACAAAATCGTTCAAAATTTTTCCCTCCCCTAGTCTCAATTTCGAATCTTCGAATATAATTACCTGTGCAGTTAATTTACATTCATACATATCAGAGTGTATAACCAAAACCCCGACGACTCCCGGGTTGTACATATATAAACTAAGGGTTTATAGGTTTCCCAAGGGGATTACATTACCAAAATCAAATATAATATTTACATCTCAACATATACAGCAATCCCAATTCCAAAAGTGGATAACCAATATCCCAAAACCAAATATACCCCAAAGGGCCTAATCGCTCCGGGTTGCCCGCTTCTCCTTAGAGTCACTCGCCCTGTCTGAAATGTTAGTCATTGGAAAGAATGAGATTCAAGAGAATCCCAGTAGTAACAAATCACTCACACAGTGCATAAACACATAGCATATAAGGTCATGTTAGCAGCATCACAATGTATCATGGTTCACACCACAAATGACAATACTCATGGCTGTAAACTCTAAGCGTCAACTTTCGCTGCGATCTCAATGTATTCACAAAGTATTCACAAAGCATCACTAGGCGTCAGCTTTCGCTGCAATCTCAAAGCATCACAATGTAACACAAAGTGTTCTCAATGCATGACACACATACATACAATGTTTCACACACAGTATAAGAGAAAGAGTCACTACCTTGTCCTTTCCTGACGTCCTTCGGCGCAGTTGGCTCACGAGGGCGGCAAATATCAAATCCTATAACCAAATTAGGGACAACCCATCAATTCCTTTTCCAAGTTCTTAATTCCATAATACTTTAAGTTGGTTATCATTTAGACTCTTTAGGTGGCTATTAGAGGCCTAGACGTATACCTAAAGGGTTGGGAAAGAATATACCCAAAAACCACATTTTAAAAGTGTAAAATACTTATTTTTGGGGGTTGGCCGCCGCCAAGAAAATTCTGTTTCTTGGCTGAACTTCCAAAAATCATAACTAATTTAAGAAAAATCTAAATGAGGTGATTCTAAAGCCAAATGAAACCTATTTAAGTCCTCTTCCTAGGAAAAATACTGGACATCACTGGAAATCAACACAAGAGTACAGAATTGCACAAAACTCACCACTGCCCCCAAAACAGAGTTCAGTTTCCATCCCAAAATTTGGACAACCATAACTCACAGTGCACAAAACGAAATGATACAAATTATATGTCCATTTTGAAGCTTGGGATGTGAAATTTAAAACTGAAAAGTTTCATAATTTGCTGACATCATTTGACTATTTAAAACGCCAACACAAACAGACTGCCCAGCATAGACTTTCAATGGACAGATTTTCAATTTTTCCACAATTGCTTCCAATGGTTCCCATTTTCATATCAAACACCATTCTTACACTATTTTCGCTCAAGGAACCCATTGGAGTCATTAAAACAATCAAATTCTCTTTTCATTGACATGGTACACAATGCCTACCACATATCAGACCAAAAATTCAATCAAGACACCACATGGCAATCCACTCCAAACCAAAATCTCAAACCAACTCCACATGCACAAAGTCACAAAATGACGTTAATTCCCACACCAAACATTAACTAATTCACACATTTCAAAATTCACGAAAAAACAAGGGCAAAATCACAAAATCTCAAGACTAAACCAATAACCACAATGAATATACCAAAAGGTTCCAAATACTCACCTTAACTTCTTCCCAGGCTAGTTCCTTGTTTCCCTCACTTCCAAATTTCCACAAGTTCTCAAACACCACTAATCAAAAATCTGAAACCATAGGAATAAAGCCCTCAACCTCATGAATAATATTAATGAAGGTGAGTTGAGCATACAAGAACAAATCTTCACCTAACTTGAGCCTTCTTCTTTCTCTTTCCTTCAAACTTTGGACGAAAATGGAGATGAGAGGAGAGATGAGATGATGATGATGATGAAGGGAAAATAATCAGATTTTTGGTCCCTACTTTAGCCCATTTGCCGACCTAAAAGAATGGGAGGGAAAGGAAAACAATGAGTTGCTATTGTTGACTTGTCAAAGGGGTGTGAGATAATGCCAAATGTCAACATCTTGAGGCATCTTCCTTGGCTTACTTGAACATGCACACACACAACCCCACTCCCTTGCTTATTCAATCTTAGCCATTGATATCAATTACCAATGAGTTTCCTCTTTGGTAACTGTCCAATTGGTCAGTGAATTATCATTTTGCCCCTGATTGTCATAGCATATATGATACCCTCATCAAGCACATTTTACATCACTTTGAAGTTATTAGCCCTTAATTATAATTTAGGATATTACACATATACAATATGCAAATGGCCATGTCAACCTCAAAAGAGAACAAAATCTTATATATTAACCTTTACTCTAAACATTACAAAGCATACAATCCCAAGTTAATCTACAGAATTTTGTGCTAAAGTGTGTGATTTAATATCATTAACACAACATTAAAAAACTCATACAATCTTCTCACCCCTTGCCGCACCTGATTGAATTAGAGTACCACACCTAATTTAATCTTGGTAAGACAAAATGGTCACTACTTGGTGACAGAAATGTCCGGAGATAAACAAAAGTAAATCTCCATTAGTGTCTACATTATTGCCTTCCCCTTACCAATGCTTCTCTTTTCTTTATTTTTTTCCCACTAATATAATACATCAAGCATGATTCTATAGTTCACCTTGGGGAAAATTTGGACTCAAATTATGGTCATCAATGAGAACCAAAAAATACCTGTAGCATCAATATATATATATATAATATCTTCCCCAAGCCGCATCCACAAACAGCTTATCATTGGCTCCAGACACAAATTACTGTTCATAAGCTGGATCATCATTTAAATAAATAAACAAATATAGCCTCGGCTGCGTTTGAGCCAAAAATATCGGGATGACTGTTGTAGGCTTCATATTTTTCCTTTTGGTACATTCCTAACCCTTCTTGCACTAATGGAAGTATATCACCCTCACCTTTGAAAAGATTCATTGAGAGGCATATTTCTACTCTAATGTCAATGCAATTATATTGGGAGTGCATTTTGTAACACCCCAATTTTTGATTAAAGGCTAATGGTAATTATTGATGATAATTATCGAATTAAAGTGGAATAATTATGGGTTTTGTGGCAATATTAATTAATATGCCATAATTGTTGGGAAAATTGAAAGAATGGCTCTAAATTAGTGATTAATGGAAGAGATTAATTACTAATTAAGAGGATATGAGATGTGAAATTAAAATGGCTAATGGAGGGATTAGAGTAACTAATTTGGTTACTTGCTTTATGAGAACCAATGATATTGGGACACTTGGCAAGCTTATATGATGATGGGAGTTGTTGGAAAAGTCAAATGACTATATTTTATTATTTTCTCTCCCTCTCCCTCTCTCTCATGCGCATAGATTGGGGCTAAAGGGGGCAGAAAATTCTGTGCTTCCTCATCATCACTCTCATTTCTCTCTTCTCTCTCGTCCACCATTGTTGAAGGCAAGGGAAAGAAGAAAGCTTGATCTTTGGGTAAGTAAATGACCTCTATTACTCAAACTCCCTTCATTAAAGTTGATCCTTGAGTTAAGAGAAACATTTCTATGGTTGTAGTTTGTCCATTGGTTGTGGTTTGTGGCCACACGAAATTTTGGGAGTTGGAGAATCATGAAGTGCCTTTGGGAAAGTTGTTAAGGTAAGTGAAAGCTTTAATTTCATATAAGTTTTGTGGCCATTGGTTGGGCCTTGAATTTCTGGAATTTTAGCCCTAATTTTCGTGATTTAGGGTCTTGAGGAGTATGGTATGTTGTTGTTATGGAAATGGTGCCTTGTTTAGTGTTTTGAATTGATAGAAGTGAATAGAAGCTTAAATGTGAAGTTTGGCACCTTTTGTGTTGGTTTTGTGCTTTGGTCAAAACAGGGCATATAAATGGGTTGTGATTTTGGTCATTTTGAGGTTACCATTGTGTTCCTTGTGAAAATTTATGTGGGAATAGGCTTGGTTGTTAATTTTGGAGCCATTGAACACTTTGGTAGAAAAGTTGGAAAATGCTGTCAATGTGAACTCTGTCTGGGCAGTTTATTTTTGTGGACATTTTGAATGAAGAAATGATTTCAGAAAATTGTGAAACTTTCCAGTCTTAAATTTCACATCCCAAGCTTCAAAATGGACATATATTTTGTGTCATTTCGTTTGGTATTCTGAGAGTTATGCTTTGCCAAAGTTTGGTTCAAAAACAGAACTCTGTTTTGGAGGAGTGTGTAGTTTTTGGTGATTCTGTATTTGTGTAGTGATTTCCAGTGAAGGGCTATATTTTTCCTTGAAAGAGGAATCATATACCTTTCATTTGGCTTTGGAATCACTCTGTTTCGATTTTTCTACAATTAGTTATGATTTTTTGAAGTTCAGCTCAGAGTCAGGAAATTTCTGGGTCGTGGCCCAAGAGTGGCGGGCCGCAGCCCACGGCCTTCTGACAATATTTGGACCACAGCACAAGGAAGGGCGGGCCGCAGCCCACCCCTGTGTTCCAGCACTTTGAGTGTTCGAAAGGGGATCTCTAGCCTATTGTTTCCCAACCTTTTGGGGCCTTTATTAGAGGCATTTGTGGCCTCTTAAGGGTCAATTATGATAACCAACTTTAAGTGTTATGCAAATGAGAATTTGGAAAAGAGAATGATCCTATGTCCTTGATTTGGTTATAGGGTTTGATATTCGCCTTGATCATGGTTTGATATCAGCTCGGATCGCGAGTAGCCGATGCTAGAGCATACGTGGAAAGAATAAGTGTAGGGAACTTACCTCTCCTGCATGTATTGATATTTGTGTTTGTGTATTGATGCATGTTATTGCTTTGCTTGATTATGTGAAACATATATGAATGATTGAAGCTCTGTTTCTATTTATGCTATGGCCATGAGTATGTGTTGAAACATTGAGCATGCGGATACATCATTATGTGAACATGAGTTATTGTGATGCAAGCATGTCATGCATTAAACACTTATCTTACACGCATATTGGTATCTGTTTTCTACTGGGATTCTCTAGAATCTCACCCTCCCCTACCAACATTTTAGACAGGACAAGTGGCTCGAGGAAGGAGCAAGCGACTAGGGGCGGCGGCGAGAATCCCTTATGGGCATTGGTAATTGGTTGTTGGTTATCATTTCTATTTGGGAAATTGGTAGATGATTTGGAGTTGTATATGTTAGGATGGATATTGGATGTATATGTGCTTGGATGTCTACTGGATTACTTGGTTATTTATTTGGAATAAAATTTGTGTAATCCCTATCGAGGAATTGTAAAGGGCGTATGTGCCCTATGAACCTATAGTGAAGATATGAACCCGGAATTGCCGGGATTGCTATTGTGCACTCTGATATATTATGAATGTTAATTATCTTCGCAATGTAATTGTATTCGAAATGTGAATGTGAGACCAGGTTAAAGTGTTTGATTTCGAAATGTATTTGTGAAAACCCTATCTTAAGGATGGGGAATGTAAATGAATTTTGATTATTATTGGTCTCTATTTCACTCTAATGTTGTATTTCGGATATAATTACGGAGGGGGTTACACATTATCTATTACCTAATTATGTATTATAAAGTTACACCTCATTTTAAAGGATCTTAATTGTATTTACATGAGAATTATGTTTTTAGTGGTAACAAAATTATAAAAAAAAAACTCCAGATTTATAAGCTTCTCGTTCAACGCAGGGGAAACACATGCTAAAATAGACGGCTTTATTGCCGTTTCTTGATAAACCTTATGCTACTTATTCAGAAAAGTTGACTAGTGGTGGTAGGACTATTAATATGATAGTGTTGCTTCCATGCTATTTATGCTATCAATGATATAGTATGTTTAATGTATGAAAGACAAGGATTTATTTGCAAGGAAATGATATAATTAACCATTTAACTGTTTTATAAGTTCAAACACCCCATGCAACGTACGGGGAGCACAAGGTAGATATTGTTTAAAATGTCACTGTCAAAAAAAATGATGCAGAGTGACCAAAACGCATGAATAAAATGATTCTGAAAATCCAAAAATATGAGAGGCCCATAACTAAAACATTTCAATTATTCCATAAAAGAAAAAACCATACACAAGCCTGAGTTTCTTATGACCCATATGCATTAATGAAACAAAATCCCAAAACAAAATGGCCCAATCCATAAAATCATCAACATAAACAAATGAAGTTAACCAGAAGCTAAAATCATACGCCCAAAACGCAAGCCCAACCTGCATGGAACAAATGAAACGGTGTGTTTATAGAGCTAACTAGCCAACATCAAAACCGAGCCGTTTTGACGTTGGCATAAGCCAAAACTCACCATTTGGTGATCTTCCTTATAACATTTGGATCCCGAGGATCTGATGTATGACCCGATTCCAGCCGTCAGATCTCCAGACGCAAGTGCCCCTTTTACGGTGACTCCAAGCTTCGTTTTCGATGTTCAAGCCGCAATCTTGACAAAGGGGTGCTCACAAACTCTCTAGCAGATGCATATTTGAACAATGACCATGCCAAGAGTGTTGGAAAAAAAATTGAATCAAAGAAGTTGGATTTTGAAACCAGAACTCTAGACGCAATAACGAGATATTTTCCGAGATACAAAGGGTGGCGAAGATATGTACAACAATATAGCAATATATGTGAAAAGGCTAATGCTTCAAAAGAAACTGGCAAGTTAAAGGGTGTGTTAGGTTTGAGGGAGGGGAGGAGAGGGGTGGGAGGGAATGGGGGGTGGGTAAATTATTTTTTTAGGTTGAAGGAATTTAAATTTTAAGCGGGAATTCAAAATTTAAAAAAATTGAGAAAGTAAAGTTTAGGAGGAAACTCAATATTTAAAAAAATGAAGAGGTAAATTCTAGGTTTCTTTTGTCTAAAGTTATAATTTTCCCACCCGCCCCTCCCCTCCCTCCCCCACCCTCCCCTCAAACCAAACACACTGAAAGTATCTGTTTGGTGTGAGGGATTTGGAGGGGAAGGGATGGGGATTTTTATGAGTTGAATTTTAAAAGATTGAAGAAGTAGGGTAATAAAATTTTAATAAAGAGAATATATAAGATAAAAGAATAAGAAAAATTAATTAAAAATTTTTAACCTCACTTCTCTAATTTTTTTAAATTCAACTAAAAAAAATTTCTCTCCGCCTACTTTCCCTCCCCTCCCCTCATACCAAACAAGCCCAAAAGCTTCGTTCACATATAAATTCATATCAGAAAAGGTTGAATTGAAAGATTGAATTGTGTAAGATAAATATAAGGAGAGAGAAGAGAACTAGCGTACCGGGGGGAATCCATGTTCAGATCCGAGTCAAAGCTCCAATGCTCCATAATTGTGCCCACATAATTATTAGACTACTAGAGCCTAATTGTGATTTACACAGCAGATCACCAGAACCAGAAAGATAGTAGGAGAGAAGAGAATTGCCAGAAAACTCAATAGCGTGGGTGAATTGCAATTGAGGAGGTACACCCTATTTATAGTGGTTTGTGGAGGCCACTAATTAGGAAACGTGTGCACTCCTTCTTGCCCTCCAAGACAGCAATTAAATTAATTGATTCTCAATTAATTTCCTAATTATGGTGATTTGTTCCTCAATTAACAAATTCATAATTATTGTTGAATTATTCTCCAATCTGCAATTAATGCTGATTTTATTCTTATTTGATTAAGCTACTTATATCCTAATCAAATAGTCCGGCCCATCAAGAGCGGACTTAGACCCAAAGTCCAACATCTCCCACTCGCACTTGATGGGCCTCCCATCGTGCGTCCGTTACTCTTTCCTGTTTCATACTTGGCGTCTGTCGTGACCGCATGGGCAAAAACGTCTTCAAGATTTGGTGCTTGTGATACTAGAAATCCCTCATATCGGATTAGCATCCAAGGACACCCTTTATATCTGTAAGATATATATTCATTGCCTCATATGCCCCAGATTCTCGAATACATATTATTCATGGCATATCTAATCCCTCTCGAGTTAATATGTTGATTCATTCAGATTGCCTTCCACGCACATAGTATCCGCAGTTACTAGCTACACATAGAGTTAGTAAGGGGTCGACCACAGATACTAGCACATCTTATGTATCTAGGAGTAAATCTTCCTTTATGACTAAACATCAATCTATCTTGACTTGGTCGCTTTCCTAGTTTTCACTTGTTTGACCAAATCGAGTGTGATCATGGAGCTTCAGCTAAAGTAGCTGTCACCAAACCAAGCTTTCATGATGCCGCCTAAGTCTTAAGGGCATCGTGGAAGGATTCTTCCTTCCTGGGACTCACACTTTGGTGAACTAGGGATCTTTCACCCACATCCCATGTTGCAGTCTAACTCTTAAGCACATCCAGTATGAATTGCATGCTACAGTGAACGGTTTGTGGCGTACGTTGATTTCTTTCTCTTTCACCGTACAGACATTAGTTCCAAAATGTACTCAACATTTGAACCAGAACTTTCTTTTTCATAATATCTCTTTCACAATCTCACTTGTGAAAAAGAGTTCTTTGTCTGGCTACAGGTCTTGTTCTTATGCTTCGATCCATTTTATGTGTATATGTACACATGTAGATCTCATCTCAGTCTAACTGAGGCGACTCAAACGCAAAGATTCTTCTTAACCATCTCATGGTGATCATTTGCTCGTCTTACCCTCCCATACCCCCACAAAACATAAGAAGATGGTTGTTCGTGTGAGTGAACCAACCTCTTCTGACCTGTATGACATACAAACTTGTATACCATTTATGTATTTACTCATAACATACATACTATTTCTTTTATCTTCATATAAAAGAAATTCACGACCTTACATTTTATTTATGCCCCAAGATTTTCACTAACTCAATGAAAATCAAGCTATGGGCTCAATAAGGGGATCTATCAACATTCTGTTAGTAGAAGGTCATTGAACTGTCGCTTTCCCTCTTTGAAAGCATATCTCTTATAAAGATATATCAAAAAGTATGTTTTGTCTTACTGTGATACTTAGGATCCTCATCATAAGATGCTATCGTTTGGATCCTTATATCCACCATTCATTCCCAATCTCTCATAGGAATTACTTTAGCCATATGGCACTTTGAATGATGGCAGAACACACCCCGCTTTCTATTTCCATGGATAACAGGGAAAAAATACTTTGTATATTTCCTTACTCCATCACCATTTGCCTAGGTTTTGTATTGGAGTATCCTTTCAAAGGAAAGTTGTTGTCTTAACAACTTAATCCGTGGTTATTCTCATAACCCATTTTATAGCAAGACCAAAAAAACAGCTTCCAAGTCCAATAAAAAATATTTGGTCTTATGTACACCAATCTGTACATTCATATTACCAACTATAGTCTCACATGGGATTCTATCCACCTTTTCTATGTTGGATTACTCATCGGTAGAGGTGGTAATATGGTTCGGCCCGGTGGGTTCGGGCTAACCCGTCACAGGTTGGGACCATATAGGTTCAGGCTCAAAAGAACCGCATCAATATGGATTGGCTTAACCCATAACCGCTGGTGATGCTACTAAATTTTAAATATGCACCGCAAGTGTATGGGTTGTTAGAATAGTATAGTAGCAAATCAAGGTCATTCCACAGAGATTCAAGGTAATAGATGTTTAGGCATTAAAATTCCCATTTTCATTTAAGTTGAGCAAATCAAAGGAAAAGATTGAAAGACAATTTAAACAAATGAAAAAGAAATAAATCTAATGATTTAAATATTTCAAATGATAAAAATAACCTAGAGTGGCTAATCTCTTCTTTAAGTTTTAGAGCATGTATTTACCCAATTAAAAGTACTTAATGTTAAATTCTTAATCTAGAGTTTAAATGAGTATAAGTATCTTCCAATCACTTATACTCCTCTATCAAGTTAAAATTGTTATTCCTAACTAATTTACTCAAGAGGCAATAAATATCCAAATTCACTCTAACATGATTATATGGGTCCAATAGGTATATTCCTATCCTATTGGCAAATTAGAATAAATTCTAATCCCACATTACTTAATCCTATGGTCCAATTAAGATCCCTCTCCCAAGGATGTAACCCCCTGCCTTAATTAGCGTAATTATAATTCGATATTACTTAATTAAATTGGTTTAGAGACCGTCGAATAGTTCAAAACCCATTTAAAACTCCCTTTTATAGTGGGGACTTTACAAAATTTTCAAAGCTTCTTCTCTATCCTGGTCTCACGTTCAAATATCGAATAGAATTACCTGTGCAGTTATATCACATTGATATATCAGAGTGTACGATAAAATCCCGGTAACCCCCGGGTTCATATAGATAGTCTAAGGGTTTCCAAAATTCCCTACTAGGGGATTACACAACCGAGATCAGAATATTATTTACAACCCAAAAATAATATACAGTAATCCAAAATCCAAGTAGATAACCAACAATTCCATGTTTCCCAAAATCCCTAACCGCTCTTGGTTGGTCGTTTCCCTCTTAAGCCACTTGCCCTGTCTGAAATGTTAGTCATTGGAAAGAATGAGATTCAAAAGAATCTCAATAGTAACAAAATCACTCATACAATATGTAAACATATAGCAGGTAAGTAAATCACAGCCAACAACAACAATAGAACATGCTTTTCACCACAAGCGAGAGCACTCATGGCTGTATAATAAAGTCACCAGCTTTCGCTGTATACACAAGTCACCAGCTTTCACTATATAATATAGTCACCAGCTTTCGCTGTATATTGTAGTCACCAGCTTTCGCTGTATACACAAGTCACCAGCTTTCGCTGTATAATATAGTCACCAGCTATCATTAGCTGTATAAGCAGCAACATCACAACTTCATCACAACTCATCACAGCACATGACCAACATACATACAATACATTTTCACAAAGTATAAGGGAAGTGTCACTACCTGGTCCTTTCCTGACGTTTCTTGGCTCAGTAGGCTCACGAGGACGGCAAATATCAAATCCTGTAAACCAAGTTAGGGACAACCCGTCAATCTCTTTCCCAAGTTCTTTTCTTTATAATACTTTAAGTTGGTTATCATTTGAACTCTTTAGGTGACTATTTTAGGCCTAAACATATGCCTAAAGGGTTGGGAAAGGCTATACCAAAAACCACCTTTAAAAGTGTAAAATATTGATTTTTGGGGGTGGGCCGCAACCCAGAAATCCACTGGCTGCGGCCCAAAATTGTTCAAGAACGCTCAAAAACATTTGGGTTGCGGCCCAGAATCCACTGGCTGCGGCCCAAAACTGTTCAGGAACGCTCAGAAACATTTGGGTTGTGGCCAGAATCCGCTAGCCGCGGCCCAGAAAATCCAGTTTCTTGGCTGAACTTCCAAAAATCATAACTAATTCCACAAAAATCAAAATGGGGTGATTCCAAAGCCAAATGAAAGCTATTTAAGTCCTCTTTTAAGGAAAAATATTGTCCATTACTGGAAATCACCACAAAAGTCCAGATTTACCAAAAACCTAACATTGTGCCAAAACAGAGTCCAGTTTTGATGCCAAACTTTGGACAGTTCAAACTCCCAGCTCACAAAGCGAAAAGACACAAAATTTATGTCCATTTTGAAGCTTAGGAAGTGAACTTCAAAACTGGAAAGTTTCATAATTTTCTAACATCATTAGCCTATTCAAAACGCCCACACAAAAAGACTGCCCAGCACAGACCTTCAATGGACAAATTTCCAATTTTTTCACAATAGCTTCCAATGGTTCCAATTTCACATCAAATACCATTCCCACATAAAATTTCACAAGAAATCCATTGGAAACACTAGAACCACCAAATTCACATCACATTTACACATATTTAGTTCTTGAGCACATTGCAACACAAAACCACATACAAGACTCCACATTGCAATTGCTTTCCATTTCAAATTCCAAACTTATTCCAATGGCACAAAGGCACAACATGACACCAATTGCTACCCAAAACACCATCCAATTCGTTCATTTTGAAATTACACTAAAATCAGGGCAAATTCCACAAACCACAATACTCAACCAAAAGTCACAATACTTTGGTCAAAAGAAAGCTCTTACTCACCTTTTTCACTTTCCCAAACTAATTTCTTGATTCCTCAACCTTCAAGTTTTCTCAACCACAAAAACACCTCCCCTTGAGATTCTAAAACTATAGAAAGAAAGCTCTTAGCAAGAGGAACAACTTTAGAGAAGGAGATTTTGGCATTTGAAGTCAAAACCTTACCTAAATCACAAGGCTTTATTTTCTCTTTCCTCTTCAAAAATGGCGCACAAAAACTTAGAGAGAGAGAGAGAGAGAAAATATGAGATGATGATGATGAAGATGAGAAGCAGATTTGTTTTGCCTCCTCACACACACAAAACGAAATGGAAAGAGAGAGAAGGATGGGAAATGAATAAAAAATCCATGTGGACTTTTTGACCATGAACAAGGGTGCATATATTGACACTTGTCAACATCTTGGCCCTCCTTTCCTAAACTCACATAACACATGCACACACACAACTCCTCTCATACTCATGGATCCTAACCATTGATCTTAAAGTTACCAATGAGTTTCCTCTTCGATAACTGACTAATTAAGCGGTAAATTACCATTTTACCCCTGAGTATCACAACACTTATCAAATCACCACTAAACATATTCTTCTCCTTCTTTTATACCATTCACATGCCCTCCCCTATATTTTCATTCAATTTAGATATCAATCCGATATTGAACTTAAATACAGGGTTTGAGTTCTGGCTGTAACATATTTCGATCATAATTCTTATCATGCCCTCCAAAAATGTTGGTTTAACATTAATTACCTTTACTTTCGGAGTCAAAGTCCCTTAATCACAATTCGGGATATTACAAAGGATAATATAAATTCCCCAAATTCATACTTAGTGGTGATCAAGCACAAAGTAGATAAATTAATACAAGATTAAGTAAACAAAAATTAACACCAAATACAATTAAATGGTTCATACATGCTCATATCCTTAAATTAGTTCATAACTACTCTAGGTTCAAAGAGTCTAGCCACACATGTTTGAAATAAATCCCATTACAGCAAAATTGAATTCAAAGCTCCAATTCATATAGAAAGGAAAACAACCACATTAACAGGGAATTGAAGGCCAGAATCAGTCACGGTGAACATATCATAGATGGAAGGAAACCAAAGCTCACTCCATGCTGAACCCAAAGCTCTACCATTCGCTGCTTTGTGCTTCTTTTCTGTGCAGCCACCCAAGTCCAAAACCAAAGCTCTGGTTCACTCCCAATCCTCACTGCTACTCCTCTACTTTCGCTGTACGGCTATCTCCTCCCTTCTCTTCGCTGGTTCTGATTTCCCTTTTCTGTTCGATGATGAAGATGAATTGTAAATCTCCCTCAGTCAAATCTTTCGACTGCTGCCCTCTCTCTTCTTTCTTGTCTGTGCGGTTGTCCCCTCCGTTTCACTGTGCAGCGCCTCCTTTCTCTAGGTCTCTCCCTTTTCTTTTCTTTCGCTGCTCTCTTGCACTTCAGTCCAGCGCCTCTCTTTTTTTTTCCTGTTCTGTTGCTTTCTTTTCAATTAGGTTCTAACATCCTATTCCCATAGCTCCTCGGTCCAGGTCCATTCGTCCTCTTCTTCAGATAGAAATTTGACAATAGGAAACCCAAGCCCAAGACCAATACAAATTGCTGGCCCTGAATCTATTCCTTCCACCAAAGCCTCTTCTTTTATTTGGCAAGTGATTCAAAATATTCAATTGTGAAAGCCCAAACGTGCAATAATAATAACAATAATAAAAGCTAATTTTGTTTTATTTGAGAAATCTTCCCATTATTATTTATTTTTAAACTCAAAAGCTTCCATTTTAAATTGAAATCCAATAAATAATGCATCCATTGATACCTCATAAAATCTCATTGAATCTTCCAAAATTATATAGATAACTCTCCAATTATCTTCAAAATATTCTTTCAATGTACAAAATATGGAGAGTTATCAACCGTTGGGTTGGCGGGTTGGGCGGGCCAACCCATATTTTTTTTTTCAATTTTTTTAACAATATACTAAGAGTTTTTTTCTACACACCTAAACCATAACAAAATTAAAAATACATTACAAATTAAACATTCATCACAAATTCACACATAATAAAATAAATATAAATCCACAAGCCATTAGTATAACTCAAAAATAATAAATAATTAGTTAATATTAAAGGTGTTGGCATTACTTAATTTTGTTTTCTCGTTTTGTTTTTTTTCTAGTATTTTGTCTTTTGTATTCCTATGTATCAAAAAAATTAAAGGTGTTTCAATTTAAAGCATGATGTGAAGCCGTATCTTAAGCTCGATCACTTTGCTTTTACACAAGTAAATCCATCACCGCTACAAATAATAAAATAAGGTGAAAGATAATATTATGCTAATATTATGCCCACGGTCTCAACCCATATTACCAGCTCTACTCATAGGACATGTAGCCTCTTTAGGTTTGTACCTTGGATTTCAGGGGTGTCCATAGGTTTGCAGTTTGGCATCCTATGATGCCTAAAGATCACACTTGTACATATCTTAGGTAGCAAAGACTGTATCTTCCTTGTGCAATCTCCATTTACCTTGTCATTCAAGATATTTGTGCAACCCATGATTTTCTCAACTCAGAATTTAAGGATTCTCTGATCCTTTATTCCTTTGACTCCCTTGACACTTGTTTCAGCTAAACATATATCATTTGACAAAGGATGACTTCACAAAGAATCATCACTAGACCGTTTGGCACTCATGTAGTGTTCTTCGATTATCTCGAAGTTGGTGAGGCTTTCACCTTGTGAAACCTCATACTACTATTTTGGTGATTGTTTCTACGAAGCCCTTAAGCTGCTTTATGTAGAGTTCATAATCCAATTTCCAAAATTTTCAAATTAGAAAGAGGCCTTCACATCATCTTGATGTAATTTCAAGACTAAGCTTACTGTCATTACCAAAGTTCAGAGTTAAAATGCACAATAGACAACCTTCCATTGTAGTACCCCTTTGCCACTAAGTGTTTTAGGTTTTATATGCCCCCAACAGATTTGAGAACTTACTTGTTCCCGTTCGCCTCCTGGTTGCCTAAAATATATACTTGGCTAGTTCCAAAAAGGAATCCATATAACACTTTGCAAATCTTCTTAGTAGGTTCTTCTTGTGTCTTTCAGACACTTATAGGTAGTTATCATCACCTCCTAAATGATAAAGAGAGCATTTAATCCATTAGGGAATCTATCCCCTTATAGTCATTTGCTAGAAAACAATTTACTCCGAGATGGATTTCATAGGATTCTTTTTCTATGTATGAGTGAGGTAATTCTCTCGTAACTTACCTTTTACCTCTTTCGTTGTGAAAATGGCCTCAATCCTCCCACTCGGATTAGTGAACTTAAGAACACTTGGTTAATAATTTTTTATTTTTTCTTTAATGAATTTTTTTTATATTAACAACAAAAACAATAATAAAATATTATTATTTCTACCTCTTTATTCCACTAATTTGTTTTTGTTATCATAAATCATATTTTAAATAAAAAATTTTATTTTGACAATTACATGATAAATTCATTTATTATGCTTAATTTTTGGGAAAAAGACATTTAAATGCCACGTGAACTTAAAAATCTTAAATAAGTGATTTTCCAAAAACCTGAGTTGCCAATGCTATACTCTTTTTTATTAATCCCATTACTCTTATTGTAAACAAAACCAATTTGAGATTTTGAAGTTCAAGTGGTATTTAAGTTTCTTATGCCCTTAATTCTTTCTTAATTGTAATTAAATCCTAATATAAAAATTAGAATGTTACATAGGGAACCCCTAAGGAGCAAGTAAAGAGATTTTCCACATTACTACTCTAAGATCTGGCTTATATTATTTATAGTCTCTCATCAAGGCTCGTAAAAACTTACCAGCCAGGCATGTAAACCCTAAACCAGATCTTTATCTAAATTACATGCAGGCCACACAATCAGTGGATATTTTATTCAAAATCAATGATAAGATAGTATCATAATATAATATATATTAAATAATAATAAATTATATAATCTTAAATAATAAAATATCTAACACCTTCCCCTCCAATAGGAGTTGTTTTTTCAAGAACTTGTTAGAATGCTTGTACCGTCACACACGTTGTTGATTATTTCTTCCTTTAGGTTCACACGGCATTATCGTCTTTTGTTATTTGAACCATTACAATTTGTTATGCATCCATTCTATTGACTAGCTCTTATATAACATGGTCATAATTTTAGGAGTTAATCATCTATCCATTAATATATAAATTAAAAGAAGGGCTGAAAGCAGGATCTTTGAGAGGTTGTCAAGGTGCATCCTGACTGAACAATACTTGGTGAGTGTTTGAGAAGATCCCAAATCTAGGTTTCAAATCTAGATTTGCCCAACCCGAAAAAAACTCCTCTCATATACTTACCTTATAAATCATAAAAACTATTATCAAAAACTAATCTAAACACACACTTGATGAGGCACTCACTCACTTTTATTTTTACATGAAGCAAATATGTGAATTTAAATATTATTTTATATTACTTGTTGATCTACATTTATAACTTCCCGGACACTCTCCCATGATTCATGCTGAAAAATGAACACATTTTATGTAATGAAAATAACAATATTTAGCAATTTTGGAAACTACCTTCAAAATTAACTTTTCACATTAATTTTTTATTTAAATTTGGAAAACACGTTACAAAAATCTCAAAAATAAATATCTAACAAATTTTATCAAAATTGCAACTTTTGTATTTGTATATTTTATAGCATGGCCGAAAGTAGGACCCCTGAGAAGCTGTCAAGTGGCATCTTCAATGAACAATATTTGATGAGGCACCCCTTCACTTTTATTTTTACATGAAACAAATATGTGAATTTAAATATTATTTTATATTAATTGTCTATTTGTTTATAACTTCCCGGCCACTCTCCCATAATTCATGCTGAAAAATGAACACATTTTATGTAATGAAAATAATAATATTTAGCAATTTTGGAAACTACGTTCAAAAATTAACATTTAATATTAATAGTTTTATTTAAATTTGGAAAACACGTTACAAAAATCTCAAATATAAATATCTAACAAATTTTATCAAAATCGCAACTTTTGTATTTGTATATTTTACAGCATGGCCGAAAGCAAACCCTTTGAGAGGCTGTCAAGTGGCATTCGGGCTCAATAGTATTTGATGAGCACTCCCTCACTTTTATTTTCATGTGAAGCAAATATGTAAATTTAAATATTTTTTATATTAATTGTTGATGGATTTGCTTATAACTTCCTGACCACTCTCCCATGATTTATGCTGATAAATTAACACATTTTATGTAATTAAAATAGTGCAAGGATGACACTCAAAAATTAAGAAAATAATAATATTTAGAAATTTTGGAAACTGCCTTCCAAAATTAATATTTTCATATTAATATTTTCATTTAAATTTGAAAATCACGTTAGAAAAAATCTCAAATCTAAAATATCTAATAAATTTTGTCAAAATCACAACTTTTGTATTTATATATTTTATAGCTCCCCTTAGAACGGCTACGCGCGCGGAGTTCAAGATGTGAAAAATATCTATTGTTATGGTATTTAACAAGGTTATTAAATCAGGACCGGTCAGTGAACCGGTTGGGATACTGAATTAAGGGTCAGTGAGTTAGACCGGAGCTAATCTGGGACCAAATCAATGAGAGAGTGAAAATTTTAGGCTTACTAATATAAAATTATAAAGAAATTAAAAAAAAATACTGTACCGGTTCGGTTCATGAACCGGACCAGTTTTTTCATCAGGTCACCGGTTCCCAGGCCGGACCGGCCGGTCCGGTCCGGGTTTAATAATACTGGTATTTAATTAGGCAATATTATTTATGGTTATATTTAATTTGTTATTGTGTTTATATAACCCAAATCCTATTATTTATTGTATGTTTTGTTGCTATTTTATCTTATATTTTATTAATATTTAAGTTTATTAAGTTATTATAAATGTTCCCTTTTTTTTGTTATTTTTAAAAGCGATCATGCTGGCAGTTGCGTCCCCCTACGTTGAAATGTTAATTATTTAAAGGGTAAAGGCGCAAAAATACCTATGATTATTATCAAAAAGAGCATGCAGCACCATAAACAAATTTTAGGTGCAAAAATGCCCATGATGTATACAAATTGGAGCTTAAATGCCACCATCATTTTCTGCGGTAAACGTCCGTTAAACTCCCCCTAACCTAACATGGCTGAAGTTGCTGACTGGGGGCTAAAAAGAAGAAGAAATAAACAAAAATATTCAAGAAATGGCATTGGCACCTTCGGTGAATAACGGAAAAGTGTAATAACAACTGTAGTTAGTTTCTGTGGTGTACTCTGTCCTCTGCATACGTCCATGTCTTCGTCATGTTGTTGATCATCTTCTTGTTTCTTTCCCTCTGTTAATGAGGATGAGGAGGGTCACCGTGACGACGACAACTGTGACGCTAGCTGCTCTCTGCATTTTTCTTCTTCTTCGTCGTCGTCTTGTTGTTCGTCCAATTAAGGATTTATAAAGATACCCTAAACTACGAAAACAAAACGAAAAATGAATGAAGGAACACTAACTTGATGGGAAGAGAGTCATGTAAAGAATCCAAAGAATCTAACCCTGTTCTTGGATTCGAATTGCTCTGTACCTCATCTTCTCCGCTGTCATTTGGAGTTCCGATAGAGGATGGAAAACTCTTCGATGAATCATCGCCGGCAAGAAACTTGCCTCGCTTCTTTTCCCAGCTGTTCGACCCGTCGTTTTGGTTTCCAGTGCCGTCCATGGAAAGAAAGTGGTGTTTAGATTTGAATAGAGAATATATGTGGATTGTTATTGCAGATAAGAACGATTGAGAGATGAGACAAGGAGAGAGAAGTGTACAGTTTTAAGATATAGAGAGCGGGGGAGTTTAACGGACGTTTATGGCAGAAAACGTTGGTGGCATTTAAGCTCCAATTTGTATACATCATGGGCATTTTTGCACCTAAAATTTGTTTATGGTGCTGCATGCTCTTTTTGATAATGATCATTGATCATAGGCATTTTTGCTCCTTTACCCTTATTTAAAACACTCAAATTAATATTAGTATAATAATAACAAGCAGCGGCTTGTGGCTGACATGTCGGCAAAAAAGCAGCCCCAAAACACAAAACACAGATGAGTGCATTATGAAAAGAGATATAACATCAAGAGGGATAATGAGGAGGTAGTTCCAAGATATTTTCATATCGGAACTTCTGACCTTCAAAAATAAAATAATATTAAGATGTAATATTTTTTTATATGTTACTGTAGAAGAAAAATGCAGTTTAACAGATTCAAATTACTTACCAGACTCATAATTGCATAGGAGATTTGTTCAATTTGCAGAAAAATTTGTAGAAGAGAGTTTTTGAGATTTTTTTAAAAGTTCAGAATCACGAGATTTTGACGGCACAAAAAAAGAATCACGAGATTTTGATATTGACGGCACATTGAAAGTTGATCAGGTTTTTAAATGTTTTTCTTACCCATATTTTAATTTTAAAATTAATATGTCAATATTTAAAGGGAAAAAGACAGAAAAAAAATTTTAAAATTGTAAAATCTTAAATCAGGTTTATTACCCAGAGTCGATAAAAGAATGAGAAAACTTGATAAATAATTCACAATTCATTTTTTGAGAAATACCTGATTTAGAATTTTGTAATTTCAAAGTTCCTTTTTTTTGTCTTTTTCTTATATTTAAATATTATACATTGGCAAAAAAGTATTTAAATATATTGTCATTACTTTAATTTGCTTGGTCAACATTTTTTGTTAGTGATATTAAATGTATTAAAATTATAGGATAAAAAATAAACTTTATAAATTTAAGGAACTAAAATTAAACCTCATGTAAACTTAAAGGATTAAAGGTATACTTTAACCTATAAATAAATACTACTATAATATAAAGTTTAATGATCAAAATTAGAATTTGAGTTATTTCATTGTCTTTTAATAGGATTTTCCCCTATTTTAAACCATTATTTATAGGGCCATATATTTTGCTATTGTTTCGTTGTGATCTCATTTAATTCTTCTAAATGTTTAATTAAAATGTAAAATATATTTATCTTTTTATTATAATCAAAGAGGAGAGAGAAGGAGAAAATTAAGAAAGATAACTAGGATATTTTGAGAAAATACATATTATATTAACTAACTTATTTAATCTAATCAAATTAAATAAATATGTTTTATATTAAAAACCGGAGGGAGCATTATATATATAATAGGGTTAAGGGGCAAAACTACTTTTAAACTTTTCTCAAAAGTGCACCCACCACCATAAATTTTTTTTTTTTTTTGTGTTCAAAAGTAACCATGAATTTTTAAAAATAGAGCAAAAGTAACTATAAACTTTCAAAAAGGGGGTAAAAGTGACACTATCATTAACGGGCGTTTACTTAAAAGTGTTTAAGGGGCAAAAATACTTATAAACTTTTCTCAGAAGCGCACCCACCACCATAAACTTGTTTTTGAGTGCAAAAGTAACCATAATCTTTTAAAAATGGGGCAAAAGTGACGATTCTCTTATTAGGTTCAAATGTCATCTTTTGATTGTTCTAAGTCCAGGAAAAAAACACATCCACTTATCTACCATAATTTTTCCAAACCAAAAATTGAAAAACTCATATGCAATGAAGATGACACCACCATCCTACTCTCACCGACATGCTGTAAATGGAATTGTTGAAATCCCTCCCCATCATCATCGCAACTTGGTGAGAATAGGATGTCAACGTTATCTTCATTGAAAAATGTAAGATCGGCGACATGGTGGGGAGAAGAGAAGGTGTCAACCCCCCCATTTCTCTCCTATTTTCTTTTGTCTTTTCTCATTCTTCTTTTTCACTCTTGTTTTTCACTTCTTTTAATTGTTATTTAATTTTGGCAATTGTATTTACGGCACCATCGATCTCAACAATTCTATTTACAGCAGGTCGGTAAGAGTAGGATGGTGGCTTCATCTTCATTGAAGATCGATTTTTCAATTTTTGATTTAGAAAAATTATGGTGGATAAGTTGGGGTGCTTTTTTTTTTTTTTCTAGACTTAGAATAATCAAAAAATGACATTTGAACCCAGTAAGAGAATTGTCACTTTTGCCCAATTTTTGAAAGTTTATGGTTACTTTTGCGCCTAAAAAAATTTTATGATGGTGGGTGCAATTTTGAGAAAAGTTTATGGGTATTTTTGCCCCTTAAACACTTTTAAGTAAACAATCGTTAACGGTGGTGTCACTTTTGCCCATTTTTGAAAGTTCATGGTTACTTTTGCACCATTTTTAAAGGTTCATGGTTACTTTTACACAAAAATAAAAATTTAGGGAGAATTACACTTAGGTTCCAAGGAAAAAGAGAAATGAAGAAATGGTCCCTGTAGATTGCAAAATGAAAAAATGGTCCCATGGAATTGTTAATACATGTTCTTGGAGTTGTTAACAAATTGTCAATACAGGCTCCTAGAATTATTAATAGGATCATTTTTTCATTTTACAATCTCCAAAGACTATTTCTTTATTTATTTTTATTTTTGAGACGTAAGTGTAATTCTCCTAAAAATTTATGATGATGGGTGTATTTTTTTAAAAAAAAAATTAAGGGTAATTTTACCTCTACCATATAATACATAATGGACGGGTTAAAAGTAGGCATTACTAAGGGCCAGGTTGACACTACGAACATGGGCCAACAGGCGGTGGATGTGTTAGGCTAAGGGAATTAAAAAAAAAAAAAAAAACTCAACCTTTTCAATTTTTCCATTTATCATTGAACTTGCCATTCATTATCTATATTTTGGCTCCTGTGTTTTGTATAAAGTTTAAAATTTTATAAGAAGTTATTTTAGATGAGATTTTAGATTATTTTATTTTCTAAATTTCATATTTAAGATTTTGAATTATCTTTTAACTTCTCATTATGCCTATTTTGCCTCCCACATATTTTTTAGAGTTATTAAATTAAAAAACATAAAATTTTCAAATTTTCTATGGATTTATTTTAGATATTTTTGCTTAACAAAAATCGCATACATTAATAACCATGGTTCATTTTTATTATGGAAAATTATTTTTAAGTTTATTTACACCCATGCATCACGTGGGTTCTGTACTCGTTTGGATTAAAATATATAATTGCGGAAAATTATTAATTAGATATGGATTAGGAAGTGTAAACACATATTAACATATAAATGCAACTGCCAATTCTCATGCTCATGACCATTGTTGTTTGACTCATGAGTTATTCTTCGACTTTGACGTTTTTATATTTATAATTCTTGTGTCAACTTACTCTTAAACTCTGGTTAGTTGTAAACTCAGCTAAACTCATGAATTTTCTTATGTATCAATTTTACCCATTTTACCCTTATTATTGATATACTCAGGAGATATTTAAACGTTTAATGCATTTTTTCCATTTTTACCTTTTATTATATATATATATCTCTTTCATCATTTTTTCCATTCATTCTGTCTCCACCGACCTTATTTATAAATAAGGGTGTTTTTAAAAAATAATTTTTTTTACATATTTATTACCTTTAACTAATTTTAAATAACCTTTTGATTTATATAATTCAGTTATTTATATCTTATAAAAAGGAACTGAGGAAGTATTAATGTAACAATTATTCACTATCATAATAATGCCTCTCCTGTCATCAATGAGTGTCACCGAGAAAATTTTTCGGGAATCAAAGCATTGATGATAGTTTTCATGAAAAATAGTATTTAGAGTCATTGCGTTTAAGTAATTAGCGAAGGACAGAAACAATAACAGTAAATCATCTTGTCATCATCTTGTACTAGCTGCCATCACTTCCTCTTTATAAGGCAAAGAATCTTCTTATTCCTTGTTTTGTTAGCCACAGATAGGGAGTTCGACAGGGTTTAACTATGTGCTTGTTTGGTACTTATCATAAACACGTTAACACAAGCTGGAGGTTGACAATATGGGTGAGAAAAATGCATGTGCATACCTTCAGCTATCTTTGACAAAAGTCAGAAAAGTTCTTCACAATACTAGTCTCATCAAATGATTGTGTGTTCCTTCCAAGGTGCTACTTGTGGGGAAAAAAAAGCTCTCAGGGCATTGTGACGAGAATGGAGAAGTTGGATTATTTTCTGGGTTGCTAAGGTATCGTTTTATTTCTTTTGTTTATTATAAAATATATATATCATTATCAAATTGTTCATAGCTGTTTGGAAATTGTTTAGTATTTTATCTTAAAAAGTTCATACTGTCTGAACTTTACATGCTAGATGAGCTGTTGTTTGTTTTAGCCTAGAATGGTCTTAGGCAAATAGGCACTCTAACCTTTTAGCCTTAGCTTCATTTCATGGTTGACCATTTTGTTACCCGACAATGTCCTTCAGAAACAGAGCAACCCATGAGTTTTAATTAATAAAAAGCTAGCGTATATTGGTAGGTTTTTAATTCTCTGTATAACTGTCTTCCTAGTGCTCTAGCAAAATAAAATAAACTTCCCTTCTTTATACGTTTCTTTCAACATTCAATATCAGTAATAATAAAATCATTGGGTACAGGGTGTATGGAAAGAAGCTTATATGATGTGAAGCTCATATTCTGTGATAGAGTTGATGTATACTAGCATGTGAAAATGTCTCAAAGGAGAGGAGATGGAATCATGTATAGTATTATTAATCATTGATAGTATTCCTTTCTATCCTAATTATAAGACAAAGTTGACTTTTTTTGGAGAAATTAAGAAAGCCAATTAAATCACTTTAGAGTATTTATATTTTTAGTATTTTTAGATTATATATCATTTTATTAGTCAAATTAATTAGTTTGAAGAAAAAAATAAAAATAAAAATATTCTAAAGTGATTTAATTGCTTCCTTAATTTTTCTAAAAAAGTCAACTTTGTCTTATAATTAGGACCGGAGGGAGTACTTATAAGTTTCAAATGGACTTTATTTTGCACATGTTTAAATTCTATCTTGTCATACATGGAGTGGAAATATAGACTTTTTAACTTGTTCGAATAATCAGTCAAAAGGCTGAGAACATGGACAAAAGAAATTTATGAGTATTTAGGAATATCTCATGTTGATTGGTTATAGTTCATCAGGTATCTTATAGTGGTCTAATGGTTTTCTTAATTGACTAATTTCAAATCTTGAATAGTATAAATGGTATTTAATAGTAGTGGTAATTCGGGTCGGGCTGGCGGGTTGGGCCCGTTAGCCCTGCTTAAAAAAAGGGGTTCAGGTTGAGGGAAATCTGGCCTGTTTGATATCAGCTAAATGGGTTAGGCCCATTTAATCCACTGGTTAACGGGCTAGCCCGTTTAGCATTAAAAAAAAGTTACGATTTCTCAGTTCTCACCGTCCAGCTCCTCTTCAAGTCTTCTCAGCTTGTTAGTATTAGTGTGTGTTTGGAATGTCTTATTTTTGTCCAAAACGAGCTTATAATTCATGATTCACGGTATACGAGGTAAGTATGTGAGAGGAGTTTTTTCTCGACTTACGTAATAAGTGCGTTTTTACTGTGCAAAAAGCTTAAACAAACACGCACTTAGCAACTCTCACTTCTTCTAAGTCTCTCACGCTGTATCACAAGCTAAGGGAGTCGCGGCTCGCCGATCGGAACCCTGAGGCCCTAACTAACTCTCTCCCTCTTCGGCGCTTCTCAAGCCGGTTGTTCGGTGAGTGGCGTGGTGGTGGTGAACTGGTGCCTCATATGAAATCGAAGCCTAATCCTCCACACTGACTTCCTCTCGTCTCCTTTGCTCTCAACACAAACTGGCCACGGCGATTTCCCTTTCCCCTCTCCGATTTGCCCTTATGGCCTTGTCTGTCGAGCGTGCGACTGCGCGAGGCAGTGAGTTATTGTTTCTATGCTCTTCTAATTAGTTAAAGAGGTCAAAATTTCTCTTTGAATTCTCTGCTATTGCAAAAATAGAAGATGGTGTCTTTGGATTAAGCTGTTTTCTGTGCTTATTTCTGGATTCTCTGTTATCGTTGGATTCTTTGAACTCATTTGTGGACTCTTTCCTCACATTAAAGACTGACAAGATGAGTAGATCATAATGAAAGGAAAACATGTCTTGTTGTCCTTAATTGTACAAGCCTATTTGATGTTTAAACATGAATATCTCATCCTATCCTCTCTTCTTCTTCCTTCTCTTTCTCGTTTTCCCCCCAATTCCACTGTCATCCTGTCCTGCGAATGTTCAATGATTTTAATTAGATGGGTTAATTGACTTAGTTGAATGGTTTATAATTTTTTTTTTACTGAATATGAAACAATCTCATCCATAATCTCATCAAGTCATGAAAGGCACTTCAGGTCTTCAGCCGAAATCCCATAACATGAAATGGGGCAGCGGTTCTTGTTTTTTTTGTTACAAATCGGGCAGCCTTTTACTAGCTAATATTCTTGGATTTTAGATCATTTGGGCCACTCCTTTTTTTTTTTTTTTTTGTAAAAAACCCCATTGTTAATTGGGAACGATAGCCTAATTAATCGAGCATGGCAGCCCACTAGAGGTCTGGCTGAATCAGCCCAACCCGACCAGCCCTTTACCCATGACGGGTCAGCCCGTCAGGCTTAGGCTGACCCGAATTCCCAGTACTACTATTGAAAGCAAAGTGAATGTGAAGAAAATTGGGGGAAAGTCTAGCTATTATGGAAAGACTTGGACAAGAAAAGGATTTTGACCTCTTCATTGAACATATGACAGAATACAGTAGTTAACTCATTATTCTAACTATTGTTACTTTATGTCTTTGTTAAAGATTAATCACAGCTCTTTCTTTTTGACATTAAGTGCATAACTACTTTATCTTGATTTCTCAAGTGCTTAAATAAGTAATTTATGCTGCTCATGTACATAAATGCTTGAAATGGTGTTCTGGTTAATGGATAAAGAGCTTGAGATGCATAGAGTTATAATAGAATGTATATAAATAGACTATCCTAATTGAAATCTTGATTTGATTATGGTTTTTTTTTTATCGTTTATCAATCTTGTTTTATATATATACTTAAGTAAAGCGTGTATAAAGTTCTCATGCAAGATATGGATTATGAACACGTTGTAGAATCTGTTACAAGATGGAACTTTTATAATGTACGAAAGAAATTTTTCATATATTGAAAGGAATGGTTTCTTATAAGATTGTGTTGGAATTGGGACTCAAGCCCAAAGATAGAGTATAGGTGATGTGCAGAACATGTGAGTGGGGGGTGTTTCTGGTATTTTCTTACAGTGACGGTTATTGATAAAGCTGGAGTATATAATGATGGTTTTGGTTAAGGTGAGAGTATTGAAGGAGTGAGATAGAATTGGGAGAGTTTTTGTGCCTCTCGAATGCACAGTGAGGAATGTTTTTCTTTGCTTAGGATGTACCTCCATATGACTTACACTCTAGAGGAGCTTCTTTCATTGAATAATACTATTTTGCTTGAGTTTGTTCCATCATATTATGAACACCTTTATTAGAGGAGCTAGACGCAAAGGGCATATTTCAAAATTATAAAATGTAAGTTTGAAAATGTCTTCATTTCATTTAGATAGTTTTCTATTTTGAAAATAAGTTAAAGTTTGAAAATAATTTAAAACTTTTTACTATTATTTTAATTCAGTTTGTTTTTTTTAATTATTTTTTCCCCTATCTTTACAGGAGGCGATGTCATTTGAGTGTTTAAAATTACCTAGACATTTTTCTTGCCAGTAAAAAAAAAAAAAAGGACTCACGAACGCCGTTTTGCAGGCTGACGTAGCTTCGATAATCTTCTTCGAGCATGCCGTTGCTGTGGGGGAGCACGCCGTCAATCTGAGGAAGAGGAACATGCTGTCTAGGTATGGATTTTTTATCTGCTGTAAGCCACAAAAAGGAGCTTCGTCTTCACCGTGCGTTGTGAGAGGAATGGATTTTTTATCTGCTGCCAATTCAAACAAAGAAAATTGATCCCAACCAACTTTTACCTTCTTAACGTACATTTGGGGCTGCGTGCATAAACCCACAGCAGGGAAAAGTTCAAGGCCGCCGCACTCTCACGGAACTCCAGCCACCGTAATGCAGCCACAACCAGTGAATGGTGGCAGCGAATGGTGAAGGAGGGAGTAGCAGAGATAGTAGTAGAAGAGTAGAGCGAAGAAGATGAAAATATATTATAAGATGATGCCCAGGGAACCTTGGCTTCAAGTAAGTTCACCTTCTCTCTCTTTTTACGTCATTGTTTGAATATTCAAGTTGGCTTGAATGCCATTTTATACCTATAAACTACTCAGAATATAAGTTAGCGATACCATAGCAGCCAATAACACAATGTTCTGTTTCAAGCTTGAATCAAAGTCATGGCCTTAGTATGTGTGATGTCCAGCAGTAATAACACAATCTTCATCATCGATGCATTCTTCATGATTGAAAATTCTTAAATTTCTCCTTTGCTCCTTTGATACTATGAGACTCTAGGATCTCATACTCACTCAATTCATATATGAAATGCTTAGATGACTACAATATATATAGGCGAATACAGAAATAGAATAGACGATAATCAGAGAGACAAAGCGGTAGGTGCTATGAGTGATTGACGGAGGCACATGTGTGAGTGTCAACTATCTCATGCTAATCACAGATGTTCGGTGCTGACATTGCTGACATTTAACAGATACCGTAGAACGCATTGGCTAAAGATTTGAATACTATTCATCTTCAGAATGTGAAGAAGATGGGGATACTTTTCACAGTTCAAAGATTTTTTCCATCACTACCTCCATTGAAATTTTAAGCCACTCTTCTCCGCACTTTGCCTTCTCAAACATGGAAAGAACTTGTGCAGCTTCTGCCATGGAATGGAGCATTCAACTTGAAAAGGGCCTACGTTCTAAGAAACCAGGTAAAAGAAATGATTTTTCATGGATGTGAACTAACTCCTTGGCTTAACCTCATTTCTAATTTTGTTCTAGTCAGTATGTTACAATTGAATGATCTACTCTTAGATCCTCGTTGGTTTTGGTTGCTTAATGAGATTCATTGTCCAGGTGGATCTGTTGAAGCCATATTACGGTTTATGCGTCAGCTTCAACAATGGAGTGCAGAGTTTGAATCCGACATGGTTGTCAATAGCATGTTTGATTTGATGGCAGGTGAAGATAGGCTATTTGCCAATGCCATCCTTTTGTGGCTCGCTGATGCACTTGCATGTGGTGACAAAGAGACTAAGTTTGCTATTGTCACGGTTTTCCTATCTGAGCTAAAGCACCGTGGAAAGATGAAGCACAAACAATAGAAGGGCTTGTTGTCAAAGGCAAAAGTACCAAACCACTTGAAGTTGTTGAGAAGAGTGAAATCCATTTTTGACAGTGGTGATGAGGAGTCAAAGGCATTTGCTCTGGTTCTGTTTGGTTGTTGGGCTGATTTTGCTCATGGCAATGCTCATATACGATACTTGGTGCTTTCCAGTCTTGTTTCTCCTCATGCTTGGTTGGTAAGATAATTTATTTCAACATTTATGCTGTACTGGATGCATCCTTTTATGATACCATCCGCCTAGCCATATCTTTTGCTTAAGTACCCTAATCTGACTTATACTGCCTAGTGCATCAAGCAGTTTTTGGATATTTGTTCCATGAGGGGATAAGTAGATATAAGGATGTGATCATTTGATATATTTTGTGCTCACTGCCTTGTTAAAAGCATGTGATAAAATTGCTGTTGTAAATTAGTGTGGCAAACGTCAGAAAAAGTTTATTTCTTGTTTGATTTACAGGACTAAGCTATTCTGTCTATTCCGGTTCTAGGCTCTTGATATGAAATCTATTATTGGGTTCATTTTCATTTGCTTCTGTCCCTCTTTAAGCTGCTCTTTCTATAAGAAACTTCATTTGCTTTATTGATTAGCAGCCTCAATCTTTTTTACATCTTAATCATTGGATCTGTTTTCTACAGGTGAAAGCATCTTTATTTGCTGCAGGATGCTTTTGTGAAATATCAGATGATTTTGCATCTACCACATTAGAGATGCTGGTTAATATGGTGACTTCATCTGAGATATCCTTACCTGCCAAGTTAGATGCTGCTCGAGTTTTTGGAAAATTCAGGTGCTCATATTCAGTTGCAAATAAAGCATATAAGGTCTTTGTCTTTTTTATAACTCGTGTGATCTAATACACTTCTGTTTCCTTGGTGGAAACTTCTTTTCCCCTAGTCAGTTGATTTGTTGTGCAGTTTTTAGGCCTCCCCCCCCCCCCCCAGCTGTCAGGCATGTTGTGACACTGATAGCGATTGTCTTCATGTACACATGCGTCTGTCTGTCTGCACTATATATCTTCTTTGGCCATGGGTGGTGGTGATGGAAGAAATAATTTAGGAACAAACCAAGGGTGGGTTTATGTGTGCACAGCAGCACAAACACTCATATACTATTAACCATGTTCCTTAGTGCTTGTATACAATTTTAGGCCATGTTTTAACTGTAGTATTCAGAGTACTGACTGTTAATGTTTATCTTGAACTTTTGGCAGTTTTATAATTTCTTTTCCTGTGGGCTTTGGCCCTTTTCTCAATGGCTTATGTTGGCAGAATATTTCAAATAATATTCCAGCACTTATTTTCTTTGGTTAGTCGGATTTATTCCCTGTTTAGTAGCCTCTGTATATCTTTCCATTTAATAGCGAGAATGTTGCTATCTCTTCCCTATAAATTGATGTAATGTTTTCTCTTTAAATAAAACACAGAATAGTCTTCCGAAAGCGTTCAGTTTTGTAAGTTGGTTTCTGATATGATTGTTTCATTATTGCAGACAGGTGTAGAGTTGATATTGAATTCTTCAGATGAAGAATATTTGGTAGTGATGTTTTTCTCACTCTCAAAACTGGCTTCTGTATCAACTCTACTTATCTCTGAACAGGTGATTGCTGTTTTGAGTTTACAATATATTTTAGAGTCTTAGTTGAGTTGGCAGGATGAAGGGCCTACTTGATTTGTTCTCTTAACCTGTTTGTTCTCACTTTGTAATTTTTTTTCTGGGCACTCATTCATGATTTCCTATTTAATCTCTCAACTGGTAGATTTGTTTTTTTTTTTTGGGCTTTTGTATTAGCAAATGTTATGTCAATTAAAAAGTCGATTGTTTGATGTTTGCAACCAAATGAAGTACTGTACCACTTGCTTGTCTATGCAGACTAGTAGCAACCGCCTTGGTCTATCTTTCACTGTCACGTTCTCCTTTTTCTAATGTTATTTAAACATGTGGATTCAGGTGCGGCTTCTGCTTTCATTTCTTAGCCAAGAAAGAACTTCACATATACGAGAAACAGCTTTAAGATGTTTGAGATTCCTAGTCAAAAAACGACTTTATCAAAATTCAGATCTAATGCATAGATTACTTTACATGCTGGAGGAACCTGAAGTGTCTTTGGCCATGCATTGTGAAGCTTTACAGGTTTTACACAAGGTTTGGTTCCAGTACCATGCAAAATGGAGGTTTTATTTTATATTACTGGTTTTGGACTGTTTTGACTTGAATTAGAAGATTTGCAGGTACTTGTGTGTATTCCACCTTTATCTTTTACAGAACTTCATGAATTAGTCAAGCTGGTTACTGTCGTAGAGAATGCAATGCAGCAAGCAGATTTGATGAAGGGCCATTTGGCCATCCATATTTTGGCAGATTTGTCTTGTAAGTTTGTGGGAGCCACAGGTACTGAAAATGGTGTCTTTTTTTCACGGGTTGTCTCACTGATCAAGGATCAGATCAAGCTTCTGGTTATGTCATTATTGGAAGCCCGTCAAAATTAATCATTGCTATTTCGGAATCTTGAAACTCTGCTAAATATTCTTCTATCTATTATCAGAAAGCATCATCATCTTGTTGTCTTGGTGCTTGATAACATAACTTCAACAATTGAATTTCTTGTGACTGTCAAAACTACTGGTCGAGTGACAGCATGGACTCCTCACTTGGCTGTGAAATTTGATCAAGAAGAGAACACTGATGTAGTTTCCAAATTTTTTTTATAAAATATACAGATTTCTGGTGGCGTTTATTGAAACTCTTAGTAGAGCTAGTGCCATTGATACTGATGTGATGAGCAGGGTGCAAATTTTGGTTGAATTTGTGTGTCAGTGTGGTTAACTCGATTGTTATACATACACAATGTATTGTCTACTGTTACACAGTCAACATATTTGGGGTGGTTTGCTTCACCAGGATAATGGAATATGTGATCGATATAACCTGAGTATATATCCTCATAGTTGTCCTGTTGACTGTAAAATTGATACAGTAGAGTTTGTGAACCAGATTTTGACACACATAGATAATTGGACTGCTTATAGGATTGGAACATATGCAGCATGCCAAGGGGAACTGCATTTATCTTCTTCCATATTCAGCAATCTAATTAAGGAGGTCAAATCTAATTCTTGCTGTAACCGGTTAAGATCACTTCACCAATTCACTCAGTCTGAGGGAGTAGTCCAACTTCTTAATTTAGCAAAACAGGCTGTCACTTTAGTGGAAGGATCAGAGAATAATAAATTTCCTTTAAATTCTATTGATTACTTGGATGAGAAGGATTCAAGGGATGCTGGGAGTGTCAATGATCATAATTACAGTTGTAAGCTAGCTGCAGCTCATCAGGCACTTTGCTCTTCTATACGACTTTTAGAAGCAGCTGTAACAAGTTCTCAGGCATTCAGCTTCCAGAGGTGGTATTTATCCTGGAAAGCTAGATTTTTGGAAAATGTGGTGGGCATGCTTAAAGTTGTGAGACCTGTCTTGAATATAGATCGGGGTAATCGGGTAAATATTGAGGGAGATGTTCTGCTTGGGTGTCTGAAGTCTTTTGAAGACATTTATCAAATTTCTTTTCATTTTTATAGGCTTGCAGAGGAATTTGATCTTATTGGAACATCCTTCATTGAGATGGACAGCGAAAATTCTGATGTCGTGACAGCACTGTCTCTGAGTTGTTCATTATTGGCATTTGTTTCTGGCTTTGCGGTTTTTGTTGTAAAGCAGCTATCTCGTGAAAATTTTATGGTTGATAAAAACTCCTGTAACTCCTTACTGGTCTTGGCAATGCAAAATTTAGCAGGTTGGCTGGGGCATATGGATCATGAAACCAACTCAAATTTCTCCTTGCTGTTGAATTTTATTGACCAGCCCACAAACTGTTTTCACTTGCAGCCTAGACATCAAATTGTTCCACCGTGTTTCAGATTGTATGGCAAATAAGGGCCGAAGAAGTGGTAAGCGTTTTAATAACGGGGCTGCAGAAACATTTTTGGAATTTGTGCCTAACCAGAGAGGTCAGGGATTTTCAAGCTGCCTACTTGATGTATCTGATTTTCCTGTGGGTTCTTATAGAATCAAATGGCATAGTTGTTTGTTGGATAGTGCATGTTCCTACTGGAGCCTCCTCTCTCTGAACATGGCACCCATAATCACTGTACATACATAAATTTAAACGTATGATAAAATGCTCCCCCAAAAAAAAAAAAAACTATGATGTGCCAAACGCAATTATTTTTGTTTGCATAATTGCATTCAACCACTATATGGAAGGAAACTCTCTAAAGTTGGGATCCTCAATAGGGACAGCCGCACGTTGAAGCAAAAGGGACTTGACTTCTTTCCTTTTCTTTTCTCGTTAGCTTTCGTCCTTATAACAAATGGATCAAGATATAATAATCCAAATTTTTAGCTTTCATCCTTATAACAATTGGATCAAGATCTAATAATTCAAATTTAATATTTCCTTCGCTCCATTTCCTTTGCATTCTTCTCTTTTTGTAATAATATTTTTGTAAAATGTTAAATGTGGATCATTAAATCTTGATTTAAGGGTAATGAAGGGATAAAGATGGGAATGGATTGGAAAAAAGAAAAAGAAAAAGAAGAGAAGCTAGATCCAAGCAAGAGGGCCATGCTTGTTGAATAAAAGAATATGTTTTATTTTATTTGATCCAATCTATTACAGGTTATTACAAATTGTATTAGTTTATCAAATATTTATACATTTTCTTAATATCAATTGTGATGGGATCTCTTAATGAACCCTCACATTGTCGCAAATAGATTCTTCTTGTTTTTAGTTTGAGCACTTAAAAATTAAAATAACCTGGGTTGAATTATTATTAAAATTTTACTTCCTAACAAACTATTATGAAACACCTCTAATGACCTCATTGAAATGAAGAAAGGTGGGGTAAGTCAGCAATTCATTTTTTAGAAAATGAAATAAAATTTTTTTTACCCATATTTAAATGAAAAATTTTCTATCTAAGAGTACTTGGTTTAATAGCGAATAAGTCAGATCACAAAGCGGGAAAACAAGTTTGAATCCCACTTTGTTAAAAAAAGAATACCTTTCAAAGTGTCATCTTCGCTTAGCGTGGGATACCAAGAGGTCCAAATGATTGTAAAAAAATAGAAAGTTTTCATATTTATATTACATTGTCTCTCACAGGCAATGACTTTAAACATGGGTGATATTTAAAAACATGAATTTCTTCTATAAGGTATATTTTTATAATAAGGATAATGGGGAATATTTATCAACTGTAATAATGAAAGTAATCAAACAAGTACAACCACCCAACAAAGAAAAGTAGCCGAGCTTGCTTTCCCCAGTATGCCAAACCCTTTAGCTCTAAGATAAGATAAGTGTGATGGACCGCCACCTTTGTTCATTATTACTATATAATTTCATCATTTTTTATTAAATTACTAAATAAATGATTGAAAGTAAAACAACCTGCTTGCTTGCTTCCATTTTCAAAATACCTTTTGCCCAATGTCAATCTCGTAAAGGTCCCAGGAGTATGAAGTTGGTAACGCCTTCCTTTTCTGTCAGGTCAGGTTTTATAATTATATATATATATATATTGAACACAATTAAATATCATCTACCAAATAATAGTCTAGCTTAAGCTAATCCTATATGACATTTATGGGTAATGTGGAGAAGTATTTTCCTTTTTCCGGCTGGAAAGCTGAAAAGATTGATTATTCCATGAAGAGTTTATATCATGGTCGGCAAGAGAAAAAATTATTTTTCTTTTTTTCATTTTTAATTTAATGGAAATGTAGTAATTCTTATTAAGTTGGAGAATATTCAAAAGGAATAAATGGGAGTATATTATAGGATTTGTATATCCACCCAAGTCTCAATTATCAACACATATCAAACCCATAGGATTAACCAACTCAAGGTGGCAACGGTAAACGTTTTAAAACTTAAATCCTCTTGAAATAACAAAAAAAGTATAATTATTTAAGTAGAATTACATATTTTGTGTTTGTTTATATAAGTCTCTAATTTGGGGGGGACAAAAGCCTGCCTTCCATTAAAAAAAAAGGAAAAAAAAATACTTTTACTTTTTAAGGGACAACTAGTTTTCACATTTTCTCTTCTACAACTTAAAATCAATTGTTAAGGTTCAAAATATTTTGTTAGGTCTGTTCAATATTTTAAAATATTTTATGGTGTATCCATCAAATGCTTGAAAATATTTTTACAAGTACATCTAATATATTAAAATATTTTTTCTGTAGCGTCCAACACCTTAAATTATTTTTTGATACAATCAACACCTTAAATTATTTTTTTCTGGCGTATCCAACAACCTAAATTATCTAATTTGTTTAATAAAAAAATTATATAAAAAGAACTTTAAAACAATGAACCCATATATAAAAAATGAATCAAGGTAATGAGTGCACTACTAAATTGTTTAGGATACTAGATCGACCTAACAAATACTTCAGGTGCACGGAATGCTTCTTAGCCCTGAAATCAATTAAACCAAAGCTGTTCACTGTCGCAAGCATGAGGTGACCTTATGAAATGTGACAAATCATTTTCTTCTCAAATCTTAGTTAAGCGCCCCTCTTTACATGTCTCTTTATCAAAGCCTTTCCTTTTCGTTTGTTTATATCCTCACACATTAACTCAACGCCTTAATCCCTCCACCACCACCACCTTCTTCTTCTTCATCTTCATCTCTGCTTCTTCTTCTGCACAATCCAACACCTCACAACCCAAACGTCGTCATCTCCAATGGAACCAACAAAAGCCCTAATCCCTCCTTTACTCTTTCTGTTTCTCTTCTTCAATATCCATCCGTCAGCACAGAATCCGTCACCTTTCACCGTCTCCGTCGACCGCCACCGCCAAGCATTGCGCAGATTCGAAGCTCTCAAAGCTTCTCATGTCAGACTCAGTGCTTCCAATGCTTCACCACCGTCTCCTTCTCTGTCACCGTCGCCACCTCCGGTGACTAATTAACTAACTATTATATATTTGTCACTCTCGCACATTCGTACAATGTGATAACACTAAAATAATTGATTTCTTTTTTTTTTTTTTTTGGGTTTGTGTTGATGTGAAGTCGGGTTCGAATGGCCCACGGGTATACTTAGCGACGTCGTATGGGGCGGATCCGGCCGGGAAACTGGACAGTACGGACGCTCTTCTTGCAGCGATAACAGATGCGACGAATGGTCACGGTGAAGGTTCTTTGATCGCCGGCATTGCTAATCTTGGAGGCGCACAACTTTATCTTCAGGGTGGGAACTACTTAATCAGCCGACCGCTCCGATTTCCGGTTGCCGGCGTTGGAAACTTTATGGTACGTTTATTCTTGTTCGCTTCCCTCATTTTACAGCTCATAATTTAGCGATTGTTTTTTTTTCTTACCAAAAGAAAATTGCATTTTGTTTTGGTCGAAGAAAGAAAATTGCATTTAAGGACCTAAAGTTTGCAAAATTTTAGCCCAATAATTTCGAATTAATTACTCCTAAACTAATATTCTCCTGCCAAAACTGTAACGATTTATTTACTACTTATTATATTATATAAAAAATAATTATGATGGAAGCTTTTTTTTAAAAGAAAATTAACACTAATTTTTTCTGAAGAAATTAATAATCGTGAATGATTTTAGTTTTTCCAAAAATTTGAGCCTTTTGGTGTGATTTAATTAAGAAACAAACTAATTTGAATTTTCTCGGTTTTCAGTAAAAAGTAAAAACACGGCCAGTGCCATGAATATTTTACAAAATGAAGCAATAATTATCATGGTGTTACTTTCTTGAAAAATGTAATTGCAAAGTCTCTGCATGTCGCACGTGGCATTGGTTGGTAAGACTGCTTTGCAACGCAGGTGGTGTCTGTATTTATTATTATTTAGTGGATGCTTTGGTAACTACGATAGTTTTAGAGATTTTTTTTTTTTTTTAAGCTGAGATAAAATTTTTTGGGATGATTACAATGAAGTCCCACACAAGAAAAAAAAAAAAAAAAATGAAAAAATGGTCCCTGAAGTTGTTAATGACAAGTCGAAGAGCGTCCATTAACAAGTTGAGGAGCTTATACTGATAACTTCATGGACCATTTTTTCATTTTTCTCTTGTATGAGACTTCATTATAATTGCCCCAAATTTTTTTAATATATTTATTTTATAAATTATAAAAATTATTTTCTAAAAACAAATCTTAAGACACACTTGGTGATAATGGAGCCCTAACCTCAGTTTGGAAATTGGCCATAGGAATGAATGACTAAATTAAATTATCATAATATATATATATATATATATTGTGTGTATATGCATTTTTAATATTGAAAACTTTTGGTCTTTGCTTCCCCTTTTCTTCTGCTAATTTTCTCTTTTCAACAAATGAATATGGGACTTTGGTTTTTTGGGGCCATGTCAAAAGATAGGACGACATTAGGTGGCAGAAAGTCAAGGGAAAAAATGTACTTCTTTTTTCTTTTTCAAAAAGAACAATTTAGTTATTTATTAGGTGAGCAATTATTTCACTCAAAATTTTTAATATTCATCACTAAAATTGTAATAAGTGATATAAATTATTTACAAATTATAAATACTATGGCGCATTTTAAGTTTTATGTAAAGGTTATAATTTTACTTTATAACTTTTAACTAGTATGTTCGTCTTGTGAAATAAATGGAATATGAAAAGGGAGCAATTATTTTCTTATGATAAAATATATGTTGTATTTAACCACCTCTCATTTATTCTGAGGTGGTTGAAAATATTTTACAGTGAAGACTAGACAATTTTTTATTTTTTAAGTTCATAATATCAATACTATTAATGAGAGATTTTGCATTTGGTGAAAACAGATCCATGGTGGGACCATACGAGCCTCAGATAGCTTTCCATCAGATGGGTACCTCATTGATTTATCAAACACCAATGGAAATGACAAAACTACGCCCTCTTCATCGTACAATTACGAGTTCATCACCTTCAAGGACCTTCTCTTGGACTCCAACTACCATGGAGGAGGCATCTCAGTCATCAACTCTCTCCGAACCGGCATCGACAACTGCTACATCACTCACTTCACAACCAATGGAATCCTCGTCCAAGCCGGCCACGAAACCTACGTCAGAAACTCCTTCATCGGCCAACGCATCACCGCTGGCGGCAACAAAGGCGAAAGGAACTTCACCGGAACCGGAATCAACCTCCAGGGCAATGACAACTCCATCACCGACGTCGTCATCTTCTCCGCCGCCATCGGAATAATGGTCTCCGGTCAGGCCAACATAATCTCCGGTGTCCATTGCTATAACAAAGCCACCGGCTTCGGAGGCACCGGCATTTATCTCAAACTCGCCGGGTTGACACAAACTAGGGTTTTAAATTCTTACTTGGATTACACCAGTATTGTCTCAGAAGACCCAGTTCAGCTTCATATCTCTGGTACTTTCTTCCTCGGAGATGCCAATGTTGTCCTCAAATCGGTCAACGGAGTAGTCAACGGAGTAAACATAGTGGACAACATATTTTCTGGGAATAACAATGGGGTTGAAATTGTTCATCTGGATCAATCAAATGGTAATAATTTTAAGAAAGTTGATCAGGTTGTGGTGGATCGGAATGCTGTGGTGGGGATGAAGTTGAAGAGTACGGTGGCGAAGAAGATTGTGGAAGCGAATGGGACTTCATTAATGGCGGATTTTAATGATGTTTTGCTTTTTCCCAACCTTATAAAACATGTGCAGTATTCATTGAGCTTCGAAGGCGACACTTTCCCAAGTTATGTTCTGAGGAATGTGTCTGATAATCGTGTCGTGATTCAAACAAGTGAAGCAGTGCCTGCAAATTTATATGTTGCAGTGGATCAAAGTATATAATTGAAGGAAGCTCCTAGCTTTTAATTTGACTTTGTCATATTATTGGAGAGGAGGGAACAGGGAACTGTGCATATAGAGTCCTTAATTATTAGTTGCCGGTCTTTCTATATGAATATCATTAAAGTAAGTTTGTTTATTATTAGGTTTATTGCTTTGTATGATGTAGTAATATTTTTAAGGGAAATTAATTCACCAGTCCTTGTAATTTTACCTTATTTTAATAAGGTCTCTATAAATTTTTATTAAGTTCTCTTAGTTTTCTCAATTATAGGCATTAGCCTCCATACATATAATTTTTTAATTAGAGCTAATATGGATATTGACTAAAAAAATTTAATGATGAAATAATATCTATTTATCGTCAACATAAAAATAAATAATATTATGCTTATGAATGTCTCATTTTTCTTTATATAATACTCCGTTTTGTCTTTAATATCAGATATATTTATCTAATTTGATTCGATTAAGGAATTTAGTTAAGTCAGTTAATATAACATGTATTTTCTGAAACACCCTAGTCATATTCTTTAATTCCTTCCTTCATTCTCCTCTTTGATTATTGTTGAGGGAATATCAATAAGGGTAAATTAAGAAAAGATTAATAATCTTAAAAAATATGTCTTATATTTAGGATTAAGATAAGTTCCTTAAATATGTTCTATATTAAGAACCGGAGGGAGTAAGCTTGCTTTGACCTAGTTAGACCTAATTATTTTTTTAATAAATTAGTTAGACCTAATTCTATCAAAGAAAAAAAAAAAGAATAATATATTGCAGAGTCATCACGGTTCTATATATGTATATATGAACCCAACAACGAGAAGTCTTATGCAACATATATATACACTTGTTTGCTATCTATCCATATATATATATATATATATGAACCCAACAACAAGATGTTTAATATAACATTGACCATCTATTAGGTTCTTTTCTAAGTTCTTGCTACACAATCCATGAGGATATGTGAAGGCGGGACTTTTTTTTAGTGTATTAATATTGTTTTACTGAATCATATTGTCCTTCATTAAAAAAAAAAAAAAAAAAAACACTTGTTTGTGTTTTACGTAACTTATATACAGGAAAGTTGCTTTCGTAGATCTTTATCATATTCGCTTTTGTGAGATCAAGTATGTGGGTAGTAGGTTTTTGATCAAGTATGTGGGTAGTAGGTTTTTGGAAATGTATTAGGTGGATTATTAGTTCGACAAACTTGAAATAGCATCACAAATGTCAAAGTATACACCAACAAATGAATGAGTTGAACTGTACCAGTAATGCATATATATAGTATTTTCCATTTTATTTTCAAATAAATAATTTAAATACAATTAAGTAAATATATTTAAAGATAAAAAAGAGATCAGGCGGATAGCTAAAATCTTCTGAGATAAGTGATACAACAATAATCCCTTGATATATTTGAAATTGTATTATTTTATTATATAAGAAGATTTTAGTCCGAGATACAAGAGGTTGACATGATAATTAATGATTTTTTTTTCACTTTTACACTTGATAAAGGTAACAAATATTAAATGTATATTTCAAAATTACATTCTTTGATAAGGGTAAAATAGATGAATTTTATTAATTTAAAACACATTAAATGACTTAGCTGACATTTTTTGATTTGTGTGAATCAAGTAACAATGTTTATATTATGGACTGGAGTGAGTACTTATCACTTTGAGGAATCAGTTTAATTAACTCTGCTCAATCCTAAACATCTTAAAGATTAATTAGTACAGATACAGACTATAACAATACTGGTTTTCTTAAATAATCTGCCCAACAAGTAAAATATCTTAAACCCGAAGCAATGCTGGCTTTGCACAAAATGTCCTTGGGAAATCATTTTCAATGACAATGGATTTGCAATTTCTTCCAACAATTTAATAATTCTTATAAAAACTTTATTAGGAGTACTTATATTTAATTATTTCTATCTCCACTTACCAAACTCTTCAACTGTATAATCAATTCCTCATAATTGTTAGGCCTACAAGGCCTTACTAATAGCAAATTACAACAAAGCAGGATTGAACAGGAAAAAAGGCCTCAGTTATGGACGTGGTTACAATTTCTTCCCCCTGAAAAAACAGAAATCAAAAGATGTATGGATTGGTTCTTATTCTTTTTTTTTTTTTTTTATAAATCAATTATATAAAATGAAAAAAAAAATTATACAACTAAAGTTGGCATAATAAAGTTTCAGGAATTGGTTCTCCATCCAAAGTAGCCTAAAAGGATGCCCTAGCTACAACATCTATATGATTATCTTTTAATTATTATTTTGTACTAACATTTTTTATCATCAATATACTAATATATCGCTAAATAATGTACAATTTATAATAACCTGTATTGTTTATTGATTGTGAATAATCAGATTTATTCCTTAAATATTGTATATTACACAAAAAATGCATTTATTTTAAAAATAAGAGTAGTATATGTAGAAGTTACTTCATTTATAATATTATCAAATACACGTATATTTTAATACTTTTCATCTTCTTGCAAAATTAAAGTTTTCACATGTAAAACATCTTTAATAAAACAAACAACAACAATAATAATTGGAAAGGGAAGAAGCAGAATAGCCTTCCTTAAAGGTAAATCAACCCGTGCTCAACAGACTGGTGGACTCATGCGTATGGATAGATCTTAAACTTTCTAAATAGCTTTTGAAACATTAATTATTTTCCCACTCATTTTCCTTCTTGTTCACTTATTTTAGGGTTACCAAATACGCTTCTTGTCCTATATACTAATATAAGTCACTTTCAACATCTTTTATAAAAACTAAGAAAAATCTTAAACATCATTAACTCTACTGTAAAATTAACAACCTTTTTACACTATGAAAAAAAGGCCTTTTAGTACGATTAACTTGTTGCAGTTAAAAAATATTGCTACAAATTTGCAACGGTATGACTCTTGCTAAATGGCACGCTGGTAAGCCACGGTAATTTGTAGATGTTGGATCATATAAACCACTACAAAATGTGACGTCATGAGTTTTATGACGGTTGTTTTATATATACACTTATTTATCTACGAATTCATGACGATTGTCTTGAAAGAATAATTAACAAACCATTATTCATTATATTTCATAATGGTTGTTTTCTAATAACCGTGAGAAATGTTCGGTATTTTTTTTACAATAGTATATTTAAAAAACAGAACATGATGAGTTCATCATGCTATTCATTACCAGAGGAGTGGCCAAGACCATTGTCAGGATCATGGCCAATCTCATACTCAACAAGTATGAGACTGGCCTTCCCATTCATACTTGAAAGGTATAAAGAAATTAAAGCTTCCTCATGGCATGGTGTAACGCCCCAAATTTCAATTAAAAGTTAATGATAATTATTGAGGATAATTATCTAATTAAAGTGGAATAATTATGTGTTTTGGTGGCAATATTAATTAATATGCCATAATTATTGAGAAATTGAAAGAATAGCCATAAAGTAGTAATTAATGGAAGAAATTAATTACTAACTAAGGAGAAATGAGATATGTAACTAAATGGCTAATGGATGGATTAAAGTAACTAATTTGGTTACTTACTTTATGAGAGTCAATGAGGTGGAGACATGTGGCAAGTGGTTAGGATGAGAGAGGGTGTTGGAAAAGTCAAATGACTTTATTTTATTATTTTCTCTCCCTCTCCCTCTCTCATGCGAATTGACATAGGCATGGGGGCAGATTTTTCTGTCATTCTTCATCATTTCACACTCTCTTCCTTCTCTCTCTTTCGTTCAGCCATGGCAGCCAAGAAGGGAGGAAATGTTTTGTGGAAAAGGTGAGTTTTTGACCTTTTTAATGGCCTCTAATGGAAAAAATCCATTCTATAAAGTTGTTCCTTGGGTTGAGAGCTTTACTTTCATGATTTTAGATTTTCCATTGGTGGTGTTTTGTGGCCACAAGGAAATCTAGAAGTTGGAGAACCAAGGAACTTCTTTGGGAAAGTTGTTAAGGTGAGTGAAAGCTTCATTTTCATATAAGTTTTGTAGCCATTGATTAGGCCTTGAATTTCTGAAATTTTAACCCTAATTTTTGTGATTTAGGGTCTTGGAGAGTATAATATGTTGTTGTCATGGAAATGGTGTCTTGTTTGGTGTTTTGAATTAATAGAATAGAATTGAAGCCTAAATGTAAAGTTTGGCACCTTTGTATTGGTTTTGTGTATTGGATAAAAACAGGGCATGTCAATGGGTTGTGATTTTGGTTATTTTGAGGTTACCATTGTGTTCCTTGTGAAAATTTATGTGGGAATATGCTTGATTGTTAATTTTGGAGCCATTGGACACTTTGGTAGAAAGTTGGAAAATCTGTCTTGTGTGAACTCTATCTGGGCAGTCAGTTTGCATAAAAGTTTTAAATGACCAAATGGTGTTGGAAAATTCTGAAACTTACCAGTCTTAAAGTTCACATCCCAAGCTTCAAAATGGATATATAATTTGTGTCATTTCGTTTTTTTAACTGAGAGTTATGCTTTTCCAAAGTTTGGGATAAAAACTAGACTCTGTTTTGGAGTAGTATTGAGTTTTGGATAATTTTGGAATTTTGTGGTGATTTCTGGTTATGGTCTATATTTTTATAGTAAATAGGACTTAAATATATTTCATTTGGATTTAGAATCACCTTGTTTTGATTTTTCTAGAATTAGTTATGAATTTTGGAAGTTCAGCCAAGAATCAAGGAATTTCTTGGCCGCGGCCCAAGGTGGCTGGCCGCGACCAGTGATCTTCTGACCATATTTTGGCTGCGGCCCAAGGAAGGGCTGGCCGCAGCCAACCCCTATGTTCTAGCACTTTAAGTTTTCGAAAGGAGATCTCTAACCTATTATTTCCCAACCTTTTAAGGCTTTTATTAGAGGCATTTGTGGCCTCTTAAAGGTCAATCATGATAACCAAATTCAAGTATTATGAAGTAATTTAAGTCTTGGAATAGAGTATAATTCTTTGTCCTTAATTATGATTCTAGGATTTGACTTTGCTCTACTCGGGAGAGACTGGCGCTAGGACACTCCTGGAAGGACCAAGGTAGTGACTCTTCTCTCATATTGTGTATGATGTTTTGGTATGCATAACTTATCATTGAACTTTGTGAACTGTGTGCCATGGTCCATTACGGCGTGAGCACTTCAGCGTGAGTCGTATAGGGATTGACACTGGTCATCTCTAGGTCGGCCGTTGAACTGCCATCATAATCGACATGGACTTTTGTGTATCTGACCCGTGGGGCGGCATTTGTGAATCCAGCCTTGGGCTGTATATTGATCTTGCCTGTATGGCTTGTATTATAAAATGCTTTATATGAATCCCAGATGTGGTGAAATATATTGTGTGGATTGTTGTGATGTAATACAACGTGAGCAATTCAACATGAGCAATCGTAAGGGATGACATGTGTCATACTAACCATTGCCGTTGTAACTGCCGTTGTAGTTCCTTTGTGTGGATAATGATTTGATTTCATGCCTTATTGTTGTATATACTATGATTGATTTGACACTACGGGGATTCCTTAGAATCTCTCTCTCCTAAAAACCATGTTTTAGACAGGGCAGAAGGATCGAAGGGAAAGTAGGCGATGAAGAGCGGATAGAGCTCTGGTTTAGAAGTATATTTTGGGTTATTGGTTATCATGTATATCATTTGGATGTTTTTGGGAAACAATTGTATATATTGGGATTAGTGGTATAGTTTTGTGTAATCCCCAAGTTAAGGGTAATGAATTGTGGGCTTTGTGCCTTGTAAAACCCTTAGTAATGAATGGAACCCGAGTGTGTCGGGAATTTGCATTATACTATGATATTTGTGAATGAAATCAACCTGTACAGGCCATTTAGTATTGAAATGTGAATATGAGACCGTCAAGAATAGTTTTTGTAAAAGTTTTTGTAAGCCATGATTTTAGGGAGTTTGATTTTGTTCAAGTCCCAAAATCATTTATGGTCTCTAATTCTATATCAATTACGTGTTTATGAACTAAATCTCAGCCTATGGTGGAAGGGGGTTACACTGTTAGGATCGGTAGGTACAGTGGAAGAATTTTTGAAAATTTTCACCGATCCTAATGGAGGATCTACCAACGGCTTTTAAACCAAGTTGGAAGGACTCATACCTTTTGATGATTCAGAGTTTTCACAATCTCTAGGAGCCAACATGTCAGGTCCGCTCCCTCTATCGGTATCCACACGAATGCTCTCCAACCGAGACTGCGTGCTAGCGCCTCTAATGTCTCCTAGGGTTTCACTTGCGGCTCTCAATTCTCATGTGTATATGAATATATCTGCTCTATCAATTTTATAACCCATGAGGGTTATTTTCAAATTTCAAAATTAATCATCATTAATTTTGAAATTAATTAACAATTAATTATCTTGATGAGCTAATTAAATAAATTCAGTTTAAATTAAATCAGTCCAACAGTTTTAATTTAACCTATTTATTTAATCCAAATAAAGAGCCATTAGATTTAATTTATCTTCATAAATTAAATATGAGATACTATATCTCTATCATGTTAGTTATTAAATTTAATATATCTTAATAAATTAAATTTAAAACTAACACAATATAATAATATTATATATATATATAAGATATATTTTTTGAAAATATATATATCTATATAATATTATTAAATATAATAATATCATATAATATATATATACATATATATATAAGATATATATTTCGAAAAAAAAATATATATATATCTATATAATATTATTAATGAATTTTATATTATATATATATAAATATAAAATTCGTCCACCCTAAATTAAACATTATCTCGTGTTGGGTCATTCTTGTGTGCGACCCTGTAGGCCCATATGAAGTTGGCAGTGGGCCAATAACTATACTAACCCAAAAGTCGCAAGCGGCCTCTAGCAAGACATTACGACTACCCAATTCATATGAGGATCATTATCACGATGCAACCTTTCATACAACCGTGTCACGTCCCTTTTGTCACAAGATATATCGATCAAGGATAAGGCATGGATAATGTCATCCTCTTGTTCCTGACCATTACTTTCTCGATTCTTGAGTAGCCTGATAATAGAGACTGAAACTCCTTTCATCATAGTATGGCCATACATTTCTCAGACTCACTCATCGAGGGGCCCAGTAATATCTCTCTACTAATGTGAGGGACAAATTCCATCTTGATCATTCATATTCCTCTGCATGAAAAACCACCAAGCCCGATCGTAGCCTTTATCATCACCCGGTCAAAAGTGACTTTTGACTAGTTCAAAGCTTAGCAACTCTCATGTAGGAATCCATGATGACCTCAGGTCTAAGAGCATTGTGACGTGGTTATACATGAGAAAAGCTTATGACTTGATCCATGCAGCTTTCTCATAGTGGGTCGGTCCAGCACCTTGTACTCTTACAAGTACCTAAGACTTTGATTCGTATCTCCATATCTTATCAAAGTCATCCTGATCTTGTTTCATCTCTGCTCCTGCATAGATGACCGACCAGGGATATTTTAGGACAATCTTTATGAATTATCCAAGGATACAATTATCATAGTTAACATGCAAATACTTGTTAGATCAAGCGTTTCACCCAAGAGAGGGGGTGAATTGGGTGATACTAAAATTTCTTTCGAAAATATAAAACTTTAACAGTGGAAATAAAACAGTAATGAGTAAGGAGAAATATCACCGAAGTGTACACCGGGAGTTATACTGGTTCGGTCACAACCACTCTGACCTACGTCCAGTCCTCAGAGCTTCTCTGAGAGTTTCACTATAACTTCCAAGATTCAGTGGGTTCTTGGCACCTCAGTACAAGCAAGTTCCTTCACCTGGACACTCGCTCCCCCTTACAAGTTGTAATCCAATCCCAACTCAAGGTTCCACAACCTTAAGTTGCCTCAATAACAAATATTGAGTTTGAATGAAATATTTCTCTCAAGAGTAAATAAGGATCACTGAAGCATAGAAATATAATTACAACGTGAAAACAGAGCAATGAACTTAATAATTCGTTTGTGTGTGTGCTTGTTGTTATTTCTCTATTTGGATGTTCCCATATATATAGATATGTTGGTGATGACCGTTGGAACATTTTCTTCCGTCCGTTGGAGAGTGGGCAGCCACTATTGACTTTTTCAGTTTTTGAAAAATATCCGTTGGCGGTGGTTGGCATTTGAAACGTTTCATTTGACTTCCATTACTTGATATGATTTCTTCATTGTTCATCTGTAAATAGGCTAAGAATACTAACACAATGAAAGATTAATCATATAGAAAACAAAACAATCAACGTTTGAATGATTTCTGGATTTCTGGGTTTGCTAACTCGAGTAGCTACTCTAGTATCACATGAAGTTTACTTGAGGACTTACTCGAGTATCATCAGGAAATCTTTGATCAACTGCAAGTCAATGAATAAATACAAGATTACTCGGATAGTGCATGGAATAACCAATTCTTAAACCTTTGAAAATATATGTTTACTCGGGTACTTACTCGAGTAATGCACTCACAACTTTATGAGTTACTCGGGTACCAACTCGAGTAAACCTTTATAAAAACTTTTGGTTACTCGATGCTTTACTCCAGTAATGTTGCAGGATCTCAAGGCTGAGAGCACTTACCTTGTTACTCGGATACGGACTCGAGTAATGCATTCTTCTGTTCATAGGTTACTCGGGTACCTCCTCGAGTAAATGTACTTTTTGTGCTTGACTTACCCGGGTAATGACTTGAGGTTTTTCTTGAAAATATCTCTGCATACTCGGGTACCTACTCGAGGAATCCACTTAAAATAGATCATTGAATACTTGCATATCAGAGTAAGGACTCGAGGAAATGAGTTAAAAATATATCAAGTTAATCAGATACCACCTTCAAGTTTTAACTTACTTCAGTGCGTTACTCGAGTAACTACTCGAGTAATGTTGCAGTGGTACATAATGCCGAGAGCATCATTTTTCAGAAACAGAGTTACTCGAGTACCTACTCGAGTATCTTTGGAAACTTGAAAGCAACTGGAAGTTTTTCACATGGTTACTCGAGTAGCTCCTCGAGTAACATTGGCAGGCCGAGAGCAACTTGAAAATACTTACACTATTATTCGAGTACCTACTCGAGTAACGTTGACAGGTTACTGGAAGGTGCCTCTGGTTACTTCAAGTTTTGGCTCATTACTCGAGTACCGCCTCGAGTAATCCCTTAGAAAACTTGCTTCTGATCAAGTTTCTCAACTTTTTCTCTTGGCCTTTCTTCATTACTCCAAAGCTTACTTCAAGTGAGGCTTATCCCTGTTATTCCTTTGCTCAAACTTATTTATTAATCATTTCCTTTTCAAACCATTCTTTTGTTATCATCAAAACATGAAATCTAACATTCTTCCCCTTTTTGATGATGACAAAACTTGGTGATTTTGGATATGGTTTTTCAAATTGAATTTTCAAAAAAAAAATCTTATTTAGTTTGGATTTAAAGCATACACCTTGCATACACAACAATTTCATTAGTCCAACAACAATTTATCATAATTCAAAGTTTCAATGAACTTAAAATGCAATCATAACATAAACACACTTGTATTAAACTTTAAAACACATTACAAGCTAATAAGTTCAAGAAGACTAATAAAAAGAACTATCAATTTTCAAAATGCTCCCTAGAACCCGTATACAACCAAATATCCCAAAATAAGTTCCGACACTTCCACAAAATCACACTCAAGCTCTTCTCCCCCTTTTTGGCTTCATCAATCAAGTGGAGGGCTAGGAGGCTTGACCACGAAAATGGGTGTCACTGGAAGAACCAGAGAATCATCTGAGCCCAAAGATTCAAAGGAGCTAGAGGGGACTGGTTCAGGCAGATGAACTGGAGGGATATGGATTTCATCGCCGGGAGGAGAAGGTTGGAAGACAACCATAGTAGAGGTTTCTCCTTTTGGAGTGGTCTGAATCTCAGGATTGGTCTCAGCCTCTGGAGTAAGATGTTCAGAGGAGGATGAGGAAGGAGAGATTTCCTCTGTGGGGGCAGGTGATGGAGTCGGTTTAGGAGCGGTGTCTAGCTGAGGTTTTGGAGGAGAATCATCAATGACAATGTGAATAGTCTCATTGGTATCTGGGTTATCCACTGAGTAAAGAATGTCTTTGGCTTGAAGCTCAGGTGGACTAGATACCAGAGGGGTAGATGGTTCATCCTCAGGGATAGGAGTGTCTGAAGGAGGGTTTACAGGAGGTGGTGGTGGTGCAGAGGAAGATGGACCGGCAGAAGGTCTGGGACCTAAGGAGTCCAGTCGTGCCAGAATCAATCTCAAGGTCTCACCCTGGGCATGTTGCTCTGCTAGCAACTCCTCATGTCTCTTATCCATTTTCTCTACCAATTCCTCATGCCTCTTGTCGATTTTCTCAACCAACTCCGCCATCTTGAAGTTTGTGTTGGTAATCAACTCGGCGTTTGTGTTGGTGATATCCACATGAAATCCTCTGAGTATGTTTTCCATAAAGTGCTGGAGAGTGGCATTGAGGAAAGATGGCGATGATGTGGTAGCAGCTGGAGCCGATGACTGAGTGTCATCCAACTTGTTGGTCTCTGCCTCAGTGGTCTTCCTCTTCTTTTTGGACCCAGATTCCAGAGGGCCTTTGAGAGGTATGTCAATGTTCAATTTCCCTATCTGGTTTCTCCCAATTGGAGTCAACCTCTCAATGGGCTCTTTGCTATCCAAATACCATATTTTGTTCTCTTTCAGGATTAGAGACACAATATGAGGATATGGCATTGGTGTTGTAGCCTTCCCATCCACCTTATACCTTTTCATCTCCGAGAAAATATATTCTCTCAGATCCTTCTGTTCTTTCAAAAGCAGTGAAGCGAACCACCTAAAGTCCCTATCAGAGAAATGGGTATAGTTGTTGGCTTTGTTCACAAGGGACCTAGAGTAGATGTACCATAGGACCCTGTGATGATCACACATATCACTTGGTTTAAAATTTAGGGGGCCAACTAGCTCACCAAGTTTGAGAATAGTGAAGATTTGGTTTGGCTCAAGTTCAGAATAGATATCATCTGGGGGGTTCTCTATTCCTAACCACAAGTTAATTCTAGATGGTGAAATTAGAATCTTTTGGCCTCTCACAGTTGTGGTAATTTCTTCCTCAACTGAGGTTCGGTTAGGCTCATCTATGATCTCTAAGTTACAATAAAAATGGGTGATCACTTTAGTACAGAATGGTAATCTAATAGATAGCCAAGGCATAAAGGGATCTAAATAAGAACTTAGGTCATGCTTCACTACCTCTTGAAGTAACTTCAGATCAACATAGTGTGTCTTACACACTTTCCTTCTGGAGAACTAAGACAAGTACTTCGGAGACTCCACCAATTTGCTAACATTGAATCCCTTTGGTGGGTTGGTGATATCTGCTTCCGGCACTTTGGACTTCTTGGAAGATTGTCCCTTCTCCATTTGATCAATGATATTTGCCATAGCTGCAGCCACATTCTTGTCATACTTTGGCTTTTTGGTAGGCTTAGGAGTGAAAGAAGGGGTAGAAGAATCAGAGGGAGGAGGTGAGGGAGATTTGGCACTCTTCCCTCTTCTGGTTGAGGTACTCTTCTTGGATTGAGCCCTTGTAGCAATAGGCTCTTTAATCACCACACCTTTGGCTTTTGGTTGTGATTGAGGTTGAAGAGGAATTTTGGCTTTTGATCTCGGGGTTAACTTTCTTCTCTTTTTGGGAGGAGAAGAAAGAGGATCAGAGTGTTGTTGGGATTCAGAGGATTCTATGGGAGTAAGATTTTTGGTTCTCATCTTTCTGAAGGATTGAAAAACTGAAATTCCTAGAAAAACAGAGACTCAGTCGCGTTTTTAGGGCACAGAGATTTTGAGCAAGATAGGAGGTTTCTAGGGATGAATATAGTTGGGTTTTGACGGAAATGAAGCAAGGAATCACTTGTGAAAAATTTTTGTGAGAGAGAATAGTGATTTACTCGAGGAGATTTTGTGAAAATGACCGAGTTTGCGATAGATAAAGCCCTAGAACCCGACGTTACTCGAGGCGTTACTCGAGTAATCTTCAAGTTTACTCGAGGCCCTCCTCGAGTGTTCATACAAAAAAATTTTAAAATGAATTATTTAAAGTGCGTACCTGGCATGAATAATATTGTAATTATCCATGATGTTCCCTCGATCATTTATAACCCATTCTGAGTAGATTTGAGTCATTATTCATCAATTTTGAAAATCTGGACTTGCAGTTACTCGAGGCCTTACTCGAGTAAGCTTCAAGTTTACTCGAGGCCTTCCTCGGGTAACCTGGGTTTTCAACTTGTGACTCTTCATTTCTTTGTAACTGGACCGTTAGATTTGAAAATCAAGTAACTTGATCCGTTACTTCCAGTTTTGAAGTCTATTACTCGAGTACATACTCGAGTAAAGTGCTTCTTTACTTCAAGTTGTTCCTCGGGTAATGTTCTCTGTCACACATTACTTCACGTTGGTACTCCAGTAAAGGTATCCTCTGATCACCTCTGTTTTTGTTTCTTAAAACAGAGTTTCAACCTTCCTGCAAAACAAATTTCTATATACTCTAATGCTTAAGTTAGTAATCATCAAAACATTATCAAGTGACTTCATCTAATATTATGAAAAGCTAAAATAACTTATAACTCATTGGGATTTACCATTCCCAATTCTCTTCTAATGTAAAGAAATTGATCTTTTGCAAGGGGTTTTATAAAGATATCAGCTAATTGAAGATGAGTAGGGATGAATATTACTTTTACATCTTTCTTTTGGACATGGTCTCTGATGAAATGATATCTGACATCGATATGCTTGGTTCTAGAATGTTGAAAGGGGTTCTTTGCCAAGCTTATCGTACTAGTATTGTCACAGTAGATTGGTATTTCTTTGAGATAAATACCAAGATCTTGTAGTTGTTGTTTTAACCATATCACTTGTGCACAACAACTTGAGACTGCAACATATTCGGCTTCCGTCAACGAAAGAGACACAGTATTTTGTTTCTTGCTAAACCATGATCAAGAGATCCTCCAAGAAATTGTCCTTGTCCGCTGGTGCTCTTTCTGTCTGTCTTGTATCCTCCATGATCAGAATCTGAATATGCAACAAGATATTCACTTCTTCCTTTGGGATACCACAAGCCCAATTCGGGTGTGTCAGCAAGATATCTAAAGATTCGTTTGACCGTTTCAGCATGTGATTCTTTTGGTGCCGATTGATATCCTGCACATATGCCAACACTAAATTGGATGTCCGGTCTACTTGCCGTGAGATAGAGTAATGATCCAATCATTCCTCTATATTTTGTTATGTTGTAGTCTTTCCCTTTGACATCAGCATCAAGCAACGTAGTTGAACTCATAGGCGTGTCCGTGCCATTTGCTTCATCCATTCCATACTTCTTCAATAGCTCTTTTAAATACTTTGTTTGAGATATGAAGATTCCATTCTTTCTTTGTTTGATTTGTAATCCGAGAAAGAAATTCAGTTCTCCCATCATTGACATCTCAAATTCTCCCTGCATTATCTCAGAAAATTCCCTACACAGAGATTCATTAGTAGCACCGAAAACAATGTCATCAACATATATTTGAACAATTAAAATATCATTGTGTTTTCGTTTTATAAAGAGTGTCGTATCAACTTTTCCCCGTACAAAACCTTGATCAATGAGAAACTTACTGAGCCTTTCATACCAGGCTCTAGGAGCTTGTTTTAAACCATATAAAGCCTTTTTAAGTTTGAAAACATGGTCAGGTTTGGTAACATCCTCAAAACCTGGAGGTTGTTCTACATACACTTCTTCCATGATGTAACCATTTAGAAAAGCACTCTTTATATCCATTTGATAGAGTTTGAATCCTTTGATGCATGCAAAGGCTAAGAGTACACGTATAGCTTCCAATCTAGCCACTGGAGCATACGTTTCCTCATAATCAATCCCTTCTTCCTGATTATAGCCTTTGGCCACCAATCTTGCCTTGTTTCTGACAATAATTGCGGATTCATCGAGTTTGTTCTTGAATACCCATTTAGTACCAATGATCGGATGATCTTTGGGTCGGGGCACCAAATCCCAAACTTGATTTCTCTCAAATTGATTTAGCTCTTCTTGCATTGCTATAACCCAATCATTGTCTAATATGGCTTCATCAATGTTAGAAGGTTCAATCTCAGAAATGAATGCAGAAAAACTTACTTCATTGAAAATTCTTTTTCTGGTTTTGATCCCTTCATTCACATCTCCTATGACTTGATCTAAGGGATGACTTTTGTTGTATTTCCAAGCTTTAGGTTGTCCTAGGGATTGTTCTTCTTCCTTAGTTTCATCAACCTCTGGAATAAGAGATTTAGAAATAGATTGACCATTTTCTTGATTTAAAACAACTTACTGTTCTTCATCAATGGTTTTGTCAGAGGATTCAAATTCATCAAATACAATATGAATTGATTCTTCAATAATACATGTTCTTTTATTGTAAACTCTATATGCTTTACTTCGATTAGAATATCCTAGGAAAATTCCTTCATCTGTTTTAGAATCAAATTTTTCTAAGTTATCTTTACCATTATTATGAATGAAACACTTACAACCGAAGATGTGTAGATGAGCAATGTTTGGCTTTCGTCCTTTGTACAACTCGTATGGTGTCTTTTCGAGTTTTGTTCTGATATATGCTCTATTTGAAATATAGCAAGCTGTACTCATAGCATCAGGCCAGAACACTTGAGACACATTCTTTTCATTCAACATTGCTCTAGCCATTTCAGTAAGCACTCTATTCTTGCGTTCCACAACTCCATTTTGTTGAGGCGTCCTTGGAGCAGAAAAATTGTGATCAATGCCATTAGTATCGCAATACTCTTCAAAGGCTTGATTTTCAAATTCTCCACCATGATCGGTCCTAATACCTGCAATGGACATACCTTTCTCATTTTGCACTTTCTTGGCAAACACAATAAATTCTTCAAAGGTTTCATCTTTTGATGATAGAAAAATAACCCATGTAAATCTAGAGAAATCATCAACAATGACTAATGAATATACATTGCCACCAAGACTCTTTACTCTTGCTGGACCAACTAAATCCATATGAAGTAATTGTAATGGTCTATTTGTTGAAATCTCATTTTTCAATTTGAAAGATGATTTAGTTTGTTTACCCTTTTGACATGCATCACAAATCAAGTCATTTTTGAAATTAACTTTGGGTAATCCAAGGACTAGATCCTTTTTGAGTAATTTGCCTAGTTGATGCATATTGACATGAGCCAATCTCTTATGCCATAACCAACTTTCATCGGCATTACTCAGAAAACAGTTTTCAGATTCATTTCTACTAATATCTAGAGTATAGCAGTTACCTTCCCTTTTTGCTCTAAGCTTAGCCTTGATATTCTTCTTATCAAGCTGTAAGTCATTCTTGTTGATGATTAAACATTCTTCTGAGTCAAATATTACCCAGTTGTTTTTATCTGCACTTTGACTTACGCTCAGCAAATTGTGACACAAGCCTTCAACATAATATACATCTTTGACTTGTATTCCTTTGTCATTTTTGATTTCATCAATTCCTGCTATCCTTCCAGATTGATTTCCTCCAAATTTTACCTTTCCACCTTCCTTAGGTTGTAATGTGGTAAAACTTTCGAAATCTCCGGTCATATGTCTAGAGCATTCACTATCTATGTACCACTTGCTATTTTTGGATGCTTTGAGACATACCTCTTCTTCTGTTTCTTCTTGAGCAACAAGACATATATTAGCTACTTCTTCCTCATCACTTTCTTCATCTGAGGAGCTATCACCCCATATAGCAGATACGAAGGCCTTCTTTTTGTTGAAGAATTTGCCTTTTCTCTTTTCTTTGCTCTTTTGGTTCAAATCTGGACATTCTGACTTGATATGTCCTAGTTTCCCACATTCATAGCAAATGATATGATCTTTGCTACTATTTCCTCCTTTCTGAAAATGTTTGAATCCTTGACCTTTCTTGTAGAATTTTCTGAATCATTTTATGATTAGGCCCATTTCGTCATCGTCGAACTCTTCATCCTCATCTTGATTTTCTTCTTTTGCTTTTAGTGCTAGACCTTTCTTTTTCTTGTCACCAATGTCATCTAGTTCCCGTTTGAACTTTAGTTTGCTTTCATATTCAGAAAGACTTCCAAATAAAGAAGCAACTGATCTCATTGATTCTCCTTTTGCTTCTTCTATCGCAGTGACTTTGGCTTCCCACTCTTTAGAAAGAATATTCAAAATCTTTCGTACTTGGGTTTGCTGATCATAGACTTTCCTAAGAGCTACAAGTTGGTTAACAAGATGAGTATATCTAAGTTCGAATTCAGAAATCGACTCACCTGATTTCATTCGAAGCAAATCGAATTCGGTGACCAAGGTGTTGATTCGATTCTCCTTTATTCCCGAAGTTCCCTCATGAGCTATTTCCAGAGCTTCCCACATTTGTTTTGCTGTTGGGAGTGTGCAAATTCTGAAATATTCACTTTGACTCAAAGCGCTTTGTAACATCAGAATTGCTTTGCTATTAAGAGTGATAAGTCTCTTGTTATTCTCATCGTATTCCGCTGGCTTCTTTGGAATTTTCTGAGAATCTACAATCTTTGTAGGTTGATAATTTCCACTTTCAATTACATCCCATAGCCCATATTCAGTAGCCATCACAAACACTCTGAACTTAGCTTTCTAGAAAGAAAAGTGTTCTCCATTGAAACCAGGGGGTCTAGTGATAAATGCTCCGTCGGGAAGAATTCCTTCACCCATGCTTGCCATTGGATCCTTCTTAGGCTGTTAAACCTTAACAAGAAGAACTTGTCTCTGATACCAAATGTTAGATCAAGCGTTTCACCCAAGAGGGGGGGTGAATTGGGTGATACTAAAATTTCTTTCGAAAATATAAAACTTTAACAGTGGAAATAAAACAGTAATGAGTAAGGAGAAATATCACCGAAGTGTACACCGGGAGTTATACTGGTTCGGTCACAACCATTTTGACCTACGTCCAGTCCTCAGAGCTTCTCTGAGAGTTTCACTGTAACTTCTAAGATTCAGTGGGTTCTTGGCACCTCAGTACAAGCAAGTTCCTTCACCTGGACACTCGCTCCCCCTTACAAGTTGTAATCCAATCCCAACTCAATGTTCCACAACCTTAAGTTACCTCAATAACAAATATTGAGTTTGAATGAAATATTTCTCTCAAGAGTAAATAAGGATCACTGAAGAATAGAAATATAATTACAACGTGAAAACAGAGCAATGAACTTAATAATTCGTTTGTGTGTGTGCTTGTTGTTATTTCTCTGTTTGGATGTTCCCATATATATAGATATGTTGGTGATGACCGTTGGAACATTTTCTTCCGTCCGTTGGAGAGTGCGCAGCCACTATTGACTTTTTCAGTTTTTGAAAAATATCCGTTGGCGGTGGTTGGCATTTGAAACGTTTCATTTGACTTCCATTACTTGATATGATTTCTTCATTGTTCATCTGTAAATAGGCTAAGAATACTAACACAATGAAAGATTAATCATATAGAAAACAAAACAATCAACGTTTGAATGATTTCTGGATTTCTGGGTTTGCTAACTCGAGTAGCTACTCTAGTATCACATGAAGTTTACTCGAGTACTTACTCGAGTATCATCAGGAAATCTTTGATCAACTGCAAGTCAATGAATAAATACAAGATTACTCGGATAGTGCATGGAATAACCAATTCTTAAACCTTTGAAAATATATGTTTACTCGGGTACTTACTCGAGTAATGCACTCACAACTTTATGAGTTACTCGGGTACCAATTCGAGTAAACCTTTATAAAAAATTTTGGTTACTCGATGCTTTACTCCAGTAATGTTGCAGGATCTCAAGGCCGAGAGCACTTACCTTGTTACTCGGATACGGACTCGAGTAATGCATTCTTCTGTTCATAGGTTACTCGGGTACCTCCTCGAGTAAATGTACTTTTTGTGCTTGACTTACCCGGGTAATGACTTGAGGTTTTTCTTGAAAATATCTCTGCATACTCGGGTACCTACTCGAGGAATCCACTTAAAATGGATCATTGAATACTTGCATATCAGAGTAAGGACTCGAGGAAATGAGTTAAAAATATATCAAGTTAATCGGATACCACCTTCAAGTTTTAACTTACTTCAGTGCGTTACTCGAGTACCTACTCGAGTAATGTTGCAGTGGTACATAATGCCGAGAGCATCATTTTTCAGAAACAGAGTTACTCGAGTACCTACTCGAGTATCTTTGGAAACTTGAAAGCAACTGGAAGTTTTTCACATGGTTACTCGAGTAGCTCCTCGAGTAACATTGGCAGGCCGAGAGCAACTTGAAAATACTTACACTATTACTTGAGTACCTACTCGAGTAACGTTGACAGGTTACTGGAAGGTGCCTCTGGTTTCTTAAAGTTTTGGCTCATTACTCGAGTACCGCCTCGAGTAATCCCTTAGAAAACTTGCTTCTGATCAAGTTTCTCAACTTTTTCTCTTGGCCTTTCTTCATTACTCCAAAGCTTACTTCAAGTGAGGCTTATCCCTATTATTCCTTTGCTTAAACTTATTTATTAATCATTTCCTTTTCAAACCATTCTTTTGTTATCAACAAAACATGAAATCTAACAATACTATGATAAAAGAATGGAGAAATTTCATTAAAATAATAATGTTCAAAGTACAATGATTGGCCCTTAGGGCATAATTTCCAACATACACATGGTCAGTGCGTTGAGCATGCAACAACATTGCCTCCAATTGTGGAAGCATAGGATGTGGAGGCAAAGGAGGAGGAGGAGGTGGAGGCGGAGGCGGTGGCAGCTAATGTTGGGGAGGAGAAGCAGAAGGTGGAGTATAGGGATGAGAAGAAGGAGGAGGTGGATGATGACGCCGAGAGTTTTCTGGCAATTCTTCCACATGGCATTTCATCTTTGCATTTGAGAGAACAAAATGAGGAGGACTATGTGAAGAAAACATAGGAAAAACAAATAAAAATGAGAAGTTTAAATAGACATCTGGAACTCCAGAAGCGATGAAAGTTGAATAGGACGTAATGAAAGAGTAACTAGTTCTCCTGACAATCACTAGGTAACGATGAGACACCTACAGTCGATCAGCGTAAGAAGAGGAAAGGTTTTGAAAGCTTTAATTTATGTTTATTAAGTTAGGATTGTTAAATATGTTGGTTTTATGAAACAACGATAAAAGAATATTCTACGGTTATTAATTAATAATCGTGAAGTATGAAGTTGTTTTTTTTAATTTATTTTTTTAAAATATTTTAAAAAATACAATAGTGGTGTTCAATCATCATCACCACTACTGTCATCTTCCTCCTCCTCCTCATCCTCTTCATTCTCATCATCTAAGGAAGGAGATGAAGCATCTGACTAAAAGTCATATTCAACCTCATTATGACGAAGTATAAGGTTCAACTTCCTGTTGAGCTTGTCGGCGTATGCCGTGAGATGCCTTGTGTGGTCGTCAAGGCTACCAACAGCTGCATTAAAGCCTTCATTTCAGGACGACGACGAGGTGGTGGTGGTAAAGGAGGAGGTGGCAATAGAGGCACTACAAAAAAATGGCATTTTGTAGCGGTGTAATTATAGCGGTTTTAAATAACCGCTAGATATTTTAATATTTGTAGCGGTTTTAACCAAAACTGCTACAAATTTGTAGCGACGAGCTACGTGCCAAGTGGCGTGACAGATTGACAACGTTTTTTTTATAGTAGTTAGGTAGTAAAATCCACTACAAATATGGCACAAATTTCCCACCAAAAGTTATAGTGGTTAATAAATAAAAACTGTTAGAATATTCCCGCCATATGGCGCGACCAAGATGCGCCAACAGTGTAGCGGTTATTTGTAGCGGTTTTACCAACAAAACCACTACAAAATTCCAAACGTCTCGTATTTGTAGCGGTTATAAGGTTATAACCACTACAGAATTTCAGAGGTCTCCAAATTTGTAGCGGTTCTGTACTATAACCGCTACAGAACTCCAAATATTTTTGTACTTTGTAGTGGTTATTGTAAAACCGCTACAAATTTTAGCTGCCCTAGGTGCTTTGTAGCGGTTAATGTAGCGGTTATTACAATAGCCGCTACAAATTTATGGCCTATATATACACGCCGCCTTCTCCATTCTTACGTTTGCTCATTTTGTTTTCTGAAGTTTCTCTGAGTGTTTTCTTTTAGATTAAGGGTTCAGACATCTGTGAAAGATTTTTTGTTGCAATATTTCTCAGTATTGTACTTGAGGTACGGAGATAAGACGTATTTTATTTGTATTTGTATTTTTGTTATATTTTTGCATATATTTCTTTTTTGAATTTTTACAGTTGATATGGCTTCAAGAGAGGATAGAGGGAAGGCACCTGAGGTCCTCAGACCAATTTTGAGGGGTTGCAGTAGTAGAGCAGGGGGCAGAGGGAGGGGGTAGCGCGGAGGGAGGGCGACCGGGGCATTGCAGCCCATCCCCCCACAGGAGTTGACCCTACCACAGGCACTGTAGACGATTGCACAGGAGATGATCGCACTAGATGTGCCTGATTTGGGGGAGGGAGATATCAGCGTCGAGGACTATGAGGGGGAGGACTTCGACATCTCGATTGGGATCAGGGAGATGGAGCAGTTCCTCGATGAGGAGGAGGCTCGGGAGCAGAACAACCCACGAGGGGTGCAAGTCCAAGGTAAATAAATTTTTTTATTTAATAAATTATTTATTTAAATTTGAAATGTTAAATTTGAATTACAATTTATCTAACGTGCGCTAAATTGTGCAGATGAGCAGGGGAACGTGTCGACGAGGAGGTTGGACGTGGCCGGTCTGAACAGCATGGACCGGACACTGTGAGTTATAGTGCCGTGGAATGAGAGCACGGACCAGCCCATTTACAATGGGGGTCACCTGTTCAACCCCTTTCTAAATGAGCTGGGTTCGAATTGGATGCGGTTCCCCCTTTACTTCAGGATGTGGAGGCATGTTCTGAAGGGGCCGAAGGACCTGGCTTGAGAGGATGTGGTGCAGGTAATTAATAGTATTTAATAGGATTTTTGTAATCATTGATATTTAAATAATTTTTTTGCAGCTGCGGTTTGCCGTCCTGGCCAACTGGAAGATGTACACCCTGATGAAGATGGGTGACTGCTGGAGGAACAGTAGGAACCATCTCTTCCACAGTGTGGATAAGGACGGGATGATGCCTCTGGAGTAGCTGATCGAGAGGGCCCCAGACGGCGTCTCGCCGAACGACTGGGCGAGTTTTGTCCAATTCAAAAGGAGCCCTGAGGGGCAGATAATGTATTTATTAGATTATTTATATATAATTTTGTAACTGTTAATTATTAAATTATAATTTAAATTTAATTAATTTTAATTTGAAATTTATTAATTTTAAATGTTTTATATTGTTTTAATACATTTAATATTTTTTTTCCAGGCACTTTCTTAGAGGAACACCAGGTTTTGTGGTCAGCAGACGATCCACCACATAGCAGGATCGAAGACCTTTGCTGTCACGTACAGCGAGTTGGTAACTTTTCATAATATCAATGACTTTTAAATGATTATTTCATAATACTAATTGAATTTTGTAATTGTTTTAGGAGAGGAAGGCACAGTAGGAGAACCGTCAGATGGACTATGAGGAGTTATACGTGATCACACACAAACACCGTGACGGGACTCCAACCTCTCAGCAGGCAAAGGCGGCCATTGTAAGTAATTTCATTATTATAATTTTTATAAAACCAACTTAATAATTAAAAATTCTAATAAGTAATTTTTTAATAAAATGGCAGGAGCGGATGCAGCAGTCGCAGGCTGAGCTGCGAGAAACCCAAGTCGAGGAGTCACAGGGGTCAGTGGACCCGAAGGATCCTTTGAAGGCAGGTATGGGTCAGGTTGATCACCCTGGACGCGTACGGGGGATGGGGATAGGCTCTAGACCTAGCATGGTCTATGGCAGGAGCGCCGCCTCTGAGGTTGGCAGCTCTAAAGGGGTCAGATGTCCGAGGGACGAGTCTGTTGAGCAGTTGCAGTTAGGTTTGGAGTAGACACAGGCTACCGTGGCTCAGCAGCAGTAACAGCAGTTGTAGCAGCTGTATCTGCAGCAGATGCAGCAACACGCTGATTTGATCTAGCTCAGCAAATGCAGTGGCGTGATATCACGAACAGCATGCTCGAGCGCGGATGGAGTGGCCTATTCCCGGACGAGCAGTATCTGTAGGTTCCGCCTGTCCCTTGGTTCGTCATTCAGACTACAACTTTTCCACCTCCTCCTCCTGCTGATGATGATGGTGCAGTTAACTTCGCCCAGCGGCCTGATCCAGCAGCACCTGAAGGAGCCCCACTTGAGGGAGCACCAGATGATCAGCCCCCAGCTACTTAGTTTAGGACATCTTTTTTTTATTTGTTGTTGAAACATTTGTAAATAAATATACATAATTTTTTATTTCAGAACTGAAATTCCTATTGTGTTTACCATAGTTATATTTATATTCTTAGACCGTGTTGTTGAATTTGTGAATTAATTGCAACAATATTATTTATATATTTCTAAACCTAAAAAAATCAATTATATATATATATATATATATTTGTAGCGGTTTTACAACAAAACCGCTACAAATATACATATTTGTAGCAGTTTTGTTTTATAACCGCTACAAAAATGAAAAGTTGAGTATTTGTAGCGGTTATATGTATAAAACCGCTACTAATATTAAAGCTGTTGGAAATCAAATTGCAGAATTGGTTTTAAACTTGTAGCGGTTATAGATAAATAACCGTTACAAATACTCAACATTTGAATTTTGAATTGCCCGCCTTTGTGAAAATTTGTAGCGGTTAATTATGTAAAACTGCTACAACTTTAAAACCTATTCTTCAATTTGATTTCCAACGGCTTTAATATTAGTAGCGGTTTTATACATATAACTGCTACAAATACTCAACGGCTTGAAAATTAGTAGCGGTTTTATACATATAACCGCTACAAATGTCTAGTACCATAGCAGTTAGTGTAGCGGTTTTTGAACTGTTACAAAATATTAAACGTTGGAATTTCATAATATAAGGTTCTAGGCATTCGTCATTCTCTATTCACTCATCTTCTTCACTATTCTTTCTTCTCTCTCACTAGTAGCTATGAATAAGTCATGGATTAGGTTGCCGCACAATTCTCCGGTATATTTGTATGGATTAAAAATTTTCTTAGATTTCGTATTCACTCATGCCGGTTGTAACGGCAAGATCGTCTGTCCCTGTCGGTGATGAAAGTTCAAGAAGTGGCATGCACGAAATGTTGTTAAGGAACATTTGATTCTGAAGCCTTTCCCTGAGGACTATACGTTCTGGGCAGTTCATGGCAAGAAGGCTGGCATTAGATATGATGATGTTCTTCCTCGAAGTTCTCAAGTAGGCGTTCAACTAGATGAAGATGATCCTGTGAATCATGTTGCACGTGATGCATTTGGATTTCAAGGTGGCAAATTCAACAAAAAAGTGCACGGTTCTGAGCCAGTGTTCATGAGGAATGAAGTAGCTCGGGATTTTTTTTAATCTTAATGGATGAAGCAGATCGTCCTTTATATCAAGGTTGTCGAAAATATTCTAAATTATCTTTCTTGATCAAATTGTATCAAGTGCTTTTGTGGAATCACAGATAAGGGAATGTTGATGCTGCTCGAATTATTACAAGATGTATTCCTCGATGCTGAGATTCCCACAACGTTCTATGAGGTCAAGAAGATTATCAACAGGTTGGGGTTGAACTATCAAAAGATTGATGCATGCCCCAACGATTGTATACTGTATTGGGGAGACGATTCTAGCAGGGAGACTTGTAAGAGATGCCACACATTGAGGTATAAGACAATTCAGAAGGGGAAAAAGCAGAAGAAGAAACCTGCAAAGATTCTCAGGTACTTCCCTTTGAAACCTCACCTACAAAGATTATTTATGTCATCTAAAACTGCGGAGCACATGAGGTGGCATGCCGTTGATAAGAATGGAGACGGTAAATTAAGACATCCCCGGGATGCAGATGCTTGGAAAATGTTTGACAACGACTTTCTAGATTTCGCGACTGACCCTAGAAATGTTCGGCTTGCTTTGGCAACCGACAGTTTCAATCCTTTTGGGAATCTTAGCATAAGTTACAGTATTTGGCTGGTAGTCTTAGTTCCCTACAACTTACCCCTAGATATGTATGAAACAAAGCTCTTTCATTATGTCTATGCTCATTTAAGGCAAAAAGGCATCATGCAATGACATCGATGTGTATCTCCAACCGTTTATTGCGGAATTGGTTGACCTATGGAATGCCGGCGTGGAGACGTACGATGCTTACGGGAAGACTTTGTTCAACTTGCGTGCAGCCTTGATGTGGATGATTAGTGACTTTCTTGGCCTTGGCACATTATCTGGTTGGAATGTTCATACTGGGTCGGCGTGTCCAGCTTGTAATTTTGACTCTGACGCAGTATGCCTTCCCCACAGTGGAAAGTGGTGCTTCATTGGCCATCGGAGGTTTCTCGATGGAAGGTACAAGTTCAGATTGCAGCGGAATCGCTTCAATGGGAAACCAGAAAAAAGAGGACCACCTCATACTTTGTCCGGTACAAAAATCTTACAGCAGCTTGAAAATGTTGAGTTCGAGTTTAGAAAAATTGACGATTCAGCACAAGCTCGCCAAAAGATGTATAGGACATCGGTGCCTCAGCAGTGGAAGAAGATAAGTATTTTATTCACTCTTCCATATTGGAGATCTAATTTATTTTGCCACAGTCTTGATGTCATGCACATTGAAAAGAATGTTTGCGAAAATGTGCTATATACGCTGCTTAACGAACCTGACAAGACAAAAGATCACCTTCAAGCGAGGAAAGATTTATGTGACATGGGAGTTCGTGAAGACGCTTGGCCAGATGAGCATGACAAATTTCAGCCAGCAAAGTTTACCCTCACAAAACCGAACAAGGAAGTCTTCCTCTCGACGTTGAAGAAATTAAAAGTTCCTAATGGGTATTCAAGCAACATTTCTTGATGTGTTGACTTGTAGGCTTGAAAGGTTGCTGGCCTGAAGAGTCATGATTCACATGTTCTTATCCAGCAGTTACTCCCTCTGGCTATAAAGAATGCAGTTCCTCCCGATGTTTCCATCATTTTGGTGGAACTTTGTTCTTTCTTTCGGAAGTTGTGTTCTAAGGTTTTGATCGTTGAGGAGCTCGATCAACTGTAGTCCAAAATCATTCTTACGTTTTGTCATTTGGAGATGATCTTTCCTCCATCATTTTTACTGTGATGGTTTACCTTACAGTCCACCTCGTTAATGAAACAAAGCTCGATGGACCAGTACAATATCGATGGATGTATCTGATTGAGAGGTACTCATTTTAGATGTGTGCTTTATTCTCCGTATTTAATGTTTGCTAGTCATCCTTTTTAGCATTTAGTATCAATTTTCTCTTCTTTACTTCGTAGGTTCCTTGGGAAATTAAAATCTTACGTAAGGAATAAAGCGTGGCTAGAAGGTTCTATAGCTGAAGGCTATATAGGAGATGAGGTGCTGTATTTTTGTTTAAGGTTCTTTGATGACCTTGAGATAGCTTTCAACCGCCCACCTCGTGTTGACGATTGTCTTGAACCTACTCCAACATCAGGAAAATTTATCCCTCTTGTTGATAAACCATTTAGAGGCACTAAGAACTTTAAACTAATAGCAACTGAGAAGTTGCAAACACATAGACATGTCTTGATTAATTGCACTCAAGTTAAACCTTTCATACAGTAAGAATTGTACACTCACATGTTATTCTATATCTTTTGTAACATTTTTCACTTTCATTTCACTATCGCCTTTCTATTATTAATTGCAGGGAATTCAGAAGTCATGTTAAACGTCAACTTAGAATCCATACACAAACATCATCAGAAGTTGACAAAAGGGTCCACAGAGAATTCCCAAGTTGGTTTGCTCGCAGAATACTAAATGACCACAACCCATACTCGCCAGATTTCAGAGCTCTCGTAATCGACCCTCTTGATCATGCAAAAAGGTTTACAACATACAATGTCAATGGTTTTAAGTTTTGCACAGTTTCATGGGATCAAGGATTGCCAACTCAGAATTTGGGTGTTTATGGCACATTTGGGACAAGGAGTTATGCGAGCAGCAATGACGCCAACATGCAGTTCAGAGGCGTCCCTTACTATGGCAAGCTTCTTAATGTGGTCGAACTTAATCATCAAAGCCGTTTCACCGTGACGCTGTTCAAGTGTATGTGGGCAAATACCACTACTTCTCGGGGACTGACAACTGATGACTTAGGGATCACATTAGTCAATTTCTCATGGCCGATTCATACTGGTATTTCTCAAGATGATGAGCCGTATATTCTTGCTTCAGAGGCACATCAAGTTTATTATGTTGAGGACGAGAGGCTCAGGGATTGGAACATGGTCGTTCATTTAAAACCACGAGACCTTTACGACATGGGTGAAGGCGATAACATCGCGTACGAGACTGAGCCATTTCAACTAGCCGATTTTGAAACTACTTCCCTGAAGGCGATAAAAATTTACCTCTACTGCGGTGAGTTTTTTTTACATCCACATCATTTAAATTAAATTTTTAAAATTTAATAATACATATATATATCCCTAACAATAATTTTTCTACATAATTTCTGTAGGGATGGCGAGAATGAGTAATCAAATTCAAATTATGTTTTTGTCTTAAAAAAAATGGAATTTTTTTTTAAAAAAATAAAATAATATTTGTAGCGGTTATTAAATTGTTACAAAAATAAAAATAACCGCTACTAATTAAAACCGCTACAAAAATAAAAATAACTGCTACTAATTAAAAACCGCTACAAAATGAATATATTAACCGCTACAAAATGGTACGTGGATCCCTATAAATATCCTTACCACAACTCATTTCAAACACTCTCTCATTTCTTTTCACCTTACCCTTATTTCATTTTCTCTCATTTACAAATTTTTTTGTATGAGTTGAGGAGTTGAACAATACGATCAAATATGGTAACAAATTTTTTAATTTTTCTTTCAATACTTCTTTCGTTCTCATAAAATTTATTTTCACCATTTTCTTTCTAGATATTTCAAAGTTTTATCTCATTTTCATCTATTTTTCATACATAATTTTTTTTTCCAAATTCATACATAATTATATTGTTGTAAACAACATAATAGTTCCTTATTACCTACGTATTCTTAATAATATTATCAATACAATTTTTATATTTATTCAACTAAATTAAATTATTCCTTTTAATTTATATATATTAGTTAAACTATTGAATAATAAGCTAATTAAATTAGATAAACTACTAAAAAAATAAACTATTTAATTTAATATTAAAAAAAAGAAACAAATGGTCGTATTTTTTTTAAATTTTCCTAATTTTTGTAACTGCTAAAAATTAAAGCGGTTTTTTAAACCGAAATTAATTTGTTGGCGACATTTTTGAATTTTCATGAAATTAGTAGCGGTTATATAACCGCTACTAATTTCATAAAAATTTCAAATTAGTAGCGGTTTATTAACTACTACAAATTAGAAAAAAAAATTTTCTTTTTTTCCTTTTCCACTTTGAAAAATTCAATTTTTTATATATAACCGTTACAAATATCTCCGAAAAAATTTACTGCTTATGGGGATGTTGTAGCGGTTGGGTTCAACCGCTACAAAGTAAGTAGCGGTTATATAACCGCTACTAACCTTGTTTGTAGCAGTTAAAATCGCTACTAATACCCATTTTTAACCGCTACTAAATCACATTTTTTTTTGTAGTGAGGAGCTCCCTATGATGTGAACATGATGGAGAGAAAGAGGAGGCTGATATAAAAAAAGTAGTAAGAATCATGAGGAATATATGAGTTTAAATAGAGGTGTAACGGATGTTATGAAGGGTTATGAAGGTTCAACAATGTTACAAAGGATTATGACCAATGAATTGGTACTTGTGGAAGATAGATCATTCAAAAATATTACATGACGGTTGTTTCTAAAGACCGTTATGTTTTGTCTTTCTTGTTACACTACAAAAAAAAATATTGAATTTCTGACAGAATTTGCCAAGGAATCAGCTTTTCCGATGGAATCCGTTTCATCGCTAATAGGTGCGTTACAAACAAATTGGCGACGGAACTTCAGTTCCGACGGATTTTCCATCGAAAATTGTTGTCGGTAAATTTCCGATGGAATTTTAGTCCGAATTTCCATTAGAATTTGCCACTGAAAAAATTCCGTCAGAAATTCGGTGGTTAAATTTGCCACGGAAAGTTTTCCGATGAAATTTCCATAGGAATTTGTCATGGAAAAAGTTCCATGGCAAATTCCGTCGGGAATCGGGTGTTTTTTTTTGTAGTGTTATAAGAGATTGGAAGTTGAATCATTTGTAAGTATTACATGGTGGTTGTTTTGACAGAACCGTCACTTTTGTCAGTAAATAAATGATAGTTATTAACCACAACCATTATTTTTGTATTTTTGCGAATTTCACCTCGCAATACATGATGGTGTGAATAATTAATGTTATGTTTAAGCATTATATCCTTGTGCGACCTTCGCCTCGACATACGTAGCGTTTATTAGCTGTAGTCATTATATATTAGACGTTATAAATGCCTGAGTATGTAGTAGTGACAATTATTGTACTAATATCATTGGATAAGAGATTGAATTGTCACTTTTCTTTTTTTTCCCCTTCAACGCTGGCGTCCAATGAAACTATTGGTGGGATCAGGGCATAGATTCCTCAAAAGAAAATAAGCAAAATTTGAAATTTGATTTTAGATATATAAACATATTGACATATTGTTGAGATTTCAATATCAAATAAATGCAAAAAGAGAAGTTGGTGGCATTGAAAGGCTGTAGACTTTAGCAGTAAACATTAATAACTTGCAGGGAAAAGAGAAAGAGAATATTTTAAGAAAAAAATATTAAACCTCTCAATTAGACGTAGAATAAAATAAGTTAGAAGGAATAAAAAAGTTAAAATAATTAAAAATAACTTGCAGGGAAAAGAGATTTAGAATATTTTAAGAAAAACATATTAAACCTCTCAATTAGACGTAGAATAAAATAAGTTAGAAGGAATAAAAAAGTTAAAATAATTAAAAAGGAGGGAAAATCCCAAAAAACTACCTTAGAAATAGGGAAATATCAAATCAGTGCGCCGAAATTGCAAAATTCTAGGTCAGTGCTATGTCAGTACGGAGGAGGAATATGAGATTTTGAAATCTTAGCGAAAAGACAAATGTGTCCTTCAGCTATTCCCCCCTCTCAACTCGGAATAACAACAAACTCTTAATTATCAACACCACATTCTATATTAACAACTTCACTTTCTACTTGCACAATAACAACACCAGTCTCGTTATTAACAACACCGTATTGTACATTAACAACTCGACTTTCTTGTTCGCAGTAACAACACCGGTCTCTATATTAATAACACCGTATTCTACATTAACAACTCCACTTTCTTGTTTTACAACTTCATAATTTAAGTTTTAGGGCTAATAACAGCATCTCTTGCTTTATTAACATCATATTTTACATTAACAACACTATATTTTGAGATACAAAGATGTGAAAGAATAAAGCGGAGTTGTTAATATAGAATGCGGTGTTGTTCATCAAGAGGGTGGTGTTGTTATTCTGAGTTGAGAGGGGGGGACAACTGAAAGGCATATTCGTCTTTTCGCTGAGATTTCAAAATCCCAGATTCCACCTATTTATTGACACCGCACTAACTTAGGATTTTACAATTTCGGCGCATTGATTTAGGATTTTTCTATTTTAAATGTATTTTATAGGGATTTTCCCTAAAAAGATGTTAAATTCTTCATGCACATTAGGAAATAAGGGGTGAGTGAGAGTGGAAATAGTTAATAAAAAAAAATGATAATACAACTAAGTGGGCGGCGGGCACACAGCAACCTAAATGTGTGCCTGTAGCTCACCCATTTGATACTTAAATGGGTGGGTTTTAACCCGCCCCATTATAGGCCCTTTTTGGGTGGGTTCAAAACGGGCTAATTTCTTGTGGGCGCAGGCAGGCTCGCTGAATTACGGGCACCTTGTTCAACCCTAATTATTCCTATCTTTAGATGGGGAAAAGTGAAAAGAAAATAGAGGAAGAACTACTAAGAAAAAGAACTTCCTAAAATAGTCAAAAAAAGTACTCCCTCCTAATTTTAATTGCTTTATTAAGCCGCATAATTCAATTATTTTACTCTTACAAATAAAACCAAAGGGAGTACTATTTTTGGGATTTTCCCCTCCTAATATTCTGTCCTCCCTCATTTTCTTCCCATCAAAACATAGAGTGCATGTCTTTCTAGTATTTAATCAATGCAAACCGTGGTTAAAAACCCCAATCCTATTGTGTCCGTTTCATATGACTCATCAGCAGTTCAGCATATATACGAGATTATATTACAAGACATCATATACAGCATTATCATCATATAACTAGTTAATTAAGCACATGAGACCATATCTTGTGCTGTCCGATATCGATGACCATCCCTTTTATTAATCCTCACAGTAGTATTGTTTCAGATCTTCAAATGAGAAGATTATTAATAAAAATAACTGAACCGAATCAATCGCACCAATGGTGGCAAGTAAGTCCTTCATGACTTAAGCATCTAAATAAAGATATCATAGCCAAATGTATCCTTCCTCTACGCTCAGAGAAGATAAAAGATCTGAGTGCTCTGTAGTTTTTTTCTCAAAGTGTTGAGCAATCATTGAACAACAGGTACAAAGTTATAACTCATATTTGATAAATAGTGTTTTAAAAAAATCAGAACTAGTAGGGGTCCAAAGATGTTTGAGCAGTAGTGAGCAAAAAGAACTTCATTAATCTCAAAAGACTACAAGGGGCAAATCAACCCTTCAAAGAAAGAGACGCAAGTTAACCTCTATCTTGGGACCCATGTTACCCTTTTTCGTTACTTGGTGGGGACTCACATCCTTACATGACTAAACGCACCGGTGTGAAAGCCATTGTGCATTAGACTCTTAACCTATGGATTGAAACTCTTTATATAGAATTTTTGGACCATCTAGTAATATAGTGATTAACACCCATCATATTAACTAACTCCACCTTTTAAACTCTAGTGCTATTCCATTCGCAAAGTCTAAAGAAGTCTCAACAGATCGATCACTGGTAACATGCGAATTCTACGCTTTGGACTCGTCACTGATTTTATTGTTTAGCTTGATTGAATAGTCTTGTGTGCCTCGTTCTTTCTTTCGTTTTACTCCTCAGTGCAGTTTTTGCTGAAAAATGTATGGAAATAAATTAAATTTGAAATATAAGTGCAAAATACTATATCTGGAAAATAAATTATTTATTCTTTATACCGCCTACAATTTTTTTTAGGACCAGAGGAAGCAGTAATATCATGTCTCGAACCCAAACCAAAACCTCATAGAACGTCTATAAAGAACGTGCCATAAAGCTTTGTGGGAGACTGGTACACCACCTAGAATATTATCAAGTACACACCTATAATATTTTTCAACTTTTGGAAAAATTAAAAAATTCACATGTCAAACATCTTTAATAAAACAAACAAAAATAATAATTAGAAAGTGAAGAAGCAGAATCACTTTTCTTAAAGGTAAATCAACCCGTGTTCAACAGACTGGACTCATGCGTATGGATGGATCTTAAACTTTCTTTAGCTTCGGACACATTTAATTATTTTCCCATTCATTTTCTTTGTTGTTCACTTATTAGGCTTTTATAAAATGCATTTTGTTTCCTTCCTCTTTTTCTTAGTTAGATACCACTCTGGTTCTATTTATAAGTTCTTTTTGAATTAAAAATTTGGTCCTATTTATTAATTCAGTTTCAAGTTTGTAAATGCATTTTGCACTTTTTTATCTCTATTAATTACAATAAATAAATAGAATTTATTCATGTTGATTTTTGGAACCAATCATAAATAAATGTAAAATTGGAAATTTAGTCCATGTTCAATGAATTAACTAACTCTTCTTAATACATGAGAATTAATTAAAAAAAACTTATAAATAGGATCAAAATCATAAACCAATTCATTTTTTGGTATTGCTCATAATAAGTTTGCCAGTTATGAGATTGGATTTCCCCCAGCACGAAAAAGGCGACAATATAATAATGCGTTTCATCTAAACAAGGTCGCATTTATTGTGATAGTCCTCATGAAAGAGAAATTCATTATGCCTTTTTGATAGCTGAGTTGGATCTTAAGGCTCATTATAGAGAAATTCATTATGTTTTATTACTAATTCATAATAAATGATGTATTCTTTAAGCAAGAGAATTACTACCACCACCATCTAAAATTGTTAAGCATTTTTAACTAATTTAAAGGTCTTATAAATGTTAAGGCAGTTAAAAAATAACCATTTTTTCGTATGTCTACCTTTATTTATAATTGTGTCTTAAATTATTAATAACAAAATAATGAAAATTTCTTAAATTCTACTATTTCAAGTACATATTTAAAAATAAAAATACATTAATTATTTCTCAAAAACTCAAAAAATGTCTCATATTTTTAAATATCGTACTTGACTAAAACTGTCCTATAATTTTAAACGGTGGGAGTATTATTTTATTTCAACTTTCAATACATTTAAATGTGAAACTCCGTCCCGTACTTAGTATGTGAGATCATATGACCTTTTATAAGTTGGTTCTAAATTAGGATCCATCTTAAATCACAATGTAACATATAATATGTTATAAAAACATCTCTTTTTAATTTATCTCAAATTATTATTTCAAAAAATAGAGCCCATGTACCCCTCATTAAAAAAGGTAGTTTTGGAAAGACATTGTGAAAACATTAATGTAGTTAACTGATTTTAGCTTTTCAGCTTTCACTATAAATTATATGATTTGGTTGGACAGAAAAGAATGTTTCCATTGATTTCTTTCTCAATTTCTTCGGTTGAAAGGGTTCTATATTAGGAATTAGAGATAGCAATTAACACAAGTTATTTTGACCTTTTAAATAATCATATATAATATTTTATTAAGCAATGTATAATGAAAATAATATTAACCTATATTGAAGCAAGTCAATTTTGGCCCAACTCACATATAAATATTTTTTTGCCTAGCTTGAAACCAACATTAGTGTCTATATAATTGTGGCGGAGATTTTTTTTTTTTTGGCAGTGCAAAGAGTTTCCTCTCAATTTCATCATATGAATATCTAGAATATTAACAGTAATAGTAATGTCGAAGTTATTTATGTGGGTCATGATGCAGAAATTGTGAATAAATAATCATCTGCTAGGTCCTTCTTGTTCTATCCAAATCGTACAAATAAGCAAATATTTATATTGCACATTTTTTTGTACTAATATTTTTATGAATAATCAAAATGATATTAACAAATAATGATTTGCATTTTTTTTATTTAATATTTTTAATTATGGTATATTTTGAGGAATGTATGTTCAACACATAAATTTGTTTTGAGAAATTTAGTCATGTTTTTAAGAAACTATAATGAGTTACGTTGGCTGGCTCACATGACTCATGAAGCAGCTCATGATGAGCTGGGTCAAATAAATCCCAACAAAAAAAATTTATTCCCTCTAATCTTAATATTAAATGTAAAATCTAGTAGAAAAATTTGCTACTTCATTAATCAAAAAAAAAAAAACGAAAAATTTGCTTCTTAAATGTAAGGCTTCAATCCATTTTGTCTCCAAAATTTGAAATTTCTTTTAATTTAGTAAACTCTCTATTAATTGTACATATTAAGGAATTTTCATCTAGAAATTAGTTTCTAATGTAAATGCTTACAATGGGTACTTTAGGAAAGATAACATATATATATATATATATTTTTTTTTTTTTTGCAAATAATTAACTTAAATAATTTTTTTCTTCTATACATTAGTTATTTAGCTTATAAATTTTGGATCTGAGATACTATTATGCAAAGCAAAAATGAATGGTATGGAGAGGAAGATATAGACCTTTTCTAATGTCAATTCGAACAACACATGATGAAGTGTTTCTCTGTTTGGCATCTTAAAAATTAATGTCACGATCATTCCCACCAGAAAGCATGTCTAAATGTTTCCGGTGTCTACAGAAGAATCACAATACTCACCAGTTCTAATTAATGACCTTCTTCTAATATCACAGTGATGGATATATACAAGCTAGTAGAGAGCAAATAGAGGCTTTTCCGGTATATTTCAATTTTTGGTTAAAATTAAAATTTTACCCCTGTGCTGCACAAGACGACGTACATACATATATATATATATATATAGATATAGATAATAGTGATGGATATATACAAACTAATGTCGACAATTAAAAAAACTAACTTTGACTAACCTCTGCCCTTAACATTGCGCTTTTTAAAACACTTTTCGGGTTAATATTAATCTACAAAAACATCTCGAAGCCTACAACTTCTACTCGAAAACTTTAGGATAAATTTCTACCTTAACCCAAATTTTAATCTTATGTCATTATTTTTAAGCATTGTGTGATTGATGCTGACTTCAAATTTGAAGATGATATGGTGAAAAAATTAAATTCAAGATTCTTTTAAAAGAGTAAGAAATTAAAAAGCTGAGGCGTCATATATAAAGAAGGTAATTAAACCGTTAGATTTATTGGCACTTCATCTATTCTGTATGGTATAGCTCGCAGATTCGATCCGCGCGCTAGCAATTATTTAGCATTTGAACATCTTCAATTTTTCATTATGACTTTTAAAACTCACTGATCTCTCACACATTGGGATATTCAAAAGTTGTTCTCTTAATTTATAAAATTCCATTCCACAAGGGAAAAAAAATAAGGGAAAATTACATTCAGGTCTCGGATAAAAGAAAAAATGAACAAATAGTTCATTGAAATCTTTAAATTATATTTAAGTCCCGTGAGACATTTTTGCAATAAATTTCAATCATGGACTTGACAATGGATGCTCATGAACTTATTAATGGATGCCCTTAGACTTATCAATGATGCGGCCCTGAGTTTGTCAATGACGCGCCCATGAACTTGTCAGCGGACACCCATGGACTTATTAGCAGAATTGGAATTTATTATAAAAAAGTCTCACATGATTTAAATATAATTTTGAGATTTCAAGAAATTTTTATTTTTTATTTTTTTCTCTTATCCAGGACCTAAATGTAATTTTTCACAAAAAATAATAGATTTTGGGTTCAATCTTTATGTATAATATTTAGGCCTTGGTTCCATATCAGACCCACAGCATATGGAAGAAAATCACTGGCTTTTAGTTCCGATCATACATTGTTCACTGTTTGTGTGACTTCGTCTCTTATTAATGAGAAAAGAACATTACTCCCACCATTCATTGTACAGACTATACCAAAAAAATATTGTAACAGACTCACATGACTTGGGCCTGATAGAAGATCCAAGAGAAAACCTGATAGATGCCAATAGAGGCCCAAATAGAAGAACAGGAAGCTGCAAAGGTGAGACCTCATCCTATAATAGGGACAAATACAGTTATAGAGGGGATGTGGATGATTTTGTGTGATCTTCTCTCAGGTCCCATTCTTGAGAATTCTCTCTGACGATTCTTCCCTCTTCATCTCTCTGTCCTCTATTTATCGATATTTTTGTCTAATCAGTATTATCTGAATGTATTTTCATATGATTATGGTTATAAACTGGACTGAATATTAACTATTTACTTGATACTCCATTGTACTGAAATATTGACCATTACAATTGGTGTTTTTTCATTGAGAGAACTCCTTCTGCCATGGTGGAGGATTTCGATGAAGCCGAACTGGGATCAAGTAGTTCAAGCATTGCGCCTCTAATATGGTTACAAAGATGGATGGTACTATTTTGACAATGGAATTACTACGTTCTAAAATAGAATTACTGAATTCTAAATTTTCTCAGAGTTCAAGTTCTACAGTTCACCCACGGCCAACGCACGAATCCATTTTATAGTCCGAAATTAAGTTTCTGCAGAGTCATCCCTGCCAAGCGTCTGCAACTCAGCTATTGCTAACGAGCAAAAAATCCAGTTCTGAACAGAGTGATGAGATAGATGAACCTATTAGGGTGGACTCTTTTGTTGCCATCATTATCGGTCCTTCAATCGGCAACCTCTCCGAAGATGGAATCTGTCGATACCATCTCGGCGCCACCCTCCGTCAAAAGTTCAACATGCATGCTTGAGAATGGGCTTCTAATGAATGGAGTTTATTTTTTCAAACAACAAAGCAGCTATTGGACTGGGCCGAAGTGCTTGGAGCTAAATTTGTTCCTCTTCAATCCACCTTTAGTTACCCTAGGCCCTTCATCTCCGTTTGCAATGATGGACTGAAACTTGCCGACAACCATAATGGAGTTCGGTGACTCTATCCTTACTCCATTTCTCTTACAACAACATATCAGTTCAACTCTTTTCTCCCATACTTGTCACCGACGACCAAGCATTCCAAGGCCACTATTCATGGATCAATGGTTCAACGGGTATTGATCCTGGCTCAGCATTAGAATCTCTAAATGAGTTGCACAAATTGGCTAGGAATGGGCAGTTCACCGGATATGGGTTTGCTCACTTTGCAAATGCCCAATCTAAATCTATCCGACAAATTTATATAGCTTGTATAGTATATCTCTTACTTGCGGTGGATATGAGGATAGTTGAAAACTACTTCAAGGAAAGTGTGAAAACTGTTGGCAACTATGCTGCTGTTCTGAAGGTACAATATGCAGCAAAATCTGAATACTGCTGTAAGGTTTTGTATCTTGACCGTGGCGATAAAATATATTTGGAGGAGGTTTCTTCTTGCAACATTTTTAGTTATAGCTTGATATTTGATCTAGGTATTTCCTTTGCTCTTACTCTGTTCGTGAGGTGTAGCCTATACTCATTTAATAGGGATATTGTTCAGCTGTGGCTTCTAACTTGCTTGACTAGTCCTTTAAAATTGGATGTGGGGACCACCGTTACGATCTTTTACTATGTATATTTTGGCTCTCTTCCATTCAAGGCCCACCACAGTAACTCTTATTTATATGATGATATGATTATGAGGAGGCCAAATTATTATCATTGCTTATGATTACTGCCACACAACAACTGATGATAATTTTATCATCAATTTTAGTAATGCAGCCACTACCATCTGTTATATTTCCCAATATGTTTCCATCACTGATTTCGGTGTTGGATCCTAGAATTACACTGAGTGTTAGGTGCTTAATTGACAGTGCATATGAATGTTTGCCACCATGTACTCATTCTCTTACATTGTTTATAGTGGTGAACAGAGTTGCCCCTGCTTTGCGTGATGTTTGCTCTGTAATTGATTTGTATTGGGAACATGATCATCGCATCTTCAATGGAAACACTGCTTCAGAATGTATTTCTTGGATTGAGTTATTTGTTACATATGCTACAAAGGGTTCTCTGCATTTTGAAAGTGCTTGCTGTGTCACGATATTCAATACACTATTTCTTTGCATCAGCAAATATACCTTGTGCTCCTATGATGAAAACAGGACGTTGTGTTGGCCTGTATTGAGTGTGCTCAAGTTTGAAGTTCTAGTTCCATGGGGAATATATGACTGTTGTTAATATGTTGTTTTTGCTCGTGACAAAAGTTTATCTACTACTATTTCTGATTGGATCCAAGCTCCACATTTTCAAGAGGTACAATCCAAAATTCCATTCCATCTATTTGGTTATTTAGAACTTTCATTCCTAGTAGTGGTGTCTTTCAAGTTACAACAGGAAATGACAGTTTATTATGATCACATGTTAAAGGAATTAACGTCAAGTTAATTGCAATATACTTCTATGTTTCTTCTACAATCGGATATGGAGGGAGACTACACTAGTTTATTTATTTCCTAGGTTCTGATCTTGCTTGGACCTTGAGGACAAGGTCCTTTTCAATGGGGGGAATAATGTAACAAACTCACATGACTTGAGCCTGATAAAAGATCCAAGAGAAGGCCTGATAGATGCCAATAGAAGCCCAAATAGAAGAACGAGAAGCTGCAGAGGCTAGACCTCATCCTATAACAGGGATAAATACAGTTACAGAGGGGGTGTGGATGATTTTGTGTGATCTTCTCTTTGGTCCCATTCTTGTGATTTTTCTTTGACGATTTTTCCCTTCCTTTGTATATGCTTCCCTCTTCATCTTTATGTCCTCTGGTTATCGATATTTTTCCTTAACCAGTATTATTTGAATGTATTTTCAGATGGTTATGGTTATAAATTGGACCAAATATTAAGTATTTACTTGTTATTCCATTGTACTGAAATATCTTGATAGTTGATCATTACATTCATATTCTTTGTTGTTTTAGGTTTTTGATTCAGTTGAGGAAGCCTCCTTTACATTCTCAATGCCTGTGTGGACCCTATCTTCACACAAGGTGAGTTGGCCGTCCAGTGGTGAAGAAGCGTGAACTTTGTACCTTGGTAATCTTTTCAAAATTAAACCAATGATTGTAATAAAGGGTGTAATCCCGGATTGTCTTTTGAGGAGCCTTTTTAAATTAAGCAATCCTTGTATCGGGAAAGTATTTATCCAAGAAAACTTTCTTCAAATTAGCTTATGAATGAAGAGCATCATTAACATGCCTTGTTTGCATCAGGTACCACTCTTTATTTAGCCTTCCCCTCTAAAGTGAAAAAAAACACCTTTAACAGCACATCATTTAGAGAGGTAAATGATATAGAAACTAGAGAATAACTGAGAGTGTTTAGGTCGAGGTGGATAGGTCATAATATTAGCATGTTGGCGTTGTCGTTGTGTGTTATTGTCTGCTTGAATCTCCTTTATTTATAGGTGAGTAGGATATGGGCATTGTGAGTATTTCAATCTATTCGTTGAGTTCCGTTGCTTCGTTTGACCACTCTTCAAATTTGAAAAACTAGTTGTTAAGTTTGGTGGACTTTCCATTCCCGTAAGGTGGCTTTTCTTCTCTTCGTATGATATTCTCATTGTTTTCCTAGACAAACACTAATTCAATGAAGTGTTAGAGTGATTAGAAGCAAGAAGAATGAATTACACAATTATTCTAATGATTTTCAGAAGTTATGTTGTGTGCTCTGTTTTCTGGAATTATACATCACTCGAGTGGTTTAGCCTTTTACTCGAGTGATTTGGCTTTTATTGTGTATCATGTAACCCCCTGCCGTAATTAATATCCGAAATACGCGATTAAAGTGAAATAGAGACCAATAAGGAATAAAACTACATTTTATAAACCCATCTAACAGACGGGGTTTTCATAAGTACCTTTTGAAATCATTCATAACCTGGTCTCACATTCACATTCCAAATACAATTACTACATAAAGATAAATCACATTTAATATATCAGAGTACGCAATGTAATAAGTCCGGCAATTCCGGATTCCATTTATTAACTCAAGCTTTATAGGGCACATTCGCCCATTACAAGCCCTCATATGGGGATTACACAAATTCATCTCAAATACATAGCAAATCCTCATCCACATACTTATATACACATCCAAATCTATATACTCCCAACTATGATAACCAACTACCGAATCTTCAACCCGAAGGAAGTCCTTGCCGCCCTTGATTAATTACTCCGTCCTCAATCCACTACCCTGTCTGAAAGGTTAGTAGAGGAGGGTGAGATTCTAGAGAATCTCAGTAGGTAAACAATATCAATATGCATGTACGATAGATATTTAATGCATGACATGCTTGCATCACATAACTATCACGATGACAAATCTGTAAGCTCAATGCTTCTGACAATATACTAAGGCCATAGCATAAATTGAAACATAGCTTCAATAACACATAACCATGCAAAGCTAAGACATGCATCAACACATTAACACATATATCAAATACAAGCAGAAGAGATATGTTTCCTACACTTAGTCTTTCCACGTAAGCTCCAGCTCCGGCTGCTCACGATCAGGGCGAACACTAAATCCTATAACCAAACAAGGACATAGGGTTAATCCCTTTTCCAATTCCTTAACTCTCAAACACTTAAGTTGGTTATCATTCACAACCTTTAGGTGGCTAATCAAAGCCTAAACATATGCCTAAAGGCTTGGAAAACACTTGACCAAAGATCACCTTTTAAAAGTCCAAAATGCTGATTTTTGAGGGTTGGCCAAGGCCCACAAATCCACTGGCCGAGGCCAAGAAAATCCAATTTCTTGGCTGAACTTCCAAAAATCATAACTAATTCCAAACAAATCGAAATGAGGTGATCCCAAAGCCAAATGAAAGCTATTCAAATCCTCTACACAGGAAAAATATTGGCCAATACTGGAAACCACCACATAAATACAGAATTCCCCAAAACTCAAGACTGTCCCAAAACAGTGTTCATTTTTGACCTCAAACTTTGGACAGCTATAACTCCCAGTTCCCAAAACGAAATGGCACATTATATGTCCATTTTGAAGCTTGGGTTGTCAAATTTAAGACTGGAAAGTTTCATAATTTTCTGACATCATTTGCTCAGTCAAAACGTCCACACAACTAGACTGCTCAGAGCAAAACTTCAAGGGACAGATTTCTCAGTTTTGCATAATGATTCCAATGGTTCCTAAATTCACACCAAATACTATTTCCACACAAATTTTCACAAGAAATCCATTGGAATCACCAAAACAACCAAATTCACATTACTTTGACATGTTTTACCAATAATCATAACATGTCATCACAAAACTACAACACAACCACACATTGCCATTCTTTTCATTCCAAGTTCTCAAACCAATTCCAATGGCTCTATAACACATCAAGACACCAATTGCCACTTAAAACACAAGGCCATTCATACATTTCAAAATCACAAGAAAATCGAGGCAAAATTCGAAATTCACTAAGCTCATCCACAATTCACAAAACTTAGATCAAAAGGCTTCAAATACTTACCTCTTCCTCTTTCCCAAACCAATTCCTTGATTCTTCATATTTCCACTTTTGCTCAAGCTCCAAAACACCTCCTCTCACAAATCTAAAACCATAGAGATGAAGCTCTCATCACTATGAACAACTTTATAGAAGGTGATTAGAGCATTGAAGGATAAGAAACAAGCCAAATCTCACCTTATTCTTTTCTCTTTCTTCCTTGAGCAAAGCGAAAATGGAGGCTTTGGAGAGATGAAGATGATGAAGAGAGTGATCAGCTTTTGGGATGCCAAAACCGACCAAGTAAAGAGAGGAGAGAGGGAAAATGAGGTTTGATACTTTGACCTCATCCAAGGGCTCACAAAGTGCCAAGTGTCACCATCTTGACAAACCTCACATGAGCTCACATAAGCTCACACACATGTGATTCCACCCCTTGATCTCTTGCACAAATCAATCCTAACCATTGATCTTGAAGTTACCAATGAGTTTCTTCTTCGGTAACTGACCAATTGGCCAGTAACTTTACCGTTTTGCCCCTGATTATGGCAATTCCTCTTGAATCTCCATTAAATACATTTTCTTATTTATTTACATCATACATACGCCCTCCCCCTTATTTTCATTCAATTTAGCTATTAATCCATAATTGAACTCAAATACAGGGTTTTTGGCGCTGCTCACAACACATACGAATCACATTCAAATCCCTAATCACATCATATTCTCCAAAAGGGTTATTTATCACTAACCACATCCACTTTTGGAGTCATTATCTCTTAATCACAATTTAGGATCTTGCTAAACCGGGGCTTAGCAGTCCACTTATCTCAGGTTTATTCTCTAGCCTTAAGTCTCAGAATTCAGGGTATTACATATCACTTGAGTGAATTTTATTTGATCACTCGAGTGATATGCTTCTAGTCATGTATCACTTGAGTGAATTTCCTAATCACTCGAGTGATCTTACAGATCACTACAATTCAATTTCACTTTCACTCCCGTTGAGCAAACATTCTCAAACTTCTGCACAGAGGTCAACTTCTAGTGGACATAACTCTTTGAATATAACTCTAAATTTGACCCAGACCTATCAAACAAAAGGTATTTAAGTCTAGTTTCATATGCCACTGGTTTTATCTCAATCCGACATGTATTTTGAGAGTTATGTCCAAAATACCAAACATATTCTGGAATATGACGGTAATTTGAGTTTCATCTTGTAAAATTCATATCTCTTTCATCCTAGCTCCTTTTTACTTGATCTTAGTGTCAAAATGACGCATTGGGAGTCTAATTTCATATTCCATTAGTTTCATCTCATTCCAAGTTTTCGTTTAGGAGATATGATCAAATTACTGAACCTCACTCATGCTAAATGAAAACAGAGACTATCACTTTTGAACATCACTCCGAGTGCAATGGGACTTTACTGAAAGTGATCTGTCAATTTTAATATTCACTCAGAGTGATTCTGAGATTACTCCAAGTGATATGACAATTTTTGGAAATCACTCCAAGTGATTCTGGTATTCACTCGAGTGCGCTGGGAATTCACTTCAAGTGATATGATATCACTTCAAGTGATATGTTAACTTTCAACATATCACTCAAGTGCTACCTTATCACTCCAAGTGATTTTGAGATCACTCCAAGTGATTTTCGAGTGAACATGGAAAAAGCTATTTTAACATCGAATTGAGCCATCCCAACTTCCACTTGATCACCGAGACTTCCAATATCACTTCTAAGAGCTTGAATCTTGTTATTCTCATTAGATCTTACAAGTTCTTCTTTCTTCAATATCTTTCTTCTTGCTTTTCCTCTTGATGATAATTCTTCATAACCCAACTAGATATTTTGCTGAATATCTTTCTTGTTTGATTAATCTTAAATCTTGATATTCCTATTAGATCTTACAATTTCTTCTTTCTTCAATCCCTTGCTTCTTGATTTTCTTCTTGGTGATCATTCTCCATTTATGAGGCATTATAAGCAAAATAACATCAACCCACCATTGGGTTTATGACTAATCTATAAGATATACAACATTAAATATAGTAGTTAGTCAATGTAGAAGATAAATACATTATGCAAACTTTTTGCTCATAATATTTGACATCTATATTTGACATCATCAAAACTAATCATATCTAACAATTTTGATATGTCCTTGTTTTCCACATTCATAGCAGATGATATGTTTTTTACTGTTTGTTCCTCCCTTTTGAAGATTTCTGAATCCCTAGCCTTTCTTGTAAAATTTCCTGAAGAGTTTTATTATCAAGCCCATTTTGTCATTGTTGAAATCTTCATCATTTTCTTGGGTTTCCTCTTTTGTGTTTAGTGTGAGGCTTTTCTTCTTTCTATCACTAATCTCTTCAAGTTCACGTTTGAACTTTAATTTGCTTTCATATTCAGAGAGACTTCTGAATAGAGAAGCAACTGATTGCATTAATTCGCCTTTTGATTCCTCAATCATAATGACTTTGGCCTCCCACTCTTTAGAGAGTATGTTGAGTATTTTTCTTACTTGTGTATGCTGATCATATACTTTCCCAAGTATTGTAAGTTGATTAACAAAATAAATATATCTAAGTTCAAATTTAGCTATTGATGCACTTGATTTCATTTATAGTAAGTCGAATTTAGTAACCAGAGTGTTAATCCGGTTTTCTTTATTCCTAAAGTTCCTTCATGAGTTATTTCCAAGGCTTGACACATTTCCTTAAACGTTAGAAGTGTGCAAATCCTGAAATACTTGTTTTGACTCAAAGCACTTTGGATCATTAGGATTGCCTTGCTGTTGAGACTAATGAGTTTCTTTTCGTTCTCATCTTACTCTACTGTTGTGTTAGGAACTTTTTGTGAATTTAAAATTTTTATAGGTTGATAGTTCCCATTCTTGATCACTTCCCACAGTCCATATTTTGTAGCCATTACAAATACTCTAAACTTGGCTTTTCAGAAAGAGAAGTGTTCGCCATTGAAATTCGGTGGTCTGGTGATAGAAGTTCTGTCGAGAAGTATTCCTTCACCCATGCTTGTGATTAGATCCTTCTTAGGTTGTTATACCTAAAAAAGAAGGCCTACGCTCTGCTACCAAATGTTGGTGTAAACATTTCACCCAAGAGAGGAGTGAATTGGGTAATCACAGAAAATTCAAAACCAATAATAAAAAATTGACAGGAAATTTAAAGCAGTTAAGAGCTAGGAAAATATCACCAAAGTGTAGATAAGGAGTTATACTGGTTCGGTCACAACCACTTTAACCTACGTCCAGTCCTCAAATCTTCTCTGAGAGTTTTATTATATCTTCCAAGATTCAGTATGTTCTTGGCACCTCAGTATACAACAAGTTCTTTTACTGGACACTCGCTCCCCCTTGCATGATGTAAACCAATTCCCAACTCAAGGTTCCAACCCTTAAGTTGTTTTAATAACAAATATTAAGTTTGTAATGAAAATCTCTCTCACAAAGTAAATATATAATCACTGAAGTACAAATAATGAAAGCAAGAGAACTATGATATGTTGATCGTTGTATGTTCGTGTAATCTTAGTGTCTTGCTTCTTCGTTGAATGTTCCCATATATGTAGATGAGTTGTGATAGTCATTGGAACCTTTTTAACATCTCCATTAGAGTTATGCAGCTTCGTTTAACAGTTCTTCGAATTTGAAAAATAGCCGTTGTGGTAGGTGAGTGTTACGGACGTTACGTTTGACTTTTATCTCAAAGCATGATTTCTTCATTATTTTCCTGCAAATATACTTAGGATACTAATAAAATGAAAGGTTAATCATATAGGTAACAAATCAATAAAAAATAAATTAAAATCATGTATTCTGGAATTCATCACTCAAGTGATTACTCGAGTGATCCCTTGAAAAACTTGACAGAAAGTTGAAGCATCAATTCTGAACACATCACTCGAGTGGTCACTCGAGTGATCCAATGTCATCACTCGAGTAAACCCTTTCAGTTTATGGTAAAGAGCTCACTGTCTTATTTCTTACCTGGTTACTCAAGTGGTTACTCGAGTGATCCTTGGTTATCACTTGAGTGGCACCTCTCAAATTCTGGTAGAGACATTTTGGATGATTTTGGCACATATCAATCGAGTGGTCACTCGAGTGATGAAGGGTTATCACTTAAGTGATCCCTTCTAAATTCTGCCAGAGGCTCTTTCTCCTATTATGTGACTTCTTGTTCTTCTTTATCACTCGAGTACTCACTCAAGTGATGACTTTGTATGTCATCAATTACTTTGTTTCTTTGTTCAAAAATCTTTTGCTCATTATCAATTCTTTGGTATATCAATCCAATCTTTGTTATCATCATAACATATGGGATCTACCAGGAGCACCCTATGGTGATTCACTGGGTTATATAAACCCTTTTTTCAAGGAACCCTATTCGATAGGAGACTCATTACAATGCACCACCATTGAGAGTCAACGTTCCTATAGCTCTACTTTATGATTCGACGTGACAGTGACTTCATACTACAATTCAACGTCACGGTGGCTTAACACTACAGTTTATCATTATGGTGGCTGTACACTATGGTATTGTACTCGGTGCTTCACTCAAGAACCTGACTGGTCAGCCCTTCTTGTTAGAACCCTATGTAGGTAGCCCTTTCCTATTAGAACTCTCTATAAGTAAAGTAGCCTTTTCCAATCAGAACTCTCCATAGGTAGCTCTTTCTGATAAGAACTCCCCATAGGTAGCCCTCTCCAGTTGTCTGTCTCTGAATGTAAGTACCATTGTAATGAGAACCCAGATATTTTAAGGTCCCTTTTCTCTAGCAATTCTATATTCTACTTTCTTTAATTCTGCCATCCCATTTGGGGTCATTTTACAATGACTTTCAATATCAGTCCAGTTCCAAGCATAATCACAACTCTAAGGGATTATTCTATGATTAAAATCTTTCCCTATGCTAGATTAACAACTTGCAGCCTCCAGAAACCTCATACACACTTCTGTACCATATTCCAATACCTCAAGCCACTCAGGATATTTCAAATTCTTGGAGAATCAATTCAACTATTGCATTTGATTCTTAGGTTATGATTCAACTCTTAGAACCTTAACATTTGTTGAACCAAGAAATCATGTCCCCAAATTATACCAAATATACATGCATTCTAGAATCAGGATTCAACATTCCTATTATAATCCTCAAACGTTTAGATTATGTTCTCATATTATCAACATTGTTCTAAGGTTCTAATTCTACCTTAATCCTTAATATTATGAAGGCATATTCTAATCATTATTCTTCCACCTCAAAGATAATTGTTGCCAGCTTTGTATCATAAGTGGATAACTCATCTTATGAGGGTTTAACAGTCGAGAGACTTACGCTACCATTTTGCCCCACGTTATCAGGATTATCTTATTCTTTTCTTACATGTTTCACTATAGACCATACAGGTCACTTCACTGCAAACTACTTAGGTCACTTTTATGCAAACTATATAGGTCATACTAGGATATGATATAATCAACATTGGTGCAAGTGACAACCCCTTCAATAGCTTTATGAAGCTCTTCTCACATTCCTCATTCCACTCAAACAACAAATGCTTTCCTAAGAGCTTATTAATGGCAAGGCGATTCGAGTGTTAGGATACCTCTCGACAATATTTGGTAAGACCTAGAAAACTACATATCTCTTTAACAATTTCTGGCCTTCTTTAGTTCAATATTGTCTATCATACCTACATGCCTTTAACTATGATTCATCTAACTAAGATGATCATTAGTCATGGAAAAACCTGAAGGTAATCAATATTCCTCAAGTCTCTAAGACCTTACCAACTTAACTTCCTAGGGGGTCACCTATCTTGCGCCTAAGCATGCTTAACCATGGAGTTCTAATAGGTTTCGATGCACTGATTACCTATCTTCATGTTACTTTTACCTAGCACGCTTAACCACAGAGTTCCGATAGTATCCAGGTCATTAGTACTTGTACAGATCCGTATATCTCTGGACATCAATATCCTATATCTAGCTCGATCCTAGTATATCATGTTATCCTGCCTAGAAATGCTAGATACTGTCCCCATAGGGAAATATAAGCAGTACTAGCTTCTTGGTATAACCCCTCTTTGTATTCTCATAACACGGGGAAAAAATCTGGGTCGTATTCTAACTCAATATCAAGAGCCCTAGAGTTAGTAATAGAATTTGAATCTTGCACTTCCTCTTCTATCCTTAGGGTCTCATTGTCATTGTCACTAGTAGAGGAATCCTCATTGGGACTGGACACTGCTAACATCTCTATCAAGCGAGCCACTTCCTCAACATAGACCTTTGCCCCTTCCTTCAATAGGCTGATTAATAGACAAGGATAGTCTAATTCGTTAGGCTCCTTTGCTATCTATAACTTCTAGTTACAGTACCATTAACAATAGATCACTATACTATTCACATGAGCAGAGAATGGATCCTAGAGTTAGAACCTTTACTCTGATTGGACCTTTAGCTCTGATCAGACAATTCTGTTGCTAGAATCTCTGCTCTGATACCACTAAATTTGTAACACCTATCTTTCATACCCCTTTAATTACATATCATAAGCGTTAATTATTAATTCCTTAGGGGTTTATTACTTATTTATTAGCCATTCTTCTTAAAAAAGATTAGAGTTAATTCTTGTTCTGAGTGATTCAGTGATCCCAATTATCATTTAATTCTAATATGTATATTCATACATGTTCATCAAGTGTAAAAATTTTACACACTGTAAAAATAAATACAATTGAATCTTCAATTCTTTGTCTTCTTTCTTTCTGATTCATCTTCAAGCATTCTTCTCTATCTTGCTTATGGACCTATATGGTTGGTGGGGGTGAGATTTAGAGGAATCTCAGTAGCAAACAGTACCATATTGCATGCAAGACAAATGTTAGTGCATGACATACTCACCTTACAGAGGCTTATGCTCATATAAAGACATTTCTGTATGCTCAATGTTTCATGCAATATATCTATGGCCACAGTATCAACAGAAACAAAGCTTCATTGATTCAATTATGCTTCACAAAATCAAGCAAAGCAATATACAAGCATAAATATCAAATACATGCAAGTAGGGTAAGTTTACTATCTCTTGTCTTTAAGTTCTCCTCTTGTACCTTTCTTCTAACCATTGAAGCTTCTTGTAAAGCCTTTCGTTCCTCTTCCTTCTTGACATCTTATGGCCTTAAATACATAATCACATTATGTGGTTAATTCATTATAGCCATAGAAGTAGGTCATTACTCATGACTTTTCTTAACCCTTGGAGTTCAACTTCATTACCATTTACCCCAAGTACAACCCTTGGAGTTTAACTTCATTACCATTTGCCCCAAGTACAATCCATCCTTAGTCATTCTTCTTATTACAATTTACTCAAATATTAGATCATATCTCTACCCATGGGTTTCACTCTTATTACCATACAACCCAAGTACTAGCACTTATGTCTACCCTTGCCAACCACTCATATTTACCATACAAACCATTCTCACATTTCACATAGTAACCTATACTGCCAGATTTTTCACATATCTTTTAAAAATCATAACTTAATATAGGGAACTCCAAATAGGGTGGTTCAAAGTCCTATATGAAACTCTCTAAATCCTATTTAAGGGAAAAGTATCACCTACTACCAGTTATGTGCCCAAAATTCTAGAATCATCAATTAAAACAATTGGTCTAGAATTCATTCCAGATTTAGTGTATAAACTTTAAAAATGCATATCTTACAATATACTAACCCAAATTGCACATATCACATATCAAATTATTTATTTTCCCTTATATGATGATTTTGTGGATGATATTTGCGCTTAATGTAATGAAATTGGGTGTAATTGATAAATAAATAATGATTTTGGCATAAATATTTTTATTACTATTATTATTACTACTACTATAATATAATATTTCTTTACTTTTCTTTTGATAGCCACGTATAGCACCATAATAAGATAAGAAAGGAGACCTGGAAGTGGACTCATGGGATTGAAAAGAAAGGGAGACACAACTTAACAAAATAGAAGGGATAGATTACTGTAGCTTCACTTTTCACAGACACTATAGCAGTACTGTTCATCATCACTATTTAGTATTATTCTGTCGACAGTCACTGTAACGTCACTATTCAATTACACTGTAGCGGTATGGTTCATCATCAATCGCTTGTCTATATATGCATACTCGTGGAGAAAATGAGGAGGGTGTCCTTCTTTAATAGAAGGAGGACGAGTTGGAGCATAGAGAGTGAAGCATTGTTTCTAAAGGAGATTGACACCATCTTTGAGATAGTTTCATCCATTGTATTACTTCTTGCATGCCTCCATATTAGAAAGCTTAGGTAGATCTCCTTTATGGATGGTATAGGTAGCCACCTACATGGAAGGTTTTACCTCATATAAGGAATGCTAGATTTTTCTATTTTCATTCATCCTGTAGTAGTATCTTTATGATTTAGAATTTAATAATTAAGTTTTATACAATGTTTATGAAGTTTTCAATTTATTGTGGTTTTGTTTTTAATTGTATAATGAGCTAAATTTTCATTTTTCTAGAGTGATGAGGTAGCTTACTAATGATAGATTGAATCTTAACCTATTAAATCTAATTTTAATTTTTCCTTCATGATTGAATTTTAATTATTGTTTTTAATTCTTTCAATTGATTGACCATCTTTTGAATGATTTCAATATGTAAAATGAGACCGGAAGGAGATGCATATGTGTAGATCCTATAATTAAAATCATAACTTACATGTGAAATAGGAATATATTCATATGAGTTGTGTAGTCTTAATGAGTTCCATAAATCTTAATGTAAGATTAATTCCTTGAATTCATATAGGAATATATTGGATTATCAATTAATTATAGAATTGTTTGACTTTGGAAGAGGCTAGTAATTAACTAAGGAAAACTTGGCTATCAATCATGTGGAATAAATTGGACTAGAATAGATAGGTGATTCAACCTAAAATTTGTTAAGTGAAATATGACCCTTGGGGCTTTTTTCTCATAGTTATTTTCATATTCATTGCATTCATATTTAATCATTTTTATTTTGTACTCTCAATTACCAACTAATAGATCGACTAAATAGAATTAAGATTACCCATTTTGGTACTTAGTGATCAATCATTGTGGGAATAATACTCTACTCACCTCTATATTACTTCTTTAGGATAGAGTACACTTACACTTTTTAATAAATTATTTACACTCGTAGCCATGGTGTGAAAAATTGGACTGGACCGGCCGGTTAGATGGGAAAACCAGTGAATTGGTCCTTAGTCTAGTCTGGTTTGCTGTTTCAAGGGGGAAGGTCGAACTGGTCCAAAACCGGTCAAAAACGGAAAAACCGGTGGGTCACTAGTTCAATCAGTTTGCTCTTTTTTGTTTTTGAAAAATGAGATATCCAGTTCAAAAAAAGGCTGAAAAAGAAAGAAAACAATAGATTTAGACCGATATACATACAATCTATAATATTTTACTCAATTATAAGAACAAATTTTAATTTCAAGGCTACAAAAATTTTAAAAATAAAAAGAATAAATGAAAAAATATTATATATTATATACATATAATATATAATATTTTAGTCAATTAATTTTATATGATTCAAGTAATCAAATCTAACATAATCAATTGATTTTATCTATAGAAGTTTAAGAATATATTAATATTTATATTGTTACTAATAAATTGTAATATTTTAATATGACCGGTTCGACCCCGGTTGAACCATTAACCCTTGAACCTGTTCCGTGACCGATTTATTGACCGGTCCGATTTTTTGTTCCTTGCTTGTAGCACAAATTAAAGCTTAATATGTCTACTATTATTCTAGAAAATATCAGGATCATCAAACAACATTTAATCATCAAAAATCATGTCACAAGCTACGTGTCTCCCATAAAACCCAATTTGGCAACACTATTCTTTTAACTTCAATTTTTGGGTTTTCAATCCAACCCTTCTAAAATCACAAACATACCTTAATCGTACACAATTTTGCCCAAGGAATCCTTTGGAAACCTCAAATTTTGGTAAAATTTAGTTTTTGATTCTAATAATTCTAAGACCGGTTTCTCACCGCTATCCCACACAGTTTCCCATTATGAACTCATTGGATGCATTAGAACTAACAAAATCACACTCCTTCCTATGATTTAGGGTTTGACCAAAATCATGGCAGCCCCCTAACTCAAAATTTTACTGATCAAAACTCAAAATATTATGCCCAAATAAGTGCTTATACGTACCTCTACTCAATTCCATAACCGGTTCTTGACTCCTATAGCACCTCTTCTAAGTAGACAGCACCAAACGCCTTTGATCAGAAATCCAAAATAGTAGAAATGTTGCTCTCCCTGAGAGGAACAACATTAAAGAAGCCTACAGAAGCTGGAAACGCCGAATCAAAGGTGAAATTGGCTCCGTAACTCAAGAACTTTTACTGTTCATCCTTTCTCTTTCCTCTTTCATTTCTTCTTAATTTTTTTTTTCATTTTCCCCTTATTTTTCATGGACTACATGAAATTAATAGCCCTTAGAGGTGTTGGAAGATGCTTTAATGACATGTGTCAAGTGTACAAAAATCCAGGGTGCCTGGTGCTCCTTTTCTCTGACTTAGTCGACCCAACCATTGGGAAATTTTCTTGACCTGCTCAAGGAAAGTCAAGGAATAGGATATGTGCCAAAATATAATCATTGTCTTTCCTCTCTCCTCCTAGTCGTCCCCTACTTAATTGCCCTTCTTTAACGTCTTTAGCTAGACAAAAACCAAACCATTTAACTCTCTTCTCTTTTTATTTTTTATTTTTTATTATTTTAATTTTTTTATGAGAAGGAGGACTTACTTGCTGGTTCCTCAAACATGATGACAGTTTTCAAAGTGTTGAGTACACCGTCATTGTACTCTTTTAGCCTTTCCCCATTCATATTGAATTTTCAATCACCATCTTGAATCTCCACAGTTCCATATGACCATACTACCTGAGTACCTTGATCTCAGCTTTCTTGGGAAGAGCTTTAACCTTGAGTTGTATAAAAGCACTTTTTTTCCTTATGTGAACTCTTTCCTCAAAATTCTTCTGTCATGCCACATTTTTGTCTTTTCTTTGTATAACTTGGCAATTTTATAAGCTTATTGTTTGAATTCTTCAAGCTCATTAAGTTAGAGAAGCCTCTTCTCACCAACTGGCTTTAAGTCAAAATTTAAGGCTTTTATTGCCAAATATGCTTTGTGCTCCGTTTCCACTGGAAGATAACATGCTTTTTCGTAGACTAATTGATATGGAGATATACCAATTGGTGTCTTAAAGGTAGTTCTATAAGCCTAAAGTGCATAATCTAATTTCTATGCCCAGTTCTTCTTATTGGAATTTACTGTCTTCTCTAAGATCTATTTCAGTGCCCTATTTGAGATTTCCACTTGCCCGCTAGTTTGTGGATATGGAGTTGCAACCTTATGAGTTACTCCATATTTAGCCAATACTGAATGAAGCTGCTGATTGTAAAAATGCCTTCCTCCTCGTAGAAAAAAATTCTTGCTAGAAATTCTGGATAACATAGGTGATCCCAAAGAATATTGGAAGCTCTATAGCACATCAGAAAGCTCCACCAGCTCGTTGGAAAATTATGAGATCAAGATCATCCATATCAAAATTCTCAAGTGGAGCCTTTTCAACGAGAAAGAAATGAGTAAACGAGTAGCTTTGTTGTAGAAACAGATTTAGTATTAAGGCCAACTCCAGATTTCAACAACAGAAGAATATGTTACCATAGTGCCAATACAATGGCAAGATCCATACTAATAGCTAATTAATCTAACACAATTACAATGAGAAAAAAAGGACAAGAGGAAGCTAACAAATTTCATGATGTGATATTGTAGAAAAGAGAAAGATACATCCAAAAGGATAATAAAAGACTAATGTACCTATTTATAGATAGATCTCTTACTAAGTACTTTATAATCTTAATTTCCTTATTTCCACTATTTATACTTTTTCCCTTTTTATAACCCAAGACCCAAAAGCTCTCCTTTATGAATCCCTGGTGTAATTTCTTTTTTTATTATATGTGACGTTTGCACAAAAATTTGGTTTGGGGTTTATCATCATTAGATTCTTGAATGAGCATGGAAATGTGACAACCATATGGGAATGAATGATATAGATGATTGTGTATGTATGATGATGATTTAGCTTGAGAAATGTGACTATGAGGATATGTATTGCATTTCATAAAAGTTGTGGTTTAGTGTGCTTGGCGTTTTAAGAGTGAGTAATTTTCTGGCTATTTAGTTGTCATATAGATAGATAGCGTAAGTTTGTGAAGCATAACTTTCCCAACCCTTGCCTTTCCCACCTAGGGAAAAGGGCATGTATTTACATGAAAAATTCTCAAACATGCATAAATAATGTAGTGCCCAAGGTTTTATTGTCTAGAGTGATTTTACAGAGAATTTCGTGGGACCACATGCTAGATTATAAATGTAAGAAATTAAAGAAACCATGACCACTGATATATGCACTTATTTAGCAATTTTGGCATTTTGGATGTGTTTTGAACTTCTTATCAATGTGTAAACTTTCTTTTTCTATCTCATATCATTTGAATTATAATTCAGTCAACTTATACACTGTAAGCTATGTCCCCATAAGCTTTAATTTTTCCTTTTAAATTTTCTAAACAAGAATATGTGTTTTGTTTTGATCACATAGAAATTAAATTGGTATTCTCTTAGTGATTCGAGATGGGTGAATTAATAAGTGTTATTTGTAGGTAAATGTGTGAATTAAAAAGTGCAAGATTGGTGGCGTACATTTTCTTATTTCTAGACAATCAACAAGGTCAGTTTAACAATGCCTTTGCAAATGAAAAATTAAAAAGTGTTTTATGTCATTGATCCAGTAAATGAAAAATTGTGTCTTGTACTTCAAAGTAAAAAACAGAAGGATGGTGATCCAAGTTTGAATCTTGACGACACACCGCCTTTCATTATAAATCCACTTATGCGAACTGAAGTAGAATTGGTAGATGATGATAAATATGTAGCTAGAGTTAATTATTAACAAGGAATTTGGGAAAACACTTAAAGTAAGATTTTGAATTGTTTAAAGTGTGCATGTAATCTCAATTTACTTATCATATCTCACATTTATTTCTTAGTAGGATCATAGCAAGTTCAGATTCGGGCGACTCTGCTGGCTCACTTATTAAGAAAAAGGTTAGAGGAAGTACGAAGCTGGGTCGTTGGTCAAATGTCATGAGGAAGAAAAGGCGAGGGTTCACGTGGAATTTGATGCTGATTTGAAACCAATCGGCGAATAGGGAGACACGTTCATTAGCTATGTTGGCTTTTGGGGTTGGAGCAAAGTTAGCATTCTAATTCTTACCTGAAGGGAAGTTTCACAACCTTATGGACAAAGTGAAATGAGTATGGAGTTTGTGGCTAGGGTTCGAGAGGAAATCCGAATAGAGCTAGTAGTGCAAATGCGTCAATCACTACAAGATGAGCTTAAAGAAGAGTTGTTGCGTGAGCTACGTAGTGAGATGAATTCGATGGAGATGTCTCACATCCAGGTTGGGATATGTAATGAGGAGTATAGATCTTAAGTTTGTAAATGATTTCATTTAATACAACATTGAGTTTTTCCTTAAGTTAGTTTAATTAATTCTTTCATTTCTCTTACCTAGGAATCGTAGGCCTTTCCCAGCACCAAAGATAGTTACAATCCATCAGAGGTTGTTCATGGTGACCCTGGTCCTTCACTAGAGGCTAGAGAACCTTGGTCTCTTTATTTGGATGTCCCATACCATGTATTGTTGCCGATACTGTTGTATACATGCATGCTACCACCCACAATAATAAACAAATTCAGGATGATCAATGTAAGGTTAATGTCACAAGTATTCGTCAGGGGGAGGAAGGTGTAGATGTCCCGTTCCCTGATGATGAGGTTGCCAAATTAGGTCTAGCAACAGGATCTTTCATCCTATGGCCTCAACATCTTGTTCAAACAGTGACAACCCCTCCAATGGTAGGAAACACCTTACTGTTACTTGATCCTTGTTATCCTACTTACAATCTTTATTTTGTGTTACCGGGATCAAGAAGAAGTGACAAAATTTCCATTATTGGCACAGCTACAAAATATTCATAAAACAATTAACAAATCGACTTGCAGATGCCTTGTGGGTTTATGGGTCATGCAATCTTATATAATTTTGGAATTGATAGCAAAGATGTCAGGGAGTTTCTATATTTGCAGGAGATAGACATAGGATGGGTCATATTTGCAATCATGTGAGTTTATTTTTTATTTTTAACTTCAATTAATGCATTGATATCTAGGAGTTTTAGGTTTCTACATTTACAAAGTCATTTCTCATTTTAATTTTGTGGTAGCTATTTCCACAAAATGTGTGTCGAAAGAGAGCTTAACACTTCGTATGGCTTCTTATGTCCTGGCAACTTCTCAAAGCGTAATAATAATAGGTTGGAAGACAGGATGAGTTATGTGGGCTATACATTGGGACAGACTCAGTTGCCTTGCTATCTAGTACCAATTGTTGAGGGCAAGTAAATTCATTTTATATATTTATACATATTCAGTTTGCTAAGAATAATCATGTTATCTAACCGATTTTAATCTATATATGTGATTATAGTTATCATTGTAGTCTTTGTGTTGATTGTCCCTTAATCAAGTCATCTTTTGGTTTGATTCATTGAGTTGCAAGGCAGACGGAGATATAAAAACCATTTTCAACACGTAAGTTAATGTGTTTATAAATCATTGCTTTTTGATTTTACTCAATTGTTTTAATGTCTTCTGTTTTCCATTTTAATTACATTGTACTGAAGACATATTACATAATGGGTAGGAAGCACGAAGGTAAAAGTGGTCATACAAAGTGGTTCTAGCCGAAAGTAAGTTGTTTAAATTCAAGTTCTTCGATTGACAATTGCTTTACATATGCCTTTATTCTCTTTTACTGTTTGCTTTTGATGTATAGTATAATATCCTGGATTGTAATCAAGGAACAATAACTTCAAAAGATGTAATTAATGTTAATTAAGCATATTTGAAGTATATATTGTGTAATGTGATATCAAGATCATTAGTAATGATTTAATGAGTAATGTACTAATCAGGGGTAAAACGGTAAATTTGCCAACCGTCTGGTTAGCTACTGATGAGAAAACTCCTTAGTAATCAAGATCAATGGTTGAGATTGAAAGAATAAGGGGTGGAATCTTGTGTATGTGAAGCTATGTGAAACCATGGTGGGAAGAATGGGATGATGCCAAGTGGCAAAATAATGACCTTTGGATTAAAGTCAAATATTCAAACTATTTTCTCTTCCCTCTCACTCCCTAGTCGGTTTGTGTGTGTATGTGTGAGGAGAGATGATCATCTTCACAAATATCTCATTTTCTCTCTCCATTCTCTCCATTTTCGCCCAAGTTAAACAAGAAAGAGAAAGTAAGGGTTGGAAATTTGTGAAGGTAAATGATCTTATATGATTAGCTACCCTTCATTAATGTTGATCAAGAGATTGAGAGCTTGACTTCTATGATTTCAGAATTTCCATTGGTGGTGTTTGATTGTTGGATAAATCTGAAAGTTGGGGGAATCAAGGTGTTGATTTCAGCAAGTTGAAGAGGTAGGGTTGTGATGCATTTTGGTATATATGATAAGATGTTTGTCTAATCAATGGGAATTCTGGAAATTTTACCTAATTATGATGTTAAGTGAAGGGTAGGTTTTGATTAGTGTATCACTGTTCATTTGGTCAGTTTTGACATTTGGGAGTGACTAGAGTTTGATTTGAAGCTGAGATAAGAAGTTTAGCAAATGGTGGTTTTGGTGAACTTGTGGTCTAGAGTTGTGAATGTGTTGTTGAGTGGAAATTTGGGTGTTTTGTGATTGCCAATGGGTTCTCTGTGTTAAAGTAAGTGAGAATGAGCTTTGACACAAGTTTTAGAACCATTAGAGTTCATTTGGTGAATTCTGGAGAAGTGTATCAGTTGCTGCGATCTGGTTTTTGATGGGTATCACTCGAGTGAGAAGGAGTCTCACTCGAGCACAAGATGAACATGCTCGAGTGAGCATGTGTGTGCTCGAGTGAGGGTGCATGAATCACTGGGGGTGAGTGTCTCGGGTTATCACTCGTGGGAAGATTGTTGGAAGTGAGCGGGAGCACTCGCGAGTATGGAGAGGTCACTCGAGTGCTAGGGTTGTGCTCGAGTGCACTTGTGGCTGGGAGGAAGGGATCACTCTCGGGTTGTCACTCGCAGGGTCTCACTTCCGTGGTGCTCGAGTGCGTCTGAGGTCTCTGCTCGAGCACAGCCTCTTGTGCTCGAGTGAGAGTGTAGAATTGTCGCGGGAGTTGCTCTCGGGCAAGCACTTCCTGCGTCTCACTCGCATGTGCTTGAGTGAGAATGGGGGTCATGCTCGAGCATGGCCTTCTGTGCTCGAGTAAAGGGACCAAAAATCAGTGTTTAGCTTCCTAAAGAGGGATCTTTGGGGATAGTTATCCCAACCCTTTAGGCATATGTTTAGGCATTTAATGGCAATCTAAAGAGTCCAAATGAATACCAACTTAGAGTGTTATTGAATTAAGAACTTGGAAAAGGAAATTAACCAAATGTCCCTATTTGATTATAGGATTTGACATCTGCTATCCTCGTGAGCCTACTGTACCAGCAATCGCCAGGAAAGGATCAGGTGGTGACTTTTCTTTCGTACCATATGTGATGCATTGTATGTGTGTATTCTCATTGCTTTGCGATAAGTTCGTATGTTGCGACTTATGTGGATATGTGTAAGCACCGTCAGCCCAATAGTCCCTGAGTAGCTAACAACAGATCGGGTAAGGGTTGTGAGCCTTCCCGGCGGAGAAAGGGGATAAGGATGAGGTGTGACTATGTGATTATGTGGGCCGAAAGGCTAGTTGTGAGCCGAAAGGCTATTTGTGAGGCCGACGGGCCATTTGTGAAGCTGGATAGCTACATGAGCTATAAGGCTATGTTTATGCACTGCCACGCCAATCGTCCCTGAGTAGCTAACAACGGTTCGGGTTAGGATGGTGTGCCTACCCGGCGGAGAAAGGGGATGAGGGTGGAGTGTGAGTGTGCTGCTGTATGATGATTTACCTACATGCTATGTGCTTATATGTGGTATAAATGTTTAGTTACTACTGGGATTCTCTTGAATCTCATTCTTTCCTTTGACTAACCTTTCAGACAGGGCGAGTGGCTCTAAGGAGAATCGAGCAACCCGGAGCGGTTAGAGTTTACTAGGGACATTAGTATGGATTTTGTTGGCCATTCATTTTGGATAGGGATTACTGTATAACATTTTGAGATGTAGATAGTTTTGAGATACTTGGTTTTGTAATCCCCTAATCAGGATTTGAAACTCTATGTATATATAAAGGAACCTGGGGGTTGCCGGGGTTTAAGTTATAAACTCTGATATATGTGAATGTAAGTTAACTGCACAGGTGATTATATTCGATAATTGAAAACAAGACCGGAATAGGAAAGAAGTTTTGAAAATTTTGTAATTACCTACTATCTGGTGGGTGATTTAATAAGTTTTAAACTATGCGGCGGTCTCAAACCCCATTTCACCATGAGTTATCGAATCTTAATTACGTTAATTAAGGCAGGGGGTTACATATAGTGCTCTTGCCAATCAGGCAAAACTGAGTGTGGCTACTACATTTTACTATATATGTATAACATCATTTTTAGTGGCCTTATTACCAATCTTGAATAGGTGATCATTTCTTGTAAATGAATTGTTAGTTATTTCATTCAATTCCTGGATTTATATTAACTTATTCTCCAATTTGCACATAGATTTTCAGTAAGCAGGACTCCTACATAATCGATGACATTAATTTGATCCGAGACCTTTTGTTAGGATATCTTCTACAATTAGACGATGATGTGTGGAGGTTTCTTACATAGTGCAGTGGTTTAGTGCATTGGTACATTATGTTGCCCTACTCGAATGCTTTGCCTCTAGTTAGTTTCTTAGTTTTTTGTTTATATTGAGCACTATGAATTTGTTAGAGAAGACTTTGCAAAATGATGATGAAGCATTAAAGATGTAAGGATGTACATGTTTTACATTGCTACATGTAGTTTATTTGATTTAGGGGCTACCCTATTTATTATAAAACCCTTATGATAGTACTCTTGTTGAATCACAATGCTATCCCAATTAATTTGTGTGTGAATTGTGATTCCCTTATGACATTCCTACGGTGCATTTCTTAGCAAGAATGTTCTTATGGTTTTAGCTATCCATTCCTTGTTTTGTGAGGGATATGGTATTTGTCATTTGAGTGTGTTCCAAACTCAAAATATACATGTCTAGAATTTGGCAGTGTTTCAATGTTGAGGGGGAGAAAATCAAACAACATTTAAAAAAAATTTGGATACAACGACTGTTTTCATAACAACCATAATTGTAACTCATGCCTAAACACACCAGGGGTGATCGTGCATGACATACAATGACTGTTTTTATAAAAATAGTCATTGTATGTTGATATACAACGACTGTATTTTCAAAAATATTTGTTGTAACTCTCTTACAATGATCGTTTTAAATGGTCGCCTTTTTCAAAACTTTCAAAGACACTTACATATACGTCTCCTTGAAAATGGTCGTCTAAAGGGCATAAAAATGGTCGTTAAAAGCGCCTTCTATGGTAGAGCCTCTTGATTTTTTAATTGGGTTGGTAAATTATCTAGTTGTTTAATTAGATAATTGTAAACAAAAATTCAAAATTTATTTGAAATTAATTGTGATTTGTTTTTAATGGATTTAATTAAACACCGCTTATTTCATATGAGTTTTCTAGTGAATTAGGTGTTATTGAGATTGAAGGTTTCCTATGTCTTAATTAGGTGATTAAATTTATTAATTCCAATTTTTCATCAACTCCCTTTGGTCTGATCACAAAGGTTGGGTTCACTTCGGACCTTACATAGTCGATTGAGATTATAGCATCTTTTAGCAGCTGCCTTATAATATTATGTCTCAACCGAATATGTCTGCTCTTATGATTAAATGTTTTATTCTTAGTCGTAGCTATTACAGCAGACTGGTTATCATAGTGTAAGGATACTGATGGTGCTGGTTTTTCACTTAGTTGGATATTTGCTAAGAAGTTTTTCAACTACTCAGCCTTAGTACTAGCCAATTCCATGGTAATAAACTCAGAATCCTTTGAGGAATTGGTTATAACTGTTTGTTTGGCTGACTTACATGTTATAACAACACCACCACCAAGAGTGAAAACATAACCACTAGTAGATTTGGCCTCCTCATAATCTGAAATCTAGTTAGGATCACCATATCCTTCTAATATAGCAGGAAATCCACTGTACTAAATACCATAATTCATGGTATCTCTTAGGTATCTCAATACTCTTACCAGAGCCTCCCTATGTTCACTGCTCGGACAGTAAGTATATCTACTCAATTTACACACCGCATATGTTATGTCAGGCTTGGTATAGTTCATTAAATGCAACAGACTCCCAATAATCTGTGTATATTTAGATTAAGCAATTGGATTTCCTTCATATTTTTTTAAATGTACACTTGGATCATAAGGAGTACTTCATAAATCACAATTTTAATATATTTTATCCTACCTTATTCATTTATTTTGGGAATTATTTTAGGCTAATTTAGATTTATTAGATAATATTTGGATAATTAGCCAATTTTGGGAAATAATATAAATCTGAATTGATTATGATATTATTGAGCTTAATTTATTATTATTTTGATTGATATCTTGTGGGTGGAAAATATTTCCAATTATATGATAAATCACGATTTTATTTGATTCTTGCAAGGCAAAGAAAAACAGATTAAAAGATTCTACGGTGCAGAACTTTTCTTAGAAACTAAAAAAGAATCCAAGGGTGGAATTTTATTGGGTTTTTGAAATTTTAATAGGTCCAAATTAGTACCCAAAACTCTCCCCTCCCTTCTTAAAAATACCTAGCCGCCATAGAAGGGGAGGAGGCTGACAGGGATATACGCTGAAACGGGACATACTCACAGACGCAGAGAAGGGACAAGGCAGAAGACACACTCCATTGAGAGCTGAACCTCTCTCTTTCTCTCAATTAACACTCACGGGCCCCACCTTCAATTGTCATTAAATTATTCCACTCCCCCCTTCCAATTCGCAGAGAGTCACGTACACACAAGATCCATTCATTCATCATACCTTCACAAATTCTTTTTCCAATGGCCGTGTCATGCTGGTCGAAGTTTGGAGGGGAGAGTAAATTCATGGAGGCTTAAGCTATTTTGGGGAGGCAATTTGGGAGGAGCATGGAGGAAGCTAGAGCCTAGGAGCTTGCACTTAAAGACTACAAGGGAGTGTCTTTCTTTTATCTTTTTGATTCAAGACTTGAGATTGTTTAGTTTTAAATAATTTTGGGTTGTGTTAATTGAGAACAATCTAGTTTTATATTGTAGACTTATTTTTTTTATTTAGATTGAATTGATATTTTGAATTTGATTTGTTTTAATTGATTATTGGGATTTTTGTTTGCAAACCTTTGATTGCCGATTAAATTATTAATTGAGTTTTCATTATTAATTTAATTGTCAATTTGGGTTTAATCTCTTGATTGTTTAATTAGGTAATTAATTGTCAAATTGTTTAATTAGGCAATTGTAAACATAATTTCCAAATTATCTTAAGCAATTGTGATTGGTTTTTAATGGATTTAATTAACCAACATTTTTTCCATTATGAGTTTTCTAGTGGATTAGGTGTTATTGAGCATGAGGGTTTCCCATGTCTTGATTAGGTGATTAAATTGATTGACTCCAATTTTTCATGAATCTCCCTTTGGTCTAATAAATTAAATGGCTAAGAAAGCTAAATCCATGTGAATCCTAAGTTGTCCCCTTTATCACCATAACTGAACGAATTCCTTGTTGATTGCCTTGCTTTTGATTATTTTCTTTGCTTAGTATCTTAATTCATTTTTCACTAAAAAAACCCCAAAGATTGCATTCCAATTCATTTAGGTTAGTTTCATTCTCATATAGATTTTAGAGTCATTTGCATTTAGGTAGTAGAATCTTGCACTTTAGTTTAGGTCCATTCTATTGCATCTTTTGTTACTTAAAAATCAATCCTAAAGAAAACCCATAGCTTGCTCCTTGGGAGAATGACCTAGGTTGACCCTAAACTGCATAATAATTTAGGACCTAGTTTAATTGATTGCTTTAGCGACAGAAGCACGCATCAGTACTCAAAGGAGATTCATCAAACAGTTCAAACTTTCTCTGAATTTTCTCAACATGATGTTCTTGAGAAAGTAAGATGTCATTTCCATTCCTTATGATTTTAACACCCAAAATCACTTTTGCTTCACCCAAATCTTTCATATCAACATTAGAAGCAAGAAAGTGTTTTGTTTCAAGTAGAACACTCTTGCTAATAATGAAAACAAGCATGTCATCTACATACAAGTAAATAATCACACATTGATCATTCACAAGTTATGTATAAACACACATTTCTACTTCAACAGTAAGGAAACCACCATTTAACAAAACTGGATCTAGTTTTTTATGCCATTGTTTAGGTGCTTGTTTTAAACCATATAAATACTTAATCAGTTTACAAACTTTGTTTTCTTGCTCAGGGACAATACACCCTTCAGGTTGTACCATATAAATCTCTTCTTCTAAATTACCATTTAAGAAAGCTATTTTAACGTCCATTTGGTGAATAAAAAGTTTATGAATATAAGCTAAAACAATTAGGATTCTAACAGAAAAGAGCCTAGTCACAGGAAAGAATGTGTCAAAATAATCAACATTTTCTTTTTGAGTAAACCCTTTGGCTACTAATCTAGCCTTTTATTTATCAATAGTTCTATTAAGAAAATACTTTTTTCTAAAAACCCATTTGCAACCAATAGGCTTTACTCCTGAAGGCAAGTCAACTAAAACCCATGTTTTATTTTGACTCAAATAATTAATTTCAGCATTTATTGCTTCTTTCCAAAAAGATGCATCCAGAAAAGAAATAGCTTCATAATGTTTTTTATCTTATACCAAATAAGTATAAAAATCATCTCCGAAAGATGTTTGTTGTCTCTGTCTTTTTCTTCTTCTTAAATCTTCAACCAAAACTTCATTTGAATTTTGTTTGAAGAAGAAGAAGAATTTTCAACTCTTTTAGGAATATGCTCAACCTTCAAAGGAAATATATGTTTAAAAAACTCTGTATCTTTTGTCTCAATAATTATGTTATAATCTAAAATATCACTTTTCAAAACTAGAAAGCGATAAGCAACACTTTGTTGAGCATAACCAAGAAACATACAATCAAAAGTTTTAGAACCAATTTTTCTCTTTTTAGGATTAGGTAATAAAATTTTTGTGAGGCACCCCCACACTTTCAAATATTGAAGGTTAGGCAAAAAACCTTTCCCCAACTCATAAGGTGTTTTATTGGTTTTCTTATGAGATATCTTTTTTTGTAAAAAAACAAGCAGTCAACAAAGCTTCATCCCACAAACTATCAGGTGCAGAAGAACTAATAAGCAAAGAATTCATAATTTCTTTTAAAGTTCTATCTTTCCTTTCTACAACATCATTAGACTCATGTGAATATGGAGGAGTTACTTCATGAATTATTCCATTTTTTTCACAAAAATCATTTAGTGAAAAACATTCCCCTCCTCTAGCTAACCTAACCCATTTAATCTTTTTGTTCAATTGATTTTCTACTGCAACCTTGTATAAAAGAAATTTTTCAAAGCTTCATTTTTATTTCTAAACAAATATACTTTTTTATATCTTAAAAAATCATTAGTAAACGTGACATAATATCTTTTACCTCCTCTAGTCTCCATTTGTTTTAAATCACCTAAATAGTGTGAATTAAGGACAACAACTTAGTTTCTCTTTGAGTAGAAAAATGTGACTTTTTAGTCAACTTAGCTTCTACACAAATTTCACATTTATTAAAATCATTATTTTTTTTATTTTGGAAATAAGCCCAAGATGTTGCAGTTTAATTATATAAGACTTACTTATGTGTCCTAATTTAGCATGCCACATATCAAGGGAGTCAATCAAGTAAACAAAAGAAGATGCATTATCAATAATTTCAACAACACTCAAAATAAGCAATCCCTTGTTACAATAAATAGCCCTTCCAATAGTCATATTATTCTTTGTCATGACAATCCTATCGGATTCAAATGACACTTTAACCCCAGCTTCCACAAGCTGTGCCACAAAAACTAAGTTTGCTTTGACTTCAGGCACATACAACACATTGTTTAGTACCAAGGTCTTCCTAGATGTGAGTTTTAATACCACTTTCCCTTTTCCCTAAACCTTAGTAGCCTGGGAGTCAGCGAGATAAATATGGTCTTTTCCTTTTTCAAAGGAGGTAAACATTTCCTTATTAGCACATATGGTTGTGGTTGCTCCTAAGTTTATCACCCATTTCTTCACATCGGAGACAAGGAGGGCATGAGAAACCACTACCACAATGATCTCATCATCACTACTATAATTTCCTTTAACCAAATTTACGTACACTCGGTTTAGGAGAATTTTCATTTGCCCTCTTGAGGTTACTATCATTGGGCTTTTAACAAGATTTTTTAATTTTAATCTATTTAATTATGACCTTAGAGTCAAACCTGATCTTGTTGTGTGACATAGCTTCCACCAAGTTTGCTTTGGCTTCAGCAAAGTGAAACTCCATGGTTGCGATTAGCTCTTAAGATTGTTGGTGGTAGCCCCTATATTGTCAAGCAACTTAGTGGATTCTCCAGCTCTTCCTAGTGCTATACAGATCCTGTTAGCAACAGCGCATAATAGAGTTGATTTGAGTCATGCCTGAGGACATTGTCCTTAAGAGCTATTCCAAAACTATTAGAAGATAATAAGAAGCAGTACTCCTCAAGATTAAACGAACTCTTCCTGTAAAATAGGTTGAGCAAAACTATAGAAAATAATAGAACTCAGAAGAAATGAAAATGTACCAGAGGAGGAAGAGAGGTGCTCAAGAGTTCAAGAGCAAAAGTATATAAAACCATAGGAACAAGGCACCTTATATAGGCCTGAAGAAAGGTGAACGTTGGCTGCCTCTTAATGATGGCTGCCTCTTAATGACAATAAAGCATCATTTTTTAAACTTCGAAACCGTGAATGAAAAGTCATAAAATGTTTTTAACCAAATCATGAAATTTCATGCGTTGGGAATAAAAACCTTTAAAGCCACTTATATATAATCTTCAATAGATAAGAGACAAATCCATTTGACACATTGAGAGTAAAACAATTCAATGTCATCAATATATTGTCTTAATGTCATTAAGGTAATTCTAGAAACCGTTTAAGAATTTGAATAATTACAACGTTCAGGTTCGAAAATAATGCTAGCAAATAAAGCGTAGCCTGCTAAGCTCTTTTATCTCAAAATAATTTTGGAATTTTCACAATGAATTTTGTAAAATGTACCTAGTCCATGTTTAACTTGCGTGTAGGAGAAATTGCTGAATTTTCACATGACCCGTCATTGTGCGAGTTCACTCCTTCTTTTGGCACCCCACAATCCCAAGTGGGACTCGTTTCTTATGACTCACTCACCCACTCATTATCTCCAACAAAAGTAACTTGTATTACAATCTCCAAAAATTCTCTTTACCATCCAACCAAAATTCCAGCTTACTTATGAGAATATTAATCCACATCCTGAAGACCCAAAATATTTAATAAATTACTAAGCATATTCTATAAAGCATGAATATTATGATAAAACTTTCCAACCTTGTATTTATTCCATAATTTGAGCTCCTCTTTCTAAATAACAGACCATATAATATCAGTTTATAACAGTCTGCCAAACCCTTCTTATAATTTAGTCCTTCACCTTTATTATATGTTATTTTATTTTCTAAAACATACGAACAAAATTATAAAATGATTAAAAATATAGGGATTAAGTTGTAGTGAATCAATAGTCCAAGAACTAAATCAAAATTATAGAGATTGAGTTCTGTTGGGTCCAAATATAGAGATTGAGTTACAATTAATATAAGTAAAAAAATACAGAAACCAAAAGATTAATTTTCACTTCAAAAAATTTGCTCCTCTTTCTAACTAGACAAATTAAAAGAGGATCATGTTACGAAAGAGTCCTTTTAATTTTCAACGATGATATTAATCAGGGCCTGTATCCATCTCTCAACGTACTAAGTCACAAATTGAAAGTCATATATAGTATTCAAAATCTAATTAGTGTGATCGAATTAGTTTATGGAAAATAAATTTTAGAGAAAAATAATTTAAAAGAATATATATTTAGTATTAGAGCTATTGACCCAAATAAAACAAAAACAATTAGCCTTGATGGGCTTAATACGGGTTTCCTGTGTGTGTCAAGTGACGTTTGGGCTAAAGATTCATTGTTCTGTGATGTTCAGCTTAAATTAACGTCTAAGCCCAAGGGCCTTTAGTTAGGAAGCTAACGCCTACCTTATAGCTTATCTTATCGGCCAACTTCATTGATTAAGACTGTGTTTGGGTGGCAAATGAACTTTGAATAATACCCAATTAGATATGGGGGATTAGCACTTTTGCTGATTAACTCTTATTGTGCATCACGTTTGTAGTTTCTATTAGTTTTTTTTTTAAATATTTATATATTTTATAAATAATTCTAATTTGCCATGTTTATGAGTTTCACATTTTTGGGATCACTTAGACCAGCATTTACGAATACTTGTTCAATATTTAATATGGGAAAATGTTTTGTCATGCAACATAAGGCAATGCATTTTTTTATGTTTTCTTTTTTAAAAACTCTTTGCGCCCGTCACCTTGCTCCACTTGTGATTTGCTTTGTTAATTAAATAAACAGAAAAGATTAAAATAAGCAACGAGCTTTTGACCAAGAAGGTAATTATAATGGGTCTTGAGTCATGAGGCACTAACTCACAATATATGTGTAACACCCCAAATTTTATATTCACCAAATATATTGTAATTATTTAGGAAATTCAATAAAATGGTGAATACTCATGAATTTGGAATTTATGAATTTATAAATGTTCAATTTCATGGGAAATTGGGCAAAAATAATTGTGGAATTAATTTGGGTAATCTAAAAATCCCAATATTAAGGTCCAAAAATGAAGGAATATTAGAGAAAATATTTGGTCAAAAAATATATGAAAATTGGTGAAAGAAAAATAAGAGAAGAAATTGGATTAGAAAGATAATGGCAAAATTGTAATTTTGTCAAAATAGCACAAAATAAATTATTTTCCAATTAATTGAAGTTAATTTCAATTAATTAAGGAAAATAAAGGTTAAAAATATATTTATAATATTTTGGTCAATTTAATATGAATTTATGGAAAATTTGAGCAAAAAGTGCAATTTTGACCAAAATTGAGACTTTACGTGTATACGTAACCGAAACAAGTTGTGAAGCCAATTGAGACCATAGGGAGGGACCCTTAGGTGTCTCCTACATGTGGCATAAAGAAGAAAATATTGGTTGGACATGATGACATGGTTACGTGAATGTAGGAAGTTATGTACATAAAATTGGATTTTAGCAATTTTGGAAAATTAAACAAATTATTATTATATTATGAAATATGATAATATAAACTTCATCTTTCTCATTCAGCTTCTAAACCACGAGAAACAGACCTGAACATAGTGTGAGAAAGTTGAGAGAGTTTAGAGAGAGAAATAGAAGAAAAATCACAAGGTAAGCCGATTTCTCCGACGATTTTGCTCCTAACGCGTATAACTCCGACTCTAAACTACTCCTCTTTGTTCTTTAAGGTTTGGAAAGCTCAAATTTGGTGTTTTGAAAGTTAGGGTTTTCTGCCATTTTTGGGAAAAGCTTGTGGGAGCTTGAGGTAACTTCCAAACCTTCGTATATTAACTATTCTGGCTGCTTTTGGCAATTTAATCGGTGAAATTTCGTCGGATTGCCATTGGTTTTAATTTTTGGAAATGGGTATGTGGGGCTGTTATGATGCTCAAATTGGTACTAAATGGTAGTTGTAACCTAATGGAATAGTCAATAAAGTGGTTAGGAGTAGAAAGGAACGTGTTTACGGAGCCGAAACCGAAAAACCCCAATTTTCCCCTTAAAACCTATATATTTCGGTCATCATTGTAAATGGGTCTTAGAGTTGGATTTTCAATGATTTGATGGTTCCATTGGATTCAGGAGGGAAAATATGTGGGGTTACAGTTGGGCACTTTTTCAGAAAAGGCTGAGAAAGCATAATTACGGAAACGCCCCTAAAACCCTAAAAGTAGGGCTGCCAAGGGCAATTTCGTAATTTTACATTGAATTTGGTAATTTTGATTCCAGAAATGGATCCCTTGGACGAAAATTTGTCAGTATAGCCCTAGTCAAAAATTTGGGAAAATGTGCCATCGGGCCGGGTACGGCGGGGCCGGGGTCCCGGGGGCATTTTGGTAAATTTTCACCATAGGCTAATATAACCACAAGAAACACTATGGAAGTGTCTAAAATGATACTTGGATAGGTTATGACCTATTTCTTGTACATTTGATGTTTTAGGACCGAGTTGGACGCCTATAGTTGACACGTCTTACGAGGCGGACCCTTTGAGACAGGAAAGAGGTTAAGGTAGGGACTACTATCTCTCATATACTATGTAACTATTTGTATGATGCGTGTTACTGTATTTTGTGATATGAACACGTGCTGGAAGCACATTACCTAGCTGAGGTACACTAGTCTTACCTAGTTGTAGTCAAGGACTCGGCTGAGGTACATGTAGGGGTTTCAACGGGTTAGTTGGCCCTGAATTTTGTGTACACACATGGATGATATGAATTTTCATTTTACTTGATACGGTGCATTGCATATTTAATTTTCGCATTTTATATGTTGATTGTATGTTTCTACTGAGATTCCTTGGAATCTTACCCCTTTTTCTAAACCAAATGTCTCAGCGGGTGCCAGCGGTTCAAAAGGCAAGAACATAGTTCCGGGAAACTGATGGGCATGTTTCTCGAGACATAGTTGGTGGTTACATTTAGCCTGTACTTGGAATATTTTGGGATATTCTGTATATATTTGTAATTATTAGTGAATTTTGCTCTGTTAATGTCTGTCTGTAAACAAATACTTATTATCAGTATAACTGTACTTTTCTGTTTGCCTATGGAACTTGTTTATTATTGCCCTGCGCATATCAAAATGGAAACGGGTGTTGACAATATGAGCGCCCGCTAAAAAAAGAACTGAGTCTAAATATTATATTATCAATGAGTTTGTCATGAGTTTTATATTGGGAAGGCTACCTTAGATGATGAGCTTTTAGGCATTGGATTTTCTAACTCTGACTATTAGCTTTTGGAATATGATTCTCATAAAAATCTATGCTTGTTACAATTATGTTATCATTGAGAATTTATCAACTAAAGAGAACTACCTGCGGGGAGTTTTGACCAAAAGTCTTGACCCACAGTAGGTGAGTGAAAACACTGAGTGAATTGTTGCAGTGTGAAACCCACATACAAAGTTTGTGGAGCTTTTAAATGTAACAAATCTATTTGCATCGTATGTTCCACCCTCAGAAATTTCCAACACCTTGTTCAATGATTTTCAGTGAGAATCTTTTACCATAAACTCTCTTTATTACTGTTTGACGTCAGAAACTTTCCCGACGACGAAATCACTCTCTTTTCATATACCAAAAAAAAAAAAAAAAAGTGATGGGAAAAATCACTCCCATTCACAAAAAGTATAAAAGTCATCATATTTTTTAATTCCTTGATAAAAATAAAGCATGCGCAGTGCTATACTTTAGTTGAAGAAAAAGAAACGACTCAATTAAAATGAGCCTGCTTTGTTGACCATAAAACGAGAATCATAAGAGCATATCGTGAAAAGATGAAAAAGGAATAATAACTTAATTAAAATAATTAAGATTTAAGATAAGATGTCATGTCAGTGCTTTAACTCATGGAAATCAGAAAGTTTCTTCTTTTCATGCTTAGTTTCTTCATAAATGCTGCCCCCCATCACCTCTTTGTCGTGGTTTGGTGGTTGTTATATGATAAATTCTCGTAATAGTATTTTCGCTTCCCATTAAATTATTATCACAACAAGTAAATGTTAAAAAACATTACTTCATTTTTCTACTTATTTTATTATCAAAAACTTAGTTTATTTAAACTATTAAATAAGACACTTATCTTATATATGAGAAAATTCATTAGAATTTTTATTTTTATTGTGATTTTATACTATATAGGAAACAGGGTAGAGTATTATTAACAAGGCATGGCGGATTTTTGAACCCCTTCATCAAGGTTTATTTTATGATTTTCCCATTTACTTAATTTCCTGTTTCCTCATTTTTAGTGAAGATCAACAGTTCTCAGGTTCCCTACAAAGTTAAAAGACCTAATAAGTATACAAAACATGCATAGAAATTCTAGTTAAACCGATATTCACACCAAATGTCACAAATATCTCAACCTAAGAATATTACTAAAAATAGTGTGTAATTATTTTCTTTATTTCCCTTTTAATCAATTTATCTTGTGTGTGTGTGTCTGTGTGTGTTTCAAAACGATATGACAGGGAGATAATAGATTTTTAAATATTGTGACTTATTTGAAAATTTATTTTATATAAAATGATCAATGAATTTTGATTCAATCCTCTCTTTAACATTACAGAGCATATATATGATTCAGTGAATTTTATTAATGTGAGCCTCACTTTATTTTTTTTTTTGCCTTTCTAGATCTTTCTCTTACTGGTCTTTAGGCGTTGGCAAAGAAGATCCAAATTGATCTAATAATAATTTTTATGCATACATGAATTAATTTCAATTATAGCGATAAATTATTCGTGGTTATCCAACATTAGCACAACCGATCCAAATTTGAGTCACATGGCTCCAATCATTCAAAAGTTTTTTAAGATGATTTTTTCTATTCATATTAAGTTCTAAAACTCAAGCCGACCAATATTAGTAGACGTTATTTAATTTCCTTTGGTCCTTTTGAATATTTTTCAAAGTGAGATGACATAAAGTGTGGCTAATGAGCTGTAAAGTCTAACTTTTTTTATAAAGTAAAGCCTAATTCTTCTTTTATCATTTTCTTTCCTTGCTAATGTGCGTAAGAGTAAAGAGTTTTTGTCTCCTTTAAAATATGTGCTTCACGGATTTGAATTTATGTTATCATTTTTACAGGAATGAGACCACTTACTATTTCAACTATTAGTTTATTGGTTGTCTATAAATATTTCTTCTAAAGTCTAATACACCAAAGATGTTTAATGTGAAATTACGAGAATGAGACCACTTACTACCTCAACTATTAATTTGTTGGTTGTCTATAAACATTTCTTCTAAAGTCTAATACACCAAAGATGTTTAATGTGAAAAACAATTATTCCGAGAATATCATGAAGTTATAAAATAATGCTGTAATAAGACATGTAGAAACGTCACTCTTATGGGGAGTGAAATTCCTAATAATTATTACTTATATGGCCCCCCTTATCTTAGAACAATCTAGTTTGCAAAATGAAGACCAAAATGTCTAAAGAATGAATAAATAACTTTGTGAAAAGGACAGAGCCGAATAAAAGGCAATTATTGGAGCACGTACAGCCCCACCTTATCTCAAAAGAAGATGCTCTTCATTGGGGGAAAACGATTATTTAAAAATCAATTTTCCTTTATACTGCCGATCTTTTTTGAAGGGTTAATTAATTTTATATATTATACACTACTACAAAAAACCTGATAAATGATGTGCTTAACAAACATCATAGCTTCCAACACTATAAAAACAAGCTGTGGCGCTTTTTGAATTTCTAAAAACACCGTAGCTTACATTTTTTTTATTTAAATATAACTACCTCCTCCGACACTTTGAGGTAAAGCACCGTAGGAACCTCCTACGGCGCTTCATCTTGAAGCGCCGGAGGAAAGTAGTACCTCCTAGGTGAGGAATTTCTTTTTAATATTATTTTACATTATTAATATTATTTCCTTTTCCTGAACGTGATGAATCCAGGTCAATTCATTAAATCCATAGCAATTCAAATCGAGAGAAAAAAAAAACCAAAAAAATAAATGAAATAAACAAAGTGCAAAACAAAATAAAATAACACATAACTAATTCATAAAATGAGCATTAAATGTATGTATGGAATTACAACGTATCAATTGTAATGTACAACTAATTTGATGAGAATAAACAACACATACAAGAATAGGCAAGAAACAACCTAACGTATGTACCTACGTATTAGCTAATTGTCTGACCATATATTCACACAATTCTTCAATGATTTCATCCACTTGTTGGTCAGTCAATTGGGCATAACGTTGATCTTCATAATACTACATCAAAATCATGCACATAACGAATTAAAATCACTAAAAATCAATTAACTTAGACAATTGTCAATTAAATTTAAAACACAGTATGAACTGCACGTAAAAGAATTGATCTTACTCGCACAGGGACATAATTTAGATGATGATGAGTAACTACATCTTTAATAAATTTCATAATGCAATAACCGCAATCATTGTCGTTTGGTTGGAATGGGCATTGCAACAATACAAAGAAATAGTGAAGTCAATTTTTGAAGAAAAAATTTTGAATGAAAAATTTGAGTAAATTCATATATAAGCACCGCAATCTTCCTCCACGTATAGGCTTGGACTGGGTCATTGCATTGAGAATGACTCAATCCAACATTCCTTCTATAAGTGGTTAATGCACTAAAAAAACAAATACTGACTGATTAATTTTGGTTATTCAATAATCACACACGCAAATATTTACACACACACACACCTATACACTTACTTATTGATTATAATAATCATATTAGGTCAGTTCTCTGGATAACCAGCCACTAAAGGATCCAAATAGTAAATACAGGGGCGTCCAGTGAACGCTGGATGGATAACAAGAAAAATCCAAAACCTAAAATATTTTGAAAATTTTACTTTAACAGTAATGTTATGGTAAAAGTGAAAGAATAAAAAAAATACATTATTAAAATATTGTTCCAAATAACTTGCTCCATATTGTATGACAAAATAAAGAACATATTAGGGGTTTCTCTCCTCATGAAGATGTCCTTAAGATCATTAGATTGTCCTTTCAAATCACTCCCCCCATGTTGGCCAAGGAGGTATGGGTTGACAAATACAAATCTATGCACGATTGGTGTTCCTACTAATAGATCGTGGTACAAGTGCCTTTATAGAAAACAAACAACGTCATTAAAACCAAAAAAAGATAAATTATGAATAATAACAAGAGTGATAGACGATGATGATAAAGTACCTAATCCATATGTTGATGGCTATCGCATTAACCCATCAACGAATAAGCACTTCGTTCAGTACACTACCATCGACATGATCAGTTATCACAGTGTGATAGATTTCGCCATCGAAAGGTATTTCTTGACCTCCTTGGCTGATAAAATCTGGTGCCAATGATGCCAATTGTTGGCGATATGAGCCCATTTGTTTGTTGCTTCTATTGCTGGTTGAGGGTTGGGACTTTTGTTGGGTTGCTGAATAGTTTGAGTTCTTCCTACACCCTTCAATTCTTTTTCCTTTATGAAGACCAGCAACCTACAAAAATCATGAAATTAAATCATGTAGTTGTAGATAGAAGCATAAAAAAGTAGAAAATTGTAAATTAGCTACCTTTTGATATGGCTCAATCAGATCTATTGACCATGCAACATAACCATCGACAACTTCTTTAACCATTGTCTGTTTATCCTGAGAAGGGATTGGTAGGATGTCGTCATCATTTGTGCATACATCAACCCTTACTCAGAGTGTGTTTGGGGGCAACGGTGAATTATGAAGTATATCATTGTCGGTGTTGTAGGCCACGCCTACAGCAACTGCATGCCTGAAAGAGTCATCAACATGCAACTTGCACTCTGATTTGCCCTATAAAACATATAATTAATATATTCAGGTATACTAATGTATAATGTAAGAAAAAGTTAACTATAGAGGAAATTAATTACCAAAGGAATAGAGACTTTAGGGGTGGACGGGCAACTATTCTTCACACTTGTATTGTCACACGCTGGACTAGGTGCTGGCCTAGACTGCAATAAGGCATCAAGTTGAGCATTCAATAACGCATTTTGCTCTTCTAGCAAGCGCACATGACAATTAAATTGTTCTACTTGCTGCGTGTAACCACTCATCTACTGCTTGTAGGTAGAAATCTCCTCCTTTAGTTGCAAGAAGTCATTTTTATTTTGTCGCTTTTGGGATCCAAAGTAAGATGTTTGGGTTATTGCAAAACCAGTACCCCGAACACGACCATCATACTCAGGAGCTCCAAGCGCTTTATTGAGCAAATCATCACAACCAACATAATCCACCAAATCTGGCTACTCTTGCGCCTTTGTGCGCTATCACAAAAATAATTGCAACAATATTAATGAATAATTTAAGTAAAGGTAAATCTTTATTATATGTATAATCCACGACTTACACAATGGTCTGCTACTTTTTTGGCTTGTTCGCTGGGAATGTCACCTTTTTTATTTGTATAGTCGGCCAGCCACAAATCATGTGACATCAAAATGTGAGTCTTCTATCTACAAATCAAAGTTAGTTGTAGTTAAAAATTAGTCATAGAAATCATATTCATATGAAATAGTAATTAGTTCTTACTAATTGTTGCTCCAACATTGCATATGATATTGATCCTTTCATATATCGGTATTGCATGTTGGACGCATTTACACAATTTTGCTCAGTACTTTCCTGTTTACATACAAATGATTTACATTAGTAAATATTAATTGTAAATACATTACATGTACTCTGTAAAGGCTAATAATATATTACCACAAATTCCATAGTAGTATGTGTGCTCACAAACTCATCCCACTGCTTTTGAGTTATTATTCCATTGTACAACTCCAGCGGTGAATGATTGATATTATTATTGTTGTCCCGTAAGTAGAATTTGACAAGAACGGAATGAAAGTCTCTCAAAAGTTTGTTGCATTTTCGCAGCATGTATTTGTCTTTATCTTCATCGATCAGAAACAAGATTGTAAGAAAAAAGCACACCTGTTAGATTGTAATTTCATGAAACAAAACAGCTAGAATAATAAAGTAAATAATGTTTAATCTTAACAGAACCCAAGATGATATCAGAATAATTTTTCTTTCCCTGTCTCTAACTGAAACTGTAATGGGGACTCTTTCTCTGATAATAGTCCGAAGGTAATTAATGAATGAGCTAGCATTTGATCCGACTAGATTTCCCTTTTCATTCCATTTAAGCTCTAACCTAATACCCTTACTCGTTTGTTTCATCAATTTTTGTTAGATATGAATAGTTTTGATGATGTCAAATATGGATGTTAAATATGAGCAAAAAGTTTGTATGATATAATTATCGTCTACATTGACTGACTACTATATTTAATGTTGCATATTTTGTAGATGAGTCATAAATCCTATTGTGGGATGATATTATAATGCCTCATAAATGGAGAATAATCATCAAGAAGAAAATCAAGAGGCAAGGAATTGAAGAAAGAAGAAAGAAAGATGAAGATTGAAGATATTCATCAAGAAGATTGAAGTTGGGTTATGAAGAATGATCATCAAGAGGAAAAACAAGAAGAAAGAAAGAAGAACTTGCAAGATCACATGAGAATATTAAGATTCAAGCTCCTAGAAGTGATACCGGAGGTTTCTATGATCATACGGATGTTGGAATGAGTCAATACGAAGCTAAAATGATGTATACGGAAGCTATGGTACCTTTGGGGATGATTACCCGAGTAATCACTCGAGTAATATGTCATTTTCTGATTTTGGACGTGTTTACTCGAGGCCTTACTCGAGTAATCTGCCGGGTTACTTGAAGATTACCCGAGGCGGAACTTGAAGTAAATGATACTCTGTTTTCGCGCGTCAGAACATAGGTTCGGTATTTTGATGATATCTCTCCAACCACATGTCGGATCGAACTGAAACCGGTGACATATGAAACTAGACTTCCAACACGAACTTTTGACACCAAGATCACATTCAAAGGAGTTCAGATGATGGAGATATGATCTGTTGAAGTTAACGCATGAATCACCGTCATATTCCAGGACAGCTTCGGTATTTTGAACATAACTCTCAAAATACATATCGGATTGAGACGAAACCGGTGCCATATGAAAGAAGACTCACAGAGCTTTCCATGGATATATAATATGTCACATTTGAAGCTATATCCTAAGAGATATGACTTCTGGAAGTTGCTGCTCGTGATTTCAGGATTGCCGAAGAACAGTAGATACTCTTTGGATCATAACTTTCTGTACACAACGATTTTGGAGATGATTCTTGTTGCATTGGAATGTAGATAATGAGGGCTTTTCGATGATATATAATTTGCCATGTTTTGAGTCAAAATCAAGAATTCACTTGAAGGCACTACTCGAGTAACTGGTTGATATCAAAAGACTTTACTCGAGTAGGTACTCGAGTAATCAGATAGAAAATTTCCAGTTGCTCTCGGCCTGCAACATTACTCGAGTAGCTACTCGAGTAACCATGTGGAAAACTTCCAGTTGCCATCCGGTTGACAAAGATACTCGAGGAGCTACTCGAGTAACTCTGTTTCTCAAAAATATTGCTCTCGGCGTTTTGTACCACTGCAACAATTTACTCGAGTATGTACTCGAGTAAAGCACTGTGCTAGCAAGTTTTTTAGACGAAAACTTCAAGTCGGTACTGGAGTAAATCACTGTACATGAAGAGTTATTGACGAAAACTTCAAGTCGGTACTGGAGTAAATCACTGTTCATGAAGAGTTTTTGAACGAAAACTTCAAGTCGGTATTGGAGTAAATCACTGTTCATGAAGAGTTTTTGAACGAAAACTTCAAGTCACTACTCGGGTAAGTCAAGTTCAAAAAGTACATTTACTCGAGGTGGTACCCGAGTAACCTGTGAAGAAACTTGATGTTTACTCGAGTAAGTACTCGAGTAATGCTTCCCAGAAAAACAGAGCAACATCCCGAAAATTCTGGAAATCAATGGAATGATCATATAACTCATTCTTATTGCTTCTAATCATTCTTACACTTCATTGTATTAGTATTTAATGTATTTCTCCAAGAATACAATGAAGATATGATGTGAAGAGTCAAAAGCTGATTTTACGGAAGCGGAGCGTCAAACGTACGTAACGGCTAGTTTTTCAAAATCAAGCAACGGACAAACGAAGCAGTCACACTCCAACGGTTATGTTGAAATGCTCAAACGGTCATCAATCCTCATCAGCTATAAATAGAAGATCATCCAAAACAGAAGGAAGAGACTCAGAATATACATCGTCCAAATGCCAACATCCTGACATCAATACTCATCGCACATACTCTCTGTTTCTCTAGCTTCTATATGATTTACCTTTGAGAGAGATATTATTTGTATTGTGCTTCAGTATTCATCTATTCACTTCTGAGAGAGAAGATTGACTGTAATCTTTCATCATCAAAGTTGTATCCTTACGGTGTGTAAGGGGGATCAACTTGGTTGTAATCTTACGATGCGTAAGGGGGAGTAATCTCAGTACGAGAATTGTAAAGGCTTCACAAGTGCCCGGATCAAACTTGTGAGAGTGTAGTGGTTCTCAAGTACCCAGTTAAACTTGAGGAAGATAGTGGATTGAAAATCTCAGGAGGAGCCTGGGGACTGGACGTAGGTCATCGTGGATTGGGCCGAACCAGGATAAATCACAGTTTGCATATTCTCTTCCCTAAGCTCTTATACTTCCAGCATATATCATTTAAATATCTAACTGTGATTTATGATTCATTACTTTCATATTTATTGCTTCCTCTAAAATGCGAAAAGAATCTCAAAGTTCTTAAGTTTTCATCTTACACCCAATTCACCCCCCCTCTTGGGTGTCAGCCGGTTCTAACATTTGGTATCAGAGCCGGACTCTTGTTTAAAGGACTTAACCGTCTCAAGAGTTTATAATGGCTGATTTTGGGTGTTATATACTTTCTGAAGGTTTTGACTATACAATTCCACCTATTCTGAAAGATATTGATTTTTGGTTTTGGAAAGCTAGAATGATATCTTTTATAAAATGCTTTGATTATGATATGTGGGATGTTTTTACAAATGTCTTTGATTTCAAACCGAGAAAGGATTGGACAGAAAGAGAAAAGAAAATGTTTTCGTTAAACATTAAAGCAATGAAAATTTTGTATAGTGCTTTAACTGAAAATGATTTTGAGAAAATTAGATTTTGCTCTACTGCAAGAGATATTTGGGATACTCTTGATTCAATGAATACTTCTAACAAGTGTGTTGAAGTTGAAAGTGTTGACAGTTCATGTGAGACTACAAGCTATATATCCACGATTCATGAACAAGTGGAAGTTGACAATGAAGAAGGAGAAATCATAGAACACTTCCATGATCTTGTCAACATAGAAGAACAAGAGGAAAATGATTCCCGAAAAGAGCTCGTTATGGACGGACAAGAAAATTCACTCTCTGGAGCTCAATATGAACTTAAGGTAAAAAGTTCCAATTCTTCTTGTGATTTTTGTAAAACTGATTTTCAAAGCTTGCATAAAATTGTTTTTCAACCAATTATTGATTCTAATGAGAAAAGCAAAAAGATTTTCAATCATGCTGGAAATTCATGCGGAAAGAAAGAACTTAGGCAAACTGATCATTTGAAATCATCTTTTCTTGATCAACACAATACTTGCATAGAATCTCATAATACATATCATCATATTATTTGCAATTATTGTGGTAAATCAGGTCATATTTCTCACACATGCTATATTAGAAGAAATTCTAATTTGAGAAATAAATATGCTTGGGTTCCAAAAAGACAAGTAATGTCTAATCCTAACAATCAAGGACCCAAGTATATGTGGGTACCAAAATGTTCTTCTAGTACTTTATGTATGCAGATTGAATATAAGAAGAATGAACATAAGGGTACGGAGATGATGAAGAAGAAACCAAGAGTTTCTCATGCACCAAGAAAGAGGTTCATACCATATATATCGAAAAGAAGAACTCTCGGAGCACCCATTGCTGGAACTGCAAAGTTTAATCACAAAGAAATGCAATGGAGAAAAAGAATACGTCCTACCTCAAGAATGGACTACCATAGAGTACCTCTCAACTATCTTGAGGAGAACAAGAAAAGGAGGATCTCTCAAGCATCAGGTAAAAGACTCCTGGAGTCTATGTATTTTGAGAGACGATTGCCAACACCCAAAGCAAGATATTCAAAGTATCAACATCCTAGAAAGATGCAGTGGGTAAGCAAAAGCAATCCTCCAAGTATCTAAGGCAAAGGTACACAATGATAAAATCTCCTATACTATTGTCTATTTATTGAGGTTTTATATTTTGGAATCTTAGGAATGGACATTCCAAATGATTTTGAAATTGTGTTTTCACATCCCTCAAAAAGTCATTTAATAGATTTATTTATAAAGGGATTGCAATGCTCAACAGGATAATTCTTTATGCATATATAATGATTTGAAAAGAAAATATTTCTTTTATGCATAAAGACATGTTTAATTCATTATGCGCAATTGCCTCGAATTGATTATATTCTTAGAGCATGAGAATTTTATCTTGATTCCTACAAGCTAACAAGAAATGGATCCAATCAATGTTGGATACCATAAAGAAAAGAAATTTATACAGTTCTTTAGAATAAGAAAAAGCTTCTCAAGACTATGACCACATGAACACAAATTCATATCTTGATGATGCTGAAATTCGGAGTTTGGATTTTGGTGCTGATTGTGCAAAGGAGAGAAATCAATATTATTCCACCAAAATCAAGCAAGCTGTCACAAGGACAAGAGGAATTACGGTGATATCTAATCCTTACTCTATACTGTGATTATATGAATTATTTATTTTGAGTAATGAGTATTTGTCCATTATTGCATTCATTTAGCAATCAATCCTTCATGATTGTTAATTTGTTTATAGATTGCTAAATGAACGATAAGTGAAATTGTGCATAGTTTATCTATCAGTTTATGTTTTGAAGTGCACAATTCAAAAATGTGTTTTGGTTTCATTCCATCATGTGTTATAAAATTGCATACCATTAGCAATCAATCATTTATGGTTTTCAAATTGTTTTTAGATTGCTAAATGGACTTAAAATGAAATTGTGTATTTGAGTTTTGAAATGTACATTTCAAAAATATACTTAGATTCCAATTCATCTTTCAAAAATATACTTAGATTCCAATTCATCTTTCAAAAATATACTTAGATTTCAATTCTTCTTGTTTATAAAAATGCATACACATTATTTGAAAATTACTTATATATTGTTTGCATTTAAATTGGTTTCAAAATTGGAAGTTAATATTTATGTATACTAAAAGTTAGAAATGCTTCAAATCCATCACTAGAGTTTTCCCCATCATTCACATATTATTTCTTGATTTTAAACTTGTTATTGCTTGAACTCCTCAACCATTATTTTCTAACAAATTAGACCTTATGTCTAACAAGTTATCTATCCATGAGTTTCAAGTGTATTTCCCAGAAAAGAATTTCAATATGTGAAAGCCTTATGCCTGATGCATAAATCTTTGGTTGGCTATGTTATTCCAAGCATTATGAATGATTATTAATGCATTAACCATTATTGTGGAATAACTTTCCAGGATAATATTCTAGAACTCTAGTCATTTGGATCAATGAGTATGTGTTTCATCACCTATAAATTCTTATACTCATCTTGTTGCTCAAATGTATTTCCATTTGTCTTCATTCATTCTTCGAGTAACTAGATCCTTCTATTCAAATTCTTGAGTTGAATATTCCTATTCTTCAAGACACATCTCTAAAAGTCAAGTTTATCTCTTGGTCAATAGCAAAGTCATTGTGTTTATATACATCCTTGAAATTAAGCCTTTTTGGCTAATTCATTTTCAATCTGACTTTTGCTCTTGGGAAAATTCTCAAACGTGTTAAACTCCAATGTCTAACATGTTATCTTAGTTGTTCTCTAAAAAAGAAGCTTTCTGGTATATGTATATTTAAATTGTTGACTTCCACCATTTTTAACATAAACATTGATTATAAATATATTTCAAAGATGAGTTTTGCATATATTCAAAATCTCAATTTTACAATGCATTGTCATGATTTGAAATTAAATATGAGATTTGAATCAATGTGCGTATCTCATGATCATTCTTGAAAAATTTGATTTCATTCATGATTTATCATTTTATAATAGTTGGTCATTATAAATAGATTTTCAACTCTCTTTGATCTGACTTACCTGCCTTGCATGAAAATCTTATCAATGACATATCTTTTAAAGTGTATTTACAAAGTGTCATTGATCTTTGAAATCATCATTCTTGGTATTATTTGTTCGTTACCCTTTATGATTTAATTGCTTGAATTTATTTAATTGGGTAAAATTATATTTTGGTCTTTGTTGATTATTATACTCTTTACTCAAATATCATATGATTCAATTATATAAGAGCATAAGAGTTATAACGTCTAATATTATATGGACCCAAGAGAAAGTTGGGTACCAAAGAGCATTTATTTATACTTTTGCAGGAGTTGATCAAAATGCTCTACTTTTGGATACAAAGATCAAAGGCTAACAGAGAAGGCATGACTAGCAGTGTTGCAATGTGAGCAGAAGCAAAATCTATGGTATCGTTTAAGTGACACCATAAGTAAGTAGCTAGTGATGCAGCCAGAGAAAGGGAAAGAAGAAGAAAATCTCTTAAGTGAACCTAGATGAGATTCATCTCAAAGCAACTCAAGGCCAAGAACAAGTATAGCCAATGTAAAACTTTGTTGCCTACCCACCTTCCTTATCGTTCCAAGGTGATCAAAAGATGTTTAGAGGAAGATGCTGAGATGCACAGAATCATCAAGCTTGGTGAGCTTATGAGGATTCTCAACTACAATCCTAGCTCTATGTTTTCACAAAATTACATGATATATCTATACTAGAGCTATGGTGAGCAAGGCCAATTCAATCACTTCATGAAAGGATTATCACACAATGGCCTATATTATTAGTGAGAAGGAGAGGAATGTCGGAGAGATCATGTCTTTCAAAGAACAAGAGGTATATATATACTTCTACAGGACTTACTCCAAGTAATCAGAAATTACTTCAAGTAATCTGCAATTACTTCAAGTATACCTTCAAGTAATTCACAATTACTCTAAGTAAGTCTGAATCTCACTCACAAGAAGCATAGAGGATGAGAGCTGAGACTTCAAGAATAGATGAGATACAACATTTTGCTAGAGCTGGTCTCCTGGTCCTTCATTCTTTGATTCATCTGTCTAAGGATTTCTGAGAGAGGAGCTTCAACAAATCACACAGAGCTTGCTACAAACATGCTGAGTTCATCACTTCTGTGAATGGCAAGATTAGACAACTCTGTGGTTCAATCAACCAGAACTTCAAGGTTTTATTATGAGCTTATCTTGGTATCCTAAAGTGCCTACAGAGATTATGCTTCAGAATCTTTCAGTACTAATCACATCATCAGACAGTGAGTATCCAACGATGCATCAACGGACTTCAGAGGATTATGGCTCGAGTGATTACGATATTACTCGAGTGAGGTATTGTATTCTTACTCAATTAAAATTCTCTGAGTTGCAACACTCGAGTGAGCACTCGAGTGATGGTTGAGTGAAATACTCGAGGGATACAGGGTTACAGCCTTAAAACCCTGAATAGCATCATTATTTTCAATACTTAATTTCTCTCCAAATCTTCATATTTTCATAATCATTCTCTTTACAAAATTTTCAATGGTTTTTACAAATTTAGGAGAATTATTAATTGTATGGCTCATGACGATTTTTTAGCCATGCATTCATTAAGGGGGAGCTTCACATTCACATGTGTTTTATATCTTAAAAACTCATCTGAATTCACTATCTTTTAATTAGTTTTGATGATGAGTTACTATTATATTTTCCTTCCATGATCTTAATTTTTAAAATATCATATAGAAAGAATGGCTTTGGTTTATGCAATAAATTTGATACTTGATTGCACTAACCACTCTCCTTGCAAGAATGCTTTTATTTATAACAGGAGAATTTGTTCTATGCAAGATCATTCCTCAACACACTAAAGGAGCATATATGATGACATATGCTTTAACAATCAATCAAGGGAGATAAATTGGCTGCAATATTCAAAGCAATAAATACATATGCCAATACAAATGAGCATTGAGCATGCTGAACAGAAGCTCAACTCAATTGGAGAATCTATCAACTTTGAGGAAAGATGATTTAACACTGGCTACAACCCTCAAAGCAACAAAAGGCATAAGTCAGGATGATTTTAGTAGCATTCTAAGGAAGGCTATTCCTAAAGCTTTCTATTGAGCACACTTCAGAGCCTACCATTGAGTCAGCCACAGTTAACTCCTATGAACAAGATCCATCACAGTTGCATAATGAAAGTATGGTGAACATAACATATTGGATCTAACACAACAAGAAAGGAAGGCGATGGGTTTCATGGATCAATCTTCAGCTTGCCAAATCCAAATGAGCATTTCTAAACCCTCTCTTTATATTTTGAGCTTACTTTGCCTATCCTTGATTATGAAAGTTTTTCTTGAAAACCTTTCCATATTCTTTCAAATGTGTTTTTCATGAAAACCATACTTCATTTACATCATATCATAAATAAAACTGCTTTCAAAACGGGGGAGAGAAACTTGTTTTCCTAATGCATTTATTTTGATTAATAGGGAGAATGACATTTCTCATTTAATTTCATATTTACTTCTCTACAAGTCTTTCTTCTTTATACTTCAAACTTTTTGCTGATGTCAAATAGGGGGAGAGAAAGGCAAGAAAAATATATTGTTCTTACATAGTTTTTATAACTCATATATTTTTCTTAAAGGATTTGTCATCATCAAAAAGGGGGAGAATGTTAGATATGAATAGTTTTGATGATGTCAAATATGGATGTTAAATATGAGCAAAAAGTTTGTATGATATAATTATCGTCTACATTGACTGACTACTATATTTAATGTTGCATATTTTGTAGATGAGTCATAAACCCTATTGTGGGATGATATTATAATGCCTCATAAATGGAGTATAATCATCAAGAAGAAAATCAAGAGGCAGGGAATTGAAGAAAGAAGAAAGAAAGATGAAGATTGAAGATATTCATCAAGAAGATTGAAGTTGGGTTATGAAGAATGATCATCAAGAGGAAAAACAAGAAGAAAGAAAGAAGAACTTGCAAGATCACATGAGAATATTAAGATTCAAGCTCCTAGAAGTGATACCGGAGGTTTCTATGATCATACGGATGTTGGAATGAGTCAATACGAAGCTAAAATGATGTATACGGAAGCTATGGTACCTTTGGGGATGATTACCCGAGTAATCACTCGAGTAATATGTCATTTTCTGATTTTGGACGTGTTTACTCGAGGCCTTACTCGAGTAATCTGCCGGGTTACTTGAAGATTACCCGAGGCGGAACTTGAAGTAAATGATACTCTGTTTTCGCGCGTCAGAACATAGGTTCGGTATTTTGATGATATCTCTCCAACCACATGTCGGATCGAACTGAAACCGGTGACATATGAAACTAGACTTCCAACACGAACTTTTGACACCAAGATCACATTCAAAGGAGTTCAGATGATGGAGATATGATCTGTTGAAGTTAACGCATGAATCACCGTCATATTCCAGGACAGCTTCGGTATTTTGAACATAACTCTCAAAATACATATCGGATTGAGACGAAACCGGTGCCATATGAAAGAAGACTCACAGAGCTTTCCATGGATATATAATATGTCACATTTGAAGCTATATCCTAAGAGATATGACTTCTGGAAGTTGCTGCTCGTGATTTCAGGATTGCCGAAGAACAGTAGATACTCTTTGGATCATAACTTTCTGTACACAACGATTTTGGAGATGATTCTTGTTGCATTGGAATGTAGATAATGAGGGCTTTTCGATGATATATAATTTGCCATGTTTTGAGTCAAAATCAAGAATTCACTTGAAGGCACTACTCGAGTAACTGGTTGATATCAAAAGACTTTACTCGAGTAGGTACTCGAGTAATCAGATAGAAAATTTCCAGTTGCTCTCGGCCTGCAACATTACTCGAGTAGCTACTCGAGTAACCATGTGGAAAACTTCCAGTTGCCATCCGGTTGACAAAGATACTCGAGGAGCTACTCGAGTAACTCTGTTTCTCAAAAATATTGCTCTCGGCGTTTTGTACCACTGCAACAATTTACTCGAGTATGTACTCGAGTAAAGCACTGTGCTAGCAAGTTTTTTAGACGAAAACTTCAAGTCGGTACTGGAGTAAATCACTGTACATGAAGAGTTATTGACGAAAACTTCAAGTCGGTACTGGAGTAAATCACTGTTCATGAAGAGTTTTTGAACGAAAACTTCAAGTCGGTACTGGAGTAAATCACTGTTCATGAAGAGTTTTTGAACGAAAACTTCAAGTCACTACTCGGGTAAGTCAAGTTCAAAAAGTACATTTACTCGAGGTGGTACCCGAGTAACCTGTGAAGAAACTTGATGTTTACTCGAGTAAGTACTCGAGTAATGCTTCCCAGAAAAACAGAGCAACATCCCGAAAATTCTGGAAATCAATGGAATGATCATATAACTCATTCTTATTGCTTCTAATCATTCTTACACTTCATTGTATTAGTATTTAATGTATTTCTCCAAGAATACAATGAAGATATGATGTGAAGAGTCAAAAGCTGATTTTACGGAAGCGGAGCGTCAAACGTACGTAACGGCTAGTTTTTCAAAATCAAGCAACGGACAAACGAAGCAGTCACACTCCAACGGTTATGTTGAAATGCTCAAACGGTCATCAATCCTCATCAGCTATAAATAGAAGATCATCCAAAACAGAAGGAAGAGACTCAGAATATACATCGTCCAAATGCCAACATCCTGACATCAATACTCATCGCACATACTCTCTGTTTCTCTAGCTTCTATATGATTTACCTTTGAGAGAGATATTATTTGTATTGTGCTTCAGTATTCATCTATTCACTTCTGAGAGAGAAGATTGACTGTAATCTTTCATCATCAAAGTTGTATCCTTACGGTGTGTAAGGGGGAGCAACTTGGTTGTAATCTTACGGTGCGTAAGGGGGAGTAATCTCAGTACGAGAATTGTAAAGGCTTCACAAGTGCCCGGATCAAACTTGTGAGAGTGTAGTGGTTCTCAAGTACCCAGTTAAACTTGAGGAAGATAGTGGATTGAAAATCTCAGGAGGAGCCTGGGGACTGGACGTAGGTCATCGTGGATTGGGCCGAACCAGGATAAATCACAGTTTGCATATTCTCTTCCCTAAGCTCTTATACTTCCAGCATATATCATTTAAATATCTAACTGTGATTTATGATTCATTACTTTCATATTTATTGCTTCCTCTAAAATGCGAAAAGAATCTCAAAGTTCTTAAGTTTTCATCTTACACCCAATTCACCCCCCCTCTTGGGTGTCAGCCGGTTCTAACAATTTTGACATTACGATCCTGCCTCGAGCTACATTGGCCTCATATGCTGCCTAATCATAATTTTTAGCCTGGGGATAGGGTGTACGTATTTGGCATTGAATCTGTATGACATTGTTGTGTAGATAGGGTGTACGTATTTAGCATTGAATCTGTGCCAAGAATCAGCAACAAGTGTTACCCTACTATTCTGCATTGTGCTCCTTGTATCATGTTCATGTGTGTAGAATGTGTAACCGTTGATTGCATAACCATTATAAGACAATACATTTAAGCTTGGTCCATTCGATAGCCATCTTAAGTTTTCAGAAACTGAATCTGGATTCCCCTCTACATCATCATTAAGGTGTCTTTTTAACCAAGTTAAAAATGTCGATTGTGCTCTTTTATTATCAAATTTTCATTCCTATCATCATGTACCAATCGAAGAGCATCCTTATGTTTTTCAACATACGGTTCAACCTCATTAGTGTTATGTAGCACATACAAGTGAGCTTGCTCCCGTTCGGCCACTGATATCCTGATTACATCCTTCCCACTTGTTCCTTTCCCTGATGTTTGCCCATCATGACGAGACTTTGGGATCCCTACAGGGTTAACATTTGATAGAAAATCTACACAGAAATCACTTGCTTCTTTAACCATATAATGCTAAGCTATACACCCCTCTGGTCGATATATATTTTCACATACCCGTTTAAAATTTTCATAAATCGCTCATTCGGGTACATCCATCTTAGGTACACTGGACCGCATAATTGAACTTCTTTCACCAAGTGTATGGTTAGATGGACCATAATGTCAAAAAATGAAGGTGGAAAACACATTTCAAGTTCACACATAGTACAAACAATAAGCCTTTACAAATCTTATAACTTTGTTGAATCAACCACTTTACTGCAAATCAACTTAAAAGAACATGCAAAGTTTAGTTATGGAATTCCTTACTTTTTTGGGTAAGATTGATCGTATACCAACCGGTATGAAATTATACATAAACGCATGACAATCATGAGATTCAAGGTTCTTTAGCTTTAACTCTGTCACTGATACAAGATTCTTTATATTTCAAGAATAGCCCTCTAGAACTTTGACTCCTTCAAGAAACTCACAAAATAACTTTTTCTTTTTCCTCGACAGAGTGTAAGCCACTGGAGGTAGACAAGTATGGTACCCTTGCTCAACCGGTGCCAACTCTTCTCTAATTCCCAGGTTAACCAAATCCAACCTAGCATTCACACTGTCCTTGCTTTTCCCTTGCATATTGAGCAGCGTGCCAATTAGACTATCATAGATATTTTTTTCTATGTGCATTATATCAAGAAAATGTCTCACATATAAGGACTTCCAATATCGAAGCTCAAAGAAAATAGACTTCTTTTTCCAGCTACTTGTCCTGATTTGTTTTACAAATGGCTTGCCAATATTGTTACCTAAGTGTTTGACCTTCTCAAAAGCCTGACCAGTTGTAGAGCAAAGTATTTGCTTTGCCTCGTATGTCTTGGTAGGAAGTACATTTTCTTCTGAGAGCATATCTTGCATAAGTTCAAGTAGTGCAGTGAAACCCGAATCACTCAATCCATATCGTACTTTAAAGTTGTACAATTTCAACACTGCTAGCAATCTTGTGTATTTAGTACTACCAGCATATAATGGTTTCTCTGCATCACCTTTCAACTCCTCAAATTATTGAGGATAGTCATAAAGCACCCCTTTGACTGCATTTAGCATTTCTTGAATACCATCATCCTCATTGTCACACATGCTTCGGTCAAACTCATTTGAAATCGCTCGTGGAATTCACCTGATTACTACGTGCATCATCTGTCTCACCGTTCCTTGTCCATCGCATATATGATTGATTAATTCCATGACACACTAAATGATCTAACAAATCAAGTGGACTAATCTGCTTTCTATAACAACAAGATAAGTAAGGACTTAAGATTTTGTTAGGATCATTTGTATACTCGCTTGCAAATCTAATAAACTCTTTCAACCCATATATATATTCCCTTAATCATCGATTAGATGACATCTATTTTCGATCCATCTATACCTCAAACATATATTTAAAACTAGTTAGTTACTTGCCTTTTGCAGTTACTAATTACTTTTATGTTCTGCCATTTATTTTAAAAAAAATTAGCAGCATAACATCCTCAAATTTTAAGTTTTTAAAGTATTAAACACTATTGAAATCACAAATAATCAACCACTTAATCCCACAACATCATGATAATTTTTCACAGCTCACAACAAAATAAATCAAAGGAATATTATATAGTTCAATGATATTTAACGCTCTGACTAGTTCAATACTCCTTTAATAATTGGTAGGATACATAAGAAATCTTCAGCCATTCAGCTATTCTAAATTGATGGCAAATCTTCAGGCACCCAAATTTAAAAGGGAACAAGAAAATGTATGACTTAAGCTTCTGTAAAAAAAATACATAAAGATTTACAAGCAAGAAACTTTTGTAGGCTAAGACAGGGAATAAACACAGATGGGAGACCAAGCTTTGAGAAGACAATTGAAACTTCAAATAAATACCTAAAAAAAATCATGAGCACACATATAAGATTCATGACAGATTATAACAAAAAAGAAGAAGAAGAAAACGTGCGGTTTTCAAACAAAGCAAAGAACATGTGGGTGACCAAGCTTTGTATCGTAGGAAGTGCGGTGACCAAAAAGATTTGAAGAAATGCGCATGAGGAGACAAGAAAATCAAAATGTAAGGACCAACAAAGCTTCTAATTCCCACTGTTGAAGAGAGGAGGGAGTGGGGACAATGGATAAGGAAAGGTAGAGTGGGGATCGAATGGAGATAAGATAGTGGAACAATTAGTTCTAGGAAATGGAGAGCTAGAGGATGGTGAGAAAGATGATAATGGCGGGTTGTGAAATTTTATATCAACTTGTGTGGCAATTTCTTTTTAAGCATTGTTCAAAGTGATACATTGTACGACGCTTTCGCTTTAAGCACCATACAAGGCATATAAAAGCTATGGCACTTGGTGTTCAAGCACCATAGAATCCCTTCATTATATATAAAAAAATAAATAGGGAGCTATGGCGCTTGCACATCAAGCGCCATTGCATCCTTATAAAAAAAATTGTCCAATACTTTCAAATGTGTAATATAAAGTAAGTTTAACAAAAAAAATTGATAAAAACTAAGACAAATGAATAGTGATATTACATTATTATTATGATAACGTAAGACAAATTTAATGAATAACGATAAAGTAAGATTATTCAAGTGAAAGTGAAGAAATGAATCGGGATACATATATATAACCGAACAGTGAAATTATCAAGTTCTTGACTTCTTGTTATTAAATGAAAAAAAAAGAAAATAAGTTTAAAAAAAAATCTAAAATCCTCCTATTGAAATAATTCTAAGGGAAAGCATTGGCAAATTAAATGGAAGAAAATATACTAAGACAATGCCAAAACCATATGAATTAAATGAGGAAGAAAGGTGATGAAGCTTGCCTTAATTAACTTCAGAGTGGAGCTTGTGGGGTGCCTTAACTAATAAGCTTAGTTGCATGTCCTTAGCATATAAAGGAGGAATGAAGGTGATGAACCTTGTAACACCCCAAATTTTATTCACCAAGATTGTATTGTAATTATTTAAAATATTCAATAAAATGGTGAATATTCATGGCCATAGGAATTAAATATTAGAAATTGAAAGGTGAATAGTGCTTCCAGTGAAATTCCCTGTAACGCAGTGAGCTCGTCATGTGGTTTTGGATAACCAAATGATGACAAAAATTTATGAAATTTTTTAGAATGAAAGTTTACATCCTAAACTTTAATTTGATAGGTCATGGGTAATTTATTGAGTTGTATGTAAAAAGTTATGAATTTTTGAATTTAGCCAAGAAAAAATGTTGATTTTCTAGAATAGCATCCAAATAATTTCATTTTGGGAATACTGTGCTTCCAATTGACAAAGGGCTATATTTTTCCTTGAAACTAGACTCAATAAGGGTTCTATAGCCTTTGGAATCACTTGAACTCGATGTCTATAAATTTAATTATGATTTTTCAAAGTTTGGGCAGAAAATATTCTAGAATTTCCAATAATCGGAAAATGAAGGAAAATTATGGGATAATTATAATATATTATAAAAACATTTCCTTTTCCTTCCCCAAGCAAAAACAATCAGTTTTGAGCTCAAACAAGAAAGTGAAAGCTTTGAGTTTTGTAGGGAGGAGGAGGAGCAAAAGGTTGCAAGGTAAGTTAATTCCTTCTGTGAATTAGCTTTTAACTTGTATAATCCTTCCCATAAGTTATTCCTCTACATGATTCAAGGTATCATTGAAGCAAAATTTTAGTGTTGGTTGAGCTAGGGTTTCGGCCAAAGAGGCAAAAGCCAGAAGGAAGCAAACGTGACTTCCTAAACGTTAATCTTTGCATGTTATGGCTGTTGTGGTTAATTTAATTGGTGAATTTCTTATTGTTTTGCTGTGATTGTAAAAATTGGGAAACGTTGAACCCTAGACATTATGCTACCAAAATTGGGCCTAAGTGGTAGTTATAACACAATTAAATAGCTAATAAAGTGATTAGAAGTAGAAAGAAGCAAGTCTGCGGAGTCAGAAGTGAAAAAACTCCAATTTTCCCCAGAGAATTTTAGGTTCTAGCCAGTGATTTTTGGAGGGGTTAGGGCTAGATTTTTGATAATTTGATGATCTATTATGTTCAGGAGGGAAAATTAGGTGGGGTTACAGTTGATCACTTTTCCAGAAAAGGCTTAAATAGCATAATTAACAAAATGCCCCTGAAACCCTGATATAGGGGCTGCCAAGGGCATTTTGGTCATTTGGTAATGAAGTTGTTAATTCCAAGTTCGGAAATGGATTCTTTGGGTGAAAATATGTTAGAATAATCTAGGTCAAAATTTTGGGAAAACTACGGACTGGATACAGCGGAGCTGGGCCCGGCCAGGTCACCGGGGGCATTTGGTAAATTTTCACAATAGACTCATATAACCACTAAAAACACTATGCAAGTGCCTAGAATAGTACATGAATGGGTTTGAACCTAGTTCTTGTACATTTGACATTTTAGCACCAAGTTGAGAGCCCAGTCGTTGGCTCGCTTTACAAGGCACACGTTTTGAGGCGGAAAAGGGTTAAGGTAGTAACTATAATCTCTCATACACTATGTGATTGTTGATATACTGTGTGTTGCTGTATTTTGTGATATGAACACGGTGCTTGAAGTATGTTACCTAACTGTGGATAGGTACCCAGCTGAGGTACGCCTGGGCCACATTACCTAGTTGTGGTTAGCGACCCAGTTAAGGTACACGTAAGGGATCTAAACAGCGATTTAGCCCTAAGCTTTGTGTACATACACATTATATTATGAATTGTCATTTTACATTATATGGTGTATTGCATATTTAATTCTTGCATTTTATATGTGTGATTGTATGTTGCTACTGGGATTCCTTGGAATCTCATCCCTTTTATAAATCAAAATGTCTCAATGGGAACCAGCGGCGCTAAAGGAAAGGTTGTAGAGACAGGAAACTGATGGACACGTCTCCCAAGACAAAGACTGTGGTTGTATATGTAGTCTTCTTTTGGGCATTTTGCATATATTTGTAAATATTATCAAACCCTGAGAAGAAAATCAGTAAGGTAATCAAGTACCTTGTATCAATATATCAGTATATTTACACTATTTCTGTGTTGCTCATCGAACTACATGCAAGCACTCTAAAAATATGGAAAATAAGATAAGGGTGTGACATTTTGGTGTCAAAGCCCAAAGCGGTTCTGTAGAAGCCGAAATGGTTCTGGCAGAGTGGTGATTTTGGCAAAAGGATAGTATACTGATATGGTCTTGATTACATAGTGATAGACAATATGCACGGACATAGGTATTAAAGGAGTGAATCCTCTCAGTCTGAGAATCATCCCCCGAAAGATTGGGAACATTTAAGGGCAGCACGTGGTGCAATACTGAACAGAGAATAGTTTAAGGATATTGCAAAACCCGAGGAAGCAGGTACTATTACACCCTTATCTTATTTTCTTATTTTTCAGAGTATCTTTGGAAAATGATATGCAGTTCGGTGGGTAACACAGGAATAACATAAATATACTGATAATATGTGCCTGATTATAGAAATTCCCCATAGGTGTTCGTATATAATAATTACAAACCTTGCAGTTGTACAGGGCTCTAGGGTATTTAAACTCATCCCAGTGAAACGAAGACATCTTCCCGTCTTCGTTCCACCATTACAATCTCCTCATACAGTTCTTTTCTTTGTTCTTAGCATATCTTTTGTCTCCTCCTGTCTAAATTATTGGTAAGGGAGGGTGAGATTCAAGAGAATCTCAGTAGGAAACAAATACCATAATGCATGAATTATAGATGCTATGTGTATAACATGTTGGCTTTAACTAGATGCATGCCCCACAATGATATTCTTGCATGCTCAATGCTTCATGCAACAAAACTATGGCCACAACAAAAAAGAAACAGAGCTTCATTTATTTATGGCTAAAGTATACTTTTAGTCCTTTATATTTACATAAGGTGTCATTTTAGTCCCTTAAGTTTATAAAGTGCACTTTTAGTCCTTAAAACTTAACACCGTTAATGTTATTAACGGAAAATATTGATTAAGCAAAATTAAGTGATGACTGAGCAATACTAACCGAAAAAGCTTAATTTTTTTAAATGAGAAATATTTATATATTCCCAACAGACATCTCATACTATTTTAATTCAATATGTCAGGGTTTTAAATTTTTAATTCCTATTTCATTGAATTAAAAAAGAGATAAAAAATTCCTAGGGCATTTTATGTCGCCTCTTCCTCCCTTCATCCCTGTGGGACTCTCCCATCTTGATTCATAAATTTTAGCCATCCCCCTCCTTTTAATTGAAAGTTTATCAACACTAAAGGCACCTTCGTCTAAGTCCCTAACCTTTTATTCTTCCCAAGGGAAAGACTTGGACGATAATAATATGGATGATGGGTGTGGTCAAAATATCATCCCTATCCCCAAAACTTTTCCAATCTTTTAGTCTATATTTTTAAAGGAAAGGTAATTAATAGACAAAGAATTTGCAATGGCAAAAAGATGCTTGCCATGTTGTCCTCCTTCTCTGAAAATTGGGTGCCTATTATTCGTTGCTGGCAAAAAAACAAGGGGAGAACACAAGATTGGTGATAAATGAACATTTACTAATACTTCATTGAAAGAGGGCTGGAATTTCTGAATAAAAAAGATGGGGCAATAACCAAGGGAGGAAGAGAGGATATAGCGAAGAGCAAGCAAACAATACCCTGAGAATATTTTATTATACTTTAAATAATTAAAATGGGAATTAAAAGCCAAACAATCTTATATTGCTCAGTCACCATTAAACTTTGTTTAGTCAGTATTTTCCGTTAGTAATATTAATGGTGTTAAGTTTTAAGGATTAAAAGTGCACTTTATAATCTTAAGAGACTAAAATGAAACTTCTTGTAAACATAAAGGATTAAAAGTATACTTTAGCCTTTATTTAAATATGCTCTACACAATCAAGTAAAGCAATCACATACATTATTACACAAGTAGAGATATCAAATACATGCAAATAAGGTAAGTTCCCTACCTTAGCCATTATTGATCCTTAAGTAAGCTCCTCGAACTTTGTGCCTCGTAATGTGTGCCAACCTCAAGCTCCCAACTCGGTCCTAAAATATCAAATGTACAAGAATTAGGTTACATCCTATTCATACACCATTTTAGGCACTTCCATAATGTTTATTATGGTTATATTAGCCTTTGGTGAAATCTTACCAAAATGCCCCCAGGCACCCGGCCCCGCCCTGCCGTACTTGATTGACTATATTTTTCATGAAATTTTAACTTAGGCTATTCTAGTAAATTTTTGCCCAATGAATCTATTTCCAAACTCAGAATTACCAAATTTACTACCAAATACAAAATCGCCCTGGACAGCCCCTATTTCAGGGTTTCAGGGGCGTTTTCATAATTATGTTTTTTCGGGCTTTTTCGAAGAAGTGATCAACTGTAACCTCACCTAATTTTCCCTCCTGAACTCAATGAAATCATGAAAAATCCAACTCTAACCCCATGATCTTGCCCTGGCCAAAATGTTAAGTCCCTAGGAAAAATTTAGGGTTTTTCGATTCTAACGCCATAGACATGTTCCTATCTACTCTTAATCGCTATATTAATTGTTTAATCATCTTATAACTACCATTTAGTATGAATTTTGGTAGCATAACCTTTCCAACAACCCATTTTCCAATTTTACAAACAAAGACAATCCGGTGAAATTTCAACGATTAAACCACTTACAACAGCCAGAACAATCAATAACTGAAGGTTTGGAAGTTGCCTTTCATTTCCTCTAGCTTTTCCCTAGCGTATCCTAAAACCCTAGCTTTCCCCACACCAAAATTGAGCTTCACCAACCTTGAAGAACATAGAAGAGTAGCTTTGTAGTAGAGTTATACGCGTTAGGTACGAATTCACCCTAGAAATCGACCTACCTCTTGAGTTTTCTTCTCTTTCTCTCTCTAGAATTTCTCAACTTCTTTTCTCTCTATGGCTGCTGTTAGGTGACAGAAATGAAGGAAGAAGATGAAGAAAAAGGTATTTTGTAATATCATGTTTATGTCATCCATGACCTTGCTTATGTCATAATTCCTATTTTTGGATTTTCTGCCCAAACTTTAAAAAATCATAACTAAATTTATAGACATCATATTGGAGTGATTCTAAAGGTTATAGAACTCTTATTGAGTATAGTTTCATGGAAAAATATAGTCTTTTGCCAATTGGAAGCACAAAATTCTCAGAATTAAATTGTTTGGACGCTGCTCCAGAAACTTTCCAGTTTTTCTGGGCTAAATTCAAAAATCCATATCTTTTTTATAGATAGCTTCCAATGATTCATATAACCTATCAAATTAAAGCTTATGATGTCTACTTTCACCTTGTAAGATTTCATAATTTATGGATATCATTTGTCATCCAAAATCACATGACAATCTTACTGCCTCGTAGGAAATTTCACTGGAAGCATAATTACTTTATTTAAAATTCACCATTTTATTTTCTTTAATACCTCAAAGATATAACAAAACATTAGCGAATAGATTTGGGGCACCTGCTAAACTGTGGCTTAGAAGTCCACTTAATTCAGGCTAATTCCTAAGCCTCCAATTCCAAAATTTGGGGTATCACATTTCTCCCCATGTTCAATAATTTCTTCCTCAAAATTTGAATGTCTAAAACTTGTGGATCACTTCTTATCACTTTATCCATCCTTTTTGTATGTGTAGGCTCACAAGCCATACAACATAATGATCATATAGTCAAGGGTCACTATCCTCATTTCTCGAGTCACTGGCCGTCACATTTTTGAATTCATCTGCCTGCCTATGGACACACATAGTTATCATGCTTCTGCTGCGCCCCTCTAACGTTTCACAGTATCTAATACATTGTAGGTGGGACTACACAGTCTGACCACACTTATCTTACTTCCTCAGTTAGATCCCACTGGACCTCCGTAGTAACCCCTACTTGTTTCGTAGTTCAGTTCAGTTGGAAACGTTCAGGGCCAACCACTATTGCAACCCCTACTTGTTCCATAATTCGGTTTGGTCAAAAACATTCAGGGCCAACCATTGTTGCAACCCCTACTTGTTCTATAATTCAGTTCAATGTACTCATAGGCACCAATTCGATCATGCTCAGTATACTCGTAGGCACTATGTTTGGTCATGCTCAGTATACTTGTAAGCATTGTGTTCGGTCGTTCTCAATGTACCTGTAGGCACTATGTTCAGTTGTGCTTAGTGTACCTGTAGGCAGTATATTTGGTGTACCCGTAGGCACTATGTTCGGTCATGCAGTGTTAGTTTCAATTTTAGTTTCAGTTCGGTTTAACATATCTAGCATATAGGATTTTATAGTCTAGGGTCTCTAACCTAACTTTTAGGTTCATTATGAAATCTAGAAACTCAATATCACACAAATTAGAAATCATCTCCCTTAATTATACCAATACGTTCGCTAAGAGTCAAGATCAATAGCGCCTATTCTCAACATTCAATATCATCGGTTCTAATCCTTTAGGATCGATATACGACATAATCACCACCAATTATGTATTACCATATATCATACCTACTTACCATTAACACCATGGTATTACTAAGGATCATCACTTAGTATGGATAAAGCTCAAAATATTTACTATGCCTCAAATTCCCATAACCCTATCAAATGGACTTTTCTGGGCAATAGTCACTGTGACAGAACTGTCCCAATTTAAAATCAATACTTAAATCATCATTATCTCTATGCGTTTAGGTACTCTTTAAATCATTTAACTCAAATGATCATTAGTCATGGAGAAACCTTAAGATAATTACTATTTCTCAAGTATCTATGACCTTACAACTCAACTTCCCAGGGGGTCACCCTTCCTAAGATTTCCCTGGGTTGAGCACACTTAACTTTCGTGCATCCGTGCGAAAACGTAGCTAACGACTTCTACTAGTTTCGATCACCAGTACCCCATAACTGTCCTTGTCTCATAGAGTCATGCCGACTGTCTCCGGCTGACAAAATATTGTATGTGGACTGCACACTAGCCTAGGCCATACCGCTTCCTCAGGTATCCCAATATCCTTGGGCCCTCCTTAGTCCGATATTGCATTACTTGCTGCCCTTCAGGTATTTGCTGATCTCTAAGGGCTGCTTCACGGACTAGGAGGACTCACTCCTTTAGTACCCCCATTCGTGCATATATCATATTACTATATAATCAAGATCTTATCAGTATACTATCCTGTCACCAGAACTGCCACTCTGCCAAAACCGCTTCGGCCTGTGCTAGAACCGCTTGAAGCTCTAATACCAAAATGTTACACCCTTATCTTATTTTCTCATTTTTCAGAGTATTTGCAGAAAACGATAAGCAGTTCAGTGGGTAACACAAAAATAGCATAAATATACTGATAATATTTACCTGATTATAGAAATTCTGTAAGACCCCAAATTTTGGTTAAGGGCTAATGAGAATTATTGAGAATGTAATCGTAGATTAAAGTTGAATTAATGTGTATTTGTGACAATATTATCTAATATGTCATAATTGATGGAAAATTCATAGAATTGAAATATTGGCCATAAGTTAGTAGTTAATGGGGAAATTAATTACTAACTAAGAGAAAAATGAGAAGTATGATTAAATGGGTAATGGAGGGATTATATATGATAATTTGTGACTTATTGTGTAAGAGCCAATAGGAAAATGACATGTGGCAAAAGTGGGTGTGATGAGAAAGTAAAGAAAAGTCAAATGCATTTTTAAATCAATTTCTCTCTCCTCTCATCCTTGGTTCACGCTGAAATGGTAGGGGGAGTAGAGTGATCATTCTTCATTATCTTCAACCACTCTCATCTCTCCTCTCTCTGTCATTTTTTTGGGGCCATTATCAAAGGAAAAAGAAGGAAGAAAAGCTTTAAAAAGGTAAAGGAAATGGTGTCAAATGCTCAAACTTCCTTCTCTAGGATTGTTCCTTGAGTAAAGAGCTTCAATTTGATGGTTGTAGTTTCTCCATTGGTGGTGATTTGAGGAATCACAAAAATCTGGAAGTTGGAGAATCAAGAAGTGTCTTTGGAAAAGTTGAAGAGGTGAGTGAAACAAGCCTTTCCATCTATGTTTCATGTCATTTGATGAAGTTTGGAATTTTTAGTATTTATGGCCTTGAATTTGAAAATGAGTGTCATTGGGTATATGATATGCTTTTGGCATGAAATTGGTATCTTGAGAGGTATTTTGGATAAATAGAATTGATTGGTGGTTAAATTGTGAAGTTTGGATGATTTTGGAATTTTGATGTTTGTGTTGCCCAAAACCAAAGCATGATAATGGAGTAGGATTTTGGTAATTTCCTTCTGGAGAATTGAGTTAAGTACTTGGGAGACTCCTCCAGTTTGCCCACATTAAATCCCTTTGGAGGGGAAGTGATTTCTGCTTCTGGAATCTTGGACTTCTTGGAAGATTGACCCTTCTCCATTTGGTCAATGATCCCAGCCATTGCCTTAGCCACATTTTTGTCATACTTTGGCTTCTTGAGTGGCTTAGGAGTGAAAGAGGGTGTAGAGGAATCAGAGTGAGGAGGTGAGGGAGATTTGGCACTCTTCCCTCTTCCGGTTGAGGTACTCTTCTTGGATTGAGCCCTAGTGACAATAGGCTCATTGAATACAATCCCTTTTGCTTTCGGTGGTGATTGAGGTTTAAGAGGGGTTTTGGCTTTTGATCTTGGGATTAACTTTCTTCTCTTTGTTGGAGGAGGAGAAAGGAGATCAGGGTTTTGTTGTGAATCAGAGGAATCAGTGAAGTTGAGATTCTTGGTTCTAACCATCTTGAAACACAGCAAATCAAGAATCACAGAAAAACAGGGTAACTATCGCGAGTTTAGGGCAGAAAGATTTTGAACAAAATAGGAAGTTTTTGGACTTGAAATCAGTTGGGTTTTGACGGAAATGAGGCAAGGAATCAATTGGGAAAAGTTTTTGGAAGGGTGTATAGTGATTTACTCGAGGAGATTTTGTGAAAATGACCGAGTTTGCGCAAGATAAAGACCTAACACCCGACATTACTCGAGCCCTTACTCGAGTAACATTCAAGTTTACTCGAGGCCTTCCTCGAGTGATCATACAGAAAAATTCAAAAATAATTCATTTAAATTGCGTACCTGGCATGAATAATATAGTAATTATCCATGGATGTTCCCTCGATCATTTATAACCCATTCTGATCAGGTTTGAGTCATTTTTCATCAATTTGAAAATCTGGACTCCGACTTTACTCGAGGCCTTACTCGAGTAATAATCAAGTTTACTCGAGGCACGCCTCGGGTAACCATCTTTTCAACTTCTGACTCTTCATTTCTTCGAAAACTGAACCGTTATGTTTGAAAATCAAGTAACTTGATCCGTTACTTCCAGTTTTGGTGTCCATTACTCGAGTACATACTCGAGTAACATGCTACTTTACCTCAAGTTACTCCTCGGGTAATGTTTCTCAGATAGCCAAAACTTCAAGTTGGTACTCCAGTAAAGATGTCCTCTGATCACCTCTGTTTTTGTTTCTCAAAACAGGGTTTTATTCTTCCTGCAAAACAAGTTTCTATATACTCCGATGCTTAAGTTAATAATCATCAAAACTTTAACAAATGACTTCATCTAATATTATGAGAAATTGAAAAAAATTACAACTCATTGGGATTTACCATTCCCAATTCTCTTCTAATGTATAGAAATTGATCTTTTGCAAGGGGTTTTGTGAAGATATCTGCTAGTTGAAGATAAGTAGGAATGAATATCACTTTCACATCTTTCTTCTGTACATGGTCTCTGATGAAGTGATGCCTGACATCGATATGCTTGGTTCTTGAGTGTTGAACTGGATTCTTTGCCAAGCTTATCGTACTTATATTGTCACAATAGATTGGTATTTCTTTGAGATAAATACCAAGATCTTGTAGTTGTTGTTTTAACCATATCACTTGTGCACAACAACTTGAGACTGCAACATATTAGGCTTCTGTTGACGAAAGAGACACTGTATTTTGTTTCTTGCTGAACCACGAGACAAGAGATCCTCCAAGAAATTGTCCCTGTCCACTGGTGCTCTTTCTGTCTGTCTTGTATCCTCCATGATCAGAATCTGAATAAGCAATTAAATATTCACTTCTTCCTTTGGGATACCATAGACCCAATTCTGGTGTGTCAGCAAGGTATCTAAAGATTCGTTTGACCGTTTCAGCATGTGATTCCTTTGGCGCCGATTGATATCTTGCACATATGCCAACACTAAATTGGATGTCTGGTCTACTTGCTGTGAGATAGAGTAATGATCCAATCATTCCTCTATATTTTGTGATATTGTAGTCTTTCCCTTTGACATCAGCATCAAGCAACGTTGTTGAGCTCATAGGCGTATCTGTCCCATTTGCTTCATCCATTCCATACTTCTTCAATAGCTCTTTTAAATACTTTGTTTGAGATATGAAGATTCCATTCTTTCTTTGTTTGATTTGTAGACCAAGAAAGAAATTCAATTCTCCCATCATTGACATCTCAAATTCTCCCTGCATTATCTCAGAAAATTCCTTACATAGAGATTCATTAGTAGCACCGAAAATAATGTCATCAACATATATTTGAACAATTAAAATATCATTGTGTTTTCGTTTTATAAAGAGTGTTGTATCAACTTTTCCTCGTACAAAACCTTGATCGATGAGAAACTTACTGAGCCTTTCATACCAGGCTCTAGGAGCTTGTTTTAAACCGTATAAAGCCTTTTTGAGTTTGAAAACATGGTTCAGGTTTAGTAACATCCTCAAAGCCTGGAGGTTGTTCTACATACACTTCTTCCATGATGTAACCATTTAGAAAAGCACTCTTTACATCCATTTGATAGAGTTTGAATCCTTTGATGCATGCAAAGGCTAAGAGTACACGTATAGCTTCCAATCTAGCCACTGGAGCATACGTTTCCTCATAATCAATCCCTTCTTCCTGATTATAGCCTTTGGCCACCAATCTTGCCTTGTTTCTGACAATAATTGCAGATTCATCAAGTTTGTTCTTGAATACCCATTTAGTACCAATGATCGGATGATCTTTGGGTCGGGGCACCAAATCCCAAACTTGATTTCTCTCAAATTGATTTAGTTCTTCTTGCATTACTATAACTCAATCATTGTCTGATAAGGCTTCATCAATGTTAGAAGGTTCAATCTCAGAAATGAATGCAGAAAAACTTACTTCATTGAAAATTCTATTTCTAGTTTTGATCCCTTCATTCACATCTCCTATGACTTGATCTAGGGGATGACTTTTATTGTATTTCCAAGCTCTAGGTTGACCTAGGGATTGCTCTTCTTCCTTAGTTTCATCAACCTCTGGAATAAGAGACTTAGAAATAGATTGATCATTTTCTTGATTTAAAACAACTTCCTATTCTTCATCAATGGTTTTGTCAGAGGATTCAAATTCATCAAATACAATATGAATTGATTCTTCAACAACACATGTTCGTTTATTGAAAACTCTATATGCTTTACTTCGGTTAGAGTATCCTAGGAAAATTCCTTCATCAGTTTTAGAATCAAATTTTCCTAAGTTATCTTTACCATTATTATGAATGAAACACTTACAACCGAAGATGTGTAGATGAGCAATGTTTGGCTTTCTTCCTTTGTACAACTCGTATGGTGTCTTACCAAGTTTTGTTCTGATATAGGCTCTATTTGAAATGTAGCATGCTGTACACATAGCATCAGCCCAAAATACTTGAGACACGTTCTTTTCATTCAACATTGCTCTAGCCATTTCTGTAAGCACTCTATTCTTGCGTTCTACAACTCCATTTTGTTGAGGCGTCCTTGGAGCAAAGAAATTGTGATCAATTCCATTAGTGTCACAATACTCTTTAAATGCTTGATTTTCAAATTCTCCGCCATGGTCGGTCCTAATACCTGCAATGGACATACCTTTCTCATTTTGCACTTTCTTAGCAAAAACAATAAATTCTTCAAAAGTTTCATCTTTTGATGATAGAAAGATAACCCATGTAAATCTAGAGAAATCATCAACAATGACCAATGAATATAAATTGCCACCAAGACTCTTTACTCTTGCTGGACCAACTAAGTCCATATGCAATAGTTGTAGTGGTCTATTTGTTGAAATCTCATTTTTCAATTTAAAAGATGATTTAGTTTGTTTACCCTTTTGACATGCATCACAAATCAAATCATTTTTGAAAGTCACTTTGGGCAATCCAAGAACTAAATCCTTTTTGAGTAGTTTGCCTAATTGATGCATATTAACATGAGCCAATCTCTTATGCCATAACCAACTTTCATCAGTATTACTCAAGAAACAATTTTCAGATTCATTTCTACTAATATTTAGAGTATAGCAGTTACCTTCCCTTTTTGCTCTGAGCTTAGCCTTGATATTCTTCTTATCAAGTTGTAAGTCATTCTTGTTGATAATTAAGCATTCTTCTGAGTCAAATATTACCCAGTTGTCTTTATCTGCACTTTGACTTACGCTCAGCAAATTATGACACAAGCCTTCAACATAATATACATCTTTGACTTGTATTCCTTTGTCATTTTTGATTTCACCAATTCCTGCTATTCTTCCGGTTTGATTTCCTCCAAATTTTACCTCTCCACCTTCTTTAGGTTGCAATTTGGTAAAACTTTCGAAATCACCGGTCATATGTCTAGAGCATCTACTATCAATGTACCACTTGTTATTTTTGGATGCTTTGAGACATTCCTGCAATCGAATGACTAGGTCTTAGGTACCCACATCTTTTTGGGTCCTTTTGGATTAGTACAAATAATTTTCTGGATATATGAACCTTTAGGTACCCATTTGTAGGTTCCTATCATTCCTTTCTTCTTATGAATGCATGAAGAAGTATAATGGCCTTTTCTATTACAGTAGTTACAAAATGCAAAAGGATTTGATGTATGCACAGAATGCTGGAAATAATTCAAATATGACTTACCCCCTGCTTTCTTTCTACCTTTCCTTTTATCTGACTTTGGATCGTATCCAATTCCAGATCGATCATTTACAAATCATTGATCTTTTAAAATAACATTTAGCATCTCACTACCTTGTGTAAATTTTTCAAGAGTTTTTGTAAGATCAATGTTTTTCTTTTTCAGAGATGAACAATTTTCACAATCCTTTTCTTTAAGTTCAGTTTCAAGAACTTTGTTTTTCTTTTTGTAAACAATCAATTCTTTAACAACTTTGATGAATTCAGAATGCAAAGCATTATATTCGGAAAGTAATTCATCATAGGTAGGTTCAGAATCATTTACCTCTCTTTCTGTTTCTTCTTGAGCAACGAGGCATATGTTAGCTACTTCTTCCTCATCACTTTCTTCGTCAGAAGAGCTATCACCCCATATAGCAGATACGAAGGCCTTCTTTTTGTTGAAGAATTTTCCTTTTCTCTTTTCTTTGCTCTTTTGATTCAGTTCTAAACATTCTGATTTGATATGTCCTGGTTTTCCACATTCGTAGCAAATGATGTGATCTTTGCTGCTAGTTCCACCTTTTTGAAAGTGTTTGAATCCTTGTCCTTTCTTGTAGAACTTTCTGAATCGTTTTATGGTTAGACCCATTTCGTCATCGTCGAACTCTTCATTCTCATCTTGATTTTCTTCTTTTGCTTTTAGTGCTAGACCTTTCTTTTTCTTGTCACCAATGTCATCTAGTTCCCGTTTGAACCTTAGTTTGCTTTCATATTCAGAAAGACTTCCAAATAGAGAAGCAACTGATCTCATTGATTCTCCTTTTGCTTCTTCTATCGCAGTGACTTTGGCCTCCCACTCTTTAGAAAGAATATTCAAAATCTTTCGTACTTGGGTATGTTGATCATAAGATTTCCCAAGTGCTGCAAGTTGATTAACAAGATGAGTATATCTAAGTTCAAATTCAGAAATTGATTCACCCGATTTCATTCGAAGTAGATCGAATTCAGTGACCAAGGTGTTGATGCGATTCTCCTTTATTCCCGAAGTTCCTTCATGAGCTATTTCCAGAGCTTCCCACATTTCCTTTGCTGTTGGAAGTGTGCAGATTCTGAAGTATTCACTTTGGCTTAAGGCACTTTGTAACATCAGAATTGCCTTGCTGTTGAGAGTGATAAGTTTCTTGTCATTCTCATCATATTCTGTTGGCGTCTTTGGAATTTTCTGAGAATCTACAATCTTTGTAGGTTGATAATTTCCACTCTCAATTACATCCCATAGCCCATATTCGGTAGCCATCATGAACACTCTGAATTTTGCTTTCCAAAAGGAAAAGTGTTCTCCACTGAAACTGGGAGGTCTAGTGATGGATGCTCCGTCGGGAAGAATTCCTTCACCCATGCTTGCCATTGGATCCTTCTTAGGTTGTTATACCTTAACAAGAAGACCTACGCTCTGATACCAAATGTTAGAACAAGCGTTTCACCCAAGAGGGGGGGTGAATTGGGTGATACTAAAATTTCGTCGGAAATATAAAACTTTATCAGAGGAATTAAAACAGTAATGAGTAAGGAGAAATATCACCGAAGTGTGCACCGGGAGTTATACTGGTTCGGTCACAACCACTTTGACCTACGTCCAGTCCTCAGATCTTCTCTGAGAGTTTTACTATAACTTCCAAGATTCAGTGGGTTCTTGGCACCTCAGTACAAGCAAGTTCCTATACCTGGACACTCGCTCCCCCTTACAAGTTGTAATTCAATCCCAACTCAAGGTTCCACAACCTTAAGTTACCTCAATAACAAATATTGAGTTTGAATGAAATATCTCTCTTACAGAGTGAATAAGAATCACTGAAGCATAGAAATATAATTTCAACGTGAAAACAGAGCAATAAACTTGATAATACGTTTGTGTGTGTGCTTGTTGTTATTTCTCTGTTTGGATGTTCTCATATATATAGATATGCTGGTGAAGACCGTTGGAACATTTTCTTTCATCCGTTGGAGAGTGCGCAGCCACTGTTGACTTTTCAAGTTTTTGAAAAATATCCGTTGGCGGTGGTTGGCATTTGAACGTTTCTTTTGACTTCAATCTCTTGAAGTGTTTTCTTCATTGTTTATCTGAAAATAGACTAAGAATACTAATACAATGAAAGATTAATCATATAGGAAACAAATCTATGAACGTTTGAATGATTTCAAAATTTCTGGGTAAGCTTACTCGAGTATCTCCTCGAGTATTGCTTGAATGTTACTCGAGTACCTACTCGAGTAACCTCGGGAAATCTTTGATCAATTGCAGGTTAATGAATAAACATAAGATTACTCGGGTAGTGCCTGGAATAACCAATTTTCAAACCTTTGGAAATACATGTTTACTCGGGTACCTACGCGAGTAATGCACTCACAACTTTATGAGTTACTCGGGTACCAACTTGAGTAAAACTTGAAATAAACTTTTGGTTACTCGATGCTCTACTCGAGTAATGTTGCAGGATTTCAATGCCGAGAACACTTACCTCATTACTCGAGTACGTACTCGAGTAATGCACTCATTGTTCCATAGGTTACTCGGGTACCACCTAGAGTAACTGTGCTTTTTGTCAATGACTTACCCGGGTAAAGACTTGAAGTTTGTCTTTGAAAATATTCTGCATACTCGGGTACTTACTCGAGGAATCTTAGTGCGTTACTCGAGTACCTACTCGAGTAATGTTGCAGTGGTACAAAGTGCCGAGAGCTCCATCTTTTCAGAAACAGAGTTACTCGAGTATCTCCTCGAGTATCGTTGGCAACCTGAAGGCAACTGGAAGTTTTTCACATGGTTACTCGAGTCGCTCCTCGAGTAATGTTGCAGTAGTACTAAATGCCGAGAGCTGCACATTTTTAGAAACAGGGTTACTCGAGTAGCTCCTCGAGTATCAATGGCATCCTGAAAACTTTTACACTATTACTCGAGTAACTCCTCGAGTAACGTTGCCTGGTTACTGGAAGTTGTCTTTGATTACTTCAAGTTTTGTTTCATTACTCGAGTACCGCCTCGAGTAATGCCTTAGAAAACTTGCTTCTGATCAAGTTTCTCAGCTTTATCTCTTGGCCTCTCTTCATTACTTCCATGCTTACCTCAAGTAAAGCTTATTCCTGTCATTACTTAGTTCAAGCTTGATTATTAAACATTTCCTTTTCAAACCATTCTTTTGTTATCATCAAAATATGAAATCTAACAATTATGTCTAAGGCCTATATCAAATGAAGCTAAATGCCAATGAATGATGCAAGGATGCCTCATGAGACATAAAAGAGTGATAACATGTATTTCCCGTTTTGATATGAGTGATGGACATTGAGAAAAAGAACTCCATCACCTCAAGAGGTCCATTACCTCACAAGAAGAATGAAGTGCCCATTAACCTGCGAATAACCCAGGCAATCACACGACTTAAGGTTTTAGACATGATGATTATGTCCAAGGCCCATATCAAATGATGCTAAATGCCAATAATTAATGCAAGGATGCCTCATGAGACATAAAAGAGTGATGACTTGTACTTTAAGTTTTGATATAGGTGATGGACATTGAGAAAAAAGAACTCCACCTCCTCAAGAGGACTTCCAGTTTTGATATGAATGATGGGCATTGAGGTAAAGAACTTCACCTCCTCAAGAGGTCCATTACCTCATAGGGAGAATGAAGTGCCCATTAACCTGTGAATAGCCCAAGCCATCACGCGGCTAAGGATTTTAGAAATGATGATTATGTTCAAGGCCCATATCAAATGAAGCTAAATGCCAATGAATGATTTAAAGAAGCCTCATGAGACATAAAAGAGTGATGACTTGTACTTCAAGTTTTGATATGGGTTATGGACATTAAGAAAAAGAACTCCACCTCCTCAAGAGATCCATTACCTCATAGGGAGAATGAAGTGTCCATTAACCTGCGAATGGCATAAGCCATCACATGGCTAAGGGTTTTAAAAATGATGATTATGTCCAAGGCCCATATCAAATGAAGCTAAAAGGCCTATGAATGATGTAATGATGCCTCTCAAGCCCTAAAAGGGTTATCTCTTATTGAGATATTTTCTAACATGATAGATGTAGTGAGCTCATAGTCTTTTAGGGTCATAAACCCTTAGACTAAGGTTGGCTATCTAATGCATATACCTTCCTTGTGATGTATCTATATGAGGAGTGATGCTAGATACATACTCAGGTGAAGCGATAATTAGTCTCTTGATCCTAGGGGTTTCCTTGATTATGCATAGCTGATGATAATAAAGATTGTCAACAACAAATAAATATATGCCCTTCAGTGTCCTATTTTAGGAATAACCCTAGGTTGGGGGTATCTATCCTAAAAAAGTCAGGTACTAATTAATTGGGATGGTCGATAATTTCCACTAATAAGTGCAATGGTTTCAAGGTGGTTCTAATTCTCACATATAAAGGCTTCCTAACTGCCCCCATCGTAAGGATGAAGACCCCAATTGACAAAATTGACCTTCAGGGAGTTCTGAAAACCCCACAGGGATCAACCTTGCCAAATGAGTAACAGCTAGGATGAAGTCTTCACAGTAACCTCAGGGGGTTCTGAAAACCCCACAGGGAGACCGCTAGAAACTTCCGCTCACCTAAGGAACTCATTGACCCGGGTATAGGGCCCAAAATATGTGTGAGGATAATAGTGTATGTGTTCAGTGTGTGTGGAGAGCATACCAACCTATGAGCCTAAGTTCTACCTAACCCTCATCTGCTAAGCAGATCACAAGATAGATAGAGAAAATAAATAAATAAAGAATTTAATAAATAAAAAAAATAAAAAAAAGGGTAATTAAAATAAAATTAAGGCCATATTATTCTTAAATACTTAACTTAAATGGACTTGACTCTCAAACCATCCCCAGTGGAGTCGCCAAGCTATAGCGCCCGAAATTTGAAAAATAAGGAGCCGCCACCAATAGGATAATTTTAAAAACCTTTTCGAAAAATGGAAACTAATCTATAAAAACCACTTAGGGTTCGGGAGTCGATTGTGTATGGGGAAGGTCTTAGGCACCCCACAACACCCATTCATAAGAATGGTTACCCTAAGCTAATTATTTAAAAATAAATATGGCCTTTAATCTTATGATAATTACCCAAATAAAAATAATATTTAAAAAAAATGAAATGAAAAATAAAGAATAAAAATGAACATTTGTTTCCAAAAAGAAAATAAGGAAAAATATATTTATTTACAAAGTTGGACTTGACCTAGGAAGAGAGCCTAGGGCCTACGTACCTTTTAGAGGGATCAAAGCCCACGTAGTTCGGGGGTAGAAATGCTTGTCATTTCGTTGGTGTTTTTTTAGAAAAAATGTTTATTTAATTTATTGGAGAAAATATTTTTTATTTGGTTTATGTTGTTTATTTATGAAAGCAATTTCTTTATTTTTTTCATGAAAGAGAGTTTTTCTATTTTATTTTCATTTATAAAAATGTGTTAAAATATTTTTTTCTTTGTTTGAAAGAGAACCTTAGAAAGGGATAAAGAAAAAAGAAGAAAAAATAGTACAAGTTAGAAGAAAAGGAAGCCGAAGGTGAGGAGACTTATGTATACCTTTTATCCTTGAAAGCTATTCAAACAAATAAGATGAGAAAACCACATGGGTAGATCAACACACCATTCATTACATTTTCTTTTATCCATCTTATAAATCCCTTCATTTTTGACAAGCATATATTAGGGGCAAGAGATCAAATTTGGTCAAGCATATAAGAGTCACAAAGTGTGAGGACCTATCAAAACAAAAAGGCTTTCTTGTAATATGACGTGTTAGCATTAGAGGAGGGATCATGCAATCATTTAAACCATCAAAATATCACCATGCAAAAAAAAAAAAAAAAAAGACAGTCAACAAAGTAATGGGTTTAAATATAGCAATATTAAATGGTTAGGAGCACACTTGAACATTCAATGAAGATAGAAGGAAACCAAACAAAAACACGCCCAGAGCTTTGTACGTAAGTGCCTCAATCTCATGGATATGTTCATTGGCAAGCATCTAGACATATCATGAAGAATAGTAGGTTATTCCAACAAATTTCTAATTCTCAAAACCCAAGATAGAATAAGAAGGAGCAATGGAATGAGAAATCAAATTAGCACTCTACCTTCCCTCCTTACTCTTCCAAAATTCTTGTCAAATTCTTGTGTCTTTGCTCTCCCCCTTTTTTTTTTGTGTCTTGCTTCAACCCTTGCACCCCTATTTATAGTTTTAAGGTAGGGTTTTCTTCATAAATGTTCCTTCTTTTTTTGATTTTTTTTTTCTTTTATGTTAAAAACTACTTAACTTGACCCAATCACCATCAATGGATATTTTTTTTAATTTTCTATTAATAAAACTTCCTAGTTTAGCTTGACCTAATCACAATCAATAAGAGATTATTTTTAATTTTTTTTTAATTTCCTCACAAGTAATTTCCTAATTTAAACTTAACAACATAAATGAGAGATTTTTTTTAAATTTTTAATTTTCGTTTTTTATTTATTTATTTTTTGTTATATTTTTTCCTTCAAGCAATTTCCTAATTTAAACCTATGAATGAGAGATATATTTTTTTTTATATTTTAATTTCTATTTTTTTCCTCCACAATGACTTCACACTAAATTTCCTAATCCGAATATCAAAAAAAACCAATGAGATGAATTATTTTGAAATTTGTTTCCATTTACTACAAAACCCCAAGTTCAAGATTAATGATGATCATTTTTCAAATTTCAAACAATCCAATCATCATCAATGTCATTTTCTTATTAATTAAAATGTGTCAGGGTTAAGGAAGATTTTTCATTTTTCATTTTTTTATTATTTTTGAGTTGGGTCTGGACAAAATAGTGTGTTTACATAAACCTTGATGAAGGGATGCCAAATCCACCATGCCTTATTAATAATATTCTACCTTGTTTCCTATATAGTATAAAATCACAATAAAAATAAAAATTCTAATAAATTTTCTCATATATAAAATAAGTGTCTTATTTAATAGTTTAAATAAACTATGTTTTTGCTAATAAAACATGTAGAAAAATGAAGTTATGTTTTATAACATTTACTTTTTGTGATAATAATTGAATGGGAAGCGAAAATACTATTACGAGGACTTATCATATAACAACCACCATACCACGACAAAGAGGTGATGGTGGGGCAGCATGGAATGAAGAAACTTTCCAATTTCCAAGAGTTAAAAAAGAAAACATAAAAAAATGCATTGCCTTATGTTGTATGACAAAACATTTTTCCCATATTAAATATTGAACAAGTATTCGTAAACGCTGGTCTAAGTGATCCCAAAAATGTGAAACTCATAAACATGGAAAATTAGAATTATTTATAAAATAAATATTAAAAAAAAATAGAAACTACAAACTTGAGGCACAATAAGAGTTAATCAGCAAAAATGCTAATCCCCCCATATCTAATTGGGTATCATTCAAAGTTCAATTGCCAACCCAAACACAGCCTTCATCTATGAAGTTGGCCGATAACATAACCTATAAGGTAGGCCTTCCTAACTAAAGGCCCTTGGGCTTAGAGGTTACTTTTAGCTGAACATAATAGAACTATTAATCTTTAGCCCAAATGTCACTTGACACGCAGGAAACCCGTATTAAGCCCATCAAGCCTAACTGCTTTTGTTTTATTTGGGTCAATAGCTCTAATACTAAAAGTATATTCTTTTATAATACCAAAAAAAAAAAAAAAAAAGTATATTCTTTTAAATTACTTTTCTCTAAAATTTGTTTCCATGAACAAATTACAGCACACTAATTAGATTTTGAGTACTATATATGACTTTCAATTTGTGACTTAGTGCGTTGAGAGATAGACATAGGCCCTGATTAGTATCATTGTTGAAAATTAAAAGGACTCTTTCGCAACATGATCCTCTTTTAATTTGTTTAGTTAGGAAGAGGAGCAAATTTTTTGAAGTGAAAGTTAATCTTTTGGTTTCTGTATTTTTGGCTTATATTAGTTGTAACCCAATCTCTATATTTTGACTCAATGTAACTTAATTTTTATAGTTTTGATTTAGTTCTTGGACTTTGACTAACTGCAATTTAATCCCTATACTTTTAACAATTTTATAATTTTGTTCCTATGTTTTAGAAAATAAAATCACATATAATAAAGGTGAAGGACTAAATTATAAGAAGGGTTTGGCAGACTGGACTGATATTATATGGTCTGTTATTTACAAAGAGGAGCTCAAATTATGGAATAAATACAAGGTTGGAAAGTTTTATCATAATATTCATGCGTTATAGAATATGCTTAGTAATTTATTAAATATTTTGGGTCTTCAGGGTGTGGATTAATATTCTCAGAAGTAAGCCGGAATTTTGGTTGGATGGTAAAGAGAATTTTTGGGGATTGTAATACAAGTTACTTTCATAATGTGGTTAAAAAAATGGAGAATTTTCTCTGCCATTCATCGCGTCTAAAGAACAATAATAACGTACTGTTGCGAATTTTCCCTCCCATAACCATTCTGTGATGATATTTTTAATCCAAGATCCCTTCCTCAAGTTTTAAAAAGAAGATTTATAACTCTGATCCTGAAGCTGCTTGGGATGAGGGGAGGAGAAAAATTTTTTTTATAAGTTAGATTTATGAAAAAAAAATATTAGAGAAGTAGGTTTAAAATTTCTTAATTAATTTTTTACTCTTTTATCTTACATTTTCTTTTTATTAAAATTTTATGACCCGACTTGAGACCCATGAGCCTTTGCATTTACTTTACAAGATTACCACCAAGGTTATGTGTAACGGGTCGCAACCCGTTTTGCAACAACTTATATCACCGTTTCATAAAAAGTCAGTCAATCTATGATAATATTCTCATTGTTAGAGAAATTTTGACAAAATTAAAGTCTTGTTAAGCAAAAACTTGGATGTTGTGTTATTAAACTGGACACTTACGATAGACTATATGGGGCATTCTTTCATGCAGTTTCAAATATTCATTTCTTGTGTTTCGTCGGCATCTTTTCAAGTGTTGGTTAATGATCCCATTTCACCATACCTTTATATTTTATGTGGTAATGGGCTTTTGGCTTGGATATTACAGGCTATGTGCTTTTTGCTTGTTATATTTCTCAGGTTAATGATATTCTTGACAAATATAGTAGAATGGCAGGCCAGCAGATTAATATGTCCAAATATATTATGGCATTTAGTCATAATGTCAACAATTCAAAGAAAATGCCGCTGTCATCCTTGTTGGGCCGGGGATCAAATTTGCTAATGAAATTGGAAAATACTTGGGTCCTTTTAATTTGTTGATCTGGGTCAAGAGAGAAGTCAATTGTACAACGAAATAATGAAATTACTCTCTCTAGTAATTAATATAATATTAAGTTCAATAATATAAATACTACCCCGGTCTTTTAAGACATATTTGGAGAGTTGATCTTGGTCATAATTAAATATAAGACATATTTGGAGAGTCGATCTTGATCATAATTAAATATAAGACATATTTTTTATGTAGTTGATCTTGGTTCTAAATATGACTGTGGTATTTTAGAAAATATATGTTATATCAATTAACTTAACTAACTTTCTTAATCTAATCAAATTATTTAAATATATCTTATATTAAGTATCGAAGAGAATATATCCTAATTAAATCATCGGTCTCCTCTATTTTAGTGGCTAAAGTATACATTTAATCCTTTATGTTTACGTCGAGAATTATTTTTGGTCCCTTAAATTTAAAAAGTGCACTTTTAGTCCTTAAAACTCAATACTGTTAGTTTTATCTATTGAAAAATGCTGAGTCATCAAGTCACATTATTTAATTCCTCATTAGCTGCCACTTCATCTCAAAATTTTTTAACAAATGCATATTTTAATTATTATAATAATAATATCATCACAAAAAACTCTTAATTTTTAATTAATTTTTTCACATATACTCTCCCTTCACCATGCTGCCACCACCTTCCCGCATGAAATCCTAATCCTACCACCAACACCTTCTTCCCCATGAATCATAAGAAAGCCATTGAAGATTGAATTAGGGCCTTTTATGATAATGACTGAGTGATGATCTATATGATTTTTAAGAACGTCAGGTTGTGTACAAGAATTAGGAAGTGGATGGAAGAGATTCAAAGACGCTACGAAAGGGGGAAAGAATGTCTCAGGGAGGGGCTTCTTGGAGGACTTGATGATGGTGAGGAGGTGCATGAGCACTACAAAAAAAATGAAAATTAGCGACGGAATGAAGGGAATTTCATTCCGTCGCTAATCCGTCCCTAATCCCTCACAAATTTTGTCATTAAAATTAGCGACAGAATTTAGCGACGGAATTTTCCCGTCACTAATTTAGCGATGGAATCACATTCCGTCGCTAAATTCTGTCCCTAATCCGTCTCTAATTCCGTCCCTAAATTAGCGACTGAATAGAGACGGAATCACATTCTGTCACTAAATTCCGTCCCTAATCTGTCTCTAATTTAGCGGCGTAATAGAGACGGAATTACATTCCGTCACTAATCCGTCTCTAATTCCATCATTAAAAATTAGCGACGAAAATTAGCGACGGAATTTTTCCGTCCCTAATTTCCGTTTCTAATTTCTGACACAAATAATTAATTTTTTCAATAATAATATTTTTTTATAATTATAAATTTATAATATAAATATTAAAATAAATAAATAAAATTATTAATTCAAATTTATTTTAGAAATTGAAATTATAATATAATATATTTGAATTTTTAATAATATATTATATACAAATAAAAATAAAAATTTTATAAATGCAAACAAAAAATAAAATATATCATAAAATGAATAAAAAAGATATTAATAATAAAAATTTAGGTAGAAAAATTACATAAAATAAAATAAGAAAACTAAATTCAAATATTTAATAATAGATTAAATTTTGTATTTCTAATTTTGTTCACAAAGCAATATATATGTGTGTGTGTGTGTGTGTATGATTTTGCATTTAAATTACACAGGTTCTTCTTAGCTCAACTGGTAAAGGCACTGGCACACGTATGAGAGGTCAAGGCTTCAAATCCCAACTTGGTCACAAAATGCAACCAATTTGTGACGACATGTGGCGCGTGATGGAGGGTGACATGTGGCGGTTGATCGGGACACGTGGAGGGCGAAGGTGAGGTGGCAGCGGCTGACGGGGACAAGTGGCTGGTGGTGGATACACGTGGCGGCTGCCGGCGAGGGACATGTGGAGGCTCATTGTGAGGACATGTGGCAATTTAAATTATATAAAAAAAATATTTTGCGACGGATTAGAGACGGAAATTCTGTCGCTAATTAGCAACGGAAAATTCTGTCGCTAAATTCCGTCTCTAATTAGTGAATTCCGTCTCTAATTAAAGATGGAATGTAGTGACGGAATTTTCCATCTCTAATTTAGCGACGGAAAATTCCGTCACTATTAGTGAATTCCGTCTCTAATTAGAGACGGAAATTAGCGACGGAAAATTCCGTCGCTAATTTCCGTCTCTAATTAGTGACGGAATTTAAAATTCCGTCCCTAATTAATTAGTAACGGTCTTTTTACCGACGAAACAAATTCCATCGCTAATTTGATTCCCGTCGCTAAACTAATTAGTGACGGAAATTCCGTTGCTAAACTAGTTAGTGACGAAAATTTCGTCGCTAATCCGATGTTTTTTTTTGTAGTGGAGAGATGCTTAAGTCTTACCATGATTGGGTTTCTGAGGGGTCAATGAAGGTGAAGATCAAGTTGCAGGAGGAGATGAGAGAGAGGATTCTTCATTTCCTAAAATGGAAGAAGACGTGAATAAGCCATTATTGGTTGGGAAGACAACGTTGTTTTGCTCTAATAGGTTCCAAAGGAGGCACTACTACACAATAAAGATATTATTACTTCAATGGACGTCCCTTTTTAAAAATGGAACTAAAAAATAAAGGTGGTAGCATTTTTGTAATTATGGGAACGCAATGGGAAACTTTAGGGGTCCTAAATTTGAGTTCGGACACCTAAAGTTCAATTTAGGATGCCTAAAGTTCCTTCCTAGTGCCAAAAAAAATTTCACCAAAAACAAAAATTCCAAATATTTGAGCATAAGTTTAGGTGTCCTAAATATTTTTAGGACGCCTAAAGATCCTTGATATTTCCATCAGGGATGCCAATATATATTTTTGACATCCCTCATATATATATAAATATCAAATGGTGTCCCTGATATATATATATATATATATATAAGGGACGCCAAAGTAATATTAGGGACGCCACTTGATAAGGGACATTTTTTGGCATCCCTAATTAATTTAGGAATGCTAAAGGTGGATCTTTGGAGTCCCTAAATTAAATTTGGGATGTCAAAAATAGTTTGAATTTAAACTTTATATGTCAGTTTCACACACTCAAGTTAATTCGAGACTTCTTGCTTCTTCTTACTCTTTTAGCTCTTGCTTCTTCCTCTTCTCTTTCCTTTTTTTGCCTCAAGATCTGTTATGTTTTCTTACCATATTTTATTATTTTATCTTCTCTCTCTCTCTCTCTCTCTCTCTCTCTCTCTCTCTCTTGTTTCCCTTTTATTTTATCTTCCAACACGTGTTGTTATGGCTTGTAAATTGAGATTCTGAAACATGCGTTTTATTAGCCCACATTCCTACCGAGAAGATGAGGTTCAAAAACTCCCCTTCTTCCTTGATTCTGTTTAGTTGTTGTGTATGTGGGTGTATTCTGCTTTAAATCATGTTTTTGTTATGTTTTCGTCGGCTATGCTTGTGATAGAAGGGAAGATTGAAGTTTATATATATATATATATATGCTGAAATTGATTTTTGTGAAGCTTATTTATATAGGATATTTCACTTTACTTGTCTTGGTTGCGGTAATAGGAAGGATATGAATAAGTTTTGTGTTCTTGTGTTTAAATGATTCTTGATAAAAAAAAAATTATACTTTGGAAGAACAGCACTCATTGATGTTAAGAATTTAATTAGATTGTGTTGGATGTTTCCTTGTCATGTAAAGGACATTGTGATTTATGAATACTTCTTTGATCCTGTTTTGCAGTTTTAATTTATTAGGTGGTGAAAAATATAAAATAGTCATTTAAAAAAACAAATAAAACCTTTTAACGTCTCTATTTTAAAAAGGGACGTCTAAAGTGTTGACATTGACACTTTAAACGTACTTTTTTTAAAATAGGTACGTCTAAAGTGCACCCTTTAGGCATCCCTTTATTTAAGGACGTTATTGCCATTATTTATTAAGTCGCTCACATAGACATCCTGCTGTTTTCAAATGTTAAATGGGTTAAAAAAGGGACATTAAAAGTGTTTTCTATAGTAGTGAGGCTAATATTTTGAGGATGCCCATGTTTTCTCCTCCTTTTAATCTTATTTGCCTCACCCCACAGATTTAGGTATAGTTTATGCAAGTCTTTGGGTGCGTTTGGGATAGCGGTAGGAAAAATGACTTATATAATTCGGGCTTATTAAAAATGACTTAATAAATAAGTCAATATTTGTAATGTGATTTATGTTTGGATGAGCGGTTGAATAAGTGATTTTTGGTAAGTGAAAATGTGTTTGGATTAGCGATTGAATAAGTGATTTTTCATAAGTGAAAATATGTTTGGATTAGCGATTGTATAAGTGCGTTTTTAAAAATAAAAACTTGAAGGGTATTTGTATATTTTTCAAATTTTAGATAGATCATATATGTGATATTCAATATGTGTGTATATAATATATATATATATATATATATTTTTCCATCGTATATAATATATATTTATATATATAATATATATTATTATATAATATATATTTATAATATATATTATATATAAATATATTATTATATATATAATAATATATATTATATTTAAATATTGGAAGAGAGATGGAAACGTTGATGATAAGAAAATTCGTATGCTAAAGAAAATTTGTGGGCCCCACGTATCTCTTTATATAAAAAGAGATAAACTTGACACTATATTTATTGGGCCCCACGTGGGATTCAGATTTCGCCAAAAAACGCAGCTTATTTTAAAAAAAAAACCTCAACTTCGGGCTTATCAATAAGTCAGCGAAATCGGGCTTTTTTTTTTTGCGAAAACGCTGTAGCAAACACTCACAAAACGGGTTACAGTTTTATTTGGGTTTTTTGTGCTGAAAACGGGCTTATTGGGCTCAAAAACGCTGTACCAAACACTCACTTTAATTTGGGCCTAATTCAATTTTCAATGGCTTTTTCAAGATTCATGGGGAAGAAGGTGTTGGTCGCAGTATTAAGCTTTCATGTGGGAAGGGTATGGCAACATGGAGAAGGGAGAGTAGATGTGAAAATTTTAATTAAAAATTAATTTTTTTATTATAATATTATTATTGTAATTAAAATATGAATTTGTTAAAAAAATTTGAGATGATGTTGCAGCTAATTAGGATTTAAATAATGTGACTTGATGACTCAAAATTTTCCATTAGATAAAACTAATACTGTTAAGTTTCAAGGACTAAAAGTGCACTTTTTAAACTTAAGAAACTAAAACAATTCTCAATACAAACATAAAGGATCAAATAAATACTTTAGCCCTACTTTAGTTTACTTACCAGCTTATGTTGCAATGAGAGATTTTTCAGTTATTTTTCCTATGAAAAAAGGTTAAAAGGGAAAGAAAGAAGATAGTGGAGCCCTATTTGTGATATTTATTAATGTGATTGAATGGGCAGCGAAAATAATGTTACGAGTTAATTGAACCATATTTTGATATGAGATTTAATAATTAAATTGGGATTTTTAATGCATTTTCTGGGACATTATTGTATAATTAAGCATTAATTTTAGTTAAAGACAATTGTATTAAATTAATTGCAATTAGGGGCAAAATAGTCATAATTTGTTAATTTTTTTTGTGCAATTGTTTCTTTGACTTTTGATGCTACCTTGTGCTTAATTTTGCACTATAGGTGTTTTGGAAGAAATTGGAGATTTTGAAGGTTCAAAATTAATTATTTTGACGATTGGGGAAAACTATAGAAAAGGCCCCAGAAATTTATGAAGAAGAAAAGGGGTTAGGAAAACTCATAGACAAGGACCTAGATTCTCAGGAAATTATAGTTGATCCCCAAATTTCAAAAATTTACAGTGATGTCCCTCAAAAGTTTCAAATGTTTTCATTTTAGACCCTTGGTCAAAATGCGCGTTTTGACTAAGGGACTTAGTTATTCTTGCTAATATGCTGAAACAAAAACCAGATATTGGAGGTTAGAAGGGGGACCCGACTGAAGCGTGAGGATTTTAGAGAAGTAAGGTGTAATACCCCGAATTTTAGGATTGGAGGCTTGAAAATAATCCTAAATTAAGTGGACTGCTAAGCCCCAGTTTTGCAGGTGTCCCAAATATATTCTCTAATGTTTCTTATATCTTTGGGGCATTAAAGAAAATAAAATGGTTAATTTTGAAGAAAATAATTATGTTTTTGGTGAAATTGCCTATGAGGTAGTAATCTTGTCATATGATTTTGAATGAACAATTGATGAGGAAAAATTATGAAATTTTATAGGATGAAAGTAGACATCCTAAGCTTTAATTTGATAGGTCATATGACTCAATTAGAGCTATATACAAAAAGATATGAATTTTTGAAGTTAGCACAGAAAAACTGTGAAATTTCTGGAACAATATGCAAAGATTGAAATTCTGAGAATTTTGTGATTCCATTCAGAAAATTTCTATATTTTTCCTTGAAACTAGACTCAATAAGGGTTCTATAGGCTTTGGAATCACTCCAATTCAATATTTTTAGAATTAGTTATGATATTTCAAAGTTTGGGCATAAATCTGCCAAAATTTTGTAAAAATCCGAAATTAGGAAAATTAATTAATTAAATTGGGATATCTTACTAAAATCATCATACTCTTCCTTCAGCCTCATACCTGACGTGAAATAGCAGCCAAGGAGAGAGAGAAAGTTTGAGAGTTTTAGAGAGAGAAGGAGAGGAGAAAACTCACGAGATAGGTCGATTTCTTCGGTAAATTCGTACCTAACGTGTATAATCCTTCTCCTAAGCTTCTCTTCTATGTGATGTAAGGTTTTGGAAGCTCAATTCAGCCCTTGGGAAGGTTAGGGTTTCAGCCAAGAAGAGGAAAAGCTAGTGGGAGCTTGAGGTAACTTCCAAACCTTCGTATATTGACTATTCTAGTTGCTGTGGGCAATTTAATCAGTGAAATTTCGCCGGATTGCCATTGATTTTAATTTTTGGAAATGGGTTGGCCTAGAGGTTATGTTGCCCAAATTGTTACTAAATGGTAGTTGTAACCTAACGAAATAGTCAATAAAATGGTTAGGAGTAGAAAGGAACATGTTTACGGAGCCGAAATTGCAAAACCCCGATTTTCCCCGGAGAACACCATAATTTCGGCCAGGGATGTTTGAGGGCCTTAGAGTTGGATTTTAAATGATTTGATGGTTCCATTGGATTTAGGATGGAAAATTAGGTGGGGTTACAGTTGGGCACAATTTCGGAGAAGGCCGAGAAAGCATAATTACGGAAACGCCCCTAAAACCCTAAAAGCAGGGCTGCCAAGGGCAATTTCATAATTTGACATTGAATTTGATAATTCCGAGTCTAGAAATGGATTCCTTGGGTGAAAATACGTTGGAATAGCCCATGTCAAAATTTCAGGAAAAGTACAGTTGGACCGGGTACAGTGGGGCGGGGCTGGGTCCCCGAGGGTATTTTAGTAATTTCTCAATATAGACTCATATAACCCCCAGAAACACTATGGAAGTGTCTAAATAGTACATTTGACATTGTAGGATCGAATATGGAGTCTGAGCTGTTGGCACGCATTACAAGGCACACATTTCGAGGCGAAAAAGGGTTAAGGTAGGGGATTTACCTTACTTGCATGTATTTGATATCTTTGTTTGTGTAATGATGTATGTGATTGCTTTACTTGATTGTGTAGAGCATATTTGAATAAATGAAGCTCTGTTTCTGTTTTCGTTGTGGCCATAGTCTTGTTGTATGAAACATTGAGCATGTAGAAATGTTATTATAGGGCATACATCTAGATAAAGCTAAAATGTCATACACATAGCATCAATCATGCATGCATTATGGTATCTGTTTCCTACTGAGATTCTCTCGAATCTCACCCTCCCCTACCAACAATTTAGACAGGAAACGATAGAAGATATGTAAACAACAATGCAGAGTACCATATGAGGGGATTACAGTAGTGGAACGAAGACGGGAAGAAGTTTCTGTTTCACTAGGATGAGTTTAGACACCCTAGTAGCCTTGTGCGGCTACCTTAATCGTAAGTATTATGTACAACCCCTATGGGGACTTTATGTAATCATGCACAAATTATCAGTATAGTTATGCTATTCCTGTGTTGCCTACCGAACTGCATATCGTTTTCCGTAAATACTCTGAAAAAGGTTGAAATTGAGATAAGGGTGTGACATAAGGCCCTGTTTGGTACGAAGTACTGGGGGGTAGGGACTGGGATTGGATCCGGGATTGAGTTAGAATATATCATTTTGTATGAGGAACTACAAATAACCAGGGATTGAGAATACCACAAAAGTGAGATTGCTGTAAAGCCACCTATCCCCTAGTATTGTGTTTTCAATCTCGGGACTGCCAAATTATGGTGAAAAAAATATCCATGACTAAAATATTTTTGGGACAAAAATAACCCTGATTTTAACCTAGAATCAATCCCTCTCACATAATCAGTCTCTCTTTTTTCTTTCTCACCAACAACATAAATCACTCTCAACTTCTTAAGGATACCATCGCCGCCCATGGTCGCCCTCATCGCCGTTCACACCTTCACTGACTCCATCGGCCTTACCACCGATCACCTTTCCCCTTTATCTCCGTTGCCCTCACCCTCTCTCACACTGTCGCAGACTCCATCAGCCTCACCACCGATTACCTTTCCCCTTTTCTCCGTTGCCATCATCGTCATGCACTCAGTCTCTCAACACCGATCACTTTTCCCCTTTCTCTCCATCAACCTCATCGTTGCTCACTCAGAATTTGTATGCAACATCAGAGAAGTGCCCTAAATGCAATGCATCTAGATATAGGAAGAAGAAAGGGAAAAGTCCTTTAAATGTCGTATGGTATTTTCCTATTATTTTGAGATTCAAACGATTGTACAGTAATACAAAGATTTCTAAGTTGTTCACGTGGCATGCAGATGAAAGGATTCAAAACATGAACCTTAGATGCCCTGCAGAAGGGCCTCAATGGAAAAAAGTTGATCATAACCACCCTGACTTCACGAATAAAGCAAGGAACCTACGTCTTGCACTTTCAACTGATGGAATCAAGCCGCACTTGTTTAGAGTAACACACATAGTACGTGGCTGGTGATATTAATGATTTATAACCTTCCTCCACATTTAATCATGAAACGTAAGTTTAAGATGTTGTCCATGTTAATTTCTAGGCCAATGCAACCTGGGAATGATATAGATGTATACTTGGCTCCTTTAATTAATGACTTGAATTTGCTTTGGGAAAAAGACATCAATGTGCATGATGGGTATAGGGAACAAAGTTTCACTTTGAAAGCCATGTTGTTTGGTACAATTAATGATTTCCTCGCTTATGATAATTTGTCCGGATACAACATCAAAGGATATTATGTGTGCCATATATGTGAAGATGACACTCATTCAGTGCGACTAGATCATTATAAGAAAAATGTCTACATGGGACATTAAAGATTCTTATCATCAAAATATCATTAGAGGAAGTAGATTAAGGCTTTTAATGGTGAATCAGAAGAAGGTAGGCAACCGAAGATGTTGACCAGTGCTCAGGGTTTTGAGAAAGTCAAACACTTGGATAACAATTTTGGCAAGCCTTTCGCAAAATAGATCAGGACAAATGGATGGAAGAAGAAGTCTATTTTCTTTAAAGTTTCATATTGAAAGTCCTTATATATAAGACATTTTCTTGATATGAGGCACATAGAAAAATAATATCTATAATAGTCTAATTGGCACGTTGATCAATATGTAAGGAAAAAGGAAGGACAATGTAAATGCGAGGTATGATTTAGTTAACTTAGGAATAAGAGAAGAGTTGGCCCCAGTTGAGCAGGGGCACCATACTTATTTGCCTCCAGCAGCTTACACTCTATCTAAGAAAGAGAAAAAGTTGTTTTGTGAGTTTCTGGAAGGAATTAAGATTCCAGAGGGCTATTCTTCAAATATAAAGAAACTTGAATCAGTGTAAGAGTTGAAGCTAAAGAGCCTTAAATCTCATGACTGTCACGTGCTCATTAAAAATTTCGTATTGGTTGGTATATGATGAATCTTACCCAAAAAAGTAAGGAATACAATCTGTTAGCCTTGTGAAAAGCATATCAAAATGGCACATTTACACTCAATTTATCACACTTTTTGATTAATTAATGGGTATATGAGGATTAAAGTGTGAAGGAAATGTGCTTAATGAGTGTTGGGTTAAAAAGGGCATAATTCTTTGATTAAATGTGAATATTTTGCTATCATACATCACCCTTTGCTTTGTATAGACTTTCTTGTGTTGATAAGATCACAATTGAGATGCACAAAGAGCCATTGGAAGCACAAATCATGGATTAAGAAATTGGGAAGAAGAGTAGAACACCATTGCATCATTGGAAAAAGATGGAAGAGTTGAAGACAAATGCTTGGCTGCAGCCAATAAATTGGCTGGCTGCAGCCAGACGACCTCCAGAAAGTTTTGGGCTGCACCCAGAAATTTCTGGCTGCAGCCAGACGACAAACAGAGGCAAAACAGCATTTTCTGGCTGCAGCCAGAATGAGAAAACAGCAGCTGTGCGTTTTGTTTCTAGGTCATTTAAAAGGCAAAATGCTGAAAAAAAGGGGGGGAGTTCAATATTCTGAGGTTTTGCAAGGTGGCTAAGGAGCATTTCCAAGCAAAGGAGAGGGGTTTTCTTAAGGAAATCAAGTGGGATTGAAGATTGAAAGAGATTCCAACTCCATTTCTCTTGGTTTTTCTGTACTCATTCCCTTTCTCCATTGTAATTCTGATATGGCTGCACTGAATGTTGATATCTGTGATTCGTTTTTGAACATGAGTAGCTAAGGTTTTCATTCTATGATTGTTTTGAACCTTTGTATGGATTAAACTTGATTACTCTCTCTCTTTTAGTATATAATGGCATATATATGTTGATTCTCCCCTATTTTTCTGATATTCGTGACTGGCCATCACTGTGGATAATTTGTTCAATTAAATTAAGCTTGAGAGAGTTAATTTAATTATAGAACTTTGGTAGAATTATGCTAGACTTGAAGTTTAAGAACTAAACGGAGGGTTTGTTAATAACATAGAGATATAGTTATTAACCTAGCATTGTTAAATTAAGGTGGTTACTTAATGGTTATTTTCCCTTAATTGAAGCAAGAGATTGTGTATGTTAAGAGAGGATATAAATTTGGTTATGACTTGAGAGAGCTTAACCAATTGGTGGTGAACCTTAGACTGACATATATATATATATATATATATCCCATGAAAGTATTCTTGAAGAGGAAAGGAATTAAGTTTATGAAATACAAAGGGGATGAACAATCCTAGGCTTATTACAATTGATTGAATTCACAAGAAACAGATTATTGTTCAGTAATTCTTAGTTTTTATCAAAATATCTTTTGAAACTTCTTTATTTAACTTGATTAATTTCAAATGATTCCATTCAACCTAATTAAGAACATGGTTAAATTAGTTAACTTACTTTAGTCATAGTCCTCGTGGGAACGATCTTGACTTATCACTTTATTACTTTCGACCCGTACGCTTGCGGAAGCTAAACGGCGAACAATTTTTTGGCGCCGTGGCCGGGGGCTATTGACTAAAGTCTTTTGAGTTAATTAGTGTAATTGTGTGCTTGATTACGCTTGAATTCTCGTCCTCTTTTGTTTCACTTTCTTAATTTACTTTGATTTTAAGTATAGTTATAACTATAGCTCTTTTTCTTGTTTTTATTAGTTTTAGCCTTATTTGTTGATAAGTTTGATACTCGTTGTGGGAATTTTTGAATTGTAGGTACTCTTGTTTCGTATGCAAACTGATTTGGAGGTCGTTCTTGACGGTGTTGTTGAAGAATATTTTTCTGAAGACTTTGAAATTGAACCTGAGACTCCACCTCAAGGGCAACCTATCCATGGACCTGAACCTTTACCGGTACAAGAGCAACCGAGACCACCACCTCGTCCTCATCTATTTTACAATATGGCTAATCCTAATGATGATGACTTGGAGCGCACTTTGGATGAATACATGGAGCATGAAAACTCCACCTATCAATTTAGCATCCAATTTCCTGCTATTCAAGCTCGGAATTTTGAATTGAAGCCAATCATGCTTCAAATGCTCCAAATGATCGGCTTGTTTTCGGGAACTTAGAATGAAGACCCTACTGACCATTTGACACGCTTTGTACAAGTGTGTGAGAACTTCAAGTTTCAAGGAGTAACTGCGGATGCACTCAGATTGCGACTCTTTCCTCTATCACTTGACAAGAAGGCAAGAGCTTGGCTTACTACTCTACCTCTTAACTCCATCACTACTTGGGATGAAATGGCATCCAAGTTCAAAGCAAGGTTCATTCCAAGGGGTAGACGGGTATTTCAAAGAGCTAAACTCTTAGGCTTTCAACAACAGCCTGGAGAACTTTTTCATAAAGCATGGAAGAGATTCAAGGAGCTATGGCGTAGTTGTCCTAACCATGAACAGAAGACCTATGTTTTGCTTGAAGCCTTTGCAGTCGGATTGGATGTGCCTACTTCCAATAGGCTCAACAATGCCTCTAATGGTGGAATTGGCAAGATGAGAGTTTGTGATATATCACAGTTGTATGAGGACATTGCCTCTAGTTCCTTGCAACAATCTGAAAAATCACATTCTAGCTATAGAACCTACAAGGAACTGAGTCCTTCGAGTAGTTCAAACGTGTCTAAAGAAATTGTTGCTCAACTTGAAGAAATGGTGAAGAGATTTTATCAACTTGAATTGAGGATAGAGAGAAATTCATCCAAGAATGTCAATGCTATCCAAGCTCTAAGTCCTTCTTGTGAAATATATGGAGAAGCCCACTCCTATGAAGAATGTTATCATACTATGGAGTTGGTGAGTTATTTGAACAATAATCAAAGGTATCCACGTGGTAACCCTTACTCTAATACCTACAACAAGGGTATGAGGGACCATCCTAACTTCTCTTGGAGGAATGGACCTAGTGAGAATCCAATTAATCACTATTTTGTCTAGTAAGCCAATGCGTCCATCGGGTTTTGAGCAACCACCAAAGCCACAAGAGGGTAATTCTGAGACAAATAAACTCTTGAGGCAACTTATCAAAGGTCAAGAAGGCCTAGTTGGCATAGTCTCTTTTCATGACACGGCAATCAAAAATCTTGAGATACAAATGGGTCAAATTGCTTCACACTTGAGTGCTTAACCAAGAAATGGTCTTCCAAGTGATACTATTCCCAATCCTAAGAGAGAAGGTAAAGAAGAATGCAAGGCTCTTACTTTCCAAAGTGGGAAGACTTTACCCGATTTTCCAAGTATGGGTAAGGCTACAACAAAGCCAAAAGACCATGTTGTGGAAGATTCTAACCTTGATGAAGAGGTTGTTGAAGACATTATAGTTGAAGAAGAGGACAACAACAAGAGGAAGCAAACTAAAGTGAATCTAGATGATGTTGTGCAAGGCAAGACCATTGCTCAAGAAACTATGGAAGAGAAGAAAAGGAAAACCAGTACTTCTCCTCCTCGATATGTTCCACCACCCCCTTTTCCACAAAGGCTCGAGAAACATCAAGAAGATGGGCAATTCAAGAAGTTTATTGAGATGTTCAAGAAGTTGCATATCAACATTCCCTTTATAGAAGCCTTAGAGCAAATGCCCAAATATGCCAAGTTCATGAAAGATGTCCTCTCAAAGAAAAGAAGATTTAATGAATTTGAGACGGTGGCCATCACCAAAAGTTTCACTGATGTTATCAAACAACTTCTACCCAAGTTAAAGGATCCTGGGAGCTTCTCTATACCTTGTCATGTTGGAGGTAAATTCTTAGGGAATGGTCTATGTGATCTTGGTTCTAGTGTTAATCTTCTGCCTTTGTCTGTGTTTAACAAATTGGGATTAGGTGATGCTAGACCTACCACTGTTACCTTGCAATTGGCCGATAGAAGTTTGTCTTATCCTAAAGGGATTATTGAAGATGTCTTAGTCAAGGTTGATAAGTTCATATTTTCGGCTGATTTTATTATACTTGACTTTGATCCGGATAGAGAAATGCCTTTGCTTCTAGGAAGGCCATTTTTAGCTACAGCTAGAACTTTGATAGATGTGGAAAAAGGTGAGTTGACTTTGAGGGTGGCCGATGAGCAAGTTACCTTTAACATGAATCAATTGATGAAGACCCCTCATGTGCATGAAGATTGTTTCTTTCTTGATATGATTGGTCTTGTCACCCAAGAAGAATTTGAGACCTCTATGATTGAAGATCCACTTGAAGCCGCTCTTCTTGATATTGATTCTGAGGGTTTTGATGTAGTGGAATGCAAGGCTATTATGGATGCAACAACTTCTTATTCTAAAAGGAGGATACCATTTGAGTCACTTGATTTGGGTTCAACTAATAGACCAAAGTTGAAATCTTCTTTAGAGGAACCACCTTCACTTGAGCTGAAGGCATTGCCATCTCATCTACAATATGCTTATTTGGGTTCCAACAATACTCTTCCGTGATTATTGCTTCAGATCTCACTATTCAACAAGAAGAGCAATTAGTTGAAGTCTTAAAAGCTCAAAAAAAGGCTATTGGGCAGACAATTGCTGATATCAAGGGCATTAGCCCCTCTATGTGCATGCACAAGATCTTTTTGGAAGAGAATCATAAGCCTTCCATTGAACATCAAAGAAGACTCAACCCCATTATGAAGGAAGTAGTGAAAAAGGAGCTTCTTAAATAGCTCGATGCTGGCATTGTATATCCTGTTTTTGATAGTTCTTGGGTGAGCCCAGTCTAATGCGTCCCCAAAAAGGGCGGTATGACTGTAGTGGCTAACACCCACAACGAACTCATTCCCACTCACACTGTGACTGGGTGGAGGGTTTGCATAGACTACCGTAAGCTCAATACGGCTATTCGTAAGGATCACTTCCCATTGCCTTTCATTGATCAAATGTTTGACAAACTAGATGGAAGGTAATTCTTTTGTTTTCTTGATGGATATTCGGGGTACAACCAAATAGCAATTGCTCCGGAAGACCAAGAGAAGACTACATTTACGTGCCCATATGGAATCTTTGCTTTCAAGCACATGCCCTTTGGCCTTTGCAATGCACCAACTATATTCCAATGGTGTATGATGGCTATTTTTGCTGACATGATAGAGCACACCATGGAAGTATTCATGGACGACTTCACTGTGTTTGGTGACTCATATGAAGAGTGCTTAGCCAACTTAGCTCAGGTTTTGAAGCGGTGTGAGGACACTAATCTTGTGCTCAATTGGGAGAAATGCCATTTTATGGTAAAAGAAGGCATTGTGTTAGGCCATCGTGTCTCCAAGAGTGGTTTAGAAGTTGATCGAGCAAAAATCGAGGTGATTGAACAACTTCCTCCACCTTCCAATGTTAAAGGTGTGAGAAGTTTTTTGGGCCATACCGGATTCTATAGACGGTTCATAAAGGATTTTTCCAAAATCACTAAGCTGCTCTATGCTTTAGTTGAGAAGGATGCCGAGTTCAAGTTCAATGATGCATGATTGAAAGCTTTTGAAGAGTTGAAAAGAAGACTTGTAACCGCTCCTATCATTATGGCTCCGGATTGGAGTTTGCCCTTTATAGTGATGTGTGATGCTAGCGATTATGCTGTGGGAGCTGTGCTTGGGCAGAAAAAGGATAAAGTCTTCCATCCTATCTACTATGCAAGCAAAACACTCGATGATGCTCAAGAAAACTACACTACCATTGAGAAAGAACTTTTGGCCGTAGTGTATGCATTTGCCAAGTTTCGGCCTTACTTGATTGGTGCTAAGGTGGTTGTTCATACTGATCATTCTGCACTAAGGTATCTCTTTGGTAAGAAGGACTCTAAAGCAAGGTTGATTCGCTGGGTTTTGCTCTTGCAAGAATTTGATCTTGAGATTGTGGATAGAAGAGGCTCCGAAAATCAAGTTGCCGACCACTTGTCTAGGTTGAGTACTGAAGCTCAACATGATGGAGATTTTCCCATTCATGAAACATTTCTGGACGAGCAACTCTTTTTAGTGTGTCATTCTGAAACTCCTTGGTATGCTGACATAGTAAATTACCTTGTGAGTGGAATTATTTTTGAGGACCTGAGTTATCACCAACGGAAGAAGTTCTTACATGATGTCAAGTTCTATCATTGGGAAGAACGATTCCTATTTCACTATTGTGCTGATCAGTTGATTCGAAGATGTGTTCCAGAAGGTGAGAAACAAGAAGTGTTGAATTGTTGCCATTCCTCTTAATATGGAGGCCACTTTGGTGGTAACAAAACCGCTACAAAAGTTTTGCAATCCAGATTTTTCTGGCCATCTTTATTCAACGATGCTTATGAATGTACTCGAACTTGTGACTGGTGTCAAAGGGTTGGTAATATCTCTAGGAGGAATGAAATGCCACTCAACAACATGTTGGAAGTGGAATTATTTGATGTATGAGGGATTTACTTCATGGGACCGTTTCCCAAGTCCTTCAACAATCAATACATCCTTGTAGCGGTAGATTATGTGTCTAAATGGGTTGAGGCCATTGCTTCTCCAACAAATGATGCTAAAGTAGTGGTCAAATTCATGAAAAAGCATATTTTCACTCGCTTTGGTGCTCCAAGGGCTGTTATAAGTGATGACGGCACTCACTTTTGCAACCATCAATTTAAAACTCTTTTGAAGAAATATGGAGTTAAACACAAGTTGTCTTTAGCCTACCATCCTCAAACAAATGGTCAAGCTGAAATTTCCAATAGAGAAATCAAGAAAATCCTTGAGAAAACTGTGGGTATCACTCGAAAGGATTGGTCCATGAAGTTAGATGATGCACTATGGGCCTATCGTACCGCTTATAAGACACCTATTGGTATGTCTCCCTACTGGCTGATTTTTGGGAAAGCTTGTCATCTTCATGTGGAGTTGGAGCGCAATGCCTATTGGGCTATTAAAAAGTTGAACTTTGATGACAAAGAAGTGGGTGACAAAAGGCTTTTACAACTTAATGAACTTGAAGAATTCCGTTTTCATGCTTATGAGAGCACAAGGCTTTACAAGGAGAAAACCAAGCGGTGGCATGACAAGAAAATTGTCTCTAAGTCTTTTGAGCCAGGTCAACGAGTACATCTATACAATTCTAAGTTGAAGATTTTTCTGGGAAAGCTGAAATCTAGATGGTCTAGACCTTTTACTGTAGTTCAAGTCTTTGACAAGGGTGTTGTGGAGCTGGAAGGCCACGATGGTAAACAATTCAAAGTCAATGGTCAACTATTAAAGCATTATTGGGGAGGAGATGTGGATAGGCTTGTGTCCACTATCCACTTATCTAATGAACAGTGATCAACCAGAAGAGTCGGGCTAAAGACTATAAACTAAGCGCTTCTTAGGAGGCAACCCAAGTTCTTAACTTAATTTCTTTAGTTTCTTTGGTTTTGATATGTTTTTGGTAGATTTATGTTTGGTCTTTTGCTTTCGTAGGTAGGAGAGGAACCCCCAATAGAGAAAGGAAGATGCAAGCTTCGTATAAGGGAAAAGTGGCGAATTTTGGTGTTGGATAGGCATTTTGCAGGGAAGTTCCTTCATTCTCATGATTTTCCTGAGCCTAATATTTGATGAGCATGACTTATTTGATAACTATTGTTACCAATGCATTTTCACTTCTAATTTAGGTGTATTCCTGTTTGTGGAATGAATTATCTTCTGATTTGTGCATTGGATTGGCCAAATCCTATCAATTATAAATGTAAAGTGAATTCATGAATTGTTGGGTGCACTTTAATCTTGTGAAAGTGTGTTTTCAATTGTGTAAGTTATTGATGTTGATAATTGTATGTGCCTTAAGAGGAATTTTTGGGTCAAGTGATTGAGTGGTGGTGTTGTGTGTCTATAATCATCAGGTGAAAAATTCTGTGTATATGGTATGCTGCAGGAATGATATCTGATGCAGTTGGGAAAAAAATTTTGGCTGCAGCCAACACATTTTTTTGTTGCAGCCAAACGGAGCTCAGAAAGTTATGAGCTGTAGCCAGGAATTTTTGGCTGCAGCCAAGGAGAGCTCAAAAAGTTCTAAGCTGTAGCCAGGAATTCTTGGCTGCAGCCAAGGAGAGCACAGAAAGATATGTGCTGCAGCTAAAAAAAATTCCTGGCTGCAGCCAAAGAGAGGGCCGAGAGTTTTGGGCTGCAGCCAGAACCCGATATCTATAAAAGAAATTTGAATTCTGGGCTACAGCCAAGCCTTTTCTGGCTGCAGCCTATGTCAAGGCCAAGAGTTTTGGGCTGCAGCCAAAGAATTTTTGGCTGCAGCCCAAACCCGATATAATTATAAAAAAAATATTTTCCCCTTATTTCTCTCTCTTCCTCTCTCACCTCTGTTTTTTTTTTCTTTTCCTTCTTTCTCAATCTCATACCAAAGTTGCTCTCCTTTCCCTTATGAACCCTAAATCCCTTCCTCTCTCAACCATTAACCCACATTCCCTTTATCTCTACACCGTCACCCCCCTCCAACCTTCTACATCACCGACTAGCACCCTCTTCGCCAGCTCTGATTTCGTTCTCTCCTTCTCAGCTCTCAGCTCCGTCAATACTCCTCCTCCTCCATCGTGGCGTCGTGCTTTATCGTCATCGCCTATCACGAGCTCACCGTGACCCTTCGTCGTGCTCTCTCTTTTGGCCTCCACTAGACTCACCATGCACCTTCCTAGGTCTTCACTGTCGCAACCTTTCACAGCAGCACCAATCCCCTGTTCCCTTCTCACCATCTTCGTTCACTATCATTCTCACATTGAGGTAAAATCTCAGATTTTTCTCTATTTTTGTTAGCGTTCTGCTTGCATTAAATGGGAGAGTCTAATTTCTTCTGTTTAGTTGATCTCAAGAACGTTCTGTGGCGGAGATGCCCTAACGTAGCATTATACCCTTAGGCTTGAACTGATGAATAGTGAGAAAGGATTAGTAGGCTCTGCATTTGTTTGTTTGAGTAAATTTTGAAGTGAAAGAGTAGAAGACCTTCTAGTCTTAAACTGATCTGTATATGCTTGAGTAACTTGAGCGTTGAACAACATTATTGCATTCTGAAAATTGCACATGTTATGGGCTCACTGCAGATTTCTATTTGTAAATTGACCATAAAATTGGTTTTAAATTTTCTAGTGCAGCTCATAGAAACCATTTTGCCTTTTAGTACAAGTTTCAGAAGTGCAGTTAACCATACCAGTTTTTAACTATGATAGTGATCATTTTTCAAGTTGGAAACGTGTGCTCTTGAGTATATGCTTCTCTGGTATGAATCTAGAAATGTTGTTCTATTAGATTTTCAGGATTGTCAGAGTTAAGCTTGAACTGAGAATGTGGTCTGAGGATTAGTAGTTAGAAAGTATGTCCTGAAATTATGGAATCATTGTCACATATGTTCTATATTGCTCCTAGTATAATAGATTGATTAATCGTTGTCACATGCCCCTCAATAGTACTACCTTGAAATCTGTGGGTTGCTCAGTTTAAATAAAAATTTTTGAATTTTAGTTTTTAACCATGAGTACATTAGGAAGGGGTATTGTTTGTAACAACCAAGTTGGCTCCAATTGTAAAAGATTTTGCCAATTTGGATGACCTGTGCATTCATGCTTCATCAATCTATTGGGGCTCTTGGAATTTACTCAAACTCTTTCATTGTGGCAGAACAATTGTCATTGTGAAATCTATTCTTGTGTGAATTGGTGATTTTGATATGAGAAAAGTTTTTGGGTCCCTTGGATAAAGTTGTTTTAGTGATTTCAAATTTTTTTTTATTGTTGGGTTCTAATAATTGTTTTTCAAAAATAAGTCTATGCAACTTTACTTTTCTCATGATTTTGAATTGATCCACTCTTGAATCTAAATTGTTCATTTTGTTTGTCAAATTGAAAAGAGTTTGCTAAGTCTAGGTGATGGATTTCATAGTTTAAAGACGATTTCAGGACTTACAAAGGCAGTGAGGATAGGTTTAGGATGGAATTCTGCTAGCAGTGTGGTACTATGTAGATGTCAAGTTTGGGGGAGTCTCTTGCCTTAGTTTAGGACTTTCTTTTCTTAGGATTTTGTTTCTAGCCCCTTATTGGGGTTGTATGCTTGCTTTTCCATGTGAATAATTGCTTGTTGGCTGTGGTGGGCTGTTTTTCTTCTTCTTTGTAGACAAAATGCCAATAAAAAAGGTTGCTAATAAGGTTACCCCTAAGGCTGTTGTTGACGTGAAAGAGAAGATTATTCTCAGGCCTCTCTTGCAAGATCGAGAATTCCCATACGTTCTTTTATACAAGTTTTATGACATTGCCATAAAGATGTACAAAATAGGGAGGCTCATGGACACTAAGAAAGATGGCAATTTACAAATAGTCCATGAGTTTTATGCTCAAGCTTATGTGCGAAAGGTTTGCAGATTCTCTCTTCATGGAGTTGATATTGACTTCACACTTAGTGCCTTCAGACAGTATTTGAATTTGCCCTTCGTTGAGGAGTGCAAATACAAATACTATAAAAATAATGATGATGAGGTTCCTGAAGATGAGATCTTTAAGCTTTTGGATTCTGAAGGGGAAATCTCATGGCAATGCCCAACTGGGTGCAAGAAGTACTTGAGTCGCACTCGGTTATCAGTTGAGGCTCGCATATGGATGCATTTTGGGAAGGATTATTTTTGGCCCTTGTTTAACCGCAGTCGCATCACATGGGATCAAGCCCTAGTCATATTTCTCCTTATGAAGAAGCAGCCAGTGGACATTGGCCATCTGATTTTTAAATCTCTACAAGACCATGTTCTTGATCAGACTTGTGGTCTCATGCTCCCACACCTGATATCAACCTTTTGCATTGCCAAAGGAGTTGCAGCAGTCCCCACGGATGTTTCATTTAAACCTGTTCCAAAATTTCAGTACACCCACATCATGCCAAAACCTACCCAACCTCTACCCAACCCACCTCCACTTGAGCATACACCCATGGATGTTCAGGCTTCATTACCTGCGCATAGTTAGCCATCCTCTTCCTCTCAACCTCAACCGACCATGCACGATCTCTTCTCTATGATGCAGAACCTAACTGACACTGTTGGCCAATGCCTCACTACTCTGCACAACCAAGAGGCTCGATTGATTAGAATAGAGGCATACATGGCTCAGCAAGCTTAGCAAGCTGACGAAGATGCTGGTGAGGATGACGATGCTGCTGCTGGTGGAACTAGGGAGGGGAATTTTCTGACTGATACTCACATGTTTAGCTGCATTTCATGTTTATGTCCTAGGGTGTAGTCTATTTCTGTTTCTGAGACCTGACTTGGAATTTTTGTCTAAATTTGCCTGCTGGTTATGCACTTATCCTCTGTATCTGTTTTTGAGAACTATCTATTTTGGTGATGACTGTTATGTAATGGACATTTTATGTTTCTCTCTTGCTACTAAATTGTATATTGCTGCTATGTTTATTTCTGACAGTGAGGACACTGCATATCTTAAGTTTGGGGGTGGTAGTTTTGATGATTTATGTGTTTATTTGACAAAGATTTGCATAAACTTTGACTATTTCTCGTCCTTTGGTTTGAAATTTGAGCTAGGTTGATTAATTATTTGTGATAGCAAGTGCATGTTCCCATGATAGAATGGATGTTTGGATTTGATGTTTTATAAGACATGATGATATCTTAAAGCATTATTTCCTAACAATTTTTAGAATGAACATTTTGCACTGGAGTAGGGAATGAGTTAATTGTTTTGATAAGAAACTTTGGTAGCAATTTGGTGTGTATATTCTATCTTGATTACAAGACTTTAGAACCTACATTGGAATCTCTTGAAATGAGTAAATGAAGTCACACATTTTTGAAAAATGATTTGGGCATTCTTTTAATTGCGGTTGTGCTTTTCAAACCTACCAATAACAATTGACAAATTTACACCTTATTTGATCCACATACAGAAAAACCATGACGATTATCTCTTATAAACTCCTGCTCAAATTTTTATATTCGATAAGAAATTATGTTTAATGTGCATTGATGGATGCATTGTAGAGATAAAGCATGTTATTCAGGAATTTTTAAACTAAGAAAGTACCATTGGAGTTGGCTGTGTTTTGGAAGTTCTTGTTGAAGGTATTTATGACAAATTAGGTTATATACTTTTGTTTCAAGCGGTTGATTGCAAAATAATCTTTTGACTACTTCAAAGCTTTTGATTTGTTTCATACGATTTGAAGAAATGATTAGGGCACTTCATAAAATGCGATTGAGCTTTTCAAGCCTACCTAATTGATTGGATTCCTCTTTTGAACCCTTATTTTGAGCCTGATTGAAAAACCAATTAGAAAATTCTTTTTGAAAACCTAACATCTACCTAAATTATCCAATGTGAAAAACCATGATTCCCTTGCTTTGAGATAGATGATAATGTTAGATCTCTCATGTTTTGATGATAACAAAGGATGGTATGAAAAAGATTTGATAAACAAATAAGTTTGAACTAAGTAATAACAGGGCAAAATCATAACTTGAAGTAAGCATTGAAGTAATGAAGAAAGGCCAAGTGAAAAAGCTGAGATACTTCATCACTGGCAAATTTTCTAAAGGGTTACTCGAGTAAGTATGAGTAATGAGACAGAAACTTGAAGTAATCAGGTCAACCTTCAAGTAACCTGCCAACGTTACTCGAGTAGCTATTCGAGTAACCAGGTTAATCACTTGGAGTTGCTCTCGGCCTGCCAATGTTACTTGAGTAAGTACTCGAGTAACCATGTAAAAACTTCCAGTTCCTCTTGGCCTGCCAACGTTACTCGAGTCTGTACTCGAGTTACTCTGTTTCAAGAAATGTGTTGCTCTCGGCATTTTCAATCCTGCCAATGTTACTCGAGGAGCTACTCCAGTAACTCACTATGGTAAGCAAAACCTGAAGGTAATACTCGAATAACATGACATGCTTTTCTCACACTTCACTCGAGGCACTACTCAAGTATATAGGTATTCAATCACTTATTTTAACTGGATTACTCGAGTAAGTAATCGAGTAATATACAGCTTTATTGACACAGAACTTCAAGTCACTACCCGAGTAAGCTATGCTGAAAATTTATGTTTACTCGAGTAAGTACTCGAGTAACAAGGTAACCAAACTTGAAGTGCTCTCAGCCTTGAAATCCTGCCAACATTACTGGAGTAAAGCATTGAGTAACCTAAAGTTTATTTGAAAGTTTACTCGAGTTGGTACTCGAGTAACCTATGAAGTAAAGTGTGTCATACTCGAGTAAGTACCCGAGTAAACAGGTATTTCCAAAGGTTTGAAATTTTGTTTACTTCATGCACTACCCGAGTAATATTATGTTCATTTATTGACTTGCAGTTTATCAATGTTTTTCCGATGATACTCGAGTAAGTACTCGAGTAAACTTAATGAATACTCGAGTAACTACTCGAGTATGCAAGTCCAGAATTTGAGAATTCATTCCAATGTTCTTTGATTTATTTCCTATGTGATTAACCCTTCATTGTATTAGTATTCTTAGCATATCCGCAGATAAACAATGAAGAGATCTTACCAAATAAGGAAAGTCAAATACAACGTTCAAATGCCACCTACCGCCACCTACCGCAAACGGATATTTTTCAAATATTGGAAAAGTCAACTGTGGCTGCGCACACTCTAACGGGCATGAAGAAAATGTTCCAACATTCACTACGAACGCATCTATATATACAGGAACATCCAAACAGAGACTATAATAAGAACACACACACGAACGCATTTATCAAGTTCATTACTCTGTTTTACATTATACTTGTAATTCTATGCTTCAGTGATTCTTATTCAATCTGTGAGAGAGATATTTCATTCAAAATCAATATTTGTTATTGAGGTAACTAAGGTTGTGGAACCTGGAGTTGGGATTGGATTACAACTTGTAAGGGGGAGCGAGTGTCCAGGCGAAGGAACTTGCTTGTATTGAGGTGCCAAGAACCCACTGAATCTTGGAAGTTATAGTGAAACTCTCAGAGAAGCTCTAAGGACTGGACGTAGGTCAAAGTGGTTGTGGCCGAACCAGTATAACTCTCGGTATACACTTCGGTGATATTTCTCCTTACTCTTTATTGCTTTATATTCATAGTTAATGTTTATATTTGCAACGAAATTTTTAGTATCACCCAATTCACCCCCCTCTTGGGTGAAACGCTTGGTCTAACAGATAAGGATTAGGGTGTGGAATGTGGTGATGTGTAGAGTGTTATATGATTGGAAAAAGGAGCGTAGAAAGAAAAAAGGGTTCACATTGTATAGACATCAAGCCAAAAATATGAAAAAGAAAGAAAGAAAGGAAAAAAAAAAAATATATATATATACAATAAGGCTTGAATTGGAAAAGATCAATTTGGTTCAAGTTTGGGGGAGTATGTTTAATGAGAAAAGGAAGAAACCCCTTGAGTGATTATCATCTATCTTGAGGTATTTGTTGAGTATCCTTTGCCTTTTTTTATAAATACCTTAACCCCTGGTCCCGTTACAAGCCGAAAAGTCCCTTTGATTTGTAAGTCAATTGGAATAAATTAGAAGAAGAGGGGAAGAAATTAGATAATGATGTAATTGATCATTTGAATATGGGTATATGACTTGACGTGTGGCTTATAACTTTGACAAGTGTAAAAGGAATACATGTTGACTCCGTACACACACTCACACTTAGAAATTCTTGAAAAACATATTTTAAATCTATAAGGTGCTCATCTTTGCATATTTTCTGAGTTTCTTGTTTTATATAATTCTTTGAGCAGCTGTTGAGGACAAATGTGGATAAGTGCTTTGTTTCTTGAGAGAGAATTATGTGTAAAACAAAGAGAGGAAGTGTGTATGGTCATTATTCTCTAGAGATTTGAATCTTCTCTGTTTCCCCATTCTTTCAATGAACATGAATAGTGGCCAAATCACAAGCTTATAAAGTCCCATTGATTCTGAAATAGTGTAGAATTGTTTATTAATGGAAGGAGAGGAGAATGTAGGTATATGAAGACCTGAGACTGAGGTTGATTTTTACATGCTTAATGGCTACATTTGATCTTGACATTTATAGGAAAACTTGTTCTTTAACTCTCCTCACACACACACATTTTGAAAATTGTTAGGAAGGATGCTTTAAGTTGTAAACCTTGCATTCTTTTATATTTGATTAGGTTCCTATTGAATATAACATCTTGAGCAACTAATGAGGAAATCATCATGCCTGTGTATTGAGTTAATGGTTATTTAATCTAGCTCTTTCACTGTTCAACATGTTTTACTCGAGGATGAGTATGAGTTTAAGTTTGGGGGTGTGTTAGCCTTGTGAAATGTATATCAAAATGGCACATTTACACTCAATTTATCTCACTTTTTGATTAATTAATGGGTATATGAGGATTGAAGTGTGAAGGAAATGTGCCTAATGAGTGTTGGGTTAAAAAGGGCATAATTCTTTGATTAAATGTGAATATTTTGCTATCATACATCACCCTTTGCTTTGTATAGACTTTCTTGTGTTGATAGGATCACAATTAAGATACACAAAGAGCCATTGGAAGCACAAATCATGGATTAAGAAATTGGGAAGAAGAGTAGAACACCATTGCATCATTGAAAAAAGATGGAAGAGTTGAAGACAACTGCTTGGCTGCGGCCAAGAAATTGGCTAGCTACAGCCAGACGACCTCCAAAAAGTTTTGGGCTGCAGCCAGACGACAAACAGAGGCAAAACAGCGCTTTCTGGATGCAACCAGAACGCAAAAACAACAGCTGTGCATTTTGTTTCTAGGTCATTTAAAAGGCAAAATGCTGAAACAAAAGGGGGCAGTTCGATATTCAGAGGTTTTGTGAGGCGGCTAAGGAGCATTTCCAAGCAAAGGAGAAAGAGATTCCAACTCCATTTCTCTTGGTTTTTCTGTACTCATTCCCTTTCTCCATTGTAATTCTGATATGGCTGCACTGAATGTTGATATCTGTGATTCGTTTTTGAACATGAGTAGCTAAGGTTTTCATTCTATGATTGTTTTTGAACCTTTGTATGGATTAAACTTGATTCCTCTCTCTCTTTTAGTATATAATGGCATATATATGTTGATTCTCCCCTGTTTTTCTGATATTCGTGACTGGCCATCACTGTGGATAATTTGTTCAATTAAATTAAGCTTGAGAGAGTTAATTTAATTGTAGAACTTTGGTAGAATTATGCTAGACTTGAAGTTTAAGAACTAAACAGAGGGTTTGTTAATAACATAGAGATATAGTTATTAACCTAGCATTGTCAAATTAAGGTGGTTACTTAATGGTTTTTTTCCCTTAATTGAAGCAAGAGATTGTGTATGTTAAAGGAGGATATAAATTTGGTTATGACTTGAGAAAGCTTAACCAATTGGTGGTGAACCTTAGACTGACATATATATATATATCCCATGAAAGTATTCTTGAAGAGGAAAGGAATTAAGTTTATGAAATACAAAGGGGATGAACAATCTTAGGCTTATTACAATTGATTGAATTCACAAGAAACAGATTATTGTTCAGTAATTCTTAGTTTTTATCAAAATATCTTTTGAAACTTCTTTATTTAACTTGATTAATTTCAAATGATTCCATTCAACCTAATTAAGAACATGGTTAAATTAGTTAACTCGCTTTAGTCATAGTCCTCGTGGGAACGATCTTGACTTATCACTTTATTACTTGCGACCCGTACGCTTATGGAAGCTAAACGGCAAACACAATCACTAAAGTTTGCATATTCTTCAAGGTGATTTGCTCTAAAGTGGTTGATTCAACAAAGTTACAAGATTTACAAAGACTGATTGTTTGTACTCTGTGTGAACTTGAAATGTATTCCTCACCTTCATTTTTTGACATTATGGTCCACCTACTGATACTTGGTGAAAGAGGTTCAATTGTGTGGTCCAGTGTATCTGAGATGCATGTACCTGAATGAGCGATTTATGAAAATTTTAAAAGGGTATTTGAAAAATAGATATTGACCAGAGGGTTGTATAGCTAAGTGTTACATGGTTGAAGACACAAGTCTGTTCTGAATTTCTTTCAAATGTTGACCCTGTAGGGATCCCGATGTCTTATCATGATAGTTGAAGATCAGGGAAAGGAATAAGTGGGAAGGATGTAATAAGGATATCAATGACTGAATGGGAGCAAGCTCACTTGTATGTGCTATATAACACTGATGAGGTTAAATTGTATGTTGAAGAACATAAGGATGCTCTTCAATTGGTACATGGTGATAGAAATAAAAATTTGATAACAAAAGAGAACAACTTACATTCTCCAAGTTAACTTAAAAGGTGCATTAATGATAAGGTGGAGAGGAATCCTGATTCAGTTTCTAAAAACTTGAGATGGCTATCGAACAGGCCAAGTTTAAATGTATTATCTTATAATAGTTATGCAATCAACGGTTACACATTCTACATACAAGAACATGATCAAGGAGTATGATGCAAAATAATGGGGTAACACTTGTTGCTGATTCTTGGCATAGATCCAGTGCTAAAGACGTATATCATATCTACACACAATGTCATACTTTAGTGTCATTGAATGAATATGGGAGTTAGATTTCACTATATTGAAGGTCCTTGTCTTCATATATACATGGATTAACAACAATAATGGATTGTAGACAGATGAGTTAGGATTTGTTCAAGTATACCTTTCTAAAGTTTGGTATAAAGATGATCCTTTCATTTTAGCATCATAGGCAGAACAAGTGCTTTTCATTCTAGATCCCACTAAGAAGAATGGGTCCATTGTACTTCTATCGAACAATAATAATCAAGAACAAGTTGATGCTGAACGTAATGAATATTTAAATATTCCTGAGGATGATCGCTACTTTGTGATGTTGTGGTCAAAATATCTTGATATAGATGAAGATGAAAATGAAGATGAATCCTTATACATGAGACTATGATCATGAAGAAGGGACTTGGTTTTTAAATCAAACAAGAAAGAGGAAAAGATAATAATGAGTGCCTTGATTTTTTGCCTTGTATGTTTTATTACATGTGTTCATATATTTCAACATAATTTACTTTCATTGCCATGATTGTCATTGTACATGCTCTGATATTTTGTTTGGTTTATTTAACTTGTAGGAAAATGGATTCCCATACCAGAGATGAAGTTATTCCTAGCGAACATGAAGATTAGGCAGCATTTGAGGCTGATGTAGCTTGAGGTAAGACTATAATGTCCAAACTGATCAAACTAAAGAGTAGAGGCATTTCTTGGCAACAAAAAAAAGAGTAGGGGCATTAGGTTAGAACTTCAGTGGAATGAAAATGGAAATCCAATCAGACCTAATGCCAGATCCTTTACTAATTACATTAGGACTACGGTCAGAGAAAGAGTCCCCATTATAATTTCAGATTGGCGACGGGTGAAGAAAGATTATGTTGATATCATCTTGGGTTTAGTCATGGTAAACATTATTTACTTTATTATTCTGGTTGTTTTGTTTCATAAAATTATAATCTAACAAATTATGTGCTTTTTCTTATAGTCTTGCTTCATAATTGATTATGATAAAGAGAAATTCATGCTGCGAAAATGCGGCAAACTTTTGAGAAATTTTCGTTGCGATCTTGTCAAATTCTACTTGTGGGACAACAATGATATTTTCAATTGTACACGTCAGAGTTGTATGATATAATAATAACTTAAGATTAGTGAGATGAGTTTGTGAGCTCACATACTACTATACGAAATTTGTGGTAATATAATAATATTAGCCTTTATGGACTAATTGTAATGTAGTTATAATTAATATTTACTGATATGAATCATTTGGATCTAAATAGGAAAAGAGTGAGTGAAATCTTGAAAATGCATCCAACATGTCATACTGGTATATAAAAGGAGTGGTATAGTATGCAACATTAGAGCAACAATTAGTAAAAACTAATGACTATTTCATATGAATATAATTTCTATGAAAAATTTTTAACTACAACTAACTTTGATATGCAGATGCAAGAATCGCATTCTAATGATGCCACACATATGCCTCAGCATCACTTGTGGCTAGCCAGCTGCATGAAGAAAAAATGTGAAATTCCCAGCGAACAAGCCAGAAAAGTTGCTGAATATTGTGTAAATAGTGGATATACATACAATAAACATTTAGCTTAACTTAACTGATTCAATTTTATAATAATTAATATTGTTGTAACTCTTTTTTTGATAGCGCTCAATGAAGCAGGAGCAGCCAAACTTGGTGCATTATGTTGGTAGTGATGATTTGCTTAGCAAAGCACTTGGAGTTCTTGAGTATCATTGTCGTGTTCGGGGTACTGGTTTTACAATGACCCAAACATCATACTTCAGACCCTAAAAGCGATCCAATAAAAATGACTTACTGCAACTAAAGGAGGAGATTTCTGACTACAAACATCACGTAGAACAAAGGATTAATGGCTACCAGCATCAAGTAGAACAATTTAACGATCATATGCATTTAATGGAAGAGCAAAACACGTTATTGAAGGCTCAAATTGACGCCTTACTGCAGTCTAGGCCAACACTGAGTCCAGTGTGTGACAGCACAAGTGTGAGGGATAGTTACCCCTCCTTGCCTAAAGTCCCCCATTCCTTTGGTAATTAATTTTCTCTCTAGTTCACTTTTTGTTACGTTATAAATTAGTGTACCTTAATATGTTAACTCTATTTTTCATAAGCACAAATCGGCATGCAAGTTGCACATCGATGAATCTTTCAAGCACGTAGTTGTTGTTGGTGTGGCACCGAAAGTGAGATACTGCATAATTCACCATTACCGCTGAACATACTCCGAGTAAAGGTTGACGTATGCACAAGTGAAGATGCCCCCTTACCAATCCCTTATTTGGATGAAGCAACAATGGTGAAAGATATTATCGGTGAATATGTTGCATGGCCAATAAGTCTGATTGAGCCATATGAAAATGTAGTTAATTTTCAATTCCTTTTAATTTTTCTATACACTTTCATCTAAAATCACATGATTTAATTTCGTGATTTTTGTAGGTTGCTGCTCATCTAAAAGGAAAACGAATTGAAGGGCATGCGAAGAACTCAAAATGTTTATCAACTCAACAGAAGTCCCAACCCTCAACCAGTAATCGAAGGAACTGATAAATGGCCTCATATTGCTAACAATTGGCATCAATGGCACCAGCTTTGATAAGCTAAGGAGGTCAGTCAATACGTTTCGATATCAACATCTATCATGCAGATATATTTGATCATGTCGATGGTAGTGTACTGAACGAAGCACTTGGTCATGATTGGCTTAGTGCGACAGCCGTCAACATATGGAATATATACTTTATCATTATCATCTATCACTGTTACTATTATTCATCATTCAATTTTTTTGTTTTAATGACATTGTTTATTTTCTATAAAGGCACTTGTACCATGATCTATTACTGCGCATGGACAGGGCGCATAGATTTGTATCTGTCAGTCCATACCTCCTTGGCCAGCATATGGGAAGATTAGATGTTGAAACACAATCTAACAATCTTAAAGACATCTTTATGCCGAGAGAAACCCCTAATACGCTCTTTATTATGCCATACAATTTGGGGTAAATTATTTACGACAATGTTTTATTGTATGTTTTTTTATTCTTTTACTTTTACTGTAACATGATTGTTGAAATAAAATTTTCAAAATATTTTTCAGGGACATGGGATTTTGATTGTTATCCATCCAGTGCCACCTGGACGCCCCGACATTTACTCTTTGGATCCTCTAAAGGCTGGTCATCCAGAAAATCGGCTTGATTTGATGATTATAATCATAAGTAAGTGTATGAGTGTATGTGTAAATATTTGCATGTGTCATTATTGAATTACCAAAATTAATCAGTCACTACTTGTTTTGTTAGTGCATTGACCTCTTATTGAAGCAACGTTGGATTAAGCTATTCTACATGCAAAGACCTAGTCAGTAGCTATACCTGGAGGAAGATTGCGGTACTTAAATATGAATTTACTCAAATTTTGTTATTGAAAAATTTTTCTTCAAATATTAACTTAACTATTTCACTATATTATTGCAGTGCCCATTCCAACCAAACAATAATGATTGCGGTTATTACATTATTAAATTTATGAAAGATGTAGTTACTCATAATTAAATTTCTGTTCCTACACAAATAAGTTCTTTTACTTGCAGTTACTATGATTTAAATTTAATTGATAAGTGTCTAAGTTAAATGATTTTTAGTGACTTTGTTATGTGCATGCTTTTTATGTAGTATTATGAAGATCAACGTTGTGCCCAATTGACTAACCAACAAGTATATGAAATCATTGAAGAATGATGTGAATATATGGTTAGGCAATTAGCTAATATTTAGGTATATACGTAGATTGTTTCTTGCCTATTGATCCTGTGTTGTTTATGAATTAGTTGTACATTAAAATTATTTCTTGCCTACATTCTACATATATAGGTACTTAAAATTAGTTGTATATTAATTGTTACATTGTAATTAAATACATTAGTACTGATTTTATGAATTAATTATTTGATTAGAGTTATTTCATGCTGATTTGGTATGATTCTGGTTTGGATTTTTGCTGTGGATTAATGTACTGCTGTGGAGTTGTAAACTGTAAATTGCTGTGGATTGAATACATACAAAGGGAAGCACAAAAAATACTTACTTCCAATGGAGAAGCTTCACTTTCTTCCAGCCATTGGAAAATGGCACTGCCTTGGAGAAGCACCCTTAGAGGTAATAGAAGCGCCATTAGAGGTATATTACCTCCAAGGGCGCTTCTCCAGGGAAGTGCCAGCTTCCTACGGCACTTCTTTGAGCTTTATATATCAAAAAAATTAAATAATCAAGCTATGACGCTTCCATATATTTAAGAAGCGCCGTAGCTTATTTTAACAGCGCTGGAAGCTATGGCGCTTCCCAAGCGCTATAGTGTTCTTTAAATTAAGCGCTACAGCTTATACTTTTTGTAGTAGTGAAAACCTCCGATATTATAAATCCCAATCATAAACCACAACTAATTTTCCATATACATTGAAGAATCACAACACAAAAATGATTTTTGTCCAAATTTGCTTACCTATGGCTCAGCTCTCCTTTCTGTTGTGTTTCCTCTTTCAGTATCATCACTTTTTCGTGTCAGCTTCACTCTCTTTCCTCCTACTCGTGCGTCCTCTATATTTCTTTTGCCTACCACTTAACTAAGGGCATTATCGTCTTTCGCTTAAAATGTCAAATCCCATATTTCTACTATTGCTCTGATTTGAGATTTCAGGAATTGACCACATCATTTTGTCTTTTGTTAATTTTAACTGTATTTTTCTAAAATTTTCTCTATATCTTATATCGATCTGACGTGGCAAAGTCTGTTAAAAAATTTAACAGTTAATTAATGACAAATGGTTCGTGGTAAAAAAAATAAAACTTTAGGGAGTTTAAATTTAAACTTCAAAATATTAAGAGGGTTATATACAACTGACCTAAAGTTCAATCCTTATATAATTTACCTATAATGACATAATAAGAACTGATTTACCAAATAAAATTTGTAATTAGTCAGCTGAAAGTAACAGATGAGAAATATCCATGGCATTAAAGTCTTCCAGAAAATCATCCGCGACTACGAAGCATTAATTGTTTCCAAAGCGGTGCTTGCTTTTTGGCCAAAAAAGAAAGTAATGCTTGTCTTTCCCGTCAAAAGGAGAGAAGTAAATGGATTATGAGTGTGATGCCACTACGTCCGTCCCGTCAAAAGCATGCACATAGGCGAATATTTCTATTGGCAGCTAAAATTTTGTGGGTGCTATGAGAGGTTGCTACGATCTTTTTTTCTGGTAGATTGGTTGTTACAATCTTTATTTCACATGGAGAATGACTCAAGAAAAATATCTGAAACACTCTGTACCCACTACCATTGTTTATGAAAGAATTTGTTAATATAAGTAATTTAAGGAGCAATTAATACTTATATTTTTTTATTTTGCTGTTATAATTAATGTTTAAATATAACTCATTATAGTTTTCTCTCTTATTCAATATCTCATTTAATATTATTAAAATTTTAGATTTATTTTAATTTCTAATAAATTAAATGAATTAACTGCTATTTGTTTTTATTCTAATGAATTAGTAATAGTGATTTGTATTATGGAGGGAAGAAAGTAGCTAGGCATATTTCAGAGTAAGACTATAAAATGACTTAATTTTTCTTTAAGTCTCTGAGGTCAATTTTTATTATTCAGGTGAAAAAACACATTATTTTTCATTTTCAAATGATTATAGGGAAAATTATGAAAAAGTATCACATAAATTGCAAAATTCAAGAAAGGTCATGTGAATATATAAAAGGACAACATGGGGAGAGGGTAGCAATATGAAATTTTAATATTTTGGTGTTTTTACAATATTGCCCATCAATTTAAAAAAAAACAAAAAGCGACCTTCGTTGGAACACCACCACCAACCGACCGTTAGAGCTCTGGCCCCAGTTGGCACGCACCCTCCGGCCACCGGTGCTTTAAGCACCGGTGGCTGATTTTTGAGCCACAAGACATTTTCTTTTCATCTAGGCCATACTAAACCTCTTTTTTTTTTTTTTTAGTTCGATTAAGGGTATGATCTCTTTTAAGACTTAGAGCGTAAGAGGTTTTTGCCTCTTTCAACAAGTATACTTCATGATATTCGAATTTTTATTCTCCTCTTTATGGGAATGAGGCCGCTTACCACATCAACCACCAGCTTGTTGGAGCCACCAAACCTTTGTTAATATAATGCATAATCATATATAATACATATAAGAATATCATGTTTTACTCAATAACTACACTTATAACACGAATGATAATATTTATAAATGTATTTACCATTTTAATAATAACATTTACAGCTACATTTAACAAGTTACATATTTGTTAAAAGTTTATGCACTTTTAACAAACTGAGTTCTCACTAATAAGATGAAGCCACGTAATCTGTTGAGTGTCTGCTCGTTGAAGATAAGGGAGCAACAAATTTGGGCTTTAATATTTGTTAAGCTTTATTAAGGCTGCACGCTGCATCTTTGCGCTCACCCCTTTACTCCGAACTTAATTAGTTAATTTATACATCAATAAAGTTATATACTTCTTGAAAAATAGTAATAGTTGATGGTTTTAATTTTATAAAATATATATTTATTTCTGATCTTACCCTTCACTAAAATTAATGTCTACAATAAAGTATTAAACCATAATTAAAAGAAGGGTAAAGTTGCATTTAGTATCCTAATCCTACTTAAAATGCATTGAGTACTCTAATGCTAGTTTCCTGATGCATCTAGCACCCCTGATGTTATTTTTTAATTACATCTAGTTCCCTAAGCCATAATAAGACCTAATTTTATTTATAATTTATAGTGCTGGAGGAACTATAAATAAGATTAGGGTGCATGAAGTATAAAAAAAAAAAAATCAGTTGCTAGATGTTCCATAAATAATATTAAAGGGCTAGATGAAACTAGAAATAGCGTCAGAGTTCTGAATGTTACTTTCCTTTTAAAAGATTGTGAGTAACTTATATTTAATATAATAGGGGGCAAGATTTGGGGGAATAAACCAATAGAAGTTGGTCCTAATAGAAGGAGCTTTGGCTGCTTAAGCATGATGTCTCAACTTTTAGTCAGTGTTGACACAAAATACGCCTTAGGAAAGCTAACCTCAATTGAACCCGATAATATTCAAATTTAACCTAATTTGATAGCCATACTAAAAATAAGAGTAGGGGGAAATGTAAATTTGCATGTTTGTCCTCTATTTTGGACTTATTAAGACTTTTTAACTTGGCCTTATAAATTATATTATAAATTTAATTGATGTAAATATAAAGATAAAATTTAAAAAGATCATTTTAATCAAGTCGTTTCTTAAGCTCATGAAGTGTTGGGAAAACAATAATGATGGGTTACTATTGCCGCTCAAAATTAAGCCAAAGAGAAGAAAAGCAAAACTTTATCAGATCCAGATCATCATCGACTTTATAATTATATCCTTTTTTTTTAACCTGTATAATTATATCCCTTGAAACTAGGATAACATAAAGAGAAAAATGCTTCGCTGTGGCAATATTGGTTAGTTAGGGTTGTTTGAGTTGGTGTAAGAAAAAAATATTTATATAAATTGAGATAAAATTTTTTCATATATTTATCTTATATATCATAAATCATATTAAAAAAATAACTTCCACCACAGAAAAAACACTTTAATCTTTCTTAAGTTCAATTATTGTCTGCAGGGCCAATCAGTCCTATAAAAAGATCTGTGTCATCATCTTGAACAACCAAGCCTCAAGTACCCACCATTTAGAACCACTAGCTCACCAGCCGAACTAATTTTCAGTCTTTGAATATATTCCTGATTAAAAATTCACCAAAAAAAATGTCTGAAAGAGATTCCACTAAGCTGCTGCTAGCATTATTCTTGTGTGTTGCTTCCTTTGCATCTGTCGCTGCTGGAGATAACGAAGCAAAAGCTCTGTTGAACTGGAGATCTACCTTTAACGACGAAAGCAAAGCTATCTTGTCCTCTTGGAACAATCACACTAATCCTTGCAGAAACTGGAAGGGGATTTCATGTGACAAATCCATGTCTGTTATCAAGATAAGTCTCTCAAATCTTAGCCTTCAAGGTACACTTTCCCGTCTCAACTTCGCTGCCTTTCCTAATCTCCTCTACTTTGAAATAAGCTCCAACAAATTTTATGGATACATTCCCCATGGAATTGGAAATTTGTCCAGTATTTTGATGTTGAGTTTGGCAACTAATCCTATTAGGGGCCCCATTCCTCCTGAAATCTGGAATCTAACCACTCTAAATATTCTTGATCTGAGTACATGTAACCTCACAGGACAAATTCCCCATGAAATTGGGAATTTGAGGAATTTGAATCTCTTATTGCTAGGAGAAAATTCCCTTTCTGGTCCCATTCCTGAAGAGATTGGAATGTTGAGCAATCTTGTAGAGCTTTTTCTGGGAACCAACTCTCTGTCAGGGAGAATCCCATCATCAATTGGAAACTTGACCATGTTACAAAATCTTAATCTTTATGAGAATAATCTTGTCGATCCTATTCCTACTGAATTCTGGAAACTCTCTTCTCTCGTCAAGATTTATTTAACAACTAATAGATTTTCCGGGCCAATCTCTCCCTCTATAGGAAACCTAACAAATCTCCAAGAATTGTCCTTCTCTTCTAACAGATTTTTTGGTCCGATTCCTCAATCCGTTGGAAACTTGATCAATTTAGTTCGTTTCGACCTTCAATTCAACAGCCTTTCAGGATTTGTTCCTTCCTCTATAGGAAATATGACAAAGCTCACCTCCCTGTTTCTGAATTGGAACAATTTCAGTGGTCAGCTTCCACGAGAAATGAATAACCTGACACGTTGCTATACCATGCAACTGAGTTACAATCATTTCAGGGGTCCTTTTCCACAAAACATTTGTCAAAGTGGGGTGTTAAGTAACCTTTCTGCTGCTGGTAACCATTTCACTGGTTTTATTCCAACAAGTTTGAAGGATTGTTCTAGTTTAAAAAGACTCAGGCTTGAAAATAACCAACTAGTTGATAATATAACAGATGCTTTTGGAGTATATCCTTATTTGGATTTCATTGATCTTAGTGGAAATCAATTGTATGGCCGCCTTTCATCCAGGTGGGGGGAGTGTCAAAATCTCACACAATTGATTATTCACAATAACAAGCTTTCTGGTGATATACCACCAGAACTAGGAGAAATAACCAAGCTTGGTTTGCTTGACTTGTCTTCAAACCATTTGTCTGGACAAATTCCAAAAGAACTAGGGAAGTTGATCAAGTTGATGAAACTCTCTTTGAGCCATAATAACTTATCTGGTAATGTCCCCTCAAATATAAGATCACTTAGCCAGCTTGATACATTGGAGTTAGCTGCAAATAATTTCAATGGCTCAATCGCAAGAGAGCTTGGTGAATTAAAAAGCTTAAGGTTCCTGAACTTGAGCAAAAACAAATTTGGTGAAAGAATTCCCCTTGAGTTTGGTGATCTTCGAGAACTTGAACAACTTGATCTTAGTGACAATTTGCTGAATGGAACAATACCACCAAGGCTTGGAATGTTACCCAAATTGCAAGTACTGAACGTCTCACATAATAATCTCACTGGCAATATTCCTTCCAGTTTTAGTGGATCAATGTCAGCCTTGTCTACTATTAACGTATCGTACAATCAATTAGAAGGTCCCCTTCCAAACAGACCAGCCTTTCACAACTTTGATGCATTGAGGAATAATAAAGGTTTGTGCGGTGAAGTCACTGGTTTAAGTCCTTGTGGTGATTACCAAAATAAAGGGCATCTCCCCAAGAGCACAAAATATTTGATAATATTCCTGCCATTGGCCATACTGCTATTAATACTTGTTGGAGCATCTTTCATTTTTTCTCAAATAACAACAAAAGCAAAAAAAAAAGATGGAGAAACTCCCCCAGAAGAAGTTTATTGTGTATGGAGTCTTGAAAGAGATATATTGTATGAAGATATCATTGAAGCCACAAAGGAATTTGATGAAAGATATCTCGTTGGGAAAGGAAGCCAAGGAAGTGTTTATAGGACTGAGTTGCCTACAGGTGATGTTGTTGCTGTAAAGAAGTTGCATTCAATGCCAAGTGGGGAAATACCAAACCATAAAGCTTTTACAAGTGAGATTCAAGCTTTGACCGAAATCAAACATCGTAACATTGTGAAGCTCTATGGCTTTTATTCTGATTCTCGATTTTCCCTTTTAGTTTATGAGTTCTTGGAAGGTGGCAGTTTGGATAACATACTAAAGGATGATAAAGAAGCCACTGAGTTTGAGTGGAAGAAGAGGGTGAATGTTGTTAAAGGTGTGGCTAATGCTTTATTCCATATGCATCATGGCTGTTCAATTCCTATTGTCCATCGCGACATATCCAGCAAGAATGTTCTTCTAAACTTAGAATATGAAGAAGCTCGCATCATTGACTTTGGAACAGCGAAGTTTTTGAAGCCAAACTCAAACAACATGACCACATTTGCTGGAACATTTGGGTATGCTGCACCAGGTAAGACCTTTTATGCATATTCTTTTAACAAAAGTACTACTCTTTGCACTATGTTATGGAAATACTTATAACGTTAAATCTATTGCAGAGATTGCTTTTGTTATGGAAGCAAATGAGAAATGTGATGTTTATAGCTTTGGGGTGTTGACTTTAGAAATCATTATGGGGATACATCCAGGAGAGCTTATTTCATCTCTGGTAGGGAAATCAATTACCAATGATGATTTGTTGCTAAAGGATTTGTTTGACCCACGACTTTCTTTACCAATAAACCCAATCCTTGATGAGATTATCTTAATTGCAAAAATAGCGTTTTCTTGCTTGAATGAGAATCCTCGATCTCGTCCAACTATGGAACAAGTATCTACAGAGCTTGCAAGGACACCAAAATCTCATTTGGAGGATCAACTTTTCACCATCACAATTGGACAACTCATGAGGGATTGAACTTTGTAAGTGCGACTGCTCGTTTAAATTGTTGGCAGTTGACATTTTAATGTAAATATTATAAGCTTGTGGATTTTGGATCATGTGTATGATCAGTTTGAGGCTTGATTGTTTGGTTTCAACATTATCTTTCTTAACTATTGTTACAAAGTGTATACTCGGATGGGTGGATGTAATGATCTTTTCCATATTACAAGAAAGTGATGGGTCTACCTGTAGGTCCGCACAACTTTCTCAACTATTCTGATTTTAAACACACACTCACACAGGAAAAGTCTTCTTTAAAGCATTTTCATTATGCTTAATAAAGGTTAATTATATACCGTTGATGAGTATAAATCCTTAGGAGAATCACAAATGTTAGAGTTTGGAAACCCCTCTGCAAGTAGTACTGTCAACATCCGTTTCCATTTCGATATACACAGAGTAATAGACCATTTCGATATACACAGAGTAATAGAGACTAAGTTCTAAAAGCATACAGAAAAGTATAAATATACTGATTAAAATAATTGTTTATAGACCTGAATCAACCATACAGAATTCGATAATATGTACAAATCTCACAGAATATCCAAAAGTGTATCTACATCTTTTCCTTTTGAGTTGCTGGCACCCGTTGAGACATTTTTGTTTAGAAAAAGGGGTGAGATTCCAAGAAATCTTAGTAGCAACATACGATCAACATATAAAATGTGAGAATTAAATATGCAATGCACCGTATCATGCAAAATGAAAATTTACATCATCCGTGTGTGTACACAAAATTTAGGGCCAACTTTCCAGTTGAAACCCCTACATGTACCTCAGTTGAGTTCCCGACTACAGCTAGGTAAGACCAATGTACCTCAACTAGGTCCCAGACCACAGTTAGGTAATGTGCCTCCAGCACGTGTTCAAAACACAAAATACAGTAATACATATTATATAAATAGTCATATAGTATATGAGAGATAGTAGTCCCTACCTTAACCTTTTTCTCATCTCAAAAGGTTGACCTCGTAAAATGTGCCAACACAGGCATTCAACTTGGTCCTAAAATTTCAAATGTACAAGAATTAGGTTAAAACTCATTCATGTATCATTTTAGACACTCCCATAGCCTTTATTGTGGTTATATTAGCCTATGGTGAAAATTTACCAAAATGCCCTCGGGACCCCAGCCTGGCCCTGCCGTACCCGGTCCGACTGTACTTTTCTCGAAATTTTGATATGGACTATTTAACATATTTTCACCCAAGGAATCCATATATGAACTCGGAATTACCAAATTCACTGCCAAATGACAGATATGACCTTGGCAGCCCCTATTTCAGGGTTTCAGGGGCGTTTTCGTAATTATATTTTTTTGGGCTTTTTTGAAAACATGACCAACTGTAACCACACCTAATTTTCCCTCCTAAACACAATGGAATTATTAAATCATTGAAAATACAACTCTAAGGCCCCTAACTAGAGCTGGTCGAAACTTAGGTATACACCAAGAAAAATCAGGGTTTTTTTATTCTGACTCCGCAAACGTGTTCCTTTCTACTCCTAACCACTTTATCAACTACTTTATTAGGTTACAACTACCATTTAAACCAAATTTTGGCAGCATAACTCTTAGACCACTACATTTCCAAAATTTAAAACCAAAGACAATCTGGCAAAAGTTCACCGATTAAATTGTCCACAGAAGCTAGGATAGTCAATATACGAAGGTTCGGGAGGTACCTTCGCATCCTTCTAGCTTTTCCAAGTGTGGCCTAAAAACCCTAATGTCCCACACCAAATTTTGAGCTTCACAACCTTAAGGGTGTGTTTGGTTTGAGGGGAGGGTAGGGGAGGGATGGGAGGAGGGGTAAATGACAATTTTGGACGGGAGAAACCCAAAATTTACCCTCACATTCTTTTAAATTTTGGATTCCCGCCCAAAATTTACCCTCTCATTCCTTTTAAATTTTGAGTTTCCGCCCAAAATTTAAATACCTTAAACCCAAAAGGGTAATTTAAACCTCCTCCCCTCCCCTCACTCCCCTATCCTTCCCTCAAACCAAACACACCCTCAAGAACATAGAAAAATAGTTTAGAAGCGGAGTTAAATTCGTTAGGAACTGATTTACAGGAGAAATCATTTACCTTTATAGGTTTTTCCTTCTCCTTCTCTCTCTAAAAATCTGCTCTTTCTCTCTCTATATTCAGGTCTGTTTGCCGTTGAAATGAGCACAGGAGGAAGAAGATGAAGCTTATATCATATTATTATATCTTATTTTAATCATTTACCTAATTTCCAGAAATTGCAAACTTAAGTTTTTATGCAATAATTTCTATCTTCCTTCATTTGTGTCATAAACTCAATCAACATGTATCTAATATTTCCCTCTTTTTGTTACATGTAGGAGACACCTAGGGGTCCTTCCCTTTGGTCTCAATTGGCTTTACAACTTGTTCAAGTTACTTATACACGTAATTTTGGTCAAATTTGCACTTTTGCTCAAATTTTTCATAAATTCATATTTAATTAAAAAAAATATTCCAAATATATTTTTTCCCTTTATTTTCCTTAATTAATTGAAATTAACTTCAATTAATCAGAAAGTAATTAATTTTGTACTAAATTGACAAAATTACAATTTTGCTATGACCTTTTTTAATCTAAGTTCTTTTTTTCTTTTTATTTGGCCAATTTTCATTTATTTTTGGACCAAATATTTTCTCTATTATTTCTCTATTTTTGGACCTTCATATTGGGCTTTTTAAATTATGCAAATTAATTCCATAATTATTTTTGACCAATTTCTCATGAAAATGAACATTTATAAAATTCATAAATTCCAAATTCATAAATATTCTCCATTTTATTGAATTTTTTAAATAATTACAATATATTTGGTGAATATAAAATTTAGGGTGTTACAAGTACTACTACAGAAATCATGATATATGATGGTTATTAACTACTATGCATCATGGTTTCAAACCGATATATATGCGGCCGCTATAAAAGCTCAACGGAGATACATTACGGTTCTAAGCCTTTATTTATTTTGGACCTATTATAATGGTAATAATATAAAACTCATTATGTATTGAGGTTTGGTGAGGCCATGATCTGTCTATTGCTGTGATAATAATTATTGAATATACATAAACACTAGTCATAATATATGGTAATGCTTGCATGATACATAACTATATCAATTTACGACCGTTATTTATTTAATAACATACATAATGGCTTGTACATAAGAACCATGACTTTTAATAAACTTAATAACGGTCTCACATAGCTAGACATTATGAAATAAGTACAAAAATAACGGTGTATAAAAATGAACCGTGAACATTATAATACATGACAATTTTTATATAATAACAATGATGTATGGATATAAGACTTTTCAAGTGAGAGTTTCTGAGCTAGTTGATATGCTTTATATATATATATATATAATAGAACAACAATACCTTCCACATCGAGTAGCTATGCAATTTGGGTTGGATCAAGACATTCCAAGCTTTGTAGGGAGAATCAATGGCAACTATTGATATATATATATATATATATTTATATAAGTGATAATGTAACTATTGACCTACTGTTCACAGAAATTAACCCTGGAAAGCAAAGGACTCTGGGGAAAAATATATACCCCTATCAAAAAAGCACTACTGTAGAAGACACTTTTAACGACTGTTTTTACACCCTTTAGATGACTGTTTTCAGAGTGACGTTTATGTGAGTGTCGTTTAAAATTCAAGAAAAGATGACTGTTGTTAAACAGTCGTAGTAACAGAGTTACAACGACTGTTTTGCTAAAACAGTCATTGTATCTCAGAGATACAACAGTCGTTGTATCTCAGAGATACAACAGTCGTTGTATCTCAGACATACAACAATTACAAGGATTGTTTTTATTAAAATAGTCATTGTAACTATTTTTTTTAAAAAAAATTTACATTTTACTCGTTACAACCACCAATGCCATTGGAAAAGTACCAACCCAGACAATTGCATTTTGATTATTTAAATTTCTATCATGACATATAGCGCATATATCATCATAACAAATATCATTTTAATGTTCAAACTTCAACTTTTAATGTAAATCATGACAATCATATGGCCAAAGAGATGACATGCTTCCATGAAATCCCTATGCTTTGTCATCATTTTCCAAAGTTTTCTTTATAAAGCATAATGCCTTAACAAATTCAAAGTACTCATAAATAAGAAACTAGGAAAAGTATTCGAATATGCAAACTTATATGGCACTGTACAAAACCACTGCACTATGTAAAAAAACCTCTACACATCATCACCCCTCTATGTGTTGTAGAAGATTTCATGACAACAGGTCTCTGATCAAATTAATGTCTTCAATTGTATAGGGGTCCTGATTACCAAACATTTGTGCACAAAATGGAGAATATGTTAACATAAATCAATAAATTGAATGAAATAACTAACAATTCAATTACAAGAAAAGAAATAAAATTCAATTGAGAATCAATAAATGATCACCTATTCGAAATTAGTAGTAAGGCCACTGAAAATGATGTTATACATATATAGTATAACATAGAAGCCGCACTCAGTTTTCCTTGCTTGTCGAGGGCACTCTATATCAAAAGCAAACGGTAAAAAAGAATAAAGGCATATGTAAAGCAATAGTCAATCGAAGAACTTGAATGTAAACAACTTACCTTTGGTTGGAACCACTTTGTCGAACCACTTTTACCTTCGCGCTTCCCACCCATTATATAATATGTCTTCAGTGTACTGTAATAATTAAAATGATAAACAAAAGACATTTAAAACAATTGAGTAAAATCAAAAATCAATGATTGACAAACAAATTAACTTACGTGTTAAAAATGGTTTTGATACCTCCGTCTGGCTTGCGACCCAATGAGTCAAACCAAAAGATGACGTTGATCAAGGGACAAGGAACACAAAGACTCCAATGATAACTATAATCACATATATAGATTAAAATGAGATTAGATAATATGATACTTCTTAGCAAAGTGAATGTGTATAAATATACAAATTAAGTTACTTGCCTTTCAACAATTGGTGCTAGATAACAAGGCAGCTAAGCCTGGCCTATTGTATAGCCTACATAGCTCATCCGATCTTCCAACCTTTGGTTATTATGCCTTGACAGATTGCTAGGACATAAGAAGCCATATGTAGTGTTGAGCTCTCGTTCGACACACATTTTGTGGAAGCAGTTACCACAGAAATGAAATGAGAAATGACTTAGTAAATGTAGAAACCTAAAACTCCTAAATATCAGTGCATTAATTAAAGTTAAAAATTATAAATAAACTCACATGATTGCAAATGTGACCTATCCTATATCTATCTCCTGCAAAGATAGGAACTCTTTAATATCTTTGTTATCAACTCCAAAATTATACAAGATATCTTTACCCACAATCCCACAAGGCATATGCAAGTTGACCTTGTTATTTTGTTTATGAATATTTTGAAGTTGTGCCAATAAGGGAAATTTTATCGCTTCTTCTTCATCCTAGTAACACACAAAATAAAGATTATAAGTAGGATGTCAATGATCAAGTAATAATAAGGTGTTTCGTACCATTGGAGGGGCTGGCACAGTCTGAACAAGATGTTGAGGCCACAAGATGAAAGATCCTATTGCTTGACCTAGTCTGGAAACCCCTTCATCGGGGAACAGGACATCAACACCTTCCTCCCTTAGTCGAACACTTGTTACATTGACCTTACGTTGACCGTCCCGGATTTGGTTATTATCGTGGGTGGTAACATGCTTGTATACGATAGCATCAGCAACAAACACGCAGGTACGAGACATCCATATACAGAGTGCAAGGTTCTCCAGGCTCTAGTGAAGGATCAAGGTCGCCATGTCCAACCTCTGGCGGATTGTAACTGCCTTTGGTGCTGGGAAAGGCCAAGGATTCCTGAGTAAGAAAAATGAAAGAATTAATTAAAATAACCTAAGATAAAACTCAATATTATATTAAATGAAATTATTTATAAACCTGATATCTAGGCTTCTCGTTACACATCCCGCCTTGGATATGAGACAACACCATCGAATTTATCTCACCACATAGCTCATGCAACAACTCTTCTTTAAGTGATTGATGCATTTACACTGCTAGTTCTGCTCGGATTTCCCCTTAAACCCTAGCCACAAACTCCTTACTCATTTCACCTTGTCCATAAGGTTGTGAACCTCGTCTAGAGTATCTTGAGATACCAACTCCCCTTGGTTCCCCTCTAACTTGACCAGGGTGATCTAGCTTCCCAAGCGCCGTTGCTAAGATTCTATCCTTCCAATTTGAGTGAAGGATGTAACACCCCAAATTTTGATTAAGGGCTAATGGGGATTATTGAGAATGTAATTGTGGATTAAAGTTGAATTAATGTGTATTTGTGATAATATTATCTACTATGTCATAATTTATGGAAAATTGATAGAATGGAATTATTGGCCTTAAGTTGATGATTAATGGGGAAATTAATTACTAACCAAGAGAAAATGAGAAGTGTGATTAAATGGCTAATGGAAGGGATTAAATACGCTAATTGGGCATTTACTTCATGAGAACCAATGACAAGATGACAAGTGGCAAGTAAAGATTAAGAGAGAGATAAGAGAAAGTCAAAATGCCATTTAAAATATATTTTCTCTTTCTTCTTCCCTCCCATTTCGCTGACATGGAAGGATAGAGGGAGTACTATCATCATTTTCCCTTCTTCATCACTCATCTCTCTCATTTCTCTCTCTCGTTCTCTCTCTCCCTAGTTCAGCACCATTGTTGCAGAAATAGAGGAAGGAAAAGCTTGCAAAAAGGTAAGGGAGATTATTCCAAATGCTCATCCTTATTGTATTAATGTTGTTCCTTGAGTATTGAGCTTTATTTTGATGGGTGTAGTGTGTCCATTAGTATTGATTTGTGATCTCAAGGAATTTTGAAAGTTGGAGAATCGAAAAGTTGCTTTGAGAAAGTTGTTAAGGTGAGTTTGAGAAACCTATCTATCCAAGTTTTGTGCCATTTGAATTAGTTGTGAATTTCTGGGATTTATTGGCCATTTTCGAAAATGATGATCATTGGACATTTGCCATGTTATTGGTATGGAAATGGTATATTTGGAATGGGTATGGATAGATAGGATTGATTTAGGATTGAATGATTGAATTTAGAAATGTTGGAAATTTAGTGTTCATGGTTGCCCAAAATCAAAGCATGATAATAGAGTAGGAATTTGGATATTCTGATGGTTTTATTGGATTCCTTGAGTGATTTTCTATGGGGATAGCTTTGGTTGAGGTTTTGGGTCCATTGGTAGCTTTTAGTAAAAATTCTGGAAAAACTATCATTGTGTCTACGTTTTCTGAGTTCTGATATGGTCACTCGAGTGATCTGGGGCTCACTCGAGTGAGGGATGAACATCACTCGGGTGAGGTTGACTTCCACTCGAGTGATTCAGGGAAATTCTTCATTTTCCTCCAGTGTCATAGTGTACTTCAGTGAAAAAGAGAACAAGAGTGATACCTCACCCGCGAGTGTGGTGGGTTCTCACTCGAGTGACTGGTGTATTTGACACCCAGAACTTGCCTCTCAGGTTGTCACCCGCGGGTAAAGTGCAAGTGTGTGTCTTGACACTCGCAAGCATTTAGTATCACTCGAGTGCAAAGGCCAGTGCTCGAGTGCGTCTCTCCCTTTGAAACTCCATTTTGCTCTCGAGTTCTCACTTCCTGGACTTCACTCTCTAGTGGTCGGGTGTAGCATTTGGCTACCACTCGAGTGAGGTCTTGGGTGCTCGAGTGTCCCTGGCTTTGAAAAGTTCTGGTGCTCTCAGGTACTCACTCGCTATCCCTTACTTTCTAATACTTGAGTACTGACCGTACCATCACTCGAGTGAGGCCGTGTTCACTTGAGTGAAACAGTGAAAAATGTCAGTGTTTGTGCTTCCAAAAGGGGATCCCTGGGGTAGTTCTTCCAACCCTTTAGGGCTTTTATTAAAGGCATATATGAGTATTTAAGAGATCGTAATGATAACCAATTGAAGTATTGTAAAGTTAGTGAGTATTGGAATAAGTGGTGACGTATCGTCCTTAATTATGACTTTAGGATTTGATATTTGCCCAGAGCGTAGAAGGCCATTGTCTGCTCAAGAATGGAAAGACCAAGGTAGTGACACTTTATGCTATATCATGTATATTGCATTAGTCATTGTATACAGTGAGGGGACGTGGCAAAAGCCCAGCCTTGAATACAGATACAGTGAAGGGAACGTGGCGAAAGCCCAATCTCGAATACAGATATAGTTGATAGGACGTGGCGAAAGCCCAGCCTTGAATATAGATAAAGTGAAGGGAACGTGGTGAAAGCCCGATCTCGAATACAGATACAATTGATAGGACATGGCGAAAGCCTGACCTTGAATACAGATACAGTTAGGGGACGTGGCGAAAGCCCGACCTTGTATACAGTGAAGGGGACGTGGCAGTGTGCCTGGCCTCGAATATTAATTACTGCATTGTGATATATGTTTACTTGCTTTGTATATATGCATCATATTCGTAAACTGTTGCTACTGGGATTCTCTAGAATCTCATTATTTCTAAATAACATTTTTAAACAGGGCAAGTGGATCAAGGAGCAAGCAAGTGGATAAGGGAGCTTAGGACTGCCGGCGGTATTCTTAGCTAGATATTTTGGTTTTATACTGAACTGGTTATCATTTTGTCCAAGCAATGGGTTGACAACTTCCTGTAATAAGAAATAAACATTTAATCAGAGCAATAATAGGTTTTTCAAAAAAAACATAACTTCACAAAAGCAAGTTTCCTTGAATGCTTTATCACTTCATAACTTTACAAAGGAACCTCAATCGAATAAGGAGAACATAGCACCAAAAGAACGCAACCTAGCTAGGGCTTACAAACTATGAAAACGCGAGTTAGGGCAAGCAAAAGCAACTTGCTCGACAGTCACTGACAAGTAAGACGAAGGCTTTTTTATGGTGGGGCTTGACTGAAAATGACTCTTGAAGGCCGAAAAAGACAATAGGAGTACCAGGTTCACAATGTTGGGGGGTTTCATTTGAATAGATTGACTAATTGTGAAGTGTGTTCTATTTCATATGCTTAAATAGGAAAGGAAGGGTAGGATTATTTGGGTTGTTATGCCGAAGACTTTACATAATGGTTGCATCGATAAAACTATTATTTGTTTATATTTATTATGATTCTTTGTTAATAACTGTGAGTTATGTTATTGTTTTAAAATATACATATATCACAGTTATTAGTTAATAACCATAAGGTCTGTTATTATTTTTTAAAAAAGTTTTTGGGCAACTGGTGCCCAGATAATTATATTTTTATATTTTATTAAAAGGGTTAATATAGCTTTTGATCTTTGAAGTTTGACCTGATTTTAGTTTTGGTCCTTTAAGTTTAAAATCTTTGGTTTTGGTCCCTCAAGTTTGAAATCAGTGGTTTTGGTCCCTAGAGTTTACTCCATTTATAACTGTTAGTCCCTCAAGTTTAAAAAAGAGTTAGTGGAAACCTGAACTAGACCTGACCAAAGCTAAGTCCTTTTCAAACTTAAGGGACCAACAATTATAAATAAAGTAAACTTGAGGGACCAAAACGAAAATCGTGTCAAACTTCAAGGACCAAAACCACCAATTTCAAACTTGAGGGACCAAAACCAAAATCAAGCCAAATTTTAGGGACCAAAAGTTATATTAACTCTTATTAAAAAAAATATCACCCTCTGGTGACTAATTGCTTGATAGATGAATTAAGGTTTGCTACAAATTTAGGAATTTTTTTTTGTTCAATTTGAAGGAATCAAATGTTCTGTAAATTCGCAGCAAACCACATATCATCACGCTACTCATCACCAGAGGGGTGGCCTAAATGATTTGGGAGTATGTTAGGATCATGGTGGCTAATCCCATACTCATAAAAAATGAGATTGGCCTTTCTGTTCATACTTGACGTATATCTAGCCAGCCTCCTCATTACATGGTCAATGTGTTTTGTATGCTGCATCATTGCCTCTACTTGAGCGGAGGCGGAGGTTGTGGAAGAGTATAAGGGGGAAAAGGAGGTAATGAAGGAGGGGAAGGAGATAAAGGATGAGGATGACGTCGTGGATTTTCTAACAAGTCTTCAGTATGGCATTTCATCTTGGTGATTGAAAGAATAGGGGAGGACTAAGAAGAAATAGAATGATAAAATGATGCGCTCCGCAAGTATTCGGGTCGTGCCAAGTAATAAAGTGATAAGTAGAATATCGTCCCATGAGAAATCAATCAACTAATTTTTAGGTATTAAATTCTCAACTTCTTTTAAGTAAACATATCTTGTGTAATATCCTGGATTGTGACCAAGGATTAGCAACTTCAAAGTAATGTAATTAATATTAATTGAGCACTTTTGAAGTATATATCGTGCATTGTGATAATCAGGGGCAAAACGGTAAGTTTACCGACCGACTTGCTAGATACCATTGAGAACACTTCTTAGTAATCAAGATTAATAGCTAAGATTGAAAGACCAAAAGGTGGAATCTTGTGCATGAAAATGCATGTGAAATCATAGAAGGGAAAACAAGATGGTGCCAAGTGTCAAAATAAGGACCCTTAGATTAAAGTCAAATTTTCAAACTATTTTCTCTTTCTAGTCAGTTTAGGTATATATGAGGAAATGAAATCATCATCATCAATATCTCATTTCTCTCTCTCATCCTCCTCCATTTTTTTTTTTGCTGAACAAGCTAAGGAAAGAGAAAGGGAAAAGCTTGAGTTTTTGGGTAAGTTAATGACTTTATATGCTCAAGTGTCTTTCATTAATGTTGTTCATGAGGTTGAGGGCTATATTCCTATGGTTTCAGAATTTTGGTTGGTTAAGTTTGAGAACTTGTGGAAATTTGGAAGTTGGAGAATTGAAGAATTGGCTTTAGGAAGAAGAAGAGGTAAGAATTAGAAGTATTTTGGTATAGTTGTTGTAATTATTGGTTGAGTATTGGGAATTTATGAATTTTCCCTGATTTTGCGCAATTTTTGAATGGAATGAATTGGCTTATGTGTTGTGTAGAATTTGGTCTTTTGTTGAACATTTTGGCCATTGGAATTGATTTGGGAACTTGGATTGGAAAGTGTGGTAATGTGTGAATTGTGTTATGACATTGTGAGACATGTTGTGGTTGTTGCGTAATTTGTCAATGGGAGTTGAATTTGGTCATTTTGATGATTTCAATTGTTTTCTTGAGCAAAATTGTGTGAGAATGGTGTTTGGGTTGGAATGGGAATCATTTGGGATCAAATGTGAAAATCTGGAAAATCTGGCTATTGTAAGTCTGTTCTGGATAGTCAGATGGTGTGGACATTTTGACTAGGCTAATGATGTTAGAAAATTATGAAACTTTCCAGTTTTGAAGTTCACTTCCCAAGCTTCAAAATGGACATAAATTTTGTGTCATTTCTCTTTGTGAGCTTGGATTTTGAACTGTCCAAAGTTTGGCAACAAAACTGGACCCTGTTTTGGCACAACGTTAGGTTTTTGGTAAATCTGGACTGTTGTGGTGATTTCTAGTAATGGCCAATATTTTTCCTAGAAAGAGGACTTAAATAGTTTTCATATAGCTTTAGAATCACCTTATTTCAATTTTTCCTGAATTAGTTATGATTTTTGGAAATTCAGCCAAGAAACTGGATTTTCTTGGCCACGGCCCAAATGTTTCTGACCACTTTTTGGCCGTGGCTAGTGGATTTGTGGGCCGCGGCCAACCCCCAAAAATCAATGTTTTGCACTTTTTAAAGGTGGTTTTTGGTATAGCCTTTCCCAACCCTTTGGGTATATGTTTAGGCTTCTAATAGCCACCTAAAGAGTCTAAATGATAACCAACTTAAGTACTATTAAGAACTTGGAAAAGAGATTGATTTATTGTCCCTAATTTGGTTTATAGGATTCGACATTTGCCGTCCTTATGAGCCCACTGAGCCAGCAAACGTCAGGAAGGAACGAGGTAGTAACTTTTCTTTCGTACCATATGTGATACATTGTATGTGTGTATTATCATTGATTTGTGATAAACTCGTATGCTGCGACATTGTGAATATGTGTAAATACCGTCATACCAATAGTCCCTGAGTAGCTAACAACAGATCGGGCAAGGGTTGTATGCCTTCCCGGCGGAGAAAGGGGATGAGGATGAGGTGTGATATATATGATTATGTGGGCCGAAAGGCTATTTGTGAAGGCCGACGGGCCATTTGTGAAAGCCAGATAGCTATATGAGCTATAAGGCCATGTGTATGCACTGCCACGCCAATAGTCCCTGAGTAGCTAACAACGGTTCGGGTTAGGACAGTATGCCTTCTCGACGGAGAAAGGGGATGAGGGTGGAGTATGATTTGTGCTGCTGCTGCTGCTGTATGATGATTTGCTTGCATGCTGTGTACTTATGTGTGGTATAATTGTTTTGTTACTACTGGGATTCTCTTGAATCTCATTCTTTCCTTTAACTAACCTTTCAGACAGGACGAGTGGCTCTAAGGAGAAGTGTACGACCCGGAGCAGTTAGAACCCTATAGGGACATTTACTTTTGGATGTGTTGGTTAAACCTGTTGGACAGGGATCTTGTAAATTATTTTTGGGTTGTATTTAGTAACAGAATATAGTTGTGTAATCCCCTATATGGGAATTTTAAACCTTCTAGTGAATGAGTGGAACTCGGGGGGTTGCTGGGATCGCTATTAGATATTCTGATATGAATGAATGTAAATTAACTGCATAGGTGATTATATTCGATAATTGAATTTGAGACCGGAGTAGGAAAGAAGTTTTGAAAATTTTGTAAAGTCCCTACCATAAAAAGGAGTTTTAAATGAGTTTTGAACTATTCGACGATCTCTAAACCAACTTAATTAAGTGATATCGAATTATAATTACGTGTTTAAAATCAGGGGGTTACATCTTGTTATAAGTAAATTCAAAGGAAATTAAATAACGAAAACAATCAATGTCAAACACAGCCTAAAGTTACTAATCCCTCACTAGCTCCCCAAATCTAATTTCCACTTAATTAGTTAGTCTAAAATGTTAATTTTGTTAATCTTGAGTATAAACAGTTATAAGTGTCTGTTGGTCTACTCACAACCCTCTCTTAAGTATAACTGTTATGTCTAACCTAAATACTCAAGAGGCTAGATAACTTAAACACACTCTTCAACAATTATATAGGGCTGTTAGCTATATGTCTAACCTAATCACAAGTTAAATAGTAATATAATCCGATATTACTTAATCTTAGAGCCTAATTAAAATTCCCTTCGTCAAGGTAAATCCTAAAACTCAAATTCACATTTAATGGAGGCCAATTGTCAAACGGATATAGCAAAGCAAGATTAAGTAATCAAAATTAACATAAATCATAACTAATAAATCATGAAAATAAAATCTAAGTCACTAGTGAGTTCCTAGTTTCTCTTGGTCTAAAAGAAAATTAGCCACTCATGGCTAAAAAAAAATTCTTAATCAAATAAAGAAATTCAGATTCACCAAATAAAAAGGAAGAAGGGAAGAAATCAAATCTGTTGGACTTCACTGCTGCCTCCTCTACTTCTTTGACTTTGGTGCTCCATTCTCTGATTGATTTGTTATGCTATTATGATGTGTGTTGTGAGTCACTGTCGTCCCCTCTCCTGCTGCAGCTCACCTCCTCTTTAAATAGATACTAGGACTCTCTTTTTCGGTTGCCTTCATCTTCATTCTTTATCCAAATCTGATATCTTTTCTTTTATTCATTCAAAAAGATATAGTATCTTATTGTGCAAATCTCCTCCACTACATCATAATTGATTTTGTTCTTTTCCTTGCATGGGTCCCACATCTCTCATACACCAAAATAATATCCTTATGTTCTCTGAGATTAGTGGAATGCTAAGCCCTAGTTTAGCAGGATTCCAAGTTTGGATTAAGAAATATGAAAATGAGTTTGATGGTGATTCTAGGGGAATTACCATAATCAGGGGCAAAATGGTAAAGTTACCGGCCAATTGATCGGTTGCCGAAGAGGAAACTCATTAGTAACTTGAAGATCAATGGCTAGGATTGAATTGTGTAGAGATCAAAGGGTGGAATCCCATGTGGTTGTGTGTATGTGAACTCATGGGATGTGTGTTGAGATAGTAACACTTGGCAAATTGTGGACCCTTGGATTTGGGTCAAATGTTCAACTCTTCTCCCTCTCTCCTCTCTTGTGTGGGTCGGCCAAATGGCCTAAAAATCTGGAGCTTCTTCATCATCATCGTCTCATATCTCTTTCTCCTATTTCTCCATGATCGGCCAATCATGAGGAAGAAAGAGAAAATGAAGGTGAGTTTTTTGGCTAGCTTATGGTCCTCTTTAGCTTAAACACTCTTATTTAAAGTTGTTCATAGTGATGAGAGCTTCATTGCTATGATTTTAGATTTGTGAAAGAAGGTGTTTTGGGAGCTTGAGGAATCTTGGAAGATGAAGAATCAAGGATTAGCTTTGAGAAAGAGGAAGAGGTGAGTGATATCTCCCTTTTGATCTATATATTGTGATTGTTTGATGAGTTTTGAGAATTGTAGAATTTGCCCTGATTTGGTATAATGGTAGAATGCTAGTGTATTGTGGTTAAAATGATGCCATAATGTGTTTTGGTGTCATTGGAATTGATTCGGAACTTGGGAATCAAAGTTAGTAAAATTGGGTAATATGTGTAATAAGTTTGACCATAAGGGGAAATTGGCATTGTTTTGTGATTTTGGATGTTTTGAGGTTTCCAATGGGTTCCTTGAGTGAAATTATGTGGGGATAGCCTTTGGTTGGAGTTTTAGGACCATTGGAGACATATTGGTTAAGTTAGGGAAAATGCTGATATCTGCTGCGTTCTGGGTTCTGATGCAGCCTCACTCGAGTGACGGGGGTCTTACTCGAGTGATGCAGCATATTTTCCCTTTTCCCTTCAGTTTTGGTTGCGCTTACGCGCCTAAAGGGTAAGAGTGCACTTCCTCACTTGCGAGTGATGAGGGTAATCACTTGAGTGAGGGTGGTCTCACTCGAGTGACCATGTATTTCTGTGCTAGGAGGTTGCTCTCGGGTTGTCACTCGCAGTTGGTTTGGTGAGAGTGTGATTTGGCACTCGCGAGTGATTGAGCTATCACTCGAGTGAGAGTCATTGTGCTCAGTGCACTTGTGACTCTGGGATTTTGGTGCTCTCGGGTAGTCACTTTCTGGGCCTCACTCGATGGGACTCGGGTGAGTGTGAGGCCAGTGCTCGAGTGCTTGGGTCAGTGCTCGAGTGTTGTGGGTAATTGTCTCTGGTTGTGCTTTCGGGCAAGCACTCGCATGAGTGAGCCGTCCTCACTCGGGCACGAGTCATCCATCACTCGAGTGATGAAGTTAAAAATGGGTTTGTGAGGTTTCAAAAGAGAACTTTGGTCAAGTTTCTCCCAACCCTTTAAGCTTGTGTTTAGGCTTTGAGTAGCCACCTAAAGGTCGTGAATGATAACTAACTTAAGTGTTTAAAGATTAAGGAATAGGAAAAAGGGATTTATCCTATATCCTTGTTTTGGTTATAGGGTTGGATGATCGCCCTGATCGTGATTCGATGTTCGCTCTGGTTATGAGTAGAGGCGCTGGAGCTTACGTGGAAAGAACAAGGGTAGGGAACTTACCTCTCTTGCATGTTTTGATAGTTTTGTTTGTGTATTGATGCATGTATTGCTTTGTTTGATTATGTGAAATATGTATGAATGATTGTAGCTCTGTTTCTAGTTATGCTATAGCCATGAGTATGTTGTTGAAACAATGAGCACGCAGATATGTCATTGTATGAGCATGAGGTATGTATTGCAAGCATGTCATGCATTAAACACATATCATACATGCATATAGGTATCTGTTTCCTACTGAGATTCTCTAGAATCTCACCCTCCCTTACTAACATTTCAAATAGGGTAGTGGATTGAGGATAGAGCAAGCAGCCAAGGGTGATGAGGACCTCCTTCGGGATTGAAGTTGGTAGTTGGTTATCATAGTTAGGATGTATATTTGGATATTGTATTTGGATTTGAATGGGAATATATGAATAAGGATTTGATTATGTGTATTCAGGAGGTAGATTTGTGTAATCCCCTATTTGGGTAATTGTATGTGGGCAAATGTGCCCTATGATTATTGAGCGAAGGTATGACCCCGGGATTGCCGGGAATTTATATTGCGTACTCTGATATATGAATGTGATTTATCTTCATGTAGTAATTGTATTCGGAGTGTGAATATGAGACCAGGTTTAAATGATTTTGAAATGTATTTGCAAAAACCCCGTCAGATAGATGGGATATTAAATGTCATTTGATTCGTATTGGTCTCTATTTCACTTTAATTGCGTAATCCAGATATGATTACGGAAGCGGGTTACACTCATGCCCTTGTGGTATATCACATCCTATCATTTATATATATAATATAATGGCTGCCTACTACATATTTGCAATTTTTGTTGTTTTTATTTGATATTTTCTCATCTGTTTCATCATTTAATATCTCCTACACAATAAAATAGGATATGAGTAGATTTTATGTCAAAATTTCTTTTTTATCCTGAACTTAATTAAAAGATAGAAAATATAAAAAAGATAATGAGATAGGTACATAATATTAATAAATTTAATAAAATATATATATTTATCAAATTGCCTCAAACTTGAACATTTGCATGTCCTCAAGCAAAAGAAAGAAAATTTATTATCTGAACAAAAAGAACATTGCTTATGAAATTCCTACACAGAGAGCATCATATCACCACACTTAGATCATGTTATCAAATTTTATTTAATTTAATGTCTTATAAGAATGAATCTCTAAGCCAATAGCCTTAAACAATTGTAATTATCTCTTAACGTCCCATTATCAAAGGATCGACAAGTAATAAGTGTCAAACCCCTTAATATTCCGATAGTTGCCAGAATAATAAAGGCCAAGTTCCACAGGCATACATAAATAGTACAAATATACTAATAAGAAGTACTTGTTTACAATACAGGAGAATCCCTATAGAGTTTGAAAAATATATACATTCCTAAAAAATTCTTGAAATTAAACTAAGGATAGCCAACAACATTCCTTTTGTGAACCAGTACCCTCATACGCCGGTATTTACCATTTTGCCCTTTGAGCTGCTAGCTTCTGTTGGAATGTTTTTAAATATTGGAAAGGGTGAGATTAAAATGAATTTCAGTAGTAACATATAATCAATCATATAAAATGCGATAAATAAATATGATGAACACTATATAATGCAACAGAATAAATACACTGTATAATTCATATTCATTAGAATGTGCACATGTATTCAGGGCCATCGACTATTAGAATCCCTACTTATCCATACCTCAGCTGGGCTCACATCCACAGATTGGGCAATGTACCCTTTCAGTACTATATCTCATAATTGAATCCCCTATTGGGGCCGTTGGGGTACTTGTGCTTTTCTCGTCCTAGTTAGAGAGTGCATTATACATATCACAGAAGATGACATACACAAAGCATACAAACAATCACATAGTTTATGAAAAAGAGAGTTACTACCTTAATCCCTTTTCTTGGCTCCAACCTCATCCCGACGTAGGTAAATTGTCTGATCCTAAAATTCCAAATTCACAAGAATTGAGTTATTACTTATTCATGTACTGTTCTCAACTCTTTTACACTCATTTTGTTGGTTACCTTAGCTTAAAACTGCAAAATAACAAAAATGCCCTTAGGGACTCGATCCAAGTCCCTTTGTACCCGGTCTAATTATACTTTTCCAAAAATTATGAATCGAGCTAATCCTACACAATTTCGAGTGTAAAATCTATTTTTGATGTAAAAATTGCCAAATTCACTGCCAAATGACATATTTGCCCTTGGCAGCCCGTATTTAGGGTTCTAAGGGTGATTTTGTCATTTTAGATTCCCATGCTTTTCACAGTTCTTACTGAACATGAACCCTACACAATTTTCCCTTCTAAACACAATGGAACCATCAAAATTACAAAATCCAACTCCTTCCCTTATTTTCTGGTCTGGCCGAAACTTACAAGAATAAAAGGGAAAATGTGATTTTCTTGATTTAACCCCTTGAACACCTTCCTTTTCAATCCTAATCACATGATTAACCATTTAAATACCATTTGAACATGACTTGTAGAAATTTGGGTAGCATAACCCCTTAAGGTTTCATCATCCCAAATTTACAAAAACAACCAAAACAACCACAAATCAAGCTAACAACCCCAACAACAATATCATATCAAGAGAATCATGGTTCTTGAGATTACCTCTTGATTCTTCAACTTTCTCTCTCTGGGCATCACCCTTCTTGTCAAACCCCTTTAACATTTTGACATTTGCTAGAGTGATAAAGGCATAGTTCCACATGCATACAGAAATAGCACATATATACTGATTAGAAGTACTTGTTTACAATATAGGAGTTCTTCGTAAGGTTGAAAAATATATACAAAGTTTATCCAAAACTAAAAAAATAAACTACAATAACCAACAACTGCATCTTCTTTATCCAAAATCCTTAACCGTCAATATTTACTGTTTTTCCCTGGAGCCACTAGCTTCTGATGGAATATTTTTAAATTTGAAAAAGGGTGAGATTCAAACGAATCTCAGTTGTAACGTGCAATCAGTCATATTAAATGTGACAGATAAATATGCCATATACCATGTAATGTAACATAACACAAACAACATGGCATGTGCTCATGAGTCGGGGCTACTTCCCCAGTATCCATAAAATTCTATAAATGTGCCTACTCACATAATACCCTACTAGGCAATATAGTGTTCATATTACAGAAGATGGCATACACAAAGCATATAAACATACACATAGTTTATGAAAGATAAAGTTACTACCTTAAACTATTTATTTGTAAATCATTCCTTGAATTTTGTTCCGACAACTCGGGCTATGAATCCGATCCTAAATTTCTAAATGTATAGTTAGTCAGTATTGCTTGTAAATATAATTAGTCAGTATGTGTGTATGGCGCCATTTTCCAATAAAATGGACATTTGGAAAAATTCTATTGTTAATTCATAAAGTAATAATTAAATAAATTATTTTTTGTACTTTATGTGGGGACCACGAAAGATGACACCTCATAGGTGGACCCAAGGAAATTCCCTAACATCCTTCCCTTGATAAAGTAGACACATGGCATCATCTTATGGTGGAAGGACAAAAAGTTCTTTTTCAATTTTATGTTGATGCAATCTTTAAGTGACACATGTGCCCTAATGATGAAGATACTTTTTACTTTATGTGTGGCTAAATGAGAGCTTGACACTTGTCCCCTAATTATGATCAAGTCACTTTACCTTTTTAGTTGTCATCACCAGAGGATGCCACCTCGTCTCGAGCTGGGGAAATCCACCGGTCTCCAATCTGGTCACCCGACTAACTTTCCCGAACACCAAACCCAAGAGCCATGGAAAATAATCACACCCTCACTTTCTTGACTAAAAGGACGGATAAAACCCAAGAAAAGTAGGCAGGGCCCACTTTATTAAAACAAGTGACACGTGTCACTATTTGATTGGATCACTAGATAAGTGGCATCACAAGATTTTGACACGCGGTAAAATTTTTCATGACTCCCTCTTAGCCTATAAATTTTGCCAACATGAGAAAAATGGGATTTAATCAACCTGAAATTGGAGAAAATGTTGGAAGAAAGAGAAAGAGTAAATAGTAACTTTCCCTGATTTCAATCCACTGAAACACTGCCAAAACGCCGTTTCCTCTTAAAATACTTTTCATGAGCCTTCTTATACTCACACAAGGTTCATTGCTATGGTTTCAGATTTTCATTTAAAGGTGTTTGGTGCCGTATCGCTTGTTGGAATATTGCCAAATTTCCGAACAACTTGCAGAAATGCATAGAGGTAAGCGTAGGCTTCGTTTTGAACCGATTGGATTGTTGTTTGGATGAGTATTCTTAAAGGTAGATATTGTTTATGATTTTGGCCAGGGGTGATTTTGGAGGTTTAATCATGATTTAATCGTGTATTTGTGGTTAGATGATGATTTACGATGATATTGGACCAAATTGTTGGACAAAATTTTGTTTTAGAGATTTTGGTTGAAAAGGGGTCTGTTCGGTCAAGGCTTAAGGGGTTGAAGCCATATGATTTTGATGATTTTTACATTATCATTGTGTTTAGAATGCAAAATTGTGTGGCAAATAACTATTGGTTGTAATTTTGGATCATTGGAAATATATATTGCAAAACCAAAAATACTGCTAGTGTGTGTTCTGTGCAAGGCAGTCAGATTACATGACTTTTTTAAATATGTAAATGATGTCCAAAAATTGTGAAACTTTCCATTCTAATAGTATACATGTCAAGCTTTAAATTGATATATCATTTGTGTCATTTGGATGTGTGTGCTGGGAGTTATGCATGTTCTAATTCTGGACTGGAAAACTGGTGAATTCTGGGGGTAGTGAGCAATTAAGTGAGATACTGTATTGACATGTATAAAAAATGTAATGCATATATTTTTTCCCTGAAACAAGACTTATTGGGGGTCACATAGCCTTTAGAATTATCACAATCGGACATCTATACAATTAAATATGAGTTTTTAAAGTTAGGTCCTGTTTCAGGAATGGAATATGGAACAGGTTGGGTTTGGTGTAATTCTGGGAATTCTGTGGCAGTAATAGCCAGAGTTGAGTATTTTTGTGTGAAATTATACTAAAAGAGCTTTACATAGAATTTGGAACTACTCAATTTAGAGTTCACTAGAATTAATGGTGAATTTTTGAAGTTAATAGAAAAGCTGGCAGAATTGAGAATAAAGGTGAAAATGAAAAATGTAATGGCACTAGGCAATTAAGTAGAACCTTAAGGGTGAAGTTAACCAACTTGGAGCAGCTGGGTTACTTTGACTTTACTTTTGACATAGTATTCTAACTTTAATGAAAACCAACATAAGTGCTTGGATTGTAAGAGAATTGCACCGAATAATAATTTGTCATCCGAAATTCTAATTATAGGGCTTGACCGCTGTCTGGAATCTAAGACATGCCTGAGCTCTAGGAAACAATTGGATACTGCTCAAGGGAAACGACCAAGTAGTAACTTGTCTTTCATATGTTTATGAGATACATTGCATGTTTTAGGAATTCATCATGAATTGTCTGACACATTCTGATTTTGCGGGGCGGTCCTAAGGGGCCTATTACACGGGTAGATGCTCAGGCCAATGTAATATTCTGTAATGCACGAGTGGATGCCAGGGGCCTATTACATAGGTTACACTCGAGGTCATGTGATATACATAGTGTTATGGTGATATATGAACTGCATGTTATGCACTGAATGCTGTTGTGATGATTCTATTGTATGATGACTATGTGGCATACTTTGTGATGTTATATCTATATGATTGACTACTTGTTACTACTAAGATTCTTTTGAATCTCACTATTTTCTATAAATATGTCTACAGTACAAGCTAGCAGCTCACAAGGCAAGAAGGTAAATACAGACAGCTAGAGGACGAAGCTGAAGGACTTTAATTTGTTGTTGGTTATTTGTTTTAATTATTTTGGATATTTTTGGGACTGTATATATGATGTATATAACTATGTAAACTTGACAATAGTACAGTAGTAGAATCAGTAGTACTGGTAGCTTAGTAAAAGAACGGTGACTATATATATAGGTAACACTTTTGTTTGACAAAGAAAAATTAACTAATGAACACATTATTAGACTTAAGCAGAGACGCACTCACATACTCTGATAAAATGGATTTAAGTACTAATGGGACTCAGTGAGATAGTGAATGTTTATGAAACTATTTTAAAACAATTTTATTACACCCAAAATTCTCTACTAATCCCAAATTCACCTCCTGAGATAGGTTCGGAAGTTGTGAATGTGTTTTCAAAGTAAGTTTTAATCCGGGACCGAACTTTGGTTCCACAATTAATTTCACCACTCTTTTGCACTCATCTAGGTCTATTGGACATAAGGTGTTACACCATTCATATACTACTCTAAACTCTTTTAAACTCATTTTATTGGTTATCATAGCTTAAAATTGCAAAATGACCAAAATGCCCTTATGGACTGGTCCAAATCCCCTTTATACCCGATCCAACTGTACTTTTCCAAAAATTATGACCCAGGCTAATCCTACACAATTTTACATGTAGAATCCATTTTTGAAATCAAAATTGTGAAATTCACTGCCAAAAGCCAGTTTTGCCCTTGGCAACCCCTATTTAGGGTTTTAGGGCTCATTTTGTCATCTCACATTCCAAGACTATTCAACCTTTACAATCAACATATACCCTACACAATTTTTCCTTCTAAACACAATGAAACCATCAAATTGATGAAATTCCATCTCCTTCCCTTAGTTTCAGTGCTGGCTGAAACATGTTCCAAGAAAAGGGAAAATGTGATTTCTTGATTTAACCTTTAAAACTCTTTCCTTTTCACTGCTAATCACATGATTAACCATTTAAATACCATTGAGCATGATTTTTAGAAATTGAGGCAGCATAACCCTTTAGGGTTTCATCATCCCAAATTTACAAAAGCAACTAAACAATCCACAAATCAAGCCAACAACCACAACAACAACATAACATCAAGAGAATCAAGGTTCTTGAAGTTACCTTTGATTTCTCAACTTTCTCTCTCTAGGACGCCACCCTCCTGTCTCTCTTCTCTTGAAATTTTGCTTGCTGCACATGATATTTATGATGAAGAAGATATTACAAGAGCTTCTATGTAACACCTTTATCTTATTTTAACCCTATTCTGAGTATTTGCGCGTAGTTTAGTGGGCACACATAAATAACATAAATACACTAATAAAAAGTGCTCGATTATATAAATCCTCGCACGGATTGTATATAATAATTACAAATAATGTAGTCACATAGGGCTACTAGGGTGTTTAAACTCATTACAGTAAAACTCAGACATCCTTCTATCTTCGTTCTACTAGAGCATTTCTTTGCGTGCAGTCTTGTTCTATGTTCTCAGCACGCCTCCTGTGATCACCTGTCTAAATGGTTGGGGTAAGGATTGTAAGATTTGAGCAAATCTTAGTAGCAAACAATACCAATATGCATGCATGATAAGTACTTAATGCATGACATGCTGGCCTTACATAAACTCATGCTAACACAATGACATATATGCGTGCTCAATGCTTTAAACAACATACTCTTGGCCATAGCATAAATAGAAACAGAGCTTTAGTTATTCATATATATTTCACATAATCAAGCAAAGCAATCACATGCATCAATACACAAGCACAAATATCAAATACATGTAGGAGAGGTAAGTTCACTACCTTAACCCCATTTTAAACTCACAGTTGTTCCTGAATTTTTGCTCTGGCTCGGGCTACTTCCAGTTCCTATAAAAATAAGAGTTCCAAGTAACTAGTTATTACTTGAACTATTAGTGCCTTTAATATCATTTTCAACAATTTATGCACAGTACAACTCTGCACAGTACAGTTTCATAGTTTTCCAGAAAACTAGCAAATTTTCAGTCGACTTTGGAAAATTTAATAAATTCTAGAAAATTCCAAATTGACTGGTTTCAAATCCTAATTGAAGCTCTTTAAGTGTATTTTAATGGAAAAATACCCAAGGCTGGTCACTATTATCACATTTTTCCCAGAAAATCGTCAAACCTACCTTGTTCTAGATTTCCTTCCAGAAACAGTAATAAACTTTGAAAAATGATATCTTTTAATGTACTTGTCCAAAAATTATGATCCAGGTACTAAATTAAAGCTTGATAAGTTTACATTCACTCTGGAAAATATCATAGGCATTGGACATCATTTGGTTATCCAAAATCATCACATAACTAGACTGCCACATAGGAAAATACACTGGTAGTAAAGTTTGTCTTCCTAGGACTCTTACTAAATCAAGCCTTAGCATTCCATTTGATTCAGGATTATTCTCAAGCCTCTAATCCCAAAATTTAGGATATTACAGGTCTCCTCTTGTTCAATAAATTTCGTCCTCGAAATTTGAACATCTACGACTCAGGGATTCTTCTAGACATTCAGTCTATCCCCCTCCTGTGCAAGCTTATAAAGTAGGCTTGATAAATTATATCGCTTGTCGGTGTTCAGGATTAACTATCTGCTGATTCCTACTAACCTTATTATGTATACTTTTCAGTATTGATACGAGTGCAGATGATCAATTAAATAGTGCAAGTGTCCACTATCGTAATCAAGTAATATAGAGGTGAGTAGAGTATCGTTCCCACGAGGATTGATCACTAAGTACCAAAATGACTATGTTTAACTCTATTCAGTCGATCGATTTGTTGGTGATTGAGAGTACAAAATAAAAGATGATTAAATATGAATGCAAATGATATGAAACAATTATGAGAAAAAGTCCTAGGGATTAGATTTCACTTAACAAATTACGGATTGAATCACTTATCTATTCTAGCCTAATTTATTCCATATGATTGATAGTCGAGTTTCCCTAATTTAATTACTAGCCTCTTCCAAGGTCAAGCAATTCTATAATCAATTGCTAATCCAATATATTCCTATATGAATTTAAGCAATTAATTATGCATTAAGATTTATGGAACTCAGCAAGACTACACAACTCATATGAATATATTCCTATTTTATATGCAAGTCATGGTTTTAATTATAGGGTCTACACACATGTATCTCCTTCCGGTCTCAACATGCATATTGAAATCATTCAAAAGATGGCTAATCAATCAAAAGCATTAAGAATAATAATAAAAACTCAATCATGAAGGATAAATCAAACTAGATTTAATAACTTGATCTCTATTTATAGGGGAAAAAACGTGTCCTACAGTTCTGCTACAGTGACTGTTGACTGCTGCAGTGCTGCCGACTGCTACAGTGAGTTCGATGCTACTGTACTCTCTCATTTTTTCCTCTTTGTCTTGTTTAAATCCTGTGGGTCTGTTTTTAGACCTCCTTTCTTCTCTTTTCTCCTTAACATAGTGTACATGGCTATCAAAAGAAAAGCAAGGAAATATTTATCAATTACGCCCAAATTAATTATATTAAGCTCAAATATTGTCCACAAAATTATTATATAATGGAAAATAAATATACAAATATTTTTCATATCAAATTCCCCCACACTTAGCTCTTGGACGTCCTCGGACAAGGAGTGACTAATAAGTGCTTAGAAAAAAGTCAAAAGTGTCAAGTCATAAGCAAGAACACAATTGAAAAATAAAGAGATCATAGTATTCATGAATCAACGAAAATATAAACTGGTAATTGTAATTTACAATGAGTAAACTGAGTTCATAAGTGTAGCTCATTCTCTCAATCTCTCAAGTGTTTAAGGGTAAGTGTTTCACTCAAATTCAACCGAAAAAATTGCACTACCATAGGCTTGATAAAAATCTCAATCTCCACTACCTAATTCACATGCATAATTCAAATCAAAAGCACTTATTAAGGGTTGTAATGGGGTTAAGGTAAAAGGAATGTAAAACATGAGATGAAAGGCTATATTTAAGAAATTTACTAGAACAGTTGAAAAATGGGCTACTTATAAATTTATCTTATCACAACAAGCCACAATTCAAATACTTAACATTTCTCTCTTTTCTTTTCTTTTTTCTTTTCTTTTTTTTCATAATAATTTTTCTTCTTCTTCTTCTTTTTTTTTTTTTAACTTTTTGCATAAAACTCTGTAACTCTAAAGTTGATGTTATATACACCCCCACACTTGTCAAAAGCCCATTTCACAGGAATTTCAAATGCTCTACTAATCTTCCGAATAAAGTAAAAACACTTGATATATCATTAAAGAACATGTTAATGGGTTGAGAATAAAGAAACAGTCAATTAGGCTCAAAGGGGCTTAACAACGATATAATTGCAAGGTTGGCTGTTTGGCTCTAGCTAAAGAAAATGAATGCCTTTATCATTTTTGAATGTGTATGTGACATGTAATTTAAACTAGATTTAAAGCAAGTTCTAGAGTGACAACTTAATAGGTGAATACCACACTCAAGAGAAATAATCATTATAGGCTCAGAAGCTCACGGCTAGGGGCTTTTTAAACTCAGTTCATTCAATCTCAAAATTCATCACCAATTGCAACAATTAGTTGTTCATTCATGCTATAAAATCTCTAAATTCAATTGATCCATACTTAAAAATTATATACTTCTTAAGATCATTACAAAGCACTTGAACAAGATGATTTTTTTTACTTTTTTTTTTTGAAAAAGAAAAAAATGCAACTAATGAAATGCGTCTCAGGAGTTAAGAATAACTCCTTACTCGACCATTTTTTCCACACCCCATGAATATAATGGTTTTACTAACTAACAAAAGAATTTTTTTTTCTCCTCCCCCAACCTAAATCAAACATTATCCCCAATGTCTTCTAGAGCTTAGAGAAAGGTTTTTTTAACACAATAAACTAAAATCACAATACTAAGAGTAAAACCAAGAGATTAAGGAAAGTTACAACCGAAGAGTGGTATCTGGGTTCTGCTTCTGACTGCTCTCTGAAGATTGTCCACCTATTTGCTTGACGAGTAGATCTGGTTTAGGTTCATAGGTTTGCATTTGATCAAGCAGCTGATCAGCATTTGGGGCAGAAATTATGGAATGGCGAGTCGCTTGGGGTATGAATCCTATTTCCACAGCATGATCAAGAAAAGACAACAGATTATCATAAAAACCATTAACATTTAACAATCCTAATAGTTTTTTATGATAGTTTAACTTAGCCCAATATGCAACACTAGAAATGCCATCCAATGTCTCTAAACCACCGGGTAGAGCAATAAAAGCTTGAGCATGGTAGAACATTACTCTTATCCGTTTAGGCAAGCTCAAAACCTGTAACTCTTGTCCTAAGGAAAAAATATGATCTTCCAACTCTTCACCCTTACACTTAAACCCTTGCTTCCATTCATGGATGTAGAAACTGCCACACTTCCCTTTAGGCCCTGGATGCCTCCCCTGTACACAAAGTTGATTTTTCTGGCAGCTAATGCAATTCTAAGTTCGTTTGCTGCTATTATAAACTCTCCTTTCTTTCCCAAATCAGTTTCACCAAAAATGCAAATAGATGTAAATCTACATTTTTGTGAAATATCCTTTTTCTCTTTCTTTCTCTCGGACCATGTATGCTTACAAGCGGAAGAGTGCATATTTACAAGTGAAGAGTACATGCTTACAAGTAGAAGAGTACATATATATATATAACACAAACAGCGACAACAAAATCACACAAATCACATATTTTTCAAAGAAGGTTGAAAAAATTTCCGACACAAATGACCGGTGGGCTATTGTGTGAAGAAATTAAGCAAAAGGAGGAAAGAAAGTCAAAAGATACAGTAGAGTAGACAAAAGCTACCAAAAAGATAAGAAAGATTAGACAAAAGCTACAGAAAAGATCAAACAAATTAAACAAAAGCATGATTATGTACAGTAGTTGTGATTTTGGCTCACATCTTCCTCTGGTTTTACGTCCAGAAACGGCTTAAACGCTTTCTATGAATCAAGGATTTGCATCCCATCCAGTTTTCTTATAAACTGGAAAACAGGGTCTTTTAACGTCAGATTCCCAAGACAGTAGCGCTCTTTTTCTCTGTTGAATATGTCTGCTAAATCAAGAAGAATACGATGAACATCACTACTCGGATGCGTCTCAAGAGTTTGAATGATATCATCCAGTGACTCCTTACTCAGTCCATCCTTTATAAATTTGATTTTATCTTCTCAATTTATAGAGACCATACCTTTACTCCTACAGCGCTGATCACAATTCCACCTTGCACATTTATGGCAGACCTTCATTCTTTTAGCTCTTCTCTTTTTGGAGTAAGAACTTCTTCCCATTCCTGGTAAAGGTTTAACAAATGATTTGTGAATCTCACCTGCTAAACGTACCTTAGCTTCAATGATCTAGCGTATATCCTCAGGAAGGCCCAAACGCTTAAATATGATCATCCTTTCAAGTCGACTGTTATAGATCTTCCTGAGCACATCTTTGGGAAGAGTAGGGAACCTGTTCTTAATTTTTGCAAGAGATTCCTCGATGGTAACTTAAAATGAAAATGATGAAAACTAAAATCTCAACGTAGTGCAATGTGTTTCGATGAGTAAGAAAGAAGAATGAGGGAGTAGGAAAGAAAATTGAAAGAGTAGGAAAGAAGTTTTGAGAGATTAAGAAAGAAGTTTTGAGTTGTCTCCCAATAGCCGCCCTTCTTTAACGTCTTTAGCTAGACAAAGATTAAACCAAATTTTTTTTAAATTAATTGTTTTTAAAGAAAGGAAAAAAAAATTACTAGATTGAGGACTTACCTGTTGGTTCCTCAAACATGATGACAGATTTCAAAGTGTTGATAGCACCTTCATTGTATTCTTTAAGCCTTTGCCCATTCACTTTGAATTTTCGATCACCATCTTGAATTTCCACAGTTCCATATGGCCATACTTGAATCACAGTAAAAGAACCTGACCATCTTGATCTCAGCTTTCCTGGAAAGAGCTTTAACCTTGAGTTGTATAAAAGCACCTTTTGTCCCGGTGTAAACTCTCTCCTTAAAATTATTCTGTCATGCCACATTTTTGTCTTCTCCTTGTATAACTTGGCATTTTCATAAGCTTGTTTTCTAAATTCTTCAAGCTCATTGAGTTGGAGAAGCCTTTTCTCACCAGCTACCTTTAAGTCAAAATTTAAGGCTTTTACTGCCCAATATGCTTTGTGCTCCATTTCTACTGGAAGATGACATGCTTTTCCGTAGACCAATTGATATGGGATGTACCAATTGGTGTCTTGAAGGCAGTTCTATAAGCCTAGAGTGCATCATTTAACTTTTGAGCCCAGTCCTTCCGGCTGGAATTCACTGTCTTCTCTAAGATCCACTTCAGTATTGTTGGCTGCGAAGGAGGGATCCGAAATCAAAAGAAAAAGCATGAGGTGTTGCGGCTAAAAAGAAAGAGGGGGTTGTGCGTGAGAGGAGGCGTTGGATAATAACTAAGGGCTGTTTGGTGTGCAATTTCAATGGCTATCCTCCTCTCATTTCATCAATCTTCATCCTTCTCTTCCTCTATGAGTAGCTAAGTATTGGTGATTTCCTTGAGTTGGGTAATGGTTTGAGCTTCTAAATTTCAATGGAATTCCTTAAGCTCTCTTTTTAGTTCATGATTATGTAGCTTGGTTAAGTATGTAATTGTGATCTAGATTGTTATGCCAAGTGAATAAACTTGGTGGTTGGGCTAGGAGTTGATTAATTAAGCTTTGTATGATTCATATTATGAGTAGGTTGAATTGTTTATTCCAACTTGGTTAAATGGATTTAAATGATTAAACTAAATGTTTTGAATTGTTGTAATGGTAATTACAAGCTAGAATTGGAAGTTAGTTATTTATCTCCTTGGGTCACTATTAATTTGTAGTATTCATTTAATTGTTTCGGTTGAATGAATTAAATGATTATTGCAAGTATGGAGCTAGTGGTATCTTAGTTCCATCCTCTTGACTCATTATGGAATTCATATTATTAGCAAGCAAGGAAGACTAAAACCCCAACTCAAGGGAATCTCATTTCATCATTATTCTAGTTTATTGAATTTATCTTGTTGTTAGTGTTAATTTCGATTTCGTTTGCTTCTTTGTTTTAGAAACCAAAAAAAATACAAAATATTGTTTTAGCTTAGATTACTTCATTAGTTTAAAAAGCAATTTCTCCAAATGATTTCTCACAACTTTAAGGCTTTTTGTCACTTTAATACTTAGAAACTTAGAAATTAATCTCCTCACAAGAACGACCTAGGTTGAGCTACTATGCTATATTCTTAAACCTAGTTTTATTTTGTGAACTCTTACGACATGGGTTCATCAAACTCCACTGGGGTGATTAAAAATTATGTGTCCCTTATTAAGTCTATTTTAAGGAAAAAATATTCCCACAGTCTTCTGTCCACACAAAATTCCCAATTTTTATGTTTTCCCTTACTGCTAGAAATTCTAACCAGAATTTTTTATTCAACTTCAATCTACTATAACTTTCTGTGTACTTATCTATTTTTTACCTGTTACCTATCAAATTAAAGGTCTCTTTGTGTACTTTAAATCTAGAAAATCTCAGGGTCAATGGATAAATTTTAGCCATTCAAAAATGTACCACAACCAAACTGCCTCCAAAAACGAAATTCTGGCAGCAACTATGACAAAGTTTCAATATTTTGGTTTATCTTTCTAAATCAATAAAGATTTTAACTAGGACCTATTCCCACACTGTTTTCCAAGTAGAATACAATAGAACCCTTAAAAATACCAAAATCACACTCCTTCATCTAGTTTTGGTCCTGACCAAAATATGCCTCCTAAAACAACAAAAATCCAACTTTGTGGTTTTGACTACCAATAACTCTAATTCTTCAACAAACACCATATATCACCTTAAATATGATTAAACACCATTTCGCTAAAAAAACTCCCCTTGGCTGAAACTTAGGGGTTGTTCAAGAACTAGGAAAACTCAACGAAAACACGAAGTAATCGGTTTAAAATGAAGCCAATTAAGAAGCCTTACCTCTTCATGTTTCTATAGGTGGTTTGGAATTTTGGCAGCACTCCGGCTAGCTAATGGACATAAAAACACCTCAGATGAGAATTCTGAGACCATAGAATTGCAGCTTACAGTAAGTATAAGAGGTTTCCTGAATGACTTATCGGACGATAACGGCGATTCAGGAATCGACTCTGGTGTTTAGGAAATTTCACTATTCAAGCCTCCTCTCTCCTCTACCAATTTTGCGACATAAAAACTGATTTTTCTTCTGTCTCTTCCCTCTTGGATGAAATCTTAAAGGGAAATGGAGGGATAAGATTGCATCATGGCTTTGGTTAAATCGTGTAATGCCATGTGTCAAGTAATCACTCTACAAGATGACATGTGTCAAAAAGCTATTGGGCCTTCCTTTTCTCTCATGGTTTGACAATTTCCCCAGACCCTCGATATGGTGTTCGAGAAAGTTAGTCAGGTGTCCAGACTGGAGACCGATGGATTTCCCTGACATAGGTGACACGTGGTGTAATGTCCCAAAATAAATTAAGGGCTAATGACTCTAAAAGTGAATGTAATTAATGTTAAACAAACACTTTCAGATAATACAATGTGAATTACAACCTGAATGAACAGTAGCCAGTGCCCAAACCCTATATTTAAGCTTCATTGTGTTGTTAAGGCTTAAAATGAATTTAAAGAGAACGATAGCATGCATAGATGAAGAATTGAATGGGAAAATGTGTTAAGTGGTGAACCAAAAGGAATTCCCTTAGCCAGGGGCAAAATGGGAAGAAAGGAACTTTCCCGGCCTATTAGTCAGTTACTGAAGAGAGAACTCATTAGTAACTTAAAGATCAAGTAGTGTGATAATTGTTAAAGAGACCAAGAGAGAGTAAACATATGTTGTAAGCTCATGGAAGAAGTGCCAAGATCATGACACAAGGCATTATATGGACCATAGATGAAAGTCAAAGTGTCAAATTTTTTCTCTTCCCTCTCTCCTCATTAAGGTCGGCTAAGGGGTTATGGGGAAGGCCAAGATATGATCATCATCAACACCATCTCATTTTCTCTCTCTCAAGCAACCATTTTCGTCCAAGAAAGAAGGAAAGAGAAAGAAGGAAATCCTTTTGTATTTTAACCTAGTAGATGGCCTCAAATGATAAAATCCTCTTCTTTAATCTTGACCACCTTGATAAGGGCTTCATTCCTATGGTTTTAGATTTTCAAGAGGAGGTGTTTTGAGTGCTTAAGAAAAGTTGGAGGTTGAAGAATCCAAGAACAAGCTTGGGAAAGTGAAAGAGGTGAGTAATAGCTACCTTTTGATATATATGTTGTGACCATTGTTGAGACTCTGAGTTTTTAGAATTATGCCTTGATTTTCATGTGATATATGGTTGTATGAATTGCATGGTTTCTTTTTATGGAAATGGTGTCTTGTTGTGTCCTTTGGACAATGAAATTGGTTTGGAGTCTTGAATGTGAAGTTTGGAAATTTTGTGGTTTGGTGTTGCATTGTGGTCAAAACAGAACATGTCAATGTATAATGGGAATTGTCTATTTTGATGTTTCCAATAGATTCCTTGTGGAAAATTGTGTAGGAGTAGTGTTGATTGTGAAAATCTGACCTTTGGAAACATTTTTGACAAAAACTGGAATTCTGGAAATGTTGCCAAGTGTAAACTCTGTGCAAGGAACCAACTTTGTATAGTATTTTGAAATAGAAAATGGTGTCAAAATGTTATGAAATTTTCTAGTTTTGCCATTCACATTGCAGGCTTTCCAATGATATAAAGTTTGTGTCATTTTGGTAAATGTGCAAGAAGTTATGGTCGTTGGAAAATCAGTCAAGAAGCAGGCCAATTGTTGGCCGTGGCCAGGGGTTTGGACCACGGCCAATAGGGTCTTGGCCATAGCCCAAAACCTTCTGACTTGCTCTTGGCCACGCCTTAAGGATGTTGGCTGCCTCCCCTCATATGAGACTTGTGACATATACTTAGTGGGAGACCCATGAGTCAAGAACAGTAACAACCCATCTCTTGTTCGCTAGTAATTAATGTAATAATGCTCTAGGGGTAAGATTTGGTCGGCGTGAGTTTTAGAACTTAATATGAATAGAAAAAATCATGTTAAAAAATATTTGAATAATTGGAGCCATGTGACTCAAATTTGGATCGGTTGTGGTAATGTTGGATAACCACGAATAATTTGTCGCTATAATTGAAATTAATTCATGTACGCATAAAAATTATTATTAGATCAATTTGGATCTTCTTTGCCAACAACTAAACACCAGTAAGAGAAAGAAGATATAGCAAGGCAAAAACAATAAAGTGAGGCTCACATTAATAAAATCCACTGAATCATATATATGCTCTGTAATGTTAAAGAGAGGATTGAATCAAAATTCATTGATCATTTATATAAAATAAATTTTCAAATAAGTCACAATATTTAAAAACCTATTCTCTACATAACACTGTCATATGATTTTGAAATACACACACACACACACACAGATATATATATATAATATAAATTGATTAAAAGGGAAATAAAGAAAATAAGTACACACTATTTTTAGTAATATTCTTAGGTTGAGATATTTGTGACATTAGGTGTGAATATCGGTTTAACTAGAATTTTTATGCATGTTTTGTATACTTATTAAGTCTTTTAACTTTGTAGGGAACCTGAGAACTGTTGATCTGCACTAAAAATGAGGAAACAGAAAATTAAGCAAATGGGAAAATCACAAAATAAACCTTGATGAAGGGGTTCAAGAATCCGCCATGCCTTATTAATAATACTCTACCCTGTTTCCTATATAGTATAAAATCACAATAAAAATAAAAATTCTAAAGTTTTCTCATATATAAAATAAGTGTCTTATTTAATAGTTTAAATAAACTAAGTTTTTGATAATAAAATAAGTAGAAAAATGAAGTAATGTTTTATAACATTTACTTCTTGTGATAATAATTTAATGGGAAGCGAAAATACTATTACGAGAATTTATCATATAACAACCACCAAACCACGACAAAGAGGTGATGGTGGGGCAGCATTTATGAAGAAACTAAGCATGAAAAGAAGAAACCTTCCAATTTCCATAAGTTAAAGCACTGACATCTTAAATCTTCTGGCCAACCATTCCACCTATCGAGGTGCCCATAATTGACGGTTCAGATTAGTCTGGGGCTGTCGGCCTGAGATACCGAATGATGAAAATCAAAAAAAAAAAAAAGCACTGACATCTTATCTTAAATCTTAATTATTTTAATTAAGATATTATTGCTTTCATCTTTGCACGATATGCTCTTATGATTCTCGTTTTACGGTCAACAAAGGAGGCTCATTTTAATTGAGTCGTTTCTTTTTCTTTAACTAAAGTACAGCACAGAGCATACTTTATTTATCAAGGAAGTAAAAAATATGATGACTTTTATACTTTTTCTGTGTAGGAATGATGTTTCCCATAACGTTTTTTAATTTTACTTTATGAAAAGAGAGTGATTTCGTCGGAAAAGCATGGTTATCTGATCCGGACCGGACCGACCGAACCAAATCGGAAACTGGCCGGTAGACCTGTCCGGTCCGGGTCAAGTTTTTAGTTTTTAAAAAAAATCAATTTTTTATTGTTTCTTTAGAATTTCATACTAATAAACCTAAAATCTTCCATTTCTCACCAGTTTGGTCTCAATTTAGTTTCGGTTTGACTCCGGTCTGACCCACTAAACTTTAACCCAGTACCCTGGCCAATTCACTGACCGGTCTGGGTTTAAATACCTTGCAAGAAAGTTTCTGACATCAAACAATAATAAAGAGAGTTTATGGTAAAAGATTCTCACTGAAAATCATTGAACAAAGTGTTGGAAATTTCTGAGGGTGGAACATACGATGCAAATATATTTGTTACATGTAAAAGCTCCACAAACTTTGTATGTGGGTTTCACACTGCAACATTTCACTCAATGTTTTCACTCACCTCCTGTCAGTCAAGACTTTTGGTCAAAACTCCCTGCAGATAGCTCTCTTTAGTTGATCAATACAATACCTATTTTATATTCTTTTTGAAACATTCGACCAAACTCAAGGGTTAATATGATCACAGCAGGTCACAAGGTTGGTTCACATGATTGCTACTACTCTAAAGGCCAAGGCTTGCCTTGGCCGGCGCTTGCTTATCAAGCGCGGGCCAAGGCTTGGCACCTTGGTCGGTTCTTGCTTGGCAAGTGCCTGCCAAGGAACTGACGCTTGGTTAACAAACTCTGGCCAAGGCTTGTTGGCACCTTGGCCGGTGCTTGCCAACCAAGCACTGGCCAAGGTGCTCAGCACCGTGGCCGACCCTTGCTAGACAAGCACCGATGTGGCGCCCGAAATTTTGAAAATATGGAGCCTCCACCAAAATTTTAGAAAAAGAATAACTTTGGAAACCTTTTTAAAAACGGAAACTGGTCTACAAAAAACCATTTAGGGTTTGGGGGTCGATTGTGTATGGAGAAGATGTTAGGCACCCCACAACACCTATTCATAAGAATGGTTACCCTAAGTTAATTATATAAAAATGAATATGACCTTTAATTTTATTATAATTACCCAAATAAAAAAGAATATTTACAAAAATAAATAAAATGAAAACTAAAGAAAAAAAGGAACATTTATTTACAAAAAAATAAGAAAAAATATATTTATTTACAAAGTTGGACTTGACCTAGGATGAAAACCTAGGGCCTACGTACCCTTTAGAGGGATCAAAGCCCACGTAGTTTAGGGGTAGAAAAGCATGTCATTTTGTTGGTGTTTTTTAGAAAAAATGTTTATTTAATTTATTTGAGAAAAATATTTTTTTTGTTTGGTTTGTGTTTTTTATTTTTTTCAAAAAGTATTTTCTTTATTTTCTTGTAAAAGAGAGTTTTTCCATTTTATTTTCATTTATTAAAATGTGTCAAAATATTTTTTCCTTTTCTTTTTTTGAAAGAGGACCCAAGAAAGGGATAAAGAAAAAAGAAAAAAAAGTAGCACAAGTTAAACAAAAAAGAAGTCAAAGGTGAGGAGATTTATACATACCTTTTATCCTTTAAACCCCGCTCTTGCCTAAATGCAACGCATCCAGCAATGATGTATGAGATAATTCAATCGGACAATAAAAAGCCAATCCACAACACCACTATGTCCAGCAACTTAATGTATATTGGATGAGCAAAAAAGACAAGCAAAGCAACTTAATGTATATTGGATAAGCAAAAAAAAACGAGCAAAGTCACAGTGCATGAATGATAAGGTAAGCATGAGTTACGATAAGGTAAGCATGAAGAAGGGGTAATGAAAGCATGAAGATGTAATCACAGTGAATCAAGTTGTGCGGTGAAAGCAATAAGATCCCATGTATCATTAGAAATAAAAGAAAAGGATGAAAACATAGCCACAGACCTTATCTCCTTGCTCCCCCAAAATTCTTGTGTGTCTTGCTTCAACTCTTGCTCCCCTATTTATAGTTTCAATGTAGGGTTTTCTTCATAAATGCTTCTTCTTTTTTTGAATTTTCATTTTTTAATTTTTTTGTATTTTATATTAAAAATTACCTAACTTGACCTAATCAACATCAATGGAGATTTGTTTTTTAAATTTTTGCTTTTTATTTTTTTGTATTTTCTATCAATAAACTTCTTAACTTGACCTAATCATAATCAATGACAGATTTTTTTTTTAATTTTCATTTTTTAAGTTTTGTATTTTCGATCAATAAACTTCTTAACTTGACCTAATCAAAATCAATGAGAGATTTTTTTTTGTTTTTAATTAATTTTAATTTTTTTGATTTTTCCCACAAGTAATTTCCTAATTTAAACTTAATAGCATAAATGAGATATTTTTTTATTTTTTATTTTTTATTATTTATTTTCTTAAATTTTCCCTACAAGCAACTTCCTAGTTTAAACCTATAAATGGGAGATACTTTTTTATATATTTTTTATTTCCCTTTAATGAATGAAAATGCCAATTTGGACACTAATCATCATCAATGAGAGGATTTTTTTTTCATTTTCATTTTTTTATTTTTAATGATGATTGCCAATTTGGACATCGATTATCATCAGTAGGAGGATTTTTTTTATTTTTGTTTCTTAATTATTTTTCTTTTCTTTCAATGATGATTGCCAATTTGGACACCAATCATCATCAATTATTTTTTAATTTTTGAGTGGGGCCCGAACAAAATAGGGTGTTCACAGTTGCCCCTCTTTACTTGTTTCATTATTGAGAAAAGTGAGATTCTCGTCTATGAAGCAAGTAAAGATAAGAACACGTATTTTGTCCTGCTAGAGAATAAGTTACCCCCTTGGAAACAAAGAGGGTTTGGACAAAATATAGTGCCCATGCCCCTCTTTATTTGGTTCATATGGGAGAAGAACGCAGGTGGAGATAAATGATTACCTGGAGTGGAAGTAAAGCTCCTTGTTGCATAGGACTTTAGTGGGGCTTAAAAGAATTGTGCCAACCGGTACTGGGCTTTGAGAGTGCCTGCTGATACAGACCTTTGAGAGAATAGTGCCTGCCGTTACAGGGCTTCGAAAGAATAGTGCCAGCCGTTACTGGGCTTAAAGGGTGCCTGCTGATACAGGGCTTTGAAAGAATAGTGCCTATCATTACAGGGCTTTAAAAAAATTATGCCAAGCGTTATTGGGCTTTAAAAGAATTGTGTCAGCCATTACTGGCCTTTGAGGGTGCCTGCCGGTACAGGGCTTTGAAAGGGTCTCAGCCGTTACTGGGCTTTAAGGGTGCCTACAGGTACAGGGAGTTTAAAGGGTGACAGCCGTTATAGGGCTTTAAGGGTGCCTGCCGGTACAGGGCTTTGAAAGGGTGACAGCCGTTACTGGGCTTTGAGGGTGTCTGACAGTACAGGGCTTTGAAAGGGTGCCAGCCGTTACTGGGCTTTGAGGGTGCCTTCCGGTACAGAACTTTGAAAAGGGTGCCAGCCATTACTGGGCTTTGAAAAGGGTGCTATTAACATGCGATGTCCCTTGGAGTAGTACTTATGAAGATGATGACAGTGATGATGAAATCCTAATGAGGATGATAACAATGATGATGAAGAGGATGCTAATGGCCATGATAATGAGGGGAATATCAAAATAGTGAAGTCATGATGGAGGTGATAACACTAATAATGATGATGTCAGTGATGATGGATTCCTAATGAGGATGATAAATACAATGATAATGCTAATGATGATGATGATAATGACGACGACGATGATGATAGTAGTGATGATGATGATGATGTTAATGGAGATCTTGATAATGGATGTGATGACATGCTAATGAGAATGAGTGCAATAATGGTGGTGTTAAAGAATAGCCTGGTAGGTGATATTGCTCCTTCTTTGTCCAGGTGCCTAACCAGTACCCCCTTTACTCACACAATCTTGTCGAAGGTATGAAGATGTGTATAATGAGATTCACATAGATGCCACAGCCTAGAACCCTTAGTTTATATTGTGTCCCTTTGTTAACTGTTTGACCCCACAACAGAGATTCCAATTGGGACCTTCGCTAATGATCCTAAAATTACACAAGTTAAATGGGAGTAGAGGACACCATGTATATCATCGTGAGTGTTTATCCAAAAAAAAGTTGTGCTTTCATTAAAAAAAGTTACTCTTATACAAATCATGACACAAAGTTTGACATGCGATTTAATGAAAGGGAAAGATATACTAAGGATAAAGATTCATTTAAAAGAAATGATCTTCTAATATTCAAGTGGATGCATAATGATGAGCATATATTGGTGTAGACGTGATGCTATTAGGAGGTCCTTCACTTTCAGTTCCGTGTAGTCCCCCTGATGGTGCCTTGCTTAATTGGCAGAGATATGCACTTTTAGATGAATGATTACGGAGTCTTCCAAATAGACAAAGTAAAGAGAGTCATGGGGCTAGAAATAATAACCTTCTTCGATATTTGTTTAACCCGCCCTTCTGGGTATTTAACTCAACGAGCTCCCAATTTTGTGCTCTAATTTTTGCCTGAGCCGCCCTTTCAGGTTTTCAACTTACCGAGCTTTTTTTTTCTCTGCTCTAACTTCTACCTAAGCTGCCCTTTTATATTTTCAACTTATCCAGCCCCCTTTTTTTTGCTCTAACTTTTGCTGAGGCCGTCCTTTTGGGTTTTCAACCTAACGAGCTATTATATATATATATTTGCTCTAACTTCTGCCTAAGTCACCCTTTCAGGTTTTCAACTTAGCGAGCCCTTTTTTTCTCTTTTTTTTTTGCTCTAACTTTTGCCTAAGCCGCCCTTTCAGGTTTTCAACTTAGCGAGCTTTTTTTTATGCATAGTATTTCTTTACAGCATCTGAATTGATTGGTCTTAGTAAGTCTTGGTCATTCATGTTTGTCAATATCAATGCCCCTTCAGAGAAAGCTTGCTTAACAACATATGGGCCTTCACAATTTGGAGCCCATTACCTCTGTCATCTTCTTGATTTGGCAGGATCTTATTGAGGATTAGATCTCCTACTTTAAACCCCCTGGGTCGTAGTTTCTTATTAAAGGCCTTTGCCACTCGTGACTGATATAACTGCCTATGACATATTACTGTGAGTCTCTTTTCTTCAATCATATTTAATTGTTCAAACCGAGAGTGTATCCATTCACTTTCATCTAGGTCTAATTCAGCCAAGATTCTCAGGGATGGTATTTCTACTTCAATTGGAGTACCAACCTTCATGCTATAAACTAAAGAGTTGAAGTACGTATTGCGGTATGGTATCTGTGTAATGCATATAGAAGCATTTTATGTCAATCCTTATAGATCACTGTCATTTTGTTAATGATCTTCTTAATGTTTTTATTGGTTGCCTCAACTGCACCATTCATCTATGGCCTATATGGTGTAGAATTATGATGCTTGATCTTGAACTGATCACATAATTCTTTAACTGCTGCCCCATTGCATTTGGTGCATTGCCAGTTATGAGCCTCTTCGATAACCCATATCTACAGATGATATTGGCCTTTAAGAACTTGATGAAGGCCTTCTGAGTAACACTAGCAAAAGAATTGGCTTCCACCCACTTAGTGAAATAGTCAATAGCAACGAGGATGAAATGATGACCATTTGAAGCTTTTGGGTTAATCGGCCCGATGACATCGATTCCTCACATGGAAAATGGCCATATAGATACAAGACTATGTATCATAGTCGAAGGAGCATTAGCTTTGTTGGCATATATCTGGCACTTATGACACTTTCTAACATAATTGATACAATCCTTCTCCATAGTTATCCAGTAGTAACCAGATCTTTGAGCTTGTTTAGTTAATGAGTGGCCATTTACATGTGTACCGCATATGCCTTCATGGATCTCTGCCATAATCTTGTGCGCTTCCATCATGTTTGCACAGTATAGCAATGTCCCATCAAAGCTCCTCTTATACAGGACGTTATTACTAATAAAAAAGCCCATGCCCAACCACCGGATGGTCTTCTTTTCATTGTGTGTCTTATCTGGAGGGTAAATACCATGTTCCATATACATCTGATACTATGGTACCAATGTTGCTCGTCATTCTCTCTTCCAATATTGAAGCAAAATACTGGCGATCTTCTAGTCTCAATCCGCATTGGTTGAACTTGGACCCCACAATAGAGTTGGATCATAGCTATTAAAGTAGCTAAAGCGTCAAGGAAGCGATTCTTTTCTCTAGTCATGTGATGGAAATTGATTACTTCAAAATTTTTTATCAACTCTATAAAATACTCTTGATAAGGGATCAACTTTGGGTCTTTGGTATGCCATTCACCAGTCACTTGATAAATTATAAGAGCTGAGTCACCATAGACTTTTAGGTTTTTTATTCCAAGATCTATGGCAGCTTGGAGACCATTAATACAAGCTTCATATTCTGTCATGTTATTGGTTCAGTAAAACCCTAACTTTATAACAATCGGAAATTGCTTTACAAATGTATGCAAAATGCCCAAAATAAGACTACATATATAACCACAGCCTTTGTCTCGGGAGACGTGCCCGTTAGTTCCTATGTCTACAACCTTTCCTTTAGAGTCGTTGGTTCCCGCTGAGACATTTTGATTTATAAAAAGGGGTGAGATTCCAAGGAATCCCAGTAGCAACAAACAATCAAACATGTAAAATGTGATAATTAAATATGCAATGCACCATAAAATATAAAATGAAAACTCATAACATAACGTGTGTGTACACAAAGCTCAAAGCCAAATGGCTATTTAGATCCCCTACATGTACGTCAACTGGGCCCCTAACCATAGCTAAGTAATGTACCTAGGCGTACCTCAGCTGGTTACCTAACCACAGCTAGCTAACATACCTCAGGCACCATGCTTATATGACAAAATATAGCAACACACAGCATATCAACAATCACATAGCGTAAGAGAGATTATAGTTACTACCTTAACCCTTTTCTGCCTCAAAACGTGTGCCTCGTGAAGTATGCCAAAGACTGGGCTTTCGACTTAGTACTAAAATGTCAAATGTACAATAATTAGGTTCAAACCAATTCATGTACTATTCTAGGCACTTCTATAGTATTTTTAGTTATTATATGAGCCTATTGTGAAAATTTACCAAAATGCCCTTGTGGACCCAGCCCGGCCCCGCCGTACCCGGTTCGATCGTATTTCTCTTGAAATTTTTACCATGGCTATTTTGACATATTTTCGCCTAAACAATCAATTTTTGGACTTAGAATTAGCAACTTCACTGCCAAATAACCATAATGCCCTTATCAGCCCCTATTTCAGGGTTTCAGGCGCATTTTGGTAATTATGCCTTTTAAGGTTTTTCTGAAAAAGTGATCAACTATAACCCTACCTAATTTTCCCTCCTGAACACAATAGAATCATCAAATTATCAAAAATCTAGCCCTAAACCCTCCAAACAGCATTGGCTAAAACCTAAATTTCTCTGGGGAAAATTGGGGTTTTTCACTTCTGACTTTGCAGACTTGCTCCTTTCTACTTCTAATCACCTTATTAACTATGTAATTATGTTATAACTACCATTTAGACCCAATTTTGGCAGCATAACATCTAAGGTTCAACGTTTCTCAATTTTTACAATCACATCAAAACAACAAGAAATTTACCGATTAAATTAACCACAATAGCCATAACAACCAAAGATTGAGGTTTAAGAAGTCACCTTTGCTTCCTTCTGGCTTTTCTCTCTTTGGCCGAAACCCTAGCTCTAACAACACTGAAATTTTGCTTCAATGATACCTTGAATCATGTAGAGGAATAGCTTAGAGGAAGGGTTATACAAGTTCGAAGCTAATTCACCAAAGGAATCAACTTACTTTGCAACATTTTGCTCCTCCTTCTCTCTACAAAACTCAAAGCTTTCTCTCTCTTGTTTTAAGCTCAAAACTGATGGTTTTTGCTTGGAGAAGGAGAAGGAAATGTTTTTGTAATATATTATAATTATTCCATAATTTTCCTTCATTTTCGGATTATTGGAAATTCTAGCAGATTTTCCACCCAAACTTTGAAAAATCATAACTAAATTTGTAGATATAGAATTGGAGTGATTGTAAAGGCTATAGAACCGTTATTAAATCTAGTTTCAAGGGAAAATATAGCCCTTAACCAATTAGAAGGACAAAATTCCCAGAATTAAATTCTTTGGATGTTGTTCCAGAAAATCAACAGTTTTTCTGTGCTAAATTCAAAAATTCAAAACTTTTTACATACAACTCCATAAATTAGCCATTACCGATCAAATTAAAGCTTAGAATGTCTAATTTCATTCTAGAAAATGTCATAACTTTTTGTCATTATTTGGTCATCCCAAACAACATGACGATATGGATTTTTGATGATTTGATGATTTTATTGAGTTCAGGAGGGAAAATTAGGTTGGGTTACAATTGAGCAATTTTTTGGAAAAGCCCGAAAAAGCATAATTACGAAAACACCCCTAAAACCTTGAAATAGGGGTTGCCAAGGGCAATTTTGTCATTTTTTAGTGAATTTAGTAATTCTGAGTCTTGAAATGGATTCTTTGGGCAAAAATATATCAGAATAGCCTTAGTCAAAATTTTAGAAAAAGTACAGTCGGATCAGGTACGGTAGTTTTGTTGCATCATGGATGAACCATTTAGACCCAATTTTTGCCGTGGCCATAGTTTTGTTGCATGAAACATTGAGCATGCAGGAATGTCATTATGGGGCATGCATCTAGTTAAAGCTAACATGTCATACACATAGCATATATCATGCATCCATGATGGTATATGTTTCCTATTGAGATTCTCTCGAATCTCATCATCCCCTACCAACAATTTAGGCAGGAGGATGCAGAAGTAATGCTGAGAACAAAGATGAGAACTATATGAGGGGATTGCAATGGTGGAACAAAGACGGGAAGATGTCTTCATTTCACTGGGACAAGTTTAGATACCCTAGAGCCTTGTGCGTCTACAAGGTTTGTAATTATTATGTACAAACCCCTATGGGGAATTTGTAACCCCCTTCCAACCATAGGCCGAGATTAAGTTTATAATCAAGTAATTAAGTGAAATTAGAGACCTTAGATGATTTGGGACTTAAACAAAATCGAACTTCCCAAAATTAGAGTCTATAAAAACTTTTCTAAAACCTGTTCACAAAGGTCTCATATTCACATTACAAATACAATGATCAATCATGCATACCAGACATCATACACAACTGGAGAGAAAAGTCACTACCTGCCGTTCCTTCCATGCACGCTCTGGCACTGGTCCCTCCCAATTGGGGCAAATGTCGAATCCTATAATTCATAATGAGTGACGAAGTATTATTCTCTCTCTAATTCTCAATGACTTCTTAATACTTAATTTGGTTATTATTATTACTCTTTGAGCATCCACAAATACCTCTAACAAAAGCCCTAAAGGGTTGGAAGAACTACCCCAGGGATCCCCCTTTTTGAAAGCTTTAACTAATATTTTTTACTGAGACACTTGAGTGAAAATAGCCTCACTTGAGTGATATTGTACAGATACTCGAGTGAAGAAGACCTCACTCGAGTGATGGTACGACTTACACTCAAGTACTAGAGAGTGAACAACAGCAAGTGAATAACCGAGAGCACAAAGGAACAACAGAACCCAGAGTTGCTCACTGCACTCGAGCACAAACACAATCACTCGAGTGGAAGCCTAATGCTCACCCGAGTCCACCAAAATGAGGTCCAAGAAGTGCTCACCTGAGAGCACAAGAAACTTTAGAAGACTACAACACTCGAGTCCAGGAAGCCACACTCGAGTGACAGCCAAATGCTCACTCGAGTACCAGAAAGTGAAGCACAGAAAGTGAGGACCCGAGAGCACCAGATTTTTCAATGAAGATGAGTACTCGAGCACAGATCATTGCACTCGAGTGATGGCTCAACACTCTCAAGGGAGACTATGTACTCTTGAGATTTTCCCAGGAAGCACAACAAAAAAACTGAAGAGAACAATAAATATACACGCAATACTCGAGTGATACTCAACCTCACTCGAGTGACATTCATCCCACACTCGAGTGAACCCCAGATCACTCAAGTGATCTTATCAGAAACCAGAAAACGCGAAAACTTGACAGCACTTTCCAAAAGCTTCCCAAGAGTTTCCAATAGACCCAAAACCTCAACCAAAGCTACTCCCACACAAAAAAAACCCAAGGAATTCAATGGAATCATATTGTGAAGCCTTTTCCTGAGGACTATACGTTCTGGGCAGTGCATGGTGAGAAGGCCGGCATTAGATATGACGATGCTCTTCCTTGAAGTTCTCAAGTAGGCGTTCAAGTAGATGAAGATGATCCTGTGAATGATGCTGTGCGTGATGCGTTTGGATTTCAAGGCGACAACTTCAACGAAGAAGTGTACGGCTCTGAGCCAGTTTTTATGGGGAATGAAGCAGCTCAGGATTTTTTCAGCTTGATGGATGAAGCAAATCATCCTTTATATCAAGGTTGTCGCAAATATTCTAAATTATCTTTCTTGTTCAAATTGTATCATATCAAGTGCTTGTGTGGGATCACAGATAAGGGAATGTCGATGTTGCTCGACTTATTACAAGATGCATTCCCTGACGCCGAGATTCCCACAACATTCTACGAGGCCAAGAAGATTATCAACAGGTTGGGGTTGAATTATCAAAAGATTGATGCATGCCCAAATGATTGTATGCTGTATTGGGGAGACGATTCCAGCAGGGAGACGTGTAAGAGATGTCACACATCGAGGTACAAGACAATTTGGAAGGGGAAAAAGCAGAAGAAGAAACCTGCAAAGATTCTCAGGTACTTCCCTTTGAAACCTCGTCTACAAAGATTATTTATGTCGTCTAAAACTGCTGAGCACATGAGGTGGCATGCCGTTGATAAAAATGAAGACGGTAAATTAAGACATCCGCGGGATGCAGCTGCTTGGAAAACATTTGACAACGACTTTCCAGATTTTGCGACTGACCCCAGAAATGTTCGGCTTGCGTTGGCGACCGACGGTTTCAATCCTTTCGGGAATCTTAGCACAAGTTACAGTATTTGGCCGGTAGTCTTAGTTCCCTACAACTTACCCCCTGGATGTGTATGAAGCAAAGCTATTTCATTATGTCTATGATCATTCCAGGCAAAAAGGCACCCGACAATGACATCCATGTATATCTCCAACCGCTTATTGCGGAATTGCTTGACCTGTGGAATGTCGGCTTGGAGACGTACGACGCTTACAGCAAGACTTTACTCAACATGCGTGCAGCCTTGATGTGGACGATTAGTGACTTTCCTGGCCTTGGCACATTATCTGGTTGGAATGTGCATACTGGGTCGGCATGTCCAGCTTGCAATTTTGACGCTGACGCATTGGGCCTTCCCCACAGCTGAAAGTGGTGCTTTAAGGGACATCGGAGGTTTCTCGATGGAACGCATAAGTTCAGATTGCAACGGAATCGCTTCAATGGGAAACCAGAAAAAAGAGGACCACCTCAGAATTTTTCCGGTACAGATATCTTACAGCAGCCTAAGCATGTTGACTTCGAGTTTGGAAAAAGCGACGATTCAGCACAAACTCGCAAAAAGACGTGCAGGACTTCAGCGCCTCAGCAATGGAAGAAGATAAGGGTTTTCTTCACGCTTCCATATTGGAGATCTAATTTACTTCGCCACAGTCTTGATGTAATGCACATTTAAAAAATGTTTGCGACAATGTGCTGTATACGTTGCTTAACGAACCCGGCAAGACAAAAGATCACCTTCAAGCGAGGAAAGATTTACGCAACATGGGAGTTCGTTAAGACGCTTGGCCAGATGAGCATGACAGATTTCCACCAGCAAAGTTTACCCTCACAAAACAGAACAAGGAAGTGTTCCTCGCGACGTTGAAGAAATTAAAAGTTCCTGATGGGTATTCAAGCAACATTTCTCGATGTGTCGACTTACAGGCTCGAAAGGTTGCTGGCCTGAAGAGTCATGACTCACATGTTCTTATGCAGCAGTTACTCCCTCTGGCTATAAAGAATACACTTCCTCCCGATGTTTCCATCGTTTTGGTGGAACTTTGTTCTTTCTTTCGGAAGTTGTGTTCTTAGGTTTTGATCGTTGAGGAGCTCGATCAGCTGCAGTCAAAAATCATTCTTACGCTTTGTCATTTGGAGATGATCTTTCCTCCGTCCTTTTTTACTGTGATGGTTCACCTCACAGTCCACCTCGTTCATGAAACAAAGCTCGCTGGACCAGTACAATATCGTTGGATGTATCCGATTGAGAGGTACTCACTTTAAATATGTGCTTTAATTTATTCTCCGTATTTAATGTTTGCTAGTCGTCCTTTTCATCATTTTATATCAATTTTCTCTTCTGTACTTCGTAGGTTCCTCGAGAAATTAAAATCTTACGTGAGGAATAAGGCATGGCCAGAAGGTTCTATAGCTGAAGGCTAGATAGGGGATGAGGTGCTATATTTTTGCTCAAGATACTTTGATGATCTTGAGACGGCTTTCAACCGCCCGCCTCGTGTTGACGATTGTCCTGAACCTGCGCCAACATTAGGAGAATTTATCCCTCGTGTTGGTAAACCAGTTGGAGCAACTAAGAACTTCAAACTAACGGCAACTGAGAAGCTCCAAGCACATAGACATGTCTTGATTAATTGCACTCAAGTTGAACCTTTCATACGGTAAGAATTGTACACTCACATGTTATTCGATCTATATCTTTCGTAACATTTCTCACTTTCATTTCACTAACACCTTTCCATTATTAATTGCAGGGAATTCAGAAGTCATGTTAAGCGTCAACTCAGGATCCGTACGCAGACATCCTCGGAAGTTGATAGGAGGGTCCACAGAGAATTCCCGAGCTGGTTTGCGCGCAGAATACTAAATGACCACAACCCACACTCACCAGATTTCAGAGCTCTCGCAATCGGCCCTCTTGATCATGCAAAACGGTTTACAGCATACAATGTCAATGGTTTTAAGTTTTGCACGGTTTCACGGGATCAGGGATTGCAAACACAGAATTTGGGTGTTTATGGCACATTTGGGACAAGGAGTTATGCGAGCAGCAGTGACGCTAACATGCAGTTCAGAGGCGTCCCTTACTATGGCAAGCTTCTTGATGTGGTCGAACTTAATTATCAAGGCCGTTTCACTGTGACGCTGTTCAAGTGTTTGTGGGCAAATACCACTACTTCTCGGGGACTGACAACTGATGACTTAGGGATCACATCAGTCAATTTCTCACGGCCGATTCATACTGGTATTTCTCAAGATGATGAGCCATATATTCTAGCTTCAGAGGCACATCAGGTTTATTATGTCGAGGACGAGAGGCATAGGGATTGGCACATGGTCGTTCATTTAAAGCCAAGAGACCTTTACGACATGGGTGAAGGCGATAACATCGCCTACGAGAGTGAGTCATTTCAGCCAGCTGATTTTGAAAACTACTTCCCTGAAGGCGATGAAAATTTACCTCTACTGCGGTGAGTTTGTTTAAGTCCACGTCATTTGAATTAAAATTTTTAAATTTAATAATACATCCATAACAATAATTTTTCTACAAAATTTCTGTAGGGATGGCGACGATGAGTGATCAAATTCAAATTATGATTTTGTCTTTACAAAAAATGCAAAAAAAATTTTAAAATAAAATGTAATTTTTTTAAAAAAAAATAATATTTGTAGCGGTTATAAAACCGCTACAAATATAAAATTAACCGCTACTAAATGAATAACCGCTACAAAATGGATACATTAACCGCTACAAATAGCACTACGAATATTAAACCGCTACAAAAATACAAATAACCGCTACTAACTAATAACCACTACATTAACCGCTACAAATAGTACGTGGATCCCTATAAATACCCTTACCACAACTCATTTCAAACACTCCCCAATTTCTTTTCACCTTACCTTTCTTTCATTTTCTCTCATTTACAACTTCTTTTGTATGAGTAGAGGAGCTGAATAATACGATCAAATATGGTAACAAGATTTTTAATTTTTTTTAGAATACTTCTTTCCTTTCTATAAAATTTATTCTAACCATTTTTTTTCTAGATATAACATAACTGTATCTCATTTTCATCTATTTTTCATACACAATTACATTATATTAGATAACATAACAATTCCTTATTACCTACCTATCCTTAATAATATTATTAATATAAATTTTATACTAATCCAATCCAATTACATTTTTCCTTTTTATTTATTAATAAGTTAAACTATTGAATAATAAGCTAATTGAAATAGATAAAATAATAACAAAATAAACTATTTAATTTAATATTGATAAAACAGAAACAAATAATCGTATATTTTTAAAAAAAAAAATTTAATATTTGTAGCGGTTATTAAACCGCTACTAAAATAACGCGCCTTTTTACAACTCAAATTAAATTTTTTGGCGCTTTTTTTGAATTTCATGAAATTAGTAGCGGTTTTAATAACCGCTACAAATTTTGATGAAATTCAAAATTAGTAGCGGTTTTAATAACCGCTACAAATTTTGATGACATTCAAAATTAGTAGCGGTTTTGTTAACCGCTACAAAATAAAAAAAATGTCATTTTTTTCCCAACAAAATTTCAATTTTTTATATTTGTAGCAGTTACATAACCGCTACAAATATCTCTGAAAAGAATTTCATCCATGAGGGTTTTGTAGTGGTTAAGTTTAACCGCTACAAAGGATGTAGCGGTTATTTTTTATTGAGTAGCAGTTTTTTATAACTGCTACAAAACTGCTTGCAACGTACGATTTAGTAGCGGTTCTACTAACCACTACTAACATTCTTTGTAGTTGTTAAAACCACTACTAAATCACGTTTTTTTTGTAGTGGTTTACCGGACGCTGCCTGCCGATTCTGGACGAATATATGACAGAGACACGGTGGGGAGATGAAGACTCGCTATTCACGCACACTGTTCCGGCGAAGAACAAGAAGCTCCAATGACCTCTGTTCTCTATCCCAACTCACAGATCTGGCCCTCCTGAGTCTAGGTCCCACAGATTGGCACAACACAAGCAAAGTTGAGCAAACTATTTCACCAGAAGCAACTGCATTCGCCGGCCACCGTGAGACGCCGATGAGAAGCAAACTCGGATCAGCAGGAAACACTAAATCAAAGAAGGCAAGCCATGAGTTGAGAGATGACGCGAGATGCCTATGAGACCCGAGACGCCGACAAGACACAAGGAGATCTCGACGGTGCTGTGACCGACGACGCCGACGGTTAGAGATGGAATCAGCGACAGAGCAATTGGAAATGCTCTGATTCGAAGGACTTCTACACCACCGGAAGGGAAGCTCAGATTCGAAGGAAGAAGGCTTTCAGGCATGCACGATATTACCAGCTCTGCTTCGAAATCATGGTTCGGTGAGACAAAATAATGGCACTATAATGAAGCCAACGTTCTGCCTGCAAGCATTTATTGAAGAGAGAGAGAGAGCAAAAGCACGGGGAGATTGAAAAAAACGCTACGGGAGTGAGCTTTGAAAATAAGTGGTAGTATTATAAAAAGTCATTTGGTGTTCACCGCTTTGCCATACTCAAAGAAATTGCCCATCGTGATTATTCATCTAAAAACGTGCGGTCAGGCTAGCTCACCGCTTTGCCAAACAGACCCTAAATGCTTTGCTTGGTCCATGTAATTCCAAATGTGACAATCTTGTGATCTCTCCTAAAGCAAGTAACTGTCTAATTACTCTAACCAATTTCTTTAGTCATTTAATCACATTTCTCATTTCTTTTAGCTATTAGCCAATTTCTTTTTTGATTGTAGACTAATTAGTCGGTAAATTTCTTTCTTCCCGTTTTGCCTCTGACTATGATAGTTTCTTTAGAATCATCACTTAACATATTATTTGATTTCACTTTCGTCTTCCATGTGCCATTCCCTTCTAGTTTAAGTTTACTAAGGACTTTGCCACATAATTAAATTTAAGTACAGGGTTGGGGCATTTTCTACTGTGAATCCGGGTTACAAATCACACTTTATTCCCCAAAAGTGTTTTCTCAAGTTAATTACATTCTCATTTGAAATCATTAGCCCTTATACAAAATTTAGGGCATTACACTGTGTGCATTAAAAATTAATTTAAGCTATTGAATGTTACTAAAAAAATATTTTAGAATACTACATGCTCTCTTTTTTTCTTAAAATAAAGTGCTCTCCTTACCTTGTTTACTCCAAAATTAGATATTTTTGAGGTAAAGGATGAGAGCATATGGGGCAAAAAAAAAAAAAAAAAAGAAAAACAAGAAGAAGAGAAAAGCCAAATCCGTTAATTATCAGGTCTCACGTATAAATAACATAAACCAGATACAAGGCCCTTGGTGCTAGTACAAATATGGGAGGACAGCTACACAAATTAAAATAATGGTTCGGTATTTTAGGTCCCTCATATTTTACAAAAGTATATATAGGCTGTACGTACTTTCAATTTGTTTGTTGAATAAAAGTGATGTAATCTTTAAGCGATAGATATGAACACCTAGCTTTAGATCTTTGCCAGAAAACTTATAAAAGTAACGTTTTAAAAGTGGGACATGATATCTAATCGGAAAAATTAGCGGGTCATGATTTAAACAGTTAAAATGGTCGAACCATTTGATCAAGCCGGTAATGTAATAATTGAATTAAAAATAATATTATATACCTATATATATGTTCTAGAAATAAAATATCATATTATTAAAAAATTTAAGAAATTAAATAGTCTATATATAATTTTATATTTTGGCAATAAAATCATTTTTTGGCCAGTGCAAAAAATCATTTTACATCAACACACATAAACAAATTTTATATAACTTCCTCAAGAAAAAAAATTATATAACAATAAAATTAGAAGGCCAACAAAATATATAACAATAAAATTGAAGACATAAACAAATAAAAAACGAAAAAATTGTACATGAAAGACATAAACCAATTTTGGTTTTAAATTAAAAAAGACAAAAACGAAACAAATGAAGATCACATAGGAGGGCAGCCTGCAAGTATTAAATGAAGAACAATGACTTTCACGCCGCTCAAAAAATTATCTCACTCAACAAATTTTTTTTTTTGAATTATAATGACCAGAAAAACTCTGGAGTGCAGACAGCCAAAACTAGGCTATGTTACAAGAGAATGGAACCAAATGTTCGCTCATATCAGCCAATATTTGTATCGAACAGAAATCTGGTGGGAAGCTCACTCAACAAATTCAAAACATCTTAAGGAACTATTTGTACAATTGTTTTGCTCATACAGGCGAGCTCAAGCCGCCCAGCCCACAAGTGGTGAGAGAAAACATTTCAGTATTTCACATTCTAGATCTGAAGCTCCGACCTGCACCTTCATTTAAAAAAGCTCCGACCTTCAACAGGTCCAAGAAGCAACCTTTCATTTTTGTTGTGCAGCCTGGTGAATGTGGGTGTTTGAGGTTATGCTTTTCCCCTCCTCTCATGTTATTTTCTTCCATCTTCTACTCCCATCTCCTTTCTTCTTTTTCGGTCTCAACTCAGATGAAGATTCCCGACTTTCTCCATATTTTTTGCAGCCCCGCAAGTGAAGGGAGATAGCTTTGAGCCGTTCGGTTTTTTCAAACCGGGTTAACTCCGGCTTCCGGTCCTAAGGCCAGTCGGAGGCGGCTCAAAACGGCTAGACTAGTTAAGCGGCTAAACCTTGAAAAACGAACCGGAGAACTTTCCGGTCACGGGATGGACCGGTCCGGCTATCCGGTTTTAAAATCACTGTAGAAAAGAGAAAAGGGATTCGGTTCTCACCAACGAAAAAAAAGGGGACTATATAATAGTACTTGAGTCATGAGCCACTGACCCACTAATCCTATTTTATTTTTTCAAAAATCAGATGATAAAAAAAGTTACTTCTCTACCAATCCAAACAGGCACTGTATATATTTCCCCAATAAGAATCACTTTTGACCATTGAGGCCATTACCCCCGGGGGGATTCCTGTGAGCATATTTCACAATCATGATACGGTGGAGCTTTTTATTTTTTTGGTTACAAATGGCAAGCTCAGCGCTTGAGAATTAACATCCTATATATGGACTAATGTACTGTGCCCAATAAACTGCTACGATCACGCCAAAGATACAGTGGAGCTTTTAAGCGTTACAAATATATCTTTATTGTCTGTCTCCCACCAGGAAATTCTAGCTAGCCCCTCTTTCATGGCCTTTTGGTTTATTGGAGGGATTCTTTTTCTTTTATGAGAATGAAACAAGAAAGGGAATCTGAAAGGCAACTTGAAATCAATTGAGGAAGAAAAGAAATGGAAATTAAGAGAACATAAAAGAGAATAAGAATGAGTTTTAAAAATATGTTTGATATAACTGAAAAAAATATAATGAAATCTCGATATTACTTTTATTTGGTCCATATGAATTGAGAATGAAAAGGAACACAAAAACATTGAAAAGAATATGATGCCCTAATACAAAAAAGGAACTAGAATTCAGACATTCCCTCAAGAAGATATTATTCTAAAGTTTATTAATGTGAAATTACGGTTCCTGAAAACCATTGGGTTACATTATATTTTTCAGATGAAGCAAAACATGAGAATATGGCAAATTCCTTCCAACTAAATAGGCCTCAGTGATTTTTTCTTTTTTCTTTTTCTTTTTGTGAGAATTGTTTCTAGGAATTTCTCTTTAATTTTTTGGATGTCAGAAGCTTTCACGACAAAATCACTTTTCTTTTTTAATTGATGGGAGGAATTACCCTCATCACCCAAAAAAAAAAAAAAAACTAGTAATCACTTTTTCTTAATTCTTGATAAATAAAGTACGCGTAGTGCAAAACTCTAGTTATTAAAGAGAAGGAATAACTCAATCAAAATGACCCTTCTTTAATTTGTTGACTATAAAAGGAGAATCATAAGAGCATATCGTGTAAAGGTGACAAGAATAATATCGTTATAAAAATAATAATATAATTAAGCCCATCATTAATTCAATATCGAAATTAATTAAGATTGTAGAAAATAGAAAACAGTATTTATTGTTAATGTGTGTAATTGTGTGGGCCTGGGCCCTTGGGCCTGAGTGCTTGTTCCAGATATTGTGTTCTTATTATATAAGTGTAGACTTAGGCTGTGGACAAGGATGATGAAAACATTTTCATCTAGATGCTCAGTAAAGTGTTGAGCCTAGAGCTTAGAGTATTATTTAGAATTCCTGGGTTATTCTTTGTGGCATCAGAGCCTTAGATTTATTGATAGAAAGATCCTGTCTGTTAAAAGAGAAGGCCAAAATCCAATAAGCTTTCTGGACTTAACACAAAAGCTAGATCAAGAGGCATCCATCAAATGGGTGGAGCCCTACAGACCAACTGCAAGATTCTGGTCTCAACAAGGATCCAACCCACAACATCAATACAAAGCTCAAAAAGAGCCTATCTTAAATTAGACTTTGACATGATCATGACTTGAAGCTTCTGGTGATCTTAAGCCACATCGAGTGATGGATCCTCATGGAGACACCTTAGCCGATCAAAGATCAATCGAAGACCAACAAGCATAGCGCCGATCACGTATAGGAGACCAATCACGACTGAAGTGAGGACAACTGCAATGTCACCATTAAAGCCGATCGAGGAAGATAATTCTCAATAGCTTACTGGACGTAATCGTGACTAAAGTGACAACTGAGGTGATGACGTCGGCACAATCTTGCAATCTGGCCTTGCGATTCACCTTAAAGAAAGAAGGGACTTACCATTGAAATCTCCGATCAAGAACTGTCTGCCATGGCTGAAATGAAATTAGGTGAGGGTTGCATCTCGTCTGAACTCAACTTCACACATCCTTTGTATGTACACTTCCCCTTTGTACCTACCCCTATTGTGTTCTTCCTTATACAACATAATCATGAAGTTACTGCTCATATTCAACACTTTATAGCATGTGTCAACCCAATTTACATTTCAGGTTAAAAGGATCATAGTGATAATAGCACAGAATTCACCAATAATGATCTACGACTTTATTTTTTGACTAATGGCATAGTGCATGAAACCTCTAACCATTATACTCCCGAGCAAAATGGGATTGTTGAGAAGAAGCATAGAACTCTTAAGCAGATTTCTAAGGCTCTCTTCTTAAAATCACATTTTCCCCTTAAATATTGGGGAGAATGTGTTAAAATGGAAGCTTATTTGGTAAACTGTATTCCTTCTCGTATTTTACATTTACAAACTCCTTATGAGCGAATTTATGGAACAAAACCTAATTATCATAATCTAAAAATTTTTGGGTCCCTCACATATGCTACTCATTTGACCGTTTCTAACAAATTTCAGCCAAGATCTGTCCCTTATGTTTTCTTGGGTTATCCTAGCTATCAAAAAGGTTATTTGCTTCTGAACTTAAAAACTAAAACCATTTTGGTCAGTAGACACGTTATCTTTCAAGAAGATAAGTTTCCTTTCAAAGATAACATACCCACTAACCAAAGGGGAGTAAGTAGAGAAGCAAATCAACTATTTTTATTTGATTTTGTGGATTCTATTGATGTTCCTATTAGCAATCCAAATGGGCGAACTTGTGATGCACACAAATCTTTAACTAATGGGTAGCATCACTTTAATGAAACTGTTTCTAAGATCAGCCACTTAGAGGAAGCTGAAGATGAGGATGAAAATCACCTCAGGGACCTAGCTATATCTTCTGCATACAATAAGAGGCCTAGCTAAGAAAGAAAAGCCCCAATTTGGTCCCAAGACTACATTTGCAACCTAACTAAGGGTGGTTCTAATAAGGAGAAAGATAAATCAAGTAGTAAGTGCCTATACCCAATTGAAGACTATATTACATATGCAAATATTTCATCTTCTCATATGTGTTTAGTATGCAATGTTGATACAATCATTGAACCTACTACATATGAAGAGGCTATTAGAAATAGAGAGTGGGTAGAGGCAATGAATTTGGAAATTGAAGCTCTAGAAAAGAATCAAACTTGGGATATAGTGGCTCTTCCTAAAGGGAAAAGACCCATAGGTTGTAAGTTGATATATAAAAGTTAAATATAAAGCTAATAGTGAGATAGAAAAATATAAGTCAAGGTTAGTAGCAAAGGGCTATACACAGAAAGATGGGATAGACTATCATGAAACATTCTCTCCGATTATTAAAATGGTCACTATTAGAATAATGCTTAAGCTTGCTATAATGAATAAATGGAAGTTGTACCGTATGGATGTATATAATACTTTATTTTAGGGAGACTTACTAAAGGGAAGTATATATGCACATTCCTCAAGGATTTAGTAGCAAGGGGGAGAACAAGGTATGCAAGTTAAAGAAATTGTTATATGGGTTTAAACAAGCCTATAAGCAATGGAACCTTAAACTAACCACTGCTCTTGTTGTAAATTAGATTATTCTCTCTTTTTTAGGCAATATAATGGTGATGTGGTTTATATTCTTGTGTATACAGATGACCTCTTGATTACAGATAGCAATGTGGAACGAATTAAAGAGATAAAATATTTTTTGCATACTAATTTTAAGATTAAGGATCTAGGCATGATGAAATACTTGGGATAGAATAAGCCAGATCCAAGAGAGGGATAATTTTATCTCAAAGAAAGTATACGCTTGATTTGTTGTCAGATACATGTTTGAGTGGTTGTAGGCCTTTAGAGGTGCCTGTGGGACAAAATTTGAAACTATTGGCATATGAGGAAGACAAAGACAAGAAAGAAGATTTGTTACCTAACCTATAACGATATAGAGCTTTAATAGGTCGCCTCATATACTTGACTGTAACTCATCCTGATATCTCGTTTTGTGTGCAGTCTTTGAGCCACTTCATGCAAAGCCCCCTAAATATTCACATGGCAGCAGTGTTGAATGTTGTCAGATATTTTAAACGCAATCCAGGGTATGGAGTGTTGATGAGCTGAACATGAACCATGTAATTAGATTGTTTTTGCGATTTAGATTGGGGAGCTTGTGGGACAACTCGGAGGTCTGTCACAGGATATCTATTGAAGCTCGGTGGCTCTCTAATAATGTGGAAAATAAAGAAACAGAGTACGTTTTCCAAGTCATCGATAGAAGCTAAGTACATGGCTCTGGGGTCAGCTGTTTCTAAAATTGTTTGGGTGGTTGGTTTGTTAGATGAGCTTAAAATTATACATTGTATGCTAGTAGGTGTTCATTGTGATAGCAAGGCTGCGATTTATATAGCCTTGAATCCGGTATTTGATAAGTAAAATATTTGTATATTTATTTTCCCTTATATGATGACTTTAAGGATTATATTTGAGATTAATTTAATGAATTTAGGTGTAATTGATAAAGAAATGACGATTTTGGCATAAAATAGAATTGATCGAAAAATACTAAATTTGAACCTATTTTGGTTTTTAGGTAATATCTGGAGCTCTAGATATTAGATTGGGAAGTTCTTTACATGGATAAAAAGTTAAGAAAAAGCTCTACAACTTTTATGTTGAGCCCAAACCCTAGTTCTGTCTTCAAGTGTTTCAAATTTTGCTTGGAAGTTGAAGATGTGAATTTATCCCTGATTAACCTTTGCCCACTAATTTGACCATAACTTAAGCTGCAAATGTCAAAATGTTGAGCTTCTAGTTGGGTTTTCATGCTAAGATCCAGAGCTACAATTTTCATGTAGATCACATGTTGAAATTCCACCATCTTGAATGTCAAAATTAGGCAGCAATCAATAAGTTTGGCAACCACAAGGTCAATATTGGAAGCTTAAGGTCAAGATGTATGTCTAACTTTCTTGGAAATTTTTGTATCCCCTCCACGTATAAATAGAGGAGCTCAAGACACAAGGAAACACACCATCTTAGAGTTAATCTCATGCATTGTATTTGCTTCTTGCATGCCTCCTTCATGGAAGGCTTAAGTAGTCCTCTTTTATGGATGGTATAGGTTGCCACCTACATGGAAGGTTTTACCTCCTATATGGAAGGCTAGATTTTTTCCATTTTCATGCATCTTGTAGTTGTATCTTTGTGTTTTAGAATTTAATAATTGAGTTTAATGCAATGTTTATGAAGTTTTCAATTTATTTTGGTTTTGTTTTTAATTTCATCATGAGCTAAATTTCCATTTTCCTAGGGTGATGATGTAGCTTACTAATGACGAATTGAATCTTAACTTATAAAATCTAGTTTTAATTTTTCCTTCATGATTGAGTTAATTATTGTTCTTAATGCTTTCAATTCATTGACCATCTTTTCAATGATTTCAATATATATGTTGAGACTAGAAAGAGAAGCATATGTGTAGATCCTATAATTGAAACCATAATTTGCATATGAAATAGGAATATATTCATATGGGTTATGCAATCTTAATCAGTTTCATAAATCTTAATGCATGATTGATTGCTTTAATTCATATAGGGATATATTTGATCAGCAATTAATTATAGAATTGCTTCACTTAGGAAGAGACTAGTAATTAAATTAGGGAAACTCGGCTATCAATCATATGGAATAAATTGGACTAAAATAGATAGGTGATTCAACCCGAAATTTGCTAAGTGAACTATGATCTCTAGGACTTTTTCTCATAGTTGTTTTCATATCAATTGCATTCATATTTAATCATTTTTATTTTGTATTCTCAATCACCAACTAATCGATCAACTAAATAGAGTTAAAATCATCCATTTTGATACTTAGTGATCAATCCTCGTGGGAACGATATTCTACTCATTTCTATATTACTTGGTTACGATAGTGTACACTTGCATTTTTTAATAAACCATTTACATTCGTAACAAGTTTTTGGCGCCGTTATCGGGGTTTGTTGTCATTAATATCAATACCAAGTAATTTTAAAGCTAATTTGGTCTTCATATTGCATTTGTTTTTCTTCTTTGTGTCTTGTGTTTCCTTTTAGGCTTTTGCTTAGTATATAACCAGATCAAAAGAAACTGAACTGTTTTTTGATTTGGAGATAGAGAGAACTTGTCGAAGAAATAGAAAAGTTCGAAAGCAGTTTACTTCAATCCTAATAAATCTGATGGCAAATCCGGAGGGAGAAACAACAGGTACCAAAACACTCCGTGACTATGCAACACCAACAGTCATAGGGATAAACTCCAGAATATAAAAATTGCCAGTAGCATCCAACAATTTTGAAATTAAGCCTGTAGTTATCCAGATGGCGCAAACAAATCAATTTGATGGTTTACCAAAAGAAGATCCTAATGCACATAAAGCAAGCTTCCTAGAAATCTGCGACATATTTAAGCATAATGGTATTACTGATGATGCCATTAGACTTAGACTTTTTCGTTTCTTACTCAGGGCTAAGGCTAAGAGCTGGTTACAATCGCTACCAGTAGGAAGCATAACTACATGGGATATCATGGCGTAGAAATTTTTGAAAAAAATACTTTCCTTCAGCAAAAACTACTAAATTGAGTAATGAAATTGCCTCATGTACCTAATATGAACAAGAAAGCCTCTATGAAGCATGGGAAAGATACAAGGAGTTGCTAAGGAGATGTCCTCATTATAGGTTATCAGATTAGAGGCAACTGCAAACTTTCTATAGTAGGATGAAGCATATCTCCAGAATTCTTATAGATGCTGTAGTTGGAGGATCTTTAATGGGAAAAAGTCTAGATGATGCTTACAATATACTTGAGGAGACGGTAGCCAATGCATACCAATGGCCTTTTGAACGTAACAGTTCAAAGAAAGCACTTGAAGTGCACAAGCTAGATGTCCTTACAACTTTGTCTTCTCAAGTTGCATCTATATCCAAGCAAGTAGGCTCTTTGACAAACCAAGCAAATGTAATAAGCACTCCTTGTGAAGCCTATGATTGATGTGGAAGACCTCATATGAGCACGCAATGTCAAGAAGGACACTCATTCATGTCGGAGTAAGCTCATTATGTCGAAAATCAAAGAAATGACCCATTATGAAACACTTACAATCCAGGTTGGAGAAATCATCCAAACTTTAGTTGGAGGAATAATCAAAATGTGTTTAAACCATAAGGGAATTACCAACAATAAGATCTCCAACCAATAAATCCATCACAGCAAAAATTGAATAAAGAAGATGTATTGGCTCAACTAACCATGAATACATCTCAATTTATGGCTAGGACTGACATAACACTCAAAAGCCAAGAAGCCTCAATAAAGAACTTAGAGATCTAGATGGGCCAAATTGCAAATATACTGAATTCCAAGCAACCAGGAACTCTACCAAGTGACACCGAAATAAACCCAAGAGAGCATGTGAAGACCATTGCACTAAGAAGTGGAAAAGAATTGAAAGATCCTGTAATTAAAAAGAAGGATGATGGAGAAAAGAAAGAAAGTGGAGAAAAATAGAAGGAGGAAGTACAAAAACAGAAGGAGGATGATGTCATCCAAGAAGAATCAGCTTTTCAGATAATCCTCCTCCATATGTACCACCAGTTCCATACCCTCAGAGACTAGTGAAGGCAAAGCTAGACAAGCAGTTTGTAAAGTTTCTGGAGGTTTTCAAAAACTTACATATCAAAATTTCTTTTACAGACGCTCTTGCCCAAATGCCCAGTTATGCAAAATTCATAAAGGACATTCTCTCAAATAAGCGTAAGCTTGAGGAATTTGATACAGTTGCACTTACTCAGGAGTGCAGTGCTATTCTACAAAAGAAGTTACCACCAAAGTTGAAAGATCCAGGAAGCTTCTGCACACCTTGCACCATAGGTCAATGTCACTTTCAAAGAACACTTTGTGATCTTAGAGCAAGTGTAAACCTTATGCCTCTATCTGTCTACAAAAAACTCAATCTTAGAGAGGTAAAGCTAACCACAATTTCATTACTTCTAGCTGACCGATCAATAAAACATCTAAGGGGTGTCTTAGAAGATGTTCTAGTGAAGGTGGACAAACTCATATTCCCAGCTGAATTCATAATACTCGATATGAAAGAAGACCAAGAAATTCCTATTATTCTTGGGAGGTCATTCCTAGCAACTGGGAGAACGTTAATAGATGTGCAACAGAGGAAGTTAACCTTACGAGTTCAAGATAATCAAGTATCATTCAACATGTTCAAGAATTTATCCTTCCCAAATGAAGGTGACACCTGTTATAGAGTAGATACATTGACCAGCTACACAAAAGACGTGATGAATGAAATCTGTATAGATCAATTATTAGCAGTGGGAATGATAGATGTATCAAAATCTACTAATCTAGAAGTCTTAGAACAGATTAGGTACCTTGAAGCAAATTCCCCAATTTTTATCAAAAAACCATTTAAAGATTTGTGAAAAAGGCCGAATAAGCTGGTACCATCAACAGAGAAACCACCAGTACTGGAGTTGAAAGCACTTCCATCCCACTTGAAGTATGCTTATCTGGGAGGAAATTCAACATTACCAGTAACCGTCTCTGCAATTCTTACTACCGATGAAGAAGAAAAGTTATTAAGAGCTCTAAGGGAGTACAAAACAGCATTTGGATGGTCAATAGCTGATATAAGAGGGATTAGTCCTTTAATTTGTGTGCATAAGATATTGATGGAGGACAACTACAAGCTATCAATTGAGTACCAGAGAAGACTTAATCCGAATATAAAGGAGGTAATAAAGTGGCTGGATGTTGGCATAATCTACCCAATCTTTGACAGTCAATGGGTAAATCCAGTTTAAGTTGTGCCAAAGAAAGGTGGAATGACAATGGTGCCTAATGAGAAAAATGAATTGATGCCACAACTAACGGTGACTGGATGGAGAGTGTGCATCGACTACAGAAAGCTTAATAAAGCCACAAAAAAAGATCACTTCCCTCTGCCATTTATAGACCAGATGCTAGACAGACTAGCTGGTAAAGCCTATTATTGTTTCCTGGATGGGTACACAGGATATAATCAAATTACAATTGCACTGGAGGATCAAGAGAAAACAACTTTTATATGTCCATATGGTACCTTTGCCTTTAGAAAGATGCCATTTGGTTTATGTAATTGACCAGCAACATTTCAAAGGAGTATGGTGGCAATCGTTTCAGACATAGTTGAAAGGTTCATTGAGGTATTCAGGGATGATTTCTCAGTTTTTGGAGAATCATTTAATCATTGTCTTTCAAATCTGGTAAAATTCTTGCAACGTTGTGTGGAGACAAATTTGGTCCTAAATAGGGAGAAATGCCATTTCATGGTAAAAAAAGGAATCGTGCTAGGTCATAAGGTATTTGATCAAGGTATTGAAGTGGACCGAGCTAAGATTGAAGCAATTGAAAAGCTACCACCTCCCTCTTCAATCAAGGGCATTCAGAGTTTTTTAGGACATACAAGTTTCTATAGAAGATTCATCAAGGACTTCTCAAAAATCACAAAGCCACTATGCATGCTATTGGAGAAAAATACTCCCTTTGTGTTTAATGAGGAGTACTTATCATCCTTCCAAACTCTAAAAAGTGCCTTGACTTCTACACCAGTTATCATAGCTCTAGATTGGAACCTTCCATTCGAAATGATGTGCGATACAAGTGATTATGCAGTTGAAGCTATTTTAGGCTAAAGAAAAGACAAGGTCTTTCATGCCATCTATTATGCAAGCAGGACACTCTTAGACGTACAGCTGAATTATGCAACAACAGAAAAGGAGGTCCTATCAGTAGTGTTCGCATTCGAAAAATTCAAAGCCTATATGATCGGGTTAAAGGTCATTGTCTAGACGGACCACTCAGCAATCAAATACTTGATTGAGAATAAATATACTAAGCTTAGATTGATCAGATGGGTGCTTCTACTATAAGAATTTAACTTGGAGATCAAAGACAAAAAAGGGACCGAGAATCTCATTACAGATAATCTTTCTCAGTTAGAGCCACCTGAACGAAAGAGAGAATCACCAATCTGGGAGAATTTCCTAGATGAGCAACTTTTGTCATGTATTCACAACCTACCCCTTGGTATGCTGAATTTGTAAATTATTTGGCAAGTGGAGTAATGCCTCATGAACTTTCTAAAGTGTAAAAGAAGAAGTTTCTAGCTGATGTAAGGCATTACTTTTGGGAGGATCCATTCTTATATAAATAATGCCCAGAACGTATTATCAGGCGATGTTTCCTGAAAAAGAAATGGCCAGCATCATAAATCACTGCCATTCATCCCCATATGGTGGTCATTTTAGAGTAAATAGAACAACAACTAAAGTCCTTCAATCAGGGTTTTATTGGCCCACACTCTTTAAGGACGCATACAGAATTGTGGCAACTTGTGACAGATGTTAAAGGATAGGAAATATCTCAAGGAGACTTGAAGCCCATTTAACCAACATCTTAGAAGTTGAGCTCTTTGATGTATGGGGGATTGATTTTATGGGGCCCTTTCCATCCTCACTTAGAAATCAGTTTATTTTAGTAGTTGTTGATATATCTTCAAGTAGGTTAAAGCAGATGCTTTTCCTACAAATGATTCTCAAATGGTTGTGAAGTTTTTGAGGAAGAATATTTTTACAAGATTTGGAATGCCTAAAGCTATTTTCAGCGATGAAGGAAGGCATTTTTGCAACCAATAGCTTCATTCGGTGTTAACTAAATATGGAGTAACTCATAAAGTTGCAACTCCATATCATCCACAAACTAGCGGGCAAATGGAAATATCAAACAGGGAACTGAAATGGGTCTTAGAGAAGATAGTGAATTCCAATCAGAAGGACTAGGCACAAAAATTAGATGATGCACTTTAAACTTATAGGACTGCCTTCAAGACACCAATTGGTACATCCCCATATCAATTGGTCCACAGAAAAGCATGCCATCTTCCAGTAGAAATGGAGCACAAAACATATGAGCAATAAAAGCCTTAAATTTTGATTTAAAGGCAGCTGGTGAGAAGAGACTTCTCCAACTCAATGAGTTTGAAGAATTCAGACAACAAGCTTATGAAAATGTCAAGTTATACAAGGAGAAGACAAAATTGTGACATGGCAGAAGAATTTTGAGGAGAGAGTTCACACCGGGACAAAAAGTGCTTTTATATAACTCAAGGTTAAAGCTCTTTCCAGGACAGCTGAGATCAAGGTGGTCAGGACCTTTTACTGTAATTCAAGTATGGGCATATGGAGCCTAGAGATTCAAGTGGTAATCGAAAATTCAAAGTGAATGGGCAAAGGCTAAAAGAATATAATGACAGTGTACTCAACACTTTTAAAACTGTTATCACGTTTGAGGAACCAATAGGTAAGCCCTCCTTCTAGTATAAAGAAAAAAGGAAAAAAATATTAAAAAAAGTCAATTGGTTTGGCTTTTGTTTAGCTAAAGACATTAAAGAAGGGCGGCTATTTGGGAGGCAACCCAAAACTTCTTTTCCTTGCTTATTTCTCTTTCTTACTCACTGAAGCACTCTGCACTATATTGAAAGTTTTAGTTTTCATCATTTTCATTTCAAGTTAACATCGAGGAATGTCTTGCAAAGATTAAAAATAGGTTCCTCACTCTTCCCAAAGATGTGCTCAGGAAGATCTATAGCTGTCGACTTGAAAGAATGAAGATATTCAAGAGTTTAGGCCTTCGTGAGGATGTACACTGGATCATTAAAGCTAAGGTATATTTAGTAGGTGAGATTCATGAGTTATTTATTAAACCTATACTAGGAATAGGAAGAAGTTCTTACTCTAAAAGGAGAAGAGCTAAGAGAATGCAGGTCTGCCATAAATGTGCAAGGTGGATATGTGATCAGAGTTGTAAGAGCAAAGGTATAGTTTCTATAAATCGAGAAGATAAAATTAAATTCATAAAGGATCGACTGAGTAAGGAGTCATTAGAAGATATCATTCAAACTCTTGAGACGCATCCGAGTGGTGGTGTTTATCGTATTCTTCTCGATTTATTGAATATATTTAACAAAGAAAAAGAGCGCTACTGTCTTGGGAATCTAACGTTAAAAGACCTTGTTTGCCAGTTTATAAGAAAACTGGATGGGAAGCAAACCCTTAATTCATAGAAAGCGTTTAAGCCATTGCTGGACGTAAAACTAGAGGAAGATATGAGCCAAAATCACAACTACTATTCATAATCATGCTTTTGACTTTCCTTCTCATTTTGTTTAAATTCTTCACGCAACCTATACTAGCCATTCATGCCGATAAATTTTCAAACTTCTTTGAAAAATGCGTGATTTGCTTGACCTAGTTGTCGTTGTTTTAGTATTATATATATGCACACTTTCACTTGTATATATACATTCTTCTACTTGTAAACACAAATGGTCCCAGAGAAAAGAAGAGAAAAAGGGTATCACACAAAAATGTAGATTTACATTTATCGATATTTTTGGTTAAACTAATTTGAGTAAGGATGGAGAGTTTCTTACTGCAGCAAAAGACCTTGGAATTGCATTAGCTTTCAGAAAGATCAACTTTGTATATGGAGGAGGCATCCAGGGCCTAAGGGGAAGTGTGGCCATTTCTGCATCCCTTAATGGAAGTAAGGGCTTGAGTGTAAGGGTGAAGTAGTTGGAAGAACACACCTTTTTCTTAGGACAAGAGTTACAGGTTTCAAGCTGCCTGAAGGAATGGGACAAATGTTCTACCATGCTCAAGCTTTCATCGCTCTACCCGATGGTTTGGAGACGTTGGATGGATTTCTAGCGTTGCATATTGGGCTAAGTTAAACTTTCACAAAAAGCTATTAGGATTGTTAAATGTTAATGGTTTTTATGATAATTTATTGTGTTTTTTTTATCATGCTGTGGAAACAGGATTTATACCCCAAGCGACTCGCCACTCACCAACTACTGATCAGCTGCTCGATCAACTGCAAACCTATGAACCTAAACCAGATCTACTAGTCAAGCAAATAAGTAGACAATCTTCAAATAGCAATCAGAAGCAGAATCCTGATACCACTCTACGGTTGTAACTCTCCCTAATCTTGTGGTTTTACTCTTAGCATTTTGGTTTATTTTATTGTGTGTTTATGTTTTAAAAAAACTTTCTTTAAGCTTTAGAAGACATTGGGGATAATGTCTGATTTAGGTTAGGGGAGTAGTAGTAAAAAAAATAGTTAGTTAGTAAAAACTATTAGATGCATGGGGTGTGCAGAGTAAAGAGTTATTCTTAACTCTTAGAAGCTTTTAATTAGTTGCATGTTTTTATTTCTTCTTAAAAAAAGAGTAAAAGTAAAAAAAAATCATCCTGTTTAGGTGCTTTGTAATGATCTGAAGAAGTATATAAGTTTTAAGTATGGATCGATTGAATTTAAAGATTTCATAGCTTGAATGAACAACTGATTGTTGCAATTGGTGATGAGTTTTGGGATTGAATGAGTTGAGTTTGAAAGCCCCTAACCATGAGCTTTTGAGACTATGATGATTATTTCTCTTGTGTGTGATATTCACCTATTAAGTTGTCACTCTAGAACTTACTTTAAATCTGGTTGTAATTACATTTCACATGCACATTCAAAAATGATAAAGGCATTCATTTTCTTTAGCCAGAGCCAAATAGCCAACCTTGAAATTATATCGTTGATAAGCCCCTTTGAGCCTAATTGACTGTTTCTTTGTTCTCAGCCCGTTAACATGTGTTTTAATGATATATCAAGTGCTTTTACCTCATTTGGAAGATTAGCATAGCATTTGAAATTCTTGTGAAATGGGCTTTTGACAAGTGTGGGGGTGTATTATGCAAAAAAAAAAAGAAAAAATAAAAAAAAGAAGAAAAATTATATTAAGTATTTGAATTGTGGGTTATTGTGATGAGATAAATTTATTCACAAGTAGCCCATTTTTTTCATTTGCTCTATTAAATTTCTTAAATATAGTCCTTCATATCATGTTTTACATTCCTTTTGAGTTGAATTATGAATGTGAATGAGGTAGTGGAGATTGAGATTTTTAGCAAGTCTATGGTAGTGCAATTTTTTCGGTTGAATTTGAGCGAAACACTTACCCTTAAACACTTGAGAGATTGAGAGAATGAGTTACAATTACAAACTAGGTTAATTCATTTTCAAATAAAATTCCTAGTTTATATTTTCGTTGAATCATGAATACCATGACCTCTTTATTCTTCAATTGTGTTCTTACTTATGACTTGGCACTTCTGATTTTGTTGGAAGCACTTATTAGTCATTTCTTGTTGTCCAAGGACGTCCAAGAGCTAAGTGTGGGGGAATTTGATAAGTAAAATATTTGCATATTTATTTTCTCTTATATGATGATTTTATGGATGATATTTGAGATTAATTTATGAATTTGGGTGTAATTGATAAAGAAATGATGATTTTGACATAAAATATAATTGATTGAAAAATACTAAATTTGAACCTGTTTTGGTTTTTAGGCAATATTTGGAGCTCTAGATGTCGGATTGAGACGTTCTTTATATGGATAAAAAGCTAAGAAAAAGCTCTACAACTTTTATGTGAGCGCAAAACGCAGTTCTGATTTCAAGGGTTTCAAATTTTGCTTGGATTTGAAGATGTGAATTTGTCTTTGATTGACCTTTGCCCACTAATTGGACCATCACTTGAGCTGTAAATCTCGAAATGGGGAGCTTCTAGTTGGGTTTTCACGCTAAGATTTAGAGCTACAACTTCCATGAAGATCACATGTTGAAATTCCACCATCTTGAATGTCAAAATTAGGCAACAATCAATAAGTTTGGCAACGACAAGGTCAATGTTGGAAGCTTAAGGTCAAGATGTATGCCTAACTTTCTTGAAAATTTTTGCACCGCCTCCATCTATAAATAGAGGAGATCAAGACACAAGGAAACACACCATCTTAGAGTTAATCTTATATATTGTATTTGCTTCTTGTATGCATCCTTCATGGAAAGCTTAGGTAGTCCTCTTTTATGGATGGTATAGGTTGCCACCTATATGGAAGGTTTTATCTCCTACATGGAAGGCTAGATTTTTCCATTTTCATGCATCTTGTAGTTGTATCTTTGTGTTTTAAAATTTAATAATTGAGTTTTCATGCAATGTTTATGAAGTTTTTAACTTATTTTGGTTTTTTTTTTAATTTCATCATAAGCTAAATTTCTATTTTCCTAGGGTGATGATATAGCTTACTAATGACGGATTGAATCTTAACTTATTAAATCTAGTTTGAATTTTTCCTTCATGATTGAGTTTTGATTATTGTTCTTAATGCTTTTAATTGATTGACCATCGTTTGAATGATTTCAATATATATGTTGAGATCGGAAGGAAATAAATGTGTGCAGATCCTATAATTGAAACCATAATTTGCATATGAAATAGGAATATATTCATATGGGTTATGTAGTCTTAATGAGTTCTATAAATCTTAATGCATGATTGATTGCTTTAATTCATGTAGGGATATATTGGATTAGCAATTAATTATAGAATTGCTTGACCTTGGAAGATGCTAGTAATTAAATTAGGGAAACTCGGCTATCAATCATATGAAATATGTAATATCCTGAATTTTGAGATTGGAGGATTTGGAATAAGCCTAAATTAAGCGGACTGCTAAGCCTTGGTTTAGCAGGTGTCTTGAACTTATTCCCTAATGTTTCTTATAATTGTGAGGTATTAAAGGGAATAAAATGGTGAATTAAAGAGTATGGGAAATTTGGTGAATTAAAGAGTATGAGAAATTTGTTTACAAAAATGGAATTAACTCTTGGGCTTTCTAGAAATCCCAATATTGAGGTCCAAAGTAGAGAAATATAAGAAAATAATATATGGCCAATAGTAATGTTAATTTTGGTCATGGGATATTAGAAATTAAAGGTAAACAATGTTTTCGGTGAAATCGTATATGAGGTAGTGATCGTCTCATCTGATTATGAATGAACAAATGATGTGTAAAAATTATGAAATTTTATAAGATGAAAGTAGACATCCTCAGCTTTAATTTGATAGGTCATATGAATCATTTGAAGCTATATGCAAAAAGATATGAATTTTTGAAATTAGCCCAGAAAAACTGAAATGTTTCTAGAACAACATGTAAAGATTAAAAATCTGGCAATTTTGTGCTTCTACCTAGCCAAAGGCTATATTTTTTTTTGAAACCAGACTCAATAAGGGTTCTATAGCCTTTGAAATCACTCCAATTCGACTTTTCTAGAATTAGTTATGATTTTTCAAAATTTGGATAAAAATCTACCAAAATTTTGAAAAAATCCGAAATTTGGAAAATGATTAAAATACCATAAAGTAAAATAATAAATGCTTCATCCTCTTCCCTTGGCTGCCATAAACTGATGCCATATCGGTTTTAGAGAGGGAGGAAGAGCTCAACATTGTAGAGAGAGAAAGGATAAGAGATCTTGTACAGTGAACCGATTTCTCCGATGATTTAGCTCCTAACGCGTATAACTCCAATTCTAAACTACTCCTCTATGTTCCTTAAGGTTTGGAAGCTCATCTTTTGGTGTTAGAACAACTAGGGTTTCATCCATATCAAGGGAAAAGCTAGTAGGAGCTTGAGATAACTTCCAAATTTTTGTATATTAACTATTCTAGCTGCCTAATCAGTGAAATTTTGCCGGATTGCCATAGGTTTTAAATTTTAGAAATTGAGTTGCCTAAGGGTTATGCGCCAATTTTGGTTCAAATGGTAGTTATAACCTAATGTAATAGTTAATAAAGTGGTTAGGAGTAGAAAGGAACGCGTTTACGGAGCCGAAATCACAAAACCCCGATTTTCCCTGGAGAATCCATAAGTTTCAGTCAGCTCTAGAAATGGGTCTTAGAGTTGGATTTTCAATGATTTGATAATTTCATTGGATTCAGGAGAGAAAATTAGGTGGAGTTATAGTTGGTCACTTTTTCGGAAAACCCCGAAAAAAGCATAATTACGAAAACACCACTGAAACCCAGAAATAAGGGTTGTCAAGGGTACTTTTGTAATTTGACAATGTATTTGATAATTCTGAGTCCGAAAATGGATTCCTTGGGTGAAAATATGTAAGAATAGCCCAAGTCGAAATTTCAGGAAAAGTACAGTCGGACCGGGTATGGCAGGGCCGGGCCGGTCCCCTAGGGCATTTTGATAAATTTTTATGATAGACTCATATAACCACTAGAAACACGATAGAAGTGTCTAAAATAGTACATTTAATGTTTTAGGACCAAGTTGAAATCCCGAGGAATTGACACGCGAATCGAAGCACACGGTTCAAGGTGGAAAAGGTCTAAGGTAGGGGACTTACCTTGATTGCATATAATTGATATCTTTGCTTGTGTAGTGATGTATGTGATTGCTTTACTTGATTGTGCAAAGCATATTTGAACAAATGAAGCTCTGTTTCTGTTTTGCTGTGGCCATAGTTTTGTTACATGAAATATCGAGCATGCATAAATGTCATTTTGGGGCATGCATCTAGATAAAGCTAAGATGTCATACACATAGCATCTATCATGCATGCATTGTGGTATCTATTTCCTACTGAGATTCTCTCGAATCTCACCCTCCCCTACCAACAAATTAGACAGGTGAAAACAAGAGGTGTATTGAAAGCAGAGAAGAGAACTACATGTGAGGAATGCAGTGGTTGAACGAAGACGGAAAGATGTCTCCATTTCACTAGAACGGGTTTAGATACCCTAAAGCCCTATGCAGCTACAAGGTTTGTAATTATTATGCACGAACCCCTATGGGAAATTTCTGTAATCATGCATATATTATCAGTATATTTATGTTATTTCTGTGTTGCCCACCGGACCGTATATCATTTTCCGTGAATACTCTGGTAAAGGTGAAATCAAAATAAGGGCGTGACAAAATAAATTGGATTAGAATAGATAGGTGATTCAATCCAAAATTTGCTAAGTGAAATTTGATCCCTAGGACTTTTTCTCCTAGTTGTTTTCATATCAATTGCATTCATATTTAATCATTTTTATTTTGTAGTCTCAATCACCAACTAATTGATCGACTAAATAGAGTTAAAATTACCCATTTTGGTATTTAGTGATCAATCCTCATGGGAATGATATTCTACTAATTTCTATATTACTTGGTTACGACAGTGTATACTTGTACTTTTTAGTAAACCATTTACAATCATAACAATATTTCACAAAAGGAAAAGCATATTGAGATAGATTGTCACTTTGTCTGGAAAAAGTTCAAGAAGAAGTTGATTGAGTCGTTGCATGTAAAGTTAGCACATCAAGAAGCTGATATTCTGACTAAAGCTGGGAAGAGAGAAACTCCGAATAGGACACTTAGCAAGTTAGGAGCAGTTGGTTTGTATTGCCCCAAACTTAAAGGGGAGTGTAGAAAAAAGAAAATAAGATTTATTGTTAACGTGTGTAATAGTGTGGGCCTTAGTGCTTGTTCCAGTTATTGTGTTCTTATTATATAAGTGTAGACTTAGGTTGTGGACAAGGATAATGAAAACATTTTTATCTAGATATTCAGTAAAGTGTTAAGCCTAGAGCTTAGAGTTTTATTCATAATTCCTAGGTTATTCTTCAAAGATTAAGATAAAATGTTAGTGCTTTAATTCACTTATGGAAAGTTTCTTCTTGTTCTCCATGCCTTGCCTCTGCAGCAACGAAATGGAGGACATAAGTGCTGTATTTTTTCCTTCTTTGTGATGGTTTTTATTACTGGCTCTAGTCCTAAGTATAAGAGCTAGGAGATTGATTGGATCCTAAATGAAAGATCTCAATCTATTTTATATTGCAAATTTATAATTCACTTTTCAAACTCCCTATTGATTACATAGATTAATTAAGAATATTTTCATTAATGAGTAATTTTTAACGAAAATGACTAAAATGACATGCTTTAGGAAAAATAACACACATTTTTTACAAAATAGCTGACTGAACTATTTTGTTTTTTTTTAATTTCTGTAAATTATTTATCTAACTCTTATATTTAAAACATGAGGGTATATGTGCTAGATATGATTAGCTTTGATAATGTCAAATATAGATGTCAAGCATTAAGAGCAAAAAGTTTACATAATATATTGATCTTTTACATTGACTAACTACTATATTTAATGTTGTATATCTTGTAGATTAGTCATAAATGGAGAATGATCATCAAGGAGAAAATCAAGAAGTAAGGGATTGAAGAAAGAAGAAATTGCAAGAACTAATGGAAATATCAAGAAGAAAGATTAGTCAAGCAAAGAAAGAAGAAGATTGAAGATATTTAAGAAGATATCTATTTGGGTTATGAAGAATGATCATCACGAGGAAAAATAAGAAGAAAGATATTGAAGGAAGAAGAACTTATAAGATCTAATGAGAATATCAAGGTTCAAGCTCTTAGAAGTGATACCGAAGGTTGGAATGGGTCAATATAAAGCTAAAATGATGTATACAGAAGTTATGCTACCTCTAGAGGTGATTAATCAAGTAATCCCTCGAGTAATATGCCACTGCCTCATTTTGGAGGTGATTACTTGAGGGCTCTCTCGAGTAATGACCCATAATTACTCGAGGGCTCTCTTGAGTAATGAGAATTCTGATGTACTTTATTTTCTTGCAACAAGATAAAGGTTTGGTATTTTGATGATATCTTTCTAACCACATGTTGGATTGAGCTGAAACACTGGAATATGAAAAAAGACTTCTAACACGAACTATGGACACCAAGATCACATTAAAATGAGTTTAGATGAGAGAGATATGATCTATTGAAGTTGACACATGAATCAGGGTCTTTTGCCAGAACAAGGTTCAATATTTTGAACATAAATCTCAAACTACACATTGAATTGAGACAAAACCAGTGCCATATGAAACTAGACTCAAAGAGCTTTCCATGGATATGTAATTTGCCATATTTAAAATTATATACTAAGATTTATGTCTTCTGGAAGTTGATGATCATGGTTTCAGACACTATCGAGAACAGTAGATACTCTTTGGATCATAACTTTCTGTATATAATGAGTTTAGAGTTGATTCTTGTTGCATTGGAATGTAGCCATGAGAGCTTTTTGGTGATTTATTATTTACCATGTTTAGAATTAAAATGAAAAGATTACTCGAGGGAGCACTCAAGTAATCAAAAAAGAAAAGAAAGAATTACTCTAGGGATCACTCGAGTAATGAAGTTGGAAATGCTCTAAGATAGATTTTGAAAGGGATTACTTGAGGGATCACTAAAGTAATAAAGTTGGAAATACTCTCAGCCAGATTTTGAAGGTGATTACTCAAGGGATCACTCAAGTAATGACCCAGGATTACTCGAGTGACCACTCAAGTAATGCGTCAGACAACGTATCCGAAGCCTTTGAAAATCAATGGAATGATTGTGTAATTCATCAATTTCCTTCTAATCACTCTAACACTTCATTTGATTAGTGTTTAATGCATTTCTTCAGGAATACAATGAAGAGATGATGTGAAGAGACAAAAGTTGACTTTACAGAAGCGGAGCGTCCATAGAACATAACGGCTAGTTTTTCAAATATGAAGAACGGTCAAAAGAAGCAATGGGACTCTAATAGATGAATACTTACAACAGTCATCTACTATAATTCAACTATAAATATAGAAACATTCAAAGAAGAGCATACTGAACACTACAATACAAACATGCTTATATCATGAATCATCTACTCCGACCCAACTACTCTCTGTTCTTATCTATTTTCTATAGCATGTATATTTGAGAGAGAGATTATTTGTATTGTACTTTAGTGTTTATTATATCTACTTTGTGAGAGAGTCTGTAAACACTTTCAACTATATTTCTGAATTAATCTCAAGGTAGAGGGACCCTGAGTAGGTTGATTTACTTACAAGGAAGCTGTAGAGAGAATCGCCGGTAAGACTTTTTGCTCATAAGACTTATAAGGTGCAAGCAGTAGAGAACGTTGCTGCACGTAAGACTTAAAGGGATGTAAGCAGGAGAGAATGTAACCCCCTACCTTAATAGCCAAATTTATAGTTCGAGAATGCGTCATTAAGTTGAAATAGAGACCAACGGTTAATTTAAAACTTTTCCAAAACTTGTTTAGTACAGTCTCATGTTCACATTTCGAATATAATTGGCTTGTGCAGTTTGGCTTCATTTATACATATCAGAGTGTAACCAAAAATTCCCGATAACGCTCAGGTTTTGTTTACTTAATAAAAGGGTTTACAGGGCACATTGCCCATTACAGTTTCCCATAGAGGGGATTACACTGCACCATTCAATATATACAACTAATTCCCAACAAAATATGATAACCAACTACCAAAAAATAAACTCCTAGCTAGGAGATCTAACCGTCCTTTGTCACTTGCTTTTTCTTTGAACCTCTTACCTTGGCTGTAGGTTAGTCCATGAAAAGAATGAGATTCAAAAGAATCCCAGTAGCAATAGTTCACTTATAACATGTACAATCACAAAGCATGTAAGCAAATAACAAGCAACAACACATCAACGGCATTTCTCCGATAGCTTTCGCTGTGTTCACAACGGCATGTTTCACAATGGCATGTTTCACATTGGCATATTTCACACGGCATATTTCACAATGGCATATTCCACAACAACATATCCACACTGGCATGTTTCTCAACGGCGAGTTTCACAACGGCATGTTGTTAGATCTCATGTTTTGATGATAACAAAAGAATGGTTTGAAAAGGAAATGTTTAATAATCAAGCTTGAACTAAGTAATGACAGGAATAAGCTTTACTTGAGGTAAGCTTGGAAGTAATGAAGAGAGGCCAAGAGATAAAGCTGAGAATCTTGATCAGAAGCAAGTTTCTTAAGGCATTACTCGAGGCGGTACTCGAGTAATGAGACAAAACTTGAAGTAATCAAAGACAACTTCCAGTAACCAGGCAACGTTACTCAAGGAGCTACTCGAGTAACAGTGTAAAAGTTTTCAGGATGCCATTGATACTCGAGGAGCTACTCGAGTAACCCTGTTTCTAAAAATGTGCAGCTCTCGGCATTTAGTACTACTGCAACATTACTCGAGGAGCTACTCAAGTAATCATGTGAAAAACTTCCAGTTGCCTTCAGGTTGCCAACGATACTCGAGGCGCTACTCGAGTAACTCTGTTTCTAAAAAGATGGAGCTCTCGGCACTTTGTACCACTGCAACATTACTCGAGTAGCTACTCGAGTAACGCATAAAGGTAAGTGAAAAACTTCAAGGTGGTACCCGATTAACTTGATATTTCTTTATTTCATGTTCCTCGAGTCCTTACTCCAGTATGCATATATATTTAAGTGGATTCCTCGAGTAAGTACCCGAGTATGCAAAATGTTTTCAAGATTAAACTTCAAGTCAGTACCCGGGTAAGTCATTGACAAAAAGCACAGTTACTCGAGGTGGTACCCGAGTAACCTATGGAACAATGAGTGCATTACTCAAGTATGTACTCGAGTAATGAGGTAAGTGCTCTCGGCATTGAAATCCTGCAACATTACCCGAGTAGAGCATCGAGTAACCAAAAGTTTATTTCAAGTTTTACTCGAGTTGGTACCCGAGTAACTCATAAAGTTGTGAGTGCATTACTCGAGTAGGTACCCGAGTAAACATGTATTTCCAAAGGTTTGAAAATTGGTTATTCCAGGCACTACCCGAGTAATCTTATGTTTATTCATTAACCTGCAATTGATCAAAGATTTTCCGAGGTTACTCGAGTAGGTACTCGAGTAACATTCAAGCAATACTCGAGGAGGTACTCGAGTAAGCTTACCCAGAAATTCTGAAATCATTCAAACGTTCATAGATTTGTTTCCTATATGATTAATCTTTCATTGTATTAGTATTCTTAGTCTATTTACAGATAAACAATGAAGAAAACACGTCAAGAGATTGAAGTCAAAAGAAACGTTCAAATGCCAACCACCGCCAACGGATATTTTTCAAAAACTTGAAAAGTCAATAGTGGCTGCGCACTCTCCAACGGACGAAAGAAAATTTTCCAACGGTCATCACCAACATATCTATATATATGGGAACATCCAAACAGAGGAAGAACAACAAGCACACACACAAACGTATTATCAAGTTTATTGCTCTGTTTTCACATTGGAATTGTATTTCTATTCTTCAGTGATTCTTATTCACTCTGTAAGAGAGATATTTCATTCAAACTCAATATTTGTTATTGAGATAACTTAAGGTTGTGGAACCTTGAGTTGGGATTGAATTGCAACTTGTAAGGGGGAGCGAGTGTCCAGGTATAGGAACTTGCTTGTATTGAGGTGCCAAGAACCCACTGAATCTTGGAAGTTATAGTGAAACTCTCAGAGAAGATCTGAGGACTGGACGTAGGTCAAAGTGGTTGTGACCGAACCAGTATAACTCCCGGTGCACACTTCGGTGATATTTCTCCTTACTCATTACTGTTTTTAATTCCTCTGCTAAAGTTTTATATTTCCGACGAAATTTTAGTATCACCCAATTCACCCCCCCTATTGGGTGAAACGCTTGTTCTAACATTTGGTATCAGAGCGTAGGTCTTCTTGTTAAGGTATAACAACCTAAGAAGGATCCAATGGCAAGCATGGGTGAAGGAATTCTTCCCGACGGAGCATCCATCACTAGACCTCCCGATTTCAGTGGAGAACACTTTTCATTTTGGAAAGCAAAATTCAGAGTGTTCGTGATGGCTACCGAATATGGGCTATGGGATGTAATTGAGAGTGGAAATTATCAACCTACAAAGATTGTAGATTCTCAGAAAATTCCCAAGACACCAGCGGAATATGATGAGAATGACAAGAAACTTATCACTCTCAACAGCAAGGCAATTCTGATGTTACAAAGTGCCTTAAGCCAAAGTGAATACTTCAGAATCTGCACACTTCCAACAGCAAAGGAAATGTGGGAAGCTCTGGAAATAGCTCATGAAGGGACTTCGGGAATAAAGGAGAATCGCATCAACACCTTGGTCACTGAATTCGATCTACTTCGAATGAAATCAGGTGAATCAATTTCTGAATTTGAACTTAGATATACTCATCTTGTTAATCAACTTGCAGCACTTGGGAAATCTTATGATCAACATACCCAAGTACGAAAGATTTTGAATATTCTTTCTAAAGAGTGGGAGGCCAAAGTCACTGCGATAGAAGAAGCAAAAGGAGAATCAATGAGATCAGTTGCTTCTCTATTTGGAAGTCTTTTTGAATATGAAAGCAAACTAAAGTTCAAACGGGAACTAGATGACATCGGTGACAAGAAAAAGAAAGGTCTAGCACTAAAAGCAAAAGAAGAAAATCAAGATGAGAATGAAGAGTTCGACGATGACGAAATGGGTCTAATCATAAAACGATTCAGAAAGTTCTACAAGAAAGGACAAGGATTCAAACACTTTCAAAAAGGTGGAACTAGCAACAAAGATCACATCATTTGCTACGAATGTGGAAAACCAGGACATATCAAATCAGAATGTCCAGAACTGAATCAAAAGAGCAAAGAAAAGAGAAAAGGCAAATTCTTCAACAAAAAGAAGGCCTTCGTATCCGCTATATGGGGTGATAGCTCTTCTGACGAAGAAAGTGATGAGGAAGAAGTAGCTAACATATGCCTCGTTGCTCAAGAAGAAACAGAAAGAGAGGTAAATGATTCTGAACCTACCTATGATGAATTACTTTCCGAATATAATGCTTTGCATTCTGAATTCATCAAAGTAGTTAAAGAATTGATTGTTTACAAAAAGAAAAACAAAGCTCTTGAAACTGAACTTAAAGAAAAGATTTGTGAAAATTGTTTATCTCTGAAAAAGAAAAACATTGATCTTACAAAAACTCTTGAAAAATTTACACAAGGTAGTGAGATGCTAAATGTTATTTTAAAAGCTCAACGATTTGTAAATGATCGATCTGGAATTGGATACGATCCAAAGTCAGATAAAAGGAAAGGTAGAAAGAAAGCAGGGGGTAAGTCATATTTGAATTATTTCCAGCATTCTGTGCATACATCAAATCCTTTTGCATTTTGTAACTACTGTAATAGAAAAGGCCATTATACTTCTTCATGCATTCATAAGAAGAAAGGAACGATAGGAACCTACAAATGGGTACCTAAAGGTTCATATATCCAGAAAATTATTTGTACTAATCTAAAAGGACCCAAAAAGATGTGGGTACCTAAGACCTAGTCATTCGATTGCAGGAATGTCTCAAAGCATCCAAAAATAACAAGTGGTATATTGATAGTGGATGCTCTAGACATATGACCGGTGATTTCGAAAGTTTTACCAAATTGCAACCTAAAGAAGGTGGAGAGGTAAAATTTGGAGGAAATCAAATCGGAAGAATAGCAGGAATTGGTGAAATCAAAAATGACAAAGGAATACAAGTCAAAGATGTATATTATGTTGAAGGCTTGTGTCATAATTTGCTGAGCGTAAGTCAAAGTGCAGATAAAGACAACTGGGTAATATTTGACTCAGAAGAATGCTTAATTATCAACAAGAATGACTTACAACTTGATAAGAAGAATATCAAGGCTAAGCTCAGAGCAAAAAGGGAAGGTATTAGGACCGACCATGGCGGAGAATTTGAAAATCAAGCATTTGAAGAGTATTGTGACACTAATGGGATTGATCACAATTTCTCTGCTCCAAGGACGCCTCAACAAAATGGAGTTGTAGAACGCAAGAATAGAGTGCTTACAGAAATGGCTAGAGCAATGTTGAATGAAAAGAACGTGTCTCAAGTATTTTGGGCTGATGCTATGTGTACAGCATGCTACATTTCAAATAGAGCCTATATCAGAACAAAACTTGGTAAGACACCATACGAGTTGTACAAAGGAAGAAAGCCAAACATTGCTCATCTACACATCTTCGGCTGTAAGTGTTTCATTCATAATAATGGTAAAGATAATTTAGGAAAATTTGATTCTAAATCTGATGAAGGAATTTTCCTAGGATACTCTAACCGAAGTAAAGCATATAGAGTTTTCAATAAACGAACATGTGTTGTTGAAGAATCAATTCATATTGTATTTGATGAATTTGAATCCTCTGACAAAACCATTGATGAAGAACAGGAAATTGTTTTAAATCAAGAAAAAGATCAATCTATTTCTAAGTCTCTTATTCCAGAGGTTGATGAAACTAAGGAAGAAGAGCAATCCCTAGGTCAACCTAGAGCTTGGAGATACAATAAAAGTCATCCCCTAGATCAAGTCATAGGAGATGTGAATGAAGGGATCAAAACTAGAAATAGAATTTTCAATGAAGTAAGTTTTTCTGCATTCATTTCTGAGATTGAACCTTCTAACATTGATGAAGCCTTATCAGACAATGATTGGGTTATAGCAATGCAAGAAGAACTAAATCAATTTGAGAGAAATCAAGTTTGGGATTTGGTGCCCCGACCCAAAGATCATCCGATCATTGGTACTAAATGGGTATTCAAGAACAAGCTTGATGAATCTGCAATTATTGTCAGAAACAAGGCAAGATTGGTGGCCAAAGGCTATAATCAGGAAGAAGGAATTGATTATGAGGAAACGTATGCTCCAGTGGCTAGATTGGAAGCTATACGTGTACTCTTAGCCTTTGCATGCATCAAAGGATTCAAACTCTATCAAATGGATGTAAAGAGTGCCTTTCTAAATGGTTACATCATGGAAGAAGTGTATGTAGAACAACCTCCAGGCTTTGAGGATGTTACTAAACCTAACCATGTTTTCAAACTCAAAAAGGCTTTATACGGTTTAAAACAAGCTCCTAGAGCATGGTATGAAAGGCTCAGTAAGTTTCTCATCGATCAAGGTTTTGTACGAGGAAAAGTTGATACAACACTCTTTATAAAACGAAAACACAATGATATTTTAATTGTTCAAATATATGTTGATGACATTGTTTTCGGTGCTACTAATGAATCTCTATGTAAGGAATTTTCTGAGATAATGCAGGGAGAATTTGAGATGTCAATGATGGGAGAATTGAATTTCTTTCTTGGTCTACAAATCAAACAAAGAAAAAATGGAATCTTCATATCTCAAACAAAGTATTTAAAAGAGCTATTGAAGAAGTATGGAATGGATGAAGCAAATGGGACAGATACGCCTATGAGTTCAACTACATTGCTTGATGCTGATGTCAAAGGTAAAGACTACAACATAACAAAGTATAGAGGAATGATTGGATCATTACTCTACCTCACGGCAAGTAGACCAGACATCCAATTTAGTGTTGGCATATGTGCAAGATATCAATCAGCACCAAAAGAATCACATGCTGAAACAGTCAAACGAATTTTTAGATACCTTGCTGACACACCCGAACTGGGTCTGTGGTATCCCAAAGGAAGAAGTGAATATCTTGTTGCATATTCAGATTCGGATCATGGAGGATACAAAATAGACAGAAAGAGCACCAGTGGACAAGGACAATTTCTTGGCGGATCTCTTGTATCGTGGTTCAGCAAGAAACAAAATACAGTGTCTCTTTCGTCAACGGAAGCCGAATATGTTGCAGTCTCAAGTTGTTGTGCACAAGTGATATGGTTAAAATAACAACTACAAGATCTTGGTATTTATCTCAAGGAAATACCAATCTATTGTGACAATACAAGTACGATAAGCTTGGCAAAGAATCCAGTTCAACACTCTAGAACCAAGCATATCGATGTTAGGCATCACTTCATCAGAGACCATGTACAGAAGAAAGATGTGAAAGTGATATTCATTCCTACTCATCTTCAACTAGCAGATATCTTCACAAAACCCCTTGCAAAAGATCAATTTCTATACATTAGAAGAGAATTGGGAATGGTAAATCCCAATGAGTTATAAGTAATTTCAGCATTTCATAATATTAGATGAAGTCACTTGTTAAAGTTTTGATGATTACTAACTTAAGCATCGGAGTATATAGAAATTTGTTTTGCAGGAAGGTTGAAACTCTGTTTTGTGAAATAAAAACAGAGGTGATCAGAGGACATATTTACTGGAGTACCAACTTGAAGTTTTGGCTATCTGAGAAACATTACCCGAGGAGTAACTTGAGGTAAAGTAGCATGTTACTCGAGTATGTACTCGAGTAATGGACACCAAAACTGGAAGTAACGGATCAAGTTACTTGATTTTCAAACATAACGGCTCAGGTTTCGAAGAAATGAAGAGTCAGAAGTCAAAAATATGGTTACCCGAGGCGTGCCTCGAGTAAACTTGAATGTTACTCGAGTAAGGCCTCGAGTAAAGTCGGAGTCCAGATTTTCAAATTGATGAAAAATGACTCAAATCTGTTCAGAATGGGTTATAAATGATCGAGGGAACATCCATGGATAATTACTATATTATTCATGCCAGGTACGCAATTTAAATGAATTATTTTTGAATTTTTCTGTATGATCAGCCTCGAGTAACCTTGAATGTTACTCGAGTACAGCCTCGAGTAATGTCGGGTATTAGGTCTTTATCTTGCGCGAACTCGGTCATTTTCACAAAATCACCTCGAGTAAATCACTATACACCCTTTCAAAAACTTTTCCCAATTGATTCCTTGCCTCATTTCCGTCAAAACCCAACTGATTTCAAGTCCAAAAACTTCCTATTTTGTTCAAAATCTTTCTACCCTAATCTCGCGTCAGTAACTCTGTTTTTCTGTGATTCTTGATTTTTTTGTGGTTCAAGATGGTTAGAACCAAAAATCTCAACTTCACTGATTCCTCTGATTCACAACAAAACCCTGATCCCATTCCTCCTCCTCCAACGAAGAGAAGGAAGTTAATTCCAAGATCAAAAGCCAAAATCCCTCTTAAACCTCAATCACCACCGAAAGCAAAAGGGATTGTACTCAATGAGCCTATTGTCACTAGGGCTCAATCCAAGAAGAGTACCTCAACCGGAAGAGGGAAGAGTACCAAATCTCCCTCACCTCCTCACTCTGATTCTTCTACACCCTCTTTCACTCCTAAGCCACTCAAGAAGCCAAAGTATGACAAAAATGTGGCTAAGGCAATGGCTGGGATCATTGACCAAATGGAGAAGGGTCAATCTTCCAAGAAGTCCAAGATTCCAGAAGCAGAAATCACTTCCCCTCCAAAGGGATTTAATGTGGGCAAACTGGAGGAGTCTCCCAAATACTTAACTCAATTCTCCAGAAGGAAAGTGTGCAAGACACACTATGTGGATCTCAAGCTACTTCAAGAGGTAGTGAAGCACGATCTTAGTCCTTATCTAGATCCTTTTATGCCTTGGTTGTCAATTAGATTACCTTTTTGCACAAAGATAGTCACTCATTTCTATTGCAACCTAGAGATAATAGATGAACCTAACCGAACTTCAGTAGAGGAAGAGATGACCACAACTGTGAGAGGTCAAGAAATTTTGATTTCACCTTCCAAAATCAACTTGTGGTTAGGAATAGAGAACCCCCCTGATGATATATATTCTGAACTTGAGCCAAATCAGATTTTCACTATCCTAAAGCCCGGTGAGTTAGTTGGCCCCCTAAACTTTAAACTGAGTGATATGTGTGATCACCATAGGGTCCTTTGGTACATATACTCTAGGTCCCTAGTAAACAAAGCCAACAACTACACCCACTTCTCGGATAGGGACTTTAGGTGGTTTGCTTCACTGCTTCTGAAGGAGCAAAAAGATCTGGGTGAATACATCTTCTCGGAGATGAAGAGGTACAAAGTGGAAGGGAAGGCTACTACTCCAATGCCATATCCCCAAATTGTGTCTCTTATCTTAAAAGAGAACAAAATATGGTACTTGGATAGTAAGGAGCCAATTGAGAGGATGGTCCCAGTGGGGAGGAACCAGATTGGTAAACTAAACATCGACATCCCTCTTAAAGGCCCACTGGAGTCTGGGTCCAAGAAGAAGTGCAAGACTACTGAGGCAGAGACCAGTAGAATGGATGACACTCAGTCATCGGCTCCAGCTGCTACCACTTCTTCACCATCCTTCCTAAATGCCACTCTCCAGCACTTTATGGAGAATATGCTCAGAGGGTTCCATGTGGATATCTCCAATACAAACGCCGAGTTGATCACCAACACTAACTTCAAGATGGGGGAGTTGGTTGAAAGAATCGACAAGAGGCATGAGGAATTGGTTGAGAGAATGGACAGAAGACATGAGGAGTTGCTAGCAGAGCAATTTTGCCCAGGGAGAGACACTGAGATTGATATTGGCACGCTTGGACTCTTTGGGTCCCGGACCTTCAGCCGGTCCCTCCTCTTCTGCACCACCACCTCCTCCTGTAGATCCTCCTTCTGACACTCCTATCCCTGAGGATGAACCATCCACCCCTCTGGGTTCTGATCCACTTGAGCCTCTAGGCAAAGAAATTCTATTCACAGTGGATGATCCTGAAACCCATGAGACCACTCACATTACCGTTGATGATTCACCTCCCAAACCTCAACCAGAAACTGATCCTAAACCAACTCCATCACCTGCTCCCACAGAGGAAATCTCTTCTTCCACATCCTCCTCTGAACATCTTACTCCCACGGCTGAGACCACCCCAGAGAACCAGACCACTCCAGAAGCTGAAACTACTATGGTTGTCTTCCAACCTTCTCCTCTCCAGCCTAGAGATGACATTGTTATCCCACCTCTCAATCTTCCAGAACCTGAGTCATCCAGTTCTTTTGATAGTTCAGATGGTGGTGGGTTGGTCTTCCCAGTAAAACCCATTTCCGTGGTCAAACCTCCTAGTCCTCCACCTCATTGATGACGCCAAAAAGGGGGAGAAGAGCTTGAAGTGATTTTGTGAATGTGTCCTAGTTCATTTTGGGGTATTTGGGTGTACATGGAACTTTAGGGAGCATTTTGTTTTCATTTTGTTTTATCTTGTAATTTGAAAGCTTTTAAGATTAATGCAAGTGTGTTATGATTTCATTTTAAGTTCATCTTTAGCTTTGAATTATAATACATGTTTTGGACTAATGAAGTTATTATGTATGCAAGGTATATGATATGAATTCAAACTTAATATGACATATTTATAATTGAAAATTCAATTTGAAAAACCATGTTCAAAATCACCAAGTTTTGTCATCATCAAAAAGGGGGAGAATGTTAGATCTCATGTTTTGATGATAACAAAAGAATGGTTTGAAAAGGAAATGTTTAATAATCAAGCTTGAACTAAGTAATGACAGGAATAAGCTTTACTTGAGGTAAGCTTGGAAGTAATGAAGAGAGGCCAAGAGATAAAGCTGAGAATCTTGATCAGAAGCAAGTTTCTTAAGGCATTACTCGAGGCGGTACTCGAGTAATGAGACAAAACTTGAAGTAATCAAAGACAACTTCCAGTAACCAGGCAACGTTACTCGAGGAGCTACTCGAGTAACAGTGTAAAAGTTTTCAGGATGCCATTGATACTCGAGGAGCTACTCAAGTAACCCTGTTTCTAAAAATGTGCAGCTCTCGGCATTTAGTACTACTGCAACATTACTCGAGGAGCTAATCGAGTAATCATGTGAAAAACTTCCAGTTGCCTTCAGGTTGCCAACGATACTCGAGGCGCTACTCGAGTAACTCTGTTTCTGAAAAGATGGAGCTCTCGGCACTTTGTACCACTGCAACATTACTCGAGTAGCTACTCGAGTAACGCATAAAGGTAAGTGAAAAACTTCAAGGTGGTACCCGATTAACTTGATATTTCTTTATTTCATGTTCCTCGAGTCCTTACTCCAGTATGCATATATATTTAAGTGGATTCCTCGAGTAAGTACCCGAGTATGCAAAATGTTTTCAAGATTAAACTTCAAGTCAGTACCCGGGTAAGTCATTGACAAAAAGCACAGTTACTCGAGGTGGTACCCGAGTAACCTATGGAACAATGAGTGCATTACTCGAGTATGTACTCGAGTAATGAGGTAAGTGCTCTCGGCATTGAAATCCTGCAACATTACCCGAGTAGAGCATCGAGTAACCAAAAGTTTATTTCAAGTTTTACTCGAGTTGGTACCCGAGTAACTCATAAAGTTGTGAGTGCATTACTCGAGTAGGTACCCGAGTAAACATGTATTTCCAAAGGTTTGAAAATTGGTTATTCCAGGCACTACCCGAGTAATCTTATGTTTATTCATTAACCTGCAATTGATCAAAGATTTTCCGAGGTTACTCGAGTAGGTACTCGAGTAACATTCAAGCAATACTCGAGGAGGTACTCGAGTAAGCTTACCCAGAAATTCTGAAATCATTCAAACGTTCATAGATTTGTTTCCTATATGATTAATCTTTCATTGTATTAGTATTCTTAGTCTATTTACAGATAAACAATGAAGAAAACACGTCAAGAGATTGAAGTCAAAAGAAACGTTCAAATGCCAACCACCGCCAACGGATATTTTTCAAAAACTTGAAAAGTCAATAGTGGCTGCGCACTCTCCAACGGACGAAAGAAAATTTTCCAACAGTCATCACCAACATATCTATATATATGGGAACATCCAAACAGAGGAAGAACAACAAGCACACACACAAACGTATTATCAAGTTTATTGCTCTGTTTTCACATTGGAATTGTATTTCTATTCTTCAGTGATTCTTATTCACTCTGTAAGAGAGATATTTCATTCAAACTCAATATTTGTTATTGAGATAACTTAAGGTTGTGGAACCTTGAGTTGGGATTGAATTGCAACTTGTAAGGGGGAGCGAGTGTCCAGGTATAGGAACTTGCTTGTACTGAGGTGCCAAGAACCCACTGAATCTTGGAAGTTATAGTGAAACTCTCAGAGAAGATCTGAGGACTGGACGTAGGTCAAAGTGGTTGTGACCGAACCAGTATAACTCCCGGTGCACACTTCGGTGATATTTCTCCTTACTCATTACTGTTTTTAATTCATCTGCTAAAGTTTTATATTTCCGACGAAATTTTAGTATCACCCAATTCACCCCCCCCCTCTTGGGTGAAACGCTTGTTCTAACACATGTTTCACACGACATGTTTCACAACTCAATGATAAGACATACATATAATGTATCATACACAATATAAGAGAAAGGGTCACTACCTTGTTCTTTCCGCTCGTGCTCTGGCACCAGTTTATAACGTGCAGGGTAAATGTCATATCCTATAATTAGAATTACGAACGACAGGTTATTACATAACCCAGTTCTTCTTTACTTCAAACACTCAAGTTGGTTGTCATTAGGGACATTTAATCAAGTCAACTAAGGAGTTAAAGTGGTCAATTAACCTAAAAGACCAATTTCTAACCTCAAAGTTCAACAATATTACATTATATCATTACATCTTCAATTTTCATACAGGTGACTAAATCTGCCAGAAGTTTTCATCAACTTTGAAAAATCATAAATAAATCTATAAAAATTGAAATGGGGTGATTCCAAATGCTATGTGACCCTTATTTAGTCTATTTTCAAGGAAAAATGTCATCAGCAGCCAGTTGGATACACAACATTCTGAGAATTTTTATTTATTACACACTGTCAGAATTCAACCCAGTTTTCAAGACCTAACTTGTAATGCCCTAAATTTTTATTAAGGGCTAATGACAATTATTGAGAATGATTTTTGAATTAAATCTGAATTATTATGTGTTTTGTGGCAATTTCGGTAAATGTGCCAAAATCAATGGGAAATGGGAAAATGGAAAATTGTCGGTTAATTAGTCAGTGATTAATGGAGAAATTAATTACTAACTAAGAGAAATGAGATTTGTGACTAAATGGCTAATGAGTGGTTAGAGTAACTAAATTAGTTACTTACTTTATGAGAGCCAATAAGAAGTTGACACTTGGCAAGTTGGTAGAATGAGAGAGACTAAGGGAAAGTCAAACTCAATTTTTTTTATCATTTCTCTCTCTTTTCTCCCTTGGTTTTTGCTTAGCAAGAATGGGAGGCTGGGAAATCATCATTTCCTCATCTCCTTCAAGCTATCATCTCTCTCATTCTCTCATTCTCTCTCTCTCTATTCTGCGCCATTGTTGAAGAAGCAAGAGAAAGGAAAAGCTTGAGATTAAGGTGAGTAAGTGACTTCAAATGCAAAAACTCACTTCTCTAATGTTGTTCCTTGGAATGAGGGCTTCATTTCCATGGTTCTAGATCTTCCATTGGTGTTGATTTGAGCTCTCAAGGAAATTTAGAGGTTGGAGAATCAAGAAACCTCTTTAGAGAAGTTGAAGAGTTAAGTGAAACAAACCTTTCTATTTATGTTTTGTGCCAAATGATTAAGTGCTGAATTTCTGGAATTTTTAGCCTTAAATTCAGAAATGAGAGTCATTAGGAGTTTGGTATGCTATGGGCATGGAAATGGTGTTTGGATATGTGTTTGAATAGATAGAAATGGATTTGGGATTGAAATTTTAAGTTGGAAGATTTTTGGAATTTGGTGTTTAATGTTGCCTAAAACCAAAGCATGATAATGGAATAGGGATTTGTTGGTTTTGATGTTTCCATGTGATTTCTTGGGTAAATTTATGTGGGAGTAGGTATTTAGGACCATTGGAAACACTTGGGTAAAGTTTGGGAAGTGCTATCAGTTTTTCTGCGTATTTGGCTTCTGATAAGCATCACTCGAGTGCATGAGGGTCTCATTCGAGTGAAGTGTTGCATTTTCTCTGTGTTCTTTCAGTTTTCGGATGCACTTCCGTGTGTAAAGGCAAAAGTGTTGCCTCACTTGTGAGTGTTGTAGGTTCTCACTAGAGTGAAGGTGTATCTGACATTATGAACTCGCGTCTCGGGTTGTCACTCGCGGTTAAGTTTCAAGAGTGTGAATTAACACTCGCGGGTTTTAAGTCATCACTCGAGTGCAAAGAGCCCTGCTCGAGTACTCATCTCATTTAAAAGTTCCTTTCTGCTCTCAGGTCAACACTTTCTGTATCTCGCTTTATGAAACTCGGGTGAGCATTAGGATACCACTCGAGTAATTTGGTTTATGCTTGAGTGCAGCAAGCAATTCTAGTTTCTGTCATTTCTTTCTGCTCTCGGGTGAGCACTTTCTTCACCTCACTTTGTAGGACTCGGGTGAGCATTTAGCTATCACTCGAGTGTTGCTTCTAGGACTCGAGTGCAAGTCCACCATCACTCGAGTGAGGTCTTCTTTACTCGAGTGCAACAGTGAAAAACCAGTACTTGAGCTTCCAAAAAGGGGATCTTTGGGATAGTTCTTCCAACCCTTTCGGGCTTTTATTGGAGGTATTTGTATCTTCCTAAAGAACATAAATGATAACCAATTTAAGTTATATGAAGTCATTTAAGTATTGGAATAGAGAATAACGCTTCGTCCTTAATTATGAATTATAGGATTCGACATTTGCCTTATTCGGGAGAGACCAATGCCAAAGCACGCACGAAACGACCAAGGTAGTGACTTTTCTCTCATATTGTATATGATGCTTGGTATGCATGACTTATCATTATTGTGTTGTGAAAATCTTTGGCATGAGGGCAATGCGAACTTGTGTATGTGTTATCGGCCGTAGGGCATTACAGCGTGAGCAGTCGTAGGGGTGATGGTTATCACACCTACCCCTGCCGTTACATCTACCGTTGTAATTGCTGAGGCTGCACTGTGGAATGGTGAATTCTTGTTTGATTATCCAGCCAGTGTGGCTGTGCGTATGTGAAATATTTTATATGGATCCCAGATGTGGTGATATATGTGATATGAACATGTGGTTGTGCAATACAGCATGAGCACTTCAACGCAAGCAAACGTAAGGGTGACGTAAGTCATACCTGCCCTTGCCGCTGTAACTGCCATTGTAGTTGCTATATGTTGTGTGATGATTTGCTTTCATGCTTTGTGGTTGTGCATACTATGAGTGATTTGACACTATGGGAATTCCTTAGAATCTCACTCTCCCAAAACAAATTTCAAACAGAGCTGGAGGTTTAAAAGAGAAGCAGGTGATGAAGGGCGGATAGAGCTTCGGGATAGGAGTTTTATTTTGGATATTGGTTATCATAGTTTTATGTACTTTGGATATCTAATGGGAAGCAAGTGTATATTTTGGAATTATGGTATAGTTTTGTGTAATCCCCTACTTAAGGGAAATAGATTATGGGCATGTGTGCCTTGTAAAACCCTTATTCAATTAATGGAACCCGAGTGTGTTGGGAATTTACATTGTACTATGATATTTATGAATGAAATCGTACTGTACAGGCCATTTGTGAAATTGAAATGTGAATATGAGACCATTGTTGAACAGGTTTAGAAAAGCTTTTGGAAACCCTGATTTCGGGAAATTTACTTTTATTAAGTCCCAAATCATCTTATGGTCTCTAATTCCACATAATCTCGTATTTATGAAATTAATCTCGGCCTTGATCGTGAAGGGGGTTACATTTGTTGGTATCAGAGCCAGGTTTTCCTAACAATGGTAGGATTTGCTAGGATAGTTGCCATGGTTTGTTGCCTTAGTCATAGTTGATGATTTAGGATGGTTTGTTGTATACACATGAGTATTTCTGCTATTTGTGGATATATATAAGTTTTATGGACTATGTGTATACATTTGCTATGGTACTGACATGGTGAATCATTTGTAGAGTTAAAGGGCAAAATGGTTTGCCCTAGACTCAGACCGGACCTAAAGGTGGAGGAGTTGGAAGGTAATCCACCTGACCCTATACAAGAGATTATGGGTCTAATCTAGGAACAAAGAGATATGATTGCTGAGCTAAGAGAGGAGCTCAGGCAGAAAAGAGCCAAGCGTAATGCTAAGAGGGGTCAATCCACTCAAGAGGAAACCCAAGTACGGACTCATCATGAGGAGACAGCTGAGGGGTCCAATTGGTCTCGAGAGACCCCATCTAGCACGGTGCCTAATCGAGAGTCACAAGGGGTACCGAACCGAGGGGGTAGAGATCTACAATTCTGGGTTTCAAAGTTTTGCAAGCATCTACCTTCGGCGTTCAGAGGGAGATTTGAACCCCAAGCTGCTAAGAACTGGTTGAACCAGTTAGAAAAGATCTTTGAAGCCCTCGAGTGCCTAACGGAGATAAAGGCAAAGCTAGCAATATACAAGTTAGAAGGGGATGCAGACCGATGGTGGCGGAATATCGCCATGACATTGTGAAGTCGGAATGTACCACTGACCTGGGAGGTGTTCCAAGAAAAGTTTAATGAAAAGTACTTCCCCAAGTCGGTGAGGCTTGAGAAAGAGTTTGAGTTTCTAGCCATCAAGTAGGGTGATACGGAGAGCTTTGATGAGTACTTATCCTATTTCATCCGGCTATCTCGATACTCTTCCTACCTCCGGCATAAAGATGATGAGGAGTGGAGTTTTGATATGCTTATTCGGGGGTTGAGGCGTGAGCTAAGGAGGAGGTTGGCCACTCATCTGTTTATCAACTTCAACAAGGCGGTGGAAGAGTATAGAATAACTAAGAATAATCTGAGGGATTTGGACCCGACTAAGGGTAGTGGCAGCCGTAGTGAGCCTAGCAAGGCCAATACTTCCCAGAAGCGGAAGGGACAAGGGTCCTCACCTGGGGGCATAGCAAGAAGCCCTATCAATTTGGGGGTCGTTGTGATCAAAGACCTCCAGCGGGACAAGTATGCAATCAGTGTAAGAAGTATCATCCTGGTAGAACCTGCATGGGGTAAGTGATTTGCTTCAACTGCAAACAGCCGGGTCATCTTTCTACTCAGTGCCCACGACAGCTGGCAGAGCAAAGGCCCAGGAATCAGGGTCGAGTGTTCGTAATAACATATGAGGAGGCCCAGAAGTCGCCTGAATTGATCCAAGGTAAAATTCTTCTCGGTGATAATGAGTTATAAGCTTTATTTGATTTGGGTGCAAGTCATTCTTTTATTACGTATGACTGTGTAAAGCGCCTGGGTTTGCATGTGCATAAATTTCCATTTGACTTGGTTGTGTCGACTCCAATGGGTGTCAAGGCTGTGACGACCGAAGCTTGTCTTAACTGTGTGATAGTTGTTGAGGGACTTGAGTCCGTGGTGGATTTGATTTGTTTGCCACTTTAACAACTAGAAGTTATCTTGGGTTTTGACTGGCTAACAGAAAATAATGTGCTACTTGATTGTGGTAATAAGAAGATAGTTTATCCTACTCTACAGAGGGATGTTAACGTGAATGCCAGTTTAAACTTTCTTTCAACGGCAAAAGCCGAGAAATATCTTGAGAAGGGATGCCAGGGGTATATGGTGTTCTTTTCTGTTCAAGGAGAAATAGGAGAAACTCTAGAAAGTATACCTGTGGTAAGAGAATTCCCTGAGGTATTCCCGGACGATCTTAGTAGATTGCTTCCAGAAAGGGAAGTGCAGTTCCCAATTGAAACTGGAGCTGGTTCGATATCAAAGGCCCCATACCGTATGGCCCTGAATGAAATGGCGGAGTTGAAGAAACAAATTGAAAAATTGCTTGAGAAGGGGTTCATCCAACCCAGTGTATCATCGTGGGGAGCTCCAGTGTTGTTTGTGAAAAAGAAAGATGGGAGTCTGCGATTATGTATCGATTATAGGGAGTTGAACAAGATTACTGTCAAGAACAAGTATGCACTCTCGAGAATCGACGACCTGTTAGATCAATTGTCTAGCTTGTGTGTATTCTCCAAAATTGATCTAAGGTCGGGATATCATCAGTTGCGTGTGAAGGCAGCGGATGTTTCGAAGACTGCTTTCAGAAAGAGGTATGGGCACTATGAGTTCCTTGTGATGCCCTTCGGATTGACTAATACACCGGCAGTATTCATGGATTATACGAACCGCGTCTTCCGATAGTATCTTGACCAATTTGTGGTAGTGTTTATCGACGACATTCTGATATACTCTAAGAGTAGAAAAGAGCATGAGCAGTATCTGAGAATTGTGTTGAGAATCTTGTGGGAAAAGCAACTTTATGCCAAGCTGAGCAAGTGCGATTTTTGGCTTACGGAAGTAAAATTTCTTGGCCATGTTATCTCACGAGAAGGGGTCTCAGTAGATCCCAATAAGGTGGAAGCAGTACTTGATTAGAAGAGGCCAGAAACTGTTTCTGAGATTCACAGTTTTCTGGGTCTTGCTGGTTATTATCAGAGGTTCATTCAGAACTTCTCCCGGATTGCATTGCCGATGACCAAGCTCACGAGGAAGGATCAACCGTTTTTGTGGGATGAACGTTTTGAGCAGAGTTTCACTGAACTGAAGGAAAGGTTGACTACGGCACCAGTGTTGATTATACTTGATCCCAGTGAGGCTTACGTCATGTACAGTGATACGACTAAGTAGGGGTTAAGGTGTGTACTGATACAGCAGGGAAGAGTGGTGGCCTATGCCTCTCGACAACTGAAACCGCATGAGATGAACTACTGCACTCATGATCTGGAGCTTGCGGTAATAGTGTTTGTATTAAAAATTTGGCGTCATTACCTGTATGCTGTGACAGTGGAATTGTACTGCGACCATAAGAGTCTTAAATATCTGTATGATCAGAAAGATTTGAACATGAGACAGCGTCGGTGGATGCAGTTGCTGAAAGATTACAACCTAGAGATCAAATATCATCCTGGTAAGGAAAATGTCGTTGCGGATGCTTTGAGTTGGAAGGCGGTGCTAGTGGCAACGATGATGATCCAAGAGAAGAAATTGATAGAGGAATTTCGGGATTTGAATCTCTCGAATAATATCATGTGTGCCAGTTATGGTATAGTGCAAGGGGAGAATGACCTGAGGATTGAAATTGAAGAAGCTCAGATGCATGATGAGCGAGCCCAGTCCATCCAAGCTATGATTGAGCAAGGAGGGACTCGAGATTATGATTTGTCACCTAGTGGACTAGTTCGTTACCAGAAGAGAATCTATGTTCCACTGAAGGCTGACTTGAGACAGAGGATTCTGGATGAGGCTCATAAGAGTCAGTATACTCTTTACCCAGGTATGACCAAGATGTATCACAACTTGAAGTCTATGTATTGGTGGCCAGGGTTGAAGAGTGATGTGACTAAGTATGTGGCGCGGTGTCTTACCTGTCAAAAGGTGAAGATGGAACACCAGAGACCGCCAGGATTGCTTCAGAGTCCAGAAATTCCAGAATAGAAGTGGGAGAGTGTGACTATGGATCTAGTAGTGGGTTTTCCCAAGATCAAGAACTATGATGCAATCTGGGTGGTTGTTGATCCACTCATGAAGTCAGCGCATTTCATACCGATTAATGCCAGAGATTCTCCGGATAGGCTGGCTGAAATCTACATCAAAGAGATAGTGAAACTCCATGGTACACCGAAGAACATTATCTCCGACAGAGATCCTCGGTTTACTTCTAGATTCTGATAAAAGGAGAAGACTTCTCGAGTTTGAAGTGGGGGATCATGTTTTCTTGAGAGTATCTCTGGTCACAGGCATCGGGAGAGCAATCAAGCGGGAGAAGCTGAGTCTGAGGTACATTGGTCCATTTGAGATTCTGGCATGAATCAGGTTGGTGGCATATCGGATAACACTGCCCCCAAGTCTGAGCAGACTTCACGACATGTTCCATATCTCGCAGCTCAAGAAGTACCAACCAGACCCTGAGCATGTTATTGAGTACGAAGAGGTTGAGCTACAAGATAACTTCACTTATGCGGTTGAGCCAGAACGAATTATCGATTAAGAAGAGCATAGGCTTAGACATCGAAGCTTACCATTTGTGAAGGTGGTCTGGAAGGGAATGTCTCCAAGGGAAGCAACTTAGGAGGCGAAAACAGACATAAAGAAGCGATTTCCTGATTTTATACCCCATGATGTGTAACACTTTTCGGGGATGAAATTTATTGAATGAGGGGAGAATTGCAATGCCCCAAATTTTGATTAAGGGCTAATGACAACTATTGAGAATGATTTGTGAATTAAATCTAAATTATTATGTGTTTTTTGGAAATTTTGATAAATGTGCCAAAATCAATGGGAAATGGGAAAATGGAAAATTGTCGGTTAATTAGTCAGTGATTAATGGAGAAATTAATTACTAACTAAGAGAAATGAGATTTGTGACTAAATGGCTAATGAGTGGTTAGAGTAACTAAATTAGTTACTTACTTTATGAGAGCCAATAAGAAGTTGACACTTGGCAAGTTGGTAGAATGAGAGAGACTAAGGGAAAGTCAAACTCAATTTTTTTTATCATTTCTCTCTCTTTTCTCCCTTGGTTTTTGCTTAGCAAGAATGGGAGGCTGGGAAATCATCATTTCCTCATCTCCTTCAAGCTATCATCTCTCTCATTCTCTCATTCTCTCTCTCTCTATTCTGCGCCATTGTTGAAGAAGCAAGAGAAAGGAAAAGCTTGAGATTAAGGTGAGTAAGTGACTTCAAATGCAAAAACTCACTTCTCTAATGTTGTTCCTTGGAATGAGGGCTTCATTTCCATGGTTCTAGATCTTCCATTGGTGTTGATTTGAGCTCTCAAGGAAATTTAGAGGTTGGAGAATCAAGAAACCTCTTTAGAGAAGTTGAAGAGTTAAGTGAAACAAACCTTTCTATTTATGTTTTGTGCCAAATGATTAAGTGCTGAATTTCTGGAATTTTTAGCCTTAAATTCAGAAATGAGAGTCATTAGGAGTTTGGTATGCTATGGGCATGGAAATGGTGTTTGGATATGTGTTTGAATAGATAGAAATGGATTTGGGATTGAAATTTTAAGTTGGAAGATTTTTGGAATTTGGTGTTTAATGTTGCCTAAAACCAAAGCATGATAATGGAATAGGGATTTGTTGGTTTTGATGTTTCCATGTGATTTCTTGGGTAAATTTATGTGGGAGTAGGTATTTAGGACCATTGGAAACACTTGGGTAAAGTTTGGGAAGTGCTGTCAGTTTTTCTGCGTATTATCCGGCCAGTGTGGCTGTGCGTATGTGAAATATTTTATATGGATCCCAGCTGTGGTGATATATGTTATATGAACATGTGGTTGTGCAATACAACATGATCACTTCAGTGCGAGCAAATGTAAGGGTGACGCAAGTCATACCTGCCCTTGCCGCTGTAACTGCCGTTGTAGTTGCTATGTGTTGTGTGATGATTTGCTTTCATGCTTTGTGGTTGTGCATACTATGAGTGATTTGACACTATGAGGATTCCTTAGAATCTCACTCTCCTAAAACAAATTTCAGACAAGGCTGGAGGTTCAAAAGAGAAGCAAGTGAAGAAGGGCGGATAGAGCTTCGGGATAGGAGTTTTATTTTGGATATTGGTTATCATAGTTTTATGTATTTTGGATATCTAATGGGATGCAAGTGTATATTTTGGAATTTTCGTATAGTTTTGTGTAATCCCCTACTTAAGGGAAATAGATTATGGGCATGTGTGCCTTATAAAACCCTTATTCGATTAATGGAACCCGAGTGTGTTGGGAATTTGCATTGTACTCTGATATTTATGAATAAAATCGTACTGTACAGGCCATTTGTGTAATTGAAATGTGAATATGAGACCATTGTTGAACAGGTTTAGAAAAGCTTTTGGAAACCCTGATTTCGGGAAATTTACTTTTATTAAGTCCCAAATCATCTTATGGTCTCTAATTCCACATAATCTCGTATTTATGAACTTAATCTCGGCCTTGATCCTAAAGGGGGTTACATAGCTTCAATGATTCATAATTCCCAGTGCACAAATCGAAATGATGCAAATGACATATCAAATTAAAGCTTTGTGTGTCTACTATTTAATTCAAAAGTTTCAGAATTTTTAGAGATCATTTGGTTATCCGAAAATACCACACAATCAGGGTACCTCGCTGGAATCCTGTTCAGCAGAAAATTCAGTTTTACATTTTGATTTTCAATGACCCAAAATTCACCACCCGGGGCTATTCCCATACCCTTTTTTGTGAAGAACACAATGGTAACATCAAAATGAACAATTTCCCATTCATTCCCCACATCCTGTTTTGGCAAAAAAATTCAAAATAAATTCCAACAATTACCAACTTCCAATTTCAGCATCAAACTTGTGTCATATGGTTTCTAATCATCATAAAACACCAAATACATAACAAAACCACCATGACTTTTCTAAACCCTAACTTAAACAAAATCAGGGCAGATATATACTTGCCAAAATACTCATTCAACCAACATAACCAATAGCTCAAATTGAAGCGAATACTCACCTCTTGCTTCTCCTTAGCTCCTTTCTTTGATTTTACAACTTTTGTTCTTGGATGATTTCTCAAAACACCTCCTCTTGAAATTCTAAAACCATAGAAATGAAGCTATCATCAAGAGGAACAATGTTTATGAAGAACACTTGAGCCATATATGAGGTTAAGAAGGTGAAAATCAAGATCAAAGTCTCACCTTCACTTGCTTCTTCTTGCACTCTCGTGTTGCAGCTGCAAAACTGACTTAAAGATGGAGAGAGAGTGAAAGAGTGATAAATGATCAGCCTTTTCCTTTCCCTTATCATTTAAAGGGCTGGCCAAAAATTTGTTCAAAAGGTGGTGAAAAATTGTGGTTAATATTACTCCTTTGGTCACACATTTATGGTAACTTAACTAAGTGTAATTTCTACAAGTTTTCTCTTCCCTCTCTCCCTTTATGCCAGCCAAAATTCTCCTCCAAAAGGAATCAACTTTGTTGACCAATTCCCTTCTTACAATATTACATGTTGGTCAACTTGATTGAGCAAGAAGGTAAGGAATTTATTTGATGCAATTCTCTCTCTTTTTCTTCTTGGTCTTGGCCAATTTTGTTGACTAGATAAGGAGGAATATATTCATTAAACTCTTCATCTCATTTTCTCTTTGATGCTTGGATGAAATGTAAGAGTAAAGGGATACATATATATTATTTTATTCTTGCATGAAATTAGAGCAAGGAGGGGACGGTTTTCTTGTAGAAAAAGGGAAGAGAGTGTGTTGACTTGGTCTTGCATGTGCCTTGTGTCCAAATAAGAAGAAAAGATAAGGAAATTGCTTTAATTATCTTCATCATTACTTCTACTTTATAAGAGCAATCTTGGCCCTTCATTTTGTTTCCCAAATCTATCATCAAGATCAAGTAGCAATTAACTCTTGATCATGGCAAAATTAATTAGACTGCCATTAAATCCTTTTATGTCACTGTCTATTACATTTAGCCCTTGGATGTATTTTGGGATATTACAGAGAACGTTGCTGCTTGTAAGACTTGGCACAGGTAAGCAGGAGGGAAAGGTCTTCGAGATTGCTTTGCTCGTAAGACTTGCTGTAAGGGGGAGCATTTTGGTGAAAGATTTGTAAAAGGCTACACAAGTGCCCAGCTAAGCTTGTGGGTTTGTAAAGACTTTTCTTGTGTCTGGATTAAACAAGAGGATAGTGGATTTGAAAATCTTAGGAGGAGCCTGGGGACTGGTCTAGGCCATCGCAGATTGGATCGAACCAGGATAAATCACAGTTTGCATATTCTCTTCCTTAAGCTCTTATATTTCCTGCATACATCATTTAATCTTACTGTTGATTTATGATTCATTACTTTTATTTGTATTACTTCCACTAAGATGCGAAAAGATTTTCAAAATTCTTAAGTTTTTATCTTACACCCAATTCACCCCGCTCTTGGGTGTTAGCTGATTCTAACAATATGATTAATACTTATAGCAATATTTTCGCAAACTATGTACCAATTATTGTTACCTTCGCTTTATTATTTTTAATGCAACTTCCCATAGTCAACTCAAAGTTTTGCTTTATACTCATAATTAGGACTTTTTTGGGCCAATTATATGTGATGCTTGGGCAAAGAAATTAAAATATTATATGCATATAGATATTTAATATATTAAAATTAAAATGTGCCTTCTATGCACTGTAAAAAGTTTGAAAAAAAAATGAAATATATATGTATATATATACACTACAAAAAAAACACTGAATTTCCGACGGAATTTGAGTTTTCGACGGAATTTGCAATGGAATTGATTTCTGACGGAATGGATTCCGTCAGCAATAATAGCGTTACAAACAAATTTACGACGGAATTTATTTTCGTCGTAATTTTCGACGGAATTTATTTCCATCGCAATTTCTTGACAGAATTCAATTCCGTCGCAATTTCTGACGGAATTCAATTTCGTCGCAAATTTCCTCGCAATTTACGATGGAATATTCCGTCGGAAATTCCCTCGCAATTCCCTCCCAATTTTCGACAGACTTCTTCTTCAGAAATTCCCTCGCAACTTCCGACGAAATTCATTTCCGTCGCAATTTTTTTTTTTAATTTTAAAAATCCTCATGGCAACTCTGGCAACCGCCCCCTCATCGCCGGTGGTGTCCACCTTGTCGCCAGCCCCCAGATCCGCCACATGTTGCAACCTCCCTCCGCCATGTGTCGCAACCTCATATTTCTTGGAAATGCAACTCAACTTGCCCCTCCTTTGGTTCAAACCCACGACCTAGTCCGTACGCGCGCGATGCCTTACTGGATGAGCTCGACTGCTTTGGCGTTCTATTATTACACACAATTATATATATAATCATATGAGTATATTTTTTTTAGTTTCTAAAATTAAATTTTTATTAACATTAATTAATAACCAATAAATAATTGTTAACTAATATTTTATTTACTAATATTAATTAATAACTAATAAATTTTATTTCTGATATGACTATTTTGCCCCTACAAGGACCAAAACCTATGATTGAAAATTAAAAATATTTTAGAAATTAGAAAATAATAATAATTAAATTAAAAATATTAATTAAAAATAATAAATTTTATAAAATTAAATTAAATTTTAAAATATTAAATAATTAAAATAATTTTTAAATTTTTCCATAGAATTTCCAACAAAATTGAATTCCATCGGAAATTGCGACGGAATTCAATTCCGTCAGAAATTCTGTCGAAAATTGCAACGGAATCAAATTCCGTCGGAAATTTCTGACAGAATTTTCCGTGGCAAAATTTAGAATTTCCGATGGAATATTTTCCGTGGAAAAAATTTGGTTGGAAAATTTGCCGATCGAATTTTTGATGGAATTGAATTCCGTCGGAAATTCCTTGTTTTTTTGCAGTGATATATGACTTTTTTTACCTGATATATATATATATATATATACATTTTCAATTTATGAGATTCCATGTATTGTTTCCTTGACCTCCAGCCATAAAAGGGGTAAACATACAAGTTTCTTCTTGATTTCCTATTAAAGGGAAATATGAACTTTCGGGTAAATTCTTACATTCAATTTCATATATTCTAGGTTCTAATTTTTTAATAGTATTCATTATATTTCTAGGCTTACAATATAATTATTTTAACAATATAGACTTATTTATCAATTAATAACAATAAGTAAAGAGTCTAAAATATCAAAGCAGATAACAAGGATAAGTAAGAGAATAATAGTATGAGAAAATAACAAAGATAAGTATGAGAATATTAGGAACATATATAAATCCTAATATATATGATTTAATGGAAATATATACTTTAGAAGAAATTTTAGAAATGGTCCCTAGAGATGTAAAAGAAAAAGTAATTCTAGAGAAACCAAGAAATAGAAAAAATAGATTAGAATTTTTAAGCTAATATTTAGAAGAGAAGATGTATAATATAATGAAAAAAGTAGATCATAATAATGAAGAATTAAAAGAAATAAAAAGTGATATAAAAAATATAATGAATTCATTAAGAGTAAGTGAATCTAATATGATAATAGAAAAAATGGAACCAGATTTAGAATTAGAGCCTATAGTTAATAAGCATAGAAAGTTAAATATGATGAAAGCTATACAAGATGTAGATAAGACAGATATAGCCAAAGAAAAGATATATAAACAAAATATGGATGAAAATGAAAGACAAACAAGAATAATAGTTGAACAATTAATAAAAGGACAATAAGTATTAAATAATAATTTATGGTCAATAAATGATAAAATAAGCAAGACAGAAATAGAACAAAACCAAATAATTGAGAAGCCAAAAATAAAAATAGAAAGGAATGAAGAATTAGAGGAAGGAAGTAAAATAGCAGAAATAATATATTTAGAAGATATAATGGATATTTTAAAAATATATAAACCAAAAATGAATATGATGAATGCTATGGATAATGACGAAGATGAAATAGAAAGATTAATGGGATTAGAAGAACAAGAGTTAGAACATATTCAAAAAGATTTTAAGAATGCTACTATTATAACAGGAGATTTTGAAAATAATATAGAATTAAATACTGGAATTGTAATAGAAGAAAAAGGAGATACTAGTAGAAAAATGGAAACTGATTTTGAAAAAATAAGAACTGAAGAAGATTATAAGCGAACTAGAGAACAAAGAGAAGCAGGATTAAGTGAAGAGGAACTAAAACATATAAAAAACATAAGAGAAGACAATATGGGTTTTGAAATGAAATTTAATGCACCTAGTCAACCAGGATCTACACCTAGTAAAACAGGATTTATACCACCACCTATAGAACAATATGAAACAAGAAGTATACCAATGTCAGGAATATGGTTAGATTTAAATTGTACATTAGCACCTGAAAAAACAATAGAAGAATGGTCTAGAGCACAAATAATAGCACTAGTAGGAAGAAATTTAGATTTTCAATCAACAAATTTATTAATAGAATCAAGTTTTCTAGGAAATGTATTAAATTGGTGGAAAAGCCAAGATGAAGTTTGGAAAGAACAAGTAAGACATATGAATAAAAATGAATATAATAGTAAAAATGAATATTATGTTAAATTAGTAAAAAGATATGAATATATGTTAAGAACTGAATTCGTAGGAAGAAGTCATGCAATAGAAGAACAGACCACAAGTAATGAAGCTATAAGACATTTATATCAAATTGAAATATGTTCTTTAGAACCAAAATATCTAAATCAATATATAAGTGAATTTCAAAAGTATTATTATGAAATAAAAGAAAGTCCAAATGATAAAAGAATAAAATATTTAGATATGTTTTATAGAAAATTACCAAGATTATTGGGAGATGTAATAATAGATGATTATTATAAGACATACAAAGATAATCCAGATATAATACCTTATGTAGACTCTTTAGGAAGGAGAATAGATTATTTAAGAAATTATTTATCAGAAAAATGTAAACAAGCTTGGAGAAATATGAAATATTATAAAAAAAATAAATTAATATTAAGATGTGCAGAATTTGAAAAACCTCATAGATGGGGATGCAAAGATAATGAAAACAAGATAAAAAGAAAAAAAATAAGAAAAATAAATATAATAACTACAAAAGACCAATGAGAAGGTATAATAAATATAGATATAAATTTAAAAAATACCCAAAAGATAAATTTTACAGAAAATATAAACCAAGAAAATATTTTAAGAAAGGCAAGAAAATAGATTATAGTAAAAAACCAAGAAAATGTAGATGCTATAATTGTGGCAAAATAGGACATATATCAACAGAATGTAAAGAACCAAGAGATAAGAAAACAATGAAAATTTTAGAGCAAGCTCAAGAATATGAATTAAAACCATTAGAATTTGATGAAAAAATATATAGTGACATAGAAAATCTAGAAATAGAAATATATAAGATAAAAATATTAAGTGATCCGGAGTTAAGTGAAACAGAAGAAGAATTATTAGAATCGGATATAGAATATTTAGAAGATGAGGAAGAGGATGAATTAAAATTATATATGATGCAAGGAAAAGAAGTAGAAGAAATAAAAGAAGATAAAGAATATGAAGAATATAGAAATGTATCAGAAGGAATTGTTGAAAAAAGCATGACATTTAATGAAAAACAATATGCTAAAATAAAAGGTATGACATTAAATCTAAAACCTGACTAATTAACAAATGAAAATTTTATGGGAAAAGTTAGTAAGATATTAAAATCTAAAAAGAACATAAAAAGTCAGTGTGTAATATTAGAAAAGAAACATCCAATAGAATTATCTTTAACAGAAGGAATATTAAGAATACCATTAATAAGTAAAGGATTAATAGAAAATGAAATAGCCAAATTACCATTTAAAGAAGAAGTAACTAAAATATATATTGAAGGAGTACAATTACTAGTAAAAGCTTATTTCAGAGAAGGTATAGATTCACCTATAGAATTACTAATAACTGATGGAAGAATTATAAGTAGTATAGAAGATAGTGTATTAGGAATATTAGCAAGAAATTTGATATATCAAAAATTAAAATTCACTTTAAATACAAATTTTGCAATATCGAGAAATGATGAACATATAGACCAATCTATAATGATATACCATAAGCTAAAAGGAATACAATTATTACAAGGAGCAAAAACTATAAGTATAACAGCTATGATAGGATTAGTATTTACAAATGAACATAAAATATTCAATAAATCAATAGGAAGAATAAGTATAGAAAAACAATTTATGCCAATACTAAAAGAGATAAAAGTGAATCCTATATAAATATTACATCACCAAAACTATTAGAAATTGAATTAGATAAAACTATAAGTATTAATGATAATAAAGAAAAAAGACTAATAGCTAATAATAATTTATGAAATAGATCTGAAACAGAGAATGAAACAGAAACGGAAAACAGAGCATGAGAGCATGACGCAAGCAGTGACGGCTGAACAGTGGCTGACGGCTTGGGTAGGTGATTGAAGAAGTTGGTGAGGCACACCAACGTTGAACCGAGAGTTATTTTTCTTTAGTTTAATGAGTAATGTATTAGTATAAATAGGTGTCATTTTTCATTGTAAAAGACATCAAGAATTGGAATAAATACATTTGAGTTTGGTTTCTATACCATTTTGGCACTAGAGCCTGAGTTCTAGAGAGTCAGAGAGCGAAAGAGTGAGGAGTGGGTGAGAGAAAAAAAATGTGAGAAAAAGGGGGTGTCGGATTTTCACTCTCGGAGCATTTTTTGAAGAAACCGACCTCACCATCGTGTTCAAAAGGCCGAAAAACCTAGGAATAGCCTTGGTCACTGCCGTGAAACACCTCCACGCGCCTCCACGGACGTCGCCGGAGTCCAGAGGTTGAAGACGACCCAGTCAGCGCCACGTCGTCGAATCAGCTTACGCCACGTGTCAATAGTGCCACGCCAGCATCACCGTCAGCATTGCCACGTCACTCCTTCCAATCAGCATCCACGTCATCAGTCAATGCAACGTGGACCAATCACTGACTGCCACGTGTCATAAACGCCACGTCATCAATCCCAGTCAGCCCAACTTTCAGAAATTGCAATTTGACCCCTAAATTTGGTAAAATTTACAATTTCTGCCCCAAAAACTTTCTAAAATTTCATTTTGGCACCAAAATTCTGCAAAATTACATTTCGGACCCTAAAACTTTCTAAAATTACATTTTGGCCCCAAATTTCTGCCAAAATTAATTTTTGGACCCCAAAACTTTCTGAAATTACATTTTGACCCCAGATTTTTGCCAAAATTACATTTTCATCCCTGAAAGTTAAGAAATTACCTTTCTACCCCATTTGTCCATCAAATTTCCAGTTTGACCCCTTACTTGCCATAAAAACCGATCCTATCCTTGTACTTATCCATCCTATACCTAACCTCACAAGAACAATTCCAAAATGCCTCCAAGACGCAGAAACACACGCGAGATTAAGATGGACGAGATGAGACGTCGGATACAGGAACTGGAAACCACTGTACAAACGCAGCAAGCCATGCTAGAATCTCGCAGTGAATATTCAGAGGATGATTCAGATAACAATAGTTCGTCGTCCACTGACTACCGCCATCGTCCTCAACAACAGTCATTCCGCTTTAATGACATTAAGGTAGACATACCTGAATTTGAAGGAAGACTTCAACCAGACGAATTTTTCGATTGGCTTCAAACCGTCGAACAAGTTTTTGAATATAAAGAGATTCCCGATGAGCAAAAAGTCAAAATTGTCGCCATCAAATTAAAGAAACATGCCTCTATATGGTGGGAAAATCTCAAAAGAAGGCGTGAAAGAGAAGGAAAAAGCAAGATACGAATGTGGGACAAGATGCGACGCGAGCTCTCACGTCAGTTTCTTCCAGAAAATTATTATCAAGATAATTTCCTTCAGTTATATCATCTTCGCCAAAAGGCTATGTCTGTAGAGGAATATACGAGGGAATTTGAAAAACTCATGATGAAGTGTGATATCCAAGAGAGGGAGGAGCAAACAATAGCCCGTTATATCGGAGGATTAAATATCAACATTGCTCATCCGGTACAGCTCCAACAATACTGGACTCTGGACAACGTCATTCGTCTAGCCATCCGTATTGAGAAACAGTTGCCCAAAAGGTTTCCGTTTCAACCGTCTTTCTCCAACGAAATTACTTTTGATGGACATGAAGCACACATGCATCAGCCTACACAAATACATCAGCATAACTCTTCAAATAAGCATACACAAGAATATCAGTCTAACTCTTCAAGCAAGCCTCCAACAAAGGCTACCAAGGAATTTAGCTCCAAAGCACCTAAGTGCTTCAAATGCCAAGGGTTGGGTCATATCGCTTCAGAATGTCCTACCCGCAGAGTTGTTACTATTATTGAAGGGGAAACTTCCACAGTTTTTGAAGAAGAAAAGGAGCTCATACCCGACAAAGAACCTGTCTTTGATGAAGAGCCAATTTTTGATGAAGAAGTCATTCCTCCTGATCAAGGTGAAACACTTGTGATTAGACGAAGCTTGCATACAGCCACAGTGAAAGAAGAGCCTTGGCTACGTCACAACATTTTTCATACTCGTTGCACCGCTCAAGGTAAAGTTTGTGACGTCATTATTGACAACGGAAGCTGTGAAAATGTAGTCTCTAACTACATGGTAGAAAAGTTACAACTACCAACTCACAACCATCCGTACCCATACAAGCTCCAATGGTTCAATAAAGGAAGCACAATCAAAGTGTCAAAACGATGCCTTGTTACTTTTTCTATTGGAAAAAGGTATCACGATGAAGTTTGGTGTGATGTTGTTCCGATGGACGCTTGTCATCTTCTTCTGGGAAGACCTTGGCAATATGATCGACGAGCTCTATACGACGGTTATGCAAACACATATTCCTTTCAGAAGGATGATGTGAAGATTCAGCTCGAACCATTGCCACCAGATAAACACATCAAAATCAAAAATAAGTCCAAGTCATTTTTACTTAAGCATAAGTTTTCGGATTTATCTCCATTTATTGATGATGATGTTGTTTGTGACTCGAGGATGAGTCTTGTCCAACCCCGGGAGAATGAAACAGAGAATGAAACAGAAACGGAAAACAGAGCATGAGAGCATGACGCAAGCAGTGACGGCTGAACAGTGGCTGACGGCTTGGGTAGGTGATTGAAGAAGTTGGTGAGGCACACCAACATTGAACCGAGAGTTATTTTTCTTTAGTTTAATGAGTAATGTATTAGTATAAATAGGTGTCTTTTTTCATTGTAAAAGATATCAAGATTTCGAATAAATACATTTGAGTTTGGTTTCTATACCAAGATCACTAAGGATTAATACTTCAAATGAACCATTACAAATAAATATAAACCCAAGAAGAAGTATAGATAGAAGAAGTAGTAGTAGTAATAGATTAGCAGAAATACCTCTAATAGATACTCCCATAAATACAAATTTAGTAGAAATAAATCAAAAAAATAGAAACCTTAGATATAACTCAAGAACAAGAAGAAAATAAAATTATAATGATAATAAAGAAAAATGGAATATGGCAAGAAATGATAACTTTAATAGATGAAACTAAAGAAAAGAGTAAAATTGAAATAGAATATACAAAGAATGATTATGATGAAACTGATGAAGGAATAAAAACAAATATAATGGTAAGATTTAATAAAAGAGATATAATACAGTTAACATTATGGGTTGAAGAAAATACAAATAAAACATATAAGATAATTCTAGGAAAAGACTTTTTAGAAAAAGTAAAACCTTATAGAAATCAAAAAGTCAGAATAATATTTAACATAAATCACCAAACAATTGTAATACCAAAGTTAAAATGATGTTAAACATACATAAAACAGTTAAAGTAATTAAAATAATATTAGCAGAAAAAGATTATTATATAGATGAAGAAAGAATAATAATTCCAAGAGCTGATAGAGGAATGATGAATTATATAGTACATAACATAGAAAAAGCAAATCAAAGGGAAAAAAGAATGTTAAGAAGAGTATATTTCGAAGAACCACAAAATTTTGTACAAGAATATAATGAAGTAGTAAATAATATGATGAATAGAGAAGAAATAAAAAAAGTGTTTAAATAAAAACTTGAATTGTTATCTAGAGTTTAGTTTTTATGGATAGAAGGGTAACATTATATGATGAAAACATATGGTACTATTATAAGGATAATATAGAAATCAGAATACCTAAAGTAGAAAAAGGATTAATAAAGAATTTGATAAATAGAATTAAAAGATCAGATAAGGAAGAAGAGGAAGTTCTAAGACAATTAATAGAAGAAAATCAATATGATCCTTTGAGATATTTACAAATATTAAATCATATAATAACAAGGAAAAACCAGAGAAATGAAATTAAAAAGGAATTTAAAAGACAATTAGAATTACTTTCAAGAATTTGATATGGATATGTTAAATACAGACATACAAAATAGAGATAGATTAATTATAGATGGAGAAGATTGGAGATATAAAAGAAAAGAATACGTTAGTATTATACCAAAAAGTAATAAAAGCTTCATAAGATTAATATTAAGATAAGAACTCATATATGGGAAAAATCAAAGATTAGAATATATTTATTTTCAACATCCTTTAATATATGAAGAAGAATATGGTAGAGTAGTAAGAGAAAGAAAAGAAAGAAAGAGTATAAAGAAAACCTTGAAAAAACATTTAGAAGTATTGTCAAGGATATAAGTAGACCATTATATTACATTTTGATAAAATTTAACTATAAAAAATATAGAGCAAGAAAATATCATGCTTTAATAGATATTGGAGCAAACTTAACAGTTAAAATATAATGTTTTACCATCAGAATTATGGAAAAGAAAGAATAAAATGCTTAGAATGGAAAGTGCAGGAAAAGAAATCCATATGATAGAACTTGAAGCAAAAGATATAAATATACAAATAAGAAATTATGAATTAGTAATAAAGGAACTAAATCAATATAATGAACCATCTTGTGATGTAATTTTAGGATTAGATTTCTTAGAACAATATTTTCCTATGCATATGATTAGTAAAGCTTTAATATTAACTACACCATGTAAACATGAAGCTTGGGGAATAAGGATAACTAGACCTTATAGAAGGAAAGATGAAAAATTTCAAAAGAAGAATAATGAACATGAAGTACAATTCCTACAAAATAATGACCCAGTAGAAATACAACATATGTTAGCAACATTAAACATAGTAGAAATAAAAACTATAGAACAGAGAATTATAGATAATTATAGTGATAATCCTTTAATACATTGGGAAAAATCTAAGCCTATAGCAAAAAATAGAATTAAAAGATTATAGTAAAGAAATAAATTGCAAACCTTATGCATGGACAGAAAAAGATAGAAGAGAATTTATAATGCATATTGAAGAAATGAAAAAAAATATAATTTAATAAGAGAAAGTAGATCAGAATATTCATCACCAGTTATAATAGTATCTAAACATAGTGAAGAAAAAAGAGGAAAAACTAGAATGGTAATTAATTATTAGAAATTAATTGAATTAGCAATAAGAAATAGACAAATGAATTAGCAATAAGAAATAAATATCCTATACCTAAGATGGATTTGTTATTTAATCTTATAAGAGGAAAAACTATATTTAGTAAGTTTGATTGTAAATCAGGATTTTTTCAAATAAAATTAGAAGAAGATAGTAAAAAATATACAGCCTTTAGTACATCGGAAAGATTATATGAATGGAATGTATTACCAATGGGATTTCATAATAGCCCTAGTATATTTCAGGAATATGTATAAAAAATGTTACTACCTTCGGTTCTAATTATAAGACAAAGTTGACTTTTTTCGGAGAGATCAAGGAAGCTAAATAAGTTAATTACTTAATTATATCATATGTTATGTATCCTGAGATTATATATTAGTTTATTATTTAAACTAATTAGTTTGGAGAGAACAATAAAAATACTCTAAAGTAATTTAATTAGCTTCCTTAATTTCTCCAAAAAAAAAATCAATTTTATCTTATAATTAGGACCGGAGGGAGTATTAACTATAAGAGATTTTGCAGTAATTTACATTGATGATATATTGATATTCTCAAAAGATGAAAAAGAGCATGAAGAACACTTAGAACAGTTTACAAGATTAATTGAGGAAAAAGGTTTAAATATATCACCTTCTAAAATGGAATTAAGATGAGAAAAGATAAATTTCTTAGGACAAGTATTAACAAAAGATGAAATAGAATTACAAGATCATATAAGTCAGAAAATATTTCAGTTTAAGAAGATAACAAGTAAAAAGGAATTACAATCATTTTTAGGATTAGTAAATCAAGCTAGAAATTACATACCTAATTTATCAAAATTGACATAAAAAATATCTAAGTTAGCAGGAGAAAAGACTATATGGAAGTGGGATAATAATATAGAAAAAGTAATAGAAAATATAAAATTATTATGTAAAGATTTACCTAAGTTAACTTTACCTTTAAAAAAATATAAAATGGATAATTTATACTGATGCCTCAGATAATTATTGGGGTGCTGCTTTATATCATGAAGATGAAAATGGAATTGAAAAAAATAACAAGATATACTAGTGGAAAATTTAATGAATCTCAAAGTATATACCACTCTAATTGGAAAGAATTCTTAGCAGTTGTAAAAGCTATAGAAAAGTTAGAACTATTTATAGTAAATAGTACATTTGTAATCAGAACTGATAATACTCAAGTAAAACATTGGTTATCAAGAAGAATTAAATAGAATAAATTAAGTAATAAAATGCTAATAAAACGGCAGATAGATTTAGCTTATTATGATTATGAAGTTGAGTATATCAAAGGAAAACATAACTTAATTGCTGATTATTTGAGCAGATGGAATCAATAAATAAGTTTGGAAGGCACAGTCCTGTAAATCAGATGAATAAAGACGAAGAATCATCTCCTTTGATGAATCAACTTGTAATGAAGATTAATATTCTTGAAATGAATATGAGTTTATTAAGTAGTCAAGTAAGTACTAGCATACAAGGGCTGACTAGCTCTCTATTTCTAGTATAAACGACTCTCTTAATGATCTCTATATTCAGCTTGAGAATTTGAAGCTGTGTAAGACAGACAATGCCATCCCAAGTATAAGGACAGATGTCCAGACGAATAATGCAACTTATAAGGGCAAAGAGACAATCATTGCCAGTCTAGAACCATCTATAAAAGGGTCTTTCACCCTTGGTGAGTCATCCACTCACAGAACGCAAAATTTAATCGAGTCATTAGGACTTGAATCTATTATGCCTTTAACCCAAACACCTGTAATCCAAAAAGAAACCTTATCTTTTTCCCAAATAATGGCCTTTCAAGAAAAAGAAAAATAAAAATAAAAAGAAAAGCCAAAAAGGAATAGCCCTATACCAGAATCCAATAATATCTTTGATATTCCTAAACAGTATATTTTCTATAAGATTATTGTCAAGAAATTGAACCAATTAGCTTTGTCTCATAAGACCATCAAATATATCTCCCACTATGCCTTTAATAAAGTTATTATATACCCAGGATCACCTCTAAGTATTGTAAGCACTCTATATCAATATGGTTTAATTCAGAGTATTTATCCATCACACTCCATGAAGAAAATCTCTGAGTTACCACAAATCATTATCACATCTGTAGAAGATTATTTTAAGATTGTAACTAAGAATCAAGTATTTATAAGGTGTTACTCAACTGCAGCTGAGATTACGCCAGATAAGTTCTATATGCCTATAAATCTAATCAGACTCGGAACTACGAAGAAGCCTTTAGAATATGAGCCAGAGATCAAAGAAGAAATTGAAGATGATGAAGACTTCCAATTCAGAGTTTCAAATATAGAAGCTCAAGATTATCATATAATCTTCCAAGAAATGAATCATATAAAGCTAGCTGGAAAAGAAGAACAACCATGGGTCTTCCGATCCAGTGATAGAACAGGTGTATATTCACTTGGAAAGTAGCTCCATAATGACAAGCAGTTTAATCTTTGGTATGACAAGATTAAGAATAATGAAATGGATAATACTGAAGAAACACAGAAGAAGATTTGCCAAATAATAGGAGATTATCCTAATCATGAATATAAGCATTGTAAGGAAATCAAAAGAAGTGATAGAATTTTAAATATTTCTCTAGATCCAAGCCTACTGTAAGATTGTCGGCACAAGAGAACAATAATAGTAACTGTCGGCACAATCAAACAAAACGTGGAAAGAAGAAAGCAGAAGATTCTCGACAGAAAGTTGGAAGCTAAGTCATAAAGTTGTATAATGCAATCAATAATGTAAATGTCTGATGTCTGAGTCATGAGTCGTGTAAAAGTTACCTTAGTTGAGGTAACCAGGAGTTAGTATAACTCAAGTCTTGTAACTAGAGTTGATCTTTTCAGCTCTATATAAGCATCATGTAAGTCCCTTTGCTGGACACACCAACTTGAATGCAGAATAATTTCTTCTCATATTCTCTTCATACTTTCTCTCAAATTTCTAATCTTTGTGAGCAGTTCTCAGCCTTGGTTATTTGCAACATCGCCTTTAATCAACTATTATTGAAGACAAATAAGGTATGGGGGGCTAAACTCTCCTTGGGGATCTAGGGGAAATTTTATTTGTGATCCATAGGGATGATTCGATAAGTCAAGCTACTGGGCAGAATGTAAAAAAAAAAGAGTCTGGAGAAAAATAAATGAAAATAGAATAACTACGCCTCCTGTAGGAAACGAAGGCAGGATGTGCTGATGTAATCTGAAGGAGGAAGGTTGAGATGAGGAGGATTCTCTGTAAATGGTTCCTGTATGAAAGAGGACAAGATTCCTTCTATAACCTGGATTATTATCGGTCAAAAATTATTCTGTTTTTGTTTATTAACTCTAAGTAAATATTTTGATTTTTGCAAATATGTACGTGTCTCTTAATTTCTTTATTTCTTAAATTTAAATTCCGCAAAATTTACATACTGCCCAGGTTTGCCTCACTTATGGTATCAGAGACTGGTTTCTAATAATAAAATGGAAGCCTAGATCCCTAATATTCTCATACTTATGTTTGTTATTTTCTCATACTATTATTCAAGGAGGAAAAAACCGGACCGGACCGGCCGGTCGGACCGGAAAACCGGTGAACCGGTCTCAAGGCCGGTCCGGTCCGCTGCTGGAGAAGGGGGAGGGGTCGAACCGGTGAGGAGCCGGTCGAATCGGTGAGAACCGGTCTGGCTCGGGAAAACCGGCGGGCGAAGCGGTTAGGGCGGGTCGGATTTTTTTTTCCCAACGCCAAAACGCTGCCGTTTTGGGTCATTCTGGCGCAGCCATCACCCCTGACCCGACCCGACCCGACCCGAAATACCGACTCGACCCGACGCTTTTTGCCCTAAGCCCCTAATCGCTCGATATTCTTCGGTTCTTTCCACTGCCAGCAGCCAGGCGCGACGAGAATAATGAGAAATTGAGAATCTGAAAATTCTCAAAAATCATCGATTCATCCTTCTCGGTGCGAAACTCTGAATCAGATCCAAATTCTTCATCCATTCTCTCTTCTCTGTGTAGCCGAAACCTGGAAGGCTGGAAGTGAAATCGACGGCGACCTTTTGCGACGTCAATCGGCGGATGTGAGTGCGTGAGCGGCGGATGGCGACCTTTGACTGTGTGTGAATCGATCTGAAAGCTTATCTGATCTTCGACCGGCTGATCTGAACCACCTTCGGCGTGAGCTGCGACGTGCGACGCGTCCTGCGACCTGTTGTGGTTTTTTTTTTTTAAGTTTTGATTTTTGATTCATTTGATCATTTCTGAATCCGATGAGCTTCGATTTTAGGTGGATTTCTATCTGTCATGTTAGATTTCTATCTGTTCATTTGTTATCAACATCTGTTCATCCATATAATTATTTGTTATACGTAATCATTGATATTCATTATTGTTGTGCATTTGGATAGGTGACGAAGATAGGGACATTCCCGAACCCCCGGCTTTGAATGATGATGTCACTACTACTTACCATTTCCCAAATCCAGTACCTATTGACTCATCTCCAATAGATCAGCTTGATGAGTTGTAGAGTTTGTTGAGTGATGATTTACTCATTTGATTATGGTTGATGGATGATGTTATTAGCTATTTTTGTGACTATTTTGATGCTATTGGCTTGTTTGATGAATGATGATTGATATTGTTATGTTTTGATTATATTTTAATGTTAGTTATGGGTTTGCTTTGAAGAACTAACTAGGTATTTTAACTATTTTGATGTTGGTGATGAGTTATGACTTATGAATGTTGATTATTTTGTTATTGTCAATTAAATTATAATATTTTAATATGACCGGTTCGACCACCGGTTCGACCACCGGTCCGACCCCGGTTGACACATTAACCCTTGAACCTGTGCCGTGACCGGTTCATTGACCGGTCCGGTTTTTCGTTCCTTGCTATTATTCTCTTACTTATCCTTGTTATCTGCTTTGATATTTTAGACTCTTTACTTATTGTTATTAATTGATAAATAAGTCTATATTGTTAAAAGAATTATATTGTGAGCCTAGAAATATAATGAATACTATTAAAAAATTAGAACCTAGAATATATGAAATATATATATATTTGTTTATACATGAGTATATGACATCAAAATATGCAACTAGTTATGTATTTTATACTTTGTAATGATATTGATTACAGATATAATGATGGGTAAATAAATATCGCATCTTATTATTTGTATTACAGAAATTAAAATAATACTTATTGAAGTCAATATCTGGTGTTAGTGATTACTTGATTTTCATCGATGTATTAATATCAATAATTAAATTTATAATAAATTGTATTATTTATAAATTTTAAATAATTAATGTAACTCATTTTAACTTTTTAAACTCCTTCCAAAACATAAAAAGATTTGGTCTTATATCAAAGCTCTTCTATCATATTTTTTTTATTCATATAAATTTTACTTTTTTTTTTACTCTAAACAATATTAGTATATATACATTATTTAATTAATTTTTTTCACTTCTTTTGAATGTTTTCTAAAGTGAGATGACATAAGTGTGGATAATGAGCTATAAAGGCTATTATTCTTTTGATCTTTTGTCTCCAGTTGTCAATATCTGTAAGTAGAACTTTTGCTAAATTCTAAATTAAAATACTATAAAGATGTCTCATGCACACACAAAATTCCCAGAATATCATGAAGTAAAAAAAAAATGTAATTAAAGATGAAGAAACTTTAATTTATGGGGAGTATAACTCTTGTTTTTTTATAGCTTATAGCCTTATATGGTGCCGCTTTTCTTTTAAAGGAATCTAGCAATTTGGAAAATAAAGATATAAATGTCTAAAGGATGAAGAAATAACTGTGCGAAAATGACAAGGTTGAATAATACCCTACCTTATCTCAAAAGAAGATTGCTCTTCATTGGGAAAAATGATTGTTAAAATTCAATGTTGTTTTATACTGTTGATCATTTTTCAATAGTTGATTTACTTATAGATTCTATTTATATGTCACTTTTAGTATATTTCACACAGATAAAAAGATCTTAAATCTCATGTTTTAAAATTCAACAATTTTTTAATTTTATCTCTATTTAATATATAATATGTATTTTTTTGGATGATAATATACAATATGCCCCGTGAAAACAAAGCTCACATAATAATAAATTAAGGGTATAATTATATATTCATATGAAAAATTAATGATATGACTTTTAAATAAAACTAAAATAAAGTTTGTCTCAACCGTATAGATAGGACAATAGGAGTATTTATATTATATCCATATGCTGAAAATTTATAAGTTTGTCACATTTAGGGTATTGTGCATCATACATATATATTATTTCCACATAAATGCACTTCTTCATGTCTCTCCAACATAGCTAGCTTTGACAAAAACTGAACAAAACAACAAGGTCAACATGTCCAATAGTGACGGCCATAAATAATCTTCAAGTGACTAAAATAAACTTTTAAATATTGATAAAAATGGAACAAGAGATGTTGTTATAGTTCTTGACTTGTGGGTCTTCCACTTAGCATTGAATTATATATATCCATTGCTGAGTAACTTGACATTTCAATAATGCAGAGACACATATTAAAAAGAAAGGAAAGAAGGAAGGAGACAAGAAGCTAGCCATGCTTTTTTCCTCTATGATTAAAGCATGCATAATGCACTACTTTAATTAAAGAGAAGTAGTGGACTCAATCGAATTGACCTTATCTTTTGACTATAATTAAATGGGGAATCGTACGAGCACATTGAATAAATATGATAAGAAATTAAGAAGAATAAAATAATATAATAATATAACAGAGTTCATGCATATATATATATATAAATATATATATATATATTACGACTCTTTATATATATTATATATTATATGATTATTTTCTGAATTTTACTTTCATAATTTTTTATTTCACTTTTATTTTATATTCTTTTAAAAGGAATATAATATATGTGTGTGTGTGTGTGTGTGTGTGTGTGTGTGTGTGTGTGTGTGTGTGTGTGAATATGTCTGCCCACCTACGAAACTTCCATTCTTTTGGAAAAGAAATCTCTTTAAGAAAGCAAGAGAGGTATGTTGCTTCCATCGATCATGATTATCGCAGCATCCGAAGAATGCTTTTTTCATTTTTTGTTGGAAAACGAAATCATTTTGCAAAGATCTTCTTATGATAAGACTGCTGTTATAACCATGCTTGGCATCTCCCCAGAAAAGTAAAAAATAGAATTGAATTCATTAATACATAATGTTTGCCATATATATTTTATCATACCAAATAAGTAATTGGAAATGCATATGCTTATATTTTGTCATACCATATAAATAATTGGAAAAGCATATGCTTATACTCTTTCTAGTCCTTAATATAAGACATATTTATCTAATTTGATTGGATTAAGGAAGTTAGTTAAATTAGTTAGTATGACATGTATTTTCTAAAATATCCTACTCATCTTCCTTAATTCCTTCATTCCCTCTCCTCGTTGATCATTGTTGAAGGAGCATCGATAGGGGTAAATTAGGAAAATATTGATAAATATGAAAAATATCTTATATTAAGGATAAGAGGGAGTATTTCTTTTTATACCAGGCAAAATATGATTCATTTGATCCATTCCATCCTTCTTTTTCTTTTTAATTTATAACTTTCATTATTCTACATCCCAAACAAGCCATCACATATATATGGAGTTTGAGAAACAAAATATGTTATTTAGATGTGAATAGTATAACATGAGTGTGTTATATTCTACATTAATGACTAATTTTTAGATTATCATCGGTAAATATATGAATACATATGATAAAACTTACTCATTTGGTTATATTTATATGTCACTTCCAGCATATTTCACATAAATCAATAAAAACCTTAAAATGCATTAACTCTACCTTAAATTTGAACAATTATTTTTCTAACTTTGCCCCTATTAATATAAAAAATATAAGATATAAAATTAGAGATTGAGAAAGTTGCGAGAGGACCGGCACTTTATTGTACGTAATATGGCAAAGATCAGTACATCCACACACACGCGCATCGGAGCACACACTAGTTAACATGGCCCAGCTCACACTATTGCGCATACACACTGGATTGGAAACATTGAAATCTACATAGCCATTTCCTCATATTGTGGGATAACTATAGGACTTCTCACCCTGTGCTTGCCATCAGTCCAAGTTAACGCTCCAAATGAAGGCTCTGAAGTTTTGGCTGAACCTGTTGCCTGCAAAATAACCCTATAGTTCTTCTGTTGTTTTGTCCACTGAAATGTCAAAGTTGTTGGAATAACAACAACTTTAACTCCTCTTGGAGTTATGACATTTACAGTATATGTGCTTGGTGGCCCAACATTTGTTACTGTACGAGTAACATTGATGGGTTTCACACCTAGAAAAGGCACTGTGATAGCAGGGTAGTTGAAATCCTCTAGCCTGTAAGACTTTGGACATTTGTATGGCTTGTTATAATTAATGGCTTCAATTATTCTTTCCTCGTAAGCGGAAGCACATAGCAAGTTGAGGTAATCAGAAGTGTTGAGATCATAAACAAGTCCAGGGTCTATTGCAAGGTTGGGCCTGACAAATCCTGTACCATAATGAAATGGAGTTGCAACTTGACCATCTTGTTCGTCCAGAATCCGTCTAATGGTGTTATCCAGTATGCTTGCTATAACAACATAGTTTTCGACACTCTTTAGAAAAAGGAGAGAAAGCAAATCATAATAGGTTAAGATGTAAAAATACCCATAAACTTTACTAAAAGTGCATCTGATATCATATACTTTTTATAAGTGCAAAAATACCCATGAATATTTAAAATTGGACCAAAAATGCCAAAATCGTTAAATATGACCTAACACCGTTACTTATGTTGTGGGCTCGCACTTCTTTTGCATATATATAAATAATGATATTAGGCAATATTTAATCGACTTGACATTTTTTATCTAATTTTAAATGTTCTTGGATATTTTTGCACATCCAAGCACATTTTTGGTAAAAGCTCATGAGCTTAACCCTATCATTAACATGAAAACAGACAATTACACGTAATACATACACACACACCAGTGGTCATGATTGCTGACTTGATCATTGCAGGACTCCAATCAGGATGGCGCGTTTTGAGAAGACCAGCAATACCAGATACATGTGGACATGCCTGGGAAGTTCCGGAGAGAATATTGTAGTCAAAGTGAGCTTCATCTGAATCGAGGTTGGTGGGACTTGTAGCAGATGAATAAGCAGCAATTATATCCTGACCTGGTGCAGCTACATCCGGCTGTAAACCTCCCAAAAAAATATTTAAGTTAAGAATTACAATACTTGAGGGAGTTAAATTGTGAGAATAGATGGATCGATAACCTTGAGAATTGTGGGAAGAATCAGGTTGGGTCCCCTTGATGAGAATGCAGAAACTCTTGGAGCTGGCTTTACTGGTATAAATGTTTTAGCATTATTCATAAATGCAAGTGGGTTCCTGCAAAATATGTATATATAGAAATATTTTCAGAGCAATTCCAAAAAATGGATTGGTGGATGAGAAAGATGTATAATAATTACTTGCTGCCGAAATATGAATCTGTTCCCCCGCCTTTGATTCCAGGTGGACTTTGAGGAAGATTGGAAGTGTCAACAGGTTGAACATCAGCTGTAGCTGTGTTCAATTCCTGATCATTTTGTAAAATCATCTTCAATGCGCCTACTCGCTTTGCTTCTTGGCCCTTCTCCACAGGTCTCAGGGTCCTTCCTCTTTGGCATATTAATATGCGACCCCTTACTTTGCGAGGATCAAGTGTTCCTGTTTTGCAAAGCTGACTGCAACAATATTCGTACTTAGGAGAGAAGAAACATTTGATAGTTTAATACATAGAGAGAGCATCATGAATTCTTAAAAATTCATTCATGCTTACGCGTCTTGAAATGTTGCATTAGGGAGCCTGACATTTCCAGCAATTACCACAGGAATTAGCCTCTGAGATGTGGAGTTTGTGGCAAGACTTGTGCCCTAACCAATATGTAATTAATGTTAATAAGGGCAGTCCAATGTACAATGCTCCTATGAGATCTGGAGAGGTATAAGTGTACGGGGAGGGTCCCTAATGAGCTCCTTGTTGCCCCTTATTTTCCCACCACTTCCCAAATATATTTTTTCTTATTTCTTTGGATCAATGGTTAAAAATATGTGTAGTTTCTTTTTATTTTAAAGTATTAAATTTTTGAAAAACTGTAAATTGTACCATTTTCTGCGTACATGTTCAGAAATGGCTATGTAAATTTTTGAAAAACTGTAAATTGTACCATTTATAAAAATTGTCCCATATTTATGTAGAATTTATTAATTTAATGATCCTAAGAAACAAGAAAAAATATTTGAGAAGTGGTGGAAAAATAAGACGTAGCAAACACCCCCTCTTTATATGCACGCAGACTTATCCCGCAAAGAGAGAGGCTATTTCCATAATAAATGTGAAAGAAACGAAGCCATACAAACCTTAAGGCGTTGACCATTACCAAGAGTAATGTTATTGCTGAATGCTCTGTCTATGGATCCAGCAGCAATTGTGAAGATCCAAGGAGCCACATTTGAGACAGTTTGAAGTTTTGGTCCCTTATTACCGGCTGAGGCAACAACAAGGATTCCCCTGGCAACGGCATGGAAGGATCCTATGGAGATGCCATTCGTCAACATGTCATTCACATTTGGCACGGCACTCCGACCGATAGAAACAGAGAGGATATCAACGGCATCGTCGATGGCTTGATCAAAAGCAGAGAGCATATCTTCATCAGTGCATTCTTCGGAACTATAACTTCCCCAGCAAACCTTGTACACTGCAAGACGAGCTCTTGGAGATCCTCCCTTGGCTGTTCCCCTCCCGTTGTTCAAAACACTGACGTTTCGCACGAAGTTGCCACCTGCCGTCGACAGAGTGTGGGTCCCGTGCCCCTGCAAGTCCCGAGCGCTTGTATGGTCAATGCTGCCATGTTTTACCACGTACGCTTTGTAGAAGGTTTTTGCTCCAATCAGCTTCCTATATGCGTCATATAATTCTTGATCTCAACCCTCAAGTCTATTCAATTTAGACTTTTTTTTTTTTTTTCAAATATTCAATTTAGACTTCACATATAATAAAGTCATATATACTTTTTTTTTTTTTTTTTATGAATTTCTTCCTCCGGTATCCCACACCCAAAGGTGCAGACTAATCTGGAGTCGCCCCTTGAGAGGGACTTCCCAGGGATCGAGCCCAGATGGCGGGAGGGAATCTTTGCCTCCCTTGTCTCAACCACCGGACCAAGCCCCCCGGGCAAGTCATATATACTTATAATTAGAAAAACTCTAGTTTTGATGAAACCTGTTGCAAAGAGTTGTGTTACGAGGGCCAGATAAGCTATAAAGCTCGCATTTTGATCCTCCACGCCACTTCATTGGAACGGGACCGTATCCATCATCTCGGAAGCTTTTGGATTCTGGCCACACACCTATCCAATAAAACAACTGATCAATATATGAGGATAAAAGATAATGATGAAAATTATTAATCTTATATACTCCCTCCGGTCCTATTTATAAGCAACTTTCTTTCTAATAGGGTTGGTCCCTTTTATAAGCAACTTTGATTTTTTATCTCAAAATGTAAGCTTCTCTTTCCTATTTTACCTTTATTAAATATTCATTCTCTCTCATATATTATATTCATTATCTCTCATACTTTTTTAACTATTCTCTCTCTTATACTCTTTTCATAAATATGGGCATACATGGAAAAAATATGGTATTTTTTACATAATCATTACTTTTAACTACCAGTTCATTTTACGCAATCAAAAGAAAAATTATTTATAAATAGGATTGGAGGGAGTAATATATATAACTACAAAAATAAATAGTGGATTAGTGATGGAATTTGGTGATTCTGTCATAAATAGTCACTAATTAATTAGTGACAATATCAGTTTAGTGAGAGAATTCCATTCCTATCTCCTAAATCCAGGTTATAAGGCCATTGGTAAAAATTATATAGCTTTAGCGGAGAAATATTTCACTTCATTTGCAAGCAGTTAATTACCAGTATCAAGGCTGCCAATAATCACATTTTGACCAAATCTTCCTTTGACCCAAGCTGAGTCAGCTCTCACTCTTCCATTTCTTTCTTGTCCTAGAAACACCCATGACCTGGTTGTGTGCAGCTCATGCGATTGGCTCAAGAACACCGACACTACTTTTGGATTTTCTGCGTCCATTTTCCAACAATTTTGTATCAATAATCGCTATCAACATTTAATATAGAATTTACATAAATACGTAGAATGATACGAGTATCTCACTCGTGATCTCTGCTGCCTCATCTTCTTCAAGTAATGCAGAAAAGCCATTGATGTGTCGGTTATATGAGTATATGATGGCTTCTTTGGCGCTTTCATGGCTGTCACATCAAACATACAGCTATTAACATTGGTACAGTAAACATAGGATTCTTTCAAGAAAGAAAAAGGTTAATTAATTCATTCCAAATAATTGAATTAGAGACTGTCTTAAAATAAGAGATTGATGTGGCGATTATATGATTATAACAAAAAGCCACCGATGTGTTGGTTATATGACTCTATGATGGCTTCTTTGGCCCTTTCATTGCTGTCAGTCAGCCTCTCACATCAAACATGTGGCTATTAACATTGGTACAGTAAACATAGGATTCTCCAGGAAAGAAAAAGGTTAATTAATTCATTTCAAATAATTGAATTAGAGTCTGTATATTTGGATTAGTTTTTTTAATAGCTTTTATTATTTATGAGGTAAAGTATGTGAGAGGAGTTTTGTATTGGGTTACGTAAACAGTGCAAAACGTGTGAGAAAAATTTTATCTCAGGTTACGCAAACCATGATTTGAAACCATAGTTTTGGCACTTACCAAACACATTAACACACATTAGAATAAGAATTATAAAATGGAAGAATTACCCATAAAAAACTCATTAAAAACTTATTTTCTAAATGAGATCTAAAGGGAGATTGTTTGAATACAAACGAATGTAATATAAGAAAGATATATTGTACAAAAAAGAAAATTGTTTGAATGTAAGGGAAGATTTTTTACATGCAGAAAAAATTATTTGCGTCTGAAGGTCCTATTTAACAAATAAATTTTCAATGAGATATTTTAAACAGTTTTCCGGTGTAAAATGGATAGCCATGGTAGCAACCCTTTTTCAGAAAATTATCAACTCTCAGTCTCTTGTCCAAAATAACTCCATCTAATTTTTATCATAAGGACCTGCTATATATCTATATTATACATAGATTAAGAAAATTAGTTAAAATTACTTCAAAGTAAAATCTTTCATAATTTGTAAAATTACCTTGATAAACCTGCAATGTCGATAGGGGGTACAGAAAAGAGAGAAATGGTAGCATGTATGCATTTACCTTCCTAAGACAGAGGCAAGCAAATCATAATGGGAACTTGTGGCAAAGTCCATATCGGCCGAGGAAGGTTTTGGACCATGAGAATGTGATCCCAAGTACACAACGTATGACTGCAAGATGAAATTGATTAAGGTGGTTGACGAGGACGACGACAAGAATAATACCAACCAAAATACCAAATGATGCTTGCTTACCTTTTTAATGGCATGGACAGGTTGCTGCAGCTGTGCAAAGCTGATGAGCAGAAATGATGAAAGAAGAAGCTGAAACATAGTTAAGCCTTTCAATTTGCTTCACCTCAATGTGTGGGAGAATGACGACTCTTCGTCTCTTTATATAATAGTACGTTCACATGTGTTTGTGGATGACTGAACTTTTCTTTCTTCTTCTTTTGTCTTTTTTTTTTTTTTAAATGTAGTGATAGAGTGGAGCATGAATATAAAATTCTTTTTTTTAGCAATTGAATGTAAAATTCTTGAAGTGTTTTCAAGAGAGAAGTAAAAGATCCTAAAACACAATTTACCATATAACTTTGCAATCAAGGATTCCAAATGAGCCCAATTATAAGTTGGGAAAAGTTGTGCAAAAGGACCAAATGAGTGGGATATTAAGGTTAAGAAACTAATTTTTTTTTATATTCTCTGTCTATTAAATGAATGAACAGTGAACAATAAAAATTTTAAATTTCACAGCATAAATTCTCTACTTTGAAGAAGCAAAGAATGGAATTGCACTTATCCTTAGGCGTAGCTCTTTTGCAACTGGGTTATTATTTATAATTTGTCTTCTGACTCGTTACGTTGATCCCTATCTTCCAGCTTTGTTAGAGAATAGCATTGTCTATTCTCTAACAAAGCTTCTATTCTCTAACAAAGCTGAAAGACCCTTATTGATCCACAAGAATCAATATCGTCCATACACGTATACACAGGAAATCTTGTACAGCTGGGACTAACAATAAGGGGCTGAAGATATTCTTTAAATATGATTTTGTAGTCACATCTGTACAAGATTTCCTCTGTGTATATGTCTATGGACGATATTGATTCTTGTGTAACCGTATGCCTATGCAAAGCAATAAGGGTCTGAGTATAATGCATTGACTCGACCCTATTTTTCTCTCTGGCATTTCCTTCTCGTTGTTTTATTCTTAGCTTTTTCCTCTTGGCTTTTGTTCTCTAATTCTTTCTAGCTTTGCTTCAGTGATTAGGTTAAGCTTAATTTGTAAATTGGAGGAAACCTTGCTTAAATGTTAAACTTAGAATGGTGACTCTAATTCCTCACTTTATATAAGTCCGTTCTCTTAAGTTTGTGGATAAGTGGAACTTTTCTTTCTTCTTCTTTTGTCCATTTTTTTTCTTTTTTTCTGTTAAAAAAGTAAAAAAACAATTGGCCTACCATGTTTTTGATTCAATTGTTCCAATAATCTTGTCGGCATATACTAAATCTCTTACTGATGTAGGTGAGCTTTAATGTAAATTTATTGAAGTGTTCCGAGAGAGAAGAACTAAAAATTCCCCAAAGACAATTCCATATGATCCCAATTATAAGATGGGAAAATTGTGCAAAAAAACCAATTATTTGTATTAATGATGCTTGAAGCTCGATTGCAGATTTACAATGGACCTTCTATTCTTGAACTTTTCTATCAAATATCTCACTCATTTGGTCCTTTTGTACAATTTTCCTTTATAAGTGTGACTTTCTCATTTGTGACAATCTTGAGATCAATGAAATGTGTGCATGTGTGAATGTAAGTAAATAAGATACTCTGCTTTTCGATTAAAAAAAAAAAAAAGATACTCTACTACTTAAATAGCCATTCGATCAAGTAATTTTTCCCCATTAGACAGCCAATAGCTCATGAATAGTGGTAGAATGTAACATATATGTCTTACTTTGGGTTGCATAAATTTTTTTTTTTTTTGGCCAACAAGGAAATTCATTAAAAGAAAGGATTAAGAACAATTTTTACAAGAGAAATAGAAGTGAGCCTACTAAGAACAAAGCGAGAAAATGCAAACTAAATCCTACAAATTGAAAAAAGCACAACAAGCTAGAAAATAAAAACTAAGACCTACAAATTGAAACATCACAAGATCGGAAATAGTAACCAATACAAGTGTAAACCAGGTCAAACCAGAATTTCCTAGATGTCATTCATTACAAAAAAATGACAATTTGTTGTGGCTAAAATAAACTGCTACAGATATCAAAATTTGTAGTGGTTTACTACAAAACCGCCAAAAATTTGCAATGGTATGACTCGTGCCAAGTGGCGCACTGGTTAGCGAACAACATTTGTAGCGATTTACGCAGCAGAATTGCTACAAAATTTGGCGCCAAGCTGGAGTCAAATTTGTCGCGGTTCATTTATAGTGGTTCTAATATCTGAACTGCCACAAATGTGGCACTAGCTTGGTGCCATAAGGCGCAAACCTCGTGCAACTTTTGTGGCGGTTTCTTTGTAGCGATGTATATGACCAAAACAGCTATAGAATGTGAAGGGTTGCATATTTGTAGCGGTTCTACATAACCACTACTAAAATGTCAAGCATAGTTGTAGTGGTTTCTATGTATAACCACTACAAAATGCAAAGGGTCTACACACTTGTAACGGTTTTATAGAACTGCTACAAATTTTCATGTTAGACAAGGTAAGGTTTCGTGATTTATAGCAATTTTTTTTAGTGCTATAAAAACGCCTTCACCCCCTATTTTACTTATTTTGACAATTTCGTTTCTCACGCGCCGGCCCTTTAAAAGTTTTTGCTTCATACATAAGGTTCTGCTCATGCATTTAACGAGTTATGCACTTGATGTTAGTAAAGTTAACCCCTTAATTTCATGTTTTTCCCTATTATTCTAATTTTTTAATAATTAATGATAATATTTTTAATTGTGTAGTCATTATGACTTCTGATAGAGAAAAGGGGAAGAGGAAGGAGGTTGAGCTTCCCCCCAAACTTATTCTGCAAGGGAGCAATAGTAGAGGGCAAGGGGAAGGCAGACATGTCCCCATGCCATCACAGGAGGCAAACCTACCACAATAGATGACCCCGTCATAGACGGCCACATAGGAGGTGACCATACTAGATGTCAGACCCCTTCTTTTATGGGCATATAGAAATAGCACATACATACTGATATAAAGTACTTGATCATATTATAGGAATTCTTCACAGGGTTGGTACGTGATAATTACAAATCTCAAAAATAATAATAAATTCTACAAATAACCAACGTCTATGGTTGAACTGGATTGAAACTTTTAGTTGTCGGTATTTATGCATTTGCCCTTTGAGTTGTTTCCTACTTTCCTTTAACTGGATAAATGATACATTTATGGAAATGGTGAGATTCATACAAATCTCAGTAGCAATATACTATTAATCATATAAAATACAAAAGATAAATATACAATACACCATATCATGTAACTGAACAATCATGCTATAAACATGTTTGTGTACATTGTTCAGGGCCAACTGATTGTTAGATCCCTACTTGTTTGTCTACCTCAGCTGGGTTCAGACCAGAGCTAGGTGTTCATACTGTGTATATCATAGTTGGGTCCCACTAGGCCTGCTGGTACTTGTGCTTTTTACAACCGGACAATACTTGTGCTTTTCCCACACCACAGCTAGATATTGTGCCCCAAGAACTGTTCATATCACAAAACATGGCATACACAAAGCATACAAATAATCACATAGTGTATGATAGATAGAGTTACTACCTGAATGTCCTTTCCTTGCTAGCTATCGGTCTACTACTTGCTGTCTGGCTCTGCAACTGACAAATCCTAAAATTCTAAATTTACAGTAAATGAGTTATTACTCATTCATGTCTTATTCTAAACTCATATTGTTGGTTATCTTGACTCAAAATCGCATAATGACCAAAATTCGCCTAGGGAACCTGGTCTAAGCCCCTTTATACCCGGTCTAACTTTACCTTATCAAAAATTATGACCCAAGCTAATCCTACACAATTTCACAGGTAGAATCTATTTTTGACCTCAGATTTGACAAATGCATGCTCAAATTATAGAAATACCCTTGGCAGCCATTATTTAGGGTTTTAGAGGTAAAATTGTCATTTCACATCCTGAAGCCTTCACACTTCACATTTTACATGTTTCTGACACAATTTTCTATTCTAAACATAATGAAATCATCAATTTCATGAAATTCTAGCTCAAACATCTAGAAATACGTCAGTATGAAAATCTAGAATTTTAGGAAAAAAATAAAGTTTCTTGATTTTAATCCATAAAACACCTTCTTTTCACCTTAAATCACTTGTTTAACCACTTAATTACACTTCTCGCATGATTAATTAAAATTTGGGCAGCACCTCCCTTTAGGGTTTATGCCTCCCAAATCATCAAAATCAAACCAAATAAAGCCAATAATCAACAACAACAACAACCTTGAATCATCAAGAAAACAAGGTTTATTGGCTTACATATTGTTCTTCTCGCTTCTTCCTTAAAAACCATGGCCCTTCTTCTTTCTTTTTCTTGATTTTGTGCTTGGTACAAGTGTGGTTCAAGAAAGCATAGAGATTAGAGTTTCCCATGCATTAGAAGGTTTAAACACATGAATTTCACAACCTACCTACCTTGTTTGGCTTCTTGAATCTCTTATGCTTCTCTCTTGTTCTTGCTCTTCTCAAGACTCTCTCTCTCTCTCTCTCTCTTTCTTTGTTTGGCCAAAAATGTGCCTCTTGAAAGGGATAATTATCTTTTTAAAATATCCCTTTTCTATCTCCTTAAGTAATAATATTTTTTTGCTAATTAATCATGTGATTATTGACTTTTGCCTTCTTCCTTTTTCACTTGGCATAAAATGCTTCCACATGGCATCGTTAATATCCAAGTATTTATTTTCCTCATGCTTCCTCTTTTTGGCTGAAAATGGCCCCTTAATTAGCAAGAAATAAGAGCTTCTTGCTTTATGATCCAAATGACTAATTTGCCCTTATATTTGTGTATTAAATATGGCCTTCTTCGTTTCCTTTCTTTTTTGGCTGAAATTCACAATATATTGGGTCCAAAAATTGTGCTCTTCCATTCCCCATTTTTGGCCTTCAAGAATGGGCTTTTAAGAAGACAAACATTGAATTTTTATGTCTTATGCTGGCCCAAATTTCGTGTGGTCACTTCTAGCAATATTGTGTCATTCTTCCAAGTGTGCCAAAATTCACCATTTTAATGTCACAAAGGTACAAGGAATTTTGGTAAATAAAATTGGGGATGTTACACCAGAGCTGCCTGTTCAGCTAAAGGGGGCTGAGATCAGTTTGAGCGATAACAACAAGAATGAGGAGTTTAACTTCAACATTCCCATTCTAAGTGACATGGAGTGGTTCCTAGTTGAGGAGGAGGCCTGGGACTAGAAGAACCCACAATGGTTGTCTTCGTGGTCGATGGGATTTGAGGTGGAAGTTCAAGGTAAATTTAATTATTGTTTTAATAAATTTAATATTTAAATTCTATAGGTTAAATGTGGGTTTAAATTAATTAAATTAACGTATGTGGTAAATTGTGTAGATGTGTAGGGGAACATATCTACCAAGAGGTTGAATGTGGGTTGTTTCAATAGCTTAGACCAAACACTAATTTATTGTTAATAATAATTTTTTACAATGTCAATTAATTTTTGCTTTATATCATAAATTTATTGTTTTATTTTTTATAATACTAATTTATTGTTTTAATTCTTTAGGAGAGGAAGGCTCAGTAGGAGAACCATTGGACGAACTACAGGGAGTTATACACCATCACACATAGACATTGGGACGGGACTGCGACCTTTCAGCAGGCATAGGAGGCCATTGTAAGATAATTTATTATTTTATAATAGAAATCAATTGTTTTATTTTTATAATACTAATTTAACGTTAATAATAATAAATGGCAAGAGCGGATTCAGTAGTCACAGGTTAAGCTACGACAGACCCAGACCCAGGAGTCACAGGGGTCTGTGCATCCTACTAAGCCACTGAAAGCTGGTCTGGGCCCAGTTGAGCTCCCTAGAAGCTATAGAGGCATGGGATTTGGCACCAGACCTAGCATGGTTTATAGTAGGATTGACGCCTCTAAGACTAGTACCTCTCGGTTAGGGACCTCCAGTGTCAGAAGGCTGAGGGAGGAGACAGTTTAGGACATTCGTGAGGTGGTTGCTAGGTAGTTTCAGGTGCGGGCCGACTTCTTCTACACTTAGCAAACCCAGTGGCGGGATATCACGAACTCCATGCTGTTTAGGTCGTGGAGTCGGCTATTTCCAGACGAGGAGCAACAATAGGTCCACCAAATCCCTAGGCTCATCATCCAGCCACCTCCTCCTACCGATGATGGTGGTGCTATTAACTCTAGTCAACCCCGTGATCTAGGCCCCTTGACAGAGGGCTTGATGATCAGCCTCCAGATAGTTAGCTATATCTTAGTTTAGCTTTATTTATGATTTAGGACAATTCTATTTTGATTTCAAACTATTGGAAAAAAATTTGGACATTTGCATTTTCATTTATGTAATTTCTTGTTTTGATTACAACTCATTAAACAAAAAATTAAAAAAAAACTGCAGTTTGTGGCGGTTTTATGAACAAACCGCTACAAATTGTAAATTATTTTTTTTAAAAAAAAATAATTTACAACTTGTAGCGGTTTCATATTTATAGAGGTTTATAAGTAATAACCACTACAAATTGTAACATTTTGAAATTTGAATATGTCAAATCTTGCTAACAGTCATGACCGGTTGTGGCAGTTTCTATACCTTAACTGCTACAAAGTGTGTCAAAACTTTGTAGCGGTTTCTATCCCTTAACCGCTAAAAAGTGTGACATTTTGAAATTTGAATATATCAAATCCTGCCAACGATCATGAAACTTTGTAGCGGTTTATGCCACATAACCGCTACAAAGTGTGCCATTTTGAAATTTGAATATGTCACATCTCGCCAACGGTCATGAAACTTTGTAGCGGTTTATGCTACATAACCTCTATAAAGTATGACATTTTCATGAAATTTTGTAGCAATTAATGCCCCTTAACTGCTACGAAGGTGACATTTAGTAGCGATCATGGTAGCAATTTGGTAACTACTACAAAGTGTTGAACGTTGGAGAATTTGAATTTAAGCCTCAAAGCACGCGTCATTTAGACAACTCAAAATTCTCTCTTCACTTATCTTCTTTGCTAACTTCTTTCACTAGCCATGGATAAGTCATGGATCAAGTTGCCACACAATTCTCCATACGAATTAAATAATTTCTTGGATTTCGCATACTCTTATGCCAGCTGTAATGGTAAGATCATGTGTTCGTGTCATAGATGCAAGTTTAAGAAGTGGCATACATGAGAAGTTATTAAGGAACATTTGCTCATGAAGCCTTTCTCAGAAGACTATATATTCTAGGGAGTTCATGGTGAGAAGCTCTATATGAGATATGATAATGCTCTTCCTCAAAGTTTATAAGTAGGAGTTCAAGTAGATGAAGATGATCTTGTTAATGATGTTGTTTGTGATGCGTTTGGTTTTCAAGATGACAACGTTAATGAAGAAGTGTAGGTTTCAGACCCTGTGTTCTTAAGGAATGAAGCAGCTCCAGATTTTTTTAGCCTAATAGATGAAGTAGATTGTAACACCCCAAATTTTGATTAAAGGCTAATGGGGATTATTGAGAATGTAATTATGGATTTAAGTTGAATTAATGTGCATTTGTGACAATATTAATTAATATGTCATAATTGATGGAAAATTGAAAGAATGGAATTATTGGCATATGTTAGTGATTAATGGGAATTAATTGCTAATTAAGAGAAAATGAGAAGTGTAATTAAAATGACTAATGGAGAGATTAGAGAAGCTAATGGGTGCTTATTGTGTGAGAGCCAATGAGGAGTGGACACTTGGCAAGTGTACATGTGAAGGGATTGGAAGAAAAGTCAAATGGGATTAAAGAATGAATTTCTCTCTCCTCTCTTCCCTCTTATGCGCTGGAAAACTGAAATGGAGGGAGTATAATCATTCTTCATTATCTCACACTCCACCTCCATCTCTCTCTCTCGTCCTCTCTTTCTTCTCTCTCCATTTTCTGGCGCCATTTTTGCAGCAAAAGGGAAGGAAGAAAAGCTTCAAAAAGGTAAGGAAAATGGCTTCCATTGCTCAAACTTCCTTCTCTAATATTGATCCTTGAATGAAGAGCTTCATTTTGATGGTTGTAATGTGTTCATTGGTGTTAGTTTGTGACCTCAATAGATTGTGAAAGTTGAAGAATCAAGAAATCTCTTTGGCAAAGTGAAAGAGGTGAGTGTTAACTCCCTTTTGATATATATATATATATATTGTGGTTGTTGGTTGAGCATTGATTTTTTGGAATTTTCTGCCCTATTTTCGAAAATTAGGGTCTTAGTGAGTTTGGCATGTTGTGATCATGGAAATGGTATATTATGATGTCTTTTGGACAAATGGATTGGTTTGAATCATTAAAAGTAAAGTTTGGGATCTTTGTGTTGGTTTTGGTGTGTTGATCAAAACAAGGCATGTGGTTAGATTGTGAATTTGGTCATTTTGAGGTTACCATTGTGTTCCTTGTGGAAAATTGTATGAGAATATATTTGGTTAATGATTTTGGAGTCATTGGACACTTTGGTAGAAAAGTTGTAAAATGCTGTCAATGTGGACTCTGTCTGGGCAGTTTATTTGTGTGGACGTTTTGAATAACCAAATGATTTCAAAAAATTGTGAAACTTTCTAATCTTAAAGTTCACACCCCAAGCTTCAAAATGGACATATATTTTGTGTCATTTTGTTTGGTATTCTGAGAGTTATGCTTCGCCAAAGTTTGGGACAAAAACAGAACTCTGTTTTGGAGTAATGTTGGGTTTTGGGTGATTCTGTATTTTTGTGATGATTTTAAGTTATAAGCCATATTTTTCCTTGAATGAGGACTTAAATAATTTTCATTTGGCTTTGGAATCACTCCGTTTTGATTTTTCTACAATTAGATATGATTTTTCGAAGTTCAGCCAAGAATCAGGAAATTGCTTGGCCGCGGCCCAAACCTTTCTGGCCTGATTCTGGCCGCGGCCCATGGGTGGCTGGCCGCGGCCAGCGACCTTCTGACCATATTTTGGCCGTGGCCCAAGGAAGGGCTGGCCGTGGCTAATCCCTGTGTTCCACCACTTTAGGTTTTTGAAAAGAGATCTTTAACCTATTGTTTCCCAACCTTTTAGGGGTTTTATTAGAGGCATTTGTGGCTTCTTAAGGGTCATTATTGATAACTAAATCTAAGTGTTGAAGAGTTAATTGAGTATTGGAATAGAGAATAATATTTCATCCTTAATTATGAATTTAGGATTTGATATCTGCCCGGAGCATAGAAGGCCTGTGCCTGCTCAAGGAAGGAAAGACAAAGGTAGTGACACTTTATCCTATATCATGTGTATTGCATTGTTTGTTTGCATTAGTCATTGAATACAGTGAAAGTGAAGGGGACGTGGCGAAAGCCCGGACTCGATTAAAGTGAAAGTGAAGAGGACGTGGCGAAAGCCCGGACTCAATTAAAGTGAAAGTGAAGGGGACGTGGCGAAAGCCCGGACTCGATTAAAGTGATAGTGAAGGGAACGTGGTGAAAGCCCGGTCTCAAATATTGATTGCTGCATTGTGATATATGTGACTTGCTTTGTATATATGCATCATATAAATAAACTGTTGCTACTGGGATTCTCTAGAATCTCATTCTTTCCAAATAACATTTTTAGACAGGGCAAGTGGATCGAAGAGCAAGCAAGTGGCAAGGGACGATTATGACTGCAGGTGGTAGTCTTAGTTAAATATTTTGGTTTTATATCGAATTGGTTATCATTTTGGATCATTGTAAATATATTGTATAGATCATAGTACTATAGTTTTGTGTAATCCCCGGTATGGATACTGAGATGGGCAATGATGCCCTGTATAAACCTTTGGATTAATGTTATTATCCCAGGTGAACGTCGGGAATTGTGCTTACTCTGATATTGTATATGTAACAGACCAATTAGGCCATTTGTTTTAATGAATGAAATGAATGGAGATCCATTTGTACAGGTGTTTTAAAAAGTTTTTAATTGTTTCGGATTTCTCATTCGATTATTAAATGTGATTAAACGCTAATCCCGGCCTGATTATCGAAGGGGGTTACATAGATCGTCCTTTATATCAAGGTTATCAAAAATACTTGAAATTATCTTTCTTGATCAAATTGTATCATATCAAGTGCTTGTATGGAATCACTAATAAGGGAATGCCAATGTTAATTGAATTATTACAAGATGCTTTCCTCGACGCAGAGATTCCCACAATGTCCTACGAGGCCAAAAAGATTATTAACGGATTAGGTTTGAACTACCAAAAAATTGATGCATACCCCAATGATTGTATGTTGTAATGGGGAGATGATGCTAGCAGGGAGACTTGTAAGCGATGTCACACATTGAGGTACAAGACAATTTGGAAGGGAAAAAAGCAAAAGAAGAAGCCTGCAAAGATTCTCAGGCACTTTCCTTTAAAGGTGCTGTTACAAAGATTATATATGTCTTCTAAAACAATTGAGCACATGAAGTGGCATGAAGTTGACAAGAATAAAGATGGTAAATTAAGACATCCATGAGAAGCAAAAGCCTAAAAAGCGTTTAGCTCAGACTTTCCATTTTTTGCTGCTAACCCTATAAATGTTTAGCTTGTTTTGATGACCGACGATTTTAATCTATTTGGGAATCTTACACAGGTTATAGTATTTAGCAGGTAGTCTTAAGTTCCTTACAACTTGCCCCTAGATATACTTGAAACAAAGCTCCTTTATTTTGTCTATGATCATTCTAAGCAAAAAGCCACTGGGTAATGACATTGATGTGTATCTCCAACTACTTATCGCAGAATTGCTAGACTTGTGGAATGTCGGCATTGAGACATATGACGCGTACAAGAAGACATTGTTTAACTTGCATGTAGCCTCAATGTGGACTATAAGTGACTTTCCTGGGCTAGGAACGTTATTCGAGTGGAATGTGCATACTTGAATAGTGTGTCCAACTTACAATTTTGACTCTAATTCAGTACGCTTTCTCCATAGTCTAAAGTAGTGCTTTACGGGTCATTAGAGGTTTCTCGATGAGAAGCTCAAGTTTAGATTGCAATGGAATCGTTTTAATGGGAAACTAGAAAAAAGAGGACCTTCTCAGGCTTTATCTTGTGCAAATATCTTATAACAGCTTTGGGATGTTGAATTCGAGTTTGGAAAAAACGACGATGTAGCAAAAGCAAGGAGAAAGACTAACAAGACTTCTGTTTCTACGCCCCAACAATGGCAGAAGATAAGCATTTTCTTCACTCTTCCATATTGGAAAATTAATTTACTTTGACACAGTCTTGTGTCATGTACATTAAAAAAAATGTATGCGACAAAGTGTTATACATGCTGCTTAACAAACTCGGTAAGTTGTCAAACCCCTTAACATTTCAATATGCATAGAGTAATAAAGGCAAAGTTCCACAGGCATACAAAAATAATATAATTATACTAATATTAAGTACATGTTTACGTACAAGAATCTTCTTGCAAGGTTTGAAAGTATATACACATTTTGTCCAAAATATTAAAAAATTAACTACATATAACCACTAGCTTCCACCTTTGGAATCCGCACTCACCAATTTCTCGTGTCTACCACCTTGCCATTGGAGCCACTGGTTCCTGCTAGACCATTTATTATTTATGAAAAAGGGTGAGATTCTATGGAATCCCAATAGTAACATATAATCGGTCATATAATATGCGAAAAGTAAATATGTCGTGCTCTATGTTATGCATAAATTAATGAACAATATAAAGGCATGTATACATGAGTAGGGCTCAACCCCACTATCTGTACACCTTAGTTGGATTGTCACTCAACAACCAGGTAAAAGTGCACTTCTCGTACTAATTGCCCCTTCTCGGAAAAACCATGTTGATTAATTAAAATACAAACAATGGCATACACAGACATATAGACAATAGCATAATGTATGAAGGATAGAGTTACTACCTTAAGCCTTTTTCAACTTGTAAAGCGTTCCTCAAAATTCGTGCCAATTGCTCAAGCTCTTAATCGTGTTCTAAAAATCCAAATGTACAAGAATTAGGTTAAAACCCATTTGTCACACCCCGGTTTTACCCCCCTCTCTGGGGATGCCTCGTGCCGGTGATGCCCCAGGCGTGGACTCACAAGAGTCCCTCGCTCCCCAAGCGAGGTTTTTCGCCTCCGTGGGGGTCGAAGCCACTACCTGGGGGTAAGTAGCGCCTCAATGCATCCCCACTACCACTTGAGCTACGTAGCTCAAGTAGTTATCTAAAACCACTTGACAAACTCTGCCTCATGGGAAATTTCACTAGCAGCACTGTTAGTATTTCAAATTTCAATATTTAATTCCTATGGCCAAAATTAACATTGATATTAGGCCAAATATTATTCTCTTGTATTCCTCTACTTTGAGCCTCAATATTGGGCTTTTTGAAAAATCCAAGAATTAATTCCACAATTTGTTCTCATGAAAATGAAAATTTACTAACTTCTTAAATTTCAAATTCATGAATATTCACCATTTTATTGAATATTTCAAATAATTACAATACACTTTGCTGAATAAAATTTAGGGTGTTATATAAGTCAAATGATTATCTTTAAGCAAAGAAAGATCTATGGGTCATGGGAGTTCGTGAAGACGCGTGGTCAGATGAGAATAAAAAATTTCAACCTGCAAAATTCACCCTCATAAAACCAAACAAGGAAATCTTCTTGTGACATTGAAGAAAATAAAAGTTCCTGATAGGTATTTAAGCATCATTGACATGCAGGCTCGAAAGGTTGCTAGGCTGAAGAGTCATAACCCACATGTTCCTATGCAACAGTTACTACTGCTGGCTATAAAAAATGCACTGCCCCTCGATGTGTCCATTGTTTTGGTGGAGCTGTGTTATTTCTTTCGGAAGTTGTGTTACAAGGTTTTGACCGTTGATGAGCTCGATCAGCTACAACACAAATCATTCCTACGCTTTGTCATTTGGAGATGATTTTCCGTCCATACTTTCTCACTATGATGGTTCACCTGACAGCCTACTTTATTCATGAAAAAAAGCTCGCTGGTCCAGTTTAATATCAATGGATGTATCCTATTGAGAGGTACTCATTTTACGTATGTCCATTAGTATTAATTTCTATATTTGCTAGTTACACAATCAGCATTTAGTAACATTTTCCTTCTTTATTTTATAGGTTTCTTAGGAAATTGAAATCTTACGTAAGGAATAAGATATGGCCAGAAGGTTCTATAATTGAAGGTTATATAGGGGATGATGTCCTATATTTCTGCTAAAAGTACTTTGATGACATTAAGACGTCTTTCAACCGACTTCCTTGTATAGATTATTGTCCTGAACCTAAGCCATCATCTAGAGAGCTGTTAGTCACTCATGTTGGTAAGCTAGTTGGAGGAAGTGAGAGCTTCAAACTAATAGCAACTGAGAAGTTGCAAATACATAGACATTTCTTGATTAATTGCACTTAAGTTGAACCCTTCCTTTAGTAAGAATTGTACACTTATATGTTATTTTATATATTTTTTTACATATTTTACTTACATTTCATGATCACCTTCTCATAATTAAATGCAAGAAATTCAAAAGTCATGTGAAGCGTCAACTCAGGATACGTACACAAACATCATCTGAAATTGATAAAAAGGTCCATAGAGAATTCTCAAGTTGGTTTATGGTCATAATACTAAATGACCACAACCCACACTCACCAAATTTTAGAGCATTCACAATCGGCCCTTTTAACCATGCCAAAAAGTTTGTAGTATACAAGGTCAATCGTTTCGAGTTTTGCACATGTTCACAAGATCAAGGATTGCTAACTCAAAACTTGGGTGTTTATGGCACCTTTGGGACAAGGAGTTATACCAACAGTAGTGATATCAACTGCATTTTGGAGGCATCCCTTATTATGGAAAGCTTCTTGATGTTGCTGAACTAAATTACCAAGGCCGTTTCACCACGAAACTGTTCAAGTGTTTGTGGGCAAATATGATAACTTCCCAGGGACTCACAATTGACGACTTAGGCATCACATCAGTAAATTTCTCCTAGCCAATTCATATTGGTCAATCTGAAGATGATGAGCCATATATTCTTTGCCTCAGAGGCACATAAGGTTTATTATGTTGAGGACAAGAGGCACATGGATTGGAATATGGTGGTTCACTTAAAGCCTCAAGATCTTTACGACATGGGTGATGGTGATAACATCGCTTAAGAGAGTAAGCCATTCCAGCCCTTGAATTTTGAAAACTTCTTCCCTGAAGGTAATGATAATTTACCTATAGTTCGATGCATTTTTACAAGTTATTCTTTATTATCACATCATTTAAATTTAATTTTTGTACAAAATAATACCGCTAACATTTTTTCCACACATTTTTTGTAAGGATGGCGACGAAGAATGATTATACAAATTATACTTTTGTTCTTTGAAACCTTAATGTGTGTGTGTATATATATATATTAAAAAAAATTCAAAACAATGTTTGCTACAAATGTTAAACCGCTATAACAACTGTCACGTTAATCACTACAAATTTCAACTACTACAAAAATAGTCACATTAACCGCTATAAGCATTACGCAGATCCGTATAAATACCCCTACCACACCTCATTTCAAAACCTCCTCCATTTCTCTCCACCCTTCTTCTCTCTCATTTTCTCTCATCTGTGAAGGTTTTTTTAAGAGTAGAAGAGCTTAATAAGGTGATCAAATATAGTAATTTGTTTTAATTTTTTGATTTCAACATTTTTTCTTCTTATAATTCTTATTCTAATTATTTTTTTTCTTCTTCTATAGAAATTTTAGGACTTTTTCTCAACATTTTCAACATTTCTTCCATAATCATCATCATCATCTAATGGTCAACATAATAAGTCCTTATTACCTACACATTCTCAATATTAAACCTACATAAAATTTATACTTATCTAGCTTAATTTAATCATTCTTCTCAAATATTAACTACTATCATTTAAAGTGTTAACTAGAAGAACTTGATATGATATTTTCCATAGAAAATGTCATTAATTTGCAAAATTTCACGCACAAAAAGTACCGGCATTCAAATTTAAATCCTTTTGCCCAATAAAATTTTCAAACCAAGATTTTTTAACAATATTTTCCCAACTTTTTACTTTTTATTCAAATCAGTCATATTATCTATATGTTATACATATTGAACTTCACAAATTCAAACACGATTTAATACTTTAATTTGAGAAAAGACTTTTTTAATGATAAAGCTTACGCTTACTATTAAATTTTTATATCACATAAATGTGCGTGTGAGAAGGGGTACGGATGGAAATAGGCTAGGTATAACCCCCTGACTGGAAAACCGTAATTATAATTCAAAACTCTTAATTAAAATGAAATAGAGACCAATAATCAGTAAAAGTTACTGACAATTCCTTCCTTTACGGAAGGATTTTCATAAATTCTTTCAAAAAGCTTCCCTATCCTGGTCTCCAGTTCAAGATTCGAACATAATTACCCTATGCAGTTAAATCACATTTATACATATTAGATTGTAAGACAAAAATCCCGGCAACCCCCGAGTCATATATATACTAACTATCGGGTTTATAATTCCAAACTAGGGAATTACATACCATATTCAAAATAGTATTTACATCCCAAAAATAAGATACAGTAATCCCATTCCAAAAAGGATAAAACTAAAAGTCCCTACAAAGTCCTAGCTGCTCGTGGTCGTTCGTTTCTCCTTGGAGCTACTTGCCCTGTCTGAATATTAGTCAAAGGAAATAATGAGATTGAAAAGAATCTCAGTAGTACCAAATCACTCATACAGCATATAAACACACATCATGTAAGTTCATGTTTAGCAACAACACAATGATGCATGGCTCATGCCATACACGACAGCTCTCACGGCTGTATACACAATGCGACAGCTTTCGCTGTAATCTCTATGTTCAATGCGATAGCTTATGCTATAATCACTATGCTCAATGCGACAGCTTTCGCTATAAAGGCAGCAGGTTCTCAAAGCATCACAATGCATGACAACATACATACAATGCTTTACACACAGTATAAGAGAAAGAGTCACTACCTTGTTCTTTCCTGATGTCCTCTGGCACAGTGGGCTCACGAGTACAGCAAATGTTAAACCCTATAAACTAGAATCAAAACAACGGGTCAATTTCTCTTCCAAGTTCTTAAGTTCACAACACTTAAAGTTGGTTATCATTTGGCCTCTTTCGATGGCCTTTAGAAGTCTAGACACATGCCTAAAGGGTTGGGAGAAACTACCCCAAAGATCCCTCTTTTAGAAGAAAACACTGATTTTTGGCTGACTCACTCAAGTGAGGAAGACCGCACTCGAGTGATGGATGACTGGCACTCGAGTGAAGATAGCTCACACTCGTGAGTGCTTGACAGAGAGCTACAATAGAATCAGAAAGTGCTCATTTCAATCGAGCACATAACCCAACACTCGAGTGATAGCCAAATGCTCACTCGAGTCCCACAAAGTGAGGCACAGAAAGTGTCTACCCGAGAGTACAGAAATCTTTAGAGCAAGAAGCTTACTCGGGCACTACCCTTGACACTCAAGTGATGACACAACACTTGCGAGTGTCAAGTCATACTCTTAGAAAATGGCTTGCGAGTGTTAACCCAAGACACGGCCTTATACCCCAGAACACCTTTGCACTCGAGTGAGACATGGGTCACTCGAGTGATGACCTATATCACCTACAAGTGCAGAAGTGCACTCTTGAGCTTTGCCTGAGAACTTAACCAAACCGCTAAAGAAAAGAGAAAATATCATGCTGCACTCGAATGAGACCCTTTCTCACTCAAGTGAGGCTTATCAGAAGCCAAAACGCTGCAACTGACAGAATTTCCTAAATTGAACCAATTTGCTTCCAATGGTTCCAGAACTTATACCAGAGTTCATTCCCATACAAAATATCACAAGGACCCTATTGGGAACCTCAAAACACCCAAAATCACTTCCTAACAACAATTTTTGTCTGGGATCAATACATTACACACAACCCACCAATGACCAATCTTTTCCCTTTCAAATTCCAATCAAAACCAATAACACAATAACACATCCTAATACCATTTTCCCCACATTACCACATCTAATTCATCCATTTCCAATTCTCATGAAATCAGGGCAAAATTTAAGAATTTCCAAAACTAATTCAATGGCTACACAATTTAGATCAAAATGCTACTAACTCTTACCTCTTCCTCTTCCCAAGGTTGGTTCTTTGATTTCTCAACCTTCCAATTTCTTCAAGTACTAAAACACCACCTCTCAAAAATCTAAAACCATGAAGATGAAGCTCTGAATACCATAAACAACTTTAATAAAGAGATTTTCCCTATTCAAAGTCAAATAGAGCACTTATCATAAGATTTCTTCTTTCTCTTTTCTCTTTTCTCTTTTCTCTTCAAGCTGGACGGAAATGGAGGCAAGTGAGAGAAGATGAGATGATGATGAAATGCATATTTTTCCCTTGGTTTCATGCTCTTTGGCCGACTTTGGAAGGGAGAGAGGAGAGAGGGAAATGCTTTGACAATTTGACCAAATCCTATGGCTTACCTTTTGACACTTAACAAAATCTTGATCTCCCTATCTTAATCACATATGAACTCAATTGCACATGATTCCACCCCATGGGTCTCTCGACAACAATTCACAACCATTAATCTTTGAATAAACAATAAGTTTCCTTTCTGGTAACTGACCAATTGGTCGGTAACTTTACAATTTTGCTCCTGATTATAGTAATTCCATCTGAATCACCTCCAAATTCATTTTATTATTACAATAGTGTCACTATGCGCCCTCCCCTATATTTCAGCCCATTCTGGATATTATTCCACTCTTAAGCATAAATATAGGACTTAGGCGTTGATTAAAACATATTCACATTGAATTCAACAATAATTACATCACTACTAGCATTATTAGCCCTTAATCCCAAATTGGGTCATTACACTAGGCCTTTATTAGGGACCTATGGCTAGAGCTGGGAATTAGGGCCGGCCCTTGACGGGCCAGGGCCTAACAGGGCCGGCCCTTGACGGACCAGGGCCTAACAGGGCCGGTCCTAAAGGGCTCGGGGTCAAGAAAATTGCAGTTTTTCAAAGCCCGGCCGGAGAGCATCAGGGCCAGGGCCGGCCCACAGGGCCGGGAAGTCCTTTTCACAATATTTAACTATTTTTCCTGTGTAGTTTCCCTAGAGAGATATAATTAGTAAATAACAACGATTAAAGTTCTAATTTAATACATAAATGTTGTCAACATTAAGGTTTAAATAACACGTCTCTTGCAACAAACAAACACAGTTACTAATGTATAATCAAAGGTAAAATCATGTCCATAAATAACTCACACAAAGGCTAAAGTATAAGAAGGCAAGAAGCTAAATACTCTACCTCTAAACAACATGAGTACGACGACTATCATTTTCACCTTCTTCGCCACTATCATCAATTTCAAGGACATTTGATTGTGTTTCACTTTGAGTAGTAGATTCAAGTAGTCAAATAATCACAACCTCCATAAAAAATAATACTCTATCAAGCAGAATAGTATATACTATGATTTTATTCTAAATAGGCAGAACAATATACTCAAAAATCACAATATGATTCAATTAGACAAAACAATATACTCAAAAATCATACTGTATACAATATGAGGATAAAGTGATATATAGATTCAATAAGGCAATTCAAAAATGTAACATAATTATTTTCTAAGCAAAAAAAATAAAAAATAAACGGGCTTAAAGGGCCGGCCCGAGGCCCTATAGGGCTGGCCCTTTTAGGCCCGACTTCCTTTTGAGACTACAATTTGCAAGCCCGGCCCTTAAAGGGTCAGGGCCTAAAAGTGCCGGCCCGACGGGCTCGACCTGTTTTCCCGGCTCTACCTATGGCCTAGCCTATATTAAGTCTAGTTTAGCCTATTTAGTAAATAGGTTAGCTTAAAGCTTGGGCCCTTTGTCAGGCCTATTTATCTAAATAGGCCAAGCCTATTTTCATAAACCCAGCCCAGATGCTTGACCTATTTATTTTTTTAATTTATACTATTATAAATAATTATATATAATATAATCTAAATCAATTTCATAAATTATTTATACAATTACAAACTTAGTTTTTACCTTATGTTTCACACATCTTATCATTCACCCCCAAACTCAACATTTTCATTTATTAATCGAATACATTTTTACCTCTTTTCTCTTCAATTGCCCATGATTGCAATGTTAGCTCACTCCATTTCCTTTGATTTGCGTCATTCGTTGAAACATAATAATTGCTACAAGTTTATTTTAGTGACACCTCAATAAAATATTATAATATCAATAGGAGGGTTTATCTCAGTTTCTATAGGGAAAAAATAAGGAAGGTAAAATACGGTTTTACATGTGACTACTTGTTTTACTTGGTTGATTTTTAAAAATACATTTTCTTAGATTGGTTTTTCTTATTATAACTAGCTTGGATAATTGTTGTACTAGGTGTTTTTTTTCTTACTAAACTATTACATATGGGAATAAATCCTAATTAAACTTTTAAGATATAATATAGGTTTTTAAATATGTTTGAGAGGTTGTAAATGAATATGGAGGCATAAGCTTTAAACCTGTTTAAATGCTTATATTTCAAATAAGCTCTTAAATAGGCTTTAGGCCTTGCCATGCTTTTTGAAGGCTCAGGCCCGAGCCTAAAAAAACCCTATATATAGACTTAGGCTCTAAATCTCTATTACAAGCCTAGACCTATTTAATTAAAGCCTAATTCAACCTAACCTATTTTCATCCTAGGCCTGCCTGAAGGAGGGAGAGATTCCAATGAGAAAGGAGTAAAAACATTGCGTTTAGAAATTACAAAGATTAATAAATTTCTTGAATTCGATGAAATATCAATTTGCGTACAAATCAAACAAGACATGAAAAAGTAAATGCTTACTAACAGAATTTTAAATTGTGATCTCGCTATACTTGTGCTGTCCTTAGGGGGATAGGTTAGACCTCTGTCAGGGGCCTACGGCCTTATCTATTTTAAGTCTAACCTGATTTATTTAGTTAGGGGTCTATAATCTAGTCTACTTTAAGCCTAGTCTGGCTTATTTACTAAATAGGTCAGGTTCAAGCTTAAGCCTATTATCAGGCTTATTTAGATAAACAGGTCAAGCCTATTTTTATACGGCCTAGCCTATAGGCCTGACTTATTTAGTTTTTTCTTTTTAAAAATATATTATTATGCATAATTATATATAATTTAATCTAAATTATTTTTATAAATTGTTTATAAAATTAATAACTTAGTCTTAACGCAAAGGTTCACATCTCATCATTTATCAGTGAGCTTAACCTTTTCATTCATCAATTAGTCACATCTACTTCTTTTCTTTTTTATCACTCAAGATAGCAATGCTAGCTCACTACTTCTCCCTTGATTTATGTCATTTGATGCAATATAATAATTGCAGTAAGTTTATTTTAGTGATGCTCAATGAAAATGATCCCAATAGGAAGAGTTTGTCTAATTTTCTGCAAGAAAAAAAAGAGGTAAAATCTAGTTTTATATGTCACTTGTGCTTGGTTGATTTTAAAAAATATATCTCCTTAGTCAATAGATGATTGATTTTTCTTATCCCTACTTGCTTAGACAATTTTTGCCACTAAGTGTTCTTTTCTTTCTCTTACTAACTTTTTTATTTCAAACTTTTAAGATATAATATAGGCATTTAAATAGGTTTCATAAATTATATATGAATTTAGATGCACATGCTTTAAGCCTATTTAAAGGCCTACATTTTCAATAGGCTTTTAAATAAGCTTCAGGCCTTATCAGGTTTTTTAAAGGCTCAAACTCAGGCATAAAACAGAGCCTACATACAGGTTTAGACCCAAGCTCAAGTTTTGGATTTCCATTGCAGCCCCAAGCCTACTTAACTAAAGTTTAGCCTAGCCTATTTCCACCCCTAGCTGTCCTACCTAAGCGCTTTAAAAAGAATAAAATGAAGTGGAAAAAAAGATAGAATTAAGAGAGTGGTTTTTTTTTTTTTTTTTTTGGATTACAAAAGTCTAAGTGAGTTGGGTCTTAGGGGCTGACAAAGGCCAAAGTATGCCTTCAGGCTAAGAGCGCTTATACAAACACTTATAAATCATTCACCAACAAATTCCTTATATTAATGAAATTTAAACTCACAACTTTATGGTATAAGCCAATGCAATCCCTTCACCATCGGAACTCACAAATTGAAAGAGTGATTTTTAAATTTTAAATACTTAAATGTCATGTATATTCTTAAATAAAGATTTGTAAAAATTAGTTCAGTTTATTAACAACTATAAAAGTAACAGTGTCTCACTATCATTTTGATTTATGACGTTATGCGTCATTCGTCATTACAATTAATGTTTCTAATTATTCCGAGTGACTACTTTTTTCTTTCCTTCCGATAAAGCTGTTATATTCTTCAACTTTGCCAATATTCTTCAACTTTTCCAATAATTAATTGAAAAAAAAAGTTGAAAGATAACGTTCTTACAGTACACCTCACTTTATTCGTCTTTTCTTTACACGTTTTCTACTTGCTTTCCTTTACTTTAAACTATTTTTCTTTAAATAAATGCGCTTCACTGTAAAGCTTTATTGAAGTAGCCATTCTGACAAATATGCCGTACTTAATTAAATAAACGTGATTCACTATATATCTTTATCAAAAGCGGCCATACAAATATGCCGTACTTCCCTAAGTTCTTAATTAAAGGGGAATTATATTTATGGCTCAAGAAAAAAAATAAATGAAGAAATGGTTTATAAAAATTGTAAAATGAAAAAATGGTTCCATTAACAATTTCAGAAATTTATATTGACAACTTCATGAGACCTTTTTTTAATTTTATAATCTCCAGGGATCATTTTTTTATTTATCTTTTTTCTTAAGACCTGAATGTAATTCTCCCTTAATTAAATAACTATACCGCCATTCTGTTGAGGTGAAAGCAGTTTGGTCATACTATTAGAATAGTTTGAAATGTATAACCAAAATATTCTGAGAATTTTAATAGGAATTGAAATATATATATATATATATATATTTTTGGATTAGCGGGCTTGGATCGATTGGACGAGGAGGAACAAAGGCCTCACACCATGCCAAATGCGTCACAGTGCGTTGACAGAAATGAAATATTATTAAAGTATATTATTTTTGTAACGCCCCAAATTTTATATTCACCAAATATAATTATAATTATATGAGAAATTCAATAAAATGGTGAATATCCATGAATTTGGAATTTATGAATTTTACAAATGTTCATTTTCATGAGAAAGTGGGCAGAAATAATTATGGAATTAATTTGAGCAATTTAAAAAGGCCAACATTAAGGTCCAAAAATGGAGAAATAATAGAGAAAATATTTGGTCCAAAAATTAATGGAAATTGGCTAAATAAAAACAAGAAAAGAAATTAGATTAAAAAGGTAATGACAAAATCGTAATTTTTCCAATTTAGCACAAAATTAATTATTTTCCAATTAATTGAAGTTAATTTCAATTAATTAAGAAAAATAAAGGGGAAAATATATATTCAGAATATTTTGGTCAATTAAATATGAATTTATAGAAAAATTGAGCTAAAAGTGCAACTTTGACCAAAATTGGGACATTACGTATATACGTAACCGGAACAAGTTATGAAGCCAATTGAGATCAAAGGGTAGGACCTCTAGGAGTCTCATACATGTGGCATGAAGAAGGAAATATCAGTTGGGCTTAATGAGCATGGTTACATGTACATAGGGTTTATGTATATAAAATTGTTTTATAGAATTTTTGGAAATATGGTAAATGATTAAAATACAATAAAATATATGATAAAAGATATCATCTCCTTCCTCTTCAGCCATAAACAGTGCCTAAGTGATGCAACAAGAGAGAGAAAGAGTTGAGAGCTTTTAGAGGGAGAAGGAGGAGAAATCTCGCAAGAAAAACCGAATTCTTTGATGATTTAGTTCCTAACACGTATAACTCCGCTCATAAGCTACTCTTCTGTGTATTTCAAGGTTATTGAAGTTCAAAATTCTCTTGTTGACATTAGGGTTTTTTCGGCCATACATGGAAAAGCCAGAGGGAAGCGAAAGGTAACTTCCAAACATTTGTATATTGACTATTTTAGCTGCTGTAGACAATTTAATCGGTGAAATTTTGCTGGATTGTCTTTGTTTGTAAAATTTAGAAAAGTGGCATTAGAAGGGTTATGCTACCAAAATTTAGTCTAAATGGTAGTTGTAACCTAATGAAATAGTTGATAAAGTGATTAGGAGTATAAAAGAACACGTTTGTGGAGTTAGAATCGAAAAACCCTGATTTTTCCTAAAGGATACCATAATTTCGGGAAGTCTGAGATCTAGGGATTAGAGTTGGATTTTCAATGATTTGATGGTTCCATTGAGTTCAAGAGGGAAAATTAGGTGGGGTTACAGTTGGTCATTTTTTCAAAAAAGCCCAAAAACCAAAATTATGAAAACGCCCCTGAAACCTTTAAATCGGGGCTGCTAGGGTAATTTCATCTTTTGGCAGTGAATTTGGTAAGTCCGAGTCCAAAAATGGATTCTTTGGGCGAAAATATCTCATAATAGCCCTAGTCAAAATTTTCAGAAAAAAGTATAATCGGACCGGGTACGGCGTGGCGGGGCGGGGGTCCCGTGGTTATGTTGGTAAATTTTTACTATAGGCTAATATAACCACAATAAACACTATGATAGTTTCTAAAATGTTATATGAATGGGTTTTAATCTAAAGCTTGGCACGTTTTACGAGGCAGACTATTTGAGGCAAGAAAAGGGTTAAGGTAGGAACATTATCTTTCATACATCATGTCATAGTTCATATGATTGTTGGGATGCCATTGTTTGTGCTTTTAATGAACATGGTTTTCCTAGAAGAGGTAGTTAGTGCCAAAAATGCACTTACACCTGGGGATTGGGTAAGAATCCAACCGGTGTATGATTAGTGCGGTGGGAGCCCTACTCATTTATACATGACGATGATGTTTGATATTGTTAATTAATTGGTTTATACATGGTGCATATCATATTTACCTTTTGTATTTTATATGAATGATAGTATGTTTATATTGGGATTCCTTGGAATCTTACCCCTTTTTTCTAAACAAAATATCTTAATAGGTGCCAGCGGCTTAAAAGACAAGGACGTTGATAAGGGGAACTAATAGACACGTTTCCCGAGACGGAGTTCGTGGTTATTTATATGGTCTATATTTGGAATACTTTTGGTTATTTTGTAATATTTGTAAATATTATCGAATTCTACATGGTTGATTCTGATATGTAAACAATTACTTTTATTAGTATATATATACTTTTCTGTATGCCTGTGGAACTTTGTCTCTATTACTCTGTGTATATTGAAATGAAAATAGGTGTTGACATTTTTTTGTATCAGAGCTAATAAGCGGTTCTGGCATTATTAGAATGGTATATTGATATGGTTTTGTTTGCATGGTTTAGGGAAACATGAGCAGTTGGAGTTGAAGTGGTTCAAGTGAGGAACACGAGGGATCACTCTCATCGGTAAACCAGGGTACCCCTAGCTAGAGTATTTCTAAGGAGCAACAATCTGTAGAAATGAGGACACCAGGGGAGCAGGTTCGTGACAATGCAGTATATGGGCCGCAGTCAAGACCTGAGCCAGTACCTCAAGAAGGGATAGGAGATTTTGAACAACCGCAGACCGATGAATCAAAATCAAATTTGGGTTCTGTTGCCTGTTCTAGAGCTAGAATTGTGCACGTATTATATGACTTACGACCACATCGAGACTTATAGGAGTATATGAAAGGTATATAATAGTGGGCCTTCTTTGCATGGGACACCCCTATTGACCGATATAGGAAATACCTAGAAGAAATAGACACGTTACACGTGGGGCAAAGCTACTTTGACTTGGATATTCCGGATAATGTGTGGATTCATACTACATTGTATTTGCTTCCGAATACGGCGTTTTGGGCCAGAAAGAAGAATGATATAGTCGAGCAGGGCCCAAATCATAATTTTAATGAATTAATGTCATACATTACCAAGCTGGTACAACAGTATATGTACAGCGAGTGATGTGGGAGCCAGTTACTATATTTTGGTGACTGGAGATGACCGGCATGTATTTTGAGGAGAGGATAGTTAAGTGGAACTGGTAGATAGAAGAAAATGGAGCCAGAGTCAGTATTTTAGGAGGGTACATAGAAAGTTAAGCGTGCTCATCCCAAGGTAATCCTATGATAGGTGACCCCCTGGGAAGCCATATATACATTAAGTTATGTGATATAAAAATGACAAGTATGTGATGTACAGTAGTTTGTAGGTTGTGTGATGTTTCTTGCTTTCTATAACTATTGTTAATAGTTGATGTATGTTATAAATGACCTATCTGTATACCCAAATTATTATGAAATGACAAAAATACCCTTGTATATGTATGGAAATTTATTTGTCCTTATTTTCATTTAGCGAGGTACCAAGATGATGTGTGTAAGGGAAGGAGATCATGACCCAAATTGGGAGGATAGCCCTGACTCTATGCAACAAATTCAAAGCAGGATGACACGACAACAACTTATGATAAATGTTCTTAGAGATGAAATGCACGAGTTATGACAGAGACAGTGAAGATTGGAGTATTTTGAAAGGCAAGAGGGTGAATATATTGCATCTGAGCAACCTTATCAGGAGTCACAACCCATGCTTGTATATGAAGCAAACGTTTTTCAAACATGGGTGAAATGGTTTGTGAAACAACAACCTCCTACTTTCCGAGGGAGATTTGATCCTCTGCAAGTAGAAGAATGGTTATCCGCACTAGAGCAAATTTTCACAAGACTGACGTGCTCCAATGATATTAAGGTTTAGCTAGCCGTTCACAAATTAGAGGGAGAGGCAGATATATGGTGGAGGAATACAGAGTTGATTCTACAAGTATGGAATATTCCAGTAACATGGGAAATGTTCCAAGGGAAATTTAATGAAAGATATTTCTCTCAACTAGACAAGTTAAAATTTTATCATACTATCTCTCTTTTAAAATTTACTTAAGCCACTTCTACCATCTTTGAGCTTATTGGCCAGCTAGGAAATAATAGCATGATTCCATTATTTCTATATACTCCATAAGCACTTTAAGTACCTAGTTGCATAGCTTATCGCTTAAAAACCTTAGCTCCACATAAAGAGTATCAAAACTGCAATCTATTTTCAAATTTTTACTTCTTCACTTTAATTCAATCCTCAACTAAGTTTCCCTAAATATTACTCTAAGTATTACTAAACAACATCACCATATATTTTTTCCAGCTTCCAAAAATTCTGTTATTGTCACGTATATATATACATCTTTATTTTTTTCCTCACAACTACAACAACTTAAATCATACCTTAACCTTTACAAACTTATAATCATTCTAGCCTCAAAAATGTTTTTAACAGCTCCTCAATCAAAATTTTGAAAACTCCACAGCTTAGCAATAATTATATTGGAGTTCTTAAACACACCCTAATAGCTTAAGCATTTACTTACCAATTTGAAAATACTTATACATTTTAAGCCATAAATTTTCAAATCCATAGACCTTGAGCATTATACCTTTACGCACTATGACCTTTAATCAAAGGTTTCAAATTTCCATGTCATTATTCTTTTCTTACTTTTAATCCACTAGGAAAATCATCCTTTAAACCTTTCTTTCTACTTTTATCTTTAACTTTCCTATAGAGGTTAGCAATCAAGAGCCAATATCTACACATCATCCCTATGGAAGCATATGAAATCAAGATATGTTTACAATTCCAATCAAGCATAAATAGGGATATAGTTAAAGTATTCTTTTGCTCATGAGCAGGTCTTTCTAACCTGTTGCCAGAACCTCTACCCTGATACCACCAAGTGTGACACCCTATTCCCATACTTATCAGATGAGCCTTATACATAATGAATTCAAACCACTAAGCCAAATCTGATCTTGGGAAGAAAACACCTTTGAAAATAGTTGAAAATCCAGCTTAAACACAGGGTTCAAACTTGGGAATGAATAGGCTTTTCTGAAAAATTTAAAAATTTCTACAACATTTATTTAGTGGTTCAAACTCTTCATTATGACTCATCAATTCTTAAACTCCTTTTCATTTTATTAGAGTATTGCTATGCTCTTATCCTAGTTTATCACTGGTTAAACTATGGGCTCTTAACACATAATTGCCCATACCTGATTCAATTATCGTGCATGGTATTATTACCGTAATCTATACTACACATGCTTGTGACACTAATATGCTACTACTCTAGGTACTATATTCACTACGTATATCTCTATGTTTATGTATATACACATATATACAAAACATGTAGCCACATGAGGCTACCAAAATATCTAAGTCTAACCAAAATTAATATATAGATAACTGACATAATTATATTAATCCTTCTACGCGAGCATCTTAGTAGTAACAACAGTCAATCATGAGGTATGTAAGTTTGGAAGCATTCAAAACAAACCATCATATAGTAAGCATTTGGTAATCAAAATGTAGCACAAACAACAATCATAGAACATATAGTCCAATACAACACAGTTAGTATAACAGGTCTTACAACCTAGGGATACACCCCATGCAACAAATGCACTTTTAGGTTTTATCACCTCAAAGCACATAATCCCTTCCAACATGGATTGTGTAACCCCCTGCCTTATTCAGTGTAATTATGATTAGATAACACATAATTAAAATGGTTTAGAGACCCACAGAGAGTTAAAATCATTTTCATCCCTTCTTTCCGGTAGGATTTTCAGAAATTCTTTCAAAAAACTCGTCCCTATCCTGGTCTCAATTTTAAATTTCGAATATAATTACCTGCACAGTTAATTCATATTGGTACATATCAGAGTGTACAACAAAAATCCCGGCAACCCCTGGGTTCATATATAGACTAAGGGTTTCAAAATTCCCTACTAGGGAATTACATAACCATGACTAAGATACTATTTAAATTCCAAAAAGAATATACAACAATCCCACTCCAAAGTAGATAACCAACAATCCCACTCCCAAAATTCCTAACCGCTCTTGGTTGGCCACTTCCCTGAGGAACTACCTGCCCTATCTGTAGGTTTACCAATGGAAAGAATGAGATTCAAAAGAATCCCAGTAGTAACAAATCATTTATATAATATATAAACATATAGCATGTAAGCAATCATTAACAGCAGCATCACAGCAACACAATGATACATGGCTTTCATCACAACGATAGCACTCACGACTGTATACATAATCATGACAGCTTTCATTGTATAACGCCAGTTTGCACTGGATAACGACAATTTTCACTGTATAACGCCAACTTACGCTGGATAACGACAACTTTCGTTCTATAATGCTAGCTCGCGCTGGATAACAATAGCTATCACCAGCTGTATAAGAAGCAGCATCAGATATCCTCACAAGCAATGATCCACACACATAAAATACATTTACACAAGATATAAGAGAAGAGTCACTACCTTGTTCCTTCTGAAGCGGATCGGGCAGAGGCTGATCAAGGCCAGGGTAAATTTCGAATCCTATAATCACAATCAAGAACGACGGATTAATTCTCTATTCCAATTCTCACTGTCATTATTCTTAACATTGGTTATCATTTGGACTCTTTAGGTAGCTATTAGAAGTCTAGACACATGCCTAAACGGTTGGGATAATTACCCCCAAAGATCCTTTTTTTAGAAAAACAACACTGATATTGGGCTGACTCACTCGAGTGATGGAACACTTGCACTCGGATGAGGCTGGCTCACCCTCGCGAGTAGTTGATAGAGAGCAACAACAATAGGCGAAAAGTGCTATTTGCACTTGAGCATAGGGATATGCACTCGAGTGATGACCCGTAATTTACTCGAGTCCCAGAAGGTGAGACACAGCGAGTGACTACCCGAGAGCAACTACAACCCCAAGTCACAAGTGCACTCGAGCACAAACTCTGGCACTCGAGTGACTACCCAATACCTATGAGTACCAAGGCGTACTCTTGAAAATGGCCTGCGAGTGCTTGACCGAGAGACAACCTTATATCCCATAACACCTTTGCACCCGAGTGAGACACGGGACACTCGAGTGATGACCTAAATCACTCGCAAGTGAAGAGAGACACTTGCGGTTTCTGCTTGGAAACTTAACTAAAACGTTGAAGAGAAAGGGAAAATATTATACGGCACTCGAGTGAGACCCCACCTCACTCGAGTGAGGCTTATCAGAAGCCAAACCGCAACAGTTGACAGTATTTTCTAAACTTGCCCAAACTGCTTCCAATGGTCCTAAAACTTATACCAAAGTTCATTCCCACATAAAACTTCATAAGGAAACTATTGGTAACCTCAAAACAACCAAATTCCCACTTTAACAACAAGTTTGGTCTTGGGTCAATACATTGGACACAAACCTACTAATAACCAAACTTGGTCTTTCCAATCCCAATCAAAACCAATGACACTATAACACATTCTAATACCATTTCCTATACATCACCATATCTAACTCATCCATTTCCAATTCTCATGAAATCAGGGCAGAATTCCTCAAATATCAAAACTTAACCAATATTACAACATATATATCAAAATGCCATAAATGCACACCTCTTCAACTTCCAAAGGCTAGTTTCTTGATTATCTAACTTTCAAACTTGTTCATGCTTTAAAGCACCTCCTTTCAAAAATCTAAAGCCATCAAGATGAAGCTCTCATTAAGGTGAATAACATTAAAGAAGGGCATTTGAGCATTTGAGAACCATAATAACATCAAAACCTCACCTTTCACTTTCTCTTTCTCCCTTCAATCCCACCGAAAATGGAGGCCAAGGAGAGAGAAATGAGATGATGAAGATGAGATTAGTTTTTGGTTTCCTCATGCCCAAAAACTGACTTGAAGGATAGAGGAGAGAGGAAAAATGCTTTGAAAATTTTAACCACATCTAATGGTTCCTCTTTTGACACATGTCATGATCTTAGTCTCTCCACCACAATTCCATTTGAACTCAAAGCACATGATTCCACCCTACTTGATTCCTTGATAGGTGAACCTCAACTATTGATCTTTAAGTTACCAATGAGTTTCCTCTTCGGTAACTGATCAATTGGTCGATAACTTTACCATTTTGCCCCTGATTATCACAACATATACCAAATTACCTTTAAACACATTTATGTCATTCATTTAACTCAACCATGCGCCCTCCCCAATATTTTGACCCAATTTGGACACTAATTCACAGTTAACCTAAAATACAGGGTTTAGGCACTGGCTATAACACATTCCAGTGAAATTCACATCTTATGCTTCAAAAGTGTTTGATTAACATTAATTACATCACCTTTGAAGTCATTAGCCCTAAATCACAATTTAGGATATTACAGATTGCATAGTAGGTCTTTCAGCCTAGGGATACACCCCATGCAACAAATGCACTTTTAAGTCTTACATCCTCACTGTGAATGCATATTAGGTCTAACAGCCTAGGGATACCCCCATGCAACAATGCACTTTCAAGACTTATTGTAACCCCCTTCCAACCATAGGCTGAGATTAAGTTTATAATCAAGTAATTAAGTGAAATTAGAGACCTTAGATGATTTGGGACTTAAACAAAATCGAACTTCCCAAAATCAGAGTCTATAAAAACTTTTCTAAAACTTGTTCACAAAGGTCTCATATTCACATTACAAATACACAATTGGCATGTACAGGTTGATTCCATTTATACATATCAGAGTACAGCATAAATTCCCGACACACTCAGGTTCCATTAATTGATAAAATGGTTTACACAAGGCACAAATGCCATTGGGGATTACACAAACTATACCACAAATATATATACATTCATATCCCAAGAATATATCCAAAAATTACAAATACGATAACCAAATATTCCCAAAATGAAACTCCTATCTCGAGCTCTAACCACTCTTTGTCACTCGCTTCCCTTTTGATCCTTCGGCCCTGTCTAACAGTTGTTTTGGGAGAGTGAGATTCTAAAGAATCCCCGTAGTGTAAAATCACTCATAGTATGCACAACAATAAAGCTTGAAAGCAATTATATCCCACATATAGCAATTACAATGGTAGTTATAGCGGCAAGGGTAAGTATAACTTGTGTTACCCTTACGTTTGCTCACGCTGACGTGCTCATGCTGTATCGCACACATCACAGTTCACAACAATATATATATATATTTCACCACAGCTGGGTTTCATATAACAGTTCACAATACACGGCCGTACTGGCCGGATTACAATTCACAATAGATCCATGTTGATTACAACGGCTGTCTAACGACCGAGGTAGAGATGACTAGTGTCAATCCTTAGGCGGCTTGCACTGAAGTACTCACGCTGTAATGGACCATGGCACACTTTGCCTTCACATTTCACTAAACACAATTCAAATTTCACAAAATACTATGATAAATCAAGCATACCAGATATCATACACAATATGAGAGAAAAATCACTACCTGCTCGTTCCTTCCGTGCACGCTCTGGCACTGGTCCCTCCTAAGTAGGGCAAATGTCGTATCCTATAATTCATAATTAGGGACGAAGAGTGAATTCTCTATTCCAATTCTCAATGACTTCTTAACACTTAATTTGGTTATCATTATTGCTCTTTTAGTACTTATGACCAACTTTATCAATTGCTCTAAAGGGTTGGAAGATTATCCCCAAAGATCCCTTTTTTGAAAGCTCAAAACTGATATTTTTCACTGAGACACTCGAGTGAAAATGGCTTCACTCGAGTGATATTATACAAATACTCGAGTAAAGACGACTTCACTCAAGTAATGGTACAGCTTACACTCGGGTAGAGCGAAGAACAGCGAGTATACACCCGAGAGCACAAGAACCTTCAAAAGACTACAACACTCGAGTCCATAATGCCATACTCGAGTGGCAGCCAAATGCTCACTCGAGTACCAGGAAGTGAAGCACAGAAAGTGAGGACCCGAGAGCACAAGAGTTTCCAAGGTCAAGAGCACTCGAGTAGAACACAAAGCACTTGAGTGACGGCTTAACACTCGCAAGTATTAAGGTGCACTCTTGCCTTTATCTACGGAATTGCAACAGAAACTAGAAGTATAAAGGGAAAAATACACTAACGCATTCGACTGAACTCACCCTCACTCGAGTAAACCCCAGATCACTCGAGTGATTTTATCAGAAGCCAGAAAACACAGCAAAACAGACCACTCATCCCAACAATTGCCCAATTGATTCTAATAGTCCTAAACTCTTACTCAAGGCTACTCCCACACAAAATACCTAAGGAGTCACATGGAACCATTAGAATTACCAAAATCCTATTGCATTATCATGCTTTGGTTTTGGGCAACATTAAACACCAATTTCTCAAAATCACTAGACATCAATTCAATCCCAAATCAATCTTTCTATCCCTAACTCACCACAAGATACCATTTTCATGCCAATAACATACCAAACTCCCAATGGTCATTATTTTCAAATTCAAGGCCATAAATACCAAAAATTCAAACTTCATCTAATGGCATGAAACATAGATAGAAAGATTGGTTTTACTTACCTTAACAACTTTCTCAAAGACACTTCTTGATTCTCCAAACTTCAAAATTCCTTGTGGCCACACATCAACACTAATGGCCAAACTATGAGCATCAAAGTGAAGCTCTCAACTCAAGGAATAACATTAAAGAAGAGAACTTGAGCAATGGAGGCCATTTGCTTACCCAAATCACAAGCTTTTCTTCTTCCTTTCTCCTTTTACAATGACCGAACAAGAGAGAGAAAGATGAGAGAGATGAAGAGTGTGTGAGGAAGAAGAAATCATCATTCTCCCTTACCCATGCTGCACCAGCTGAAAAGGAGGAGGAGGGAGCAGAGAGAAACATTAAACAGTTGGGATTTTGACTTTTCTTACTCCTTCTCTCTTCACCCACTTGCCACATGTCAAATTGCTATTGGCTTACCCAAAATAAGTCACCAATTAGTTACTCTAACCTCTTCATTAGCCATTTAATAACCCTTCTCATTTTTCTCTTAGCTAGTAATTGATTTCTCTATTAATTACTAATGGCTCAACAATTTCATTCTTTCAATTTCCACTAATCATGGCATATTAATTAATATTGTCACAAAACACATAATTATTCCACTTTAATTCAATAATTATCCTCAATAATTATCATTAGCCCTTAATTGAAATTTGGGGAGTTACACTTACGGCCTCAAAACACATAGTCCAAACATCGAACTATATATTCATGAAACGAATATAATCAATGGTAAAAAGAAACATGTATAACATGTACATAATTTATGAGAGAAAGAGTTACTACCTGACTGTCTTTCTAGTAATTTACCAACTCCAATAACCTTCCTCTTTGGGCTCGAGCAAATGTCAAATCCTATAATTTAAAATTCAAGAAGAGATGAGTCATTGCCTACTCCAATCTTATTAACATAATTAAAATTATGTTAGTCTTGACCCTCTTATAACTCTTACCTTTATTTTGAATTAGTTGGTTATCTTTGATAGTTTCTTGTGCTTATGTCTAGTGGGTATCTAATTTAAGACATATGATATGTCCTTCACCTCTGTGATTAAAGTACTAAGTTTAATTAAATTGGCCTCTTAAACTTGTCCATAATTCTCAAATCATCCCCTAACCACAATTTCTTCAAAACTGGAAAAATTTCATACTTAACATAATTAGCCACCAATCTTTAGAAAACTTTGAAAAATCATATCTCAGGCTAGGACACTCCAATTGAGGTGGTTCAAGTCTCTATGTGAAGATATTGAAGTTTCTATCTTCTGCCATTACATGCATGTACTACTCTATTTTCTGGTGACAAGGATAAGAAGGAAAAAGAGATAGGCAACCTTGAATTTAGACTCTAAACCCCCAAAAATTCCACACTACTAACCTAGCTTGCATGCTCTATAATCAGGGACCTCTTTTTATAGACCCAAAGAGCGCAAAAATTGACATGCATGATTGTATTTCAAGCCTATTCGGAAACAATGATCATTTCCCAGAGGTCTCTTACTTCCATCAACCAAAACACCCAAAGCAACCATTAGATCATCTAAAAGAAGTTGGGTAAAGATAAAGAAGACACATCTCAACAAGATTTCAAGCTTGCTTGTGGTGATCAACCTCTTCTTCCTACTCTCTGACGAGTTCTTCACCTTCAGCTCTCTCCCTTTTTCTATCAACTCTCCTTTCTCTTTCTTTCTATTTTTTTGACTAAAAGTTTGATATGAAGATGTGAGGTGAGGTGTTGAATGTTTGAATTAAGTGAAGTGTGTGTGGTGGGTGTTGGGTTGGGTTTATTGTATCCAAATTGAGAGTGAAATTAGCTAAATGGAGAGCATGTGTATGTATGTGTGAGCTGGATCGGGTGTGTGTGTATATTTTAAAATATATAGGTGTGATTTTATCCTATTAATCTCACAAACTAGGCTCTAAATTTCCTACTTTGTCTAATTTAAGATTTCTTAAATTCCTTAGGTTGCAAAATTTGGCTTATCTTTAACCCAATTCCAATTTTTAGGTCCAAATAATAAAGTTACTAACTTTTCCCCTTATTCTAAATCGGCATTGGCTCATTATCTAATTTCATAAATTAATTCTTAATAATTTTTAAGGATTTTCTTAATTAGCTTCATAAAGCCTTCAAATAATTTTCTTGAAATTTTCAAGCCAAATTATGACGTCTAATTATTTTTCCTCGAATTTTTTAGAGAGCAGGACTTTAAATCCCAAAATTAACTTTAACATCATTTAAAGTTTCTTTTTGGGAAAATTAAACCTTCTGCTAAATTTCGGGATGTTGTGCTAAGCATGTTGAAATTGATTGCTACTTTATCCATGAACGAGTCCAATCTTAGCACATTACTCAATTAAAGATCTGGATCAAGTATCAAGTTTTTGACATCTTCACAAAGGCACTTGTTGCTGACAGATTTTAGGAGCTTTCCAGCATGTTGTATATTCATAATCTTCATATGCCAACTTGATGGGGAGTGAAGGCAATATATCTTGGAGCATATCATGAGATTTGATATCATAATATTATGATTATATTATTTGAATATTAGCATGGATATATGGTTGTTATGATATTCTCCTTTAGGGTACTCATGTATTAACGCGCACATACATATAAAGATGTATGCGCGCGCGCGCGCGCCTCTAGTATTTCAATGAAAGACTTGCAATTCATCCTCATATCAATATTTCACATATCAAATGTTCAATTCAAATGATATAAGCTCACAATCCAACCTAATCAAATAGTTAAAGTCGTGTTTTCTTTCCCCTTTTTTTTTTTCTATAGAAGAATCGAATTCAGCCACTTAAACTTCTGGTCAAACTGAAATACTATGAAAAGCCTAAATTCAAACCACGTCGTTGTACAATTTCACTTGGAAGCTAGAATTCTTGTGAAGGTGCTTCTGTCTAACTTCAATTGAACTTTGTGCAAACTATTTGACGAATTCATCTTGCCTTAACTTTCGAATATATATTTGTGAACATACTCTGTCAAAATTTGATTCAACCAAAGTTTGACTTCAATTTGACATTCGATGTTCAAGGATTTTAAGAATGTTCTCTGGCCAATTTTGATTAGAATTGCAGGAGAAATAAGATTCGATCTAGAGTTTCATGAAAGGATGATGAACATACTAAGTCGAATTGATTTGACTTTAAATTAAACCAAGTATATATAGGGCTATATTTTAAGAGAATAAAAGAGAAATTTTTTTTTAAAACTATTTAAAGACCCATAAAAATTGAGGAAACATTATAAAATGTTATTTTGGGTATTTATAAAGTTTATGAAGAGGTTTAGTTTCCAAAAAATAGCCTAAATATTTTTAGAGCAGAATTATGAGAATTGAGGACCCTTTTTCCCAAAAAAAGAAAAAGAAAAATAACTAGAGGATGATTTTTAACCCAAAACACTTAGAAAAATTATTATACAAGGTAGAGAAGCTAAACAAGATAGGAAATGCTTATAAAAAAAAATAAAGGACTAATTTCTGAAATTTAGTTGGCAATTAAATAACGATAAAGAAGGGATAAAATGACAATTTCACTGCCCAAGACAAAAAATGGAATTGGGACATGCCTAGGTCGAATTTATGGGGCCTGGGACGTTCCTTATCAGATCCCCGGGGGGGGGGGGGGAATGGAGTTCCAAATTTTACGAAAATGGGCCCAAGAAAAGAAAATGCAACAAAATAATGTTAAGTGGAAATATTTTATCATTGGAACCACAAGGATTTAAAAAAAAAATGATTTCCTCTCCTCAAAACACCTCAGCCACGTCCCTTACTTTTCACTTTTCGTCTAGCAAACGAGAAACGAGGGGGGGGAGGGAGAATAAGTCGTAGAGGTAGAGGAGGTAAGTGCCTTCAAATGCTGCGTCATTGGTAAGATATTGAGGTCTAGAAAATCTGACTTTAGAAAGGGAATAAAGAAATTGATATATTAGTCTAAGAGAGTAGTATTAGAGGAAGTTGGAATAGAAGCTATGAAGTTTTTTCATGACTTTCATGTTGGGTATATCTGAGGGAGAATGACTTTCGAACCTAGAGCTCTTTGTTTAGAAGGAGGGTGATCAGATTATATGTTGAGGATGTGAAACAAAGCCCAAATGTTTAAGAGGGTTAGCTAGTATAAGTGGTATATAAAGTTGTACATACGGAAAATCGTTGTTGCTTGATGAAATTGAAAATCTGGAAGTTGGAAGCTGATCATATGGGAAAAAGATTATCTCCACTAACCCATCTCTCCACTTAATTTTTCTACCATTGGATTGACTTTTAATAGTTGAGATTTGTTATGTAAAAATATTATTATCATTTAATGTTAATATTGCAATAATATTTTTAATATAGTATAAATTCTTCACCTTTAAAAGCCAATCCAATAGTGGAGAAATTAAGTGAAGAGAAAGTGGAAAGAAGGGTTAGTGGAGACACTATTTCATTGATCATATGCCAATATTTTAATGTGATGTGTGAAAAGTATATTTAAGAGAAAAACAAAATGTTCTAAGTAGGTAGAGGCTCCATCATGCTTGTTGGAATATATTAATCTACCATTGGTAGATTAGGGCTCATGCCCAATTCAAGAGGGGATATCATGGAGAGATATGAGTTCATAATTGAAGAGAAAGATGCTTTGATAGTTTAAAGATTATGTCTATTGCCATATAACCTTACGGTTAAGAGTTACATTTATTCTCATGTGACCGTGCGTACGTACGATATATATATGATGTGGGACCAAGAGAGTCATTAGTATATATATATTGCAAACAAACTAACCTTCTCTCTCTTAGAAAGTTCTCTCATAAGAATTGTCTCTTCTCTTCCTCTCTATGGTGTATTTACTTTGTAATATGATCGGGGTCTGCATCAGTGCTCTAGTTTCATGTGGGTATTTCAGCGAGTCAATCGAATTCTAAGTACGCCCGAAATTCTTATATGGTATCAAAGCCTAGTTATTCATCTAGCACAAATGATATTATTTTGTTTATGGAAATGTAATTTACTTCCCATATAAACAAGCGAGTCCAATATATATTCTGGTTTTCTCCGATGATTTAATTTTTTTTTATGTAACTTTAGGAGGCATAAAATCTGTTACTGTTTTTTAAGGCTGGCAAGATAATATATTTTCTTCATGCTTCTCCTTCATGTATCTACCAAGTCCTACACTGTTTCTCTCATATATATATATATATGATTTTATAATAGTCCTTCTGCTGCGTCGTTATAAACATGGGTTGCCATATACATGTTTCTATCTCTCATAAACGTTTCACTTAAGGGGAGGGAACGACATATCTAGAATGACATGTCGTTTTTGGGGCAACATGAATGACTATTACTATAAAAAAGCAAAGATGTGGCGCTTATAATTGCATTAGCTGTGGCGCTAGAGAAGTGCCACAAATCTGGACGCCACTAAAAAAAGCTGTGGCGGTTGGAAGCACCACAGCAATTTAAATTTTTTTTTTAAAAAAATATCCTCCTATGGCGTTTGTTGGAGGAAGTGCCACAGAAGGGTGGTCTCTTGTGGCGTTTTCTGAGGCAAGCTCCATAGGAGGCCAGACCTCCTGTGGCGCTTGCCTCAGCAAGCGCCACAGGAGGTCCCCTTCTTGTGGCGCTTGCATCAGGTTCCTCCTTTAAGGAAGCGCCACAGGAATTCTTATTTTTTTTGGCGTATTTTTTATTTATATATATCTCCCATAATTATAGTGTTACAGTACACTGCATGGTTTAAACATTTTGTATCTATATCCACAACAGAATGAAGAAAAGAAAACAATAACAATGATAGATAACTTTTAAAATGATACAAACAAATGATTAATTAGCTAAAGTCGTACTAAAAATAGTTATACAATATATTGTACGTGAATGTAATACAACAAATTCAACTTGAATACATGCATGACACAACAATTGGCAAGAAACAAGACATGCAACAAAGACCAGCTAGTTAATTAAATAGTATAGCTACCCAAAGATTTGCCTAAAAACATATTCACACCATTCCTCAATCACTTCATCAAGCTGATGGTCAGTCAAAGTGTCACAACGTTGATCTTCATAATACTACAGATATACACAATCACCCACAAATTAAAACGAGTTAAAATCAGTAAAACTTAATTATCAGGCACTAATTAAATTTAATTAAAACACAATATGAAGTGAAACTAAATAACTAACTTTTTGAGGAATAAATGGCTGATCATGCCTAATTACATCCTTCATAAATTTCATAATGTAATACCCACAATCATTGTCATTAGGATGGAAAGGGCACTGCAAAAATATAATGCAATATTTAACTCTGTTTATGAATAAAAATTGTTTACTAACAAAGTTTGAGTAAATTCATATATCAGTACCATTATCTTCTTCCAAGGATAGCTAAGGTGAGGGTCAGCAGCTTTAGAATAGTTTAAGGATACAGATGACCGATACGCAGTCAATGCACTAACAAAATAAATAGAAAACTGATTACTTTTAGTTATTCAATCACATATGCATATATTTACACATACGCACGTACGCTTACCTATTAAACAATAGTAACATTTCAAAATGGTTTTGTGGAAGACCATTTTTTAGAGGATCCACATAGTAAATACAAGGGCCTGAAGGTTCCACTGGATTGATAACTATCAATATCCAATGGCGCCTAAAATATTTTAAAAAATTTGTTTCAACAATCATGGTATGATAAAAGTTAAATAATAAAAACAAAAATTGTACCACTAATAACTTACCCCGCATTGTATGGCACTAAAAATAGTTTACTTGGTGTCACTTTCTTTTTAAAGTAATCTTTTATATCATTAGACTGCGCATGCATATCTACCTTACCCCCATGGTAGCCCACGAGATAAGGGTTGACAAATACGAATTGGACCCTATTTGTATCCATTAAGCAGTCATTGTATAAATACCTGGTTAAAACAAACAGTGTCATGAAAAACAAAAGAAATGGAACAAGAAATATTAATAACAATGATAAAAGATAATGGTCAAGTACCTTATCCAGAAGTTGATAGCTGAAGCACTAACCAAATCATGACTACATATGTCGTGCTCGACCTCGGCTGTAATATAATCAACTAGACTGCCAACACTGTAGATATGTCTTTCAAGACGTATTTCCTGTCCTCCTGTATCGATCAATTATGGTGTAATTGATACTAATTGATCACGATATGAGGTCGGTCTCCTTCTGCTCTGTTGGCTAGCCGAAGCTTTAGACTTGGGTTGTGTTGTCGAACACTTTGACATATTACCCTGCGAAAATCAAAAAATTAAATCACAGTTTTATATGGAAGTACGAAGCAAAAATGTAGGGAATTGTAAATGAAAGACCTTTTCATATGGCTCTATAAGACCTATTGGCCAAGCAACATAGCCACCTACAACATCTTTCACCATTACTTGCTCATCCCGGGACGGGATCGGTAAGAGGGCATCTTCATTCGTGCAAACATCAACCCTCACTCGGAGTGTGTTGTCGGGCAACAGTGAATTGTGCAGTGTGTCCTTATCAGTGTTGTAGGCAGCACCCACTGCAATCGCGTGCTTGGAAGCTTGATCGGCATATAACTTGCATTGAAATTCGCCCTATAGAAAATAAAGTTAATATGTTATAGTTCATTAAATTATAATGTAACATAAAGTTAAGTTGAGAAGAAATTAATTACCGAAGGAAAAGGGACTTTAGGTATGGAAGTGCAACTATCTTTGAGACTTGGGCTATCACAGAAGGGAACATTTTGTGTTGGCCTACACTGCACCAATTGTTGTATTTGCGTTGTTAACAATGCATTATGTTCTTTCATCAAACACATTTGTTCTAAGAATTGTGCTTCTCGTTGTTCCTTGTAGCGCATTTGTTCTTGAAAATCTTGCATTTGATGCTTGAAACTAGTCATCTCCTCACGCAGCTGGGAAATGTCACTTCTATTAGGGCGCTTCTGACATCCGAAGTATGCTGATGGGGTGATAGCAAAACCAGTACCCCGAACACGACCATCATACTTGGGTACTCCTAGTGCTCTGCTCAACAAATCGTCCTGACCAACATAGCTCGCCAACGCAGGATCCTCCGTCACACTTGTCGCTATCACAAAAAGAATTACAACAATATTAGTTATTATAAATCAAGTTCATTTAAGTAAATCCAATTATTTATTGTACAGATAATCCAATACTTACACAATGTTCAGCAACTCTTCTTGCTTCCTCACTATTAATTTCACCTTTCTTATTTGTGACACTGGCTATCCACAAATCATGTCGTGGAACTTGTGTAATACCTGAACTTGATTCTTCTATCTGCACGGCAAATTTAGTTGAAGTTAAATGATATTCATACAATTTATCTACAAATGAAATAATTATTAGTTTGTACCATTTTTCTTTCTAACTGTGCGTATGAAACAGGTCCTCATGCATACCGGTATGCCATGTTGGTCACGTTAGCTCGATTTTTCTCACTCAACTCCTGTTTAGATCAAAATGATTAATTATCAATATATAAATGTTAATTACAAATCCGTACATTACAAGTAATAGGGAAAGTCAAACAAATTATATTACCAGGAATTCCGGAGTTGTATGTGTTCTGATAAACTCATCCCACATTTCTTGAGTGATGATTCCTTTGTACAATGGATAAGGCGGTGTATCAATGATATTCTCATTATCATCCCTTAAATAGTATTTGACAATATCAGAATGAAACTTTCTCATAAGTTTTCCGTATATTCTTAGCACGAAGTTCTTCTGATCATCATCAATAATAAAAATACTCTGTAATAATAAAAAAAACATATATAATATGTAAGATTGAAATTAAGTGAAACAAAGAAAACCAAACAATAATATAATTAATGTGTTACCTGTACTTCAGCCCAGATCTCATCCTCATAATTTTGCCTTGCCATTTTCCAATTTTGAACTGTAATAGGGACTCTATCTTGAACTATAGTCCCAATCAAGTTATTTAAGGATTTACAGTTCTCACTGAACGAGTTTCCATTTTCATTCTACTCCAGTTGTAACTTGATTCCCTTACTTCTTAATTTGATTAATCTCACCATAACTGTCCCGCCACGTCTTACGTTCTCCTCAAACCTTTGTCTACCAATGTTCTTTGGAACATCATCAGTTTCATCGTGTGGTGAGTCCATACTCCTAAAAGTGAAATAAACCAAAATAAAACATCAGTATACAATGTCGACCACATCAACCATGTCAATGAAAGCAAATGACAATCATGAAATTTATAAAAACATACGTATAAGTAAACAAGTCAAGGCACTCTTTATCTTTTCCTTTTTCTCGTTTGTTTTAAAATTTTATTCTTCAGAATTCGTGTTGGATTGAGAATTGTGTTTCTCGTAACCCAAGTTCCCTCTTCATGATCATGTCTCACGTATACGGGTCCATCTTCATCTTCATCTTCATCTTCATCTACATCTACATCTATATCAATGTCTACTGACCACAAATTCTCAAATGAAGGATCATCATTATTGATGTTCAAATATTCATTACTTTCTAAATCAATTTGTTATTGACGATTCTTGTTGGATGGGAGTACAATAAACCAATTCTTCCTAGCAGGATCTGGAATGAAAAACACTTGTTCTGCTTATGCTGCTAAAATAAAAGGATCATCTTCATACCAAACCTTAGAAAGGTCCACTTGAACAAAGCTTAAGTCATCTATCCGCAATCCACTGTTGTTGTTGACCTACTTACATTTGAAGATAGGGACCCTGAACATAGAATAATCGAACTCCCATATGCGTTCAATGACACCAAAGTATGACATTGATGCATAGATAGGGTGTATGTCTTTAGCACTGGATCTATGCCAAGAATCAACAACAAGTATTACCCTACTATTCTGCATCGTGCTCTGTGTATCATGGTCTTGTGTATATAATGTATAACCGTTGATTGCATAACCATTGTAAGATAATACATGTAAGCTCGGTCCCTTCGACAGCCACTTTAATTTTTCAGAAACCGAATCAGGATTTATCTCCATCTCATCATTAATGCGTTTTTTCAACCAGCTTGAAAATTGTTTATTATGTTTTGTTGTTAACAAATTTTCATTCCTATCACTACGTACCAATCGAAGAGCATCCTTGTGTTCTTCTACGTATGGTTCGACCTCATCAGTGTTATGTAGCACATACAAGTGGGCTTGCTCCTATTCAGTCGCTGATATTGTTATTACATCGCTTCCAGTTGTTCCTTTCCTTAATCTTCGCCCATCATGATGGGACTTGGGGATCCCTACAGGGTCAACATTTGATACAAAATCATCACAGAAGTCACTTGCTTCTTCAACCATGTACCTTTCAGCGATACAACCCTTTGGGTGATATCTATTTTTCACACACCCTTTTAATATTTTCATGAATCGCTCATTCGGGTACATCCATCTCAAGTATACTAGACTGCACAATTGAATCTCTTTGACCAAGTGTACGGTTAGATATACCATAATGTCAAAAAAAGAAGGTGGAAAATACATTTCAAGTTCACACAGAGTACACATAATCAGCCTTTACAAATCTTGTAACTTAGTTAAATCTACTACTTTACTATAGATCAACTTGAAAAACACGCAAAGTTTAGTGATGGTGTTTCTTAATTTTTTGGGTAAAATGGATCGTATACTAACCGGTAGGAAATTCTGCATGAGCACATGACAATCATGAGACTTGAGGTTCTTTAACTTCAACTCTTTCATTGATACAAGGGTCTTTATATTTGAAGAGTAGCCCTCGAAAACTTTAATTCCTTGTAGAAACTCAAAACAATTTCTTCTATTTCCTCGACAGAGTGTATGCCGCTGGCGGTAGGTAGGTACGATGCCCTTGCTCAATCGGTGCCAACTCTTCTCTAATTCCCAAGTTCACCAAATCCAACCTCGAACTGACACTATTCTTACTTTTTCCTTGGATACACTAGTAGAAAAATGACTTTTTAGACCGGTTAAAAATGACTTTTTAGACCGGTTCTGTATTAGGTCTTGATACAGCAGGTCTAAAAAATCTGTTATTTTTTAGACCGGTTGTTATAACCGGTCTTAAAGGTCAGAAATTTAAGACCAGTTGTGCCCACAACCGGTTTTAAAGGTCAAACATTTAAGACCGGTTGTGCCCACAACCGGTCTTAAATTTCTGACCTTTAAGACCGGTTGTGGGCACAACCGGTCTTAAAGGTCACACATTTAAGATCGGTTGTGCCCACAACCGGTCTTAATGTAATTTTTAAGACCGGTTGTGACTACAACCGGTCTTAAAGCTTTATTTTTTTTTAAAAACGTCCCTTTTATTATATGTACACGCATAGAATGCTCCAATTTTAACAGCAATACATAACAATCATTGATTTCAATTTCAAAATTCAAAAGCCAGTACAATCTATAGCAGCAACAAATTAATGTTCATACAAGCCAGTATATAGCAGCAACAAATTAATGTTCATACAAGCTAGTACAGTCATACATTGATGATTCATTTGGCCATTAGACAGTAAGGATGACCAAATGACAGCAGTAAAACAAAAGCTTCTTCTTTTGAAGTTGATTGTACCTTCCCTAGTCCCCAGTGTCCCTTTGGTTGCCTACACCAAACATGAAGTTTCTGGGAAAAGAACCAAGCAAAGAAATGAACATGCCATAAAAAACATGTAAATAATTTTAAGAATTAGAGAATGAAATAGAGCAAACACGCAAGAACCAACAAAAGCAAAATGACATTGACCTCAATTCCTCTTTGCTTCAAATAGCCCTTGGAATCAATTATGTCCTATACAAAAACCCAAATAATCAAGCAACAGTATGATTCATCAAGAATCCTATTCTAGGAGCAATATCTTGCCACAATTAACCCATCATATAGATACAAAAACACCAGGACACAGCCATCACAATTCAATAATGTACAATGTAACGTTGGATTCAAAAACTCTCTATTTGTGTAATAGCTCATAGATGAATTCAGCACAACTTGTGCGAATGAAATCAATATCTTCTTCAGGAAAGGGATCAACAAGATCAAACATCTGTAACACCAAAACCAGACGAAACATTGACTTAGTAACTTAAAAACAATAAAGTAAAACAAAAGTTCTGAAATATAAATTTACCTCTTCAATAAAATCAGTCGTGCCTAGAGTGATAATATTGTAAATATGTCTCAAAACATAAAAACCACATAAGTTGGACCCCTTTGGTTGCCTACGGCTCTGAGAAAAAACATGATATCATTAAAACAAATATAAAGGCATGTCTTATTACATTCTTTAAACAAATCCATATGTACTAACCTTTGGCATGATCCATGTAGGGTCCTTTAAATCACGAACATGCTTACCACAAGCACTGTGTAGGAATGTCCGCATAGACCTATGATCATCATAATGACAAAAGTTATTGGTTTTACACAAATTCCATAAACGTTGCATACAAAAGGTAAGAATGCAAGAAAACTAACGAATTCATGGTCTTTTTCAAATCATTCCCTGGTTTGAAGTGGAGGGAACATAAGAGGATGACAGTGTAATAGAAGAAGCAACTGCCAATGATTACTGAAAAAAATAGAAGAATATTAAGCAAACATAAAACATTATATAAATTATAAAATATCAATTTGTTTCTTACCTATGCACATATGGAGCCAAGAAACACTCAGTTCCAGTTTCACTAAGCCTCTCTGACAAGTATCTATGTCTAGTAGCAGCAGTGGTCCCTTTCTCTTGGATGTGATAGGGGCATAAGAATCCAAATTTTTCGCTTTTGCCAGGGGAGACCAACCTACGATGCATGTACCTACAATAATGCAAGCACATAAATAAAAGGTAAACGGTGAAACTTTTAAAATATTTACTTTGAATTGCAGAAGCTACATACATTAAGAACAGTTGGACAATCCCAATCGTAAGATTTTGTCCAGGAGCTACCAGGGACATCAAATTTTCCCTCTCAAGATAGCATGTCACTCCTAACTGTCCAACAACTGAATCCGTAGGCCACTCTCTTGTTTTGAAGGATGTATCATATGCCATCAGAATCACTTGTTGCATGATATTCAATGGAGGCTGTGAAACTTCTTGCTGAGTGAAGGGAGCTGGACTTGGTGGGGCTTTGATCGGACTTGGTGGGGCTTTGATCGGACTATCCTCGGCTCGACCAGAAACAAGGTTCGTTGGCCATAAGATGAATGTACCCAAGACATCACTAACGATCTTGAATTCATCAGAAGGGATAGGGACAGGTGCATATGCAATAATCACCTCGTCAACTGACACTCGGACTTGATCACCTTCCATTTGTCGGTGGTGGACAGTTGATCCCAGGTTATGCACACTACCTTATGCAACTAACCGTCTCAGAGGATCCTAAAAAAAAGATCACAAAGCTCAGTAATTTCCGGGTTAAGACCCTCTGATGACTGCCCGATGTTGGAACAACTACCTTTAGTGCTCTGCTTATTAGGATCAATCGATTGTGGCTGGGGAGCACTGGTATCTTGTCTTGGGCTCATAAACACTATCATTTCCTCTTTCATCTTGCTCAACCGGGTCTCTAATAGTGCATCAAATAATGCTTCAGCCTCGGCCTTTGCTTCTGCTCTTGCAATGGCCAACATAGTCTCCAATTCCTCCCTAGTCATGATGTTTGAGGAATGGCGTACGGGGTCTCCAAAGTAATCCCGTATCCTTACCCCTCCTCAAACTCCCCTGACACGGCCTGGATGCTCATGTTTGCCAGTAGCAACTGTTAGAATATCATTCCTGTCCTCCGACTTAAAAGAGCCCTCAGCTTGTTATTTTCTAAGTTCATCCTGTAAGATAATACAAAATAATAAACATAAGTAATAATGTACGTTTCTTATGTAATTAATTACAATAACGATATATACTTACAATTCTTTCACCAATTATACGAGATTGTTCACTCGTATAAGTCCCACTCCTCTTTTGGTGGGCAAATTGCCATTTTTCTTCTCGACGAATCGGAGATGGCGGAGAAAGAAGAACAGAAGGATCGGATTGAGATGCTTCTTCCAATCTTTTCCGTTTGGCCGCCAACAAGTCTCTTTCAGCCTTTGCATAACCCCCACGAGACATTGTATGAGGGCAATCATTCTTTCTTCAACTTTCTTGTGCTTTTTGCCTTTTTGCCTGCGAATAAGAAATGATACAAAAGGAAAGTATTATAATCAATTAAGATAATTGCTAAGTAAATAAAATGAAAAATAAGTCAACTAACCAAAGATTCTGGAGTAGTCCGAAGCCTAACAAATTCTTGCCAAGTCGCTTGATCAAGAAATGTATACTGGTTGCACGGATTAGGACGAGGCTGACCATCTTTCACCTCAATATGAATGTAATTGTTGGTCAGATTTGTCTTAAACTTGCTCCAGCGCTCATAACAATACGTTATCGTCTTGTTGTACAAGATCTCACTCTGAGGAATGTCGTAGGTGAGCTGAAATGCATGCATTGAAAGAGTAAGTGGCAAATTTGTGACATTTGATAATAATTAATTACATACATTAGAGAATTGTATACTTGAATAGTGTCCCAAATATGCTGCTTCACCTTTGCATCGACATTTCTCCACTCTTCTATCAAGATGCTCGGCTTGTTACGTCCAAGGAAGCCGACGAAACTCTTATATCGTTGTGCATTAGGCCCGATTGGTTTCCAATGTCTATCAAACTCAATCGGTATCTTTTGGCCTGCACTCCGACTGAGGGAAACATCTGTCAACCGTGTGCCACGTCTACCCCTCCGTACAGACTGGCTACTGCGCTCACTACGACCCTGGCTCGGAGCATTGCTAGGCTCGCCCTGGTTAACACTAGCTGGTTGACTCTGCTGAGCACTAGGTGGCTGACTCTCCTGAGCACTAGGTGGCTGACTCAGAGGTGTAGGAGGTGGCTGATCCTCTGCACTAGGACGCTGGGGATTCGTCATTTTCCTGTAACGACAACAAAGAAAGATAAATCCTAAGCTATGACATGTGAAGACTATATCGATAAAATAACTAAACATATTCTTCAGATATAAATGATAATCATAATTACTTTAGATAGTTAAGGTCAAAGTAGTATCATAAAGAGATATCCTCCCATATTCCCTCGTGATGATCATTTCTTGTGCCGTGCGCATTATCTGCTTCATCTTCTTCGTTTAGTTCTGGTAGACCCCTGGAAAAAGAAGGAGTCTCAAGAAGATCATAATTTGAGTGACTTTTCTCATCAATATCAACGACCCTTTTTCCTTGGAGAGCTACAGACCACATTTTATTTGCCTGATCAGTGATATAGAACACTTGTTGCGCCTGATCTGCCATAATGAAAGGTTCATCTCCAAAACTTCTACTATTCAGATCTACTAATGTAAATCCTAATCTATCGTTCTTTACACCATTATTGACATCAACCCACTTGCATTTGAAAATGGGAAATCTAATTTTAACATAGTCAACCACCCAAATCTCTTCAATCACCCCATAATAAGGTATGGCAGCCAATGTAGGGTTCTTATCTTTCGAACTAGAGAAGTGCATAGATTCAGCCACTAATACAACACCACTGTTTTGGACGGTGCTCTTATCATCTAGGGACTTCGTGTAAAAGGTATAACCATTGATCACAAATGAAGTCCAACTTATGACATCAACTTCAGGACCACGTGCTAACCAATTTATTGTATCAGAAACACATTATTCTCCGTCAACCTTTTGTTTGAACCAATGTGCGAAAGTTCTGTTATGCTCCCTGATTAAATTTTGTTTAGTCATTCGACTATTTTGTTTCCGTACAATTTCTTTATGGGCATTCATGTAATATTGAACTTCATCAACATTGTTCAAGATGTACAAGTGGACTTATTGCAATTCATCAGCATCTATGCTCTTTACTGTTGCCCCGCGTCTACCCCCTTCTTGATCATGACGTTTAGGAAGGCCAATATGTCGTACATTTGACAAATAATGTTGACAAAATTCCATAGCTTCTTCAGAAACATATTTTTGAACAATAGATGCTTCAGGCTAGGGGTGTTCAAAACCGGGACCGGGATCTACCACTCCCGGTCCCGGTCTCGGTTTTTGGCCGGGATGCATATTGCATCCCGGTCCCGATCCCGGTCCCGGTTTGGTCCCGGTCCCGGTAATCTCGGGCGGGACCTGGATCAAACCGGGAAATCCCGGTTTTTTTTTTTAAAAAAATACATTTAAAAAATATTATTATTTTAGTTAAATTTTTTATAATCTAGTATTTAAAGTAATTATTTAACATCTAATAAGGCCATAATAATCACACAAATTGATCTAGAATTGAAGAATAATATTTTATTATTATTATTATTATCACCTTCATCATTTTTGTTATTATTTTTATACATTATATAGTAGGATTAGTATCACAATATATATAGTTTAACTCCAACTAAATATATGATACACATTTTATCAAATGATAACTTAAATTATAGGATAAAAAATACAAAAATAAAATAATAACTTAGTTTTTAAGAAAAAAATTTAAAAATAAAATAAAATAACCGGGACCGGGACCGGGACCGGGATCACAAGGTATGTGACCGGTCCCGGGTCCCTTAGATCCCGGTCCCGGTCCCGGCCGGGACGGGAAATTCCCGGGATCAAAATTCCGGGACCAGGACCGGACAACCGGGACCGGGATATTTTGGACACCCCTACTTCAGGCCGATTAGGGTTCTTCACATACCCTTTTAGTATTTGCATAGTTCTTTCGATCAGGTACATCTACCGGAAATAGATAGGGCCACACAACTTTATCTCCCTCACTAGATGAACAATCAAGTGTACCATGATATCAAAAAAGGAAGGAAGAAAAAGCTTCTCAAGCTGGCATAAGATCATATATCCTTCATTTTCCAATTCCTCCAATCTTTCCGTGTCAATGACTTTACAACAAATGGCATTGAAGAAGAAACAAAGTCTAGTCAATATGTGTTGAAGATCATATTCGGTAATGCCTCGAATAGCTACTGGGAGTAGTTGTTGCATTAAGACATGACAATCATGAGACTTTAGCCCTATTAACTTCAAGTCTTTCATCGATACAAGCTTTTTAAAATTTGAACAATACCCTGAAGGAACTTTAGCGCCATGTAAACACTCAAAAAAGCTTCTTTTCTCAACCATAGACAAAGTATGAGCAGCTGGAGGACAAAAAGTTCTATTACCGTATGGCCTTGGATGTAAATCTTCTCATGTTCCCATTTCTTGCAAGTCTAATCTTGCCTTCACGCCATCCTTAGAACTTCCTTGTATGTTGAGCAGTGTCCCAACAATACTATCACATACGTTCTTCTCCACATGCATGAAATCAATACAGTGTCTGACGTCAAGATTGCACCAATATGGAAGATCGAAGAAGACGAACTTTTTTTTCCATATATTTTTCTCATTTCTACTCTTTGATGACTTACCAAACATAGTATTGATATTTTTCACCTTTTCATAAATTTTCTCCCTAGTCAATGCCTCTGGAGCATCGTCAAACTCTTGGCCACCGAAAAAAGCTTTTTTTAATCTACGATAAGGGTGCCTTCGTCTTAGAAATCACCTATGGCCAAGGTAAACCGTCTTTCTTCCATGTTGAAGTTGATGGTAGCATATGCCTTCTTCACATATCAGACAAGCTTTGTGGCCTTTAACGCTATATCCTGACATGTTCCCATATGCAAGGAAGTTATTTATAGTACAAAAGATCATTGCTCGCATATTAAAAGTCTCCTTCTTGTTCGCATAAAAAACATCGACACCTTTATCCCACAACTCTTTCAAGTCTTCGAACAAGGGTTCTAGATAAACATCTATGTCATTTCCGGGTTGCTTTGGTCCCGAAATCAACATAGACAACATAATGTACTTTCGTTTCATACATAACGAAGGAGATAAGTTGTAAATTACCAACATAACAGGCCATGAACTATGTATACTGCTTAGGCTACCTTAAGGATTCATACCATCTGTGCTAAGCCCAAGCCTGAGATTCCTAGGTTCTTCACCGAAGGTAGGAAATAATTGATCGGTTTTCTGCCATTGAGAAGAATCAGCTGGATGTCGAAGCTTTCCATCAGAAATCCGCTCATCTGCATGCCATCTCAAATTTTTGGCATCAATTTCATTAGCAAATAGGCGCTTGAACCTTGGAATGATTGGAAGATACCACAACACTTTTGCAGGGCCCTTATTTGATTTATACCTCTGAGTTTCACATATCAGACATTGCTCCTTCTCTTCATGATCTTTTCTATACAATATGCAATCATTAGGGCAAGCATGGATCTTTTTATACTTCATCCCTAGTGGACACAGTATTTTCTTAGCATCATAGTATCGACAAGGCAACACATTATTATCAGGAAGCATATCTTTAAAGGGCTCAAGCGTTTCTGAAAAACTCTTATCGCTCCATCCATGCCGTGCTTTCAAGCTTACCAATTTCAATACAACATTCAACAATTGGTATTTTTTACACCCCGGGTATAGCGGTTTCTCAGCATCACTGCACATATTACCATATGCATGTGATTGTTCAAAAGCCTCTTCTCCTACATCACGAATAATATCCTCTATCCGATCATCCATATCCATGTCATTATCATCACAAGTCACTTCCCCCTGTTGAGATGCACTTGGCATTTCTAATTGTTCACCATGCCATACCCATACTACATACGTCTTACAAAACCCTTCACAAATTAAATGTGTATATATATCTGCAGCACTTAGTCGCTTCTCATTTAAACATTTTACACAAGGGTAATAAAACATCCTACTATCATCATCAGCATTTCTTTTTGCAAAGTCTAAAAAACCCTTGACCCCAACATCATATTCAACACTTGTCCGTTTTGCTTGTATCCAACTACGATCCATATATTCCAACACCTTTTTTTTGTTTTGTACTTTTTCCCTGGAAAGGTAGGAGAATGATGAGAGCATGCATTCATTACACCCAAGTACATAGTGTAACTAGAATTAAACAAAGAAGATCGTGATTTAGAGTAGCGTGTGAGGAAAAAATGGAATGAGGGAAAGTAGAATGGAGAAGGAGTGAGGGAATGAGGAATGGAGGTGGAAAGAGGAAGGAAAGAATGCGCGTTCATCAGAGAAAGTGACTTGGATATATATTCTTTTAATGTCTAATGCCTGCACACGCTAGATCCATTATTATACTGTTTGTCCCTAGATATATTTTTTAGGGTGACTTTGGTCCTTCGACTAATAATATCCAAGAAATACCGTTGGAAACCAATAGAAGGTAACTAGTTAAACAAAGCAAAAAGAACTATAAGTGGAGGGATTTATGTTGAGCTCAGTACTGGTGATGCTCTGAGTGCTGAAATTTGGGGTTGCCTTATGGGCATGAAAAGAGTTTGGGATGGGGGGTTCAGAGAAGTGTTGATTAGGTGCGACTCCTACGAGGTTATCGACCTACTTCAAAATGAGATCCCAGATATGCATGAAGAATGGCAGCTGCTTACAAAGATTAAAGCAATGTTGGAACGGAGCTGGAATGTAGAGTTCCAATATATTGACAGAGACGACAATAGTATGGCAGACTCGTTAGCCAAACGAGCACTGAGTTCTTCTCATGGGCTTTAAATTATGCCAGCAGATGCAATCTTCTCGATTTTGCATACGGAAGACCCGGGCTAGCTTGCTAACCGGACTGGTCAATATAGTCTGTCCCCTTTTACACTGAATGTCTTTTCCAGCCACTATAGAAGATGCTAATCCTCCTAAGAATTCTCATCTTATTCATATGCAATTAAATGACTCTAAATGTTATAGTTTGGTAACAATTGTTCCTGAGGATCAACTACTCATTTCGTAGTTTGTTTTTGTTGTTAGTGTTTCTATCTAATTTGGTCCCAAAAAAAAACAAAGAAAGTTTCTGTTTTGGTGGTTTGCCTTTTGTTCAAACTGATATGTTTACAGTAGGTTCTTTTCTTGGCAAATAAGTTTATTAACAGAGCATCTACTTTTTTTTAATTCCTGAGTATCTTCTTTTATAAAACAATCAACTTTCCTAGTTCTAAATGTTGTCTCTTCCATAGCTTGCTTAAATTTTTAACCAGTTCCTTCAAGCAGTTATATATATATCTATGCTTCAATTTTCTACCTATCTTTCTGGATTTCAACATCAAAAAACTGTACTACAACAACCAAACTCTGTTTTCCAGTTTCACCATTTCTTGAGCACATCAAAGGGCCCAATTCCTTTTACTCTTAGGTAACCTCTGTGCATAGGATTCCCTCTTGTCTCCAATTTGTCCATTAAGGTGTCTAATACGTCAATAAACATTGATTATACAGTCACATGATACATTATATATTATTATATGCACCTGAATATTTTTTTTAAAAAGATTCAATTTTGACATTCTTATACAGTTGGGGTAATGGAGTGTATGTGTACATATGTGTGTACGCGCCACAGAATTCATCAGCCAAAAGGGATTTAGTTTTGAAATGATGTTTGAGAAACGATTGGGGAGAAGGGAAGGGGGAAAAGTTGTGGGGCTATAATTAATCAGTCACGATATGAATCCAGCTAGCGTGTCTCTTTCCCTTTTCAAAAAGTTACATTTAAAAAAAAAGATATAGCAGTTTCTGGATTTCACATCTGTTTTTTCTCTCTCACTTGAAACATCATTTCAATTTGAAACAAACAACAGGTACTTCAAGTAGGCCATGGAAGAAGAAGAAGCAACAAGAACTTGAGCATGTGAACTATGTCCCAGAAGATCACAATCATTATCATCATGAAGAACCTAACAGACAAATCTCAACTACTGAAAGGGACATTACCACACCAATAACTATAGTTCCAAACTTAGTTCCCACAACACCAACATCTCAAACTTCAATCTTGAACCCTAATTCTAATCCAGATGTCACGGTCTCTCCTGCCAACACATGATGAATAATTTATAGCCAAAGTAAAACGAATGATGAATAATTTGACTAATTAATGCCAATCATCATCTTGCCCCATTAATTACTAACTACTGCACATTACTACATTACTATATTCCACAATATATTCTCATATACTATATATTTCTACTAATTTATCACAAACGCATGTTAGTATTAGCAACCAGGGTACTGCATTAACTAATGAATATATCTAATGATACCAATTTCAAATTGAGCATGTGACCAAGCGCGGACGAGGAAGCATTTTTTTAGGGGTAAATGTAGATCGAGGACGAGGAAGCATACCTCAAACAAGACGATGAAGACGAAGACCTCCTTCAGTCGCAGTGAATGATGGACGAAGCTCAAAAACCAGAAGCAAACGAAGATGGCGACCCAACAGCGACAAACATGAGCAGCAACCGGCCGGATTCAATTGTTCCAATTCAAAGATCAGGTAAGGGACGGGGAGTTGAGCACTGAGAAGAGAAATGATTGGGATGAAAGAAGCCAAGAGTCATTTCAGAAATGGAGAGGGCGCGCGGGCAGGGGAGGGGAGGGGGAAAAATTTGGGGAACTTTTTAAGACCGGTTAAGTAGATTAACCGGTCTAAAATGAAGCTTTTTAAGACCGGTTGTCTAACAACCGGTCTTAAATCCACTTTTAAGACCGGTTGTTAGAGAACCGGTCTTAAAAAGCTTCATTTTAGACCGGTTCTCTAGCAACCGGTCTTCAAAGATTAATTTTTAGACCGGTTATTATAATAACCGGTCTAAAAATTAATCTTTTTAGACCGGTTAGTGTGCAACTGGTCTAAATTGTATTTTTTACCACGCATTTCTTTTAGACCTCATTTACTACAACCGGTTTAAATGTGCCGGTCTAAATCACCTTTTTTGTACTAGTGATATTGAGCAACGTGCCAATTAGACTATCACAGATATTTTTTTCTATGTTCATCACATCAAGAAAATGTCTCACATATAATGATTTCCAATATGGAAGTTCAAAGAAAATAGACTTTTTCTTCCAACACTTGTCTCGATTTGTTTTGCAAAGGGCTTGCCAAAATTGTTATCCAAGTCTTTTACCTTGGAATACACCTGGGAACCGGTCAACATCTTCGGTGGGCTACCTTTTTCTGAGTCACCATTGAAAGGCTTTTTCCTCTTCCTCCAACGATGTTGTGATGGTAAGAATCTTCGATGCCCTATGTAAACATTTTTCTTACAATGATGAAGTCGCACTGAATGAGTGCCATTTTCACATATAGGGCATGCACCATATCCTTTGACGCTGTATCTTGACAAATTACCATAAGCAGGGAAATTATTAATTGTGTCAAACAACATGGCTTTCAAAGTAAAAATTTCTTCCATGTATCCGTCATGCACACTGACACCTTCCTCCCAAAGCAGCTTCAAGTCATCAATTAAAGGAGTCAAGTATACATCTATATCATTCCCAGGTTGCCTTGGCCTAGAAATTAACATGGACAACATCATAAACTTACGTTTCATGATCAAGTGTGGCGGAAGGTTATAAATCATTAATATCACTGGCCACGTGCTATGTGTACTACTCTGAACACCGTACTGATTAATTCCATCAGTTGACAGTGCAAAGCGAAGGTTCCTTTCTTCATTCGCAAAGTCAGGGTACTCATGATCAATTTTTTTCCGTTGAGGATCATCTGTAGGGTGCCTAAGCTTCGTGTCTTTAATTCTTTCATCTGCATGCCATGTCAACTGCTTAGCAATCTCTGCATTACTGTACAGTCTCTTGAATCTCAGAATAATGGGAAAATACCATAGGACCTTCGAAGGACTTTTTCCTTTCTTCTTCCTATATTGAGATGCGTTACATTTAGGGCACTTCTCCAACGTTGCATACTGATTTCGAAATAATACGCAATTGTTAGGACATGCATGTATCTTCTCATATCCCATACTGGTTGTAGAGAAAAGAATTCGCTTTGCCTCGTATGTCTTTGTAGGAAGTACATTTTCTTCTGGAAGCATATCTTGCAAAAGTTCAAGCAATGCGATGAAACCTGAATAGCTCAATCCGTAGAGAGCTTTAAAGTTGTATAACTTCAATACTGCTAGCAATCTTGCGTATTTAGTACTAGCGGCATATAATGGGGTCTCTGCATCACCTTTCAACTTTTCAAATTCGTTAGGGCAATTATGAAGCACCCCTTCAACCACATTTAGCATTTCTTCAAGACCATCATCTTCATAAAAAATGCTTTGATCAAATTCATTCGAAGCATCACTCGTGGTATGCACCCGATCACTACATGCATCGTTTGTCTCACCATGCCTTGTCCATCGTATATATGTTTGATCAATACCGTAACACACTAAATGATCTAACAAATCAAGTGGACTAATCCGTTTTCCAAAACAACAAGACAAGCAAGAACACAAGATTTTGTCAGGATCTTTTGTGTGCTCGATTGCAAATATAATAAACTCTTTCACCCCATCTATATATTCCCTTGAACACCGATTAGATGACATCCATTTACGATCCATCTATACCTTCAATCTATTTTTAAAAAAGTACGTGGTTAGTTGTATGACTATTTTACTAATTACTTTTACCTTTTCTTACCAATTTTAAAATAACATTGAAGCTTTCTAAGTATTAAATTAAACCCTATGTTTTAATTGACAAATAATACAACTCATTAAAAAAGAAATCATGATACTATGATTCATAAAAAAGCAAAATAAAATTAAAGGAAATTAAAGCAAGCTTTGGCAATATATGGAACACAAAAATTAATTTGTTGTATATGTTGTTTCATGATACTATAAATCATAGAAAAGCAAACTAAATATTTTAATATGTTCTGATCTGTTTTTTTATATATACCAACAAACAAGAATATATATGTTTTGAAATCTCACATATACACATATATTTATTTTCCAATTAAATTATAAAATAATATAATTTGGACATCTTTATATTAATATATTATAATTATATTTTATTAACAAAATTACTTGTATTTTGTATTTTCCAAATGTTAATTCTTTTCACCACATTGATTATCTATTTAATTTTGTGATGCTTTCACCACATTGATTATCTATTAACAAAATGATATAATTTTGACATCCTTATATTAATATATTATAATTATATTTTATTAACAAAATTACTTGTATTTGTATTTTCCAAATGTTAATTATTTTCACCACATTGATTAGCTATTTAATTTTGTGATGCTTTCACCACATTGATTATCTATTATGATTTTTTTTCCAATTTTTTTTTTTATATCACTCACCTAAGTCTAACGGATGGAACTCATCATCAACTATTATAAATTATTCTACCTATAAACTGTCTTTTCTACATTAGCTAACATCTTTTACTAAAGCAAGAAAACAAAATTGCAGTCTCAACTACAAAACTAAGAATAAATTAAACGACCTCAGCTTGTACCTACATGTGCTCTCTGTAACAATGATTTCTCTATTAAAAATCAGAAATAATTGAAGTATAAAAATATTTTCTCTATTAAAAATAAAAAAAATGATTAATTTTTTTGGAAATACACAAATTGGAATCAAAATTAATTATAAAAATAAAAATATATAAGAAAATGCACAAACGGAATTGATGAAAAAAATATGAGAGAATAAAAAAGTATAACACCAAATTTGTCCTATTTTTGCTTAATCTCTATTAATGACTGTACTTGTAATCTTGAAGCTTTTTGAAGTAGTTATTTAAAATGATCAATGCGCATCTATATTTAGGACCAGGTGTGTTTCTAACTTTGTTTGACTCATTTATGAATTTAACTGTTCATCATGCGAAGGATGAAGAAAATCTTTTCAATACACCATCTTTTATCAAGTATTGATTTCTTGTCTTCCTTGAAATCTTTAGTCTTTGTTCGATTGAAATATCAACACGCTAAAGGCAAATGCTTTTCACAAGACATGGTCCACTTTTGGTTTTTTTTCTTTTCTTTTGAAATATTATTTTTTTGGATAACTTCTTTTGAAATATTATATATATTCTCTACTTTTTAAACACAGATTAGAACATAGATATCAATTTGAAATAAAAAATTACAGAAATTATATGCCAATTAAAAAAAAAAAGAAGTACGTTGAACTTACAAGCTTAATTGATCAGTGCAGTGGAGTGGGGGACCACGTTGCCCATTGGTGACGCAATCTTGAGTGAGGAGGAGGAGGAGGAAATTTGAGCAGTTGGGAACAACTGGAGTGGGGACCAAAAGTGGAAGACAATATAAAGAAAAGGGAACAATTGGGATAGGAGTGGGGATGAAAATTGAAACAAAACAAAGAAGTAGATTCGATGATGAAGATGTGTGCGCGTGTGGGTATGTTTTTAAGTGTGAAGATGACAGGAAATGGAGGGTGGGGGCGACGGTCGTCCACTACAAGAAGCTGTAGTGTAGATGAAAAGGGAAAGTGAGAGAGGAGGGAATAATTAAAGTGGGATAAGTCAAAATAAAAGAGAAGGAGCGGGGCCACTGCGCGGGAAGGGGAAAAAAGATAAGGGTGGGAGCGGGGGGAATTGTGATTGGTGGGAAGTGGATAGTCTAATCCACTAAAAAGTCAAATTTTTTTATATAAGCTAAAGGAAACTGTGGCGCTAGCAAAAATGCAAGCACCACATTTGATAACCAGCTGTGGCGCCTGGTTGCCCAGGCGCCACAGCAAGAGGTAAATTGGACTACCTCTTTTTATTTTTTTTTTCTAAGATCTACTCAATGAAACTAATTTAGATGCCTAGAAACACCATTTTATTGTGACCAAATCAGTTGACCCGTTTGGATCCTCGGGTTGGGTCAATTGGACTTGACTCTCTCTTCCATAATTGGCATTTCCGACGTCCATTTTTTGCGTTCTTGGTGTCTATCTTTTTGTTTTTCTGAGATCTACTCAATGAAACTAATTTAGATGCCTCAAAACACCATTTTATTGTGACCAAATACGTATCCTCTCTAAGTGAATTTTTTCAAACATGGGAATCCTTACTATCTCTCCTCCAGGAGAGCTACAGAACTGAATGAAGAAGATGAAGCAGATAATGCGCACGGCACAAGAAATGATCATCACGAGAAAATATGGGAGGATATCTCTTTATGATACTACTTTGAACTTAACTAACTAAAGTAATTATGATTATGATTTATATCCGAAGAATATGTTTAGTTATTTTATCGATATAGTCTTCACATGTCATAGCTTAGGATTTATCTTTCTTTGTTGTCGTTACAGGCAAATGATGAATCCCCAGCGTCCTAGTGCAGAGGATCAACCACCTACTACACCTCTGAGTCAGCCACCTAGTGCTCAGGAGAGTCAGCCAGCTAGTGTTAATCAGGGCGAGCCTATCAATGCTCGGAGCCAGGGTCATAGTGAGCGCAGTAGCCAGTCTGTACGGAGGGGTAGACGTGGCACACGGTTGACAGACGTCTCCCTCAGTCTGAGTACTGGCCAAAAGATACCGATTGAGTTTGATAGATTTTGGAAACCAATCGGGCCTAATGCACAACGATATAGGAGTTTTGTCAGCATCCTTGCATGCAGCAAGCCGAGCATCTTGATAGAGGAGTTGAGAAATATCGATGTAAAAGTGAAGCAACATATTTGGGACACTATCCCGGTATACAATTATCTTCTGTATGTAATTAATTATTATCAAATGTCACAAATTTGTTACTTACTCCTTCAATGCATGCATTCCAGCTCACCTACGACGTTCCTCAGAGTGAGATCTTGTACAACAAGACAATGACGTATTGTTATGAGCGTTGGAGCAAGTTTAAGACAAATCTGACCAACAATTACATTCATATCGAGGTGAAAGATGGTCAGCCTCGTCCTAATCCGTGCGACCAGTATACATTTCTTGATCAAGCGACTTGGCAAGCATTTGTTAGGCTTCAGACTACTCCAGAATCTTTGGTTAGTTGACTTATTTTTCGTTTTATTTACTTAGCAATTTTCTTAATTGATTATAACACTTTCCTTTTCTATCATTTCTTATTCACAGGCAAAAAGGCAAAAAATACAAGAGAGTGGTAGAAAGAATGATTGCCTTCATACAATGTCTCATGGGGGTTATGCAAAGGCTGAAAGAGACTTGTTGGGGGCCAAACGAAAGAGATTGGAAGCAGCATCTCAATCCGATCCTTCTATTCTTCTTTCTCCACCATCTCCGATTCGTCACGAAGAAAAATGGTTGTTTGCCCACCAAAAGAGGAGTGGGTCTTATACGAGTGAACAATCTTGTATAGTAGGTGAAAGAATTGTAAGTATATATCGTTGCTGTTATTAATTACATAAGAAACATACATCATTACTTATGTTTGTTATTTTGTATTATCATACAGGAGGAACTTAGAAAAATACAAGAGGAGGGATCTTTTAAGTAGGAGGGCAGAAATGATATTCTAACTGTTGCTACTAGCAAACACGAGCATCCAGGCCGTGTCAGGGAAGTTGGAGGAGGGGTAGGGATACGAGATTACTTTGGAGCCCCCGTACACCATTCCTTAAACATCGTGACTAGGGAGGAATTGGAGACGATGTTGGCCACTACAAGAGCAGAAGCAAAGGTCGAGGCTGAAGCATCATTTGATGCATTATTAGAGACCCGGTTGAGCAAGATGAAAGAGGAAATGATAGTGTTTATGAGCTCAAGACAAGATACCAATACTTGATAGTGTTTATAAGCAGAGCACTAAAGGTAGTTGTTGCAACATCGGGCAGTCATCAGAGGGTCCTAACCCAGAAATTACTGAGCTTTGTGATCTTTTTGTCGAGGATCCTCTGAGACGGTTAGTTGCACGGGGTAGTGTGCATAACCTGGGATCAACTGTCCACCACCGACAAATGGAAGGTGATCAAGTCCGAGTGTCAGTTGACGAGGTGATTATTGCAGATGCACCTGTCCCTATCCCTTCTTATGAATTCAAAATCGTTAGCGATGTCCTGGGTATGTTCATCTTGTGGCCAACGAACCTTATTTCTGTTCGAGCTGAGGAAAGTCCGATCAAAGCCCCAAGTCCAGCTCCCTTCACTCAACAAGAAGTTTCACAGCCTCCATTGAATATCATGCAACAAGTGATTCTGATAGCATATGATACATCCTTTAAAACAAGAGAGTGGCCTACGGATTCAGTTGTTGGACATTCAGGGGTGACATGCTATCTTGAGAGGGATGATTTGATGTCCCTGGTAGCTCCTAGACAAAATCTTACGATTGGGATTGTCCAACTGTTCTTAATGTAAGTAGCTTCTGCAATTCAAAGTAAATATTTTAAAAGTTTCACCGTTTACCTTTTATTTATGTGCTTGCATTATTGTAGGTATATGCATCGTAGGTTGATCTCCTCTGGCAAAAGTGACAAATTTGGATTCTTATGCCCCCATCACATCCAAGAGAAAGGGTCCACTGCTGCTACCAGACATAGATACTTATCAGAAAGGCTTAGTGAAACTAGAACTGAGTGTTTCTTGGCTCCATATGTGTATGGGTAAGAAACAAACTGATATTTTATAATTTATATAATGTTTTATGTTTGCTTAATATTCTTCTTCTTTTTTTCAGTGATCATTGGCAGTTGCTTCTTCTATGTAAGAGTAGTTACACTGTCATCCTCTTATGTTCCCTCCACTTCAAACCAGGGAATGATTTGAAAAAGACCATGAATTCGTTAGCTTTCTTGCATTATTACCTTTTGTATGCAAAGTTTATGGAATTTGTGTAAAACCAATAACCTTTGTCATTGTGATGATCATAGGGCTATGCGGACATTCCTACACACTGCTTGTAGTAAGCATGTTCGTGACTTAAAGGACCCTATATGGATCATGCTAAAGGTTAGTACATATTGATTTGTTTAAAGAATGTAATAAGCCATGCCTTTATATTTGTTTTAATGATATCATGTTTTTTCTCAGAGCTGTAGGCAACCACAGGGGTCCAACTTATATGGTTTTTATGTTTTGAGACACATTTACAATATTATCACTCTAGGCACGACTGATTTTACTCAAGAGGTAAATTTATATTTCAGAACTTTTGTATTACTTTATTGTTTTAAGTTACTAAGTCAATGTTTCGTCTGGTTTTGGTGTTACAGATGTTTGATCTTGCTGATCCCTTTCCTGAAGAAGATATTGATTTCATTCGCACATGTTGTGCTGAATTCATCTATGAGCTATTACAAAAATAGTGAGTTTTTGAATCCAACGTTACATTGTACATTATTGTTCTCATATGTATTGCTAACAAGGTTTATGTATCTGTGTAGGACAATTTCTGTGATATGGGTGATACAGGAGGCATGGTATTTGAGGGACTGACCTTTGTAATTTTTCTTCCCTTTGTATTTTGTAAAGTTGAGGAATTTCTGCTGTTACTTGTATCAATACTTGAATTTTATTGCTGCCATTGTCATTTCAAAGTTTTGCATCCATTTCTGATCAAATTCTTCTGTTTGGACATTCCTTCATGTTTTTAGTTTTAGACAACTTCATGTTGCACATTGAAATTGCAAGAAATGGAGTGAATTTGGAGTTCCTAGAATCTGATTTTAACTTGTTGCTTAAATTGTGACATTTGATCTTGAACCTTGTTCTACACTAATTACCATTTGTTGGAAGTTTATTTAAAGTCACCTGGCTTACACCTTTATTTGTGCTTGTTGTTGATCTTGCTGCTGTCATTGCTTTTGTGAAATCTGTTATGTTGCTTCTGTGCAATCTGTTACTTACTTCATACTTAGGGAGTTGCATATAGTGCTCCGTGGATGATTGAAGCCTGTTGTGATTCCATTTGATGAGTGAATCGTGATTTTTTTTTCTGTTTGTTGAGTAACTCCATTCTAGGGAAATGATCATTATATAAACTCTATATCGATGAATCAATTTGCAGGTAAATAAAATAAATTGCTTTTAACAAATGAGCATGTTGGTTGTAGATGACAACAAAGCAAAGAAAACAAAGCATGAGTTATTTACTCCTTCAAAAGGAGTTTTGGATGAGAGTTGTGTTAGATATTATTAAACTTATTCTGATTCAATATTGGTGGGGCTTTAGCATTATTAGTCTGCATAAATTTATGATATGTGAATCAAGAGTTCTTTTCTTTGAACTATGTCTCAAGATTGAAGGAATGAGTTGGCATTTAATATTTAACTCGGAAGTAATGAGAATGATCATATGAATTTTGCACTAAAGACCGTGCTTGGGTAAGTTTGAGGTGATATGAACCCAAGTACCCAACAATATCTCTCTCTAACATCACTGAGATGGGTACATATATAGATAGACAAATACATGCACTCCATTTCATCCGTTGCATTTTGTATTGTTCTCTGTTACTTCATGATTCATTACTGCTATCATTTAGTCCTCCTTACTGTCTAATTGCACTGTTGCTGTTATGTAGTGCTAAACTAAGGTTGGTCATTACCTTTGGCTAAATTCTTGACAAATTTGCTTGCACTCGTCTTATGGCTTAGGGACTGAAACTACAAGTGCATTTGGGCTGAAATTGAGCTAATGGAGTTTACATTAAATGCTGCCATATTTTCCATACTGTAATTAAAGTGCTGCAAATGAATCATCAATGTATGATTGTACTGGCTTGTATGAACATTTGTTGCTGCTATAGACTGCTGCTTTTGAATTTTGAAATTGAAATCAGTGATTGTTCTGTACTACTGTTAAAATTAGAGCATTCACTGCGTGTATATATAAAAGGGACGTTTTTAAAAGAAAATTGAAGTTTTAAGACCGGTTGTGGTCACAACCGGTCTCAAAAGTACTTTAAGACCGGTTGTGCCCACAACCGGTCTTAAAAATCCACATTTAAGACCGATTGTGACACACAACCGGTCTTAAATGTATGACCTTTAAGACCGGTTATGTGCACAACCGGTCTTAAAGGTGGATTTTTAAGACCGGTTGTGCCCACAACCGGTCTTAAAATGTCTGACCTTTTAAGACCTCTTGCGGGCAGAACGGGTCTTAAAGGTTACCTTTAAGACTGGTTTTAAGAACAACCAGTCTTAAAAGTATGACTTTTAAGACATGTTATAACAACCGGTCTAAAAAATAACAGACTTTTTAGACCGGCTGTATCAAGACCTAATACAGAACCGGTCTAAAAAGTCATTTTTAACCGGTCTAAAAAGTTATTTTTCTACTAGTGATTGTTGCCAATTTCCCCTATTTCAGCTACCTTTCCAGATTGATTTCCTCCGAATTTGCCTCTGCCTCCATCTTTAGACTCCATTGAAGTGAACTTTTCCCGATCTCCACTTATGTGTCTTGAGTATAACCCCTATCTTAAAAGCCATGATTATAGTTCAAAAACATGTTATTAAATTAAATTGGAGACCAACGGGAAATACAAAACTTATTAAAGGTCCCAACTTCAGTCAAGGTTTAGTCATGTGATAAAGTGGGTTTTCAAAATACTTTTCAAAACCTATTTAATACGGTCTCACTTCCAGTTTCGAATCTATCTAGCTTGTTCGGTATTATTCCATTCATAAATATTAGAGTGTATAACAAAATTCCTGACGACTCTCAGGTTCCATTCATTTACTAAGAAGGTCTACAGGGCATATTAACTTTTACATACAACTTTATAATTTTACATCATAAACAATATGTAAAATAATCCTAAAAACTAATAACCAGCTCAAGGCCTAATTTTCTAGCGTAATAACTAGCCGCCCTTGGTTACCTGCTTCTCCTTTGATCCGCTTGCCCTGGTTATAGGTTAGTCATTAGAAAGAGTGAGATTCGTATAAATCTCAGTGGTAACAATTTACTTATACGATATATAATAACAAAGCATGTGAGCATATCACAAAGCGGTATCACAATAGCATCCACAGCAGCAATCACATTTATGACTTTCGTCACATCAACGACAGCTTTCATGGTTGTATACATAATTACAATAGCTATCATTGCTGTATTCAAAATCATGACAGTTTCACAGCTGTATTCACAATCATGACAGCTTCACAACTATATTCACTGTAGCATTCACGTGCGTCATATTTCAATGATAAGCATGTACATACGAAGCATTATACATAATATAAGAGAAGATTTCTCACGCTCAGGGTAGAAGTCAAGTCCTATAAATCATAATCAAGGATGACGAGTTCTTCCCTATTCCAATTCTCAATTAACTCCAAAATACTTAGGGTTGGTTATCATTTGAGACTTTTAGGGAGCTATTAAATGCTCAAACAAAAGCCTAAAGGGTTAAGGAGAGCTAGATAGAGAGTATCTTTCAGAAGTTTAAAATGCAGAATTTTGGAGGTTGGCCGAGGCTGAGCCATTCTCTGGCCGCAGCTAAGAGATGGTCGGAAAGATTTGGGTTTCGGGCAAGAACCAGTGGTCGTGGCCAAGAACAGGATAGAAACTTTAGGCTGTGACTAAGAACCCTTTAGCTGAGGCCAAGAATATGTCAGAAGGTTTTGGGTCGTGGCCAAGACCCTTTTGGCCACGAACAAGAACTAGTTAGATACTTTTTAGCTGTGGCTAAAACGCCTAGCTGCGGCCGAGAATTGGCATGTTTCCTAGTTGTCTTAAAATGACCATATCTTTCAATATACACATCAAAATGACATATACTTTATATCATTTTAAAGCTTGCAATGTCTACTATAAAACTGGAAAGTTTTACAACTTTTAGACATTATTTGCTATTTCAAATCACAAAGCAAAGTAGCTCCCCTGCATAGCATTTTCACTTGACAGAATTTCCAGTTTTTCAACTAGTGTTTCCAAAGGTCAAAATTCACAATCGGGGTTACTCCCTATATAGTTTTTTGTATAGAATATAATGAAAACATCAAAACAACCAAATTCAAGTTCAATTTACAAGTTCTATTTTGGTACAATTCAACACAAAATCTCATAATTTGCTAAAATTTACATTCAAGTTCCTAAATCAATTCCAGTATCCAAAACACAACACAACACCATTTGAACAATCTAAACACCTCGACTTGGGCAACATTCCAGAAATTCAAATTCTCAACTAATGACCATAATATACATGTCAAAAAGTTGCTTGTGCTCACCTTTCGTTCTTCCTTTAGGCTTTTCTTTGCTCCCCAATCACTAGCTTTTCTTGAGTACACAAAACACCTTCTCTTGAAAATCTAGAACCATAGGAATGAAGCTCTCATCATGATAAACAAGATTAGAGAAGAGGTTTTTGGTACTAGAGGTTATCTACATGGTCAAATGGAGCTCACCTACCTTGATTTCTTCTTTCTCTTACCTCATCGACACTTGGTCGACAATGAGATCTTAAGAGAGAGAGAGATGATGATGATGATGATGATCTAATCTTTCAACTCCCTCCATGTCCTTAGCCGATGTTAAAGAAGAGAGAGGGAAAAAAAGACTTTGAAACTTTGACTTAATCCTATGGTGCCATGTGATGCCAAGTGTCAAGATCTTGTGTTTTGTCCTAAATGCATACAACCATGTGATTATTCTATGTAATTCTATTAGCTATTTAGTCACACCTCTTTGAAATAGGCAATATTAACCCAAGAGGGGGGGTGAATTGGGTGATGTGATAAATTTTTCAGTTGATACGGTGATATGAAAATAACTGTAGACAGAGTAGAGTTGGGAAGATTAGCATACAGAGAGTTATACTGGTTCAGGCCAAAACCTAGGCCTACATCCAGTCCTAAGAGATCAAGACCTACTGAGATTTTTACTATACTTTCAAGATTCAGTGGGCTCTCAGAATGTCGCAAGACAACAATCATCCTTATATGGACTACGAGCAGAAATATTCTAATACCTAGAATTTTCTCTCCCCTTTACGACAAGTCTTATGTGCAGAAACAATCCTATAACCTTTCTCTCTTGCTTACATATGCAAGTCTTATAAGCAGTAACATTCTCTCCTACATACACCCCTATAAGTCTTACAAGTAACAACATTCTCTCCTGCTTGCACCTTTGTAAGTCTTACAAGCAGAAAGTTCTCCTAGGAATTCTCTCAACTGCTTCTCTCGCAAGGATATCTACCCTCTCAAGGTTCCTGTACTTTGAGATCAAATGAAAATATGATTTGAAATATAGATAGACTCTCTCACAGAGCAAATATAATAAACATTGAAATACAATATGAATATAGAGAAAATATGAATAACAGAGACTCATGAATTTGCTTGTGTATATTCTCATTCTAAGTTCTTGTTGTTAATGGTCTGTGAAACTTTGTATTTATAGTCAGTTGATTTTTTTGTTGAGTAATAGTCATTGTGGAGCGAAACATTTCAATATGGAACAACATGCGTATGTTTGAAATCTTTAAACAAGATATCGTGGTAAGTATGTGCTTAGTTGGTCGTAACGATTTTATCTGCCGTTGTTTGACTTTCTCTGTGCATCTTTGATTCAAATGATCAAACTCTTATTTCATACTTGAATGATATGTTAAATGATGTTAAATAATAATAACAAGTGCAAATAGAATGAATAAATAACATTAAACCATGTTCAGATTGATAGCTGTAAGTCTGTTGCGTTTTAGCTTCTGACAGAGCATCACTCGAGTGCACTGAGGCTTCACTCGAGTGTAACATCATATTTTCTCTTCTACTTCAGATTTTGATTTGCACTTTCATGTGAAAAAGCAAGAGTACATTTTCTCACTTGTGAGTGATGTGGGTCGTCACTCGAGTACATCTTGTCTTATTCGAGTACATGTGTATTTTACAGTATGGACTCATGTCTCTGGATAACACTCGCAGCCTATTTTTCAAGAGTGTGATTTTGCACTTGCAGGTGATGTGAGGCCTTACTCGAGTACTGTGACTCTCACTTGTGTGCATTAGCATTTCTTCGCCTCTGGTCATCCTTATGCTCATTACTTGCGGCACTGTTTGAGAAAGTGTGTTTTCTTACTCATGGGTGCTGAGCTATCACTTAGGTGTAAATATTCTTCACTTGAGTATACTTCCTGATACAAGTGTAGATGATCAATTAAATAGTGCAAGTGTACACTGTCATAATCAAGTAATATAGAAGTGAGTAGAGTATCATTCCCACGAGGATTGATCACTAAGTACCAAAATGAGTAATTTTAACTCTATTCAGTCGATCGATTTGTTGGTGATTGAGAGTACAAAATAAAAGATGATTAAATATAAATGCAAATGATATGAAACAATTATGAGAAAAAGTCCTAGGGATTAGATTTCACTTAACAAATTCTGGATTGAATCACTTATCTATTCTAGCCCGATTTATTCCAGATGATTGATAGTCAAGTTTCCCTAATTTAATTACTAGCTTCTTCCAAGGTCAAGCAATTCTATAATGAATTTCTAATCCAATATATTCCTATATGAATTTAAGCAATTAATTATGCATTAAGATTTATGGAACTCAGTAAGACTACACAACTCATATGAATATATTCCTATTTCACATGTAAGTCATGGTTTTAATTATAGGGTCTACACACATGTATCTCCTTCCGGTCTCAACATGCATATTGAAATCATTCAAAAGATGGCCAGTCAATCAAAAGCATTAAGAGTAATAATTAAAACTCAATCATGAAGGAGAAAATCAAACTAAATTTAATAAGTTAAGATTCAATCCGTCATTAGTAAGCTATGTCATCACCCTAGGAAAATGAAAGTTTAGCACATGATGAAATTTAAAACAAAGCAAAAATAAATTAACATTGCATAAAGCTTGAATGAATCCTCAAAAATACTGCATAAACTTGAATATTAAATTCTCAAACATAAACATACAACCAAAAGATGCATGAAAAATGAAGAATTCTAGCCGTCCATTTAGGAGGTAAAACCTTCCATGTAGGCGGCATGCAAAATGTAATACAATCCTAAGCCTTCCAAGATGGAGGCATGCAAAATGTAATACAATCCTAAGCCTGCCAAGATGGAGGCATGCATAAAGTAATACAATGTATGAAATTAAATCTAGAAAATAACAAAATTTGTTCAGAACTGTCAGAAGACAGATCTCTCCTTATCAGAGAAGGACTTATAATTGTCAGAGAATGAAAATTCTACTTCTCTCCCTTCTCCTCCCCCTTTGAGGTTGGACTTGATCTCTATTTATAGGGGAAAAAATGTGTGCTATAGTACTACTACAGTGATCTGGCAGCTGGTACAATAACCTGGCAGCTGCTACAGTGACTGACGACTGCTACAGTGATATAACGGCTGCTACAGTGCTATGACAACTGCTATAGGATTCCGTCATGATTAGTGATGGCCAGCTACAGTGATTCCGCCATGAATAGTGCCACTGCTACAGTGCCCTCTCATTTTTTCCAACAGCGCTTCTTTGTCTTGTTTAAGTCCTGTGGGTCTGTTTTTAGGTCTCCTTTCTTCTTTCTTTTCTCCTTATCATGGTGTACATGGCTATCAAAAGAAAAGCAATGACATATTTATCAATTACACCCAAATTAATTACATTAAGCTCAAATATTGTCCACAAAATTATTATATAAGGGAAAATAAATATGCAAATATTTTTCATATCAAATTCCCCCACACTTAGCTCTTGGACGTCCTCGGACAAGGAGTGACTAATAAGTACTTACAACAAAGTTAGAAGTGTCAAGTCATAAGCAAGAACACAATTGAAAAATAAAGAGATCATAGTATTCATGAATCAACGAAAATATAAACTGGTAACTGTAATTGAAAATGAATAAACTGAGTTTGTACTTGTAACTCATTCTCTCAATCTCTCAAGTGTTCAAGTGTAAGTGTTTCGCTCAAATTCAACCGAAAAAATTGCACTACCATAGGCTTGCTAAAAATCTCAATCTCCACTACCTAATTCACATGCATAATTCAAATCAAAAGGACTTATTAAGGGTTGTAATGGGGTTAAGGAAAAAGGAATGTAAAACATGGTATAAAAGGCTAAAGAAGTATAGCAATTGAAAATTGGGCTACTTATAAATTTATTTCATCACAACAACCCACAATTCAAATACTTAATAATTTTTTGTTTACTCTTTTTTTCTTCTTTTTCTCTTTTTTTATATTTTTTTTCTTTTTTTGAATTGCAACTGTAAAGCTGATGATAGATACACCCCCATACTTTGTCAAAAGCCCATTTCACAAAAATTTCAAATGCTTCACTAATCTTCCGTATAAGGTAAAAGCTGGATATATCATTAAAAGTACATGTTAATGGGTTGAGAACAAAGAAACAATTAATGAGGCTCAAAGGGGCTTATCAACGGTATAATTGCAAGGTTGGCGATTTGGCTCTGGCTAAAGAAAATGAATGCCTTTATCATTTTTGAATGTGCATATGAGATGTAATTTCAACCAGATTTAAAGTAAGTTCTAGAGTGACAACTTAATAGGTGAATATCACACACAAGAGAAATAATCATTATAGGCTCAGAAGCTCATGGCTAGGGGTTTTTAAACTCAGTTCATTCAATCTCAAAATTCATCACCAATTGCAAATATCAGTTGTTCATTCATGCTATAAAATATCTAAATTCAATTGATCCATCCTTAAAACTTATATACTTCTTAAGATCATAACAAAGCACTTGAACAAGATGATTTTTTTTTTACTTCTTTTTTTGTTGAAAAAGATAAAAAAAATATGCAACTAATAAAATACAACTAATGAAATGCGTCTCAGGAGTTAAGAAGAACTCCTTACTCTGCCATTTTTTTTCACACCCCATGCATCTAATGGTTTTACTAACTAACAAGAGAAAAAAAAAAATTTTCTTCCCCCAATCTAAATCAGACATTGTCCCTAATGTCTTCTAGAGCTCAGAGGAAATTTCTTTTTTTTTTAAACATAAACACACAATAAAGTAAAACCAAAATACTAAGAGTAAAACCAAGAGATTAAGGTAAGTTACAACCGAAGAGTGGTATCTGGGTTCTGCTTCTGACTACTATATGAATATTGCCCACCTATTTGCTTGACGAGGAGATCTGGTTTAGGTTCATAGGTTTGCGGTTGATCGAGCAGCTGATCAGCAGTTGGTGCAGCAATTATGGAGTGGCGAGTCGCTTGGGGTATGAATCCTGTTTCCACAGCATGATCAAGAAAAGACAACAGATTATCATAAAAACCATTAACATTTAACAATCCTAATGGCTTTTTGTGATAGTTTAACTTAGTCCAATATGCAATACTAGAAATGCCATCCAACGTTTCCAAACCATCGGGTAGAGTAATGAAAGCTTGATCATGGTAGAACATTAGTCCCATTCGTTCAAGCAAGCTTGAAACCTGTAACTCTTGTCCTAAGGAAAAAATGTGATCTTCCAACTCCTTCACCCTTACACTTAAACCCTTGCTTCCATTCATGGATGCAGAAATGACCACACTTCCTTTTAGGCCCTGGATGCCTCCCCCGTACACAAAGTTGATTTTTCTGGAAGCTAATGAAATTCCCAGGTCATTTGATGTTGTTATAAACTCTCCTTTCTTTCCCAAATCAGTTTCACCAAAAATGCAAATAGATGTAAATCTACATTTTTGTGTGATACCCTTTTTCTCTTTCTTTCTCTCGGACCATGTATGCTTACAAGTAGAAGAATGCATATTTACAAGTGAAGAGTGCATATTTACAAGTGAAAGAGTACATATATGTAACACTAAAATAGCGACAACAAAATCACACAAATCACACATTTTTCAAAGAAATTTGAAAAACAATTTCTGACACAAATGACCGGTGGGCCATTGCGTGAAGAAATTAAACAAAAAGAGGAAAGAAAGTCAAAAGATAAAGTAGAGTAGACAAAAGCTGCATAAAAGATAAGAAAGATTAGACAAAAGCATAATTATGTACAGTAGTTGTGATTTTGGCTCACATCTTCCTCTGGTTTTACGTCCAATAATAGCTTAAACGCTTTCTATGAATCGAGGATTTGCTTCCCATCCGGTTTTCTTATAAACTAGCAAACAGGGTCTTTTAATGTCAGATTCCCAAGACAATAGCGCTTCTTTTCTCTGTTGAATATGTCTGCTAAATCAAGAAGAATACGATGAACATCACCACTCGGATGCATCTCAAGAGTTTGAATGATATCATCCAGTGACTCTTTACTCAGTCCATCCTTTATAAATTTAATTTAATCTTCTCGATTTATAGAAACCATACATTTACTCCTACAACGCTGATCACAATTCCACCTTGCACATTTATGGCAGACCTTCATTCTTTTAGCTCTTCTCTTTTTAGAGTGAGAATTTCTTCCTATTCCTAGCAAAGGTTTAACAAATGAATTAGAATCTCACATGCTAAACGTACCTTAGCTTCAATGATCCACCGTACGTCCACAGGAAGGCCTAAACGATTGAATATCATCATCCTTTCAAGTCGACTGTTATAGATCTTCCTAAGCACATCTTTAGGAAGAGTAGGAAACCTGTTCTTAAGCTTTACAAGAGATTCCTCCATGGTAACTTAAAATGAAAATGATGAAAACTAAAATCTCAATGTAGTGCAGTGTGTTTCAATGAGTAAGAAAGAAGAATGAGGGAGTAGGAAAGAAAATTGAGAGAGTAGGAAAGAATTTTTGAGAGAGTAAGGAAGAAGTTTTGGGTTGCCTCCCAAATAGCCGCCCTTCTTTAACGTCTTTAGCTAGACAAAGATTAAACAAAAATTTTTTTTTCTTTTCCTTTTAATTTTTTTTAAAATTACTAGATTGATGACTTACCTGTTTGTTCCTCAAACATGATGACAGATTTCAAAGTGTTGAGTGCACCTTCATTGTATTCTTTGAGCCTTTGCCCATTCACTTTGAATTTTCGATCACGATCTTGAATCTCCACAGTTCCATATGGCCATACTTGAATCACAGTGAAAGGACCTAACCATCTTGATCTCAGCTTTCCTGGAAAGAGCTTTAACCTTGAGTTGTATAAAAGCACCTTTTGTCCGGTGTAAACTCTCTCCTCAAAATTCTTCTGTCATGCCACATTTTTGTCTTCTCTTTATATAACTTGGCATTTTCATAAGCTTGTTGTCTGAATTCTTCAAGCTCATTGGGTTGGAGAAACCTTTCCTCACAAGCTACATTTAAGTCAAAATTTAAGGCTTTTACTGCCCAATATGCTTTGTGCTCCATTTCTACTGGAAGATGACATGCTTTTCTGTAGACCAATTGATATGGGGATGTACCAATTGGTGTCTTGAAGGCAGTTCTATAAGCCCAGAGTGCATCATCTAACTTTTGAGCCCAGTCCTTCTGATTGGAATTCACTGTCTTCTCTAAGATCCACTTCAGTTCTCTGTTTGAAATTTCCACCTGCCCGCTAGTTTGTGGATGATATGGAGTTGCAACCTTATGAGTTACTCCATATTTAGCTAACATAGACTGAAGCTGCTGATTACAAAAATGCCTTCCTCCATCACTGCTAATAGCTCTAGGCACTCCAAATCTTGTAAAAATATTTTTCCTTAGAAACTTCACAACCACTCAAGAATCATTTTTAGGAAAAGCAGATGCTTCAAACCACTTGGAGACATAATCAACAGCTACTAAAATGAACTGATTGCTATATGAGGATGGAAAAGGCCCCATAAAATCGATCCCCCATACATCAAAAAGCTCAACTTCTAAGATGTTAGTTAAAGGGGCTTCATGTCTCCTTGAGATATTTCCCGTTCTTTGACATCTGTGACAGGTTGCCACAATTCTATGAGCATCCTTGAAGAGTGTAGGCCAATAAAATCCTGATTGAAGGACTTTAGTAGCTATTCTATTTTCTCCAAAATGACCACCATATGGGGATGAATGTCAGTGATTTAAGATACTGTCCATTTCTTCTTCAGGAACACATCGCCTGATAATTCGATCTGGGCATTGTTTGTATAAGAATGGATCCTCCCAAAAGTAATGCCTTACATCAGCCAGAAACTTCTTCTGCACTTTAGAAAGTTCATAAGGCATTACTCCACTTGCCAAATAATTCACAAAATCAGCATACCAAGGAATAGGTTGTGACTGCATGATAAAAAGTTGCTCATCTGGGAAATTCTCCTGGATTGGTGATTCTCTCTTTCGTTCAGGTGGTTCTAACCGAGAAAGATGATTTGCAATGAGATTCTCAGTCCCTTTTTTGTCTTTGATCTCCAAGTCAAATTCTTGTAGCAGAAGCACCCATTTGATCAGTCTGGGCTTAGTATCTTTCTTCTCAATCAGGTATTTGATTGTTGAGTGGTCCGTCCAGACAATGACCTTTGACCTGATTAAATATGCTCTGAATTTGTTGAATGCAAACACTACTGCTAGGAGCTCTTTTTCTGTTGTTGCATAATTCAGCTGTGCTTCTGAGAGTGTTCTGCTAGATAATAGATAGCATGAAAGATCTTGTCTCTTCTTTGGCCTAAAATAGCTCCAACTGCAAAATCACTTGCATCGCACATCATCTCAAATGGAAGATTCCAATCTAGAGCTATAATAACTGGTGCAGAAGTCAAGGCACTTTTTATAGTTTGGAAGGCTGATAAGCACTCCTTATTAAACACAAAGGGAGTGTTTTTCTCTAACGGCATGCAAAGTGGCTTTGTGATTTTTGAGAAGTCCTTGATGAATTTTCTATAGAAACCAGTATGTCCCAAAAAACTCCGAATGCCCTTGATTGTGCAAGGAGGTGGTAGCTTTTGAATTGTTTCAATCTTAGCTCAGTCTACTTCAATACCTCGATCAAATACCTTATGACCAGCACAATTTCTTCTTTCACCATGAAATGACATTTCTCCCAATTTAGAACTAAGTTTGTCTCCTCACAACGTTGCAGGACTTTTGCCAGATTTGAAAGACAATGATCAAATGATTCTCCAAAAACTGAAAAATCATCCATGAACACCTCAATGAACCTTTCCACATGTCTGAGAAGATCGCCATCATACTCCTTTGAAATGTTGCTGGTGCATTGCATAGACCAAATGACATCTTTCTGAAGGCAAAGGTACCGTATGGGCATGTAAAAGTTGTTTTCTCTTGATCCTCTGGTGCAATTGTAATTTGATTATATCCTGTGTACCCGTCCAGAAAACAATAATAGGCTTTCCCAGCTAGTCTGTAAAGCATCTGGTCTATAAATGATAGAGGGAAGTGATCTTTTCTGGTGGCTTTATTGAGCTTCCTGTAGTCGATGCATACTCTCCATCCAGTTATCGTTCGTTGTGGAATCAGTTCATTTTTCTCGTTAGGCACCACTGTCATTCCACCTTTCTTTGGCACAACTTGAACTGGACTTACCCATTGACTGTCACAGATTGGGTAAATTATACCAGCATCTAGCCACTTTATTACCTCCTTTCTCACCACCTCCTTCATATTAGGATTGAGTCTTCTCTGGTGCTCAACTGTTGGCTTGTAATTGTCCTCCATCAAGATCTTATGCATACAAATTGAAGGACTAATCCCTCTTATATCAGCTATTGACCATCCAAATGTTGTTTTGTACTCCTTTAGGATACTTAATAACTTTTCTTCTTTATCACGAGTAAGAGCTGCTGAGATGATTACTGGTAATGTTGAATTTCTTCCCAGATAAGCATACTTCAAGTGGGATGGCAGTAATTTCAACTCCAGTACTGGTGGTTTCTCCGTTGATGGTACCGGCTTACTCGGCCTTTCCCCCAGATCTTCAAATGGTTTCTTGATAAAAATTGGGAATTTACTTCCGGTACTTAATCTGCTCCAAGGCTTCAGGATTAATAGATTTTGATACATCTACCATACCTATTGCTAATGGTTGATCCATGCAGATTTTGTTCATCACGTCTTTTATGCAACTGGACAATGTATCGACTCTGTAGCAAGTGTCACCTTCATCTGGAAAGGATAAAGCCTTGAAAATGTTGAAGGATACTTGATTATCCTGAACTCGCAAGGTTAACTTCCCCTGTTGCACATCTATTAACGTTCTCCCAGTTGCTAGGAATGGCCTCCCAAGAATGATAGGAATTTCTTGGTCTTCTTCCATGTCAAGTATAATGAAATCAGCTAGGAATATGAGTTTGTCTACCTTTACCAGAACATCTTCTAAGACACCCCTCGGATGCTTTATTGATCGGTCAGCAAGAAGTAATGAAATGGTGGTTGGCTTTACCTCTCCAAGACCAAGTTTGTTGTAGACAGATAGAGGCATAAGGTTTACACTTGCTCCAAGATCACAAAGTGCTCTTTCAAAGTGACATTGACCTATGGTGCAAGGTATGCAAAAGGTTCCTGGATCTTTCAGCTTTGGAGGTAATTTCTTTTGGAGAATAGCACTACACTCCTCAGTAAGTGCAACTGTTTCAAATTCCTCAAGCTTACGCTAATTCGAGAGAATGTCCTTCATGAATTTTGCATAACTGGGCATTTGGGTAAGAGCGTCTGCAAAAGGAATGTTGATGTGCAACTTTTTGAAAACCTCCCGAAACTTTGCAAACTGTATGTCTAGCTTTGCCTTCACAAGACTCTGAGGGCATGGAACTGGTGGTACATATGGAGGAGGATTGTCTGGAAAGCTGATTCTTCTTGGTATCACATCATCCTCCTTCTGTTCTTGTACTTTCTCCTTCTATTCTTCTCCACTTTCTTTCTTTTCTCCGTCATCCTTCTTTTTAATTAAAGGATCTTTCAATTCTTTCCCACTTCTTAGTGCAACGACCTTCATATGCTCTCTTGGGTTTCTTTCAGTGTCACTTGGTAGAGTTCCTGGTTGTCTGGAATTTAGCATATTTGCAAGTTGGCCCATCTAGATCTACAAGTTCTTTATTGAGGCATCTTGGCTTTTGATGGTTGCATCAGTCCTAGCCATGAATTGAGATGTATTCATGGTTAGTTGAGCCAGTGCATCCTCCAAATTCACTTTCAGTTGTGGTGGATTTGGTTGTTAAAAAGCTTGCTGCTGGTAGTTCCCTTGTGGCTTGAATGCATTTTGATTATTCCTTTAACTAAAGTTTGGATGATTTCGCCAACCTGGATTGTAGGTGTTTAAGAATGGGTCATTTCTTTGGTTTCCAATGAACTGAGCTTCCTCCGGCATGAATGAGTGTCCTTCTTGACATTGCGTGCTTGGATGAGGTCCTCCACATTGATCACAAGCTTCCGTAGGAGTGCTAATTACATTAGCTTGGGTTGTCAATGATCCTACTTGCTTGGATATAGATGCAACTTGAGAAGACAAAGTTGTAAGGACATCCAGCTCGTGCACTCCATGTACTTTCTTTGAATTGCTACATTCAGAAAGCCATTGATATGCATTGGCTACCATCTCCTCAAGTAGATTGTAAGCATCATCTATATTTTTTCCCATTAAATATCCTCTAACTGCAGTATCTACAAGAATTCTGGAGATGTGAGTCATCCCACTATAGAAAGTTTGTAGTTGCCACCAATCTGGTAACTTATGATGAGGACATCTCCTTAGCAACTCCTTGTATCTTTCCCATGCTTTATAGAGGCTTTCTTGTTCATGCTAGGTAAATGAGGCAATTTCATTCCACAATTTAGCAGTTTTTGCTGAAGGAAAGTATTTCTCTAAAAATTTCTGCGCCATGATCTCCTATGTAGTTATGCTTCCCACTGGTAGCGATTGTAGCCAACTCTTAGCCTTATCCCTGAGTGAGAAAGGGAAAAGTCTAAGTCTAATGGCATCATCAGTAACACCATTATGCTTGAATGTGTCACATATTTTCAGGAAGTTGGCTATATGTGCATTAGGATCTTCTGTTGGTAAACCACCGAACTGATTTGCTTGCATCATCTGGATAATTGCCGGCTTGATTTCAAAGTTGTTGGCTGCTACTGGTGGTCTCGTGATTCCAGAATTTGTCCCCCCAGATTTGCCATCGGATTGCTTAGGATTGAAGTAGACTGCTTCCGAACTCTTCGATTTCTTCGACAAGTTCTTTCAATCTCCGAATCAAAAGGCAATAGTTCAGTCTCCTTCGATCTGGTCATACACTAAGCAAACACCTGAAAATAAACACAAGACACCAAAAAGAAAAACAAATGTGATATGAAGACCAAATTAGTATTAAAATTACTTGGTATTGATATTCATGACAACAATCTCCGGCAACGGCACCAAAAACTTGATACGAGTGTAGATGATCAATTAAATAGTGCAAGTGTACACTGTCATAATCAAGTAATATAGAAGTGAGTAGAGTATCATTCCCACGAGGATTGATCACTAAGTACCAAAATGAGTAATTTTAACTCTATTCAGTCGATCGATTTGTTGGTGATTGAGAGTACAAAATAAAAGATGATTAAATATAAATGCAAATGATATGAAACAATTATGAGAAAAAGTCCTAGGGATTAGATTTCACTTAACAAATTCTGGATTGAATCACTTATCTATTCTAGCCCGATTTATTCCAGATGATTGATAGTCAAGTTTCCCTAATTTAATTACTAGCTTCTTCCAAGGTCAAGCAATTCTATAATGAATTGCTAATCCAATATATTCCTATATGAATTTAAGCAATTAATTATGCATTAAGATTTATGGAACTCAGAAAGACTACACAACTCATATGAATATATTCCTATTTCACATGTAAGTCATGGTTTTAATTATAGGGTCTACACACATGTATCTCCTTCCGGTCTCAACATGCATATTGAAATCATTCAAAAGATGGCCAGTCAATCAAAAGCATTAAGAGTAATAATTAAAACTCAATCATGAAGGAGAAAATCAAACTAAATTTAATAAGTTAAGATTCAATCCGTCATTAGTAAGCTACGTCATCACCCTAGGAAAATGAAAGTTTAGCACATGATGAAATTTAAAACAAAGCAAAAATAAATTAACATTGCATAAAGCTTGAATGAATCCTCAAAAATACTGCATAAACTTGAATATTAAATTCTCAAACATAAACATACAACCAAAAGATGCATGAAAAATGAAGAATTCTAGCCGTCCATTTAGGAGGTAAAACCTGCCATGTAGGCGGCATGCAAAATGTAATACAATCCTAAGCCTGCCAAGATGGAGGCATGCATAAAGTAATACAATGTATGAAATTAAATCTAGAAAATAACATAATTTATTCAGAACTGTTAGAGGACAGATCTCTCCTTGTCAGATAAGGACTTCTAATTGTTAGAGAATGAAAATTCTACTTCTCTCCCTTCTCCTCCCCCTTTGAGGTTGGACTTGATCTCTATTTATAGGGGAAAAATGTGTGCTACAGTACTGCTACAGTGATATGACGGCTGCTACAGTGACTGGCGGCTGCTACAGTGATATGACGGCTGCTGCAGTGATTCCGTCATGAATAGTGGCGTCCAACTACAGTGATTCCGCCATGAATAGTGCCACTGCTACAGTGCCCTCTCATTTTTTCCAGCAGCGCTTCTTTGTCTTGTTTAAGTCCTGTGGGTCTGTTTTTAGGTCTCCTTTCTTCTTTTTTTTCTCCTTATCATGGTGTACATGGCTATCAAAAGAAAAGCAAGGACATATTTATCAATTACACCCAAATTAATTACATTAAGCTCAAATATTGTCCACAAAATTATTATATAAGGGAAAATAAATATGCAAATATTTTTCATATCACTTCCTCTTTCATTTGGTTGACTCTCAGGCAAGCACTTTCTATGCTTTACCTGTTGGATTCGGGTGCATTTTTTATTAGGGTTAAGATGCAAAAATAGCAAAGAACTATTTCGCTAAGTGCACTCAGCACAATTAACTATTTTTGGGTGCAAAAGTAGACATAAACAATATTTTTGGGTGCAATTCCTCTTTTAGGCCTACCACCGCTTGATTGATCACTTCGGCTATGTAGCTCGGAAGATAGGCATTCAGGAATAATGGAGGTGGAGATAGACCTTGGGCTGAAGATTGAGCCTCTACACCTTTCGAAGGTATGGCTTCTCTCTGTGATGTTGCCTTGGTCTTGCTGACTAGATGAGTGATCCCTATGTATGTTAACTGAGTTCACCCAAAACCTTAGGATTTTCACTCTTAGTTTCCTCTAAGTATCAAGCCTTGTTGTGCTTTAGGATGAGAGATACAAGCTATGGATATAGGATTATGGTAGATCTTGATGAAAAAAATCAAAACCTTCTCATGTCACAAAAAATAAGCTCCCCTACATTTCTTTGTTGACCGGCTAGGAAGGAGGCCAACAAATAGTACTCTCTCTGGGTGAAGTGGCTATAGTTTTTGGATTTGTTTATGATGCTATGGGTGAACATATAGTGAAGGGCACGATTAGAGTTAGGCATAGTAACAGGCTTAAAATTGAGAGGTCTTACAGGGTCATCCGGTCTCAACAACTAAAAAACTTCATTGGCTTCCATAGATGATGGATTGGATGGAGGTGAAACATAACCAAGTATGGTGTTTAGTATGGATGGGGAAATAAGAATGAGCTGGCCTCTAACAATAGTGGAAACTCCTTCCTCTATCAACTCTCTGGCTCAAGACATTATGTTGTGGATTTTCATGTTACAGTAAAAGGTTCGCACAACAGTGGGTGAATAAGGAAGGTGTACATTTACCCATGGGTTGTAGAAACCAATGAAGGGTTGAAAATTTAGGCCACAACTCTTTTTCAGATAGTCTAAGTCCACATAAACCACAGGACAAAAACTACTATTTTACAAACTCAGAATTATATACCTTCTGATAAATGGCTTTAATTCCTGAGTGTTGAAGCCTTTTGGAGGAATTATGTCTTGTTCTTCCTTCGGAGCCTATGAAGTCAAAGGTACTCCTGACAGTGAACTAGTATGACTAGGCTGGCTAACATGGTGAGAAACAGAGGCACTGGCTTGGGAGGCAATCTTGCCAACCAAGGCATCGAGCTTGGATTTCTCTATTGCCTCCCGGAGGTGCATATTGAAGGAATTATCAGAGAAGGAGGACTCTTGTGGTTCCTTTGTAGCCTTCTTCTTTCCTTTGCCTTTTACTTCCGATTGTGACTTTGACTGTGTCACAATTGGCTTTGTAAATACTACTCCTTTTGTCTTCTTTAGTGGAGGTTGAATTTCCTTAGCCACCTTAGGCTTGGGATGGATCTTCTTGGTTGGGGTTGTCTTTTTCTTAGTTGCTTTGCACTTTGGAGAAGGTGAAGGAGTCAGAGTTTGTGTTGGAATCAGAGCTGCTATTGCAGACAGTGTTGCCGTCTCATTACGGCGGAATGAGAAGGTGAAGGAGTGGGAGGCTTTTGGGAAACTTGAGGAACCTTTGTTTAAACCATCTTGAATGATTCAGAAACAGATTAAGAATCAAAAGCATAGAGAAGAACTTGAAGACAGATTTTTGATAGTGTTCTTCGGTTAGGGCAAGAAAAGGGAATTTATAATGAAAAATCTAACCTTTTAAAGATTATTAGATAGTTGCAACTGAAGATTAAAGAGATTTGAGGCGTTTAATCAATGGGTAATGGTCAGAGGTGAAGAGGTGTGACTATCGAGTGTGGAGACACTTTCGAGTAAGAAGAGGAAGTATGACGGATTGAGTTGTCGTGTGTCTGATATAAGCCCCAACACTCGAGTGATAACCCTAAGTATTAGAGTGTTATTCATACTGCACTCGAGTGATCTAATTTTGAACTCAAGTGTGCCTAAAAAAAATTCATAAAACTTATAAATTTGTAACTGGTCTCAATGTACTTTATTGTGATATTTATTTTTGTATTCAAGTCCTTCAAGATCACTTGAGTAAACCATGTTTTAAGGTTGATTTATGAATTTGTGCTTGATGCACTCGAGAGTTCTTCCTCACTCTCAGGTGTGTTCATCATCTACTCGAGTAACTAATACCTTCACTCGAGTGAGAGCCATCTTACCCATTAGATTTGAGTAAGCTCTTGGTACATTTATATCCTATGTTATCCCCTATTTTGCAAGGTAAAAAAACAGAGCATATGATATAGTTCCACAATCGAGAATTCATCCCTAACTTGAGTTCTAAGGAGCCTTGCAGTCGAGTGACCCATCTAGCACTCAAGTAACAGCCCTGAAGTTGTTGCTTCAACCATAGTGCTTGAGAACAATAGCTTGTTGCAACTATATATTTAGCTTCAATGGAAGATAATGACACTGTGTTTTGCTTCTTGCTGAACCATGATACTGGAAAACCTCCAAGGAATTGACATTATCCACCAGTACATTTTCTGTCAGTTATGTATCCTCCATGATATGAATCTAAATATGCCATTAAATACTCGTTTCCTTTGCTTAGATACCATAGGCCAAGTTCTGCAGTGTCTCCTAGGTATTTGAAGATTCTTTTTACTGTTTCTGCATGTGATACCTTAGGAGCAGATTGATACCTTGCACACATTCCAACACTGAATTGTATATCCAGCCTGCTTACTGTTAGATAGAGTAATGAACCAATCATTCCTCTATATTTAGTGATGTTGAAGTTAGGCCCTTATACGTCAGCATCCATCAGTGTTATAGAGCTCATTAGAGTATCAGCTCCATTAGCATTGTCCATTCCGTACTTCTTCAAAAACTCTTTCAAATATCTGGTTTGAGATACGAATATCCTATTCTTCCTTTATTTGATTTGAAGTCTAAGAAAGAAGTTTAATTCTCCCTTCATGAACGTTTCAAACTCTCCCTGCATAAGCTTAGAAAATTCTTGACAAAGAGATTCCTTAGTAGCATCGAAGATAATATCATCAATATAAATTTGAACAATTAGAAGATCATTTTTGTTATGTTTGATGAAGAGTGTTGTATCTGCTTTTCCTCTGACAAAGTTTTGATCAAGAATAAATTTGCTTAGCCTTTCATACCAAGCTCTGGGTGCTTGTTTCAAACCATACAAAGCTTTCTTAAGTTTGAAAACATGATCCAGCTTTGTTTCATCTTCAAAACCAGGAGGTTGTTCTATATATACTTCCTCCATAATATAACTATTTAGAAAATCACTTTTCACATCCATTTGATAAAGTTTAAAACCTTTAATGCAAGCAAAGGCTAAGAATACTCGTATTGCTTCCAATATTACCATTAGAGCATATATTTTCTCATAGTCAATAGCTTCTTCTTGATTATAGCCTTTGACAACCAACCTTGCCTTGATTCTCACAATAATTGCTGATTCATCAAGTTTGTTTTTGAAAACCCATATGGTGTCTTTCCAAGTGACTTGCAAATATATGCTCGATTTGAGATATAGCATGCAGTACTCATTGCATCCAAATAACACTTGTGCCATTTCTTTTTCATTGATAATTGCCCTTGCCATTTCTGTGAGGACTTTGTTCTTCCTTTCTACTACTCCATTCTGTTGAGGCATTCTAGGTGTGGAGAAGTTGTGATCTATTCCCTTGTTGTTGCATAAGTCTTCAAATAGTTGATTATCAAATTCTCCTCCATGGTCTGTCGTGATAGAGACAATAGAAATACCTTTCTCATTTTGAACCTTCTTAATAAACATAATAAATTCAACAAATGTTTCATCATTTGAAGTAATAAATATAGTCCATGTAAATCTTGTAAAATCATCGTTAATTACTAAGGTATATAGATTTCCTCGAAAACTTTTTATTCTCTCTGGACCTACCAAATCCATATTAAGTATTGTAAAGGCTTAGAAGTAGAAATCTCATACTTTGTTTTGAAAGATGATTTAGTTTGTTTGCCTTTTTGACATGTATCACAAATCATGTTGTCTTTGAATTTAAGTATAGGAAGAACAACAACTAAATCTTTTCTAATCACTTTGTCAAGTTGGTTTATGTTAAAATGAGCCAGACGCTTATGCCATAACCAACTCTCCTCTGATTTGCTAAGAAAATAATTTTTAGAAGAATTTGAATTTAAATCAATAGTATAACAGTTACCGTCCATTTCATCTCGGATCTTTGCTTTGATGGTTCATTTGTTAAGCAGTAACTCCTTCTTATTTACTATCAAGCATTCTACTGAATCAAAGATTACCCAGTTATCTTTGTTAATGCTTTGACTTACACTTAGGAGGTTGTGGCATAATCCTTTAATGTAATATACATCATTGATTTGAACACCATTGAATTTTCCCACTTCACCAATTTTAGCAATACGTCCAGATTGGTTACCTTCAACAGTTACCTTTCCTCCTTCTCTGAATTCCAACATGGTGAACTTATCTCTATCAACAGTCATGTGTCTCAAGCATTGTAATACCCCGAGATTTTGGGATTGGAGGCTTGGGAATAAGCTTAAATTAAGTGGACTGCTAAGACCCAATTTAGCAGGAGCCCAAATTTATCCCCTAATGATTTCTATATCTTTAGGGTATTAAGAAAGTAAAATGGTAAATTTTGGAGAAAGTGATTATGCTTACGGTAAAATCGCCTATCAGGTAGTGGGCTTGTCATGTGATTTTGAATGATCAAATGATGAGAAAAAATATGATATTTTACAGGATGAAATTAGACATCCAAATCTTTAATTTGATAGGTCATATGACTCAATTAGAGCTATACATAAAAAGATATGAATTTTTGAAGTCAGCACAGAAAAACTGTGAGATTTCTGGAACAATATGCAAAGATTTAAATTCTGGGAATTTTGTGATTCTAGAAAGCAAAAGTCTATATTTTTCCTTGAAACTAGACTCAATAAGGGTTCTATAGGCTTTGGAATCACCTCATTTCAAGTTTTCTAGAATTAGTAATGATTTTTCAAAGTTTGGGCAGAAATCTGCCAAAATTTTGTAAAAATCCGAAAATTTGGAAAATTAAAGTAAAATATGATATAATAATATATCATCATCCTCTTCCTCTTGAGACCATTCCAGACGTGAGCTGCAGCCAAGGAGAGAGAGAAAGTTTGAGAGTTTTAGAGAGAGAAGGAGAGGAGAAAACTCACGAGATAGGTCGATTTCTTCGGTGAATTCGTACCTAACGTGTATAATCCTTCTCCTAAGCTTCTCTTCTATGTTGTTTGAGGTATTTGAAGCAAGATTCATGGTGTTTTGAAGTTAGGGTTTTCAGCCACAAGAAGGAAAAGCTAGTGGGAGCTTGAGGTAACTTCCAAACTCTTGCATATTGACTATTCTGGCTGCTATAGACAATTTAATCAGTGAAATTTCGCCGGATTGTCTTTGTGTGTAAAAATGGAAAATGGGTTGTGGGGGCTGTTATGCTGCCCAAATTGATACTAAATGGTAGTTTTAACCTAATAGAATAGTCAATAAAGTGGTTAGGAGTATAAAGGAACGTGTTTACGGAGCCGAAATCGAAAAACCCCGATTTTTCCCTTAAAACCTATATATTTCAGCCAGCATTGTAGATGGGATTTAGAGTTGGATTTTCAATGATTTGATGATTCCATTGGATTTAGTGGGGGAAAATTAGGTGGGGTTACAGTTGAGCACTTTTTCGGAAAAGGCCGAGAAAGCATAATTACGAAAATGCCCCTAAAACACTGAAATATGGGCTGCCAAGGGCAATTTCGTCTTTTGGCAGTGAATTTGGTAATTTCAAGTCCGGAAATGAATTCCTTGGGTGAAAATATGTCAGGATAGCCCAGGTTACAATTTCTAGAAAAGTACAGCCGGACCGGGTACGATGTGGCCGGGTCCCCGGGGGTATTTTAGTAATCTTTCAAGATAGACTCATATAACCCCAGAAACACTATGGAAGTGTCTAAATAGTACATTTGACATTGTAGGATCGAATATGGAGCCCCGAGCTGTTTGCACGTAGATCAAGGCACGCATTTCGAGGCGGAAACGGGTTAAGGTTGGGGACTTGCCTTATTTGCATGTATTTGATATCTCTGCTTGTGTGGTGACGTATGTGATTGATTTGCTTGATTTTGTATAGCATATTTGATAAATGAAGCTCTGTTTCTGTTTTCGCTGTGGCCATAGTCTTGTTGTATGAAACATTGAGCATGCAGAAATGTCATTATGGGGCATACATCTAGATAAAGCTAACATGTCATACACATAGCATCAATCATGCATGCATTATGGTATCTGTTTCCTACTGAGATTCTCTCGAATCTCACCCTCCCCTACCAACAATTTAGACAGGAGAAGACAAAAGATATGTTGAGAGCAAAGAAGAGAACTACACGAGAGGATTGTAGTGCGGAATGAAGCCAGGAATATGTCTTCATTTCACTGGGGCAAGTTTAGACACCTAAGTAGCCCTGTGCGGCTACACTAATTGTAATTATCAGGTACAAACCCCTATGGGGAATTTATGTAACCATGCACATATTATCAGTATAGTTATGCTATTCCTGTGTTGCCTACCTAACCGCATATCGTTTTCCGCAAATACTCTGGTAAAGGTTAAATTCAAAATAAGGGCGTGACAAGCATCCACTATCAATGTACCACTTGTTTGCCCATGATGCTTTGAGACATATCTAGAGTAATAGGATCAAGCTTTAGGTATCCACAATTTCTTGGGTCCTTCGTGGTTAGTATGCATTACTCTTGGTACATGCGTTCCTTTCAAAACCCATTTGTACGTACCAATGACTTGTCCTTTTCTAAAATAATATGACGAAGTATAATGTCCTTTCCTAGTACAGTAACTACATGATGCAAATGGATTTGATGTATGCATAGAGTTCTTAAAATATCTGAGATAAGTCCTACTACCCTTTTTCTTCTTTCCTCTGTTTTTATCCTGATCAGATTTTTATACAATTCCAGATTTATCAAAGGAAACTCTTTGAGCTTTTAGAATAACTTTAAGAGTTTCACTTCCTTTAGTAAATCTTCCACAGTTTTTGTTAAATCACTTATTTTCTTGTCTTTTTCTTCACACAATGCACATAATGATACGACAGTACTTTCTAACTCTTTTACTTTATTCTTATGACTAACCATTTCTTTAGCTACCTTGATGAATTCAGTATGCAATGCATTATATTCAGATAATAACTCATCATAAGTAGGTTCAGGGTCACTTACCTCAAAGTTTAATTCTTCTTACTTGTCCACTAAGCATAAATTTGCTATTTCGTCATTGTCGCTTTCTTCATCCGATGAGCTATCACCCTATATAGATGATATGTATGCTTTCTTTTTCTGCTTCTTCTTGTCTTTGTTTTTAAAGCATTCAAATATGATATGTCTAGGCTTTCCACATTCATAGCATACTATTTATTGCTCCTTGTTTTCTTTCTTGCTTGGTCCACCTTGGTAATTCTTGAAATTCTTTTGGCCTCTTCTATAAAACTTCTTGAAATTCCTCATGATCATTCCCATATCATCATCAGGGACATCTTCATTTTCTGAAGAATCATCTTCCTTGATGGCTTTGAGAGCGACTCCTCTTTTCTTTTTATCATCAAACTCTTATAGTTCCTTCTTGAACTTTAACTTTCCTTCATAATCAGAAAGGCTACCAAAGAGTGCATCTACGGATCTTATTGACTCTCTTTTAGCTTCTTCGATAGCTGTCACCTTTTCTTTCCATTCTTTCGTAAGAATGTTAAGGATCTTTTTTACCTGGGAATTTTGATCAAATGTTTTCCCAAGTGCTGATAGTTGATTAACAAGATGAGTATATCTGAGTTTGAATTCTGAGATTCTTTCTCCATGTTTCATCTAAAACAAATCATACTCTGTAATTAGAGTATTGATTTTATTTTATTTGATTCTAGATGTAACTTCGTGAGTGATCTTAAGAGAATACCACACATTTATGGTTGTTGGTAGTGTGCAGAATCAGAAATATTCTTTTTGACTGAGGCCACTCTGTATCATTAAAATAGCTTTACTGTTTAATGTTACTAACATTTTGTCATTGTCATCAAACTTCTCTGGGCTCTTTTACATGACCCTATCTTTGATTTTCTTCTTTAGAACATAGTCACCGTCTTGTATCACATTCTATAGACCATATTCGTTAGCCATCACGAACACTTTGAACTTAGCTTTCCAGAACGAAAAATGTTCTCTAGCAATACCAGGAGGTCTAGTGATAGAGGCTCCGTTTGTAAAGATGTTCTCACCCATTGATGCCATTTACCGAATCCTTCTCAAGCTGTTAGGCTCTTCGAAGAAGACCTTGCTCTGATACCAAATGAAAGTGGCAAGCTTTAACCAAGAGGGGGGTGAATGGGGTGATGTGATAAAATTTTCATTTGATACGGTGATACGAAAATAACTGTAGATAGAGTAGAGTTGAGAAGATTAACACACAGAGAGTTATAACGGTTCGGCCCAAAGCCAAGGCCTATATCCAGTCCTCAGAGATCAAGACCTACTGAGATTTTCACTATTCTTCCAAGATTCAGTGGGCTCTCAGAATGCCGTAAGACAACAATTATTCTTGTATGGACTGTAATATCCCAAAATGTTTTCAAGAGCTAAATGTACAGAATAGATGGTGGGATTAACGACAAAATTACTTCTGGAAATTTTGTTATGACTTTAGTCAAGTTTCACATGCAAGATTGGCAATTAAATATTATATTGCAAGATGATATTTTACAAGATCATCTTCTTCTTCAAAAGGCCATGATTCATGTATGACAAGAGGGAAAAGTAAGAATAAATACATATTGGCTACTAAATATGACATAAGGAGACAATTTGACCAAGTTATAAAAGGATGATGACTTGGTCAACAATTGCAACAAAAGGCAATTAAATATGATAAATGGAAGAAATGCCAAGAGATATTTTATAAAGCTTTAACCTCTTTCAAGCCTCCATATTCGGTCAAATTTTAAAGAGAGGAAGGAAAGAGAAATTTACTTCATACACTTCTTCACTTTTGTCTTTGAAAAGTCAAAAATTGCAACTAGAAAATTTGTGAAACCAATGGCTATGCAAGTTCATGCAATTGGTCAATCTTTCTTCCTCCTTTTGAAGAACATGTTGGTCAATAATAATTCTCCATTTGTGCAGCCCATATCATGTCCAAAAGCAAGAAGAGAAGAGGCAAGAGAAACTTTAATCAAATGACCAAAGTCAACATGGCATAAGCTTGTGTAAAAAGAATTATTTTCCACCACAACTTTTCTTTCTCTTTGGGCCACATTTTCGGTCAGATATTAAGAGGATAAGGGAAGAGAAAAACTGATCATAAATCACTCTCTCACCTCTTCTCAAGGTCGGCCAAATTCAGCAAGCTAAGAGAATGTGAAGAACAAAGTTGAGGTAAGATCTTCTACATGGATTTTCACCTCCTTAACCTCATCTATGGCTCAAGTGACCTTCATGAAACTTGTTCCTCTCTTCCTTAGCTTCATTTATATGGTTTTTTTTTTTGAAGAAGAGGAGTTTTCAGCCACCTTGCAAGAACAAAAGTTGAGGAATCAAGAAAAGAACACAAGAAGAAGCAAGAGGTGAGTAAGAGCATTATGTTGATGTATATGATGCTTTAATTGGCTGGGTTGTGGTGGGCTATTGTGACAGCCCTAATTTTGTTTTTTTAGGGTTTATTAGGGATCATGAAGCTTTCATCCTATATATGTGCTTAAATGTTGGTTTGGAGGCAAATGAGATAAGCTTAGTGATTAGATAGTGAAGTGGTTGTTTGTTGTGAAATACCCTAAAATTCTGCCAAAACAGGACATGGGGAATGAGTGGGAATTTGTTCATTTTGATGTTACCATTGTGTTCTACACGAAAAATTATGTGGGAATAGGGTTGGTTGTTGATTTTGAAGCCATTGGACACATTGGTTGAAAATTGGAAAAACTGTCAAGTGTAACTTTGTGCAGGGCAGTCAGTTTGTAGGGACATTTGGAATGGGCAATTGGTGTCTTAAAATTCTGAAAATTTCCAGTCTTAAAGTTCACATTCCAAGCTTCAAAATGGGATATGATTTGTGTCATTTATGTTTTTGAGCTGGGAGTTCTAGTTGTCCAAAGTTTGATGTCGAAACTGGACCTAATTCTGGAGCAGTGTGGAATGTTGTGTAATTCTGGAATTGAGTGGTGATTTCTGGTAATGATTCATATTTTTCCTATGAAGAGGACTTCAAGAGCTTTCAATAGGCTTTGAGATCACCTCATTTTGAGTTTTCTATAATTAGTTATGATTTTTCAAAGATGTTGGAAAATTCTGGCAGATTGGTCACCTATGCGAAAATTGAAGATTTTCTGGCATAATGTAATATTGTGGAACTTTGAGGTTAGAAATTAGCCTTTTAGGTTAATTGACCACTTTATCTCCTTAGTTGACTTGATTAAATGACCATAGTGATAATCAACTTAAGTATTATGAGTTATTAAAGAATTGGAATAGGTAATAATTCGTCGTCCTTAATTTTGGTTTATAGGCTTTGATATTTGCCGCCCTCGTGAGCCAACTGCGCTGAAGGACGTCAAGAAAGGACAAGGTAGTGACTCTCTCTCTTATACTATGTGTAATGCTCTGTATGTGTGTGTTATCACTGTTCTGTGATGAATCTTTGATGTTGCTGCGGATACAGCTAGAGATAGCTGTCGTTTACAGCGCAAGCTGTCGTTTACAGCGTAAGCTGTCATTATTGTGATTACAGCGTAAGCTGTCATGATGTTGATTACAGCAAGAGCTGTCGTATTGTGTATACAGCCGTGAGTGCTGTCGTTTGTGGTGAAAACCATGTATCTTTGAGATTGTTGCTGTTGTTGCTGTTTGTGATTTATGTACATGCTTTGTGTTTATGCATTGTGTGAGTGGTTTGTTACTACTGAGATTCCCTCGAATCTCATTCTTTCCTATGACTAACATTTTAGACAGGGCGTGTGACTCAAAGGAGAAGCGGCCAACCCGGAGCAATTAGGACCCTTGGGGGTATATAGTTGAATTGGAAACGTTGGTTATGTATTTTGAACTCGGGATTACTGTAGATTTTGAATCAGGAACACTACATTCGATTTTGGTTGTGTAATCCCCTAGTGTATACTTATAAACCTTCAGGTTTTTATGTATAGAACTCGGGAGTTGCCGGGGATGCAGTTATACACTCTGATATGATTGTAAGTATATTAACTGCACATGTAATTATATTCGAATATTGAAATTGAGACCAGGATGGGAAAAAGGGTTTTGAAAGTTTTTTTAAAAAAATTTTACTGTGAGACAGAAATTTTTAAACGAGGTTAAAGCATCCAATGGTCTCTAATCCGATTTAAATATGTGTTATCGAATTATAATTACGTGTTTAAAGTTAGGGGGTTACATGGACTATGAGCAAAAATATTCTAATACCTAGAATTCTCTCTCCCCCTTAGGACAAGTCTTATGTGCAGAAACAATCCTATAACATTTCTCTCTTGCTTACGTATGCAAGTCTTATAAGCAGCAATGTTTTCTCCTACTTACACCCCTGTAAGTCTTACAAGCAGCAACGTTCTCTCCTGCTTGCACCTTTGTAAGTCTTACGAGCAGAAAGTTCTTTTATGAATTCTCTCAACTGCTTCTCTCATAAGGATATCTACCCTCTCAAGGTCCCTGTACCTTGAGATCAAATGAAAATATGATTTGAAATGTAGACAGACTCTCTCATAGAGAAAATATAATAAATACGGAAGTACAATATGAATATAGAGAAAATATGAATAACAGAGACTCGTGAATTTGCTTGTGTATATTCTCGTTCTAAGTTCTTGTTGTTGAGTAATAGTCATTGTGGAGTGGGTCATTTCATTGTGGAATAGATTGCGTACGTTTGAAATCTCTAAACAAGATATCATGGTAGGTAGTGCTTAGTTGGTCATAATGATTTTGTCCGCCGTTGTTTGACTTTCTTCGTGCATCTCTGATTCAAACGATCAAACTCCTGTTTCACACTTGAAGTATATGTTAAATTATGTTCAATAGTAATAACAAGTGAAAATAAAATAAAATCTAGAACCATAGGAATGAAGCTCTCATCAAGATAAAAAAGATTAGATAAGAGGTTTTTGGCATTAGAGGTTATCTACATGGTCAAATGGAGCTCACATACCTTGATTTCTTCTTTCTCTTTCCTCCTCCAAACTTGGATGACAATGAGAACTTGAGAGAGAGAGAGAGATGATGATGATGAAGATGATATGATCTTTCCACTCCTTCTTTACCCTTAGTCGACCTTAAAGAAAAGAGAGGGAAAAAAAGAATTTGAAACTTTGACTTGATCCTATAGTGCCATGTGATTCCAAATGTCAATATCTTGTGTTTTCTCCCAAATGCATACAACCATGTGATTATTCTATCTAATTCCATTAGCTATTTAGTCATACCTCTTGATCTTTTAGTTGATAATGAATTTCCTCTTCGGTTGCTATTAATTAGCTGATAAATTTCTTTCTTCTCGGTTTGCCCCTGACAATGGGAATTTCAATTGGATGGCCACTATACACATTATATAGCCCCTTTATCTCATGCAATAAGCCCCCCTCACTTTTAATTCAATTTAGGCTTTGACACTATAATAGAGCTTGGATACAGGGTTTGGGCATTGTCTACTGCTAATTCATGTCATAATTCACATTGTATTTTGTGAAAGTGTTTGTCTAACATTAATTACATTCACTTTTGGAGTCATGAACCCTTATACACATCTTGTGGCATTACATTGAGCATATGTTATCTATATACCATTTATTTATCTTGTGCCTTGAGACATACTTGCAGTTAAGGATAATCAAGTCTTAGGTACCTATACTTTCTTGGGTCCTTTCAGGTTAGTATAGATCATTTTTGGAACATATGATCCTTTAGTTACCCATTTATATGGTTCTATTCTTCCTTCCTTCTTATGAACATAGGATGATGTATAATGTCTTTTTCAATTATGATGTGCAAAAAGATTAGATGTATATACAAAATGTTGAAAATAATTTCTTTTCTACCTAGCTTTTTCTGTCCCTTCTTTTTGTCTACCTTTGGATCGTATCCAATTCCACATATATCATTTGTAAATCTATGAGCTTTTAAAATCACATTGAGCATTTCACTTTCCTCAGTGAATTTATCAAGAGTTTATTAAGATCAATGGTCTTCTTTTCTAAAACTTGATAGTTATCAAAAGGTTTTGAAACAGATTCTTTGGGTTTTTCTTCAAAAATATTAACCTGTTTCTTGTAATAAACTAATTCTTTTACCACTTTGATAAATTTTGAATGTAATGCATTATATTCGGTATGTAATTCATGATAAGTAGGAACTGAATTAATTACCTCATCATGCTTTGATTCTTCTTGAGCTACCAAGCAGATGTTGGCAACTTCTTTACTGTCGCTTTCTATATCCAAGGAACTATCTCCCCATATTGCATATATAAATGCCTTCTTTTTGAATTACTTATTCTTCTTCCTCTTTTTGTTTTTCAAGAATTCTAAGCATTTAGATTTAATGTGTCCTAGTTTTTCACATTTATAGCAAATGATTTTCTCTTTTGCTTCCTTCTTGTTACTAGTTCCTCCCTTGTACATGATTTTGAATCCTTCAACCTTCTTGTAGAATCTCGTGAATTGTTTTACCATAAGGCCTATCTCTTTATCATCAATTTCTTCTTCATCTTTCTGCTCCTTCTTTTCTTATATTGCATTTAAAGCTATGCCCTTCTTTTTCTTTTCATCAATCTCATTTAATTCTCGCTTGAATTTCAATTTGCTTTCATATTCAGAGAGACTTCCAAATAATAAAGCTACTGAATGCATTGATTCTCCTTTAGCTTCTTCTATTGTTGTGAATTTTGCTTCCCATTCTTTTCAAAGAATGTTTAGTATCTTTCTGACTTGAGACCTTTGATTGTAGAACTTCTCAAGTTCACCCAATTGATTAATGAGGTGGATGTACCTGAGTTCAAATTTATTGATTATTTCTCCTGATTTCATTATGAGCAGATCGTATTCTATGATAAGAGTATTGACTCTGTTTCCCTTGATGTCAGAAGTTCCTTCATTAGCTATCTCTAAGGCTTGCCACATATCCTTGGTAGAAGGAAGTGTGTAGATTTTGAAATATTCCTTTTATAACCCCTACCTTATAATCAGTAATTATAATTAAAAAATGCATAATTAAGGAAAATTGGAGACCAATGGTTAATATGAAATATGTTAAGTCCCAAACTTCAAAACAAGGAACCGACCTGAGATGAAGCGGGTTTTCAAAATTCTTTCAAAACCTATTTAATCTTGTCTCACATTCACATTTCGAATATAATTAACCTATGCAGTTGAGTTGTATTCATACATATCAGAGTGTAAACCTAACTTCCCGGCAACCCCCAGGTTTCATGTACAAGGGTTTATGGGGCATTTTCACCCCTATCAATTTCCCATTCAGGGGATTACAAAACACAAACATACTTATAACATTTACAAAACTCCAAATACGATAACCAACTATCCAAACTAAAAAAACTCCGAACTAGGAGCTCTAGCTGCCCTTCGCCGCCTGCTTGTCCTTCGAACCGCTTGCCCTATCTGTAGGTAGTTACTAGAAAGAATGAGATTTAAGAGAATCCTAATAGTAACAACTCACTCATACAACAGATAATCATATAGCATGCAAGCAAATCACTAACAGCAGCAGCAGCATACACGTTATCTTTAGAGCAAACACATAGCCTTTATAGCTTACACATAATCTTTATAGCATACACATAGCCTTCATGGCGTACACATTTACAATGGTAATTATAACGGTAGAGGTAGGTGTAACTTACGCCACATCCACGACTACACAAGCTGTAATACACATCGCCTTCACGGCTTTCATATTGCTCGCACAGCCCACTCATTGCCTTCATGACATACACATTTACAATAGTAGGGGTAGGTGTGACTTGCTTCACAACCACAACTGCTCACACCGCAATACACATCGCCTTCATGACTTTCACATTGCTCACGCAGCATATACATTGTATTCCTGGCATACACTTTTACAATGGTAGGGGTAGGAGTGACTTGCGTCACAACCATGACTGCTTACAGTAATGCACATGATGCATGGCCAACGTCACAATTTACACACAGCAACAGGCTCTATAGCATTTGCAATACATAATTCAATGATAAGGCAAACCTATGATGCATTACACACAATATGACAAAAAGAGTCACTACCTTATTCTTTCCGTTCAGGTCCTAGCACCAGTTGGTCGCGAGAAGGGCAAATGTCAAGTCCTATAACACAAGCAAGAACGACAAATTATTTCCTATTCCAACACTTAACTTCAAAACTCTTAAAGTTGGTTATTTATTTGAGACCTTTAGGTGGCTACCAGAAAGCTAAACAAATGCCTAAAGGTTTGAGAACTACTTGACCAAAGACCATCTTTCGAAAGTTCAAAATACCAATTTTAAAGGGTTGGTCGCGACCAAGCCATCTATTGGCCGCGGCCAACAGAAGGTTAGAAAGTTTTAGGCTGCGGTCAATATCCTAGGTCACAGCCAGAAGCAGGTTAAAGTGTTTTGGGTGGTAGCCAACACCTTTTGGGCCGCGGCCAAGGACTAGTCAAAAGGTTTTGGGTCGCGGCCAACCACATACCTGTCTCCTAGCTCATTATCAAATGACCATAACTCTTTGTACAAATATCAAAATGACCCAAAATTTATATCAATGGAAAGCTTGCAATGTGAACTATAAGTCTAGAAAATATCACACCAATATGACAACATTTTCTATGTCAAATTACCATGCAAAGTTGGTCCTTTGCACAGAATTTAACACTTAAAAATTTTCCCAAATTCCAGCTTTTCACCAAAGTGTCTAATGGCTCCAAAATCTACAACCAAACTATTCCAACATAATTTTTCACAAGGAAATCATTGGAATCACTAAAGCAACCAAATTCACATCACTTTGCACACATATTCTATTCTTGAGCACATTGCAACACAAAACCACCAAGTGGCCAAACTTTCCATTTAATGATCCAAACCAATCGAAATAATTCCATTGACCACACAACACAATAAAACACCAATTCTACCACAAAACACCATGCAACTCTTGCAATCACAAGCCACCTGAAAATCAGGGAAAAATCCATAAATCCCAAAACTTAACAAATAGTCACAATATACATATCAATAAGAAGCTCTTACTCACCTCATTCACTTTCTAAAGCTTGTTCTTTGATTCTACCACTTTCAATTTTTCCTCAAGCACTCAAACACCTCCTTTCAAAAATCTAAAACCATAGAGATGAAGCTCTCATCAAGGTGAACAATATGAAAGAAGAGAACTTGAGCATTCAAAGTCATCTCTATAGTCAAAACCTTACCTTTTCTTTTCTCTTTCCTCCTTGCTTTGGAATGAAAATGGTTGCTGGAATGAGAGAGAAAGTGTAATGAAGATGAAGCAGAAATTTGGCCTCTTAAACCCCTTTTTAGCCAACTTAATAAGGGGAGAGGGGAGAGAATTTTGTGTTGATAATTTGACCATGATCCATGGCTCACATCTATGTGCATGCATGCATATAATTACTCCCTCTTAATCTCTTGAGCAATTGCATACTCTACATAATCTTCAAGCGATTAGCTAATTTCCTCTTCGGTTGCTGACTAATTGGTCGGTAACTTTTCTTTTTCCCACTTTGCCCCTGACTATGGTAATTTCTTCTAAATCAACACTTACACATTTTCTCATTGCATTACTTCCACCATGCACCCTCCCCTTCTCTTTAGATTCATTTTAAGCTTTGTCATACAGTTAAGCTTAAATACAGGGTTTGGGTACTAATTATAACACAAACAACATACATTTTACACTATATTCTCCAAAAGTGTTTATTTAACGATAATCACATTCACTTTTAGAGTCATTATCCCTTAATCACATTTTGGGTTATTACACATTTTGACTCAAAGCACTTTGAATCATAAGTATTGCCTTGCTATTGAGAGTTATGAGCTTCTTATCATTGTTATCAAATTTTACTGGTGTTTTGGGAACTGTGACATCATCCACTTTCTTCATTGGCATATAGTCTCCATCTTAGATCACCTTTCAAAAAGAGAAATGTTTTCTATTGAAACCTGGTGGCCTAGTGATAAAAGTGCCATCTGGTAATAATCCTTCACCCATACTCACCATATAATCCTTCTTAGGACTTTAAGCCTGAAATAAGAAGACGAGGCTCTGATACAAAATGTTAGGGTCAGGGTTTCACCCAAGAGGGGGTGAATTGGGTGATATGAAAATTTAAAAAGTTATAATTAGAATACTTAATTAAACATATAAGAGTTGGAAAAATACCACCAAAGGGTACTTCGAGATTTTTACTAGTTTGGTCTCAAAAACTTGACCTACATCCAGTCCTTATAACGCCTATAAGAATTTCACTATACTTCCAAGATTCGTTAGGCTTTTGGCACCTCAATATATGTAAGCTCCTCAACAAGACACTCACTCCTCCTTATACTTTATAATATGATTCTCACTCAAGGTCCCACGGCCTTGAGATTCTCTTCACAAAGTAGTGAATGAAAGTATTAAAGTCTCTTTCAAAGAGTACATAGATGATTACTGAAGAGCAAAGATAATTTTAGAGAGATAAATAGAAAAATAGAGCACTTAATGAAAAGAATTTATTTCATCATTAGTTATTTGCTCTGTCTTTAACACTATTGTAGGCATTCAAATTTGTTCGTTAGAGAGTAAATATAGCCATTGATGAAAGAGAGTGTTTCCGTCATGTCTATCTGCTACCCATTTAATACTACTATCAAATTTTTGCTTTTTAAGATTTTGAAATTATTCCAATGTTTAAATGCCTGAAAATTACTAAGAAATGATATTAATAACCTTTAAGTATAATATAGAAGTTCAAGAAGCAATTTAAGATGTAAAGAGTATATATTGAATTTTCTTAGACGATGATCTTTTATTTCTGATAACATCACTCGAGTGTTTATGATAATCACTTGAAGTGATTCTTAGTCACTCAAGTGTTCATTTCTCTCACTCGAGTGTTTTGGAAAAGTTAAACTCTTGAGCTTATCAAGGAACTGTTAGTGTTGATTTTGAAAGATGGATATCACTTGAGTACCTAAAGCCATTACTCAAGTGATGTTATGTTTGTTTGAAAAGTTTAAAAATTTACTACCGAGTGCCTATTAGTTCCAAGTCACTTTCAACTTACTTGCACAATTTTGCAAGTGATCATAGATCACTCAAGTGATCTTTATTAAAGATCACATCACTTTAAGTGATATGAGAGTAACTTTCAATAACAAGTGCTGTCACTCGAGTTATTTACCACATCACTTGAGTGGTCTACTACTTCACTTGAAAGTTCTTTCAAGAAGTCTGCATCACTTGAGTGATTTACCATTTCACTCAAGTAATATAACTTTCAACGCATATGACTCGAGTAATATTCCCTTATTACTCAAGTGATCCACCTCTCAACACATATCACTTAAGTAATCTTACCTGATCACTCAAGTGATATGCTTCTAGTCACATATCACTCTGTGTTATCAGATCACCAATACTTGTAATGTCACTCGAGTGATTCTATAACCTCTTCGTGTAGTCACTTTCAATTCTTTTAGAAGTCAACTGTAAGTAATGTAATCACTCGAGTGCTTACCAATCACTTGATTAATTTGCTATGGAAACACCATGAAGTAAATTAGAGTTTCTAAAAGTGAACCTTAATCACTTAGGCTTTGTTTGGTTGGAGGTTAGGTTAGGTTGGGGTGGGGTTGGCTTTGTTTGGTTGGAGGTTAGGTTAGGTTAGGGTAGGTTGGAGGTTAAAAAGTGGTGTTTGGTTGGAAGGAGGTTAGGTTAGGTGTTGGATGTTTTTTTGTCTTCTAGTGGTCACCTAACCTAGGTTGTGAACCCTCTAAAATTGGCGTTTTTCCTAGGTGAGAGAATATTTGTCTTCAATTGTGACTAAATTGCCCATAGATATTTTTTAAAATTCCAGCATTGCCCTCCCCTGTAAAACTTGACCTCCTGATTCAATGAACTTTCCAAATAATAATAATTTTATAAATAATTATTTATATGCTTACACGAATAATTATTTTATAAATAATTATTATTAATAAATAAATTATAAAAGAAGAAGGAAAATATGTAGAAGGGCATTTTAACCTCCTCTAACCTAACTTAAATTATAACCTAACTTAACTTAAATAAACCTCACTTAACCTAACCTTCGTTGAACCAAACAACATTATAATCTCCTCTAACCTAACTTAAATAAACCTCACTTAACCTAACCTTCGTTAAACCAAATAAAGCCTTAGTGCTAAAACAAATCACTTGAGTGATCTTACACTAGTGACTGAATTCAAGTTCAAACTAAAGTATTTCACCATGGAATTCAATCTTATTCTTTTCAAAGGATTTAATCATCACTTAGGTCTAATAAATCAAAGCTTGTTATTATCAAAACATTATGAGATCTAACATAGTTTACCTAGGTCTTATGTTTATATTGAAGACCTTTCCATGAGCTAAAAGTATAGCTTTGAACCACTAAGTTTGAAGATATATTGAATTAGTTATGGATTTCTAAAATTACTAGAAAATTCATTATCTCCCAGTGCCTAATTTTAGAGAAAGAATTTTAAGTTTCTAGCTTAATCAAGCATACTTTTAGGTTACATGTGGTTCTAAATGGCTAAATAACTTTGATAAGTGACCCTAGAGAGTGGTGTTACATTTATGGCATCAGAGCATAGGCTCTGGTAATAGGTGAGAATGCTATGCTCTTGAGTAAAGGAATACTTTAGCTTTAGCTCTACGTATGCTTGAGAGTATGATTTTGAAAATTGATGTTTGAACTTTTGTAGTTGAAAATGTGAGAGAAGTCATTATATAATGTTTTTGGGCAACAAAATTGTATATATGTTGAATTATAAATATGTGGCTTTAAATGAAGGCATAGAGGTATGATATATGATGATTTTTGAATATGATCATATGGTATACAAGGTTTGTGAGTGGGAAACTGAAAATATGTTTTAGATTGTATGGCACTAGTACAAAATTCCCTTTTTAGACTGCCACATTTAGACCGGTTCTAGCGGATAAGGTCTTAAAAATTTGATTGGTGGTAGTTTTGTAAATATATAGAACTTCTAAGACCGGTTCTAAAAATAACCAGTCTTAAAAAATTTATCTAGACTGGTTCTAAACAAAACCGGTCATAAAATATCAAAATATTTTAAAATTTAAAAAATTTTCAATTTTTAAGACCGGTTATAAATAAAACCGATCTTAAATAAAAACTTATCTAGACCGGTTATAAATAAACCAATCTTAAAATATGAAAATATTTTAAAATTTAAAATTTTTTAACTTTTAAGACCGGTTTCTATGAAAACCAATCTTAAATATAAAATATTTAAGACCGGTTTTCATGAAAACCGGTCTTAAATTTTATATTTAAGACCGGTTTTTATAAAAACCGGTCTTAGAGATGAAAATTTTTTGAAATTATTATTTTTTCACCATTTTAAGACCGATTTTAATGGAAAATCGGTCTAAAAGATGAGATATTTCGGCGTATTTTCACTCCCGCGCGCCCAGATCCTGCGCTCTGAACCCTTTCTTCTCTTGTCGCCATTTCTCTGTGAGCTCTGTCACTGCTTGTTCTGAACTCCTCCATCGCTCCCCGTTCCTCTTTTGCTCCACTCTCCTCCGTCATTACCGCTGTCGTTGTTGTGTTCCTCGTCGCTGTTCTTTGATCATCGTCACTGTCTTCTGCTGCCACCTCTATTCTTCGTAGTGACCATTCTCCTCTATCGTGACTTCCCTTTGCCACCGTGACTTTGGGTAGAAGCTCACTCCTTGGTCTTCAATCAGGTTAGTGTTCTGTTAATTAAATCCCTCAACTTTCAACTTGTATTTGCTATTCTTAACAATATTAACTCTGATATTATATAGTGGTTGGACACAAAATAATTGCAGAAAAATGTAATTAAGGTTAAAGGGAAAACTGTATGATCGATAACTTTATTACTATTTACGTTTTTCTTATTTTGGACCAAAAGTAAATAAGGTGCTCTCTGACTTGTGATAATTGTCTTGGAGTAATACCATTCTAAGTTTAATTTTGTTTTAATTTAGTGTGATTGTTTGATTGTCAGTGTTATTGTCAGTGTCTAGTGTGATTGTTTGATTCTAAGTTCTATTTTTTTACTCTTTTCAAATAGTGCATTTTAAAATTCGTTGAAATCTCTAAAACTCTATGGTGGTTGTTTTTTTGTCTATCTTTTTACTATTGGATATATGGTGCTACAAGTGTTGAGATATATATGGATCATAGTTGGATAAAAGCTAAACGAACGAGTGTTGAATATGATAATTGGGTGAGGGGTTTTTTAGACTTCGCTAGAAGAAATGTCGATGATGGTAGTGGGAAGTTTTATTGCCCTTGTGTAGTATATTTGAATGAGAAGCGTCTAAGTGCTGCAGATATATATACACATTTAATTTGTGAAGGATTTTGTAAGAGTTATATAGTATGGGTATGGCATGGTAAAGAATTAGAAATGCCAAGTTCATCTGAACAGGGGGGAGTGGGTTTTAATGATAATGACACAGATACCGATGATTTGATAGAGGATATTATTCGTGATATAGGAGAAAAGGCTTTTGAGAAATCACATGCATATGGTAATATGTGTAGTGATGCTGAGACACCACTGTACTCGGGGTGTCAAACATACCAATTGTTTAAAGCAGTATTGAAATTGGTAAGCTTGAAAGCACGATATGGATAGAGCGACAAGAGTTTTTCAGAAACGCTTGAGGCTTTTAAGGACATGCTTCCAGATGATAATGTATTGCCTTCTCGATACTATGATGCTAAGAAAATACTGTGTCCACTAGGGATAAAGTATAAAAAGATCCATGCATGCCCTAATGATTATATATTGTATAGAAAAGAGTATGAAGAGGAACAACAGTGTTCGATATATGAAACCTCGAGGTACAAATCAAATAACGCCTCTGTAAAAGTGTTGTGGTACCTTCCAGTCATACTAAGGTTCAAGCACTTGTTTGCTAATAAAAATGCAAAGAATTTAAGATGACATGTGGATGAGAGGATATCCGATGGAAAGCTTTGACATCCGGCTGATTCTTCTAAATAGAAGAAAATCGATCAATTATTTCTTACCTTTGGTGAAGAACCTAGGAACCTTAGGCATAGGCTTAGCACGGATGGCATGAATCCTTTTAGTAGCCTGAGCAGTATACATAGTTCATGGCCTGTTCTGTTGGTAATTTACAACTTATCTCCTCTGTTATGCATGAAACGAAAGTACATCATATTGTTTATGTTGATTTAGGGACCAAAACAATCTGGAAATAACATAGATGTTTACCTATAACCCTTGATATAAGACTTGAAAGAGTTGTGGGATGAAGGTGTTGATGTTTTTGACGTGAACAAGAAGGAGGTTTTTAAAATGCGAGTCATGATCTTTTGTACTATAAATGACTTCCCTACATATGGAACTTGTCAGGATATAGTGTTAAAGGCCATAAAGCATGTCTGATTTATGAAGAAGGAACATGCTACCATCAACTTCAATATGGAAGAAAGACAATTTATCTTGGTCATAGGAGAGTTCTTAGATGAGGCTACCCATATCGTAGATTAAAGAAAGCTTTTTTTGGTAGACAAGAGTTTGAAGATGCTCCGAAGGCTTTGACTGGGGAGCAAGTTTATGAAAGGGTGAAAACTATCAATGTTATTTTTGGTAAGACTACAAAGAATAGTAATGAAAAAAAATAAATGGAAAAAGAGGTCTGTCTTCTTCAATCTTCCATATTAGCCCAATCTTGATGTTAGACATTGTATTGATTTCATGCATGTGGAGAAAAACGTATGTGATAGTATTGTTGGGACACTATTTAACATACAAGGTAGTTCTAAGGATGACATGAAGGCAAGATTAGATTTGCAAGAAATGGGGATACGAGAAGACTTGCATCCAAAGCCATATATGGTAAGAGAACTTTTTGTCCTCCAGCTGCTCATACTTTGTCTAAGGATGAGAAAAGAAGCTTTTGTGAGTGTTTACATGGCATGAAAGTTCCTTCAGGTTATTCTTCAAATTTAAGGAAGCTTGTGTCGATGAAAGATTTGAAGTTAGTAGGGCTAAAGTATCATGATTGTCATGTCTTAATGTAACAACTACTCCAAATAGCTATTCGTGTCATTGTCAAATATGATCTTCAACATATTTTGACTAGACTTTGTTTCTTCTTCAATGCTATTTGCAGTAAAGTCATTGAGAGAGAAAGATTGGATGAACTGGAAAATGAATGATATATGATCTTGTGCCAGCTTGAGAAGCTTTTTCTTCCTTCTTTTTTTGACATCATGGTACATCTAATTGTTCATCTAGTAAGGGAGATAAAGTTGTGTGGCCCTATTTATTTACGGTGGATGTACCCAATTGAAAGAACTATGAAAATCCTAAAAGGATATGTGAAGAATGAAAATCGGCCTGAAGTATCTATTGTTCAAAAATATGTTTTTGAAGAAGCCATGGAGTTTTATCAAGATTACCTATCAACTGTAAGACATATTGGGCTTCCTGAACGTCATGATGAAGAAAGGGAATGACGTGGGGCTACAGTAAAAAGTGTTAATTCTGATGAATTGCAACAAGTCCACTTGTACATCTTGAATAATGTTGATGAAGTTCAAGATTACATTAATGCTCATAAAGAAATTGTTTGGAAAGAAAATAGTCGAATGACCGAACAAAGGTTAATTAGGGAGCATAACAAAACTTTTGCACATTGTTTCAAACAAAAGGTTGATGGATAAGAATATTTTTCTGATACAATTAAATGGTTAGCACATGGTCTTGAGGTTGATGTCATAACTTGGACTTCATTTGTGATCAATGGTTATACGTTTTACATGAAGTCCCTTGATGATAGGAGCACCGTCCAGAACAATGGGGTTATGTTAGTGGCTGAATCTATACACTTCTCTAGTTCAAAAGATAAGAACCCTAGATTGGCAGCAATACCTTATTATAGGGTTATTGAAGAGATTTGGGTGGTTGATTATGTTTAAATTAAATTTCCTATTTTCAAATGCAAGTGGGTTGATGTCAATAATGGTGTAATGATTGATCAATTGGGATTTACATTGGTTGATCTGATTAGTAGAAGTCTTGGAGATGAACCTTTTATTATGGCATATCAAGCGAAACAAGTGTTCTATATTACCGATCAAGCAAATAAAATGTGGTCTGTAGCTCTCCAAGGAAAAAAGGTCGTTGACATTAATCAGGAAAGTCGTTCAATGAATTATCTTCTTGAGACTCCTTCTTTTTCTAGGGGTCTACCAGAATTGAACGAAGAAGATGAAGCAGACAATAAACACGGCACAAGAAACGATAATCATGAAGGGATATGGGAGGATATCCCTTTATAAAATTTCTTTGAAGGTTAGTTAGCTAAAATAATTATCATGTATATTGTTGTTACATTGGTATATATAAAACTACTTGTTTTTGTTGTCGTCACAGGAAAATGAAGCAAATGAGGTGTCTTAGCTGGGACCGAGCTCAAACTATGCGCATATTAGGTCACAATGGAGAAATAAACACTCTTAGAGGCAACGTGAACTGGTATGCTATGAATCAATGTTGTTACAAACTTGTACTATTTTATTATTTAGAAACTAGAAGAATAACTATTTTTTGCATGCATATTTAAATTCATATAAAATGAAGGCACGTGAGGGCCTACTCAAATGCAAAGAGCGAGCTTAATTTGTCTGAGTCTGAGTTAAAGGGTTTCTTGCCTATTGTTGATGCTTTTTTTCCAAGGCTTATATTGTTGATGTTAATTCATCTGATTTAGGTGGTTCTAATTTTTAATTTACATATATGCTACTACATGTATATTAACAGATATGGGTGAATCTATGTCTACTTGCGTTTTGGATTGTCATGTATGTGATTTGTATAAGATGTTTGTTAAAATGTTTAAGAGAAGAATTTATTTGGATGCCGTTGAAATGGCTGCTTGCTGAGTGAAATGTAAAATAGGGAAAATGGCTTGTTGGGTAAATCTTTTAAACGGAACAATTTTTTTTAAAAAAAAAAACTTTTAAGATCGGTTTTGAATAGAAGTGGTCTTAAAATTAGAACTTTTAAGACCATTTATCTCTAAAACCGATCTAAAAAGACTTTTTAGACTGGTTTCTTCGATAACCAGTCTAAAAATAATTATTTTAAGACCGTTTTCATAAATAACTAGTCTTAAAATTTTTTTTAAGACCGGTTATAAAAAGTAGCAGACTTTTAAGACCGGCTGTATCAAGATTGGATCCAAAACCGATCTAAAATATCATTTTTAACTGATCTTAAATCTGATTTTTCCACTAGTATGGTGATGCTATTTAAATGTCTTGAGGGTTAGAATATGAGCCATATTTTAGTGCAAGTGTTGCACCCAAGAGAGGGAGTGAATTGGGTGATACCAGAAAATTTGTTTTGTATATAAAAATTGACTGGAAATTTAAAGCAGTTAAGCGCTAGGAGAAATATCACCGAAGTGTACACTGGAAGTTATACTGGTTCGGCCAAAACCACTTTGACCTACATCCAGTCCTCAGAGCTTATCTGAGAGTTTCACTATATCTTCCAATATTCAGTGGGTTCTTGGCATCTTAGTACACTGCAACCTTAAGTTGTCTTAATAACAAATATTGAGTTTGTAAAGAAAATCTCTCTCACAGCAAATATATATAATCAATGAAGTACAAAGAATGAAATATGAGAAACTAAGCAAGTATGAATGTGTTGATTGTATTTGTGATAGCTCAAAATCCTTGTTTCTCCTTTATTGAATGTTCCATATTTATAGATGAGTTGATGATAGCTATTGGAAACATTTTCAACTTGTCCATTAGAGTGGCGCAACTTCGTATGACCATTCTCAATATTTGAAAACTAGCCATTGCGGTAGATGAGCATCTCGAGCATTTCGAACGTTACATTTGACTTTCCTCTCAATGTATGATCTCTTTATTGTTTTCCTAGATATAATCTTAGTATACTACCATAATAAAGGATTAATCATATAGCTAACAAATTTATGAGAATCAATTTAAATATGCAATTCTGGATATGATTACTTGAGTGGTTACTCGAGTAATCCAGCACTATTACTCGAGTAACCCCTCGAGTAATCTCTTTTAAAATAAGCCAAAGAGTAAGTCAACGTTTTCTGACCAGCTTACTCAGGTAATCCATCGAGTAATTCATTATTCAAAACTTGGCAGACTTAATTGCTTGAGTGATCCCTCGAGGATGTCTTTCTTTTCTTCTCTAATTACTCGAGTGATCGCTCGAGTAATGCTTCCAATTCTTTTTTGATTACTTGATTGATCCCTCGAGTAATGTCATCTAAATCTTGGTTGAGAGTAACTGCTTCTTTGGTTACCTGATTACTCGAGTGATCCCTCAAGTAATGCAATCTTTTCATTTCAAATTACTCGAGTGATCCCTCGAGTAATGTTACTCATTTCTTGGTCGAGAGTTATTGCATCATTTTTTCTCAGATTACTTAAGTGATCCCTCAAGTAATGCTTCAATTTCTTTTTAGATTACTCAACTAATCCCTCGAGTAATGCCATGCAATTTTTGACAGAGCTTCTGGAACAATTTCTTACACATTACTCGAGTAATCCCTTAAGTAATGTCACTCTTTTCTTGGCCTAGAGTTATTGCATCATTTTTTCTCAGATTACTCGAGTGATCCCTCGAGTAATGCTTCAATTTCTTTTCAGATTACTCGAGTAATCCCTCGAGTAATGCCATGCAATTTTTGACAGAGCTTCTAGAACAATTTCTTACACATTACTCGAGTGATCCCTCGAGTAATGAAGGATTATTACTTGAAGGCTTACTCAAGTAATGCCTTCAATCATCTAGTGATGTTTTCTCCTGTTCTCTGCCTTTTAGTTCTTCTTCATTACTTAAGTAGTTACTCGTGTAATGATTTTGCTTGCCACCAAGAGCTTAGTTACTTTATTCAAACCTTTTGTAACATTAATCCAATCCTTGTTATTATCAAAACATATGAGATCTAACATTCTCTCCCTTTTTGATGATGACAAAGCATGGTGATTTTAAGTAGAGTTTTTGAAATTGAGTTTTCAATCTTATGTTTCTTGATAACTTTTCATATGGAATCTTTTGTTCAATTTAAACTTGAAAAACTCTTTTGAAAAGACTTCAGAAAGATCATTTTGAATCCAAATCTAATGATGTTGAGAAATTTAGTATTTGAAATCTTTTTGAATCCAATTTTAATGATGCTAAAATCAAAAACTCATAACTTTGAAGGTATGTTCTAATTTTTCATTTGTTACCTTTCATACACAATTAAAAACTCAATAGTCCACAACTCAATATAAATAACTTCCAATTAAACTACAGAATGAGTTCATTACATAATCAAACTTAAAATAAAAACTAATAAAGCTTCCTTAAACCCTATACACCTATATCCCTATGCATTCTTTACAAAATCACACCAAGTTCTTCTCCCTCTTTTTGTCTTCATCACAAGGTGGGAATCAATTGAGAGAAGAGCTAGAACTAGATGGCTTGACAGTAGAGAGAGGAGTAGCTGGAAGAGGTGTAGGCCCTGAGTAATGGGAATCATCCTGACTGGAAGTATCTGAGGAAGAAGGGTCAGGGTCAGGAAAACCAAAGGAGGATCGGAATAAGATCATTTGGAGGACTTTGTGGTACTAGGACCTGAGAAGAAATCTCCACCTTTACTATTCTAGCAGGTGATTGATGATCACCAGAGGAGACAACCACCTCCTCAATGCCTACAGGTGATGCACTAAGTGTTGACATAGGTTGGGTTGGCAAGATAAGATCATCAATTGTGATATGTATATGCTTAAAGGTGGATGATGGGTCAGGCATAGTGAATAAAAGGTTGCTGGGAATAGAGATAGGTATGGTAGGAAGAGGGATAGGTGAGGGTCCCGGTTCAGAAGATGGTATATCAACTGGTGTAGTAGAAGGCATATGGTCAGAGGTAGGGGTTGGGGTAGGTATGGATGAAGTGGAGGCCAAGGTATCTAATCTTGCATGTAATGATCTCAGAAGGTCTCCTTGGGGCTTTTATTCTACCATCATCTCCTCATACTTCTTATTCATCTCCTCACACAACTTGTTCATGCTGACAACCAACTCTTCCATCTTCATATGCATATGGGTTATCAATTCAGCATTAGTGTTAGCAATGTCAACATGAAAACCCTTCAGTACATTCTCCAAAAATGTTTGCAATGTGGCACCAAGAAAAGAGGGAGGGGAAGTAGATACAGGAGTAGAAGACTGTGTATCCTCCAATCAACTTGCCTCAGTCATGGTTTTCTTCTTCCTTTTGGGACTTGACTCAAGTGGTTTCTTCAGGGGTAGTTAAATATGCAACTTCCCAATTTGGTTTCTTCTTACAGGAGTTGGCCTCTCAATTGGTTTATTCTTCTCTAAGTACCAAATCTTATTCTTTTTTAAGAATAAAGGTATGAGCTGAGGATAAGGCATTGGAGTGGTGCTTTTTCCTTTGAATCTGTATCTCTTAATCTCAGTAAAAATGAACTCACCCAAGTCCTTTTTTTCCTTAAGAAGAAATGAGGCAAATTTTCTGTAATCCCTCTCTATAAATGAGTGTAATTATTTTCTTTGTTCACTATGGCTCTAGAATAGATATACCATAGGACTCTGTGAAGATCACACATATCACTTAGATTGAAATTGAGAGATCCTACCATCTCTCCAGGCCTCAGAATAGAAAATGGTTGGTTTGGTTCAAAGTTAGGAAAGTTGTCTTTAAGTGGATCTTCTAATCCTTGATTTTGGAAGAAAAATTAATGATTGCTTACCCCCAACCTTAGAAACTAATTCATCCTCTATAGAGATTCTAAAGGTGTCATCAACAGGCTCCATATCACAGTAAAGTGTTTTACTACCTTAGAGCGAAAAGGAAGCCTAATTGATAACCAGGGTATGTATGATTCCAAATAAGGGAGAGGTCAAATTTCAATACCTCTTTGAGTAGGTTATGATCTATGTAGTGCATTTGCTTACTCTCCTTCTAGAGAAATACTTCTTGTATTTCTGAGACTCCTCCAATTTCTTCACATTAAATCCTTTTGGAGGAAAAATAATTTACTCTTCCTCTTCCTCTTCTTCTGGCCTTCTTGAGGATTGATCCCCTTTTTCACCTTTAGATTGGAGAGTTTCCTCTAGAATGTTTTCCATTGCTCTAGCAATTTTCTTATCATACTTGGGCCCTTTGGATGATTTTTCAGAGAAGGAGGGAGTGTCAAAGTCTGAAGAAGGAGGAGATGGTGCCTTGGTCCCTTTGCTTCTACCAGGAGGAATAGGCTTTTCAGATTGAGCTCTTGTGGCAATGGGTTTCTTGATCACATCTCCTTTGACTTTAGGTTTGGCTTGCGGCTTGGATTTACCTTTTAGTTTGGGAGAAAGTTTTTGTCTTTTGGCTGGAGGAGATTCAGATGATTACTGAGGATTAGAAGACTCAGAAGGAGTATCAGGAAAGGGAGTTTTGGTTCTAACTATTTTGGTTGAGAGAAGAAGCTTTTCTGGAAATTTTTTTTTTAGATAAACGGCAGTTAGGGCTGAGGATTTTGAGAGATCGAAGAGGTTTTTCACAAAGATTTTTAGTAGGTTTTGACGGAAATGAAGTGAAGAAATGTTTTATGAAAAATTTTTGGAAGGTTACTCAGAGAATCACTTGAAGTAATTTTGTAAAAATGACTAAATGCAGAGTATTATGTCCCTGTTGCCTTACATTACTCGAGGGCTCCCTCGAGTGATCTTAGGCCATTAATCGGGGGCTCCCTCGAGTAATCATTTCTGGAAATTTAAATTAATGTAATTTGTACCTGTCATAAGTAATATTGTAATTACCCATGTATATTCCCTGGATCATTTGAGGGTACTTTAGACAGATTTGAATGGAAATTGGATTTATTTTTTATCTGCACTCATGATTACTCGAGGCCTTACTCGAGTAATTATGATAGTTTACTCGAAGACTCCCTCAAGTAATTTGTCTCTTCATTTTCTAACTGTTCATTTCCAACCGTTATGCCGTTTCCTTTGGAATTAATGCTTCACTGCCACATTTTCTAGGTCATTACTCGAGTGGTTACTCGAGTAATCTGTACAATTACTTCAAGTTATTACTTGGGTAATGATGGTTACTTGAAGTTGTCCCTCCAGTAATATTGTTCTCTGTTAACCTCTGCTTTTCATGCCTCATAACAGAGTATCAAGACCCTGCAAAACAAATCGCTAGATACTCTGAAGCTTAAGTCAGTAATAATCAAAACAAGATTAATCTATAATTTTTAACATAAAAACGACTTAAAATTCATTGGGATTTATCATTCCCAATTCTCTTATGAATAAAAATTGATCTTTTGCAAGAGGCTTTGTAAAGATATCAACTAATTGAAGACGAGTAGGAATAAATATCACTTTGACATCTTTCTTTTAAACATGATCTCTGATAAGATGATGTCGAATATCGATATGTTTGATTCTTGAATGTTGAACTAGATACTTTTCCAAACTTATCGTACTAGTGTTGTCACAGAAGATAGGTATCTCTTTCAAGAATATACCAAGGTCTTGTAGTTGTTGTTTCAGCCATAACACTTGTGAACAACAACTTGATGCTGCAACATACTTAACCTCCGTTGACGAGAGTGACACTGTGCTTTATTTCTTCTTAAACCAAGATACAAGTGAGCCTCCAAGAAATTGACATTGCCTACTAGTACTTTTTCGATCAATCTTGTACACTCCATGATCTGAGTCTGAATATGCATCCAAGTACTTATTCCTTCCTCTAGGATACCAGAGACCTAATTTTGTTGTGTCACCGAGACATCTAAAAATGCATTTGATGGTTTCAGCATGTGATTCTTTTGGTGCTGATTGATATCTTGCACACATACCAATACTGAATTGAATGTCAAGTCTGCTTTCAGTGAGATAGAGTAATGATCCGATCATTCCTCTATATTTTGTGATATAATCTTTTCCTTTGACATCAGTATCAAGCAACGTGGTTGAACTCATTGTTGTGTCCATATTATTTGCTTTATCCATTCCGTATTTCTTCAATAGCTCTTTCAAATACTTTGTTTGAGATATGAAAATTCCATTCTTTCTCTATTTGATTTGCAATTCAAGAAAGAAAGTCAATTCTCCCATTATTGACATCTCAAACTCCCCCTGCATTATCTCAGAAAATTCCTTGCACAAAATTTCATTACTAGCACCGAAAACTATATCATCAACATATATTTGTCCTATTAAAATATAATTTCATTTTCATTTTGTAAAAGGTATCGTATTGACTCTTCCTTGTACAAAACATTGATCGATGAGAAATTTACTAAGTCTTTCATACCATGCTTTAAGGGCTTGTTTTAAACCATATAAAGCTTTTCTTATTTTGAAAACATGATCAGGCTTAGTCACATCTTCAAAACCTAGAGGTTGATCTACATATACTTCCTCCATGATATATCCATTTAAAAATGCACTTTTTACATCTATTTGATACAATTTGAATCCTTTGATGCAAGTAAACGCTAAGAGTACTCATATAGCTTCTAATCTAGCCACTGGAGCATATGTTTCCTTATACTCAATTCCTTCTTCCTGATTATACCCTTTAGACACCAATCTTACCTTGTTTCTGATAATGATTACGGATTCATCAAGTTTGTTTTTGAATACCTATTTAGTGTCAATGATCGGATGATCCTTAGGTCGGGGTATCAAATCCCAAACTTGATTTCTTTCAAATTGATTTAATTATTCTTGCATTGCTATTACCCAATCATTTTTTGATAGGGCTTCATCAATGTTAGAAGGTTCAATCTTAGAAATAAAGGCAAAAAAGCTAACTTCATTGAAAATTTTATTTCTAGTTTTGACTCTTTCATTCACATCTCCTATGACTTACTCTAGGGGATGACTCTTATTATATTTCCCGGCTTTAAGTTGTCCTAGTGACTGTTCCTCAACCTTGGTTTATTCAATTTTTGGATTGATTGCTTTAGACATAGATTCTTGGTTAAGGACTCTTTCCTGCTCATCCTCAATAATTTTGTCAGAGGTTCCAAATTCATCGAATACAAAGTGAACTAATTCTTCAACAACACATATTCATTTATTGAAAACTCTATATACTTGACTTTAGTTAGAATATCCTAGGAATATTCCTTCATCAGATTTAGACTCAAATTTTCCTAATTTATCTTTTTCGTTATTGTGATGAAACACTTACAGTCGAAGATTTGCAGATGAACAAGATTAGGCTCCCTCCTTTGTATAATTCATATGGTGTCCTTCTAAGTTTTGTTCTGATGTAGGCTGTATTTGAAATATAGCATGTCGTACTCATTGTATCCGCCCAGAAAACTTGAGACACATTCTTTTCATTTAGCATTGCTCTAGCCATTTCAATAAATACTCTGTTCTTTTATTCCACAACTCCATTTTGTGGAGGTGTTCTTGGAGCAGAAAAGTTGTGATCAATTCCATTAGCATCACAATAGTCTCTAAAGGCTTGATTTTCAAATTCTCCACTGTGATCTGTCCTGATACCTGCAATTAACATACCTTTCTCATTTTGCACTTTCCTGGCAAAAGCAATAAATTCTCTGAAGGTTTCATCCTTCGATGATAGAAAAATAGTCCATGTAAATCTAGAAAAATCATCAACAATGACTAATGAATATAAGTTGCCATTAAGACTTTTAGTTTGTTTACCCTTTTGACATATATCACAAATCAAATCGTTTTTACAGTTTCCTTTGGGTAATCCAATTACTAAATCCTTTTTAAGTAACTTTCCTAGTTAATGCATATTGACATGAGCTAATCTCTTATGCCATAGCCAACTTTCATCGGTATTACTTAGAAAACAGTTTTCAAAATCATTTTTACTGATATCAAGAGTATAGCAGTTACCTTCCCTTTTTTACTCTGAGCTTTGCTTTGATATTCTTCTTATCTAATTGTAAATCTTTCTTGTTTACAATTAGACATTCCTCTAAGTCAAATATTAAACAGTTATCTTTATCTGTACTTTGACTTACGCTCAGCAAATTATGGCATAAGCCTTCAACATAATATACATCTTTAACTTGTATGCCTTTATCATTTTTGATTTCACCAATTCCTGCTATCTTTTCAGATTGATTTCCTCCAAATTTTACCTTTCTACCTTCTTTAGGTTGTATCGTGGTAAAACTTTCAAAATCACCGGTCATATGTCTGGAGCATCCACTATCTATGTACCACTTATTGTTTTTGGATGCTTTAAGACATATCTACAATCAAATACGATTAAGTCTTAGGTACATACACCTTTTTGGGTCCTTTTGGGTTAGTACAAATTATTTTCTTAACATATGAACTTCTAGGTACCCATTTATAGGTTCCTATCTTTCCTTTCTTCTTATGAATACATGATGAAGTATAATGACCTTTTTTATTACAGTAATTACAGTATGCAAAATGATTTGATGTATGTACATAATGTTGAAAATGACTTAGATAATTCTTACCTCCTGCTTTCTTTCTTCCTTTCTTTTTATCTGATTTTGGATCATATCCAATACCAGAACAATCATTTACAAATCGTTAAGCTTTTAGGATTACATTTAGCATCTCACTACCTTTAGTGAATTTTTCAAGAGTTTTCGTGAGATCAATGTTTTTCTTTTTCAAAGACAAATAATTTTCACAAAACTTTTCTATTTCTAAACCATCTTTGAGCTTTTCTTCAATATTTTTTTCTTTTCGAAAAAAACTAATTGTTTAACTACTTTGATGAATTAAGAATGTAAAGCATTTTATTCAGAGAGTAATTCATCATATGTAGGATCAGAATCAATTACCTCTTTTTCTTTTGTTTCTTCTTGAGCAACTAAGCAGATATTAGCTACTTCTTCATCATCGCTTTCTTCATCTGATCTGTCTCCCCATGTGGCAGATACAAAGGCTTTCTTTTTGTTATAGAACTTGCCTTGTCTCATTTCTTTATTTTTCTAAGCTAGTTCTTGACATTTTGATTTGATATGTCCTGGCTTTCAACATTCATAGCAGATAATGTGTTCTTTACTGCTTGTTCCTCCTTTCTAAAAGTTTTTTAATCTTTGGCCTTTCTTGTAAAACTTCCTGAATCATTTTATCATTAAGCCCATTTCATCATCATTGAACTCTTCATCCTCTTCTTGGGTTTCTTCTTTTGCTTTTAGTGCTAGGCCTCTCTTCTTCTTGTCACCAATATCTTCTAGTTCTCATTTGAACTTTAATTTACTTTCATATTCAGAGAGACTTCTGAATAGAGAAGCAACCGATCGTATTGCTTCGCCTTTTGCTTCCTCAATAGAGTGACTTTGGCCTCCCAGTCTTTAGAAAGTATATTCAAAATCTTTCGTACTTGGGTATGTTGATCATAGACTTTCCAACAAGCTTCATATTTGAGCAAGCCAGGTGTAAAAGACTGAGATAGTTATAAAGGTCTTCCTTTTCAAGTTCATAGAAATGAGGTAGTGAAGTATGCAAAGGACTTTTAAGCTCAAAATTGACCTCAAAGTTAGGGCATGCAACATTGAAAGGAGCATAAGTTACATTAGATTTTGTTACATCCCTTATGGTTCTTCTCCCTTATTGACCATTACCATCACCGTCTATAGTTGCATCTTGAAAAACACAATCACTTTGATCAATGAAAAAATCAAGGGTAGTGGAACAATCAAATGTCCTATCAAAGTGGTCTGACATACAAAGCTATCAAGCAATCAATGTAATAATGGAGTGCAAAAATTGTCTTGCACACAAATCAAGTAAAATATTTGAAATGGAATGAGTGTAAGTGTATGTGTGAGTATGTATAATGTGTATAGACAAGAAGAAATCAAGAAATCAAGAAAATTGGCAATTGTATTGTCAAAGTGCTCACTATTCACATTGAAAACTATATCATCAATGCTGTAACTTGGAAATTGGAATCATGCACCCAAATAGCATCAAAAGAAAGTTATCCACAAGCAATTCAAATGCAATGACACCAATTAACATCAACCAAGTACAAGACACTCAAAATTCAAGTGAGAGAAATGCAAGAATGCAAGGGCAAAATCAAAGGAAAATCAAGATATTTGTTTGTATTTATTCAAAAATTTCCTATGCATAATGCAATCGAATGTTATGAAAAATATGCAAAAACTATCCTAAATGCTCAAGGTACCAATCAATCAAAGATTGATACTTAATTACTAGGGAATCAATTACTTGACTCCTCAGAAAAGACGCCAATTTGACAACTCCCCTTTAGTCACCTTTAGGGTTCAAATATCGAATAATACTACAATATAGCTGCATGATCCAGGTCATGTTCACTTTATGAAGCCGAAAATGAAAATGATTTCTAAGTAAACTAAGTATAAAAAATGACTTTAAAGATAGAGAAGTGGGTTTTCTTTTGAAATATCTAAATTGCAAATAGAATTAAAATTCCTAAAGCTGCTTCTTTTTTATCTTTTAAATTTATAAAGTAGAAATGGATGGCTACAAATGAATGGAATGGTGAAAATCAACAAGTGATAATAATGAGATGATAATCCTCTAGTATAATGGTTCAAGCTATCCTTGCTTTAGTTAATTTAGGAATGTGCTAGTTTAACAAATTTGCCCAAAAGACCTTTTGTGCTAGCTTGGGTTGGGTGAATTAAATCTCCCATGCCAAGTAAGAGTTAATTCCTGTAACCGAAGCCCAATTCAAATCTCTAGCCAATAAGAATCAAAGATATGCATTTAACTCATACTCCAATAACCAAGCCACCTTGAATTATCACTAAATATTCACAATAATCTCATCACATCACTGACCCAGAAAATATAAAGAGATTAAAGGTAATTATAGACCAATGTCAAATGCAAATTCAAAGATCTAGCAACTACAACCAATCTTAGTCTCATTGATAATCATCTCAATACATATCCAAAAATCACAAAGCTTAGCCTAAGACCTATGAATCACTAAATAATGAAAGGATCAAAGATTGGAAGAACTGAAACTCCTATTTAAAGCTCCAAGCTCAAGATATCACCGCTGCTCTAGAAGATTTGAGAATCAACCATGACTAACCATTAAAATCAAAGCCACCTCTTGACTCGAATAACTAGCCATAGAAAATGCGATGGAAGAAGGAGCTTTGATGGAAGAATGATAAAGAACAATGATGAAAATAGATAAGATGATGAATGGGATGTCGAGGAGAGAGCGATCGAAGTGAGGTCGAATGGTGAAGTGAAGGTGAGATAAATACATGTCATGAGACAGTGGCAGCGGTGGACAAAGTGGCCGATAGTAGTGAGTGGGGTGGTGCTGCCGAGAGAGAGAGATGGTGAAGGTAATAGAAGGTAATGAAGACGATGGTGGTGGATGCTCGAGGCTCAGTTCTGATTCATTTTTAACTAAAAGTTTCCTTTATTCTGATTCTCTAGCCCTCAATGTGTAGCTTTCAAAATACAATTGTTTTTTATAGTAGACTAAACTGTCATTCTGAAATTTTATAGTACTAAAGTGTCATTTCTCAAATTTGATCCCCAAACTAACATAATCAAATTTAATCCAATTTTTGAAGAACCTACAAATTAAAAAAAATTAAGCAAATTAACATCAAATCTTCTCAATAATTAATGATTAAGAGTAATTATAATAATTATGACAATTTTACCCTTTTTAGTTCTAATTCAATACATTCACTCTTAATCTCAATTTATCTTAATAAATGCATTTTGAGCACAATAACCATAATAAAATCCTTAAATAAGATATGATGGATATATATGATAAAATAGGGATTTGCCAACTGGCATAAATTCATAGGCCTTTAAAAAAGGGATAACTACACAACGGTGATTAGTTACTTAAGTAATAGATGTAGAAATTAATTATCATCTACGTCAGTTATTTTAATAAGGGAAAATCACTCCTAGGTCTTAAGGACCAAAGATAATCACAATCAAGTCCCAAAAAACAGAAATAACAACTTGTTAAGCGTGTTTTTACAACATGTTGAGTTATTTTTTGCTGCTTTGGGACTTTATTGTGATTATCTTTGGTCCTTGGGACCTAAGAGTGATTTTTCCTTTTAACAATGTAGAAAATTTTAGGGAGAATTACACTGTAGTCCCATGGAAGGGAAAATACGAAGAAATGGTCCTGGAAAATCATGAAATTAATGTCAAGTCCCATGAGACATTTTGTAATAAATTGGAAATGGCTAAAGTCCAAAGTACCCCTGTCATATAAATAGAGAGAGGGATGGAAACATGAATGAAAGCTCATAAACGAACAGATCTGGAAATGGCGCAAGAAGAAGAATGAAGATCATCAGTTAAGATTGAAGAGTAAGGTATGGAATTGATGCCAACACCTCTCCTATCTTTATTATTCCATTTGATTCATGTTTTCTATTGAGTGGGCAAACAAATTTTTAGGTTTTCTTGGTTTGTCTTCATTTTGGCCTGAAAAATGAGAAAATATGTCATTTTTGTGTGTGGGTATTGTCCTCCATATCCTTGTAAACTATAAAGGGAGACCTAAGTAAATACAATGGATATGCTTTGGCTTTAGGTTCAATGTGCTCAAGTATGGTTTAATATGCTCTATTTTTTTTGTCACTATGCTCAATTTTCTAGTTCATTTGTACTGTGTTTTTGTAATAGAAGGGCTAAGGAATGAAGATGAGGGTGAAAGGTTTGTGGCTATATAACTTGATGTGTGAAGGAAAAAAGGTGTTGTTAATAGAAGCAGTAACAGTTGTTAATAAAGGCTACTGAACTTGTTAATGACAACTATATGTTATATTTAAATGTTTTACTTATGGTGTAATAAAATTATATTTTGTGTTAATATTATGTTCCTTCTGTAGATGGTGTATGGTGATATATCTGCCACAGTCTTCGGATTGTAGTCGAGTGATACGAAGAGGTTCCATGGTAACCATGTGAGTTTATGTAGAGTCAATGGGGGATGGAAGGGATAGAATTTTTCTTCAAAATTGGTATTGTCACTACAGTTGTTACTTTATACATACACATGCATGTATGTATATGTGTGCATGAGTGCTCACGGAAATGCATGTGTTTGTAGTGATTTATGATTAAATGTGGATTTTTTTTAACTGAGAAAGGTGGCGCTGTTGTGTTAGAATTGAAAATTTATCAACTTCTTGTATAGTTTATTGTTTGGCATAGATGGGATCTGGGTATAAATGGCAGTACATTAAGAAAGATGCTTTGCTAAATTTGCTTTTGCCTGGATCATCCTTAGTGTGGCCTCATAGACCTAGTTAAAAATTTGGAGACATTGTTTTCTTCAGTAAATTGTCCATAATGTTTTGATAACTATGTTCTAGCTTTTCTGCTTTAGGCGTATGCAGAATGTTAGCTTAATTAAACACTCACGTTTTAATAGTACGTTTTAACATAGCTATGTATATCTTCAATTCTTTAGTTGACCTTCTGAAGTTTTGGAGGAACTCTCTAAAGAAGGAGTAAGATTAGTAAGTCTACTTGGTCCTACACTTAAATAATTTACACATAAAATTTTCATTGGACTTATCTTCAGGGAAGAGATAATTTTGGTGCATATTGGAATGCTTTAATGGTTCATAGGCTAGTAGTAGTAATATATAGTTTAACTTTGTAAATGTTCATTGTAGTTTAAATTTGTAAATAATATTATAATACGCTTGGCCTACATAGTATTTGACTTTGCTTAATTGCAATAATTTTTTTCTTTATTTACTAATGCCTCTTCGTATGTACTTCAATTTATAATAACTCTTGTGAAACAAAAAATAGTTGGTATTTTGACCATTCATATTTCTGCATGTCAATATCAAAGACATAATGTGCTTAAACTCTAATGCATTCTTTTTCTCTGAACTTGCACATGTTCTGGCCTCATGCACATTTTGTTGCATATTGTCAATATTAATGTGAATGAATGAGGTGGTGGTTCTCATTTGCTGAGGTCAAATTTTGCTACACATTAAGAATGTCCGGCTTACTTGGATTGGCATGCAATGCTAAAGTGGTGAAAATTCTTTTTTCCAGGGAAGTAAGATGGACAAAGAAAAATCTGTCAAAGACAAACAAGAAAGAAAAAGCCCAACACGACCAAGGGCACTAAGCTTTTCGGGTACACTTTATTTACTGAAGAATTTTTCATCCACAAGGAGGAGAAGCAGAAAGCAAAGAAGAACGAGAAACAGAAGGGGAAGGGGAAGGGGAATTACTTATGGTAAATATGATTGTACGTACATCATATTAGGGGATTGTAATAACCATGCGCACACTCATTGTAAATATGGTTACTTTTTTGTAATGATCAAGTGCAGTGACATTGTATAGATGCGATGTTTTTTGTTATGATCAACTTCAAATAAGTTGTACTTGAGACGTTTGTTGTAATTTTGAATTACAGAGTCATTTTCATGAGTTAACGTTAGTGCTAATTATGAATTACGTTTGTTGTAATAAAGTCATTTAGCCTCTACTGATAACTCCATGGGCATCCATTGATAAGTCAATGAGCCTCCATTAGTAAGTCGTAGGGCTTCCACTGACAACTCCATAGGTCTCCATTGACAACTCATTAGGCATCCATTGACAAGTCAAGAAACCTCCACTAACAACTCTATGGGCCTCCACTGGCAACTCAATGGCCTTCTATTGACAAGTTAAAGAGCCTTCATTGACAAGTCATAGGGTCTCCATTGATAACTCCAAGGGTCTCCATTGACTACTCAATGGGCATCCATTGACAAGTCAAGGAGCCTCCACTGACAACTCTAAGGCCCCCATTAACAAGTCAAGGAGCCTTCACTGACAAGTCATTGGTTTCCATTAACAATTCTTCAACCCTTCCATTGACAAGTCAAGGAGATATCAGTGACAAGTCATATAATATGACCACCTAATTAATATTGAATATCAATAACATAGGTAATCTATAAATATATGCACATAAACTATCATTTTCCAATATGATCATAACAATATATATATATTAACAACTCCAGGGGCCTCTATTGACAACTCCATATCCATACATTGACAACAGAATTTACATAAGATTACAAATTTTCATGAATGAAAGTGGGATACAAAACCATATTATATGCAACCTTCATTTACATCTGAAAATACATGTACAAGGAACTAACAACAAATTCACAGACCATGGCCAAAAATTAAGTGGTTTGGATTTCTATCTAATCATATTTACAATTGGATTTCTAGATCTGACCATTCCCCCAACATATGTTATATCACCATCTCCACTTACTTCAAACATTCCCCCTATGTGAATGAAACATAGTAGATTCTTGTCAGACATGCTAGTCATCACTATTGTCCACCTGCACAATACAGTTGTCATTAACAATTTTAGCATCCTTATTAACAACTGTCACTGCCCCTATTAACAACACATTCTAACTATAATATTAGAACTTCCAGCCACACAACTTTCACATCATGTTCATTAAATCCCCCTTCTAATGACTAAAAACAGCACAAAATATAAAAAAACATAACAAACTTTTCAAACCCTTGCCAAACATCATACACCACAAGTAAAACATTTAAATATGACATATAGTTGTTATTAACAAGTTCAGCAGCCTCCATTGACAATTATCGCTGCTCCTATTAACAATACCTTTTTTCCTTCACACATCAGGTTATATAGCCACAAACCTTTCACCATCATCTTCATTACTTAGCCCTTATATTGCAGAAACACAGCATAAATAAACCAAAAAATAGAGCATAGTGACAGCGAAAATAGAGCATACTAAACATACCCGAGCACATTGAACCCAAAGCCAAAGCATATCAATTGCATTTACTTAGGTTTGCCTTTATAGTTTACAAGTATATGGAGGACAATACCCGCACAAAAAACTGATAGCTTTTCTCATTTTTCAAGCCAAAATGAAGACGAACCAAGAAAACCTAAACATTTGTTTACCCACTCAACAGAAAACATGAATCAAATGGAATAATGAAGACAAAAGAGGTGTTGACATCAATTTCATACCTTACTCTTCAACTTTGACTGATGATCTTCATTCTCCCTCTTGTGTCATTTCCAAAATTTTTCATTTATGAGCTTTCCTTCATTTTTCCATCCCTCTCTCTATTTATCTAACAAGGGTACTTTACTCTTTAGTCATTTCCAATTTATTACAAAATGGTCACATGGGACTTGACAGTAATTTCGTGATTTTCCGGGACCATTTCTTCATATTTTCCCTTCCATGGGACTACAGTATAATTCTCCCAAAATTTTACCTTCCATAGTAGAAGTCTCTCTTATAATATGGCCCAAACTTATCTATCTTTAGTTATTAAAATCGCCACTAATTAAACTCCAACACATCGGTTGATTTTTCCAGGTTGATTTTTCCATATATCTTCTAAAAGTTTTTGAATTTTCCATACATCGGTTGACCAAACTTGTTTTTCATTAATTTTTTGTTGCACTCTTCAGACAAAGTCATACAACAACATTTTCCTTTTTTTATTCGAGACTTGATTAATTTGTTCTATGGCTTCAAGTTGCATGTGATGACAATTGACTGTTTTATAAATGATGGTTAATCTTACTCATTCAAGTTGTTATATCTCTGGGAAAAATGGATTTAAGAAGAATTTAATAATTGAAAATTAAAGAAGAGTACGAGAAGATAAAAACGTAGAAAATAAAAAAAAGATTCAACATGAGATACTGTTTGTTTGAAGAACCATTAATTATACTACAGTAGTGCACGCGCATCTGTCGGAGATATGTATGATCGATTATCTTCCAATGAAGTAACAATAATATTCCTCAAATGTATCATGCATTAGTTGAAAAGTCCCCTTCACTCCCACTTTTCAAAGTCGTCTTTCACTTTTGTTTTCTGGTAAAAGTTATCATTAGTTAATTAAACTGCTTTCTTGACAAGTTACCCCGACTTGCAAGTTACTAGAAAAGTCCACAATTAGGTTGATTGAAAGCACAATCAATAATGTACGATAAAAAAAGTTAAGTTTAAATTGCAATCATGTCAAATACTCCCTCCACCCCCTAAACATAAGTTATAGTTTTTTTTTTAATATATGACCAATCCTTTTTCTAAGTGGGAGAATTTCAAAAAAATACAATCAAAATTAACAAAGGATAAAATGATGTGGTCAATTCCTGAAATCCCAAATCAAGCAACAGTAGAAATCTGGGATTTGAAATCTTGAGCGAAAGATGATAATGCCCTCAATTAAGTTTAAAAAAGCAAATGGCCAAAATCACTTTTTGATTTTCTGAATGGTTGGTTAACTGAGACACATACGACAAACCAAGGAGGGAAAGGGGGCGAAAGGGGGAAGTAACAAGTTGGAGGGCCAATAACAACACCTCCCTCTCTATTAACAACACTAGCTTCTACATTAACAACTTCACTTTCTTGTTTAACAACTTTGTATGCAAAAGGGGGGAAGTAACAGTTGGAGGGCCAATAACACCACCTCCCTCTATATTAACAACACGATATTCAATATTAATGACATGGGATTCTGCTTTCAAAACTTGGTATTAGACAATCCAAGACATGCCTAGTGAAAAATGTGAAATTAACAAGTTGGAGGGCATATAACAACACATGTCTCTATATTAACAATACAATATTCAACCTTAACAACATGACTTTCTGCTTTCACAACTGGCTATAGTCATCAGATGCTATGTGACGATAGTCTTACCAATAGCATTTGCTATTAGCCTCCAAGGACAACCTAAAATCTTACACCACTCTTGATAATGTCAGTTCAGTAAGCTTTTGACACAATGTTTATTAAACCAAGTAACTTCCCATGTCATCACCCACCGCCTACTATTAACAACAACACTATATGTTTTAACATCTCCATCTTCAATGTTAACAACACTCCCATATCATCACCCTGCATCTGCTATTAATAACAACATAATTTATTTTAACATCTCCATCTTCACTAATAACAACACCCCCCATATCATTGCCTTGTGTCTACTATTAACACCAACACAATATCTTTTCACATCTCCATCTTCACTAATAACAACACCCTCCCTTAACCTTACTATCGACGGCCGGCCGAAGTTTATACTGACGTAACACCCATTAGTGTTCAACCCCTAATCAGTCGTGAACAACAAAAAAGGGGGCAATCTTCAATAATAATGCAATCAAACACAATGAAATCGATTACACAACCATCAACATTGTCCCATTACCTTAAAGCCGCTACATTTTCTCCATCTTTACCTAAGAGCCCCCTTACCCGTAAAACAAAGCCTTCGATATGATAAACCCTAATCACAAACCATAACCAATTTTCCATATAGATTGAAGAATCACAAGAAAAAATATGATTTCTGTCCCAAATTTCCTTACCTGTGGCTCAGCTCTCCTTTCCGTCACTTTTCCTCATTCGATATCGTCACTTTTTCATACCAGCTTCAATCTCTTTCCTCCTACTCGTGCACCCTCTGGCACTACAAAAAAAGCATTAAATTTCTGACGGAATTTGTTTCCATGGCAAATTCCGTTGGAAAAGTTTTCGACGGAATTTTTTTTTGTGGCAAATAATTTTGCCACAGAATTAGCCACAAAATAATTCTATGGCTAATTTTGCCATGAAATTAGCCATGAAAATTTCCGTGGCTAATTTTGATTTCCATGGCTAATTTTGGCACGGAATTTTCATCGGAATAATTAAAAAATTATTATTTTTTAATTAAATTTAATTTTTTTAAAAAATATATTTATAAAAATTATGATATTATTATCCATATAAATATTTAAAAATTAAGTTAATACCATCTTTCATCCTCAAGTTTTTCCTCATTTTGGTTTTGGCTCCTCAAGTTTCCAACTATAGGTTTTGGTCCCTATAGGGGCAAAATGATCATACAAAAATTCATTTATATATTATTATTTATTCATTAATTTTAATTAAAACTAAAATGTAAATTCAGAAATTGGACAAAAATATAGTCATATGAAAATTTATTTAAGGTGTAAAATTTTTTAATTTGAAATTAATTTATATTAAAAATTATAAGAATATATAAAATTATTTTATGTTATTATTACATTTATATTTAGTTTTTTATAATAATATATATTTATGTATAAGAAAAAAATTTATATTTATAAATAATTGATATATATAATAAGATTATATGTATATATATATAATTGTGTAATAATAAAACGCTAAAGCATTCCAGCTCAACATGTAAGGCATCACGCGTGTACGGATGAGGTCGTGGGTTCGAACCAAAGGAGGCAAAAAGAAATTGATTTAAAAAAAAATTACGACAGAATTTGTCTGACTAAATATGAGTTTTGTTACAAATTTTAGACGGAATTTCGTCGGAAATTTGAGACAGAATCTGAATTCCGTCACAAATTGGTTTGTCACGCTATTATTAGTGACGAAATCCTGAAATCCATTTCCGTCACAAATCCGTGGTAAATTCCGTCGGAAGCTCTGAATTCCGTGGCAAATTTCGTCGGAAATTCAGTATTTTTTTGTAGTATGTATTTCTTTTGCTTGCCACTTAACTGAGGTCATTATCGTCTTTCGCTCAAAATTTCAAATCTTAGATTCCTACTGTTACTCTGATTTGGAATTTCAAGAATTGACCACACTATTTTGTCCTTTGCAAATTTTAACTGTATTTTTCTGAAATTTTCCCTTTATAAGTTATATTTCGTGCTTGTCCTAAAATTTAATTCACCTTTTTTTTTTTTTTTTGCATTTTATCCCTAATTAATTATATGTCTCATTCATATATATTTTTCTACTCATTCTCTCCCATCTATTCCTACTCATCCATTCTTTCTCACACCCTCCCTCATCATAGATATATTTGAAAAAAAAAGTTACATTCCCAACCCATTTATGGCCTTTGACAAATTTTAACCAACTTATATATATATATATATGCACACACACATATAGGATCTGAGGGAATATTAAAAATTGTGCTTCAATGGCGTTGGCTTTACGCCAATATACGTATATAAAAGTTAAGACTTAAGAGTTAAGTTTAATATACTTTAATATATCTTATATTATATTTTTTAAATTCAATATCTTGGAGATCAAACTTAGATATAAATTTGGAGTATACATACGTAAAGTATGTATTGAAAACTTAATAGAGAAAGTCAAAATTAGATATAATTTTTAATTAGGTCTCTCGAGTTATTTTTATTTAATTTATAAAGCTTCATGAGTTATAGATATTATTAGTCTCTGTGCTTATAAGCTATAATATGTTATAATTAGGGCTGGTATGATGACGAGTACAAGACCTGTAAGTTGGCACAAAGTACAAAATAAAAAAATATTTTTTTATAAATAAAGCGAAGGAATTAAAATGCACTACCTCTTGTTTTAACCAAAAAAAAGTACCACCTCTTGTATTTAATATAATAGTTAGTTTGAGGGATAAATTTGACCCTAAATATAATATCGCAATCCACTTTGTTTCTCAAATTATAATTTTTTTTTCAAAATATTCTTATTGATTACACAAATTAAAGGGATTTCTATTCGGGGTAGTTATGATTATAAAAGACATTTTAGGAAAACCACCTCATATTTATTCACTACTACAAAAAACATAATAAACAACGCTTATTTTTATGAATACTATGGCGCTTCCAAAGCGTCATAGTTTCCAACGTCATAAAAGTAAGCTACGATGCTTCTTGAATTTCTGAAAGCGTCGCAGCTTGTGTGTGTGTGTGTTTTTTTTAAATTCCTCCTACGACGCTTCTCCAGGAAGGGAGGACCTCCTACGGCGCTTCCGGGGAGAAGCGATACCTGCTATGGCACTTCTCCACAGAAGTGCCGTAATAGGTAATAATTTTTTATTATTATTTTATGTAATTGTTTTCTTGAACTCAGCCAATTAAAATCTACAGCAATTTACAATATGAATAGGAAAAAAGTAAACCAAATTAGAATGAAATAATATATAACTAACTCATAAAATCAGTACTAAATGTATGTAATTACAATTAATGTAATTGTACAACTAATTTTAAGAGAATAAATAACACGAGAACAGGCAAAGAAACAACCTAACATATGTGCCTAAATATTAACTAATTGCCTGACCATATAATTACACTATTCCTCAATGATTTCATCCACTTGTTGGTCAGTCAATTGGGCACAACGTTGATCTTCATACTACTACATAAAAATCATACACAGAACGAATTAAACTAAGTATTATTATATTTGAAAGCTCAAAAATTTAAAAACTTACAATGTATAGGAAGTTCAAGAAGACAGAGTTGACACTTCAAATAAATACCTGAAAAAAAATTATAAGCACACATATAAGATCATGACAGATTTTAACTAAAAAAGAAAACCCGAACCAAATATTGAGGAAAAAAAACACTTACACGCTAGAGAGATTTGAAGGAGACAAGAAATATATATATATATATATATATGGGAGAGGAAGCTTTGTACTGTAACGATGTTTTGGGAAATGAGGAAGCTAGAGAGAACGCGGGAAGTTGAAAATGAAAACAGCAAGAGGTGAAAATTAAATTGCAAATTGTACCGAAGCTATGACACTTTTTGTCAAAGCGCCGTAACTTCCTAATTTTTTTTTTAAAAAAACACCTACAAAAATAATCTTAAATATATTCAAGACACTACATATAACCTTATATGTAAGGCACCACGTTGGTGCCTTCAATTATATTATATTCAAGGCCACCTTGAATATATATTGCCTTAGCCGGCACTTGATTAAGGCAATATATAATATATATTGCCTTAATCAAGCGCCGGCTAGCCAAGGCATTTATTTTTTTTTTGGAATTAAAAAATGAAGTAAGTGATTTTTTTTTACTTACTGTAATACAAGATTCTGAACAATAATATCTTTTTAACTTACTCTCATTCTTATTTGTCACTTTATTTTTAAGCGTCAGATAAGGTTTTTCTCAAATAAAAAAATGCTAAAAAATTATTCCAGCTATGGCGCTTTCTTGAGAAGCGCGGTAGCTTGGGCTTTCGTTTTTTTTTAAATAAATATTTTGTATGGCGCTTGTTTAGGAAAATGTCACACAAGTCTAACACTAAGCTTTTGTGCTTATATTAGAAAGTGTCGTAGCTTCTAAACTTTTTGTTTTAAAAAAAAAAATTATTTTCTACAGCGCTACTTCAAAGAAGCGTCATAAAAGAGGCGCTATTAAATCCCTTTTTTGTAGTAATGATTATAAATAACTAATTTAATTAATTTTTTCAATCTACTTAAATTAGTTAAATAGCTTTTATACTGAAGTGGAGATGAAAATATCAGTACTTTCTCTTGCACTCCCACTATTCAAAGTTTTTCCCTTTCGTTTTCTGGGAATGAAAATGATCACCACTTGGGTTGTTAGACTGCATGCACAGTCACACACGGTGTTGATTATTTATTATGGTTGCTTTCTTAGATCGGATAGGTTCACACAACACTATCGCCTTTTATTATTCGAACCATTATAATTTGTCTTGTATCCAATCCACTGACTAACTCTTATATAATGTGGTCAAGATTTTAGGAGTTAATCATTTGGATTAAAATATATAATTGTGGAAAATTCTTAATTCGATATGGATTAGAAAGTATAAACACAAATTGTAACCCCCTACCTTAATAGCCAAATTTATAGTTCGAGAATGCGTCATTAAGTTGAAATAGAGACCAGTGGTTAATTTAAAACTTTTCCAAAACTTGTTTAGTACGGTCTCACATTCACATCTCGAATATAATTGGTCTGTCCAGTTCGGTTTCATTCATACATATCAGAGTGCAACCAAAAATTCCTGACAACGCTCAGGTTTCATTACGTAATAAAGGGTTTACAACGATTAGTTTCCCATACAGGGGATTACACAACACTATTCAATATATACAACATGTGCAACTAATCCCCAACAAAATATGACAACCAACTACCAAAATTAAAACTCCTAGCTAGGAGCTCTAACCGCCCTTTGTCACTTGCTTTTCCTTTGAACCGCTTGCCCTTGCTGTAGGTTAGTCATTGGAAAGAATGAGATTCAAAAGAATCTCAGCAGTAACAATTCACTTATAACATGTACAATCACAAAACATGTAAGCAAATCACAACAACAACAACACAACGGCATTTTTGTGATAGCTTTAGCTGCATTCACAACGGCATGTTTCACAACAGCATATTTCACAACAGCACAACAACAAGATTTCACAACGGCAATGTTACATCACGGCATATTCAATGAAATGACATACATGCAAGGCATCATACATAGAATAAGAGTAAGAGTCACTACCTTGTTCTTTCCGCTCGTGCACTGGTACTGGTTTATCACGTGCAGGGCAAATGTCAAATCCTATAATTAGAATTACGGGCGACAGGTTATTACTTAATCCAATTCTTTAATTCAAATACTCAAGTTGGTTATCATTAGTGACATTAATCAAATCAACTAAGGAGTTAAAGTGGTCAATTAACCAAAAAGACCAATTCCTAACCTCAAAGTTCAACAATACTACATTATGCCATTACATCTTCAATTTTCGCATAAGGGAACAAATCTGCCAGAATTTTCTCCAGACTTTGAAAAATCATAAATAATTCTACAAAAATTGAAATGAGGTGATCCCAAGTCCTATGGAAAGCTATTGAAGTCCTCTTCATAGGAAAAATATGAATCATTACTGGAAATCACCACACAATTCCAGAATTACACAAAATCCCACACTGCTCCAGAATTAAGTCCAGTTTCGACATCAAACTTTGGGCAAACAGATCTCACAGCTCAAAAAACTAAATGACACAACTTATATGTCCATTTTGAAGCTTGGAATGTGAACTTTAATACTGGAAAGTTTCACAATTTTTAGAGATCATTTGGTTATCCAAAAACACCACACAAGCAGAGTACCTCGCTGGAATTCTGTTCAGGCTGAAAACCCAAATTTACACTTTGAGTTCCAATGACCCAAAATTCACAACCTAGGGCTATTCCCACATAATTTTTCGTGTAGAACACAATGGTAACATCAAAATTAACAAATTCCCACTCATTCTCCATGTCCTGTTTTGGCAGAAAATTCAAAATAAATCCCAACAATTACCAACTTCTAATTTCAGCATCAAACTTATGTCAAATGGTTTCCAATCATCATAAACCACCAATAACATAACTAAAACATCATGAATTACCCAAACCCTTGTTTAGCCAAAATCAGGGCAGATTTACACATGCCAAAATACTCATCCAACCAACACAACCAATAGCTCAAATTGATGCTAATACTCACCTCTTGCTTCTCCTTAAGTTCTTTCTTTGATTCTTCAGCTTTTGTTCTTGCAAGGTGGCTGAAAACTCCTCTTCTTCAAAAACAAAAACCATAGAAATGAAGCTAAGGAAGAGAGGAACAAGTTTCATGAAGGACTCTTGAGCCATAGATGAGGTTAAGGAGGTGAAAATCAAGATTAAAGTCTTACCTTCACTTGCTCCTTCTTGCTCTCTCGGGTTGCACTGCTGAACCGACTTAGAGGATGAGAGAGAGAGTGAATAATAATCAGATTTTCCTTTCCCTATCACTTAAAAAATCTGGCCGAAAAGTTGGGTAAAAAGGAGAGGCAAATATGTGGTCCATATTTAATCTTTCTTCCTATGGTAATTTCTTTGTATAATTGATCCAACTTGGTCAACCTTTCTCTTTCCTACCTCTCTTGCCTTTAGAATTCTTGGACGGAAAGTTTGAGAAAGATGATGAAACATATGGATAATACTTTCTCTCTTTTTCTCTTATATCCCTAGCCACTTTTATTGACTTTTCATATGGAAAAGATGAAGTATACATGATATTAATTCTCTTTCCCTCATGTCATGCGAATTGTAGCCTAGGAAAAGAGATGATGATCTTTGGTAATATCTCCTTGAATAATAAAGTTAATTCCCCAACTAGCATGAGATTGTTGACCAAGTCCTCATCTTTTTATAACTTGGTCCAATTGTTTCCATATGTCATATTTAATAGCCAATAGGTATTTTTCTCTTGGTTTTCCCCCTTGTCATACGTGAATCATGGCCTTTTGAAGAAGATGATGATCTTGTAAAATATCATCTTGCAATATAATATTTAGTTGCCAATTTTGCATGTGAAATTTAACTAAAGTCATAACAAAATTTCCAGAGGTAATTCTGTCATTAATCCCATCATCTGTTCTGTACATTTAGTCCTTGAGTACATTTTGGGATATTATACAAATCAACATATAAATGTAACTACCAATTCTCATGCCAGGCGGTTACCATTATTATTAAACTCACGGGTTAACTCTCTAATTTTAACATTTTAACATTTATAACTCTTAGGCCCTGTTTGGTATGAAGCATTGAGGGTAAGGACTGAGATTGGATTAAGGATTGTGCCAGAATATATCGTTTGGTTTGAGGGACTACGAATAACTAGGGATTTGATGTATCACGAAAATGGGATTACTGTAAAACCACCTCCCCCGGAATTGCTTTTTCAATTCTGGGATTGCAAATTTTAGAGACAAAAATATCCCTATTTATAATATTTTCTTGATAAAAATACCCTCTATCAATTTTGCCCTAAAATATAACTCATCACTTTATTTCATCACTCATCGTTGAACCCAGATGCAAGTTGTAATTGTAACCCTCTTCCGTCCACGTGGTGATCCAACAAAAAGGGCTGCCAATATGAATAAGTTTAATCACTCTGATGATACTGTTTATGAGTAGCATAGGGGATCATGCAACCGGTGGTTTCTGCATATGAAGATACCTAAAAAATACGTCTTCTTGCGACATCAACCAGGAAGCTCAATTTTATACAAGAGTTGTTATCCCGATATTTTGACTGTCTCAACCAATGACATACAAATTTGTGATCCTGCCATACAGGTCATGCCAAATAGAATTGGTCAAAAACAAACCCCTATTGGCTACTCTACCTTCAACAGACGATGAAGGTGGAGTTTGCATCTAAGCTATAGATTAAGTTTGGGATTTAGGGTATAGGTATTTGGATCTTTTCAAAATTAGTGGTTATTTATTAAATAAGATTAATGAAATTATTCCCTCCAACTATTACTTCGTACCAAACATATTTTTAAAGCATAAATCCAAGCGTCAATCTTAGTCCCAATCCCAGTTCATCAAAATTCAGTACCACGTACCAAACAGAGCCTTAAACTCATGCCGACTCACTTTTAAACTCATGCTAGCTGCAAACTCAGCTAAACTCTGTGAGTTCACACACCGATTTTACTGCTTTTACATGTTCAACTTACAAAATCATATCAACTCGCTTTTAAACACGTGCTAGATTTTTGTATTTAATTATATTTAGTGACTTCATATATGAACTTCATATAAATGTCTTTATTAAATATAATAAATTATAAATGATAATAATGAAAATTCACTATGTAGTGAATGAAAATTCCTGTCACTAATTTCTTTTTTTTTTCAATAAAATCTTAGCAATAATATTCTTCAAACGTCATTAATTAAAACGTCCCCTCCACTCTTATTTTTCCAAGTCTTTAAGTTTCATTTTCTTGATGAGTTGCCCCAACTTGCAAATTGAGTACAAGAAGAGTCTACCATGAGCGACGAGACTGCATGCACAACCAATACCCTGCAATAAATAAAAGTAGTTAATTTTAAATTGAAGTGATTGTCAGATATTAAATAGTGTACTGTGCTTCAATGGCGTTGGCTTTGCGTCAATACGTTTATGGAAGTTCATAGTTATGTTTAGAAAAAGAGTTAATTTTTAACATTGATTAAATATACTTTAATATGTATATATATATATATATATAACTTATATTAAATAATGTTTTAAAGTTAATATATCATGAAGATCAAAATTAGATATAATTTTAGAGTATATGTAAAGTATGTATTATAGACTTAGTGGATAAAGATAAAATAGCGCGTTAAATGTTTTTTCAAAAAAGAAATTAAAGGGGGAATAACAAATTTTCGGACATCTTTCATATGTTTTTAAATTTACAGTTAAAATTGCTCATTTTGATCCCAAATGGACCTTCGGGTTTATTAGATGGAAGGACATTTTTTCTAAAAAAGGAATGAACCTATATGTTGAATTTTTTATTTTTAATTGCATTATATATATAATACATTTTTTATTGATATAAATTAATTATATTACTTTCTTTCATATTATAAAATTTATTAACAAATAAATTTGTGTCAAAATTTTTGAAGTTACTCATCCAAAATGACGAATTTATTACATTCGATAAACTACCGATAGATAGAGCTAGAAAAGTTGAATTACAAGAATAAAATTAATTTTTCTATTTTCTTTCATTAATTGATAAAATATATCAATTGTAGAAAGAAAAAATATTTTAGTCTTATAATTCAAGAATACGTGGTAAGAAGTAAAAAGCCAAAAAAAAAAAATATATATTTTAGAAACTTTCTTCTATCTTAGAGACAAAATTATTTTATTCTTATCTTCTTCGATCTATAATATAATTGTTAATTTTCATTTTGGAAACTACATATTTGTTAGAGACGTTCTTGTCTACTCCCGGTCGTGAATAAGTAAACTTCGTGATTAAATGATTGTTAATTCATCTGCTTCTATATAAATATATATATATATATATATATATCTCTCTCTCTGTTAACATCCATTGGTTTACCACACCATTCTCATTCTGTTTGAAAATTCCTTCATAGCCATGGCATTCCTCTTCAGAAAACTTCAATTTTCTGAGAAGCTAACTCTTTGGTGGGTACTACCGTTAGTTGGCTATTTAACATTGTCCCCATGTCATGTTTCCACTTTAATGACTTCATCACTAAACAGTGAAGCAAATGCTTTGCTAAAGTGGAAGGACAGCCTTGACAACCAAAGCCAAGCTCTGTTATCATTATGGAGAGATAATAGCAGTCATCTTTGCAAATGGTATGGAATAGTGTGCAATGAGTTCAACTCTGTTTCCAATATATCTCTTGAAGCACTTGGATTAAGAGGTACGCTTGATAGTCTCAATTTCTCATCTTTCCCCAATCTCCAAATCATACATACACAATCGAACTCATTATATGGGAATGTCCCTCCCCAAATTGGTGACCTCTCCAAACTTCGTTTTATAGACTTTTCCAGTAATGAGTTCTCTGGTAGCATTCCAACAAGTATTGGCAACCTCTCCTCACTCACCAATCTTTATTTTGGGGTGAACGATCTTTCTAGTGCATTATTTCCAGATTGGATCACAAAAATGACTAGGCTTAATGCTCTAGGCTTGCAATCTAATGATTTGTTTGGCTCTATTCCTGAAGCTATAGGAAATTTGACTAACCTATCATGGCTTGACCTAGCAGACAACAAATTTTCCGACCATATTCCTTCTAACATTGGCAACTTGACAGAGCTCACGTATCTAGGTTTCTATGAAAACAATCTTAGTGGCAATCTTCCATTAGAAATGAATAACCTTACAAAATTGGTAGACTTGGAAATTTCAGACAATAATTTCAAAGGTCATTTGCCTCAAAAAATTTGTCTTGGAGGATTACTTGCTCACTTCATTGCAAAAAACAATCAATTCACTGGTCCAATTCCTAGAAGTTTGATGAATTGCTCAACCCTTTATAGAGTTAGGCTTGAAAACAATCAATTGACAAGCAATATAGCCGAAGCTTTTGGTGTATATCCAAACTTGCACTACATTGATTTAAGTAACAATGCTTTTATGGTCACTTGTCACCTACATGGGGGCAATGCCATAACCTTACAAGCCTCAAGGTCTCTAATAATAACTTATTAGGGGGCATACCACTGGAACTAAGCAAGGTAACAAAGTTACAGGGACTTGATTTATCATCAAATCACTTGATAGAAAGCATTTCAAAGGAATTGGGTCACTTGTCATTATTGAGTGAACTTATGCTGAGCAACAATCAACTTTCAGGCATCATTCCTGTTTATATAGGATTAATGAAGAACCTTAATAAGTTGAGTCTAGCTAACAATAATTTCAGTGGCTCAATTCCAGAACAATTGGGAGGGTTGATCGCGTTTTGGAATTTGAGCTTAAGTGGAAATAAGTTCTTCAAGCTTCCATCTAGTTTTGGCCAATTACAAAATCTTGAATACCTTGATTTTAGTGCAAATTCTTTTCCAGTGGAATTCCAACAATGCTTCAAGGGCTGCAACATTTGGAAATGTTGAACCTCTCAAATAATAATTTCTCTGGTATGATTTCTTCATTTTTTGATGATTTGAAAAGCCTGACTATGGTTGACATGTCACACAATAAATTAGAAGGTCCACTTCCAAATAATCTTGCCTTTCATAATGCTTCAATTGAGACATTGAAAGACAACAAAGGCTTATGTGGAAATGTATCTAGCTTGCCAATTTGCCCAACAAACAGTTACAATCATAGGCATCATAAGGGAAACAAAGTGGTGATCTATGTTCTCTTCCTTGGTTTAGGTTTTGTGTTGCTAGCAATAGTTTCAATGGGAATTTCATATATTATTAGCCATCACAATGCAAGGAAAGCAAAAGGTCAAGAAAGAGAAGTGCAAACTCCAAATTTGTTTGCCATATGAAGTTATGATGGGAAATTAGTATATAAAAACATTATTAAAACCACAGAGGAGTTCAAAAAAAAATATCTCACTGGTGTTGGAGGGTCTGGAAGTGTCTACAAAGCTAAATTATCCATAGGTCAAGTTGTGGCTGTAAAGAAGCTTCATTCAATACCAGATAGAGATCAATGTCATAAAAAAGCTTTTATGAGTAAGATTCAGGCCTTGACAGAAACAAGGCATCATAATATCATCAAGATATATGGGTTTTGCTGGCATTCAAAGTTCTCCTTTTTGGTTTATGAATTCTTGGAAGGAGGTAGCTTGGATAAGATACTAAGTGATGAGACACAAGCCATTGCATTGGATTGGAATAAGAGAATCAAAGTTGTTGAAGGTGTGGCTAATGTTTCATACTATCTTCATCATGGATGCTCACCTCCGATAGTTCATTGTGACATATCAAGCAAAAATGTTGTTTTAGACTAGGATTATGAGGTTTACATCACTGACTTCGAAACAGCCAAGCTTTTGTATCCAGATTCTAAGAATTGGATCTCATTTGTTGGTACCTTTGCTATGCTACTCCAGGTTAAGGATATTTCAATTTATATAATGTGATTTTTCTTTATTTATGAATTACATAGTGCTATATTTTTTATGTTTTGTTTATTTGAAAATTAAAACTTTATCAGTAACAATGTTTTTTTTCATGACAATCATTTTGATTTTGTAATAGAACTTGCGTATACAATGGAAGTGACTGAGAAATGTGACGTTTATAGCTTTGGAGTGTTGGCTCTAGAAATAATTATGGGAAAGCATCCAAGAGATCTCATAATGTCTTCTACTAATGCCCCAACAATAGTTGCTCATGATTTGGATTTGAAGGAAGTGTTAGACCAAAGGCTACCTTATCCTCAATGTTCGGTGGCTAAGAAGGTGATGCTGATTGCAAGAATAACTTTTACTTGCTTGAATGAAAATCCACATACTCGCCCATCCATGGAGCAAGTATGCAATGAGCTTGTGATGCCAAGATCACATGTTTTTGGATCCATTCCATAAAGTCATGAGTTGGAGATCTCAACCAAAAATAATATTATATCACTATGTGATGTGTGATGTATCATCTTAATGCATGTGTTCCTCTCCTATTTTGCTTGTATTGTATTAAAGGGATGTTTTAGCTTTTGAATAAGGACCTACCAAGCATAATTAAATATTGTGTAACTAAGTTGATTTGTGGTATGTCTTTAATAAATAGTTTTCCATAGTGAGCTATCAAGTTACTCCTTTGCTTCCACATTGAGCTTCTTCCATGCCATATATAGATTCTTCTTAATCATCATTTGCTCTATTTCTCTTGGTTTTTGTTTGAGTTCTCACACTCAGGACAGATGTCAAATCCTATAAATCATAATCAAGGATGACGAGTTATTTCCTATCTCAATTCTTAACTCCAAAATACTTAGGGTTGGTTATCATTGGAGACCTTTAGATAGCTACTAAAAGCTCAAGCAAATGTCTAAAGAGTTGGGTTGAACCAGACCAGAGACCATTTTTTGAGAACTCAAAGTACTGAAAATTGGGGCTTGGCCATCTGGCCGCTGCTAAGAGATGGTCAGAAACATTTTGGCTGTAGTCAAAATACTTTTTGGCTGCGGCAAAAAACTGGCCTATTTCCTGGCTAAATTTCAACGATTATAACTTACAACATACATGTTCAAATGACTCATACTTTATATCATTTTAAAGCTTGTTATGTCTACTACAAAATTAATCTCCAAGTTATAGTCTTTGATGTTGTCTTATATGCAACTCTTTCTGATCATATAAATACTTGAGACTCTTGTGGTCACAATACAGTTCTACCTTCACACCATACAAGTAATGTCGTCATATCTTTAATGCCAACACAATTGCAGTAAGCTCCAGATCATGAGTGGGATAGTTCATTTCATGAGGCTTCAGCTGTTGTGAGGCGTAGGCCACTACTCGTCCCTGCTGCATAAGGACACACCCCAACCCCTACTTACTCACATCACTATACACAACATAAGTCAAGCTGGGATCAGGTATAATCAACATTGGTGACACGGTCAACCTCTCTTCAGCTCAGTGAAACTCTTTTTGCAACGTTCATCCCACTTAAACGGTTGACCTTTTAATGTGAGCTTGGTCATCGGCAAGGTGATCTGGGAGAAATTCTGAATGAATCTCCAGTAGTAACCACAAACTAATCTAGATACTATCAAAAGACACGATTCATGTAATCTATGAATACCGCAGGTGCATTAATCAATCCGAAGGGCATTACCAGAAACTCACAGTGCCCATACCTCATCCTGAAAGTAGTCTTGGGTACATCTTCTACTTTCACTCGCAGCTAATGATAACCTGACCTTAGATCAATCTTCGAGAACACACAAGAACCAGACAATTGATCTAGAAGGTCATCGATTCTTAGAAGTGGATACTTATTCTTAATAGTTATCTTATTTAGTTCTATGTAATCCACACATAGCCTCAGACTCCCATCTTTCTTTTGACAAATAGTACTGGAGCTCCTCACGGTGAAACACTGAGTCAAATGAACCCTTTTTTAAGTAATTCTTCAATCTGTTTCTTTAGCTCTGCCATCTCATTCGGGGCTATTCTGTATAAGGCCTTTGATATAGAACCAGCTCTAGGTATAATTTCAATAAAAAAATTCCACTTCTCTTTTCGGAGGCAACTTGCTAAGATCATCCAAAAACACTTCAAGGAACTCTCTTACCACGAGTATACTTGTCAGAGTTTCTTCTGTCTCTCCCTGCACGGAGAAGAATACCATATACCCTTGACACTTATTCTTTATGCATTTCTCAGCTTTAGCCATTGAGAGGAAGTTCAAATGAGCACTCATATTGTCATTCTTTTGCAAAGTAGGATAAACTATTCTCTTATTCCCAAAATCCAGCAACACATTATTCACCGTCAACCAATCAAAACCCAATATGACTTCTAATTGATAGAGTGGCAGACAAATCAAATCAACAATGGACTCATGCACCTCAACAGTTATTACACAATTCAAACAAGCATCAGGAGCGAAGGAAATATTAAATGGAGCGAAGGAAATATTACAAAAAGAGAAGAATGCAAAGGAAATGGAGCGAAGGAAATATTAAATTTGGATTATTAGATCTTGATCCAATTGTTATAAGAACGAAAGCTAAAAATTTGGATTATTAGATCTTGATCCAATTATTATAAAGACGAAAGCTAACGAGAAAAGAAAAGGAGAAAAGTGAAGTCCTTTTTGCTTGCACGTGCGGCTGTCCCTATTGAGGATCCCAACTTTAGAGAGTTTCCTTCCATATAGTGGTTGAATACAATTATGCAAACAAAAATAATTGCGTTTGGCACGTCATAGTTTTTTTTTTTTTTTTTGGGAGCATTTTATCATATGTTTAAATTTATGTATGTACAGAGATTATAGGTGCCATGTTCAGAGAGAGGAGGCTCCAGTAGGAACCTGCACTATCCAACAAACAACTATGCCATTTGATTCTGTAAGAACCCACAGGAAAATCAGATACATCAAGTAGGCAGCTTGAAAATCCCTGACCTCTCTGGTTAGGCACAAATTCCAAAAATGTTTCTGCAGCCCCGTTATTAAAACGCTTACCACTTCTTCGGCCCTTATTTGCCATACAATTTGAAACGCGGTGGAACAATTTCTTGTTCAGCTCGATAATATCTGCGTCTTTCCAAGCTTCATATTCTGATGGTAATTGCTCCCCTGCCTGTTCATGTGGTGTCAGTACGTGGCCGGATACTGGACAATAGAGGATGCAGTACAACTTTGTCGGCCAAACACACAGATTTGCCGGCAGGTTTTTCAGTTGAAGACAAAGGTTTAGTGATAGACTGGAGCCTTGAGAAACAGATATTGCAGCACCATTTTTTGTGTCCTCACTGTGGACAAACAGCTCAGATCCAATAACTTGCCTGGATAAGTAATGCAAATGGGACGTCAAAATGCTGAGAAGAAGCCTAAGGCTCACATATACACTACACTTGGAAAACAAGACTGCATGCTAAACTTGAATTAAAATGACGATATATAACGGACAGAGGAGTTATTGACTAAATGTGATAAAGAAAATTTCATCAAGAAACCTCAAAAATAGACCTAAATTTAACAGCTAAAATCTGAGCAATACAACATGTGATATGCTTAACTCTAACTTGGCAAAGAAGACAAAGATAGGCCATATATAAAATATTGACTGAAAATGGAGAAAATAATGCTCTAAGCGATGGTCATTGACCAACTGTAAAACACCACTAATCAATAATCTCCCATGCTTCATAATTTGAAACCACTTACTGTTAATAGATGCGTTAAGAGTAAAATCATACCTTACTTTAAAGAAACACTTGGGAATCCGAGGAGGAATGTGGATCCATTTTGTTATAGTATCTAATATCAGTTATGACACATTCTTGGAAACTTCAGACAGGGTTATTTCTTTATGCATCTTGCTTATTTCATTTTCCAAGCACGCAGCCACAGAGACCACATTACTATAAACATTGAGAAGATCTCTATATGCAAAGCCAATGTTGCAAGTTTGATGTCTAGGCTGCAAGTGAAAACAGTTTGTGGGCCGGTCAATAAAATTCAACAGCAAGGAGAAATTTGAGTTGGTTTCATGATCCATATGCCCCAGCCACCCTGCTAAATTTTGCATTGCCAAGACCAGTAAGTAATTACAGGAGTTTTTATCAACCATAAAATTTTCATGAGATAGCTGCTTTACAACAAAAACGGCAGAGCCAGAAACAAATGCCAATAATGAACAACTCAGAGAAAGTGCTGTCACGACTTCAGAACTTTCACTGTCCATCTCAATGAAGGATGTTCCAATAAGATCAAATTCCTCTGCAAGCCTATAAAAATGAAAAGAAATTTGATAAATGTCTTCAAAAAACTTCAAACACCCAAGCAGAACAGCTCCCTCCATATTTACCCGATTGCCCCGATCTATATTCAACACAGGTCTCACAACTTTAAGCATGCCCACCACGTTTTCCAAAAATCTAGCTTTCAAGGATAAATACCACCTCTGGAAGCTGAATGCTTGAGAACTTGTTACAGCTGCTTCTAAAAGCCGTATAGAAGAGCAAAGTGCCTGTTGAGCTGCAGCTAGCTTACAACTGTAATTATGATCATTGACACTCCCAGCATCCCTTGAATCCTTCTCATCCAAGTAATCACTAGAATTTAAAGGAAATTTATTATTCTCTGATCCTTCCACTAAAGTGACGGCCTGTTTTGCTAAATTAAGAAGCTGGACTACTCCCTCAGACTGAGTGAATTGGTGAAGTGATTTTAACCAGTTACAGCAAGAATTAGATTTGACCTCCGTAATTAGCTTGCTGAATATGGAAGAAGATAAATGCAGTTCCCCTTGGCATGCTGCATATGTTCCAATCCTATAAGCAGTCCAATTATCAATGTGTGTCAAAATCTGGTTCACAAACTCTACTGTATCAATTTTACAGTCAACAGGACAACTATGAGGATATATACTCAGGTTATATCGATCACATATTCCATTATCCCGGTGAAGCAAACCACCCCAAATATGTTGACTGTGTAACAGTAGACAATACATTGTGTATGTATAGCAATCGAGTAAACCACACTGACACACAAATTCAACCAAAATTTGCACCCTGCTCATCACATCAGTGTTCAATAAACGCCACCAGAAATCTGTATATTTTATAAAAAAATTTGGAAACTACATCAGTGTTCTCTTCTTGATCAAATTTCACAGCCACATGAGGAGTTGATGCTGTCACTCAACCAGTAGTTTTGACAGTCACGAGAAATTCAATTGTTGAAGTTATATTATCAAGTACCAAGACAACCAGATGATGATGCTTTATGATAATAGATAGAAGAATATTTAGCAGAGTTTCAAGATTCCGAAATAGCAATGAGTAATTTTGGCGGGCTTCCATTAATGACATAACCAGAAGCTTGATCTGATCCTTGATCAGTGAGACAACCCCTGAAGGCAAATTAAAAAAGACACCATTTTCAGTACCTGTGGCTCCCACAAACTTACAAGACAAATCTGCCAAAATATGGATGGCCAAATGGCCCTTCATCAAATCTGCTTGCTGCATTGCATTCTCTACGACAGTAACCAGCTTGACTAATTCATGAAGTTCTGTAAAAGATAAAGGTGGAATACACACAAGTACCTGCAAATCATCTAATTCAAGTCAAAACAGTTCAAAACCAGTAATATAAAATAAAACCTCCATTTTGCATGGTACTGGAACGAAACCTTGTGTAAAACCTGTAAAGCTTCACAATGCATGGCCAAAGACACTTCAGGTTCCTCCAGCATGCAAAGTAATCAATGTATTAGATCTGAATTGACTGAATTTTGATAAAGTCATTTTTTGACTAGGAATCTCAAACATCTTAAAGCTGTTTCTCGTATATGTGAAGTTCTTTCTTGGCTAAGAAATGAAAGCAGAAGCCGCACCTGAATCCAGATGTTTAAATAACATTAGAAAAAGGAGAACGTGACAGTGAAAGATAGACCAAGGTGGTTGCTACTAGTCTGCATAGACAAGCCAGTGGTACAGTACTTCATTTGGTTACAAACATCAAACAATCGACTTTTTAATTGACATAACATTTGCTAATACAAAAGCCCAAAAAAAAAAAAAACAAATCTACAAGTTGAGAGAATAAATAGGCAATCATGAATGAGCGCCCAGAAAAACAATTACAAAGTGAGAACAAACAGGTTAAGAGAACAAATCAAGTAGGCCCTTCATCCTGCCAACTCAACTAAGACTCTAAAATATATTGTAAACTCAAAACAGCAATCACCTGTTCAGAGATAAGTAGTGTTGATACAGAAGCCAGTTTTGAGAGTGAGAAAAACATCACTACCAAATATTCTTCATCTGAAGAATTCAATATCAACTCTACACCTGTCTGCAATAATGAAACAATCATATCAGAAACCAACTTACAAAACTGAACGCTTTTGGAAGACTATTCTGTGTTTTATTTAAAGAGAAAACATTACATCAATTTATAGGGAAGAGATAGCAACATTCTTGCTATTCAATCCCATGGAAAAAGCCTATTAAATGGAAAGATATACATTAAAGATTCCTTAAATTTATTAAGTTCCATAATTTGACTTATTATCAAATTCTCATTTAAATTTTCTTTTTAGAAAATTTTAACCTTCATTAAATTTGGGATATTACATTTCTTCCTGTAAAATAAATTTCATCCTCAAAATTTATTATAAATACATAACTATAAACTCTGAGAAATACTTTGTCATATATGTGTTTGTTTGCCATGTGTCCTCCCTTTCCAAAGGAAGAAAAAGGAAGATGGTTTATTATTGATATTAGCATTGTTATTTTAATATTTCTTGTTTTCTTGCTGCTTGTAGGGGGACGACACCGTTTTTGGGATCAGCTGAATTGAAGAAACCTAAGGAAAGCTACGGGTGTTGACGGAATAAAACAGAGGAAGGCAGCCGACAGTTCATCTTCATCATCTATGGGTCGAGGACCAGAGGAAGAGCGAGCGGAGAGGAACAGGAAACTAGCAAGAAATTCTTTAACCATTGACGGCAATCGGAGTGAGGACGGAAGGAACTCCGGTGTGCTGTCATTGGCCCCTGTTTCTTCTCCGCCGTTGGACTGTGGGAGAAATCCAGTGAGTGACAACAGCAAAGAACCAAAGCTGAATCAGAAACAGAGAGGCGATCCGAGGAGCATCATCTTCAAGAGCTGGGAGCCGGCGACTGGAGCTCAATCGTAGGACAATCACACCGGACCCAGAAGCTAGGAGTTTCAGAAGCTTAAAGGAACCAGAGAGGAAGCTACGCTGTTTTGTGATTGAAGCTTGAGATTTAAGATCTTGTGCTCTGCGTCCCTTTTGTTTATTTTTTCCCTTTTGTTATTTGAATCTAAATTTATTTTGGCTGTGATGATACTGAATTTTCCTTTGCTCCGTTGTTACTCTGGATCATATTGGTTTGTTGCCGAGACGTTGATTCTACCTATAGTAATGTTTGGTTAATTTGTTTTGAACCTACAGTAGTAGTTATGAACTAATTTAAAAATTTGAGTATGAATGAACTTATTAATTTTTGCTTAATTTTATTTTGTTTATTTAATTGAATTATATTTTGTCTATTTAATACTTGATCATTATTAAGTATAAAATTGGAAAATTTAGATTAATCTTGGAAGAGGGATCTTAATTAAATCATATGATTAAGTAATGTGAAATTATAATTTATTCTAATTTACCAATAAGATAGGAATATACCTATTGGACTCATATAATCATATTAAAATGAATTTGAACATTTATTGCCTCATGAGTAAATTAGTTAGGAATAACAATTTTAATTTGAGAGAGGTGTATAAGTGATTGAAAGATACTATCCATTAATACTCTATATTAACAAATTAATATTAAGTGCTTTTAATTAGGTAAATACATGCTCTAACACTTAAAAAAAGGGATTGACCACTCTAGGTCGTTTTTCTCCATTGAAATCTTAGAAACATTAGATTTACTATTTTTTCTTTTGTTTAAATTGATTTTCAAATTCCATTTTCTTCTTGAATTTGCTTAACTTAAATGAAAATAAGAATTTTAATGCTTAATTATCTATTACTTTGGATCTCTGTGGGACGACCTTAATTTACTATTATACTGCCTCAACGACCCGTACACTTGCAATACATATTTAAAATTTAGTAACGTCATAGTTATATGATATTGGCTTTTCCCATAAAATATTGAGAAAATCCCATATAAAGTTATTTAAAATAGATTTGTTCCAAATCAGGATGATAAATTCAATAAATCCCTAATTGAGTCATCAACCTAATTTAGGATTTCAAAATATGGGTAAAATGACTTTAATGTCATCTCCTTTATTCTCTTTAAAGAATTTCATTACTTTGTAACTTATGTTTTTCAACGCGCGCGCACACACATTAACATTAATATTTAATAAAACAAAATATGATTCATCCATATATTTTAAATATATTAATTATCATGGAAAGAACAAAAACTTACAATATTTTTAAGTAAGAAGTTCATTTTATTAACATGAGAAATTTTTTTCAATATATATATATATATATATGTCACTATAAAAAATATTTTTTAAATAAATATAGTAATTATAAATTTTACTATATTTATTTCATATATAAAATTTTTCTTGGAAAGTTCTATATTTCAATAAGCATTTTGTGAAATTTTAGGTGCATTTAATATTTTTATCTAAAATATCCTTAGAAATATATCAAACTTTAACGCCTTTTTAATATAAAAAATAGTTAATATTAATAATTCATATTAAAGAATGGAAACTTAAAAAAAGTGAAATCTTAACTAAATAATTTTTTAAAAAAATCCCATTTATGTGTAAGGAAAAATTATTTAGAGTTTGTTTAGATTAATATTGGTAAAAATAGCTTTTATTTCAATTGATTTTTGCAAAATGAAGTTTAGCAAGTGTTATCCTTTCCTTTTTCTTTTGTCTCACTTGATAAAAATAACTACATTATTTTTTTAAGAAAACTCAAATTTTTTTATTATATTTTTACATCTTTAATATCAATTGAATGATTTTTGGCTGAAAATTGTACACAAGCACTAAGGAACATGGTTAATAGTATATGAGTGTTTGTGCTACCGTGCTCACATAAATCGTTGGTTTGTTCCTAAATTATTTCTTCCTCACCACCACCCGTGGCCAAAGAAGATATATAGTGCAAACAGACAGCATGAACATGAAGACAATCACTATCAGTGTCACAACAGGCTTGACACCCGGAGCGAAAAACTGCACAACAAAGTAACACTAGGTAAGGAGTGGAGAACGGGCGTTTCCGTCACCAAATATTTCAGATGCCAGCAGGGGGAGGATCATTGGAGGCCGTCGGACCCAGAGTATATACGTGTGGATGTGGATGGATCCAGGGACGATAGAGGACATGTAGCTTGTGGAGGAGTTATACGTGACCATTAGGGCACTTGGATGTGTGGATTTCAACAGAAGTTGGGACACAATACCTCGACTGCTGCGGAAATCCATGCAATTCACAGTGGACTACAACTATGTAAGCAAATGGGATTTACCAAGATCGGATTATATACATACTCCTTATAGGCTATTCATTTGTTATCGATTGATTGTGGGTCTGTTCATCCACTGTACGACGTCATCTTAGACACTAGATCTCTTATCTTCATGGATTGGGATCTAGAGATCTTACATGCTTATAGGGAGAATGTTTGATGTGCTGATTATCTAGTAAGGAGGGTTTAGTTGAACAATCAAGAGTACTTGGAAATAGGAACATCCGCAGTGGAATGCAACGAGCCTTTTGTGATAGAATGTGGTGGTATACTACAGGATCAATTTGTGATGCATAATTCTTAGCATTTTTTGTAAACTACAAGCTATGCTTGCCTTTGTACTCAAAAAAAAAAAAAAAAAAAAAAAGGTAACTGACTAGTGGAAAAGAAGTATCCACCAAGGAAACAGAAGTATTCCATTACCGATTTTATCAAAGTCATTACTGATTTTGTTAAAGTTATTGTTATGCCTTTATTTATATTATACATACATACATACATACATACATACATACATACATACATACATATATATTAATGTACATATTACTCGTTTTGTCGATGCTATTACAGATTTTATTATTTCCATTACTGACTTTGTTAAACCCATTATGACTTCATTTATATTATACATATATATATTACTCATTTAATCAATACCATTACTCATTTTGTAATTTTCATTACTAATTTTGTTAAATCCATTATGCTTTTATTTATATTATATATATATATATATATATTAATGTATATATATTACCTGTTTTGTCAATCCCGGATTTTGTTATTTTCCATTATTGATTTTGTTAAACCCATTATGGCTTCATTTATGTTATACATATGTATATTAATTGTTTAGTCAATACCATTACGCATTTTGTCATTTCCATTATTGATTTTGTTAAAACTTTTATGCCTTTATTTATATTACACACGCACACTAATTTATATATTACTCATTTTGTCAATATCATTATGGATTTTGTTATTTCTATTATTGATTTTGTCAAAGCCATTAAGCCATTATTTATATTATATATATATATATATTGTAATGCATATATATATATATATATCAAAGGAGCTTTGATAGAAGGCCACCAAGCCCCTTTGTTAAAGGGGTGGGATGAGTTCGATCCCATCATTTGCAACTCTAAACCTTTTTTTTTAAAAAAAATTTGCACCCTCTTCCTCCCCAAAAAAATCCCCCGACGCCTAGCACCCCGACTCTGGCAACCGGAGGTGGGATGGTGGCTGCTGCAGGCCGTCCAGCGACCGGAGCTTCAATGGTTGGCTGGTGGTGTTGCTCCTGTAGGGGCACTATTCTTTTTTTAAAAAAAAAAAAAACGTTAAAGGACAAAATGATAAAAGTGTCAGCACTTTAAAATCTCAATTTGATACTTGTCACCTTTATGTCATTTTTAAGTATTAACATACTTTTTGGAGTTTGATAAATTCACATGGTATTTAAATGACATTTTTCCTATTTTTAAACCCTCAAATGGCATCGCCTCCTGTAAAGGTCGGAAAAGAAAATATAAAAAAAAAAATCTGAATTAAAATAATAGTAAAAAATTTTAAATTATTTTCAAAATAGAAAACTCTCTAAATTAAATGAAGACATTTTCAAACGTACATTTTATATTTTCAAAATAGGCCCTTCGTGTCTAGCTCCTCTAATAAAGGTGTTCACAATTTGATGGAACACACTCAAGCATAATAGTATTATTCAATGAAATTAAAGAAGCTCCTCTACAGAGTGTAAGTCATATGGAGGTACATCCTAAGCAAAGAAAAAGACTCCTCACCGTGCATTGGAGAGGTACAGAAACTCTCCCAATTCTATATCACTCCTTCAATACCCTCACCATAATTAAAAGGAAAAATTCTAAAAAACTACATTGGAAATATAAAAAGGATAAATTAATACATTGAAAATGGAAAAAGACAGATCAGGCGGGTGTTAGACGATATGAGGAATTTGTCCTTTTGAAATCTTGGCCAAATGACTAAAATGCCCTTCAGCCCTCAGTCGCAATAACAACATATGAGTTATTAATGGCGAATCTAAAGTTTTTAATAGCAAGATAGGTGTTGTTATTGGCCCTAAAACCTGTTAATTGTGAAAGAAAAAATTGGAGTTGTTAATTTTGAATCCCGAGTTGTTAATTAAGAGATGGGTGCTGTTATTGGCCATGAAACTTGTTAAGTGTAAAAGAAGAAATTGAAGTTGTTAATTTCGGATCCCGAGTTGTTAATTAAGAGATGAGTATTGTTATTAGCCCTGAAACTTGTTAAGTGTGAAAGAAAAATTGGAATTGTTAATATTGAATCTGGAGTTGTTGATTAAGAGATAGACGTTGTTATTGGCCCTGAAACTTATAAATTGTGAAAGAAGAAATTAAAGTTGTTAATATCGAATCGGGAGTTGTTAATTAAGAGATGAGTGTTGTTCTTCCGAAGTGGAGGAAGAAAGTGAAGTTGTTAATATAGAATACGGTGTTGTTAATAAAGAGAAAGGAGTTGTTATTGGCCTTGAAACTTGTTTAGTGTGAAAGAAGAAATTGGAGTTGTTAATGTCGAATCCGGAATTGTTAATTAAGATATATGTGTTGTTATTGGCCCTGAAACTTGTTTAGTGTGAAAGAAAAAATTGGAGTTGTTAATGTCAAAACCGGAGTTGTTAATTAAGAGATAGGTGTTGTTATTGGCCCTGAAACTTATTAATTGTGAAAGAAGATATTGGAGTTATTAATATTGAATCTAGAGTTGTTAATTAAGAGATATGTGTTGTTATTGGTCTTGAAACTTGTTAATTGTCAAAGAAGAATTGAAGTTGTTAATATCGAATCCGAAGTTGTTAATTACGAAGATCATGTTGTTATTCTGAAATGGGGATGAAGTGCTGAAGGGCATTTTCGTCATTTGGCCGAGATTTCAAAAGGACAGATTCCTCACTTCGTCTGATGTAACACCCCGATTTTCGATTAAAGGTTCATGGTAATTATTGAGAATAATTATCGAATTAAAGTGGAATAATTATGGGTTTTGTGGCTATATTAATTAATATGCCATAACTATTGGGAAAATTGAAAGAATGGCTCTAAATTAGTGATTAATGGAAGAGATTAATTGCTAATTAAGAAGGCATGAGATGTGAAATTAAATGAATAATGAAGTGGTTAGAGTAACTAGTTGGGTTACTTGCTTTATTGAAGCCAATGAAAAGTTGACATGTGGCAAAAGGAGGTGAAGCAAGAGAGTGAGGAAAAGCCAAATGAGATATTTTAATAATTTCTCTCTCTCTTTCCTCATTGTTTTCACTGAAGAGTGTGGGAGGGAGTATCATTTATTCATCTTCTCCAACTCATTTCCCTCTCTTCCTTCTCTCTCTCACGTTCTCTCTCTTCTCTCTCTTGTGCAGCCATTGTTGGCCAAGAAAGAGAAAGGAAAAACTGGATTTTGAGGTAAGCAAATGGCCTCAAATGCCAAAATGCTCTTCATTAATATTGTTCCTTGAGCTAAGAGCTTTCATCCTATGGTTGTAGTTTCTCCATTGGTGGTGATTTGAGGAATCACGAAAATGTACAAGTTGGAGAATCATGAAGTGCCTTTGGGAAAGTTGTTAAGGTGAGTGAAAGCTTCCTTCTCATATAAGTTTTGTGGCCATTGGTTAGGCCTTGAATTTCTGGAATTCTTGGGCCATTTTCGAAAATGAGGGCCATTAAGAGTTTGGTATGTGTTTGGTATGAAATTTGTATGTTTGGAATGCATTTTGGATAGATAGAATTGTTTGGGTTGGATAGTGTTAAGTTTGGAGAATTTGAGATTTTAGTGTTTAATGTTACCCAAAACCAAAGCATGATAATGGAATAAGATTTTGGTAATTTTGATATTCCCATTGGATTCCTTGAGTGATTTTGTGTGGGAATGAGCTTGGTTATTGATTTTGGGTTCATTTGGATCACTTGGGAAAATTTGGAAAGTTGTTTGGTTTGAGCTCTGTTTTTCGCTGTCAGTTTGAGCGAGCGTTTTGAATGACCAAATGATTTCAGAAAATTATTAAACTTTCCAGTCTTAAATTTCACATCCCAAGCTTCAAAATGGACATATATTTTGTGTCATTTCATTTAGAATTCTGTGAGATATGGTTGTCCAAAGTTTAGGATTGAAACAGAACTCTGTTTTGGGGGCAGTGATGAGTGTTGTGTAATTCTGGAATTTTGTGGTGATTTCAAGTGAAGGGCTATATTTTTCCTTTAAAGAGGACTTAAGTACCTTTCATTTGGCTTTGGAATCACTTCGTTTCGATTTTTCTAGATTTAGTTATGAATTTTGGAAGTTCAGCCAAGAGTCAGGAAATTTCTTGGCCGCGGCCCAAGGGTGGCTGGCCACGGCCCAAGACTTTCTGGCCTGATTTGGGCCGCGGCCCATGAGTGGCGGGCCGCAGCCCACGGCCTTCTGACCATATTTGGGCCGCAGCCCACCCCTGTGTTCCAGCACTTTGTGTTTTCGAAAAGTGACCTCTACCCTATTGTTTCCCAACCTTTTAGGGCTTTCATTAGAGACATTTGTGGCCTCTTAAGGGTCAATTATGATAACCAAATCTAAGTGTTATGAAAGTGAGAATTTGGAAAAGAGAATGACCATATGTTCTTGATTTGGTTATAGGGTTGGGTATTTACCCTGATCATGATTTGATATCCGCTTGGATCGTGAGTAGCCGACGCTGGAGCATACGTGGAAAGAATAAGTGTAGGGAACTTACCTCTCCTGCATGTATTGATATTTGTGTTTGTGTATTGATGCATGTTATTGCTTTGCTTGATTATGTGAAACATATATGAATGATTGAAGCTCTGTTTCTATTTATGCTATGGCCATGAGTATGTTGTTGAAACATTGAGCATGCGGATATGTCATTATGTGAACATGAGTTATTGTGATGCAAGCATGTCATGTATTAAACACTTATCTTACATGCATAGTGGTATCTGTTTCCTACTGGGATTCTCTAGAATCTCACCCTCCCCTACCAACATTTTAGACAGGACAAGTGGCTCGAGGAAGGAGCAAGCGACTAGGGGCGGCGAGAATCCCTTATGGGCATTTGAACTTGGAAGTGGTTATCGTTGCCATTTGGGATAATGGTAGTTAATTTGAATGTACTTAGAGTTGTATATGTTAGAATGAATATATGGTTGTATATGTTCTGGAGGTGTTTTTGGATATGTATTGAGAATGAAATTTGCGTAATCCCCATTGAGGAATTGTAAGGGGCGTATGTGCCCATGAACCTTTAGTGAAGATATGAACCCGGAATTTCCGGGATTTTTATTGTGCACTTTGATATATTATGAATGTTAATTATCTTCACGAAGTAATTGTATTCGAAGCGTGAATGTGAGACTAGGTTAAAGTGTTTGGTTTTGAAATGTATTTGTGAAAACCCTATCTTAAGGATGGGGAATGTAAATGAATTTTGATTATTATTGGTCTCTATTTCACTCTAATGTTGTATTTCAGATATAATTACGGAGGGAGTTACATCTGACACCCGCCCGTTGTTTCCCATTTTCAATGTAATGATTTATCCTTTTTATATTTCTAATATACTTTTCTAGAATTTTCCCTAACCAAAACCATCATTATATACTCCAGCTTTATCAATAACTGTCACTAAAACAAAATACCAGAAACACCCCCCAACTCACATGTTCTTCACATCACCTATACTCGACTTGAGGCCCAATTCCAACACAATCTTATAAGAAACCTTTCCTTTCAATATATGAAAAATTTCTTTTGCACATTATCAAAATTCCATCCTGTAACAGATTCTACAACGTGTTCATAATCCAAAACTTTGCAGAAGAACTTTATACAAGCTTTACTAAACAAGAAAAGAAAACCATAATCAAATCAAGACTTCAATTAGGATAGTCTATTATATACATTCTATTATAACTCTATGCATCTCATCAAGCTTTTTATCCACTAACCAGAACACCATTTCAAGCATTTATGTACATGAGCAGCATACATCACTTATTATAGTACTTGAAAAATCAAGATAAAGTAGTTATGCACTTAATGTCAAAAAGAAATAGCTATGATTAATCTTTCACCAAGACATAAAGTAACAATAGTTAGAATAATGAGTTAACTACTGTATTGTATCATATGTTCAATGAAGAGGTCAAAATCCTTTTCTTGTCCAAGTCTTTCCATAATAGCTAGAATTTCCCCCAATTTTCTTCACATTCACTTTGCGTCCAATACCATTTATACTATTCAAGATTTGAAATTAGTCAATTAAGAAAACCATTATACCACTATAAGATACCTAATGAACTATGACCAATCAGGATGAGATATTCCTAAATACTCATAAATTTCTTTTCTCCATGTTCTCATCCTTTTGACTGATTATTTCAACAAGTTAAAAGTCTATATTTCCACTCCTTGTATGACAAGATAGGATTTAAACATGTGCAAAATAAAGTCTATTTGAAACTTAGAGGTACTATCAATGATTAATAATACTATACATGATTCCATCTCCTCTCCTTCGAGACATTTTCAAGCTTCTTTCCATACACCCTGTTCCCAATGATTTTATTATTACTGATGTTGAATGTTGAAAGAAACGTATAAAGAAGGGGAGTTTATTTTATTTTGCTAGAGCACTAGGAAGACAGTTATATAAAGAGAATTAAAAACCTACCAATATACGCTAGCTTTTTATTAATTAAAATTCATGGGTTGCTCTGTTTCTGAAGAACATTGTCCGGTAACAAAATGGTCAACCTTCAAATGACGCTAAGCCTAAAAGGTTAGAGTGCCTATTTGCCAAAGGCCATTCTAGGCTAAAACAAACAATAGCTTTATCTTATCTAGCATGTAAAGTTTAGACAGTATAAACTTTTTAAGATAAACCAGTTCTAAATATAGGACATAGTTTGTAGTGCAATTTGCACTACAAACTATGTCCTATATTTAGAACCAGAGGTAGTACTAAACAATTTACAAACTTCTATGAACAATTTGATAATGATATATATTTTATAATAAACAAAAGAAATAAAACGATACTTTAGCAACCCAGAAAATAATCCAACTTCTCCATTCTCGTCATAATACCTTGAGAGCCTTTTTTTCCCCCACACGTAACACCTTGGAAGGAACACACTATCATTCCTGCACACTAGCTTAGAGATTCGACTTCAAAAGTTTCAAGAACCTCTAGGAACACCAAGTTTATAAAAGATTGACCTCTAGTCGAACCCTATGCCAACCACAAAGTGAGTTGAAATGATTCCGATTGGAAGTAGCAGTATAATAAATCTCTTTATGTAGGAAAAAGAAAGTAGCTCAAGTAAAACATTAACAATACAAACGAACATATAAATGAGAAAAAGATCCAAAACCCTCCTAATTCTGAAAACTGTTGAAAAATATAAAATTTCAATTGAAACGAAGAAATAACAAAACAAGAATTAGGATTTGGTTAGAGAGGAGTAACATAGAAGGTGAAGGTCAAAAACTTTAATAACGGCAATAGACTCTCTCACAATTGCCAAAATAGGCCAAAATTCATCTATCACACATTCCATCAAACATGTTATGTGCATCCAAAATCAAACCAAGAAACAAACATCATATTTCATTTCATAGATACCAACACAATCTGTAAGCATCGGATAAGTCCCACAATGACATAATCCCCTAAATCCAATATAAAATAACTAAGAAATCAAAGTTTAGTTTCTTCCCCATCCTTTGTTAATCACGGAAAATAATTGTAGGACGCTAAAATGCACACGACAGCTACAAAGATCAAGGGAAAGAGAAGAGTTTCCGAACATAAGAAGAACAGTCCAGTTTCACGCACAACAACAACGATTAAAACAGAGGAAGAACTTGGAAGAATTAAAGAGAAAAGTGATGAAAATATAGAACAAACGGATTTTAGAATACCATGAACATTATGAGTAAATAATATACATACAATATATGAATGACTCAAAAGGGGTACCAAAAGGTGATGAATGTAGGTTTGTGTTTGAGTGAGAAGGGTTTAAAATTGAATGCCTCTTTCATTTCCATTATACTAATGCAAATGCCGTTTTGAAAAAGAGTTGAAACAAGTTTTAGAAGATGAAAAACTAGGTGAACATGCACACATAAAGAGGATTTAAGGCTCAATTATCCTTCCAACAAGGTTTTTCTCCTGTGCTCATTCTAACACAATTAATTGTACAGTAAGCTAACCAAAAAACATCTACTTAACTATTGTTAGTGCCAACCTTACAAACATAATCAATCAAAACATTACAATTAATTCTAATAATGCTTAATTCTTAAAAGCACTAATGATGAGAAACTCTCTCAAAACAATGAGTAAGCAAAAATCCAACTGTGGGTTCATTTCTCTTCTCATTTACTTAAAAAGCAAAACATGGTTTTAAAAAGTTGTCAAGACACTAGATTTCATGAAAACTCAAAAAATTTCCCACAAAGCACACTTCTAAAGTGGTAAATACGACCTTTTACCACTTAGGACATGCCTCAAAGCAAGTCATTCTTAAAAAATTTTTTAGTTTAAGGCATTTTCTCATTTAAAAACAATAAATTAATGGGATTAAAAAATGTATTCCTCTCCCTCACACTTAATCAAAACATTGTCCTCAATGTTTGTGAAGCATAACAAAAGAGAATGCTAAGAAAATTGAAATTCAAGGCACAATGTGAATCAAGTAGGGCAGTGGCAAAAAATGCAAAGCATACATACGGAGTTCTTATTGTACATACTAAACTACACTACTTCTACCTTTTCTTTTCTACTAGATTGTGTCCCTCCCCCATACTTATCTTCCTTATACAACAATTAAGCTCAAGTAATCATAGGAATTACAAAGAAAACAAGTGAGAAAAGAGACAACATGTGTTAGAGTATCTTGAGTCACTTGAAGAAGTTCTCATCCTCAATGAGAATCAAGCATTTTTCCTCTGAAACAACTTCTCCCGCATTGAATTTTCTTAGTGGAAGTGGCTCAAGATCAATCGAAAGAGGTCCAAGAATGTATAATGGATGTTGGTACCTCTGACGACCTTTCCAAGAATGTGTCTGCAAGAAGACATGCAAATAGTAGTATCTCATTCAAAAATAGAAACATTTCAAGTGAAGTAAAGACATTTTAGGAACTGAACTCTCCAAGTAAATATCACATCTAAGGAAATCTATAGCACTCCCATCAGTAGGAGGCAAACAAGCAATTATATTTAAAAAATTCTCTTGTGTCTGCAAAGTGGAAGGTGCGAAATCTAACTTAGTATTGGGGTATACTACATCATCATTGCAATCATAAGAGGTGAGAGGTAAAAACATGAAAGAAGAAAGAGATTTTTTCTTCCAAAACTTTTGAATGTTCAAAAGAATCATTTTCCTTTTTTATATCGGGTGGCAAATCACAAGAAATAATTATATGGAAAATTTCATTTTCATTTGTAAAGTTATCAATTAAAACATTTGAATCTTCCCTTAATAAACTATCATGCAATTCATTGGAATCAAGAGAAATATGTTTTTTTAGGCTATGGACTTTCGCACTCACATCAACTATAGTAGCTTCCATACAAGATTCAATATTTCCACAATTGTCATGCTTACAATCATTAATAGTACAAAGAGATGCATCAAGATTAATGGTAGAATCAACCACTTCACTAAATGCTGTTTTTTTAAACTCAACAAGCAAGTGGCATTTTTCATGATAACAATCTACACATATCTGATCTTCCACACAAGAACATGAAATTATTTCAATCAATTTATCACAAACATCCCAAGTACTATGAGGAGAAGCATTTTTAACAGTTAAAGCGTCACACAAAGAAGTAGGATTGTACTCCTTAATAAGTACAATCAAATCACTACTACTACAGCCAATGTGTTAAGCAATTACATTTTCAAATATTTGAGGGGATTCAACAATTATTTCCTCATCTACCTCATCATCACTCAATTTATTAATTGCTACATTAGTTAAAGTAGTAAGAGAGTATACTTCTACAAGGATATGATCATTACTAAATGGTAAGGAAAACTCTTCAATGCCATTTTGTACTTGCTTTACTTCTTATGTATGTGTGGAAGTAGTCACTGGAGGTTTGGAATCTTCCATTTGTGAAATGGCATTTGGATCTTAAGCATGGACTCCTTGTTCTTCCTCCATAGGAGAGCAAGACTCCTCTAGGAGTTGGAATTGCACCTTCTTAACTTTCTTCGCTTGAGTAGTTGGATAACATGTAGGCAATGAAGGATGAGTCTCTTGTGGAGTACTACACTTAGAAAACTTTTGTGCAAGCTACTCCATTGCTTTCTCCAACTTCTCACTTTCTCTCTTACCTCGTTCTACTTCTTGTATATGTGTGAACATGGGAGGAGGATTTTCTAGGAAATTCTTCTTCAACACTTATGATTGCTCTATGAGACGCTCAATTTCCTTGTTCAATCTCTCATTCTCTTTCTCTTATTGTTCCATTCTTCTTTTCATAGAGACCATATGATGATCAAAGTTGCCCTTGTGTGACCGCTCCTCATTTATAGTCTGAGTCATTTGATTTTGGAATTCTCTAATGACTTCACCAATGGTAGGTTCTTGGTTTCGCATACATGGTTAGGAAGGAGGTCTGTAAGATGTCTTAAGGGGTAGGTGTAGAGACTTATGAGATGGATGGCAAGGTTGGAAAGTAGGATGGAATGAAGGACGATGTTCATGATATGACATGCGGTTGTATGGTGTCACAACCCAGTCGACCCATCTGGGTAATCGGGGCACTCAGACCCTAGTCCAGCCCATAGGGTAGTCAAGCATGTGAAAGGAATATCCACACCCCCTTATGCATTCCTTTTGCCTCCCCAAAGCTCGAAGCCATAACCTTGGGGATAAGGACGTGCTTATGTGAGACTCTGGTACCAACTAAGCCATGCTTATCCTCAGGTCATGGCCTCGAGTCCTTGGGGAGCTGAAAATTCCTTGAGGGGAGAAAATCCCTAAGCCTTTGAGATGCGAAGGGGGGGACAATTTGTGGCCATCCAAAAGACCTCGGGAAGGTGGGGTGAGCTTGGTCCGGCACCGCATTGTGGCCCCTTAGGTAGGGGGCTGTGTTATTACATAAATAGGCAAAATGTAAGACCCCACCTTACATACCACTTACTATCAATATTAATCAGAGTAGCAATTGTGCAGTTCAAGGAGCACACAGGAATAACATAAATATACTGATAATGAGTATTTGATTACACAAATTTCCCACAGGGATTGTACATAATAATTACTAATAGTGTAGCTGTACAAGGCTACTAGGGTGTCTAAACCCGTTCTAATGAAACGCATACACCTTTCTGTCTTTGTTCAACCACTGTATTCCTCTCGTACGGTTCTCTTCTTTGTTCTCAGCACACATCCTATTTTCACTAATTTAAATTGTTGGTATGGGATGGTGAGATTTGAGAGAATCTCAATGGGAAATAGTTCCTATAATGTATGCAAGATAGATGTTATGTGCATGACATGTTAGTTTTAACTAGATGCATGCACTATAATGATATTTTCGCATGCTCAATGTTTTAGGCAACCTAATTATGGTCATAGTATAAACAGAAATAGAGCTTCATTATTCAAATATACTCTACACAATCACGTAAAGCATTCACATATATCATTGCACAAGTAGAAATATCAAATACATGCAAATAAGGTATGTCCCCTACCTCTTATCTTGAATCCTCCTCTTTATCTTTACTTTTTTAACCATTGAAGATGCTTCTTCTTTGACACCTCATGGCCCTAAATGAATAATCATATCATTAGGGTTTTTGCATCAGGCCCAATGTGTAGCTAATGGGCCCACACTAATTCCAAGTATTTGACTTGACCTTTGAAAATTAACTTTATCACTAATTGACATTACCTTTTCATTTTTGCATAAGATGTAAATCTAGCAGATTTTTCATTGAACTTTGAAAAATCATAACTAATTCTAGAAAACTTCGATTGGGGTGACTCAAAATTCTATGCAACCCTTATTAACTCTATTGGAAGGGAAAAATGCTTCCTACGGTCTTCTGTCCATACAAAATTCCCAGTTTTCACATTTTCCCTTGCTGCCAAAAAATCTTTCCAGCTTTAATGGTCTAATTTCAAACACTAATAACTTTTTGCATACTTTTTCAATATCTACCCATTACCTATCAAATTAAAGGTCTTTATATGTACTTTAAATCCAAAAAATCTCAGGGTCAATGGATAAATTTTAACCATTCAAAAATACACCACAACGAGACTGCCTTTAGAAACAAAATTCAAACATCTTTAAACTTAAACTTCAAAAATCATCATTTAACCATAAACACATGATTAAACAATGATCAAACCTTAAAAATGCCCCTTGGATGAAATATGAACAATACCCACCCTTAAAAATACTCATCCAAATAATAATCCAATCAGTTCAAAATGAACCCTACGCTTACCTCTACGCATTTCCGCAACTTGATCGGAAATCCGGCAGTACTACTGTAAGAGAGACGACACCAAACACCTCCAAATGAAATTCTAAAACTATAAAAATGAGGCTTAGGATGAGTAGAATGTTTGTGAAGGGTATTTTAAGAGAAAATGCCGATTCGGAGGTGAAATCGGATCCAGAACTCAAGAATAATTACTATTTATCCACCTTCTCTCCTCTACCAATTTTCTCACTATTTTTCTCTATTTTTGGGCTGTTTAGATGAAATTTAATGGCCCTTAAAGAGTCTTTAAGTTGTCCGCCATGTGTCAAAATCTTGTGGTGCTATTTGTCCAGTAATCCTGTGTTTTTGTGACACGTGTCACTTACTTAAATAAAGTGTGTCCTGACTCTTTTCTTGGGCCTTTAGCCATCTAATTTGTCAGGGAAATGAGAGGCTTGAAAATTTCCCTGGACTCCTAGGTTCAGTGTTCAGGAAGTCAAGTACACGACCGGGTCGGAGACTGGTTGATTTCCCTGACTATTGTGCTAGGTGTCACCTCCAGAGAGTGCCAACACTAAAGTCACTTTATGACTCTCATGATGAAGGGACAAGTGTCACTTCTTTATGGTGCCAACCATAAAGTGGTGTCATGATTGCTTACTTTATTAAAGCTACTTTATTAGTGTCTACTCGTGTTTCACTCAGGACTTACTTGAGATTGCTCCAAGTATACTGAGGCCCGCCAAATGATGCCAGGTCAGAGTATATGTGTGTGGGCCCCATATGGTCCCACATACCAGTATCTATTCCCAAAAACGCTGGGTACACATGTGTGCCCTGGAAATGCCTTGTGCACTCACATATCGGCATACTTTACTCGACTAACTTGTCCCATACCTTATGACATAGTTGGGTGGCATCTTTCAACCAACCCAATGGCACCATATGTGTCTTATACACATTTGCACTGATACTTTGATCCTCCAGCCTACGCATATTGGGCCCTCTCCTCGGTAAGGCTAGATCACATAGTTCCCAAGAATTTTTCTATCTCTTAATATTTTTGGGACTCTTCCTGAATTAGGCTTAGTTTTCTACCTGATACAGGCTTATTCTCAAGTCTCTAGTTCCAAAATTTGGGATATTATATTTCTCCCCCCAGTCAATAAATTTCATCCTCAAAATTTGAACGTCTACAACTTGGGGATCACTTCTTATCACCTAATCCATTCCTTATCATGTGCAGCTCACAAGTTGTGCAACATAATGATCATATTCAATCTATCTCTTTCATATGCAAGCTCATTGAGCATGCAACACAATCAACATATTCTCATTAAAGATCTTAGATAGTATTCAGCATTCATCATTCATTCAATACGCAATATGTAGCGTGCAATAAAACACAGGACCCACTATTCCATTCCCACAGCACTTGGTCCTTTGGTCTCACAGCCTATTCGAGACTCCGCCCGGATCACACAATCACATCAAACACTGGACCTAACACACCCAGAGATCATTATAGGCACTGAACCTCACTCGCCCAGGAAAAAATCATAACAAGCAATGGATCTAACTCACCCAGGCCACAATCATAACAAGTACTAAACCTAACTTACCTAGGCTACACCAAAGTGCTTGGTCACACTGATCTTACTGCCTAGGGAATCACCCCCATCTGACCTATATTATGCTTTTATTACACCCCTAGTAGCTGATTACTATTATCATTGATCATTTTCTAATATGTAATATCTTGAATTTTGGGATCGAAGGCTAAAGAATAAGCCTGAAGTAAGTGAATTGCTAAGCCCAGGTTTATCAGGTGTCCTAAATTTATTCCCTAACATTTCTTATACCTTAGGGGTATTAAAGGGAATAAAATAGTGAATTAAAGAGTATGGGAAATATGTATACAAAAAAGGAATTTATTGAAGATTTAAGAGCATGTTGTTTCATTGCTTCAAGTGAGGCAGTGAGTTTGTCATGTGGTTTTAATTTGATTGGTATATGAATTTATTAGAGCTATATACTAAAAGTTATGAATTTTTGAAGTTAGCTAGAAAAACTGAAAAATTTCTGGAGCAGCGTCCAAACAATTTAATTATGGGAATTTGGTGCTTCCAATTGGCAACATATTTTTCCTTGAAACTAGACTCAATAAGGGTTCTATAGCCTTTAGAATCACTTCAATACAATGTTTACAAATTTATTTATGATTTTTTTAAGTTTGGACAGAAAATCTACCATAATTCTCAATTAATTCGGAAATTAAAAGGATTAAAGGATAATTGCGAATATTATAAAATAGCACTTTCCTTCTTCCTCCATGTCATTTCTGATATGAAACAGCATCCATAAGAGAGAGAGAGAGAGAGTTGAGAGAATTTTAGAGAGAGAAGGAGGAAAATCTCATGAGGTAGGTCGATTTCTTCGGTAAATTCGTACCTAACGTGTATTATCCTTCTCCTAAACTTCTATCTTATGTCATTTAAGGTATTTGAAGCACCAATTTTTCTGTTTAGAAGAGCTAGGGTTCAACCACATTAAAGAAAATTCAGACGAAGCAAAAGGCACTACTACAGAATTGAGATATAACCACCCCCAAAGACGTCCCAAATTGAAAATTGGGAGGTTAAAAAGGGAGGCGGTGGCATTTTCATAATTTTATATATGTAGGGGAACTTTTAGACGTCCCAAATTTGAATTTGAGACGTCTAAAGTGCTTCATGGCGCGAAATATAAATTTTTTAAATTTTTTTTAGCACGTGGAGGTGGGATTAGACGTCCCAAAATGCTTTTGGGACGCCTAAACCCAGACTTTAGGCGTCCCAAATGGATTTGGGACGCCTAAAGTCTGGGTTTAGGCGTCCCAAATGGCATTTGGGACGCCTAAAGGTGCATGTCAGACACTTGTCTGACATGCGTCTTCTCATATGACTACTTCTCTCCTCACATGTCTCATCTAACTTTACTCTTCTTCAACCTCCCCCACCCACACCGTCGGGCACTCTTTTGCTCTCTTCAACTCGTCCCTTCTCCTTTCTTCTTCACTTCAACTCGGACGTCCTCCCTTCCACAGCCGCCGGCAAGCATCATCGCCAGTACAGTCCTAGCAGAGAAGCTGGGAGGTGGAGATCAGAAGGTGGGAGCCGTGAGTGACAGAGGGAGCTGCCGTTCTACACCACCGCCCTTCATCACCTTCATCATTCCTTCATCGTAGGCGTGTGCAAAGCTCATCTTGAAGACAAGAGGTATTGTGCATCTAAGCTATTCTTTCTTTTTAAGATTTTCATATTAGTTAAATTTTGAAGTGTTTTTTACATTATGAGTAGCTTAGTCATCAATCAACGTAGGCGTGTGCAGAAAATTTCAGAAAGTATATAGTATGGATCGAACATTAGAGAAAGGAAACAAGAAAAATTGTATATGTGAAAAAGTGTATGGACATTAGAAAAAGTATAGTCTCCCATTACGATTGTAGCCTGACTATCATTTTACTTCTTTAATGAAAATTGTTACTTAATTATCAATAAAAATAAAATAAAAACTAACTTTTGGTTGGATAGATGAAAATTGAACATCAAATATATGAGGAAGGTTTGCTTAACATATATTTTAATTTCAATTAAGATTTATATAGTACATTTTTAAATTAGAGGGAAGGTTACTATAATTTATGTAAAATGGAAGGTGGTAATTAATGTATTTTATTCAATTTTTTAATGTTTAAACTCATATACAAAGAAACTAATGAGTTAGGAATTTAATAAAAAAGGGATAAATTGAACAATATAATTTGTTAATTTTTATTCTATATAATCTAAACTTAATTGTACCATAAAAGTAAAAAACAGAAGTATGGTGATCCGACCTTCAACCTTGATGACACACCACCTTTCACAACAACTACACCTCGAACAAATGAAGTAGAATTGGTAGATGATGACGAATATGCTGTAAGAAATGACCATGGTAAAGGACTATGGGAAACAATATAGAGTAAGACCTTAATTTATAAACGAGAACTGTGTTTTTTCTGTTTTACTTCCCGCTTAGTATATTTCATTTTCATTGCAATTTACTTACGTTTCTGATGATGCTTTTCGTGTTAACAGGAATATGGACAACGTTAGTGATGATGAGAGGCGTAGAGATGACGAAAGCTCTAGCAATGACGAAAGGCCTAGAGTTGAACCCCCTGCAAGAAGGAGGGTTAGAGGCTGTACAAAGATAGGAGCATTGGTTGCACGTCATGAACATCAACAGGAGAGGCTGCATATAGACTTCGATGACAATCTGAATCCAGTTGGTCCTAAGGAAGACCACTTCATTAGCTACTTAGGGCTTTTAGCTCGAAGTAAAGTGCGCATTACCTACGATAATTGGAGATTGGTTCCCCCAAAAACGAAAGACATGATTTGGCAGCAACTTTTGGTATGTAAGTTTTGATGCATTGTAGCTTTGTTCTTATTGTTTCAAATATAATAATCTTATGTTTTACCTTGCAGCAAACATACGATGTCCCAGACACCACGGAGATGAATAGGCACTGGATGGATGAGGTTCGTATACGATGGAAAGGTTTCAAGAACAAGCTAACAAAACATTACATTCGAGGGGCCTTTAGGGGTAAGGATCCATGTGTGGAGTATACATATTTATCTCCAGAGGACTGGAGGTTGTTTGCGGCATCACGAGCAGATCCTGAGTTTTTGGTAAGATTTCTGTCATCATGATATAGAACTTGTAATTTTCATATACTTTATATCGTTGATTCATTTTTTGTTGTTTTTCATTCATAGAAATTAAGTGCAGCAAATGCCCAGAGGCAAGCAGAAAATAAATATCAACATTTCATGTCTCGCGGTGGATATCGGAAGCTTGAGCGGCAAATGATGGCAGAAGAGTTACAGAAAATGAAGGAAGCAGCGGAATCTGATCCTAGCGTTGTTATCCAGCCACCGGCACCTCCTCCACGTCACAAAAAATGGAAAGCAGGGAGGATTAAGGCTGGGAAGTACATAAATCCGACTGTTGCTGAGGTTGCTGCGAGGATTGTAAGTAGTTATACCATAAGTACCTAATTTTTTACATGTTGCGAGTGGTTTCGATACATTTACGATAAACTGCATGCTACAGGATGACCTGGACGAGCAGAGTAGCCAAGGTTCATTCAATCCAAGTAGACGGATGGACATCTTGTCAACGGCTATTGGGAAGGCATATGACCTTGGTCGTGTTCGAGGAGAGACATGGGGAGTTAGTGCCGCGAGGTATTTTGGACGAGAGCCACGTTATTCGTCACAAGCTGGACCTAGTAAGGACGTTGTGGCCAAGATTCGAGAGGAGTTCGAACGAGAGATCGAGGCCAACCTTTGCGACAAACTCCGACAAGAGCTGTTGCCAGAGCTTCAACTTGAAATGGCAAAGATGTTTGAAGCACAAAGGGCAAGGGACGAGCATAGAACTCAGGAATCCCCGGCCTTCAATAGCACCAGAGGAAGTTACAACCCTCTGGAGCAACCACTTGGCGCCCCTTCTCCTACTCCAGTGTCGGGACCACTTGGCGACCCTTCTCCCACTCCAGTGTCGGGAGACCCTTGCACCCTCTATTTGGATGATCCACTGTTGCGTGTTGTTGTTGATGCTCTCGTTCACACATGTGCTACCACCCACCATAATCAGCAAATTCCGGAGGATTTTCGTAGGGTGAATGTGACGAGTGTTAGAAAGGGGGAAGAAGGTACAGCCATCCCTGTTCCTGATCCAGAGGTTGGCACGTTAGGTCAAGCAATAGGATCTTTCATCCTTTGGCCTCGCAATCTTATTGGTTCAGACGCAACACCTCCAATGGTAGGAATTACCTTACTGTTACTGAAAATCTGTTGGCATCCTAATAACAATTTGTTTTTTGATGTTCTAAAAGGATGACGAAGCTGCGACCAAATGGCCCTTCTTAGCACGGCTGCAACAGATCTACAAGCGCATTAAACAGATTGACTTGAAGATGCCTCCAGGGATTGTGGGCCAAGAGGAATATCCCTACACGATTGACAATAAAGATCTCAAGCAGTTTATCAGGTTGGAGGAGATAGATGCAGGCTGGGTCAAATTTGCAGTCCGGTAAGTTTTTTTTCAATTTTCCCATAGAATTCATTTAGTGGTTTTTTGTTTTCATACATTCAAGAATTGATTCCTTATTTTAATTCTATTATAGCACCTTCCACGATCTCTGCACAAACATGGAAAGAAGTAATTGGTATGGATTCTTATGTCCTGCGAATACGACAGGGGATACTTGTACTGTGGCGCATAGGACTCACTATGTCGGCTACCAAATGGCACAAACCAAACTTCGTTGTTATCTAGCACCCATTGTCCAATGGTTCGTATTTACATTTTGTCAATTTAAGAAGTTTAATAAATAATTGTCTTCTCACTCATCTAACTTCATTTTAATGTGTACATGTTGTTAAAGTTTCCACTGGACTTTGTGTGTTATATGTCCCCACCGCAACGTAGTCTATTGGTTTGATCCCTTGAGTAAAAAGCCAGACAGAGATACAAAATCCGTCTTCGACACGTAAGTTATTCTGTTTGTATTTCATTGACAACAAAAATAAATGAATGGTTCTAATTTCTGTTCATTTTGCATTTCATGATAGTGCTTGTCAAACATATAGAATCCTAGGTGAGTCACACGAGGGTGCAGTTGTTAAAAAGCCAAAGTGGTTTTATCCCATAGTAAATACATTCGATCCTACATAATTGTTTCATTGACGGTCCTTTTAGACATACCTTTATTGATTTTAACAACCAATTGCATCCCTTTGATTAAAAGTGCCCTCGGCAACCTGGCAACACTGAATGCGGATATTATGTTATACTTTATATGTATAACATAACTCAAAGTGGAATTACTAGCGATTTTGAAAAGGTAATCGCTTCTTCATTCTCAAATGATAATATTCTTGGTGTTCTAATCGAAATGCTAATTAATTCATTTGCTTGAGATTCATTTCATCAAAGCTTATTACTTTCTAATTTTCAGATTTTTGATAATGAAGATGCCTACCTACGTGAAGACCTTGATTTGATCAGAGATCTTTTGGCTGGACATCTTCTTCAACATATAGAGCAGTAAACTTGTTATTTTATATCAGTTTGTACTTGTGTGATGATAGCGTTTTGACACTTTCTGGTTGTTTTTTGTTGATATATATAGTAGTAGGTTGCATGAAAGGTTATTGTATGTATATATAGTAAAGATTGTAGTGCTGGATGTCCTTACCAGTTTGTAACGGACAGTGTGGTTTATGAATCCATCTTCTATTCTGTTTCTGCAGTTTCAATTCGTTGGGTAATACAGAATGTAAATTATGGTATAAAAAAAACCTAACTTTTAGACGTCCCAAATTAAGAATTGGGACGCCTAAAGTCCCCCAGGGTGGGACTTTAGGCGTCCCAAATTACAATTTGGGACGCCTAAAGTCCCCCAGTGTGGGACTTTAGGCGTCCCAAATTAAAATTTGGGACGCCTAAAGTCAGACTTTGGGCGTCCCTATCATTTGGGACGTCTTTTGTTTCAACTTACTACGCCCCCAGCATATACGTCCCCCCGTTTTGGGACGTTAAAAGTGCCAAATTTGGGAGGTTAAAGCCCCTTTTTGTAGTAGTGAGGTAACTTCTGAACCTTCGAATATTGATTGTTCTGGTTGCTGTTAGTAGTTTAATCTGTGGAATTTTGTCAGATTGGCTTTGATTGTAAATTTGGTAAAGGTGGTGGCCTAGGCATTATGCTACCAACATTGATTCTAAATGGTGGTTTTAACGTAACTAAATAGTTAATAAAGTGGTTAGGAGTATAAAGGAGCAAGTCTTCGGAGTTAGATTTCAAAAACTCCAATTTTTCCCTGAGAATTAAGAATTTTAGCTAGGAAAAAATAGGGATAGGAGTTGGATTTTTATGAAATTGATGACTCTATTGTGTTTAGGGGAAAAATTAGATGGGGTTACAGTTGATCACTTTTTTAGAAAAGCATAATTACGAAAACGGCCTTGAAACCCTGAAATAGGAGCTTCCAAGGGTATTTTTGTCTTTTGGCAGTGAGTTTGGTAATTCCAAGGCCAAAAATGGACTCCTTAGGCAAAAATAAGTAAGAATAGCTTGGGTCAAAATTTTGGGAAAAGTACGGTTAGACCGGGTACGATAGGGCTAGGCCAGATCCCTAGGGGTATTCGAGCAATTTTTCAATATAGATTAATATAACCACCAGAAACACTAAGGAAGCGTCTAAATTGTACATTTTGAATTTTAGGACACAATTAAGAGCCTGAGTAGTTGGCACGCATTACGAGGAGCACTTTACGGGTTGGAAAAAGGTTCAAGGTAGTAACTCTTTCTTTCATACATTATGCCAATATTTATATGCTTTGTATGTGCCATTTACCATAATATGTATGTTGTATAGTCCCTACGGATATATCAAATATGACTGAACATAGTGCCTGTGGGTATATTGGTATGCCCAGCTGGTGACCTTGAGCCCAGCTGAGGTATGGAACGAGTAGAGGTGGTAACAATAGTTGGCCCTGAACGTTTCTGACTGAATTGAACTACCCTAAATTATATGGTGGGTTAGTACAATATTGCTTTATGTGGCACATAGCATCTTTACTATTTGTATTTTCTATGATAGATTGTCTGTCCCTACTGAGATTCATTTGAATCTCACCCTTTTTCATAAACAATAAATATTCCAGCGGAAACCAGCGGCTCCAAGGGTAAAGTGGTTGACACGGGCAACTAAGGTGCAGATCCTGAGGTAGAGAAAATGGTTATATGTAGTCTTAATTCAAGAATGGTAATGGGATTGACAACGCAAATCTTTGTCAAATGACTAATTTGGGATTTTGAAGTTCAAATGATATTTTTTTGTCTTTTTCCCTAAAATAAAACCTCCATTTTGCATGGTACTGGAACCAAACCTTGTGTAAAACCTGTAAAGCTTCACAATGCATGGCCAAAGACATTTCAGGTTCCTCCAGCATGCAAAGTAATCTATGTATTAGATCTGAATTGACTGAATTTTGATAAAGTCGTTTTTTGACTAGGAATCTCAAACATCTTAAAGCTGTTTCTCGTATATGTGAAGTTCTTTCTTGGCTAAGAAATGAAAGCAGAAGCCGCACCTGAATCCAGATGTTGAAATAACATTAGAAAAAGGAGAACGTGACAGTGAAAGATAGACCAAGGTGGTTGCTACTAGTCTGCATAGACAAACAAGTGGTACAGTAATTCATTTGGTTACAAACATCAAACAATCGACTTTTTAATTGACATAACATTTGCTAATACAAAAGCCCCAAAAAAACAAATCTACCAGTTGAGAGATTAAATAGGCAATCATGAATGAGCGCCCAGAAAAACAATTACAAAGTGAGAACAAACAGGTTAAGAGAACAAATCAAGTAGGCCCTTCATCCTGCCAACTCAACTAAGACTCTAAAATATATTGTAAACTCAAAACAGCAATCACCTGTTCAGAGATAAGTAGTGTTGATACAGAAGCCAGTTTTGAGAGTGAGAAAAACATCCCTACCAAATATTCTTCATCTGAAGAATTCAATATCAACTCTACACCTGTCTGCAATAATGAAACAATCATATCAGAAACCAACTTACAAAACTGACCGCTTTTGGAAGACTATTCTGTGTTTTATTTAAAGAGAAAACATTACATCAATTTATAGGGAAGAGATAGCAACATTCTTGCTATTCAATCCCAGGGAAAAAAAGCCTATTAAATGGAAAGATATACAGAGGCTACTAAACAGGGAATAAATCCGACTAATAAAAGAAAATAAGTGCTGGAATATATTTGAAATATTCTGCCAACATAAGCCATTGAGAAAAGGGCCACAGGAAAAGAAATTATAAAACTGTCAAAAGTCCAAGATAAACATTAACAGTCAGTACTCTGAATACTACAATTAAAACATGGCCTAAAATTGTATACAAGCACTAAGGAACATGGTTAATAGTATATGAGTGTTTGTGCTGCCGTGCTCACATAAACCCTTGGTTTGTTCCTAAATTATTTCTTCCATCACCCCCAACCGTGGCCAAAGAAGATATATAGTGCAGACAGACAGACGCATTTGTACATGAAGACAATCACTACCAGTGTCACAACATGCCTGACAGCATGGGGGGAGCCTAAAAACTGCACAACAAAGCAACTGACTAGGGGAAAAGAAGTGTCCACCAAGGAAACAGAAGTGTATTAGATCACACGAGTTATAAAAAAGACAAAGACCTTATATGCTTTATTTGCAACTGAATATGAGCACCTGAATTTTCCAAAAACTCGAGCAGCATCTAACTTGGCAGGTAAGGATATCTCAGATGAAGTCACCATATTAACCAGCATCTCTAATGTGGTAGATGCAAAATCATCTGATATTTCACAAATGCATCCTGCAGCAAATAAAGATGCTTTCACCTGTAGAAAACAGATCCAATGATTAAGATATAAAAAAGATTGAGGCCGCTAATCAATAAAGCAAATGAAGTTTCTTCTAGAAAGAGCAGCTTAAAGAGGGACAGAAGCAAATGAAAATGAACCCAATAATAGATTTCATATCAAGAGCCTAGAACCGGAATAGAGAGAATAGCTTAGACCTGTAAATCAAACAAGAAATAAACTTTTTCTGACGTTTGCCACACTAATTTACAACAGCAATTTTATCACATGCTTTTAACAAGGCAGTAAGCACAAAATATATCAAATGATCACATCCTTATATCTACTTATCCCCTCATGGAACAAATATCCAAAGACTGCTTGATGCACTAGGCAGTATAAGTCAGATTAGGGTACTAAAGCAAAAGATATGGCTAGGCGGATGGTATCATAAAAGGATGCATCCAGTACTGTCATAAATGGATTTCACTCTTTTCAACAACTCCAAGTGGTTTGGTACTTTTGCCTTTGACAACAAGCCCTTGTATTGTTTGTGCTTCATCTTTCCACTGTGCTTTAGCTCAGATAGGAAAACCGTGACAACAGCAAACTTAGTCTCTTTGTCACCACGTGCAAATGCATCAGAGAGCCGCAAGAGGATGGCATTGGCAAATAGCCTATCTTCACCTGCCATCAAATTAAACATGCTATTGACAACTATGTCGGATTCAGACTCTGCACTCCATTGTTGAAGCTGACGCCCAAACCGTAATATGGCTTCAACAGATCCACCTAGACAATGAATCTCATTAAGCAACCAAAACCAACGAGGATCTAAGAGTAGATTATTCAATTGTAACATACTGACTAGAACAAAATTAGAAATGAGGTTAAGCCAAGGAGTTAGTTTACATCCATGAAAAATCATTTCTTTTACCTGGTTTCTTAGAACGTAGGCCCTTTTCAAGTTGAATGCTCCATTCCATGGCAGAAGATACACAAGTTCTTTCCATGTTTGAGAAGGCAAAGTGCGGAGAAGAGTGGCTTAAAATTACAATGGAGGTAGTGATGGAAAAAATCTTTGAACTGTGAAAAGTATCCCCATCTTCTTCACATTTTGAAGATGAATAGTATACAAATTTTTAGCCAATGCATTCTATGGTATCTGTTAAATGTCAGCAATGTCAGCAATGTCAGCACCGAATATCAGTGATTAGCATGAGATAGTTGACACTCACACATATGCCTCCGTCAATCACTCATAGCACCTACCGTTTTGCCTCTCTGATTATTGTCTATTCTGTTTCTGTATTTGCTTATATATATGGTAGTCATCTAAGCATTTCATATATGAATTGAGTGAGTATGAGATCCTATAGTCTCATATGGTATCAAAGCTGGTCCTAAAATTCCTGGCGACTAGAGATGGTGAGGCGAGAGAGAGAGAAACGACGGAGAAACAGAAAAATAGAGGGAGCGTCAGAGATCTGAAATCTCACTCACACCGGCAAGTGAGGATACACCGCCAGGCCAGGGATGACCGCAAACCCCCGATCGGCAGAACCCAGAAATGTGGTGTCAATCTGAGCAGCGCATGGCATCCTCGCACCACCAGTGCACCGGTGCGTGAACTTTACGCGCCACCATCTGTACACCACGCGTGACCCTACGCACCACAGTACACACTATTTCCAGCCACCATTTTTCTCCCAAAAAACAAGCCGCAATGTTTCCAGCCACCATTTCTTCCAGAAAACACATGGATTCTTCCAAATGTCCTCCTCCTTTTGGCTCTCTTCCTAGAAATCCACCCATAACCGGGGCCACACCAATGGCACTCATATCCGGTACAAATCCTGAAACTCAAGACTCATCTTCCTCCTCTCATTCCTCCACTACTGGTAGCACAATAACTACACTTGGATTTTCCGATAGTCAGATTATGGCCATTAACCATAAGTTCAATGGAAGAAAATATCTCCAGTGGTCTCAAATTGTGCTAAGATATAGTCGTGGTAAGCAAATGGAGAAGTATATTAATGGAGCAGCTCCTCAGCCTCCTCTTAATGACCCCAATTTCAATACATGGTTTCCCGAAAACAATCAAGTTATGACTTGGTTGTGCAAAGTTTATAAAAAAAACATAAACTCATTTTCAAGCAACCAAGATATAATAATTTTGTTTAAAGAAGAAGGGAAGAGGCTAAGATTTTTTCTCTTTGAATTGGGAGGTACCAAGATAGAAGTGAAAAATTTATTAGTTTTATAAAATTATTATATGTAAAAAAAATTGCAGGCCAACCCGCAGGTTATACACAGGCCCACATTTTGCGGGTTGGGATTTTCCCAACCCTAACCCTATCCCAACCCGCGGGCCAGCGAGTTGGGCCCGTATTACCAGCTCTAGCTGAGGAAAGGGTGATATAGAGAGAGAGCTTCCACGATATAGACAGACAGCCGCAGGGAGAGGGCAGTGGGGATTGAGGAGATCACAGGCCAGTCGAAAGAGATCAACTGAGAGTTTTGTGGAGGGACACCTCAGATCTACTCCTTGTCGTCGGCAGCATTCCTTACCCTCACCGCCATCGTCGCCGACAACCAAGAGAGACATAAACCAGAACCACCACCTTCGTCCTTTACTTTTCACAGGAGGGAGCTCGGAGCTGAAGGGAAATAATTTCAGAGAGGGTGCCGACAAGTAAGCTGGGAATGAAGGGCCAAAAGCTAAGATTTGAGAGCAGAGAACTATGAGAGGAGCTGGAGGCGCCAACACCGGCTCACCACCATAAGCTTGCGTCACCTAATTTGGAGAGTTGCAGAGCTCACTACCATCGACCACCATCACCTTCACTTCAGTCCAATTCTTCTCACCTTAATTAGTCATCACTGTCATGACCTCAGGTAGCCTCCTCTGCTTCTGAATTCATGCATGCCATGGCTTTCTCTAATTTTTTTATATGATTTTGCCTCTTGATGTTGTATTGATGGGTTGCGGTAGCTAAGTCTCTTCTAATCCTATAGGAATGGATTGATTCTTGATGTTTGGAGCTACAAAAGGGGAGTTTTATTTTATTTTATTTTATTAGCTTGACTATATATTTATGATTTATTTGGTTTAAGGAGTTGTAATTTGTAGTTAAGACTAATATATTTGGTTTAATCTTTGTTTGAACCAATGTATGATTTGAATTATTAGTTTATGTTAAACATTGTGATCATCAATATATGTGATTTCATATAGTTTCATTGTAATTCTCTCGATTCTCCATTATCTTGTATGGTATTGTTTGGATATTTGAGTTGATTTTGGGTTACTTTCAAACCAATTGCATCAATTAATTTACAATCACACACTAAGAGTGCTTAATAACATCTCTAGAGTAGGAGTTCCTCTCTTTTGGTGTTAGACTTATTAGTTGATAAGGTTTGATATTTTAGAGAACTTAGTGATTTCATAAATTGCATACAAAGTGGTTTTTAATAGTGTTTTAAGAAGTGATTATTTTCTAGGTCTAGGAATAATCATTGATTAATGCACTAGACTTAACGGTGTTTGAGGTTTGGCATTTTGAGGAACTTTGATTGCAATTGCTAGTGTTTTGTATTGAGTTTCAGTTAGAGGAATTAAGTCCTGCCCGGTGTAGGAAATTTAATTCACCGAACTCAAACTAGCTCAAAGGGTCTTTTGAGTGTTTTTGTCAAACTAGCACACTCCTAAAAATATTTTGAAGCAAATGATAGATGAAATTCATTGTTGTAAAAGGCTTTATCACACTCTTCAAAACCAATTTCCATTCCATTCCACTTTTATTCCCAAAAATCCAAAAAAAAATATCTATTTTAATTACATTTAATTCATAGCTTTGAAAATCAATCAATCATGTTTTACTCTTGTCGAATTTACATTGTAATTACTTAGTTTATTAGGAATTAGTTTCATAATCGGCTCATCAAAGTGAAACAACTCGAGTTGTGCACTATATTGTATTAATTCGGTTTTATTCTTTAACCCTGAGGCAACTAAAAGGGAATTATTTCAGCAACAATACTTAACGAGTGGGCTTTAGGCACATTCAAGCCCAAGAGACCTAAGTCCAATCAAAACAATAATACTTAACAAATTGGCTGAGTTTGCTGGTTTGTTTTCTTGATTTTGTATAATTCATTTTTGTTTGGGTTAATACCTTATTTGGTCCTTTTAGTTTATAGTGATTTTTATTTTTGTTCTTAAAATTTCAAATAGGTGGTTTTAGTCACTCACGTTTATGCCATTTTTAAAATGTTAGTCCGATCCTTGAAACTTCAAAAGGACTTTGAGTGAAAGTTAACATTGTCAATTAAGTTTATGTGACATTAACATGTTAAATATACTTAAGTGGATGCTAACCTGAGCTTGTCTGACCCAAGATGAGGGCTGGGATCATTAATTTGTGCATTAATGAGCCACCTTTGTTTTTGTTCAAAAAACAGAGATAGACAGAGCTATAACTCAACCCCTCAATCCCAACCTCACTTATGACAATCCCATTGTTAAACCACTGTCTTCTTGGAGTGCCCACCGTGAGGGAAGGAAGGAGTGGTGATATAAACAAAGAAGATGTTCCGATAGTGTAACAGGGTGAAGGAGGTTTTGAGATTTGGCTTTCTTTTCTTTTGAAAAAATCATATATCCAAATCAACGAATTAATAGCAAGCCTAGCTTGCCCAATCAACATGCCACGTAAGAAAATTTCACAGGGTTAATGACACATCATCACACTTAACTACAGGGACTAACGGTTTTAGAAGGAATAAACTTGAGGATTATAGGGACCAAAACCAAAATGACTGCAAACTTTAAGAATTAAAAATGATATTAACCTTTTTGTTTTGAAACAAGAGAGCATAGAACATTATGTCGGGCAAAAAAAATTAAATTGGATGTATTCATTCTCCCAAAGGGACCGGAGTTATTTTTTCTTGCTTTGTTTTAAGGCTATATCAAAGAAAACCCAAAAATATTATATCAACCACTAAGTTTAGACATCTCTCTACATGAATTATTTATTCTAGTTTTTAAGGGCTGTATATAAGAGATCCCAGAACATTATGTGTGTATGAATTTTGGCCCAATGATTCATTGAAGAGAACAATGTAGATTACTTTTCCATGTAGTTACAATTCTAACAACATTAAAGGAAAAAACTTTCAAGGCCCCTTAAGCTCCAACATTCCATAATACATTGTCATTTTTTTAAGGATAAAAACAGAAAGCTACAAAACGTAACTTGAAACTTGTAGGTATATGTGAGGATCATTAGCCCAAAGGGAGAGCAAAATCTATCTATTGGAAAGGAGAGCCCTTTGAACTTATAAATCCATTACTTGTGAGATTTCTCGATATGAGACTTATAACATAGCCCTTTCCGTGAGCATCGGGCTCTTAATGAAAGCGCCAATGTGATGATCACAAGTCCAAAGGGAGAGTCTAATTCCAAAAGACTAGCCTATTAGGAGAGAAAGCCCCTTGAATTTATAAACCCCACTTTACTTATGAGATTTCCTGATGTGGGACTCATAACAGTAGAGAAGTTGCAAAAGAAAAAGGAAGGACTTCAATGTTAATACAATGAGCAAATTAAATGATGATGGAAGAACCCAAACAAGACCCAAGAGAAATAGAGCAAATGATGATGAAGAAGCTATATGGCATGGAAGAAGCTCAATGTGGAAGCAAAGAAGTAACTTGATGGCTTACTGTGGAAAACTATTTATTGAAGACATAACACAAGTCAACTTAATTACACAATATTTAATTATGCTCGGTAAGTCCTTATTCAAAAGCTAAAACATCCCTTCACTACAATACAAGTAGAATAGGAGAGAAAAACATGTATTAAGACGATACATCACACATCACATAGTAATATAATATTATTTTTGGTTGAGATCTCCAACTCATGACTTTATGGAATGGAACCAAAAACATGTGATCTTGGCTTCGCAAGATCATTGTATACTTGCTCCATGGATGGGCGAGTACGTGGATTTTCATTCAAGCAAGTAAAAGCTATTTTTGCAATTAGCATCACCTTCTCAACCACCGAACCTCGAGGATAAGGTAGCCTTTGGTCTAACACTTCCTTCAAATCCAAATCATGAGCAACTATTGTTGGGGCATCAATAGAAGACATTATGAGATCTCTTGGATGCTTACCCATAATTATTTCCAAAGCCAACACTCCAAAGCTATAAACGTCACATTTCTCTGTCACTTCCATTGTATACGCAAGTTCTATAACAAAATCAAAATGATTATCATGAAAAAAACACATTGTTAGTGATAAAGTTTTAATTTTCAAATAAACAAAACATGAAATATAGCACTGTGTAATCTACAAATAAAGAAAAATCATATTATATAAATTGAAATATCCTTAACCTGGAGCAGCATAGCCAAAGGTACCAGCAAATGAAGTCCAATTGTTAGAATATGGATATAAAAGCTTGGCCGTCCCGAAGTCAGAGATGTGAGCCTCATAATCCGAGTCTAAAATAACATTTTTGCTTGATATGTCACGATGAACTATTGGAGGTGAGCATCCATGATGAAGATAGTATGAAGCATTTGCCACACCTTCAACAACTTTGATTCTCTTATTCCAATCCAATGCAATGGCTTGTGTCTCATCACTTAGTATCTTATCCAAGCTGCCCCCTTTCAAGAATTGATAAACCAAAAATGAGAACTTTGAGTGCCTACAAAACCCATATAGCTTTATGATATTATGATGCCTAGTTTCTGTCAAGGCCTGAATCTCACTCATAAAAGCTTTTTGATGACACTGGTCTTTATCTGGTATTGAATGAAGCTTCTTCACAGCCACAACCTGACCTGTAGATAATTCAGCTTTGTAGATGCTTCCAGACCCTCCAACTCCAATGAGATATTTTTCATTGAACTCCTCTGTGGCTTCAATAATGTTTTCATATACTAATTTCCCATCATAACTCCATATGGCAAACAAATTTTGAGTTTGCACTTCTCTCTCTTGACCTTTTGCTTTCCTTGCATTGTGATGGTAAATAATATATGAAATTCCCATTGAAACTATTGCTAGCAACACAGAACCCAAACCAAGGAAGAGAACATAGATCACAACTTTGTTTCTCTTATGATCCCTTTGATTGTCATTGTCTGTTGGGCAAATTGGCAAGCCATCTACATTTCCACATAAGCCTTCATTGTCATTCAATGTCTCAACTGAAGCGTTACGAAAGGCAAAATTATTTGGAAGTGGACCTTCTAATTTATTGTGTGATATGTCAACCATAGTCAAGCCTTTCAAATCATCAAAAAATGAAGGAATTGTACCAGAGAAATTATTATGCGAGAGATTCAACATTTCCAAATGTTGTAGCCCTTGAAGCATTGTTGGAATTCCACCGGAAAAGGAATTTGCACTAAGATCAAGGTATTCAAGATTTTGTAATTGGCCAAAACTAGATGGAAGGCTGAAGAACTTATTTCCACTTAAGTTCAATTCCCGTAACTTGATCAACCCTCCAAACTGTTCTGGAATTGAGCCATTTAAATCATTATTAGCTACACTCAACAATTCAAGGTTCTTCAATAATCCTATATCAATAGGAATGTTTCTTGAAAATTGATTGTTGCTCAATCCAAGTTCAATCAATAATGACAAGTGACTCAATTCCTTTGGAATATTTCCTGCCAATTGATTTGATGAAAAATTAAGCTTGTGTAACTTTGTTGCCTTACTTAGTGCTGGTGGTATGCCCCCCGATAAATTATTATTAGAGATCAGAAGGGTTCCAAGGTTATGGCACTGCCCCCATATTGGTGACAAGTGGCCATAAAGGGCATTGTTACTTAAATCAATGTAGTACAAGTTTGGACACACACTAAAAGCTTCAGTGACATTTCCTGTTAGCTTATTGTTTTCAAGCCTAACTCTCTTAAGGCTAGAGCAATTCTTCAAACTTCTAGGAATTGGACCAGTGAATTGATTGTTATCTGCAGAGATGTTAGTAAGTAATCCTCCAAGGCAAATGTCTTGAGGCAAATGACCTTTGAAATTATTGTATGAAATTTGCAAGGATACCAATTTCTTTAGGTTATTCATTTCTGATGGAAGATTTTCACTAAGTTTGTTTTGAAGCAAATATAGTTCGGAGAGCTCAGTCAAGTTTCCAATACTTGAAGGAATGGGTCCACAAAGATTGTTTTTATACAAATTTAGGTGGAAGAGCTCAGCCAAGTTTCCAATGCTTGACGGAATAGATCCAGAAAGGTTGTTTTTACTCAAATCTAATTTGGAGAGCTTTGTCAATTTTCCAATACTTGAAGGAATCGGTCCACAAAGATTGTTTTGATACAAACTTAAGTGAAAGAGCTCAGTCAAGTTTCCAATGCTTGAAGGAATAGATCCAGAAAGGTTGTTTGTACTCAAATCTAATTTGAAGAGCTTTGTCAATTTTTCGATACTTGAAGGAATGGGTCCACAAAGATTGTTTTGATACAAACTTAGTTCAGAGAGCTCAGTCAAGTTTTCAATGCTTGAAGGAATAGATCCAGAAAGGTTGTTTGTACTCAAATCTAATTTGGAGAGCTTTGTCAATTTTTCAATACTTGAAGGAATGGGTCCACAAAGATTGTTTTGATACAAACTTAGTTCAGAGAGCTCAGTCAAGTTTTCAATGCTTGAAGGAATAGGTCCATAAAGGTTGTTTGTACTCAAATCTAATTTGGATAGCTTTGTCAATTTTCCAATACTTGAAGGAATGGATCCAAAAAGATTGTTTTGATACAAACCTAGTAGGGAGAGCTCAGTAATGTTTCCCATGCTTGAAGGATGAGATCCAGAAAGGTTGTTTGTACTCAAATACAATATGGAGAGATTTGTCAATTTTTCAATACTTGAAGGAATGGGTCCACAAAGATTGTTTTGATACAAACTTAGTCTGGAGAGCTTAATCAAGTTTCCAATGCTTGAAGGAATAGATCCAGAAAGGTGGTTTGCACTCAAACCTAAGCTGGAGAGTTGTGTCAATTTTCCAATACTTGAAGGAATGGGTCCACAGAGATTGTTTTTATACAAACCTAGGTGAAAGAGCTCAATCAAGTTTCCAATGCCTGAAGGAATAGATCCAGAAAGGTTGTTTGCACCCATATCTAATATGGAGAGCTTTGTCAAGTTTCCAATGCTAGAAGGAATTAATCCAGAAAGGTTGTTTTGAAAAAGGAGGAGGTTACTTAGATTGACCAAGTTCCCTATGGATAGTGGGATTGACCCCAATATGTTATTGTCTAGCAATTGCAATACTTGCAAAGAATAAAGTTTTCCTATTTCCTGTGGAATTGACCCTGAGATTTGATTGGAATATAGATAAAGTTGTTGTAAACTAGACATGTTTCCGATGGTACTAGGGATGCTACCAAAGAGATTGTTTCTTGACATGTCAAGTTCCACAAGTCTCTTCATCATTCCAAATTCATGGGGGATAGAACCAGTAAATTGATTACCTCCAATTGCTAAGAAATAGAGGCTGGGCATCCTTTCAATTTGGGGTAGAATATGACCAGAAAAGTAGTTATCTCCAAGATGCAACCATGATAATTTGACTAAATTTCCCATTGTTAATGGAACATGGCCGGAAAATGTGTTGTTGTTTAGGCCAAGCGATGATAGATTAGTCAAATTTCCTATAGCATCAGGAATACGGCCAGTGAAAAGATTAGAACTTAAGCCTAGAGCATTAAGCCTAGTCATTTTTGTGATCCACTCTGGAAATAATGCTCTAGAAAGATTGTTCTGACCAAAATAAAGATTGGTGAGTGAGGAGAGGTTGCCAATACTTGTTGGAATGCTACCAGAGAACTCATTATAGGAAAAGTTTATAATACGAAGTTTGGAGAGTTCACCAATCTGGGGAGGGATATTCCCATATAATGAGTTTAATTGTATATGTATGAATTGGAGATTGGGGAAAGATGAGAAATTGAGACTATCAAGCGTACCTCTTAATCCAAGTTCTTCAAGAGATATATTGGAAACAAAGTTGAACTCATTGCACAAAATTCCATACCAATTGCAAGGATGACTGCTATTATCTCTCCACGATGATAACAGAGTTTGGCTTTGGTTGTCAAGGCTGGCCTTCCACTTTAGTAAAGCATTTGCTTCACTGTTTGGTGAAGTCATGAAAGAGGAAACATGAGGTGGGAACAACATTAAATAGCCAACTAGCAGTACCCGCCAGAGTGTAAGCTTATCAAAAAATTGAGGTTTTCTGAAGAGGAATGCCATGGCTATCAAGGAAATTTTAAACAAAAGCAGAATGGTATAGTACACGCAATGGATGTTAAGAGATATATATAAGACACATGAATTAACACTTGGCAGTCATTTATTCACGGCTGGGTGGACACAAAAACGTCTCTAATGGTGCGAAAGGGATTCCAATCTTCTCCTAACTTGTGGAAAATATCAGAGTACTATTAAATCTGCCAGGGGATTGGTCAATATGGTCAACATCGATCAGTTCAAGGAGAGTAAATCAAGAAACATTTGTGTCATTTCACAAGACAAATTAATTAACACCAAATTTTAAAAAAAAAAATTTATAACATTTTAGCAAATTTATGGAACTAATTTACAAACAAGTCCTTATTTTAGACTTATATTTTTTTAAAAAAATATTTTTTTTCAAATATATATAGAAGTCATCATTCCTTTTTTTTTTTTTTTTGCAGAAGTCTTGATTTCTACAATGATTTACAACCGTGTATGTTCTTTTTCCCTTTTTACTTCTCATAATGTATTCTTGAATTGTAAGAATGAAAGTAATTTGATAATTTTATTTTATTACCCCTAATTTGATTTTCTCCCTTCCATCATCCATTTTTACCCACCTAATTTCCCCCTCTGCCCCTTTTAATCCCATCCCTTTCTTGTTCGTCTTTAAGAACTAAAATCACTTGGAAGATCGATCATCAAAGTCCACCATTCAACAGCACTCAATATTCATGAACACATCTAATCAAATTTCAAGTTCTACTTCTCAAGAGCTCATCAAGATTCCATCTGCGCCACAAAAATTGAGTCCAAGAGGGCGTGGATGTGTGGGAATGGTGATGGTGGGTTTTGGTGTGAGCAAAAGGATAAAACTTTGGTTTGATTAGACAGAATCCAATGACTTTGGTCGCAGAAAGACTTGCAACTGAAAGAAAGTAATGCTTAATTTTCATGAAATAAAAACTTAGTATTATATATATATATATATATTTCTTTTTTATATAAAAAGGATATACGAAAAATTCTGGAAAAATACCTTTAATATATCAAATTCCCAAATAAATTTTGTTTCCTGCCATAGTTTAGATATTGACCACTTCACAGCCAAACTTTGGGGATGCTTGATGGGTATCAAAAGGGCATGGGACTGTGGTGTGAGGGACATAATTCTAAGGAGTGATTCTATAGAGGCTATCCATATAATTCAAGCTGAGACTCCTAAAACACATGAGGATAGGGAAGTGATCCTGGAGATCCAGAACATGATCAAGAGGGATTGACAAGTTGAAATTCAAGTTTGGATTAGGAAAGCAAATCAGATTGTAGACGTTCTTGTGAAAAGAGCTCTCAACGTTGTTGGCCTGAGAATCTTAAACCCTGCGACTCTTTATGAGATTTTGAATTATGCTACTTAGCGTTAGTTTCCATTTAGTTGTATAAAAAAAAAAAAAATAATATTTCAATATATAAGCATATTTCTTTTTTAGAAAAATATTTCCTTTCTTTTGATAAACCCCAAGGTCCATTTGGGATAAAAATGAGCCATTTGAAATACAAATTTTAATTTGGAAAATTTCAGAAAAATATCTTCAAAATTTGAAAACCCCAAATAAGTGATTTTCTACTAAAATAAGTTGTGAATTGATAATCAAGTATAGTCAATGCCTAAACCATTATTGCAGGAAACAAAACTGATTTAAGATTTTGATGTTTTGAAGGTTGTTTTTTAGAATATTTCCTTAAATGGGAAAATTTATCTGAAGAATGTTCTCAAATTTGTGATTTTCCCTCTCAATTTCTTTGTTGAAAAAATTTAACACGTTATTTTATCTTTTTTTGCCTTAACAGGATATTTTATCTTTATTAACTAAGTCTTTGTTGGCCGTTAGAAAATTGATGTTGGCCATTAACAGTTTTAATAATAAATGTCAACATTGTTCTATTATAACACTTTTGGGACAATCTTGAACCCAAAAGAATTTTTGGGACAACATTACTCATGAGTGAATACTTCCGGGCCAAATATGCATCTTAGCCATTTTAATTTTTTTTTAACATAACAATGAACTTTTTTATAAACGTATTGACTTAAAGCCAACACCATTGAAGCACGCTACTTATAATATTTGTCAATCACTTCAATTTAAAATTAACGACTTTTTTCTATCAAAAAAATTAACTTCTTTTATTATTATGGCTGTGCATGCAGTAGTCTAAGCTAATTGCGGACTTTATTTGTACCACTCTGATTCTATTTATAAGTTCTTTTTGACCAAAAATTTTGGTCCTATTTATAAGTCCATTTTTAGTGTAGTAAATGCATTTTATACTTTTTTACCCTTATTAATTGCAACAAACAAAAGAAATTTATTCATGTTGACTTTTAGAACCAATCATAGATAAGGACAAAATTGAAAATTTAACCCATAGTTAATGAGTTAACTAACTCTCCTTAGTATATGAGAATTAGTTAAAAAAGACTTATAAATAGGACTAGAGTGATACTCAACTTGCAAGTTGGGGCAACTTATTATCAGGAAAACAAAAGTGAAAGACTTTGAAAAACGAGAGCGGAGGGACATTGTAATTAATGACATTTGAAGAATATTATTGCTAAGATTTTATTTAAAAGCAAAAAAAGAAAAAGAAAAAGAAAAAGAAATTAGTGATAGAATTTTTAGTCACAGTAAAATTTCATTATTAATAAGTTTAGTAATGAAATTCTGTGGTTAGTTTCCCTTTTTTCTGTAGAAGGGAATGATTCAAATATATACAAGAAATGCACACAATGGATAACGGTTATTCAAACAGTACATCAAATCTATCCAAGTATCTCATGTTGAATCTTGTTTTATTTTTTTTATCTTCTCTTTTATATCCTCCTCAATTCTCAATTATTAAATCCTTCTCAAATTGCCCATCATGGACCCTTTTAATTAATGATAGGCACATTTGGGCCAATGTGTTGGAGTGGAGGGGCCATTTAATTCATGATAGACACGTTTGGGCGATATTAAAGAAATACTTCATTAAAAGAGATAGAAATCTAAGGACCTGGGTTTGGAATGCCGTGTGTTAACAACCCCAACCACCCCCCCCCCCCCCCCTCCAAAAAAAAAAACCACAAATTATATATATATATATATATATTCAAGCATTTTATGTAACTCTTTTTATCTGAGTTGCACAAAGAATCCTATTGATGACTGGTACTTGATGTGAAATTAAACAGACTTCGTTAATAGTATACTAGTGTAAAAGATATATATAATATTTTTAAGATATTACAATAAATTAATTACTACATATTTATCAATATTTAACGGTTATTTTTACTTATATTTTTGTCTCTAAAATAGAAGAACGTTTCCTAAATTTTTTTTTTTTGACTTGTTACTTCTTATCACATATTCTTGAATTATAAGAATAAAATATTTTTTCTTTCTACAATTGATATATTTTCTTAATTAATGAAAGAAAAAATAAAAATTAATTTTATTCTTGTAATTCAATTTTTCTAGCTCTATCTATTGGCAGTTTATTGCAAGCAATAGATTCGTCATTTTGTATGAGTAACTTCAAAAATGTTAACACAAATTTATTTGTTAATAAATTTTATAATATGAAAGAAAGTAATATACTTAATTTCCGTCAAATAAAAAAGTGTCATATATATATATATTTCAATTAACAGTAAAAAATTTCAATATATAGGCATATTTCTTTTTAGAAAAAATGTCCTTCCATTTAATAAACCCGAAGGTCCATTTGGGATCAAAATGAGCAATTTTAATTAAAAATTTAAATTTATCTGAAAAATGTCCTAAAATTTGTTATCCCCTAAAGTCTATAATACATACATTACATATACTCTAAAATTATATCTAATTTTGATCTTCATTATATTAACTGTAAAACATTATATAAGTTATATTAAAGTATATTGAATCAATGAAAAAAAATTAACTTTTTCTAAACATACACCTATGAACTTCTGTAATCGTATTGACGCAAAGCCAATGCCATTGAAGCACTCTACTTAAAATTACCTACTTTTATTTATTGCAGGGTTCGATGTGCATGCAGTCTCGCTATATGGTAGACTTTTCTTGTGTTCAACTTGTAAGTTGGGGCAACTTATTAAGAAAATGAAAATGAAAGACTTTCAAAAATGAGAGTAGAGGAGACATTTTAATTAATGACATTTGAAGAATATTATTACTAAGATTTTATTGAAAGGTAAAAAAAAACAAGAAATTAGTGATGGAACTTTCAATCACAAATTCACTACATAGTGAAATTTCATTATTAACATTCACAAGTTATCATACCTTATAAAAAATTGCTATGAAATTCATACATGATGATGTCACTAAATATAATCAAATACAAAAAATTAGCACAAGTTTAAGATTGAGTTGATACGATTTTGTAAGTTGAACGCATAAAAGCAGTAAATTCAGTATGTGAACTTGCGAGTTTAGCTGAGTTAGTAGTTAGTACAAGTTTAAAAGTGAGCTGACATGATTTTATAAGTTATAAATATAAAAATATTAAAATCGGAGAGTCAACTCATGAGTTTAATAACAATGGTCATGGCCAGGCATGAGAATTGGTAGTTGCAATTATATGTTAATTTGTGTCTACACTTCCTAATCCTTATCTAATTAATAATTAGGCTAAATTATACAAAACTCCCCCAAACTTTGGGTCAGTTGCATGTAACCCCCTAACATTTCAGAGTTTAAATTTAATCTTGTCAATATTTTATTTTGTTACCATGAGCACCTTCCCATTAACTCACTGTTAGATTTTTAACAAAAATCGCCACATTAGATTGATATTGGACACCTCACATCCTACATGGCATTCTATGTAATTTAATAATTTTATAGTACTTATATATTATTCCCCCTTGTTCAAAATATAAGAGCCAAACTTATGAAATGGTGTAATTTTTTTTTATAAGATGCACTTTGCTTTTGTCTTTGCATTTAAGGCTTTTTTTTCTTTCCAAATTTACCTCAATTTCTCTCATCATTTGTTCTCTCCTACATTCTCTTTTTTCATTTTTCCCATTTGCCTTAACACGTTATTTTATCTTTATCCACTAAGTCTTTGTTGACTGTTAGAAAATTGATGTTGATCATTAACATTTTTAACGGTAAAGGACAACATTTTTCCATTATAACACTTATAGGGTAATCTTGAATCCAAAAGAACTTTGGGACAACATTACTCATGAGTGAATACTTCCAGGTTAAATATGTTTCTTAGCCATTTTAATTTTTTTAAAAAACATAAGAATGAACTTTTTTATAAACGTATTGTCGCAAAGCCAACACCAATGAAGCACACCATTTATAATATTTGACAATCACTTCAATTTAGAATTAACTACTTTTTTTCTATAAAAAATTAACTTCTTTTATTTATTGTACCTTAATTATTGGAATGTGCATGCAGTAGTCTAAGCTAATTGTGGACAACTTGCAAGTTGGGGCAACTTATCAGGAGAAAAAAGTGAAAGACTTTGAAAAATGAGAGTGGAGGGGACATTGTAATTAATGGCATTTGACGAATATTATTGCTAAAATTTTATTTAAAGGCAAAAAAAAAAAAAAAAAAAAGAGAGAAGAAATTAGTGATAGAATTTTCGTCACTGTAAAATTTTATTATTAATAAGTTTACTAATGAAATTCTGTGGTTAATTTCCTGTTTTTTCTGTAGCAGTGAATGATTCAAATATATACAAGAAACGAACACAATGGATAACGGTTATTCAAACAGTTAATCAAATCTGATCCAAGTATCCCATGTTGAATCTTGTTTTATTTTTTGTTATCTTCTCTTATATATCCTTCTTAATTAATTCTCAATTATTAAATCCTTCTCAAATTGCACCCACACAAGAAATAATCAACAGCGTTGTGTCATTGTACACGCAGTCAAAAGCTAATTGTGGACTATTTTTGTAACTTGCAAGTTGGGGCAATTTATCAAGAAACTAGCAGAAAACAGAAGGTTACCTTTGAAAAGTGGCAGAGGATGGACCCTTTTAATTAATGATAGACACAATTGGGTCAATCGGTCAATGTGTGTTGGAGTGGAGGGGCAATTTTAAATTGTGATAGGCATGACGGGGCCATATTATAAGACATATTTCCTCCGTTACTTTTCATAAGAGTCCGATTTTTGAATTATGTGATTTAAAAAAATAGTTAAAATTAATTAAAAATAATTAGTGTATTTAAAATAAATATTTTTTTTCTTAATATGCCTTTATTTGTGAGGGGAAAATAAATGAGAAAAATAGAGTAAATATAGGTAACACCGTCCTTTTAATTAATGCAATTCATATAATTATAGAAAAAACTCAGTAAATGTTGAGATAACTCTTGTTATGCCATTACAAAAGAGATCAGGCCAATTCAAATTTTAAGCTCTTATAAAAAGCACCGCCAGAGTACTTCATTAAAAGAGATCAAAATCTAAGGACCTTGGTTTGGAATGACGCGTGTAATATTGGAATGAAGGGATTATTTGCTTCCAATTAGATTATGTAATAGTAATAAAGGAGTTTCACTGCTCAATCTTGCTGGTCGAAGGCAGTTCCTCACAATATCCAGCCGTTATTCTTTGGTAAACCTCTCAGTGAGTGGTTACTTTGGTAAACCTCTCAGGCTGCATGGGCTCTCACTGGAGGCTTTCTTTGGGACTTTATGTTGGCGGCTGTGGGACAACAGGAACAAGAACATCTTTGCAAATGAACCCAAAACGGCGGAAAGCATTATCCTGTCTGTCTGCTCTTTTGTGAATCACTCAGTAAACGAAGTAGAACTCTTAAGTTCTTTTTCGCCACTTAACTGTCATTGATGCAGCTAATTTCCAGTCTGTTATATAATATCTTGTACCATGCACCTCTTGTATATATGATTTAATTAATATATTCATCTTTCACTCAAAAAATAAAATAAAGGAGTTTCATTATATTCATGCATTTTATGTAAATCTCAATTGCACAAAGTACACTAATGATGATTAGGTACTTCCCTTCAAGTTATGAAGTTAAAAGAAACTACATTAATAGTATACTAGTGTAGAAGATGTCCCCCTCCCCCCACCCCAAAAAAAAAAAAAAAAACCAAACACAGTCTAAGGGTCTGTTTGGTATGAGGGATTTGGATGGGAAGGAAAATTTTTATGAGTTAAATTTAAGAACATTGGAAAAGTGGAGTTATAAAATTTTAATATAGATAATATGTAAGATTAAAGAGTAAGAAAACTTAATTAAAAACTTTATACCCTATTTCTTTAATTTTTTTAAATCTATCTCAAAAAAAATTTTCCTCCTCTCCCCTCATACCAAACAAGCCCTAAGAGAGACTTGAGGGAAGAGACTTGTCAACAAATAGCTCGATCTTTTTTATACAAGTGCTATATCTTTTAATTGTATAAAAAATCCTGAATTTATAAAGATGTGTATAATTATAGGAAGATTTGGTTAAGAATTTAAGCCTCCTTCTTATCATGAGATCAAAGAAAAATATTTAAACTTGAAACTAACAAAGGATTTAAACTTGTTGAATTGATAATTATTTTTATTTGATTATATTTAGTGACTTTATATTAGTACATGAATTTTCTATAAATTTTTATATTAGGTATGATAAATCATGAATCTTAATGAATTTAATTTCAATTATTTGGATTTAAAATATACTTAAATCAAATTGTTGTCATTTTTAGTATTTTAATTATTTTATCATATAATTTTTATTTTTATTTATTAATAGAGGTAAACTCTTACGAATTTATGGTACAAGTTTGTATTTTTGAGTTTACATCATTCTCACGAATTTATTTATTAAATTTGCGAGTTTGACAACATTGGGTGTAAATATTCTGAAATAGTAGCCATTTTACACTTCATTAACAATTGCTAGCTAGACTTGATTAGCTATTCACCCTATTCATTATGAACGCTATATATGGAAGGGAAAATGACACGCAGGTCCTAAGAACTGAAGATAATTACAGTGAAGTCTCACAGCAGCAAAAAAAATAACTTAACATGTTGTAAAAATAGCTTAACGAATTGTTATTTCTGATATTTGGGACTTCACTATAATTATATTCGGACCTTGAGACCTGCGCGTTATTTCCCCCATATGGAACGTAAGCATGAGAATTGATAACACTATATATATATATATTCTGAATGAAAGTATGTTTGTTATGGCGTTGAAATTATTTATAAGCTGTTTTTTTAGCACGATACAGGTTTATTGGTTCATCAGTGATTTGACTGACCTGAGTTGAGTTTATCCGAAGAATGCAATCGCAAGAAGTAATCAACGTGTGTGGCTGTGCAATGTGCATGCAGTCAAGCTAAATATTAGTTCAAGGAGAGAAAATCGAGCAACATTTGTGTCATTTCACAAGAGAAATTAATTAGCACCAAATTTAAAAAAAAAAAAAAGATAATATTTTTACAAATTTATGGAACTTATTTGTAAGTAAGTCCTTATTTTAGACTTATCTATTATCTTATTAATATATATATATATATATAGAAGTTTTCATTTTTTTATAGCAGAAATCTTCATTTCAACAATTATACATATAACTGTGCATATTTTTTTTCCTTTTTGGCTTTTTACTTCTTTTAATGTATTCTTGAATTATGAGACTAAAATTAAATTTTATTTCTACAATTTATATAGTTTCTTAATTAATGAACGCAAATAGAAAAATTTATTTTAAGCTTATAAGTCAAATTTTCTAGCTCTATGTATTGGTAGTTTATCAAATGCAATAAATTCGTCATTTTGTACGAGTAAAGTCAGCAATTTTCGACGCAGATTTATTTTTTAATAAATTTTATAATATGAAAGAAAGTAATATAATTAATTTCCATGAAATACAGAGTATTATATATATTTCAATTAACAATGAAAAAATTCAATATTTAGGCATGTTTTGTTTTAGAAAAAATGTCCTTCCATTTACTAAACCCAGAAGGTCCATTTGGAATCAAAATGTGAAATTTTAATTAAAATGTTTAAATTATCAGAAAAATGTCCTAAAATTTGTTATTTTCCCCCTCAATTTCTTTTTGGAAACAAATTTAACACGTTATTTTATCTTTATCCACCAAGTCCACAATACAAACTTTACAAATACTCTAAAATTATATCTAATTTTGATCTTCATGATATTAACTTTATATTAAAGTATATTGAATCAATACTTTAAAAATTAACTTGTTTTAAAAACATAATTATAAACTTCCATAAAAGTTTAGACGCAAAGTCAAGGCCTTTGAAGCACACTAATTAATATTTGACAATCAATTCAATTTAAAATTAACTACTTTTATTTATTGCATGGATGTGCATGCAGTTTCGCTAATTGTAGACTTTTCTTGTACTATTCAACTTGCAAGTTGGGGCAACTTATCAAGAAAATGAAAGTGAAAGACTTTGAAAAATGAGAGTGGAGGGGACATTTTAATTAATGACATTTGAAGAATATTATTGCTATGATTTTATTGACAGGTCAAAAAAAAATTAATGACGGAATTTTCCATTACTGCACGGTGAAATTTCATTATTGCAAGTTGGGGCAGCTTATCGGTCATGATTCAAAATTTCAAATTGCCCATCATGGACCCTTTTAATTAATGATAGGCACATTTGGGCCAATGTGTTGGAGTGGAGGGGCCATTTAATTCGCAATAGACACGTTTGGGCCATATTAAAAGAAATACTTCATTAAAAGAGATAGAAATCTAAGGACCTGGGTTTTGGAATGCCGTGTTTAACAACGCCAACCACTCCCCCCCCCCAAAAACCACAAATTATATATTTATATATATATATATATATTCAAGCATTTTATGTAACCCTTTTTATTTGAATTGCACAAAGTATCCTATTGATGATGGGTACTTGATATGAAATTAAACGGACTACGTTAATAGTATCCTAGTGTAGAAGATATATATAATATTTTTAAGATATAAAAATAAATTAATTAATTACTACATATTTATCAATATTTAACGGTTATTTTTACTTATATTTTTGTCTCTAAAATAGAAGAACATCTCCTAAATATTTTTTTTTTCACTTTTTACTTCTGATCACATATTCTTGAATTATAAGAATAAAATATTTTTTTTCTTTCTACAATTGATATATTTTCTTAATTAATGAAAGAAAAGAGAAAAATTAATTTTATTCTTGTAATTCAATTTTTGTAGCTCTATCTATTGGCAATTTATCGCATGCAATAGATTCGTCATTTTGTACGAGTAACTTCAAAAATGTTAACACAAATTTATTTGTTAATGAATTTTATAATATGAAAGAAAGTAATAAACTTAATTTCCGTCAGATAAAAAAGTGTTATATATATTTCAATTAACAGTAAAACAATTTCAATATATAGGCATATTTCTTTTTAGAAAAAATGTCCTTCCATTTAATAAACCCGAAGAATCATTTGGGATCAAAATGAGTAATTTTAATTAAAAATTTAAATTTATCTGAAAAATGTCCTAAAATTTGTTATCCCCTAAAGTCTATAATACATACGTTACATATACTCTAAAATTATATCTAATTTTGATCTTCATTATATTAACTGTAAAACATTATATGAGTTATATTAAAGTATATTGAATCTGTTGGACTTTGGGTCCAGGTCCACCCTTGATGGGCTGGACTATTTGATTAGGAAATAAGTAGCCCAATCAAATAAGAATAAAATCAGCATAAAATGCATATTTGGGAATATTTCAGCAATAATTATGGATTTGTTAAAAGAGGAACAAATCACCATAATTAGGGAATTAATTGAGAGACAATTAATTGCTATCTTGGAGGGCAAGAAGGAGTGCACATGTTTCCTAATTAGTGACCTCCATAAACCACTATAAATAGGGTGTGCCTCCTCAATTGCAATTCACCCCGCCATTGAGTTTTCTAGCAATTCTCTTCTCTCCTACCATCTTTCTGGTTCTGGTGATCTGCTGTGCAAATCACAATTAGGCTCTAGTAGTCTAATAATTGTGTGGGCACAAGTACAAAGTATTGGAGCTTTGACCCGGATACGAACATGGATTCGTCCAGGTACGCCTAATCTCCTTTTAGTTAATATTTTTCCTACATTGGCATCAGAGCGATTTGATCCTTGAGGCTGTGATTTATTCTATGTGAATAACAGTATGATATAATTTGTTTATATCTCAATTCTAATTCCGTTGTGCTATTATATATATGTGTTAATTTATGCGCATATGTGTGTTTTTCTGAATGCTACATGCCTATGCGAATATTCTACTGCATACATAATTCTGCTCATACATGAACATGCAAGCTTTGAACATATGAAGCATTTCTCTTTTCATTGTGTCTCCCAGTGCTATTGTCGAAAGTCATTTTGAATGCCCAAAATAATGTTCCTGTGTTTTTCGAAAATATGAATGTATAGGTATATGCTTTCGGCTTTACATTTGCACGCTCTGCTCCTCTGGTTGTTTTATATATATACAATAAGTGTGTGTGTATATATATCTCATGGCACAATTCCTTTCATCTTCTCCTCATCTCTTTGTTCATGTTAAAGTTGAGTTTTTGGGACCTATGTGGAACCAAAAACAAGAGCCTTTAACCCTCAAAGGCTAGGAAAGCCTTTGAAACCCAGAGGACACACATCCACGTCGGTTTACATCGCGCTGACAACGTTGAGAAAAATTGGGTGTCTGAAACTCGGTGTTTTTGCCCAAAGTAAGGACATGAATATGTAAATCTCGAAGAGACGATTCCAACGATTCTTAGAACGTGTCAAACGGAGTCCGGATGAGGGAGAAACAAAGGAAAGAAGTTCGCGGGTCATTAGTCGCCGCCACAACTTCACTCGTGATTTGATCAATGAAACAGAGTTTTAAGATCAAATAAAATCCATGGATTTGTAGTTCGCTGAACTACGATTCCAACGACACCAAGAACACGGATGACGTGGCAGTCAACGCCACATCATCGGTCAACAGTGCCACGTGGCGCAAATGAGCGATCGCCACATCAGCATCGGTAAACAAGCCCACGTCATCCGTTGACCAGCCACGGCAGCAACACGTCATCAATGATGTGTCACAATTGACTGGTCAACGGTCAAGAGTCATTCGTTGACGGTTGACCAAAAAAAAGAGGAAAGGACATATAGAGGGTGGGGCCCACTGGGGTCTCCGTTTGACACGTGGCAAACACTATCAAAGAGAGGACGGCGTGTGGAGTCTTGGGAGCCGGCGCGTGTCGCCGGCGAACGGCCGCAAGGCGGCGTGTGTAAGTCACGCGCCACCATAGAGAGTGGCCAACGCTGGAATTTTCCAATTTTTCAGGATTTTTTCATCCAGACACCTTATAAGGGCGCATGAGAGTGCGTGGGACCTCCAATTGAGTTGTGGTTGGTTCCTAAAAATCCCTAAATTCGAGAGCTTCAGTTTGATATATAATTTGCATATATTTGAAGCATGTTTGGATCTGTTTTGAGTCAAAAAGGTGCTTGTATGCACCTAGAGATTCCCAAAAATGTTGGAATTAAATCAATGTTGGTTCTATTGTTTTTTGGGATAGGTTGGCTTATTTTTTTTAAGAGATTTCCAGTTGCAACATAAGGTTAAATGCTGAAAGATTCTTTAAAAGTAAGGGATTATTCAAATGAGTTTTTGAATATAAAATCCTATCCAACCTTGACTCAAACTCTTAGAGATAAAACCTGAAAAATTGCAGCAACTTAAAATTATTCAATAATTATTGAATAATAATAAGTCTTCTCAAATGTTGAAGCAATGACTTCTAAAAGTCAACCTTTTATCACATATGTTGTGACAAAGGACAAGACAGATAGAGATGTGAGAATCATCTCATCAAGTAGGAGGTATGCTGCAAATACATCCAAATGAGTGGATGTAAACATGGCAAAGAAGAGTTGGACATTGTAGCTAGACGCTATATAAGTTAATATGGTCAAAAGGGCCTATGAGAAGGAGAACCTAGTTAAGAGACAATGATATGAGGCTTAAACTTTTGAATGTTCTTGTTTTTTTTCCATTGAATTTAAGATTAAATTCTCTGTTTGTTTTTAGAATTGAATTCAGTATATTCTCTTCTTATTTTCTTGAACATTCATGCTAGTTAGATGATATTGTGTTATTATCTTGTTAATATAACTGCTCTTTGATTGAATGGGAGTTTTTCTGGAATGCGTCTAGAAATCCAAAGGGGAAAGTGTTCAAATGAAGACTGTGGTTAAAAGGGTAATGAGCTAACTAGTATGATTGGGATAGGAGTCAACATAGTTGTCTCCTGAACATGAAACTAGTGAACTTATTATCTAATTATCCTTTGTCTTATTTGAAAAAAATAAGATTTGTATACCATAATCTTCTGAGTGACCAATTATGACCAAGTCTATTTGACTGAGCTTATGAAGACAAGTTCAATAGAGATATCTGTGGAGTTAATAACTCTCAAATCTCTTTCATTCAAGAAGAATGAGATGTCAAGGACATCCTACCAACTAGTCTTCAGCATTTAAAGGTTGAAGCAACCGAAGGATACAAAAGGTTTATGCTATCAAGTATAGAAACAACAACATTGCTTAAACTCATGTTGGTTTTAGCAATGTAACCTTATCCAAGCCGTGTGGATAGTGTTGGAAGATAGTGAAATAGGTGATCTTCTTCCATAAAGTTAAAACTAAGTTAAGTTTTAACATAGTGTACTAAGTCCTAACATGTTATTTAGGCAACACTTGAGGTAGATGTCAAACTAAGAAGTTGAGACAAAACTAAATGCCAAGTTCTTTCTAACAAACAACAAATGTATGTTGTGATAAGACATCTCCCAGTGAGTGGGAAGAAGCTATGTCTCCCAGTGAGTGGGAGTGAGCCATGTCTTCCATTGAGTGGGCGTATACGAAAGTAAAGATTGCCTCGGATATGCATATTGTAACCTTCAACAATGTGATTCACCACATTGAACTTGAATGTGAAAGACTGAAGGATTCAAGATCCATCAGTCAGACGAACTTAGCTAAAGAGTGGGAGGATTCATCCTCCATGCCTAAGGGCAAGGAACCCGTGAGAAAAACTTGATCTAGAAGAGGTCAATGGTTTCTGTAAAAGATGAAATGCTACATTGATAAACCTTTAAGGGTTGTAAAAGTAGCAATCCACATGAGTTGTGGATGTTTCACATAAGCATATGGCTTCATGTCAAATGCAAAGCAATAAAGAGATAGAATCAAGGGATTAGAACTTGCACGTTAACTCTGCATAGATAAACCACCCTGATTCACTCAATGCAATTGTAACTGACAGAATCACATCTTTGCTATCTCTTTAGTTAAGGATCGATGGGATTATGATTCTCAAATCCTTTGTTGGATTTTGATGTTTCTTTTCTAGGGATAAAAGATTCTATTTCTTGCCACATGTACACCTTGATCAAAGGGAATGATCAAACTAGCAAAAGAGTATTTGCTAAACAACGTGTGCTAAAGGGTTAATACCCTTATGAATAAGTTGAAAACTTATTCTACCTGATAAGAAAGACAAAGAAACATTTTTTGAGAATATCTACTGCAATTGGCAAATTATGACATTAGTGAACCAATGAATGTGAGGGCAAGACACAAAGCTTGGTGTTTCATTAACATTTTGGATGTTTACTCGAAATACAGTAATGCTTACATGATTTTTGGCAAGTGGGAAGCTGTTAGATGATGGCTAAACTAGTCAGGAATCAGTAAACTGAAAGAATAAGACCTTTCGAACTAACAAGGGTTTACGACACCCATTTGATTAGTTCAAACAGTTTTGTGTACAAGAAAGGCGTTGTTAGGCAACTATCAATACCTAGAACCCTTCAACATAATAGAGTTGTTGAAATGGAGAGATAGACCTCTCCTTGATTTGGTTGTGAACTTAATGGCATCAATAAGGCTATCAACCATATGTTGGTAGGTAGACTTGCAGCTATTATATTCACACTTAATCAAATGCCCTCTATGTCAGTCACGACCATACCCTATGAATAGTGGATGGGCCTTAGACTAGGGCCAAGCTCGTTAAGACCATAAGGGTCATCAACTTTATATTCATAATTCTTCCTATGAGTAAGGAAGATTGGGTCAATGTATACAAAGTATCTCTTTGTGAGATTACATGAGAATTTGACATGACACGTCTTCATTAGTGAAAATGATGGCGGTTCAGTGACTGAGAGAAAATCGTGGGACACAACGTTCATAAAACCCAGATTTCCTAGTAGGAAATGAGCATTAATCACAATAAATCTCTTTAAGAGGTTCACAAGTGACAAGGAATAACCAAGTGTTCCTAAGTTCACTGATCCGAGTGGGAGAATTGAGACCATTTTCACAATGAAAGAGGTAAGAGGTAAATTACGAGAGAATTACCTCACCCATACATAGGAAAAGAATCCTATGAAATCCACATCGGAGCAAATTGTCATCTAGCGAATGACTATAAGGGATAGATTCCCTAATGGATTGAATGATCCCTTCATCATTTAGAAGGTGATGATAAGTACCTATAAGTGTCTGAAAGACACTAGAAGGACCTGCTAAGATAAATTGCAAAGTGTCATGCAGGAGGATTTGGATTCTTTTTAAGCCAAATACATGTTTGGGTAATTTGTCACCTAGCCAAGAGGTGATTGGGAACAAGTAGGTTCTCAAATCTGTTGGGGGCATATAGAACCTAAAACACTTAGTGGCTAGGGGGTAATATAATGGAAGGTTGTCCGTTGTGCGTTTTAACTCTGAACTTTGGCTATGACAAACAAGCTTAGGCTTGAAATTGCATCAAGATGATGTAAAGACCACCTTCCAATTTGGAATTTTGGAAATTGGATGATGAACTCTATATGAAGCAGCTTAAGGGCTTCGTAGAAACAATCACCCAAATAGTAGTATATGAGATTTTCATAAGCTGAAAGCCTCACCAACTTCAAAATAATCGAAGAACACTACATAAGTTCCAAATGGTCTAGTGATGATTCTTTGTGAAGTCATCCTTTGTCAAGTGACATATGAAACAAGTGTCAAGGGAGTCAAAGGAATAAAGGATCAGAGAATCCTTAAATTCTGAGTTGAGAAAGTCATGGGTTGAACAAATATCTTGATTGACAAGATAAACGGAGTTGCACAAGAAAGATACAGTCTTTTCCACCTAAGACATGTACAAGTGTAATCCTTAGACATCTTAGGATGTCAAACTGCAAACCTATGGACACCCCTGAAGTCAAGGGCATAAACCTAAAAAGGTTATATGTCCTATGAGGAATCCAACATAAGAAAGGTGGATAGAGTCTCATGTGAGACTATAGTTGGTAACATGAATGTACACATTAATGTACATAAAACCAAATGTTTTTGGGTCAGACTTGGAAGTTGTTTTTGGTCCTACTATGACATGGGTTATGAGAATAACCATGGATTAAGTTGTCAAGACAACAACTTTCTTTTTTTGAAAGGATACTCCAATACAAGACCTAAGCAAATGGTGATGGAGTAAGGAAATAAACATAGTATTTTTTTCCTTTTATCCATGGAAATAGAATGCAGGGCGTGTTCTGCCATCATTCAAAGTGTCATATGGCTAAAGTAATTCCTATGAGAGATTGGGAATGAATGGTGGATAGAAGGATCCAAATGATAACATCTTATGATGGGGATCCTAAGTATCACAGCAAGGCGAAACATACTTTTTGATACATCTCTATGAGATATATGCTTTCAAAGAGGGAAAGCGATAGTTCAATGACCTTCTACTGACAGAACGTTGGTAGATCCCCTTATTGAGCCTATAACTTGATTTTCATTGAGTTAGTGAAAATCTAGGGGCGCAAATAAAATATAAGGTCGTGAACTTCTTTTATATGAAGATAAAAGAAATGATATGTATGTTATGAGTAAATACATATAAGGTATACAATTTTGTATGTCGTACAGGTCAAAAGAGGTTGGTTCACTCACACGAACAACCGTCTTCCCACGTTTTGCAGGGGTATGGGAAGGTAAGACGAGCAAATGATCACTATGAGATGGTTGAGAAGAATCTTTACATTTGAGTCGCCTCAGTTAGACTGAGATGAGATCCATATGTGTGCATATACACAAAAAATGGATCGAAGCATGAATATAGACCTGTAGCCAGGCAAAGAACTCTTTTTCACAAAAGAGATTGTAAAAGAGATATTGTGAAAAAGAAAGTTCTGGTTTGAATGTTGAGTACATTTTGGAACTAATGTTTATACGGTGAAAGAAAAGAAATCGACGTACACCTCAAACCATTTACCGTAGCATGCAATTCATACTGCATGTGCTTAAGAGTTAAACTGCAACACGGGATGTAGGTGAAAGATCCCTAGTTCACTACAGTGTGAGTCCCAGGAAGGAAGAATACTTCCACGATGCCCTTAAAACTTAGACGGCATCATGAAAGCTTGGTTTGGTGACAGCTACTTTAGCTGAAGCTCCATGATCACACTCAATTCGGTTAGACTAGTGAAAACTAGGAAAGCGACCTAGTCAAGATGGACTGATGTTTAGTCAAAAAGGAAGATTTACTCCTAGATACATAAGATGTGCTAGTATCTGTGGTCGACCCCTTACTAGCTCTATGTGTAGCTAGTAAGTGCGGATACTATGTACGTAGAAAGCAATCTGAGTTAATCAACATATTAACTCGAGAGGGATTAGATATGCCATGAGTAATATGTATGGGAGAATCTGGGGCACATGAGGCAATGAACATATAGCTTACGGTTGTATATAAAGGGTGTCCTTGGATGCTGATTCGACATAAAGGATTTCTAGTATCACAAGCACCAAATCTTAAAGATGTTTTTGCCCATGCAGTCACGGTAGACGCCAAGTATGAAACAAGAAAGAGTAACGCATGCACGATGGGAGGCCCATCAAGTGCGAGTGGGAGATGTTGGACTTTGGGTCCAGGTCCACCCTTGATAGGCCTCACTATTTGATTAGGAAATAAGTAGCCCAATCAAATAAGAATAAAATCAGCATAAAATGCAGATTTGGGAATATTTCAGCAATAATTATGGATTTGTTAAAAGAGGAACAAATCACCATAATTAGGGAATTAATTGAGAGACAATTAATTGCTGTCTTGGAGGGCAAGAAGGAGTGCACACGTTTCCTAATTAGTGGCCTCCATAAACCACTATAAATAGGGTGTGTCTCCTCAATTGCAATTCACCCCGCCATTGAGTTTTCTGGCAATTCTCTTCTCTCCTACCATCTTTCTGATTCTGGTGATCTACTGTGCAAATCACAATTAGGCTCTAGTAGTCTAATAATTGTATAGGCACAATTACGGAGTATTGGAGCTTTGACCCAGATCCGAACATGGATTCGTCCAGGTACACCTAATCTCCTTTTAGTTAATATTTTTCCTACAGAATCAATGTTGAAAATTAACTTTTCTTCGACATTCCTATGTACTTCTGTAATCGTATATGACGCAAAGCCAATGCCATTGAAGCACTCTATTTAAAATTACTTTTATTTATTGTAGAGTTGGATATGCATGCAGTCTCGCTATATGGAAGACTTTTCTTGTGTTCGACTTGTAGGTTGGGGCAACTTATTACAAAAATGAAAATGAAAGACTTTCAAAAATGAGCATAGAGGAGACGTTTTAATTAATGACATTTGAAGAATATTATTACTAAGATTTTATTGAAAGGTATAAAAAAGAAATTAGTGATGGAATTTTCAATAACTAGTTCACTACATAGTGAAATTTCATTATTCACATTCACAAGTTATCATACGTTATAAAAAATTGCTATGAAATGCATGCATGAAGTCACTAAATAATCAAATACAAAAAATTAGCACAGGTTTAAGAACGAATTGATATGATTTTGTAAGTTAAACACGTAAAAACAATAAAATCATTCTTTCTACCACTCTCTTGTCTTAGTCCCTCTGCCACCTCCACCACTTCAATTCCCTCTAGATTGTTCACTTTCTCCTTATCTTCTTCATCTTCCTTTGGGCCCTCTCCAAGCTCCTCCCTCACCACCACTTCTTCTCCCCTTTCTACACCGTCTCTGCCAAACGCCACCCTCTACCACATCCACATCATCTTCTCCCTCGACTTCTTCCAACCCGCCTTCCTTTTTACCCTCCTCTTCCTACTCAATGCATCCATCTATAATAAGACCCCTACGGACACCTGGGCCATCTCCTTCATCCTCCTCCTAATCTGCATTTCCATCTACCTCCCTCTTGCTCTCTGTCTTCTTCTCCCCACTCTGTCGGCCTCACCCTCGGATCCAATTGCTCTAATCACCCATGGTGTCTAGGAGTCCGAGTGAGATTCATCACGACAATATGTGGCTTCAAAGACCAGCATCAATGGCGGATCTCCCTATCAGCAATATTATTTAAAGAAACAAAAAAGTAATAATTAACACAAACATGTGGAAGAGTTATGAAAGATGAAAAAATCAACTCGTGTTGGAGACAACAAGGGACCATATTCATTAATAACCACAAACAGGTTGATGGAAAAAGAACACAAATATGTAGAAGAGTTTTGAAAGATGGAAAAATCAACTCATGTTGGAGAAGACAAGGGACCATTTTCATTAATAACCACAAAGGGCTTATGGGAAAAGAACACAAATATGTGGAAGATTTTTGAAAGATGGAAAATCAACTCGTGTTGGAGAAGACAAGGGACCATTTTCTTTAATAACCATAAACAGGCTGATGGAAAAAAACACAAATATGTGGAAGAGTTTTGAAAGATGGAAAAATCAACGGGTGTTGGAGACAACAAGGAACCATATCCATTAATAACCACAAACAGGCTGATGGAAAAAGAATACAAATATGTGGACGAGTTTTGAAAGATGGAAAAATCAACTCGTGTTGGAGAAGACAAGGGACCATTTTCATTAATAACCACAAAGGGGCTGATGGAAAAAGAACACAAATATATGGAAGAGTTTTGAAAGATGGAAAAATCAACTCGTGTTGGAGAAGACAAGGGACCATTTTCATTAATAACCATAAACGGGCTGATGGGAAAAAAACACGAATATATGGAAGAGTTTTGAAAGATGGAAAAATCAACGCGTGTTGGAGACAACAAGGGACCGTTTTCATTAATAACCACAAAGGGGCTGATGAAAAACGAACACAAATATGTGGAAGAGTTTTGAAAGATGGAAAAATCAACGCGTGTTGGAGAAGCCAAGGGACCATTTTCATTAATAACCACAAACGGGCTGATGGAAAAAGAACACAAATATGTAAAAGAATTTTGAAAGATGGAAAAATCAACGCGCGCTGGAGACAACAAGGGACCTAGTACACTAGTATATCATCGATAAAGACTACAATGAATTGGTCTAAGTATGGACAGAAGATTCGATTCATGTAGTCCATGAACACAGCAGTTGTATTGGTCAGCCCAAATGGCATCACTAGAAACTCATAATGCCCATATCTGGTCCTAAAAGCAGTCTTTGATATATCTTCTAGTTTGATTCTCAACTGATAGCATCCCGATCGCAAATTGATCTTTGATAATACACAGGAACCAGACAATTGATCGAGCAAATCATCAATTCTAGGGAGTGGATACTTATTCTTAACGATCACCTTGTTCAGCTCTCAGTAATCGATACAGAGACGCAGGCTTCCTTCTTTCTTCTTTACGAAGAGCACTAAAGCACCCTAGGGTGATACGCTCGGTCGTATAAATCCTTTCTCAAGTAGTTCCTTGATCTGCTTCTTTAGCTCTGCCTTCTCGCTTGGAGCCATACGATATGGGGTTTTGCAAATTAGACCTGCTTCAGGCCTCAAATCAATCGAGAACTCCACTTCTCTATCTGGAGATAATCCACTGGCATCCTCTAGAAAAACATCAGGAAACTCAATTACTACAGGGATACTCTCCAAGGCTACATCAGCCTCTGATTGCACAACATAATACCATGTACCCTTGACAACCCTTTTGTAGATATCTCTCAACCTTAGCCACGGAAAGAAGGTTAAGAGTGATTTCTATATCAGCTCGTGGTTTTGAATTCAAATATAGGACTCTCTTCTGTTTACAATCCAACAACACACTGTTCGCTATCAACCAATCAATCCCTAAAATTACTTCTAACCCTTGCATTGGTAAACAGATCAAATTTATGGTTGATTCGTGCCCCTTAGCATTGACCATAAGTGTAGATACGACTAAATCATACGGGGATTTATGCACAGGTAAACATAACCGTCTCACACATTCGTATGTAATGAATGAATGGCTTGTACCATAATCATACATGATATGCACTAAACTGCCATTCAGAGAAATCATACCTTGAATCAGTTCCAGAGACTTTATGGCTTCTTCTTATGTCAGTGTATAGACCCTGCCAGAAACTCTAGGTCTCGTCTCTTCCTGCTGCTGCTTTTGTGGACAATCCTTGGCCATATGCCCTGGCTTGTTGCAATTATAACAGACAGGTGGTTTACTCGGGTCGAGCCTAAATGGAATCCCACTACAAGATCTACCAGGGTGAACTGGCTTTTACAATGCCAACAAGTCTTGCCTCCCAAAGAACCCTGGCCTCCTCGGCCCCCAGATTGATTCGGCCTCTTAGGATTCCCTCCGGAATATCCACTCTAATCCTTTCGCTTCTGTGCTGTGCTACCGCTTCCAGAAGCACCTTTATTTGTAGTTTGTATCGCCCACCTCGACATGTGTTTCTCAATATATTGACACTCCTCCGCCGCTTAGATGAATTCTATTATCCTCTGATATCACTGACACTATTATGATACCATTGGTACCATCTTGATACCACTATCAACAGTGCGGATGTCGTTGCTATATTCACTGGAACCACCGATACCATTACTAGGTACTGGTACTGCCTCTGCATGCACTGATACTACTACTTCCTGATACTACCGATACCATTGATATCATACTGATATCATCTCCTGGTGCACCAGTACCACCGATACTGATACCCCTATTCCCTGATACCGTCGTTACCGTCCCAAACCTACTCCCCTGGTATAATTGTCTCTACACCGTCAATAAATGCTAGGTACCGGCCTCTTAGGGTATCGTGCTCTTGTAGTGCCCTGTGATACTTGGCCTTGAGAAGATATGACAACTCTATGTCTGGTTGTAGGTTATACGGCACCTGTACCGGCTCTGTTTGAGACTCGCAGTGACTCGCCTTATTCAACGAAATCTCCTCCTGCTGATCCCACTCCTTTGGTGCATCTCCAGTCTCTCTAACCTCTGTCACTCCTAGGGATGCCTGCCTCAACTCTGGACCGTACACAAGCAGCCTTGATACGCTCTTCCGTGCTGTGTACCCCATGCGCATTCCACCATACCCAAAATAATCTATCATCAGCCGTCGGTCAGGAACATATTGGTTCAATATCATCTTACTCGGACTATCCATGAGCATCGGCTCACTCAGACTATCCATGATCATCGGCTCACTAGGACTGCTCATGATGTCCTTTCGCAATGCAGACAAAATCATATCAGTATACAATTTTGATAATGTTAGAATCGCTTATTAGCTCTGATACAAAATATGTCAACACCCGTTTCCATTTCGATAATCGAAGAGTAATAGAGATGGAATTCTCTGGGCATACAGAAAAATTATAATATATAGATAAAAATATTTGTTTACAATTCCATCATTGTTCTTCAACGAAATACAGAAAATACAACGGAAACTTAATATTTACAGAATTCTCCAAAATATCTAAGCATAAACTAATTATAACCACGATTATGTCCTTGCCTTGAGACACATGCCAATCACTTCCCGGCGTCTACTACTTTGCCCTTTGACCCACTAGCACCTGCTGAGATATTTATTTAAAAATAGGGTGAGATTCTAAAGAATCCCAGTAGAAACATGCTATCGTTCATAAAAATTGCGAAAAGTAAATACACCAAGGTATGCACCAATTAATGAATAATATAAACACATCATCGTCATGTATACATGAGTAGGGTCCAACCCCACAATCTACACCGGTTGGTCTTCCGCCAACTCCCAGTGTAAGTGCACATCGGCACTAACTGCCTCTCTCTAGACAATTCATATTAATTAATAAAGTGCATTTACAAAAATTGGCATCCACACAAGCATATAACTATGGCATGATGTATAAAGGATAATGTTCCTACCTCAGCTTTATAAACCCCTTTTTATATATGCCTCGCAAAACGTGTCATGTTCGGCCTTTGATTTGTTCTTAAAATATTAATTGTACAGGAAATACATCATAACCTATTCAAGTATCATTTTAGACTCTTCCATAGTGTTTTTTGTGGTTATATTAGTCTATGGTGGAAATTTACCAAAATGCCCCCGGGACCCCAACCCGCCTCGCCGTACTCAACCCGATGGCATGTTTTTCCAAAATTTTGACTAGGGCTATCCTGACGTATTTTCACTCAAGGAATCCATTTCCTGGTCAAATTACGAAAATACCCTTGACAACCTTGATTTAGGGTTTTAGGGGCATTTTCGTAATTATGCTTTTTCGGCCTTTTCCGAAAAAGTGACCAACTGTAACCCCACCTATTTTTGCCCATTGAATCTAATGGAACCATTTATTTCATGAAAATCCAGCTCCTACCCCTTGAAACAGTGTTGGCAGAAAGTTTCAAGAAAAATGGAAAAAAATGGAGTTACGAGAACATAGCTTCAATTGATTCATATGACCTATCAAATTAAATCTTAGGATGTCTACTTCACCCTGTAAAATTTCATAATTTTTACTCATCATTTGATCTTCCAAAACCATATGACAAACTCACTGCCTCGCAAACGATTTTACTGAAAACACTATTCACTTTTCAATTTTCAATACTTAATTTGTTTGGCCTTAAATATTCACAATTTTATTGAATATATAAAGTAATCACAATATACTCTTGGTGAATAAAATTTGGAGTGTTACACTGAGCCTGTATCTAAAATTTTTTAGGCATGAATTTGGGCCTTCAAAAGGCTTGAAGCATTTTTAAGGCCTGAAGCTTTTTTAAAGGCCTACTAAAAATATAGGCCTTTAAATAGATTTAAAAGCCTATTCCCTCAAATTCATATATAGCTCTTCAATCTTATAGACAATCATATGTTATGTCTTAAAAGCATAAGATCCATTCAATAATATAAGTGCCCGTTTGGTTAACGAAATCGGAGGTAATGTAATGGAATGTAATGTAATGATGATTACATAAACTTGTTTGGTTCATTATTAATGAAAGATGATGCATATGATAAAAAGGTTTTGTTGAATTACATCAAATATGAAAATAATATAGTAAGAGACAAAATTACCCCTATCTACACATATATGTATAATGTATATGTTAGATTCATGGTAATATTTTCAATTTATGCACTGTAACCATTGGATTCATAGTAATTTTTTAATATATAATGGTGGAAATATTATGCAATGTACATGTTGGGTTCATATTAATTTTTTAATATTTAATGGTGGGAATATTATTTAATGGGATATTTTAATATTTTTAATGGTGAAAAATATTTTTTTTAATTTTTATATGATTAATTAATTTGTTAATATTTAATGGTGGTAACTATTTAATATTAAAAGCATTTATGGATATGCACTTTGGTTAAGTTAAAAATTAATAATGGCTAGTGTCTTTTTCACTTGATTACAAGATGTCTGCATCCTCATTTATCAGTCCTAGCAGTGTAATCCTGATTACGTCAAATGACATAATCAATATTGCAAAATGTAATCATTTTTACCTTACATAAGCCCAACCAAACACTATAATTAGTTTGTTGCATTAGGATTACATGTAATCCTCTCCTATGGAATCAAACCAAATGGGCTATAAGAGTTTAGTAATAAAAAGAAAAGAATGCCTAGTGACAATAGTTGTTCAAGTAAGTAAGAATAAGAAAAATTAATTGTTATAGACTAATGAGATATGTTTTCTAAAATCAACAAAGTATAACAAGCGACATGTAAGACTAGATTTTACCTCTTTTCCTTTTCTGATAAACTGGGACAAACTCCTCCAATTAAAATTATAATATTTCATTTCGCACTAAAATAAACTTACAATGTTTACAATGTTTTAGTGGGACGATGTAAAATAGCAGAGAGGGACAGAGCTAGTATTGCCATTTTAAGCAATCAAAGAGAAGACAGGTAGGGGTGAATGATTGATAAATGTAAGGGCTAAGTGTTTGTGAATGATGATGGGGTGTGAAACTTAGAATTAAATCTAAGGTGGTATTTTTATCAAAAATTTATAAAATTATTTATATTATATTATATATAATATAGAATAGTATAAATTAAAAAACTTAAATAGGCCAAGACTGGCTTGTATGCTAGGCCATATATATGAAAATAGGTCTAACCTGTTTATCTAAATATATAGGTCTAACAATAAGTCTGAGCCTGAACCTAAGCCTAACCAATTTATTAAATAGGCTAGACCAAGCCTCAAAATTGACATTGATGATATTCATTTGGTATGGAAAATTTCAATATAACTATTTTACTTCTGGTGCTACGTCATTAAAAACTGGGATACGCGTATTGAGTGTTGGATTCTTTCTTTCCTATATTTGATAATTTTCTTATATGATTTGACTTCATGTCCCAATGAATTATTGGGTTAAATAATATTGCTGAGAGTAGTTTAATTGTATATTTTGATGAAGGGAACCCAAACAAAGCCCAAGAGAAAGATAGCAAATAACGAAGAAGAAGAAGCTATGGCATTGAAGCTCACTTGGGAAGGAAGCAAAGGAGTAACTTGATGGCATGCGAGAATGACAGAGGAGCTCATGGTGAAAAACTATTTATAGAAGACATAACATAGCACAAATCAGCTTAATTACACAATATTTAATCATGCTTGGTAGGTCCTTATTCAAAAGATAAAACATCCCTTCAATACAACACAAGTACAATAGGAGAGGAACACATTAAGTATTAAGATGACACATGACATACATAGTGGTATAATATTATTTTTGGTTCAGATCTCCAACTCATGTGACCCTATGGAATGGAATTAGAAGCATGTGATCTTGGCACCACAAGCTCATTGCATATGTCACACCCCAGTTTGGCCCATCTGGGTAATAGGGGCACTCACACCCCAGTCCAGCCCATTGGGTAGTCGGGCATGTGAAAGGAATATCTACACCCCCTTGTGTGTGTTCCTTTCGCCTCCCCAGAGCTTGAAGCCACGACCTTGGGGATAAGGACGTGCTTATGTGTGATATATATATATATATATAATTGTGTAGTAATTGTGTACAGACGAGGTCGTGGGTTCAAACCAAAGGAGGCTAAGTTGAGTTGCATTTTCAAGAAAAATGAGGTTGCGACACGTGGCAGAGCTAGGCTGCAACACGTGGCGGATCTGGGTGTTGGTGACAAGGTGGAGGCCTTTGGAGCTGCCACGCATTGCCGCCGGCGATGAGATGGAGGCCGCCGGAGTTGCCACTTAGCTTTTCAAAATTTTAAAAATAAAAAATAAGTTTGCAACGGAATTTCTGACGGAATTGAATTCTACCGGAAATTGTGAGGGAATTTAATTCCGTCGGAAATTCCTTCACAATTTCCAACGGAATTAATTTCATTGGAAATTTGCAACAGAATCTGAATTCCGTCGGAAATTGGTTTGTCACACTGTTATTAGCAACGGAATCGATTCCGTTATAAACTCTCAATTCCGTGGCAAATTCCATCAGAAATTCAGTGTTTTTTTTTGTGTATATATGTTTCCATGATAACAGAGCTTGGCTTTGGTTGTCAAGGCTGGCTTTCCTGTTTAATAAAGCATTTGCTTCATTGTTTGATGAAGAAGTCATGAAAGAGGAAACATGAGATGGGGACAACATTAAATAGCCAACTAAGAGTACCCACCAGAATGTTAGCTTCTCAGAAATATCATGGTTATGAAGGATATTTTAAACAGAATGAGAATGGCTTAATAAAGGCAGTGGATGTTAAGAGATATATATAAGCAGATGACTTAACATTCATTTATTCACTTAACAAGTGGGTTGCTGATGTGGCCAAAGAAAGTGTCAAGAAGTAGCTACCCCGGATAGAAATTTCTTTAATTTGTGTAATCAATAAGGATAATATGGAAAAAGAATTATAAATTTGGGAGATAAAGTAGATTGCAGTTTTATATTTAAGAACAAATTTATCCTTCAAACTAACTCTTACATTAAATACAAGAGGTAGTAATTTTTTTTTTTTTTTTGGTTAAAACAAGAGGTAGTACATTTTAATTCCATCACTTTATTTATTAAAAAAATATCTTTTTTATTTTGTTCTTTGTGCCAACTTACATGTCTTGTACTCGTCATAATACCAGCCCTAATTATAACATATTATATCTTATAAGCACAGAGACTAATAATATCTATAACTCATGAAACTTTATAAATTCAATAGAAAAATTAGAGAGACCTAATTACAAATTATATCTAATTTTGACTTTCCCTATTAAGTTTTCAATACATACTTTACGTATATATACTCCAAATTTATATCTGAGTTTGATATCCAAGATATTGAATTTAAAAAATATAATATAAGATATATTAAATTATATTAAACATACCTCTTAAGTCTTAACTTTTATATACGTATATTGACGTAAACCCAACGCCATTGAAGCACAATATTTAATATTCCATCCGATTCTATATGTGTGTGTGTGCAGATATATATAAGTTGGTTAAAATTTGTCAAAAGCCATAAATGGGTTGGGAATCTAACTTTTGTTTTTTCAAATATATCTATGATGAGGGAGGGTGTGAGAAAGAATGGGTAGGAATAGATGGGAGAGAATGAATAGAGAAATATATGTGAATAAGACATATAATTAAATAGGGATAAAATACAAAAAAAAAAAAGTGAATTAAATTTTAAGACAAGTGCGAAGTATAACTTATAAAAAGGATCGGTCATATATTAAAAAAAAAAAAAAAAACTATAACTTATGTTCAGGGGGTGGAGGGAGTATTTGACATGATTGCAATTTAAACTTAACTTTTTTTTATTGTACATTAGGTTTGTTTGGGATCATGTTTGAGGCCCTTAAAAGTGTTTATTCATGTAAATCAAGAAAAAATCCCAAACATTATTGATTGTGCTTTCAATCACCTAATTGTGGACTTTTCTGATAACTTGCAAGTCGGGGTAACTTTTCAAGAAAGCAGTTTAATTAACTAATGATAATTTTTCCCAGAAAACAAAAGTGAAAGACGACTTTGAAAAGTGGGAGTGAAGGGGACATTTTAACTAATGCTACATACATTTGAGGAATATTATTGTTACCTCAACGGAAGATAACCGATCATACATATCTCCGACAGATGCGCGTGCACTACTGTAGTATAATGGTTCTTCAAACAAACAGCATCTCATGTTGAATCTTTTTTTATTTTCTACTTTTTTATCTTCTCTTACTCTTCTTCTTCAATTTTCAATTATTAAATTCTTCTTAAATTCATTTTTTCCCAGTGATCTAACAACTTGAATGAGTAAGATTAACCATTATTAATAAAACAGTCAATTGTCATCACATGCAACTAAAATGATTCCTTTTTCTGAAGATCAGCAATAGAACAAATTAATTAAGTCGGGAATAAGAAAGGGATAATGTTGTTGACTTGTTGTATGACTTTGTCTGAAGAATGCAACAAAAAATTAATGAAAAACAGGTTTGGCCAGCCGATGTATGGAAAAGTCAAATATTTTTAAAAGATATCTGGAAAAATCAACCGATGTGTTGGAGTATAATTAGTGGCTATTTTAATAACTAAAGATATCCACATTTGGGCCATATTATAAGAGAGACATCCACTATTGCAGGTAAAACTTTCTACGTCGGTTAGAGAGGGCTTTTTACGTCAGTTTGTTGGAGTATTGTATAAGAGCGTAGCAACATGTCTTAAATTTACATTGTTAAAATAACTCTCGTAGTTGTTGATAATTAATTTCTACATCTATTACTTAAGTAACTAATGACCGTTGGATAGTTATCCCTTTTTTAAAGGCCTATGAATTTATGCCAATTGACAAATCCCTATTTTATCATATATATTCATTTCTTATTTAGGGATTTTATTATGATTATTGTGCTCAAAATGAATTTATTAAAATAAATTGATGTTAAGAGTGAATGCATTGAATTAGAACAAAAAAGGGGAAAATAGTCATAATTATTGAAATTACTCTTAATCATTAATTATTGAGAAGATTTTATGTTTGTTTTATTGTTTTTTTAATTGTAGATTCTTGAAAAATTGGATTAAATTTGATTATGGTAGTTTGGGGATTAAATTTGAGAAATGACACTTTAGTACCACAAAATTTTAGAATGATAGTTTAGTCCCCTATCAAAAACTGCTACGCTTTGAAAGCTGCACATTGAGTCATTGAGGGCTGGAGAATCAGATTAAAGGGCACTTTTAGCCAAAAACAAACCAGAACGGAGGCTTGAGCATCCACCACCATCGTCTTCATCACCTTATATTACCTTCACCTTCTCTCTCTCTCTCAGCCACACCACCCTACTCACCACCGTCAGCCACTTCGTCTACCGCTGCCACTGTCTCACGACATCCGTTCATCTCACCTTCACTTCACCATTTGACCTCACTTTGATTGCTCTCTGCTCATCATCCCATTCATCGTCTTATCTATTTTCATCATCGTTCTTTATCATCCTTCCATCAAACCTCCTTCTTCTATCGCATTTTCCATGGCTAGCTGTTCGAGTCAGGAGGTGGCTTTGATTTTAATGGTTAGGCATGGCTAATTCTCAAATCCCCTAAAGCAGTGGTGATAGCTTGAGCTTGGAGCTTCAAAGGGGAGTTTCAGTTCTTCCAATATTTTATCCTTTCATTATTTAGAGATCCCTAGGTCTTAGGCTAAGCTTTGTGATGTTTGGATATGTATTGAGATGATTATCAATGAGACTAAGATTGGTTGTTGCTGCTAGATCTTTGAATTTGCATTTGACATTGGTTTATAATTAGCTTTAATCTCTTTGTATTTTTTGGGTCATTGATGTAATGAGATTGTTGTGAATATTTAGTGATAATTCAAGGTGGCTTGGTTATTGGATTATGAGTTAAATGCATATCTTTGATTCTTTATTGGCTAGAGATTTGAATTGGGTTTCGGTTAGAGAAATTAAGTCTTGCCCGACATAAGAGATTTAATTCACCTAACTCAAGCTAACTCAAAGGGTCTTTTGGACAAATTTGTCAAACTAGTACACCCCCAAATTAATTGAAGCAAGGATAGATTGAACCATTGTGCTAGAGAATTAATATCTCATTGTTATTACTTGATTATTTTCACCACTCCATTCATTCGTAGCCATCTATTTCCACTTTATAAAATAAAAGGACAAAAAAGAAGTAGCTTTAGGAATTTTAATTCTATCTACAATTTAGATATTTCAAAAGAAAACCCACTTTCTCTATTTTTAAAGTCATTTTTTATACTTAGAAATCATTTTCATTTTCAGCTCTATAAAGTGAACACGACTCGGATCGTGTTGCTATATTACAGTATGATTCAATATTTGAACCCCAAGGTGACTAAAGAGGGCTTTAATTTTCATATTGGCACCGTTGCCAGGGAGCAAAGTAATTGGTTCCTTAGTAATTAAGTATTCATCTTTAATTGATTAGTACCTTGAGCCTTTAGGCTTGCATTTAGGATAGTTTTTGTATGTTTTTCATAGCATTCCATTACATTTTTCATGAAGAAATCTTTGAAGAGATACAAACAAATATCTTGATTTTCCTTTGTTTTTGCATTTGCATTCTTGCATTTCTCTCACTTGAATTTTGAGTGTCTTGTGCTTGGTTGATGTAAAGTGGTGTCATTGCATTTGAATTGATTGTGGATACTTTCTTTTGATACTATTTGGGTGCATGATTCCAATTTCCAAGTTACAATATTGGTGATATAGTTTTCCATGTGAATAGTGAGCATTTTGATAATACAATTGCCAATTTTCTTGATTCCCCCATTTCTTCTTGCACATATATGTTATAAATACTCACACACAGTTGCACTCATTCCATTACAAATATTTTGCTTGAATTTGTGTGCAAGACAATTTTGGCACTCCATTGTTACATTGATTGTTTGATAGTTTTCTATGTTCGATCACTTTGGTAGGACATTTGATTGTTCCACTACCCTTGATTTTTTTCATTGATATAAGTGATTGTGTTTTTCAAGGTGCAACCACTTCAAAACAAATGGTATTCTGTAGCGGTGCAATTGTAGCGGTTATATCAAACCGCTACAAATTACAATATTTGTAGCGGTTTTAACCTAAACCGCTACAAAATTGTAGCGGCAAGCTACGCGCCAAGTGGCGCGATAGATTAGAAGCGTTTTTTATAGCGGTTGGGTAGCCAAAACCGCTAGAAATTTGGCGCAAAATTCCCGCCAAAACTTGTAGCGGTTAAATTGTAGCGGTTAATACACAGAAACCGCTACAATATTCCCGTCACCTGGCGCGACCAACAGTGTAGCGGTTATTTGTAGCGGTTACAGCAACCCAACCGCTACAAAATACCAAACGTCAGCTATTTGTAGCGGTTATAGGGATATAACCGCTACAAAATTTCAGGAGTCTCCACATTTTTAGCGGTTCTGGGCAATAACCGCTACAGAATTTCAAAGGTTTTTGTAATTTGTAGTGGTTACTGTAGAACTGCTACAAATTTAAAGCGTCATGGGTGATTTGTAGCGGTTATGGTAGTGGTTATTGGAATAACCACTACAAATATCTGGCATATTTAAGCCCCCGCCTCCCTCATTTCTCCGTTTGCTCATTTTGTTTCCTGGGGTTTCTCTGAGTGGTTTCTTCAAGATTTGAGCGTTCAAATGTCTGTGTAGGAGTTTTTGCTACATTATTTCTCAGTATTTGCACTTGAGGTACGTATATGACACGTATTTTATTTGTATTTATATTTTCATTAGATTTTTGCATAATAATATGACTAAATTTTGTTTTACAGTTGATATATGGCTTCAAGAGAGGATAAGGGGAAGGCCCCTGAGGTCCCCAGACCGATTTTACGAGGTGGCAGCAGCCAAGCAAGGGGCAGCGCGGAGGCAGGGCGACCGCGGCATTTCAGCCCATCCCCCCACAGGAGTCAGCCCTACCACAGGCACCGCAGAAGATCCCACAGGAGACGACCGCACCAGAGGTATCTGAGTTTGGGGGCCAAATATCAACGTCGAGGATTACGACGAGGAGGAGTTTGAGATCCCGATTACGATCAGGGAGATGGAGTAGTTCCTCGATGAGGAGGAGGCTCGAGAGAAGAACAACCCACGAGGGTCGTCTTCGCGGTCCACTGGGTTTGAGGTGTAGGTCCAAGGTAAATTAATTTTTTAATTTCATAAATTATTTATTTAAATTCGAAATGTTAACTTTGAATTACAATTTATCTAACGTGCGATAAACTATGCAGATGAGCAGGGGAAAGTTTCGACAAGGAGGCTAGACGTGGTCGGTGTGAACAGCATGGATCGGACTCTGCGAGTTATAGTGCCGTGGAATGAGGGCACTGACCAGCCCATCAACAACGGGGGTCACCTGCTCAACCACTTCCTGTACAACTTGGGCGCGAATTGGATATGGTTCCCCGTTCACTTCAAGACGTAGAGGCACGTTCCGAGGGGGTCGAAGGACCATGCTTGGGAGGAGGTGGTTCAGGTAATTAAAATTATTTAATTAATATTTTTTGTAATTAATTCTATTTAATTAATATTTTTTAAATTATATTTTTTGTAATTATTGATATTTAAATAATTTTTTTCAGCTGCGGTTTGCCGTCCGGGCTAACCGGAAGAGGTACGCCCTCGTGAAGATGGGTAACGCCTGGAGGAACAGGAGGAACCGTCTCTTCCACAAGGTGAATAAGGACGGGACGATGCCTCTGGAGCAGCTGTTCGAGAGTGTCCCGGACGGCATGCCGCCAAACAACTGGGTGAGTTTCGTCCAGTTCAGGAGGAGCCTTGAGAGGCAGGTAATGTATTTATTAGATTTTTTATATATAATTTTGTAATTGTTAATTATTAAATTATAATTTCAATTTAATTGAATTTAATTTGAACTTTTTTAATTTTAAATGTTTTTTATTGTTTTAATACATTTAATATTATTTTTTTCCAGGAGCTTTCTTAGAGGAACACCAGGATCCGTGCGCAGCAGACGATCCACCACACAGCAAGATCGAAGACCTTTGCTGTAACCTATAGCGAGCTGGTAACTTTTCAAAATATCACTGACTTTTAGCTGGTTATTTCATAATACTAATTGAATTTTGTAATTGTTTCAGGAGAAGAAGGCACAGCAGGAAAACTGTCAGACGGACTATGGGGAGTTGTACGCCATCACACACAGACACCGTGACAGGACTGCGACCTCTCAGCAGGCAGAGGCGGCCATTGTAAGTAATTTTATTATTATAATTTTTATAAAACCAACTTAATAATGAAAAATGCTAATTAGTAATTGTTTCATAAAATGGTAGGAGCGGATGCAGCAGTCGCAGGCTGAGCTGCAACAGACCCAGGCCGAGGAGTCACAGGGGTCAGTGGACCCGACGGCTCCTTTGAAGGCAGGTCTGGCTCAGGCTGAGCACTCCAGACGCGTGTGGGGGATGGGGATAGGCGCCAGACCTAGCATGGTCTACGGCAGGAGCGCCGCCTCTGAGGCTGGCAGCTCTAGAGGGGTTAGATTTTGTGACTGACCCCAGAAATGTTCGGCTTGCATTGGCAACCGACAATTTCAATCCTTTCAGGAATCTTAGCACAAGTTACAGTATTTGGCCAGTAGTCTTAATTCCTTACAACTTACCCCCTGGATGTGTATGAAACAAAGCTCTTTCATTATGTCTATGATCATTCCAGGCAAAAAGGCACCGGGCAATGACATCAATGTGTATCTCCAACCGCTTATTACAGAATTGCTTGACCTGTGGAATGTCGGCTTGGAGACGTACGACGCTTACGGCAAGACTTTGTTCAACTTGCGTGCAGCCTTGATGTGGACGATTAGTGACTTTCCTAGCCTTGGCACATTATCTAGTTGGAATGTGCATACTGGATCGGCATGTCCAGCTTGCAATTATGACTTTGACGCAGTGTGCCTTCCCCACAGCCGAAAGTGGTGCTTTATGGGGCATCGGAGGTTTCTCGATGGAAGGCATAAGTTCATATTGCAACGGAATCGCTTCAATGGGAAACCAGAAAAAAGAGGACCACCTCAGACTTTGTCTGGTACAAATATCTTACAGCAGCTTGAGCATGTTAACTTCGAGTTTGGAAAAAGTGACGATTCAGCACAAACTCACCAAAAGACGCGTAGGACTTCGGCGCCTCAGCAGTGGAAGAAGATAAGTATTTTATTCACTCTTCCATATTGGAGATCTAATTTACTTCGCCACAAACTTGATGTAATGCACATTGAAAAGAATGTTTGTGACAATGTGCTGTATACGCTGCTTAACGAACCTGGCAACACAAAAGATCACCTTCAAGCGAGGAAAGATTTACGCGACATGGGAGTTCGTGAAGACCCTTGGCCAGATGAGCATGACAGATTTCAACCGGCAAAGTTTACCCTCACAAAACTGAACAAGGAAGTCTTCCTTGCGACGTTGAAGAAATTAAAAGTTCCTGATGGGTATTCAAGCAACATTTCTCGATGTGTTGACTTGCAGGCTCGAAAGGTTGCTGGCCTGAAGAGTCATGACTCACATTTTCTTATACAGCAGTTACTCCCTCTAGCTATAAAGAATACACTTCCTCCCGATATTTCCATCGTTTTGGTGGAACTTTGTTCTTTCTTTTGGAAGTTGTGTTCTAAGATTTTGATCGTTGAGGAGCTCGATCAGTTGCAATCGAAAATCATTCTTACGCTTTGTCATTTGGAGATGATCTTTCCTCCGTCCTTTTTTATTGTGATGGTTCACCTCACAGTCCACCTCATTCATGAAACAAAGCTCGCTGGACCAGTACAATATCGTTGGATGTATCCGATTGAGAGGTACTCATTTTAAATATGTGCTTTAATTTATTCTCTGTATTTAATGTTTGCTAGTCATCCTTTTCAGCATTTTATATCAATTTTCTCTTCTGTACTTCATAGGTTTATTGGGAAATTAAAATCTTACGTGAGGAATAAGGCGTGGCCAGAGGGTTCTATAGCTGAAGGCTATATAGGGGATGAGGTGCTATATTTTTGCTCAAGGTACTTTGATGATCTTGAGACGGCTTTCAACCGCCCACCTCGTGTTGACGATTGTCCTGAACCTGCGCCGACATCAGGAGAATTTATCCCTCGTGTTGGTAAACCAGTTGGAGCAACTAAGAACTTCAAACTAACGGCAATTGAGAAGTTCCAAGCACATAGACATGTCTTGATTAATTGCACTCAAGTTGAACCTTTCATATGATAAGAATTGTACACTCACATGTTATTCGATCTATATCTTTCGTAACATTTCTCACTTTCATTTCACTAATGCCTTCCCATTATTAATTGCAAGGAATTCAGAAGTCATGTTAAGCATCAGCTTAGGATCCGTACACAGACATCCTCGGAAGTTGATAGGAGGGTCCACAGAGAATTCCCGAGCTGGTTTGCACACAGAATACTAAATGACCACAACCTATACTCACCAAATTTCAGAGCTCTCGCGATCGGCCCTCTTGATCATGCAAAACGGTTTACAGTATACAATGTCAATGGTTTTAAGTTTTACACGGTTTCACGGGATCAAGGATTGCAAACACAGAATTCGGGTGTTTATGGCACATTTGGGACAAGGAGTTATGCGAGCAGTAGTGACACCAACATGCAGTTCGGAGGCGTCCCTTACTATGGCAAGCTTCTTGATGTGGTCGAACTTAATTATCAAGGCCGTTTCACTGTGACGCTATTCAAGTGTTTGTGGGCAAATACCATTACTTCTAGGGGACTGACAACTGACGACTTAGGGATCACATCAGTCAATTTCTCACGGCCGATTCATACTGGTATTTCTCAAGATGATGAGCCGTATATTCTAGCTTCAGAGGCACATCAGGTTTATTATGTCGAGGACGAGAGGCATAGGGATTGGCACATGGTCGTTCATTTAAAGCCAAGAGACCTTTACGACATGGGTGAAGGCGATAACATCGCCTACGAGAGTGAGCCATTTTAGCCAGCGGATTTTGAAAACTACTTCCCTGAAGGCGATGACAATTTACCTCTACTGCGGTGAGTTTTTTTAAGTCCACGTCATTTGAATTAAATTTTTTAAATTTAATAATACATCCATAACATTAATTTTTCTACAAAATTTCTGTAGGGATGGCGACGATGAGTGATCAAATTCAAATTATGCTTTTGTCTTAAAAAAATGCAAAAATTTTTTTAAAATAAAATGTAAAAAAAAATTAAAAAAATAAAATAATATTTGTAGCGGTTATTGAACCGCTACAAATATAAAATTAACCGCTACTAAATAAAAATGGATACATTAACCGCTACAAATAGTACGTGGATCCCTATAAATATTAAACCGCTACGAAAATACATATAACCGCTACTAACTAATAACCGCTACAAAATGGATACATTAACCGCTATAAATAGTACGTGGATCCCTATAAATACCCTTACCACAACTCATTTCAAACACACTCCCCAATTTCTTTTCACCTTACATTTCTTTCATTTTCTCTCATTTACAACTTCTTTCGTATGAGTAGAGGAGCTGAATAATACGATCAAATATGGTAACAAGATTTTTAATGTTTTTTACAATACTTCTTTCCTTTTTATAAAATTTATTCTAACCATTTTTTTCCAGATATTTCAGAGCTGTATCTCATTTTCATCTATTTTTCATACACAATTACATTATATTAGACAACATAATAATTCCTTATTACCTACCTATTCTTAATAATATTATTAATATAAATTTTATACTAATCCAATTAAATTACATTTTTCCTTTTAATTTATTAATAAGTTAAACTATTGAATAATAAGCTAATCAAAATAGATAAAATAATAACAAAATAAAATATTTAATTTAATATTAAAAAAATAAACAAATGATCATATATTTTTTAAAAATTTTTTAAATATTTGTAGCGGTTATTAAAACGCTACTAAATAACGCGCCTTTTTAAAACTCAAATTCAATTTTTTGGCACTAATTTTGAATTTCATGAAATTAGTAGTGGTTTTAATAACCGCTACAAATTTCATGAAATTCAAAATTAGTAGCGGTTTATTAACCGCTACAAAAAAAAATGTCATTTTTTTCCGCCTTTAAAATTTCAATTTTTTATATTTGTAGCGGTTATATAACCCCTACAAATATCTCTGAAAAAAATTTCATTCATGAGGGTGTTGTAGCGGTTGGGTTGAACCGCTACAAAGGATGTAGCGGTTATTTTTTATTGAGTAGCGGTTTTATATAACCGCTACAAAACTGCTTGCAACATACGATTTAGTAGCGGTTATAGTAACCGCTACTAATGTTGTTTGTAGCGGTTAAAACCGCTACTAATACCCATTTTTAACCGCTACTAAATCACTTTTTTTTTTTTGTAGTGAACTATGAACGGTGATGGTAATGGTCAACAAAGAAGAAGAACCATAAGGGATGTACCAAGATCCAACGTAACTTATGATCCTTTCAATGTTTCATGCCCTAAAACTTTGAGGTCAATTTTGACCTTAAGGGTCATTTACTTACTTCACTACCTCATTTCTATGGACTTGAAAAGGAAGATCTTTACAACTATCTTAATGCTTTGCACCTAGCTTGCTTAAATATGAAGTCTGTTGGTGATCATCTAGATGATGTGCTATTAAAGGTGTTTTATTTCAGTTTGGAGGGGAACGCTAAAGAGTGGTACTTGATATTACCAAGGCATGTTAATGATGCTTTTCATTCATAGGCTAATTTGAAGAAAACTTTCATGGACAAATACTTTCCTGATGCAATGATTGTAGAACTTAAAAAGGCTCCTCAAGAGACGATCCGTGATTGTACCCTTTAATTTATTACAATCTTTGGTTTAATTTTGAAGAGGTTATCAAGGTACAAAGCTCATGCTTCTTTACCAATGGACGGCCAACTCACCTTATGCAATGATAGGGTCCACGCTTGTATTGAGAATGTAGAAGGGGCTTCCTCAACTGAATCAAAAACCTAAGACAACAAAGAATATGAATGTAATGATCAACTATCAAGATATTTCAGTACAATGGAATAACAAGTAAATACTTAATATTTAGTCCAGTTTATAACCATAACCATCTGGAAATACATTTAAATAATATTGATTAAGCAAAAATATCGATAAACAGAGGACAGAAAGATGAATAGGGAAGCAAATACAAAAGAAGGGAAGAATCGTCAGAGAGAATTCCCAAGAATGGGATCAAAGAGAATATCATCCAAAATCATCCACACCCCCTCTGTAACTGTATTTGTCCCTATTATAGGATGAGGTCTGGCCTCTACGACTTCCCGTTCTTCTATTTAGGCCTCTATTGGCATCTATCAGGCCTTCTCTTGGATCTTCTATTAGGCCCAAGTCATGTGAGTCTGTTACATTACTCCCCCCAATGAAAAGGACCTTGTCCTCAAGGTCCAAGCAAGATAAGAACCTAGGAAATAAATGAACTAGTGTAGTCTCCCCATATCCCGTTGTAGAAGAAACATAGAAGTATATTTCAATTAATAAAAATTCCAAAATGTGCATCAGTACTGTAGTAACATGATAGTTTTGCAAATGCCAATTTAGCTATTTCATAAGAATGATTTTTGGCATTAAAGGCTGCAAGAAAATTGTGGTATACTGTTCTCCCCCATCACCAACTTGAAAATGAATCCCAATGTATAGGACTGTTCACATTAGATATGACAGTAGGAAGGAGTAAGCATGTGAAAGTCCCTAAAGAGCTTGAACTTGATGTTAATTCCTTCAACACGTGATCATAATAAACTATCCTTTCCTGTTGTAACTTGGATTGTACCTCTTGAAAATGTGGAGCTTGGATCCATTCGGAAATAGTAGTAGATAAACTTTTGTCACTAGCAAAAACAACATATGGACAACAGTCCTATATTCCCCATGGAACTGGAACTTCAAACTTGAGCACACTCAATGCAGGCCAACACAATGTCTTGTTTTCATCATAGGAGCGCAAGGTATATTTGCTGATGCAAAGAGTGTATTGAATATCGTGACACAACAAGCACTTTCAAAATGCAGAGAACCCTTTGTAGCATGTGTAACAAATAACTCAATCCAAGAAATACATTCTGGAGCAGTGCTTCCATTGAAGATGTGATGATCATGTTCCCAATACAAATCAATTACAGAGCAAACATCACGCGAAGCAGGGCCAACTCTATTCACCACTATAAACAACGTGAGAGAATGAGTCCAAGATGGCAAACATTCATATGCACCGTCATTTAAGCACCTCACACTCAATGTAATTCTAGGATCAAACACCGAAATCAGTGACGGAAACATATTGGGAAATATAACAGATGGTAGTGGGTGCATTACTAAAATTGATGATAAAATTCTCATCATTTGCTGTGTGGCAGTAATCATAAGCAATGATAATAATTTGGCCTCCTCATAATCATCATCATATAAATAAGAGTTACGGTGGTGGACCTTGAATGGAAGAGAGCCAAAATATACATAGTAAAAGATGGTAATGGTGGGGCCCACATCTAATTTTAAAGGACTAGTCAAGCAAGTTAGAAGCCATAGCTGAACAATAGCCTTATTAAATGAGTATAGGCTGCACCTCACGAACAGAGCAAGAGCAAAGGAAATATCCGGATCAAATATCAAGCTATGAATAACAATGTTGCAAGAAGAAACCTCCTCCAAATATCTTTTATTGCCACGGTTAAGATATAAAACCTTACAGTAGTATTCAAATTTTGCTGCATATTGTACCTTCAGAGCAGTAGCATAGTTGCCAACAGTTTTCACACTTTCCTTGAAGTAGTTTCCAACTGTCCTCATATCCACCGCAAGTAAGAGATATACAATACAATTTATATAAATTTGTCGGATAGATTTAGATTGGGCATTTGCAAAGTGTGCAAACCCTATCTGGTCAACTGCGCATTCCTAGCCAACTTGTTCAACTCATTTAGAGATTCTACTGCTGAGCCAGGACCGAATCCCATTGAACCATTGATCCATGAATAGTGCCCTTTTTGGCTGTCGGTGACAAGCATAGGAGAAAATCATTGAACTGATATGTTGTTGTAAGAGGAATGGAGTAAGGATGGAGTAACCGAACTCCATTGTGGTTGTTGGCAAGCTTCAATCCATCACTGCAAACGGAGATGAAGCGCCTAGGGTAACTGAAGGTGGATTTAAGAGGAACAAATTTAGCTCCAAGCACTTAGGCCCAGTCCAGTAGCTGATTTGTTGTTTGAAAAAAAAAAAAAAACCTCTATGCATTAGAGGCCCATTCTCAAGCATGCATGTCGAACTTTTGACGGAGGTTGACGCCCAGATAGTATCGACAGATTCCATCTTCAGAGAGGTTGTCGATTGAAGGACCAATGATGGTGGCAACAAAGAGTCCACCCGAACAGGTTCGTCTATCTCATCACTCTATTCAGAACTGGATTTTTTGCTCGTTAGCAATAGGTGAGTTGCAGACGCTTGGGAGGGCGATGAATCTGCAGAAACTTAATTTCCGACTGTAAAACTGATTCGCACGTTGGTCGTGGGTGAACTGTAGAACTTGAACTCTAAGAAAATTTAGAATTCAGTAATTCTTTTTTAGAACTTAGCAATTCCATTGTCAAAATAATACGATCCATCTTTGTAACCATATTAGAGGCGCAATGCTTGAACTGCTTGATCCCAGCTTCGAGCTCATCCATTGCGGCTTCATCAAATCCCTCCACCATGGTGGAAGGGGTTCTCTCAATTAAAGAACCAATTGTAATGATCAACTATCAAGATATTTCAGTACAATGGAATAACAAGTGAATACATAATAGTCAGTCCAATTTATAACCATAACCATCTGGAAATACATTCAGATAATACTGATTAAGCAAAAATATCGATAAACAGAGGACGGAAAGATGAAAAGGGAAGCAGATACAAAGGAAGGGAAGAATCATCAGAGAGGATTCTAAAGAATGGGACAAGAGAGAAGATCACACAGAATCATCCACACCCCCTCTCTGTAACTATATTTGTCCCTATTATAGGATGAGGTCTCGCCTCTGCAGCTTCCCGTTCTTCTATTTGGGCCTCAAATGGCATCTATCAGGCTTTCTCTTGGATCTTCTATCAAGCTCAAGTCATGTGAGTCTGTTCCCATGAATGGTGGGATTAATGGTCTTTTGTCTGAATAAGAGACAAAGTCACAATAACAGTGAAAAATGTATGATCGGATTCGGAACTAAAAGTCAGTGAGTTACTTCGATCCATATAGTGTGGATCTGATATGGAACCAAGGCCCAGATATCAAACATAAAGATTGAACCCAAAATCCATTGTTTTTTCCTTGCTGAATGGAATGTTATAAATTAAGAGAACAACTTTTGAATATCCCAAGGTGTGAGAGATCAGTGAGTTATAAAAATCATAATGAAAAATTGAAGTTGTTCAAATGCTAAATAATTGCCAGCGCGCGGATCGAATCTGCGAGCTATACCATACAGAATAGATGAATTGCCACTAAATCTAATGGTTTAATGACCTTCTTCACATATGACGTATCAGCTTTTTAATTCCTTACTCTTTTAAAAGAATCTTGAATTTAAATTTTTCACCGTATCATCTTCGAATTTGAAGTCAACATCAATCTCACAATACTTAAAAATAATGACATAAGATTAAAACTTGGGTTAAGATAGAATTTTATTCTGAAAGTTTTTTAGCAGGAGTTGTACGTAGGCATCGAGATGCTTTTTTTTAGATTAATATTAACCTGGAAAGTGTTTAAAAAAGCGCAATGTCACCTCTAACCTTTAAAAATGTTAAGGGCTGAGGTTAGTCAAAGTTAGTTTTTTTTTTTAAATTGTCAACATTAGTTTGTGTGTATCCATCACTATTATCTATATGTGTGTGTGTGGTCTTGTGCAGCACACAGGTGAAATTTTAATTTTAACCAAAAATTGAAATATACCCGAAGAGCCTCTATTTGCTCTCTATTATAGCTTGTATATATCCATCACTGTGATATTAGAAGAAGGTCATTAATTATAACTGGTGAGTATTGTGACTCTTCTGTAGATACCGCAAACATTTAGACATGCTTTCTGGTGGGATTGATCGTGACATTAATTTTTCAGACGCCAAACAGAGAAATACTTCATCATGTGATTCGAATTGACATTAGAAAAGGTCTATATCATACCATTCATTTTTGCTTTGCATAATAGTGTCTCGGATCCTAAATTTATAAGCTAAATAACTCATTTATAGAAGAAAAAAATTATTTTAGTTATTTATTTTCAAAAAATATATATGTTATCTTTCCTAAAATACCATTGTAAGCATTTACATTAGAAACTAATTTCTAGATGAAAATTCCTTAATATGTACAATTAATAGAGAGTTTACTAAAAGAAATTTCAAATTTTGGCGACAAAATGGATTGAAGCCTTATATTTAAGAAGCAAATTTTTTGTTTTTTTTTTTTTTGGGATAATGAAGTAGCAAATTTTTCTACTAGATTTTACATTTAATATTAAGATTAGAGGGAATAATTTTTTTTTGTTGGGATTTACTTGACGCAGATCATCATGAGCTGCTTCATGAGTCATGTGAGCCAGCCAACGTAACTCATTATAGTTTCTTAATAACATGACTAAATTTCTCAAAACAAATTTATGTGTTGAACATACATTCCTCAAAATATACCATAATTAAAAAAAATTAAATAAACAAATGCACATCATTATTTGTTAATATCATTTTGATTATTCATAAAAATATTAGTACAAAAAACTGTGCAATATAAATATTTGCTTATTTGTTTAACGATTTGGATAGAACAAGAAGGACCTAGCAGATGATTATTTATTCACAATTTCTGTATCATGATCCACATAGATAACTTCGACATTACTATTACTGTTAATATTCTAGATATTCATATGATGAAATTGAGAGGAAACTAGCTCTTTGCACTGCCAAAAAAAAAAAAAAAACTCCACCACAATTATATAGACACTAATGTTGGTTTCAAGCTAGGCAAAAAAATATTTATATGTGAGTTGGGCCAAAATTGACTTGATTCAATATAGCTAGGTTAATATTATTTTCATTATACATTTCTTAATAAAATATTATATATGATTATTTTAAAGGTCAAAATGACTTGTGTTAATTGCTATCTCTAGTTCCTAATATAGAACCCTTTCAACCGAAGAAATTGAGAGAGAAATCAATGGAAACATTATTTTTTGTTCAACCAAATCATATAATTTATAGTGAAAGCTGAAAAGTTAAAATCAGTTAACTACATTAATGTTTTTCACAATGTCTTTCCAAAACTACCTTTTTTTTTTTTTTTTTTTGATAGGCCAAAACTACCTTTTTTAATGAGGGGTACATGTGCTCTATTTTTTGAAATAATTTGAGATAAATTAAAAAGAGATGCTTTTATAACATATTATATGTTACATTGTGATTTAAGATGGATCCTAAATTTAGAACATGGGCTCTATTTTTTGAAATAATTTGAGATAAATTAAAAAGAGATGCTTTTATAACATATTATATGTTACATTGTGATTTAAGATGGATCCTAAATTTAGAACCAACTTATCAAAGGTCATATGATCTCACATACTAAGTACGGGACGGAGTTTCTCATTTAAATGTATTGAAAGTTGAAATAAAATAATACTCCCTCCGTTTAAAATTATAGGACAGTTTTAGTCAAGTACGATATTTAAAAATATGAGACTTTTTTTAGTTGTTGAGAAATAATTAATGTATTTTATTTTTAAATATGTACTTGAAATAGTTGAATTTAAGAAATTTTCATTATTTTGTTATTAATAATTTAAGACACAATTATAAATAAAGGTAGACATACGAAAAAGTGGTTATTTTTTAACTGCCTTAACATTTATATAAGACGTTTAAATTAGTTTAAAATGCTTAATAATTTTAGGTGGTGGCGGTAGTAATTCTCTTGCTTAAAGAATACATCATTTGTTATGAATTAGTAATAAAACATAATGAATTTCTCTATAATGAGCCTTAAGATCCAACTCAGCTATCAAAAAGGCATAATGAATTTCTCCTTCATGAGGACTATCACAATAAATGCGACCTTGTTTAGATGAAACGCATTATTATATTGTCGCCTTTTTCATGCTGGGGGAAATCCAATCTCATAACTGGCAAACTTATTATGAGCAATACCTAAAAAAAATGAATTGGTTTACATAGCTAAGAAAAAGAGGAAGGAAACAAAATGCATTTTATAAAAGCCTAATAAGTGAACAACAAAGAAAATGAATGGGAAAATAATTAAATGTGTCCGAAGCTAAAGAAAGTTTAAGATCATGAGTCCAGTCTGTTGAACACAGGTTGATTTACCTTTAAGAAAAGTGATTCTGCTTCTTCACTTTCTAATTATTATTTTTGTTTGTTTTATTAAAGATGTTTGACATGTGAAAATTTTAATTTTTCCAAAAAGTTGAAAAATATTATGAGTGTGTACTTGATAATATTCTAGGTGGTGTACCAGTCCCCCACAAAGCTTTATGGCACGTTCTTTATAAACGTTCTATGAAGTTTTGGTTTGGGTTCGAGACAATATATTACTGCCTCCTCTGGTCCTTAAAAAAAAATTGTAGGCGGTGTAAAGAATACATAATTTATTTTCCAGATATAGTATTTTGCACTTACCACCATTGGTGCGATTGACTCGGTTCAGTTATTTTTATTAATAATCTTCTCATTTGAAGATCTGAAACAGTACTACTGTGAGGATAAAAGGGAAGGTCATCGATATCGGACAGTACAAGATATGGTCTCATGTGCTTAATTAACTAGTTATATGATGATAATGCTGTATATGATGTCTCGTAATCTCGTATATATGCGGTACTGATGAGTCATATGAAACGGACACAATAGGATTGGGGTTTTTAACCACGGTTTGCATTGATTAAGTACTAGAAAGACATGTACTCTATGTTTGGATGAAAAGAAAATGAGGGAAGATAGAATATTAGGAGGAAAAAATCCCAAAAATAGTACTCCCTCTAATTTTATTTGTAAGAGTAAAATAATTGAATTACGTGGTTTAATATAGCAGTTAAAATTAGGAGGGAGTACTTTTTTTTGACTATTTTAGGAAGTTTTCCTTCTTAATATTTCTTCCTGTATTTTCTTCTTACTTTTCCCCATCTAAAGATAGGAATAATTAGGGTTGAACAAGGTGCCCGTAACTCAGTGAGTCCGCCTGCACCCACAAGAAATTAGCCCATTTTTAACCCACCGAGAAAGGGCTTATAATGGGGCGGGCTACAGGCACACATTCAAGTTGCTTCGTGCCTGCCCATTTAGTTGTATTATCATTTTTTTATTAATTATTTCCACTCTCATTCACCCCTTATTTCCTAATGTGCATGAAGAATTTAACATCCTTTTCAATTATTTTAACTTTTTTATTCCTTCTAACTTATTTTATTCTACATACGTCTAATTGAGAGGTTTAATATGTTTTTCTTAAAATAAACTAAATCTCTTTTCCTTGCAAGTTATTAATGTTTATTGCTAAAGTCTACAACCTTTTTAATTATTTTAACTTTTTTATTCCTTCTAACTTATTTTATTAGGAGAATGATAGAAAAATACCGCTTGAACTTCAAAATCCTAAATTAGTCCTTTAACAAAGATTTACGTTGTTAATCTCATTACTATTCTTATCAATCCTATTACTCTTTTTATCAACGGGATTTTAAAGTTCAAATAATATTTTTCTGTCATTCTCCCTATTTTAGTCTACGTTTAATTGAGAGGTTTAATATTTTCTTCTTAAAGCATTCTCTTTCTCTTTTCCCTGCAAGTTATTAATTAATGTTTACTGCTAAAGTCTACAGCCTTTCAATGCCGCCAACTTCTCTTTTTGCATTTATTTTATATTGAAATATCAACAATATGTTTATATATCTAAAATCAAATTTCAAATTTTACTTATTTTCTTTTGAGGAATCTAAGCCTTGATCCCATCAATATTTTCATTGGACAATGAAGGGGGGAAAAAAAGAAAAGTGACAATTCAATCTTTTATCCAATGATTAGTACAATAATCTACACTGCTACATATTTGGGCATTTATAACACCTAAAATATAATGGCTACAGCTAATAAACGTCATGTATATCGAGGTGGAGGTCGCACAAGGATGTATAATGCTTAAACATAACATTAATTATTCGCACCGTCATGTATTGCGAGGTGAAATCCGCGAAAATACAAAAATAATGGTTGTAGTTAATAACCATCGTTTATTTAGTGACAAAAGTGATGGTTCTGTCGAAACAATCGTCATGTAATACTTACAAATAATTCAACTTCTAATCTCTTATAACAGGAAAGACAAAACATAACGGTCTTTAGAAACAACCGTCATGTAACATTTTCAAACGATCTGTCTTCCACAAGTACTAGTTCATTGGTCATGATCGTTTGTAACATCATTGAACCTTCATAACCCTTCGTAATATCTGTTACATCTCTATTTAAACTCACATATTCCTTATAATTCTTACTACTTTTCTTTATCAGCCTCCTCTTTCTCTCCATCATGTTCACATCCTCTAGATCGAGCTCCTCCACCGCCCCTCCTCCTCCACCTCCTCCTCCTCCTGAAATGGAGGCTTTGATGCAGTTGTTGGTAGCCTTGACCATCACACAAGGCATCTCATGACATACGCCAATAGGCTCAATAGGAAGTTAAACCTCATACTTTGTCACAATGAGGTTGAATATGACTTGCAGTCAGATGCTTCATCTCCTTCCTCAAATAATGAGAATGAGGAGGAGGAGGAGGAGGAGGAGGAGGATGGCAATAGTGGTGATGATGACTGAACACCACTATTGTATTTTTAAAATATTTAAAAAAAATAAGTAAAAAAAAAAAACTTCATACTTCACAGTTATTAATTAATAACCGTAGAGTATTCTTTTACCGTTGTTTTATAAAACCAACATATTTAACGGTTCTAACTTAATAAGCTTAAATTAAAGCTTTTGAAACCTTTCCTTTTCCTACGCTGATCGCCTCTGGGTGCCTCATCGTTACCCAGTGATCGTCAGGAGAACCAGTTACCCTTTCATTACGTCCTATTCAACTTTCATCCCTTTTAGAGTTCCAGACATCTATTTAAACTTCTCATTTTTATTTGTTTTTCCTATGTTTTCTTCACATAGTCCTCCTCATTTTGTTCTCACAAATGCAAAGATGAAATGCCATGTCAAAGAATTGCCAGAAAACTCTCGATGTCATCATCCACCTCTTCATTCTGTTAGATACAATTAGTTTTGATGATGTCAAATATAGATATGACATGATAAGAGCAAAAATTTTGTATAATGTATTTCTTTGGCTGTCTACTATATTTAATGTTACATATTTTGTAGATTAGTCAAGCAAAGAATGAAGAAGATTGAATTAATGAAAATGAACAAGAGGAAGAAGAAGAAAGAATTTGAAGATAGTCAAGGAGATGCTTACTCGGATTATGAAGAATGATTATCAAAAGGAAAATCAAAAAGAAAGATATTGAAGAATGAAGAACTTGGAAGATCTATCAAGAATATCAAGATTCAAGTTGTTAGAAGTGATACCGGAGGTTTCTATGATGATACCGGAGGTTTCTATGATCAAATGATGGTTGGAATAAGTTAATGCGAAGCTAAGATGACTTATGTGTGAGTTATGGCACTTCTAGGGGAGTTATGCTCGAGCACAGAGCTCAATACTCGAGCACGGGATGAACTCACTCGAGCACGGATGAACACACTCGAGCACGGGGTGAATACTCTATTCTACTCTGTTTTACGTTCAGTCTGACAGAGGTCCAGTATTTTGATCATATCTCTCAAACCACACGTCAGATTGACCCGAAACCAGTGGCATATGAAAGAGGACTCACAACACGTAAACTCTGCACCAGGATCACATTGAAAGAAGATCAAATGAAGGAGATATGATTCGTGGAAAATGAAACAAAAATCACCGTCACTTTTCAAGACAGGTTCGGTATTTTGCACGTAACTTACAAACTACACATCGGATTGAGACGAGACCAGTGCCAAATGAAAGTAGACTCAAAGATCTTTCCATGGATAGGTAATTTGCCTAATTTTAACGTATATTCTAGGAGCTATGCCTTCTGGAAGTTGACGCTTATGCAGACTAGCGGAATAGACACTCTTTCGATCATAACTTGCAGAATACAACGAGTTTGGAGCTGATTCTTGTTGCATTAGAATGCATATGGCAAGAGCTTTCTTATGATACATCATTTGAATCAAATAAACAAATTTTTTCTAAAGTGGCCCCACATCACCCGCGAGTGTAAAAACTGACTCTTTGAAAAAGTTGTGCGAGTGATGTCCAGAAGCAGCTGAAACGTGAAGAAATCTGTAACACTCGAGCACTACGATCCATGCTCGAGCATTGGATGATTTCTCACTCGAGCACATGCAAGTTTTGACATGGAAGTGATAACCCGAGAAGAAGCTTGTACGTGAAAGCAAGAAACGCACTCGAGCATGACTGGTTGTGCTCGAGTGATGTCGAGAATTCACTCGAGCAGATGAGAGTGAAGTGCAGCGAGTGCTTGCCCGAGAGGAAGTCAAAACGTGAAATTATCAACTGCACTCGAGTGAGCCATATTGCACTCGAGTGAGGTCCTGACAGAAGCAATGTGGAAGTTTAGACTCTCATAGCCATCAATCTAAACGTGGTTAAATGTTATACAATCATTATGTTTTCACTTGTTATTGTTCCTAAACATTAACTAACATATATTTCAAGTGTAAAACAGGAGATTAAATATTTGGATTGCATCTTCAAGAACGGAGGTCACGTACGGCAAATATCATCACTCAACGAACAATCCGAATATGATTCAAATAAAAGTCAACTACGGTGAACTTCATTGTTACACACCGAATGGTGGCTACCAACCACGACAAGTAACTGACCCACCATGAGAGATTGTCTGAAACACAAAACGCTCCACAACGTGACGTACAGCTCAAAATGAATCTTCCTGTTGTTCAATGAGACGCTCCACTCTGCAACGGACATTTCATTGTAGCTTGTTTTTCAAATATGCTCAACGGTCAAATGAAGCAATGGGACTCCAACGGACGAATGCTCACAACGGCCATCATATTCATCAACTATAAATGAGAGAGTATTCAACGTCAATAGGAAACGGAGAAAAACAGAGACAGCGAGCAACTACGAGAAAAATGTTAGAAATGTGAATCCTCTGCTTCTACCCATACACTCTCTGTTTTCCAGTTTCTATATTACTTATCGTTGAGAGAGTGATTATTTGTATTATACTTCAGTAAGTATTATACCCACTCTGTGAGAGAGTCTGTAAACACCTTCAAATATATTTCTGAGTTGATCTCAAGGTAGAGGGACCTTGAGAGGGTTGATTTCCTTACGGGAGAAGCTATAGAGAGAATTGCCAGTAAGACATCATGCTCGTAAGACTTACAAGGTGCAAGCAGTAGAGAACGTTGCTGCTCATAAGACTTACAGGGGTGTAAGCAGGAGAGAATATTGCTGCTCGTAAGACTTGCATGAGTAAGCAGGAGAGGAAGATCTTTGGGATTGCTCTGCTCGTAAGACTTGCCATAAGGGGGAGTATTTCAGTGAGAGATTTGTAATAGGTTTCACAAGTACCCGGTTAAACTTGTGGAATTGAAAAGGCTTTTCTTGTGCCCGGATTAAACAAGATAGTGGATTTGAAAATCTCTGGAGGAGCCTGGGGACTGGACGTAGGCCATCACAGATTGGACCGAACCAGGATAAATCACAGTTTGCATATTCTCTTCCTTAAACTCTTACATTTCCAGCATATATTATTTAATCTAACTGTTGATTTATAAACCTTCATACTTACTGCTTTCGTTAAGATACGAAAAGATTTCTGAAGTTCTTAAGTTTTTATTATACACCCAATTCACCCCCCTCTTGGGTGATAGCCGGTTCTAACACATTCTTCTCCTCCCCATACTCCACGTCCGGCTTCTCCTCCCCAACATCAGCCGCAGCCGCCTCCTCCGACTCCTTCTTCTCCTTTGCCTCCACATCCTATGCTCTCACAATTGGAGGCAATGTTGTTGCATGCTCAACACACTGACCATGCCATGAGGAAGTTTTCTTTATACATGTCGAGTATGAACAGGAAGGCCAATCTCATACTTGTTGAGTATGTGATTGGCCATGATCCTGACAATGATTCTGGCCACTCCTCTGGTAATGAGTAGCATGATGAACTCGTCATGTTCTGTTTTTTAAATGTACTATTGTAAAAAAATACCAAATATTTCTCACGGTTATTAGAAAACAACTATTATGAAATACAATGAATAATGGTTTGTTAATTGTTCTTTCAAAACAACCATCATAAATTCATAGATAAAAAGTGTGTGTATAAATCAACTGTCATGAAACTCAAGACGTCACATTTTTTAGTGGTTTATATGATCCAACATCTACAAATTACCGTGGCTTACCAACATGTCATTTAGCGCAAGTCATATCGTTGCAAATTTGCAGCAATTTTTTTTAACCGCTACAAGTTAACCGTACTAAAAGGCCTTTTTTTCGTAGTGTAAAAAGGTTGTTAATTTTACAGTGGAGTTAATGATGTTTAAGGTTTTTCTTAGTTTCAATAAAACATGTTGAAAGTGACTTATATTAGTATATAGGGCAAGAAGCGTATTTGCTAACCCTATAACAAGTGAACAAGAAGGAAAATGAGTGGGAAAATAATTAATGTTTCAAAAGCTATTTAGAAAGTTTAAGATCTATCCACACGCATGAGTCCAGTCTGTTGAGCACGGGTTGATTTACCTTTAAGGAAGGTTATTCTGCTTCTTCCCTTTCCAATTATTATTGTTGTTGTTTGTTTTATTAAAGATGTTTTACATGTGAAAACTTTAATTTTGCAAGAAGATGAAAAGTATTAACATATACGTGTAGTTGATAATATTATAAATGATGTAACTTTTATATATACTACTCTTATTTTTAAAATAAATGCATTTTTGTGTAATATACAATATTTAAGGTATAAATCAGATTATTCACAATCAATAAACAATGCAGCTTATTATAAATTGTACATTATTTAGTGATATATTAGTATATTGATGATAAAAAATGTTAGTATAAAATAATAATTAAAAGATAATCATATAGATGTTGTAGCTAGGGATATCCTTTTAGGCTACTTTGGATGGAGAACCAATTCCTGAAACTTTATTATGCCAACTTTAGTTGTATAATTTTTTTTTCATTTTATATAATTGATTTATAAAAAACAAAGAATAAGAACCAATCCATGCATCTTTTGATTTCTGTTTTTTTGGGGGGAAGAAATTGTAACCACGTCCATAAATGAGGCATTTTTCCTGTTCAGCCCTGCTTTGTTGTAATTTGCTATGAGTAAGGCCTTGTAGGCCTAACAATTATGAGGAATTAATTACACAGTTGAAGAGTTTGGTAAGTGGAGATAGAAATAATTAAATATAAGTACTCCTAATAAAGTTTTTATAAGAATTATTAAATTATTGGAAGAAATTGCAAATCCATTGTCATTGAATATGATTTCCCAAGGACATTTTGTGCAAAGCTAGCATTACTTCGGGTTTAAGATATTTTAATTTGTTGCGCAGTCTATTTAAGAAAACCAGTATTGTTATAGTCTTTATTTGTACTAATTAATCTTTAAGATGTTTAGGATTGAGCACAGAGTTAATTAAACTGATTCCTCAAAGTGATAAGTACTCACTCCTGTCCATATATAATATGAACATTGTTACTTAATTCACACAAATCAAAGAATACTAGTTAAGTCATTTAATGTGTTTTAAATTAATAAAATTTATCTATTTTACCCTTGTCAAAGAATGTAATTTTGAAATACACACTTAATATTTGTTACCTTTATCAAGTGTAAAAGTGAAAAGAAAAATCATTAATTATCATGTCAACCTCTTATATCTTGGACTAAAATTTTTTTCTGGAGAACTTCTTATATCATGGATGAGAGGATGTAATAAACAATATAATAAAATAATACAATTTCAAATATGTCAAGGGATTATTGTTGTATCACTTATCTCAGAAGATTTTAGCTATCCGCCTTATCTCCTTTTTATCTTTAAATCTATTTACTTAATTGTATTTAAATTATTTATTTTAAAATAAAATGGAAAATACTATATATATGCATTACTGGTACAATTCAACTCATTCATTTGTTGGTGTAAACTTTGACATTTGTGATGCTATTTCAAGTTTGTCGAACTAATAATCCACCTAATACATTTCCAAAAACCTACTACCCACATACTTGATCTCACAAAAGCGAATATGATAAAGATCTACGAAAGCAACTTTCCTGTATATAAGTTACGTGAAACACAAACAAGTGTTTTTTTTTTTTAAAAAAAAAATGAAGGACAATATGATTCAGCAAAACAAGATTAGTACACTAAAAAAAAGTCCTGCCTTCACATATCCCCATGGATTGTGTAGCAAGAACATAGAAACGAACCTAATAGATGGTCTATGTTACTTTTTTTTTTTTTTTTTTTTTTTTTTTTTGAGTAAGAGTGGCAAGCCGCAGCTTGAATAGGACTTAAAAGTAATAAGATCAGTACACAAAAAACATAAAAGCTTCAACAGCTAAATCTGAGGTCGGAGATCTTCCAAGATCATTCTTTGGCATTCCTGTGGAGCAGCATGAACTAGGACAATCTGGTGGGTTCTTTGATGTCCTTGTCTTGCCATATAGTCAGCACACCGAATGATGTCCCTAACAGTCTATGTTACATTAAACATCTTGTTGTTGGGTTTATATATATATATATATATATGGATAGATAACAAACAAGTCTATATATATGTTGCATAAGACTTCTCGTTGTTGTTGGGTTCATATATACATAGAACCGTGATGACTCTGCAATATATTATTCTTTTTTTTTTTTCCTTTGATAGAATTAGGTCTAACTAATATAATTTATTAAAAAAATAATTAGGTCTAACTGGGTCAAAGCAAGCTTACTCTTTGTGGTTCTTAATATAGGACATATTTAAGGAACTGATTTTAATCCTAAATATAAGACATATTTTTTATATTTATTAGTCTTTTCTTAATTTACCACTATTGATGTTCCTTCAACAATAATCAAAGAGGAACATGAAGGAAGGAATTAGGGAAGATGACTAGAGTGTTTCAGAAAATACATTTCATATTAACTGACTTAACTAACTTTCTTAATCTAATCAAATTAGATAAATATGTCTTATATTAAGGACAGGATGAAGTGTTATATAAAGAAAAATGAGACATTCATGAGCATAATATTATTTATTTTTGTGTTGATACTAAATAGATATTATTTCATCATTAAATTTTTTTAGTCAATATCCATATTAGCTCTAATTAAAAAATTATATGTATAGAGGCTAATGCTCATAATTGAGAAAACTAAAGCTACGTTTGGTACCATGAAAGTGGAATTGAAAATGGAACTCTCATTTTGGCTTATTTGGTATCACTGAATCCACTTCCATGTGGATGTGACTTCCACCAAAATAATGGAGTCAGTTCCAACCTATAACCCATAGAAGTGTGGAGACTTCCATGAAACCCAAACTTTGGTCCATGTTGCCCTTGACAGCCGGTGATAGTCAGGATGACGGACGGCACGATGAAGATGAGAGAGTGACAGTGGCAACAACGTTGGAGCAGCAACAACGACGGCAATGAGAGAACGGCAGCGGCAACAACGTTCGAGCAGTAACAGCGGCAACGATGGCGACCACATTGGCAACTTTTCTTTGATTTTGATCTGCAATTTCGCTGAGACAATAACTCTGCCATGTAAAATGACAGCAACCACGATCTCCAATTTCGATCTGAAACCTTTGGCGACCTCGACCTACAATTTCGATCTGCAACTTTTCTTTGGCGACAATGACGGCGACCATTAGCATCTCTGCCGTGAAAAATGTTCTTCGATTTCTTCTATGATTTCAAGTTCATTCCCCCCTACAACTTTTCTTTAATTTCGATCTGGCATTTTTCCTCTGGTTGCCAGCATTCCTAGGTTGCCAGTCATGGGTGCTGTGATGTTTTTTGGTGGCTAGGGATTTTTTTGTTAAGGGCATATTAGTCTTTTCATATTATAAATACAAATATTAAATTAAAATAATACCCCACTTCTATCGTTATACCAAACAAACTTTTTAACGTGGCTTCCACTTCTATTTCTACTTCTATCTCCACTTTCAATTCTAAAAAGATTACGGGCATAAGAGAACTTATTAATAAAAACTTAGAGACCTTTTTAAAATAAGGTAAAATTACAAGGACTGGTGAATTAAAATCCCTTAAAAATATTACTACATCATACAAAGCATTAAATCTAAAATAATAAACAAACTTACTTTAATGATATTCATATAAAAAGGCCGGCGACTAATAATTAAGGACTCTATATGCACAGTTCCCTCCCCTCCAATAATATGACAAAGGCCAATTAAAAGCTTGGAACTTCTTTCAATTATATACTTTGATCCACTGCAACATATAAATTTGCAGGCACTGCTTCACTTGTTTGAATCACGACACGATTATCAGACACATTCCTCAGAACATAACTTGGGAAAGTGTCGCCTTCGAAGCTCAATGAATACTGCACATGCTTTATAAGGTTGGGAAAAAGCAAAACATCATTAAAATCCGCCATTAATGAAGTCCCATTCGCTTCCACAATCTTCTTCGCCACCGTACTCTTCAACTTCATCCCCACCACAGCGTTCCGATCCACCACAACCTGATCAACTTTCTTAAAATTAATACTATTTGATTGATCCAGATGAACAATTTCAACCCCATTGTTATTACCAGAAAATATGTTGTCCACTATGTTTACTCCGTTGACTACTCCGTTGACCGATTTGAGGACAACATTGGCATCTCCGAGGAAGAAAGTACCAGAGATATGAAGCTGAACTGGGTCTTCTGCGACAATACTGGTGTAATCCAAGTAAGAATTTAAAACCCTAGTTTGTGTCAACCCGGCGAGTTTGAGATAAATGCCGGTGCCTCCGAAGCCGGTGGCTTTGTTATAGCAATGGACACCGGAGATTATGTTGGCCTGACCGGAGACCATTATTCCGATGGCGGCGGAGAAGATGACGACGTCAGTGATGGAGTTGTCATTACCCTGGAGGTTGATTCCGGTTCCGGTGAAGTTCCTTTCGCCTTTGTTGCCGCCAGCGGTGATGCGTTGGCCGATGAAGGAGTTTCTGACGTAGGTTTCGTGGCCGGCTTGGACGAGGATTCCATTGGTTGTGAAGTGAGTGATGTAGCAGTTGTCGATGCCGGTTCGGAGAGAGTTGATGACTGAGATGCCTCCTCCATGGTAGTTGGAGTCCAAGAGAAGGTCCCTGAAGGTGATGAACTCGTAATTGTAGGATGAAGAGGGCGTAGTTTTGTCATTTCCATTGGTGTTTGATAAATCAATGAGGTACCCATCTGATGGAAAGCTATCTGAGGCTCGTATGGTCCCACCATGGATCTGTTTTCACCAAATGCAAAATCTCTCATTAATAGTATTAATATTATGAACTTAAAAAATAAAAAATTTTCTAGTCTTCCCTATAAAACATTTTCAACCACCTCAGAATAAATGAGAGGTGGTTAAATACAGCATATATTTTATCATAAGAACATAATAGCTCACTTTTCATATTCCATTTATTTCACAAGACGAACATACTAGTTAATAGTTATAAAGTAAAATTATAACCTTTACATAAAACTTAAAATGCGCCATAGTATTTGTAATTTGTAAATAATTTATATCACTTATTACAATTTTAGTGATGAATATTAAAAATTTTGAGTGAAATAATTGCTCACCAAATAAATAATTAAATTGTTTTTTTTTTTAAAAAAAAAGGAAGTACATTTTTCCCCTTGACTTTCTGCCACCTACTGTGGTACTATCTTTTGACATGGCCCCAAAAAACCAAAGCACTGTATTCATGAGAGAATTATACTCATGTTCTAAGAAAGAAGAGAAATGAAAAAATGATATTTGGAGATTGCAAAATGAAACAATAGTTTAATGGAATTGTCAAAGCAGCCTCCTGGAGTTATTAACGGGATCATTATATTTTATTTTGTAATCTTTAGGAATTATTTCTTCAATTATTTTTTTCCTTAGGACCTAAGTGTAATTCTTTCTATATTCATTTGTTGAAAAGAGAAAATTAGCAGAAGAAAAGGGGAAGCAAAAAAAAAAAAAAAAAATATATATATATATAATGATAATTTAATTTAGTCATTCATTCCTAAGGCCAATTTCCAAACTGAGGTTAGGGCTCCAGTATCACTATGTGTGTCTTAAGATTAGATTTTAAAAAATAGTTTTTACGATTTACGATATACGTATGTTAGAAGAGTTTTATCTTAAGTTACGGAAAAAAATCTCTGAAACCACTGTGGTTATCCAAGCACCCACTAAATAATACTCCATTCAATCATATTTATAAGTAACTTTCTCTCTCATAGAACTAGTCTCATTTATAAGCAATTTTCACTTTTTGTCTAAGTAAGCGCCTTTTTTCTATTTTTCCCTTATTAAATATTCGTTCTCTCTCATAACTTTTATCTATTCTTTCTCCTATACTCTTTTCGTAAATAGAGGCATATATGAAAAAAAAAATATGATATTTTTGACTCACTTATTATTTTTAACTATCATTTCGTTTTGTACAATAAAAAAAATTATTTATAAATAGGATTGAAGAGAATATTAAACACAGACACCTTGCAAAGCCGTCTTACCAACCAATGCCACGTGCGACATGCAGAGACTAGGAATTACATTTTTTAAGAAAGTAACACCATGATAATTATTGCTTCATTTTGTAAAATATTCATGGCACTGGCCATGTTTTTACTTTTTATTGAAAACCGAGTAAATTCAAATTAGTTTGTTTCTTAATTAAATCACACCAAAAGACTCAAATTTTTGGAAAAACTAAAATCATTCACGATTATTAATTTCTTCAGAAAAACTTGGTGTTAATTTTCTTTAAAGAAAAAGCTTGCATCACAATTATTTTTTATATAATATAATAAGTAGTAAATAAATCGTTACAATTTTGGTAGGAGAATATTAGTTTAGGAGTAATTAATTCGAAATTATTTAGCTAAAATTTTGCAAACTTTAGGTCCTTAAATGCAATTTTCTTTATGTACAAAAAATGCAATTTTCTTTTGGCAAAAAAAAAAACAATCGCTAAATTATGAGCTGTAAAATGAGGGAAGCGAACAAGAAGAAACGTACCATAAAGTTTCCAACGCCGGCAACCGGAAATCGGAGCGGCCGGCTGATTAAGTAGTTCCCACCCTGAAGATAAAGCTGTGCCCCTCCAAGATTAGAAATGCCGGAGATCAAAGACCCTTCACCGTGACCATTCGTCGCATCTGTTATAGCTGCAAGAAGATCGTCCGTACTGTCCAGCTTCCCCGTCGGATCCGCCCCATACGACGTCGCTAAGTATACCCGTGGACCATTTGAACCCGACTTCACATCGGCACAAACCAAAAAAAAATTATTTTAGAGTTATCACATTGTATGAGAGAGTGACGAATATATAATGGTTAGCTAGTTAATCACCGGTGGTGGCGACGGTAACGTAGAAGGAGACGGTGGTGAAGCACTGGAAGCGCTGAGTCTGACGTGAGAAGCTTTGAGAGCTTCGAATCTGCCCAATGCTTGGTGGTGGCGGTCGCCGGAGACGGTGGGAGGTGACGGATTCTGTGCTGACGGATAGATATTGAAGAAGAGAAACAGAAAGAGTAAAGGAGGGATTAGGGGTTTTGTTGGTTCCATTGGAGACGACGACGTTTGGGTTGTGAGGTGTTGGGTTGTGAAGAAGAAGAAGAAGCAGAGATGAAGATGAAAAAGAAGAAGGTGGTGGTGGAGGGATTAAGGCGTTGAGTTATGTGTGAGGATATAAACAAACGAAAAGGAAAGGCTTTGATAAAGAGGCATGTAAAGAGGGGCGCTTAACCAAGATTTGATAAGAAAATGATTTGTCACATTTCATAAGATCACCTCATGCTTTTGACATTGGAACAGTTTTGGTTTAATTGATTACAGGGCTAAGAAGCATTCTCTGTGTACCTGAAGTATTTGTTAAGTCCATCCAGTGGTGCACCTATCACCTTGATGCATTTTATTTTTACGGGTCTATCATCTTAAAGTGTTTTTTGTGCAATTTGATTAGATAATTTAGGGTGTTGCGTATGCCAAAAAAATATTTCAAGGTGTTGATTATACCAAAAAATAATTTAAAGTGTTGGACGTTTCAGAAAAAATACTTCAATATATTAGGCGTACCTGTAAAAATATTTTAGAGTATTTGATGGATACACCACAAAATATTTTAAAATATTAAATACACCTAAAAAACAGAGTGTTGGATTCACCTTAGCAATTGATTCTAAGTTGTAGAAGAGAAAAATGTGAAGACTCCCTTAAAACGTAAAAGTATTTTTGTTTCTTTTTCTTTTTAATAGAAGGGAGGCTTTTGTCCCCCCCCCCCCCCCAAAAATTAGAGACATATATAAACAAGCACAAAATATGTAATTCTACTTCAATAATTAATTTTTTTGTTATTTCAAGAGGATTTAAGTTTTAAAACGTTTACCGTTGCTACCTTGAGTTGGTTAATCCTATGTGTTTGATATGTGGTGATAATTGAGACTTGGGTGGATATACAAATCCTATAATATACTCCCATTTATTCCTTTTGAATATTCTCCAACTTAATAAGAACTACTACATTTCCATTAAATAATCTCTAAACAAAATTAAATTAAAAATGCAAAAAAGAAAAATAATTTTTCTCTTGTCAACCATGATATAAACTCTTCATGGAATAATCAATCTTTTCAGCTTTCCAGCCGGAAAAAGGAAAATACTTCTCCACATAACCCATAAATGTCATATAGGATTAGCTTAAGCTAGACTATTATTAGGTAGATGATATTTAATTGTGCTCAATATATATATATATATATAATTATAAAACCTGACCTGACCTGACAGAAAAGGAAGGCGTTACCAACTTCATACTCCTGGGACCTTTACGAGATTGACATTGGGCAAAAGGTATTTTGAACATGGAAGCAAGCAAGGTTTTACTTTCAATCATTTATTTAGTAATTTAATAAAAAATGATGAAATTATATAGTAATAATGAACAAAGGTGGCGGTCCGTCACACTTATCTTATCTTAGAGCTAAAGGGTTTGGCGTACTGGGGAAGGCAAGCTCGGCTACTTTTCTTTGTTGGGTGGTTGTACTTGTTTGATTACTTTCATTATTACAGTTGATAAATATTCCCCATTATCCTTATTATAAAAATATACCTTATAGAAGAAATTCATGTTTTTCAATATCACCCATGTTTAGAGTCATTGCCTGTGAGAGACAATGTAATATACATATGAAAACTTTCTATTTTTTTTACAACCATTTGGACCACTTGGTATCCCACGCTAAGCGAAGATGACACTTTGAAAGGTATTCTTTTTTTAACAAAGTGGGATTCAAACTTGTTTGCCCACTTTGTGATCTGACTTATTCGCTATTAAACCAAGTACTCTTAGATAGAAAATTTTTCATTTACATATGGGTAAAAAAAAATTATTTCATTTTCTAAAAAATGAATTGCTGACTTACCCCCACCTTTCTTCATTTCAATGAGGTCATTAGAGGTGTTTCATAATAGTTTGTTAGGAAGTAAAATTTTAATAATAATTCAACCCAGGTTATTTTAATTTTTAAGTGCTCAAACTAAAAACAAGAAGAATCTATTTGCGACAATGTGAGGGTTCATTAAGAGATCCCATCACAATTGATATTAAGAAAATGTATAAATATTTGATAAACTAATACAATTTGTAATAACCTGTAATAGATTGGATCAAGTAAAATAAAACATATTCTTTTATTCAACAAGCATGGCCCTCTTGCTTGGATCTAGCTTCTCTTCTTTTTCTTTTTCTTTTCCAATCCATTCCCATCTTTATCCCTTCATTACCCTTAAATCAAGATTTAATGATCCACATTTAACATTTTATAAAAATATTATTACAAAAAGAGAAGAATGCAAAGGAAATGGAGCGAAGGAAATATTAAATTTGAATTATTAGATCTTGATCCAATTGTTATAAGGACGAAAGCTAAAAATTTGGATTATTAGATCTTGATCCATTTGTTATAAAGTCGAAAGCTAACGAGAAAAGAAAAGGAAAGAAGTGAAGTCCCTTTTGCTTCAACGCGCGGCTGTCCCTATTGAGGATCCCAACTTTAGAGAGTTTCCTTCCATATAGTGGTTGAATGCAATTATGCAAACAAAAATAATTGCGTTTGGCACATCATAGTTTTTTTTTTGGGGGAGCATTTTATCATACGTTTAAACTTATGTATGTACAGTGATTATGGGTGCCATGTTCAGAGAGAGGAGGCTCCAGTAGGAACATGCACTATCCAACAAACAACTATGCCATTTGATTCTGTAAGAACCCACAGGAAAATCAGATACATCAAGTAGGCAGCTTGAAAATCCCTGACCTCTCTGGTTAGGCACAAATTCCAAAAATGTTTCTGCAGTACAATCTGGTTACCACTTCTTCGGCCCTTATTTGCCATACAATCTGAAACACGGTGGAACAATTTGATGTCTAGGCTGCAAGTGAAAACAGTTTGTGGGCTGGTCAATAAAATTCAACAGCAAGGAGAAATTTGAGTTGGTTTCATGATCCATATGCCCCAGCCACCCTGCTAAATTTTGCATTGCCAAGACCAGTAAGGAGTTACAGGAGTTTTTATCAACCATAAAATTTTCATGAGATAGCTGCTTTACAACAAAAACCGCAAAGCCAGAAACAAATGCCAATAATGAACAACTCAGAGACAGTGCTGTCACGACATCAGAATTTTCACTGTCCATCTCAATGAAGGATGTTCCAATAAGATCAAATTCCTCTGCAAGCCTATAAAAATGAAAAGAAATTTGATAAATGTCTTCAAAAGACTTCAGACACCCAAGCAGAACATCTCCCTCAATATTTACCCGATTACCCCGATCTATATTCAAGACAGGTCTCACAACTTTAAGCATGCCCACCACATTTTCCAAAAATCTAGCTTTCAAGGATAAATACCACCTCTGGAAGCTGAATGCCTGAGAACTTGTTACAGCTGCTTCTAAAAGTCGTATAGAAGAGCAAAGTGCCTGATGAGCTGCAGCTAGCTTACAACTGTAATTATGATCATTGACACTCCCAGCATCCCTTGAATCCTTCTCATCCAAGTAATCACTAGAATTTAAAGGAAATTTATTATTCTCTGATCCTTCCACTAAAGTGAGAGCCTGTTTTGCTAAATTGAGAAGCTGGACTACTCCCTCAGACTGAGTGAATTGGTGAAGTGATTTTAACCAGTTACAGCAAGAATTAGATTTGACCTCCTTAATTAGCTTGCTGAATATGGAAGAAGATAAATGCAGTTCCCCTTGGCATGCTGCATATGTTCCAATCCTACAAGCAGTCCAATTATTCATGTGTGTCAAAATCTGGTTCACAAACTCTACTGTATCAATTTTACAGTCAACAGGAAATCTATGAGGATATATACTCAGGTTATATCGATCACATATTCCATTATCCTGGTGAAGCAAACCACCCCAAATATGTTGACTGTGTAACAGTAGACAATACATTGTGTATGTATAGCAATCGAGTAAACCACACTGACACACAAATTCAACCAAAATTTGCACCCTGCTCATCACATCAGTATCAATTGCACTAGCTCTACTAAGAGTTTCAATAAACGCCACCAGAAATCTGTATATTTTATTAAAAAATTTGGAAACTACATCAGTGTTCTCTTCTTAATCAAATTTCACAGCCACGTGAGGAGTCGATGCTGTCACTCGACCAGTAGTTTTGACAGTCACAAGAAATTCAATTGTTGAAGTTATGTTATCAAGTACCAAGACAACCAGATGATGATGCTTTCTGATAATAGATAGTAGAATATTTAGCAGAGTTTCAAGATTCCGAAATAGCAATGAGTAATTTTGACGGGCTTCCAATAATAACATAACCAGAAGCTTGATCTGATCCTTGATCAGTGAGACAACCCGTGAAGGCAAATTAAAAAAGACACCATTTTCAGTACCTGTGGCTCCCACAAACTTACAAGACAAATCTGCCAAAATATGGATGGCCAAATGCCCCTTCATCAAATCTGCTTTCTGCATTGCATTCTCTACGACAGTAACCAGCTTGACTAATTCATGAAGTTCTGTAAAAGATAAAGGTGGAATACACACAAGTACCTGCAAATCATCTAATTCAAGTCAAAACAGTTCAAAACCAGTAATATAAAATAAAACCTCCATTTTGCATGGTACTGGAACCAAACCTTGTGTAAAACCTGTAAAGCTTCACAATGCATGGCCAAAGACACTTCAGGTTCCTCCAGCATGCAAAGTAATCTATGTATTAGATCTGAATTGACTGAATTTTGATAAAGTCGTTTTTTGACTAGGAATCTCAAACATCTTAAAGCTGTTTCTCGTATATGTGAAGTTCTTTCTTGGCTAAGAAATGAAAGCAGAAGCCGCGCCTGAATCCAGATGTTTAAATAACATTAAAAAAAGGAGAACGTGACAGTGAAAGATAGATCAAGGTGGTTGCTCCTAGTCTGCATAGACAAGCAAGTGGTACAGTACTTCATTTCGTTACAAACATCAAACAATCAACTTTTTAATTGACATAACATTTGCTAATACAAAAGCCCAAAAAAAAAACAAATCTACCAGTTGAGAGATTAAATAGGCAATCATGAATGAGCGCCCAGAAAAACAATTACAAAGTGAGAACAAACAGGTTAAGAGAACAAATCAAGTAGGCCCTTCATCCTGCCAACTCAACTAAGACTCTAAAATATATTGTAAACTCAAAACAGCAATCACCTGTTCAGAGATAAGTGGTGTTGATAGAGAAGCCAGTTTTGAGAGTGAGAAAAACATCCCTACCAAATATTCTTCATCTGAAGAATTCAATATCAACTCTACACCTGTCTGCAATAATGAAACAATCATATCAGAAACCAACTTACAAAACTGAACGCTTTTGGAAGACTATTCTGTGTTTTATTTAAAGAGAAAACATTACATCAATTTATAGGGAAGAGATAGCAACATTCTTGCTATTCAATCCCAGGGAAAAAAAGCCAATTAAATGGAAAGATATACAGAGGCTACTAAACAGGGAATAAATCCGACTAATAAAAGAAAATAAGTGCTGGAATATATTTGAAATATTCTGCCAACATAAGCCATTGAGAAAAGGGCCACAGGCCACAGGAAAAGAAATTCTAAAACTGTCAAAAGTTCAAGATAAACATTAACAGTCAGTACTCTGAATACTACAATTAAAACATGGCCTAAAATTGTATACAAGCACTAAGGAACATGGTTAATAGTATATGAGAGTTTGTGCTGCCGTGCACACATAAACCCTTGGTTTGTTCCTAAATTATTTCTTCCATCACCACCACCCGTGGCCAAAGAAGATATATAGTGCAGACAGACAGACAGACGCATTTGTACATGAAGACAATCACTGTCAGTATCACAACATGCCTGACAGCATTTGGGGGGGGGGGGGGAGCCTAAAAACTGCACAACAAAGCAACTGACTAGGGGAAAAGAAGTGTCCACCAAGGAAACAGAAGTGTATTAGATCACACTAGTTATAAAAAAGACAAAGACCTTATATGCTTTATTTGCAACTGAATATGAGCACCTAAATTTTCCAAAAACTCGAGCAGCATCTAACTTGGCAGGTAAGGATATCTCAGATGAAGTCACCATATTAACCAGCATCTCTAATGTGGTAGATGCAAAATCATCTGATATTTCACAAAAGCATCCTGCAGCAAATAAAGATGCTTTCACCTGTAGAAAACAGATCCAATGATTAAGATGTAAAAAAGATTGAGGCTGCTAATCAATAAAGCAAATGAAGTTTCTTCTAGAAAGAGCAGCTTAAAGAGGGACAGAAGCAAATGAAAATGAACCCAATAATAGATTTCATATCAAGAGCCTAGAACCGGAATAGAGAGAATAGCTTAGTCCTGTAAATCAAACAAGAAATAAACTTTTTCTGACGTTTGCCACACTAATTTACAACAGCAATTTTATCACATGCTTTTAACAAGGCAGTAAGCACAAAATATATCAAATGATCACATCCTTATATCTACTTATCCCCTCATGGAACAAATATCCAAAGACTGCTTGATGCACTAGGCAGTATAAGTCAGATTAGGGTACTTAAGCAAAAGATATGGCTAGGCGGATGGTATCATAAAAGGATGCATCCAGTACAGCATAAATGTTGCAATAAATTATCTTACCAACCAAGCATGAGGAGAAACAAGACTGGAAAGCACCAAGTATCGTATATGAGCATTGCCATGAGCAAAATCAGCCCAACAACCAAACAGAACCAGAGCAAATGCCCTTGACTCCTCATCACCACTGTCAAAAATGGATTTCACTCTTTTCAACAACTCCAAGTGGTTTGGTACTTTTTCCTTTGACAACAAGCCCTTGTATTGTTTGTGCTTCATCTTTCCACGGTGCTTTAGCTCAGATAGGAAAACCGTGACAATAGCAAACTTAGTCTCTTTGTCACCACATGCAAATGCATCAGAGAGCCGCAAGAGGATGGCATTGGCAAATAGCCTATCTTCACCTGCCATCAAATTAAACATGCTATTGACAACTATGTCGGATTCAGACTCTGCACTCCATTGTTGAAGCTGACGCCCAAACCGTAAAATGGCTTCAACAGATCCACCTGGACAATGAATCTCATTAAGCAACCAAAACCAACGAGGATCTAAGAGTAGATTATTCAATTGTAACATACTGACTAGAACAAAATTAGAAATGAGGTTAAGCCAAGGAGTTAGTTTACATCCATGGAAAATCATTTCTTTTACCTGGTTTCTTAGAACGTAGGCCCTTTTCAAGTTGAATACTCCATTCCATGGTAGAAGTTGCACAAGTTCTTTCCATGTTTGAGAAGGCAAAGTGCGGAAAAGAGTGGCTTAAAATTACAATGGAGGTAGTGATGGAAAAAATCTTTGAACTGTGAAAAGTATCCCCATCTTCTTCACATTTTGAAGATGAATAGTATACAAATTTTTAGCCATTGCGTTCTATGTATCTGTTAAATGTCAGCAATGTCAACACCGAATATCAATTATTAGCATGAGATAGTTGACACTCACACATGTGCCTCCGTCAATCACTCATAGCACCTACCGTTTTGCCTCTTTGATTATTGTCTATTCTGTTTCTATATTTGCCTATATATATTTTAGTCATCTAAGTATTTCATATATGAATTGTGTGAGTATGAGATCCTAGAGTCTCATATGGTATCAAAGCTGGTCCTAAAATGCCTGACGACCAGAGATGGTGAGGCGAGAGAGAGAGATACACTGCCAGGCCAGGGATGACCGCAAACCGCCGATCGGCGGAACCCAGAAACGTGGTGTCAATCTGAGCAGCGCATGGCATCCACGCACCACCACTGCACCGATGCGTGAACTTTACGCGCCACCATCTATACACCGCGCGTGACCCTACGCGCCACAGTACACACTATTTCTGGCCACCATTTTTCTCCCAGAAAACAAGCCGCAATGTTTCCAGTCACCATTTCTTCCAGAAAACACATGGATTCTTCCAAATTTCCTCCTCTTTTTGGCTCTTTTCCTAGAAATCCACCCATAACTGGGGCCACACCAATGGCACTCATATCCGGTACAAATCCTAAAACTCAAGACTCATCTTCCTCCTCTCATTCCTCCACTACTAGTAGCACAATAACTACACCAGGACTTTCCGATAGTCAGATTATGGCCATTAACCATAGGTTCAATGGAAGAAAATATCTCCAGTGGTCTCAAACTGTGCTAAGATATAGTCGTGGTAAGCAAATGGAGAAGTATATCAATGGAGCAGCTCCTCAGCCTCCTCCTAATAACCCCAATTTCAATACATGGTTTGCCGAAAACAATCAAGTTATGACTAGGTAACTCGAGGATGAAGCAAGACAAACCTACTCTTCCCTTGATAACACCATTGCTCTAATCCACCTGAAGCGACAACTACAAGATATGAGACAAGGTAACTCGACAGTTACTGATTATTATAATGTCTTACATAAACTATGGCAACAACAAGATCTCTTCAATTCACATTTATGGGATACTATCAAAGATGCTCAGTTACATAAGAAGATCGTAGAAGAAGAACGGGTGTATGACTTCCTCTTGTGACTCAACAATTCATTTAAGGAAATAAGAGGCCGAATATGGGACTAAAACCCCTGCCATGTCTATTTGAAATAGTCAACCATGTGCAATTCGAAGAAAGCAGAAAACTCTTAAATCAAGGCAGCCCAAGCTCAATTGAAAGATCAGCCCTAGTAGCAAAACGACCACAAGATGAATGACAAAATAAATGGTGTAACTATTGCAAGAAGAAGGTCCACATCAAAGAAGAATGTTGGAAATTGCATGGAAAGCCAACAATTAACAAAAAAACCATATTACTGCCACTAAGCCAGAGGCTAAAGATAATGATTCCCTGAGTAAAGAAGAACTGCAAATGTTTCACAGGATGCTAGACAGACAGAATAAGTATAACTCTATGCCTGATATCAATCTTGTACAATCAGGTAACTCTATTATAGCTCTAAATACTCTACAAGCTAGTGAGAATGCTTGGATTATTGATTCAGGAGCAACTGATCACATGACTGGTAATCGCACATTGTTTGCAACTCTCAAACTAATTTATGAGAATCTTCGGGTCAAAGTTGCTAACGGCTTGTACACTATAGTTGAAGAAATTGGCACATTCATACTCTCTAATTCCCTGAAAATTCATAAACTGATCACATGACTGGTAATCGCACATTGTTTGCAACTCTCAAACTAATTCATGAGAATCTTAGGGTCAAAGTTGCTAACAGCTTATACACTACAGTTGAAGGAATTGGCACAATCATACTCTCTAATTCCCTGAAAATTCACAATGTTCCATTTGTTCCTGCACTCACTATCAATCTTATATCTATGAGTAAATTAACTAAAGGCTAACTGTGCCAAATCATTTTTGATAATGATGTTTGTATTTTTTAGGATTTAAATTCGAGGAGGATGATTGGAACTTCTAGAGAATGGGATGGATTGTTCTACCTTGAAGGATCAAACTTGAAATCAGAAGATGCAAGGAAGGCAAGACAAGAACTGGTTAGCTCCAATTCTCAAAATAATACTGTACACTTGTAGCACTGTCACTTGGGCCACCCTAGTTTTGATTATATTAAGCATTTGTGTCCAGATTTATTCAATCAAAATTATGTTCCTTTTCATAGTGAAACTTGCCAAATTGCAAAACAAACTAGATCTTCTTATCGCAAACAACCACACACACCTTCCTCACCATTCACACTAATACATTGTGACGTTTGGGGTCCTGAATGAATAAAATCCTTTACCAATGCACGATGGTTTGTCACTTTCATAGATGATCACACTAGAACCACATGGGTTTATTTAATGAAAGACAAATCTGAAGTGGCCAAGGTATTTCGAAACTTCTATACCTTTGTACGAACCCAATTTAATGTGCCCATTAAGGTACTTAAGAGTGATAATGCCAAAGAGTATATGAGCAACACCTTTATCAAATTTCTTGAGCAACAAGGAATTCATCACCAAACTCCCTGTCTATACACACCTCAACAAAATGGAGTAGCTGAGCGAAAGAATGGTCACCTGTTGGAAGTAACTCGAACCTTACTAATGGAACGAAATGTTCCTATAATTTTTTGGGGTGATACCCTACTCACTGCAGCTTATCTTATTAACCGCATGCCATCCAAAGTCTTAAAATTTGACACCCCTATCCAAAAACTCCTAGAACACTTTCCAAATTGCTCAATAATCACTTCATTACCTCCTAAGGTGTTTGGTTGTGTTGTTTTTATTCACAAAAATGATGGCAACAAATTTGCTGCTCGAGCTCACAAATGCCTATTTCTTGGCTACTCCCCTACTCAAAAAGATACAAATGCTACTGCCCTACTTCCAAAAAACTTATTATCTCCAGGGATACAGTCTTCTCGGAAGAAGCATATTACTCCAAATTACCCATTCAAGGGGAGTACACTGACATTGAATAGCTAATCCTAAATAAACTTGAACCATCACCACTACAACCTAATCTTATATGAGGTGAGGAGATGAGGAGGAAAAAAACGGTGCCATGAAGAATACATATATGCTTATATATATATATATATTATATCAGAGGAGCACGCACATTTCGACCAATAATCATGAACCCAGTATACAGAAGTATGGATAGCATATTGAGAACACAGACACGCATATATCATTGTTCATACACTGGGCAGGGACACACGCATATGATTGAAAAAAAAAAAGAGAACAAGGCATAAAGAATCAGGAGACAGATTCATATGGGCATATAGTGTTCAAAACATATTCATCTATGTTAATGTTGAACCATAATATTGCAACTCTTGCATATCGAAAACCCAGAATCATATATGTGAGAAGAGGATTTTAAAAAAAATATTCGCACATATTAACATTATATATATTCACATATATAATAGCACAGCGGAATTAGATGGGGATATAAACGAATTATATCAATTAATTATTCATAAAGAATAAATCACATAGCCACAGGATCATCATGCTCTAATGCCAATGTAAGAAAAATATATAACTAAAAGAGAACTGGTGTACCGGGGTGAATCCATGTTCGGATCCGGGTCAAAGCTCCAATGCTTCATACTTGTGCCCACACAATTATTAGACTACTAGAGCCTAATTGTGATTTGCACAGCATATCACCAGAACCAGAAAGATGGTAGAAGAGAAGAGAATTGCCAGAAAACTCAATGGCGGGGTGAATTGCAATTGAGGAGGCACACCCTATTTATAGTGGTTTACGGAGGCCACTAATAAGGAAACGTGTGCACTCCTTCTTGCCCTCCAAGACAGTAATTAATTGTCTCTCAATTAATTCCCTAATTATGGTGATTTATTCCTCTTTTAACAAATCTATAATTATTGCTGAATTATTCCTCAATCTGCATTTTATGCTGATTTTATTCTTATTTGATTAAACTACTTATTTCCTAATCAAATAGTCCGACCCATCAAGGGCGGACTTGGACCCAAAGTCCAACAATAGCTGAAGGTATGCACATGCATTTTTCTCACCCATATTGTCAACCTCCAGCTTGTGTTAGCGTGTTTATGATAAGTACTTCCAAACAAGCACATAGTTAAACCCTGTCGAACTCCCTATTTGTGGCTAACAAAACAAGGAATAAGAAGATTCTTTGCCTTTTAAAGAGGAAGTGATGGTAGCTAGTACAAGATGATTTACTGTTATTGTTTCTGTCATTCGCTAATTACTTAAACGCAATGACTCTAAACACTATTTTTCATGAAAACTATCATCGATGCTTTGATTCCCGAAAAAGTTTCTCGTTGACACTCATTGACAAGAGAGGCATTATTATGATAGTGAATAATTGTTACAATCACTAGTGTAAAACACTAATTTAACTATATGATTTTATATTAGTTACTTAAAGAATAGAAGTGATAATTCATGTGACATAATTTTGATTTTGTTGTATGTATAACTAACGTTGTAATGTACAATATAGCATCAGTTACTTGAAGAACAGAAGTGACAATTCATGTGACATAAGTTCACTTATGTTTGAAGTGTAACTGACGCAGTAATATGCAATATGACATCAGTTGTATATTCAACTGATGTTGTAATTAAGATGCTATAACATTAGTAATTATGGAATCAATTTAGTAAGCACCAGAAGCCATAATTAATATAAATTTTTGGAATTTAATTGTGAAATAAATAAATTTGAAATATAAAATGTCATAATTGTAATTAAATACTATAAATAAATTTTAAAAAATAATTTTCCCAAAATATAATTATATTATAGTTATATTATAAATGCCTTTTTTTAAGTGGGTCATTTATAGCTTAAGACCATCTGGTAGAGATTAGTGAATTTCTTGTAACTATTGAACTAAACCTAGTTAATTATTTAAAAAAATGGATGATCAATTTATGGGCGGAACTTGACCCATAATTTATAATTTATTTACTAAGCTTACTTATAGTGTCGGGTCCTAAAAGAAACCAAGACCTTAATTATAACCCACATGGCTCTAAGGAAGTCTTAAAAATATGTTAACTATTTTTTTCTAAAGAAAAGGAAATATTGCATCGGTTTCCATTCCACTTGACGCCTTAATGCATTAAACAAAAACCTCAACTACTTTACTAACTTCACGACTTCTCTATATGAATTTTGCTCCAGCTCTGCTAACTTCGTAACTTCCCTTCATTGCTGTTGATGTAGCGGCTTCTAGATAAAGTACTACAAAAAAAACACTCAATTTCCGACAGAATTTACCACAGATTTTTTTGTGTGGCAAATTCCGTCAAAAATTCCATTGAAAATGTTTCTGTCCGAATTTCTCCATGGCTAAATTTGCCATGGAATTAACCACAGAAAAGTTTCGAAGCTAAATTAGCCACGGAATTCCGTCACAAATTTTGTGGCAAAATTTTTTACCATGAAAAAGCTCCGTGGCACATTGTCACAGAACTTTTTCATAGCAAATTCCATCGCAAAAATTTAAAATTTATAAAATTTTAAATTAAAAATAATATTATAAAATTAATTATTAAATAATTTTAATTAAAAATAAAATTTTATTAGTAATGAATATTATATTATTATTTATTAATATTATATTAAAATTTTTCTACTAAAATAATATTTTTAATATTATTATATTAGTTATTATTTAATTTTATTTAAAAATAAATTATTAGTTATTAATATTATATTTATCATTTTATATTAAAAATAATATTTATAATATTAAATTATTTGTTATTAGGTAATTTTAATTAAAAATATAATTTAGATTTATAAAATTGATTAAAATGTAGTTATAAAAATATTTATTAAAGATTTAAAATTTATTGAATTTGAAATTAATTAATCATAAATATATAAATATACTTTTTAGATTTTTTATTTAATTCAATTTATTTTTAATAATATTATATGTATACATATATAATTAATTTTATATTATGATAATATTATATATATATATAACATTATGTAATAAAACAATGTAGGTTTATCTAGGCGCAACTAGCAAAGATTGGAGCGCGAAGGCACCAGGAGCATGAGGTCCTGGGTTCGAACGGGAGGGAAGACATTTTCAAGATTTAAAAGGTGCAGACACGTGGTAGCGCTTGAAGGTGACACTTGGCACACTTCGAGAAGGAACACGTGGTGTATTACGAGGAGGGTGGACACATGGCAGCGTTAGGAGGTGACATGTGGCAGCGCAAGGAGGAGACACTTTGTGCACTTTGAGGAGGGACACATGGCAGCGCAAGGAGGAGACACTTGATGCACTTTGAGGAGGGACACATGGTGCATTGCGAGGAGGGTGGATATATGGTAACGCGAGGAGGAGACACATGGCTGAACCAGCAATGAGGTGGCTTCCTACAAACTTGACACGTGGCATTTGAAAATTTTAAAAAATATTCATGGCAGCGCAAGGAGGAGACACTTGGCGCACTTTGAGGAGGGACACATGATACACTGCAGGGAGGGTAGACATGTGGCAGTGCGAGGAGGAGAAACATGGCTGAACCAACAATGAAGTGGCCTCCTACTAACATGACACGTGGCATTTGAAAATTTAAAAGAATAAAAAAATAAATTTGAGATGGAATTGGAAATTCATTTGTCACGCATCTATTACAGTGTTGGTTTAGTTATAATGCGACGCCGTAATACATTCATTTACGGCGTCATATCTTGAGCAACTGACGCCGTAATATAGAGTTTTTACTATGGCTAATTCCATTATACCCTAAATACTGTGGTGAAAATGTAATTTTAACTGATGTCAAATTAACATTTTGCACTAATACTTCCTCGGTTCCTTTTTATAAGATATAAATAACTGAATTATATAAATCAAAAAGTTATTTAAAATTAGTTAAAGGTAATAAATATGTAAAAAAAGCAAATTATTTTCTAAAACTACCCTTATTTATAAATAAGGTCGGTGGAGAGAGAATGAATGGAAAAAATGATGAAAGAGACATATAAATAATAAAAGGTAAAAATGGAAAAAATGCATTAAACGTTTAAATATATCCTAAGTATATCAATAAAGGTAAAATGGGGAAAATTCATACATATGAAAACTTACGAGTTTAGCTAAATTTACAACTAATACGAGTTAGAGTGAGTTGACACAAGAATTATAAATAGAAAAATGTTAAAGTCGAAGAGTAACTCTTGAGTCAAACAACAATGGTCATGAGCATGAGAATTGGCAGTTGCATTTATATGTTAATATGTGTTTACACTTCCTAATCCATATCTAATTAATAATTTTCCCCAATTATATATTTTAATCCAAACGAGTACAGAACCCACGCGATGCATGGGTGTAAATAAACTTAAAAATAATTTTCCATAATAAGAATGAACCATGGTTATTAATGTATGCGATTTTTGTTAAGCTAAAATATCTAAAATAAATCCATAGAAAATTTGAAAATTTTATGTTTTTTAATTTAATAACTCTAAAAAAAATATGTGGGAGGCAAAATAGGCATAATGAGAAGTTAAAAGATAATTCAAAATCTTAAATATGAAATATAGAAAATAAAATAATCTAAAATCTCATCTAAAATAACTTCTTATAAAATTTTAAACTTTAAACAAAACACGGGAGCCAAAATATAGATAATGAATGGCAAGTTCAATGATAAATGAAAAAATTGAAAAGGTTGAGTTTTTTTGTTTTTTTAATTTCCTTAGCCCAACACATCCACCGTCTGTTGGCCCATGTTCGTAGTGTCGACCTTTTTTTTTTTTTTTTTCCCAAGGTTCGTAGTGTCGACCTGGCCCTTAGTAATGCCTACTTTTAACCCGTCTATTATGTATTACATGGTAGAGGCAAAACTATCCTTAATTTTTTTTTAAAAAAAATGCACCCATTGCCATTATCATAAATTTTTGAGAGAATTACACTTAAGTCTTAAGGAAGAAAATAAATGAAGAAATGGTCCCTAGATATTACAAAATAAAAAAAAAATCCCATTAATAGCTCTAAGAGCCTGTATTAACAACACGTTAACAACTCCAAGAGCCTGTATTGACAACTTCATGGGACCATTTTTTCATTTTGCAATCTACAGGGACCATTTCTTCATTTATGTTTTTCCTTGGAACCTGAGTGTAATTCTCCATAAATTTTTATTTTTATGTAAAAATAACCATAAACTTTTAAAAATGGTGCAAAAGTAACCATAAACTTTCAAAAATGGGCAAAAGTGACACCGCCGTTAACAATCGTTTACTCAAAAGTGTTTAAGGGGCAAAAATACCTATAAAATTTTCTCAAAAGTGCATCCACCATCATAAACTTTTTTTGTGTGCAAAAGTAACCATAAACTTTCAAAAATGGGGCAAAAGTGACAGTTCTCTTACTAGGTTCAAATGTCATATTTTGATTGTTCCAAGTCCAGAAAAAAAGCACCCCAACTTATCCACTATAATTTTTCCAAATCAAAAATTGAAAAACCAATCTTCAATGAAGATGATGTTACTATCCTACTCTCACTGACTTGCTGTAAATAGAATTGTTGAGATTGATGGTGCCGTAAACACAGTTACCAAAATTAAATAACAACTAAAAGAAGTGAAAAACGAGAGTGAAAAAGAAGAATGAAAAAGTACCAAAAAAAATAAGAGAGAAATGGGGGGAGGAAGTTGCCACCTTCTCTTCTTCCCACCATGCCATCGATCTTGCCTCCTTTAATGAAGATAGCGTCGCCATCCTATTCTCACCAAGTTGCGATGATGATGGGGAGAGTAGGATGGCGGTGTCATCTTTATTGCAGATGTGTTTTTCAATTTTTGGTTTGAAAAAATTATGGTAGACAAGTCGAGGTATTTTTTTCCTAAATTTAAAATAATCAAAAGATGATATTTGAACCCAATAAGAGAATCGTCACTTTTGCCCCATTTTTGAAACATTATGGTTACTTCACCCAAAAACAAGTTTATGGTGGTGGGTGTGTAACCCCCTGCCTTAATTACTGTAATTATTATTCGATAATGCATAATAAAAAGGGGTTTGAGACCGTCGGATAGTTCAAAACGTATTAAATTACCTACCAAGCAGTAGGACCTTACAAAATTTTTTTAAAAACTTCTTTCCTACTCGGGTCTCGTTTTCGATTACCGAATATAATCACCTGTGCAGTTAATTTACATTCACATATATCAGAGTTCGTAATTTAAACCCCGGCAACCCCCGGGTTCATCTATATATATATATAGAGTTTCAAATTCCACGTAGGGGATTACAAACCAAGATATCCACACTAATTACATCTCAAAATGTAATACAATAATCCCTATCCAAAATGATTAACCAACAAAAGCCATACAAATGTCCCTAGGAAGCTCTAACCGCTCCGGGTCACACGCTTCTCCTTAGAGCCAGTCGCCCTGTCTGAAAGGTTAGTTCAAAGGAAAGAATGAGATTCAAAAGAATCCCAGTAGTAACTAAACATTTATACCACATATAGCACATAACATGTAAGCAAATCATCATGCAGCAGCAGCACATATCACACTCCACCCTCATCCCTTTTCTCCGCCGGGAAGGCCCACAGCCTTAACCCGAACAGTTGCTAGCTACTCAGGGACTATTGGCGTGGCAGTGCATAAACATAGCCTTATAGCTCATACAGCTATCCGGATCTCACAAATGGCCCGTCGGCCTCACATATAGCCTTTCGGCTCACATATCACATATATCACACTTCATCCTCATCCCCTTTCTCCGCCGGGAAGGCACACTGCCTAAACCCGAACCGTTGCTAGCTACTCAGGGACTATTGGAATGACAGTGCTAACACACCCTCAAAGGTTGCAGCATACAAATCCATTTCCAATCGACGATAAAACACACATGCAATGCATCATATTTGGTACAAAAGAAAAGTCACTACCTGATCCCTTCCTGATGTCTCTGGGCACAGCAGGCTCACGAGGATAGCAGATGTCAAATCCTATAATCAAATAGGGACATTTGGTTAATTTCCTTTTCCAAGTTCTTAATTCAATAACACTCTAAGTTGGTATTCATTTGGACTCTTTAGATGGCCATTAAATGCCTAAACATATGCCTAAAGGGTTGGGTCAACTATCCCCAAAGATCCCCCTTTAGAAAGCTAACCACTGATTTTTGGTCTCTTCACTCGAGCACAGAAGGCCGTGCTCGAGCATGACTCCCGCTCTCACTCGAGCACACATGCGAGTGACCTCCAGCGAGTGCTTGCCCGAGAGCAACTCCCGCGACAAACCTACACTCTCACTCGAGCACAAGAGGCTGTGCTCGAGCAGAGACCCCGAGCACACTCGAGCACCACGGAAGTGAGGCTTGCGAGTGACGACCCGAGAGCATCTCTCAACATCTTCCTCCACATTTACTCGAGCACAAACACCTGTGCTCGAGCACAGATCCTCAATGCTCGCGAGCACAAGGAAGTGCGGTCCCGCGAGTGTCTACCCGAGAGCAACTCCACTCCCAGGCAACAGATTCACTCGAGCACAACTCCAGTGCTCGAGTGATCTCCCAATGCTTGCTCCCAAGACTCGCGAGTGCCAGCGCACTCTTGGCAACCACCCACGAGTGATCACCCGAGACGCTCACCCCCAGTGATTTCAGGCACCCTCACTCGAGCACAACATGCTCACTCGCGAGCACATTCATCCTGTGCTCGAGTGAGTTCTTCCCTCACTCGAGAAATCACATCAGATACCCAAAACGCAGCAACTGAGTTGATTTACCAGAATTCACCAAATGAATTCCAATGGTCCTATAACTCATACCATTACTCATTCTCATCCAAAACTTCACCATAAACCCATTGGCAACCACAAACAACCCAAATTTCCACTCAACAACACATTCTCGCTCTAAATCATCAAATCACTCAAAACCTCCTTCTAACACATTTCCCTTATTCAACTTCAAATCAATTTCTAATCACTCCCAAATGTCAAAACTGACCAAATGAACAGTGACCCACTAATCCAAGCCTACCCTTTAACTAACATAATGATTAGGTCAAATTTCCAGAATTCTCATTGATTAGGTAAACATCTTGACATATATATCAAAATGTATCACAAACCTACCTCTTTAACTTGCTGAAATCAACACCTTGATTCCACCAACTTCCAGATTTATCCCACAATCAAACACCACCAATGGAAATTCTGAAATCATAGAAACCAAGCTCTCAACCTCTTGGTCAACATTAATGAAGGGTAGCTAAGCATATAAGATCATTTACCTTGACCAATTTCAAGCCCTTAGTTTCTCTTTCTTGCTTACACCGCCGGAAATGGAAGAAAATGGAGAGAGAATGAAGATGATCATTTCCTTCCCTTCCTCCCATGCACTTGGCCGACTAAGAGGGAGAGAGAGAAAGAGTTTGAAAGTGTTGACCCATCCAATGGCTCTCATTTGGACACTTGTCACCATCTCATCCTTCCCACTTATGAGTGCATATAACTCATTCACACTAGATTCCACCCCTTGATCTTCCAATCTCAACCCTTGATCTTGATTACCAAAGGGTTTTCTCATCAATAACTAACCAGACAGTTGGTAAATTTACCGTTTTACCCCTGTTTAGCACAATACTTATTAAATCATGAATAATGATCTTATTATCACATTACACAACATAAACTTCAAATATGATTAATTAACATTAATTACATCATTTGAAGTCATAATTCCTTGATTAAAATCCAGGATGTTACAATTCTCCCCCCGACAATTTAATTTCGTCCTCGAAATTGTTACACTGCTTGAGCCATAAACTCCGGATATCTTCTTCACATATCTTCCTCCGCTTCCCAAGTTGCTTCCCTCGAAGTCATTCCCTTCCAGATCACTTTCACATATGGAATGCTCCTGTGTCTGAGCCGTCGCTCCTCTCGATCAATAACTTGCTCTGGCTCCACTGCATATGTGAAATTGTCTTGAATCTCGACATCTTCATACTCAATGATATGAGATGGATCCGGTTGGTACTTTTTCAATTGAGAAACGTGGAATACATCATGAAGTCTGCTCAAGCTCGGAGGTAGAGCTACTCGGTAAGCAACAGGCCCAATCCTCTCAAGGATTTCAAAAGGACCTATGTATCTTTGGCTTAACTTCTTTCTCTTGATCGCTCGCCCAACGCCCGTGACAGGAGATACTCTCAGAAAAATGTGATCTCCAACTTCAAATTCTAGAGGTCATCTTCTCTTGTCAGCGTAGCTTTTCTGTCGACTCTGCGCTGCAAGTAACCTCTTACGAATGATCTGAATCTGTGCTGAGGTTTGATCAACAAGATCCGGTCCGTAAAGCTTCCTTTCAGATAGCTCGTTCCAGCACAATGGTGATTGACACCGTCTCCCATACAACGCTTCATACGGAGCCATCTGAATGCTTGCATAATAGCTATTATTGTAGGTGAATTCCGCAAGTGGAAGAAAGCGATCCCAACTTCCTTTAAAGTCGAGAACACAGGCTCGCAACATATCTTCCAGTGTTTGGATTGTTCTCTCTGACTGTCCATCCGTCTGTGGATGATAAGCCGTGCTGAACCTCAACTGAGTTCCCAAGGCTTCATGCAACGCTTTCCAGAATCTAGAAGTAAATCGAGGATCTCGATCAGAAATGATATTCTTCGGTGTACCATGGAGCTTCACAATCTCACGAATGTAAATCTATGCTAGTTTATCAGGAGAATAACCAGCATTGATCGGTATGAAGTGGGCTGACTTCGTTAGTCGATCCACAATAACCCAGATCGCATCATAGTTTCTGATCTTGGGCAAGCCCACAACCAAATCCATGGTCACACTTTCCCATTTCCATTCCGGAATCTCTGGGCTCTGAAGTAATCCAGGTGGTCTCTGGTGCTCAATCTTCACTTTCTGACAAGTGAGGCATCTCGCCACATACTTTGTCACATCACTCTTCAAACCCGGCCACCAATATACCGATTTCAGATTATGGTACATCTTGGTCATACCAGGATGAAGGGTGTATCGGCTCTTATGCGCCTCATCCAGAATCTTCTTCCTCAACTCCGCCTTAAGTGGAACACAGACTCTTTTCTGATAGCGTACTAATCCACGAGGCGATAGGTCATAACCTGGAACTTCTCCCCGTTCAATTCGAGTCAAATTGCGCTGTATCCAGTCATCTTGCCCCTGAGCTTCTTCAATCTCAGTTCTTAGATCATTTTCCTCTTGGGAAACAGTGTAGTTGGCACAGATGATCTGGTTTGTCAAATTCAAATCACGAAAATCTTCAATTAATTTCTTCTCTCGTATCATCATAGCTGCAGCGAGCACGGTCTTTCGACTAAGAGCATCAGCGACTACATTGGCTTTACCTGGATGATATTTGATTTCCAGGTTGTAGTCCTTAAGTAATTCCATCCAGCGACGCTGTCTCATGTTCAGTTCTTTTTGATCATACAAGTATTTAAGGCTCTTGTGGTCGCAGTACAGTTCCACAGTCACACCATACAGGTAATGACGCCAAATCTTCAAAGCAAACACAATGGCCGCAAGCTCCAGATCATGAGTGGGATAGTTCAATTCATGAGGCCTGAGCTGTCGAGAGGCGTAGGCCACCACACGTCCCTGCTGCATAAGGACACACCCTAATCCCTGCCCACTGGCATCAGAGTACACAACATATGTCGTACTGGGATCGGGCAAAATAAACACTGGTGCTGTAGTCAACCTCTCCTTCAGCTCCATAAAACATTTTTCACATTTCTCATCCCACACAAACGGCTGATCCTTTCTCGTGAGCCTGGTCATTGGTAATGCAATACGGGAGAAATTCTGGATGAATCTCCGGTAGTACCCGGCAAGACCCAGAAAACTGCGTACCTCTGCCACAGATTCTGGCCTCTTCCAGTCCAGTACTGCTTCCACTTTACTGGGATCCACAGAGACCCCTTCTTGCGAGATAACATGGCCGAGGAATCTCACCTCCGATAGCCAAAACTCGCACTTACTCAATTTAGCATATAGTTGCTTCTCACGCAAAATATTCAACACAACTCTCAGATGATGCTCGTGTTCCTCCATACTCTTGGAATATATCAGAATGTCATCGATAAACACAACAACAAACTGATCCAGATACTGTCGAAAGATACGATTCATGTAGTCCATGAAAACCGCAGGTGCATTGGTTAGCCCAAATGGCATCACCAGAAACTCATAATGACCATACCGGGTCCTGAAAGCAGTTTTTGGAACATCTTCTGCTTTCACTCGCAGCTGATGATACCCTGACCTTAGATCAATCTTTGAGAATACACACGATCCAGATAACTGATCTAAAAGGTCGTCAATTCGAGGAAGTGGGTATTTGTTCTTGATAGTAACTTTGTTCAGCCCTCTGTAGTCGATACATAAACGAAGACTCCCATCTTTCTTCTTTACAAACAACACTGGAGCTCCCCAAGGCGATACACTGGGTCTGATGAACCCTTTCTCAAGCAAATCTTCTATTTATTTTTTTAACTCCGCCATCTCATTTGGGGCCATACGATATGGGGCCTTTGAAATAGAACCAGCTCCAGGTGTAATGTCAATTGGGAATTGAACTTCCCTCTCAGGAGGCAATCCGCTAAGGTCATCCGGAAACACCTCAGGAAATTCATTTACCACGGGTATATTACTCAAGGTTTCACCAGTTTCCCCCTGAACGGAGAAGAATACCATATACCCCTGGCAACCCTTCTCAATATACTTCTCAGCTTTAGCCGTAGAAAGGAAATTCATACTCGCATTCACAACCTCAGCCCTCTGAGAAACAGGATATACTATCCTCTTGTTCCCACAATCAAGTAACACGTTGTTTGCCGTTAACCAATCAATACCCAAGATGATTTCCAATTGGTAAAGCGGTAGACAAATCAGGTCTATAACAGACTGGTGCCCTTCCACAGTTATAACACAATTTAGACAAACTTCTGTGGTCAAGGCCTTAACACCCATCGGAGTTGACACTACCAAATCGAATGGTAACTTATGCACATGCATACCCAGGCGTTTCACACAATCATACGCAATGAAGGAATGACTGGCACCCGAGTCGAACAATGCTTGTAATAGATAGCCATTTAGAGAGATTTTACCTTGTATTAACTCAGGAGATCTACGGGCCTCCTCGTGGGTCATTGCAAACACTCGACCCTGTGTCTTCGGCCTCTGTTCGGCTCTCGGTTGCTGACAATCCTTAGCAAGATGTCCTGACCGCTTGCAGTTGAAACAAACCATCTCTCCCTGACAGTTTTTCCCATAATGTGATTTGTTGCAACGACGACATTTCTCCTCAGTCACAGATCTCTGAGGTTCACGGTCTCTGGGCTGATAGGGCTTCTTATCACTGCCCTTAAATGTCGAGAATCCTTGCCCTTTCCGCTTCGGGGCGGCGTTACCCTTACTGGGTTCACTGCGGTGGCTAGTAACTCCGGCAGGATACAACTCTCTCAAGTTATTCTCCGTAATCCTGCACTGTTCAACCGCCTTGTTGAACTTAGTAAATTGATGAGTAGCCAGGCGCTTCCTCAACTTCCGCCTCAGACCGCGAATAAGCATGTCAGAACTCCATTCTTCATCATCCTTAAACCGGAGATAGGAGGAGTATCGAGCCAACCGAACAAAACGGGACAAATAATCATCAAAGCTCTCTGTGTCCCCTTGCCTGATATTAAGGAATTCTGTTTCCTTCTCCAACCGCACTGATTTGGGAAAGTACTTCTCGTTGAACTCTTGTTGGAACAGCTCCCAAGTCAATGGCGTCTTATTACTCTTCAATGTTGAGGCGATATTCCGCCACCAACGATCCACATCACCCTCTAGTTTGTAGACTGCCAACCGTGGCTTTACATCGTCTGGACAACAAAGTACTTCAAATATTTTCTCCAGCCGGTACAACCAGTCTTCAGCCGCTTGTGGGTCAAACCTTCCTCTGAATGCCGGAGGCAGATGCTTACAGAATCTGGTGACCCAATACTGCAAATCTCTTTCCTCTCTGAGTGGCATTCCATGTGACTCTCGATTCAGAGCAACATGGGGTGGGGACTCCTGAGGTCGTGTTGACCCCTCAGCAGTATCTTCAAGTCGAGTCTCCTCTTGAGTTTCTTCCGCAGTAGACTGAGCCGGAACTTCCCTATTCTTTGCCTTCTCAGCTCTGAGCTCTTCTCTTAGCTCAGTTATCATATCCCGCTGATCCTTGATTAGACCCATTAGCTCATGCATTGGATCTGGTGGATTTTCATTATCAACCTCCACCAAAGGGTCCGCACGCGGAATTTTGGGGCGTCCTCTAGTCTTCTTCATTCTACAAATAGCTTACCCCATTAATTCAACAAAAATGGTATGCACCTATAGTCACAAGCTTATAAATATCCACATCAATAAAACATATGTGTGCATACACCACAATCATTCACAGATACTCTTATATCCCTAAAACCAACTAAGGAATCTATCCTAGCAACCTCTACCCTTGCCAGGAACTACAGCTCTGATACCAAAATGTAACCCCCTGCCTTAATTACTGTAATTATTATTCGATAATGCATAATAAAAAGGGGTTTGAGACCGTCGGATAGTTCAAAACGTATTAAATTACCTACCAAGCAGTAGGACCTTACAAAATTTTTTTAAAAACTTCTTTCCTACCCGGGTCTCGTTTTCGATTACCGAATATAATCACCTGTGCAGTTAATTTACATTCACATATATCAGAGTTCGTAATTTAAACCCCGGCAACCCCCGGGTTCATCTATATATATATAGAGTTTCAAATTCCACGTAGGGGATTACAAACCAAGATATCCACACTATTTACATCTCAAAATGTAATACAATAATCCCTATCCAAAATGATTAACCAACAAAAGCCATACAAATGTCCCTAGGAAGCTCTAACCGCTCCGGGTCACACGCTTCTCCTTAGAGCCAGTCGCCCTGTCTGAAAGGTTAGTTCAAAGGAAAGAATGAGATTCAAAAGAATCCCAGTAGTAACTAAACATTTATACCACATATAGCACATAACATGTAAGCAAATCATCATGCAGCAGCAGCACATATCACACTCCACCCTCATCCCTTTTCTCCGCCGGGAAGGCCCACAGCCTTAACCCGAACAGTTGCTAGCTACTCAGGGACTATTGGCGTGGCAGTGCATAAACATAGCCTTATAGCTCATACAGCTATCCGGATCTCACAAATGGCCCGTCGGCCTCACATATAGCCTTTCGGCTCACATATCACATATATCACACTTCATCCTCATCCCCTTTCTCCGCCGGGAAGGCACACTGCCTAAACCCGAACCGTTGCTAGCTACTCAGGGACTATTGGAATGACAGTGCTAACACAAACCCTCAAAGGTTGCAGCATACAAATCCATTTCCAATCGACGATAAAACACACATGCAATGCATCATATTTGGTACAAAAGAAAAGTCACTACCTGATCCCTTCCTGATGTCTCTGGGCACAGCAGGCTCACGAGGATAGCAGATGTCAAATCCTATAATCAAATAGGGACATTTGGTTAATTTCCTTTTCCAAGTTCTTAATTCAATAACACTCTAAGTTGGTATTCATTTGGACTCTTTAGATGGCCATTAAATGCCTAAACATATGCCTAAAGGGTTGGGTCAACTATCCCCAAAGATCCCCCTTTAGAAAGCTAACCACTGATTTTTGGTCTCTTCACTCGAGCACAGAAGGCCGTGCTCGAGCATGACTCCCGCTCTCACTCGAGCACACATGCGAGTGACCTCCAGCGAGTGCTTGCCCGAGAGCAACTCCCGCGACAAACCTACACTCTCACTCGAGCACAAGAGGCTGTGCTCGAGCAGAGACCCCGAGCACACTCGAGCACCACGGAAGTGAGGCTTGCGAGTGACGACCCGAGAGCATCTCTCAACATCTTCCTCCACATTTACTCGAGCACAAACACCTGTGCTCGAGCACAGATCCTCAATGCTCGCGAGCACAAGGAAGTGCGGTCCCGCGAGTGTCTACCCGAGAGCAACTCCACTCCCAGGCAACAGATTCACTCGAGCACAACTCCAGTGCTCGAGTGATCTCCCAATGCTTGCTCCCAAGACTCGCGAGTGCCAGCGCACTCTTGGCAACCACCCACGAGTGATCACCCGAGACGCTCACCCCCAGTGATTTCAGGCACCCTCACTCGAGCACAACATGCTCACTCGCGAGCACATTCATCCTGTGCTCGAGTGAGTTCTTCCCTCACTCGAGAAATCACATCAGATACCCAAAACGCAGCAACTGAGTTGATTTACCAGAATTCACCAAATGAATTCCAATGGTCCTATAACTCATACCATTACTCATTCTCATCCAAAACTTCACCATAAACCCATTGGCAACCACAAACAACCCAAATTTCCACTCAACAACACATTCTCGCTCTAAATCATCAAATCACTCAAAACCTCCTTCTAACACATTTCCCTTATTCAACTTCAAATCAATTTCTAATCACTCCCAAATGTCAAAACTGACCAAATGAACAGTGACCCACTAATCCAAGCCTACCCTTTAACTAACATAATGATTAGGTCAAATTTCCAGAATTCTCATTGATTAGGTAAACATCTTGACATATATATCAAAATGTATCACAAACCTACCTCTTTAACTTGCTGAAATCAACACCTTGATTCCACCAACTTCCAGATTTATCCCACAATCAAACACCACCAATGGAAATTCTGAAATCATAGAAACCAAGCTCTCAACCTCTTGGTCAACATTAATGAAGGGTAGCTAAGCATATAAGATCATTTACCTTGACCAATTTCAAGCCCTTAGTTTCTCTTTCTTGCTTACACCGCCGGAAATGGAAGAAAATGGAGAGAGAATGAAGATGATCATTTCCTTCCCTTCCTCCCATGCACTTGGCCGACTAAGAGGGAGAGAGAGAAAGAGTTTGAAAGTGTTGACCCATCCAATGGCTCTCATTTGGACACTTGTCACCATCTCATCCTTCCCACTTATGAGTGCATATAACTCATTCACACTAGATTCCACCCCTTGATCTTCCAATCTCAACCCTTGATCTTGATTACCAAAGGGTTTTCTCATCAATAACTAACCAGACAGTTGGTAAATTTACCGTTTTACCCCTGTTTAGCACAATACTTATTAAATCATGAATAATGATCTTATTATCACATTACACAACATAAACTTCAAATATGATTAATTAACATTAATTACATCATTTGAAGTCATAATTCCTTGATTAAAATCCAGGATGTTACAGGGTGCACTTCTGAAGGTATTTTTGCCCCTTAAACACTTTTAAGTAAACTGCCATTAATGATAGTGTCACTTTTACCCCCTTTTTGAAAGTTCATGGTTACTTTTATTCCATTTTTAAAAGTTCATGGTTACTTTTGCACTAAAAAAAAGTTTATGATGGCGGGTGCATTTTTGAGAAAAGTTTAAAAGTAGTTTTGCCCCTTAACCCTATTATATATATAATGCTCCCTCTGATCTTTAATATAAAACATATTTATTTAATTTGATTAGATTAAATAAGTTATTTAATATAATATGTATTTTCTCAAAATATCCTAATCATCTTTCTTAATTTTCTCCTTCTCTCTCCTCTTTGATTATAATAGAAAGATAATTTTAATACATTTAATATCACTAACAAAAAATGTTGACCAAGCAAATTAAAGTAATGACAATATATTTAAATAATTTTTTGCCAATGTATAATATTTAAATATAAGAAAAAGATAAAAAAAGAACTTTGAAATTACAAAATTCTAATCAGGTATTTCTTAAAAAATGAGTTGTGAATTGATTATCAAGTTTTCTCATTCCCTTATCAACTCTTGGTAACAAACCTGATTTAGGATTTTATAATTTTTTTTCTGTCTTTTTCTCTTTAAATATTGACATATTAATTTTAAAATTAAAATATGGGTAAGAAAAACATTTAAAAACCTGATCAACTTTCAATGTGCCGTCAATATCAAAATCTCGTGATTCTGAACTTTTAAAAAAATCTCAAAAACTCTCTTCTACAAATTTTTCTGCGAATTGAACAAATCTCCTATGCAATTATGAGTCTGGTAAGTAATTTGAATCTTTTAAACTGCATTTTTCTTCTACAGTAACATATAAAAAAATATTACATCTTAATATTATTTTATTTTTTAAGTTCAGAAGTTCCGATATGAAAATATCTTGGAACTACCTCCTCATTATCCCTCTTGATATTGTAACAGCCCCATTATCTCTCTTTTCATAATGCACTCATCTGTGTTTTGCGTTTTGTGTTTTGGGGCTGCTTTTTTGCCGACATGTCAGCCACAAGCCGCTGCTTGTTATTATTATACTAATATTAATATTAATTTGAGTGTTTTAAATAGTTCAACATTTCTTTTTTTTTTTTTTTTTTTTTGATTAGCACCCGAGGTGCGGACACGGGATCGAACCCGGTAGAGGAGGCACAAAGGCCTCACTCCTATGCCAAGTGCGCCGGATGCGCGGTGGCAATAGTTCAACATTTCAACGTAGGGGGAAGCAACTGCCAGCATGATCGCTTTCAAAAATAACCAAAAAAAAGGAACATTTATAATAACTTAATAAGCTTAAATATTAATAAAATATAAGATAAAATAGCAACAAAACATACAATAAATAATAGGATTTGGGTTATATAAACACAATAACAAATTAAATATAACCATAAATAATATTGCCTAATTAAATATCATAACAATAGATATTTTTCACATATTGAACTCCGCGTAGCCTTTCTAATGGGAGCTATAAAATATATAAATACAAAAGTTGTGATTTTGAAAAAATTTATTAGATATTTTAGATCTGAGATTTTTTGTAACGTGTTTTTCAAATTTAAATGAAAATATTAATTTGGAAGGCAGTTTCCAAAATTTCTAAATATTATTATTTTCTCAATTTTTGAGTGTCATCCTTGCACTATTTTATATACATAAAATGTGTTAATTTATCAGAATGAATCATGAGATAGTGGCCAAGAAGTTATAAGCAAATCCATCAACAATTAATATAAAAAATATTTAAATTTACATATTTGCTTCACATGAAAATAAAAGTGAGGGAGTGCTCATCAAATGCTATTCAGCAGCCTCTCAAAGGGTGTGCTTTCGGCCATATTATAAAATATACAAATACAAAAGTTGCGATTTTGATAAAATTTGTTAGATATTTATATTTGAGATTTTTGTAACGTGTTTTCCAAATTTAAATAAAAATATTAATATTAAATGTTAACTTTTTAAGGTAGTTTCCAAAATTGCTAAATATTATTATTTTCATTACATAAAATGTGTTCATTTTTCAGCATGAATTGTGGGAGAGTGGTTGAGAAGTTATAAACAGATAGACAGTTAATATAAAATAATATTTAAATTTACATATTTGCTTCATGTAAAAATAAAAGTGAAGGGGTGCCTCATCAAGTACTATTCATTGAAGATGTCACTTGATAGCTTCTCAGGGGACCTATTTTTGGCCATGCTATAAAATATATAAATACAAAAGTTGCAATTTTGATAAAAGTTGTTAGATATTTATATTTGAGATTTTTGTAACGTGTTTTCCAAATTTAAATAAAAAACTAATATGAAAAGTTAATTTTTGAAGGTAGTTTCCAAAATTGCTAAATATTATTATTTTCATTACATAAAATGTGTTCATTTTTCAGCATGAATCATGGGAGAGTGGCCAGAAAGTTATAAACAGATCAACAATTAATATAAAATAATATTTAAATTCACATATTTGCTTCATGTAAAAATAAAAGTGAGTGAGTGCCTCATCAAGTATTGTTCAGTCAGGATGCACCTGACAACCTCTCAAAGATCCTGCTTTCAGCCCTTCTATTAATTTATAAATTAATGGATAGATGATTAACTCCTAAAATTATGACCATGTTACATAAGAGCTAGTCAATAGATTGGATACATAACAAATTGTAATGGTTCAAATAACAAAAGACGATAATGCCGTGTGAACCTATAGGAAGAAATAATCAACAACGTGTGTTTGTTCAAAAAAAAAAAAACAACGTGTGTGACTGTACAAGCATTCTAACAAGTTCTTGAAAAATCAACTCCTATTGGAGGGGAAGGTGTTAGATATTTTATTATTTAAGATTATATAATTTATTATTATTTAATATATATTATATATAGATATTATCTTATCATTGATTTTGAATAAAATATCACTGATTGTGTGCCCTGCATGTAATTTAGATAGATATTAGGTTTAGGGTTTACATGTCTGGCTGGTAAGCTTTTACAAGTCTTGATGAGAGACTATAAATAGTATAGGTCAAGTCTTAGAGTAGTAACGTGAAAAATCCCTTTACTTGCTCCTTAGGGGTTCCCTATGTAACATCCTAATTTTTATATTAGAATTTAATTACAATTAAGAAAGAATTAAGGGCATAAGAAACTTAAATACCACTTGAACTTCACAATCTCAAATTGGTTTTGTTTACAATAAGAGTAATGAGATTGATAAAAAAGAGTATAGCATTGGCAACTCAAGTTTTTAGAAAATAACTGATTTAAGATTTTGAAGTTCAAGTAGTATTTAAGTGTCTTTTTCCCAAAAATTAAGCATGATAAATGAATTTATCATGTAATTATCGAAATAAAAGTTTTTATTTAAAATATGATTTATGATAACAAAAACAAATTAGTGGAATAAAGAGGTAGAAATAATAATATTTTATTATTATTGTTGTTGTTAATATAAAAAAAATTCATTAAGGAACAAATAAAACATAATTATTAAAAGAATAAATAAAAAATTAAATAATGTGTGTGTGTGGGGCCACTAAAGGGGCCACGTAGACCCTTTAGTTACCACGGGACCCCACCACAAAAAAATCACTGCACCCGCAGTAAAGTGATTATTTGGGCGAGTGAGACACAGCGACAGCATTTTTAATTGTTTGGGGATTAGTATGTGTTCGGATAGCACCCAAAAAAGTGCTTATTTGATAAAACCAATGTTTTATGAAAAATTCACCGAACACCCCAATTTTCTGATAATCCCGTTTTTTACTTGAAACCAAGGTTTTGAGATAAAACTGAGGGTGTGTTCTTATTAGCTTTTGGAGAATAGATTCTGGAGAGAAGAGCTTTTGGAGAATAGATTATAGGAAAATAGATTATGGGAAAAAGTGATTTTGATAAAATGAGAGTGTTTGGATGATTTTATCAGAATAGCTTTTTTCATGGTCAAATAACTAAAAAGGACATTAACTTTTATGATAATTACATATAAAGGATAAGATTATATTTTAAGTATTATTTGACATTAAATTGCATAATAATTACAATAAATGAAATAAATTTGTCCAAAATTTTTTTTAATAATAACATTTGTCAATTATGTAATATAAAAAAATAGATGCAAAAATTATAAAAGTATAACATTAGTCAATTATGTAGTAAATTATAAAATCAGATCAACCGTACATATTGAAGACGTACATTATATTAATTTTCATCTCCTTTCACAACCTGGGTTATCTCTTGCCAAACCCATTGTATTATTCTTCATTAAATTCTTTGGAATGGTTTTAATTTTTGCAAGTGTGTCCGTGTCTTTAATTTCTGTTTTTTTACCACTCCTACCTAATCTTTAAAGATATATATTATTCTTCATTAAATTCTTTGGAATAGTTTTGATTTTTGCAAGTGTGTCCGTGTCTTTAATTTCTGTTTTTTTACCACTCCTGCCTAGTTTCTAAAGATATATATATTATTATTCTTGATTAAATCCTTTGGAATGGTTTTGATTTTTGCAAGTGTGTCTGTATCTTTAATTTCTGTTTTTTTTCCACTCCTTCCTAGTCGCTAAAGATATATATATATATATATATATATATATATATATATAAGTATATTAAAAATTTGCTAAAATAAGAAATCTTTTCTACATAACACCAAGGTACAAATTCCAAGTAAATGTTAATAACAGAGTAAGTGAAAATATGGATAAAATACCATTTAACATATTGTCAAAAAGAGAGTACGAAAAAATGCGAAAACATTCACATGACTAATGCTCTTGCGCATAATAAATGATCTGATCTCTTATCGAATCACGAAGAGAAGCCATGTCACACGTTCACGCAAGATGAAGCAAAAATCCTCTCACATATTTACTTTATATGCCATAAATCACGTCAGAAAAACAATTTCTACTACCCACCCAAACAGACACTGAATCGGCAACCAACAGGATAGCAACGTAATTAAGGAACAAAATATTTAAACACCCAGTATATCATACCCTCCTGCCGGTCAAACCCTTGAAATTTTCTTAGAAATTCTGAAAAACTACAATATGAGATCCAACCACTAAATTCAATGTAAAGATTATTAACAAGATTGTCCTCCTTGCAACACCGGCCAAGATATAACTAGCCAATATCTCTTTGGTTTTGCCTTGCTTGTGAGCTTTATATCGAATAGGCCAACTTAGATGAACATCTGTCCCCAAAGCCAACATGTTCAGTGTAGGAGAATCTATTGTAGCGTTTGAGGACTTGATTTTTTTATTTTGAAAGTACAGGGGTTTATTTGCAAGTGACCCCAAGTTTCAACAAGGTTTTACATATTACTATACAGAAAAAATACATGCTTAAGCTCACTCTAACAAGAAACAAGAAGACTAAAGGTGGTTTCACTTGGGCACTTTCTGTTTTCCTATGTTTTCTGTGCAGAAGATTTTCCCATTTGACAGTTGACCGAGCCAGAGCGTCCATGGGATTGATACATTTCTTAAGAAGGGGATCATCCTGGGGCAAGAGATCCCACATGTCATGAGAAGCAAGCACAATAGACCTCACTGCCCTGACCAGAAGAACTTGAAGAGCAATTCTCAGTAGATTGCATGCACCTTCCATGTCCTTTCTGTTCAAAGCTTCGATTGCAGGTATCACAGTATGTTCCATGGTTGCTTTATCTGGCAGCACAACCTCAAATCCCTACAGACAAGTAATCATATCAGAGAGCATATTTCTGAGGAAAGATATATACACCAATGCAACTAAACCCAGAATAAAGAACAAAACAGTGCTCAAGAAATGTAGATAGATTCTATCACCAGGCTAGTCAGGCCTTATGGATCACAATGTTCTGGATCACAAAAGTAACAGTCAAATAATTAGAAATTATCAACTTAGAATTTAGAAATTTTTTTTGTTCTTCAACTGCGATCAGTATCAAAACAGGACTAAACTACCAATGCACATAACCTCCAAGAACTGGAGGTTAAAATCCTTGTCTTCCAAGGTTCAAATGCTACAGTTTATTAGAGACAAGAAATGGGCTAAGGATAACTGAAGATATTGATGCTAAAAGCTCTAAGACAAAGGGTTACTTAGCACATAAGTAATATAATACAAATATGAACAGAGTGAGTTGTTACAAAACACACACACAGTGAGTCAATGTATACACCACATGACCTAGAGAGAATCAAAGCATAAGATCCCGGCAAGGCACAAAAGTTAGGGAAATTGAAATTTGATACGGGCAACAATCGGTCAAACACAGAAAATAGACATTCATGTTTGATATAGTCTCAAACATTCGTTGCTTAATAAGGCAAATGCCTCCAACTATTGCATCTTCTGTTGAATGGTAATATTATACGTATTTTGCAGGTACCTTGAGATTCAATATATTGTGTTAAAAGTTAATCATGGAACAAATCAATTCAAACAACCTAGGAGAAACAAGGAAATTTTAAATTAAGTTTATATAGATATACAACCCTGCATCACAGTGTCCTAACAACTGACTGTTATAAAGAAAGACTTGTGCCGTGGGAAAAAGTTAGAGAAAATCTACTGCAACCTGTCATGACATTAAAGAATATAAATAATTTTAGATATTGAGAATCAAGTTATTAAAATAATGTTGACAGATGTAATATGCAGAGATCACATACTTGATTCTGAAGCTTCTCCTGGTAAAATCCAGCTGCTAGAGTTGCGTTGGTTGCGAGCAATCCAATCCGCAAGGGACTACCAGCTTCAATTGGCTTCAATTTTGCTTCCTTGAGCTCACTAGCAACACATTCTGCCATGTGCAGATAAGGAACAGAACATTCTTGAGATGCTTCATCATACCAAGAATGTGATATGTGACAAGGCATCACTATGCAACAAGCCCCAGATTTCTCAAGGAAATTCCTTTTATTCCTAATATTATGCACAATTGGAGAAGTATCCATGTTCATACTCTCTGATTTACTTCTGCCAGAGAAGAAGTAACTCTTCTCATATGTCATAAGCTCCTTATTTAACAGAGGGTCAGAACAAAGTGCAAAAGGAAGGGAATTTATTCCATCTTTATCTTGAGCTACCACCACAAACCACACACGACACATGCGTACCTGGAGGAAGTCGCCGGAGCTCAGAACCACCACAGACAGAGGAGTAGCCACCGAACTCGCCGACTAGATCTGGATCGCCGAACCTCTCGAAGTCGCCGGCGAGATTTCTGAAGCGATTTTCCGTCGAAAATATGTTCACCGCTGGAAGTTCACCGCGAGAAAAGGGAATGCGTTTCAGATCGAAGCCGCGAGTCCAAGCGTTTCCGATCTGCAACTGAATGGGAACGACAAGGCTTCAGATGGGATCTGTTCACCGGCTAAGAAGAGAATGCCGACCGGAAAGGGAAAGGGAGAAGGAAAGGGAAGACTCGATCGAGAAATCGGAGACGAGAATGAGGAAGACGAGAAAGGAAAAGAGAAAAATATGAAAGCTATTCGCAGACGAGAATGAGAATGAAGGAACACGGGAAAGGGAAAGAGAAAAGGAAAAGAGATCAGAGAAAAGGACAAGGGCAGCTGGATAAATTACTCCCAACGGTCATAATCTGCTCTGAAAAGTGGTGTGAAATAGCTTATCGTGAGAATAGACTTTTTCTTAAAAAACGGGATTATGGAGTAAAAACGGGATTGTTGTCTTTTAGAGAGTGTTCGGTATCCTTTTGATAAAACCATGGTTTAAACAAATAATCGCTTTTTTTTTTTTTTATCTACCGAACACATACTGAGAGTGTGTTCAGATTAGTTTTTGGAAAATAGCTTCTGGATAATAGATTCTAAGGTGTGTTCTTATTAACTTTTGGAGAATAGATTCTGGAGAGAATAGCTTTTGAAGAATAGATTATAGGAAAATAGATTATGGGAAAAAGTGATTTTGATAAAATGAGAGTGTTTGGATGATTTTATCAGAATAGCTTTTTTCATGGTCAAATGACTAAAAAGGACATTAACTTTTATGAAAATTACATATAAAGGATAAGATTATATTTTAAGTATTATTTGACATTAAATTGCATAATAATTACAATAAATGAAATAAATTTGTCCAAAATTTTTTAAATTATAACATTTGTCAATTATGTAATATAAAAAAATAGATGCAAAAATTATAAAATTATAACATTAGTCAATTATGTAGTAAATTACAAAATTAGATCAAACGTACATATTGAAGGCGTACACTATATTAATTTTCATCTCCTTTCACAACCTGGGTTATCTCTTGCCAAACCCACTGTATTATTCTTCATTAAATTCTTTGGAATGATTTTGATTTTTGTAAGTGTGTCCGTGTCTTTAATTTCTGTTTTTTTTACCACTCCTGCCTAGCCTCTAAAGATATATATATTATTATTCTTCATTAAATTCTTTGGAATGGTTTTGATTTTTGCAAGTGTGTCCGTGTCTTTAATTTATGTTTTTTTTACCACTCCTGCCTAGTCTCTAAAGATATATATATATATATATATATATATATATATATATATATATATATATATATATATATATATATATATATATATATATATATATATATATATATATATATATATAAGTATATTAAAAAATTGTTAAAATAAGAAATCTTTTCTACAAAATACCAAAGTACAAATTTCGAGTAAATGTCAATAACAGAGTAAGTGAAAATATGGATAAAATACCATTTAACATATTGTCAAAAAGAGAGTACGAAAAAATGTGAAAACATTCACATGACTAATGCTCTTGCGTATAATAAATGATCTGATCTCTTATCGAATCACGAAGAGAAGCCATGTCAGATGAAGATGCAAGTAATGAAGGTATTGTTGAAGAGTCTATAGTGTCAGGGCCATCGACATCAAACAAACTATCCTCTCGTTCAAGGTGGCGGAAGTCAGGATTAGAAATAGAAGTTCTTCTGATGAAATTGTGTATGGCCATCGTCGCACAAACAATTTTGACCTGTGTGGGAAAGCTATAGCTACGCATTGTTTGTAAGATTGCGAACTTGTTCTTCCAAACCCCAAATGTTCTTTCTATTGTGCACCTGAGACTTGAATGCAAGTAATTGAAGCTTTCATTGTCATTTTCAAGCCTAGATGACCTCCGAAAGTCAGGGAGATGGTAACGCTCATGTCTGTATGGACCCAGATATCCAGTTGGGGTAGGGTAGCAGGCATCCACCAAATAATATTTATCTGCATGAAAGAATAGGTTTAATGCCAATACATTCTATGTGATTTAAAATAATTACATTGTACAAAAATATAAGAATACCTGTAGGCGGATGTGGAAAATTCATTGACGGAGTTGTCAGGGCATGATGAAATATGCGAGAATCATATGCCGTACCTTTCCATCCAGCCAGTACAAAGATAAAACACATGTCCCAATCATAAACCGCCATCACATTTTGCGATGGAAATCCTTTTCTTCCAATATATTTTGTTTTGTCCCTTGCTCTGACCTTACATGGAATGTGTGTGCCATCAATTGCACCAATAGCATTTTTAAAAAAAAGGCCAGTATCTATTACTTTGGCGTATCTTACTATGAACGCTTTGAAATGTAGGATCCAGTGGTTTGATGTTAGACATTACAAGACTACAACATGCCTGTAAGACAGCATGCATCGCCCTATGAATTGTATCTCCAGAGCGCATAAATCTTTCTTGTACCAGTCTACTCGATGCCGCATGTCCAACTGTGTGCAAAAAAATCACCACCATTTCATGTATACCCATATTTCGAGTTTTCCTCAAACAATGTCGTTGCATTTCAAAGCAGAATTCATGAAAGACATTCAGTTCCATTCTAAACATGTCATAACAACGAGCAGAATTGCCGCGTAACACATTACGCACCCATACGGCACTTGTAAACTCACTGGTGTGCCGCGGTTGTTTACATAAAAATTGCTGAGCATATGCACCAACATATGCGGCCACTTTTCAGATTCTCTGTAATCGCCGTTTTCTATTCTTTGCAATAAATTTCATAGTATTCTCCATATCTACCTTTACCTGTAGACACATACATTAACTTATATAAAACAAAAACGACCACAAGTATACATTAATAACATGTACACGCATATCATTGATAAAGAAATAACATTACATTACGTCTAAAGTGACTTGATCAATAGAAACGTAAATATAACAGTCATTAAGTACATAGCAACAACGTTCTTAATACATATCAATAGTGTCCATAGCATTCATTCCTAAGAAACTTAACAAGTGTATCCTTCATTTCCTTCATTGCCACGTACATTTCCCTTGCAGCTGAATCCCTCATAAGGAGGTGTGCACAGCGCATATAGAAGTCTTCATCATTGGTTATTTCAGTGACTTGATTAAGATGATTCATGACTCCCGATATTGAAAACTCATTCACCCGGGCTTCTGCAGCCATCCTTGCTGCACGGGCCTCTGCTTCCATCCTTCCTGCAAGTTCCACATCAATGTCAGTGGCATCAGCTATCCTAGTCAGGGCGTTGGCAATTTTACTCGATGCAGGCCCTTTCTTTTTCATTGGGGCACCCCTCTTCCTCACCCCCAGTGAGCTTGTCGGTCTACCACCACTACTTGTTTTCTCTCCACCACTTATTCCCCTTCCTCTGTCATTATTCCCTCCACTGCCTCCACTAGTGTTATTGAAATTGATTGAATTGAACTCCCCACTCAATCCAATCGCTGTCCCTAACACCTCATCACTGTCTCCTGACCCTTCTTGCATTTCGACATCAGGGGTGATCTCGGTAGGGTTTGGGAGAGACATGGAGGAAGGTGCCCAATTATTCGTTCCCGTGGCCGCCACACTTGAAAACAAGCGGGTTAATTCTTCTTGGAATTGGAGGCCATTATTTCTGAATTTATCGTAACCAGGAACTTCCTGTACGTGAATCACCAAATTCATTACACAAGATCATAAAAGCACGATATTATGGAAATAAAAATGGCCGTTCGCATAAGTGAATCACTAACCAATAGCTTCTTCTCCCACCAATCATCGTCAGCAACAATAGTCTTCTTCTGATCGTCCCATCCAACTCCAGTTTCATTTAACAACTGATCCCACAGTTGCCACTCCTTTCGAAGGGCATCGTATTTGTTTTTGAACTGCCCCTTGTCGTATAATCTGCCTGTCCTTGCAATAAAGCCTTCAGATATCTCTTTCCACCCCTTCTTTTCGAAGCTAGTGCTTTTTCTTGTTCCTTTCTCAACTTGTTCTATGCACAAGTCAATGAAAATTTTCGTGCTCTTTACATCCCAGGATGCTTTCACCTTACTCATTATGCTGCTAAGTTGACAATTAATACATGAAATGGACAAGGAAGCAGAAATAGTAAAGCAAAAAAAAAATAAAGCCTTGCTTGCTTAAAGACTCAATTAGGAAGCTAGACCAAGAGGCAACTATCTCAATGGCTAATGAGGGAATAAGGGAAAAAACAATTTCATACCCACATTCAAAAAAATCTCAATGGAATTAAGCAAGGTGTAATGTTGAGGGTCTTGACTTCAAAATTACTGCATTATTTGACTAACTAAATCAGAAATAATTCCTAATTCTCTCCTCTCTACAAGCAATCATGTAACATTAATACAAATATGAACTTTACCCACATCATTTGCTTACAGAAACTATAAGTTTGTAAAATAAAACTTATAATAAGTAAAAGCAGCAGCATTTGTCTCAAATAAGGGCAACAAAATCACAAGTTTAAGTTTCTTGTGTCAATCCCTAATATGAGTGTCATTTTTATGAAAATATAAAAGCTCTGTTTTACTCAGTTTCTGAATATCTTGCTCAAAGTTTTATGATGAAAAGTTACAGTTTAGTTCCTTGGAATAAAACTTAATAACTAAAACTAGTTTTAATTAGAACAATAACATGGCACCTATAAATAACCACTTTAAGAACAAAATGAAAACTTGTTTGTTTAAAGGATTAAACTTGTTCAGGGGAGTGAGTCTAGGGGCAAGAAAGTATAGGATCTTTTCATATGAATTAAGCTTTCAAGATCATTCTAAGGGAAAAAAAATATGAAAGAATCATACAGATGTGAGAGAATGCATCCTTGAGATCCTTTAGAAAAAAATTAAGTTTGGACAAAGCTTGAGGACACCTCTAAGTATAACACCAGAAAACAAAAAGTACTAAACTCTGAATTCTTCCATTTTTTGATGATATTAATGATTAGCATGCATTGTTTTATGTGATTTGGTGAAACTTATAGCATCTTAAGATGTATAATCAACCAAAACTCTTTCAGGTTCCAAAGGTTCTGGATCCAATGAGCTAATTCAGATGAGGAAGAGTCATGGAATAGTGGGTATAATGGGATGGGGACTAATCCTACCGGTGGGGGCAATTATTGCAAGATACTTCAGGCATAAGGATCCATTGTGCTTCTATCTCCATTCAGTAATTCAATTTGTGGGATTTGGATTTGGACTTGCCACATTTCTTCTTGGATTGCAACTTTACAACAAAATGCAAGCTCATGTACTTGCTCACAGAGGCATTGGAATCTTTGTCTTCACACTAAGCGAATTCCTCCATCAACTACCATATGCAAGAAATAAAATCTTAAGTTCCTTCGTTCTAATACAGAATCTACAGACTGCCAATTGCTCACACCAAAACCAAAACCAGAGCACCATCACCACAACAACATAACCACAGCACCATAACCACAGCACCATAAGCATAGAACAGAAGCAAACCACAGACGCAGAGGAAAATTACACACAAACGGAACTATGAGCTACCACCACAAATCAGATATGCACATGCGTACCTGGAGTCGAACCTCAGAACCACCACAGACAGAGGAATCTACACCGAAGTCGCCGGCTAGATCTAGATCGCCGAACCTCATGAAGTCGTAGGCAAGATTTCTCAAGCTATTTTCCGTCGATTTTGCAAGCGATTTTCCGTCAACACATCGAAAATATGTTCACCGCTTTCCATTCACCGCGAGAGAAGGGAATGTGTTTCAGATCGAAGCCGCGAAGTGAAGCTTTTCCGATCTAAAAGAGAATGGGAACGACAAGGTGCAGCTGGGATCTGTTAACGGCCGAAATTCGAAGACAAGAACGCCGACCGGTAAGGGAAACGGAGAAGGAAACGGAGGAGAATGCCGATCGAGAAAATGGAGAAGACGAGAATGAAGGTCGACGCAAAACGGAAAGAGAAAAGGAAAAGAGGAAAGAGAAAAGTACAGGGTCAGTGATAATAATTAGTCCCAACGGTAATAATCTGAGTTCAAAAGTGAAGAAAAACAGCTTCTGATGATAATAGCTTTTTTTGATGAAAAACCGGATTTTGATGAAAAACGGAATTACTTGTTTTTTTGGTGTGTTCGGCTACTTTATCCCAAAACCTTGGTTTCAGTGTATAATCACTTTTTTTATCTTTTGCCGAACACACGCCTAAAGAGAATAGATTATGGAAAAAAATGATTTTGATAAAATGAGAGTGTTTGGATGTTTTGATCAAAATAGCTTTTTTCATGGTCAAATGACTAAAAAGGACATTAACTTTTATGATACTTATATATAAATGATAAGATTATATTTTAAGTATTATTTCACATTAAATTGCATAATAAATACAAAAAATGAAATAATTTATCAAAAAAAATTTAAAAGTATAACATTTATCAATTATGTAATATAAAAAAATAGATGCAAAAATTTTAAAATTATAACATTAATCAATTATGTAGTAAATAACATTAAACATACATACTGAAGGCGTGCACAATATTAATTTTCATCTCCTTTCATAACCCGGGTTATCTTTTGCCAAACCCACTGTACTATCTTTTATTAAATTCTTGTGAATATTTTTTATTTTTGCAAGTGTGTTCATGTCTTTAATTTCTATTTTGTTTTTTCTTTACCACTCCTGCCTTGTCTCTCAAGATATATATATATATATTTATATAAGTATATTAAAAAATTATTAAAATAAGAAATCTTTTCTACAAAACACCTAAATACAAATTCAGAGTAATTCTCAATAACAGAGTAAGTTAAAATATGGATTAAAATAAAATTTAACATATTGTCAATGAAAGAGTATGAAAAAATAATCCTCCTGTTAAAACCAACTCATAAACTGTAAGAAAACTGAAAAAAAGATAAAACTGAATTCAGCTCTGGTGGGATGCGAAGAAAACAAAGCAATTCTATAGGGGTGGAAGACGACGCATGCTAATCAGAGGATATTTTTCCTGAGCCTGAGTCAGACATCCAGACTTGGGTAGGCAGGTTTAGCAAGTAGTAGCCTCCTATCTTCCGAGGGAAATTTAATCCACAGTTAGTTGAAGACTGGCTATCACGTTTGGAGAAAATATTCAATATTCTACTGTCCCTAGATGAAATTAAAGTCCTTCTAGCAATCTATAAAATGGAAGGTGATGCAGATTGATGGTAGAAGAATACGGAACTGATTCTGCAGGGAAGGAATATTCTAGTGACCTAGGAATTATTCTAAGAAAAGTTTAATAAGAAATATTTTCCCCTTTCTGTCAGAAGAGAAAAAGAAAAAGAATCCTCAACATACAACAACAAGACAAGGAGAGCTTTGATGATTATTTAGCTTGGTATATTCATTTGTCTCGATATTGTACATACCTTAAGTATCGGGATGACAAAGAATGGACTGTGGATATGATGATAGAGGGATTGAAGCCAGAGATGAAAGAAAAACTGGTTGCAAGGTGTTATACTGAGTTCAACAAATGAGTTAAAGAATGCTATGTCATTGAGAGGAACATGTTGAGCTTATCTTCAGCTAGAAATAACCAAGGCAAGGGTGTATCCGGCAGTGGCAGTTCATCTCAGAAATGCAAAGATCAGGGTGGACCGTCCAGAGGGGACAGTAAGAGGCCAAATTAGACTGGAGGCCAAAATTTTTTGGGGAATAGAACCTGTTGGCTTTGTCATAAACTATTTCACCCTGGCAAAACTTGCAGTGGTGCTCCAATGAGATTAGATCCAACCAGATAGTTTACTTGTTATGTATGTGGTAAGCTGGGGTATATTTCTAAAGATTGCCTATAGAAACATCAACCAGAGGAAACGAGGCCCAGAGTTCCAGGCAGGGTCTATTGCACTCCTGAGCAAAACATTAAACTAAACACTAGGCAAAGAGGGATAAAAGTTGAAAGAATAGGCAAGATCAATCTTCAAGAATCACACTTAATCAAATAACAAGGTATCCACCTATCCAAATTCAATGAATATACCAAAAATTGAATAGTTAAAGTTATGCAAGGTTTAATTACAATGAGCTTAATTGGAAACCTTAACTAGGATAAGTGTTTGCACTCTTCTCTCATATGAGGTAGTTTTTCACTTGCATCCACTTTAACCACACTCTACCATAAGCTTATAATATTTCTAGGCTCTCCACTACTTGCAACAATGGCATAAATAAATCCAAAGGACTTTATAGGGTTGTAATGTTGAATAGGCCAAATGATGAATAATGTAACAAACACTATGCTTGCACCAAATAATTTGCTAGATCACTTAGCATTATAAAACTAACTTAATTCACATGTTTTACCATTTTGACTTTATTTCTTTCTTTGAATTTTCCCTCTCTGGTTTTTTTTATTCACACTTTTTCTCTTTTTCTTCTTCTTTTTTTCTTTATTTCATATGGCACTTTTCTTTTCTCTTCTTTCTTTTACATATACAACAGTACTCTTCTTCTTCTTTTTCTTTTTCAAAAATAATAGTGCTAAGAAGAATTTAATAAAGGATGCAAACATAATATTTGTATAATGAAATAAAAAAATGAACATGAAGGGCTCAAAGGGGTAAACAACGGTGAACAATGATTGGTTTGTGTTTAGGTTAGAAGGTTTAGAAATGAATGCCAATGTCATCTCTATCTATACCATTGCAAAAATGTAGCCTCAACCAAGAAACAAGACAAGTTCTAGAGAGTAGTAGACCAAGTGGATAAATCACAACCTGAAATTAATAATGAGGCCCAAAATACCTTCCAACTAGGCTTTTTTCTCCCTAACAAACTTATCAAAATTAAACCATACATCATTAAAACACTTGGATTTTGTTGCAATTCACTAATTCAAAGCAAGTTTCAACCATGAATCTAACTAAGAGTAATCGAGTTCCTTGATCATGACTGAATACCTCAAAAATCTTAATGAATTGGACCAAAAAAAGTAGAGGACAAAAGAAGTAGAGAGAGCATATGATGCCACAATGAAATCCATCATGAGAATAAACACACTCCCCCACACTCAATCCTTGCATTGCCCTCAATGTAACTCGTAAAAACAAAGAACTTAGATGCACTTATCTCTTGGGTGAAGGGAATGTTGTGAAGTTCAATTCAAGATTGAAGCACAACACATCATCGTCACAAGGAGAGAGAAAGACAAGACATAAGTGGAATTAGTTCTTAGAAATTAGGCACAAGGATATAGAGAAAAGAGTAGTGGAGGATAAGGCTAAACACAAGAGTTCTATTCAAAATGGAGTTTATTCAATTGGAAAATGCAAACAAACCAACTACTTTTTACTACTGATAAGTCCCTCCCCCACACTTGTTCAATACCATATTCATGGTAAAGAAAGAGACAAGGAACAAGGTAAAGAAAGAGACAACCTTATAATCATGGTGGCTTGTAACTAGATAGGAAAATCAAAAGAAAGCTTAGTATTTTGCTCCTCCACAGTTTAGGCCTAAGTAGGAGTAGAGATTCCCAAATCCAAAGATAATAGGATGAAGGCAACCACCAAGAGAATTAGCCTGCAAAGAATTAACCAAAACAATAGCAGTACCTACTCCAAAGATGCCATATGAATCAAATACTTAAATCCATGGAAAGCATTAGGACAAATGAAATGGCATAATAGTGTATATAATGTGAGAAGACTAGAGTCGACTGCATTCGATAACAGGTGCTTCTCATAACCAATAAAGTCAACTAGTAGCATATATCAAGCAACACTAGGTATCAAAGAATCAATTTGGATTTCATCAATAGTAGTGCTATAGTCACGCACTACTCTATCATGTATAGCACAATCCAAGTTAATAGAATCATTAGCACCATCAAATCCTAATATATCAGGAGGTAAATCACATGATAGGATTTGGGAATAGGAGTCATAAATATGCTTGACATCATCTAGTAAAGAAGTATGATCATCACAAAGCATAAAACTAGGTCCAAGCAATTCAAGTGAATCAAGGTAAATGTCACTTGCCAAATCAAAAGCACTGTCAATTGAAACAATGGGTACATGCTTGTCATCATCGATAATGGGCACATTGAACTCTTGCAAACAAAGATTGACCTTAGAATTAGTGATCAATTGTGATTTAACATCTTTATCTTCACTCTTGTGTGAAGTGGAACGTGCAGAATCCAATATAGAATTGGAGTGCATCAAGTCACTCTCACAAGTAAGAGAAGAAGAAGAGAAAGATAAAAGAGTTTGATACTCAACATCATGTATGGCATGCATATCACTAAGTTCTAGAGAATGGTCATATCTACTTTTATGTATTTCAACAAACTTAGGATATTTCTCATCAATGCAATCCATACACATTATGTTTCCATCACAAGAACATGTAAATTCAGCACCAGCATCATCATTATCATGCAAATTGTCACTCAAAGTATCATGCAAAAAGAGTAGAATCATTATAAGGCATAGGCTCATCCAAGCTACCACTACTATAATCAATGGGTTAAGCAATTACATGTTCAAGTATTAGAGGGAATTCAACAATTATTTCCTCATCCACCTCATTATCACTCAAATCATTAATTACTTTACCAATCAAAGTAGTATGAAAGTCAACTTTATTTTCCAACATTGATAATCAATTATTTTTTATAAGATACAAATTAACCCACTTGAATTTAATAATGATCATTCCTCATTTAAGGGTGATTAACAACTAATCTTAACTTTAATGATTTAGGAGGGACTCATATTAACCTCTCTTTTTAACATAGTGTGGATCTCACTATCCTACACACCTTAATCCATACAATTAGACCTCTATTTATAGGGTCTTACAATAATTAATTATTTTATTAAGATCTTAACTAACTAATGATTTTATATCTCCAACAACTACTAGGGATGCTACCAAAGAGATTGTTATTTGACATGTCAAGTTGTTCAAGTCCCTTCATCATTCCAATTCCATGGGTATAGAACCAGTAAATTGATTACCTTGAAGAAACAGAAATGATAATTTGACTAAATTTCCCATTATTACTAGAATATGGTAGGAAAATTTGTTGTTGTCTAGGCCAAGCCATGATAGATTAGTCAAATTTCCTGTAGCTTCAGGAATAGAGCCAAAGAAATCATTATAATGTAAGCATAGAGCATTAAGCCTAGTCATTTTTGTGATCCAATCTGGAAATAATGCTCTGACAAACAAAAAAAAAAGATTGGTGAGTGAGGAGAGGTTGCCAATACTTGTTGGAATGCCACCAGAGAACTCATTATAAGAAAAGTCAATAATACCAAGTTTGGAGAGTTCACCAATCTGGGGAGGGATAAAACCATGAAATGAGTTATTTCGCATATGTATGAATTGGAGATTGGGGAAGACACTACAAAAAAATACCCGATTTCCGACGGAAATTCTGTCACAAATTTTTCCGATAGAATTTTCCGTGACAAATTTAGCCACAGTATTTCCGATAGAAATTTCCGTCGCAAAGTTTTCTGAAAGAAATTTTTGTCGGAATTTGTCTTCAAAAATTTTCTGATGCAATTTGCCATGGAAAATTCCGTCGGAAATTCTATCTGAAAAATTAAAAATTATTGATTTTTTAAAAAATAATATTTATAAAATTAAAATAATATGTATAAAATTAAAATATTAATTATTAAATAATTATATTTAAATTTAATTATTAAAATTGTATTATTATTTATTAATATATATGTTATTAATATTATATTTATAATTTTATATTAAAATTAATATTTATAATATTAAATTATTATTTATTAAATAATTTTAATTAAAAAATTATTTAATTTAAATATATAAATATTTTTATCGTTTTTATTAAATTTTTCATTATTTTTAATAATATTTTATTTAATTAATAATTAATTATATGTATATAATTAATTAATTATATGTATGTATGTTTATATATATATATGATAATATTATATATATAATAATATGTAATAATATAACACAAGTTTATTCCAGCGCAACTGGCAAAGACTTGGGCGAGAAGGAGTCTGCACCATAAGGTCGTGGGTTTGAACGGGAGGAGAGGCATTTGGAGGAATTATGAGGAGGCGACACGTGGCGTGTAACCCCCTTCACGATTAAGGCCGAGATTAAGTTCTTAAACATGTAATTAATGTATAATTAGAGACCATATTTCAAATTGGGACTTATTAAGGTAATCTTTTGCCCAAAATCGGATTTGCAAAAACTTTTTCAAAACCTATTCACGATGGTCTCATATTCATAATACAAAACAAATATGGCCTGTACAGGTGGATTCCATTTACAAATATCAGAGTGCAAAGTAAATTCCCGACTCACTCAGGTTCCATTCATTTAATAAGGGTTTACACAAAGGCATAAAGCCCATAATTCATACCCTTTACTTGGGGATTACACAAAACTACATCACAATTCCCAAAATATACATATACATCCCACCAATTATCCAATAATATACAATGATAACCAAAACCAAAAAGGAACTCCTAACATGGAGCTCTACCCGCTCTTCGTCACCCGTTTGCCTTTCGATCCTTCAGCCCTATCTAAAATGTTTAATTTTGGAAGAGTGAGATTCTAAAGAATCCTCGTAGTGTCAAATCAATCATATAATTTACAATAATAAGGCATGAAATCAAATCATTATCCATACAAGCAACTACAATGGCAGTTCAACGGCAATGGTTAGTATGACACATGTCATCCCTAACGATTGCTCACGCTGAATTGCTCACGCTGTATTGCATCACAACAATCCACACAATATATTTCACCATAGCTGGGATTCATATAAAGCATTTCATAACACAAGCCATACAGGCAAGATACACACAGCCCACGGCTGGATTCACAAACACCGCCCCACGGGTCGGATTCACAAAGATCCATGTCGATTACGACGGCAGTTCAACGGCCGACCTAGAGATGACCACTGTCACTCCCTATACGGCTCACGCTGAAGTGCTCACGCTGTAATGGACCATGGTACACAGTTCACAAGTTCAATGATAAGTTATGCATACCAAAACATCATACAAAATATGAGAGAAAAGTCACTACATTGATCCTTCCGTGCGTGTCCTAACGCCGATCTCTCCCGAGTAGGGCAAATGTCAAATCCTATATTCACAATTAGGGACGAAGAGTTATACTCTATTCCAAGACTTAATTCACTTCATAATACTTAATTGGTTATCATTATTGCTCTTTTAGAGTCATTAAATACCCCTAACAAAACTCCTAAAGGGTATGAAGAACTATCCCAAAGATCCCCTTTTGGAAGCACAAAAACTCATTTTTCACTGCTGCACCTCGAGTGAAAATGGTCTCACTCGAGCACAAAATCCTCACTCGAGCACTGGTACAAAAATCACCTCAAGCACAAGAAAGTGAGGACAGAAAGCACTCGCCCGAGAGCACAAAAATTTTCAAAGAAGAGGATCACTCGAGCACAAAATCCCTCACTCGAGCATTGTACGGACATCACCTCAAGCACAAGGACGTGAGGACAGAAAGTACTAGCCCGAGAGCACAAAAATTTTCAAAGAAGAGGATCACTCGAGCACAAAATCCCTTACTCGAGCATTGTACGTACATCACCTCAAGCACAAGGAAGTGAGGACAGAAAGCGCTTGCCCGAGAGCACAAAAATTTTCAAAGAAGAGGATCACTCGAGCACAAAATTCTTCACTTTAGTGATGTTCTTCCCTCACTCGAGCACACTCACTTTCACTCGAGCACGATTATCAGAAACCAGAAAACGCAGAAGGTATGACAACATTTCCAGAAATTTTTTCAAGTGATCCAAATGAACCCAAATACCAACCCAAAGCTACTCCCACACAAAAACACCCAAGGAATTCAATGGAATCATTAAAATGACCAAAATCCAACTCCATTATCATGCTTTGGGTTGAATCAACACAAATAATCAATTTTCCCAAAATCACTAAACTTAACATTTCAACCTCAAATCAATCTATCTATCCTAAACTCATTCCAAAATACCATTCTCATGCCAAAAACATACCAAATGAACAGTGGCACTCAATTTTCGGATTCAAGCCAAAATTTCCAGAAATTATAAACTACTTCAAATGGTATGAAACTTAGATAGATAGATTGGTTTCACTCACCTTATCAACTTCTCCAAAGGGAGTTCTTGTTTCACCACTTTCTAAGATTTTGTGTGATCACAAACCACAACCAATGGCCAAACTAAAAACACCAAAATGAAGCTCATTACTCAAGGAACAACATTTATGAATGGTGATTGAGCAATGGAAGGCATCTACTTACCTAAATCACCAGCTTTTCTTCCTCTCTCTTGCCCACAATGGCTGCCGAAAATGGAAGGAAGAAGAGAGAGAAGAGAGAGAGAGATGGAGAGATAGAGTGAGAGAGTTGAAAAAATGATGATGATACCCCTCCCTCCATGCTTCAGCCGAAAGAGAGAGAAGAGAGGAGAGAGAGAATAATATATTATCCCATTTGACTTTCTTCCATACTCACACTCCAACTTCCACCTTGACACATGTCACACTACCATTGGCTCTCACCAAGTAAGTCACAAATTAACTTATCTAATCCATCCATTAGCCATTTAATCACACATCTCATTTTTCCTCTCAGTTAGTAATTAATTTCCCCATTAATTACCACTTATGGCCAATATTTTCATTTTTCAAAATTTTCACTAATTATGACATATTAATTAATATAGTCATAAAACACATAATAACCCCAATTAAATGCATAATTATACATAATAATCATGATATATCCTTAATCAAAAATTGGGATATTACATGGCAGTTAGGGGAGGGGACACTTGGCAACCAGGGGAGAGGGACACATGGCGCTCTGAGGAGCATATAATTAAAAAAATTTTGATTTTTTTAAAAATAATTTTCGATTTTTTTTAAAATTGTGACGGAAACCAATTCCGTCAGAAATTTGAGACGGAATTGGATTCCGTTGGAATTTCCGACGAACAATTCCGTCGGAATTTGCAACGGAACAAATTCCGTCGGAAATTTTTTTGTGTCGCTATTATTGCAGACGGAATCCATTCCGTCGGAAACGTGTTCCGTCGAAAATGCTGATTCCGTCAGAAATGATGTGTTTTTTTGTAGTGAGATGAGATATTGAGACTATCAAGCGTGCATCTTAATCCAAGTTGTTCAAGAGATAGATTGGAAGCAGAGTTGAACTCGTTGCACACAATTCCATACCATTTGCAAGGATGATTGCTATTATCTCTCCATGATGATACCATAGTTTGGCTTTGGTTGTCAAGGCTGGCCCTCCACTTTAGCAAGGCATTTGCTTCACTGTTTGGTAAAGTCATTAAATGGCCAACTAACAGTAGTACCCCCCCCAAGAGTTAGCTTCTCAGAAAATTGAAGTTTTTCTGAAGAGGAATGCCATGGCTATGAAGGAAATTTCAAACAGAATGAGAATGGTGTGGTAAAGGCAATGGATGTTAAGAGATATATATAAGCAGATGAATTAACAACCATTTAATTACAAATTTAAAATTATCTACAAAATATTCCAAAATGTGTTATTCCCCCCGCCTCAATTTCTTTTTTGAAAAATACTTAACGCATTTGTTTATCTTTGTTCACTAAGTCTATAATACATACTTTACGTATAACCTAAAGTTATATCTAATTTAATTTATATCTTCATGATATTAACTTTAAAACATTATATAATATAAGTTATATTAAAGTATATTGAATCAATGTTAAAAATTAACTTTTTTTAAACATAACTATGAACTTCTATAAAGCCAACACCATTGAAGCACACTATTTAATATCTGAAAATCACTTCAATTTAAAATTAACTAGTTTTATTTATTGCTGAGTATTGGATGTGCATGTTAGTCTTTCTATATGGTAGACTTTTCTTGTGCTCAACTTGCAATTTGGGGAAACTTATCAAGAAAAAGAAAGTTAAAGACTTAAAAAAATGAGAGTGGAGGGGACAGTTTAATTAATGACATTTCAAGAATATTATTGCCA